>CP126890.1:297964192-300442526 GCA_030440675.1 Furcifer pardalis | reverse complement strand
TGCTCTTTAAGCGAGGAACTGTATCTACTTCCAAATTCATGCTTTTGAAGTGTTAGGTTATCAGGAGCAGGGACAATGACAGTCACCCACTCAGTCTCAAAGCACTCAGTCTCGAACTGCTGACCTGCCAATCTTCTGGTTGTCAAGTTCAAAAGCTTAACTACTAAGGCACCACAACCCTCAGGAAAAGGGGATACAGTACCTGACTCTCTAATTTCAAGATATGTTCCATAGACTACACATTACTTTGCTCACTACTGCTCCATAAATACAGTACACCAGATACCAGAGAAATGTTGAGAGACATGTTGTCAAGCTCAGGGTCTTCACCCACTAAGCTGCCATGCCCCCATACTAAATATTTACTTTCCCTTTAAGCAGGATCAATCTTTGTGAACAGTCTTCTTCTAGAAACCTGATTAAATTGAGCTTTTCTGGGGAAGAGCTTCTTCTTCTGCCGTATCCAATTCTGAATATTGGCTAGCCTCATGGCAGCCATCCTGAGAATATAATGCAGGGGCCTTCCATTTGCCTTCCACATCGCAGCATGGCACCTGTACCACTGATCCTGTTCTGCGTGTCACTTTCAGCCCCTGAGCTCTTTTGACCAACAAAGTCTTCCTCAGCCCCAGGCCATCATGGATGAAGCTGCTGCCCTCCATCAAGTTGGATTCAAGTGGCATTTAATCCACTTGGGGACCATCACCTTTCCCTATGGACTTTGCCACCTGAGGCCGTTAGACCTCAGGGCTGCCAGGTGAGTTAACCATTGCCTGACACTCGATGCTGAGTCGCTGGCAGTAGGGTCTATTCCAAGGGTTTCCAACCTAAGGCCCATGGGTGAGATCTGGCCTATGGTACCATTTCATGAGGGGTCCTCACCCCCTCCAAGGGCATTTGAAAAACAAAATGGCCATCCCCTTTGAAGCTGTTCAGACAAAATGGCATTCACCCATCATGTAGGGAGGGGAAAATGGCCGTCCAGTCCTTAAAGCTGACCGAAAGATCATGACCCGGCCCCCAGATTGAAAAGGTTGGGAACCCCTGGTCTGCTCTATTACCATAGCAGGATAACCTGGGGAACGGCACATAAAATTAAATCAAACCACAGGAAAAATATTCCACTCACTCCTTTTGAAAACTGCTGCTGGTACAACTGCCATCTTCTTGAAGAGCCTCGGAAGCAGTGATGGCAGGACAGCTTTGCTGGAGCAGGGGAGAGGATGACCTCGGCTGGAGTTCCTCGGGGAGACCTTGGACTCTTTTCCAGATCTCGTGGCAAGCTTTATCCAAACTGTCTTGGGGCGTGTTGTGGTGGATCCAGATATGTCTTGGGAAGGGCCCCAAGGGGAAAGAGCCCTTGGGGTTGACTGCTGGGCACGGCAGGCTGCTCCGGCTGGTCAGCATCTTATCTGGTTTGCCGGGGAGGAGGAGTAGAGATTAAAACCAAAAATAATCATAAATTTGGCCACACACCTTGTTTGTGGCATGTGCCTGGTTCTTTTCCGGTTTAAATATGGCACAGAATGGAGCAGGCGGCAATAGACCCTGGTAGCCAAGTAACCACAGAACTCTCACGCCATGACAACGGACAGAAAATGACAACTAGGTAAAGGTAAAAGTCACCCTTGCTAAAAAGCCAGTTGTATCCAACTCTAGGGTTCGGTGCTTATCTCCATTTATAGCTCAAGAGCCAGCACTGTCTGTGTTAGCAGATATTTCTGTAGACATTGGCAGGCGTGACTAGACATGGAACACCTTTACCTTTCCGGATGAAAGGGCACCCTTGCTTGAAAGCCAGTCGTACCTGACTCTAGGGTTCAGTGCTCCTTTCTGTTTCATAGCTGAAGAGCCATGCTGTCTGTGTTTGCAGATGTTTCCATGGTCATGTGGCAGGCATGACTAGACACCACATGGAATGCTGTTTACCTTCCCACCGAAGTGGTCCCTAGTTATCTACTTGCAATTCCTTGTTTTCAAACTGCTAGGTTGGCAGGAGCAGGGACAAAGATGGGAGTTCATTCCATCCTGCAGGATTCGGGTATCGAACTGCTGACCTGCCGCCTTCTAGTCAGTGCCTTAGCCACTTGAGCCACTGCAGTCTCTTCCTGTTGAAGCAGTACCTATTTATCGACTTGAAATGTCTTGCTTTCAAACTGCTAGGTTGGCAGGCACTGGGAGAGGTGACAGGAGCTCACTCCATTCTGCAACACCCGGGTCTTGAACTGCTGACCTGCCGACCTTCCAGTCAGCAAGTTCAGCATCTTAACCACAAAGCCACCGCAGTCCCAAAATGGCAGCTAGACAAAGCTAAAGTGGCCCACAAAACCTTCAAAAACAGGAACAGGAGTAGGAAAAATAATACATGTAAACTGGAGACATTGCCCAAGAATGCCAAATGTCTCAGTGTCATTTCCTACCATAGGTTTGCCCGATTTAATTCATTTAACCTTACATTGTTTGTACGGTTGATGCCATCAGAGATATCCTTTCTTCTTTTGTTTTCTTAGACAGGCTCTCAGAAGTAGCAGCTGCCCAATTTCCAATCAGACAAATGATCCATTGTTTATCATGATTTACTCTAATTTCCCCTGTGCTATCTTTTTACAGTGTCAATCTTCCATGTGCCTATATGAAAGAGAAAGGTCTTCTGCCACAAGGAGCTGGCAGTCCAGATTTTTATCGAGGCGGGAGAAGTGAGGGAGAGAACTTCAAAGGAGTGGGTCTATAAGCACGCAGTCACATAGACTTGGGCTTTGAGATATGGGGTGGGGTGGGGAATTGATAGACAGGTTTTCAAAAGAGACCTGAGAGAAGAATACGGAGAGAGATGACAAGATATATATCCAATGCGTACTGCTTTCCCAGGTTGTCATCACTACAATCCATAGCTCTAGAAGTATGTTTAAGAGAAAGGAAACTGATAGTCTAGTAGAGTGAAAATCGTTTATTCATGTGTCCTGCTTAGGAAGTTACAGTAGGGCATTATAGGACAGGGTAGGGACTGCTGCGGCTCAGTGGTTAAGAAGCTCGCCTTGTTAGCTGGAAGGATGGCAAATCGGCAGTTTGAGACCCGGGTACTGCATGATGGATTGAGCACCCATTTCTGTGCCAGTTCTCGGGGACATGAAAGGAGCCTCATTTGGGTGTTCCCTGAGCGGAGTTTCTCCTGCAAAAATCCATTCAGCCCAGAATAGTTTCTGACATGAAATTATTATAGGACAGGGTCACTAGTTGGGTAATCTGAACCGGATTCACTGCACATACTGTTGTCTGCCAGCAGCTCCCACTTGAGCATGTTGGTTTTGCATTTAGAGACTCCAACCCTCAGCCTATTCATGGTCCTCCAAGTGACTTGGGGGAGGTTGAGTTCCGCAGCTATATCCTCCTTTAATGTTATTCTTTGTCCAGTGAGCACCTTCCTCACCTTCTATTTTGGTTATCTTCTTGCGTACCCTCAAGAGTGTTTGTTCTTGCCATAAAGCTCTTCGTGAGTGAGTAACAGAGAGGAAGGAAGGAAGAATTCTAAGAGATGACAAAGGTGTAAAGGTAAAGGTCACCCTTGCTTGAAAGCCAGTCATATCCAACTCTAGGGTTCAGTGCTCAGCTCCGTTTACAGCCAAAGAGACAGTTTGCAGATGTTTCCCTGGACATATGGCAGGCATGACTAGACAGAGCAAATATATAAAAGAAATGTTATATAATGATAACCCGTTGGTGGTGAGTAAACATATTAAGTTATATAATTGTTTAATTTTTGTGTGTGGTTATGTTGTTGTTATTGTAACTATTGTTAGTTTTATGATTAGTATGATTATTTTTTATTTTGCATTTTCTGTGGTAAAATAAAAACTTTATTTATTTATTTATTTATTTATATGGCAAATAGAATGGGAAGAAATGGAAGCAGTGACAGATTTTACCTTCTTAGGATCCAAGATCACTGCAGATGGTGACTGCAGCCATGGAATAAAAAAATGGATTAATTCTTGGGAGGCAAGTTATGAGAAACCTGGGCAGCATAATAAAAACTAGAGACATCACCCTGCCAACAAAAGTCTGCATAGTCAAAGCAATGGTCTTCCCAGTAGTCATGTATGGCTGTGAGAGCTGTACCATAAGCAAGGCTGAGCGCAGAAGCATAGATGCCTTTGAAATCTGTGGTGCTGGAGGAGACTCTTGAGAGTCCCCTGGACTGTGAGGAGATCAAATCAGTCCATCCTGAAGGAAACCAACCCTGACTTTTCCTTGGAAGGGCAAATACTGAAGGTGAAGCTCAAGTACTTTGGCCACCAAATGAGAAGAGAGGATTCACTTGAAAAGGCCTTGATGCTAGGAGAAGGGGCGCCAGAGGTGGATGGATGGAATAGTTGATGTGATGGGCATAGATCTGGCCAGACTACAGAGGATGCCAGAGGGCAGGGGAGCCTGGCATGCAGTGGTCCATGGGGTCACAAAGAGTCAGACTCGACCATGTGACTGAACAACAAACATCCTACCTATTTGGGATATTCTCTCTGTCTATCTCTCTTTCTATCCCTCCCTCTCTTTTTTTGCCCAGACTAGTATTTATTCCAGAATGGAGGGGTTGGGTGGAATAACCATGAATCCGTCTTAAGAATCTTGCAAGGTTTCTTCTATTTTAAAGCCATCTTGTGGAGAGAAATCTCAGCAAGGGAAGCAAAGAAGGATATTTCTCTTACTTCCTCACAGAGAAACTCATCCTACCCCTCAGGAGGTTTTTCTATTATTTAAATACATCCATGCAGCCTGTTTGACCTGAGGCAAAGAGTGAGGTTCACATTTGTGCTGTGTGTTGTAGCCACACTCTTTGAAATAACACATGTCTCTTGATTTTCTTTAGTAAGGTAATCTGATATGCTCTTTTCCCTCTTTCAGAAAGCTGAAAGTATTTTCTGACAAGCATCTGTCTTCAGAAATGAAGAGCAACTGAGTGAAAACGGCTTCCCAAAACCTTCCACTTTCCCTCTACACCAGAGTGCCCAAACTACGGCCTGAGGGCTGGATCCGCCCCCCCCCCATGCCAATTCATCCGGCCCCCAAAGCCCTCATCGTTCCTGGAAGCAGAAGTAAAATGCACCCATACAGGTTATAGTGACCATAGGAGATCCCTGACTCTGGCTGGGTAACCCTGGGTATGGGTGTGTTTTGCTTCTGGGAGTGACGAGGGCTTTGTGGGCTGGATGAATTGGCATCAGGGGCCGGATTCAGCATCCAGGCCATAGTGACCAGCCCACGGCCCAAAAAGTTTGGGCACCCCTGCCCTATACACACAGCTAAGCTGGTAAGAGAACCACTTCATTCAATATTATTGAGGGAGTGGAGTTTCCCCTCTAGTTTTCAGAGCAAGGCATTCACTATCATCATCGGCAACAAAGGCAGCCTCAATGAAAAATGCATCTTTTCATTTCCCCTTAGGATTTTGTTGCATTTTACTTTGTAAGAAGCATAAAGAGCCTACCTTTCTGGGGCAGGCCAGCATACCTTTGTGCATGCATGAGAATGAGTGAGTGCAGCAATTTTGTAGTGCAGAAGTAGACAATTTCTTTCAAAATGATACACTTTAGCCAGGAGTGGAACAAATGTTTTTAGCAATCTGTTGTTCTCAAAAATTACTGCTTGCTTCTCCCTTGCTTTCCCCTCCCCTCAAAATACAATTCATGTCAAATATGTTGTGTGGATAGATCAGAATAACAGAGAACTGCTGGAGAGGTAGCATTGTTGGTGTTTGGTATTTTTTAGATAATCCACTGCAGCAAAATCAACAGCCTTGTGTCCCTTTAAAGACGAATTAGTGTCTTTGCAGGATATGCTTCCTACAGGGAAGTAGTTGTACAATCGGTTGTAGAACTGGCTGTGCAACCAGTTGCTCAACCAGTTGAGCTGCCTTAGCATAACTCCCTACAAACATCTGCTGGTACCCAGCATGTTGGGGGCAAAATGCTAATTAAATTGTGAATTGCCTGAAGGGTGCACTAAGTGCTATGTGGAGGTATAGATGTGTAATTGGTTTGTTTTGCTTTGTCTTGTTCTTCCACGAATGAATGGGAAACAGGATTTGGAAAACTCAGGAGAAATGGCCAGGAGATTGTTGTAAAGATCACCCTTGCTCGAAAGCCTTTGGGGGCAAACCTTCTCCCAGATGCCATTGTGGCTAAACCTAAAGGTAAAGGTCACCCTTACTCGAAAGCCAATTGTATCCGACTCTAGGGTTCAGTGCTCATCTCTGTTTATAGCCGAACAGCCAATGCTGTCTGCATCTGCAGACGTGTCTGTGGACATGTGGCCGTCATGACTAGACACCGGAGTGCATGGAACACTGTTTACCTTCCCACAAGTGGTCCCTATTTACCTACTTGCAATTTCTTGCTTTCCAACTGCTAGGTTGGCAAGAGCTGGGACAGAGACGGGCGCTCATTCCATCATGCAATACTTGGGTATTGAACTGCTTATCTGCCACCTCCCAGTCAGCATCTTAACCACTTGAGCCACTGTTACTGCTGTCCTTAAAGCCTCTACAGAAGATGAGAGGGGAAAGTCTGGCCAACCCAAAGGGAAACTGTGGTGAGGCCTTGAACAATTGTATTTCTTTCATTCTCGATCTGTGGGATGGGGTGGCTCTTAAATCAGTTTCTCAGTGAGTGACATGTACCTTGGTGAGTACATGACTTTCCCCTGCCATGAATCCATCTTCATGTATTTCCTTGCACTATGTCTGTTGACTGTAGGTGGCACCTCAGAGCAATCGTACGAATTTTGTTTCATTTTTGCCTGGTACTATTTCATTTTAAATGTTTAAGGAGGAGATCTTTAATGTGTGTATTTTCTGAAAACAAAACACTTGCTGATATAGGGGTCAAAACAGAAAGATCCAGTAAGAACAAACTAACCAGATCTCTTGCAAGTAAAGGAAAAGAGAGAAAGAAACAAAAGAAAAATATTTCTGACTTCAGATATTTACCACTCTTTTCCTAATGCGATACTAGATTTCCTGGGGAGTCGGGGGGGGGGGGGAGAGCTAAAACGTTAGGACTTCAGTGAAATTACATTAACACATTAGACCTGTTGCCACCCTGGTGGTTGATCTCAACCAAGGAGTGACTGAAAGAAATAATAATAAAATTTAAGTTAGATTTGGAGCATGCACACCAGGGCTGTAGCCAGGGGGCCAGCCCCCCCCCAAAAAAAAAAAACCACCCTCCTGAGCTAACAGCCCCCCAGTCCATCCCGTGATGCCAATGTTATATATGTGAGTGTGACATTGTTGGATCCTGGCTAGGGCCCTGATGCACAGAGTGTCTTTCCCTCATTACAGGGTGATGATAACAATTTACAATCCAGTATGAGGTTTGTGAACATTTACTTCTGTTGTCCACCATTCCTGAGACTATTGTGCCTTTAGCAAAGACCAGCTCTACAAATATTTCCCTGGTAAGGAGCCCTATTTCCACCTGAAGTGGGGAACATATCTCTCTCTAGATGTGCTCAGATTACCATCATCCTTTACTATGATAGTTTAATGACATCTGGAGAGCCACACCTTCAAATCCTGGAGGCGGCGGCGGCGGCGGCGGCTTCTTCTTCTTCTTCTTTGTCTAGGCCAGATGTGAAACTGCCAAAATGAAGCCACTTTTGGTGAGTCCATTCTACAGTTCCTTTGGCTTGAACCTAGTGTGAGAAAGATTAGCTGGCAACACAAGCTTACTGTTACCAGAGTATACCTGATTGTGGTTCAAAAATAACACAATCTTCGTGGAGGCTCTTTCTGTGCCCACGCACCAAGAAGACAGTCCTGAGAATATAATGCAGTGGCTTTTCATCTGCCTTCCACATCGCAGCATGAGACCCGTACCACTGGTCTAGTTCTACAAGTCACTTTCTGGTTCTGAGCCCTTTTGGCACACAAAGTCTTCCTCAGCCCTAGGCCAGGATGGATGAAGCTGCCGCCCTCCATCAAGATGGATTCAATTGGGATTTAATCCACTTGGGGTCCATCACCCTTCCCTCATATAGTCAGAACCTTTCAGCCTCAAGGTGAAAGGTTCTATCTACCATAACCTACTGATCAGGTGGATGGGGAAGTCAGCCTGTTCTTCTCCTGTGCTTTTAATTTCTACACGATGATAGCAATCGGTAGTCAAAGCTCTTTACAACACAAAGCCACACAGAGCCATCTCTTAATGCTTGTAAATCAAGTCACTGTTAAACTCAACAGGAACAAGAGCCAGTTAAATACTCATATCCTATTTAGGATCTATAAGCTTGGGAACACTCTGTACATCCTTTGGCCCCAGAACTCTTTGGTATTCTGTTTGCAACTGGCAGCTTTCTTGAGAGAAATGCTCTCAGGCAAAACACACAGAAATCTAGCATGTTAAAAAACTTTGAAAGAATTGGCAATGGTTTAATAGTGTATAGATCTGTGCTTTAACAACCCAAGCAAATGCACCCAGCTCCCAGATCATTTTCATTTTTTATTACTAATTTGTTTAATTACCTGAGGAAAAAGGGATGAAACATCATCATCATCATCATCATCATCATCATCATCATCATCATCATCATCATCATCATCATCATCATCATCATCATTATTATTATTATTATTATTATTATTATTATTATTATTATTATTATTATTATTATTATTATTATTATTATTATTAAACCTTTATATGAGGGCACAGCCTTTGTTGAGAATTTATGCCTTAAAGGGAAATGAAGTCCAAGAACATCTAGAGAGCCATCTTTGAGGAACCCTGTCAAGGAGTGGTAGAAACACCTGGAATAATAATGCAGTCCTTTCCCCCCCTAGCACAACCCAACAATCCCAGAGATGGATAATGCTACTTTTCTGGCTTACAACTCCCAGAGTCTTATAGTAGGATAAACTGGGCCCTCAGAGTTCCTAAAGCAGACTCCTATTTGTTGTTGTTCAGTCATACAGTCCATTCTGACCTTTTGCAACCAAATGGAACACCACACACTAGGCACCCCTGTTCTCCACATGCAACATGATAAAAAGCTATTCAGGAACTCATGCATCCAAAGTCACACCATGACCCCAGCTCAGTAGCTCACTGGCAAACAATGCAGAACCAGAGTTTTGAGGTGGCAGAAAAAGGTGTCACCAGCTGTCCAGCAACTGCATTATGCATTGGCTGAGACTCAAGTCCACCTACTCAGATCCAGGAAGAGCTTTATGGCAAGAACAAACTTATTGGTGGTGGTAGTGGTGGAAAAGGAAAATAAAATTAGAAGATGGAGGAAGGAGCTCATTGGACAAGGAATAACATTGAAGGAGGATATGGCTAAGTAACTCAACCTTCCCTATGTCACTTGGAGAATTCTGAATAGCTGAGGATCAGAATCTCTAAATGTAAGACAGGAGTTCCCAACCCTTTAAAGTGGGGCCCGGGTCATGCTCCCTCAGACAGCTTCGGGTGCTGGATGGCCATTTTGCCCTTCCTCCACCCCACGGGACTTCCTGGTGTGGTGGGGGTGGAGCCACATGAAATGGTGCCGTGGGCCGCAGGTTGAGAATCCCTGATGTAAGACCAACATGCTCAACTGGGGGGCTGGTGAACAACAACACACTGTGTGAATGGGGAGAGATACAGAATCCGGCCCATTTGCTGGTCTGTCAGTTACATGTACTGATGGGGATTTAAGTTTGGCCAAATACAAAGCCAAGAAGCAGGCATCATTTTGGTGTTCTAAAGTGTGTTCTGAACATGGAGAAGGAGGAAAGGTGGTTAGAGCAGGGGTGCCCAAACTATGGCCTGTGGGCCAGATCAGGCCTCCGACACCAATTCATCCAGCTCATGCTGCCCTCATCGCTCACGGAAGCAGAAGTAAAACGTGTCCATACAGAAGTGTTTTACTTCTGCTTCCAGGAGCGATGAGGGAAGCATGGGTTGCATGAATTGGTCTCATGGGGTCCGATCTGGCCCACGGGCCATAGTTTGGGCACCCCTTGGTTAGAGTGACTATGGGAGATCCATGACTCTGGCTGGGTAACCCTGGGTAACTGTCATGCTACTGAACCTTGTTCACAGGGCTCTTGAGGTGTGGGCAGAAGAACCAAGGACAGCACAGTGACCTTGGTTATGCAGAATACCACCAATCATAACCCAAGGGTCTCTGTGGAGGGCTGGATCCTGTGCATGCATGCCTACTTGCCAAGGTGCAGGAGAGCAACCCCTGCAACCCCCATCCCAAACGTGTTTCCTCCGCTGTAGGGAAGGCTGATTTCACCCCCAGGCTTCCTCACGTGTAAAGCGGGCCATCCACCCTGCCATTCCCCTTCCCGCCTCAAAGAAACCCGTCTCCTGATTGGGGGGGGGGGGGAGCCAAGACGTCTGGAGGTCCGTGGCTGATTTTTTTTACCTCCCCGCCTTATGCTCTCTCGCTCTCGTTCTCTCTTCCTTTCTCTCTCAATCTGGTTTATTCTCCCTCGCGCATCAGCTTCACACACTCACACTCACACTCACAAACACGCGCACGTTCTCGCTCGTCCCTTAGCATCGCCATCACATGGGAAAAATAAATAAATAAATAAATAAATAAAAAGAAATATTCCACTCCCTCAATATTTATTTATTTATTTATTTATTTATTTATTTATTTCCCAGGTGCCTTCCCTTCCCCGCAAAAGATAATCAATAGCTAGTTCAAGATGAAGAAGAGCATTTATTTTCTCTGTGGGTTTTTTTGGGGTGGGGGTGGGGAAAAAGATTGATGGATGAATAGATGGAAAGGAGATCGGAAGAGACCCCCCTTTTTTTATACTTGCGTCTGTGCCAGATCCCCTCTTCTTGGAATATATTTCGAAGCGGGGGGGGGGGACGTTAACTGATCACTGCGGGATTCTCCTACCAACCACCCCACTAAATCCCCAGTCAAGCCTTCCACTGAATGTTGATTATTCTTATGTCTCTCTCTTTCATGTCCCCATCAAACCCGGGACTGCCAAAATGAAGCCACTTTCCCTCCTACCCCCAAAAGATCACCCTGCATTGCAAAGGACTGAAGATGCCCATCTGAAGCGGAGGGGGAGGAGATTTAGGAAGCCCCCCTTCCCTTCCGCAGCAAGCTTCTCCCCCCCCCCCAAAAAAAAAAAAAAATCTCTCTGTCTTTTCTCCCTTTTCTCTTCCAAAAGACGATCCCCGAGCTAGCTTCGAATCTGGCCCTTCAAAGGATGCTGAACCACTGAGTGATGGAGAGGTGGATAAATCAACCCCCACCCTTTTGAAAACCCAAACCCGATTGTATAGGCTCTCCCCTCCCCCTCCCCCCCACAAGAAAAGCCCTTCAACCAGATGAACGAGAGCAGGAGCGACCAGAGACACCTGTTTAATTTTTTAAACACAAACCTGCATGGAAGGAAATGGGAATTGGGGGGGGGGGGGCACACACCTCCACCTTTGTAGCAGATGAAAATTACTTTGCAATTCTTCTCTGGCACTGCAACATTGGCTTGGCGACCTCATGCCCAATGGTTTGCAAAGACAGACAGACAGACCACCACCACCACTACCCAATTTATTTCTGTGTCTCCCCAATTCTCCATCAATGCATGGAGGAGTCCTGGTTGATTTCACTCAAAGTTATATAAAAAGTGTCCCTAATATATGTCCCTATATATTTTCAACCCATACCCTTCAGTGTCCCTATATATTTTCAACCCCTACCCGTCCTTATTTCTGTGTCTTGATGGGGAGCACTGGGAAGGATGCTCTCAAATTCTCCATCAATGCATGGATGAGTCCTGGTCGATTTCACTTGTGAAAATTCATTCATTGCATTGATAGAGAGTTGAAGAGCATTTTCATCCATGTATTGATGGAGAGTTGAAGAGCATTTTTGCTCCACATCAAGACGCAAATATATCCCATGCACCACAGGAATGAAAGAGATTAAACGATTCTTTGTACGCCCTGTTTAGGCTATGGAAACCCCCCTTCCCCTTCCTTTTGGACATCAAATGGTGACTGACTGATCGGTTTCAAAGGAAGGAGGGCAAATAAATGATTCTTTTTAAATATATATATATATATTTGTTATTTAAAGCAAAGAGCATCCATCGTCCACACCGTAGAGGCGATTCATCACCTGCATCTTTAAGCACCCTTGGGGGAGGGAGGGATGATCAACCCTTAATCCGGGAAAGCTTGATCCGAGATAGACACTTTAAAAAAATAAAGAGGAGTAAGAAAGAAAAAGGGAGGAGGAAAAGGGGGGAAAACTGGATTAGGGGAGGGCAAGATTGTGCGCCTGGGTTTCGGTTCCCCTCCCTCCAGTCTCCCTAAACTAAAGGGTGATTTGGTTTCGTCCAGCTGCAGCAGCTGGGAAGCCAAGAAGGAGGGGAAAGAAAACCTTCCCGAGATCTCAGATTCCCCCCCCCCACAATAATATCTATATATTGGATTTATATGCATAAGATTCTGCGTCCTGACGCGTGTGCGCCTGTACAGCTTTCCATTCATTGCCACCCCAGATTATCCCACTGATCAAAGAAAGGGGGGGGCAGAGGAAGGATTCAAGCCAATCCTCCTCCTCCCTCCTCTTCCTCCTCCTCCTCCTCCTCCGAGCAAACCAACCCCCCAGTTTCCTCTTTGACATGCAACCCGCTTTCGCCTGGGACGCGCCGGCATGCCGCTGCAGCTTTAAACGGAATTGGGGAAAATTGGGGATTTTTGCTCTCATGACGGTGGAGGTGAGCTACTGGAGCCGGATTCTGCTGCTGTCGGTGGGGGTTTTGGCCACATCAGCCGCCGGTAAGTCAGGCTGTTATTTGTGTGTATGTGTGTATGTGGAGAGAGACGGAGACTGAGAGACATTGAAGTTTGGAGACGACCTGGTTGGGTTGAGTATCTATCTGCCTTTCTCCTTTTCTGGTTGAGCCTTGTGTCTTGGCTTGGTAGGTCTACTCTTGGAAAGTCTTCATGACGGGTTGTTTCTTCCTAGATTCCCCCTTTCCTGCCTTTAAAAAAAAAGCACCTTTGAGAAATAGAAGGAGTCAGTTCTTGACTCTACTTAGGTGGCTTCTGCTTTAAAAGAAGCTGGCGCAGAATAAGGACCCCCCCTTCTTTCCTTGGTCACTGGGTCGGTCACCAGCCTTTGACAGCCAGATGTGAAAGTTTGCAAAGAAGGGGCAGTGGAGCAACAATTTTCAGTGGATTTGGAGCAGGAACTGGAGAGGCCATGACCATGGAGAGTGCCTCCTATCTCCTAGCCAGCATCTCAAATGAAGCTGTTAACCATTTCCCCCGCCTTCCAAAGCCAGGAAAATGAAAATCCATCCCGATGGGGACATGGACAATGTTGGTCTGGCATGCCCTGTCTCTTCCTCATCTCTATATCTTTTACCATCTCAGATGAAATATCCTTTAGATATGGAGCTCCCAAATGTCTCCCTCCTAACCACCTAATAGATACCACCTCTTCTTTTCCAATGCTTTGAAAGAGAGAAGAATCCAGGGTTGCATTTATGTGGCCCTGTTTTGTTTTCTCTCCATCTCCAGCTGAAAAATGGAACTTGGAATAGTCAACAATTTAATAATGATTTCATTAATAGCCACATCTCTGCCCTCTGCTTGTCTCTTCCGTGCGCCCTTGCGGCAGAGGAAGTGCAAAGAATAAATCTATTGCTGAAGTTTCCTTTCTTGATGGTTTTCCTTATAGAGGGAGGGAAGAAGTGACTGTCAATTTTGTCCCTCCAAGGAGGAGATCAGGATGAAATGGTATTTATTTTATTAGCATCCTGATGTTTCTCAATGCAGATTTAGGAGGGTCTCCCTCCACTGCCAAAGAGACTGCAGCCACAATCCAAACCACCCTAGACCAGACATAAAGTCCTTTGGACAAAGTGAGCTGCCCTTCTGGGTAGACATCCATAGGCTTGGGCTACAAGTAGACTAATAGATCCTTGGACGAGTTTGTGGTTCTAATTGAAATGCAACAGTGAAGCCTTTCATGATAGGGAAAGCCTCTCCAAAAGGACTTTGGCTTGACAATTAGCTGTTTGTTTGATGTGTGTGTGGTTTTTTGGGGGGTGGGGGTAGGGGATCTCTTTTGGAAACCTTTCAAGAATGCTGCAGTGGAAGTGAGAGAATAGACCTGACACATTGATTCAGTACACAGTAGGTTCCCTCTGAATTAAAGTGCACCCATTCTGTTTGGAAAACCTCTGGGATGTTGTGTATGTTGAAAGAAGGGTACGATAAAGTGGCATTGGTTTGTCCTATAAGTGAGATTCTGTGGTTTGTCTTATAAGTGACATACTGTACTGGCAGACATGGTTGATGGATCATTTCACGCTCTATGGTTCTCCTTGTCCTTCTTGATTTCACTATTTCTCTGTATTAGTTCTTCCCAGTTGAACTTCTGTGGTCATTGGGCTGTTCCTTGGCTTTCTCTATCCATCTACCTTCTTTTTTTTAAAACTCTCCTCCCTGGAAATCCACCAATATTTGAGTTCTGTAATCTTATGAATATCTACCACTGACTTGGTCTGATTTCTCTGCCTCTTTCTTGATCTCATTGAGTTTCAGTTGGCTTGGTATGTCATTTCCTTTCACCAAAAGCCATGTCCTGCCTCTATGAACCACTGTGTTCTTTACATTCACTTCTATTGATTCCACTGCTTTGATTTATATATATCTTCCCTCTTCTGTCTGTGATGATGATTTCAAAAAGAACCTCCATACTCTCCAACATTGTGGGCCAAAGCTCTCTAAGCAATTAAAGCTTCATAAAGAGAATGCAGTGGTCGCTTTGTGCCTTCCTAGTGGTTATGGAAAGGCTAAAATTTCAAACAACCTTTTTAGATTAAAAAAATAGATTTTGGTATGGCACTGAATGATTATTCAAATATTATTCCATTAGGGAGCAAAATGGAACCTCAGTGGTTCTACATTGTTCATATTGGCTTCACATGTTCTGCTTCCCTTCTCCCACCCCCCGCCCCCAAAATTTGGTTTCCCTGGAAGAGATTCAATATTTAGGGAGCAATTCCTGGGGTTGTCCAAAGTGTGGCAGTACAGCTGTGCAAATAGAACTACTGAGAAGTAGTTGTAGCCTGTATTAAATGTATAGATCCAGATGTATACCTAAGCCTACCTCACCTTGCTTTGCTCCTGTTGCATTAATGGTTAACCTCTTTCCACCTAATTACTGAAACCTGTCAATAATTCCAGTTGCTACATGGAGTTCCTTTAAGAGCCATTGAAAAGTAGGTTTGGAGTAGGGAGACATATTACTACCAGTTCTGCCCATGCATAGAGAAGAAATAACCAGCACAGCGCGAGACCAGTTCCTTTTGAGTTAGCAACCAATTTCCCTATTACTTAAAACAGCACTTCAATCCAAAAGAGGAGAGATGAGATTTCTAATGTCTGTGAAATAATTTGATCCTTTTGCTTGGAGAGGCATGTTGAAATAAAATGTATAAAGATAAGGCTCTAAGTAGAGGCTGTTTTGTAGGATGGGTAATCTAGCTTCATCTATGGATCTAGGGCCCATGACACCATTTCATATCCTCCCCCCACTGCCACACCTGGAAGTGCCATGTGTGGCAGTCAGGGTAAAATGGTTGTCCAGCCCCCAAAGCTATCTGAGGAAGCATGACCCGGTCCTCTGGTTGAAAAGGTTGAGAGTCCCTGATTTTTTTTTTTTTTTGGGGGGGGGGGATATCTCAGATGCAAAGTGCAGTACTTCTGTCTCTGCAGCCTTATTTTCCAAATCACTCTTCTTGAGATCATGGTATCATTTTTCTCATGACAAACCTGCAAAATAATTCAAGGGAATATTGGCAGGGCCCCATCAACATTTGAGTTAAGTAAGATTTAAAATGCCTGTGGTCCTGACTAAACTTTGGTAGGCTCCGATGAAAACTGGCCTCAATGGCAACCACTTGAAGAGGGGAATACTGGTTGTTTTCCCTTAGTATCTGGTATGGGATCCAAACTATACCTCACATCTATTTGGGTTCCTATGGGAGATATCTGCTGTGGTAGTAGAGTAGGCCATACTGCCAATGACTCAGTGCCAAGTGTCAGGTGATGGTTAACTAACCTGAAAACCGTTAGGACTAGTGGCCTTGGTGCGGTCCACAGGGAAGGGTGATGGTCCCCAAGTGGATTAAATCCCATTTGAATCCATCTCAGCAGAGGGCAGCAGCTTCATCAATATTACCCTGGGGCTGATGAGGACTTTGCGTGCCAAAAGGGTTCAGGACCAGAAAGTAACTTGCGGAGTTGGATCAGTGGTATGGGTCCATGCTGCAATGCAGAAGGCAGGTGAACAGCCACTGCATTATATTCTCAGGACAGTCTTCATGGTTGATCACCATGATGATCACCAAGATTTGGAATCGAATACAGCACAAGAAGAAGAAGAAGAAGAAGAAGAAGAAGAAGAAGAAGAAGAAGAAGAAGAAGAAGAAGAAGAAGAAGAAGAAGAAGAAGAAGAAGAAGAAGAAGAAGAAGAAGAAGAAGAAGAAGAAGAAGAAGAAGAAGAAGAAGAAGAAGAAGAAGAAGAAGAAGAAGAAGAAGAAGAAGAAGAAGAAGAAGAAGAAGAAGAAGAAGAAGAAGAAGAAGAAGAAGAAGAAGAAGAAGAAGAAGAAGAAGAAGAAGAAGAAGAAGAAGAAGAAGAAGAAGAAGAAGAAGAAGAAGAAGAAGAAGAAGAAGAAGAAGAAGAAGAAGAAGAAGAAGAAGAAGAAGAAGAAGAAGAAGAAGAAGAAGAAGAAGAAGAAGAAGAAGAAGAAGAAGAAGAAGAAGAAGAAGAAGAAGAAGAAGAAGAAGAAGAAGAAGAAGAAGAAGAAGAAGAAGAAGAAGAAGAAGAAGAAGAAGAAGAAGAAGAAGAAGAAGAAGAAGAAGAATCACATCATTTTTCATGGGGAACACACCAGACATTGTGACACCATCTTTACCTTGTATCCACCTTGAGCAGCCCATTGCTGGATTTCCATTATATAGTTGTGCATGTGTATGAGGAACAAGTGGGACTACTTATGTTGTTGGAATTGAGTTTTAGCCAACATAGTCAAGGGCAAGAGATGATGGGAGCTGAGGTCCATCTACATCTGGGAAGCCAGATGTTCCTCCTCCTTTCTGTAGCATGAAGAGGAGAAGCAAGACACAAATGAGGATGCTGGCCCCATGTTCAGGAGTTCAATCAGCTGGGCTGCAAGTCAAGAGGGAGGTCTTGGGGTCCAAAGTCCTCCAGTGTCTTGTTCCAGTCATACAGAAACTTTCACATGGTTGAGCTTAGACACTCTTTCCAGATCTTTTCAGGTCTTCAGAGGTATATGAAACGTCTGGGAACGCATTCTTCTTCCATGTCAAGGCCAGACATTAAGCTGCCAAAATGAAGTCATCTTTTGGTGGGGTCATTCAGCAGTTCTTTTCACCTGACCTAGTGTAAGAAAGATTATCTGGCAACACAAGGTTGCCGTTATAACAGGTTATGCCTGATTGTGGTTCAAAAATACCACAGTCTTCAAGGAGGTTCTTTCTGTGTACCCCTGGGAATGCATTGGAAAGGCAATACAGTATCTAAGAAATGCAGCTACAGGAATCTTCTAACATCTAAGTGAGATTCCTGTGAATGACAAATCATCTCCAAATGAAGTGTACAAAGAGTGAATAGAACATGAGTGAATAGAACATGCCCCACCTGACCATCTCCAAAACCCTGCCCCCCCAATGATATATAATTTTTATTATTAATAAGTGAACCCTTATTCATATGGAGTAGGAGTTCTCAACCTTTTAAAGCCGGGGGCCTGGTCACACTCCCTCAGACAGTTCTGGGGCCGGATGGCCATTTTGCCCTTCCTCCACCACATGGCACTTCTCGGTGTGGTGGAGGCGGTGGTGGTGGGCACATGAAATGGTGCCATGGACTGCATCCAGTCCATGGGCAGCAGGTTGAGAATCCCTGATGGGGAGGAAGCCTAAAAGGTCATTAATTTGGTCTAACTCATTCTCAAATTGCCCCACTTAAAATCAGATCCCCCCCCCCCCGGTGGGTCATGTGTCCCATGTTGTCAAACAAGGAAATAAAAAGACATAAATTGGTCCTACCCTGGCAATAAATGTATTTTCCTTGCCACAAATTGTTGTTGTTGTTATGTGCCACCAAGTTCGCCCCAACCTAAAACAACCCTAAGAATGAATGATCTCAAAACTGTTCTTCCCTCAACAGTCCTACTCAGCTCTTGGATACTCAAGTCTTTGGGGAGTCAATCCATTTTATATTTGGTCTTCTTTTTCCAAGCTTGCCCAGCCTTATTGTCTTTTCCAGATAATTTTGCCTTCTCACGATGTGTCCAAAGTAGGAGAGTCTCGGCTTCATCATCTTTGCCTCCAGAGACAGTTCAGGGTTGATTTCCTCTTGGACCCACTTATCTATCTTTCTGGCAATCCAGGATCTCCACAAATGCTCTTCAATAAAACAGGTGCTCAAGGGACAAGGGCAGCTTTTGGGGGTCTTTCTTGTGGTTATGCTAAAAGTGAGATGAGCCTTCCTAGATGTTTTGACCTCAGCAATACTTTGGCTTTGGGCTGCTGAGACTTGTAGACTGAAGACAGCTGTAAAGGCACATTTGCTCAGATCAGGGCAGATGTTTTAGAACAGGGGTGCCCAACCTTTTCAAGCCGGGGGCCAGGTCATGCTCTCTCAGCCATGCACTCCCTGCATGACGGGGATGGCCATTTTGTCCCAACAGCTTCAAAGAGTGGCCATTTTGTTTCTTGAATCCCTTTTAGGACAAATGAAATGGTGCCATGGGCCAGATTCAGTCCACTGGCCTTAGGTTGGGAACCCCTCTTTTAGAAGGTCATTCCAAATCTAAAGGTAAAAGTCACCCTTACTCAAAAGCCAGTCATATCCAACTTTAGGGTTCAGTGCTCATCTCTGTTTATAGCCAAAGAGACAGCACTGTCTGCATCTGCAGACCTGGACATGTGGCAGGCATGCCTCAACATCGGAGTGCATGGAACGCTGTTTACCTTCCCACTGAAGTGGTACCTATTTATTTACTTGCAATTTCTTGCTTTTGAACTGCTAGGTATGGGGCCAGAAAAGAAAAATTGGGGGGTTGAAGGAGAATTAGACAGCTGGACATTTAAAATCTTGCAGGATAAAAAAAACGAAAAGGGCAACGGTAAGCAGATACTGTTGAGTTCAGTTCACTAATTGACTGTAATTCCCCCCCACCCTTGTCCTCTCCAATGTATGATCCCCTCATTATTTTATTAGTATCGAGATAATTTCCTCAAACTGTCTCACTCAGTAAGTCTGTTTTCTCTGTTACAAAACAGACCTCTGTCATGTGCAACGACTTTGATCTGTATTTTTTAAAATCTCTCAAATTATGCAAATAAATTGCTGATTTCAATCTGTGCAAAACGGCATAGAGGATTGACTTGAGCAAACATTTCTTCAATTGGAGACAAGATATTGAAACAAATGATTTACGTGATGTGAGAAAGTGCTCGGGGAGCAGGCAGCTGCTGCCTGATTAGGGTCTCTCCCATTCTTATCTTTTGCCATGAATGGGAATGCCCTCTATTGAGCTGGATGCAATTAATTTTGGGCCCCAAAACTGTCTAAAACAGGGGTGCCCAAACCTTTTTGAGGCGTGGTCCAGTCATGTGTTCCGGTGGGCCTGTCACGTGGTCCTCCCCCCAGAAGCAGAAGTAAAACACACCTTGCAGTCTGTTTTTGCAACAGGTACTGTATATACTCGAGTATAAGTCTAGTTATTCAGTCCCAAAAATGAGCCCCAAAAAGGAGAAACAGCTTATACTTGGGTCAATGACCACGAGGGACCCAAGACTGTGTTGGATTGAGATGCGCCAAAAATTTAATTAATTTTACCATATTTTCATTTATTTTGATTATTGAAACTTACTAGCAGCTGCTGCATTTCCCATATTTGGCTTATACTCGGGTCAATCTATTTTCCTGGGTTTTCAGGTCAAAATTAGGTACCTCGGCTTGTATTCGGGTCAGTTTATACTCAAGGATATATGGTATGTTTTGCAACAGGATGAGAAAGATTTTTAGGCTGCCATTTTCTCTGCTTGGACCAGGAGTGTATGGGCATGCTTTACTTCTGCTTCCAGGAGCGACAAGGGCAGCGCGGGCTGGATGAATTGGCATCAGGGGCCAGATACGCCCCACAAGCTGTAGTTTGGGCACCCCTGTCTAAAACCCTGTTCATAGATTATTCCAACATTGAAGTCAAAGCAAAAATGCTGGTGCTAAAACCCATATGGACAACACTAGTCCAATAATGGTTCCCCCTTCTGGTGGGCTGTCCAGACTCCATATCAAATCCTATAAGCACTATGTGTCTGGACACAAGGAGATGGCTTGTTGTAAGAAGAAAACCATTGGTCCAGCTGCCCATGAAATCCACATTCCCCTTTCTTAACAGAATTTTGATTTTCCTACTTAAGACAAGATGAATGAAACGCTAATGCTTTCCTCATGGAAGGTTTGAACAAAAGCACAGTGATACCAAAACTTTGGTTTTCCATTGATGAATCCATCTGGCACTCTGGAATGTTCTTGTGAGAGAAAAGCCAAACCAAGCCAAATTCTGACCCACTTCTAATTTTGAACATTAGAAGCCTTAATGTTTCTTTTCTCACTACATTCTCAGAGTAAAAACAAACAAACCACATGTTAAGAGGAATCTAGTATTACATTTTTCAGCCAAGGGCTCATGGCCTTAGCAATAGTTTGAAAACTTACATTAGGTTAAACAAAAGCCATTTGCCTCTTCAGGAAGCTATGGTTCTTCCAAGAGTAAAATCAAATTAGAAGGTGGAGGAAAGAGCTCACTGGACAAGGAATAAAATTAAAAGGTGATATGGCTGAAGAACTCAACCTCCCCTTCGTCACTTGCAAGCACCTGAACAGGCTGAAAGTTGGAATCCCTAAATGTAAGATCAACATGCTCATGTGGGGGCTAACAACAGGGAACAACATGGCTGTGAGAATGTAGATAGGTACAGGACATGCTAATCTGCTGGTCTGCCAGAAATGTATACCAAAGAAGATTTAAGTTTGGCCAATGCCATGAAGGTGGCTTCATTTTGGCAGTTTAAAGTTTGATCCAGACATTAAAGCAAAAGAAGAAGAATTGACATGCTAAGTGTGTTATTTAGTCCAACCATTATATTGTGATGATGATGTTCGTAATCCTGATGGTGATAATAATATACATTCACTTCCACTTGGGATCTGTAATATTGCTGTTCAGCACAACTAGCACAGTCTCAAAGTTCAGCTTTTGTTTCTTTGAGTGGCTGGACTCCCAGTCCTATTGCTTTAGAGCAGGGGTTCCCAACCTAAGGCCCGTGGGCCGGATCCAGCCTGTGCTGCCATTTCATGTGGCTCCCACCCCTCCAAGCGCTTTTAAAAAACAAAATGTCCACCCCCTTTGAAGCTGTTTGGACAAAATGGCAACCCCATCATGCAGGCAGGGCAAAATGGTCATCTGGCCCTCGAAGCTGACTGAGAGAGCGTGACCCGGCCCCCAGCTCGAAAAGGTTGGGAACCCCTGCTTTAGATTATTAGTTTTGTAGTTATACATGTGTACTTAGAATCAATCAATCAAACAAACAAACAGCAAGCAACTGGTATCTAGTACTTCAGTTATTCTGTCTGCCTGTTGACTTACTGATGGGTAGGAAAAAAGAATGGAGATAACTTTGTGTGGCTGGCTTCCATTTATCTGGAAGGCCCTGTCAGAAGCAGACACATCAAAATGGGGGCATGGAACATGATCGAGGCACTCTGCCATAGATCACCATTGTTTATCCTCATTAACAAATTAATTCAGTGTTGAGAGCTTGACTGAACAATTTTCCAGAATGTCTTTCTCCATCTTCTTCTGTTTGCAGTCAAGCTAAGCTCTTCCTTACTATCTGTCTTTTCCAGTTGACACTCAACATTGCATGTCTATCAATGGGCCATCAGTTCTGCCTTTAGGGGGGTGTTTTGCTCAGAGTTGCTTCAGCAAATTTTCCAATTCCCCCAGATAGGCTAAGATTGCCTTCCTCTTTCTCAGTGGTTCCAGCTGTGTTGAATTACCCACTGGCCCTCACTACTTATGTCTCTTGCTCAATGGAGTGATGGGTGAAAGGAGGCATTGAGTGATGGCTATTGAAAGGAAAATCATAAGTACACAAAAATGTGCTCAGTCAGTTCTCCCGTGGGATGGAAAATAAGATTCAGATATGTAGATAAGAAGGCAGGGCTTTACCAAGATTAAGATCATTTTGTAGAAATTTCCCAGGAAGAAGTGATTTATTTATTTATTTATTAAAATTTGATACCCCGCCCCAATCGGGAGGACCCGACTCTGAGCGGCTTACATCCTAATAAAAGCAAAACAAAACCTAAACACTCAATTAAAAACGTCAGGATTAAAAATCATCAGAAATTTAAAAACAAAACAGAAACTACACAGACTCCTCTAGCTTCTTGTTCTCCTCTTGAATTATTTTTATACTTCTAGAATAAAAGTTGTACCTAGACCAGGGGTTCCCAGCCTAAGGCCCATGGGCCGAATCCAGCCCATAGCACCATTTCATGTGGCCCCACCCCCACCCCTCCAAGGGCATTTGAAAAAGCAAAATGGCTAACCCATTGAAGCTGTTGGGACAAAATGGCCACCCCATCATGTAGGCATGGCAGAATGGCCATCCAGCCCTCGAAGCTGATTGAGAGAGCATGACTTGGCCCTTGTATTGAAAAGATGGGAACCCCTGACCTAGACTTTCCACAGGATGTCACATTTATATAAAGTTTGATGCAAAGCTTTTGGGATCGTTACACTTCCATAGCCTACATTAACCAACTGAACAGATTGCTTTAAAGTACTACTAGCAATGGCTACAGGAAATTGACTTAAACAGAAATGCCCAGTTTCATGTAAAGGTGCTGTCAGTTTGTTCAGGGTTAATACTTGGTGTTTTTACTGTCAAGAGCAGTCTACCCTTTGAAGGACTTTCCAGGGGGAATTTCTCAAATGCTGGTTTCCATCTGAAAGTTCTTCCTTTCCAAATCTGATTTTAAAAGGGGAAAAATCACTAGAAACTGTGAAAGGGTCTATCCACACAGAGGGGCACTGCATTCATTTGTTTATTGATAACATTAATAGACTATGCTCTATCACAGAATCTTGGGACAGGTTACAGCATCTTATACAATGATCAAAACACATAAAATGCTTGAAACAGTTCAAAAACAAGCAATTTAGAAGAAGAAGTATAAATATTAAAATATCAAAACCAATCCATTAAATTCTACACATGCTGTGATTCTCCACCTGAAAATGCTTTAATAAATATTTTTTGGATGGTGTCAGCATGATATCAATGTCAGCACCCATTGGACTGCTAAGAGAAGGGTATTTCACAGTAGAGGTGTTATGAATTTCTTTATGCATAAATGCCATCCTGAAGTCTTAAATCATAACCATTTATATTTGGATGCTGGCTGGGGACGATGGTTTGTGTAGTCTATGGAATACAACCAAATTGTTGCGTTTGGTAACAGAGGAAGGACTTTGTAAACTACGCTACCACATCCTGTCCTTTGGTGATCAGTCCTGTATTAAGCTGACTTTTATTTTATTATTATTATTATTATTATTATTATTATTATTATTATTATTATTATTATTATTATTATTATTATTATTATTATTATTATTATTATTATTATTATTATTATTATTATTATTATTATTAAATTAGATTTATATGCCCCTTTACTCACTTCACTGAGGCGACTCAGAGGGGCTCACATAACATAAACAGTATCACAATCTCAAATATAAATACAGCATAATATAAAAATATAACAACAGATGCAGCACAAATAACACAATCAATAAATTTTACATAAAAGAAAAAACAATACAATAAAATACAGTGTAAAAATACAATACAGTCAAGAGAGACAGCAAGGTCTTTATGGCTGAGCTAGCTGGTCCACACAGCTGGCCCTCATTCCCCCTCTCCAGCAGGCAGGGAGAGTTCTGTGATGTTCCTGAGGTGGTCATGAATATTTGCTATCATCATGGTGATAGTCTTCCTGTTCTTAACTCCTCAGAACAGTTCCTCTGAGGACATGCCACACCAGTCTCTCAGGTTCTTCAGCCATGAAGTCTGTCTATGTCCAGGGCCTCTCTTCCTAGGGATCTTTCCTTGTAGAGCGAGTCGGAGTATTCTATATTTCCTGTGGTTCCTCATGATATGGCCCAGGTATTGGAGCTTTCTTTGCTTGATGGTCTTAAAGAGTTCTTGTTCTTTATCCATTTGGCACAACACTTCTATATTAGTCACTTGGTCAACCCATGATATTCTTAGCAGCTGTCTGTAAATCCATATTTCTTTTCATGGTAAATTGGAGATTTTATTTTTTTTATTTTGAAACAAGGTACTGCAGTGGCTTGGTGGTTAAGACACTGAACTTGATGACTGGAAGGCTGGCAGGTCAGCAGTTCGAGACCCAAGGGCTGCTTTCATCTCTGTCCCAGCTCCTGCCAACCTAACAGTTTAAAAGCAAGAAATTGCAAGTAGATAAATAGGGACAACTTCAGTGAGAAGGTAAACAGCATTCCATGCACTCTGGTGTCTAGTCATACCTGCCACATCTCCATGGAAATGTCTGCAGACGCAGACAGTGTTGGCTCTTTGGCTATAAACAGAGATGAGCACTGAACCCTAGAGTCAGATATGACTTGCTTTTGAGCTAGGTCGACCTTTCCCTTGCTGGTGAAATGCTTGAAATCATGAGGGAAAGATGCCTGATTGCCAGTCTAGGTCCCAACGTATATATCCCTCTTACTTCTCCTTGTTTTATGGGTGGGCGAGGCATCTAAGCAAAGATTGAGATGGCTTTGAAACCCTGTTGTTATGGATGACAGTAATGAGTTGGGTCCATCATTCTGTGTGCTGTGCATGTGCTCGGAGGTCCAATGTCTTGGCATAACGCATTGCGGTGACAAATGTATGTATCTGTTTTCTTTGGGCCCCATCTGGTTAAAATCCCATTAAAATGCTAGGAAGAGTGGATCTCCCTGCCACAATGATGGAGAAGGTAGAAAAGTACAAAAAGAAGGTCAAACTGTTCAACAGGTGTTGTGATAACAAAAAATACCAACATCCAAACCATACTCTCTTCTCTGATGGTCTGATCATAAAAGCAGAGATGACCTTATTAATCTTGCATATTAAACTGGATTTCTTATATATTCTACCTCAATAATTTTAATGTACTTCTATGTGCTGGTATGAATAGTTACAAGGCACTTAAAAACTCCCATTTCATTGGGCTTATTCCCTTACCAAGCAACAAGCCATCACTCTCGTTTAACTATTCAAAAGCTTAAATGTCTCATCCTGTGGCCGAATGGATACTGAGGGCATCTCTTCTGCAGGAAGGGAAGAACATGGCATTATTATGTATCCTGCTACTGTGGTGGCTTAGTGGTTAAGACACTGAACTCGATGACTGGATGGTCGGCAGGTCAGCAGTTTGAGACCCAAGTGTGGAGTGAGCTCCCATCTTCTGTCCTAGCTCCTGCCAACCTAGCAGTTTGAAAGCAAGACGTTGCAAGCAGATAAACAGGGACTGCTTCAGTGGGAAAGATAACAGCATTTCCATGTCTAGTCATGTCTGTCATATGACCATGGAAATGTCTTCAGACACAGACAGTGTCTCTTCAGTTGTAAATGAATATGAGTACTGTATTAGAATTTCCTTTAGGAGATTAGAGTCCACTTTTTTTGTGTCCAGTGACTTTAATGTCTGGATACCCATTCCCTTATTTCTCTCAAATGGCACTAAACCTTACAAGCTCAGCAAATAGACATAGGAATTATGCTTATGTACTGCTCCACCGCACAGAGCACTCTCAGCAGTTCACAAGGTAATTAGCATTTTTGCCCACAACATGATGGGTACTCATTTTACCAGCCTTGGAAGGCTAGAAAGCTGAGTCAACCTTGGTCCCCATCAGGATAGAAGTCACAATGTCAGCATTTTGGGCTGCAGTATAGTACAGCATTTTAGCTATTGCAGCACCAGGACTCTTTGGGGTTTTAATCGGGCTTTCAAGGCAAGAGAGACATTTAAGGAGTAGATTTAAATTGGAGATCCCTGATGTAAATTATTCTGTATTGTCTAAAGCCAGAGTGGTCTTTGAACAGGCTCTGTCATTTCCGCCTGGACTGAAAGCTGAGGGATGTCTTTGTCATCATCTTTTGGTGAGCTGTTGGCGGAAAGACGTTGCCAGATGAAAGACCTTCAATCAGGCAGGTGAAATTTCCTGGACAAGGTTCTGCACATCTGCTGATCTGTCTTTCTCTGGCTTAGACCAGCATGATGTATAACTTGTTGTCCCAACTATCAGTGAATTATGGCCTGCCAGGTGCTTGGTAATGTCTTTGTGTTCATCATGCTTGGCAGGAAACGAAAAAAGAACTTTGCATGACTTAGAAGTGAGCTGCTGTATCTACTGTGTTGGGCTTGGTAGATTCTCAAATTTGTGGAACTAGCAGAATCTAGATCTTGCTGAATTACTCATTAGGAATGAGATGGA
Source organism: Furcifer pardalis (assembly GCA_030440675.1). Classification (NCBI taxonomy): domain Eukaryota; kingdom Metazoa; phylum Chordata; class Lepidosauria; order Squamata; family Chamaeleonidae; genus Furcifer; species Furcifer pardalis. The sequence continues at coordinate 300,415,870 of CP126890.1, read as the reverse complement.
GTGGTTTAGGTATCTGACTGGGATGCCAGAGTTTAGGTGCTCAATTCCATGCTGTGCCTCCTTGACAGAGGTTTGTCCCAATTATCTGTATGGTTCCTTCCAGCTTTGCAGTTCTAAGATTAGTAGATTTCAATCCATCAGATAGCCTGTAGAGTTAGTCCCGAGAGGTTTCCTAGAAGGATGAGGACAAGACAAAGGCTTGTTTCACTTGGGTTTTCACAATTTTTGCAGAATCTCTCTGCACAAAATATGTGGGTTTTTTTTTTTGTAACTTTGAGAAGTGAAGCAAACAGACTGCAAGCACAGAGGTTCTGGCTGATAGATCAAACTTGATGAAAATGAACAGTGGTCATGGTCATTCTAGATCTAAAAGCTCAAGTTGAGAAGATCATAAGTGTCTCTACTGGAGGCAAGGAGTAACATGTTGTAGCTCCGCAGTTACAAACCTTGGCATTTCAGCTGTTCTTGAACTTCAATTCCCAGAAGCCCTGATCAGCTGGTGTCCTGACGTGGGCTTCATATAACTGAAATCCAAGAACACCTAAAGTGCCAAGGTTTGCCACATTTGTTGTAGCTTCTTATCCTTGCATGTTAGAATGAGACAAACAAGCATTTTCACCATTCAACGCAGTTGGGGAACATTACGGCCTTCCAGATGAAATTGGACTGCTGTTCCCATGATACTTCATATTGGCTAGAGAGGCTAAGGCTGGTAGAAGTTGCAGTTTCATAATATCTGGAGGTCAATACATTCTCCACCAATATGTGAATCTAGATGTATGTGACTGTTACCGTTTTGCCTAATAAATTTCCATGACCTGTGAGTGATAAAAGAATAGTATACAGCCAAGGAGATGATACAACTAGGGATGAAAATTTTGTGTTTCTTAGACTACATATCCCATCATTTCTCATTCTGGGAGTTCTGTCTGATTTATAGACACCTTACAGACATCTGTGGAATATCTGGGAGACAAGGTCTAAACTGGAAGGCTTTAAGACTTAAGCCCAGCTCTCCCTAGCTTGCTAGCACCAGAGCCAAAAGCCTTATACTAGTTGACGTTAAATCTTTTTAATGCCCTCTTTAATTATTTTCTATTTTTAAATCTGTTTTTAATATGCTGATTTCAATGTTTTCATGCTTAATAACTTTTTAATGCTTCTTGCATTTTGTTTAAATTCCCATCTCTTTTAATGATCGGCGAGTTGCCTTGAGTCCCATCACTGGGGAAAAGACAACATAGAAATGCAAGAAAGTAAGAGTAGTCAAGCAACTGAGATTGATTGATTGATTGTTATATAATTTTACCAATCATAATAGTAATAATAAATAAATAAACCAATATACAAAACGAATCAGCACTGAGGGTTCAAAATTCCATCCCCAAGTCACAAAATCATAGAATGACTGGGTTGGAAGGGGTCTTTTAGCCTATTGAGTCCAACCCCCTGCTCAATGCAGGAATCCAAATCAAAGCAGATCTGATAGATACAGTAAAACTCCGGATAACGCTAAAACTTGGTTCCACGAGTCTTAGCGTTATCCGATTTTTAACACACAATGTTTAAAAAAAGCCGGCTTCCTTTGGGGGGAAGCCAGGGGTGAGCACGCTCACCTGCCTTCCCCCGAAGGAAGGCATGGATGGGAGGCTCTGATCCCCAGCTTGCCTTGGGATAAAGTATGCACTGCCACCCCCACCGCCGCCACCCCCACCCCCTGCTCTCTCCCAAGGCAAGCCTGAGATCAGGCTTGTTCTTGTTCTTGTTCTTGTTCTTGTTCTTGTTCTTGCTGTCCTTGTCCTTCCTCCTCGTCCTCCTCCTCTTCTTCTTCTTGATAGACAAGTGGGAAGGCATCTAGCAAAGGCCTTCCAACAGTATGCTCTCCAGGTATATGAGGCAGCAATTTTCCTGAATTTAAGTAGGTTGGGTTTGATTAACGTTCAGATGGAAGGCCTCCTGGGATCGATGCCATATGAGTCAGCATGGAGGAAAAGTGAGATACTAATGTAATAACAAGCTTTCTCTTCTTCTGCCTCTCCAGCTTGTCAACCTTGATGGGTCTTTAGCTACTAACTGAACTCACTGCTGTGTCAGAATTGAACATAGCTGGCCTGGCAGAGATGAAAACAGCTTGTTTGGCTGTGTGGATCTCAGTGTAAAATGCCCTTGTTTAAACTGGCATCTTTCTCTGAATTGATCTAATGAGAGCAACAAGGGGAAAGAAAAATGAATGGTGTCCCCCCCCCCCCATTTCTTTCTGATCTATGTTGTTCTCATCCAGCTTGAACCTCTCTGTAACAAACCTTGTTACTTGGTGTGGATTTTACCCCTCCTCCTTTTTGCAATTGGGGTGGTGGAGAACAATGCTATTCAGTTGCCAGTGTCCCCCCCCCCCCCAGCAAACCCAGTTGCTGTTAACTGGTAATTTTAACACATTTGTTCATTACTCTTCCTCTTCCCATGACATTTCTGGAGTCATCTAACACAGGGGTTCCAAACCTAAGGCCGGTGGAATCTGGCCCACAGTGCCATTTCATGTGCCCCACCACCCCTCCAAGGGCATTCAAGAAACAAATGGCCACCCTTTTGAAGCTACTGGGACAAAATGGTTGCACCCATCATGCAGGCAGGGCAAAAAGCTGGCTGAGAGAGCATGACCAAGCCCCTGACTTGAAAAGGTTGGGAACCCCTGATCTAACAGGTAATTATTGCCTAGTGCTATCTTGCTGAGATGCAGATTGTAATTGGAAGGAACACAGACCTAGCAGTCCTTTGGTGGTCTTGGTTGTCTCCCCAGAAGTAACTTCTGTTGTCTGCTTTCTCCTTTGAAGAACCAATGTTCAGCACATTTCTGTGAACCTGGATTATGATAAACACAGTATTCAATACTGTACTGGAGATGGAGGCGGGGGGGGAGCACCACACAACAGCTCATGCAGACAAATACAGACACGTACAGAAGCAGCAGCTGGCTGATCTAGTGATGTTTAATATGTAATTGGGAGAATCCCATTGAGTAACAGAACTGCATTAGCACTCTACTTCCTATCACCTTTGCTGCTATTTGTGGACTGAACATCTGGATCAAGCAGAGATTTTCTACTTTGGCTTCTGCTGCAGAAGGCAGAGTGTGCATTTTTAGATGTGTGTCCCAACCACAAGATGGAATGTCAATGGGAGGGCATTCTTAATATAGGACAGGGCAGGCCCTACTGTCAGGCAGGCTGAATTAGCTGCCACATGTGATCCTAGAGCAGCAACATGAAGACTATCCTGAGAATATAATGCAGTGGCCTTTCATCTGACTTCTGCATTGCAGCATGACACTCATACTGCTGATCCAATTCCATGAGTCACTTTCTGATCCTGAGCCCTTTTGGCATGCAAAGTCCACCTCAGCTAATAGGCCAGGATGAATGAAGCTACTGCCCTCCATCAAGATGGATTCAAGTAGGATTTAATCCACTTGGGGACCATCAGCCTTCCCTGTGAACTTTACCACCCAAGACCATTAGTCCTCAGGGATGTCAGGTTAGTTAACCACCACCCGACACTCAGTGTTGAGTTGCTGTCAATATGGTCTACTCTATTACCATAGCAGTTCTTGATTGATAGGTAAAGATAGGTGAACTTTACCACCCAAGACCATTAGTCCTCAGGGATGTCAGGTTAGTTAACCACCACCCGACACTCAGTGTTGAGTTGCTGTCAATATGGTCTACTCTATTACCATAGCAGTTCTTGATTGATAGGTAAAGATAAAAGTAAAGGTCTCCCTTGCTCGAAAGCCAGTCATTATCAACCCTAGAGGTCGGTACTAATCTTCACTTCCAGCCAAAGAGCCATTACTGTCTGCAATTCCATATGCTTCCATGGTCATGTCGCAGGCATTATTAGATGCCAGGGTGCATGGAATGCTGTTACCTTTCCCACCGAAGCAATACCTAATTATCTACTTGCAGTTTTGAACTGCTAAGTTGGCAGGAGCTGGGACAGACAATGGAAGCTCACTCCATCATGAGTCTTGAACTGCTGACCTGCTGACCTTCCAGCCATCAAACTCAGCATCTTAACCATTAAGCCCTCTCTTGATTAATACAAATCAATAAACTATGTTTAAAAATACACCTTTGCCAGTTACCCCCCTCTTAACTTTAATCTTACATGCAAGTTTATCTTTAATTACTATACCTCAGGCTTTCCTATACAAATCACTTAAGAAAATATTTTAAGTTGTTTTCAATTTCCTAGGAATAATCGATCTTACCACCATTAACAGACTGGGAACAAATTCACTAGTTGTTCAGTTACCAACCTCCTTTTCAAATATTGGTAAAATCTCTCTCTCAGATCATGCAGCTAAGTTTAAGGTGCTCATTTTATTTTATTTCCTTAAAAACCAGTTGCCAACATTTCAGTGTTCTTGCCTTTACTCCATATATGAAAATAGGTAATTATTTTCCTGCTTCTTGTCCAGCACAAATCTTAAAATAATCTCCAACTATTTAGTTAAGCTTCACTGGAGATAAATACCATTTCCAAACTAATTCATCCAATTGTGTTTTATTTTTATTGACATGCATTTCAATATTCCAGTGTTCCATATATTTTCCCAAACACTAGAATTTATTTGTTCTTTCATATTGAACTCCAATAACAATTTGAATAAATCATCTTTGATCTTCTGTTTCCAATATTATATTTGCTAACTGTATCCTTCACTACCTCATAATTACCTTCACTTTCTGTTTGTAATATAATCCCTTTGTATTTTGTGAGTTCCCTACATTTACCATTTCTTTCTATACAATTCTTTATCCACTGTTCTATATTTTTACTGTATTTTATTATCTTGTATGAAAACAACATTTGTCAGAGTCAGATGTAATTTTTGTGTTTCCATGTTCAAACATGTTCGTTTTTTGGACTGTGTTATAATATCTCATGTATGGCCTAATTGACTGGCAATATAGTGTAACCTTGAATTAGGGAGGCCTAACCCTCCACTTTTTGAGATTTATACCATTTTCTCTTATTAACCATTGACTTCTTAACTCCATTAGGAAATGTATTATTCATGTTTTACTGGCACTTTGACTTTTCTTCACTAATCTTTATCAACACCATCATAAAAACATAATTTACTTCAGGTAATAACTTCATTTTACAATGCTCCAATTCTGCTAAACCCCACCAATCCTATTTTCCTTAGTTTATCAAAGTTGTGTACGATTACTTGTTTTGGTGCTGTACAAGTCTCTTCTTTCAATCTTTCCAAATCAGTTGGTAGTCTTTCGAATATTAACAACTATTTTCTAATTTTAATCTCTTTCCTCTTTGTTATGGTTGAAAACCATCACTTCTGATTTATGCCAATGTATCTGTAACCCAGTTATCCCCACTAATTATTTTAGAGGATTTTGTTATTCTTAATAACATAATAAAGTATTGTCAACAAATCAACTAATCTTAACTCTGTCTTTCATGCCAACACCTAAATCTCTTTTATCTTCTCTAATTGAATTTGTGAATAATTATATAACTGAACCAAACAGTATAGGGGTTCATAAGAAAAGAAGTGTTGTGTTTCATTGCATTTCCTCAGGAAACTCTGAGGCATTTTCACAAAATCCTGTGAGCATGTTGGTCTTACATTTAGGGACTCCAACCCTCAGCCTATTCAGGGTCTTCCAAGTGATGGAGGGGAGGTTGAATTCATCAACTATACCCTCCTTCAATGGTGTTCTATGTCCAGTGAGCTCCTTCTTCCATATTCTAATTTGGTTTTGCTCTTGCATACACTTAAAAATGTTTCTTATTGCCATAAACCTCTTCCTGGATCGGGGCCAGTGGACTTGAGGCTCGTATCCTTTCAGACAATGTTGAGGTTCATTCTCTTGCTTAGTTCTCTCAGCATCCACTGCTACTTCTCTTCTTAGCTTAGGTCCATGATGATGAACCTTGGCACTCCAGATGTTCTTGGAATTCAATTCCCAGAAGCCCCCGTGAATCCACATGAATGGGTTTACTGTGATTCATCCGTCCTGCAACGCCCTCGTCACTCCTGGAAGCGGAAGTAAAACGTTCACATACCATTTATCTACTTGCAATTTCTTTCAAACTGCTAGGTTGGCAGGAGCTGCGACAGAGATGGTAGTTCACTCCATTGTCCAGTACACAGGTCTAAAACTGCTGACCTTCCAGTCTTCAAGTTCAGTGTCTTAGCCATTTGGTAGCCTATGTTTCACACAAGATGAACTGAAATTTGAAAATGTGCAAATAAAGCAAACCTGTTTTGTTGTTATTATTTTTTGATACTTTGAGCAAATTTTACACTGGCCTCTGAGATTTCAGCAAGAACCGTCAGTCTATGCCAGGGGTTCCCAATCACTGGGCCGCGGGCTGGTACCGGCCCATGGGCTGTCCCAAACTGGGCTGGGTGGCCTGATGATGGCCTCTGCCCTCAATGTGCTCCACTGGGTCTGCCCGGAGAATGGAGTGAGAGTGTGGGCTTCAGACACAGCATCTAGGCAGGTGGTTGGGTCCCTCCTCTATGTTGCTTAACTATGCCAGGGCTCCACCCCACCACTCCTACCTCACCTGTGTGCAGTGTGACTGCATCATCCAGTCCTACCACCCCCACTTACCAGTCGGTGGAAAAATTGTTTAGCGTGAAACCGGTTTGTGGTGCAAAAAAAGGTTGAGGACCCCTCGTCTAGGCATTTGTTCTTTCCCAAGGTCTAGAGTTGTTCCATCTAAAGAAAAGAGAAAGAGAAAGAAACAAAAATGCTCATCTGAATTTTGTTCCTTATATGTGAAATTAGGCATGGAATACAGACCAGCCTGTAATGGGATCTTGTAGAAAAAACCATATTTAAACTTCTAACACAGGCTCACAGAATTTCATCACATCACTGTCTGTCCCCTTTTATTCTAAGCGGCCTGATTTACAAGTCAATATTTGCAAACTTGCTGGAGCTAATTCTCAATAATGAGAACTGTTTCCCCCCTTTTTCTTTGATTGCCTTGTTCCAAGGAAATGGAGCTCTTCAAAGCCGCTCCCTGACTATATTTATTTATTTTAAGTAGGCACAAACGATTGAAGTTAACTGGTTTTGAATGCTGTTCTTGTGGAGCCTCTTTCATTGGCGACAAGCAGCTTAAAGTCAGGGCTGCCCTAGTATTGCATGCAAAATTTTGTATAAAAAATTATCTTCTGCTGACATGGGGTTGAAGCTTGAGTTTTCCAGGGTTGGAATATACAATCAGAAACATTATACTAGTTTTGATTGGGTTTCTTCTTCTTTTTTCCTAAAGCTTGCTTCTGAGCAGAGAAGAAAATCTAGCCATAAGTTAAGATAGGAAAAAAATATCCCACAAATGGACAAACTTAAAAATGGCAGGATAAAAATAAAGAATGATTGGAAATGGTCATTAAGACTATTTGCAGTGAAGCTTAAAAGCCCATAAGGATCAAAGGCTTTCCTGAGCAGGAGGACAATATTACTTTGATGAAAACTCATTAATGAGGAGACAGAAAAAAAGGCTAATGTAAGGAATTTTGAAAGCCTGAATCCAGCATTATTCAGGCTTGGAAGGTCCAGTTAAATTAGGGCATGCGTCTATTAAGGAAATAAATCTCACCTCTTTGTTCACGTACAATTGTGCCTAGATTTTTAAAACAGTCTTTCAGTCAAAGTTGCTAGGATAGAAGGGCTGCAGTTAAGAAGCTCGCCTTGTTAGCTGGAAGGCTGGCAAGTCAGCAGTTCAAGTCCTGGGTACTGCAGAACAGTTTGAGCACCTGTTTCTGTCCCAGCTCCTGCCAACCTAGCGGTCTGAAAGCAAAATTGCAAGTAGATAAATAGGGAACACTTTGGTAGGAAAAGTTTTTCAGGACATGAAAGGAGCCTCATTCGGGCGTCCCCTGAGCAGAGTTTCTCCAGCAAAAATCTTTTCAACCCGGAATAATTTCTGAGATGAAATTATTATTATTAGTTGCTGGGATGATGTATCGCAGTTGCAATGTGGTTCTTATTGTTCTGTGTTCCACCGACAAACACCTGAGACTCTAAACTCTGCTGACACGCCATCCTAAGAGATTCTGTCCATATAGTTCCATGTGTAATTACATCGGTGTTGCTGTAGTTAATTGTCATATTTTATCGATGCAGATGTGTGAGGTGTACTTATTCAATTTCAGCCTCGTCTTTCTGTGATAAAAGTCATCCGAGGGAGCCCACACTAATGAAATGCAGATTAAAAACAAAACCTGGATTAGAAAGAATAACAACAAACTGAATAAATTAAAAACACTGGTATGAAAGGTATAGTCAGCTCCCAACTAGTAATACTGTCTTCAGCAGCATTGGTTGAATTAAAAAAACAATTTCCCAAGGGGCAATAATAAATTAAGAACAATCTGCTGTGTACCATTTAAGGGGGATTCTAACCCATTCCTTCTTCAGTATGTGCATTTCTTTGTTATAAGGACATTTCTTGTAAAAAGGATAGAGTAAGGAACTTTGACTGAAAAGGTGAAGTTACTTTTTTTTAAAAAATGTGTCTAGGCCAAATTTAAATTGTCAGAATTAAACTACCTTCTTGGCTTTGTCGTTGGCCAAATTTAAATCCTCATCAGTACATCTTTCTGGTAGTAATTGGCAAACCAGCAAATGAGCCGGATTCTGTATCTCTCCACATTCACACAGTGTGTTGTTGTCCACCATCAGTCCCCACTTGAGCATGTTGGTCTTGCATTTAGGGACTCCAATTCTCACCTATTCAGGGTCCTCCAAGTGATGAAGGGGAGGTTGAGTTCCTCAGCCATCTCCTCCCTTAATGTTATTCCTTGCCCAATGAGCTCCTTCCTTCATCTTCTAATTCAGTTTTGCCCTTGCGTACCCTCAAGAATGTTTGTTCTTGCCATAAAGCTTCTTCTGGATCTGAGTCAGCATACTTGAAGCTCATATCCATTCAGTAGATGTCAAAGGCCATTTCCTTGCTTAGTTTTCTTGCCCAGCTGCTACTACTGTGACCCCAGAAATAGATATTTTAATTTATCAACATCTTCCCTCAATAAAATATACAGTGGAACCTCATACAACAGCAACGAAATTGCATAACAATTAGGTTTTTTGGGGGAAAAGGTGTCCCACATAACAGTTTTCCCTATTGAAAAAAAATCATACAACAAATTTTCAATGGGAAAAACCACTTAGCAAAATAAATAAATAATTCTTTGTACGATGCATTCCATAAGGAAATCACTATACGATGCATGCATTGTATAGCAATTGTTTCATACCTGTTGTGTAATTGTACCTGTGCCACCAACCACAACATACTGCTGCCAATTAAAGGGTTCCTTTTTATATACATCAGGGGACACACAACTTCATATTATTGCATCCAACTCACAAAAATGTTTCCTTCCTCTAGTGGACAAGGTGACTTCGCTTAAAGTTGCTTTGTGGACAAGGTCCGTGGGGACTTTACACTATAAATATAACTTATGAGTAAATTTGAATCTGCATCCAAGGAAGTGACTAGGGTTTGATTGGCAGTTGTAGGTTGGGTGTTTGCATGATGAGACAGTTAAAAGATATGAAAGAAAGTTTGTGAATGGAATTTCTGAGCTTTGTTTGTATAATTTCTGGCTGAAGAGATGCTATTTATATATGAGGTGCAGGAGAGAGGAGGGTAAGGAAGGGGGAAAGAGAGATTTCGTGTGTCAGTCAGATCTCAGAGTTTTAAGTGAGAACCGTGAGACAGTTTTGAGTATAATGTAGTAAGAAGAGGTGACTTATGAGCAAGGGTTATGAGGCAGTTAAGCATTGTGCTGTTAGAGGGTGAGCATTTTGTAGAAGCTGTGAGAAATAGCATATTCTTGTTGGTACTACTGTCAAAACAAGCATCTATCTATCTATCCATCTGTCCATCTAACTCAGGGATTCCCAACCTAAGGCTCATGGGCCAGATCTGGCCTGTGGCACCATTTCATGTGCCCCCTCCTCCAAGGGCATTCAAGAAACAAAATGGCTGTCCCTTTGAAGCTATTTGGGACAAAATGGCCACCACCCCATCATGCAGGCGGGGCAAAATGGCTGTCCAGCCCACAAAGCTGACTTAGAGAGTGTGACCCGGCCTCTGCCTTGAAAAGGATGGGAACCCCTGGTCTAACCAAATGCTTTTAGATTACAAAGAAACAAGTTAAAGTTGTATCGCTGTATGGTGATGAATTTATTTTGCTTACAAGCCCCCATTTCTGTACAAAGCAAGCCTTTAAAAAGCTGGAATGGCTAATTCCAACATTTAATCACATTCTTCTGTAATAATTACAGCCTTAATTAATTAACAAGGTTTAGTATCTAACAATGCCCGAGAAATCTGATCTTTGTGGATTTGTATACAGAATGACCTCATCTATACTGCATGGGCTGACATGCAGATTGGAGTTACGGTGTGTAAGTAGTTTGTTGCAAATTACCGCATAGTTCTCACTAATATAGACAGGTAAAAATACCCTTGATTTCTTTCAATCTACAGATGACTGAAGGAACATCAGATGTATGGGTAAAAAGCAGAGCTTGGCAACTCACTGTCTAAAAATAATTTGTCACAGTTAAGTGTTATATTATCCGAAAAGTAGCCTATTCACTTTATTTAATACTTAGTGAAGTAACACATTACACTACTTATTTCATTGCTTTCTATTGCTTCTATTGGCATTTATAGCAGAGGAAGACCCTTAAGATTGGCAGTAGTTTAAAAAAGGTCAAAATCTTTCCAAACATGTATCCAAGTTTTCTTTAGAAGTAATTGCAGAAAATGACTAGGAAATTATATTCACTATATGTTCACCTCCGTCCCCAAAAGTAACAAATTCCAGGTAATAATATTATAAAGCTAGAAGAATGAAGTGCACATCTTGAAGAACATCTTGGTATATGTCAAGTGTCTGGGTTTCACGGTTCTAGAGTGTGACAGAGATAAACCCATACATTCATACAAACAATCATACATTCCTTTAGAATATAGGTCAGTGATGGCGGACCTTCGCACTCCAGCTGTTCTTGAACTTCAATTCACAGAAGCCCTGATCAGCTGATGTGCTGAAGTGGGCTTCTGTTAATTGAAGTCCAAGATCAGCTGGAGTGCCAAGGTTTGCCATCACTGCTATAGGTCCTCAAACCTGGCTCTCCAGATGTTCTTGGATTTCAATTTTCAGAAGCGCAAGTCAGCACACCCGCTGATCAGGGCTTCTGGGGATTGAAGTCCAAGAACATATGGAGAGTCGTCTGAGGACCCATGGTGTAGACCAGAGATGGCGGACCTTGGCACTCCAGTTGTTCTTAAACTTCAATTCACAGAAGCCCTGATCAGCAGGAGTACTGACTTGGGGTTCTGGGAATTGAAATCCAAGACCACCTGGAGTGTCAAGGTTAGCCATCTCTGGTCTAGACAACCCAGTGCGTTAATGTGATCAATCAGAATTTCTTCTAAATGGGCCAGATGGAAGATGGGAAATTAGGGCCTTTTGGTTGTCTAACTGAGAACAGAAATTTAGGGATGAGTGTATTTATTTATTGTAAGGAATGCATGTTGAATTATTGATTAATCGTTGGTGAAAGACAATATTTATATACAGGAAATACCAGGTCCAGTGCTCAGCATCTCCAAACTGAAGTTGGTTAATTGCCTCTAATTCGATCTCAGCTCATCTTATATTGGCTAGAAAACAGTTCTCCTGAATTCCTGGATAACAGTTTCCAGCCAATGTAAACTGAGTTGAGATAGCCCATCTGCAGCTTCCCATGACCAGAGGCAATTAACCAGCTCCTTTAAAAAAAAACAACACCTAGCTGATCAGAGGGTTTTAATTTGTCTGGCCCACCCACCCCACAAAGAACAAAGAGCGTGTGTAACACATGCGGGGGAAAATGTTTCCATCAGGCTGCTTGTTTTTAATCTGTTTGGTCCACAGAACAATCAACGAAAGCTTCATTTGTTTAATCACTGGGGGGCAATTTTAATCAGCAGAGCTGAGATTGAAGCACACATTTTAGAAGCTGTTTTGCCGCTGGTGTGTTGCCAACATCAATCTTTTTAAAAAACTGACCCTGTGTCTTAAATAGCCACCCCAGAATTGGAAGGGTTGGGGGATGAGATGTTTTAGGCAGTGGAAAATGCATTCAAAGATATTTCAGCAACTGGTCTTTTCCTTGTATGTCAAGTAGATTGTATTGTATTGTATTGTATATTTCGATTTATATGCCACCCCATTCACACAGCGACTCTGGGCGGCTCACAGAGGAAACAGGTACAATTACATAGCACATTACATAGCATAAAAGCAATTACAAATATCACATAGCAAATTATAAATATCACATAGCAGGAATAACATCACAAAACATATCAAAATACATCCCAGAAAATCTCCAGTAACAATTAACAATTACAAATTACAGAACATTAGACAAACCTAAGAAATGCAGAACATTGCTTTGTTTGGACATGTCAGCATTAACACTTCTGGGTTGACAGGGATAGACACAACAATAATTAGTGAACGTCACTGGTTTGGGGGAAATTATTCAAACATTGTCATCATTTTTGGTAATGTGCTCCTTTTTAATTATAGAAACTTCAGAATTTCTCAGAGTTCTTTGCTTTTACTTACTCCCTGGTAGACCCTATTGCCAGCAACTCAACGCTGATCATCAGGCGGTTGTTAACTAACCTGAAATCCTGAGGACTAATGGCCTTGGGTGGCAAATTCCACAGGGAAAGGTGATGTTCCCCAAGTGGATTAAGTCCCACTTGAATCCCTCTTGATGGAGGGCAGCAGCTTCATCCATCCTGGCCTGGGGCTGAGGAGGACTTTGCGTGCCAAAAGGGCTCAGGACCAGAAAGTGACTCATGGAACTGGATCAGTGGTATGGATGTCACGCTGCGATGTGGAAGGCAGATGAAGAAACCCTTCTGAACTGTATGGCATACAAATCACCTTTAACATTTGTTTACTTGAGATCTGGACAATAAATAATCAGATTTATCCCTCTATATCAGGGGTTCCAAATCTTCTCAAGCTGTGGGTCGGGTCACACTCTCTCAGTCAGCTTCGAGGGCCAGACAGCCATTTTGCCCTTCCTGCATGATGAGGGTGGCCATTTTGTCCCAACAGCTTCAAAGGGGTGGCCATTTTGTTTCTCCAATGCCCTTGGAGGGATGGGCCCCCACATGAAATGGCACCATGGGCCAGATCCGGCCCCCAGGACTTAGGTTGTGACCCCCTGCTCTACATGTTTGGGCTTGGACTCTTTTCCAATTTCTCCACCATGACCACTGATAAGGGATTGTGGACACTATGGCCCAAATCATCTGAAGGCTGCAAATATTCCAGAAAGCTTAATTTATAAATGTACATTTTATCACATCCTTTTATAAGAATTTATTAACATTTGTCAGGGATCAAAGGGTTGAGCAAAGGCTAATGGAAACCAAAGATGGAACAGAGGACAGTATCTCTATAAATCATCTGCTCCATTCTGAATCTGTTTCTACTTTGCTTAAGTTATTCTGTGCAACTTATTTGTTGTGGAACTGCATCCCATTGTTTCTTGGACCTTAACTCCTCTCAGATCTTGCAGGTATAGATCAGAGGTTCTCAAGGTTTTTGCACCACAGACCGGACCACTCCTCCTCGGGCAGCTAAGCAGGCCGGGCACAGGGTTCCCCCCATCAAAATTGCTGCTGCAAACTGCAGCAGGCATGTTTGCGCATGCGGGGGCATGTTTATGGCTGCCATATATGCATCTGCTTCCACTTCTGGATTATTTGCTGTTGTGGGCTGCATCCAGCCCCTGGGCCATTGGTTGCGAAGTCCTGGTATAGATGATGGAGAATGATGATAGAAGTTGCCGTCTTATAACATCTGGAGAGGGATGCTGCCTCTATATAATGAAGAAGCAGAAACCAGAACAGTCACCTTTGGGGGGAAACCTTCTCCCAGATGCCATTGTGGCTAAACCTAAAGGTAAAGGTCACCCTTACTCGAAAGCCAATTGTATCTGACTCTAGGGTTCAGTGCTCATTTCTGTTTATAGCCGAAGAGATAATGCTGTCTGCATCTGCAGACATGTCTGTGGACATGTGGCTGGCATGACTAGGCACCAGAGTGCATGGAACACTGTTTATCTTCCCACAAGTGGTCCCTATTTACCTACTTGCAATTTCTTGCTTTCGAACTGCTAGGTTGGCAGGAGCTGGGACAGAGACGGGCGCTCATTCCATCATGCAATACTTGGGTATTGAACTGCTTATCTGCCACCTACCAGTCAGTGTCTTAACCACTTGAGCCACTGCAGTCCATTGTAGCTAGAGTTAAAAAAAAAAGAAGCTTAAGTTTAAGCTCTGTCATAACTACTAGTACTCGTTCCCCTTTATTCAGCACTATTTAGACCACATCTAGAATCCTGTGTCCAATTCTGGGCACCACACTTTTAGAAAGATGCAAACAAATTAGAGCAGGTACACAGAAGGGTAACAAAGATAATCAGGAGGATGGAAACCAAATCCTGTGAGGAAAAACTGATGGAACTGGACCTGTTTAGCCTTGAGAAAAGGAGACTGAGGAGGAATATAATGGTAGCACTCTTAAAATACCTGAAAGGTTATCATACAGAGGAAGGGTTTATTCTTGGTCATCCCAGAACGCAGGATGCATTATAAAGGGCTCAAACTGAGGAAATAGCTGGGAAAAACTTCTTAAAAGTTAGAGCAGTACAACAGCAGTACTGGTGCCTTGAGAGGTCGTGAGTTCTCCAATGTTGGAAGCGTTCAAGAGAGAATTTGACAACCCTGCATCACATCTGTTTTGATTCAGATTCCTGCATTGAGCAGGGGGTTGGAGTCGATGACCCCAAAGGCCCCTTCCTGACCCCAAAGGCCCCTTCCAACTCAGTGATTCTAAGATTCTATGATTCCACTACTTTATGTATTTGTTTAAAATAAGGCAAGAAGGGGGAAAGGTAGAAAACACGCAGAAGCAAAATGAATTTAATGGAAGTTCTTAAAGACTATATACTTAAGCTTATGTCTGTATGGAATGTGGAAAAGGGTACATTTCTTTTTCTCCTAAAACAGAAGCTGAGATTACCTTTAATAACTATGTGGCGGAAATTGCTGTGGGAAAATAGACAGGACCGCTTCAAACCTGTAACAGAGCTGGGTAGTAAATAGTGCTTGTTCTATATCCCTGGAATGTGAAATGACAGTCATCAGCAATGATCATCCAACTGGCCTGTTCAAGAAAATGACTTTGCTTAGCTGTGAAAATGAAGGAGAGCCCCCAAGAGAACTCGGAACAGCCGGAAAGACCAGAACAGCTGGGAGGAAGAGCAGGAAGACAAAGATTTAAATAAAGGGAGTTGTTGTTCTGGAGCAGCTCAGGGCTACAGGGACATGATGGAGGCTTATGAAATGCTAAACAACCTGTAGCTGTAAGGGTGCGGGAGAAATTTGCTCTTTTGAATAGATCCCCACCTCCCAGACTAAATGCAAAAGCAGAACCATTTGCAAATACCATTAGGGAGCTGTGGTGTGTCAAAAGCAAAAGGGGTGTGGGGAAGAGTTCAGCAATTTCACCATACATAAAAAGAATGTGCAATACCGTATATGCAAATCAGGTTCTGAGAGTTTTTCTGCCTTGGTGTCTTCTTGTGAATGTTAGTGAGCACAAAAGGGTATCCTGTAGATTATCTTGACAGCTGATATTGGTGTCACTAACTTTCAGGCTGAGTTTAGCCATGTGAAATTAAAGGTAAAAGTTACCCATGCTCGAAAGCCAGTCATATCTGACTCTAGGGTTTGGTGCTCCTCTCCATTTATAGCCAAAGAGCCAGCACTGTCTGCATCTGCAGATGTTTCCATGGACTTATGGCAGGGATGAGTGCATGAGTACCACCAAAGTGGTACCTATTTATCTACTTGCACTTTTTTGCTTTCAAACTGCTAGGTAAGGAGGAGCTGGGACAGGGACATGCAGCATTTGGGTCTCAAACTGCCTACCTGCTGACCTTCCAGTTGTTAAGCTCAGTGTCTTAACCAATAAGCCACCACAGTTCCCATCATGTAAAATTAGGTACCCATTTTCCTGCTGGCAAGACAGGCATCATATTGCGCATCAATATCAAGCCATTTCCTGGTGCTTTGAATTGTTGAAAGGAAAGACAATACAGTATCTCACATTCATACTAAGTTTAGGGGACGTTGAAAGCATAGCCTTTCCATTTTCTAGCCCTCCTTCCAAAAGGTTTTGAATTCACAAAAACTCAGAGGATAAATTACTGGAAGAAATTCTTTTGTTCTCCAGTATACATAGGAGCTGGTCGATCAAGGACCACTTATTTATAGACCAGAGTAAACGACTTTTCTACCTAGTCTTATTCTAATTTTTTTTTTTTGCAGTCAGATAGGACTCCATCCATACCTTTAGCTATGTCCAACTCTGTATCTCTTGTGCTGGCAAGAAATCAAATGGTTGACATGTTGGAGATGTGGTTCCAAGAGTGCCTAGACCTAATGTGTTACAGTGCTGGATGTCTATGCTTTTGTAATATATTTGATAGGGGCAGCCATTTTGTCCCAACAGCTTCAACAGAGTGGCCATTTTGTTTCTCAAATGCCCTTGGAATGGTGGTAGGGCACATGAAATGATGCTGTGGGCCAGATCCAGCCTACAGGCCTTAGGTTTGGGACTCCATGGTAGAGTTTTTTCTAGTGTGCTGACTAGTCTACCAGTTAGATCTGAGTTATTTTTACTGATTACTGATTTATTGCTTTGGCTTTATTGGACAATTTTTATTATGTTGCAATTTTGTGATACCCAGTGTGGTGTAGTGGAAACAATAATGGACTGGGACTCAGCAGGCTGGGTTCGAATCCCTGCTCAGCCATGGTAATGCACTGGGGAAGAGGCATTGATACAAATTACTCCTTAAATAGTTCACCTACCTTGAAAGACCTATTGGGTTTGCTGTGAGTCATTTCCAACTTGACAGCATGTAACAATAATTTATTATGAACTTCCATTTGGTAAGCCTTTCTGAGTACCTCTTGGAAGAGGAGCGAGGTCAAACGTATTCAGGAATAAATGAAACAAACTCCCAGGAAATTTGGTGACAGATGCATGCAATTAAAGAAGCCGAGACTAATCAACGAAAAACCATGGAAAGAAAAGGGAAATGAGGGGGAGGGAAAACAACAAGGATGATGACTTAATCTATTGGCCAAAAAAATGGGAATAATGGAAAATAATCATTTAATGTTAATGAAATGCTTTGGAGACAGAAATAGATGCCCTAAATGTCTGGGTTATCATTATTGTCACAATGACTGAGGCAGCAAGATGAAGACATTTCACTTAGGGAGCCGTTAGAGTTGATTAAGAGATGGTTTGTGGATAAAATATTTTGAAGACCAAAGGTAAGGTGAGTAGAGCCATTATAGATGGAACAATGAAAATTCTTGATGTGTGCCATTTAGCTGGACAAAAAAATAAGGAAATCTTTGGTTCAGTTTCTTGAGATGGAAGATACATCTAGGTCAGTGGTGGCAAACCTTGGCACTCCAGCTGTTCTTGGACTTCAATTCCCAGAATCCCAAGTCAGTACACTCAATGATCAGGGCTTCTGGGAACTGAAGTCCAAGAACAGCTGGAATGCCAAGGTTCGCCACCACGGATCTAGGTAAAGGTTGCCCTTGCTTGAAAGCCAGTCATATCCCACTCTAGGGTTCATTGCTCATCTGTTTACAGCCAAAGAGCCAGTGCAATCTGCATTTGCAGATGTTTCCATGGATATGTGGCAGGCATGACTAGACACCGGAGTGCATGGAACACTGTTTACCTTCCCACCGAAGGGGTAATTATTCATCTACAGTACTTGCCATTTCATGCTTTCAAACTGCTAGCTTGGCAGGAGCTGGGACAGAGATGGGAGCTCACTCCGTCATGCAGTACCCGGGGAACAAACTCTGACCTTCCAGTCAGCAAATTCAGCATCTTAACCACTTGAGCCACCACAGTCCCCTAAGATACACCTATGGCTGTCCAATTTCGGTTTTGTTCCTTTCTCCAACAGATATTGCCGGAAATCTCACAGGGTTTTGTGGGTCTTTTGCACAGCATTGTTATCAGCATGGTGCAGGATGGCATCTGTCCTGGAAAAGTCATTAAGCTGAATGGCATTTATTAGTTTCTTATGCAAGAAAACAAACACCCAAACTCACACAAAAAAGAAAGAAGAAAACCCTTTTCATAGGAAACTGGAAAATCTGACTTGGTGTGTATATGTGTGTGTGTGAGAGAGAGAGAAAGTAGGATGTACATTCAAAGACTTGAAAAATAGCCACATTGAGAAATTTTGTTCAATCGTCCATATATGTGTCCCTTCTAGCGTTCTCATCTATTCATTAAAGCATGATGTGTTTTGTAATTTCCAGGGAAGCCTTAATCAGGCATTCAAAACATTTAGCCAGACAGATAAGTAGCTTTCCATTGGACAGCCTCTTAGTCATGACTCATTATGGAGTTTTTGTTTTCTGCATTATTAATTCATAACAACACTAACAGTAACACATTGTTCATCAAGCACGGGATGCTTTACCAAGGTTTGATCAGTCTATATTTCCAAAAGAGCTGTCAATCTTATATTAGTTATATTAAAGAGTCCTTCATTCCTTCTCAAATGCTGATGTTCAGATGACTCTTTAATGCAGAAGGGAAGGGAAATTAAAATCTTCATAGATTATTCAAGGTATTAATTTTCAGATTATTTTAAAAAACAATAATTAGAGCTGTTAAAGAGCAATGTTCATACCACTTCTATACCACTCCTATATATAAATAGATTCAGTACAGGACTTCCTTTCTTTTTTAAATTTTATTTTGTTGTTCAGCTGTGTATATTCTGAGATTTCTCATTGTTAGCAGTTTTTAAAATCATTATTAAACCTTTATTGACATGAAAGGAGACAAAGAAAAGATTTAATTAACTGTACTCTGTGGCTAAGATGCTGACTGGAAGGCGGCAGGTCAGCAGTTCGATACCCGAATACTGTGGTACAGCCCGTCTCTGTCCCAGCTCCTGCCAACCTAGCAGTTCAAAAGCAAGAAATTACAAGTAAATAAATAGGGACCACTTTGGTGGGAAAGGTAACAGTGTTCCATGCGCTCTGGTGTCTAGTCATGCCTGCCATGGCCAGGGAAATGTCTGCAGAAACTCTTCGGTTATGAAACAGAGATGAGCACTGAACCCTATGATTGGATACGACTCGCTTTAGAGCAAGGGTGACATTTACCTTTACTTTTACCCAGTCATTCCAACCATAGCTGACCTTATCTTACAATAACACATGGTTATTTTATCAAGGAATTGGGCAATTATTTGTGAAATTTTGGACAGAGAGTAAATAAGTTGGTAAGAGGCAACAGCATTTGTCAGGAAATTGCCTGGCAGGGAAGATACCTTGATCATTGGTTTCTGCATTTTGAGTAGTTAATTAAAAGTGGAAATTTCAAGAACAGGAAGCTTTCAATTCAAGTTGTATCTGCTGAGGTATTCTCATCATGTCACAGGTATAAGAAACCTCTCCTGTTTGGCATTTCCTGAACCTACCCCTGGGTCAGTGGTGGGCAGCTAAAATTTATACTACCACACTGTGGGCGAAGGAGACATCATGGGCAGAGCCAACATCATGACATCATGATGCTGTGGGTGGAGCCAACATCATGATGTCATAGGCAGAGTCAATGACATGGGCGGAGCCAAAGTAAAAAAAATAAAATAAGAATAAGTACACATAAAAATACACATAAAAACACTTAATATAAACATAAAAATATAAATTAAATACACAAAAAACACATAAAATAAACATAAAAATACACATTCCAACCATCCACCCACCCTAAACCCACCTTAAACCCAAAATCAGACCCAGTCACTTACCTCATGGGTGCAGGCAACAATAGTGGTGGTGTGACCTGGCGCAGCGCGGCAGCATGTCTTAGCACGGTGCTGCGGCGTGTCCTGGCACAGCCTGGTGCTGCGGTGTGTCCTCACACGGCACAGCCCAGCAGCTTGCGGTGGCAGTGGTGGCGGTGAGTGGTGGCAGCGAAGCAGTGCAGGGCAGCAGCACACGGTGACTTGAGCGAGGTCCTCCACCGCCGCACTTCTGAGGAGGCTTCTGAGGGCCTCACCATTGCCCAACATTGCAGCCAAAATGGTTGCTTTGTCAGTGCGCATGTGTTGAATGGCAATTGACACATGCACGCTGAGAACTGGAGGCGCACATGCATCAATTGGTGTTTGGTGCATGCGCACTGACATGGCAGCCATTTTGGCTGCAATGTCGGGCAGCTGGAGAGGCAACCAAAATGGTCACCTAAAAAAAAAAAAGATAACTATCCCGGGTGGTCTCCCGGGAAAGCTACTACTCCCTCCCAGAATTGTTACCAGTCTGAACTGGTCTGAACCATCTCCTGTGCACCACTGCCCTGGGTGACCTTGAACAAGTCATGCTCTTTCAGCTGTTGTGAAGTTCCTGTGGTAAGAAGAAGCACTCTTTATGTCGCCCAGAATTTACTGGATGATACGAGGGCATTTTTTTAAATCAATAAATAACCAAAGAAAGTTATTAATATAAAGGTTCCATGAACATGGTGTTCACCTGGCCTTCTAAGAAATTCCATGTTTACTTTTCTATAGGATATTGCATGAGCATCGCTCCTTTCATTCTTTCTGCCATTGGTAACATGTGGACATTTACCATTTAAGCTTCTTCAGTTACCTTTTTTCTGCTTATGTGCCACTATCTTACAATGGCCAAAATCCTGTTGCTTAGTGCAGGAAAATGCACTAGAGTAAGCCAATTGAATCTACGGGAATTTGATGAATCAACTGTTGCCTAAGTTCCATTGATACAAATGGGCCTACTCTAGAAGTGACTTATTTTGCTGTAGTAAGGTGCAGTTAGATTAGTAAGGAAGGGTGAACGTCTTCCTTGCTCAAAAGCCAGTCATGTCCAATGATATGAGACAGTGCTCATCTCCATTTACAACCAAAGAGGCAGGGCTGTCTGTGTCTGCAGACATTTTCATGACCATGTGCCAGGCATGACTAGATCCCAGACTGCATGGAACACTGTTACCTTTCCTGCCAAAAGAAGTACCTATTTATCTACTTTCAATTTCTTGCTTTTGAACTGCCATGTGGCTTACTTTTGCTTAAGGAAGAGGTAGATTCACCAGATCTCCATTGATTCAGAAGGATTATCCTAGTGCATTTTACTACCCTGAGCAATAAGATGTTGGTCATTGTAAGGTTTTGGCCATTTCTGTGTAGCTTTGTAGACTGAGGTCTGCCAGAGAGTGGTTTCACGTGTCCCTAAGATTTCTGTTCAGAGTGATTGGAGTTGAGTGCCTCTTTGGGTGCAGAAGAACCTTCCTGCTTCTTGTCCGACCCCTTGATCCCTAACAAGCAGTGACTGCTTCTCCCCAAGAGCTATAAAGCCCAGGCTCTTTTCTGTAACATCTGTTTTATTTTCATGTCGAGAGTTTAACCTCACTTGGCATTACAGCTGGAGGCCACAGACTGACCAATTTGTGTCCATGTCATGGGGATTCAAGACCAGGCTGGGTGATACTAGGGCTAGCGGGGAGGGGGGGGGTATCCCTAATTCAGTTCATAAAACAAGTCAGGGCTTGGGAATGTATTCCAGTTCACCTTGGTGCTCCTTCTTTGCCCCGGCTGATTCAATTTGAGGCACAGATCCAAATAGAATTATATGTTCCCAGTACC
Source organism: Furcifer pardalis (assembly GCA_030440675.1). NCBI lineage: Eukaryota > Metazoa > Chordata > Lepidosauria > Squamata > Chamaeleonidae > Furcifer > Furcifer pardalis. The sequence continues at coordinate 300,394,007 of CP126890.1, read as the reverse complement.
AATGTGTTGATTTGTTTTAGAAATTATATGTTCCCAGTACCAATGTGTTGATTTGTTTTATTCTGGCACTGACTGACAAGAAATTTGTGGACACAGTTGGACCCTAAAGAGAGAGGTAAGCCAGCTACATTCCGGAAATCTATTGTCAGAGCTGGAGGAACATTTACCTTTTCTTTCCCCCATTCCCAGTTAGTAGACTAAAGCTGGCTGGATAGCTTAGTGTTTTCGGGTGGGAGTTCAATTCCCTGCTGTGTCACCAAAGAGAACTTGTAGCTGCAGACAATCTGCACATTCCCAGGGTGCCCCAGAAGAAGGGAACTTCTTCTTCTTTCATGTCCAGATCAAACCCCTGAACTGCCAAAATGAAGCCACTTTCTTGGCTTTGACATTGGTCAAACGTAAGTCCTCATGTTTGATGTTTCTGTCTGTAACCGGCAGACCAGCAAATGAGCCGGATTCTGTATCTCTCCACATTCATACAGTGTGTTGTTATCCACCAGCAGACCTCACTTGAGCATATTAGTCTTAACCACTTGAGCCACTGCTGTCCCCTAAAATACATCTATGGCTGTCCAATTTCGGTTTTGTTTCTTTCTCCAACAAATATTGCAGGCACTCTCCCAGGTTTTTTGTGGGTGTTTTGCACAGCATTGTTATCAGTGGTGGGATGTCAAAATTTTTACTACCCCACCATGACATCATCACAGTATGGGTGGAGCTAACATCATGGGTGGAGCCAATGTCATGACATCATGATGTTGTGGGAGGAGCCAAATAAAACAAATTAAAAAATAATAAAAAATAAAATAAAAATAAGCACACACACACATGCACACACACCTCAACCCACCTACCCACCCACCACACAAACCTGTAAATAAATTAAATAAATAAATAAATAAATATACATTAAAATACACCCACCCACCCAAACACCCACCCACCCACAACACAAATCAACCAGAGATTTTAAACCAGAGCTTAAAGTTTATTCTGGCTAATCTTTCTCACACTAGGTCAGATGGAAGGAACTACAGAATGAACTCACCACAAGATGGCTTCATTTTGGCACTTTTCAACTTTTCAGCAGTTAAAGAAGTTAGATACTAAGACTTTGCCTAACCAGTTCTCTAGGATATCTACGGGAGCAGGGTATAGGGAGCTTCAGGTTAGCAGCTTCTCTTCCTCCTCCCAGCTTGGGAGGACAGCAAGGAGGCCGTGCATACGCTCCAAGCACTATAGGCGTGCATGCACACCAAGTGTTTGGCACACATGTGCAGTGGAGGAACCAGTGAAAAGGTAAGCCCCGAAGGTGGTTCCTCCCAAAAGCTGCAACCGGTTCTCCAGGACACTGGGAAAAGTTACTACCGGTTCTGGAGAACTGGTGAGAACCTGTTACATCCCATCACTGATTGTTATCAGTATGGTGCAGGATGGCATCTGTCCCGAAAAAGTCATTAAGTGACGTAGGGGCGGTTGAGGTCCTCAGCTATATCCTCCTCTAATGTTGCTCCTTATCCAGTGAATTCCCTCCTCCATCTTCTAATTTGGTTTTGCTCTGGCATACCTTGAATAATTTCCCAAATAGGTGGTATACAAATGCAATAAATAAGTAAATGAATAAATAAAATAATGTTTGTTCCTGAAATAGCACCAAGGGCTGCATATGGCCAATGGGCCTTAGGTTGGGAACCCCTGCCCTAAAGCCATCTGGCCAAAGTTTGCCTGGTTTACTCCACTCTTTCCAGTACATTGCTTTCTCAAAATTTCATGTCATCTTGGAGGAAAAATAAACAACTCTATAATTTTCCAAGCCAGTGGGTGGTTAACAAATCAGCTTGAATCCAGAGCACCAATCAAACTGGGATGGATACAAATTGCTCTGGACTGAATCTGGATAAACATCAAAGTCCTCAGCTAACTTCCAAATTGGATCGGAGGGACGTTTGCACAGCCCTGATTCATAATTCAGCTCTTAAATTCATTTGAGGTATGGGTTATAAAGATAGAGTAAAAAAAATAGCTTATTTGCAGATGATACTTTATTAACAATAGAAAACCCATTGATGGTTATGCATGGGCTAGAAAGGAATTTGAAAGAACTTGGGGGAGATAAGAGAAATTCAGATATACTCACTAGAGTAAATCAGAGGTGTTGTTGTTTAATTATGATAAAGAGGGAAAGGAGAGATAATTAGGGAAGAGTTTGATGGTGGGATTTGGAAAACTATTAAATATTTAGGTATAAATATATCAACGAATACAGAATGCTTGAAATATGAGATTTTTAATAAATAGAAGCAGGAAATTAAAAACAAATTAGAGGATCTTAAGAAGATTGGACTTTCATGGTTTGTGGGTGAATAGTGATAACAAGGAATGGAAATAGAATATGAAGGAACTTATTTCAAATTAATTAACAGGAGCTAGACAAATATTAGCAAGAAATTGAAATTAAAGTATGGTTTTCAGGTCTTTGAATGTTATAAAAGAATTTGGAATATAGATATTAATTATAAGCTACCGTGTAATCTTAAAGTAAAAGGGCCATTGTGGCTCAGTGGTTAAGATGTTGAACTTGATGACTGGAAGGTCGGCAGGCCAGCAGTTCGAGACCCGAGTGCTAGATGATGGAGTGAGTTTCTGTCATCTATCTCAGCTCCTGCCAACTTAACAGTTTGAAAGCCATTTCAAAAGGCTTCGAGTTTGCCAGTCTGCATCAGATCTATTGTTGCAAGAACTGGGATTTTTTTTGATTCTGGTTGTGGGAGTCCAGCCTTTTTCACCCCATGACTTCCTAGCCCTGCCAATTTCTTCGAGTAAAAGCTTAATGCCTTGTAGTATACAAGACCGCAGCCTGCCTTGCTGAATATTGATGATGTGTGTTCCACAAAGGCAAAGAGCCAGAAGATTTGACCTGTTACCTTTTGGAAAGTAAGAGTTTCCAGCAGAATATGCCATGGTCCAAAAATGGGAGTCTCGCCCTATTCTTCTCCTGTACAAATCTTCTCGACAACCTAGCGCTCCCTTTGATTTTATTTATTTCATTTTCAGCATCCATAGCAGCTCAGCAGTTTCTTGTGTGCCTCTGCCTAGCAACGGTACCTAGCAACGTCAGGGCGTCACGGCAAAGAATCCATCACTAGGGGCTGAGCCTGGCTGGCTGGCAAGGAGCTGGATAGCATGGTAATTTGCAATGAAAGATATCCGGGCCTCCTTCAAAGACTCGTTTCTTCTTTGCAGTCTTCGTTAGACGCCTATAGAAAGTTCATTGGGCCCGTATTCTTATTCGGCAGAAAGAAAATGAGAAGAAAGGATAATAATCTGTAGTTACAGGCCTAGTGAATACAAGTTTGCTGCTTAATTGCAAAAACGAGGAAGTAAAGAAATGGCTCCATTTGTCTTCCAATTCTTTGGGTGAACCATTCTGTCATTTGAGAAACTTTGCTTGTTTAGATTTGTATCCTATCCATCTAGCTATATTGGGCGGTACCCAACATCTAACCCAAAAAGAACTCCAATCATCATCATCATCATTATCATCATCATCATCATCATCAGGACAACATTGCATAAGTAAGTGAGGAAAAAAACACCAAACCACTCCATAATTTTAGCATCTCCACTTATTTCACCTGTCTTTCTCAGACTTCTGAATAACAAAACACCCTGTGGTTTGTCTGCATTGGAAACTACATTGTACGTATTAGTCATTAATGTCATGTCTCAGGCTCCTAGAGATTGCATGAACACAGAACCTCTGAAACAAAGTTTCTGGTAGGGGAGATTCCCCAAGGTTTTACATCCCTGAGCCGGTCTCACTCAGTACCCCTCTGCCTCCAGTAACTATGTGATCCATGTTGAGGACTAGCCCAGTGCTGGGACAAATGACCGTTTTGATCAGCAAGAAGAAGTTTTGCATATGTTTTAAAGTTTTTTTCTCTCTTTGTATGTTTGTAAAAATCAACCAATCGAAATTTTTTTTGCCAGTTTTATGTTTCATATATTCTTTCTTTTTGTGTTAAATATCTTGCCGATTGATGCTTTTGCCCTGAAGCTCTCCTATCTTTTGCAAATATAAGGCAGATTTGACCAAGTCTTGGCACCGTGACCCTTGTAAACAGGGCCAAGTCCTTGGCTGGGACAGATTTTGGCACTGAAGCATCAGGCTTCAGTGTCCTCCTTTTCCCCTTGTGGGAATGTGGAGAGGGGTGTGCTCTGGGTTGTCATGGCAATTGCGCTTGAGGTTCCTTTGACGTCACAATCAGCATCTTTGATCCAGGGCCTTTCCAAAGTGTCACACTCAGCACAGCCACCTGTCTCCAACATGGCCAGCTTGACAACTACGATTGTTTCTACACTGTGGATGCATGTTACGCTCCTCTCTTCAAACATCGTTTGTCATTGTCCTCCTTACTTTCTCATTAAAAAGAACATCTCCAATCATTTGTGCCTCTGATCATCTACCAGATATTCCTTTTCTTCTCTCCCTTTCGTTCTCCCTTTTCACAAATGCTACCAATGAGGGTGTAAATGCATGCTTTTTTTTCACATGTTAACCTTCGCTTTATTATTTTTTTTGTATTGCAGTCCTGTGCTGAGGAGTTACTCTTCTAAAATAACACTTAAGATTATCTGAGATAATGTACAGTGATCTGTGACAAAAGTATAGAAATGGAAATCTGGCCTGCGTGTTACACAAGAAGTGATCATGATCAGAAGTCTTCTCTTTGCTGCAGGATAACACTAGTATTAGTGTTAGTGTTAGTGTTAGTATTTTTTGTATGATATGATAACTTGTAATTGTGATATCTTGGTTTTTTTTTATTGTATATTTTGTATCACCCAGAGTCACTTGGCGAGTGGGGAGGCATACAAGTCAAAAAATGAAGTGAAATGAAATGAAATTAGTATCACCCTATTTGATTGTATATAAGACTCACTTTCCCCTGCTGAAAATACACTTGAAAAATGGAGTGAGTCTTATACTGTCTACAGTGGCCTATACTAGGCGGTGAGGAGGAGGAGGAGGAGGAGGAGGAGGAGGAGGAGGAGGAGGAGGAGGAGGAGGAGGAGGAGGAGGAGGAGGAGGAGAAGGAGGAGGAGAAGAAGAAGAAGAAGAAGAAGAAGAAGAAGAAGAAGAAGAAGAAGAAGAAGAAGAAGAAGAAGAAGAAGAAGAAGAAGAAGAAGAAGAAGAAGAAGAAGAAGAAGAAGAAGAAGAAGAAGAAGAAGAAGAAGAAGAAGAAGAAGAAGAAGAAGAAGAAGAAGAAGAAGAAGAAGAAGAAGAAGAAGAAGAAGAAGAAGAAGAAGAAGAAGAAGAAGAAGAAGAAGAAGAAGAAGAAGAAGAAGAAGAAGAAGAAGAAGAAGAAGAAGAAGAAGAAGAAGAAGAAGAAGAAGAAGAAGAAGAAGAAGAAGAAGAAGAAGAAGAAGAAGAAATAATTATGTTCCTCAGTATGAAAATATGGAGTACCGTAGCTAAGCATGTTTGGCTTTTGTTTGGCAATGAACATGGCTTATGGTGCCTACTCTGGGCAGAAGAAAGGAACGGATTCATCCCCTTCATTTTCTTCTCTTTTTTTCTGTTTCAACTACCTTTAGGCTTTTTCTTCATAGAGCAAATCCTTGCCTTTGAAAGCAGCATCCCTGTGCTTAGGTTGTTCCTTGAATCTTTGCCAGCCACAGGCACCGCAGAGGCTGCTGTTTGAAACTCAGGGATAACAGAAGTGATTCTGTATCATTTTCCCCAAAGCTTTGCAAACCTCTTTTGATGCTCAGCCTGGGTTTTGGAGGACTGTGAGAAAGCAGGCTGGTGGGCATACAGATGCATACTTTAGTAGTCAAAGTTCTAGGTGTGGGTGGCCACAGAGCATAATGTACAGAAGTTGAGAATTATTGTCTAAATCCCAAAATGTGCATTGTCCATAGGTTTCTAAACTGTTATTTATCAGGTCAAAACTAGATGATTGTGAGCAATGAGCAAACATATATGTGCCTGGTTCCATAGATCCTCTGGAACAAGCCAACCAGCCAACATGTAGGCTTCAACATCTCCCCGTGCAGCCACTGAATTCCCAACTGGGGAACAAATACTATTCCCTATCTTCTGTGATTGCTATTTTCTTGTTCTAGGAATGGCTGGTAAACCAGAGTCACAGGAAAAGATGGAGGTGGATGGGAGCATGATTAGATGTTGAGAGAAGAGTGTGCATGTACAAACATGTAAGTGTAGCTCCTCCCTCCTTAAAACCAACAACAGATGCAGCCTTTGGGTCTGAGAAGGTCATGTAGTCATTCCGTATGATAAAAATGATACTGGCAAGGATGCATGCATTGCAATGAAGAGGTCTAGGGTTCAGTCTTGGAATTTCTAGTAGGGCTTTGGGAGGGAGGGACATATTTGACACCCTGGTTGTGTTGGTTACAAACTATTTCCAGAGATTTCAGGGCCAAAAACTGAAACAGGGGACATAGGGAGGAATCCTTGTAGTGTCCGGGTTGGGACAGGCAAGAGTTGTGATAACAACCCAAATTCCTGAATGAGTTGAGTGTGGAAAGAGAAAGCATTGGGATCTGGGTTATTCAGAGCCAAATGTGAGTTAAACTCAGCTAACCATATCATAAAGAGATCATGGTGGCTTAGTGGTAAAGACGCCGAGCTTGATGACTGGAGTGACCCAAGTGCTGCACGACTGAGTGAGGTCCCATCATCTTTCCCAGCTCCTACCAACATAGCAGTTCGAAAGGAAGAAATTGGAAGTTGACAAATAGGTACCCCTTTAGTGGGAAAGGTAACCATGTGTGCTTTGGCATCTAGTCATGCCTGCCACATGACCAGGGAAAGGTCTGCAGATTGAGACAGTGCTCTTTGGCTGTAAATGTGTCACCCCTTAGAGTCAGTCTTGACTCGCTTTCAAGCAAGGGAGACCTTGACCTTTACTTTGAACCAGATCATATGGCATCTGAAATCTGGGAAGGGGAATCATTTTTGGTAGCCTGTAAAGGAGACTGTGGTAGCTCAAGTGGTTAAGATGCTGAGCTTGAAGACTGGAAGGTCGGAGTTCAATTCCCAAGTACTGCACAATGGAGAGAGCGCCTGTCTCTGTCCCAGTTCCTGCCAACCTAGCAGTTCGAAAGCAAGAAATTGCAAGTAGATAAATAGGGACCACTTTGGTGGGGAGATAAACAGTGTTCCGAGCGCTCCAGTGTCTAGTCATGCCTGCCACATGCCCACAGAAACCTCTGCAGATGCAGACAATGCTGGTTCTTTGACTATAAACAGAGATGAGCACTGAACCCTAGAGTCAGATACGACTGGCTTTTGAGCAAAGGCGACCGAAATCTGGAAAGGGGGATCATTTTTAGTAGCTTGTAAAGTAGCATGGACACCTACCAACTGCTGTGGTGGCTACCATTTCTGTCCAAGATTTGCACCCAGGCTTTAAGACAACCTTTCACCTCCATACACAAACACACACCAAACTTTCTTCTCCTGCAGCATTACTTCTCCAGAGATTTGTTGTTCCAGCAGAAGAACTAGAGGACAATTATTTCCTATGACTTCAGCCTGTACAAAGAGATCTGGCAGCCTTACAAATATACACGGTGGAAAGGAAATGTCCTTCTGCTTGGATATTGCTGCCCAAACTGTAATTCTTCTGCTGATCTCACAGGAGGTCCACCCTTGGGGAGTCCAAGGGCAGATCTACAGGCCTCTTTTCAAATGTGTCCTCAATTTGAAGTCTGATTGGGTAGATCGAGACAGATTCACCCTGGATTGGGAGTGACTATGGATTCAGGAAGGGCTACAAGAGAAATATAGGTCTAAATCAGGGTTCCCAAACTTTTCAAGCCGGGGCCCAGGTCACATTCTCTCAGTCAGCTTCAAAGGCCGGATGGCCATTTTGCCCTGCCTGCATGATGGGGGCAGCCATTTTGTGCCAACAACTTCAAAGAGGTATCCATGTTGTTTCTCAAATGCCCCTGGAGAGGTGGGTGCCCACATGAAATGGTGCTGTGGGCAGGATATGTACCACAGGTCTTAGGTTGGGAACCCCTGAACTAAAGAGTCCATAATCCCCCAGCTAGCCTGGCCAGTGGACAGGCTGAATGGATGCTTTTGGAAATTGTATTCCTAACAGTAAGTTTCATAAACTCTGTAGGTCTCCTCCATTTTCATTTTCCCTGGAGATCAGCCTCACAAACATTGAATCATCAAAGTAAAGGAACAGCATATCCTGTTGCTAAGCCCAAATGAACCGGCATGTTCAGTCATTTCCAAGATGACTGCTAAAGTTCTGATTGTCTTTTTTGAATTGCCTATCTTACAAAAGAAAAGATTCTACAAGAGAAATGAAGCTGACATTTTTGCCAAAGAACAAAGATAACGTAATGTTCCATTTGTCAACTGATAGTACAGATTGGTTTAATTTTCACAGATGCCTGCATGATGTGGGTGGCCATTTTGTCCCAACAGGTTCAAAGGGATGGCCGTTTTTTTTTTCTTGAATGCCCTTGGAGGGGTGGGGGACACATGAAATGTCACCACAGGTCAGATCCAGCCCACGGTCTAAATCTTGGAATTATAGTCTGAATAATTCCTGGTCCTTGATGTGGTTCCCCTTGTAAGAAAAACAAAGCCCATTATCCCACTACCATAGGACTTGTTCACCTGACAGAGACCAACACCCATTCAGGAAGCCAGCATTAAACCTTTTACTGCTTCAGAGTACACGTGGTTCTGCTCCAGGCTAGAGAAATCTATGACAGGTTCCCATCGTTGACTGTTTATGCTTACAAATCAGCTACCTCAGGTAGAAATGGCAATGTAAATTAGGTAGCTATATGTAGCACTGCCAATAAAGAAATAAAGGAACTGGAAATCTCCCACCAGCTTATGCTCTAGATAAAAAGTACAAACGTCTTCTGGTACATATCAGGTTTTATTTTGAAGGAAAAACAGATCAAAGTTCAGGATCAGAAAAATAGGGACAAAAATAGAAAGAAACATTTTTGCATTTCTCCTTTTCCTGGATAAAATCATAAAAACATATCTAGCTATATTTCCTGGTATAGCCAGTTAACCAAAGCAAGAATACATACAGGGTTGCCCACAAGTCCCCACTCTGCCACAAAGAGAGTAGGGCTCTGCTGGGGAAGGAGGAAGCACTCCTATTGGTCTTTCAGGCAGAGGGACAGGGCAAACTCTGTGCTGGGAGGAGGGAGGAAGTGTTCCCATTGGACTGCTGGGCAGAGGGGCAGGCACGTGCCCATGAAGAGGATCGGTAGAGACTTATGGACTGAGTAGGGACTTATGGGCTGCCCTGTATGTCTACTGTTCTACTCACATGCAAGCATGCTAACTCCTGTCTCCACCTGCTCTTTGGGCCCACAACAATGGCCTGAGGGAGAAGATGTCATGGCCTAGCAGGCGGCTGAGAACATCGCCCCCTCTTCCGGGCCCACAACAACGGCCTGAGGGGAGTTAGTCTGTGTTCTGCTTTGGTTCTTTTTTTTTTGGTGAGGTTGTATTTTATAATTTTACTATACTGTTGCTGTTTTGACTGTAAGCCACCCTGAGTTGCCTCGGTGAGTAGGCGGCAATATAAATATGAATAAATAAATAAATAAATAAATAATAAACATGCCAACTCTAATAATCATAGTGTTTCTTCTTCTACATTCTATGATAACCAAACCCATTTTTCATCTTTCATTTCCTCTGTGTTACCCAATAAGGCTGTACGTGCAATGCCTATCCTACCTAATTCCGTTCTCACAGTTTGAGATTGTTATGACTCTCTCCAAGAGGAAAGGAATTGAAACCTGGACCCGTGGACAAATTCCAAGCCATCTCTTCATCCATCTCAGGAAGCAAAGAACATCAGCAACCAGTTTTGAACTCCACAAAATAAAGGCCTATTTTCATTTCATCACACCCCTTCACACACTTGCAAAGACCTTCTTCTTCAGGTGCTGTATCCATTCCAGAGATTGGCTGTCATCATGGCACTAGTCTTCCTGTTCTTAATACATTGGAACCATTCTTCTGAGGACATGCTACATCAGTCTCTTAGGTTCTACAGCCATGAAGTCCATCTACATTCAGGGCCTCTCTTCCCAGGGATCTTTCCTTGCAGAGCGAGTTGGAGTATTCTATGCTTTGTGTTGTTCCTCATGATATGGCCAAGGTATTGGAACTTTCTTTGATTATTGGTCTTAAACAGCTCCTGTTCTTTATTCATCTGGCCCAACACTTCTACATTACTCACATGGACAACCCATGATATCCTTTAACTCATGATATCCTTTAAAAAGACCTACCCAAGCTCAAATTCCTTCATTTCTCCTTATTCCAATGTTTCTAAACGTGGGGCCCATGCCCCACTGGGGGACTTCAATTCCCAGAAGCCAAAGTCATTATATTGGTTGATGAGTGCTTTGAAGAATTGACTTCAGCTTCTGGGAATTGAAGCCCAAGACCCAAAGGTTAGAAACCACTGCCTTATTCCTTTATTTCAGGGGTGGCCAACCTTTTCGTGCCATGGGCCGGACCACCCCCCTCAGACTGGTGTGCATGCCAGAGGCGTGGTTCCTCACACCACTTCTGCCACTTCTGGTGGCAGTGGATACATTCATGGTCCATTTTGGGCTGTTTTTAATGCATTTTCAATAGGTTTTTGGCTGTTTTGGTGATTTTTTGGTGCTTCCAGTGGATTTTCGGTGTGGTTTTGGCACAGTTTTGGTGCTTATGGCACATTTTTGGCACTTCCGGTGGCGGGGTCCTCACCGAGGGCTGGATTAATTGGCGTCGTGGGTCGTAGGTTGGCCCCCCTGATTTATTTCAATTATGTATTCCAAACAGAGTAGTGGGAAACTGTCTATTGAAGATGGAGAAGATGGCTTTTATGCAGCTTTGTGATGAGGCTCAGTTCTGTGTTTTTATTCTAGCATCTTGAGACCTGTCGTTTCCTTTGCAGAAGAAAGCTGGGGAATTTGAGCCATTTGGATGCAAGTAGGAACAGCCATGATAAAAATAATTTTCAATAAATAGCATTATTAAAAGTCTGCCTTAGGGTGGCTTTTTCTGGGCTACGCTCCCTCCTTTTGTCTGGCAAGCGTGGGGCAATTGATCCACTTGTTTGTGTGCCTGAGAATAGACTGACTTAATACATGGAGCAAAGGGAGGGGAAAACTAAAATCTCAATAGGATAATGAAATTACTGATGAGTTGCTGGCAGGTTCCATGAAGCTTGGTTAATTCTCTTAGCCAGGTTGCCTTTCCTGGGGAATTATTTTGTTTCTGACAAAAGAAGTGCCATCTTTACCCATTGGAGTGATTGAAAATGTTGGACACCTGAACACTTCATAAAATGGTTGGCCGTGAAAACATTAAAAGCTTTGTGCATTACTCTTTTTGTTGTTACACAACAAGAGCTGACATCCTCAGCTTTGTAGGCTCATGGGGAGCTTCAGTCGTGGCAGCCATGGATCTGCAGTTTATCTGTCAATCATGCCACTGAATTCAGCTGGGAATCTTCCCGCACTTCATATTCTTGAGTACTTTCCGTTGAATTTGTTTAATTTTTTAAAGTAGCTGTTTCAAAGTAGTCCACAATGCTTTATGGGACTGCAATGGCTCAAGTGGTTCTGCTGAACTTGACAACTGTGAAGGTTGAGACCCAAGTAAAGCATGATGGAGTGAGCTCCCGTCTCTGTCCCAGCTCCTGCCAACCTAACAGTTCGAAAGCAAGAAATTGCAAGTAGATAAATAGGGACCATTTTGGTGGAAAGGTAAACAGTGTTCTGTGCATTCTGGTGTCATGCCATGCCTGCCACATGTCCACAGAAATGTCTGCAGATGAAGACAATGCTGGCTCTTTGGCTATAAATAGAGATGAGCACTGAACCCTAGAGTCGGATACGACTGGCTTTCCAGCGAGGGTGACCTTTACCTTTACCAGGGAGTTCTAATTTTTATATGGTGATCCAATATACACTGTTTCCAGCACCTATGGGCCACAGGCTGGTTGTGTGGTTGTGTGGGTTGGTCACGTGGTTCCTTCAATTAGAAGTGGAAGTAAAATGTTCCTGCGCCCGCACATGTGCAAAACACTGCCGTAAATATGCCCATGGCTGTTGTAAATGTATTTATGACAGCTGCGGGTCATTTATGGCAGTGTTTTGTGCATTCATGGGTTCATTTTACTTCCACTTCTGGGAGTGGTGAGGGTGGCATGACATGGATGGTTCTGTTCTGTGTGCTGGATCTGGCCTATGGGCCATAGTTTGGCCACCCCTGATGTAAATGCTCATTGGTGCATCTTAATTAGTCAGGGGCAGAACAAATTGCTGCTTGACCTTAGTGGGCAGAATGATTTAGACCAGTGCTAAGACTGTGTCAATCACTGTGTATGACCTTGATGGAGAAAATGCCCTAAATATTTCCAGTGGAGGGCGGGTGGGGGGGAAATCTGCATTTCAACCTCTCATAGATGTGCAGAAAGTTATGCTGCTGAGAGCAGGAAACAACCAAGGAGATCTTGGCTTAGCATTGTGGGTGCCCCCCCCCCCCCGAGAGTTTACATGTCTTCTCCTAAAGAAATAAGGATGCCTTGAAGAGGCAAACATGACAGTCTCCCCCCCCCCATGCATCTCTGTTCTACATGAGAGTGAATTCTGATTAAAAGTTATAGCAAATGGGATCATTGTGCATTATTCATTACCCAGCAGGGTTTTACAATGAGATCAAAGGCTAGGTAAAAAGAGGAGGGGAAAACCAAAAGTTTTAGTCAAAAGGACTGGGAAGACGCTTTGGCAGAAAAAATCCAGGTTTACAGGGTATCTTTGAGCTGCAGCAGAGAAAAAGCATGTTCACAAACATTTACCCGAGGCCACAGGAGGGATATTCTTCTTTTTTCGTGTTCCGAACAAACCCTGGTCTGCCAAAATGAAACCAGTTTCTTGGCTTTGTTGTTGTCCAAACTTAAGTCCCCACAGTGGCTTTGTGGTTAAAATGCTGAGCTCGGAGACTGGGAGGTTGGGCTTTGATACATGAGGGCTGCATTTTGGGACATGAAAGGAGCCCCATTCAGGCATCCTCTAAGCAGAGTTTCTCCAGCAAAAATCCTTTCAACCCAGAGTAATCTCTGACACGGAAATTATTATTATCGGTGCATGTTTCTGGCAGTAATCAGCAGACCAGTAAATGAGCTGGATTCTGTATTCACACCGCAGGTTGTTATCCAGCAGCAGCCACCACTTGAGCCTGTTGGTCTTGCATTTAGGGACTCCAAACCCTCATCCTATTCTGGGTCCTCCAGGTGACGTAGGGGAGGCTGAGTTCTTCAGCCGTATCCTCCTTGAGTGATGGATATTAACATGCAAAAAAAACCCAAAACCCTATAGAAACTTTATAATTTGTGGTGGCTGCAAATAGCAACATGTTTTCATGAACACATCAGACATCGGCTGAAATGTCACAGTTACATCGTACACACACAAATAGAGAATCCTTATCAGCAAAAAGAGCACAACGGAGACAGTGGTGGACTAAAAATAATAATTACTACCACACAGTGGGAGTGGCCTACTTTGTGGGTGTGGCCTACTCTGTGGGCATGGTCATGTGACTGGGTGGGCGATCTAGCCATGCCTGCCACATGACCATGAAAACGTCTGCAAACACAGACAGCACTGGCTCTTTGGTTGTATATGGAGATGAGCACTACACCCTCAAGTTAGATACGACTGGCTTTTGAAAAAAGGAGACCTTTGCTTTTATTAACCACTTGCAACTAAACAGGGCCAAACTTCACAGCAAATTTGAATACCAATACGGAGATGATCTAGCTCAGGTGGCCAAACTTTTCAGGCTGTGGGCCAGTCATGTGGTCCCCACACACACACTGGAAGCAGAAGCAAAACACCTTTACGACAGCCACTGGTGCATTTACAGAACTGTTTTGCACATACGTAGGCTCGTTTTACTTCTGCTTCTGGTGAGGGCAGCATGGGCCAGATTATTAGGCACCATAGGCTGGATCTATAGTTTGGGCAGCCCTGATCTATTTGTTAACTATTATTAGTTAACTAATCTTGTTGTTGCTGAGTGCTAGATGCTGTTATTAGTTTAAATTGTATTACACCACCCAGGAGTGGAAAATATCCCAGATGAGTAAATGAATGAATAAATGAATGAATGTGAATGTGAATGTGAATATCAATTTTTCTTTACATAATGATGCAAATTACATGGACAGTGTAACCTCTGTACTTACATTTTATTTTATTTTTGTCAAAAAGGGACAACACAAGACATTGAAGGACAGAAGCTAGTTCATTTGTAGAGCTGCAGAATTAGAAATGACTGTTATAAGGGAAAGGAAAATGCAAAAGTAGAAATGATTGTTATAATATAATGAGAATTACAGTACATCAGAAAGAAGGAACCTCAGCTTCATGCTAGATAAAGCTCTTTTGCCGTTGTGGTTCACTATGGTTGATGGGTCCCTTATCTCCCTCCTTGTGGTTCTTTATCTTTAAACCAGGTTTGGACTGAATAGTCCTCCAAAAGATGGGCACTTTCAAAAAGAAGACTGCCCTTTGATAGTCACTAATAGTATGCAGTCATCGTAAAATGTAAGAACAACAGTAAATAAACAAATTCAATCACAGAATCCTTAAAATGAAATGGAACTCAACATGCCTGCAGGGAAAACTGAAATCAGTTAATACTGTGAAGTCTTAAAATCATGATGAGTGGATAACATCATATGCCAGTTTTTAAAAGTGTGGACCACATTCATGTGTTGTACAAGTGCCAGAATCCCTAGCAGGCATTAGACCAGGGTTTCCCAACCTAAGGCCTATGGGCCGAATCTGGCCCACAACACCATTTCATGTGCCCCCCCACCCCTCCAAGGGCACTCAAGAAACTAAATGGCCACTCCATTGAAGCTGTTGGGACAAACTGGCCACCCCATTGTGTAGGCAAGGCAAAATGACCATCAGGCCCTCGAAGCTGACTGAGAGAGTGTGACCTGGTCCCTAGCTTGAAAAGATTGAGAATCCCTGCATTAGACAATGTCAATCTAAAATGTGCAATTGAAACAAAAAAATTCCCAAGGTCTACTTGTGAGTAGGATGGTCTTGTGAGTAAGCCAGTTTCACAGGTGACCTTCCACAGGCAAACTGCAATTTTCTTGATCGTCTCAAGCTGTGCTTTGGTTGGGGCTTCTGGAAGTTTAGGCTGAAAAGCCATCCAGTTTCCATCCAGAATGGTTAAAGTACTCTGTCTTTACACCCTCCTTGAGAAAGTGCCTTTGAGTCTCCCATGGCTGTTCAGCTGTAGTTGCCCTCAACCTTTGCCCTGCTTCTGTTGTCAACCTTGAGTTTAGATCATCAGACTGTGAGTCAAATACTTACTCTATCATTGTCTTGCCTAATGTAGAAAATGTTGTCTCTTTGCCTGGCTATGTCAAACCTTCACTGCTCCAGAAGTTGGGGCAGGGGGCAGTTCCATTTTTAAAAATTGAATTAATAGGAGAACCAAAATCTGCTGGCCTTCACCACAAATCTAAGCTCATTGCTGTCTGGAAAAATTGAAAACTTAATTAGTGGTAGATGGTTTGCAGTGTGTTGAACAGGAGTCTTGTGCCTCCTTAAAGAGTAACTGTTTTCTTTGGTGTAAGCTATTGTAGACTTTGGTTTACTTTCTCAGGAACTATTTAAGTATCTACCTGTTCAAGTAGTCTGTCATGACTCTAATAAAGAAGGGAACACTCAACAAAGTAGAGAAGGAGTTCTCAACCTTTTAAAGCCAGGGACCAGGTCACACTCCCTTAGACAGCTTCAAGGGCTGGATGGCCATTTCCCCCTTCCAGCACCACATGGCACTTCCTGATGTGGTGGAGGTGATGGTGGGCCACATGAAATGGTGATGTGGGCCACATCCAGCCCATTGGCTGCAGGTTGAGAATCCTTGAAGTATTGGATGTGATTAGAATATTCTCATGTTGCCCCAAGATTCTCCATGGATGTTTATTATATCAACCAGCTTTTAGAATTTGGCTCATTTGAGGAGAATGAAAACACACTGGGAGGATGATCTAACAGTTGTGTGGTAACTAGATATTGCCACATGTGTTGCTTACATCATATGTAGCTATAATAATAATTTTGTGTCAGAAATTATTCTGGGTTGTAAGAATTTTTGCTGGAGAAACTCTGCTAAGGGGAGAGTTGAAGCTCCTTTCATGTCCCCAAAAGCTGGGACAGAGACAGGTGCTCAATCTGTCATGCAGTACCTGGGTCTTGAACTGTCGACTTGTCAGACTTCCAGCTAACAAAGGTGAGATTGTTAACCACAGAGCCATCTCAAAATGAAATGTGTAGCTTAATCTCCAGGTGGCTGGTGACTCTATGGGTCTTGGTTAACATTTACGCTTCTGGATCTTTTTCGGAGTCTCTAGACCAGCGTCTGTGCCAATCATAAAATTACAAATGCATGTGTAGTGCTTTTTATTTTTAAGTATCAAGGCCCTTTGCTTTGCCTGCCCCACTAGCCAGAAGTCCCCCTGCTGCTTTCGGAAATTGCATTTTGGAATCGCTTTGGTCCTGTCTCCTCCGGCGTTTTGCTGGCATCCGCTGTGACGATGATTTAGTTTGATCAGGCAGCTCAGAGACGATTTGCAGGGACAGTGTTGGGACCTGCCGGATTTATGGTGGTGTTTGGTTTCTCCTGAGCTTTAAATGGCAGGAGTGGAATTTGTGCCTCCTTATTCTTTGCAAAGCATTCCCAGCCAGATTTCATTCTCAGTGGACGTAACTCACATGAACGGAGGGTTATGGAGACAGGAAGGGTTTCATTTCTGCATTATTCACCTACAGCCTTCAGGGCCATGCCCATTTTTGAGCTGCACATTGAGTGACATAGTGATATGTTAAGATGTGCCCCAGTTCCCCAGTGCCTTAATTCTTGAAGTTGTCCTTTTTATAGCAAACCAGGAGGTGTGAAGAAATCTTGTCATTACCAACAAAACAGCCAATCTAAAAGGGTTGGAAGAGCCTCTTAAGAGGGCATTTGGACTGCAGTGGCTCAAGTAGCTAAGACGCTGACTGGAAGACAAAAAGTCAGCAGTTCAATACCTGAATACTGTAGAATGGGATGAGCTCCAGTCTTCGTCCCAGCTCCTGCCAACCTAACAGTTCAAAAGCAAGAAATTGTAAGTAGATAAATAGGGACCACCTTGGTGGGAAGGTAAACAGTGTTCCATGTGCTCCGGTATCTAGTCATGCCTGCCACATGCCCACGGAAACGTCTGCAGAAGCAGACAGTGCTGGCTCTTCGGGTGTGAAACAGAGATGAGCACTGAACCTTAGCACCAGATACAACTGGCTTTCAAGCAAGGGTGACCTTTATCTTTACCCCTCCTTGGAAGATTTCTCACCTCCTCACTGAGATGAATTTAGATTCTTCCCCGCCAAAGATTTCTGCAATTTGCATTCAGTATATCTGCTCCAAACCAGTGGCTTTCCTTTTTGGATACACATGGATGTCTGTATGGATAATACAGAGACAAAGCAATCTCAGAATGACCATATGATTGTAGACATGGGACCTTTGTATTTTTTGGTCTATAGTCCCCCAAAGTCTGCTGAAGATTCCCCTAACTCAAATTCACAGAGCTTAAGCAAAAAAAAAAAAAAAAAAATCAAAGCCCTCTTGTGTGCTTTTAATTGCTTGCAGCTGAGGAATAAATGTTTTGCCTCAACAAATTGAGTTTTCATGGAGATTGAGGGAAATGGCTGAAAAGAGCCACGCTCCGTTAGAGGTTCAGTAGGACCCACAGTGGCTTAGTGCTTAAGGCACTGAGCTGCCATCATCTGGCCCAGCTCCTGCCAACCTAGAAGTTTGAAAGTAAGATATTGCAAGTAGATAAATAGGTACAACTTTGGCGGGAAAGATAACAGCATTCCGTGTGCTTTGATGTCCAATCCTGCCTTCCACATGAGCACAGCAATGTGTACAGATGCAGACAGCACTGGCTTTTTGGCTATAAACAGAGATAAGCACTACCCTCTAGAGTCAGACGTGACTGGCTTTTGAGGAAGGAAGAACTTTACATGCTGTGTACTGTATGTCCTTTCTCTGACTCCCCTTAATATGAGTTGTTGGTCAGGAAGAGCCGAGTTCAGAAGCCGGGTCATTGGAGAACTGATACAGAAGGATGATCCACAAGAGTAGACAAGTTTTCAGTCACAGGGTCCAGGGTGAGCAATTAGGCAAGAGGTACAGGTCAGAGTTGCATCCAGTCGACATGAACACAGATTGTTCCGACATGGCTTGTGCTGACATGCATGCCTGCTTAAGAGGGTTTAGGGTCAAGGCTCACAGTTGGGAGTGGTCTTTGCAAATGAGCCCTTGTCTTTCTCCTTCACACGTGTGGCTGATTCCACAGCTCCGTCCTGCATCTTTCTGATGTGGTTGACTCTGCTTCCTCTTCACTGACATTTGGTGCCTCAGCCTTTGCTGGTTGTGCTCCTGTCAAGTCTCGATCAACTTGGTCAACAGGAGACAGTTCCATGCTGATGGCAAGCTGAGACATAGCAGAAAGTCCTCCTCATCGGACTCGGGTTCCAGGGCCAGAAAGTCTTTTTCATTGGATCCGAGTTCCAGGGGCAGAAAGTCTTCCACATCGGACCCAGGTTCCAGTGCCACAACATGTACCACATTTGAAAACTGTTTTTTCTTCCCAGTTATGAACTGAAGCTCCTGGTTCTACCGGTAGCCAAAAGCTAAAACCTGAAATGTTTATATTTTACAGGTGTAGCTATCTTCCATTTTTTAAATGCCTGTAAATCTTGATTACTATTCCAGTGGGTTTTTTATTTACTGTCTAGTCAATCGAATCCTGTAGCCGAGGGGTTAGCTCGCTTCTTGCTGAGTGTCATCTGTTTAAAGATTCGGAGCCAGAGCTAGGCTAGCAACCCACAGCTCACATCAGGCTGGCTCGGAAACATGCCGCGTCATTTCTCGACCGATGTAATAATCAGAAAATGGCTGTGTTAATTTCCGAGTCAATCCAGATATTCCCTCTCTAAACATCCCAGATGCCAGGCTGCCAAACGACAGCTTTGCACATCCAGGGGAGATGTTTTGTCAGTGCTGTCAGGTGTGGGGCTAACAAGATGAAGCACAAAAGGCTTTTATTTACAAGATAAACAATATTTTCCTTTCTGCAGGGACAAGAGTCATGTTGACATCAGAGCCAGAAAGGTTTAGTACCCTAAGGAGTAAAAAAAGAAGGCGACCCCATCATAATCAGATCACTGTCTGCCTTTATTGTTGTTGTTTTAACATACAAAACACAGCCAAACAATATTATAAAAATATTGACTAGTACTCTGTAGCAGAAGGACTGCGGTGGCTTAGTGACAACTGGAAGGCTGGCAGGTTAGTAGTTTGAGACCTGAGTGCTGCACGATGGAGCGAGCTTCCGTCTCTGTCCCAGCCCCTGCCAACTTAGCAGTTCGAAAAAAAGAAATTGCAAGTAGATAATTAGGTACCACTTTGGTGAGAAGGTAAATAGTGTTCCATGCTCTATGTGTCTAGGCATGCCTGCCACATGTCCATGGAAACATCTGCAGATGCAGACAGTGGCTAGAAATGGAAAAGAGCACCAAACCCTAGAGTTGAATACGACTGGTTTTCAAGCAAAGATGACCTTTACTTTTACCTTTACTATATAACAGATACATGTTTCAACTGGGCCTTATTGATAATAGTCTGGTGGAGCAGTGGCTAGACTGTGGTACAGCAGCCAAAATGTTGCGAGTTTGATCCTGATGGGGATCAAGGTTGACTCAACCTTCCATCCTTCCGAGGTTGGTAAAATTCATTTTATCCTGTGTGTTGGGGGCAAATTGCTAATTGACCTGTGAACTGCTCAAAAGAGTGTACTAAGTACTATGGGGAGGGGTACATAAGTGTTATTGCTGTTGCCTCTTTGGCAAGGCAGAGCTTTAATCATTTGGGAATATCTTGCCCGTGCTATAATTTAAGTTTTTCTCTCCTTTTCCTCCACTAAATTGGTGTAACTTTAATGGCCACTGAGTTTCAGCTTTTTATCTTCACTTTAAAATCATTTAAATTTTTTTTTTTTTGGGGGGGGGGGCATCTGGATATCTGTTGTTTCCATTAGTCTTGTGAACTGCCTAGAGTCTAGACCCTGCCTAGAGCAATATATATTAGATGGGTGATAAGGAAATAAAATAAATAAAACCTATTAAATGGCCAGGTATTTATTTACTTATTTGAATTTATATTGCTGGACCCTTGGCATGGCGACTCTGGGAGGCTCACAAATATAAAAAACATCAGATTTGCAGTCAGTTATATTTTATGCATATCAGAGTGCAAACAAAATGAAAACGTTGTAGCACTTGTTGTAGTACAAGACTTACTGCTGTAGTTTAATGTTAGCTTTCGTGGAACCAGTCCACTTCGTCAGACATAGGAGTCAGACTTCATGGCATCAGTTTATACACATCAGGTACTGAGTGGTTGGTTAGCATAACAGATAAGTATACTAATCAATATGGCTTTTTACAACTGGTAATAGCAGATGATCTCTGGTTGTTATTCAGATTAGTTGTGAATTTTCACCCTGCTAATCTCTGACATGAAAACACACCCACCCTCTTGAATTGCAAATAGTAGGAGGATACACAAGACAAACACCTGGCATTAAACATTTGCTAATGAGTTTAACCTTCGGCATTTATTGACAATTGTGTGAGCTCATGCTTTATTCTTCTTCTGCTGTATCTGAATTCAAATACTGTATAGGTGTTCATCATGGGATTCAGTCCTGAAGACTGTCCTGAGAATATAATGTAGTGGCCTTTCATCTGCCTTCCACATCACAGAATGACACCCATAGTACTACTGATCCAGCTCTGCAAATCACTTTCTGGTCCTGAGCCCTTTTGGCACACAAAGTCCTCCTCAACCCCAGACTAGCATTGATGAAGCTGCTGTCCTCCATCAAGGGGGATTCAAGGGGGATTTAATCTACTTGGGGACCATCACCCTTCCTTGTGGACTTCGGTATAAAGGCCATTAGTCCTCAGGGTTGTCAGGTTAGTTAACTGCCGCCTGACTTCGGTGTTGAGTCACTGGCAGTATGGTCTACTCTATTACCATAGCAGGATAACCTGCCAAGACAGACTCATCCTTTATATTTTATGAAATTTCTCAGCATTATCCCCAGTGCCTTGAGAATTATAGGGACTGCTAAAATGGGTTCCATCTATAATCAAGTTATTTCTATTACCAGCTCTCTATATTTTCTTTATTTTTCCAACTCTGGTATCTCGTGGGATTGTAGTGGCAATTATCCAGGCATTTCTTTGTTCTGTCCCTGTTGTGTCTGATGTATTCTACTCATGTTGCCTAGTCAATTTGGATCTGAAAGTCCCACAAGCTGTTAACTTGGTCATTTTCTGACACTTTCTTCACTTGATGTTCCCATGGATTCTTAGATGATTGCAGACTATATTTTCTACTCACTAATTGCACATTAATTTCTCAACTCAGTCGTGTAGTCTATACATGCAATCTTTGAACATTCACAGATGAGATGTGACACAATTTCATCTTTTTTCTTGGCAGAGTCAACATTTGCTGTTTGTACGAATTTTTGCATTTTAATTTTCATAACATTAGCTTGGAGTGTTGGTCCTTCTGCAGCTAAAATCAGGCCTTTCATATATTTTTCTTGATTGTCCCCAATTTTAGGCATACCCAAGTTAAGTTGATATCATGTTTTCTATCAATATTTCTGTGGTGTTATCTATGCAATAGTTTATTTTTCCATTTTTAAAACTGTTCTTCAAATGGTTGTTTTCTATATTTTGACTTTGCTTCTGTTGTTTTCAAAATGTTTTCCATTTTCACTGTCTTAAGTAATTATCATTCTAGTGATTTAATCATTTAGACTTCTTCTTTTTCACTTCTACTACTGCCTGTTGAATTTGTAATAATCAAGTCTATCATCTGGCTGTCTTCTATACTTTCTTCATTACACAGCACAACAACAATTTTGCTACTGGGAATGACACATGTGATTTACATGATATTAGATGTGCTGATTCCAATTCTGAACTCAGAATTTGCCTATCACATTTCAGATTTTTAAGGCGTGCTATAGATGTTCAAATGGTCACTGATTGGGTAATGTATTTTTACATTAGAACATTATAACAGTTGAAGCTACCACTATGCCTGTTGCCACATGTGCTGAATCACGTCACCTGGTGGCATGCATGTTCCAGCAGTGGCCAGGCATGTCTGGGCAAGTCAGTGAGCTGACATCAGGAATAGGAATACTGTATAAGGCGAGATGGACCAAGGAACTGTGTCTAGTGTGAAACTATCTTTTTGGATAGTACAGCTAGGCCATATCGAGTCTGTTTTGAGCTAAAGATGAGTAGGTGCAGCTGTGTTAATAAACCACATAATTTTTGCTACATTTGTGGAAAATATACCCCGCATGATTAACACAAGAAGCTAATCAAGAGGGTGAGATTTGCTAACTTAAAATGTTAACGTCCTAGGCAGAATTTTACTTCAGATTTGGATTCAGTGCACTTGATTTAGTATAGGACACATGGATTATACCAGTGTTTCCCAAATGCTGGTGTTTGGATTTCAATTCCCAGAAGCTTAAGTCAATTCCCCAAAGCACTGATCAGTCAATATACTGGCTTAGGCTTCTGGAAACAAGTCCAAACACCAGCATTTGGGAAACACTGGATTAGACCAAGAAGCAGACAGTTTTTTTTTGTGATGCAGTGTTCTTTTATACCAGGTTTTCCAGTTATTGCAGTTCCAATTCTGAAATATCTTTCTTTCCAGAATTGGATTGTTCATGTTCTTGTTCCTGTTCTTTTTATTGTTAATTAGAAAATTGGTTATTATGTTGCCTTGTTCCAATGTTATAATACGTGCCAGGTTTTCATTTCTCTCTGCTTTTATTTGTCCCATTTTATTCTGTATTACTTCAAGTTCTTCTTCTGTGAACCTGGCAGAATATATATATATAATCAAATCAATAAATTTTTATAGGGACTGCAGTGGCTCCAGTGGTTAAGAAGCTTGCTTTGCTATCAGGAAAGCCAGCAAGTTGGCAGTTCGAGACCTGGGTACTGCATGACGGATTGAGTGACAATCTCTGTCCTAGCACCTGCCAACCTACCAGTTCAAAAGCAAGAAATTGCAAGCAGATAAATAGGGACCATTTCCTTGGGGAAAAATCTTGGGGACATGAAAGGAGCCTCATTCGGGCTTCCCCTGAACAGAGTTTCTCCAGCAAAATATCCTTTCAACCCAGAATAATTTCTGACATGAAATTATTATTCTAGGAGGAACTTAGAGAGTAAAGAAGAGGTTTTAGAACAGGAGTTCTCAACCTTTTGAAGCCGGGGGCTGGGTCATGCTTCCTCAGACATTTTGCCCTTCCTACACCACATGGAACTTCCGGGTGTGGTGGTGGGCCACATGAACTGGTGCTGTAGGCTGCATCTGGCCCATGGGCCACAGGTTGAGATTCCCTGCTTTAGAGTTTCCTTAGTGCTGCAATGTTTGCAAAAGAAAAAGGTGCCCTGGGGTTGCTAGGCAACAATACCACCCCTTCCTCATCTCCTCTTTCTGCACCCTGTGATCCTGAGCAGGAAGACTGCCAGTCATCCAATGGGCAAGAAAATTAAACTCTATTTTATAATCCTGAGTCTCTCGGAAAGAACTGCTGCATTTCTTCAGAGGTGGAAGGTCCATCATTGTCTTCCGTGTTGTTGCTGATTTAATTACTATTATCCAATTGCTCAGGATGATTTCGGGAAAGGAAAGGGAGGTGCACATACCCGCATGTGCTGACACTGCAGGAGACCAAGATGCACGTTGCAAAATTCAGCCCATCTTGGCTGGTGAGAGGTTGGCAGGGGATTTGCTGCCGGCGGAAAGCGTTTTCTGTATTTCACAAAGGCTACTGGCGGGATGGAAGGGAGAGGATCATGAAGAACCTGCAACAATTCTTTGTCCCACCTCCTCCCTGGCCTGGTTTGAAACGCAGATTTTTAAACCAAGGGCGGATCATCACTATTCTGCCTGAACAATTGCCAGCTCAAACCAGATTATATAGCAAAAAGTGATTCCTCCCTGTGGCTATTTCATCTCTTTCTCATGCTTTCTGACTGCGTTCATCACCAGCCTATATAATCCAAGTGGCTGCCTATTATTGATCACAAAGGATGTATTGCCTTCCTTGATGTCATCTCTGTATAGGGGCTGCGGTGGCTCAGTGGTTAACAAGCTTGCCTTGTTAGCTGGGAGGCTGGCAAGTCAGCAGTTCGAGACCCGGGTACTGCATGGCCAGTGGTGGGATGTCAAAATTTTTACTACCCCCACCGTGATGTCATCACAGTGTGGGCGGAGCTAACATCATGATGTCATGACATTGTGGGCAGAACCAAAGAAAAAATAAAAATAAAATAAAAATAAGCACGCACACACACACCACTCAACCCACCCACCCACCCACAACACGACAGCAAGGAGGCCATGCATACATGCCAAGCACTGTAGGCATGCATGCACACCAAGTGCTTGGTGTGCATGCACAGTGGGGGAAACAGTGAAAAGGTAAGCCCCCAAGGTGGTTCCCCCCAAAAGCTGCTACCGGTTCTCCGGGACACTGGGAAAAGTTACTACCGGTTCTGGCGAACTGGTGAGAACCTGTTACATCCCATCACTGTGCATGGCAGATTGAGCACCTGTCTCTTTCCCAGCTCTTGGGGACATGAAAGGAGCCTCATTTGGGCATTTCCTGAGTGGAGTTTCTTCTGCAAAAGTCCTTTCAACCCAGAATAATATCTGAAATGAAATTATTATTATTATCTCTATTATAACTTGATTTCCCTTTCTTCTTGTGCTGTCTCCGATTCCAAATATTGGCGATTATCATGGTGATCAGCCATGAAGATTATCCTGAGAAGATAATGCAGTGGCCTTCCATTTGTCTTCTGCATCAAAGTGTGACACCCATACCATTGATCCAGTTCCACGAGTCACTTTCTGGTCCTGAGCCCTTTTGACACGCAAAGTCCTCCTCAGCCCCAGGCCAGGATTGACGAAGCTGCCGACCTCCATCAAGATGGATTCAAGTGGGATTTCACCCACTTTTAGACCATCACCTTTCCCTGTGGTCTTTGTCACCCATGTCTTCAGGGTTGTCAGGTTAGTTAATTGCCACCTGGTAATCTGCGTTAAGTCGCTGGCAGTATGATTTCCCCCTACCCAGCCTCCCATGTCCCTCACTCTGCAGTAAGTGATTCTTTTTCTAGTCAGAAAGCATATGCAAAATACTTCTTATGATAAATGCAAAAACTAATTTAGTAGATTGATTGGAAATCTACATTGCACTATTTTATTTTCGTCTTCTCATTTGCTCTTATGTGGTGCACCCTCTGTGTTTATGGTTTTCTATCTGTGATGGCTGCTGTTTAGACCAGGGGTCAGCAACCTACAGCCCATGGGCCAAATCTGGCCCATGGCACCAAATAATCAGCCCCCACCCTCACTCCAGCTGTGGACGCATTTTATAGCTACTGTGGATGTGTTTACAGCTGATGTAAACGCTGCCATAAATGTGTCCGTGGCTGTCGTAAATGCACCCAACAGCTGTTATAAATGCACCTGCAGCTGTTGTAAATGCATTTACGACAGCCACAGATACATTTATGGCAGTATTTACCACAGGGGGATCACCAGTCCGGCCCCCTCAACTGTCTGAGGGAACATTACCTGCCCCCTGACTTTAAAAAGTTGCCAACCCCTGGTTTAGACCCTCTTATTTTTATCAACATTTTGAGGGAATGGCTTGTGAGAATTATGGGGGTGTGCATAAACTCCAAACAAAACAATTGCCAAGCATCAGTGAAAAGAGACAGTTGGGAAATTCCAACTGCCATATTAAAAGCAGGAAACAGCAACTGAAACTTGAACATAATATGTACAAGCAGCCCGAAAATTGATTTAATTTTTGTCCTTTTAGAATAGTGGTTCCCAACGTGGGACCTAGAAGCCTAAGTCAGTACATTGGCTGGTCAGTGCTTTGGGGAATTGACTTGGGCTTCTGGGAATTTAAATCCAAGAACCAAAAGTTGGGAAACACTGCTTTCAAGGTCGTTAGCAACAAATGAAAACTTAAATGTAATGGCAGGGTAAACTTCTTCTTACATGGTACCACCACCGAAAATCTTTCTTGGACATCTCGTTTTAATTAAACATGGAACCAAGAAAATGATGGAATTTAAGAATTGGGTTCAGCTAACCAAGCCTATTCCAAATGCAGGAAAACTATTAGAATAAATGGCTGATAGCTGTTGAAATAAGGTCCACTACCATCTGTAGTAGTAAAGCTCTCTTGCAGTCAGATTCTTCTTAATAATCTTTTTCTCAAGTTCTTCACTTTGAGTCAGATTCTGTTTTCTTGTAATTTAAGTCTGATTATTTCAGCTTTTTTCTCTGCAGCAGCTGAAAGCCAAACTTGCCTTATTTTCCATGTGGCATTCCCGCACATATTTGAAGGTGGCTGTTGTGTCTCTTCTCAGCTTTCTGAACTGTATCTTGTAGGCTTTGGTTTCCAAATCCCTTACTAACTTGGTCAGTGCTTTTGACATATTCCGGTCTGCTAATTTTTCCTGGTTTCTAATGGAAAAATCACGAGTGGAGAACAGGTGGTCCCACCCAACCAACTGACAGAGTCTCTGAACATTGGCCATGCTAAGACCAAAAATAATTGGAATCAGACATAAAAAACACAGGTTCTTCATCCATGGAGTTGAAGCCTCTTGGATCTTTAAAGGCTGCAACAAACATTGTAACTAGACTCAGAGATGAAGAGCTAACCAATATAAGACAAGACAGGTTGTGGATTTTCATCTTCGATTTCAGATAGCAACCTTGTGTCTGGATGTTTGAATGGCTGAGATTTCAAGAATGGTTTAATTAGTAGCCCTGTATAAAGAATACTGCAGTAATCCTGCCTGAAAGGAAGTAGGGCATGAATAACTTGGATTAGCTTTGGGTCTTCGGGAAAGATTATGGTGATCAAATTTGTGGCAACTGTTCAAAATCCTTCCTTGTCACTACAGCCAATTGTCACTCAGGAAATAGAAAGGAGGACGAAACCGAGCCTAGACTGAGGGAAAGGAAAATTTAGAAGGGCTTACAAGTTGGAAAAAGTGCAAAAGGACGAACTGCAAGAAAGTATAGTTTGAGATGTCTATGCTTTTCTTAACAGGTAAAAGAGATGTAACTTCAGATAACTGGTAAAAGCTAAATGTCAGAGCACAAAATCTGCCACTTTGTTAATGGAAGCCTGTATCTCAATTGGCATGCCTGTTTCCTGATTTATTTTCCACATAATAAAACCATGTTCTTTGAACCTGTGCATGGGACCTTAGCTGTACATCTTGAAATTTACAATAAATCCCTACATTTGTGACAGCTGGTGTGATTTTTTTCTTCCTCCTTGGTGCAACACAGATGGAGTAACACAATGGAATATCCAATAAAACTATATTCTAGAGCAGTAATGGCCAAGCTTGGCACTCCAGGTGTTCTTGGACTTCAATTCCCAGAAACCCAAGTCAACACACCTGGTAATCAGGGCTTCTGAGAATTGAAGTTCAGGAATACCTGGAGTACCAAGCTTGGCCATCACTGTTCTAGAGAGTGTGTCTTATACTACAGTGCAGGCTATCTCATTTAAAGCAGTGTGGGTATCAACATAGTAAATCAGCACTTGTCTCATCACTAGGCAAGAAGAAGCAATTGCAACATAGATCTCTTCACTTGTGAGGATAATGAAATACTGTCTGGTACTCTTGAAAAGAGTACTAGCATTGGTTAGGACAATACAATTCACAAAAATAAGTTTTGGTTGCTTATGTGTGCCTACACAAAATTGTCTACTATGGCAATTCACACACATTGCATAAATTGTTGGAATTGCTCAAAACGATGATACCTATTTTATTTAAACATTTGAAGCACAAAATGGGTTGTTTGGATCTTTCTTAAGCATTAGGCAGTAGTAATACACTTGTTTATTGAAATAGCCTGCTTCTGGTCAAAAATAGTTTAATTATTTTCATTTGTTTTGCATTTTACCTATTTTTCATATACTGTATGCCCATAATTTGAAATGTGTGCAATGCTTCGATACAAGGGAAAATGCTTGTCATAATATTCTCAAAGGGAAATGATATTCACAAGTATAGATCCAGATTTACTATTTTGGAATCCACATATCAAGATGTGCATCTTCTATCAAACATGTTGCCCAAATAAGGTGGTTTTGATGCATCGCTATAATGTCAGCATCCCATGAGAAGCACCCCTTCAAAAGTGCCCCCTTTTAAAAAGCAATTAATCACCTCTTGTGACCCTGGGAAAGGGACGTGCTCTTGTCTATCTAATCAAGCAGGACAGGTAAGATTAAAAACACCAATTTAGAGGTCTCCAGTTCTCAAGTCTACATTCTCAATGATGAAACAAGTGGAAAGGTATCGGTTACAATGGGAACAGAATGTGTCACAGCTATTTAAAATTTTGTTTCTTTGCCAAAAATGGAGTCCAAGCTGGGTATTTTTTTTGTCTGCAAAATGTTTAGCAGTTGAGTCTCAGCAGGTTAGTCGAGATTTCACCAGCTTCGCTTGTAGGCTGTGAGGTAATAGGTATTTCTCCATTCAGAATAGTTCAACTGAGCAATATTTTGTGGATGTGAGTTTCATATAATAGTAACACTTAGTTGCTCCTGGAACAGAATAGTCTCTAATGTAGGGTTCAGAGATGCACTCTGAGTTTTCTGTCACTTACACCGTGTGCCTGTATTATGCCCCTTAATAGCCAACAGTGCCCTACCTTTGTGTAGGAGCACGCAACTGTAGCATGAAATAACCTTTGAAAAACTCTTGCTATGGTATTCAGAGCTGTCAAGTTACATAGTGCTTTGTGGATTTTCAAAAGGCAAGCCACTAACGTCCCATATGCTCATGAAATAAGCTCGTTAGCTAACGATAAGCATCTGTAACTGATGCACACGTCTATTAGGTGATTACTGGGGAAGGGATTTTCAAACTTCTAGGGCTTCAGTGCAAGATTAAGAAAACAACAATAATCACTACAGAGGAATGACAACAACTTCAATGTTCACAATGAAGAAATTGGGATAGTGAAAGATTTTGTATACCTTGGTGCAATCTTCAGTCCAGATGGAGCCTGCAGCTAAGAAATTAGAAGACGGCTAAGACTCAGAAGGGCTGCAATGAAAGAATTGGAATAGGTCAAGTGTAAGGAAATGTCACTGGAGACCAAGATCATTCACACTAGATGTGAAAGATGGATGGTGAATAAAGCTGGCAGGGAAAAAATTATTTGTTTGAAATATTACAGTGAGCTTGTATACATAGCAGTTGAAATGCTATATCTCTACATTCTTTATTCAGTCATAAACCTCTGAGTCTTTTTATGTATAGTACAGAAGAGAAGTTTTTCTTTCATGTCTAGGTCAGACTTTAAACTGCCAAAATGAAACCACCTTTTTGGGTGTGTCATTGGCCAAACTTAAGACCTTATCAGTACATGTTTCTGGTAGCAGAAGAGAGGTTACACAGAAGGAGCCTCCTTGAAGATTGTGGTGCATTTCTGAACCACAATCAGGCATACCCTGAGCAACAGGACCTGTTGTGCCAGCAAATCTTTCTCACACTAGGTCAAGAAGAGAGGTTATTCCTGTACTCTGTTGCATTGGTTAGGTTTTGAGTGCTTTACTCCCTAGGAAGTGAGCAACTCACATTTATAAGAGGTTTTGGTGTACCTCTGCATGAGTTACTGATCAAACCATGCCTTGTCACAAAAAGTAGAAACAGCTGTTTGTAGCTTCTATGGCTGTGATGCAAGCCTTGACACTCAGGTGTTCTGGGACTTCAATTCCCAAAAGCTCAAGTCAGCACTTTTGCTAATCAGGGCTTCTGCGAATTAAAGTTCAAGAACAGCCAAGGTTTGTCATCACTGTCTAAGGCATGAAATGGTATGAAATCAAGTATGAAATTGTATGAAATCAAGTGATTTTCCTTGCTAATAAAATAAAATATTTCAGGTATGCACACAAAATGCAGTCCAATTTGGAACCTGAAAAAAGAGAAGTAGGTGTGGAAAGGTGCTTCACCTGTGAATAATATTAGGTCAAGGACACCTTTGCTTGAAAGCCAGTTGGATACAACTCTAGGGTTCAGTGCTCATCTCTGTTTATAGCCGAAGAGTCAGCGCAGTCTGTATTTTGCAGATGTTTCCGTGAGCATGTAGCAGGCATGCCTACACACTGGAGTACATGAAATGCTGTTTACCTTCCCATCGAAGTGGTCCCTATTTATCTACTTGCAATTTCTTGCTTTCGAACTGCTAGGTTGGCAGGAGCTGGGACAGAGATGTGTGCTCAAACCGTCATGTAGTCCCCAGGTCTCAAAATGCTGACCTACCGCCTTCCAGTCAGTGTCTTAATGACTTGAGCCACTGGAGGACTTATAATAGGGGAACGCTGAGGGTTTTGTATACATGCTCATATATTTTTTCACTCCTTGTGCTTTGCTTCAAAAATGGTGCGTGTACAGACAGCAGGGACAAATGCTGAATCATTTTGAGGTGACCTTGGAAAACAGCACACTCTGTTAGCAGCCAAACTGATTGATTTCCCTTCCATTTCCCCTTTGTTTTGGACTATTGGGCACTCTGGTATAAAATGTCCAATGTTTGCAAGCAAAAAAGTGTGGGGTGTTTGTCATCCCTCAAAGGGACACTTGCTGAATCTAGATGGTTATAAGATTAGTGCAGTTCAAGAGAGATCCTTGCATGAGAGCACTATTTTTTTTTTTTGCAAGCCACCTAAGAAGCAGAACTAGATTCACAACTAGCACATCTTTCCTTCTGCAGTCTCCTTTTCTCTAGCTTCCCAGTGGATTGGACCCAACATGACTTGGAAGGTGCTAGAGCAGTGTTTCCTAACCTTTGATTTTTGGACTTAAGTTCCCAGAACCTTAAGTCAATTCCCCAAAGCATCACCTCCTACCACTGTCTTCTCTCTTTGACCTTTCATCTCTCCCATTCTTTTTTCCACCCTATTCCCACTAACCCATCTTTCTCTTTATTTCTTTTCCCTTTTCACTTCCTGTTCCTTCAGTTTTACTCTGGTATCTCCTTCTTTTCCTGCTCTTCGTCTGCTACCACAATTGCTCCAGACCCTTCTGTGTCATCTAAGGAATTTGACCTTAGAGATTACTGACCATGTCCTATAGCAGCAATAGTGAACCTTTTAGAGACCGAGTGCCCAAACTGCAACCCCAAACCCACTTATTTATTGCAAAGTGCCAACACAGCAATAGGGGAGGGAGGAAATGTTCTCATTGGGCTGCTGGGCAGAGGGATGGGATAAACTCTGTGCTGGGAGGAGGGAGGGAGCATTCCCATTGGGCTTTGGGGCAGAGGGGCAGGCCAGATTCTGTGCTGGTGTGACTGCACGGGTTCCCGCAGAGATGGCTCAGAGTGCCACCTCTGGCATGCGTGCCATAGGTTCGCTACCACTGTTCTATAGGGAGTGAAGGACCTCCTGCTCCCTTGGAGTCCTGATCCGAGTATAATTGAGAGGGACCTGCATGTCCTTCCATGGGAGAATGTCTCCAACTTTTTCTTCTGCTTCCCATACAAGTTAGTTTTCTTTCTTCTAAGTCAAGGCTCTCCCTGTTGGTCTCAAAATTTCATTGCTGGTGAAATTAGCTCTTTAATCTCAGCGACATAAGGAAGAGTCTTGGGCAGTGTGCTGCTGCAAATGTTGATGAATATCAATGTTCTCCTTTGACGGAGTTAATCTATGGTTATTAATGCCAGCCACAGAGGATGGAAGCGTCACCTGTTGGATTTCAGAAAGCATAAATCTCTCATAGGCTGAATGCTCTTACTGGCTTCTGTGAAAGAATATCAGTGCTTAACTTCTAAGTGAAATACACTTGTTTCCTCTGAGTAGTTTGTGTCTGCTGCTCATCACATATATGGGGAGGCTGGTTATAAAATGGGGAGTAACAAATTAAAGTAGTACAGTTGCCTGTAGTGAACTATCTTGTTTTTTAAAATGCGAATGGCATAGTAGAGGTACATTTGGGAAGTGTCATGTAGTAACAGCTAGCTAGTTTAATCTGTAGCATATAACACTTTGGCAGCCATTTCTGGACTTTTTAAATAGGCATTTTGACACAGATTCAAGTTTTATGCATTCTTAAAGTCACTGTGTTTGAGGAGGGTGTGAACAGCTGGTGGAAGGAAGAGGCGGGAAGCAGCAGATTGGCCATGAACTTGAATAGTTTCGGTTGTTTGATACCATGAGTAAAGATAGCATTTTCCAACTTGGCATCTTGGGCTATGATTCCCACCATCAGGAGATTGTGGGATTTGTACATGTCTCAAAAGATTAAGGAAAGCAATGCAAATGCTCTAATCTATACTTTTGACAGAGCAAACGAATATGCTATTTGTAGGTGATGGTACATCTACTGGAGTCTTTTGTGCCATTTTCTGTGACAGTCTTGTGGTTTCTAACATTAGCATACATGATCAACAATGACCAAAACATAACATGTCAATGAAAATATTTTAAATCTTCAGGCTTGTGTATGATTACAAAATGTACTGGACCTTTTCAACCAGTGTTCTAGTTTCTGAAATGCTCTCAGCGCCTGCACAGATCTATTCATATAGTCTGACTCCAGGAGGCAGAGAAGCACAGTATACATATATATTGTGGTTTTATGTTGATGAGAAAGGCTAATAAACTTATATCAGTGCATATCTGCCTATCTAAATGTGCTTTCTTGCAATTTTTTAAAAAAAGATTCATAGATAAATGCAGAAGTAGGGCAAAACAGATTTAGGAGTGGAAACAACAGACAGTAGAAATAATTCAAAAACATGGGGAAGCCGATATCCTTATTACACCACTTAAAATCTCAACAACAAGCTAACTTTCAGGAATTGAAAGAGAACCTGTATTTGAGATGTCAGTAGCTCAATGAAAGTACAGTATCACACACTTGCTTTTGTTAGGAAAGCAAAAAGTAGCAAGCTATGACAAACCTAGGCCACGCAATAAAAAGTAGAGACATCACCCTGCCAACAAAAGTCTGCATAGATAAAGCAATGGTCTTCCCAGTAGTAATGTATGGTTGTGAGAGCTGGACCATAAGGAAGGCTGAATGCAGAAGAATAGACACTGAACTGTGGTACTAGAGAAGACTCTTGAGAGTCCCCTGGACTGCAAGGAGATCAAATCAATCAATCCTGAAGTAAATCAACCCTGACTGCTCAAGTACTTTGGACACCAAATGAGAAGAGAGGACTTACTGGAGAAGGCCCTGATGCTGAGAAAGATTGGAAGCAAAAGGAGAAAGGGGTGGCAGAGGATGAGATGGTTAGATGGCATCATTGACACAGTGGGCGTAGATCTGGGTGGACTATGGAGGATGGCAGATGACAGAGGAGCCTGGTGTGGCATGGTCCATGGGGCTGCAAAGGGTCAGACTCGACTGTGCAACTGAACAACAACAACAGTCACTTCCTGAATATTATAACAACTTCCTCTCCTGGGGGAAGAAAATCACATCCAGACTTCTTATTAGAAATATACATTGAGATAACTTTTATATGGATCTCATGAGAAGAGAAGATGCTCTGGAGAAGACAATGTTGCCAAAGGTTGAAGGCAGTAGGAAAGAAGGAAAGCTAAATGTGAGGTGGGTTGACTTCCTAAGGGATCCACTGGTTTGAGTTTACAAGAGCTGAGCGAAGCCATTGAGAACATTTTAGAGATCGCATATTTATAGGGTTGCCCTAAAATGAGGATAATTTCCCAATATGTAACTACAAAAAGAACTAGGTTTGTAGGAAGGCTAGTCTTGGCAAATCAACCTGGAGATGCTACTGGCCCCTTGTGTCTCAAGAACAAAGGGTAGACACCTCCTCTGTACTCTAGAGAGGATCAGGGAGGGAGGAAAGGGTGCTAACAATCCAAAGAATAGTAGTCTTGGCCCATGGTGGTGAACCTTAGCACTCCAGGTGTTCTTTGACTTCAGTTACCAGAAGCCCAAGTCAGCACTCCTGCTGATCAGGGTTTCTGGGAATTGAAGTTCCAGAACAGCTGGAGTGCCAAGGTTAACCATCACTGCTCTAGACCCATGATGGCAAACCTTAGTATTCCAGCTGCTCTTAGTCTTAAATTACCATAAGCTAACTTGGGCTTCTGGTAATTGCAATCTAAGAACACCTGGAGTGCCAAATTAGCCATCATGGGTCAGCTAACTTTGCTCTCCAGATATTCTTGGAGTTCAATTCCCAGAAGTCCTGATCAGCAGGTGTGCTGACTTTGGCTTCTGTTGATTGAAGCCCAAGAACACCAAGGGAGTTAAGTTTGAGGACCCCTGGTCTCTAGGCTGATGGAAAGTCAACATGGGTAGTGTATACTCTAGGAAACTTGTCAGACCAGTTAGTATGGAAAGACTTGGTTTTTCTGTATGACAACCACCATGTCCACCCAGTTTTTTGTTTATATGCAACGGCTATGCATTTTCCCTTTACAGAAGTAGCCTATTTTTGCTTTAAGCTAACTATGGTGATAGATAATTTCTCTGTGTTCTCCTCAGTGGCATATATTTGACTGGTGTCAAGACAGAAAATGGTGAGAAAAGTCAGCATTCCCTTTTTATTGCCCTGGCACCAAGAAAGCTATTTATACATCGGTCACCTTGGTCTGTTTCTTTTGTAAAGCTGTTGTATATTTTCCCCCTTTGCCGGTCTGACTTAATGGCATGACTCAGTATAGTCGTGTCCCTCCGGAGTCATCCCAATAACTGCGATCATTTGCATAATCCCGCTTACAGACAGGCGTTCCCTGTGGAGTAAATATGGCAACTGTGGAGCAGAAGGCATGAATGCCAATGACTAGATGCGACACTGAGGCTCAGTCCTCTGTCTTTCAATGTACAGAAGTGCTGTGGGTTTCTTGAAACAAGAATGGAGTAGATCCCCCCCCCCCATTTTTGGTGGCCAGAGAAGATAAATCACATTATGGCTAGTTCTAATGTAAAGGTAGAGAAGATTCACCCTTCCCCCATTGCATGCAATCTGATGATTTAATGAATTCTGGCACTGATATGAAAGCATGTAGTGTGTGTGAGGTTTTTGGGAACAACAGTCCCAAAAATAACTTTTCTAGCCTCCAGTGGCATTACAAAATTTTGCTGTCTGTCCCTCTTATTTTTGTTCAGGTTGACTCTAACCCCACCCACTAGTCTTTTTGGGAAGTGACTGGCTTGAACTGATAGCTAGCAGAGCATTGTTGAAATCAAAAATTAAGTTAGCTTCTTCTTTTGTGTATAGGTCAGACTTCAAAGTGCCAAAATGAAGCCACCTTCTTTGCTTTGTCATTGGCCAAAATTAAATCCTCATTGGCACATGTTTCCAGTAGTAACTGGCAGACCAGATGATGATCTGGATTCTGTAATCACATTCACACAGTGTGTTGTTCAGGCTTGTGCTGGTATATTAGATAATCGAGCTTTGTTCCACCGCGTCCTCACCTCTGGCGCCCTGGGGCACCAATAGCAATGTATGGGATCCCCCCCCATCCCAACCCCCAAATAGGCACCCCCACCTCTCCCTGTCCAGCACCTTCCCATGGTGCCCTGCACCCCCCTGGTGTCGTCGTCCACCAGTGGCTCCCACTTGAGCATGTTGGTCTTACATTTAGGACCTCTTCAACGTCCTACAAGTGATGTAGGGGAGGTTGAGTTCCACAGCTATATCTTCCTTTAATTTTGTTTTGACAAGTGAGCTCTTTCCTCCATCTCCTTTTGCTCTTGTGTACCCTCAAGAATGTTTGTCCTTGCCATAAAGCTCTTCCTGGATCTGAGCTGGGAAACTTGAGGCTCATATCCATTCAGGAGATGTCGAAGGTCATTCTCTTCTTTAGTTCTCTTGGCATCCACTTCTACTTCTCTCTTTATCTTAGGTGGAGTGTCTGACATAATATGAAGCGGGTTTCTTCTTTTTGTAAACCATGTTTGTATTTAAGAAAGTTCCGTGGCAGTTTTGCTTGGCTCGCCTTGGCAAATGTTTTAAAATCCTTAAATTATTTCAGTCCCTGATATGAAAAACTCTACGAATGTTGGTAAATTTATGTTATATGTGGCCTCCCCCCCAACACACATTGTGCTAAGATAAATATTCCTCATATCGTACTTCAAGATATCTCAACACTATTTAAGGATATTTTACCATTGCCAATAAGTTAGATGTTTAGAGTTAAGCTTGCTTGCCTCAGATGCCTCAGATATTTGACTTACAGTAATACCTCATATAACATTAGTATCGAATAACACGAAAATCGCATAACATTAAGGAATCTGGGGGGGGGGAATTGCATCGGATAACATTAAGATCCTATGGGATGCTTCAGATAACAACCGCTAAAGCCTGTGTGGTTACAATGTATCTCTATGGCTCCCATAGGATTTTAACATGCATCGGATAACACTAAAAATCATATAACATCAAGACTTGTGGAACCAGGTTTTAGTGTTATATGAGGTTTGACTTGTATTATTTTGATTGTTTGTTCATTTAATTATTTGTGTACCATCCAAAGTGGGAAACATACAAGATGAGCAGTATAAAAATCAAATGAATGAATTAATTAATCCTTTATGGTTCAGAATTTAGATCAGGGATTCTCAACCTGTGGCCCGTGGGCCAGATACAGCCCACGGCACCATTTTATGTGCTCCACCACACCAAGAAGTGCCATGTGGTGGAGGGAAGGCAAAATGGCCATCCAGCCCCCGAAGCTGTCTGAGGGAGTGTGACTTGGCCCCTGGCTTAAAAAGGGTTTGAACTCGTGATTTAGATGGAACAAATTGTGTATTTCTAACTCCTCTTTTCTCATTCAACCATACATTCATTTTATCTAGCTTCCTTACCAGTCTGCATTTTTTCTTCTTCCAAAGCAAACATGTGTGTTCAGATGCCTCTAAATAGGCATTTTAAGGAACAGATGGGAACATTTTGTATTCTTGATTTCCTTGTGTTTCTCAAAATGCTACCTGGAGTTCCATTTAAACCTTAATTTTCATGTGCCTATGAGACTTCGCTTTTCCATTGTGGATAGAAATATGCATGTACAATATTTTGGTACAGTACTTTGCTTTCCTAATGTATGTATTTTGAAAGATATTTTTCTCAGTGAATCTGTTTTCTCACATTTTTTTCCACTGACTAAAATGTATAAGGATTTATCCTTCAAAGGTTTTCCACTTAACAACACAGCACCTGTGAATTTGATTCATAGAATGCAAGCCACCTCTTCATTTATTCAAAGCACATGACTTGTTGAAAATCATGAACTAATACAATGGCTAAGATTAATTTGCTTGGTATAAGCCAGTGTTTCCAACCTTTATATGCCATGGGCCTGACCATGCCCCATGGACAGCTGAGCAGGCTGGACCACGACCCTGGAAGCATAAGTAATTGAACCCACTTCTGCGTTTACAACAGCCACGGGCACATTTATGGCTGATGTAACTACGTTTATGCATGCAAGGACGCATTTTATGGCTGTCATAAACATGTCCACTTCCACTTCCAGGTGCGCGGTGGCAGTGGGCCACATGAAATGGTCCATATGGCCCATGGACTGTGGGCTGGGAATCCCTGGTATAAGCCAAAGTGCAAGTTTTGGCCCTGTTGTCTCTAGTAAACAAAGGATACTTGCAGTGTTGTTGTTTTTCACAGATAGAAACACTTTGACAAAAAAGTAACAATTTTGAAAGAAGCTACTCGGTGCTTAAGGTACTCAACAGCATAAATTCAGCATAGGAATCAATGTGAAACTAACGGTTAACTAACCTGCTGTCTCTTTATTCTTTAAAACATATTTATTCATTATAAACAAAGAAAAACATAATACAAATATATATTTAAAAAACACGAGAATCGTAACAAACTTATATAGAACTACTATGTGCACCCACCACCAATGGTGCAATATAGAATTTCATTTAACTATTCTCTATATACTGTATCATTACATTTTATTTCTAAATTCATCCGCTTGTTAAGATCTTGCCCTGGCCTTACTCCTGTCCCTTTTACTAATGCTCTCCATATTTCTCTAAAGTAAGTTTTTTTTAACCTAATCCCTTTTTTAGTTCAATTTCACAAGTTTATTCCATGTCAAATTCAAATTCACAACCTACGTTCCATTATTTAATGCCTGCGGTGGTTTTTAGGACATGCAACCCCTTCTCCCTTCCAAATCACAGTGTTTGGTTGACACTAAGCAGCAGGATATTGGTTGATATCGGAATAGCAAGTTTGCAGCTAAATGACTTCTTGAGGGTTAACGATAGATATATGTATGTCTTTATTTATTTCTGTTTTAAGGCACAAATCATGTTACTCAAGAAAAGCAAGGCTTCAGGGGCACAGTTCTGAGTCACTTCAAATTCTGCTGGCTTTTAAACATTCAATTGCTCATTATAATAATCATTTTGTGTCAGAAATTATTCTGAGTTGAAAGGATTTTTGCAGAAGAAACTCTGCTCAGGGGATGCCCGAATGAGGCTCCTTTCATGTCCCCCAAGAGCTGGAACAGAGACAGGTGCTCAATCCATCATGCAGTACCCAGGTCTCAAACTGCTGCTTTGCCAGCCTTCCAGTGAACAAGGTGAACTTCTTAACCACTGAGCCGCCGCAACTGCTCATTAAAAGCCAGTCTTTTTTAGAACGGACAATTCTTAGAAAGGACACTTCCAAAAGTAACTGTAGTTCCCTATAAGTTACTTTTTCTCAACCTGAGGGAAAGCCGGAGTGTAGCGTTTCCCTCCAAAACTCATCTGGCAGTTAAAATGCCACACCCGACTTTCAAAATATCCCTCTCTTCTCTGATTGGTTGCTTCGTTGCCAAGGTGCGATTAGCGAGGATGCCCCCAGAAGGCTATTTGGCCCACCTGTCCTCAAGGTGGCCCCTCTGGACTTAGCCTTGTGGAAAAGCCATGTACAAAATGGAGGAATTGTCATGACCCACATTTCATGGGGTGGGTTTTGGGGACTTTTTCAGTTCTGAAAATGCTGCAGAGAGTAATTTGAAATGCACCTCAGGAAGACCCCCTCATTAAACCAGCAAGGTGGAAAAGGAACAGTAGCCACCATTTTTTGTTAAGGATTGAGAGCAATTCCTCTTCAGACACAGAGTTGCTCACAACTCATATGCATGTGTGGTGTGAGGGCTTTGCATTAATGCGCCGACCCAGAGAACCTTTACTATTCAAGTCATAATTTTTGAAATGGTAGTCTATGCACGCTTATCAGAGAGTAAACAAAACTAAAATGTTGTGGCACCTTAATACCTGCTATATTTTACTGTCTGCAGAAGCAGACAGCGCTGGCTCTTTGGCTTTGAAAAAGAGATGAGCACTGGACCCTAGAGTTGGATACAACTGGCTTTGGAGCAAGGGAAACCTTTACCTTTACTTTGTGTATCAAGTCTGACCAAGCTCACATTTAAATACAGCAGTTAGTCTTTAAGGTGCCACAACATGTTTCATCTTTTGTTTTGGTTTATTTTGTTTATTCTCTAATGTTCTAGTCATGTTCTCAACCTTTTAAACCTCAGACAGCTTCGGGGGCTGGACGGCCATTTTGCCCTTCCTCCACCACATGGCACTTCCTGGTGTGGTGGAGGAGGCAGGGGGCACATGAAATGGCACCATAGGCCACATTCAGCCCACGGGCCACAGGTTGAGAATGGATGGAGGAGTGATGACATGTTCACTCCAATTCAACTTAAAATTCCTAAT
Source organism: Furcifer pardalis (assembly GCA_030440675.1). Lineage (NCBI taxonomy): Eukaryota > Metazoa > Chordata > Lepidosauria > Squamata > Chamaeleonidae > Furcifer > Furcifer pardalis. Next base: position 300,353,987 of record CP126890.1, on the reverse strand, counting down.
TAAAATCCAGCATCCACAGTGCAATTTCTGTTGTTTTATATGTGCCTTTCTTCTCCTTCTCAGCCCAGAACTGCAGTTACGTTTTGCAAGGTCCAAACGGGACAATACAGAGCCCGGGATTCCCGTACGGCTATCCAAATTATGCAAACTGTACATGGACGATCACCGCCCAGGAGCAGAACCGGGTACAGCTCGTGTTTCAGTCCTTTGCTCTAGAAGAAGATTTTGATGTGTTATCTGTCTACGATGGGCACCCCCAGCAAGGAAATCTAAGAACAAGGTAGTGTGTGTGTGTGTGTGTGTGTGTGTGTGTGTGTGTGTGTGTGTGTGTGTGTGTGTGTGTGTGTGTGTGTGTGTGTGTGTGTGTGTAAGTTTTTGTGTAATTTTAATTCTTCCTTCATTTAGGGGAACTGAACTACATGTAAACACATGAAGATGTTGGTTGTTCAACTTCGCTTTCTTCGCCGTTATAATAAGAAAGAGGAAAAACCATGTTCTTTCATATTTAGGAAACAGTTTGTACATTTTGAAAATATTTGTCTTAAATGAACTAAGAAAAATTTCCTCTTCAGTGGATGTATTTAAAATAAACAAAATAAGACATCATACAAATAGAAAAATGTAAAAAGAATCTTAACAAACTTATTTAATACTATTTGCTTCCACCACCAGCGAGATATTATAGATTTTCATTTAACTCAGGAGTTTCCTACCTAAGGCCCATTGGCTGGCTCTGGCCCCTGGTGCCACTTCATGTGGGCCCCACCCCTCTAAGCACATTTGATAAACAAAATGTCCATCCCTTTGAGGCTGTTGGGACAAAATGGCCACCCCCATTGTGCAGGTAGGGCAAAATGGTCATCCAACTCTCAAAGCTGACTGAAAGAGAATGACCCGGCCCCCAGCTTCAAAACATTTGGGAACCCTTGATTTAACTAGTCTCAGATTTTATTTTATAAACATTTTATTTCTATATATGCCCCTTGTACCAAAATGATTTAAAAAATTGTTCTGGCCTTACTCTTTTCCCTTTCACTAATACTGTACACAATCTATAAATTCTTCCCATATTTCTCTAACGTCAGCTTTTTTTAAAAAACCTAATCCTTTTTGTTGTTTGGTTGAGTTGGTGAGTTGGTTGTTTGGACATGTGGCAGAAGAACTGGCAGGCATTGAAAAGTGGTGGTTGGTATATGCTTTGTGGGTGCTTATGAACAACCTTTGAGTGGTTTTTGAGTGTTCAAATTTAAAACATTTCAAAAACATAGTTTGTTTTCATGGTGAACAACAGACAACTCAACATCCCTTTTGGCCAACCTTCTGCTTGTCTTTCTGTTTCACCCTAGTGCCTATCAAATTTGCATTAATTTATCCTGTTGTTTCTGCAGTGGTGCTGCTTGGTTCTCACTGTATGCTAACAAATATTTCTAACTGCTACATTTGTGAGTTTGTACATGCATAGTTTTGTTTGTGTGTGTGGGGGGGGGGGGGGCATAGTGTGGACTATGAATAGCCCTGTTTTATCCAGAAATGTAGAAATACCTCAGATATATTTTGCAATGTGTTTTCATCTTGTCTTAGCTTTGAATTGCCATCCAACATATTTTCTTTTCTACTTTGAAATGTATCTTCATTTTGAATACATTTTTCCTAAGACGAGGATTTATTTGTGCTTTTTACTCAAGTTATGCAACCTTTTAGCTTTGACTGAAACATGCTTCAGCATGTGTTTTTCTGTTCAATTATGTGCATTTTAGCTGTTCACACTTTAAAACCTGTGTTCCTTATTTTGTGTGGTATTTGTTCTTCTGAGAATTCCTGTGAGGTTCCAAAATGTGTGAGTTTTCTAGGAAGGTGTTGTGCTACTTGTTTTCAGAGAAAGGTCCCTAAGAACTTTTCCTAAGTTCCTCATTCACATCAATTTTTAAGAAGGTCTTGGATACTTTGAGACACATGAGAAATTTTGAGACACATGAGAAATTTCAAGGCCTTTCTTTGTATCCCTGAAAGGAGAGAAAGATGTAGAAGGCTTATTTTCTCCATCAGGATGTCAGTACAGTCAAACCTCGCATAAAGAGCGTCTTTCTTAAAGAATAATTCGCTTAAAGAGCAGAATTTTCTCAGAATGTTCGCTTCACTTAACAAATAAAACCAACCAAAAACTCAACAAATAAATTGGGATTCACAATTCCCCCCACAATTGATCATTTACAATGGTGTTTCACTTAAAGAGCAAACGCGCTTAAAGAGCAATCCCATGGAACGCATTATGCTCTTTAAGTGAGGCACAACTGTAGTTGGATCAGAAGGGGAAACATCACCTGGTTGTGCCCCACCCCCGCCCCAACTTCAGATGCCATTGGATGGGGTGACTGTTTCTTCCATGCCTCGGGCGCCAAAATGTCTTGGGAGGCTGTTCTTCTTTAGCAGAAACTCTTCTTTGCAGAACTGAGACTTATTTTGATCCCTTGGTACACCACAGATTTAATTGGCATTGTTGTTGAGACGAAGCTTTAGAATCCAGCCAAAGCAAGGATAACACTGTACAGCAGTGATTTGGGATAACACATTTGATTTACATTATATCGTGTGTGCTGATTCCAAATCTGAACTCAGAATTTGGCTATCACCTCAGATTTTAAGTTATAGGCGTGCTATAGCTGTTCATATGGTATTGGGTAATGTATTTTTACATGGAAACATTATAATAGTAGCAGCTTCCATTAGACCTGCTGCTGCCTCAGCTGAATCATGTCCCCTGATAGCATGCATGTTCCAGCAGTGGCCAGGCATGTCTGGGCAAGTCAGTGAGCTGATAGGTATATATGGTGAGATGGGCCATATATGGTGAGATGGGCCAAGGGCGTGTCTCTAGTGCAAAACCATCTTATATTGTAATATAAAGTAATGTAATGTAATGTATTGTCTGTAAGCCGCCCTGAGTTGCCACCGCGAGTGGGCGGCAATATAAATTTGAACTAATAAATAAATAAAATAAATAATAGTACAACTAGGGCATAGTGAGTCTGTTTTGAGCTAAAGATGAGTAGGCACAGCTGTGTTAATAAACTGGAGAATTTTTGCTATAATTGTGGCAAATATACCCCCACAGGATCAATGCAAGAACCTAACCAAGAGGGTAAGATTTGCTTACTTAAGATCCAGATGTCCTATGCTGAATCGGACTTCACATTTGGATTCAGTGCACTTGATTTAGTATAGGGCACATGGATTAGACCAAGTAGCAGCCAATATTTATTTTTTTGTGATGCAGTGTAATGGAAGATGATGATATCTCCTCATTATTTTGAGGTAGGCTTTAATGGGGTGAATATCTGTGTGACCCAGTTTTCTGGCTGAGGTCCAACATAGGCATCTTGCAATGGACTCCTCTGATCTTGTTGTACTCCAAAGGTTCTTGTGGCTCTCATTCTACAGGAAGTCATTTGCTTCCTGACATAGCTCCAGAACAAGTTCCATACCCTTTGGGTGTCTCAGTTAGCTCAGCTGGAAGGATCTGGGTTAAAGAAGCAGAAAAGAATAGTGGGGAACAGCTGTTTCACTGGTGTGAGAGAGGAACAGGACTCTGTTGCTAAATAAGTCAAGTCTTGTACCAATTACAACTAACAGATTTTTGTGAGAGTGTGTGGCTGTCTGCTTAAATCAGGAATTCTCAACCTTTTAAAGCCGGGGGCCAGGTCACACTCCCTCAGCAGCTTCGGGGGCCAGATGGCCATTTGGCCCTTCCTACACCACATGGCACTTCCTGGTGTGGTGGAGGCAGTGGAGGCCACATGAAATAGTGCCATGGGCCACAGGTTGAGAATCCCTGGCTTAAAGAGACTGAATTTGAGCAATTTTCTGGCTTAATCAAGAACTAGGAAGTGAAATTGGGAACCTTTGACACTCATTTTTTGGACTATAACTCTCAGAATCCCTGAGATGTTTTGCTAATCATGGAAATTGTAATCCAAAGCATTTGGAGAGCCAGAAGTTCTCCTATCTCACCTAGATTCTGTCTGCATGGAGGTAGGCAGGCAGATGATGGAGGGAAAAGTGGAATACTGTATTGTTTATCGCTTATCCCTGATCTACTTGTCGTGGTACGTAATTCCTGCACCTGCTCCAAGCAAAGATTTTCCATTTTAGAAGTGTAAAGACAGTTTGATAGTTTTATTTTCCTTTGATTGGAAATAAGTAATGGTGATTAACAGTGTTTGCTTCTTTTATGAATTGCTTGGAAATATACAAGGCAAACATTTTAGATCTGAGTATATTTCGATATAATAAGCATTACTACTGAATCTTGCATTTGTATTCCCCAGATACTGTCGTTTGGAGATGGATGACTCTATCCGCTTAACCTGCTCTTATGTTCACTTTCTTAAACATCCTAAGTTATTTCTACTAGATGTAAGGTATCAAAAACTAAACAGAATTCTCAGCTATCTGCATTGGCCAAATTTGTTCATTATAATTTCAAGGCTTGGAAGGTATTAGTTAAAGCATCTAACTGAGACTAGTCACTTTTGGGAATATCAAGGATGAAACTGGTTTTGTTTTTTTAAAAAATACAGTAATGAGTGGTTAATATAATTACTTTTGGTTAGCTAGTAATTTCACTAGTTACTGTCGAAAGTTAATTTTAAAAGTAATTTAGACAGGAATTTGTTTGTGTCATTTTTAATAAGTTTTAAGAACAAGTATTACTTATTCAGATTTCTTTTAAAGTTCAGAATCCCAAGTTTTGGTCTCACTATTGCCGTTACAGAGATGACTATAATGTTAGTCCCATGCCTGTTAGTCCCCTTCTGTGAAAATTAAACCAATCTGTACTATCAGTTGACGAATGGAACATCACGTTATCTTTGTTCTTTGACAAAAATGTCAGCTTCATTTCTCTTGTAGAATCTTTTCTTTTGTAAGGTAGGCAATTCAAAAAAGACAATCAGAACTTTAGCAGTCATCTTGGAAATGACTGAATACACCGGTTCATTTGGGCTAAGCAACAGGATATGCTGTTCCTTTACTTTGATGATTCAATGTTTGTGAAGCTGATCTCCAGGGATCATGAAGGTGGAAGAGACCTGCAGAGTTTATGGAACTTACTGTTAGGAATACAGTTTCCAAAAGCATCCATTCAACTTGTACATTGGCCAGGCTAGCTGGGGGATTATAGACCCTTTAGTTCAGGGGTTCCCAACCTAAGACCTGTGGGCCATATCCTGCCCACAGCACCATTTCATGTGCCTCCTCCAAAGGCATTTGAGAAACAAAATGGCCACCTCTTTGAAGCTGTTGGGAAAAATGGCTGCCCCCCCCCCCCCATGCAGGCAGGGCAAAATGGCCATCTGGCCCTTGAAGCTGACTGAGAGAGCATGACCTGCCCCCCGGCCCCTCCCAGCTTAAAAATGTTGGGAACCCCTGCTTTAATTCAAACCGTAGCAATGCAGATCTCTGAATGTGCTTTGCTGGTCGCCTGGAAATACCAAAAGGTCAAAAATAGACAGGAAATGGATTTCCTGCCCATTTTCTTTCATTACTTTTCCAGTTTTTACATTTAGCCAAATGAACCATGGCTAGTATTTTTTGGCACCTGGAGCCCAACTATCCTATGGGTTTAAATGTGTGTCACCTAAGTTTGGACTATGTGGTGAGGAGGACAGAAGAAATGGAAGAAATGTCTAGATTGGAGCACATGTCAGCCATATTGATTCTGCGCATTTTGTGTTCCCTTCTTGGGGTGGAGTATCTGGAAGTAGTATTTCCTCATGGGATGGGCAGGTTCACAGCTGTAGAGCAACAAATGCTCACAGAAAGGTTTGTGTCCTTTGAGTAGCAAATGTTTGCAGCCTCTAAATTTTAGCAGCCAGGGTCAGAGTCCTTCATCCCACCGCCATCTCCTGGTACAACTCTGGAAGTAGTGGTAGAAAATTGGGTAGTATGTGGTCCGAAAGTCAGGTACCAGATCCAGCAAACAAGAACCAAAAGCAGAAACCATAGTTACAAACAACCAGGGTTGGATGGTTGTAGGATGTTGTACTGAGGAAGATTAATGCACCCTGACACCCACTATGGTTAAACAGATAGAGTGATGTGCTATGATTCTAGACACCTAGGTTCAAATCCCTGCTTTTGCATACAAACTCACTTGGAAGTAGTAATGGTAAAAAAACACCCCTTAAACATCTCACATACCTTGAAAACCTTAGTAGAATCCTTGTACATAAGGTGAGCCTTTTCTTTATTCATGTTAGAAGCACCACCAGCATATAATAATTTACAAAGCTAAAATTAACACATCTAAAACAAAATAGAATTAAAAGGGCTAGATAACATCTGCCCAATATTGCTCCACATCAACAACATTTCCTCTTGCCAACATACGGTCCTCCTCAGTGCACGTTGAGGGGCATCGTGTGCATTATATCATATGGAAGACAGTTTGATCTTCTCTGCATCCATACAGGTGAGCCTAGACAGCACAGAGCAGAACAGATCAAGATAGGGGTGGTGAAGCTTATGGGAGATTTTTCCTAAAAAAATCATGATTTCTTTTCATTCTGGTTGCCAGTCTGAACTGGAAAATAATTTGTTTCATAATCTCTTCTTTGGAAATACTGTACAGTGAAACCAAATTATATCCCCAAGCCAGCAAATGGGGTCTTTAGATGGGATTCTGTTTTTGTTCCCTTTGGTACTAGAAAGCTGTAGCCAGACATCTGTAGACAATCTGGTTCCAACCTAATTGCAAGAGAGTGGCAAATGTCCTTTTGCTTAGCATAGTAAAATTGCACTAGGTTGCAATTGGTGTAATTTCTGGATCTGTTGCCTGGCCCATCGAATACTTGGGATTTAGTAAAACAACTCCTCTATAAATTCTGTTGCTTCGAGTCAACCTCCTCTAATTCAAACATGATTTAGCATAATAAGTCATAGGTTTTTGTTTTTGTTGTTGTTCAGTCGCACAGTCGATTCCAACCCTTTGCGACCCCATGGACCACTGTCTGCCAGGCACTTCTGTCCTCCACCATCCTCCTCAACTCCCTCAGCTTTGTGCCCATTGTGTCTACAGTACCATCTAGCCATCTCATTTTTGGCCACCCCTTCTTCTTTTGCCCTCCACCTTTCCCAGCATCAAGGCTTTCTCAAGCGAATCCTCTCTTCTCATTTGATGTCCAAAGTACTTTAGCTTCATCTTTACTATTTGACCTTCTAAGGAGCAGTCAGGGTTAATTTCTTCTAAGAAATTTCTTCTATTTGTTCTCCTCGCTGTCCAGGGGACTCTCAAAACTCTCCTCCAACACCACATCTCAAAGGCATCTATTCTTCTGCGCTCAGTTTTCCTAATGGTCCAGCTCTCACAACCATACATTGCCACCGGAAATACCATTGCTTTGACTATACGAATTTTTGTTTGCAATGTGATATCTCTACTTTTCACTATGCTCCCCAGGTTTCTCATCGCTTGCCTCCCAAGAATCAGTCGCCTTTTTATTTCATGCCTGCAATCACCATCTGCAGTGAGCTTTGATCCTAAGAAAGTAAAATCGGTCACTGATTCTACTTCTTCCCCATCTATTTCCCAGGGGCTGATAGGGCCTGTTGCCATGATCTTGGTTTTCTTGATGTTGAGTCTCAAGCCAGCTTTTGCACTTTCTTCTTTCAACCTAATCAGGAGCTTTTTAAAGTCCTCCTCACTTTCTGCCATTAGGGTGGTATCATCTGCATATCTAAAGTTGTTAATGTTTCTCCCAGCAATTTTGATCCCAAATTGTGATTCCTCCATCCCTGCATTGCACATTATGTGCTCTGTGTATAAGTTGAATAAGAGTAGGCCTATTTACATCAATGGAAGTTACAGAGGAGATGGCTCACCAAATCCTTTTTTCATGGGTTTCTTCTTGAGGAAAGGGCTTTGACTTTCCACATTTCCATTTGCAACCTGACTTCACACAAGAAAAGTAAGTAGGTTTTCTTGACTTCAATGAGCTCCACTTCCCAGGAGGCATGCTTAAGGACTTCAGCTTTGCTCATTTCTTTCAACAAATTGTAGCATTTTATTATTTTAAAAAAAGAACAGTTCTGGACTTCATCACTATATCATTAATATTTTTCACCATCACCTTTCTTTTCTGAAGTCCATTCCCTCCCTTTTTTGTAGTAGCCAATGCAGATTTATTTTTGTTTGTTTCTTTTCTAAGCTATCAATCTGAAAATTCCCCCACCTCCATTTTCCAAATGTGCACCATTCATCATCTAAACACTAGCTTCAGAAATAGATGACTGTATATCATTTATCAAAGCTCATACCACCAGCTTGCTGGGCAGAAAAGGGGAGCAGAACGATGAGTGGGGGAAACGGTTTTGGCAGGGGTATAGAAAGTTAAGGGGCAGACTTTAACCTTGTTCAGTCTATCTGAAAGCATATGGCCTCCTCTTATGATGAACAAAGGTGTCAGGATATTGGTTGTTGTCTCAGGGGACTGTTGTGCTTCCTATAACTTCCTGGCAAGGAGAAAAATTTCAGGGCTAGCAGCTGGTGTTACCAGTCATCACCCATTCCTAGTTGGTCCCAAGGTTAGCCAGTTAAGAACAAAAGTATTTGTGGGTGTTTTTCCAATGTGTGATAGATTCAAGTTTGTGTACCTGTCAGCTTTCTCCTGAGTTCTCTCTGATTTTGTTGTTGCTCAGTCGCAAAGTTCAGTCCGACCCTTTTGCCTCCCCATGTCAGGCTCCTCTGCCATTCTCCGCGACCCACACATATCTACACCCATTGCATCACTGATGCCATCTAGCCATCTCATCCTCTGCTGTTCCTTCTACTTTCGCCTTCAATCTTACTCAGGCTCATGGCCTTCTTCAGTGACTCCTCTCTTCTCATTTGGTGGCCGAAGTACTTGAGCTTCAGCTTCTGTATTTGTCCTTCTAATGAGCAGACAGGGTTGATTTCCTTCAGGATTGACTGATTTGATCTCCTTGCAGTCCAGGGGACTCTCAAGAGTCTCCTCCAGCACCACAGTTCAAAGGTGCCCATTCTTCTGATCACACCTGCCTATTCCTCTCATTACACCTAAGGTTTTTTTTCCAGCAGTAGCCTTGGACTCACCAGGCAGTTGGACCAGCCTTGTGGCTCATGAGTCTTCTTGTTGTGCACATTTCCAGTAGCAAAACTTTACAGCTGTAATCCTTCCTCCCCAACCTACCCCTTGGCTCACCTCTGTGGCCTCATGAGAATCAGTCCTCCTCATCTTGGGTTTGGGCTCTGAAATGCCAGGGGACAGAGTGCTGGTGACTTGGGAACCCTGCCATTTTAGAGGATGGGTCTCCCTTGCTCGAAAGCCAGTCGTGTCCAACTGTAGAGTGTGATGCCCTTCTCTGTTTACAGCCAAAGAGCCAGTGGTATCTCTGTCCACAGATGGTTCCATGGCCATGTGACAGGCACGCGTAGATACCAGAGCACATGGAATGCTTTTACTTTTTCCACAGAAGCAGTATCTATTTATTTACTTGCAATTTCTTGCTTTTGAACTGCAAGGATGGGAGGAGGTGGGACAGAGACAGGAACTCACTCCATTGTGCAGCACTCAGGTCTTGAACTGTTGACCTGCCAAACTTCCAGGCATTAAGCTTAGCATCTTAACCACTAAGGCACCACAGCCCTTATTTAAATGATACTCCACATCAATCTCTGAAACTCCATGTTTATTTCTCAGTTGGCTACTGTTCCATGCTCCAGTTTTCTTAGATAAAAGACTGCAGACATTACTCTGCCTACTAGTAGTATTGCAGTTCATGTTTTTCAGCATTGCCAATGATGCTTGGGACAAAACCAAAGAGTCAAGTATAATTTTAGAAATCAAGTCCTAGAAATTTGTCTGTGAGACGGTGTTTGCAAAATCTGTTCGAGTTCTTATCTATTTTTACCAACCTCATGTATTCCCAAACATGCTAATATTGCTCACTTGATTGTTTAAGTTCCTATTTTTTTAGGGCCACATTTCTGCTGATGTTGTGCTGCCTCTTCTTGCTAATAGAGGCAGCAGTGAAGCTGCTGTAAATCAACGAGGGAACAAGAGCCTGTGTTTTGATTTCCCATCTCCTTTGTTGCCCATGTTCTGATTATGGACCCTAAGAGTAAAGAAAAGCATTTGCTAGCAGAGTTACTGTAAGATTTGGAGAAAGAGTGGAATCTCTTATACATTATTCAGTGAGCATCTGTTGGAAATCACTTGCTGTTTAATAGCAGCCACGGAGCCAGGTGCCAGGAACATGCATCATTTTCTTAATAGAGAAATGTCCATCTCAGCTATACAAATGAATACGGTTGGCATTGGGAGAATAGGTGTTTTAAACACTTTTGCAGCTGCAAAATCTGGACTCTCTGGTAGAATTTTTAGTAGACAAAAGAAATTACATTATTTTTATCATGATTATCATAGGGTGAAAAAAAATCTGCAATGGTAGCCTTAGAGGTTAGGATAGCAGTTATTAACCAGGATGGTAATTTTAAGGATCACTCTAGATTTACCTCTGGGTTTTTCTCCCAGCCATCTTTTAAGTGAAATGGGTTAGAATGATTACACTGCATCACAAAAAAATATGTTATCTGCTACTTGGTCTAATCCATGTGTCCTGTACTAAATCAAGTGCACTGAATTCAAATTTGGTCTGATTCTGCCTAGGATGCCAGGATCTTAAGTAAATTACGCATATAGGTTCTTGCATTGATTACATGGGATACTTTGCCACAAATGTAGCAAAAATTGTCCAGTTTATTAACACAGCTGCGCATACTCATCTTTAGCTCAAAACAGACTCACTATGGCCTAGCTGTACTATCCAATAAGATGGTTTCACACTAGAGACAAGCCCTTGGTCTGTCTTGCTTTATATACCTATTTCTGACATCAGTTCACTGACTTGCCCAGACAATGCCCAGCCTCTGCTGGAACATCCATGCCACCAGAGGACATGATTCAGCTGAGGCAGTAGCATGCATAGTTGTAGCTGCAACTGTTATAATGTTCCCATGTAAAAATACATTACTCAATTACTGATCATTTGAACACCTATAGCACACCTTAAAATCTGCATGTGATAGGCAAATTCTGAGTTTAGATTTGGAATTGGCACACTTGATATCATGTAAATCACATTTGTTATTCCCAGTAGCAAAATCGTTGTTGTGCAGTGTTATCAGTTAGGTGAGCCAGACTCTTTAAGTTCATTATGATTCTGTTTTGTCCTGCTTTTAAATGGGATATCTCAATGAGTTCCTTGTGTTAGAGAAGACCAACTTTCTTCATTTCCAGTGTTATGTGTGAGCATCTCTCCTGATTTGGATACAGAATAACAGGTTGTGTTCCCATTGAATTAATCACATTTTAGTCTATAGGGCTATATCCAAATGAGTTCCCACTAGAGTAGACCCTTTGAAGGATAGGGATTTATTATGTCACCATTCATGTAAGTTCCATTGATTTGGTGGATTTATCCTGTTGAGAACTAACAAGTTACATAGTTTAGTGCCATCAGTTTGGGTAAAAACAAAATGTGAGTAGAGAGCCTCCATGGTTTTGTGAGTAGTGTATTGCACTAGGATATGAGAGACCTGGGTTCAAATCCCTGATTGGGCATGGAACCACACTAAGTGTGGCAACAGTAAACCACATCTTGAACTTCTATATCTTGACAAGTCTATTGGGGCTGCCATAAGTCAAAAGCACCTTCTTCTTCCTCTTCCTCTTTGTCTTGGTCAGACAGTTGATGGCATATAACAACATCAAAGCAGCCTGTCACTATACACAATGTTTCATTAACACCAATGTCAACTTATTTTGCATGTGCGGATGCTTTCAAAACTGGAGTGGCATACTTTGCTGCAGAGATGCTCAGGGTCAAAACTAATGCTTGCTTGATACCCAACTGGCAATTGAACCATTGCCTCTCTCCACAATTACCCTTGTACCTTCAGTTAACTTGTTACTTAATGCCCACTTGCACCTCAGTGGAACAGCCAAAATAGCTGTATTCAGAGGAATATGTCTTTGCATTGAGCCTTTCTGAACGACAAATCTAGCTGTGCAGAAAGGCCGGGGGAAGCTTATTATTTCATTTGGTTTGGTTTGGTTTTGTCATGTTGCATTAACTTTCCAGGAGTTAAATGCACTTACATCTGTGTGCTGCCACTGAAATATAATAAACTATGCACCATTTGTACCACATATATATTCACCTGAGAAAGGTCAGTTAGCCAGAGGTCCTGTCATATCCCTGCAGGGAGGTTCTGAATATTTATGTGGGACTTTGGCTCTCTCTCTACTGCATAAGGCAAGAGAGAAGGACGGTCAGGACTAATATCGAAGAAAATGAATCTGCATATTTCCGCTAAGATTAGGAACTGGAGTACTAACACAGGACCAGAATCTCTTTTGTGTATTTGCAAGATTTTTAGACTGCCATTCCCAAACCTCCAATGTGGCTTCTGCACTAATGTAAAATGATAACCATACTACTGCAAAACAATTAAATATTTATAATAAAACAATGAGAAAACACAAACACTTGGGGAGAAGCCAGCAGCATCAATATATCAATTAGAAGCATGGGAAATTAAAACTTGAAGCCATGGAAATTATTAATTAAATATCTGGGGGAAAAAAGAGATATTTTAACTTACTACAGAAAAAAGGGGGTAATGGGGAAACCTAACAAGATATGTGCTAGGGCAGTGATGGTGAACCTTTTAGAGACTGAATGGCCAGAGAGGCAGTGTGAACTCTGTGCTGGGGGAGGGAGGAAGCGCTCCCATTGGGCTGCTGGGCGGGGGGGGCAAACTCTATGCTGGGGTGACAGCGTGCATGCAAACAGAGAGAGCTCTGAGTACCCTCTCTGGCACACGTGCCATAGGTTCACCACCACCGTGCTAGGGGGTGCATGTCTTATGAATGAGAGGAAAGTGCCTAAAACAATGGGAAACAGGAGCCCATTTTCTCCCAAATGGCAATACCAATAAAATATTTAAAAGTACCAGTCTAGTTACATTAGGTAAAGATAAAGGTTTCCCTTACTCGATAGCCAGTCGTGTCTGACTCTAGGAGGCAGTGCTCATCTCCATTTACAGCCAGTCTGGGTCTGGAACATGGCTCTAAATAATCCTTGCAATGCCTTTTAAAAGTAGTGTTACTCATTACACCAAAAAGTAACCTCAGGACCCCTAGTTGCATTACTTGAAATGTAATTTAGTCACATCTTTGGTAACCCCAAAAGCAACTTGTTATATTTAACAATTATACTTCTGTGTAGTTACTTCTAAGTTCTTTATGATTGGAATAAAGCTTGGTTGATTGATGGACTAACTTCAGACAGTGGGGATTTGTGAACTCGATGACTGGAAGGTGGGAGCTCGATTTCCGAGTACTGTATGACAGAGTGAGCTCCCGTCTCTGTCCCAGCTCCTGCCAACCTAGCAGTTTGAAAGCAAAAAAATTGCAAGTAGATAAATAGGGACCACTTCAGTGGGAAGGTCAAGAGTGTTCCGTGCACTCAGGTGTTGAGGCATGCCTACCCCGTGTCCACAGAAATGTCTGCAAACGCAGACAGCACTGGCTCTTTGGCTATAAACACAGATGAGCACTGAACCCTAAAGTCGGATACGACTGGCTTTTGAGCAAGGGCAACCTTTACTTTTACCTACTTAGCACCAGAGGCTGTAGTGGCTTTGTGGCTAAGTTGCTGAGCTTGATGACTAGAAGGTCAGCAAGCCAGCAGTTTTGAGACCTTTTTTTAAAAAAAATATATTATTTATAGGTTTATAAGAAGAAAAAAAAGATACAATCAAAAGAAAAAGAGAGAAAAATATACATAAAAAGTAAACTCATACATAAAGGAAACAATCCGTTCACATGTTCTGCAATGAGTACAATACACATGATGTATACAAAATCAAAAATCTAAACAAAATCATACGTAAATAAGCATTCATAGTTCTCCACTGATGACAACTTTTTAAACTAATTGTCTAGTACATTTGTTTCCCTGTTCTACTATAATTCACTCTTTTGTTATCACCCTTGTGTTATTTACATTGTCCGAGGGATTGTGACAGCTCATAATTTCCAAAAATCACTTTGATCCAATACAGGAGTGACACCTTGCTTTTTAACCATTACATGCTCAACAAATGGTTTCCAGACTCTCCAAAATTTATTAACTTGTACCAGTGATGGGATGTGACAGGTTCTCACCAGTTCGCCAGAACCGGTAGTAACTTTCCCGAGTGTCCCGGAGAACCAGTAGCAGCTTTCGGAGGGAACCACCTTCGGGGCTTACCTTTTCACTGGTTCCCCCACTGTGCATGCACGCCAAGCGTGTGTGTGCTAATTTTTATTTTATTTTTAAAAAATTTATTTATTTTATTTTTTCTTTGGCTCCGCCCACAACATCATGACATCGACTCCGCCTGTGACATCAGCTCCGCCCACACTGTGATGACATCATGGTGGGGTAGTAAAATTTTTGACATCCCACCACTGACTTGTACTCTGCCTTTTCTAATGTTTAACTCCCATGTAAGTTTATCATTGAGTGCCAGCTCCCACATTTCTTTATATCAGTCCTGTATTTTTAACAATATATCATTTTTCCAGTTCTTCGCAATACATTGTCTAGCTGCTGACAACATCACAGACATTAGTTCTTTGTTATCATTACTCATTTTGAACTTATCCCCCTCTGTTAGCAAAATTGTACCTGGCCCCAATTTAAGCTGCATATCCAATATATTATTAATTTCGCTTTCGATTTTCCCCCAAAATTTTCTTAAACATCACAGCTCCACCACATGTGTACATATGTTCCTACCGCATGTTTACATCTCCAACATTTATCATTCATCCTTCTATCCATCTGGTGCAGCCCGATTGGAGTCCTATACCACTGCCATATTAATTTATAATTGTGTTCTTTCACTCTAACGGACATAGTTCTCATGATCCTTCTCCTCCACTTTCTCTGCAGCAGCAGTTTTGAGACCTAAGTGCTCCATGACGGTGTGAACACCTGTTGTCTGTCCCAGCTCCTGCCAACCTAGCAGTTTGAAAGCAAGAAATTGTAAGAAGATAAATAGGTACCATTTCAGCAGCAAAGGTGACAGAGTTCCATGTGCTCTGGTGTCTAGTCCTGCCTGCCACATGACCATGGAAATGTTTGTAGATGCACACAGCGCTGTCTCTTTAGCTGTAAATAGAGATGAGTAGCGCCCCCTAGAGTTGGGCATGGCTGTCTTTTGAGCAGGGGAGACCTTTATGTACTTAGCTCTAAGCTAGAATGTTGCATTTTAGGATCATGGTAAATGGAGCAGCAATGATACATACATAGGAGATTTTACTGATTTAGCTTAATGGGCTCCACTATTGCTCGGCTAGCTAATTGGACCAAATTATGCTGAGTATGGCAAGGGGTATAAGAGACTTTAAAAAATAATATTTTACCCAGGGTAAAACCTCAGTCTAATCCCAATCAAATTCTAAGATTAGAATTTTATCTTCACCTTCTCTAATGGCATCTCTGGTGATTCATTTTAACCTCTCAATACTACAATTTTATTTTTCCATTGATGTCTGCAATCCTCTTTCTCTTATAGTTCTTTTTAAAAACCACCATCTGAATAAAAGAGATTTTTTTAGCGATTGCTGACCCCCAACTGCTTGCTGCTAGCAGCTTTTTCAAATTGCTGCTTCCTTAATAAAAATAAAGCTACCCTCTTGCCTAAAAGGAGCAGTGATTCTTTTTTGGAACCAAATTTAAATGCCTTTATTCTCCTTTCTGTTATGAAACTGTGTTTACTTACACACACACACACACACACACACACACACACACACACACACACACAAAATTAGGTACAATTTGTCATTTTCCTATGCATCAGCTCCATCCATTTCAATTAGGTAAAGGTCTCCCTTGCTTGAAAGACTGTCATGTCTGACTCTAGGGGACAGTGCTCATCTTCATTTACATCCCAAGAGCCAGTGCACCAAAGTGCATGGAATGCTGTTGCCTTTCCCACTGAAGTGGTACCTATTTATCTACTTGCAATTTTTTTGCTTTCAAACTGTTAGGTTGCCAGGAGTTGGGACAGATGATGCGCGATCACGCCTGGCAGCAACCAGATCATGGACTGCTAACCTGATGAACCTGGTCACCAAGTTCAGAGTCTGAAACGCTAAACCACCATGCTGCCTATTACAAACTTGTTTGTGATTTTTTTAAAAGGCTGCCTGAAGAGTCATGTCAACATCGACATCCCCACCTTCTAACATACAGGGGGTTGGTGTGCTTTAGTTCAGCACTATATGTGATTCTGCAAGGCATTTCCTTTGAATGGATGTTTGGGCACCCCTTCTTTAATTTATTCTGCATCGCATGCACAAGTGAACATATTTTGGTGCCCTGTCTATGGATATTTATCTGTGTATATTTTTTCTTTTAGATGTGCATTTTTGTCCATAGCTTCTAAGTGACACTAGCACTTGATTTAGGGAACTGCCAATTCTGAATGTCAATTCTAATTTGGTTGGGAAGTTTAAATTCAGAACATTCATAAAAATATTTGGACGGAAGAAATGTCTCGCGACTCCTCAGCTGCCAGGACTCTGTTTTGAATCCTTTCATCCCCTAAATTTCTCTTATATAAGTGATTGGCAAATAAGCCTATGGAGAATGATAACATTGCAATCACCACCACCATCATCAGTATAATAATAAATAATAAATAACAATTTAACTTATATACCACCCCATAGTGTTTAGTGCACTCTGGGTGGTTTACAGGTAATTAGCATTTTGCCCCAACATGCTGGGTGCCCATTTTACCAGCCTTGGAAGGAAGGAAGGTTGAGTCAACCTTAATTCCTGTTCAAGATTGAACTCATAACATTTTGGCTGCAGTATAGCAGGTTAACCAGTGCACCACCAGGGATGATGATGGTGATGATGGTGATGATGGTGATCGTCATCGTCATCGTCATCAATTTGTTTCTGTAAAGAATGGACACTAACAGAGATGCCTTGGTATGTTGGATAACAATAATAATATTGTGTCAGAAATTATTCTGAATTGAAAGGATTTTTGTTGAAGAAACTCTGCTCAGGGGACACCCAAATGAGGCTACTTTCATGTCCCCAAGAGCTGGGACAGAGATGGGCACTCAATATGTCACGCAGTACCCGGGTGTCAAACTGCCGACTTGCCAGCCTTCCAGCTAACAAGGTGAGCTTCTTAGCCACTGAGCTACTGCAGCACCTATCAGTTTGATGCATAATTCTAATCAAAACAAGTGTTGCCTACAATATATCTATTCTTGTCCACAACTGTTCCAGTGCTCTGACTGAAATGATGGCACTGCTTTTTCTAGCTCAATATATCAGAAAGTGGAGACTGTATTGGAAAATTTCAATTTGTTCTAGAGAAATCATTACCCCATCATAGGCAGTTGGGAGTGTCTTTATTATGAAAATAAGATGATGGTACAAATTTATTCCCCAAAAAAGGACCACACTGAAGCAAGAAAGAATATTTCTTTTGCTATGAAGAACACTTTGTGGGCATGACCTTCAAAGATTCCCTGGCAAGGTGCATCTTCAGCTGCTGAATTTTCCTTTTATCAAAATTAATGGCTGTCTATGAGAGGTGATACAATCTGAGTAGATCATTGCAGATACAATAAAACAGTCGAGCACTATGGCAAGAGCTATCAAAGGGAAAGCTGACAAATTTTCTGCATCCATTGACTTTAATTCATTGCTCCCGCGGAGTCTTCTTGGCACAAGGAGAGGCAGAGAACAATGCCGCTGTGAAAAGCAGCTTTGGAATTGGATTAGAGTGCCCTCGCAGACGAACTGCAAGCGTCCTTTCCCCCCTCTCTATAGGTGAGAAAAAGCACTTGTTGGATTTGCAAAGTCGCTGAGGAAGCATCTTTAGGCTGGGCTAAGCAACAACCTCCAGAGGCCCAAGGGATACATGGGCATGCATACCAGATCTTAGAAAAGCACACTTACTCCTTGCACCCTACACCCTCCAAAAATATTTTTATTTTAGTAAAGGTAAAGGTTTCCCTTGCTCGAAAGCCAGTCGTATCTGACTCTAGGATTCAGTGCTCATTTCTGTTTGCAGCCAAAGAGCCAGTGCTCTCTGCATCTGCAGACATTTCCATAGACATGTGTCAGGCATGCCTTGACATGGGAATGCATGGAATGCTGTTTCCCTGCCACCAAAGTGGTCCCGGTTTATCTACTTTCAATTTCTTGCTTTTGAATGGCTAGGTTGGCAGGAGCTGGGATGGAGCTGGGAGCTCACTCTGCCATACAGTTCTCAGGTCTTGAACTGCTGACCTGCCAACCTTCCAGTCATCAAGTTCAGTGTTTTAACACTTGAGCCACCAGAAGGGTAAGATGTTCAATATGTGCAAAATGCTTTCTGGTGAAACCAAGAACTACTGGCCAAAGCAGATCCTGCATGTTGCATCAAGGATTAAGTTGTCTTCTGGTGCTCCTGAAAAACATCCCTGGCATTTACCATGGATTAATTGAATCATAGAATCACTGAGTTGGAAGGGTCCTTTTAGGTCATTGAGTCCAACCTCCTTCTTAATGTAGGAATTCAAATCAAAACAGATATGACAGATGGTTGATTTCCAAATCTCTCTTGAATGCTTCCAATGTTGGAGCACTCACCACCTCTCAAGGTGGCTGGTTCCACTGCCATAAATTACTTCTGTAATCTCTGAGTGCTTGCTCCATCACCTTAGAAGGCCTCTTAGGGTTGTAGTAGACCAAATCATTGGAGCAAACATGTGATAAGTGTCAAGTCTGGAATATTCAGTAGGAAACGTATATTCTCCTTTCCCTTTTTTTATGAGCATGCAAGGTATTTTCTATCTTTCTGATTAGTCCTAAAAAAGTTTTGGATGAACATTAGCTAAAAATAACCCATGTTCCTTCCCGATATAACTGTTCCCTGTGGGCATTTCAGATTATCGCTGCTGAGTTAAAAATCAGAAATAGAGTCACTCTCCCCCTTCTGTTTCTCTTCGTTTCGTTTGAGTAATAATTAGGTAGAAAGGCACGCGCGCGCCCCCCCCCCCCACACACACAACTATCCAGGCTGCTTCTATTAAAGATAGAGAAAAAAATATATTCAACCATTTCAACTGGCCAAGTTGAGTAGATAATTTTGAATCTGCCTGCTTCTTCAGCAATCAAATTTGAAGAAAATAAAATAGTGGTAGTTCCCTTAAATCAGTACTGGAAACATGACTGGACTTTTCAAAACCACACATATAAAACCTCACAATTTTAAATATCTCAAGTCTTGGATGGACTGACCTGACATGTATAACTGAAATGTTGGCTGCAGTAGCCTTTTCCAAATTATTTCCCCAATGAGATCTGATCCAGCATCATGGCAGTTGAGAAGAATGGGGAAAAGGCATTGCAGTCATCCATAGAAATGCCCAAATTTGGCTTACCCTCATGCTGGACCACTGAAACAAAATGAGAATGATGTAGGTGTCCTATTCCCATTGTGACTCAGCACATTCCCTATCAAAACTTTCAGAATAAGTCTCAGCTGCTTTAATGAAATTGGGACCTTGACTCCATGTTAATATCAGTAGATCTGAAGGAGATATCCAATGAACCATCTAATCGTGTTAAAATGGATCAGTTTCAGCTAGTACAGCCTGAGGATATGGACTGGCATGTGCTCATTGAAAGCTACCACCTCTTTTCTATGTGTCTCTAGCAGAAGCCCATTCACCCTCCTGTTTAAAGGAAACCATTCAAGGGTCTATTCCAAAGAAACTAAATTGAGCGACAAATGATTTTAATAACTATAGACCAGGGGTCCCATGGGCAGGACCCGGTCTGCGATGCCATTCCATCCAGCCTGTCGTTGCCTCTGCCACACCCAGAAGTAGAAGTAGGCACATTTACATCAGTCATAAAACATGCACGTGCAAACACGCCCACGGCTGTCGTAAACGTGGAAGTGGGTGCATTTACGATAGCTGTAAATGTGCCCACTTCTGCTTCTGGTGGGCGTAGTCCAGCCTACTCAGATGTCCAGGGGCTTCTGCAGACATTTCCGTGGTCTTGTGGCAAGCATGACTAGACATGGAGCCCATGGAACACTGTTTACCTTCCCACTGAAGTGGTCCCTGTTTATCTACTTGCAATTCCTTTCTTTCGAACTGCTATGTTGGCAGGAGCTGGGACAAAGACAGAAGCTCATTCCATCCTACAGTACTCGGGAATCGAACTGCTGACCTCCCACCTTCCAATCAGCGTCTTAGCCACTTGAGCCACTGCAGTCTGTATATAGAGTGTTAAAATAATTAAGGGGAATGTACAGTATAGAAAAAGTTACCTTGAATAAAAACATTCTTTAAAATGTAGGCTTCAATAGTATTTTATTATAGTCGTTGCAGAACAGTTAACCAACTCTTCAAGGTCGCTGTATCATAATGTTTCTGACAGTCAGATGTATTTATGTTATAATGTGTAAATATGGAAATGAATTTTGCAGATCCTATAGCTAAAATAATCTGGCATTCCAGGGCCCCAGTGTTAAAAATACATCAAAGTCTTTTTGCTACAGAGCCTAGGTCATTTAAGCTTTGAAAATATTTAGTCAAAACAATGACAGTACTGTATTGCCATAATGGCAGCCTGCCAGATTTTCCAACCCCTTGGAATTACAAAGACTACAGGAACAATAGAAATTCCTATTGAAATTCCTATTGAAACCTCTAAACTCTGCAGAAAATATGGTTGATAGTTGATTGTTGACATACAATCAGAGCATATTGTTGTGAGTCACATCTAGGGTTGCCATAATTCTCCCCCACAAAACTGGGAAAGAAGTATATTTGACAAAAAATTGACAGATTATCTACAAAATAGCCTTTAAAAAAATAAACATAATATAATGACAGCTATAGAACACTTTCACATTAAATATATCAATACATAAATGAATTTATTTACAACAGGTAATTCTTACTGTAAAATGATCTGTTGTACTTCTGAGAAGTCTTGTCGTGGTCAACTCTTAAAATCCTCAGTTCCAGGAAACACACTGGTCACACTTATCAGACAGTGGTGTGAGGCAAGGATGTTAAGATTGTCTCCAGGTGTACTCCAACTCCAATGTGGCAGGAAATTGCTTGTTTGATGGTGAGAGTTTGATTTTATTTTAATGTGTGTTATAATACACAATCAGTAAGTTTTAAAAAATCCAGAACTTTAGCATGATTTTTACTGAACTGGCCGGGACAATTTTTCTGACCTTGAATCTGGGACAATCCCAGTTTTCCAGGATGTATGTCAACCCTAGTCACATCGGGTTTGGAAAAAGGCAGGATATAAATAAAATATGTAGACAATAACTGAAAGTATCTCCCTATAGCCTAACAGCCAGTGGAATCAGGGATGAAATCAGCGGTGGGCTCCAAAAAAAATTACTATCACACTGTGGGTGTGGCATGGTGGGCGTGGCCAGGGGGAAAGCCCTGCATTGCACCCAAATTAGGACTACAGTACTTTATTTCAAAACTTGGATGGCCGAGGCCAGCCAGAATTTCTGCTGCCAGTTCTGGTGAACTGGTGCAAACCAGCTGAATCCCACCACTGGATGAAATTATATTGTTGGGGGCCAGCACTCAGTAAGGGTCACACTCATTCCATCCTTGCTCTCCAGACTTTGAAAGCTTAGGCCAATTCAGCACTCCTGCTGGTCAGGGCTTCTGGAAATTGAAGTTCAAGAACAGCTGGAGTGCCAAGGTTCACCATCACTGGTAGGTATCCAAAGCCTTTTCAGTAGATGACTAAATCAGTTGTTACAGTTTCTGTCGTATGATTTTGTTTTGCTTTGCTTAAAAACCCCTCATATAATTTTTGTTGAGTTCACACACACACACACACACACACACACACACACAAGCTGTGGGTTCTAGAACGTTATTAAGACAAAAATGAGTCAAGCAAAATCCATCAAGTTCCTACATCTGAAATTTACCAGGGATGGAGGGAATAGCATCTCCTCTTCTCTTGAAATGACCTATAAATTTCAAATCGTATCTGAAAGCAGATTTTATATTCTACAGGATGTCATGTTGAAGAGGTTCTCAGGAGATGCCATACTGGAGCATCACTAACCTCTTTGGAAGCTGAAAAAACAAGCAGCTCAAACTGTACATCCGTTACAACCTAGATCTTTCATTTGTTGTTTAGCCTAGATCTTTCATTTGTTGTTTGTTAAAATACACATACCTCCCAACATCTGCCAAAGCACCTTAACATGAGTTATGATGAAGGAGGAAGAATACTATCCATCTTGTTTGGCGCACATATTAATTAAAAGGCAGTAAAACAGGAAACTTTGCTGAAAATAAGAAAAGTAGGGCCTGCAGCAGAAAGAAATATGTTTCTAAAGCAAACACTTGGCCCAAATTGTTCTCAGAAATTAAGCTATCTTTATTCAGTGTTAAAAGCTTCTGACCTCCTTGCTGCTTCTCATCTTCCTGGAGCATTAAACCATGATGTAGCATTATATACAAAATAGGATTTTCTGTTATTGCTTTTCCTGCTTTTTGTTTTTTAAAGGCTTTCTAATGCGGGTTGTGGTGGCTTAGTGGTTAAGACGTTGAACGTGATGACTGGAAGGTTGGCAGTTCGAGACCCGAGTGCTGCATGATGGAGTGAGCACCCATCTCTGTCTTAGCTCCTGCCAACCTCACAGTTCAAAAGCAAGACATTGCAAATAGATAAATAGGTACCACTTTGATAGGAAGGTAAACAGTGTTCCATGCACTCAGGTGTCTAGTCATGCCTGCCACATGTCCATGGAAACATCTGCAAACACAGAGAGCACTGGCTCTTTGGCTATAAACAGAGATGAGCACTGAACCCTAGAGCTGGTTTTGACTGGCTTTTGAGCAATGGTAGTCTTTACTTTTACCTAATGCAAATACCATTTCCAGAACATCTACAAGGATCTGGGGATTTCTTTTGCCCATTTCTTTTCAGAACCTACTTTTTATTTGAAGACTGTGCTTTAACCTCCATTTTATAACCCAGATGATAAGATAGTGCTGTGTTTTCTCCTTTCCCTTCCCAATGAAGTCCCAAGGACAGTGAAGTCTATTGATAAACTACCATTTTTTACATAAGGCACAGTAGGAAAGATCACTCAGTTTTCAGAATAATGAGTTGAGGTAGGCTTACTCAGACCAAAGCTTCAGAACTGGGGGCCTGTCAACTCATGCCTTCCATTGCTTGAGGCATGAGGTCAAGCACCATCTCCCTCAACTGAGCAGTTCCATGATTGCCATCCCCACCACTACCATTGGCAATCCAGTAGTAAGTTGCAACTAGAGTAGGCCCATTGAACCAATGGGAGTTGCAAAGGACTTGAGTCCCCAAATCAACTGGTGGTTCAAAATGGCCTACTCTAGTTGTGACTTAGTTTTCAACCAATGTGTAGCAGCATCTCTCAAAGTCTTCAGGAAGGAAGAGGAAGAGTTGATGCCCTAAGAGACATCTTCCCTCCACTCTACTCTAACCCTCCCAGCCAGTCTTCTCAACAGTCTTCCTTTCGCCACACTCCCGTTTGTTACCTTTATTCCAATATGTTCTGAAGATTCATCAGAGCCAGGCAAGTCTGGCCAGGTTGTCCTACTGTGGTAATAGAGTAGACCCTATTGCCAGTGACCCAGTATTGATTGTCAGCCAGCAGTTAAGAAACCTGACAAACCTGAAGACTAATGGCCTTGGATGCCGAAATCCACAGGAAAGGGTGATGGTCCCCAAGGAGATTAAATCCCTTTTGAATCCATCTTGAGGGAAGGCAGCAGCTTCATCCATCCTGGCTTGGGGCTGATGAGGACTTTGTGTGCCAAAAGAGCTCAGGACCAGAAAGTGACTCACAGAACTGGATCAGTGTCACACTGCGATGCAGAAAGCAAATGGAAAGCCACTGCATTATATTGTCCTCAGGACAACCTTCATGGCTGGACTTCATGTGGATATCCAATATTCAGAATCGGATTCGTCACTTGAAGAAGAAGGCATTATTGAAAAGACTTGACATTTTCTAGGAATGAAAAGAAAATGCAATGTAGCTGGCTGGCAGTTGTCTTACTTTGGCTACTGATAGGGCTGGCCTGAGGATATCTTACTTTGGCCCCATTGCAAAAATACTCACTTGGAAAGGAAATAAAAGAAAGTAGCAAGGAAAGAAGACCGGATGTGAGATGATTGACTCCATAAAATAATAATATTTGGTCTGGAAGGCTTGAGCAAAGTTGATTCTATTAAGACCTTTGGAGTTCACTGTGGACAATTCATTGGCAGATAACAAGGCTACCTTGATCAAAAATTGTATATCTGCTCCATTTTTAATGCTGGGGGAACATGGAACAGGCCCACCGATCATTATCTGCTCTATTATTCGATATTTTATCCTATCTGTTATCTCCTCCCTTTGTTTTCTAAATTTAGATTGCAAGTTTCTTGGAGAAAACACCCTTTGTTTGGTTATGCATTCCACAAAATGATTTTGTATTCATAGTGCATGTTAGTAAATACTGAATACATTTTATTAAAAAATGGTATAATAAAATTGCATGGGCTGTAAGAGAAATCTGTGCTTGTCCTTCATTATCAGTTGGAACGATAGCATCTCTCCTCCTGTTTCAGGCACAGAAGCTTATTTTCCTCAGTCCACATCCAACCCTGGCAGGAAGAAAACCATCTGACAGCAGTGTTAACTCCTGTACCAGGCAGATATTTATGGAGCAAGTCTGTAATGGCTGGCAAAATCCTCATTTGTAGGGTTGATTTGAACTGTCTGTCTGTATTTATTTCAGCCATCAGTTGCTCTTCATCACAGCCAGAAAGGATGCTGTTGTCTTAATCCTGCAACTATGGTTAATGGGCTGTGTGTGCATCTTTTTCTATCAAGTTTAGAAATTGGGTAAACACATATTTCTCAATTTTGATTTCTAATCGCCCTGTTGCCCATGAATCATAGGAACTCTCCATATGGGAAGGAGTTGTCTTTGCAATTTTTAAAAGAACACCTGTCCTCCCCCCACCCCCAGGGATTTCTTCCTGCTTGTAGGAGCCGCCACCTTGATTGTTTATTTAGCTTGTCCGACATGTGTTTATAGACCTCAGATTTCACAGTGGGCAAGTGACATCCAAAGGTCAAAGACAGGGGTTCCCAATTTATGGACCACGGGCCGGCCTCAGCCCGTGGCACCATTTCGTGTGGGCACATTTGCGACAGCTGTTGTAAACACATTTATGACAGCAGCGGATGCATTTTATGGCAGCATTTATGCCAGTGGAAACCACCAGTCTGGCCCACTCAGCTGTCCGGGGGTGTAGTGGCCCATGGCATAAAAATGTTGGGAACCCCTGGTCTAAGAGCTTCTGAACTACAGTCCCTTAGAAGAGCACAGTCTGAATTGAGAGGGCTGAATTCAGAGAGACAAGAAACCTATATCTTAAGTCAGAACAATAGGAAAATGCCACATTAACTGAAATAACAGTCCAAAATCATCTGCCAATATGGTCAACCCAAGGAATAATCCATCAGGCCCAGATGAAATTGTGTGTGAAAGTATTACAGTAATACCTCATATAACATTAGTATCGAATAACACTAAAATCGCATAACATTAAGGAATCTGGGGGGAAGAATTGCATCAGATAACATTAAGATCCTATGGGATGCTTCAGATAACAACCGCTAAAGCCTGTGTGGTTACAATGTATCTCTATGGATCCCATAGAGGATCAGATAACACTAAAAATCATATAACACCAAGACTTGTGGAACCAGGTTTTAGTGTTATATGAGGTTTTACTGTACTTTTGTGAATTACACCTTCCAGAACCCCCCATGTTGGAGAATTTCTGGAAGCTGTAGGTCTCCACTTTATACTGTGCCAGAACTACCACCACATGAATCATTTCCAGCCAATAGTTCTGCATGGTAGTTGGAGAACATAGAGTAGACTTTTGAAAGACAACATGAGGCTTCCTAGCTAAACAAAGATGTAGGATTAATCTTCTCCCTTCTTGTTCTTCTGTACATTCAGTTCTTATGATAACCCATCATTCTTCAGTGTTGGCTGTGCTATCTAGGGCTGATGGTATTTGTAGTCCAAAAAAGTTACAAACTCATATACCACCTATACTGGGACGTCTGCTGATCAGGGCTTCTGGAAATTGAAGTTCAAGAACACCTGGAGTGCCAAGGTTCACCATCACTCGCATAAACTGAATCCATAGAGTTAGGATTGTGTTGTGAAGGCATATCCTTTCTTATGCTGTTGTTCTCTTTTCCTGTTACCTTAGCATTATGGTGGCAGTACTTTGTTAAGTTAGGGGACTGTGGTAACTTAGTGGTTAAGATGCTGAACTTGACAACTGGAAGTCCCAGCTCCTGCCAACCTAGCAGTTTGAAAGCAAGAAATTGCAAGTAGATAAATAGGTACCACTTGGGTGGGAAGGTGAACAATTTTCTGTGCATTCCAGTGTCTAGGCATGCCTGCCACATGTTCATAGAAATGTCTGCAGGCACAGACAGTGCTGACTCTTTGGCTATAAACAGAGATGAGCACTGAACCTAGAGTCAGATACAACTGGCTTTTGAGCAAGGGCAACCTTTATCTTTACCTTACTTTGTTAAGTTGTGTTTAAAATCTATTGCTGGTGTTGTAGTTTCCAAGGGTTTCTTTAGTCCATTCTTCTCTGTTTTAATGCATTCATTCAGAGCTCATCCAAGTTTTAGCTAGACAGGAAATGGATGGCACTCTGGACAAATTGAAAAGCAAAGGTGTCTTTAAGGGTGGAAAATAATTCTAAATGGAACCATTATAAAGCTATTAGTGAGGAAAGGGCAAAGGAGATTCAGAAAGTATGAAAGGCAGCTAAACCCCGAAGCACCTTGAAAAGATGGGAAGTGGCCACTGAAATGTCATTTATGCTGAAAGTGGATTAAACTGTTGATTGGCATGTTTTTACAACCACACACAACAAGAAGAAGCCAGGCATAAATAAAATAGTTTCGCAGAAGGCAGTTGCAACAGAGGGAAAACAAACCTTTTCACAGCAAAAAACTAAAAACAAAAACAAAACAAAAACACCCTTGCAGTCAGTAATATTCTGTTTTGATGTTATTGATTGGGTGTCATATATATTCTCTTGGCTAGAAATATAATTAACCATTCTGTCAAGCTCACGAGGTGGAAGCGCTTGTCAGAATGTTGTTCAAATTGATGTTTTTGTTGCACAGGGGAGACAGAAGCCAAACGGAAATGGCCAGGCACATCTTCAGAAATTAGTATATAAATAAATTAACATTTGTGGATTGACTCTTAGATAGACAGGCAAATGCTGGCGCTGTGTGTGTGTCTACAGGAGCAGTAGTATCTGCCCAGTTGGCAGAATTGTCTACCATAAAACAAGAAGAGGGCTCCTAGAATAGATCATTAAAACAATAGATTAGGCCACATTACAGAAAGATGGTCCATCTGTGGCTGCTTGTTCTTAAGAGGTGAAAATGCAGCTACACCTGAGAGATTGTATGCTATCATTCTGCATACATTGTTTGGACTACAACTACCACATCCTACAATTGGCAAATACACAGTAAGTTATGTTTATCTCAATGTACCTTATTGTGCTCTTTTCTGCTGGGAAGCTTTAAATACTATTTCAGTAGCATTTATTTATTTGTGCTGAACAAGCTCTAAATTAGAAACTATTTTGTGTGGTATGAGCTAAACTTAGTTTTAACTATGACATTTCCAGATAAAGCAGGATTAGCAACCACAGTTTGTAGTGAATATGTTCATGTAAACCACAGTTAACATGAACTATAATTTAGACCCCAAATCATTCTTTGTTTAAATTCTCAATTAAGAAGCACTCCTTAACTCCAATGAAAAAAATGCTCCTTTTTAAGGACTGTCCTTTTAACTTCTGTATCTTGATGTAATTTCAAGTACTGTATCCCCATTTTAACTTCTGTTGCCTTTGCTGTTCTGTGCTGGGTCTCGGACCATAATAAATATTTGATTGATTAATTGTCTTTGTCTAAATGAAAACAGAATCAGATTATTCTGAAGAAAAATACAGGAAGGAGAAATGTAGCATGCAAAAGAAACCTTTCTGAAATTACAGTCAACACTAAATGAAATGTTACATTCTGTTAAGAGTTGTGGAGAATGCATAAAGCATTTTTCCTGTTTATTAAAGAAGCAGAATCAATGAAAATTGATTGTCATGCAGAATATATATAACTTCTTGAATTTACTTCCCGTAGATGATGCAATTAGTTTTGATGACTTTGGTTTATGTGTTTTCTTGAAGGTTAAGTTTATTAGTGGCTTTGAGATCTTATAATTCAGAAAACATTATGCTAGAGTAAAAAAATAGGGCAGTAATGGCCGAGTGGCCAAACTGCACCCCAAAACCCACTTATTTGTTGCTAAGTGGCAACAAAAGCAATGGGGAGGAAGGAAGCGCTCCCATTGGGCTGCTGGGCAGAGGGGCGGGGCAAACTCTGTGCTGGGGTGACTGCATGGGTGCCCACAGAGATGACTCCAAGTGCCACCTCTGGCACATGTGCCATAGGTTTGCCACATGCTTCCAAGATCTCTTGGTAAATTCAGGGTGTAGTAGACTGCAAATTCCAGCAGTATCTAGCTGTTGGAACCTCATGGTTGTTTCCAAAATGTCCTAATCTCTCAGGAACACATACACAGATGTTTATGATTAGGAAGACATTTAGATAGCAAGTGTTAGAAGTAAGTGCAGAAAATTCAGGCTTTATCTAAATATATAGACTTTATCTGAATGAATAGATTTTTTTTAAAAAATGTTTTTAAAGTACTATGTTTGGTGTAGATAAAAATTTTTAAAAGACCCTAGATGAATAGAACAGTTTGCAGCATTTTTCTTTAGGAAGGCTGAAGGCTTGACTGAGAGAATGAATGCTGTTACACCTAAAAAATTCCCCATTTACTGGTCATCTTTCAGTAACATTTAGTAAATGAAAAGATGACACAATTATACTGAAGAAATCTTTCAGGTGACCAGTCTGAACAACCTGCCAGAAATATCAAACCATGCAGATGGCTAATGAGGCTGCAAATGTTAATATTGTACAGATCACAATAAAACTTTGGAAATATCAAAATCTGAACTTTGTTGCAAAGAAGTTAATTAATGTATAAAAGATACGCCAAAGGACTTCGATATCCTTTTTTAAAAATGCTATGGCCATCTAAAAATGGAGAATAACATGTCAGCAGTGTGCAAGGCTGCTTTATGTGTCAAATAATATGGTCCTAGAGAGGCGAGTCTGTGAATCATTTTAACCTAGCATGAGAATTTCACTCCATGCAGGGGGAAGAAACTGTTTCATCCATAAACAGATATATAGTATACTTTTTTCTTAACAAAACAATAACCACTGGTTGGTCTCCTCTTCCTTCTTACGCCATTGTTCTGACAGTGTGTTCTTTCTGTACGCATTTGATTTTGATCTTCAAAAAGATGTGAGACAAGGAAACCTTCTAATATTCTCTGCAGGAAGAATAAGACAGACATCAGATGTGGTCCAAGTATCCTTGCTCTCCTGAATATGTGACATGAAAATGTGATTGACTGACATCCTTAACAAGCACAGATAATGGAGATGTAAAGACTCCTCTTTGCAGACTTAGATTTTTATTTTTTGCTGTAAATGTTGCTTCGCCTGGGTAATATTCTCCCAAATATGTATGTAGTGAACAGAGAAACCCATCTAATCTGGAGCTGAATCCTGTCCCAGAAGACCAGCTCAAGTTATTTGCTTAATGAAGTATAAGTTGTAGATCACAAGCTGAATATGTGCCAACAATGTGATGCAGCCATAGAAAGAAAATAAAATGCTATTTTTTTTTTGTTGCATTAGTCTCCAAATTAAGTGAAGTGCTAGTTTCTATCTCTTTGGCTTCATCTTGAGTACTATGCTCAGTTCTGCACAGTGCATTTTAAGAAAGATGCAGACAGACTGGAACAAGTTGAGAAGAGGGAAACCAGGATGATTAGGGGACATGAAAGGAAACCTTAGGAGGAAAGACCAAAGGAACTGGTCAGTTTTAGTCTTGAGAAAAGGAGACTGGTAGGTGATATTTGAAAGATAGACCGAAGAAGGAACAGGATCTGGTATCAATCATCCCAGAGTGCAAGAGATGTAAAAAATGAGCTCAAAGTGAAATCAGACATAGACTGAATTTCATGAAAAACGTCTTAACTGTAAGAACAGTACAACAACGGAGCCAATTACTTTGGGAGGTGTGAGAGCTCTAAAACACGAGGCAATCGGACAACCATCATTTGGAACTATTATGCTTTGGATGCCTGTATTGAGCAGGGGCTTGGAATTGATGGCCTGAAAGCCCCTCTTCCAACTCCATTACTTAATGATTTGATTATATGCATTAGACTCATGTCCAGGAGGGAGCTGGAATTTGATACATAGCTTTTGGTGCATGGAAAATCAAGGAATTAAACATATTCACTTGTGATATTCAGAGTGCATCTTCACTGCAGAATTATAACAGTATGGTACCATTTTAACTGACAAGGCTGCATCCAATGATATCCTATGATTTGTAGTTGGCTGAGGTGCCTAGAATTCACAGCTCTATTCAGGAGCATGCTCAAGTGGTCTCTAGCACAGAACCAGTGGTGGGCATCAGCAGGTTCGCACCAATTCACCAGAACTGGTAGCAGAAATTCTGGCTGGCCCCACCCATTCAAGTTTTGAAATAAAGTAGTTCTAATTTGGGTGCAATGCAGGGCTTTTTCCTGGCCATGCCCACCATACCACGCCCACAGAGTAGGTAATAAATTTTTTTGAATCCCACCACTGCAGAGAACCATAAGTACTCCACTGTTGGGTCCACCATCTTTTCACCCTGGTTTATGCCCCAGCAGCTCCTAGGCTGCTGCTAAAGCTCAACTAGATTTCAGCTGCTATGGAGTCCACCCATATCATCAGTGAGTGTCACTCCTGCAGGTGTGGTATCTGGAGCATTGGGAGGGGGAAAATGATTGCAGCCAACTTCATTAGAAGATCCAATATCGATTTGTCGTTGCTCGATTTGTCGTTGCTTTTAGCGCAAATCAACTCAACTTCATTAGAAGATGTAAGTCTGTTAAATCTCCAGAAATCTAATCCTGGCAAACAAATGGAGAGAACTTTTGATCAGCCTTTAAAGCTTTCAGGGAGTTTTCTCCTCCTTGTCATGTCTAGATCATACTTTAAACTGCCATAATGAAGGCACCTTCTTGGCTTAGTTATTGGCCAACTTAAATCCTCATTGGTACAAATTTCCAGTAGTGTGAAAAATTGACATCTCCCAGGGAATGTCATTTCCTTTTGGGTAGCTGCTGAGGCTCCTTTGCTAAATATGTAAGGGCGTAAAGGGAGTCTTCACCATAAAGCAATGATAATCAACCTAGAGCCCAGCTCATTTCTTGCCCCACTGCCACCACTCAGTATTGGCTTAGCCATCTGATGGATGGACAATCTGTAGTGAGTCTCTGGATCAGTGATCCTAACCTTGCACTGATTTACATGGCTCATAATTTTCATTTTTCAGTCCAAACCTGTTCTGTGCTCTTGATGATGAGTTGATATGTCTGTTTTGTGCTACATAATTCAGTGGATGTTGGGATTCTCCTTATGATGACAACTGAGACTCAACAGCCTACCTGACTACAAATGCTAATAATAATAATTTAGTGTCAGAAATTATTCTGGGTTGAAAGGATTTTTTAATGGAGAAACTCCACTCAGGGGATGCCCAAATGAGCCTCCTTTCATGTCCCTAAGATCTTTTCCTGCTGAAGTGGTCCCTATTTATCTATTTGCAATTTCTTGCTTTAAAACTACTAGATTGGCAGGAGTGGGGCAGAGACGGGTGCTCAAACTGTCATGTAGTACCCATATCTTGAACTACCAACTTGCCAGCCCTCCAGCTAACAACGTGAGCTTCTTAACCACTGAGCCACCACGGTTTCCCTGCAAAAGCTAAGCTTCCATAGGATGGAGCCATGGGAGTGATATGAAGCTGATAGAAACTCTATAACTCCCGTCAACAAGGATTTCTAGCAAACCTAGCTGCTAACTTTGTCAGTCTCCCTGCTACCATTGGAAAGCCTGTTGTTGATGCTATTCAGTATGTAATATTTCTTTTCATTTATCTTTTGAAGGGAAAGTAAACTGGTGGGATTATCCTAATCATAGCAACTTGGAACAAATGCCATGAAACAAATATAAACAGCTTCAGAGACTTTGTCTTTGCCTACTATAATGCTGTAATTTTAACTCTCAGAGTTTCCTGCATCTCAAAAAACTACTTTTGTCTTGCGGGAACAAAAATCTAAAGGACAACCATCAGTGCAACTCCATTGAGCACCGCCCAGTAGACAAGTTGCCCTTTAAATGCTTCCAGACAGGACATTGCAGCAGAACTTTTTTTTTTTTTTTTTGGCTTCTGAGCACCGAGCCAATTTTCCTCACTGATTAATGAGCTAGTTTAAGATATCAATTATTATTATACCCATATAAAATAATGTCACTCTGCAAACCTAATCATAATGGGCTTACAGTGTTCTAAATTCAAAGTAACAACACAGAAAAAGGGGAAGAGTGGTTGGGGGAAATGAACAGCTGTTGGAACATTTGGTGATAACATTTTGGCTGTGCTACTGGGCAGTCATCTAGACTGGAAGCCTGGCTTGGTGGCCACACTGGTAGTAGCTGTTTGACATTGGCCATGTACTGTGTTAATGATTTTCAGGTACTACAGTGGCTCAGTGGTTAAGAAGCTCATCTTGTTAGCTGGAAGGCTGGCAAGTTGGCAATTCAAGACCCGGGCACTGCATGATGGATTGAGTGATCATCTCTGTCCCAGCTCCTGCCAACCTAGCAGATCGAAAGCAAGAAATTGCAAGTAGATAAACAGGGGCCACTTTGGTGGGAAAAGATCTTGGTGACATGAAAGGAGCCTCATTCGGACATCCCCTGAGCAGAATTTCTCCAGCAAAAATCCTTTCAACCCAGAATAATTTCTGACATGAAATTATTATAATGATTTTCAAAGGATGTCCTCAGTGCTTAGCTTTCTGTGGACCAGCTGGAAACTTATTTGCATTGCTTCCTGAGAGATACTGAGGCAGTGGAGGTAAAAGACAACTTCTACAGTTCAATTTTTGAAACAGAAAATCTGTCAAAGCTATGGCTCACCCACTGTCAGGATTTGCAGCTGTTTCTCTAAGTCCTGCAGGACTGGAGCCTCATCTTACTGCAGATGCTAAGCCTCACTTAGAGCTCTGAAGTTCCCACACCTTCATAGGCTCCACCTGAAGACCCTGGGTGGCTAAGCTATATAAGAACCAATCCTTCCTCCCAGAAGCTGTCTCAGCAACAGAGGTCAGCAGACTTGCAGTGACTTGGCTTCTGGATCACTTACCTTGTTCCTGGTTCCGAAGACCTATTGCTTTGTACCTGATTTCTAGAAAATCCCCTGCCTTGTTCTTGATTCCTCCTTCTGAAGACTTTTGCCCAGTTCCTGTGGACTATTGTTGTGCCTTGGCTGGACCCTTGTTCCTTGAACTCTGTCCTTCCCTTGTTCCAGCCCTTAAAGATACTCTGCCTCAGCAACAGAGGTCAACAGACTTACAGTTGCTTACTCCTCTTTCTTTGTGCCTGATTCTTGTTTCAGAAGATCTCCTGTCTTTTTCCTGGTCCTGTGGACTGTTATTTTGCCTGGATCCTTTCTCTATGAACTCCATTCTTGCCTTGCTCCAACCCCTGGGGAATCTCTGCTGTGTCTGTTCTGCTGGTTGCCTAGCTTCTAATGCATTTGGACTATACTTTTGTTGTACACTTTTGTCATCTGAACTATCCTGCATTTCTAGTTTCACTTGGACTCTGGACTGAGATTTGGTTACTGTTTCAGCCTGTTACCTGGTGGTTCTGCCAGCCAGCCATGCCGACCCTGACACCTACCTTCTGGTTTCCCCAAGCAGAACACTAAATGTTAGGGAATATTAAGACTTTGAATAGCCCTGAAAATGGTGCAGGGGAATTTTTGTAGAACATTCCTGTTCTCACTCTATGATATCTTTCATCCTGACTATTGAGATGGGCAAATGTTTGGCACAACCTAACATCTGGTGTTTGCAACTTGCAGATAATAAAATGCTACAAGTAGGAAGAACTCCTCACTCTTTTTAGTTGTCGGGCTATTTTTTATTGTATTTTTAATTGTTTTTTTTACTGGTTTTATGTAATTATTGTATGCCACCCAGAGTCACTTGCCGAGTAGGCGCCAATACAAATGTGACTAATAAATAAATAAACTCTGAAATTTCATTTGGCTAATTCTTCATGTGAGGAACTGTTCATTTTTTGGAAAGGCTTTCTAACTATTCTCATATTTAATGAACTTTGATAGGTCTTCCACTTAATTAATAGTTAGATATTAAATGTTTCAAAACATTTAAGGAAGTGGAGGAGAAGGATTATGAGAACTTTATCCGTCAGAGTGAAAGAACATAACTACAAATTAATATGGCAATGGTATAGGACCCCAGTGGGACTGCATAAACTAGATAGTAGGATAAGTGATAAATGTTGGAGATGTAAACATGAGGTAGGAATGTATGTTCACATGTGGTGGAGTTGCAAGTGTTTAAAAATTTTTTGGCAAAAAATAGAAAGTGAAATTAATAATATATTGGAAATGCAGCTCAAACTGGGGCCAGATACAATATTGTTAACAGAGGTAGACAAATTCAAAATGAGCAATGATAATAAGGAATTAATGTCTGCAATGTTGTCAGTGGCTAGGCAATGTATTGCAAAAAATTGGAAAAATGACGTACTGTTAAAAAAACAAGATTGGTATAAAGAAATGTGGGAGCTGGCATTGAACGACAAGCTTACATGGGAGTTAAATATTAGAAAAGGTAGAGTTCAAGTTAATAAATTTTGGAGAATCTGGAAACCATTCGTTAATTATGTAAAGATGAAAAAGAAAGGTTTCATTCCTGTACCAGAACAAAGTGATTTTTGGAAAATATGAGTTGTTACAATTCTCCGGACAATGTAAATAACACGAGGGTGACGATAATGTTTAAAATGTTGAAGGTTAGGTAATAACTAACATTGGAAAATTGGTAGAAAAGAGATATTAAAGATGAAATTTGTATTCTTACTCAAGGTATGATATTGTTTGGATATTTTCTTTTGCTCGCACACACCCCCTCGCACACACCCCAATGACGAGACAGACAATCTGGCTGGTGTTAAAATGGGCCACTTTTATTTATTCAACTATTAACTGTAACTGCCTGCCTGGTGAAAGTAGCACGAGTGAGGGATGTCCGTCCTAAGTTATTAACAGTTATGGGGGAACGCAGACAATTACCTGTGCGTTCCCCTTTGGACAATTTAGGTGAGCAGGTTATAGATCACACCATCCGATATGGTGTTCCATTGTTCCACGGTCGCGTTTGGCTGGGCACCGCTGCCGCCACCTTGTCACGCACCACCTTTCCTGAGCCAAACGCGCTCCGTACCTGAATTGGATAAAATCCAGTTCCTTCTCACCCGTGCTACCCGCCAAAGTGACCGAAAAACTACCAAAACCAAATACCCCATAGCACAACCCAGCACAAACAGTATGGGATGGGCGAAAACTCCAGGTATCCGGGTGCCAATGAGGGTACCTGCAAAAATTCCCATCCGGCCCACTAGGCGACCAAAATAATCACACTGCAGCGAGGGAGGGCGGGCGGGGAAAAAACAGGCTTCGAAAGCGAAAGAGGTCGCCTAACGTGCGCCGCCGCCTTATATATGCCATCTGGCTCCGCCCCTAATATTGCCGCCAGTCCATCTTGCCCCGGGAATGGGTGCGAGCAAAGCGCGCGCCAAAATTATTCTTTTCGGCACGCATGCATTTTTTTTATGTATACATTTTAGGTGTATTTCATGTATTGCATAATTACTGAATGTATTAATTTCTTGATGTACCAATTTATTTGTTATGTATATCTCTTTTGTTACTTTTTATATACCTATAAATAAAAATTTTAAAAAAACCATTTAATATCTCTGCTCCTTCTATTTAAAATGTAGTCTTTTCCAAATGAGTTACCTTGCCCTGTTTGCAGAAGAGGACACACACTGTGTCATTTTCCTCCTGTAAGACTTCCATATCATATTAAGTGCATATGGTTAAAAGCAAGGGAGAAGCTAATTTGATGGGGGGAATTCTCATTAATAAGTGACTTTTAAATTGGGTGTGAGAAAACTCACTGGACTATGAGTTAAAGTAATTTAATGCCAAGCTAAATGATGCGTTCCTCTGGATTTTCATTAGAGGACACTGGAATTATAATATTTTTGGAGAGTTTGTTACTGTATCTGTTTGTGTTTTAATTGGTCAGTCACTGGTAGAAATAACTGTGTGTGTGTTTATTAGTGTGTACTTAATTTGCTAAATTAACAGATGATGAGAATCATACCTACAGAGAAAAGGTTAATGCGTTCTATTTTATCATGCATATATTTTGGATGCATGGAGATGATAATTGATAGCTTGTATTATGTTTTGAGAGCTGGTAGTTAGGTATGAGGTTTTGAATCTCCCCCCCCCCCACTACAGTTGGTGGAATCCAGCTACAATTTGGTACTTTTAGTCCTCAGAGGAGATTCAACATACACAACTGTTCCTTGTCAAATTTCTTTCTGCAGCGGTGGCAATTAAGCCTGAGGAAGGATATGGGTTGAGAGTTGTAATCTTGCTCATCATCTGTCCCAGCTCCTGCCAACCTAGCAGTTCAGAAGCAAGAAATTGCAAGTAAATAAATAGGTACTTCTTCAGCAGGAAGGTAACAGCATTCTGTGCACTCCAGTGTCTAGTCATGCCAGCCACATAACCACGGAAACGTCGGCAAACACAGACAGTGCTGGTTGTTTAGCTGTAAATGAGGATGAGCACCACACCCTAGAGTTGGACATGACTGGCTTTTTGAGCAAGGCATACCTTGGTAGTTTTATTTTGGAGGAACTCTCTACAGAGCCGAATGAATAGGAAGATTACAGGTGCCCTAATTGCATTTTAGGAGCTTACAAATCTCAACCTATTTGCTTCTCCTTGCTCAATTGCCACTGCTGCAGAGAGAGATTTGCCAAGCTACAATTTGTCTGTGGTGAACGTCAAGGTATGCACACACCAATGCCCCATTTTAATGAATGATGGGCTACTGAAATGTTTCAGAGCTACAACAGAGGAAGCTGAAGATCACCTTTAGGATTAATACTAAGACCTTTGATGGCAAGAAAACCATGGACAAATTACACCAGATCAAAAATCTTACCTATATTATTGGACCACTGATACTGTCAGAAAGCTCTAAGCCCATGATGGTGAACCTTTGCACTCCAGGTGTTCTTGGACTTCAATTCCCAGAAGCCCAAGCCAGCATTCCTGCTGATCAGTGCTTCTGTGAATTGAAGTTCAAGAACAGCTGGAGTGCCAAGGTTGGCCACCACTGGTCTAAGCTCTCAACAACTAGATGGAGCATATCCTACTCACCAACACCCAAATGCTCTACCACGGATATCTATACTATTCCTGTGGATTCCATGGCCCGGCAGGTGGCTGAGGACCTCGCCCCCTCCTCTAGGCCCACAACAACGGCCAGAGGGGAGTTAGTCTGTGTTCTGTTTTGGTTGTTTTGTGAGGCTGTATTTTATTATTTTTACTGTACTGTTGCTGTTTTGACTGTAAGACACCCTGAGTTGCTTCGGTGAGTGGGCAGCAATATAAATATGAACAAATAAAATAAATAAATATTAAATATGCTGCCCTTTCTAAAGAAGGGAGACTGATTTGTGGTTGTGGGTTTGAAAGATGCTTACCTGTTGCTGTTGTTTTAAAACAGCATGAGAAACAGGTTTTTTTTTTTTGGGGGGGGGGGGGGACACTAACAGTCATAGAAGAGTTAGAAATTCAACTTCAGCCAAGGCAGAAATGCCAAAATGTATTGATTAGCATGCTTCTCAAAACATCCCAACGTTCTCTGGTGATAACAACAGATGCCACTTTGACAGAAATGAGGCAGCCCTTGCCAAAGGAAGCAGATTCATGCACCGTGGGTACATTAAAAGAAGGCATGTTGGCAGCATTCAAAGCCTTAAAAGCATTCAGGTCTATCATTGTGGGGCAAGTGGTTCCGATTATAAGAAACAACACGACCACAATGTTCTGTATAAATAAGCAGGGTGCAATGAATTCAATGATGTTGCTTCTTCTAACATCACAATTATGGGAATGGTGGATAAAGTGCCATTATTACAAGTTTTAAAATTTTCCCATTTCCATAAATCAAACAGCACCTTTTTTATACAATATTTCCTACTTCATTTTAAGAAAAAGACCTTGCTGGTCATGGACTGTAAATAAAAACAAATTTGAAAAGAAAAATACTTTTCTAAGTCCTCTTTAAAAAGCGTATTTGTCAGCAGTTGTGGCACACAAACCAATAGACTCAAGTTCCTCAAAACTATTATCAAAGTCATTCATTAAGAGGTTCTTCAAGAGATAAAAAAAATTACCCAGACATAACACCTCTGACCCCCTCAGACCCCCTCAGTGGTCTTTCTCTCTGGTGTTAATTAAGTTAACAAGATCTCCATTTGTCAAGGGAGATGCAAGGTTCTTCTTCTGGCACTTCTAGTGACCACCACCAGTATTATTTGGTGTTCCTGTAATGTTTCTTTGATGTTATCTCTTCACCTTCTTCTGGGTCTGCTTCATGGTCTTTATCCTTCTCTTCTTTCCACATATGCCTTATCTTCTTCAGGTGCCGTATCCATTCCAGATATTGGCTATCATCTCTGTAGGTATGATTCTTCCTGTTCTTGCCACACCAGTCTCTCAGGTTCTTCAGCCATGAAGTCAATCTACGTCTAGGGCCTCTCTTCCCAGGGATTTTTCCTTGAAGAGCGAGTTGGAGTATTCTGTATTTTATATCTCTCCTCATGATATGCCCAAGATATTGGAGCTTTCTTTGCTTAATGGTCTTAAAGAGTTCTTGTTCTTTAACCATTTGTCACGATAATTCTATGTTAGTCACATGGTCAACCCATGATATCCTTATCAGCCTTCTGTAGATCCACATTTCAAAAGCTTTGATCCTCTTTTCAGATGCTTTAGTCAATGTCCAAGCTTCAACTCCATATAGCAACACTGGGAATATGCCTTGTAAGGTATGGAGTTCTAATAAATTATCTCCAGATGGGCACATCACTTTATTTATTATTTCTGTATGTAGTGCAAGATTGGTTCTGGTCCAATTCTTTCCCTTCTAACATCATTCCTGGTTCTATCCTTTCTAGTCACTCCTGCTGCCTTCCTTAGACATCTCATGGTCATAGTTAACTTCAATCTACTATTGTGTTTCTAGAAGCTGTAACTTCAGTGAGAAGGGAAAGCAAATTGTCAGCTTTACTGTGTGAAAACCCCCATTTCTAGTTCCATAAAGACAAGGTCACTTTATTTATGAATATTTCATGTTTACCTAAGGTACTTATTCATTTTTATGCAAGTCAACCTTAGTTTTACCAATTTTGTTTTGAAACCTGCCTGAAAAAGACACTTCACACTTTAGATGATAGGATGTTGATGGAACACATTCAATTAGGGGGAAAAAACCTAATAGACTATTTGTTTGCTATTAAGGGAGAAAAGGAGAACAGGTGTCTTTGCAGAGACCCTCCTAATGGGATGTGAAGGTGATTTCATTATCTTACCAGCTTCCAAATTGCCCATCTACAAATATTTTGAAAATCTATTCTACTTGAGCTGTGGCAGACTTTTTACAGCCCTGTGCAGTAATTTTTTCCTGTTTTTAACTGGTAATCTATATATGTTATGCATTTTTTTTCTGATACAAATGAATTTTCCAATGTACACTTTTCCCCAAAGTGAAATCAATGCTTCTATGCATTTATCAAGTGTGTACATGATTTTGTTTGCTTGTCACTTAGCCTCTTCATGTCTGCGGTGTTCTCCTTTGAAGTGATTGGTAGCAGCAGAGATGGTTTGACATCAAAGTGGGTGATCTTGGGCCATTGCCTTCCTAGTTTGTGGGTTTATACCTGGCACCTTCATGGTGTCAAGCATGGAAGCTTCATCAAGCTCAGCTATGCCCTCCACCATCTATTCAGTGTAATGTGTGTGGTCACATGTTTCATGCCAGGATCGGTTTATCAAGTCACCAGAGACACATCCATGAACTGAGAAAATGACTTCCAGGAAAAATGTATGCTCAGATACGAGTAGCAGCCGGTGACAACATGATTTTGTATATTATTTGTCTCTCCCTCCAGAACACACATGCACACTGTTGTATGCATTGCATATCTCAGGAATTGTAAATTGGATATACTGTATCAGGAAGGAATTACGATGCCAGCAAATGTCTTTCCATCCCTGTGCAAATCCAATAAACTCAGTCCTTATCTTTCCAACCTCTTGCCATCACAGGTGGTTTCCTCAAGTCTAAACAGAGCAAACAAAGGGGCTGTGAAAGGTGCTCGATTATTTTACAAGACGAAGCTAATAGCTTTAATATGAACCCATATGCCTGTAGCTGTTGGTGGCTGTTGTTAGAGTAAGCAGTAAGGCACTATCTTGTACTTGCTGGAAGAGTCTCTATACAGTGCAACCCTAAATTATTGTATTTAGACATTGGGGGAAAATGATGCAGTGAATAACTCTCCAGCTGTCTGCTTAACAGCCACTGAAGCATGGAGTATCTGAGCTCTTCGTTCAGACGGGAGTCTATTGACACATTATTTATAGATTTCTGATGAGATCTCAAAAAAGGATACTTCTAATACTTAGGTTTTGTTTTGTCTTCCCCATCCCCAAGGGCCGAAAGAACAAGCTGGCACAGTTGTAAATCAGCTGGAACTCTGCTGTGCTTAATAATCTCTCATGCCTTTCAAATCCCTACAGCTAATTGTCATTGTCTATTTAAATATAAAGACCAATCTGTTTCTGAGGATTTAGTGCACATGGAAGGTATGTTTTATGACAATGAGGCCCTCATGATTTGCTTCTCACAATTCTTGATGGCCACCATTTTTCTGCCCATCAGTGCTCAGAATTTTCAGTGTTGTTTTTCTTTTGGAAAGTGAGCCTTTGCAGGATATATTTACTTAAGTTTCTTTCTTCTTATTTGAGTTCTCATTGGCCCCAGTTCTCATCAGCCCCAGGCCAAGCTGCTGCCCTCTCTCAAGATGGATTTAAGTGGGATCTAATCCACTTGGATTTCCTAAAGGAAATAAATCCTGACTGCTTTTTGGAAGTACAAATACAGAAGATGAAGCTCAAGTACTTTGGTCATCAGATGAGAAGAGAGGACTCAATGGAGAAGCCCCTGATGCTAGGAAACCTCAAAGACAAAAGGAGAAGGGGGCACCAGAGGACAAGATGGCTAGATGGAATCATTGACACAGTGGGCATAGATCTGGACAGACTACAAAGGATGGCAGATGACAGAGGAGTCTGGCATGTGATGATTCATAGGGTGGCAAAGGGTTGGACTCAACTGTGTGACTGAACAACAACAAAATCCATTTGGGGACCATCACCCTTCCCTGTGGACTTTGTCACCCAAGGCTGTTAGTCCTTAGGGTTGTCATGTTAGTTAACTGTTGCCTGGCAATCAGTGTTGAGTTGCTGACAACCTGGCCAGACTATTAACTTAAGTACAGTGGAACCTCAGATAATGAAATTTATTCATTCCACAAGTCTTTTCATATAGCAAAATGCTTCGCTATGCAAATTTCCTATAGGAACACATCGATATACGATGCGGTTTAAGTGAAAATTAATTTTGTGAAATGCAATTTCCCATAGGAATGCATTGGAAATGAAAAAAAAAACCCTTGGAAAATTTTGCTATCCAAGGGTCCCATTCACATTTGATTTCCTTTCATTATGTGAGTTTATTTATTATTTATTTATTTATGTAAATTTGTTTATCGCCCTCCTCCCCAAAGGGACCCAGGGAGATTCCCAACATGATAACAATTTAAAACCAATTTAGAAATTAAAAGTTTTAAAAGAAGCTTAAAAACTTAGCATGAAAAACCTGTTTTTCACTATTCAGACCCTTTGTTATCCGAGGTTCCACTGTACTTTGAACAAACAAATAATGCTAATTAGGAATTTCATCAAAATTCTGCACCACCGAGAACAAGATTTGAAGGCAAATGTCTGAGGAATTATTGAGCGAAGCATTTTGATGGGACTGGTGAGGTTTCCTGATGATGATCGTGATGATGTTGGTAGAAAAAAAATAGAATGTCCATTTGTATTAGTAAGGTTTCTGAAATTATCTTAATATAAAGGTCTTTGTGGATTTGATGCTTTGGCCGCTTATGTTCCCCTTCCCAGTGGAAACAATATGTTAGGAACTGTACATTCATTCATTTTTATGTCAGAGATTGCTCTGGGTTGAAATGATTTTTGCAGGGGATGTCCGAATGAGGCTCCTTTCATATCCCCCATTGTGCAGCTCTTGAGAATTGAACCCATCTTTCCCATCTCCAAGTCTAGCGCCTTAACCACTAAGCCACCGGAGGAGCTTGATTCATTTATATTTTAAAATTCAATGTAGCACACAATGTACCTTCCAATCATTCCATTCATTTCAGGATAAAGCTGCTGATTTCACATTCTTTTATCTTGTCACTCACATTATTTCCCAATCTTAAACTTGGTTCATTCCAGACATTTAGGGTGCTGTTTTATTATTATTATTGCTGCTGGGGTTTTTTTTTTTTTTGGGGGGGGGGGGCTTAACAAACTTTTTTTTACCTTTACAGTATTTGTTTTATCTCACCATAATTATGTTGAATTAAAATTTCCAAAAGATCAGATAAAAGATAAAGTGTGGTTCAAAGAGGTCACCATGTGCTTTCCAAACAGGATTCTGGAGAGTGATGTGGAAAATGATAAAGCTTAATTCTGGAACTATTATATGGGAGATGGGAAGATAGAAATGGTTGTTTCTGTGGGTCTACCATTAGGTATTTACCATTAGAAATGTGGAAAAATAGGCAGGCCATCCCTGTAGAGTGAGATAGCCTGTCAAGAAATCTGAATTGCCTGAATCAAAATCTTACATCTAGTGTGCGAACACTACGCAGGTGCTCCCCATTGTGTTTTCTGATGCCTATGCACAGTGTGTCTTTGCAAAACTAGCATGTTTTCTTTTTGTGAAGGAATGCACATCATACACAATAGGACAGCTTTATTGATCACAAAAGCAGGAACAATCTGTTTAGTGCCACCACATCTACAAGTCTAGATCATGGGGCAACAACTAACATATTTTTGAAGTTTGCACATTTTACAAATGTGCACCAAAACTATTTGTGGAAATGTAAGAAAGACATTCTGAAGCTGATTTCTTCCACTTCCTTCCACCATACTCTACAGAATGTTTCCCATAGCCTCAAACAACAACAAACCATGTCATTATTTACCTCTCTATTTACTCTGAATATTACCCCTCTCCAGTGTTTTTAGGGGAGAAAAACATTATTTCTTCAGCTGGTGGCAGCTGAGGATATGAACTCCCCCTCTCTTAACAAATTAAAATCCACCTGTAAAGCTATTTTATAAATTGCCTTAGCCACGTGAGAGGCAGTAGGATCAGAAGATAAAACTGTAATTGTTTGTCAGAAATGTACATTAGCCATTTCCCAGCTGTGTCAATAGAACAGCTGGGAATTAATATCTGGGTTCTCATAATGCCAGTGGAAAAAATTACTGTTGAAGAAAACCTGTGTTAATAAAATTAACAATTGCCATCTAGCTGTGGCAGAAAAGTCATTCCTGGAGGGAACCTGGGAATTGATGTAGAATGTCACCATTATCTTTAATTCATACATCAAGTTGGCCTTTTTTGTCAAGTGGCCTGTGGAGCTTCTACACTGACAAAGAAGGGCTCAGACAAAGTTTAAACCAGGGGTCTCAGCCTATGGCCCGTGGGCTGGATCCAGCTGCCACCGCCACCAGAATTGACCGTGGATTCATTTACAGGTGTTGTAAATGCGTTTACGACTGCTGTGGACTGTCGTGAGTCTGGTGGTAACGATACCACCAGTTTGGCCCACCAACTGTCTGAGGGAGCATGACCAGGCCCCCAACTTCAAAAGGTTGAGAACCCCTGGTTTAAACAATGTGGA
Organism: Furcifer pardalis; assembly: GCA_030440675.1. NCBI lineage: Eukaryota > Metazoa > Chordata > Lepidosauria > Squamata > Chamaeleonidae > Furcifer > Furcifer pardalis. The sequence continues at coordinate 300,309,571 of CP126890.1, read as the reverse complement.
CGAACAAATGAAATTCACCTGTTTTGGCATACTTTTGGATTGTCTAGCCTAGTCACTCTACAGTCCTGGCACAAGTGGCCACAGGTAGTTGCTATCTGTGTAATTGTCAAGAGATGAACTCGCATTATTTGTGCATCCTGACTTGAGATGTCGATGGGAAGAGTCATCTGCTCGATTCCATGTTTCACAAATTTCCTAGTGTGGCTCCAGTTCTCAAGGTGCTGCGAAAAGGTTTACAGGGGACGTGATTCAGCTGAGGCAGCAGCAGGCCTAGTGGTAGCTGTAACCATTATAGCACATCCTCAAATCTGTATGTGATAGGCAAATTCTGAGTTCAGATTTGAAATCAGCATGCTTGATATCATGTAAATCTCATGTGTTATTCCCAGTTGCAAAATTGTTGTTGTGTAGTGTTATAGATCAGCAAAGGCAAAGACAACTCCTGTTTTCCATGCTATACCTACTGTTCCTTCTCTGGCTTGAGTATTCAGGGCAGGGGTTCCCAACCTAAGGCCTGTGGGCCAGATCCAGCCCACAGAACCATTTCATGTGCCCCCCCATCCTTCCAAGGGCATTTGAGAAACAAAATGACCACCCCTTTGAAACTGTTGGGACAAAATGGCCACCCCATCATGCAGGCAGGGCAAAATGGCCATCCAACCCTCAAAGTTGACTGTGAGAGTGTGATCTGGCTTGAAAAGGTTGGGAACCCCTGATTCAGGGGGATTGGGTTGGCACTTTTCAACTCGGGTGATGGGAGAGCTGGAATGATGCTGTATGGCCTTTTCCACACCTTGAGGCACGTTTTTGAGACAATCAGATAACTGTTTGCTGTTTCCAAGCCGCCAGAGGATTCTGTGTGAAATGTTCAGAGAAGACCATCTAACTTCACCCTTCCCACTCTGCTCTGTTTCCAGGTTAACAGGTTTTCAGCTGCCTCCTCCCATTGTGAGTACCGGAGTGGTCCTGTCATTGTGGCTTGTCAGTGATTACGCCGTCAGCGCTCAAGGGTTTGAGGCAAACTATGAAGGTAGGTCTGCTTTTGGAAAAGCGAAAGCTTGCACATTTCTGTTCAGGCATTCAAAACCATTTGGCCCTTTCTGAAGAATCAAGTCTTGTTTCACAACTCAAAATGATCACCTTTAAATTTTGCATATATAAGAAATATGAGCATAGTTACTTGAACGAGGAGCCATTAAGCAGGTCCAAATAATGTTGGCTAATAAATATTTTCCTAGATCTTTTTCAGCTGGCTTTTGTGCAGTTTTTGGCATTGTCTTCTTTATGATTTTCAAGATAGAAATGGTGAATGTCCTTGCTGATATGCTTAGTACCTCTTTGTATCATTACCTTAGTAAAGGTACTTAGTACTTTAGTACCTCTTTGCATAATTGAGTATGGTACTGTATCTTTCTAGAGCAGCTGTCTGAGAATCAACCTTTAAAATATTATTTCTCCTCACTGTTGTTTTGTGATTTGTGATTGGAAGGTAAATATGAGCATCATTTGCAAAGCTGAATGCTCTGGCACAGAGATTTCAAGGCATTGTGTGTCTGGAAGAAAAATCTTGTAATAATGGGAAAAACACATTTCTTTTGACTTGGAGTTCAGATGAAGAGTACTAATGTGTATGGTTTCTCTTCCTACCTGGAAAGTCATGAATTACAATACTAAATAAAAGGCCCATTTGAAGGAGTGGAAATTGAAGTTGATTTGATTTACCAGATCCCTATTAATTCAGAAGGTCTACTGTAGTGCAAAGTGACTGTGGTGGCTTAATGGTTAAGATGAAGACTTCAAGACTGGAAGATCACAGTTTGAGACTCAAGTACTGCATGATGGTCTCTGCCCCAGCTCCTGCCAACCTAACAGTTTGAAAGCAAGACATTCCAAGTACAGTAAAACCTCGCGTAAAGAGTGCCTCGCTTAGAGACTAACTTGCTTAAAGAGCAGAATTTTCTCTGAATGGTCCACCTCACTTAACAACTAAAACCAACCAAAAGCTCACTTAACTATATTGGGGTTTGCACACACCCCCAGCCAGAAGTCACAATTGGTCACTTACAATGGTGTTTCGCTTAAAGAGCAATATCGTGTAATGTATTATGCTCTTTAAGTGAGGTACTGCTGTAGATAAATAGGTACCACTATAGTGGGAAGGCAAACAGCGTTCCATGCACTCTGTGTCTAAACATGCCTGCCACATGTCCACGGAAACATCTGCAAATGCAGGTACCATCAGCTCTTTGGCTATAAACAGAGATGAGCACTGAACCCTAGAGTTAGATATGATTGGCTTTTGAGCAAAGGTCACCTTTACCTTTACCTTTACCTTACTGTAGTGCAACATACTATACCAGTGAAGGCAAACCTTGGCACTCCAGCTGTTCTTGAACTTCAATCCCCACATGCTCTGATCAGCAGGAATGCTGACTTGGGTTTCTGGGAATTGAAGTCCAAGAGCACCTGGAGTGCCAAGGTTCGCCATCATAGTACTATATTAAGCAGAAAGATTTGGGAGTCTTTCCTTCCTCCAGATTTCAAGATACTGGACTCAATGTCTGAAACCCTCCTGGCCCTGCTCCATGTGCTTATGGTTGATGATGTCATATCCATGGTATTTTATTCCTAATTAAGTTCCCAATCCTGAGACTTCCTAGCAACCCCTTTTGCACTGGAGAAACTTTTGGGGCCATTGTTTTAGCCAGTCTTTCTATCAGTATTTTACAGTTTGTTTGGATTTCTTCTCCATTTGGGATAACATTGAGAGATTTTGCTTTCCTAACGACAGTGGGAGAAGACTAAGTTTTCTCCAGATGTGCTCTTACTGGTACGAATGCAAAGCCTTTTTGCTGAAATTCCCAATACACCTTTACAATTGCCTTGGTTCTTGCCTTTCTTTTTGCTCCGTCTCCACTTACACTGTTCTTCATTCAGAATCCATTCATTACTTACACCAAGCAGGTAAAGTTGTCCATGTAAAGCCAGACCAGCCATCTGTTCCCTTAGTTACAGTGAGAGCCAGATATAAATAGCTTTATCATTAAAAGCAATAGATGAACACCCAAGGTTGGTCAGCATAGTTAATGGAACTATTCTCAGTTTCGGTTTGCCTCAAACAATATTTTTAAATTTAATTTTGCAGTTGCCAAGCTCTGTCCGATCCTGTGGATTTAAAGCAGTTCTCAACCTTTTAAAGCCGGGAGCCAGGTCACACTCCCTCAGATAGCTTCAGGGACTGGAATGCCATTTTGCCCTTCCTCCACCACATAGCACTTCTAGGTGTGGTGGTGGTGGTTGTGGGGCCACATGAAAAGGTGCTGTGGGCTGCATCTGGCCCACCAGCTGCAGGTTGAGAATCCCTGGTTTAAAGCATCCACACAATAAAAACAATACACTGTATTGAGGAATTCAATTTAGCCTAAAGCAAAAATATATAAGGCATCATCCCAAGGTTAAACTGAATTTATTAATAAACCATTGCTAATCCTCTCACCTTCCAAAAATGAGTAAGTGTAAATAATATATGAAGGCAACAAAAGGAGTCCAACTTCGTTATAAAGCAGGAGTTCTCAACCTTTTCAAGTCAAACAGTTGAGGGGCCTGGACTGGTTGTCCCCCTGCCATTTATGGCTGTTGTAAAAGCATTTACGAAGGCCACAGATTCATTTATGGCTGTTGTAAACATAGTGGTGGCAGCAGCTGGATCGAGGCCATGGGCCGGATTATTTGGTGCCACGGGCCATAGGTTGAGAACCTCTGTTATAAGGTGATATAATGTCATAGTATACAGCTTATATTCTTTAAAAGTAGCTCAGGTGTGTGCATATTGTATTTTATTGTATTTTTATTGTATTTTATTGCATTTCATTGCATTGTACAGATTTTAAACTCTTATGTTATTGGTAAGGTCACAAGACTAATCAAGTAATAAACATTCATTCATACTATTCTGATCTGTTTAATTAAAAAAATTAAAAGAGCAAGGGCCAAGCAAAGGAAAAACAGGTCGAGGCAAGATCATGGGAAGGAAGGAAAGAAGGGGCTCCATGTTGTATTGGAATGCCATGAGCATTGCCTGCGTGGACATTGAATTTGCAATTCAAACTGCAAGTCCAATGTGAGCAGTCATTATGATTTCAGTCACAGTGGAGGCTGCGAATCAAACTGCAGCAGAGCCAAATCACCCCAATTCAGCTTTCCAATTGTAGTTATACCCCAAGGAACTAAATTCTGCATCAATCCAGACCTCCTATAAATCAGTCTGAAACAGACCCATTTAGCTAGTACATTGGATTTCAGCTGAAGCTAGTGTGTAACTCTGAAAATTTTGGTGCTTGTTTCAAAAGGGGGTGGGGCATTGCTGTCCTTGCAGCTCAGAAAAATGCTGTCATTTTCAAAATACACACTAGTTTTTTGGTTGTTTTTTAATTTTTAGGAAACTTGGAACCCTGTGCCCAAAGTTTAAGCATCTTTCTGCGTGTGAATGTGTCTGCGTGGCATTCCTATAGAGTTCTGAAGCTGTGGATGTTCTTACTGGATTCCCAAACTCACAGGCACTGAAATACCATTGGCACTTTCCCTTCCTCCTCCATCCCAAGGATTATATATGCTAGTCACATAGATCCAATGTGAAATTAATTATAATCACCACTGTGGCATACCTGATGAATATATAGTGAGGTGACATTTAAAATAAATTGAGCAAGTGTTTTGCAGTAAGTGAGAAATCAGTATGAATTCCACACCACGTCCTGGTTAATACCAACAACAGTTCATCAAGGAGGTGGGGGTGGGGGTGAGTAGCTTTTTTTAATATTAAAAACTCATATTAATATTGCATGCATGGCAAAATTGCATTATAATTAATAAACTGTCTTTTGGCTGCCCTGTTCTTCATGCAGAAGGCATAAACAATGTGTTGGAGAAAGCTAATGCAATGTCAAGAGGGTTTGGTCTTTACCGTAATGCAAACAAAAAGAAAGGAAGGAAGGAACCATGCAGTAGTGTGAAACAGCAAACAGAGCTTAATAAAAACTTAATATTATTATTCCAAGGGTTTTGCACTTTCTTTTCTGTTTCCAAATTTTGAAGCATTTGTTAGGGGTGGGGAGGCTAATGTGTACCTGATTTGTTTGGCAGTAAGTCTTGTAGAGGTTGCTGGTAGGTAGGTCGGTGGTCCATACATTGATAAAATAAATATATTAGGGCCAATGCTGAGCACAGCATAATAGATGCCTTTGAAATGTGGTGTTGGGGGAGAATTTTGAGAGTACCCTGGACAGCAAAGAGATCAGATAAGTCAATCCTGAAGGAAATCAAGCCTGACTGCTCCTTGGAAAGACAAATATTGAAGATGAAGCTAAAGGACTTTGGACACCAAATGAGAAGAGAGGACTCACTCGAGAAGGCCTTGATGCTGAGAAGGATAGAAGGCAAAAGGAAAATGGGGCAGCAGAGGATGAGATGGTTATTTAATTTTTATTTTTTTTTATTTTGTATAGCCGCCCTAATTATTATTATTATTATTATTATTATTATTATTATTATTATTATTATTATTATTATTATTATTATTATTATTATTATTATTATTATTATTATTATTATTATTAATGGCATTTGTTACCCCGCCCCAATCGACATGCAACTCTGGGCGGCATGCATAAAATCCCCAACGTTTAAACTATAGAGACCCTTAAAACCCCTATAAACACTGGAAACTACCTATTAGAAACATTGGTGTTCTGTAGTTTAGGCTTCCTTTCATTGAAAAGCACATGGGCCTTGTATTCATTTTAATACCTGAAAAAATACACTGGAAAAACTACCTGGTTAGATGGCATTGTAGACGCAATGGGCGTATAGGGCTGAACGGGCTGCGGAAGATGGTGGAGGATAGGGGTGCCTGGTGTCCATGGGGTTGGATTCTACTGTGTGACTCTACTGTGTGACTGAACAACAAATTAGCCTGTCAGTTTTGCTGTTTTATAAGCTAGGAATAGTGGGGGTTTAAAAAAAATGCCACAATGGGCAAAAAGTGGCCCTATGTTTGTTACAGAGGAAAGAGTTGTTTGCCAAAATCAAGTCTTCATTGCTGCATGTTTCTTGTCTTCAAATCTTCTTCAGCTTGGGGTCCAGGCAACACTTCCACCACAATCCAACCTATGGTATTCACTGGTGCTACTGGTGGGAGGCAGGATCGAACCAAAAAATCCAGCTATGTACCGCTTTGTTATATGGTTGTGATAACACAGTTCACCTTCTTAAATCATGGAACAGTTCTTGAGTTGCTTATAGTTATGTTTCTGCAGCCTTTCTAATATCAAGAAGGCAAACTGCTTGATGGTGTCTTCACCAATAATAGCATAAATTAAATTGATTAATCAAGGAAATCTGCACGTAAGTAGAAACTATATTTCCAATAGGAGAAGGCCAATTTTATGACATACATACTTAGGCTAAAAGGAGAATTTCCCTGGAAGAAGCATTCCTCTCACACATGAGAAACAGGAGAATGCTTCTTAAATTTATGCTTGCAATCTGCAAATATTATGAGCATTTATATTCTACTTTCACTTCATCATCTTCTTGATTGTCATAATTGTCAACAACTACGCTGTATTTATTGAAATGTTAGATCAGTCACTGGAAATCCAAAAATAAAACTGAGGTATACAAAGGCAAATGGTTTAGAGTGTAAGTTTTGAAAGAATTAAATACATAAATTTGCTGATCCATGGCCTTAGTGAAACATAAAATAACTAGGCATCAAACAGAGGGAATTGTTTCAATTAAACAGTATGATCCATAAAAGTTACGATCTCTACCTGGAAACCTAGGAAGGAGGGGAGTAATTAATTCATGTCTGGAATTGTGATAAAAATTGCAATAAAGCAGGACATGTTGAAGAGTCAGCAGGCTTGAACATCTGCTGAACTTTATCATAATAATAATAATTCCGTGTCAGAAATTATTCTGGGATGAAATGATTTTTGCTGGAGAAACTCTGCTCAGGGAACGTCCAAACGAGGCTCCTTTCATGTCCCCAAGATCTTTTCCCACCGAAGTGGTCCCTATTTATCTACTTGCAATTTTTTGTTTTCGAAATGTTAGGTTGGTAGGAGCTGGGGCAAAGATGGGAGCTCACTCTGTCATGCAGTACCCGGGTCTTGAACTGCTGACTTGCCAGCATTCCAGCTAACAAGGTGAGCTTCTTACCCACTGAGCCACCACATGAAGAGGGCAGGAGGAGGCCTACAAGAATGGAAAATGAAACACTGAATGTGAAAAACTGAGTTTTTTTAATTTCTCCCTAGAGAGAACTTTCCACTATTCCCAGGTAGAGAAGAAAATATAGATGCTGTCCAGATGATGCATCTCATGAATCTCTAGAGAAGCAATCTTCTCCCTCATTAAGTGGTAAAAGTTCTGGTAGGGAAAATCCCTTATATTCAAAATTATACATTTCTTTCTTTTCTTTTCTTTTCTTTTTTTTACTCTCCAGCATGAATTAATGGAACACTTTTTAAGTTTATTTTTAACAAGCAATTAATTCACCAATTAAATTGAACAAACATTGCAGCCCCAGCAAATATTCTCAGGGACAGATTGTCAAAGTATTAAAATGAATACAAGGCCCATGTGCTTTTCAATGAAAGGAAGGGTAGACTACAGAACATCAGCAAACCAGTCGCAGTGGGTAGAGAGAAACTGACCAATCATTACTGGGATGGCTAGCAAGTATGTATTTTTCTCATAAAAAAGAAGATATAACAGGAAACCAAGACAAAAATTAGCAGCAATGTCTTGGCATGCCTTTACTTGCACATTAACTTTAAAATTTAAGTCGCCTCCTTTGTTATGTAGCAGAAATGATTCAAAGAGACTCCCAAGGTCACCTGTATTTTTAACATGCCTGCCATTCTTGTCTAAATTCAAAAGGCCAGGTTAAACTGCAGACTATAAAGCTGAGGTAGCCAAACTACAGCTTGTGGACCGGAGCTGGCCCACGGTACCATTTCATGTGGCCTGCCACCGCCCTTGCTGCTACCGGAAGCAAGCGCATTTATGACAGCCATAAAATGTGACTGTACATGAATAAACATGTCCACGCCTGCCATAAATACTGCTGTAAACACTGCTGTTTGCAACAACCGTCAATGCTTTTTACGGCAGCATTTACGGCGGGAGGAACCGCATAATTGGCATACTCAGCTGTCCTGGGGACATGGTCAGACCCACAGCACAAAAAGTTTGGGAATCCCTGCTATAAAGTATCTTAACCAATGATCCTCCATGGTCCTCCTGTTTTACTCATCTTCAAAAAACAATTCACCTTCATATTCAGTGTTTGTAACATGAGGCTTTATGCACAGCCATAACAGTTTTATTGTAGGCATCATGCCACAGATATATGGAAGATGTGGTTGCTAGGTCTGGGTAGACACACTATCCATTACCCATGTGGGTTTCTTAGATGTGCAGAGTAATTTCTGGCCCACTCCACTCTACCTGAACCTAACTTTTCCACTCTCAACTCCTAATTCTCAGAACTTTGTCACACACGCTTGTAGTTTTATTAGATTTTAGCTGTGGGAAACCTGTTTGCTATTGCCTTGATTGATCAGATTTGACATTTACAGACTTCCTTTTTTTAAAAAAAGTGGGTAGAAAAAGAGAAGACAGACTGCATTTTAGCAGTTTATAAAGGGTAGTCCTAAAAGGCAGGTGGATGAATTTTACATTTCCTTTGTCTAATCTTCCTTGATAAATACAGGGAGTAAATGTGGATATCCTGTCAGACTGCTTGGCCTTCTGCAGATTCTCAATTTAAATGATAATAAGTTTTGCCTCATGATATGGGCAAGGTATTTCTTTGCTTGATGATCTTAAAGAGTTCTTGTTCTTTATCCATTCGGCGCAATACTTCTACATTAGTCACATGGTCAATCCATGATATCCTTAACAGCTGTCTGTAGAACAACATAAAATATAGAATACTCCTACTTGCTCTGCAAGGAAAGATCCCTGGGAGTAGACCAGGCATTTGCAAGCCCCGGCCCATGGGCCTAATCTGACCTGTGCATCTCATTAATGTGGCCCACGGTGGCCACCCGGGCACCTCTAGACTTGCCTCCCACCCCTAGAAATTTGAAAATGCCACTTACCACCAATCGCACCATCTTTCCAACTTCTTACACAGTCTCCACCGCTCCCCATGGTTTATTTTACCATGTACCCACTGCATTTTGGCTGCTAGAACGTGCTGCTGGGCGGCTTCCAGTGCCGGGCGGAGCTTGAATCAGTGGCTGGGTTCCCAGCATAGGACCAGGAAGTTGCCCAGTGGTGCGTTCTAGCAGCCGAAATGCAGCAGGCATGCAGTGAAAAAAGCCCAAAATGGAGAGAATATGCTCCGAAAAGCCTCCCGCCACCATGCAAGATGCTGGAAAGATGACACAATTGCTGCCGCCTATGACAATGAAAATGTAAGACCAGGGAGCAACCATGCCCCTGGCGGGGAGTGCCAGGGGCGGGTCCGGCCCCCTGGCAGGAAAATGTTTTGATTTCCCCCAAAACCAAAGTTTTTTGTTCACAAAACAACATCCACAATATTTTTTGTGAACTTTCTTATGGAAAATAGACAAGAACTATTGCAAGCTGGTCTCGTTAGGAGGGAAATATTGAGGCTTTTTGTTCAATCCAATAAATGAGATTTATGTCCCGCTCAGCAGTCTGATCTACAAGTCTTCATGTATATTCCTGAGAATTTGCTCTAAGGATGTAATTACTTGCTTATCTTGTACTTGCATGAAAGAATGAGGAAAAAATTTCCAAAACAAATTTCTTTTCAGTGTAAGACAGTGGTTAATTTTCTTTTGGCATCAATTAGAGTTCCTGCATTTTTGAGGACAGCTTAGTGTAAATGATGAAATTGCACAGTTTCACAAAACTGTGAAAACTGTTGCTTTGGTGCTTGGGCATCGGATGGGTTGCTTGCTTCTTTTCATGGTTTAGTCTATCCTCTTATGCCAAGTGAACATACCTTGCTTCATAAACAGCAACATACACTAGTTTTGCAGAGAGATGTTTTATGAGAAGTTCTCGTCAGGTTGTCCCAAATTTTTGGGATTCTTATTTCCAAAAGACACTTTAGGAAGTTTTCATTACACTGCACAACAACAATTTTGCTACTGGGAATAACACATGTGATTTACACGATATCGAGTGTGCTGATTCTAAATTTTAACTCAGAATTTGGTTATCACATACAGAGTTTAAGTGTACTATAGATGTTCAAATGTTCAGTATTTGGGTAATGTATTTTAACATGGAAACATTATAACATTTGCAGCTACCACTCTGCCTGCTGCCACCTCGGCTAAATCATGTCCCCTGGAGGCATGCATGTTCCAACAGCGGCCAGGCATGTCTGGGCAAGTCAGTGAGCTGATGTCAGAAATAAGTATCAGGTGAGATGGACCAAGGGCTTGTCTCTTGTGTGAAACCATCTTATTGGATAGTACAGCTAGGCCGCAGTGAGCATGTTTTGAGCTAAGGATTAGGTGCAAACCAGATAATTTTTGCTACATTTGTGGCAAATATAACCCATGTGATCAATGCAAGAAACCTAACTAAGAGGGTGAAATTTGCTAATTTAAGAGCCTGATGTCCTAGGCAGAATCGGACTTAAGATTTGGATTCAACACACTTGATTTAGTATAGGACACATGGATTAGACCAAGCAGCAGACATTTTTTTTGTGATGCAGTGTTATACTGTACCTCTGTTTTTCAGCTTTGGCAGTTTCTTCCTCTGTCTTTTCAATATAATCTCTGATGGGTTTATGGAACATTTTTTTTGCCTCCCAAGCTAAGGTCTTCAAAACAAAACATATACCTCTTGATGCCTTCTGATCCACTCATTCTGAATTTTTGATCCTTCATATGTTTTGGAATGACAACTCCCAAAAAGTCTAGTCAGGATGGTCAGTAGTCATGGAAATAGTCCAAAACATTTGGATGGGTCATGGTGAAGCTCCACTCTTCCGAACAACAGGTGTAAACAAGACACATAGTTGAGTCTGACCCTTTGCGACCCCCTGGACCACTATGTGCCAAGTAACCCTATCCTCCGCCATCCTCCGCAGCCCATTGAGCTCTACGCCCATTGAGTCAACAATGCCATCCATCCACCTCAACCTCTGTCACCCCTTCTCCTTTTGCCTTCAATCCTTCACAGCATCAAGGCCTTCTTGAGTGAGTCCTTTCTTCTCATTTGTCCAATCAGTTTTCAGTAGTTCAGCAAGGTTTTTTTTTCTCCACTCATTTCCATTAGTTTTACAATATCAAGCAAAATTACTTGTTGGGGGGGATCTATTGCCATGAGTTGAGCCTATGTTAATTGCCTGTGAGTCAGCATCAGTGCAAAATATGAATATTGTTTGCCATTGATCATGTATTTTGTGCAGCTCTAGTTTAGGATTTTATTTTAGTCTCCTTGACTTTGCCATAGATCTGTACTTTGCAATGCAGGTCTCGGTTGGTTAGGGTAGATTGTGCTTCCAGAAATAGCATTTTACATCTGGATGGTGGAGTCTGGTGGATTTTGATGTTCGAGTAAGTAGCAGCACCACTGGTCATAATAGATGTCTATGCTGGAGTTCTGGTGATTGTCTAACCCTTCTGGGAATTGAAGTCTAAGAACCAAAGGATGGGAAACACTGGTCTAACCTGTTTTCTACTGTTGGCCCAATGGATGAAACACAGAAATTTCTCTGCTTTGTTTTTTGAGTGATGGCTACTCTTAATCTTCAAACCCTGGAAATTCCCACACTGATGAACTATTCTTCTTTGCATCCATATCTGATGTCATTCAAATCCACATCAAAACCATCCCAATCCTTGGGGGTCTGTCAAACTCATCTCTTTGATAATTTTCCTATTCTAGATTGTTTTCCCCCACAGACTGAAACCTTACTTGCTTTCTCTTAGTTATATCCCTCTGGCAGAAAAAATAAATGGTTTATGATGATTAGATTTCCCTATTCCCATGCTGAAATATTCCTGTTTGAACATGTTGTCTTCTTTGTTTCTTTTGCACATTGCATGTCTTTCTATATCTCAGTAGCTGCCTTTATCCCTTATTTTACTGAAATACCTGAGAACAAATCAGGATTTTCAATGTCAGGAGCAAGGTCAAGAGAAGAAGGAAAACAGCTTATTCTGAGCCTATTAGAAACATAAGAAAGAGAGGGAGAAAGAAAAAAAAGAACTAACCCAAATCAGCTTTTAGAAAGCTACTTTAAATTTAACTAATAACTCGTAATTCTTGGCCCCCACAAATACATTAATTATCATTATTCAGGGTAACTCTCAGCAAGCAGCACAGCCAGTTGAGCAAAGGTTTCCATGAACTCTGGACTGTCTGAACTGCTCAAACTAGATTTCATTGTTACAGAGGAGCACAGGTGGCGCCCTGTTACACTCTGTTCTTCCAGGAGTCCAGTTCTCATCACGGGGGTTCATGAGTAGCATAATGGCTTCAAGGTAACTTTGAGCTTCCCAATTCCTTCTATGAAGGCTTGCAATGTCACTTGCTGGCTGCTTAGATTCTAGAACCCAAGAACAATAAGGGGTACCTAGAACGTGTAGCTATTGCTTCTGGGGGTCCCGCTGCTCATCCATGTTGGGGTGGGAGCCAGGTGCCCCACCATTATATTGGCCTTGCCAAAAGTGATTAGCTGAAATAGGGGTGCCTCCCCCACAACCTCTCCCCTTAGCTATCAGGGTCTCCAACCAAGATCCTGTCAAAATGTCCTACACAGACATGTATTCAGTAACCCTGGTGGTACATAGGATGGGATCCATCTCCTCCTGATCTTCACCCCACTCCTCACTACCTGAGGCAGTCAAGTCTGTGACATTGCTCCCCGTTTCTTCTCCATTTCCCTTTTTCATCCACAACAGCCCTTCCATCTGATCCACCCTCCACCCACTCAACCATGGGTGGTCCATGGCTTCTCAGCTCTACCTGTCAGCTGTCCCGCCATGTCTCTGTCCTACTGGAGCTTCTCCAGGCTTCTTGAGGACATGAAAAGAAGGGCAGATAGTCCTCCAGGGGATGGGGGCAAAATGCTAATTAACTTGTGAACTGCCCAGAGATTTCACTAAGCTCTATGGGGTGGTATATAAGTGTGATTGCTTTGCTTTAACTGTGATTGCTTGAGGCTAAAATCACACACACACTTTTTCAGAAATTACTGAAATAATTTCTTGTGGTCCTTTTTCAGGGATGCTGTAGATCAATAGAACAGTGATGGCAAACATTGGCACTCCAGCTGTTCTTGAACTTCAATTCCCAGAAGCCCAAGAGTCTGTGAATCCACACGAATGGGTTTACTGGCACTCTGGCTATTCTTGGACTTCACTTCCCAGAAGCCCAAGTCCCTGTGAATCCACATGAATGGGTTTATCGTGCGTACTCGCAGTAAATCCATTTGTGTGGATTCATAGGGACTTGGGCTTCTGGGAATTGAAGTCCAAGAATAGCTGGAGTGTCAAGGTTCGCCATTGCTGCAATAGAAAATGCTTTCCTCACAGCTATCATGGGGCAGCAGCATTGAACTTGAAGCATAATATATCTCCCTCCACCATTTAGGGAAGCCACATCTCTATGAATAGAAAAGTAACTAGAAAACACGGATACACCACAGTGAATTTGTTCTTTGTTAATAAGCCAAAATCTTATTGCTAGCATAACTCAGCATACATAGCTTTTAGTGCTGAATCCCTGCTAGTAATAAACACTTTGTCACATGCTTGTTTTTCATCCAACAGATAATGTTGCATGACTTTGCAACTTGTAGCAGTTCTGTGCCCAAATGTATATTATTTACATTACACTGGCAACAAGATTTTGGCAATACAGTAAAACCCCTACTTATGTAAAAAGTCAGTTCTGTAGGCTTTTGCTTAAATCGGTTTTTTATGTATCTCGAAGCAAACCCATAGGAAAAATGAAATTTTTATGCAAATCGAAGCAAACCTATAAATGAATTTTTACCTAACTCGAAGCAAACCCATAGGAAAAATGAATGTTTATGTAACTTGAAGCAAACCCATAGGAAATTGTGTCACGTAAATTTATGCAAATTGGGACATTTATGTAAATCGGGACATGGTTTTAGCACAAAATCATTATGTAAGTCAGATTTTATGTAACTTGGGGCATGTGTAAGTTGGAATTTTACTATAGTTTGTTTGTAACAAAGGAGAGGAGGAAATGAGTGAAATAGTTGATGGTGAAAAATTTTTAGTTTCTAATTTTCCTATTTCTCACTCTGGTTCGCTCTGGTGGATAATTGTGATGTGATAGTTGTGTTTTCAATGTTCATGTGAGAAATGGTGCCATTTTTATGGGCACAGCTGTAATAAAATGATTTTTGCACATGGGTATACTTTGCCTAAAAGTCCCCATTCTTGTTTCTTACTATGATTTCTGTTTCTGTTCTTAATTGGGAGCCAGCAATCCCAATGAATCATTTTAGCTGGTGTGCTACACCTCCTGCCTCACAGTGAATCAAAGTCATCTTTTTTTTTGGGGGGGGGGACAGGACAGGGGAAGGCTCTCACTGTTGTGGAGGCTGATGTATGACTGATCCAAGTAACAAGTGTCAAGAAGGTCTTGGAAAATTATTCAAATTTCTTACTAGCTACCTAGAGGAAAAGAAAGTAAAATAAATCAGAACTGAAAACTGGGGTGAGGGTTGGGGAAAATGTGCCTCCTTCCTGCAACATTGCTAGGGACTGCAGTGGCTTAGTGGTAAAGATGCTGAACTTGATATTTGGAAGGTCGGCAGGTCAGCAGGTCAAGATCCGAGTGCTGCACAACGGAGTGAGCTTCCACTCTGTCCCAGCTCATGCCAACCTACGAGTTAGAAAGCAAGTAATTGCAAGTAGGTAAATAGGTACCACTTCAGCAGGAAGGTAAACACCGTTCCATGTCTAGTCATGCCTGACACATGTCCATGGAAATGTCTGCAGATGAGGACAGCGCTGGCTCTTTGGCTATAAATAGAGATGAGCACTAAACTCTAGAGTTAGATATGACTGGCTTTCGAGCACGGGAGATCTAGCAACATCGCTGGTGGGAGATTTGTCTGCTGAATTCTATTTTCTTTCCAGGGTTGTTCTGATTCATGGCTAGCAACTTTCTGCTTGCCCTTTTAGAATATACTGTTGCGTCTCCTAGCAGTGTGAGGGTGTGATCCCCCTAGAGATGTGCAAGGCTGGTCATAGCCAATGGCCAGCAACGAGTTCTTTCTGAGCCAAAGGGGGAAATGTTGCAGTGTAGGTCTTCCAGTTGTGTTTTTCCTGTGTGCATAGATGGAGTGCAGTGGGTTCTTGAAAGCTCGTTGCGTTGTGTTATCTCAGGAGGCTTCACACTACAGTTGGCCAGGAACTGAGGGGACATAATATGAGTATTTTTGCTGCAAACTCAGGACAAATGAAGGTATAGTTCAGAGATAATCAAAATGGTTTACAGGAGACTCCTAAAGGGTTCCCCTTATTTTTTCAAAGCTAGAAATGATTGGGGAAAATGTCTTGTATTTCAGATTAGTTTGGTTCAGTAGTGGCGAACCTATGTCACACGTGCCAGAGGTGGCACTCTTAGCCCTCTCTGTGGGCACACAATCTTTTGACCCAGCACAGAGTTTGTCCCACCCCTCTGCCCAGCAGTTCAATGGGAGTACTTCCTCCCTCACCCAACACAAAGTTCACCCTGTCCCAATGCCCAGTAGCCCAATGGGAGCACTTCTTCCCTCCCCCAGCACAGAGTTTGCCCCGCCCCTCTGTATGGTTGTTTTAGTTCATCTCTGAACCATCGTGTCTGATATTTATAGTTCTATTTCTTATTTGTGGGTATTTCCTTTGTATATCTTATTTTATCTACCACCATCCTATTGGTTTGATGTTTTGTTTAATGCAGTTGTTCATTCAGTGCAGATCACTCCATTTTACAGTCTCTGCGTATCTTAATCTGCCTTACTCTTAGCAGGGACACCAGTTTCCCCTCCTGTTTTACAGTCGTTAATACTTGTACAGTAAAACCTCATATAACACTAAAACCTGGTTCCACAAGTCTTGGTGTTATATGATTTTTAGTGTTATCTGATCCTCTATGGGATCCATAGAGATACATTGTAACCACACAGGCTTTAGCGGTTGTTATCTGAAGCATCCCATAGGATCTTAATGTTATCTGATGCAATTCTTCCCCCCAGATTCCTTAATGTTATGCGATTTTAGTGTTATTCGATACTAATGTTATATGAGGTATTACTGTATTTGAGAGACCTGAATAATACATAAAATCCCTGGCTTTTGATGGAAAACAGTCCCTGCTGTCTGAGGTTGTTTAAAAATGAAGACAAGGAGTTTACATAGTAATGGAGATGACGACTTCCAGACAGATTTCTTCCATCATTGATTGGACCTGAGCCCACTTTGTATAGGTCCTTGTAGACTAATATCTTGTCCTGGAGATATCTTCAGGAGAGAGATATTAATAGTGTAGTTGCCTGACAATACTCTTTCCAATGCTCCATCTCTCTCTCTCTTGAATGTATTAGAATGTATTGTATCTAGCACTGGTTATGTTATTTCTCAATTTATCCTGAGTTGCACTGTTCTGTAGCCAAACCTGGTTAGCCACAGGACAATGGTCTTTACCAGAACGACTTGATTTGAGAGGAAAGGCATGGGGCTGTAGCAGGAGCAGCTTCCCAACACTGTCAGTATGTTCTGAATGGACACAACAGGCAGGGGGGAAGCTCAGAAATATTTAACCACACACTCCTTCCCCATTGCACACAATCCTTGTCAGCCTAAAGGCAAAGGTCTCCCTTGCTCAAACACCACTAATGTCTGACACTAGGGGATGGTGCTCATCTCTGTTTACAGTCAAAGAGCCAGCACTGTCTGCATCTGCAGTCATTTCCTGAGTCATGTGACAGGCACAACTTGATGCTGGAGTGCACAGAATGGTGATTATTTCCCCATCAAAGTAGTACCTATTTATCTCCCTTGCAATTTCTTGCTTTTGAACTGCTAAGGAACTGGGGCACATGGTGGGAGCTCACTCCATCATGGTGTACTTGGGTCTCAAACTGTTGACCTGCCGACCTTCTGGTCATCAAGCTCAGCATCTTAACCACTAAGCGACCACAGCACACTCTAGTATATAACTCTAGCATCCTCTGAGCTACAGCAAAGATATCAAGTACCACAGAAAACTGCAAATCCCAGAGTTCTGTTGGGTTGTGCCAGGCCAGTGAAAGGGGGGGGGGATCAAACTGCTATAACACTGCAGTGCAGATACACTCATAGACTGACGTTAGTTGCAAGCCACTTGTCATTTTATTAACTTAAAGATAACCTTTCAATTTCTTTCTCTCTTCTCCATGCCTGCCTTCCCTCCTGTTCTTGAATGGGTAGTTGCATCTTTTGAAGTGCTAAAGCAGGGATTCTCAACCTGTAGCCCGTGGGACGGATGTGGCCCACGGCACCATTTCACGTGCCCCCCCGCTACTTCCACCACCTCAGGAAATGCCATGTGGTGGAGGAGGGCAAAATTTCCGTCCGGCCCCTGAAGCTGTCTGAGGAAGCGTGACAGGCCCCTGGCTTAAAAAGGGTGAGAACTCCTGTGCTAAAGGATAAACGGTCCTGCTGCATTTTGTTTCTGGGATCAAAGATGCATTTGCCAAGAGAGAAGGCATTTTCCATTTATTTTTGCCATTACATCCTGCGTGATGGGTAATACTGTCAGTAAAGCATTCCATTTCAATAAACAATCAAGCAGATGCCCTATATTTTTTCATCTTCTCTCTCTCTTCTTTCTTTTCCATTATGCCTTCAGATTAAAGCAACCCCTTGAGGACACTTGGAACGTAACCTTCTCCACGTGTATTATTTCTCTCTTCTTCTACTTTGTTAAGCTCTACAGAAAAGAGAAGGGGTGGAGGGGAAAAGATTTTTATTACTTAAATGAGCTCTGAGCTAGTGTGGCTTAATATACTAGCTAATTGATTTTTAAGGCTGAAAAAGCAGTGAAGTTTAATAGCATTTGCTGAGTCGGCTGGAAAATAAAGAGAAAATGGCTTCCAGACATGAATGAAGGAGACCCATTTGCACTCAGTACAAACAAGGATAACTAGGCACTGGACCAAATTTCTGCACTCAGTTACCTCAACTATCCATTTACTTTTCTAGCCGTAAGATCAAGGTATCTTACAACATGAAAAACAAGTAACAAATAAGGATTAGTTGTGAACAACACCATAGAAATAGGTAGGGTAAAGGTAAAGGGACTGCTGTGGGTCAAGTGGCTAAGACACTGACTAGAAGGCGGGAGGTCAGTAGTTCGATTCCTGAGCACTGCAGGATGGAATGAACTGCCAACCTAGCAGTTCAAAAGCAAGAAATTTCAAGTAGATAAATAGGGACCACTTTGGTGGGAAGGTAAACAGCATTCCGTGTGCTCTGGTGTCTAGTCCTGCCTGCCACATGACCACGGAAACATCTGCAGAAACAGACAGCGCTGGCTCTTTGGCTTTGAAACAGAGATGAGCACTGAACCCTAGAGTTGGATGTGACCTAAAGGTAAAAGTCACCCTTGTTATAAAGTCAGTCATATCCAACTCTAGAGTTCAGTGTTCATCTCCATTTATAGCCAAAGAACCAGTGCTGACTGCATTTGCAGACATTTCTGTGGACATGTAGTAGGCATGACTAGACACTGGAGTGCATAGAACACTGTTTACCATCCCACCAAAGTGGTACCTATTCATCTACTTGGAATTTCTTGTTATCAAACTGCTAGGTTGGCAGGAGCTGGGACAAAGATGGGAGCTCACTCTGTCATACAGCACTCAGATCTTGACCTGCTGACCGTCCAGTCATCAAGTTCATCATCTTAACCACTAGGACACCACAATCCCTTAGAAATATGTACTTTCACATGTATTTTCAACCACAATTAAGACATGTGTCCCTGTCTGAATGGTATTAAACTCTAGTTCCTATCAGCTGGCAGCCAGCCTGGTCAATGGTGGGACATGATAAGTAGTGCTACTAGGTCGGTAGCATCCTATTCACTTAGATGTTAGAACCAGAACTTGAGATCTGGATCATTTATTTATTTATTCTTATTTATTTATTCTTCAAATTTATACCCCGCCTCGCTCAGGCAAGCCTGACTCTAGGCGGCATTATACAAAAACAAAACAATATCCCACCAACCCCCCCCCCATCGAGTCCTCCACAGCCGCCCCAAGACCCCCAAGTTCTCTCCCCTCGGGGCCAAATGGCCGAGGGAGGCCCCTTTTATCATCCTCCCGGCCGGTGACGGAGGCCGGGAGGGCGCAGCGGCGGCGGCGGCGTCTGTTGCGCGGCGGCGGCGGCGGCGTTGCTTCGGGCCTCATATATTTCATGGAGTGTTGTTGTTGTTTGTTGTTCAGTCGCACAGTCGGTTCCAACCCTTTGTGACCCCATGCACACCAGGCACCCCTATCCTCCATCATCATCCTCAACCCACCCAGCTTTGTGAGTCAACAATGCCATCTAGCCATCTCATTCTTGCCACTTCTTTTTTCTTTTGCCCTCGACTTTTCCCACCATCAAGGCTTTCTCAAGTAAATCTTCTCTTCTCATTTGATGTCCAAAGTAGTTTAACTTCATCTTCAATATTTGACCTTCTAAGGAGCAGTCGGGGTTGATTTCCTTTAAGACTGAGCTATTTGTTCTCTCTGCTGGCCAGGGTAAGCTCAAATTTTTAATGGACTATAGATTTCATGGACTAAAGTTTAAGAATAAGTAATGACAGCCATCGTGAACCAGCCTCAGATGAGAGTTTTTCAAACATTAATGAACTGGTGCTGGTTCTTCTTCTTTCATGTCTCAATCAAACCCTTGTCTTCCAAAATGAAGCCACTTTCTTGGCTTTGTTGTTGGTCAAAGCCAACTGTTGCTGTTATAAATATATATTCATCAGTGGAGCTGAGCCATCAAATTTAGGAACAGATTTTCTCAGAGCTTCTGTTGTTTCTGTCCACATGGTGTGTTGGCTTTGGTCCCTCCTCCTTGCTTCTAATATTAGCCAAACAAGAAGCATTTGTGTATGTGCTTACACAGACACATTATCATGTCATTTCTAGTCTGAGAAAGTGCTCCTTTCTCACTCACCTTGGGCAAAGTAACCATTGTTTACAAGTGAACAAACAAGGAAGATTTTTGTAAAATGGGACAGAGCTATTTGTATGTATCACATTTATTTTTCTTTTTTAACCTTTCAGGCTGTGGCTGACATACAGCAAAGTGATTGATGCTGCCATTTATGAGCAGACAAGTTAGTAACTTTTCTGATTGTATTTGGTCTTCAGGGAACAATGAGCCCAAATGTTGTGAGCCAGTTTTCCTTCCCAAGTGGCCCTAATTGTGTCTTGAGTTTTTCTCTGGGTGTTTCTTGTGCTATACATGAAGGGAGGGACACATTCCATCAAAATATGTTGGTAAGATTGGAGTGGGGAAGACATGAACCAATTCCTTCACATTTCTCCTGAGCAATGCTTAAAGTCTGGTCAAGTTATCCTCCTATGGTAAAAGATAGACTCTTACGGACAGCGACTCAATGCCGAGTGTCAGGCAGTGGTTAACTAACCTGACCACCCTACGGACTAACAGCCTTGACTGCCCAAGTCAACAGAGAAGGGTGATGGTCTCCAAGTGGATTAAATCTCACTTGAATCCATCTTGATGGAGGGCAGCAGCTTCATCAATACTGGACTGGGGCTGAGGAAGACTTTGTGTGCCAAAAGGGCTCAGGACCAGAAAGTGACTTGCAGAACTGGATCAGTGGTGTGGATGTCATGCTGTGATGCAGAAGGCAAATGGAAGACCACTGCATTATATTCTTAGGACAGTCTTCTTAATTGATTGCCATGATGATTGACAATATTCGTATTTGGATACAACAGAAGAAGAATGGCTAGGTGCTACAGCAGGAATGGCAGGTAAGGTGGCTCTTCCTTGACAGCCAGTCGTATCCAACTCTAGGGTTCAGTGCTCATCTCTGTTTACAGTCCAACACCCAGTGCTGTCTGAGTCTGCAGACATTTACCTTTCCACCAAAGTGGTACCTATTTATCTACTTGCAATTTCTTGTTTTTGAACTGCTAGGTTGGCAGGAGCTCAGACATAGATGGAAGCTTGCTCTGTCATGGAATACTCGGGTATTGAACCCCAACCTTCCAGTCTTCAAGCTCAGTGTCTTAATCACTATGTCGGGTACCATCCTCCAATTTGGTTGAATATTCCAATTTTGCTATCTATGCATGAGGCAGTCATACAGGAAGAAGTGTTTAACTGGAGCATAGTGTCAGCTCTGCCATCAGAAGATGTGTTTCTGTGTGCAGGAGGATAAATCAAAGGCAGAGTTTGGAAGGGTAAGCTTTTTTGGTTTTCTGTAGCCTACAAAGTAATTTTTCCAAACTCTGGAATTAGAAAGTGATCACACTGCGAGCAGTATGTTGTATCTAAGCTGCTCGCAAGACGTTCACTCATATTTACTTGGGTCTTAGCCCAAGCTTTACCTGCTGATTTTCCTTCCATTGCTTAAGATTGAAATGTCAGGCATTCAGACAGAACTGAGCCACAAAAGGGGCATGGATTTCAAAGCAGTTGGTCCAGGATGTGTTGACCAAAGGATTAGATTTTGCTCCATTTTGCTGCCTTGGATGTTGTTACTGTGGGCTTATGCAGTTTCCCCAGGAATCTCTGTCATGCAGTACCTGGGTCTCGAACTGCTGACTTGCCAGCCTTCCAGCTAACAAGGCAAGCTTCTTAAACACTGAGCAACACAAGGAACCTTTGATAAACAGGTTGACTTGGGGCACATGGATAGGTGTGTCTCTATGTGGTTTCTGAATCTCTAGATGTTGTCTGCCCCTGCTAAAAATTCTGGGTGACCAGCAATCACTTTCTGTCTTTGGACTTGCCCTGTAATCTTAGATTCAGGGACTTTACTGACTGATTTCCCAATCTGTTTTGATCAGTTACGTGCCAGTTTACACTGCTTTGTTGTTGTTGTTCAGTCACACAGTCAATTCCGACCCTTTGCAACCCCATGGACCATCGCATACTAGGCACCCCTATCTTCCATCCTCCTCCTCAACCTGCCCAGCTCTGTGCCCATTGTGTCTACAGTACCGTCTAGCCATCTCATTCTCTGCCACCCCTTCTTCTTTTGTCCTTTCCCTTTCCCAGCATCAAGGCTTTCTCAAGTGAATCATCTCTTCTCATTTGATGTCCAAAGTACTTTAGCTTCATCTTCACTATTTGACCTTCCAAGGAGCAGTCAGGGTTGATTTCCTTTAAGATTGACCTATTTGTTTTCCTCGCTGTCCAGGGGACTCTCAAAACTCTCCTCCAACACCACATTTCAAATGTGTCTATTCTTCTGAGCTCAGCTTTCCTAATGGTCTCACAACCATACATTACCACCAGGAAGACCATTGCTTTGACTTTGTGAACTTTTGTTTTGAAGGTGTTGTCCCTGTTTTTCACTATGTTCCTCAGGTTTCTCAAGAATCAGTTGCCTTTTTATTTCATGGATGCAATCACCATCTGCAGTGATCTAGGATCCTAAGAAAACAAGATTTGTCACTGCTTCTACTTCTTCCCCATCTATTTTCCCAGGGACTGATAGGGCCTGTTGCCATTATCTTGTTTTTCTTGATGTTGAGTCTCAAGCCAACATTTGCACTCTCTTCTTTCAACCTAAACAAGAGCTTTTTTTAGGTCTTCTTCATTTTCTGCCATTTAGGGTAGTTTCATCTCAAATTGTTGATGTTTCTCCCAGCAATTTGAATTCCAACCTGTGATTTATCCAGACCTGCATTGCACACTATGTGCTCTTTTACACTGTAACACTGTTTACACTGTAGTGTCTTCAAATTTTTACCTTATGTGCCTGAGTTCCTGGGTCAAGACAGGCCAACGATATCCAAATATGAGATGATGTATGAGCGTATATATGAGATCCAAACCCTGTAGCAATCCAGAAGACATGACACAGCTACCAGCAAAGACCAATATGATGATATCAAAGCAACCCAGGCAATGACATCCAGAGAAGTGGGACTGGCAGAGAAGGAAAAGCAGTAATGTGTGGGAATAACATGACAATGAGTTGTGTTCTGCACTGATTCTGACTGTTTCCTGGTGGAATTTTATCTGAACAAAAAGGAGGCGGAGATAAGAACCATGGTTTGGGATGATTGTGGGAAGACAGCTTGTGTTTGCACAAGAATCTACAAGGAAGTCCTTTTGAATAAAGTCGGAAGACAGCAGGATGACTACTGAGGGTTGACTGCAGAGTGGATCCATCTTAATTCAAATTAAATGACTTTAATTAACGTAATCTCTGCTTCCAGAAGCAAGTTTGTGCACCACATGTTTATCTGTATGTGCCTGATTATAGTGTATTCTCACCTTGAACAATATTTTGATTAAGAAATGCAAAACAATTAGCTGTCAGCTGTGTATGATAAAGTCAGGGCCAAACGAACTATGATGGCGGGGGGAGGGGGACTTCTTCTCATCCATACTCTTTTGCTTATCCTTTATACTAATTGGGGATACTTTTTTTGAGTGTCAATCTTTAGGTAGGCAAAAATGGTCCCACTCACACTCATGAGAAAGAAAGATCAGCATGTTGGCAGTTTCACATCTGGCCAAGACAAGGAAGAAGAAGCAAACATAGGGGAATCCCAAGGTTTGTAGGAGAATGGGGGCAAAGGAAGGAAGGAAGGAGCAGAGAAAGGGGAAAGCAGGTAAATAGATGCAGAATGCAAGTGAGCTCCTACTGGAATGAAGATGGCCATGTCATGAATGGGGACTGAAAACTGAGAATGCAGAATGACGGAAATAATCAATTGCAATTTGGGCTGCTTATGGCATGATCCAGGAACTGCAGCGGCTCAAGTGGTTAACATGCTGAACTCGGTGAGTAAAAGGTCAGAGTTGTGTCTAGAGTCCTTTTATGTGTATCAGCTGGGGAAAATAGAAATAAAATAAATAAATAAACAAGTCTAAATAAAAGAAAAGAAAATTTCCCTGACAGAAGCTTCTGGAGGCATGGTTGTCTTGTATATTTTGCAATTAAAATTGGGAGCTCTAGGATAGTTAACTTGGTTTGGGAAATGAATTAATACCATGAGCTGTATGATTTCTTGTCTTGTTCCAGAGATCTTGCTTTCCCAACCATTATTGCCCATAAGCCTCTTACACACTCAAAAATATCTGCTATTGAGACAGTAACATGCCTGGTTGAAAAGCAGAAATCTGAAACCCAGATTTAGTATTGTTTTCCTCAGTTGTAGTTTCCTGCAGGATATGGATCTGTAAACAGATATTACTGCAAAATATGCAATATTAAATTTGTTCCTGTCAGTCCTTCCCTCCCACCACATTTTCCCCAGTTAAATTTTGCTTAGCAATTCACTTCTTGTCACCTAACCCCAAAAGAATACAGTGTTTCTGGGTCATTTGGTTTCTTCCAAAATCAAGAACTTCATATAATGCTACTGGGCTCCCCCTCATACATCCTAGAATTCTGAGGGCTGTGTTTATTGCCTCTCACAGGAAAGTGCTGTAGTCTAGCCAGGTTATCCTACTTTGATAATAAAGTAGGCCATACTGCCAGTAACTCAACGTCGAGCATCAGGCGGTGGTTAAGTAATCTGACAACCTTGAGGATTAGTGCCTTTGTGAAGTCCACAGGGAAGGGTGATGGTCCCCAAGTGGATTAAATCCCACTTGAATCCATCTTGATGGAGGGCAACAGCTTCGTCCATCCTGGCCTGAGGCTGATGAGGACTTTGTGTGCCAAAAGGGCTCAGGACCAGAAAGTGACTTGTGGAATGGGATCAGTGGCATGGGTGTCATGCTGTGATTCAGAAGGCGAATGGAAGGCCACTGCATTCTATGCTCAGGACAGTCTTCATGGCTGATCACCATGAGGATCGCCAATATTTGGAATTGGATACGGCACAAGAAGAAGATGGCGAGCTGCATCAACTGTTCTCTAAACTTAGAATGTTGCCTATGACTTCATCGAGCATTTTCTGTGCACTCCACTGGGAGTTTTGTATTCCGGCATTGTCTTTCACAGTGGCTGTTTAAGGGGCATTGTTCCGTGGAAGAGAAATATGAGCCACTCAGAAGCATTTGAACTGCTGTAGTTAAAATGGGAATAAAAATGACCGTCATTCCCAGAGCTTGTAATGTGAAGGTAAACGTAATAAGGATTTGTAGGTGGGCAGACCAGGATTCAACAAGGTGTGGGATTAGTTCTACTTTCCCATGTGGCCTTCCACTTTGCATGCCTTGAAAAGCAGTCTGTCCTGCTAGACAATACACTGAAGGGAGATAAATTGTCATCTGCTATTTTATTGAACCTCCTTGTTAGACAGAAGGGCAGACCAATTTACATGAAACTGTGTATACTAATTTGTATGTAGAGATGCAAAATGATTTCTTTAATTCAGAAAGAATAGTCACACATTTCACTCTCATGCAAAAGTTAATGGCCAGGTGAGACATTTACTGCTTTGGAGGGTGATGTTCAGGAGGTGCTCACTTTAAATGGGCAGATTCAAGGTCTGTGGACTTCCTTCTCGGGGTTCTTTGTCTTTAAACCTGACTTGGACTGGAAGTCCTTCAGTTGGAGGACTTTTCTTCCTTTAAAGCAGACACACTTATCTCTCTTACACACTCTCTCCCTTCCTTTCTCCATCTGAGTATTTATTGGGAGCAATAAAACAGTGATTGTAATACAGGTATGTCTAAAAGTAAAGGTCTCCCTTGCTCGAAAGCCAGTCGTATCTGACTCTAGTGTTTAGTACTCATCTCTTTTTATACCTAACGAGCTAGCGCTGCCTGCTTCTGCAGACATTTCCATGGACATTTTCCATGGGACACTGTTTACCTTTTCACCAAAGTGGTACCTATTCATCTACTTGCAATTTCTTGCTTTCAAACTGTTAGGTTGGCAGGAGCTGGGACATAGATGGGAGCTCACTCCGTTGTGCAGTGCTTGAGTATCAAATTCTGACCTTCCAGTCTTCTAATTCAGCATCTTAACCACTTGAGCCACTTGACTTTCTTAGTCTTTCAGAGAATCCTTTTAGCCTTAAAATCAAAAGAAGTTGATCTAATCTACCTGGCCTCTCTCCACAGGAAGGCTCTCGGGTGAGATGTTTCTTTGTAGTTCATATCTTCTATGTATTTTTGATAGATAGAAATCATTTAGAGATTTAGAGCTAAATTCTTGTCATTTTCCATGGAGATGGGTTCTGTCAAAGCCAAATTGGACCCAGATGAGAACCCGCACGCACGCACGCACGCACGCACGCACGCACGCACGCACGCATGCACGCACGCACGCACGCACGCACACACACACACACACACACACACACACACATGCAAGCTGCACAGTAGGCCAGTAGGCCTTGTCCTCCACTGTTAACATCAGATTCTAGACGACTTCTTCTTCTTTTTTACAAAAACCAAGTTTCTCCAAGAAAAATTTGCACCCCCAGATCACTGCATAAACTAATCTGTGGTGCACACCCTTCTTCGACAATTGTTGAGTGGCAATGAAGATAGCAAAGGAATGATTCCTTTTTAACATTTATTTGACATAGGTAAATGAGTGAATATACATGAATAAATGACTCATTGGTGAAATGACTCATGAGTGGATGGAATATGAATGAATGTACTCATGAGTAAACTAGTGAATGTATATTACTTAACCAAACATTTGTAAGCAATGTTTCATATAGATGACAAAAACAATATTGGAAGATACTTATTATCTATGGTAGTTATCCAACAGAATAAATATGATCAAATGCAAGTATACATTACTTAAGTGAGCATTTCAAAATAAAGTTTCATATAAATGGCAAAAATGACTAAAGCAAATGTATACAACCTTGACAGAACCCTTTTCATGGGGTTTGGCTTACTTTGAGACCTGGGGCTGCTTATTCTCCACCACTTTTTTTTAACCTATACTTGGCAGCACTGCGGTGGCTTAGTGGTAAAGATGCTGAGCTTGGAGATTTGAAGGTTGGGGTTTGATACCGGAGTGCTTCACAATGGATCTTGTGGACATGAAAGGGGCCTCATTCGGGCATCCCCTGAGCAGAGTTTCTCCAGCAAAAATCCTTTCAACCCAGAGTAATCTCTGACACAAAATGGGTTATTTACTTGTCCTTTGACCTAACATGTTTTCCAGCTTAAAATCTATATGACTTGTGCATACATCTCTCAGTAAAAGTGAACCTCTTAAAGGATGTTCTGCAAACAAGGCCAGTTTGGTAGAACTTGCCAAAAGGTGCCTTTCCTGACAAATGTGTCTCTTTCCAAAATGTTGGCAACTCGGTTTTGGAAAATGCACAAAATCCCTCTGTAAATTCCCTTGTTTCTTGCTGAGGAGAATTTCTCCCCCACCCCTGCATTTTCTTCTTTCTCACATGAAGACACCGTATTATCTTTTAATATGTTGCTCCATGATTTACAGTGATTGCCTTTTTAACTGGATCAGATTTGTCAAGGAAAGGATCTTTGACCACTGTGAAGGCTTTGGATATGAGGGGTTTGAGGATTTGTTATATCATTCACAGAAATGTGGCATTAAATTAAGAAGCTGGCATAAATTTTCATTTCATAACCTATATATGGCAGCCTACAGGGACTTTGTAAAGCTTCTCATTTTGCTGACTGCTGTATAATAATCCTGCTTTGGATGGTGAGCAATTTGTCACCTGGTGCATTAATTTGTGCAATTGGAAAACAAAAGCTTATATTGTCTTTATGCAAAACCCACTACTTTGGCTAATGCAGCTGCTTATGAGGAAAAAAACCATCAAAACAAACCTTGGTTTTTTAAAAATCTTACTATATACCTTTTTTCAGTGGGATGTCTGTGGTGGCTCAGTGGTTAAGAAGCTCTCCCTGTTAGCTGGAAGGCTGGCAAATCAGCAGTATGAGACGTGAGTACTGCATGAGAGTGCCTCTCTCTGACCCAGCACTTGGGGACATGAAAGGAGCCTCATTCAGGTGCCCCCTGAGTGGAGTTTCTCCAGCAAAATTCCTTTCAACCCGGAATAATTTCTGACATTGCACAAAACTTTCCTTTTTTTTTTGTTCAAAAAAGGTATGTAACTCTTCTGTGTAACTCCAACACAGTGTATGTGTGTGTGTGTGTGTGTGTGTGTGTGTGTGTGTGTGTGTGTGTGTGTGTGTGTGTGTGTGTGTGTGTGTGTGTGTGTGTGTGTGTGTGTGTGTGTTGTTTTACCACTGGGTGCAATTTGCAAAATTGTGTGAGTTGTGTTGTTCCTAAAATTAGGACAGCTGTTAATTTGTGTTATTGTTGTTGTTTTTTAAATAAAATTGGAGTAAACAAGCTGTATCTCACTGTGCCTCATTTCCCCCAGCAACACAAGATCAAGCCCATGGCTGGTGGACTTCTTGTAGGTAACTGTTTGGTGGCTGCATGGAGGGAATACCATACTTCAGAAGGCTCCAGTCTGATCCATGGCTCGTTTAATATTCATTTCCATGTCTGAGGCTAGAAGCTTGTATTTTTAAAAGAGATGGGAGAGGGGAGAGAATAATGAAAATAGATTAGGTAAAAGTCACCCTTGCTTTGAGAACCAGTTGTATCCAACTCTAAAGTTCAATGTTCATCTCTGTTTATAGCCAAAGAGACAGGACTGTCTGAGTCTGCAGACCTTTCCATGGACATGTGGCAGGCATGCACAGAAACACTGTTACCTTTCCCACTGAAGTGGTCCCTATCTATCTTCTTGCAATTTCTTGCTTTCGAACTGCTAGGTTGGCAGGAGCTGGGACAGACGATGGGAGCTCACTGCGCTGTGCGGTACTTGGGTCTCAAACCTTCCAGTCTTCAAGTTCAGCGTCTTAACCAGTTGAGCCGCCGCAGTCCCTGAAAACAGATTACTAAGGAGCTAAAACATGTATTCTAGGCTCCAGGAGAATGATGGCCTAAGCATGCCCCTGTTTTTAATGTTTTCTTTTCTTATATGTTTTTAAACCAGCTTTTCTCTACCTCTTTTTTTTTTAAAAAAAAAAAGAGGTAGAAAAGGTCATGAACTCTATGCTCAATTCTGAATGTTGTCCTGAGGCTCAGAAATCAGACAAGGTTAAGAAAATCTTTCTTTCTTTTTTAAGAAAAGGGGGGGGGAGGAATATGGGCTTTTTTATAATTTCATTTATTCATGCCTGTCCCTTAAAGAACTCCCTCTTTTCCTTAATGCAAAAGAGGTTTGTATTTTGTTTTGTCTTCTGTTGTTTGCCTCTGGGGATGACTAATGCATTTTGCTTGTATTTTAAAGTTTAAAGAGATTAATTGAATAAAAATAAAGCATATACTGGTGAGTCCACAAACATTCCCTTTCCTCAATTGTAAAATGCTACCATTTATCATGAAACTTTGCTTCTAAGTACTGTATCTTGTGTTTGGTTTAACACCCTCTGCCTCCAAGCTGTTGATTTTAGCTGATGGAATATGCCATAAAGCTGAATTTTTAAAACTCAAGGACACACCAAACTCAACCAAGCAAAAAGCATACTTAACCCCTCTTGCCTTACCTATGAAAAAACACAAAAACACATTATGGGTTTGTTTAACTAACTTTGTCTCTTTCTAGGAGATTAGGCACCCATGAAACATTAGGCACCCATGAAACAATTACCTTATTGTTTACATGATAATGATAGGAAAGATAACAACTTGGAAACAGCTATACTTAAACATATTGACCTGTCAGTTATACCCACTGGCATAACTGAAACAATGTAATGTAAATCTCAGTTGCAAACTGCTATACGGTATTTAATTTAATTTTAATTTAATAGATTTATATACCACCCGATCCAATGAACTCTGGGCAGTGTACACAGGTTAAAACCAATATAAAACAATTATATGGATGGGGCAAACATTCAGAGACCTACTGTGGATATCTGAAACAGTGGATAACAGCAAACTGTATATTTTACACTGCAGACAGTGGTCTCTGGTGGCTAACTCTGCTAATGTGTTATAGAAATACATATCTATTATGTATAGCAGAATTATTTTACTGCATATTTTTTGACCCACAGATAACTGGAAAATGGGGCTACTTAACCCATGAATATTGGGGGTGGAGGGCTTGAAATGTGAATTAAAAACCCAAGTCAGGCATTTGTTGTGTTGATTTACATGTCTGTTGATTTTGGAACGTAATAAAGATTGATTGATGTGTCTCAGCATAAACAATGGCCATTGGTGATACTGACTTCTTGACTTGCAACAACCCACCATTTTGATTGATCTTGAATGTGTTGTGCTAGTGTGAAAATATGCCACAGTTCCAGGAATAATAAAACTAAACAGTGAAACAGATTGCTGTTGGCTTTTCATGAGCAATGCATATCACTGCCAATTTTAACCTTTTTAAACATTAGAAAAAAAAATAAGCCTCTCAATTAAAAATGGTTAGCCCCAAAATTACATTTATATACTACCCCCATAGTGCTTAGTTCACTCTCTGAGTGGTTCTCAAGGTAATTAGCATTTCCCCCCCTGTCCCAAACATGCTGAGTATGTTATACTGATCCTGGAAGGATGGAGGACTGAGTCAGGTTTGAACTTACAACATCAGCAGTTTTGGCTGAAATACAGCAG
The DNA here is from genome assembly GCA_030440675.1 of Furcifer pardalis. NCBI lineage: Eukaryota > Metazoa > Chordata > Lepidosauria > Squamata > Chamaeleonidae > Furcifer > Furcifer pardalis. Next base: position 300,278,746 of record CP126890.1, on the reverse strand, counting down.
TTTAACCACTATGCTATGAGGACTCTCAAATTTTTGATGATAGTGAGCATCAGTAGCATTGCGGGGGGGGGGGGGGACTCACCCCAGGTGGCATTTTTGGGGTGTATGGAAGTTCTTGGACTACAATTCCCAGAATCCCTAGCAGGAGGGGGTGTCCGCATCAACCAGGGGGTGGCAAATTTGGCTTACACCCCGGACAACTGAAATCCACACTGCACTACTGGTGAGCATTGCCAGATTGTCTTGAAACATCTTTTGACTTTTCAACCTATGCAATAGAGAAATCATCCATCATTTTAAGGTAAGTTTTTCATTCTGTTGTTTTGGTGGCAGGGGAAGATGGATAAAAATGGGGATCAATAGGTGATAAACTAAGACAAAAGTGTAAAGCCAGAAAGAATCTGGATGAGTCATTTAATTTTAGACTCATGTTGTAATTAAAGCATCCATGGTTATCTGGAGGGAGACTCACAACCAGCACTATGCTGTCTATGCAACTGGAACAGAGCAAAAGCTCAATAGAAATTGGTGGGAGTGAACTTTAAAAACATGGCAGTTGTTGTAGTCTGGCTAGATTATCCTGCTATGATAATAAAGTAGACCCTACTGCCAGTGACTCAATGCCGTGAGTCAGGTGGTGGTTAACTAACCTGACAACCCTGAGGATTAGTAGCCTTGGGTGCCAAAGTCCACGCGGAAGGCTGATGGTCCCCAAGTAGATTAAATCCCACTTGAATCCATCTTGATGGAGGGCAGCAGCTTCATCAATACTGGCCTGGGGCCGAGGAGGACTTTGTGCCCAAAGGGCTCAGGACCAGAAAGTGACTCGTGGAACTGGATCAGTGGCAGCTCTTCCAGTGGCTTAATGGTTAAGACACTGAGTTGGAGACTGGAAGGTCAGGTTTTGATAACTGAGAGCTGCACTTGAGGACATGAAAGTAGGCTCATTCAGGCATCCCTTAAAAATCCTTTCAACCCAGAGAAATCTCTGGCATGAAATTATTATTAGTGGTATGGGGGTCATGCTGCGATGTGAAAGGCAGGTAAAAGGCCACTGGATTATATTATTCCCAGGTTAATTGCAATGATGGTCACCAATGTTTGGATTTGTATATGGCAGAATAATAAGAAGGCAGAAGGGTTAGACTCAACTCATGCATTTTAACTCAGGGTGTAAAAACTAGAATCAGGATGAAAGAGTGGCTGAAATCCAGTTTAAGGGGGAAATTTTGAACAAAAGACTGATCACTCAGCAATTTCCCTCCTTTTGCCAATTTTCCATTGATGTGATCTGTTGCATACTTAATTTTGCAGTTGCCACTCAGAGGTAGAGGAGCTTTTGTGATTGCTCTTACGCAACTGTGTTACGTAATGAATATTTTGTTAACAAAATGTTACTTAAATCAGATCTCATCTTTCAGTTGTGTATCTGCTTGTCTGTCCAGATGGGTTTGACAATGAAATTAACGTTGGCTTTCATCAGCCTAGCATTAGCAACATCTCTGATGAGGAGGCTAATGCTATTTGTCTCATCTTCTCTTGCAAAACCATTTATCCTAGTGGTAGATGAAATATCCTGTGATGATACATTTCACAGGAACCTTATTATCTCATAATCCCATATTTCACTGAAACATTAGCCCTAAAGCAGCACTTTGAAAAGGTGTGGATTTTCACATTCTGGCTGAATTGGAGAGCTTTCAAGCAGACTGTTCCTTTTCCAACAGTAATTTGCATGTCAGGAAAGCAGCAATTTTGGGTGATGAAGTAGCCACATTTCTGAAGTACCCAGAATTTATTAAGGACTGAATAGGGCTGTACTATAAAAATTGCACTGGATATTATTATTATTATTATTATTATTATTATTATTATTATTATTATTATTATTATTATTATTATTATTATTATTATTATTATTATTATTATTATTATTATTATTATTATTATTATTATTATTATTATTATTATTATTATTATTATTATTATTATTATTATTTTGTTGTTGTTGTTGTTGTTGTTGTTGTTGTTGTTGTTGTTGTTGTTGTTGGAATTTCTCTCTGCTATTTTGAGTACAAATAACACAAAATAACATGCAAACCAGTTCCTAAATTTCTTCAGCCAACAGTTCAGATCCAACCTAAACTTATGTTCCCATTTATTCTACTGCAAATAATCAGCATAAGTCATGCTCTTTGCTTCTTATTACACAACTGACACATTTTACATTAATTGCATTTATGGCCATGTAATCAATTTGTTGAACTGAAGGTTGTTTAGGAGCAGGTTCTTTTTTTAAAAAAGTTTTGGCCAGTCTGTGAGCTCAACGTGTGGTCGGTAACCCCTCCATTTTTGAGCTTGTATAGTATTGCATAAAATAAATTATACAAGATGATTTTGATCTGCATTTGATAAGTGCATGGCTATTTTGTTTATTTCTAGAATATCTGCAAATACACTGAAGTCTGTGAAGACATATATTCATAATACAAAATCTAAAAACGTAACAGAGAAATCCAAATGGATTGTCCACCACCACCACCCGCATTAAAAATTGACATGAAACCAGTCCAGAAAAATGGTAGAACTCATTAAAATAATGTAGCACTTTATAATAGTTTTGTGGCAGAAATTATTCTGGGTTGAAAGGATTTTTGCTGGAGAAACTCTTCTCAGGAGATGCCCAGATGAGGCTCCTTTCATGTCCCCAAGAACTGGGACAGAGATGGACACTCAGTCCGTCATGCAGTACTTTCCAGCCTTCCAGCTAACAAGGCGAGCTTCTTAATCACTGAGCTACCACAGGCCCATATGAGCTAGAGCTTCTCTTTCAGCCGATTCCCTCAACTGACAATCTTTTTTCCTGAACATTGTAGCATTTTAAGATGTTCAGGAGCAAAGATTGTCGAGGGAATCAGCCAAAAGAGAAGCTCTAGCTCATCCAAACCCCACAGGAAGACTTCAATTCCCAGAAGCCTAAGTCAGCACATTGGCTGGTCTGTACTTTGGGGAATTGACTTAGACATCTGGGAATTGAAGTCCAAAACCCAAAAGTTGGGAATCACTGATCTAACTCAAAGTAGAAAGTGCAGCTCATATTAAATTTTTGGGAGAAGTGTCTTATCTCCTCAAACCAAGTCTTTCTTATTTGTCTTTTAGACTATCTTTCTGTAGTGCCTATCCTGTTAGCAACAATCATGTCTTGGACCATTGTCCCAGTGGTCTCTCAACTTTTATATGTGCATTAATAAAGTGACAGATTTCTCATTCACACATGCACATTAAAACATTATCCAAAATCCTCATGCATAGCTGCACAAATGGTCTGAATTTTGGAAGGAAATTATACCAAGTTGAGATACTATCAGGATTTTTTATTCATTAAAGTCTACTGTGAATGTCAGTCTCAAGTTTTTCTCTTCATTCAGTTGAATTCTGCATTTTTTTCAATCCATGAATATCCGGTAATAACAACTAAAGGCCACCAGATGGCATTCATTTTACATCATTCTTTGAAGTTCCCACATAGATAACACTTTCTCATGTCACTGTCCATATTTTATAAACAGCAGCTTTGAGTTTGAAACCAATAACATAGACATAATGATGTCCTGAAAAAACACCAAGTGAAATAAGTGTAAATGAAAAAAACATCAAAAGTTAAAATAAAATTTCATCTAAGAGGCAGAAGGTCCCACTTGGATATATTACTATAACTATCTCAACAAAGAATTTTTTAAAAGACAAAGAGACCCAGCTTCTGTAATATCCATTGTGTGCTGACTGTTTTTGATTTTTAAAAAGTGGTTGATAGGGGTTCAGAAGAGTTTTGCTAATTATAAATCATAAAAGATTTATTTTCAATGGTTTAACACTAATTTTAGCACAAGACCCTCACTGTTCTCTGGTAGTAATGTCCCATACCACAATAAAGAAATTGGTTTGACAAGAATAGACTTTTAGTCCCTCTGGTGGTAGTTCTTATAGTTCAACAGATTTTGGTTAATAAGTTAAAATTCCAAATGCTATTCATGTAGATTCATGGGGAGGTTTAAATAAGGTAAAGACCTTAGTGGACAAAAATCCAGGTGTCAAACCAGGGGGAGTTTGGGAACGCTTGGGGGATTTAAGTTGTAATAGTGTGATATTCCTGCACAGATTGTTGTGTATTATTTCCTAAAGCAAGCATTTTATGCATTTCCTCCCTGAACTAAACTGTGCACATAGTTTCCTAATAAGGGGACACCAAGTGGTATAAATGCAGATGAAAAACAAAATCAAAAGTTCAATTCTACAGACAGAAGTTAAAGTACAACTACATCATGGAAATACATCACAAGCCTCTATGATGTACAAATTTTTCAGGAAAGAAGAAGGACTTTGTCTCATTCTTAGTACTTAAAAGTATAAAATTAATATTTTCATAGTGAGGCACATAATTTTATAGGGAAACAATTTTATTTTCCTCCTCTAAATCAGGGAGCATTTCCTTCAAAACTATTGAATCTTTCATTGGATGGTAAGTCAATACTTAGATAGGGCAAATCAATGGATTTCAATTACAGCCTGCTTATTATCCCTTTCTTACAATCTATGGCCTTGAGTTGACACACAGTTGAAAGATACTGGTTGCTCATCTGCCTTGATGTTGAACCTGAGGCCAATAAACTTCTTTAGATGACCATTCAAGCTTTAGTGCTGTCTTTTCCCTGTTTCCAGTGCAGGATGAGCAATAGGGGAAAATGTTTTGAGAGGACTGCTGAGAAATAGATGATTTTAAAAACTCATAAGAATTTGATTTGCTGCAGTCTACTTTGAGGAAAGAAAGAAAGAGGTGGAAAGATTGAAGAGCGATTAATCAGTTTTGTTCTATTCCAGGTTCAGTTGAAACCTCCTTAGGGTCACCCACAGATAGATGTACAATTCTGTTTTTTGTTTTTGTAGAGAACTTGGAGTGGAAACAGGTTAGGTTTCCATGACAATGTTTATGACACATGCTTCCTGTTTACTGCATCATCACCTAGCAATTTACTTCCTTTCTCTCAATTTTCCTTCTATCACAACCATTCAGTGTAATTTTTATGTTTCTCAGATATCATTGAGACCTTATAAATGCTTTTGGCCTGGTAGGATATTACCAGAGAGAGGTTAGTGAAAAACATTGTTCCAATCTGGCTTTTTGCAAAAATTTGAGAATAATTTGCAAAATGCTTCATAGCTGACACAGAAGGTGTGGGAAGAGTTCAAAAACTGAAAGTGGGAGAAAGCAGGACTCAGCAGTCAAAACAACTAAGAGTCTTGAGGCAGCTTTTAGTCTAGCAAGTTTTATTAGATATGAGTTATTTTGACATGGCCTCTTTTTTGAGTCTCATAGAGTACATTGTTCAAGACACTGGTTTATATGGACATGGGATCTGGTAATGGCAGTGGGACAGAATGAAATGAGATACTGTACAGAAAATAGCAATTGTGTTACAGCCGCTAACCATAAATATTCAAAGGTACTTCATACTAGGGAGATGCATTCGGATTCCAGACTATTCAGAATTGACCAAATAATGCCATATTCTGACAGCTCTGAGCACAACTGATTTAGAATTGGATTAGTTCTGAATCAAAATTGGATTTGTTCTGAATATCTGTAATGATCATTCTTAACCTTCAAAGTACCATTTATTCCTAAAGATAGAAATAAGGCTGGGTTTTTTGCTTAAACAATGTTGAAGAAAGAAGTCATAGGTGTCCATAAGTCATCAAGGTGTTCATAATTCCTGGAAATTCCTCTTTGCAAAAACTAAATAAAATGGCAAAGTGTAGACACAGCAGGAAAGCATGGAATAACTGGCGCATTTTAAGTAGGAAAAATGCGTTCTGCTATGCTTTTGATCTTTCAAAGTCCCTGCAACAGAGTGACGGCCACTGTCACATTGTGCAACATGTATTATTTACAGCAGAGTATTTTTGCACCATTTTGCCTTGAAAACACTCAAGTTCTTTTTCCAGATGAGCTGAGCCAAAGAACAGGATTCTCCTCTTTTCTGGTCAGAATATCCTGCAATAGTCCAATACATACACTACTTGTATTTCTATGTATTTCCATCCAAAGATTTTCAAGATGCCATAATCATCGGCTGCAATTCGTATCCAAGAATGCATTTCCCCCCCTGAAGCAGGAAAAAATGCCATTGGTGTGAATTTGTTTAAGGTAGATCTCAGCCTGCCATGAAGTGACCCACACATTATGATCATGGAGCCATCTCCTGCAGCACATATGAAATGAGACATGCAGGATTTACCACTGGGAGTGTAATGGACTGCCACAGCCTTGAGAATATTATCAAGGCACACCTTCATGGCCAGTCCATCTGGCATGGCCTCCATGACTGTTGGGAATCAGAGTTCCTCCTCTGCTCATTTTGCCATTGGGCCCAATAGGATGGTTTCCAGTGGCATTTTCTCCACTGAGGGGGTCATCACCCCACCTAAAGAGGCTCATCCGCCCATAGCCATTGGTCCCTTTAGGGAGTCAGGTTATTTACCACCACCCAACACTCGGCATTGAGTTGCTGGCTGTATGATCTACTCCATTACTGGAACAGGCTGTCCGGCCAGACATTGGCATAATAATATTAATAATGTTTCATCAAGTCAAATCAGAATTATGGTGACCACTGTTACCATAATTCATTGCACAAAAGTAGTTTGTGATTCTCTTCATCTGGAGGCACCCTTGGATTCTGCACCTTTCCCAAGACCACATAGGCAGGCTCCTCTCCAAGCACAATGTGGGATTGAATTTACAACCTCTGATTCTGCAGCTACATACGTAAACCACTGAGTAATCCAGTCAGCTTCAAGCTGAATAGAATGTCATTATTACATTGTTTTCTTTTTCAATCTTAGCTTTAAGTGACTTTCCTGCTTGTGTTATTAAACCCTTCATCTTTTAAATCCTGTAGGTGCAATTAGTGAGTTAATGGAAATGAGTCCTGAGGGTTGATTACATGGGATACATTTTTGTTATAATGAACAGATCTGCCCTACTGGGGCTCAGCTGGTACTACTGAACATTGTGAAACTATAACCTGTGCTGTTTTTTCATCAGGGATGGGAAACTGTCATTTTGTGGGACTTGAGATGTCCTTCAACCCTTTGGGCATCATTTACTGGATGTTTTAAAACTGTCCAAATCTAATTTTAATTGGATTTTTTTTTTCAAATTGACGTTAAAATAGCATTTATTTTCTTGACAGCTGTTGCATTACTTTTGTTGTGTTTGATTATCTCTTAGCTTACCCTCACCACCACTCCTTTCTCTCTCTCACACACAAATATACACACATAGATTTTGATTCAACAGATTCCCACACATATTACTAGAGTTTGTGCTAACCATAGATTGTTGCTTCTTCTTCTTTGCTTCTTCTTTTACCTCATTGGGCATCAAGGGATAGATTTTTGCTTAAGGCACAAATTGCACAGCAAGGAGCCATGGTATAATTAAAAATATTTCTTTCTCCTTACCCCTGGTTGATAGCTGGGGGAACAAGCCATGGATGTGTAACCATGGCTGGATGTTTGGAGATAATAACGAACCATAGTTTAAACCACTTGGCATCACATTGTGGTTAAGGCTTGTTAACAAACCATAGCACATTAAGGAAAACAGGATTCATGTGTCAGAAACAAAATTAAAACAAATCATTATGCAGCTTATCGTGGTGTGGATATAGACAGTATTAAAAAAGAAAACACAATTATTTCCTCAAGTCCCATAGGTGGTGGGTCATATATGTTATATATGTTTCCTTTCTTAATTGTATAATTTTTGTCTTTTTTGTTGTATAATTCCATGGGGGGGGGGAGATGACATGGATTTTTTAAAAAATAAAGTATAGTAACTTTTACAAGTTACTTATTTATAATATTTGCATACCAATCGATTTTAGTGCTAAAACATTACTCACAGAAGTTGACAACAGAGGTTGGCCCTTTGCCCTTTCTTGGTGGTAAAAATATGGAAAAGATTAATTAACTCAGAATTTGGCACTCATTTATGATACTATTTGCTACCTTAGATAGTCGTCTCATCCTGCATAACAGTAGGGCCAGGTTTGGCCTTAGATCTAGAAGATCTCGTTTCTGACACTGCAGTATGTAGGCTAAAGTTATCTTCTTAATACTCTCAACCTGATTTTTCTAATCTGACTATGGGTAGTTGTTGTTTTGCATCCAGGTGAAAAATAAGCTAAGCACTGGAGCATGTTTTTATGGTACCGTTATGCAGTTTGAGCTTTGTTTGCAGTACAATATAAAATGATTTCTTCCCCTTCCACCACCCCCGACCCAGACTTCCTATAATCCCATCTCATGATCACTTTCGGCTGCGCATTATGTCATCAATCTCCCAAGCTATGCTGCAGGAAAACACCATAATCATTACAAGAGCGCACTGGGCTGGTGGCCCATTGAGGATAAATTTATGTGGCCTTTTGCATCCTAACTCAGCTATGCGCACAAAACTCCTGCCACATCTTGTTAAAGAGGCTCTGAGCAGCCAATCGAAAAAGCCAACTCTTTTTTAGTCTGGTCGCTTCTGCAGCACATTGCTTTGCATCACCCACTGGGAATGTTTTTAAAATCATGTCTTTGTAGTTTTGCAAGTTGAATACTCAGGTCTTAGGGCACCAGCTGGGGGCCTCGAGAAGTGAGATGCTTCCACATCTTACAACAGGGAGAGAAATCTCAAAGCAGGCATTTCTGTTGAAGAGGAAAGACTGACCTTCATCTATGAGGTGGATTTAAAAGCTGGTCACTCATTTCTACCCATTTCCGGCTGCATACTAGTTCAAGACTCAGAGCAAAGGTGGTTGGACTTGCTGGATGTGAGTATGCCAAAATGTTTGTAGTGAGGAAAGGGGAGTGAAGAGAAAGGCATGCACACCTGAGTCTCTCCAAGTATGTAGAGCAGGAGGAGGGGCACCAGCATTGGACCTTATGAGCCTTTGCCATGGGCTGATGGAAAATTTTTACACAAGCCCCAGCAGCAGTGTGGCATCCAGGTAAACTCTCCATGTACCACACAATGTTGGACAGTGGTGGCTTAGTGCTTAAGACTCTGAGCTTGATGACCAGAAAGTCAGCAGTCTGTTACCTCCCCCAGCTCCTCCCAACCTAGCAGTTCGAAAGCAAAATGTTGTTGTTGTTAAGTGGCATGGTCAAGTCTGACCCTTTGTGACCCCATGGACTACTGCACGCCAGGCACCCCTATCCTCCACAATCCCCCGCAGTCCACTCAACTCCACACCCATTGCATCAACAATGCCATCTAGCCATCTCATCCTTGGTCACCCCCTTCTCCTTTTGCCTTTGATCTTTCCCAGCATCAAGGCCTTCTCAAGTGAGTCTTCTCTTCTCATTTGGTGGCCAAAGTACTTTAACTTCATATTTGTCCTTCCAAGGGTTGATTTCCTTTGGTATTAACTTATTTGTTCTCTTTGCTATCCAGGGTACTCTCAAAATTATCCTGCAGCACCACATTTTAAAGGCATCTATTCTTCTGTGCTCAGCCTTCCTTATGGTCCTTATGGTCCAGCTCTCACAGCCATACCTTACTACTGGGAATACCATTGCTTTGACTATGCGGTCTTTTATTGGCAGGGTGATGCCTTTACTTTTTATTTTGTTCCCTAGGTTTCTCATAGCTTGCCTATAGCAGTTTGAAAGCAAAATATTGCAAGTAGATAAACTGCTTCAGTAGGGAAGGTAACAGCATTCTGTGAGCTTGGGCATCTAGTCATACCTGCCACATGACCACAGAAATGTCTGCAGGCACAGACATGCTGGCTCTTTGTCTGTAAACAGAGATGAGCACCATCCCCAGAGTTGGACAGTTGAGATGGAATTCCAAGCAAAAACAGCACTGATAGCCGTAGTCACTACATTTGTTTTATCATCTGCCTGACCTCTGAAAACATTTAAAATTCTGCCTCTATGATGCTTTTTTACCTTGTTATCTGGGCTTCATCTGCAGGACTGGGAATTATACTTTAATCCAGTAGTGTTTCCGAAGTGTCCGTGTCTATGCCATTTGTACTCCTGATCACATACTTTGTGTTGCCTTGGGTCTGAAATGGAGCCTCTGTCTTAAAAAATTTCTCAGTTTTCTTTTCTTTTTGTCTTTCTTTAAACCTCAAGCTTATTTTTCTTAAAGTAGCTCCAACCCCACCTTCATGAAGAGATGTCAGGGAGGGATGCAATGAATGAAGACAACCTAAAAGATGCCAGAAGAATTCACAGGCTTGGGAAAAAACTGCAAATTATGCAAAAACACCAGCAAACTAAAAACTGAGCTGTGATCCTGCTAGTTCTTTGTATTCTTGATATGAAGAGGTTTATAGATCTTGAGCATAAAGAGTGTGTTTTAGGCTGATATTGTTATTTTAATTTATTGGCTTCTGTTTCATTGACTACACCAAGGCCTTTGATTGTGTGGACCACAACAAAATGTGGCAAGTAATTAAAGAGATGGGAATACCAGAACACCTTATATGCCCAATAAGAAATCTGTACAAGAGTCAAGAAGCAACAGTTAGGACAGAATATGGAATGATGGAGTGGTTTGGAATAGGAAAAGGAGTAAAACAAGGCTGCATTTTGTCACTCTGCTTATTCAACTTGTACACAGAGCACATAATGCGCAATGCAGGGTTGGACGAATCACAAGTTGGGATCAAAATTACTGGAAGAAACATCAACAACTTGAGCAGGGCCGGATTTTCCTATAGGCTAACTAGGCTTCAGCCTAGGGCCTCAAGATCAAGTGGGGCCTATATATTGATATATATCACAGTAATGATGTATTTTATTATCTCTCATGTAATTTACAAACTTAAAAATGGGAGGTGAAAGGGCCACATAAGTGGAATAGCCTAGGGCCTCTTTTCATGTAAATCCGGCCCTGAACTTGAGATATGCAGATGATACTACCCTAATGGCAGAAAGTGAGGAAGACCTAAAGAAGCTGCTGCTTAGGTTGAAAGAAGAGAGTGCAAAAGCTGGCTTGAGACTCAACATCAAGAAAAGGCTTGAAAAGGCTGCTGTGATGGCAGGATTTTGCTGCCGCCACCCGAGGACCACCTGCGCCTGGGGCGGAAGGCTGCCACTGCAACTTCACCAGGGCCACCTCCACCACCTGATTCTCAAGACCCTGCCCCTCGCTGGAGCTTGAAAAGGATGCCATGACAGCATGCCACACATGCACAGAATGTGTCTTACTTCCACTCCTGGGAGTGGTGAGGCCTTTGGGTGCCAGGTCTGGCCCACAGGCCATAGGTTGTGAATGCCTGGTGTTAAAGAGTACTTGTTCTTTATCCATTCAGTGCACTACTTCTACATTTGCCACATGATCAACCCATGATATTCTTAGCAGCCATCTGTAGATCCACATTTCAAAAGCTTCGGTTCTCAACCTTATACTGAGTTAGAATATTAGTTCTTTGGGGGCCATCAGCAACAATTAGCAGTAGTGGCCCTCCAGGTTTTCAAATCCATTGGTATGTCTGGCAACCTCCTATCCAAGCACTAAACAGGACCGATCCTACTTAGCAGCTGAAATGAGGCAAAATTAGTATTTTGAAGATGACTTGATGATAACAGATTTCTCCACTGTTTTAGCTCCAGGCTAGAAGAAATGTCAACAGGCTTTTAAATGTTGATGGTCTCTGGGACATTTTCCAGAAGAGTCCCTGCAACTGATGGATGCTTCCTATTCCAGGTCATGTTAGGTCATGTCCTAAACACGGAAATTTACATCTCCACAGAACATACATTTTCTCGGTGTAGCTATGGGCAGGGCGGGTGGGGAGAAGGAGAAGATAAGTTAATGACTCAGGCTTTCTCTCTTGCTATTTCTGCAGAACATTCTCAGTTGGTCCTTGTGAGATATTTTAGGAACAGTTCTACCATTGTCACTGTCCCCTGAGTGTCTGTGTTACGGCCAAGTTGGGGCTTTGAACGCTGTTGCTCTGTCATTACACTACACCGGCTTACTTTCAAAGGTCAGATCAGAAGAACTGCTCTTGCTGCTGCTTTAAAAATGATCACAGATAGGAGTAGGAAAATGTTAGTGGTTGGTTCATAGGGTTGCCAAGTCCCAGGGCACTGGAAGAAGCTTCAGGGAATTGTTGGGCTGTTTTGGGTTACAGGTAAAGATAAGGGTTACCCTTGCTCAAAAGCCAGTTGTATCCAACTCTAGGGTTCAGTGCTCATCTGTTTATAGCCAAAGAGCCAGTGCTGTCTGTGTCTGCAAACATTTCTGTGGACATGTGGCAAGTGTGACTAGACAACAGAGTGCATGGAATGCTGTTTACCTTCCCACTGAAGTGGTCCCTATTTATCTACTTGCAATTTCTTGCTTTTGAACTTCTAAGTTGACAGGAGCTGGGACAAAGATGGAAGCTCACTTTGTCATGCAGCACTTGGGTCTCAGAACTGCTAACCTGTCAACCTTTCAGTTGTCAAGTTCAGTATCTTAATCAATAAGCCACCACAATCACTTGATTTCTTGGACTACAGCTGCCTAAAACCTTGGCCAGCACAGCCAGTAGGCTTCTGTGACTGTTTACTCAGACAACATCTGGGGAACCACGGTTGCAAACCACTGCTCTAGACTCTTCATGGGGATGCCCCAATCAAATGCTGAAATGATTGAACCTTCTTGATGGAGAGAGTAACTCCCCTGAAATAACTTTATATGCCCCTTTCTTTTCTGCTGAAACCATTGTGCCTAATTAGCCCCGTACCAGGTGTAAATTATGAGTTTAGGTAGCCTTTCCCCCCCCATGGATAAGGCACAAATGATATGGCCTTTAATTAAACAGCATCATGCAGTACTCCAGTCTTGAAATGTCAACCTGCCGATCTTCCAGTTGTCAAGTCCAGTGTCTTAACCATCAAGCTGCTGAAGTCCCATAATCTTACTTACAAGGGAGTAAACCCACTGAATATGGCAGAGCTTCCCTACAAGTAACCATGCATGGGTGTGACGAACCATTCTTTTCAGACTGGAGACTGTGGGTGTTAAAATCCCTCAACCTCCTGGCAATCTTCTAGAAAAGAGACACAGGAAAAAAATAATGTCTACAAAAATTAAAAACAATTTATAGCTGCGAGATGAATGATGGAAAATCCAAATCTGTTGCTATCCAGAAAGAAAGAGGGAGAATATTTCCCCAACTGTTTTTCTGTGAGCAAAGAAATGGTGATGAGGAAGCAAATACTTTCCACTTAACATTATCTTTCTTAGCCATAGTGGGCATGAATCATGACATAAAAGAGGGATAAAATGAAATGAAAAAAAGATGCCATTATTTTTCCTCTTCTCTAGCACTCACTGGGCACTTATTGTGAAGTTTTTAGAACGTTGCTGTTTTGAACTGAAACACATTGCACGGAAAATGAGATAAAAGGACCCCAAATAGCTACTGCCTTACTTTGCCAAGAGTTATGGCCAGAGATGGAAGGGAGAAAAGAATTTATTTGCTGACGAATAGCTAGGAGGGCTTTAGTGGCTTTAAAGAGGATAGACTTTTAAAGAATAGCCTGTGCCACATGTTTTGCCAGACAGAAAGCCCAGGGTTTAATCCCAGGCATATGCAGCTAAAATATTCCTTGGTTACTTGCCCAGAAGGTACTGGGGGGAGAAAAAATGGAGTAGACCATACAGCCAGCAACTCAACGGCAAGTGTTGGGCAGCGGTAAATACACTGACTTAGGGGCCAGCAGCTACGGGTGGATGAGCCCCTTTAGGTGGGGTGATCCCCCCCCCCTCAGTGGAGGAAATAACACTGGAAACCATCCTATTGGCAGCAAATGCAAAATGAGCTGAGGAGGAACCACTTCACTATTATGATTCCCAGTGGTCATGGAGGCAGAAAAGGCCATGCCAGATGGACTGGCTGTGAAGGCGTGACTTGATAATATCCTCAATGCTGCGGCAGTCCATTGCAGTCCCGGCATTAAACCCTACATTTCATATGTGCCGCAGGAGATGGCTCTGAGATTATAGTGTGTGGGTCACTTCATGGCAAGCTGGGATCCACCTTAAACAAATTCACACCAGTGGCATTTTTCCTGCTTGCCTCGGAGGGCAAAGGTGGCCCAGAACCAGCCGGCCTCCAAGACCAGGCCTCCTGCCACCCAGGGGCAGGAAAAATTGTATACTCAGATTGAGTTGCAGCTGACAATGACTAAGGGGGAGGGAAAATAATGGTACAGTCTCATGGGGGGGCAACTTCTACTTTCCCCTTCTTCATAGTAAAATGCTTAACTATCAAATGCAAGCACTGATCAAATAAATGCAAGCACTGATTAATGGTGCAGATGGAAGATGTCCCATCACCCAAGGCAGGCTGAGAACTGTTGTCATTGTCCTGCACTCACTGATGTCTCACAATATCCATGAAACACCTCCAGGTGCTTTGCATCCAGGACTACATGGGGAGGAAGGAAGAGGAAGAGGAAGGTGCCAGCTGTTAAGTTATTCGTAGCAGCAGCATAGTAAAACAGGGTGGGTTTCAGAATTTTTTAAGTTTAAATACAAGTTTCCCAGCTAATAAACATACTTGGACTAGATACTTGAGAGAAAGAAAAATACCATTTACTCACAAAATGGAGTCAGAAGATACATGGGCTCTTGGCAAAGTTGGTTTAGGAAGGAGTCTTTCTTCCAGCCATGTGGCCTGGAAGATGGAGGTGCTCGAAAAGACATATTTCCTCTTCGAAGGTAGAAAAGCAATGGAGAGAAGATCAGAGCAAAACAAAAGCCTTAACACATGCAAATAGGGTCAGGTGACCTCTGAGGCAGGAAAGAACCTTTTCTGCTTCAGGGGAAAAAATGCATTATCAGATACGAGTTGCAGCCGATGACGATGATGATAAATAACAGAAAAATATTTCAGGAAGGGTCTTTCCTACCCTGACAAGTATTAAACAACTAAGAAAGTTGTGTGGCATCTTCATTTTATAATAGGCAAGGATGTTTTCTCTTGTTGATAAGGCTTCAAGGTTAGAACCACACAGGTGTTGTAATATAATTGTTATGGACTGCAGATAATTCAGGCATTAAAATCTGTCTTTTGGGCATATAAATAAGGCCATAGGCAAAAGCAGATGTACTGAGATCTATTAAGGTGTGGAAGTTGTTTAAAAAATTGAATCAGGAAACAAGGTTATAAATTGATCAAGAAGGAATCTGGGAAAGGCATATTTGCCCTTCAGCAGAGTTGAGTAAACACATTGTGCTGCAAAGGGAAAAAGGATCTTCCCCATTCCTTCTGCAAGGAGATGGTTAGATTGACAGCTGAATCTTACCTAAGCACTGATAATGAGATCAGAGTAGGCCGAAGGGGCAATAAATGAGTTCCAGATTATAGATGTAACTTTAAATTAGCTTTCCAGAGAGTTGAGTTAATTTTGGTGATAAGGTTCAACATTTTGAAGAGCTCCTGATTAGTCAGATTAATATCAGGAATGGATTCTCTGTCTTTTGCAAATATAGAGTTGTTGGGTGGAATAGCATTTGTACACCCCACTTGAAAGAGCAGGCTGGTTCAAAGTTTCAGGACAAGTTGTCTGGAATACATAGTTCTGCCCTCCAAGGAAGGAGAATACCCAGGTGTTTGCTATTATTGTTATCGAGCATCTGTGACCTGAGGCAGCTATCCTAGGCAGCCTAACTGTTAGTTTTTGAGGCAATAGGTCACATCTATCAGTCACACTGCACAACAACGATTTTGCTACTGGGAATAACACGTGAAATGTACGTGATATCAAGTGTGCTGATTCCAAATCTGAACTCAGAATTTGCCTATCACATACAGATTTTAAGGCGTGCTGTAGCTGTTCAAATGGTTGGTCATTGGGTAATGTATTTTTACATGGGAACATTAAAGCAGTTGCATCTACCGCTATGCCTGCTGCCGCCTTAGCTGAATCATGTCCCCTGGTGACATGCATGTTCCAACAGCGGCTGGGCAAGTCAGTGAGCTGATGTCAGAAATAGGAAAAGAAGGTGAGATAGACCAAGGGCTTGTCTCTAGTCCGAAACCATCTTATTGGATAGTACAGCTAGGTCACAGTGCGTCTGTTTTGAGCTAAAGTTTTGAACAAATTTACCCCACATAATCAATGCAGGGACCTAACCAAGAGGGTGAGATTTGCTTACTTTAGATCCTGACATCCTAGGCAGAATCAGACTTCAGATTTTGATTCAGAGCACATGACTTAGTATGGGACAAATGGATTAGACCAAGTAGTAGACAATATTTTTTTTTGTGATACAGTGTCATGATTTCACCTGACTGCATCAGAAGGAGAAGTCCATGGCTCCCTTCGTTATAAACTCAAAGGGGACCTGAAATGTTTCATCTTGAAGTACTGTACAGCTGGAAATCTCAGTACTCAAATTCCCCCCCCCCCCTGCCCTCCATTCCTATTTCTATTGTACCTTCTTTGACTGTGAGCCTCAGAACAGGGTGCCTTCATGCCATTCTTTTGATTTCCAAGAAACAAATAATAACTCCTTTCATGTGATCAGTGTTCTGCTTAATAATGGAATGAAAGCCAAGGGGAGGAAGTGATGGCTTCAAATTGGTTTAGTGCCCTGCTTTGTTAAATAGAGTCCATTGTTCTGATGTAACAGGAAGTTATTGGCTTCTTATATTCCTTCTCTGTTCAGACTGTGGAAAGAACAAAGTATGTCAGTTCTAGGAGTATTGTACAAATCTCAGCTTCTTAAATCAAGGTTTGATTGTCTGAACATAGCTACTATGATGAATAGGAAAGCAAATCACAATGTCCTCTCCCAACCTGCCCTGGTTCAAACACAAAGAAGGGTAATAATCTTTAAGGGGGATTTTTCTCCAGTCACAACTTTTAAGAGAAGTGTGCATTAGGTTTTCTGGAGTGATTCAGGTGGAAGAATACAGTAGAGTAAACTTATTGGGATGTAATGTGACCATACACAAAAGTCGATAAGTAGATTTTAAAAAAAACTAATCAAGGTGTAGGGTTGCCACACAGACAGCACAAAAAAAGTCAATAAGTATCAACAAAAATTAAATAATGTTTTGCATGTGCTATGAAAGTTATTATTATTATTATTATTATTATTATTATTATTATTATTATTATTATTATTATTATTATTATTATTATTATTATTATTATTATTATTATTATTTCAATTTATATGCCGCCCTACTTGGTGAAAACCAACTCAGGGTGGCTTACAACATAAAATCGAATACAATACAATACAATACAATACAATACAATACAAGTTCCAAAGTAGGACTGCCATTGAACACTAAGTGGACAAACATCATCACTGCAGAAAAACTATACAACTTTAACATTGGCAATGAAGAAATTGAGGTACTGAATGATTTTGTATATCTAGCTCAGTGATGGCCAACCTTGGCACTCCAGGTATTCTTGGACTTCAATTCCCAGAAGCCCATGTCAGTACACCTGCTGATCAGGGCTGCTGGAAATTGAAGTTCAAGAACATCTGGAGTGCCAAGGTTGGTCATCCTTGATCTAGGTTCAATGAATGAATCCAAGTGGAGACTGCAGACAAGAAATCAAAAGAGGGCAAACTTGGAAGAGCAACAATCAAGGGATTAGAAATTATCATCAAGCGTAACAGTGTGTTCACTAGAGACCAAGACCATACATACTATTGAATACCTGATCACCATATATGGATGTGAAAGCTGAATAGTAAAGAAAGCTAAGCGGAATCAACTGACTCGTTTGAAAGGTGGTGCATGAGGAGAACTTTGTTGATACCTTGGACTGCCAGAAGAATCAATAAGTAGTTCCTAGAGCAGTGGTGGTGAACCTATGCATGTGTGCCTGAGGAGGCACTCAGAGTCCTCTCTGTGGGCAAACATACCATTGCCCCAGCACAGAGTTCTCTCCACCCCTCTGCCCAGAAGCCCAATGGGAACACTTCCTCCCTCCCCCAGCCCCACTCCTCTTTTTGGGCACTTGGTCTCTAAACAGTTCACCATCACTGTCCTAGAGCAAATCAAGCCTGAACTATATTGAGAGGCAAAAACGATAAAACTGAGATTGTATCCTATTTTGAGCACATAATGAGAAAGGAAGAATCTCTGGAGAAGACAATAATGTTAGGAAAGGTGCAAGGCAGCAAGATAAAAGGAATGCCAAACACGAGGTGGATTGACTCCTTGAGGGGAGATACAGGCTATAACTTGCAGGCATTGAGCAGGGCTGTTGAGGAGAGGACATTTTGGAAAGCTCTCATTCATAGGTTCACCATAAGATTGAGAAGACTTGATGTCATGTAACAACAACAAATATGCTATTCTACATATGCATGTGCAAACTTAAAAGGGTTATAGTAAATTGAAGAAATTTGCAATATGGTTCTCTGAAATGGAGAGGAGAGTGGTCAGATAACTTTTGTGGTTGATGAATCTGCTGCCCACGTGCCACTCAGGAAAGGCCAAATTCAAGGTCATTGACCTCCCACTTACTGGTTCTCTTTCTTTAAATTAGACTTCAGTGGGAAGTCCCTCAGACAGAGGGCATTTTCAAAATAAGGAATATCTTGTAGTAATTATTCACAACTTGTGACAGGTAGAGACTCATCACTCTGATGAACGTATTTCCAAGACTATCCAAACTCTTTACCATGTTGGGGCTTTATCTAGGAATCCTCACAGAATTTGCAATGACTATTGTAGGGCATCATAGCTGTTGTCAGAATCCGGCCATCCCACTCAAAGGCCCCTCCCTTCCAGTTCCAGAGACCCAGTCTCTTTACGGGAACTGTAGCTCTTGTCAGCTCTATGGGAGAGCCGGTCTGCATTAACAGAACTCTTACTATGCTCAGGCAATGAAGCAATGAAGGAAATAAGGAAGGTCTGGTAGGTAGCCGTCGTGTGTGTGTGGTGTCTGCTTCTGTTGATGAAAGAGACAATCTTCAAGCAAAAACAGTAGCTTTATTGTAGTAGGTTTCTTAAAGGATAATTCAGAAAAGCGTAAATAAGTTCAGCAACAATAGTCAGTCCAAAACAATCCAATCACTCTAGGCAATCATTTTGAAGAAGCAAAAAGGAATAGTCTCTCAGGCAAAGATGTTAACCTATAGACATCCAAAACAGTGGTGGGATGTCAAAAGTTTTACTACCCCACCATGATGTCATCACAGTGTGGGTGGAGCTAACATCATGACATCATTACATCATGGGCGGAGCCAATGTCATGATGTTGTGGGTGGGGCCAAATAAAAATAAAATAAAAATAAGCACACACACACCCTTCAACCCACACACACACACACACATACAACACAAACCCGTAAATAAATAAATTCAATAAATAAAATAAAATAAAATACATTAAAATACACCCACCCACCCAAACACCCCAAACACAAATCAACCAGAGCTTTTAAACCAGAGTTTAAAGCTTATTCTGGCTAATCTTTCTCACACTAGGTCAGATGGAAGGAACTACAGGATGAACTCACCACAAGATGGCTTCATTTTGGCACTTTTCAACAGTTAAAGAAGTTAGGTACTAAGTCTTTGCCTAACCAGTTCTATAGGATAACTTGCCTTAATGTAAATGTAAAACAGCTGTACCTCCTTAAGGGTTCTCCAATTGGAACAGCAATTGGAGCAGCACAGGTGTAGCTTATTGATGAGGTAACTCCAAGACTTCGCTTAAAAACCCCAAGCCAGGCCACCAGGCCTTTTTAGGAACTGTGGTAGTACGTCAATATAGGTCAAGGTATTAAATACACATTAAAATACACACAGATACACCACATCCAAAAGTGGGTCACTTACCCTGGGGAGCAGGCTATAGGGGGCTTCAGGGGAGCAGCTTCTCTTCCTCCTCCCCTCTTGGGAGGACACCAAGGAGGCTGTGCATACGTGCCAAGCACTGTAGGCATGCATGCACACCAAGTGCTTGGTGCACATGCGTAGTGGGGGAACCAGTGAAAAGGTAAGCCCCAAAGGTGGTTCCCCCCAAAAGCTGCTACCGGTTCTCTGGGACATTGGGGAAAGTTACTACCAGTTCTAGTGAACTGGTGAGAACCTGTTACATCCCATCACTGATCCAAAAGCGAACTAACTCTGCTCTCCCCAAGATGGGGATTCTGCAGTCAGGTGGGGTACCTTCTAACCAATCAGGGTACACTACTATTGAAACAGAAAGTTTCTCAAAACATGGGAACAAGTAGAGACAGCGTCTCTGTGGTAGCCACAATAAGGCTAACTACAGATAAGGATAGGAACACTGAACTGAAAACAAGCCGTCTTGTGACACGTAGTCTTGTGAGACAGAGAGGAAAGGATTTCTAGGCCTAGTGAAACTACAACCTCAAGCTTTGAGAATCGTAGAAAAAAAATGTCTCCCATGACAGCTGTGTTTAGAAGAATCAGCCTTTCACAGGAAACACTGGGAGATGTAGATAGAACACAAGCAATGAAATTGAACACAAGAAAGATGTAGATTGAACACAAGAAACTGAAAGAGTGGATAAAATTGTCTATTTGGGGAGTATGTTAAATGAAAATTGGGATCCCAAGGTAGAGATTAAAATAGGAATAGAAAAAGCAAGATACACCTTCATAAAAATGTGACATTTGTTATGCAGTAGAGATCTAACTCTTGCTACAAAGATCCAAATAATGAGATGTTACATATTTCCAGTGGTGCTACATGGAGTCGAAGCTTGGACGTTGACTAAAGCATCTGAAAAGAGAACTGAAGCTTTTGAAATGTGGCTCTATAGATGGCTGCTAAGGATATCATGGGTTGACCATGTGACTAATGTAAAAGTATTGTGCTGAATGGATAAAGAACAAGAACTGTTTAAAACCATTAAGCAAAGAAAGCTCCAATACCTTGGGCATATCATGAGGAACGACATAAATTATAGAATACAGTAATACCTCGGATAACGTTTACGTCGGATAACGCTAAAATCGCATAACGTTAAGTAATCTGGGGAGGAGAATTGGATCGAATAACGTTAAGGTCCTATGGGATGGATCGGATAACAACCGCTAAAGCCTGTGCGGTTACAATGTATCTCTATGGAGCTTTAATGCTATCCGATCCATCCCATAGGATTTTAACATGGATCGGATAACACTAAAAATTGGATAACACCAAGACTTGTGGAACCAAGTTTTAGCGTTATCCGAGGTTTTACTGTACTCCAATTTACTCTGCAAGGAAAGATTCCTTGGAAGAGAGGCCCTGGACATAGATGGACTTCATGATTAACGAACCTGTTGTTGGCATGTCCTCAGAAGAATTGTTCTGAAGAGTTAAGAACAGGAAGACTATTGCCATGATGATAGCCAATATCCCGAATGGATATGGCACCTGAGGAAGAAGGAGAGGGAGTAGGAGTATGCTACAATCTACAACCCTCCCATTGATTCACCTGCACCTACTAGACTGACCAGGGAGTAAGGAAAAGCCAAACTATGATGGATCAGATTCAGGCTGCCCAATGTTCTCTGCCAGTCTCAAAGAAAGGCAATGGTGAGATAGCAGGTGATTTTGGTGGACTGAGCTGCCTCAGTGGCACAGTAGTTACGTTGCAGTACTGCAGTAAAAACTCTGCTCACAGTCGGCGTTTGATCCTGATGGGGCTCCAGGTTGACTCAGTCTTCCATCCCTTGTCAGTAAAATCAGTATCAAGCACATTTGGGGTGGGGGGTGGGGTTGTAGTTTGCTTAATTATCTTGTAAACCACCCAGAGATAGATATAAGCACAGTCACAAGTAGGGAACATGGTGTGGCAGCTGAAAAAAACACTGGCAATCATCGTTGTCATCATCATTGTGACCATCACCATCACTACCATCATAATCAACATCATCAACCTAGGGCAGTAATGGCAAACCATGGCACTCCAGGTGTTCTTAAACTTCACTTCCCTGAAGCCAAAGTCAGCACTCCTGCTGATCAGGGCTTCTGGGAATTGACGTTCAGGAACAGCTGAAGTGCCAAGGTTGGCAATCACTGACCTAGGGACATAAATACTGCCAGCCATATATAAGTTCCTTGTAAGATACTTTTTTCTCTGGGGAGGTACCATTCGCACATAATGCACAAGCTGTTTTCTTATCCCGTCCATGTCTTTAGTGTCAAGAATGAGCTGAGATGTTTGTTTCTTGAGACATTGCTTAACAAATAATTACACCCACGCCCCATTGCTCCCTGTTTTGCTTTGTTTATAATGTATAGCAAATCTTTTGACCGTACACCAAGGCTTTTCCTTTGTGCATCCATTAACTTGGTGCAGCAGGCAGAGAAGTGGATTTTTATGTGTGAGCTGATAAACAAGAGTTTGCTGCAACTGTTTATGTCTCCGGCTTCTGCCTGCCTTAATTTCAAAATGATGATGGGGCGGGAGAAGAAGGATTCTTAGAGAGATTTTTTTCTGAGCAAAGGTTTTATGGAAAGAGAGTGGAAAGCTTAGGGGGGTTGAGAAATAGATGGGGCAAAAGACTGATGCAATTCTTTTGCTGCACAGAATCTGACATAATATAGACTCTGTAGTCTCTTGTAGCAGCTGAAATAAAAAAAACCCAACTGTAATATGGGGCAAATGTAAGCAATAATATTAGTTTGGAGGAGTTGTCATATTAGTATGTGCTTAGATTTATATGCTGCTGTGTCCCAGAAGCTCATGATTTGATTTACGCAGCATTTATAATACATGAAAATATACAGTTCCTTGTTCCCACGTCTTGGTGAGCAAGTAGAGTTAGACTGGAAGGAAGGAAGGAAATGCAAGCCTAAGTTGCCATTGTTTCCTGAAAATCAAATTCTCAAAGCATATTGTCTTCTACACGTGAACAAGACTCCTGTTTTACATTCCAAGGATGTCTCTGCAAAGTGCTAAAAGGTGGCTATAGCCAACTTCTAAAAGGTAAAAGTGACCCTTGCTCGAAGGTATCTGACTCTAGGATTCAGTGCTCATCTCTGTTTATAGCCAAAGAGCCAGCGCTGGCTGCTTCTGCAGACAATTCCGTGGACTTGTAGCAGGCATGCCTCAACACCAGAGTTCATGAAATGCTGTTTCCCTTCCTACCGAAGTGGTCCTTGTTTATCTACTTGCAACTTCTTGCTTTCAAACTGCTAGTTTGGCAAGAGCTGGGACAGGGACGGGAGCTCACTCTGTCATGCAGTACTCGGGAATCAAACTCCAACCTTCCAGTCTTTGAGTTCAGCGTCTTAACCACTTGAGCCACTGCTGTCCCAACTTGACCAATTACCTTACTTCTTACTTTAGGTGATCTCTGTTGGCTTTTTCATAGGGGTGTAAAGGTAAAAGTCTCCTTTGCTAAAAAGCCAGTCATATCCTACTCTAGAGGGTGGTGTTTATCTCCATTTACAGCCAAAGAGTCAGCAATGTCTATGTTAAATTTGGACACATTTCTGTGGTCATGTGAATGGCATGGCTAGCTGCACAGAATGCTGATACCTTTCCCGCTGAAATGGTACCTATTTACTTCCAGTTTCTTGTCAAATGGTTAGCTTGATAGGAACTGGGACAGATGATGGAAGCTCACTCTGTCATGCAGCACTCAGGTTTCAAACTGCTGACCTTCTGACTGTCAAGCTCAGCATCTTAACCACTAAGCCACCATTGCCCAGACATGTGAAGAATGGTGTCTAAATTCCTTATTCTCAACCCATTTAGCAAAAAAATAGAAAATATACCCACAGATCTTTACATGCACAATCATACCATGTAGTCTGCAAATGTGTGTGTCTGTATGTTAGTCACAATGATTTGTGTTGTTGTGACACACTACAACTGGTTCTTAGATGAGACATTCATAGTGGGGCCCTGACCATAACCACTTTCCACTGATGTCGGTGTTGCTGGTTGTAATGGGGCTGCCCCAACCACAGTCTGTCTGTGTTCTCTCTAATAGAGGAAAATGAGGCAGAATTTGCAAATGAAGTTATGATTTTCTAAATATTTGCTAAATATCATGCGTAAGAAGTCGACAGCTGCGGCCTGATGCCTCTTTTTAACAGCTCATTAAATAAAGAGCACCAACTGTTAGGTTATGGTTTTTTTTTTAAAAAAAGATAGATATTAATTTGAAGTTCCAGTCGTTAATTTCAAATGAAGAAGCCTCAAAAGCTGGGAGCAGGTTCAGACATTGTCACATCTGTTTTAAAAAGGACATCATGGGTTTTTGGGGAGTATTGGTGCAGAAAATGAAGTGTTTGGTTGGTATTGATCTTTGGTGCTGTCTTCAACCAATTCCTCATTTTCGAAGGGTGTGCATGCAGGATGCCCCATGTAGAGACCATTATAGTAATCAATACACGAGATTACCAATGAGATAACTAGTGTTAATATGAAAGACGGCACTGCATCACAAAAAATAAATATTTCTGCTACTTGGTCTAATCCATGTGTCCTATACTGAATCAAGTGCGTTGAATCCAAATCTAAAGTCTGATTCTGCCTAGGACGTCAGGATCTTAAGTAAGCAAATCTCACCCTCTTGGTTAGGTTCTTACGCTGATCATGCAGCTTATATTTTCCAGAAATGTAGCAAAAATTGTCCTGTTTATTAACAAAGCTGCATCTTCTCATCTTTAGCTCAAAACAGACTCACTATGGCCTAGCTGTACTATCCAATGAAATGTTTTTGCACTAGAGACATCTGCTCACTGACTTGCACGGACATGCCTGGCTGCTGCTAGAACATGCATGCCACCAGGGGACGTGATTCAGCTGAGGCAGCAGCAGGCATAGTGGTAGCTGAAACTTACAATGTTCCCATGTAAAAATAAATTACCCAATTACTGACCATTTGATCAGCTATAGCACGTCTTAAAACCTGTATGTGATAGGCATATTCTGAGTTCAGATTTGGATCAGCACACTCGATATCATGTACATCACATGGGTTATTCTCAATAGCAAAATCATTGTTGTGCAGTGTGGTTAATGAATGAGCACTTGAAACACTGCTTAACCTGTTGTTCTCTCTCTCCTTCTCTTCTCCAACAGTTCTACCAAGTCACACATGTGGAAATCCAGGGCGGCTCCAAAATGGAATCCAGCAGGGGACGACTTACAGCGTGGGCGACAAAGTGCGCTACAGCTGCAACCCGGGCTTCTTTCTGGAAGGACATGCACTGCTCACTTGCCACGCAAACTCTGAAAACTCTGCCTCCTGGGACTTCCCTTTGCCCTTTTGTCGAGGTAGGTGGGCTTTCCCTGTCTTATACCAGCAACTATGCTTAAGCCTTCTCTTCTGAGTAGCACTTTGGGAAATGCAGTGGCGGTGGCGGTGGCAGCTATTTCTTTGAAGGAAAATGAACATACAGTTTCTGCATAGGAAGGGAAAAAACCAAAGTTTTGCAATCTAATAGGAGGCAAGGATGAAATGAGGCTGCCTGTGGGCGTGAGTGAAAAGCAACTAAATGAGGAGTAAGCAGTTTTTGTATTTCTAATTTTACATATTTTTCTTTATTTCCTTTGAATTGCGGCATACAAAATAATCCTCCTGTCACCCATGTTTAAGTCCCTTGTTTATTTCCTTTTTGGAACCAATAGAAACAGTTGTTTGCTGTCTGCTATTGCAGGGGTTTGGTGACTCGGTGGTTAAGAAGCTTTCCTTGTTAGCTGGAAGGCTGGCAAGTCAGCAGTTCAAGAACCAAGTTCTGCATGTCAATTTGAG
Source organism: Furcifer pardalis (assembly GCA_030440675.1). Taxonomy (NCBI): domain Eukaryota; kingdom Metazoa; phylum Chordata; class Lepidosauria; order Squamata; family Chamaeleonidae; genus Furcifer; species Furcifer pardalis. The sequence goes on along the minus strand of CP126890.1, from coordinate 300,252,968 downwards.
AGCTTTCTCTGTCCCAGCTCCTGCCAACCTAGAAGTTTGAAAGCAAGAAGTTGCAAGTAGATCAACAGGGACCACTTCGGTGGGAAAAGATCTTGGGGACATGAAAGGAGCCTCATCCGTGCATCCCCTAAATAGAGTTTCCCCAACAACAATCTTTCAACCCAGAATAATTTCTGACATGAAATAATAATAATAATAATGATGATGATGATGGTGATGATGATGATGCAGTTAACTAAATTGACTCCCTAAAGGGGCCAATGGCTATGGGCAGATGGTCCCCCTCAGTGGAGGAAATGCCAATGGAAACCATCCTATTGGGCCCAATGGCAAAATGAGTGGAGGACGAACTCTGATTCCCAATAGTCATGGAGTCAGAAGAGGCCATGCCAGATGGACAGGCTGTGAAGGCACACCTTGTCCATAGCCTCAAGGCTGTGGCAGTCCATTGTAGTCCCGGTGTTAAATCCTGCATGTCACGCTTCATGTGTGCTGCAGGAGATGGCTCCATGATCTCATTGTGTGGGTCACTTCATGGCAAGCTGGAATCCACCTTAAACAAATTCATGCTAATGACGTTTTTTCCTGCTTCAGGAAAAAAAAATGCATTCTCGGGTAGGAGTTGCAGTCGACGATCAGCTATTGCAAATACATTGCAGTATTTCTCCTGTTTTATCATAATATCTGCAATGGTCTGAAGAATTCTTCCCCAGTGTGTGTCTCCCCTGTGCCCTTCAGTCGGGTTTTGCATATTGATTTCTTTATTGACTCTTTGTTCATGTAATCAATTAGCAATCCCAAGACTGAACGTAAGTCGTGCACTTAAATGGAAGAAAGGTGATTCATGCAGTGATGTATCATTTCCAGCCTTTTCCTCTGCAAGTCATACTGCTATGATGTATGGGGCAGGCAGTGTTTTTACCTTCCGCTTATCTACTCCTGTCTGTTTCTATTGCCAGGGACCTGAATATAAAGAATGGAAAGAGGGATCTCATGCAGCCAGGATGGGAGGTAGCAGCAAGAGACCAGTTCCACCTCTACTATTTTTTATCTTAACTTAGTGTCATCCATCTTAACTCCTTAGCAGAACTTCACTCTGAGCTGGTGCTTCCACTGAAAAACCTTGCTTTTCAACTCAGTCATTGGGAATAATCATCTCATCTTGGCATTCTGCACTGGATCATATTTTATTTTATTTTAATTCATTTGTTTTTTAGTCCAACCATCAGGACAGCAGGGGGTGCACGGTTATACCCAATGTTGCATGCCAAGACTACTTTGTGCTTTTCACAACCTTTCTTGGCATTTTGAAAAATAGCTCCTCTTTGTAGCAATTTATTAGGCCGTCTTTGTGAAACAAATGTTTGCGTCTCTGTTTAAAATGGCCCTTTTCCACCTTATTGCTGTCATCAGTGTCAAATCTGAGAGGACATTTTCCATCCATATAATATATTTACTGTCATCATATTGCGGTGTATTGTCTTCAAATCAGTCCCATTCACTGCGTGATCTCTGAGTTTCTGTCATCTCTCTAGGACTAAAGCCTACTCAGGTGGCATTTGTTGTAAATAGAGAGAGAACTGCTCTTGCTTCTCCCCATCTCTATCTTCCCACAATACCAGGGTATACTAACTATGCTTGGCTGAATGTAGTTACAGCATTCTGTATAACTAGAAGATCTCCTCCTCCTCTCAAGTCCAGGTCAAACTTTAAACTACCAAAAATGAAGCCACTTTCTTGGCTTTGTTGTTGGCCAAACTTAAACCCTCATTGTTACATGTTTCTCGTAGTAATTGGCAGACCAGCAGATGAAACGAATTCTGTCTATGTTCACACATTGTGTTATTGTCTGCCAACAGCTCCCACTTGAGCAGGTTGGTCTTACATTTAGGCACTCCAACCCTAGGGTCCTCCAGGTAACATAAGGGGAGGTTGAGAGCCATATCCTCCTTTATTGTTTCACTAGATCAAACCAAATGAACTGGAAGATCTTAAAAAGCAGGATTTCCAGCCCCTGTGTTCACTTACTGCAGTTATAGTTCCTTTTCTATTTTTTCTTATCAACATGGAGAGGGTGAGGGTGAGGGTGAGGGTAGTGTTACAAGAGTCTTCTTGCCCAGTTCCCTCACCATGCTTATAATAATAATAATTTCATGTCAGAAATTAATCTGGGTTGAAAGGATTTTTGCAGAAGAAACTCCTCTCAAGGGATGCCCAATTGAGGCTCCTTTCATGTCCCCAAGAGCTGGGATGGAGACAGGCAGTACCTGGGTCTTGAACTGTCAATTTGCCAGCCTTCCAGATAACAAGGTGAGCTGCTTAACCACTAAGCCATCAGGAGAGTACAGATCATGTTTTTGAACTTCCACTCCCATGATTAGGTTTTTTCCTCCCATAAAATGGTGTGTTGGGTTTTTCAAACCCCCCAAACCAAAATGAAAATTGAAGTCTTGAAAGCAGGAGTAGTTAAAAAAGAAAGAAAGAAAGATTGGACTTGGTGAAACTCATTGAGGAATCTTGAGGGCAGGGAATCAGCCTTGATTTTTCTGAAGTTGCTTTCATCCTTGGGTGCTCTTTCAGCAGCTGTACATGCATTATCTTATGGTAATGGGTCCTAGCTCAGTGGGAGAGCATCTACTCTGCAGAAAATTAGGTCAGAGTGAATTCCTGCCACCTCTAGAAAAATACAGGAGAATAGCAGAAGATTGCTTTTTAAAAGCCTTTTGTCCGAGCTCTAGTAGGAGAGCTATTGCCCATCCCATTGAAAAACACTTAGCTAGTTAAAAAATAACCTAGATTGGACTAAGGCAGTGATGGTGAACCTTGACTCTCCAGGTATTCCCAGAATCCCAAGTCAGCACACCTGTTGATCAGGCCTTCTGGGAATTGAAGTTTACCAGCACTGGTCTAAGATAGGGTTTCTCAACCTTGGGGCTCTAGGTGTTATTGGACTTCAATTCCCAGAAGCCCTGATCAACATGACTTGAGCTTCTGGGAATTGAAGTCCAAGAACACCTAGAGCCCCAAGGTTGAGAAACCTTAGTGTATGATGTTTTCTATTTATTTTCTTTCCTTCTGTCTGGTGACATGGTGACTTTGGAGGTTTATACTCCTTAACCCAGTATATTATGAGTCCTTGAAACCTAGACAGTGGCAAGAGCCCTCCTCCTCTGTCTTCTTCTTCTTAGTCATCTTCCACCCTTCTGGGTGCCAAGGGAGATTCAAGGTTCTTGCTCTGCCACTTCTAGTGGCATGAAATTCAAGAGTCTTCCATCATCTTAATAGTGTAGCTTGGATTTATATTGCATAGCTGTGTTGGATTGCCCAGAAGCTTTCTGGTGGGTGGAGAAGTCTGTTTCTTACACTGGTCTCCACTGAAGAGACTTGGGTCTTATTCATAGAGGTGGCACAAGTGGTTAAGACACTGAACTCACTGACTGGAAGGTCAGAGTTTGATTCCCGGGCACTGCATGATAGAGAGAGCTTCCTTCTCCATCCCAGCTCCTGCCAACCTAGCAGTTCAAAAGCAAGACATTGCAAGTAGGTACCACTTTGGTGGGAAGGTAAACAGCGTTCCATGCACTCCAGTGTTGAGGTATGGCTGCTGCATGTCTACAGAAATGTCTGTAGACACAGATAGTGCTGGCCCTTTGACTATAAACAGAGATGAGAACTGAACCCTAGAGTCATATACTACTGACTTTCAAGCAACCGTGACCTTTACCTTTACTGTACAGTTGTGAGGATCCATAGAAGTCCTTTAGTGCAAATTTGTGCTGAGTGCAAAATCCACCATGCATGTTTGCTAAATCAGCCATATTCTGCTTAGATACATCTAGTGAAGGTGAGACTACCATCTCCCATGGATCAAGAGCTTCTGAATAAATTAGGCACATCCATTGCACATATCAGAAAATATTTAGAAAATATACTGTCTGTGAGTTATTTTTATGAGCCTTCTAGTCTTCCATTGAGCTGACTAATGAAGTCCTTTTTAATCCCTGCAGTTTTCCTTGAGTTGTTGGACTGGTTCTTGTTTGATGAGAAATTTTTATTAGTCCCTCCCCCCCTCCCAAATTCTCCAGGGACTCACATTATCAATGTTAATTCAATAGATATAACCCCCCACCCCATGGCCAAAATTAACTCTACCAGTATCAGTGGTATTATAATTTCCTTTGACAGTTCACTGATGTTTTGACATAGAAATTGCTTCCTATGTCTCCTTTGAGTTTTGCTTCCAGTGATATCTAAAGAATTGCATTTAGTCCATATACTTTATGGCCAAAAAATTATTTCTGTGTTATCCTACCTGACAGATGGTGGACATGGTCATTGAACAACTGATTTGTGGCCCAACCAATTGTGGAGGGAAAGTTTTGAAGAATACTAATGTCAGATAGACTGTGGCTCTGTAATACAGGAAAAACTGATGCTATAGGATCATGATGGCTAACCTTGGCACTCCAGGAGTTCCTAAACTTCAATTCCCAGAATACTTTATCAGCAGGAGTGCTGACTTGGGCTTCTGGGAATTGAAGTCCAAGAACACCTGAAGTGCCAAGGTTAGCATTCACTGCTATAGAATACAGTGTGTTTTATGCATCTTTCCTTTTTTTTAAAGAGATATTCAAAATAAACTCATATCTCCATTGCTCTGTAAATAGACCAGTCGATCAAACAACACTTACACTCCCTAGCTGCTGTCTGACCAAAGTCCCATTTTTACCCTCAACACTGCCAAGTTTTGTGCTACAGCGATCAGAATTAGAAGAATGATTCTGGCAGGCCTCTCAGTGGCACAAACCACTAACACTGTATCGCAGTAGCAGTTGTTGTAGCACTAATTTTAAAAGTTGATTTTATTCTATCTCTTTTAACTTCGAATAGATACACTTTTTAAATAGTCCATTTTAACTACATTTGAAGTATTTAAATTTTATCTTTTTGTTGTACTGTGGTGGGCATGGGCTTAATAAAGTGGTTGGTTGTTTGGCTGGTTGATGGCCCAGAATTGTTTGGAGGGCACCAAATAGGAAATATCCTATGACACATGTGATTGTATGTGTTTTCCTGGCTTTGTTGTACTGTGCTGGGTGTGGACCTTATTATTGTGATCCAGCCCTCAGCAGACTCTGAAGATGCCCTGGATCAGGAGATACTTCAAATGCCCAACCCAGTTCTGCCATCCCACCCTGCATCTGAGAGTCACTCCACCCTGTATCTGAGAGAGCTCCACCCTGCACCTGAACCAGAGGATGACTCGAACCAGGAACCTCAGGCTGCTTCTGGCCCAACTATGACTCCCCAGGCAGATGCTTTGTCAGATCAGAGGTCTGAATCTGACAGTCTTAAGCCAAAAAGTACTGCAGCTGAGATGCAAGAAAGCCAGAGCTCATTATCAGTGAAGGCTCCAAACTGATACCCATTATTTGGGAAGCTTCTTAAACAAGCATGTTTCACCAGGCAAGCATCGGTACAATTTCTCAGTGTGATGACCAACTCCCTGCCAGATCCCTTGTGTACCTTGTGACTGAGTGCTGTGACCCTGACTTCTGCCAACCTTGACAACACCCCTGGGCATCCTTTGAACTTGACGCTCACTTTGATCCTCACTTTTGACCTCGGCTTGCTCTTTGGACTTGACTATTGGACTCTCCTTGGATAGACTTTTGGCAGGAATCTCTGTGTAGTGCCACTGTGTGACAACCCTACCCTTTCGGTAGGTCAGCACACTTATTAAAGTGGTTGATTGATTGTTTGTTTGATGGTCCAGAATTGTTTCGAGGGCACCAAATAGGAAATATCCTATGGCACAGGTGATTGTATGTTTTTCCCCTGACTTTGGAATTGCCTGCTTGCCTGTGTTTTTGTTTCTTGGCCATTGTTTTTTTTTTTTTTTTTTTTTTGAGGGGGGATTTCTCTCTCCAATGGAAGACTTGCAGAGGTATAGAGGAGATCTGTTACTCTCAACTTCTCTTCTAGTTGATTGTCCCCACCAACTTTGCAGGCATTAGCAATTTGTTCTGCACTTAAATACTGCTGGTGTCAGTGGCAATGGAGGAGCATCAATTATACGCTGCCACCTGCAGCCCATTAGAGGCAGAATTGCTAGGAGAATACTCATCCCATTCTGGAAATTAGGATCATGTCCCTGCACAGCAAGCTCTAGATTCATGCTTTTCTTAATGCAGTTGATTGTTTTCTACATTGATTACTTTCTTTTATCTCTTTTGCCTGTTCCAATTAATTTCCTTCAGCAGCTCAGATCTAACCATGGCTCTTTGTTGAGTTTCCTCACAGTTAGTTTGGCGAATAAGGCGGAAGGGATGGTGGCACTTAATGGAGCTTCTATAAAGTTGTTTATAGGGTTTTTTTATCTTACTTGACAAGAAATTAGCCTTTTGGAAATGAGTTGGCAAAAATATCCAGTTCCTTGTGATGAAACTAGGAAAAAGGAAACAAGCGACAGGTCTTCTGTCTCTACTTGATTGTGACACCCAGGTGTAAATAGACATAACATGGTGGAAGTGCAAATTGCCACTGGTCAGTGAGTTGTCACTCCATCCTCATCATGCACCCCTTGTGTGACCTGGCACACAGGGACAAATCACAATAAAACATGCATGCGACCCCTATCTGATCAATAAAGCATCTGTCTTAAATAGCCACAACAATCAACTTAACAGTTCTGTATTTACATATTTATATTAACTAGGTTTCCTCCCTAATCCTTGAATTTAACTGTCTACTGACCAGCAGTACATCCATCTTTCAAAATTTTAGTGTCAGTTTGTTCTCCCTCTTTCTGCTCGTCACTGACTTGCAGCCAGAGTTATTGATCGTGACAACTCCATTGATGCCAGGTGCATAGGATGCAGCAGAACAGAATGTTAGCAGCATTAACTGATACAGTGATATCCCACTATGGTAATGGAGTAGACTGTACAGCCAGCAACTCAACGTCGAGTGTCAGGTTGCAGTTAACTAACCTGACTCCCTAAAGGGGCCAATGGCTACAGGCGGATGAGCCCCTTTAGATGGAGTGATGTCCCCCTCAATGGAGAAGTGCCACTGGAAACCATCATATTGGGCCCAACAGCAAAATGAGCAGAGAAGGAATTCTGATTTCCAACAGTCATGGAGGCAAAAGAGGCCATGCCAGATGGACTGGCCATGAAGGCGTGCCTTGATAATATTCTCAAGACTGTGGCAGTCCATTGCATTCCTTGTGCCAAATCCTGCATGTCTCATTTCATATGTGCCACAGGAGATGGCTCCATGACCATAGTGTGTGGGTCACTTCATGGCAAGCTGGGATTCACCTTAAACAAATTCACACCAATGACATTTTTCCTGCTTCAGGAAAAATGCATTCTCGGATACGAGTTGTGGTTGACGACGACAACAATTCAACTAGTCTAAATTTTTAGAAGAAGCAGAAATTAAAGTCCCTCCCTTCCCAAGTATAGTTCAAGAACCAGCCAGAATAAATGCATCTTCAGAATAAATGTTTCCCATTTACCACCTATTTTGCAAAATAAGTGATGAGGCTGTACATACCTTTTTACTGAAAATGCCAAAGGTGCCACCCCTGAAAAAACACTCTTCTTAGAACCACTATACCAAGTAGCATTTGGTATTGGGATATAGATTCTTCCCTTTCCACTGTATTGAAAGTTAAAGTTTTACTGTGGTGTTAACTACCATGTAACCCATAGTTTATGAGCTGCATGCTTGTTCTTTAAATAGCCAAGATCACACAATCATTTCTGTCATTATTAGCTTGCTCCAGAAATTCTGGTGCCTTGGCTTATGAATCAGTTGGTCTCATCGCATCTCCTCGGGGACTTAGAGGCTCTCAGGAAACATTAAATCAAACACGTTCAAATACAGATTTAGCATCATTCCAAGCGAACAGAGAAAATAATGACATATTTTCTTCAGCTCATGCAATTGGAGGTCAGCTTGTCCCAACATATGTTGTTGCCTTGTTAAAAACAGATTGGATGTAAAGAAGAAGGTTTTGCAGGAGTAAAATAGAGTTCATCTTATGTTGCCGCTATCTGCAAGGAAACTCAGGCCAGCAAAATTCAAATGATGGGAAGGAAAACACAAATAAATTAATTAACTCCTCTTAAAAATACCTTTACGATATCCAATGTGATGGAATCCATAGAGTTATGGCCAAGAGTGTAGGAGGCTTGGGTTTTTATCTGCATTCAGCCCTTGAAACTTACTGGGAGTGTGAACTGATAAAAACCACTCCCTAAATATCTGCCTTACCTTGAAAGCCTTTTTAGGGTTGTTGAAGTCAGTTCCAAATTGAAGCCACATGAAATTTATTATTTATTTATTTATTAGTTCAAATTTATATTGCCACCCACTCGGCATAGCGACTCAGAGTGGATTACAAACAATACATTACATTAAAATATGTTGATGGGGGTCAGGGAGAGGGGCGGCGAAGTCCTCAACCTGCCCTGACTGCTTCTTCCCTGGCCGTTGATGTTAATAACAAATACCTATACAGTCAAAACTCTACATACGAATTTAATTCATTCCTTGAGGTTGGTTCTCTCTTGAAATACATTGAATGTAATTTCCCTTTGGAATGCATTGAATTTTATATCTAAAAAAAAAATCCTATTAAAAATTCATATCTCGAACCTGATTTTTTTCGGAGATTTCTGGATGTTTCTTGAATTTTTCTTAAGTCCAGTTAACCTGAAACTGTTGTTATCATGTATGTTCCAAGTCAGAACCCAACCTAACCTATAGTGACCTTTGTAGATCTTTCAAATTAGTGATATATTTAAGGAATGGTTTTACAAGTTCTACTCCTATCAGTGAGTTTCCACGGTTGAACAGAGATTTGGACCCAGGCTTCCTGCATCCATTACTCTGTCTACTGCATGACACTGGGTATTGAAAGGAAGGGATGGGGGCTATATAATTGAGTGCCCTGGGGCTGCAGTGGCTCACCTTGTTAGCTGGAAGGCTGGCAAGTCAGCAGTTCGAGACCTGGATACTGCATGATAGATTGAGTGCCCGTCTGTGTCCCAGCTCGTGGGGACATAAAAGGAGCCTCATTTGGGCATTCCCTCAGCAGAGTTTCTTCCACAAAAATCCTTTCAACCTAGAATAATTTCTCACACGAAATTATTATTATTATTATTTGAGTGCCTGAACAGGACTTTTTGTCTTTGTATTTTCCGAAGTCAGTATAAAATGTGTGGCAATCAAATGGACCATTAAAATCAAACTATTCCAAGCCAGACAACAGAGAACAATAAAAAAATGAAATGAAAAGCATACAGAGTATCCAATTTGCATTCCATTGTTGACAACATATTACCATTTTTACATTTTAAAAAACCCAGCTACCCAGCAAGTAAAAGAAGACATATCATGATTCTCCCTGCTGAGCGCCCTGATAAAATGACCTGGAAAGATGGATAAAGTGACCTCCCAAATTGTAGTACAAAAATGACTGTACTGAAATATGTAAGTCAGAGTTTCAGGGAATCTTATCTGGCTGCAGCCGGTGCTGACACAGCTGCCTGTCTTAGCTAATGGCTGTTTGTAACCCTGCCCTACAGGAATGGGTTGAATCTATTTATATAGCTGTCAGGAAGAATGGCAGTTAGCATCATTGCTCTCTATGGTACCCTAAGGTGCAAGATTGTCCTGCCACACCACAAAGCCCTGGAGATCACCAGGACAGAGTGTCCCCTCCCATTAAGATGAATGTTTTTTTTAATTTAAGGGAACAAATAAAGAGATATAGAAGACCGCAATGTGCACAGTCTCTCCAGATGTTCTGGACTATCATATCCACAGATACGAGACAGACATCACTCAGTTGTTTTGTGATTATGTCCAGCTTCTTCTTCCATGTCCCGATCAAACTCCGGACTGTCAAAATGAAGCCACTTTCTTGGCTTTGTCATTGGCCAAACGCAAGTCCTCATCGGTGCATGTTTCTGGCAGTAATTGGCAGACCAGTAAAAGAGCAGGATTCTGTATCTGTCCACATTCACACTGTGTGTTGTTGTCCACCAGCAACCCCCATTTGAGCATGTTGGTCTTGCATTTAGGGACTCCGACCTTCAGCCCACTCAGTATCCGCCAAGTGATGTATAGGCAATTGAATTCCTCAGTTATATCCTCCTTTAATGTTGTTCCTTGTCCTATTAGCTCCTTTTTCCAACTTCTAATTTGGTTTTGCTCTTGTGCACGCTCAGAAGCTCCACAGATCCACGGATAGGAGACAAGCATCACTCAGTTGTTTTGTGATTATGTCTAGCTTCTTCTTTTGTGTCCCGTTGATGTCTAGATGTAACTGTGGTTCAGATTCCCCTGTAGTGACAGGTGAATACTCCCCTGGAGAGATTTCCTTCCCTGCTCATTGTTTTTTAGTGGTGTGGGTTCTACTATTGGGTTCTTGTAGGGGCTGATTCTCTGTGTGGGGGCTGAGATGTGAGCAGAAGATTTGTTACACATTCCTCCAGAGGGAGATGGCTGCTGTTTGGAAGATGGCTTCAATTCTGAGCCTCTTTTCTTTCTCTTTTTCCTTGCACCCACACCTTTGGTTGGTGGGGACACCTCAGAGAAGCTTTTTCCTGGGGATCTGCCCTTGCATGGCATGTCTAGGACTGGAAAATGGTCCAGCAATGTGAGAAGCTGGTCAGTTGAGCTGTTAGCTTTTGGCTCTGTTGGCAATATTAATTTTAGATACTAATTTTATCACTCCTTTAACTACTTTAACTTGTAGATATGCTCCTCTTAAAATATATATTTAAGTACCCTAATCTTAACTGCTATCTTTTGCTGTACCGTGCTGCACTTGTCTTGGACTGTAATAAAGATTTGATTTGTTTTGGACTATAGTATTGATCATCAAGAGACCACAGAGGCTTAGTGGTTAAAATGCTGAACATGATGACTCGAAGGTTGGCAGGTTAGCAGTTCAAGACCCGAGTGCTGCACAATGGAGTGAGCCCCTGTCTCTGTCCTAGCTCCTCCCAACCTAGCAGTTCAAAAGCAAGAAATTGCAAGTAGATAAATAGGCACCACTTTTTGTGATATATAAATCTGAATAAATAAACAAACAGAGATGAGCACCGAACCCTAGAGTCAGATATTACTGACTTTAGAGCAAGGGTGACCTTTACCTATCGATCATCTTTCACCTTTGACCATGCTGGTTGAGACCACTAGGAGTTGTAATACAAACTGTTTATGGGGGCCTAAGCTACTGCCTGTCCACAAGACTAGCAGATTGTATAACCAGTAGGAGTTTGTTCTGTGTGCAGAAAAATGTTGAAATCAAAGAATATGGCCTGTACTAAGGCAGAAATAAAGAGATTTGGGAAGCTATGTTCAGCCCTGGAAACTCTCAAAGAGCTGGATTAGTTTAAAAACCAGCACTCTTCAAACTGCCAATAATAGGAGAGCTGTGGTGCAGTGAAGAACATTTTCACACCAAAAAGGGCATATATTTGAAAAATGTAGAGAATATTGTTTGCATGTTTGGGGTAAAAAAATTGGACACAAACATGCTTTAGCCAGTGAAAAGAAGGTGTGAAAAAAATGAGTCTGTTACGTCTGTTGAGCAGTGGCTCAAGTGGCTAAGATGATGACTGGAAGGCAGCAGGTCAGCAGTTTGATACCTGAATATTGCAGGACGGAGTGAGCTCCCGTCTCTGTCCCAGCTCCTGCCAACCTAGCAGTTCGAAAGCAAGACATTGCAAGTAGATAAATAGGGACCCCTTCAGTGAGAAGGGTAAACAGCATTCTGTGCACTCTGGTGACTAGTCATGCCTGCCACATGGCCACGGAAACATCTGCAGAAGCAGACAGCGTTGGCTCTTCAGCTATTAAACAGAGATGAGCACTGAACCCTAGAGTCAGATACGACCAGCTATTGAGCAAAGGTGACCTTGACCTTGACCTAAAATATATATGCCACACACATTACAAATCTATATGAGGAAACAATAGGCATGGATTTCTCTGCAGCAAAAGAAAAATGGTTCTGCAACCCAACCTAGGGCTAAAGGAGATCTAGAAGACTTTTGGCTTTCTTGAAAAAAAAATTACCATGCTTTTAAAATTGACATATTTTCAGGTCCCCTTTTTATGGGCCTCTGACTCTGGAAATGAAAAGAGATGTAAGTAGAACATTGCTAGGAGAAGGAAATGAAACATTTAAAAAAATGCGACTTCTGCAGCCAGAGTTGGCTGAACAAACAACCATTGCTATTTTGTATGCAGAATTTAAGCAGAGCTGATGGGCTTATGACTCCATTTGGCAGTTGTGACCAGCTTCAGGAACCCAGCCGGAGGAGTTGAGAACATTTGAAATGCTGCTTTTTTTTTTTTTTTTTAAAGCATATCCAATAGGCATTATCTCATTAAAAATGTCCTGGCCTGTTAGAACTCAAGACAATTATTGGAGTGCACAGTTCAAAATGTATGTGTGTGTTTATCCGGGACTGTTGACAGGCACTTTGATAAGTTGCAACAATAACATAAAACTAAGCTTCTCAAATTAGGAGAAATGCTCACTAATGCTTATTATGCGGCATTTGAAGCTCTTCATATTTTTAAAAGGATTGTTTTAAATTAAAGTTCTGAGAACAAAGGGGACATTTCTTCAGAAAAGTTCTGCTGAATTACGCTGGTTTAAGACGGATTCATATGCAACAGTTGTTAGTCTAAGCCAGGGGTGCCCAAACTTTTTGGGTCGTGGGCTGGTCACGTGATTCAGTGGGCCAGTCATGTGGTTCCTCCCAACAGAAGCAGAAGTAAAATGCACCCACACATGCGCAGAATGCTGCCATAAATGCACCCGTGGCTGTTGTAAATGCGTTTATGACAGCTGCAGGTGCATTTTCCCTTTGGGAGCGGTGAGGGGTGATGCAGGCCAGATGATTTGGCATTGGGGATTTCTTCTCCCCCTGAATTACCTGTTAACCTGTTGTGACTTGTTTGCCTACACAGTGAGAGCCAATTGTGACTAAAAAACATTAAGAGCCCTGGTAGTGCAGTGGTTAAACTGCTGTACTGGAGCCAAAAGGTTGTGAGTTCAACCCCGAGTAGGAATCAAGTTTGACTCAGCCTTCCATCCTTCCGAAGTCGGTAATATGAATACCCAGCATGTTGGGGGGCAAAATGCTAATTAACTTGTGAACAGTCCAAAGAGTGCACTAAGTGCTATGGTGTGGTATAGAAGCGTATTTGATATTAAGACCCCTTTAACTATACAAAACGTCTTGCAGCTGGTAGGGCTAACCACGTAAACTCTGGGATGGCCCCATTAAAGTCTTCATCCAGTTCTTCTTGTATTTGAACTAGTATCTGACCTTGTTTGTCTGAAGCTTGGAGCTGTCCCGGGTACTGATTTGCTCTGCCATCCTCTGGACCAGAACATCTGCTTTCTTCTCTACCTGGATTGTGATTTAAATCAGGCTATTTTCACAAATTGGAACTATGGTGGTTTAGTGATTAAGACGCTGTACTTGGTAAATGGAAGGTTGGCAGGTTAGCAGTTTGAGACCCGAGTACTGCACGATGTAGTGATCTCCTATCACTGTCCCAGCTCTTGCCAAGCTAGCAGCTCAGAAGCAAAAAATTGCAAGTCAATAAATATGTCTGAGTGATTTTCTCCATCAGATAAACAGCAAAAAACCCTCAGGATAACCCTTGCCAACCAGGGCCAGACCCCCCTCTACCACGGAGGGAACCTAGTCATCCAGAACAGGGTCACTGGGCGATTATCCGCAGAGGCAATAAGGGTGGTGAAATATTGCCCTTTCACCACCTCTGTCACCACAAGATAGGCTTTAATAGTGGCTCTAGCAAGTGTTCAGTTGGACTCACTCTGGGTCTTCACTCAGCGTCGCTCTTGGCGTCACTGGGTGATTCCTGAATTGATCAAGAGGTCAGATGAGATGGCTTGAAAGGCCCCTTCCAACTCAGTGAGTCTATGATTCTAAGATAAGGCCAGCACTAGCACTAGGTAGAGTAAAAGAATGTCCTTAGGAAGTAGACAGTGAAGAACAATGGTGGCAACACATCAGTTGTTCTTCTTGTTCTCTGGCCGTTCTCTTCCATGGAAGAGTGAAGTTGTGTATGTCTTACAACAAATTGTTTAACTTGTGGTGGAGGCTCTGTGCCATGGCTGTGGTTGGAAGATGTTTTGGCTTCCAGCTCAGACAGCTTCTATACAAGGAAGCGGTAGAAAGAATAATATCCATTTTTAACTCAGACAACAAACAATAGTGGCCCACCCCATCTCCCTGGCAAAACTCCTGTTATCTCCCAAGTTCCCTGCACCAAGCTTAGCATCCTTACACAAGAAAATTATCTCATAATATAAGAAAGCACTGCCACTCTTGCTTGTGATATGGACTGAGAAGAGACAAATCACTGGCAGAAAGAGAGAGGTCTAGTTCATAGTTTCTTAGTGACTGTGTCAGAGCAAGTTCTGTTTTGAGAATGCTAATTATCCTTTAGTATTATCTTTTGCATTAATGGCAAAAAGTTCTGTTTTTCAGATTGTGCACTCTTAAGTCACATAATAGTCTGCATTGTAAAAAGGTCACTCAGTCAGCCTGTTGTTGTTTGTATCCAGAGACAGTGAGAACCTAGCTGCTGACTATTTTTCACATATGGTTTAAACCAGGGGTGCCCAAGCTTTTCAAGCAGAGGGCTGGGTCATGCTCAGGGGCCAGACAGCCATTTTGCCTTGCTTGCATATTGGGGGCAGCCTGTACATTAAAAAGGAACCACACATGGCACTTCTGGGTGTGGCAGAGGTGGTGGTGGGCCACACGAAATGGTGCCATGGGCTGTATCTGGCCTGTGGGCTATAGGTTGGGAACCCCTGGTTTAAAAAATAAGAAACTAACTATAACCAGGTTGAAAATCTATCACAAATATAAATATTGCAGAATAGCAAAAGGGAGGTGTGGGTTGCATATCAACAAGAATTAATTTTCCACAAATCACTACAACTCAAGCAAATATAGAGAATAGCTGGAGGATGCAAGATCCAGCTTAGGTTAATTTACTCAGTCATTCATGCATCATTATTTTACCATTGGGACATCTGCTATAGAATTCAGAGATAACTACTTCCTCTTCTTACGGTGCCATATCCGATTCTGAATACAGGCTACCATCATGGAGATCAGCCATGAAGGTTGTCCTGGGAACAATACAATGCAGTGGGCTTCCATTTGCCTTCTGCATCACAGCATGACACCCATACCGCTGATCCAGTTCCGTGAGTCACTTTCTGTTCCTAAACCCTTTGAGTACACAAAATCCTCATCAGCCTCAGGCCAGTATTGCTGAAGATGCTGCCATCCATCAAGGTGGATTCAAGTGGGATTTAATCCCCTTGGGCACCATCACCCTTCCCTTTGGACTCCATTGGTCCTGAGGGTTGTCAGGTTAGTTAACTCCCTCCTGGCGATTGACATTAAGTCACTGGCAGTAAGGTCTATTCTGTTGTTTCCCAACCTTTGGTTTTTGGACTTCAGTTCCCAGAAGCCTAAGTCAATTCCCCAAAGCACTGATCGGCTTCTGGGAATTGAAGTTCCCCTGTGTGGCTTAGCCCCATGTTGGGAACCACTGGTACTCTATCACCATAGCAGGATAACCTGGCCAGACTTTGAGAGACAACTACAAAACTTGAGCAGTGTGTTCTGGCCACCTAGAAGAAATCATGGCAAATCATGTGTTTCTCTGTCTTTCTTCTTCTTCTTTTTTAAGGCACAGTATATGTAAGTACATTCTGGACTTGATTGTGCTCAACTTTGTTGTCTGCTTTCAATTCTACAAAAGAATCAAAGAGAACAAAGTGACCGAAACACCCCTAGTGAGTTCTGTAGATGAGAATGGGTTTCAGTCATGAGTGATGCACTTACATTAAGAGACAACAAATTCTCTACTGAATCCAATACCACTGCATCTCAGATTGATCTAAAACAGCAAAACTTTGTTTGCTTTAAGCATTGTTTCTGTCAAAAGCTGCTACATAAAGTACTACAACAATGCTAATAACACGAGCTTGAAAAAGAATGTTTAGTATTAGCACAAGCTTGTATCCCATAAAGACACAGAAACAGAAAGATCCACTACAATAAAGAGACACCATCATTTAGTGGTCAGAGATACACTTTGCACTGTAAAGGTATCAGGTAGAATTCCTGGTGTCTCCTGTTGAAAGACACATCCCTTCTTAGTCTTCTTTTCTCAAGGCTAACCATGCCAAGTTCCTTCAGTCTTTCCTCATAGGGTTTGATTTTCCCATTTTCCAGTTTGTTAGTATCCTTAAAATAATTCAGTAATATAGTATCTTACTGGAAAAAACTGGGGAAATTACAATCAGGTTTGCATGTGGCATGCAAACCTGATCGGGATGGGAGATTTCTTGTAATGTTTTTATGTACTTTTGATATGTGATTTTTATGATGTAATATTTGTAGTTATGAAACATTGTTTTGCTGTGAGCCGCCCAGAGTCACTATAAGTGAGTGGGGCGGCATATAAGTCGAACAATACAATACAATTTCAGTGTGAATGTCAGGGTCAAATAAGAGGTGCTCTTAGGAAAGTGTTCAGAAGTGATGCTCCCATAAACAGCAATTTCCTTGTATGTCTTAGCAAGTATTTGTCCTTATTTGTATATCTTGCATTCTAGTAATAATAATTTTGTGTCAGAAATTATTCTGGGTTGAAAGGATTTTTGTGGAAGAAAATGTGCTCAGGGGATGCCAGAATGAGGCTCCTTTAATTTCCCCAAGAGTTGGGACAGAGACGGGTGCTCAATCTGTCATGCAGTACCCTGGTCTTGAACTGCAAACTTGCTGACCTTCTAGCTAACAAGGTGAGCTTCTTAACCACTGAGCCACAGCATCCCCTCTATAGCACTCTAGTGTGCTTTTGGGACTTTTTTTGGGTGGTCAGAAGGATTAATTTGCACATCTGATTGCTGAGATATTTGTATGAATATCCCAGAGCTGTAAGCAAAATGTTCTGATCTACGTTCTTCTCAAATCAAAAGTCTAGTTCAATCCACAGGTTTATTTCATTTCTTAGAATTTCACCAGTATTTTCATTCCCCAGTTGCAGGATAGGCTGACATTCTATTTTTCTTTCTTCTAGTATGCAAATTAATGCTTGTACTTAATGCCTTTCTTCTAGAGTGGTAATGATTTTTTATAGGGCATAAAGAAAATGCAGCTAGAAGTCTAGGCTTACAACACTGTCAGCCAATGGCAAATGCAAGCTGGGTGACATTGGTTGTTGTAGGCTTCCCATCCCATGAGGAAAGCAAACTAGGATGCTGATAATCTAGTCTGGGATTGTAGGGGCCGCAGTGGCTTAGTGGTTAAGACTCTGAGTTTGATGACCAGAAGGTAATCACTTCAGCAGGTCAAGACCCAGGTCCTGCATGATGGAATGATCACCCATCGTCTGCCCCAGCTCCTGCCAAAATATCAGTTTGAAATCAAGAAATTGCAAGAAAATAAATAGGTGCTGTCCGGTGGGAAAGGTAACAGTGTTCCCTAGGGTCCAGTGTCCAGACATACCTGCTACATGACTGTGGAAATGTGTGTAGATGCAGGCAGTGCTGGCTCTTTGGCTGTAAATGTAGATGAGCACAACCTGGTTTTAACCAAGGGAGACCTTTATCTTTACCTAATCTTGTCTGAAAGTCAATTTTTATTTGATGGAGCTCCTTTTTGGAATAAAGCTTGCATAGGATTGGGCTGAACATATTACCTGCTAGCCAGTGATTCCCAATCTTTGGATTTTGGACTTCAGTTCCCACAAGCCAATGTAAGTTCCCCAAAGCACTGATCAGCCAATGTACTGACTTAGGCTTCTGGGAATTGAGGTCTACCTGTGGGGCCTGACCCCCGCGTTGGGAACCCCTATGCCAGTGATGGCTAACCTTGGCACTCCAGGTGTTCCTGGACTTCAATTTCCAGAAGCCCAAGTTAGCACTCCTGTTGCTCAGGGCTTCTGAATTGAAGTCCAAGAACATCTGGAGTGCCAAGGTTAGTTATCACAGCCCTATGGTAAACTAAGCTGCTTTTTTTTTTTTTTTTTTTGCTTTGCTTCTGCTTCTAACTCATATCCAGTTAGCCAATCGGAAATCTTAATTCTTAGCCCTTCCATGATAATTGATTGTTCATCTAATCTTCCAGGAATCAATTGTTCATTTTATGCTAGTTCACCAGCTGAGAATTAATTGGTTTTTTAATTTCTTCATCTCTTGCCCAGAAATACTGACTGTTAATTTTTTTTAGAGCTCTGGCTAAGAAGCAATAGATTTTATTATTAAGATGCTAATCAGAGTCCAGATAGATCATTGTAGAGTGCTACGGTCACAACGACCAGTTCTTGTGCGCTGAGTCATTTGCTTTCAAATTGATCAGAACAATTTTGTGCAAAAGGTTTGTGTGACATTCTTACCTGAAAAATTGTTACCTTTTAAATTTAGGGGAACATCCCATAGGCAGGGTTGAATCAGTAACCAAAAGACCACATTAAATTGTTGGTTTAAATAGAAAGGAGTTTATTTAATTGAAGGTACCATCTCAATTCAAATAAAGTCCACCCACATAATGAGCTCCTAACTAAGAAAGGAGCCACAGACAAGTTGTTCAGTGCAAATTAGAGAAGTTTGCTTAGAAAGCAAATAAGAAAAACAATGAGCAAAATTAAACATTGGATAGAGAAAGGACAAGAACTGTGAGGCAAATTAATCACCCCCACAACACATGCCTTACATGCTATGGGAAATTGCTACCACAGGACAGAACCAGAAAGGAAGGGGGTTCTGCACCAGACAATGGGAGAAGCCAGCTTATGTGTGCATTCAAATGAAGCAGAAATGGGCTTGCTCAAACACTATTGGTCAAAGGCATCACATGGGAGGGGAATGGGTCTGCCCTCACATTTGATTTACTCAGGAGTGTCCACATGGAAGAGGAGAAGTCCACCCCAAAACTTGGTTGGTCCAGGATGTCACATGAAGAAGTGGGAGGAGTTTTTCCCATGTGGCCTGCATGGAGGCTGCTATGGGAGGAGTTGAGGTCAGCTGCAAATGTCCATACAAGGTATTTCTCCCAAAACACACTCTTGACTGGAGGAAATCATCCAGAAGCGCAGCCCAAAGTTTCCTGGTTGTTTGTCATCTTCCTTGCAGACAGCAAATTTCCTTAACAAAGAGGTTTCCTCCTTCTTGATGGGCTTAAATGGCACCCATTGTTCTCTCTCTGGCCTCTCCAATCAGACAGATTACAGCAATATCTCTGGCTTTAGTTCCTTTTCAATTTGACCTTCTAAGACATCAAGCAAATTTAAAATGTTAGTTTGGAAGAACCAATGCTCCCCAAAATAATATTACCTAATGTGAAGCTCCCCATGTTATTCAATAGCCCCCAAGTAGGAAAGCCCTATCACTTATTGTGTCCACATATACTAATTTCCTAACATCCACTTCACCAGAAACAATAGAATTAGGCTTTAAGCCAAACAGAAAATCAGGAGAGTCTTGAGAAGCTTTAGTGATGACTAGAACTTCATTGACTGAGATCCTGCTTGCCCAAATATGGTCTGAGCATATGAAGAGGAAGTTAAGAGATTCTAGCTTGAATAGACAAGAATTAGACATTTTTTATTAATTTATTTTTATTAATTTATTTGACATCCTAGGTATAACTGCTAATGAAATAAAATTAATCAGGAGTGAAAGGGTTAAGTCTGCTGTGTCTATTTGGCATAAAGGAAAATGCACTTTAAACCAAACTATAGTTCCCAAGAGCCTCTTCACTACTGCTGAGGCTTGGCTTACACAGAAAGAAGGGGGGGACCTTCGATCATGGCCTTTTTAAATAGCGGTTTGAGATCTTTATAAATTTACTAAAAATCAACACTCCTGCGCTATCTCGGGAGTTGCTATCTTTGGTTCTGGATGGGGCAGCTTTGCCCTAAACAGACCCGGTGCATAATCTGGGAGTCCTCTTGGACTTGCGACTACTGCTCGAAGAGCAGGTGGCAGTCGTGGTCAGGAGGGCTTTTGCACAACTTCATGTAATACGCCAGCTACGCCCGCTCCTAGATCGGGACTCCTTGCTCATGATCACACATGCTTTGGTCACCTCCAGACTTGATTACTGTAATGCGCTCTACATGGGCTGCCCTTGGTGACCATTCAGAGGCTGCAGCTGGTCCAGAATGTGGCTGCTCGGGTAGCGGTGGGGTGCAGGCGTTATGCTCGTGCCTCACTGCTGCTTCAGGAGCTGCACTGGTTGCCAGTATGTCTCCGGGTGCAATTCAAGGTGCTGGTTATTACCTTTAAAGCCCTACATGGTAGTGGGCCAGGATACTTAAGAGACCGCATCACCCCAAGAACATCTGTCCGTCCCACCAGGCGGATCGGAGAGGCTCTCTTATCATTCCATCGGCTAAAGAGGCGCATTTCTCTAGCACCAGAAGGAGGGCCTTCTCCTTGGCCGCCCTGGCACTTTGGAACCTCCAGCCAACTGAGTTACATCTACAGACAGAGCTCCTGCCCTTTCGGAAGGGCCTAAAAACCTGGCTAGCAGGGCAGGTGTGGGGCTCCAGTAATATGGGGTCCCATGTTGGGTGGTTGATCTGATGGGACAGCCACCTCTCCCTCGCTCTTTTAAATGTTTTAACCTTTTTAAACCTTTTTAAACCTTTTAACTTTCTAAATCTTTTAGATTTTTGTAAATTCATAGTTTAATTCTTTTTTAATTGATTTTTAAGTGATTATGAACCTTGAAGTTTTAATTTGTGAATTTGTAGGGGGATTGTTTAATTGTATTGCATTGTGTATAGTCTCTCCCCCTTTTCTGTAAGCCACCTAGAGTTAGGTTCGCCTGATTGGGGCGGGATAATAAATCTAAATAAAATAAATAAATAAATAAATCTTACCTGCAAGTGAATCATGGTACAGTGGGGTGTTTCTGGACATGTAAGCCTAACTTTGACATGGAGGGCAAATGAAAATAAAGAGTAAGAGCATTTTTTTATTGAAAATAAAAATATCAAAAAATAAAAAGGGGTAATTTCATATCTGGGGTAACAACATTATACTCTTCCATTCAGCTGTAGCCAATGTGGTATTGAGATAGCATCTTTGATAAGAAACACAACTCCACCATTTAAAAAACTTAGTTCTCATTCCAGAAATATGCATTGGCAGTAATCCAGCAATAAATCCCAACTAGAGTAGGCCCATTGAATCAGTGGGGATTTGGTGAGTTCAACTTCTCCTCAGAGCAGGAATTCCAGAGGGTTTCCTGTTCTACAATCACATTTCCTCTGCCTTCTTGGAGAATTGCTAAAACAACTCCCCCTTCAGCAATCAAAACATCAGCCTCCCCATAGTGTATATTTTATCTTCATTTATATATTTATTTTTGCCTAATTGTACACTCTCCCCTGTTCAGCTCCGGAGCTCCCGGAGCTGTTCACATTAAAGTAAAATGAAGACACCAAATTAACAGCAGAGTAGGATATTTTGGCTGAGCCCTAGAACAGTGTTTCCCAATGTGGGGCCCAGGACCCACTGGGGGACTTCAATTCCCAAAACCCTAAGTCAGTACATTGGCTGGTCAGAGCTGTGGGGAATTGATTTAGGCTTCTGGGAATTGTAGTCCCAAAAACAAATGTTGGGGAAACTGCCTTAGAAGCTCACTGCACGCTATCCAATGAAACTGAAGAGGAAACTAGCAACCATACCATTCCGATATATGATATTCCATGAATATTTTAAAAACTATGTCCAGGTATGGCTTGCTAAATAAAATGAAGGCTAAAGGGACTCCTATGCTTTCTTCCTTTTGCTAGATTGTTTCTGCCAACCCTCCTTCCTCTCTCTCTCTCTCTCTCTCTCTCTCTCTCTGTCTAGGCATGCCTACCACATGTCCACAGAAATGTTTGCAGATGCAGACAACGCTGGCTCTTTGGCTATAAACAGAGATGAGCACTGAACCCTAGAATTGGATATGACTAGCTTTTGAGCAAGGGTGACCTTTACCCTTTACCTTCTTCAAGTTGGGTCTGGGAGGTGCATGGTTGCTTGTTCTATGTTGACAGACAGATGAAAAAGAGTTGGGACTGCCTTTCAAAACCTCATCAGCTCCTTTCAGCACACATCCTTCCCATCAAAGCATTCTTAGCTCCCTTTCTTGTCTTTCAGCTGACGATGCCTGTGGTGGGACTCTCCGGGGGCAGAGTGGAATTATTTCAACCCCACATTACCCTTTGGAGTACAGCAACAATGCCGACTGCACGTGGACCATCTTAGCAGAGCCTGGTGACACCATTGCTTTGGTCTTCCTGGATTTCCAATTAGAGGACGAATACGACTTTTTGGAGGTCTCAGGAACAGACGGATCTTCTCTGTGGTAAGAGAAGCATGATGTTTCATCAGATTTCTGTTGGTCATCCCTCTTCGAGGCTTGTGCATTTCACAACTGCTAGCCTGTAAGATCGGCTTGGATTGTCGAAATGAGAAATGGTTGGGGGACAGTGCCCTTAAAATTTGTGTAAAACATCTGTCTTAACTTTGTGCCGAGTTGTGACTTTGTCTATGGAATATGGGATTGTGTTTGAAGGAACTCTCTATGCAGCTACCCGGTTGTGGTTTGATAAATTGGAAGGATTGGGAGTTTTCCTTTTTCAAGATTAGGGCTGAGTTTTAAGAATGTGCTTCTTTTAGCTGTTGTCAGTATAAAAGAGGACACAGTGGCTAAGAAAATTTCTATTGTTGGTCTTTAGATGGGTATGTTGAATGAACTGAACTGGAGTTGAAAGAATGATCTCTATCATTCTCAAATGGAGGAATATGCTCTAAGAAGATATATTTTCTTTCTTTCTTTTTTCCCTTTCTTTCTTTCTTTCTTTCTTTCTTTCTTTCTTTCTTTCTTTCTTTCTTTCTTTCTTTCTTTCTTTCTTTCTTTCTTTCTTTCAAAAAGTGGATTTGCCTGATTCTTTCTGCTCTGAACTGAGTATGGTGGCAGATGCATGTTGTAGGTAGAAATGTATACATTTCCAGGCTTGTGAGATGTTCTGGGAAATATAGTTTGCAATGATTTACTTATTTTATTTAGCTAATCAATGAACTCTCTGGTTTGGGATAAAACAGTAATACTCCCAACAGTTGTGTGGTGGTAATGGCCATGATCCAGTGGCTTACCTGTATGAACCACCATTCCAAAATCATGATTCTCACTTGTAGCTCTCCATAGCAAAAGATTTCCTTGGGTTTTTTGGTGCTGGGGGAGCAAACACAGAAGAGAAAAGGTAGCTGACTTTGGAAGAAGTTTGGTTTTGTAGATTTTGTATTTGTTTTTAGATAGTAAATGGCACCAGTGTGTGTGTGTAATATTGCAGTGTTTTAAAGGGTTTTTTAATTGTTTTATATTGGTTTTAACTGTGTACACTGTGCAGAGTCCTTTGGATAGGGCGGTATATAAATCTATTAAATTAAATTAAATTAAATTAAATTAAGAAACATTGGAATCTAGCAAAAATTAAGACATTGGATTCTGGCCCATGTATACAACATATCTTGAACAACCGAACATTTCTTTATGTCCCAATCACTGTAAATGCAGATCCTTATTTGGCTAATCAAAAGGGTAAGATATGCTAAGATACTAACGCAAGTGTATATCTCTGTGTGTATACCATGTGTGTATACTCATACACATGGTAAAGCAAGTTAATAGCTGTTCCTTCTGCTAGTACAAAATGAACAAGCACTGTCCTGGGCCACAATCATACCCACACATAAATATGCACAGCCCAAAGACTTTGATTTCTGTTGATTTCACTGACAGGAACTAATAAAATAAAATACTGTAGCTCCAAAAGTGATGATTCCATCTTGCCCTCAAAGGAAGTAGGGAGGCTCAAGAAAAAAAAAACCAAGTGTATTCTCTCACATCCCACGAATTCACTCTTTTTTACATTGGTTTTAAAAAGATAAGTTCTGTTATCTTCTTTTTTAAAAAAACCTAGAGAAAATTTTTTATTCATTTTAATGAACTTTTGGTAAAAGTGTTGGTGTGAAACCTCTTTACAAATTCAGCTTGTAATGCCAATGTGTTATTTTGATGTTCAGTAGGGTGCATTTATAATTGCCTCTCCATATATATCAGGGGTACCCAGATTTTTCAGGCCACAGGCCACTCACATGGTTGAACAGGCCGGTCATGTGGTTCCTCCCACCAGAAGCAGAAGTAAAATGCACCCATGCATGTACAAAACACTGCCATATTTTGCTCATGCAGCATTTTGCACATGTGTGGGCTTCCAGGAGCAGCGCTGGCCAGATTATTAGGCACTGCGGGCTGTAGTTTGGGCACCCCGATATATATATATAATTTTAACTATGACATTTAATACAGAATGAGATCCATTGCATACTGAACTTTTGAACTTAAAGAGAAAATTTCATGATCAAATTTGCACCTGTTATAACTTCTTTAAAAAAAAGATACAGTAAAACCTCATATAACACTAAAACCTGGTTCCACAAGTCTTCGTGTTATATGATTTTTAGTGTTATCTGATCCTCTATGGGATCCATAGAGATACATTGTAACCACACAGGCTTTCACAGTTGTTATCTGAAGCATCCCATAGGATCTTAATGTTATCTGATGCAATTCTTCCCCCCAGATTCCTTGATGTTATGCGATTTTCGTGTTATTCGATACTAATGTTATATGAGGTATTACTGTATGTAGTAATGAAAAATCTTGGCACACTTTTAGATAGATTGGTCAAACTTTTCAATAGTAGGTTCCAGTCTTTCATATGTGTCTTTATGAAATAATTTAATAATGTAGGGCCAGTTAAATAGAATTTAATGACTTAGAAATAACCATCTATAATCCTGGGTTTTTGCATGGTACATGTGATTATCATGAAAAGTAGTCTGGTCAGTTTTCTAAAGTGCAGCTTGTTTTGAATGTTAACTTGGAAAGAATTAGAGCGTGGATGATTACTTTTCAAAAAGAGCCTTCAACATTTCTTCTTACACAGTTTTCAGGAAACAGCTTGTTATCATTGTTTGTGGGTGTGTTTGTGGTGGCAGAATATGACATTTCAGTGTTTTAAGAGATGGGAGCCAAATCCACCATACAATACTCGGGTCTCAAACTCTAACCTTCAAGTCTTCTAAGCACTTGAGCCACCGCAGTCCCAAGTCAAGTTAGAGCTACCTCTAACCAACCCACACTTGCATCTCTCTTTACCATAGCCAGAGAGTTAGAGCCCTGTCTACCTCCTCTTCTTGTTATAGTCCCAAAATCATGACATTTTCTGTGTATTTATGTGTGTGTGTGTGTATATTTGTGTGTGTGCACATCTGCCGATATAGAGCTCCAGGGCATTGCATCTTTGATAGAAATGAAAACTAAAAACAAGGGCTTCCTTATGGATGCTGATGCCAAGATTAGCAGTTTGACACACACACACACCCTCCCTCTCTATTTTCCCTCCTGCTGTGGCATGATTTGCTGTAACTGAGTGATACCCAGAATGAAAGATACACCGAAATCATTCATGCAAGAGCCTTGAAATAGCAGGCGCTCCATCTGCTTAGAGCAAAATAAATCAATCTTCTCCCATAATCACAGATTTGTTGCACTTTTGTTTCCGTGGTAAATAATCCTAAGTGGTGAGAGAAATGTGGTCCTTCATGTTTTAGACAGAGCTGTTCTAGTTTTTCTTTCAAAAAAGCGAGACTGGCGCAGATGGCATTCCTTCACGCCTATTTCTGGCCATGGCAAGCTTCCATTTTCTTGGCAACATGTGGCCTGACTCCTTCAGAGAATGGCTCTGTCTAGCCTTCGGTGGCTGCCAGACAAGCTCAGCTCTGCCGCTAGGCAGAGTGAGACACTTGCCTCAAGCGAGGGATTTTAGTGTACCCTGTGAAAGCAGCAAATTGTTTTAACTAAGTCAATTAGTTCTAACTGAGTTTTTAGCTTCCAGGTGCAGGAAAAGGACTGGTGGGATTTTCACCCTCGAGTAGTAGAATAACTTGGCTGATTTGGAATACTATTTGCCTTGAGTTAGATGGACGACAAGGAGGAGGAGTTAGATGGATAGGATTTCCTACTGTACCTCAGGAAGTGCAATATCTGTACCAGAAGCAGGTCTCAAGGACTAGGCCCATTTCACAGGTGGATAAATTGTGGATCACATGTCTGGGTGCTTTTCCAGATAGATGGGTTATCATGTTTAGTAGAGATGGGATTTTGTTTGGTTTTCTGAATTACAAATGCCATAACTGTCCATTCTGGGAGTTCTATCTATCTTACAGACACTTAAGATAGAGGTAAAGGTCTCCCTTGCTTGAAAGCCAGTCATATCTGACTCTTCAGTTTTGTGCTCATCTCCATTCACAGCTAAAGAACCAGCACTGTCTGCATCTGTAGATGTTTCCATGGTCATGTGACAGGCAAAACTGGATGCTGGAATACACAGAATGGTGTTACTTTTCCTGACAAACTATTTATTTATTTGCAATTTCTTGCTTCTAAACTGCTATGTTGGCAGGAGCTGGGACAGACAACAGAAATGTAGTCCATAACACAGCACTCAGGTCTCAAACTGCTGACCTGCCAGTCTTCCAGTTGTCAAGCTCCATGTCTAAATCACAAACCACTGCTGCCCCTTTTACAGACATCTTACAAATACCTGAATGGTGATGTACATGGGAGAAAAATCTAAATTGGGAGGCTTTGATAAGCTCTGCCTAGCCTTCCTATTCCTGCTCTAGGGCTAGTAGGTTTCTGTCTTTCTAAACAAAAACAAACATCCCATTCTTAATGTTTAGGCCAGGGGTCTGCAATCTTGGCTCTCCAGGTGTTCTTGGACTTCAATTCCCAGAAACCCAAGTCAGCACACCTTCTGATTGGACTTCTGGGAATTGAAGTCCAAGAACTTCTGGAGAGCCAAGTTTGCAGACCCCTGGTTTAGGCTGATCTGGAAAGCCTATGGGACAAACAAAGGAGAAAGAAAGTACAGCACCATGGATAGCTCCCAGTTAGCACTTAGTTCAAAGAGAATAATAACTTTGTGCCAGAACTGACCTGTGCTCAACTAAAGTTTGAAAGTACATATCGCAGCCACCCACCCCCACCCCAATAAACAGATTAATAATACTAAATTGAAAGCCTTGAAGAACAACTCCCTGATCCAAACCTTGCCCTTTGTCAGCTCTTTAGAAGCATCTGCGAGATATGTTGCTGGTGTTACATTATTGGCTTCCTTGATGGTCATGATTCCTACAGTAGCCCATCTAATGGTACCATATCAAGGAGGTAGCAGGGAGGCATCAACCAACTGTAGTTTTTCCAACTTACCAGTTTTGGAGTGTGTGGCCTGGTTGGTTTTCACTCAGGTGTTTCCTGCTTTTGTTAGTTAGTTTTATAGTCCACGTCCACATCTTAGCAAGCTATCTGTGACAAGACAGTAGAAGAAGTGGATGGTTCTTATAACCAGTTCATAGGCTGTAATGGCAACTGGTTTCCTTCCACTCCTGTTCACCTCAGAGTATGTGTGTTCTTACTGGAAAAGAAGTATTGAAAATGCAGATTAGACATTGAATAGGATTAGGGAAAGAGCTTGCTACCACCACAGGTAACACTGGCTTTCTACCTCATTTTCATACTCTTCCTTCCAAAGGCTCCCAATTCTGTAGCCTCATTTGCTGTCAGATAATAGTTATATTTGGGCATTTTAAGGTACCATCACTGTTTGTGATGGTGTGCACTGGAGCTGTTTTCAATAGTTTTCAGAGTTATAATAGTGTCTGTGAAGTGATGGTAGTTGTAGGAGAAAACAGCAAGATCTTTTCCTGTCTCTTATCAGACTAGGAGTAATGAGCAGACAATGAATTATATACAGGTGACACAAACACAAAACCTTTTCTTAGTCATCTGTCTTTTATCCCCACTTATCTGGATCACTTGTCACTCCCCCAGGGAAAATCATGGTATTCTTGTAACATTTAGGTGGGGAAATAGCAGACTTGCATGCATACAACACTGGGTGGAGCAGGAGGCATTTTACAGCCTAAAATTGATCTTCTTTGTACTAATTTGATTGCTAAAATTCTTCTTGCTTCTAGTATTGGAGCCTCCTCTTTTTTCCTGTTTACCTAGAATCTAGTGTTTTGTTGATTTCTTTTTTCCCCCTCCCTGATATCCATTAGCGAAGGAGTCATGCAGGGCTTTCTGCGTACTAGAAATCTCATTTCATTCTCTTCACCCTTCTAACTGTAATTACAGATGAGAACTGTTAGTAAATGTATTTTTCCTAGTCGAAGATGCATCTAGAATAGCTTTTCATGGCAGAAAGAGCTAAATTAGTATGTTACGGAAAGGTTGGTGAGACAAGGCCAAATCACTCCATATTTCCATGTATTTTTCTTGCTTTGTGCTCTGCAAATGAAAGGAATAACCAAATTTCTAATTTAACTTCTTTTTACCAAAGCCCACAACATATCTTTTGTCATTTACCCCCACTGAAAGAAACACAAATCTCTACAGAATCATTGCAATTCCTACCAACACAGCATCTTTGCTGGACAAGATGCCCAAGAAAGGGTGTTCGGCTGTACATTTTCTCAAACAAAATAAAAGGTTTTTTGTTTTTTTTAAAAAAAGGAAAGGCAAAATGGAGTTTGTACTTTTGAGACACAGAGAGATCTCACTAGGCAAAAATATTGCCCTTCCTCAAAAGCCAGTTTATAGCCAGAGAGCCAGCACTGTCTGCTTCTGCAGACGTTTCCGTGGATAAGTAGCTGACATAACTAGACAATGGAGTGCACAATATGCTGTTTACCGTTCCACTTACAGAAACTGGGAATATACCTACTCAGTTATGGGTAAATCATAGAATCATAGAATAACCAAGTTGGAAGTGGCCAACGAAGCCATCGATCGAGGTGTCTGCTCAATGCAGGGATCCATACCAAAGCAAATCTGACCTATAGTGGTCCAATTTCTTCTTGAATGCCTCCATTGTTCGAGTGCTCACAGCATCCTGAGGTCATTGACTCCATTGTCCTACTGCTCTAACAGTTAGGAAGTTATGTGTAACTCACAAGTTACCTGAAATAAGGATATAAAGAATAGTTGCTAAATCCTTTACTTTCATCAGTATTTGTTGTCTCAGTTTGATGAGAGACTTCAGCAAGGACTATCTGAGCCGCTCAAACAGTCATGGAATGCTATTTTTTTTTCTTGTAATTTCCACCAATTGTCTGTGATTGCAACTAGTTTTCCTTTCTTCTTTGAAAGTGAAGTCAGTGTGTGTGTGCACTCTCTCTCTCTCTCTCTCTCTCACACACACACACACACACAGCACAGAGCACAGAAGGCCAGGCAAAATTAAAAATGCTTTTTGTGCAGCTAATTCATAAAAGACTATGTGACAAAAGAGCAGCCTTTATTATTGTGCATACTTTGTATTGTTTGTATGAAAGTTTTGTAACTGCAGTTTTCTTATTTAGCTACTTGACCTCGTTCTTTTGTAGAGAGTGACATAAATTACCTCATCCTTTCACATACTGTTTGCTGACAAATGTAAAGATTTATGTCCCTACTTGTAACAGACAAAAGGTTGTGGGGAGGAGGGAGGCACTCATTTTCTTCCAATGGGACAGTTGTTTCCTCATCTTGTAACAAGCAGGAGATTCACACTTCCTGCTGTTTGCATTACTCTGCTCCAAAGCACCTCAAGGTAAGTCTGGCCAGGTTATCCTGCTATGGTAATAGTGTAGACCAAGGGTTCCCAACCTAAGGCCCATGGGTCGGATCTGGCCCCTTGTACCATTTCATGTGACTCCCATCCTTCCAAGAACATTTGAGAAACAAAATGACCACCCCTTTGAAACACTTGGGACAAAGTGGCCAGCCCTCAAAGCTGACTGAGAGTGTGTGACCTGACCCCCAACTTGAAAAGGTTGGGAACCCCTGGTGTAAACCATACTACCAGTGACTCAACGCTGAGTGTCAGGTGGCAGTTAACTAACCTGACAATCCTGAGGACTCACGGCCTTGGGTGACGAAGTCTACAGGGAAGGGTGATGGTCCCCAAATGGGGCTGAGGAGGACTTTGTGTGCCAAAATAGTTCAGGACCAGAAAGTGATTCACGGAACTGGATCAGTGGTGTGATGGGTGTCATGCTGCTATATGGGAGGCAGATGAAAGGCCATGGCATTATATTCTCAGGACAGTCTTCATGGCTGATTGCCATGAAGGTAAAGGTAAAGGTTTCCCTTGCTCAAAAGCCAATCGTATCTGACTCTAGGGTTCAGTGCTCATCTCTGTTTCAAAACCAAAGAGCCAGCACTGTCTACTTCTGCAGACTTTTCCATGTTCATGTGGCAGGCATGACTAGACACCAGTGCACAGAACACTGTTTACCTTCCCACCAAAGTGGTCCCTGTTTATCTACTTGCAATTTCTTGCTTTCAAACTGCTAGGTTGGCAGGAGCTGGGACAAAGACAGGAGCTCATTCCATCCTACAGTACTTGGGAATTGAACTGCTGACCTCCCACCTTCCAGTCAGCGTCTTAGCCACTTGAACCACTGCAGTCCCTCGCCATGAAGATAGCCAATACCTGTATGTGGATCCCAGACACTCAGTCATCAACCTCTGTTTAAAACTCCCCAATGGAGAAAACCATATCCGTTTT
This sequence comes from Furcifer pardalis, assembly GCA_030440675.1. Lineage (NCBI taxonomy): Eukaryota > Metazoa > Chordata > Lepidosauria > Squamata > Chamaeleonidae > Furcifer > Furcifer pardalis. The sequence goes on along the minus strand of CP126890.1, from coordinate 300,222,185 downwards.
TGAGGGCGTCATTTCCATTGCCAAATGGCCTTCCTCCCAGGAATTCGTCTTAATGTTTAATCAAAACGTGTAGGATGTCAGCTGCTGATATAATTCAAGATATTGCTGGCTTCTAAATTCAAAAGTAATGCATTTACATGGATGTGTCGCCATCAATAATAGATAAATATGCTCATGTAGCTAATTTTATGCTTGCTTGAGATGCTCTCTGAGTTGTTGTGAAACTATGAATCAGGAAGAGGTGCCATTTAACTCCTACCCAGTCATTTAATATTTCCTGGGCTCTTGTGAAGGTTTGTTGTTGATGGGTTTTCTGTTGGTTTCTTAAATGCAGAGAGGCTTTTACTGGAACACATCAATATATTTGCTCTCAGTTACTTTCGTCTGAAGTTTGCTGGCTCCACAATTTGAGCGCTTCTATGGCTAGGCTGGTTTCTGGTTTGTTGTGATAATGTGGACACATCTGTTGGAGGGAAGAGGAGTATGGATTTTTCTGAGGTTCTTGTCTTCTTCCAGCCTTCTAAAGTAGGAATTGAAAGATGGCCTTTGATCTATGCTCCTCAGAGACTGGTAATGGCTTTTCTTTTAATGTAACTCTTTCATCCTCAGAGTAAAATACCAAGCAGAGAGAAATCCAAACATAACGTACAACTTCTTCTTCTTTGCTTCCTCTTTTATGCATTGGGTGTCGAGGGAGATACAAGGTTCTTGCTCTGGCACTTCTAGCACCTTCCACCAGTGTTGTTTGGTGTTCTTGCAATATATCTTTGATGTTCTCTCTCTCCACTTTCCTCTGGCTGTGCCTCGTGCCCTTTCTCATTCTCCTCTTTCCACATAGACCTCGTACTGTTTGGAATCGCAAGACATTATGTCCAAATGGGCAAACCAGTTTATTTGTTGTCTCTGTATGTAGTTTAAGTTTGGTGCTCTTCAACTTATTTCCCTTATGATCTCATTCCTGATTTTATCCCTTCTAGTCACTCCAGCAGCCTTCCTCAGACTTCTCATTTCCATGCTGATCCACTTTCATTTCTGTTTTGTTGTAAGTGTCCTTGTGGGAATAAATATGCTTTCTATGAGGTGTTTCTTTATGCTGGGTGGCATAGTGGTTAAACTGCTGTACTACAATCAACAGCATGTGAGTTCGATCCAGGCCAGGATTCAAGGTTGACTCAGCCTTCCATCCTTCCAAGGTTGGTAAAATGAGTACCCAGCATGTTAGAGGGAAAATGATAATTAACTTGTGAACTGCCCAGAGAATGCACTAAGTGCTTTTGTTGTTCAGTCGCATAGTCGAGTCCAACCCTTTGCGACCTCATAGACCACTGCACACGAGGCACCCCAATCCTCCACTATCCTCCACAGCCTGCTTAGCACAACGCCATTGTATCAACGATGCTGTCTAGCATCTCATCCTCTGGCACCCTCTTCTTCTTTTGCCTTTAATCTTTCCCAGCATCAAGGCCTTCTCCAGTGAGTCTTCTCTTTACTTTAGCTTAATCTTTACTTTAGCTTAATCTTCAATATCCCTCCTTCCAAGGAGCAGTCAGGGCTGATTTCCTTCAGGATGGACTGATTTGATCTCCTTGCAGCCCAGGGGTCTTTCAAGAGTCTCCTCCAGCACCACATTTCATAGGCGTCTATTATTTTGTACTCCACCTTCCTTATGGTCCAGCTCTCACAACCATACATAACTACTGGGAATATCATTGCTTTGACTATGCATACTTTTGTTGGCAGGCTGATCTCTCTACTTTTTATTATGTTCCCTAGGTTTCTCATAGCTTGTCTCCTTAGAATTAATCTTTTTATTTCATGGCTGCCGTCACCATAGCACTAAGTGCCATGGAGTGGTATAGAAGTCTGATTGCTTTGGTTTTGCCTTGTGTTGTAACTGCGTAGCTAACTGTCCCAATATTTGTTTTGTCTTACTGCACCATATTTTATTAACCTGCAGCTCTGAAGTATATTGAATGTACAACATATGACTAGCATTTGCAGGGATTCTAAGATTAGCACACCAAGGCAACTTGCATTTGAGGAGTGGGGTGGGCCCTGGGGTCTCCAAATATTTTCAAATATCTGAATGGAGGTAAAATAGAAAAGGAAGCAATCTTGTTTCATACACCACCACAGGGAAGGACCAGCACAAATGGATTCAGACAAAAACAGGAGAATGTGGTTCAGTTTTAGAAATCACATCTTCTTGGTAAGAAAGTTCAACTGTTCAACGGGGTGTCTGAGAAAGGTGAGGGTCTTTCCTTCACTAGATGTTTTTACACAGAGCTGATATAGTTTGAAGCTCACAGAGAACATGGCCACTGGCTGTGGAATTCTCTGAGCAGTAATAATCATCATCATTAATAATAATACAACATTTCTCTGCAGTTCCTTGTGGAATAACGTCATTTCTTCTCCACAAGAATCTTAACTTTCCAGTCCCAGAAGCAGACATGGAAAAGAGGCCTTTAAATTTTGCCTTTGAATGCTGCTGCAGAATACCCAGTGGTTGGTAATTAAATTGAAATGATTCACGTCTTTCCCCCACACACTTTTTCATAAGTAATTTTTGCCTGTGGAGATGAAGGGTAAGAGAAAAATTTGGTGTTCCTTTTACAATGTATTTATGATTCTACTTCAAAATATTGCTAGAAAAATCACTCCCTCTCTTTCTTTTCTCAATTCCCTTTATTAAAAACAAAACCACCTCCTTGGCTTTAATTATTAGTAACATTCCAGGGAGACTCAAGGCCACATAAAGCATTATGACTCAGATATTTGATAATCATCATAAAACAGTTATAATGGGCCGGTGAAGAAGCCGTGTAACAAAACCAACTGGAACCACTGTGTGGCAAACTCCCAATAGGTTTGTTAAATGTGTGTGGAGGGATTGTGGAGGAACAGATACAAATGAAACAGCCCCTGGATATTTTCAGTGTGAGGAGGATCCACACCACCATTTGGTCCATGAAGACACCTGGGAATCACAACCAAGACATTCTGCATTGTCTCTATAAGTCAGGAGTTACCAACCTTTTCAATCCAGGGGTCGGATCATGCTCTCTCAGACAGCTTTGGGGGCTGGATGGTCATTTTGCCCTGATTGCATGATGGGGGTGGCCATTTGCTACACATAGCACTTTTGGGTGCGACAGAGTGTTGGGGGGGGGGCACATGAAATGATGTCATGGGCTGGATCTGGCCCACAGCCCACCTCTGGCCCAGAGGTCACCTCTGCTATAGGTGGTCAAAGCAGTTGCTTTGAAATTCAGTTTAGTTCATTTTAGAGGAGAAGTTATGAAAATTCACACAGTTCTCCATATGTTCTATAGTCATCATTTAAGACATTCTCTTCTGTGGGGGAAGCACAAAATCTGACAATTTCAGTCATCAAGAAGAAGGCTTTGAGGACTTCGCAATTCAAAGATTGGAATCCCTGTAGATTCTATTGCACATAGAGCTACTAAAATTACCATCTTCTTCTGAACCTGGGGAGGGGTAACAAGTGGAGTACTACAAAGCTTAGTCCTGGGCCCTGTGCTCTTCAACATTTTCATAAATGACTTGGATTAGGGAGTGCTGGGAATTCTTATCAAATCTTCCGATGAGACTAAACTGAGTGGAATTGCTAAAAGACGGGAGCAGAATTCAAAAAGATCTTGATGGGCTGCAACACTGGGCTGAAACCAACATAATGAAATTTAACAGGGAGATGTGCAAAGCATTACACCCAAAGTGGAAAAACCCATATGCACAATTACAAGAATGGGGGATGCTTGGCTCAGTAATCCAAGTGAGAAGGATCTTGCAGTTGTTGCTCAGGATGAGTCAACATTGCGATGTGGATGCAAAAAAGGCCAATGCTATTTTAAGCTGCATTATAATAATAATTTCGTGTCAGAGATTACTCTGGGTTGAAAGGTTTTTTGCTGGAGAAACTCTGCTCAGGGGACGCCCAAACAAGGCTCCTTTCATCTCCCCATGATCCATCATACAGCCATCGGGTATCAAAACCTTCCAGTCTCCAAGCTCAGCATCTTAACCACTAAGCCACCAGAGGAGCTGCATTAACAGAAGTATTGTCTCCGAAACCCATGAGGTACTACTAGTCCCCCTTCTATTCAGCTCTCATTAGATCACATATAAAGTCCTGTGTCCAGTTCTGGGCACTGCACTTTAAGAAAGATGCAAACAAATTAGAACAGGTACAGAGAAGGGCAACAAGTGTGATATGGAAACCAAACCCTAGGAAGGAAGACTGGAAGAACTGGGCATGTTTAGGCTTGATAAAAGGAGGCTGAGACAGGATATGATGATGGTCCTGTTCAAATACTTGAAAGATGGTCATAAAGAGGAGAGGTAGGATCTGTTCTCGATCATCCCAGAGTGAAGGTTAGAATCATAGAATCTCTGAGCTGAAAGAGGCCTTTTAGGCCAGGGGTTCCCAACCTTTTCATGCCAGGGGCCGGGTCCCGCTCTCTCAGTCAACTTTGGGGGCTGCCTGCATAATGGTGGTGGCCATTTTGCCCCAACAGCTTCAAAGAGGTAGCCATTGTGTTTCTTGAATGCCCTTGGAGGGGTGAGGGGCCACATGAAATGGCACCATGGGCCAAATCTGGCTCACAAGCCTTAGGTTGGAAATCCCTGCTTTAGGCCATGAAGTCCAACTCCCTATTCAATGCAGGAAACTAAATCTAATCAGATATTGCAGATGGTTATCCAATTATCTCTTGAACCATACTGGTTAGACCTGCTTTATTTAAATTTTTTGATGAGAATTCCAACAATGTCCAAGGATTCTGGGAGCTGTAACTAATAATTTAAAAATACTGTATTCTAGACTTCTTTTCTGAACAGAAGAAAGTAGTATTTACAAACTCTTTTTAGATTCAATTTCCAGCAAAATTGTGAGAGACATTGAAGTGACGTGTGGAGAAGAACACCCTGCAATTTGAGCATAGACTAAGAACAGTGGGGTCGCCTTGTGTATAACACAGAGCATTAAGCCAAATCACTGTGTGCTGCATTTGAATGTGCTCGCCCACAAGTCAGCCATCCTGCTTTTGCGTTATTGTGTGATTCATAACTGTCTGGGGAAGGATAAACAAGGTAGCATGGGGTCTTGAAATGAAGGCCTGCAAAGAAAAGTTGTGGCCAGGTACAAATTTAGTGCGGTCCAGTTCTTTAAAAAAATATTCTCTAAAATGTTCAGCCTTTAAAGTTGATTGATCCATTCATGTGCCTGGGCAGCTTAACTCTCCAGAGGCTAGGTTCTGAATGCTTGTCTCTGGAAATAATCTTTGTGCCAGTAAATTAAAGTTGCCACCCCTTTTCCCCCTAAGGAGCATTTTCATCTTTAATAGCTATATGGCATTCAGAGACATCATGTCCCCACTATGCTGGGAATAGCTTTGAAGAGGGATAAAGCCAATGGCTGAGAGTTCAGTTCAGTTCATTACTTTTTAAAAAATAAAATAAAATAAGAACTTAATGTAAGGGACAACACACACACGTTATCCCACTTTCATAGGACTTGTTCCAACTGCCAGAAACCTGTGCCCATTCAGGAAGCCCACATAAATCTTTGTGTTGCTTCAGAGTACCTGCGGTCCTGCACCAGGCTAGAGAAACCTATGATAGGTTTCAATCACTGACTGTTTATACTTACAAACCAGCCAGATCAGGTAGGGCATGCAGTTTGAATTAGCAAAATGTAGTATTGCCAATAAAGGAAATAAAGGAACTGGAAGTCTCCCTGCAGCTTATCCTCTATATCAGGCGTTCTCAATGTTTTCACGCCGTGGGCCAGACATGCCTCCCTCACCGGAGGCATGCCTGTTCCCTGGACAAATGTTTCTGTCATCATTGGTGCATGGCAGTGGCGCCAATTGTGCTGTTTTTGTGCCTTTGTCCACAGCCTCCACCACTTCCCAGGGTGGTGGAAGACTGGAGCAATTTTGCTCTGTCTATATGATTTTCTGATGCTTCCCCACTTCGCTACAGCTGCTCGAATGCGCCGCCAGTCAACCAGTCAAGCAACACTAGGAATCAAGCCAATGACACAAGCTCCGCCCAGCACCAGAAGTCACCTGCCGGTGCATTCAAGCAACCATAGCAAAGTAAGGGAAGCATCAGAAAATCACCCAGACAGAGTGAAATAGCTCCAGACAGCCTTCTACCACCCAGGGAAGTGACGGAGGCTGTGGACATAGCCGTGAAAACTGTGCAATCAGTGGCACTGGATCTGATGGCACAAGTGATGCAGTCAGCTTCTGGGGTCTGGGGTGGGACTGGGTGGTGTGTGTGTGTGTCTAGAAGTGTCCCGGTTCTCACTGTAGGCTGGTTTAATGATATGGGCCCAATTTTACTTTTATTTTTATTTTTCCCAGGAGAAGACAAGAAAGGTATATCTAACTATACTCCCTGGACTAGACAGGAACATATTTGACTACATCTTTCTACTGTTTACTCACAAGCAAGCATAAGCACACTTATTTATCCTCTCTGGATAAGCACATGCATCATAATCATGATCATAAGCAGAAATCATGGTGCTTCTTCTTCACATTCCAATATTACAAAACCCATTTTTCATCTCACATCCCACCTCTTCCTCTAGATATTAACCAATTCTTCTTCTGTGTCTAGGCCAGACATGAAACCACCAAAAATGAAGGTATCTTTTGGTGAGTTCATCCTGCAGTTCCTTTTGCCTGACCGAGTGTGAGAAAGATTAGCCAGCAACACAAGGTTGTCATACCAGAGTGCACCAGATTTTGGTTCAAAAATACCACAATCTTCAAGGAAGCTTGTTCTGTGTACCCAATAAAATCTCAGCATACCATACCCATCATTCCTAATTCCATTCTCATTGTTTTAAACCTGTTTTTTACTGTTTTCAAAAGCAAACTAATCAGCATCTGACTTGAAAGCCATTTCTTATGCTTTCTTCACCCCCTACTCAGGGAGCAAAGAACTCGTCAGCTACTTTAACTCACTAAAGCAAAGGCCCCATTTTAATTCATTACACTAACATGCAGATTTCTTTATAAATTCACCTGCAAGATGCTGAGAGAAAGACTGTAAAAATAAAATATGGAGAAATGGAAAATTGGCCAAGTCTTTGGAACGTTTCAATAAACGGAGTACACTTACCCTGGAGAAGAGAAAATTAAAGGGTGTTAAGGTTGCTGTTTTCAAATGTACGCAAGGAGCTGACATGCAGAAGGGGGTATAGATTTGTTTTTGATTGCTCCTGAAGGCTAGGCTCGAAGTAAGGAACAGAAATTATACTGTGATCATCAATTACAGCTGAACATGAGATTGCCTTCCACAGTGAGGCACAGCCAGCAAATGTGAGTAAAATCCCATCTTTGTTTTGTTCCTCTTCTGTCATCATGGCCAATCTGCACTTGGATTTGTCAACTCTAAGCAATACTGTTGGGTGACATCTAGAGCAAATCCCAGGTTCTTCTTACAACATAAAATTTGACAAAATAAAAGCAAACCCAAATGAAAAAGTGTTGATCTATTCTAAACTATCAACAACCGTTGCTGGTACTGATGATTATGTGAAAAGCTAGCATCTTATAACAATACATTTTGCTTCCTCTGTATTTTTGGCTTCTTAGATTTTATGCAAGTTTGCTGACAAAGGTCTCTAGTCGAAGACTGGAGATAGGAAGACCATACAGATGTGTGCTACCTCCTGACTCGATCTATGCACAAATAAGGATATTTGGACTGCTGCTCAGCTTGTTCTGTCCCAACATGGAAATGATATTTTTTTTCCAGGTCCATGCTGGTATTTGTGCATTTGTGGTTCTCTGAGTAACCCCATTCCTGGGAAAGGGGAAAACAGTTGCTAGGAAATGTGGTGGGGTGGGGTTACACAGCACCATCAGTGGTGTAGAAAGGAGAAAATGCAAGTATCTCGGAAATTGGGTCTTGCAGCAGACGTCTTAAGCTTCTTTGGCTGTGAGTCCCCTTCTGCTCTTCTGCCTGCTCAGTGTCCTTCCTATAAGATGCTGCTACTTTCAATGCCCCTTTTCTTACATTTTAAAACACATTTTTAAATATATATATATTTATCCCAATGCACGCTGGATTTGATGTGAGGGATCTGTGAAGCTGCTGCTCTGTGTTATGAGCATTTCTTGCCTCTGTAGTTGCCATAGAGATGCACAGATAGGAGTGTAGCATTCATTTATGTCCTCCCCCCTCAAAATCCCAGGATTTTCAAAACATTCTCTAGGCAGAGATCTGGGAGTTCCACCCCACAGATACTGTAAGATAGCTGTAGACACCTTGGTAATGACAAGCCCTCCTTCTTGATCTTCACTTCCTGGTGCCAGGTGACCCAGGAGAAAGCTGCCCCAAATTTTCTTTGGGATGGGTCTCATTGTTTATAGTCCATTGAGGGTACCTCTTGAAGAACCACAACCTGCAGAAAGCATTGGGCCAACCTCCTCCTAGGAAGCTTTGCGGCAAGAATTGAAGACTTAGAAGGAGGCCTTTTAGGGGGCCTCTGCTTTGTCCAGGTCAGGAGTCTACAAACTTGGCTCTCCAGGTGTTCTTGAATTTCAGTTACCAGAAGCCCAAGTCAGCACAGTTGCTGTTGAGGGCTTCTGGGAATTGAAGTCCAAGAACATCTGGAGAGCCAAGTGTGCAGACCCCTCATTCAGGTGATTGAACTGAAAGAATCTGGAAATAATACATTTATGAACTGGAACTCACAGAATTCTGCCTGGGGAATTCCTGGAGAATTTTTGGATTTGGATTCTGTGAACATATCTCACTTTATGTAGTAGTGGCAGAGAGTCCTTCCCCTGTCATGATCTCCACGCTCCCAGAGCTTTTTGAGGTAAATGTTATTAATGTTGAGGAGGAGGGTACAAAGAAGGGGAGGGCACTAGTCGCACTAGAGGCCAAATTTATCTCATTTAGCCCCCTGTCAAGTCGTCTCTGTCCAAACATGAGTTCTTTACACTGAGGCCAGGTCACTTACATTCCACTGGGGTGGTTGGAGCTTCAAGGCAGCCTTGAACCATCCTACTCCCTTCAATAAGGGTTTATACTGCCAGGCAGTCAATGAAATCTGAGGTTCTGTCCAGTGGTGGGATGTCAAAAAATTTACTACCCCACCGTGATGTCATCACAGTGTGGGTGGAGCTAACATCATGATGTCATGTCATGGGCGGGGCCAAAGAAAAAATACAAAATAATAAAAATAGGGAGCTTCAGGCTATAGGGAGCTTCAGGCTAGCCGCTAGCAGCTTCTCTTCCTCCTCCCCGTTTGGGAGGACAGCAAGGAGGCCGTGCATATGTGCCAAGCACTAGGCGTGCATGCACACCAAGTGCTTGGCATGCATGCGCAGTGGGGGAACCAGTGAAAAGGTAAGCCCCGAAGGTGGTTCCCCCCAAAGGTTGCTACAGGTTCTCTGGGACACTGGGAAAAGTTACTACCGGTTCTGGAGAACTGGTGAGAACCTGTTACATCCCATCACTGGTTCTGTCTCAGATGCTCCTCTTGGCACTTAAGCCTCATTTGGGTCAGGAAGGGCCTTGGATGTCCTGTGGTTCATCACAATCTCCACAGAGCAGCTGGGCATGGTGGTGATTCAGATGGCCTAACCATGAGAATTCCACCTCCCTTGGCCATTGGCATCAAGCCCAGGGGTCCCCAACCTTTTCAAGCCGGAGGCCGGGTCATGCTTTCTCAGTCAGCTTCAGGGGCTGGATGGCCATTTTGCACTGTCTGCACGATGGGGGCAGCCATTTTATCCCAACAGCTTCAAAGGGGTGGCTGTTTTGTTTCTAGAATGCTCTTGGGGGGGGGGACCACATGAAATGGCCTCACAAGCTGAATCTGGCCCATAGGCCTTATGTTGGGAACCCCTGCTCTAGCCAGTGTTCCACTTCCCCATCCATGCAAAAAGTGGTACCCAATTACTCAATGACTCCCCAACCCACTCCACATTCTCAGTTTCCATCACTGGCATACTTTCCCCCCTTCTCTCTGTCTCCTCCTTTATCTCAGGCCCAAGCTACCTGTCCTGGGCCCCTGCCTCCTTTTGTTCAAGAAGGCCCAAGTCTTGACACATGTTTTGTGGGCAAAACAGCTACTGATTTCTCTGCTTGTTCAACTCTCATTCCCCAGGCACCGATGGGAGAAAGGACATGAATAAATCACTGCTTAATTTCTGTCAGCAGTGGCAATGCCAAACATCAAAAGCCTGCATTTAAAATCTAGTTTTGGAATATGAAGCATATCTCAAGCCCTGAACTATATGGAGGCCTATTCTTCTTCAAAGCCTTCCAGCAGATCAGGATCTCTCGTGTGTTTGTTCATTGGTAGGCCTTCCTTGTGGGACTGTGGTGGTTCAAGTGGTTAAGATGCTGAACTTGCAGACTGGAAGGTCAGAGTTTGATTCCTGGGTCCTGTATGGCAGAGTGAGCTCCCATCTCTGTCCCTGCCAACTGAGCAGTTCAAAACCAAGAAATTGCAAATACATAAATAGGGACCACTTTGGTGGGAAGGTAAACAGTGCTCCGTGCACTCTGGTGTTGAGGCATTCCTACCACATGCCCATGGAAGTGTCTGCAGACACAGACAGCACTGGATCTGTGGCTATAAACAGATGAGCACTGAACCCTAGAGTTAGATATGACTGGCTTTCAAGCAAGGGCAACCTTTTCCTTTCTTGAAAGATGGATTCTTCCCCTCCCAAGAGTAATCCTTTTCACGTCTGACCAGTTGTTGTAACCAGCATGCTAAATTTCAAGACCTCCTTAGTATATCATCCTCATACTCTTGAGTTTCCTGCATATAGCTTACTCATCACACTTTAAGCTCTAGGACAAATTGTGGCATCCAATACAGGATTTCGTCTTTGTGGGTGGGGATAAAAGGTTTTAAATCTCTTTAAATTCAAGTATGCTGTCATATCTCAAGTTGAATCTAATGAGATATCTGAATTTAGCATAAGCCATGAATCTGGATATATTTTGCCCTGGCCCTTTGCCTGGAGATGATTTCAATTGCAATAATTTCATGTTCCTGAAATAAGGTTGGGTTAGTCATTAATTGATAGCCTTTCCATTAAAAAGATGTCAGCGCAAGCCATATAACCAAACTGAGCTAGACTGCGGATTTTTAAGGCAGGTGTTCATAGATACTGGAATGATGAATATGGGAATGAAGACTATAATATAATTTAATTTAATTTTATAACTTTTGGCCAATTGTCTTTAACCTCTTATGTTCAAGAGGAGTGCAAGGAAGGAGATTGCATTGGTTAAATTGCACATTTTTTAAAACAACTTTCATGTCCTTGGAATATCAAGAGCAGCTTAATTATCATAGTTAATTATGACTTTGCCACCGAACTGTATCTTCTGTAATGGTGATGAAGAGCTTTTGATTTTAGGACTGTGTCTAAGAACATATACCTGGAAAGATCCTACTGCAGTTTTCAGCTGTGAAATATACCTTGCAAAGGGAATAATTTATACCCTGCTTAGTAAGTGGAAATGATTTGTAGAGATGCTTAAAAGAGTTGGATGCAAGGAACAATAGATGGAAAAGAAAAGAACCAGCACATTTCTACAAACAATTCTGCAGGACAGGGGAGGCAAATCCCAAGGACTTTGGGTCAACATTAAAGACTCCAGCTCTCACCAAGGGTGGAACCAGGCCCAGAAGTGGCTGGATGTGGCCATTTTTAAACAGATAAAACCCCAACAGAAAGTGAGATAGGGCCAAATAAAATGGTACTGGGCCAAATAGGATGGTTTCCAGTGGCATTTCCTCCACTGAGCGGGACCATCATCCCACCTAAAGTGGATCATCTGCCTATAGCCATTGGACCCTTTAGGGAGTCAGGTTAGTTAACTCCTCCCAACACTCAGCATATCAGAGAGCAAAAACAGACTCTAATATCCCCTCAGCAAAGCCAGAAGTCATGTAGAGCAATGAGTGACTTCACTCAGAGACCCTTTCCAAGATTATGCAAGATAAATCTTTGGTTTCATGAAGGAGCAAAGTTTTTCTTCTCCCCTGCCATGACACATCTTTTCCTTTTCACCCTGCAAATGCAGAATGAATGTGAAGGATCTGTGGGGGTCATTTTTCCACCCCATAAGCACACTTGAACTCTTTGCTCTACTGTGGAGACCCACAAATAGTCCTGATTAGATCATTGTTTCGGCCGTATACAAAGCAAAGCCCTAAATTTCTTTATTTGGGTGTTATCTTGAGGGTCAATCTGGAGCCTAATACATATAATTTTATATTAGTCTATTTGTAAATTGGCCATCTGAAGAGATAAAGTGAAATGTCCTTTCTCTCCGATCTTGTGCAGATACTGAATCGCTCCTTGATTGCATTGTTATATCTTTCTGAAAACATCTCCATCTGTGCTGTTTCAGGCTGAGGAGATTGTGAAATCTAGTTGTATTATTAAAAAGAAGATAACAGCAATGCAAGAATTTCTCTATGTAGTTTTACGATTCAGTGGCCTGAATCTAGTTCAGTGATGGCAAACCTTGGCACTTCTTAGACTTCAATTGCCAGAAGCCCAAGTCAGCACTCCTGCTGATCAGGGCTTCTGGGAATTGAAGTTCAAGAACACCTGGGGTGCCAATGTTCGCCATCATGGATCTAGTTGGATGTCTGGATTAAAGTAGACCCATGGTGTAGGGGGACACTCTTGCTGTATCCAGTGTGCCATCTCCCCTCACTCAACACCTGGCAGATGTCAGGAAGACCAAAGTGCCTCAAGAACAGAAGTGTGGCCCTGGTGGGTAAGAGGAAGCAGACACCAATGAGCTGCACATGTGGTCTTAAAGAAGGAAACAATAGAAGATGAGCGGAGTTTCAATTGGATTTTTCACTCTTAATTGGCTCTGAGGGGAGGAGTGGGTAGAGATGGCAGAGGAACTGACACCAATCTTCTATGCTCTCAGCATAGAAGACTGGCCACTGAAAGTCTAGACCAGTGTTTCCCAACCTTTGGTTCTTGGACTTCAATTCCCAGAAGCTGAAGTCAATTCCCAAAAGCACTGATCAACCAATGTACTGACTTAGGCTTCTGGGAATTGAAGTCAAAGAACCAAAGGTTGGGAAGCACTGGTCTAGAGCCTAGTCTGGGAAATATACTCCTTTCTGGTCTGCTAAATTGAAAGGGTGAATGGAGGTGTGGTTCTCCTCAGTCCACCAGTGCACAGTAAACCTATTGGTGTGGATCCACAGAGACTTGGGCTTCTGGGAATTGAAGTCCAGGAATAATTGGAGTCCCAAGGTTTGTCATCACAGTCCTAGACTAATAGTCAAGAGTTCTGGGGTTCCCCATATGGTCTATGCCCCTGTGACACCATCACTCAGTGGTTTCCTACCTTTTATTAAGTCTCCAACAACTGCCAGATGAAAGCCTGAAATTCCACTTTTAAACATCCATGAAGTTGTTTGCCCCTTTTTGTGCTTCTGTCCCACAGTGTTTTCCTTCTCAAAGTGAAAGGAAGGTCTAGCTTGTAGGGGAGGCTGCATCTATATTCTCGGGAGAGTGCCTGGTTCCTGTCCTTGGTCTAAAAGATTCGTAAGATAAATGTGATCAGGCCATCATCCGATGTCAAAATTTGCTGTTCTCTTATTTCGTAGACAGGGACTGCGGTGGCTCAAGTGGTTAAGATGCTGAACTTGATGACTGGAAGGACAGAGTTCAGTTCCTGAGTACTGTATGACAGAGTGTGCTCCAATCTCTGTCCCAGTACCTGCTAACCTAGAAGTTCAAAAGCAAGAAGTTGCAAGTAGATAAATAGGTACCAGGTATGGAGGCATGCCCACAGAAAGGTCTGCAGATACAGACAGTGCTGGCTCTTTGGTGATAAACAGAGATGAGCACTGAACCCTAGAGTCGGATACAACTGGCTTTTGAGAAAGGGTGACCTTTACCTATTTCTTAGTCAGCTTACTTCCTTCATTCAAACATTTGGTCTTTGGGTCCAGGTCCTCTGGTCCTTGTACTTGTACTTCTTCTTGAAAAAGTTTTGCTCCCCACCCCCACCCCAGTTCTGAGTGTGAAGTCTTTGCCAAACCTCTTCTATTAGTACTCCTTGTTCTCCGACCTGGAACAGGCTGTGTAAAACAGCTGTTAGCACCTCCTGTTGAACACCCACTTTAAAACATGGCATTCAGAATCTCTTCCCCACATTCTGCCTCCTGGAAATCCAAGCCGTGATTAAAGATCTACATTCTAATTTGGGCCTTAAATGCCAGTTTTAGTTTCATTTGGCTTGCTGTAGTCGATTCTGTATGCAAGTTGTAGCTTTAAATAACACTACACAATTAAACTCTGATGCTAGTGATTATTTTCCCCACTCCCCTAGCTTTGACTGTGCTATTTTTAAATTTATTCTTTTCAAGGGAAGAATTACGATCTGGCAAAGACCTTGAGTTGCCTGGAGAACTCTAATCCATGCCATTGTCAGACCCTTTCGTTTCAAGTGATGGGAGGACTTTGCTCAAATTGACAATTGGTCACAAACCAAAGAAATGAGTGGATTTTAATATCCTTTACCCAAAGTGAAGCAACTGAGGATTTGCCAATCCACAAGATCCTTCCTTTTTTAGGCATGGAAACACAAGAGAAATCAGAGGTAAATCCCACGGAAGCACTGAACAAGAACAATTTTGCTACTGGGAATAACACATATGATTTACATGATATCGAGTGTGCTGATTTCAAATCTGAACTCAGAATTTACCTATCACATACAGATTTTAAGTTTACAAGCATGTTATAGCTGTTCCAATGGTCGATAATTGGGTAATGTATTTTTACATGGGAATATTATAACAGTTGCAGCTACCACTATGCCTGCTGCTGCCTCAGCTGAATCACGTCCCCTGGTGGCATACATGTTCCAGCAGCAGCTGGACATGTCCGTGCAAGTCAGTGAGTTGATGTCAGAAATAGGTATATAAGGCGAGATAGACCAAGGGCTTGTCTCTAGTGTGTAACCATGTTTTTTGATAGTACAGCTAGGGCATTGTGAGTCTGTTTTGAGCTAAAGATGAGTAGGCACAGCTGTGTTAATAAACTGGACAATTTATTTATTAGTTCAAATTTATATTGCTGCCCACTTGCCGTGGCGACTC
Organism: Furcifer pardalis; assembly: GCA_030440675.1. Classification (NCBI taxonomy): domain Eukaryota; kingdom Metazoa; phylum Chordata; class Lepidosauria; order Squamata; family Chamaeleonidae; genus Furcifer; species Furcifer pardalis. The sequence continues at coordinate 300,207,025 of CP126890.1, read as the reverse complement.
AGGGCGGCTTACAGACAATACATTACATTACAATACAATATGTTGGGGTGGGCACAGGAGTAGGGGCAGCAAGGTACTCATCCTGCCCTGGCTTCTTCTTCCCCTGGCAGTTGCTACATTTGTGACAAATATACCCTGCATGATCAACACAAGAACCTAATCAAGAGGTTTTGCTCAGTTAAGATCCTGTTGTCCTAGGCAGAATTGGACTTCAGATTTGGATTCAGCACACTTGGTTTAGTATAGGACATATTTATTTTTTTGTGATGCAGTGTAATTTATGTTGGGTTTTTTGTTCTTATATTTTTATATTCCTGTAGTGAGTTAAAGAAAGAACAGATGGTATTGTTCTTCCAAATGCATCTTTACAACAATCCTGTGAGGTAGATAAGGCTGTGTGGCTACTGGGTGAAGCGAGCTTCCTGATTGAGCCGGGACTTGTACCTGGGGCTTCAAAATCCCAGTTCAAAACTGGTTGGTCCCAGTCTTGGGTGCCTGTAAACAGATCTCAGAGTCATCAACTGGTACCCATTCTGTCTGAGGGTTAAGGCAGCCAATGTTTAACATCATCTGGTTTTTGACCCTCTGCTTTAACCCTGCATCACTCTAATTCTCCAGGACTACACTTTCCCGTCCTCTCCTACTGAAAGACAAGTCTCCATCTGGAGTCTTTATGAAGATCAAGAAATAATGTTACTGCAGTTTTTTCCTGCCAACCTAGCAGTTTGAATGCAAGAAAGTGCAAGTAGATAAATAGGTATGACTTTGACAGGAAAGGTACCAGCATTCCATACACTCCATTGTCTAGTCATGCTTGCCCCATGGCTGCAGAAACATCTGCAGATGCAGACAGTGCTGAGTCTTTGGCCAGTGGAGATGAGCACCATGCCATAGTGTCAGACGTGACTGGCTTTTGAGCAAAGAAGACTTTTATGACCCTTTCTAGCTTCTTACTTCTGAGATGCTTCTTCATTGGTCTGGCAGATTAGATCCCATTCAAATGGACTTTCCCTGAAAGAACTGGGCATGTTTAGCCTTGAGAAAAGGAGACTAAGAGGGGATAATAATAATAATAATAATAATAATAATAATAATAATAATAATAATAATAATAATAATAATAATAATAATAATAATAATAATAATAATAATAATAATAATAATAATAATAATATGATAGCACTCTTCAAAAACCTGAAAGAAGGACATAAAGAGGAAGGGGCAGGATCTGTTCTCCATCATCCCAGAGTGCAGGATGCGTAATAGCGAGTGAAAACACAGGAAGCCAGATATAGGCTGAACATTAGAAAAAATGTCTTCATAGTTAGAGCAGCGCAACAGTGGTACCAACTGCCTCAAGAGGTGGTGAGTGCCCCAACACTGGAAGCATTCAAGAGAGAATTGGAAAGCAACCGTCTGTCATATCTGCTTTGATTCAGATTCCTGCATTGATCAGGGGTTTGGCCTCGATGCCCTAAAAGGCCCCTTCCAACTCAGTTATTCTATGATTCTATGAATCAAGTTAGAATTTATGTCTTTCCTATGCAAGTGTTTCAACTAGGCTGATAAGATTGTTTTGCAATATTAGAAAAGCAGAATTGGTATTTAAGTTTGATTTCTGTGGGCTTAGGAGAATCTTTTCACATACTCACCAGAAAGCCATTGTGTGTTTCTGCAGAATAGAAAGATTGATTGACTTTTATTCCAGCCCTTTAGGGATTTCTATTTATGGCTGGTGGACATAGCAGGATGGCATTTGCGTGCATTAATTTGAAATGAATTATGAAGAAGTGCCTTTTGCGATGCTGATTTCTGTCCTGGGGATCTGGCGCCAGCTCTTCTGTGTGCATTGAGGACCAGAGGCCTAACACGTTGATTGTGGTATGTTCTGGGGTGAGCAAATGAGATGTTTGTGTTCATTGAACGACAACCCCCAGACATCTGCTCAAATTGCCCCAACTAGAAGTCTGGTGACATTGCTCTACTGTCGCATGGCAAAACAACAACAACAACAATAAAAGCACCACAACTCAGGTGTCTGAAATAACTTACATCTAGTTGACAAATGAGGAAAAACTCTACTTTTGAATTCTGAGACAGAATAAAAGATAAACCCTATTTTTTATTTTATTTATGTATTAGTCAGATTTATATTCCGCCCTACTCGCACAAGCGACTCAGGGCGGAGCACAACAGACATAAAATAAACCCCTAAAAACACAAAAAGAACAAAGTAAAATTAAAGTTAAAACCCCTTTAAAAACAACTTCTCATTCCCTACACTAACCCACCGAATATAGAAATGAGGGTAGGAATAGGGGCGGAAAGATAATAAGTCAGTGGGGAGGTGTCAGTAAACCCTCATTACCCCACACCATTCCTGCCAGCCAGGTTTTCAGGCCCTTTCTAAAAGCCAATAACCCCATCTGAAGGTGCAGCTCCAGAGGCAGGTAGTTCCATAGAATCGGAGCAAACAGGGAGAAGGCCCTCTTTCTTGTGCCAGAGAGTCGAGCCTCTCTGGCTGATGGAACCACTAAGGCACCTCTCCGGGCTGCTCTGGTGGGACGGACAGATACCCTTGGGGAGATGCGGTCTCTCAAGTAACCTGGCCCACTACCATATAGGGCTTTAAAGGTCATGACCAGCACCTTGAATGGCAGTGGTGGTGAACCTATGGCACGTGTACCAGATGGGGAACTCCCAGCCCTCTGTGTTGGCACATGCACTGTCACCACAGCACAGTGTTTACCCTGCCCCTCTGTCCAGCAGTGAAATGAGAGCATTTCCTCCCTCCCCCAGCACAGAGTTTGCTCCACCCCTCTGTTTGGGCACTTGGTCTCTAAAAGGTTCACCATCACTGCCCTATGGAACTTCATGGCATTTGAAGTTCTGTGCTCTACCTGGTCATTATGACTCTTAGAAGCTGCCTTTAAGGAAACCACAATACCCGCTGGGGAAACTGCAGTAGATTTCCGAGTGTTGTAGTTGAAATAATATTTTAAAATTATTTATTTTATTTATTGCATTTATACCCCACCCTTTCATTGCAGGTACCACTCAGGGCAGTTTACACAGATATGAAACATAATAATAAAAATTTTGTGGTGTCACTGATTAAGAACCATCAATTAAACACAATCTCTATCTAATAAGAAAAAATTAAAAAAAAAGAAAAAGAAATTGGGAAACTAGAGCATCGGATGGCCCAACTTCAGGGCAAAACATATTGCTGCCCTGGAGATATTAATAGCTAGGGAAAGCCTGCTGAAATGAGTATGTCTTCAGAAACATAAGTAACGTTACCTGGGATGAAGTGGATCTTATCTCCACTAGTAAATCATTCCAAAGGGTGAGGGATATGGCAAAAAAATGCTCTCAATCTGGTATTTTCTTTCCTCACATCTCTAGATGTGATCATTTGGAGAGCACGCATAATTTCTGACCAAGAGGTGCTCCATAGGATAAATAGCAATTAGACAGCAATTAGACTTATACTGTATAATGCTCCATAGTACTTAATGCACTCTCTGGCTGGTTCACAAGTTAATTAGCATTTTGCTCCAAACATGCTGGGTACTCATTCTACCACCCTTGGAAGGATGGAAGACTGATTCAACCCTGATACCTGTTCACGATTGAACTCACAACCTTCTGGCTTTAACCATTTCACTAACGGGGCTCTTTAAATCCCATCTCTACTAGAAAATCTCGCAGCAGTTTTGTTGACTTTGTTATTCATTATATTGCTGCTTGCAGTTCTTGCGTGCCATTAAACCAATGGCAAACACTATAGATCCCCCCCTCCCCCCCAAAAAAAGACATCATATTTTGTCTTGGTACTTCCCTTCATGAGTGATGAGGAACTGATACATCCTTCTAGTCACTAGCAAGGCTGGCAAAGAATGTTCTGATGCTCTTGACAAGAACGGGGTTTGTTCAGAAAACACACACACACACACACACAACCCTGTTTTGTCCAAAATGGGAAAATTTGCACAAAACTGATACATTGTGGAAATTTCACAAATTTCGTGGATTGCCTATAATGGCAACAGTTTTTAAAGGAAAGCATTTGGAACACTGGATGTGTTGCTTGATTATTATTATTTTTTTAAAAAATAATTAGCCACTTCTTTTTTGCTTGCCTTCTGTGTGTGTTTATATGCACATGCATGTTTTGTTTCCTCAAGAGGAAGCGACACTAGAAACATTTTGTGAATGAGAAAAATTGTTTAAAGCAAAAGGTCACTAAAGACATTCCATGGTCCTTGGAATGGGACAGAGTTCTCAGTTATGCTGGCAATAAGGAATCTCAGTGGTCTATTACAGTATTCATCTACATGCCTACTTGTTTCAAGATCACCTAAATAAATGAGAACAAGGTACTCTTTCCTAAGCTTAACAAATGACAGCAAGAATTTCATCTTAGAAGAATCCTTGCTATGGTTTACACCATAGCACCAGATGCTATGCAACTCCCCATGAGGTCATTTTTATAACTGGATGTTTAGAACTGCTTCCACAACCATGCGTATGACAGAAATTGTATGAAATGCCATGCTGCAGTAGCTCTGACAATGCACATAACACAGACACCCTACTTTTTGATAAGTACATTGGCCTGAATCCAAGTGAATTATGTTTGCCTACTTCACTGTGATGATATAAGTTGGAGGCAGAAATATCTAATAACAGTTTCCTGATAGAATCTCTAGTAGCATCTCAGATGCATGATTCAGCACTTGATTAGGAATTTGAACCAGGATTTGTTAATTTGCAACTGTTTGCCACTCTGAGTCATGGCAAGAGATTTCACCCGTCACGTTCTAGGGTTGAGTCACTGGATTTAAAAGAAAGTTGCAGTGACACGTGGCCGGAAAAAAAAAAAAGAATGGCATTGAGTCTTTGATTTTAGCACCATTGCTGCCATGTTCAGAAATGAGATTATGACATTGTCTAGGTAAAGGTAAAGGTCACCCTTCCTTGAAAGCCAGTCATGTCTGACTCTAGGGTTCAGTGCTCTTCTCTGTTTAAAGCCAAAGATCCAGCACTGTCTGTGTCAGCATTTGCAGATGTCTCCAAGGACATGTGGCAGGCATGACTGAACACGGGAGTGCATGAAATGCTGATTACCTTCCCACTGAAGTGGTCCCTATTTATCTACTTGCAATTTCTTGCTTTCAAACTGCTAGCTTGGCAGGAGCTGGGACAGAGACGGGAGCTCACTCTGCCATGCAGTACCCAGGAATCGAACTCGGACCTTCCAGTCTAGCTGGCAGCAAAAACCTCAGAAGAAAGAAACAACATTTTGCTAGTGTAAGATTCTTCCTTGTCCCCTCCCCCTACTCATAGATTCTAGAATACAGGTTAGTCCAGCATGTCAAAAACAAGTATTTATTAACTATTTTAAGTAAGATTTACTAATTTGTCATCCCAGATTTTAACCTTCCTAGAAAGGGAAAGATCTCCCTTGCTTGAAAGCCAGTTGTGTCTGACGCTAGGGTGTGTGTGCTCATCTCTGTTTACAGCCAGAGCCAGCACTGTCTGCATCTGCAGATGTTTCCATGGTCATTTGGCAGGCATGCCTCAACACTGGAGTGCACAGAATGCTGTTACCTTTCCAGCCAAAGTGGTATCTATTTATCTACTTACAATTTCTTGTTTTCGAACTACTAGGTTTGCAGGAGCTGGGATATATGATGGGAACTCACTCTGGTCTCAAACTGGTGACTTCTTGACCTTCCAATAATCAAGCTCAGTGTTTTAACCATTAGGCCACTACGACCCATTCCCAGAAAGGGAAAATAATGAAGAACAATTAACCATTGTCAATACTACTGAGAACTAAAAAACAGACTTAACCATCCATCTTCATTCCAGGTATCTCTGGAAGCCTAATTTCATACTTTGCCACATCCATCCAGTGGCTTAGTGGTTAAGATGCTGAGCTTGGAGACTGGAAGGTCAGGTTTCAATACCCAAAGGCTGCACAGGGACATGAAAGGAGCCTCATTCAGACGTCCCTTGAACAGCGTTTCTCCAGCAAAAACCCTTTCAACCAAGAGTAATCTCTGACACGAAATTATTATTACCTCCATCCTTCAGCATCCCTCCATCTTAAATCCAAATGCATTCTCATTTACCATCAGAATGCAGGTTTGCTAAACTCTAACATTTCTTTGCAAACTCCATTTTTAGACCTAACCCTGGGGTCCTACTGGTATGAAATATTTGTCAGCTCTGAACTGTGTTGTATTTGCATGGCAGGGGATGAAGAACGGAAGGTGTGGTTCATGTGGTCCATGGACACTGAAGCTGCTTGTACTCCATCAGATCTCCAGTTCAGTCTGATGGCTCCAATCCGGTTCTTTGGAAGGAGCTGGATTGCGTCTTCTCTCCTTAGAGACAGCTTTCTTGGAGAAAAGCCAAGATCACTTTTCTTAAATTCTTACCATGGCTACCCTCTTTAATTTTACTGTGGCTGGAGGGTGTATTACGCTTTTGTGGCTAAGCCTTGGGTTACTCATCTGTGTCGGCTCCCCCACCCAACTCCAATTCTTCTGCATCCATCCTTTCCACCCCTCCGGCAACAAGACAGTTGAGAAAAAGCAAATTCTCGACAAATTACAGCAAGGCAACCTTTCCACCTCTCCCACTTTGTTTCATTCAATAAAACATGATATATATTTATGTGCCATTTTCCTAGCTAATGTTATATTCCCCCACACATGAATTAATATGATTTATTCAACTCACTTTGCCATAAGGTGGGTTCACCCCCTTCTCCCAAGGCTATTTTTAGATAGTTCTATAGTATTCAGTTTTAATTAGCATTAAGTATAGGTTTTAACTGACATTGTGAGCTGCCCTGGGTCGCTTAGGCAAAAAGGGAGGTTATACAAATCCAACAAATAAATAAATAAGGCTTCAATATGTTCTAGTTTTTATATTACTTTTGCAGGTCATTCAAGTTTATCCGTACAATTCTGAATTTTCTTTCCCCATAGTTATCCCACAAGTTAAAACTAACTCTGCAGTAGTTTTATGACACCCCTGTATGGAAAATGGGAAAGCAAGGGATTCATTTTTGGAAAAAGAAGAATGTAGAAAGAAAAGGTAAAATTCTTTCCCAAAACACAATAGGGAAAAAAATATCAACAAACCAGGGGCCTCTTGCCATCTCGTTTAGTCAGTTATTTGAATGATAAGGCTGTGATGCAGCTAGTAAATTGGAGTATGATCATTGTAGTGTGATCATTCTCCAATTGGATAAAGGAGTATGGGATGAGATTTCTTAATGGAAATGGCTAGAGTTATGTTGTAGAATCCTAGAATAATGGAATTGGAAGAAGTCTATAAGAGTATCAAGTCCAACCCCCTGCTCAATGCAGGAATCCAAATTGCAGCGGATCTGGCAGATGGCTATCTAATTTCTTCTTGGCCCTCTAAGTGTTGGCACTCTTACCAACTCCTGAGTTTATTGGTTCCATGATTGTATTGCTTTGATAGTTAGGTAGTTTCTCCAGATATTCAACTGAAATCTGGCATACTACAAATTGAGTCCATTATTGTGTGGGATGATTGAGAACAAATCCTGCCCTCCTCTGTTGTCTGGAGCCTATAGTCCAGAGGTGCCCAAACTATGGCCTGGGGGCCAGATGTGGCCCCTGAGGCCCATCCATCTGGCCCATGAAGCCCTTGTCACTCCTGGAAGTGGAAGTAAAATGTGCCGCGTCCGGCCCCCAGGGCTTACTGACTGGCTCCCTGAACCATGTGATCTGCCCGTGGCCTGAAAAGTTTGGGCACCCCTGCTATAGTCCATGGGTTCTGAAACTTTTCACATTGTGGGCCTGACCCCAGACCCAAGAGAGCTGAGTGTGCTGGACCCATATAAGTAGAAGCAGGCACATTTACAGCTGTCATAAATGTGTCCACTTCCATGTTTACAACAGTCATGGGCGTATTCACACATGCATGGGTGTGTTTTACGGCTGATGTAAAATGCACCAATGCATGCATAAACATGCCTGTTTCCACTTCTGGGTGCAGTGGTGGCATAGGTTGGGAACCCCTGTTATAGTCTCTGGCTGCTTTGTCTTGTAAAATCTGAGGCCTCCAAGCCTTAAGAGACATGAAACCAGAAAGCTACCGTGCTGTTTCAGAGGCTTATTACTAGGTGAACTTGAATCTCTCCTTGTCATTTATCAATTTACCAACCTTCAGTTCATGCTAAATGCCAAGAATTTTAGGTTGAAAACTTACATCTTTTTTCTGTATGCAATCTTATGTAATACACATATCTTTGCAAACAGATTTCTTGGAGCGATACACTTTAATCCAACTTTCCCCTAACACATAAGTTTTGCATATACTCCACCACATAATATCCATATAGTGATTGAAGAATTGCAAAATTTGCCTGCTACAAAATTCAGAATGATGGCTAGATTTTGATTCACATATTGAAAGTACAAAGGGACATATTTATATTAAAATCTGGACCCAACAAGTTTTGCCTCCCACCTTACATATAACAAAGGAGTTTCCACTGCATCCATTTTCCATTTAGTGTAGCTAGTCTCTGCTAAGAAACATGAAAAGAAGACATGGCTCATGTCAATAAAATACTTTAAATTCCAATTTAATCAGTTTATGCTTTGCTCGTGTAGTCTCTGAATTTACAGAGCAGTGAAAGATTGCACAGCAGAGTTTGACAGTCTACTGAATCCAAAGGTAAAGAGAAAGGGAGAGAAAAAACCTTTAAGATTTTTCGTCTGCTAGTTTCTCCTCCCCAACACTTCTCTTTTTTTTTTTAAAAAAAAAAAATTTTTTTATTAGGTATTATAAAAAAGAGATACAGAAAAATACAAGAAAATACAAAAATACAAGACTATAAAAATACAAAACAGAACTATTACAAAGGAAAATATATTGAATTGAGAAGACCTGTAACTTGTTGTTCTACTCAGTAATGTTACTTTTGCCTCACTACATTAAACATGATCATCTCACTTTATATTCTACAACACCATTAGCATCACCCTTGTGCATTATATGATGTCCGGGGGGATCTATACCTTCAATGTTTCCAAAAGTCATACTGGTCTTTTGCAGGGAGTATGCCCTTTTTTTTCCCCAAAGTGTAGTCTACAAAAGGTTCCCAGATCCTCCAGAAATTATTACTTTGCACATTTCCTTTCCTACAATTTAAATCCCATGTAAGTTTTTCATTTAAGGCCAAATCCCACATTTGCTTATACCAATCTTGAATAGTTGCCTGTTCATTGCTTTTCCAGTTTTTACCTATACATTGTCTCGCGACAGTCAACATTGCACCCAAAAGTTCTTTGTTATCCTTGTTCATATCATAGTCTTCTATGTCGGTTAGCAAAATTGTTTCTGACCCCAGTCTTACCTGCGTATTTAATATTTTTCCTATTTCTTTTTCAATTCTTCCCCAAAAATTTTTTAATACATCGCAGCTGTACCACATATGTTCGTAAGTTCCCTTTATTTTTTTACACCTCCAACAATTTTCACTCAAATCACTATACATTCGATGCAGGCTGACTGGGGTCCTATACCATTTCCATATCATTTTATAATTATGCTCTTTAATTCTAACCGACATTGTCTTCATTATCCTTCTTTCCCACATCTTTTTCCATTTTGCTGCTGTTATGTTTATGCCTAAATCCTGTTCCCAACTTTGTCTTAACACATCTTGTATTCTTTGAGTTTTATTCAAAATCTTGTAAATTTTACTAACTACTCCTTTGACCCCCGATTCCTCATTTCTAACTTTACCCAAAAGTGTCTCAAGTTCTGTGCATTCTCTATTTAAGCCTTTTTCCCTTAAAAAATTTTTGTTCCAGTTATTTATCTGGAGGATCTTGAACCAATCCAACCGTAGTTGCGTGTACAACTCCTCCCTTCTCTCTTGATCTCTGCAAGTATTGACCCAATCTTTTAGTAATTTTATCTTCTTTTCTGCCAATATGTCCCTGATCCTTTTATCCATTTTAATTGGAAAATCCTGAAAATCTTCCACCTCTAATATTGGTGAAATCCCTAAAGCATGCTCTTTTCTCACTTTGTTCCATGTATCTAATGTAGCTTTTAGCATCAATCCCTGTAATTTCCTCTCCCCTCTTTCCTCTCCTCCCCCTAGAAGTTGTGCGTTTCCCATCCTCATAAGACCTTTCTTTTCAATTTTTTCCCATATTATTTCTTGTCTATTTAAAATCTTTATAATGTTTCTTATTTGAAAGGCCCTATAATATTTACTAACATCTGGGATTCCTAGTCCGCCCTCTTTTTGTGGGGCATACCACAATGATTTAACTATTCTTGCTCCTCGATTCCCGTTACAGTACCTATTAATCATGTTTTGATACACTTTTAGCTCCTTGTCAGTATGTCCTAATGGCAAAACATCAAACAAGAAATTCAATTTTGGAATCAACTTCATTTTACACATAGCAATCCTACCAAACCACGACAGATTTAGTTTATTATATTGTACAATTTTCTTCTCCAATTCCCTCTTTTGTCTGCCATAATTCAGTTCTTTTAGTTTTCCCGTTGTATGTGATATTATCACTCCCAGGTATCTCATTTCACGTGTAATCTGCACATTATAATTCCTTTTTATTATCTCTTCATCTTCTTTATTTCCATTTACTAAAATCATTTCTGTTTTATTCCAATTAACTTTCAATCCCGTTACTTCCTCAAAATCTTCCAAGTGTTTATTTATTCTGGCCAGACTTTCTGTTGGGTGTTTTGCCATTATCAATGTATCATCCGCATAAAGGCTTACTTTAGTTCCTTCACTACCTATTATTTCCTTATCTTGACGAATCATATTTGCCAATAATTCCATAGCCATAATAAACATCAATGGTGACAGTGGACAGCCCTGCCTCGTTCCCGCCTCTAATCTAATATCATTTGTATAATTTTCATTAAATCTGATTCTTGCTGTCCCTTGTTCATATAGCTTTCCAATAACTCCTTGAAATTTTATTCCAAATCCATAGTTTTTAATCATCTCGTGGATCGTTTCCCATTGCAAAGAATCAAAAGCTTTAAAAATATCTAGTGCTAAAAAACCCATTTTTTCTTTTCTTTTTTCTGCTAAGTCCATTATGTCAACCACTCTTCTTATTAGGTCTGCCATATGCCTATTTTTAACAAAACCAACTTGATCCTCCTTAATATAATTGGCTATGAATCCATTTAATCTATTTGCCAAAATTGTTGTGAAAATTTTTGCGTCTTGGTTGATCAGGGAAATTGGCCTATAAGATTCAACATTATCTAAATTTTTACCAGGCTTGGGAATCAAAACTATAATCGACCTATTCCAGGAATTTGGAGTTGCATCTCCCTCTAAAATCCCGTTATACACATCCTGCAATCTCGGGGTAACCCAGGGCAAGAAATCTTTATAAAACTCAGCAGGTAATCCATCCTCCCCAGGAGCTTTATCTCTTTTCAATTTTTTTATTACATCTTCGATTTCTTTTACAGATATTGCTTGTTCCATTTTATTCTTGTGTTCCTCTGTGATTTTTTTAAATTTATGATTCTCAAAAAGTTCTCGCAATTTGTTCCTGTTTATCTCCTTTTTGGAATACAAATTTTTGAAGAAGCTCTCAATTAGTAGTGCTTTATCTTTGCTTTTGTTACATCTCTTCCCATTTTTATCAGTCAGCACCCCCATCTGTCGTTTATTCTTTTTATCTCTAACAGCTTTCGCTAATAATTTAGAGTTTTTATTACCAAATTCGAAATATTCCCTTTTTAAAAAAATCAAATCTCTCTTTATTTTTTCAATATCTTTCCCATCTAGCTCTTTCTTAGTTCTTTTTATCTCCTGCAATGTTTTCTGATCCTTCTTTTTTGCATAATCCTTGTGTAGATTTATTAATTGATTTTCAAGCTCCTGAGTTCTATTTCTATTTTGTCTCTTTCTAATACTACCTAATTTTATCGACTCCCCTCTAAAGATTGCCTTCATTGTATCCCAGACTCCCCCCCGGCTGACTTCGTTATTTTCATTAAATTTCCAACTTTCATCCCATTTTTCCATAATCTGCTTTCTCATTGATTCTTCCTGGTATAACTTCCCATCATATCTCCAAATATAGCCTCTTTTTTCAGTTTCTTTAAAATTTATGTCTACGGTGACCTTTGCATGGTCGGATTCCCTGAATGTCCCAATCTTTATATCCTCTATTGTTGTAACTAAATCCTCTGTCACGAATATGTAGTCTATCCTTGAATACATGTCGTGTACCTGTGAAAAATATGTATATCCTCTTTCCTGGGCTTTAATCTCTCTCCAAACATCCTTTATTCCCATGGTCTTCCTCCACTCCTCTAATATATATCTTTTACCTCTTTTTTTTACACTTGTACTATCTATATCCGAACATATCATATTAAAATCTCCTCCTAAGACCATGCATCTGGTCCCTTCCTTTTGCAAAATTTTTCCCACCCTATCAAAAAATTCTTGCTGTTTATCATTTGGGGCATAAATATTGACCAGCGTTATCTCTTCTTCTTCTATTTTTCCTATAACTATTAAGTATCTCCCCTCTGGGTCAGCTATAGTTTTATTCACTGTAAATCCCAATTTTTCCGAAATCAGGGTTGCAACTCCCCTGGCTTTGGACGTCCCATATGCCTTTTCATATATTTCGATTCCCCTTACCTTCAAATTGTTCACTTCCCCTGATTTTTGATGGGTCTCTTGCAAAAAAATTATATCGGCCCTATCTTTATTGAGCGACACTTGCAATCTATTTCTCTTCAGGGCGTTCCCTGACCCCTTCACATTCCATGTTATTAATTTCAAAGACTTAACCATTTATATATCTCTCCACACCCCTTTTTTCATTTGTCCCCCCGGACGTGATCCCTACTAATATCCAACCCATTCCCCTACTAAAAACATTATATAAACTAACATGAATATAAGATCCCTTAAACAGAAAATAGTAATAAAAAAAAGAAATAAAAACAAAGACAAAAACAAGAACAAAAACAAAAAACTTACCTATTCTCCACCCATCTTCGACCCCCCCCCCGCATCTTCCTTTCTAATGCCGCCTTTGTTCTTCAAAGAGGGGAGGGGGGGAGCGGGGAAAAATGGCATATAATTCCTCCCACAAGATCTTCCTCCCTCTGCCTCTATTTAAATTTATTCTTTGGTTACTGAGAATATTCATCCCATCTACTCCGCGCCTGTCCCTGATACCTCTGCTCCTCCCACTGCTCCCTCTTCCTCCCGACCCACCAATGGTCCCATCACCCCCGCTTTAAACAGCTCTGTTCGCAGCAAGATCCAATCAGTGTCAGCTTCCTTGATCAGGCCAATTTGTGTCAAATACAACAATGCATCAGTATTCACATCTATCACGTGCCATTTTTTATCATAGAAAAATCTTAGCTGTTGTGGAAATCGCCAACCATATTTGACACCTTTCGCCATCAACAAACTTGTTACTGGTTTCATTGTAAATTTCCATTTCCTTTCCATAGGCGCAATATCATTGTAGACCTCCACATCCAGCCCTTCTATTTTTAGGGCGCCAGATCCAGCTTGCCTGATAAAAGACATAACTTTCAATTTGTCTGCCCAATTTGCAAATTTAACTAGAACATTCCTAGGTGTCTTCTTATCTCTCCTTCCACCCACCCTGTACACAGCGCCAATATCATCTAATCCAAAATCTTTTCCCATTTTGAGTGAGTTCAGCCATTCCAAAACTCTCTCTTTCAGCTGATCTGGCGACCTTTCCGGCACATGACGAATCAGAATATTAGCTTTCCTCCAGCCCTCTTCCAACATCATCATTCTTCTCTCTTGCTCCGCCATCTTGTCTTCCATCACGTGCTCTTGGATATATAACTCATTCACAGATATGATGGCATGTTTGACTTCTTTATCCATTGTCTTTGAAATCTCATCAATCCTTTGTGTATTAACTGCCACATCTTTCTTCACATCTGTGATAGTCTTAGCCAGGTTTTCATACTGTAACCTGGCAAGTTCCCTATCTTTTTTCATTTCCTCACTATTAGCCTCAACAGCTTTTTCTAATTTCTGCAATGTTACTTGAGTATCTGTCAAATTCTTGGCCATTTGTTGAAGAATTGTCGTCATATTTTCCATTTTTTGGGCCAGATCAAGGGAGCTTCCTTGCTCCGTAGCTGTGGAAGTCTCTGCTGTCGTTTGAGGCTCCAAATTCGGTGATGGAGTACTCCTCTCTTCCTCTTCTTGCTCTTTGCCCCTTTTACCCTTCCGGCCCTTCGGTTTAACCACTTCCTCCATCTCCCTTTCCTCCCTGCCCAACCAGCACCCCAGTGTCTTTGTTCAAATCGTCCCGGTCCAAAGTTATAAGGGTGGGTAGATAAGAGAGAGTTTCAAACTGTACCCAAGCCAGAGAAAAGTCAAAGAAGCGAATCTGCCGATCGTCTTCCCAGGGCAGCTTTACACAGAATTTCCTTGTGCGTATCTCGCCAAACAAAGGAAAAACCCTTCTCCGCCCCTTAGAAAACCTTCTCCTCCGCCATTGCTGCCTCTTCCATCCACATATATATGCACGCAGTCAAAGCCCCCTCGTTTATTCAATGATCACAGACTCTCCTCAGAGTATTCACTCTATAACCCATAAAAATAAAATAACAATCCAACCTCCTCTTCAACCTTCCCAACGCTTTATTCCGGCTTTGATTGCTTGTGCCTTTCTATTTTTCTCCGTAAAACTTCGCTCCCAATATCTTCTTTTCCAAATAAAATGAAAAGGAGAAAGGAAAAGGAAAGCAGGGAAGACCTCTTTCACTCTTGCGCCGGCATACAGCTCCGACCCTCCAAAGCCTCTCACAACCGCCTTCGCCACTCCAGGAGTTGCCCGTCAGTCTCCGATCTCGCTCCGCCTTCGTTCTCGCCAGCACCCCGTCTACCCCCCCGTCCTCGACTCCAACTGTATCGCGACTCTCCAAACCTTCTTTTGGGGTGACTCCGGTGCTGTGGACTCCTCCAACCGACCCAAGTCTCCTGCCCTCGAGCGGCTCGACGGACGGCTTCGGGACCACGATCCCCTTCCGAGGATCCGATCCGCCTCCCCGTCCGGAGCGCACTCTCCCGGGCACCACTCTCCGTCTCTGCGCGAGGCTTATTTTCCTTTTTCTTTCACTCCGTCGCTTTCACCAGGTCGCGGGATACTATTTTTAAATAATCGCGCTCTCTCTCTCGCCTAAGTCACATTGTGTTTACTCATTCTTCGGCAGAGGGAAAGAAATCCGCTACTTCCCCTACGCCATCTTAACTCCGCCCCTCCTCCCCAACACTTCTAAATCTCACACTTGCTTCTAAAAATAAGTTGTTTTACCTATAGCTAAAAGGAAAAAAAAGCCAATAATGCAGATGTAGCTTCAAAAATAGAACAGGTTGGATAAGGGGAATACTGAAAAATAGAGTGTAAGTTAGCCAGGAAGATGATCTCATAGACCAGTAATGGCCAGCCTTGGCACTCCAGGTATTCTTGGACTTCAATTCGCAGAAGCCTAAGTCCATACACCTGCTGATCAGGACTTCTGGGAATTGAAGTCCAAGAACACCTGGAGTGCCAAGGTTGGCAATCACTGTCGTAGACCCCTGGAGCTAGAATCTAGATAAACAAGTGGGTTCACATGAGTAGTTGTTTGTTCATACCATGCAATGCATACCTGATTCTGCCCTTTATAACTAAACATCTCCCCATTAGAATAGGATGCATAAGGAGAGAAGGAAAAGGACAAGACATCCTTCTCAGAAGAAGCCCAAAAGTCATTACCATGTGTTTTGGAGTGCAGACCAATAGGAAATTACATGTTAGTATTTATTTGCCTTTTTGCTGTTAAGAAAAATGGTCATGTTTTGACTCCTGTGGGAAGTTCATAGACAGCAGTGCCCATGTAGCAGCCATGAGGGGCAAAGATCCAAGCATTCCCAGACAGCAAGAGGAACAGGGAAATGCATGAACACTGCAGAGCTGGTTTACCACACTTTGAGACCAGTGAGGGAATATAAATCCACCTAAATCAATACAGCTGTTGATCAAGACTTCTGGAAATTCTGGTTGAGGTACCTTGGTCTAAAGCAGTGATGGCAAACCTTTCAGAGACCAAGTGCTTAAACTACAGGCCAAAACTCACTTATTTATCACAAAGTGCCAGCACAGCAACAGGGGAGGAAGGAAACACTCCCATTGGGCTGCTGGTCAGAGGGCCAGGGTGAACTCTGTGCTAGAGTGACTACACAGGTGTCCACAGAGATGGCTCCGAGTGCCACCTCTCCCTGGCACACATGTCATAGGTTCGCCACCACTGGTCTAAAGCATCTGGAACAAACCAGATTTGGTTTGGTTGAGAGTATGAGTTCTGAATCAGATGGACCAATCACTTGACTTGGTATGAGGAAACTCCCTAACTTTCTATGGTTATTTGGATACAGTGGTCAGGAATGAGAAGACAGAAGAATCAGAAGGAGCAAATTTTCCCTCAACATTGCCCCTGAGGAAAAGAAAAAAAGTTAACTTGAATGGTAATTGTTGTCAGTTCCTGTCCTGAGAGAGAAAAAACATTCAAAGTCCTCAACTCTGGTTCCCTTCCATCTTGTCACCATAACTTTAGTTTGGCTGAGAATTGCATCTAAATTGGCTTTGTTACAAGGTTTAAATCCTCATGACATTGTGCTTGAATTTATTTTGGATGCTAGGCTGCTAATGTATGTCTTGTTTCACAGTTGAGTCCCAGCACAAAACTCCCCTTTCATTTCCGTTGCATGTTAATTTGTCAGGGGGAAGGGAAATTGAGGGAAGGATGTTTCCTTTCAAGGCGTATTCACCAGCTAAAATTTTGGAGACATGCCATTAAATTTTCTGGCATAATTTTCCCAGCCTTATTCCTTATTCATGTACATCTGCCCCATCTGAGCTTTAGGTTTATGTCTGGAAACATTTCTTCACCTCCTTATTGCTCCTGGCCTTCTGCCGCACACCTCTACTTCCTTGGTTCGGGGAATCAGTCGTATGGACACTTCTGCACTTTGCCGTATGGCAGATGGTGAACAAGATGGGGGGAAGACTGCTCTATGATAGTCCCATATGTGCATGGTTTTTTCGGAACAGGATGGTTGTCACTATTGTCTCAAATGTGTAGAGTTGAGAAACTTAAACAGTAATCATAATTATCATATAATTATCCCAACACATCATCATCACCTTCTTTC
This sequence comes from Furcifer pardalis, assembly GCA_030440675.1. Classification (NCBI taxonomy): domain Eukaryota; kingdom Metazoa; phylum Chordata; class Lepidosauria; order Squamata; family Chamaeleonidae; genus Furcifer; species Furcifer pardalis. Next base: position 300,189,738 of record CP126890.1, on the reverse strand, counting down.
TTTATTTCTTCTTTTGCCCCTTCAGGTGTCGAGGGAGATGCAAGGTTCTTGTTCTGGCATTTCTAGTGGCCTCCACCAGTGTAATTTGGTGTTTTTGTAATTTATTACTATGGCGATAGGTGTGGCCATATAAATCTAAATAAACACTGTAAATAAATAAATAAATAAATAAATAAATGTCTTTGATGTTATTGCTCTACCTCCCTCTGGGTCTGCCTCATGGTCTTTCTCCTCCTCTTTCCACATAAGCCTTTTTAAAGTATGGAATTCCAAACCATCATCTCTAGATGGGCAAACCATTTTTTCTTCTTCTCTGTATGTAATTTAAGATTGGTTCTATTCCAATTCTTTCCCTTCTAACCTCATTCCTGATATTATCCCTTCAAGTCACTCCAGTAGCCTTCCTCAGGCATCTCATTTCTGTGATGACCATTTTTTTCTGTTTTGTTGTAAGTGTCCATGTTTTGGCACTGGTAACATAAGTTGGGAATAAATATGTTTGTTTTGAGAAGTTTCTTTGTGTTGATTGGTCATTCCTTGTGTTGTAAGAGCAATGCTAACTGTCCCAATATTTAGCTTGCCTTACTCCATGGTATGTCAGTCTCTTCATCCAACATGTGCAGTTGTTGGATAGTCTTACCTTGACAATTATTACAAGAAACTATTTTGGCATTTCTCAAAAAGGAGTAACATTCTCCCTTGTTAAAATACAATCGTACTGCACAGCAGTTTAAGTTAGTTATTTAGCAAAATAATTACTTTCAAGTTATTAGTCACAGAGAGCTGGTTTAGTGGATAAATTGTTGGATTAGGACTTCAGGAGACTTGGGTTCAAATCCCTTCTTTGGCCATGGAAACTTTCTTGAGTTCTGGCAATAGTAAACCACCTCCCTGAGCATTTCACATACCTCAAAACCCAACTAGGTTCCCCAAAAGTGCAAGCAACTTGATGAAACCTAACAATAGTTGTAACTGTGGACAACAGAGGAACCTGTTGACAACTTCCCATAGAACACACTACTAACAAATGGCTGAAGTAGATAGGTTCTTGATTACTTAACAGCAAGTCCTCTGTTCTTATACTGCTTTGGGACAGTATATAAGTGTGATTGTTTTGCTTTATATCTGTGGTGCGGGCTTTAAGTTAAATTCATAATATAGTGGGTGTTATGTACACTTACACACCAGTTCTGTTTCCCTGCATGAAATCCCCTTCTAAAACAAAGGAAAGACAATGTTTTATGTTTGTTTTAGCTTTGTTTCCCTCACTAGGAGAAAGCTGGATACCTTAGTTCATGGGTGGCCAAGTTTTTCGTGCTGTGGGCTGATCACATGGTTGAGAGGGCTGGTCACGTGGTTCCTCCCTCCATAAACACTGCTGTAAAACACATCCGCGGCTGTCATAAATGCATTTGTGGCAACTGTGAGTGCATTTGTGGCAGTGTTTGTGGCAGGTGTGGGTGCACTTACACATGTGCAGGTGTGTTTTATGGCTGACATAAACCTGCCTGCTACTGCTTTCAGTAGCAGCAAGGGTGGCCAATGCCACATGAAATGATGCTGTGGGGAGGGGCGTGCTGGTTACGCTAAAAGGGCAGTTGACAGGGGGGAGGAGGGAGCCTATGGAGTTGGGTGCAGAGTGACCAAGGCCATGCAGTGGCTGGTGCACAGCAATACCCGCCCCACAGAAACAGCACCCTGCTGCCTCAAAGGTTCCGGTTTGGGTGGAAATTGACTTGTGCCATTGTGTAGCCACCCAGTGTCATACTTCTGCCCGCCTCTGGGGAGCACCAGACCCTGTGGCACACCGGGACTTGTCCCAGTGTCCAAAATAGCCACCATGGGCCTGGCTGCAGGACATAGTTTGGCCACCCTTGCCTTCACTACTCACAAAAATCCCTTCACAGAGAATAGAAGCCAGAAGAGAATAATGGCAGGTTAACCTGTCTCAGGACACACAGGAAAAACATTAATTAAATGTGCATTGAGGACAAGTCTTGTGGGTCAGAAGAGGTGAAACAAAAGGGACATTGTACCCTAGTCATGTGTCTGCCACATCAGCTGTTGAAAAAAGATGAAAGATTAGGAAGCATTTGGAGAGAGTCCATGGCTACCACTTATTCCACCACGTTTTAATGGGTTTGTGTTTTTCCCTTTTCGGAGGCCTTCTAAAGTTCAGCTTGACATGTTGACTGCAAATGAGGCAAAGACCTTTCTTGTGGAGTGGTTTCTCCCATACCCAAATTCCTTCCACTCTAGAAGCACCATTGCATTGCTTCTGACTTAAAAGTAGAAGGGGAAGAAGGAGAAGAGGAGGAAAAGGAGAAGAAAAAGAAAGATAGGGAGAAAAAGAAGAGGAGGTGGCGGCAAAGGAGAGGTGGTGATGGTGTATGAATAGAAACATAGACTGATTTGGTAAAGGTCACCCTTGCTCAAAAGCCAGTCGTATCTTACTCTAGGGTTCAGTGCTCATCTCTATTTATAGCCAAAGCTATTGGTAGCCAGGATGGCTATAGATCAAGGGTTCCCAACCTTTTCAAGCCGGGGGCTGAGTCACGCTCTCTTGGTCAGCTTTGAGGGCCGGATGGCCATTTTGCCCTACCTGCACAATTGGGGAGGGTGGCTATTTTGTCCCAACAGCTTCAAAGGGGCAGCCATTTTGTTTCTCAAATTCCCTTTGGGTGCCACATGAATTGTTGCCATGGGTCAGATCCAACCCATGGGCCTTAGGTTGGGGACCCCTGCTATAGATCATCTCTGTCACCAGAGGCAAAATCCTTTGCTGGAAATGCAAGATGGAGGCTGTAGTTGTGATCATGCCCTGTTGATGGGTTCCCATAGACACACTGCCAACAAACTGTTGAACTAGAAAAGGTCTTGATCTGTTTAACAGCAGCTCCTCTGTTCTTATGTCCTGGAGGGCAGTAGCTTAATCCAAGCATGGCTGATGACTCTTCTAAAGGACCAAACTAGATGTAGCACCACTCATGCACTTAAGGAATGGTATGAATGGGTTTTCACAAGTTAAACAAGAGGTCCTATTGGATTGGACTAAGATGTCCCATTTCCACCAATGAACCCCTTTTTCCAGGGCTCATGCCAGGCATGGGGATTGGAACTGAAGCTGAGACCCTAGCAATGTAAAAGGGTTAACTGGCCATAAGGGTCCAAATCCAAATTGCTCTTGCATTCTTCCTTTTCAGCTCATTTCACCCAACTACAACATGCTAATTGTGCCCTCACATCTAATGTAGCTGCAGTTATTTTTCAGGAAATAGGCAGAGCTCCAACACAGCGTATGTTTATTCCTCTGCCTTCCAGTCAGTGGAGAGTTTGTTGACATCCAGCTCAACCCTTTAATGTCAACCACTCTACTTATGCCACTGTAATGGGTACCGTTTTAAGATTTCCTGAATGTCAAGCTTCGTTGGGGAAAATATGTTGGTCTCTCCCCTGCCCACCCCCCCAATCTCTTATCTTGAGTGCTTTCGTCATTTTATAGGCAGCCCCATCAATTTCTCTGAGTGTGTGAGAGAGAATCTGTAATTCACTTTCCACAGGGAACACTGTGAAGGAGTGTTAGTTAAAGCCAGATTGCTCTGTGGAGGTTGCCTCCAGATTCCTGTAATAACTGGTGGCAAGTAACAGCCCCAAAAGGTCAGAAATTGTTTGCCACCATCTTCATGAGTCAAGACAACAGAGGTTGTGGGTCAGGACAGCAAGGAAAAGTGGACAATCTGTAGCCTAGTGATATGCCTAAAATCAAAGACAGGCTGAAGTTTTCAGAATCCCAATGTACATCAATGTGAAGATAGTTCAAAGAGTCTTATGGGGAAGGAAGGAAATTCATATTCAATTCCCTCAACACCTGATGGAGTAAAAGAGGAAGCAGAGAAGAAGATAAAGATTGTGTCCAGATTGGACCAGGGAACGAAGGGGGTAGCCAGACAATCCAGAAGGTACAACCCAAAGAATACCTTCCAGTGATATCGGGGGGTGAACTCATGCCATCTATGCTGCTGTCCCCCATTATCTCCTCTAGGGATCAAGTAGAAAGCCTACAAACAACAACTTACTGAACTGAAGATGGTATGCTTTTTCCACATGGATTGAACATATTCTTGGGATGATAATGAGCATAATGGCCTTTGGGATTCTGACATTCCTTGAGGAGAATGACCTGATTCAATATCGGTCCAGAACTTCTCACAAACATTGAGGTCTCAGCTTCAGTTACCAGGCCTTATTTCCCTTGGATGCCACAGTAGAATGCTCTAAGGCAGTAATGGTGAACCTTGGCACCCCAGATGTTCTTAAACTTCAATTCCCAGAAACCCTGATCAGCAGGAGTGCTGACTTGGGCTTCTGGTAATTGAAGTTCAAGAACATCTGGAGTAACGAGGTTTGCCATCACTGTTCTAAGGAGTTGGGCCTAGCCAACATGGAGATGGAATCAAGGGTATATGTCTCCTGTTTTGACTCATCAGGTCCTGACTCTGAATGATGGAGAAAGACTCCTCCTGGTGAAAGAAGGGGAGCTGAGACATCCTGAACAATTCTCTCACAATCATTTATTTTTTTATGAGACAGGCTATTCAAGCATCTTCTTCTCTTCTTTGCTTCCTCTTTTACCCCATCGGGTGTCAAGGAAGATGCAAGGTTCTTGTTCCACACTTCTGGCAATCTCCACCAGTGTTATTTGGTGTTCTTGTAATAATTCTTTGATGTTATATTGACGCATGACAGATAAAATCATAGAATAATTGAGTTGGAACGGCAATCAGGTTCAACCCCTTACTCAATGCAGGAATCCAAGTCAAAGCAGATGTGACAGATGGATGTCTAGAATCCCAAAGCCATAACTGTTGAGAAATTGCTGACATCCAACAGGTTTCATACTTCAACTGCAAGAAACATTTTCCGCTGTTGAGATTTCTGTGAAGTGTCTTTCTTGAAAACTGGTACATGTTTTGATTTGCAAAGCACATAAGACAAGCACTGGTTGACGGATCAACAAGACAAAAATAACTCGTCCAATGCTGCTGATGTTCCAATGTCCATACAAAAGAAGGCAGTTATTGTACTTTTCTGCAATTGGAGTAAACATTGCTACCTCAGATGTAGATGTTCCAATTTGTTTTGCACAGAAGAAGGATGTGTTTATGTCTTGCCATTAATACTCATGAGAGTGAGGCAAATGAGAATTCATATCCCTGAACTGGATCAGTGAAGTGGAGTAATGAAGCTAATCTTATTTTGTGTCCCAATCAAACTCTGGACTGCCAAAATGAAGCCACTTTTTTTGGCTTTGTTGTTGGCCACCAAACTTAAGTCCTCCTTGAGTTTCTGGCAATAATCGACAGACCAGTAAATAAGCCGCATTCTGTATCTCTCCACATTGACACAGTGTGTTGTTATCCACCAGCAGTCCTCACTTGAGCATGTTGGTTTTTGCATTTAGGGACTCCAACCCTCAGCCTATTTGGGGTCCTCCAAGTGATAGAGGGGAGGTTGAGATCCTCAGCTATATCCTCCTTTAATGTTGTTCCTTCTCCAGGGAGCTAATTAGTAATTCTTCTTCCATGTCTAGGCCAGATGTGAAACTGCCAAAATGAAGGCACCTTTTGGTGAGTTCATTCTGCAGTTCCTTTCGCCTGACCTGGTGTGAGGAAGATTAGCCGGCAACACAAGGTTTCCATTATGGGGGTGTGTCTAATTGTGGTTCAAGAATATCACAGTCTTCGACAAGGCTCTTTCTGTGTAACCCAGCTAATTAGTAATGCAACTAATAAAGCAGATAGAAGTGGAAAGGTTTGTTGCATCAAGAAGAGAACCAGGAAGAAAAGCCATGCATCTCATCTTAGCCATCTTCTGCTATCCCTTTAAAGCCTGTAAAGGTGCAGCCCTTCCACTAGGCAAACTGGGACAAGTGCCTCAGGCAGCAGACATAATGTGGCAGCAGCAAAAGACTCCTGGCTTCTGCTATTCTTGGACTTCACTGCTGATCCCTTCTGCCACTTGTCCTGGACCACTTCATTTAGTCTGTTCCCCACAAGTGAAGTATAGGGGATGCTTTCCTTCTACCAACGCTGTGAAGAGAGGAAAAGAAAGAACTGTCATTCTAGCCAGCATCTTTGCAGGGAACAGGGAGGGGTTGCTATCTTATCTTTCCCCTTGGGTAGCAAAAATGTTCTTGAATAGCTCTGCAAGAGATTTGTGTGTCTGCCTGAACTCCAAGCCATGCAAAGCTTTTCATGCGGTAACGAATTCCATAAATCAAAATGTTTCACCTGGACCTGCTCCCCCTTTTAATTTTGTCGGAGTGCATTTTGCTGACAGTCTTGTCAGTGATGAAAGGATTCCGATTAGCTCCTTTTGGCGCACATTCTTGCATATTAAGAATCTCTTTAAAAAGACATAAATGCAATTAATTGCATCAATTAGAATAATGTAACTAGGGCCCCGTTAGTTTTCTCATTATAACATACCACTTATCTAATGTCAGGTTTTCTTATTCCAAAAGAGAAACCCAAGGGGAGGCTCTAAGGAAGATGCATGTCACTGTATATTGTGGGTGCAGTCTGGGAAATTTGAAGTTGTTTATCAATAGGATGTTTTGGAGGAATGGCTGAACTCCTGTTGCTGATTGGTATGCTGATGAGGGCAGCGGAGGCTACTTAGCAGTAATGTCAAGTCCTGTTTCTGGCAGAGACTGGAGATAAAATAAATTGGCCTCTGCAGAATGCTCACGCTGATTTACATCTAACTGTCAATGAACATTTCCTGGATGGGTCCTGTACTGGTCACATGAAGGGTGTGGCAAACTAGCAAAATCTTGGAAGGCCAAGGGTTCTTTCCGAAAGAACTCAAGGTTCTAGATCTCTGTATCAAAGTGAAAGAGATATACAACTTCCAGCCTCAAAAGTTCTGAATCTTGTTCATTGACGTGAAATCCACTTCTGTTCTTTGACTGAAAACTCCCAGCATTGAGAAATCCCAGAATTGCGGGGAAATAAAATTGTCTTCCTGGTTTGCCCAGTTAGCTGTCAGTATAATTTCCCACAGCTGGAGGCTTAGTGGTTCAGAAGCTGAACTTGATAACTGGAAGGAGAATAACTTTCCTCCTCTACTCTAAGAATGCCATGTGTACTATTGTACCAGTAATATTCCTATATTAGCTGTCTCAAAGTGGAAAATGGAAAACTGCACATAACCTGCATTCGCTCTTTCAAATTGACCTTTTTAGACTATTTTAGAAGCAACCATTTCATAACTATTTGGGGTACAACCCTATACTTTCAGAAAGATCTCTGAATGCAATGTTTGTTTGCACTTCCCTTCATAAACTGCCATTGCAATGTCTTCCATTGTTAGAGCCACATCTAGTGACAGCCCTGTAGACAGCGAGATGCCCAGCTCACATTCCAGTACAGCACACTTACGTGGCCCATGAACAGGAGGCATAAAGTACTGGAGGGCAAAGTGGATATCCAAAGGTTTCCAGGGTGTGGGGTCAGATATAAAACATCCTGTTAAGTGCCTTGGACAAAAGCAAGCTCAGAAAAGAGTCATTGAGTCAGAGACTCACCCGGTCAATGCAGGAAATTGGCAGCGATGACGGTACATTGCTCAGCACTTAATTGCTGTGAGTGCTTTTGCTACATTAAAGCACCCCCCTCCAAACATTTGTTAATCATTCTAGCCAGGAGTGATACAGCGGAATGTTGATGCATCAGCCCTACGGTCATATCTAAGGAGGTGAGTGTGGGACAAATAATAAAACTAGATGTTTCTCTTCATAGCTTCTCTTTGGCAGGGTGGATTATAGACATTGGTAGAGAAAAGATGAGCTTGTATATGTGGACAAAAGGGTGTGTGTGAGATAATTCTCTGCTCAGATGAGGCACTTGTTGTCTGTCTCTTAAGAGGTTGTTTACATAATGTTTTTCATGTCTATATCTGATTTGGTTACACACCAGTGGAATGAGTCAGAGGATGAATCTCAGTCAAACTGGGAAACTCAAAGAGCCCTTGTTACTTTTCCATAAATTAAATACATTTCATATTGTTATGAATGAATGCTTGCTATATACACAGTGTGGACATTTTTGTGGAGGAGGGGGTCAGCTTTTACAGCCCAAACCACCTTGTTTAGTAGGTGCAGTGGCATATATCCAGCTGGGATGGGACACTGGGGTGAAACTGTTGATGTATCTATCTTAAAAGTTCAACCCTTGAATGCTTAAAGAAGGCGATACAATCAAGGTGTGAAGCTGGGATGCAAAAACATGGTAGTGCATCACCCACAGTGAGGTCTGCTCAAGATGTTTGTTTACACAAATGGAGATCAACAAAAAGTGTTAACTGGGAAAGAGAGGCCCGGGTCAAGAAAATGGGCAGCTTTGAAAGTTGACCTATGCTACAGCCAGAAGGATATATATTACTTTTCCTTTATTCCCTGCCCAAAATGTCCTATACCATTTAGTCCATTCGAAAGGGTCACCAGAGAATAGACTGGGAAATGTATGGTTCATGTCTTTAAAGGGCTACTAGATGGATTTTATGTTTACAAGCTACAGTATATTCTCTTAAAACCTCTAAGGACCTTAATTCTTTTACCAGCAAATGACTCGATTTGATATTTGCCAAGAATTAAGTGAAGTTTTACTGTCCGTCCTTGGAGCATTTAAGAACTCAACTTTCAATTCCTTTTAATCGCTTTTAATTATGCTGAGACATAGCCTTGAGCAAAGCATAGAGAAAGAAAAACCAATCTGGAACACAAACTCAGGAACACGTCCTCCTTCCCCCACCTCTGTCCATCCCCATTAACATTCTTTGCCTATATAATTATCTAAAATAGCATTTCCCAAACTACCTCCCACAGAGCACTGGTGGACTTCAATTCCCAGAAGCCTAAGTCAGTACACTGGCTGATCAGTGCTTTGGGGAATTGACTTGGGCTTCTGGGAATTAAAGTTCAAAAACCAAAGATGGGAAACACTGATCTAAAGCATGTCATCAATGTATTTTTTCAACTGCTTGAATTGCTGCTGTGTGGTCATTTGACGGAAATGTCCCCAATGAAAGGGGAGCCCTTCAAGAGACCCTCCTCACCTTCTAAAGTCCAGAGCTAGGACCTACCAATGTAATTTTATGATCTTTCACTGACTCCCTTGCCAAAGAGCTGGATTGTGGCCAGGGGGTTGCATGTTGACTTTTTCTTGCATAAACATACATGTGAGCATTAAACAAAGAAGAAAATGGTGAGAGATTAAACTCATCATAAAAAAAATATATCAGCTCAGAATTTCTGCAGACTTTGAAAGCTTGTAATTAGCACTTGCTTTGAAGTTAAGTGCAGGCCAGCTTTGTTAATGCTTAACATAGTTTATTGGTGTCATTCTTTGCAAATTTAGAGTAATTAAGACCAAGGGGTTGATATGATTATGGATGGGGGTCTGATGACAAGGTGCTTTCTCCCCTAATTTTTACAGAACCAAAATGTACCATTCTGGGATCTAGAGAGAAATTTCTCATCTCCTGAAATGAATGCCACTCTTGGTGAAATTGCTAGGTGTCGGTACCAGAATTTTCAGTCAGTTTCAGTGCCTGGAATTCATAAGCTTCCAACAGTAGTGGAGCTTTGGTTGCTCCAGCCATAAGCATCAAGTGGTTTCATTCCCTTAACAGATATTACAATAAGATTTTTTTACAATCCCAGATGTAGTGACTGTTCACAGGCTGAGCAGAGAGGAAACACATGCTGAACCAGGGGCAGCCTTTTCCTTGGAACAGGTCTGTCATGTCTCTTTTTGATTAGTAGTGGACTCTATCAAGGGTTTGGAAAGTCCAACCCATAGGCCAAGGATCCTCAATCTTTTTAAGCCAGGGGCTGGATCATGCCCCTCAGACTGTTGGTGGGCCACATAGGTGCCACCACCACTCCACCCCACCACCACTGACCACCCTGAGCCACCCATCACTCTCCCCCCATGCCACTTCCCTGCTTACCAGCCTGACCTTGCTCCAGCTGCCACTTCCGCCTCCACCTCAACCTTGTCTCCTCCACTTGGCTTGGCATGTCCCTAACGGCGATCCATAGCAGGGCAGATGTTGTAAGCCTGCCAACGTCCACCCTGCTGTGGAGCACTGTTAGGGACACGCCAAGCCAAGTGGAGGAGATAAGGATTGAGGTGGCATTGGTGGAAAAGGTGAATGGAGCAAGGTCATGGGTTGGATGAGTTGGTGCTGTGGGCCAGATCCGGCCCATGGGCTGTGGGTTGAGAACCCCTGTCATAGGCTAATAAGCATTCTACAAAGTTTGGGGTTCTGTTTTCTTTATTCCTCGAAGCTGAATGTAGCCTTTAAAAAAATGATACCACATGCATGAATGTAACCGTAGGATTGTAGCCTAAATGTTTTTTTGAAATGGGGTTAAAGAATCTGAAGTTCTTGTTAGATCTAGTAATTCCAGGCCATGGAACGCTATGCAGCAGGGAATTCCACCCAAGGTAGGATTCCCTGAAAAAGATTATAGGTAAAGTTGAAGGCAGCAGGGAAAGAGAAGACTGAATATGAGATGGATTGACTCCATAAGGGAACCCTTAGGTTTGAATTTGCAAGAGCTGAGTAGGGATGTTGAGGACACGATATCTTGGAGATCTGTAATTCATTGAGTTGCTAAAAGTTGGAAGTGAGAGCACATAACAACAAACCCGGGGGGAAATTCCCTACCCTGTTCTTCCTCTTCTTGTGCCATATCCAATTCTGAATATTGGTGATCAGCCATGAAGAGTGTCCTGAGAATATAATGCAGTGGTCTTTCATCACCCTTCCCTGTGGACTTTGGCATCCAAGGCCATTAGTCCTCTGGGTGGTCAGGTTAGTTAACCACCGCCTGACAATCATTGTTGAGTTGCTGGCAATAGGGTCTACTCTGTCACCATAGCAGGATAACCAGGCCAGACTGGCTGCCCTCTTCTAGAAGCATCTTTCTGGACAGTGTCAAAATCAAAATTCTGGAACCCACACTTTCTTTCTGCTTGAGCCAAATTGTGAAATGCCTTTGGTTGGCAAATCTAACTAGCAATTTTGAACGCATGAGAATGTTATGTTTCCCCTTGAACTGCAGAGAAAAGGCAAGAAAAATAAAACTGCAATGAAAACTAATAATACAGAAAGATTACACCAGTGTTTTTGCATTAAAGCAGCTCTTAAAACCTCCCAGATGCTGCTTCTCCAGCTGCAAAATGTGCTGTTTTCGAGTTTAATGCAAGGTGATTGTGAATATCTCTCACACACTGCAAGCAAATGTGGCATGTGCATGGCATGTGTCCTATCCAACCAGCCTCAAACTCTGAGATGCTTTTTAATGGCCTTTTATTGATTGAAATAAGGGGAAGAGTTCATCTGTGCTACTTCTAATTTTGGCTTTTTCCTTGAAAAAATTGACTGAAGCATCATGGCCCTAACAGCTGGGAACAGTGGACTGGCTTCTAAGTAAGGCTCCTAATAAACCAATTAACATATTCACCAGCTCGAAAGCGGCTTTGCAAGGTGACTTGGCATGTCTGTCGTCTTGAGCTAATTGGGCCAAAGGACAATATCAGTTGACTTTTGAGGAAAGCTGTTTTTCTCCTCTGCAGATCTAATGCATGTAAGGGAGAGAGAGACTGAACATTTGCCTTGGCATTTTAAGAAAGCAAACTACACTATACTGTATTGTCTTCCAGAACTGTGTGGATAAACATTCTTTGGATGAAGTAGACTCCAGTTTTCAAGATGACCAGATGGGCTGTGCGACACACAGGCAATGCATAAAGGGCTGTAGGAAATGAAGTGGTGGGGGTCGATAGGACCATATTAGATCACTTGATTAATATGAAGATATTTCTGGGTTGTTTCATCATCTCTTCATCAGGAGAATCTTGATCTCATGCCATCAGTGGCCAGGTCTTCCTCATAGTGTGACGTGGACTTCACCAAGCTTATCCCAGAGGATCAGCCCAGGTAGATGGAGCTTGAAGCAGATCAGAAGAACTTGTGCCTTGGTGATTAAAGCTCCCCTTCAAGATGAAGATAACCTCTTTCTTGAATCAGTGGAAGTTTCCAAGTGATCTTCTGGTCCTACCAGGCACAAAAACCTAAAAGTTTAGACCTGGCTGGCCACCAGACATGAAAGTGTGTACCACCCAAACAAGGTCTCCTTCTGAGTAAATGGTCACTTATGCATAGGACACCCTTCAAAGAGATGAGTTATGAAGACGGTGCCAATATCCTCCCCTATGCTGTTTGATTCTGGTGCTGGAACCAGGACTGAAGCAGGTCCCTGTCTCGTAGACCTCTTGACCGCTCAGGTGGAAGTGATCCTGGGACATCCCATTCCTCTGTGCTTTACCTACATTCTGACCTTAAAGGTCTCTCTTGCTTAAAAGCCAGTTGTATCCAACTCTAGGAAATGGTGCTTATCTCCATTTACAGCCAAAGAGCCAGTGCTGTCTGTGTCTGTGCTCTCGCCTATCCTATTTAACATCTACATGAAACCACTGGGTAAGATCGTCCATTCCCATGGGGTGAGGTATCACCAATATGCAAATGACACCCAGCTATATATCTCGGCCCGTGGGAACCCAAGTGATGCAGTGGAAGTCCTATCCAGGTGTCTGGAGGTTGTTAGGGTCTGGATGGAGGGCAATGGGCTGCAGCTGAATCCTGGCAAGACTGAGTGGCTGTGGGTCAGGGGTCCTGCGTAATCTCAGGAGCTACCATCTTTGGTTCTGGACGGGGTGGTTTTACTCCAAACAGACCCAGTGCATAACTTAGGGGTCCTCCTGAACTCGTGACTACTGCTCAAATAGCAGATGGCAGTTGTGGCCAGGAGGACTTTTGCACAACTTTGTGTTATTCACCAGTTATGCCCGCTCCTAGATCAGGACTTCTTGCTCATGATCACACACACTGGTCACCTCCAGACTTGATTATTGTAATGCGGTCTACATGGGGCTGCTCTTGGTGACCATTCGGAGGCTGCAGCTGGTCCAGAATGCAGTTGCTCGGGTGGTGATGGGCTGTGGGTGTTATGCTCATGCCTCACCATTGCTTCAGGAGCTGCACTGGTTGCCAGTGTGTCTCTGGCTGCAATTCAAGGTGTTGGTCATTACCTTTAAAGCCCTACATGGTAGTGGGCCAGGATACTTAAGAGACCGCGTCACCCCGAGAACATCTGTCCATCCCACCAGGGCGGATCGGAGAGGCTCTCTTGTCATTCCATCGGCTAGAGAGGTACATCTCTCTAGCACCAGAAGGAGGGCCTTCTCCGTGTCTACCCCGGCCCTGTGAAACCTCCTGCCAACTGAGTTATGCCTACAGACAGAGCTATTGTCCTTTTGGAAGGGCCTAAAAACCTGGCTGGCAGGGCTGGTGTGGGGCTCCAGCAATACGGGGTCCCATGTTGGGTGGTTGATTTGATTAGACAGCTACCTCTTTCTCTCTTTTAAACCTTTTAAATTTTAAGTCTTTATAGTTTTACATTTTTAATTAATCTTGAACCTTTAAATTTTTAATCTCTTTGAATTAGGGGAATAGTTGGGTTTATGGATGGGTTCATTGGATTGTTATTTTCCAGCATTGTGTTAGCTGCCCTGAGTTGTTCTTAGGGTGGCATACAAGTATGATAAAATAAAGAAATAAAGAAATAAATTTATGTGGCCATGTGGCAGACATGACTAGATGCCAGCAGGAGCTGGGACATACAGCAGGCACCCAGTCCATTGCACAGCACTTGGGTCTTGAACTGCTGACCTGCCAACCTTCTGGTCATCAAGTTCAGCATCTTAATCTCTAAGGTGCCACACACCCTCTACATTCAGACCTAAACCCAAGCTTGGATACTACAATTACTTTTAAACTGTGGATCCAATACATACTTTTTTTCCTCATCTATAGCCCATCTGTTACCACACTTAAGTAGCAGGACTAGCAAAAATAAGATTGGATTTGTGGGAAACTAATGAAAGAAAATGCCTGCTGTCTGGCTCAAGATGGATCCTTCATCAGGACAAAAAGTTGCCATTCCAGAGAGCTGAACTACATGTTACCCTTGCTGTAAATAATAGCATCCCTGTGGGAAGGTTCCTGTTGTGGCTTATGACTTGGCGTAGCTTAGGGTGTACATTAGGCATGGGTAATGTGTCAGCTATATGTGACTCTCCTGTCTGTTTTTGTCTCTTGTCCTGAGATCCTGGGGGGCTGCCACTGATCTTGGCATAGTTGCGAGAGTACAATGAGGTTTGTTACAGAGAAGCCAGTCCCCCTGCTGATTCCAAACCAGAGGCAAAGTCATTCATTTCCCCATGAGGGAACTGTCACCATACCATGTCCACATAAATGAAACAAGAGCTGTGTTTAAGCTTGTGGACAATATAATAGGTACCCTCCTTGCCCACACAGACTGCAGACAGAGGGGAGGGAGGGTATATGCTTGTCTGTTTGTTTTCTGCCCTATTTTCATTCCCAGTGAAACGGGTCTTTCAGCTGTCATAGTACTTTCAAAAACGCACGTTGCTAGATTTAGATTTAAGCAGGAGGGAATAGTCAGCAACAAGAACAACAAACTGAACAGAAATCTAATCCAGCCTTGATATGTGCCATCTAATTGCATACAATTTATGATGACCCCAAGAGTACGTGAGACATTTCAGGTGGTGGCCTTATACACACACACTGCCTCCATTAGTTTATATGGCCATGAATGGATTGGAATCCAGTCTCCCAAATTATAACTTTACACTCTGACCATCATGTTACATTAGCTCTCCTACTTCCTTTGCATCTCTGAGCAATCTGCCTTAGTTCTAGAAAATGTGTGTAGTGACAGGATGCCTCATACCTACACCAGTTGAGAAAATATATCCTCTTGTTGGTATTTCTCCACCTAAGATCAGGAGAGAAGTAGTAGCGGATACCAAGAGAACTAAGCAAGAGAAGGCCCACCAACACCCTCTGAACGAAGATGTGCCTAAAGTCCGCTGGCTCACATCTAGGAAGAGCTTTATGGCAAGGACAAACATTCTTGAGGGTACACTAGACCAAAACTGAATTCAAAGATAGAGGAAGGAGCTCACTGGGCAAGGAACAACATTAAAGGAGGATATAGCTGAGGATCTCAACCTCCCCTACACCACTTGGAGGATCCTGAATAGGCTGAATGTTGCAGTCCATCAATGCAAGACCAACATGCTCAAGTGGGGACTGCTGGCGGACAATATCATACTGCGTGGATGTCGATACAGAATCCAGCTCATTGACTGGTCTGCTGATTACTGCCAGAAAACTGCACTGATATGGACTTAGGACTTAGATTTGGCCAAGGACAAAACAAAGAGGGTTGCTTCATTTTGGCAGTCCAGGGTTTGATCAGGACATGAAAGAAGATGATGTTCTAGGCATCCCAAACTTGCTAGCAGTTCAGGAATTGACTGGCAGCACTAAGAAACAGTGCATTAGAAGTGACTCTGTTACCTGTATTTTTGGAGGGCACAACAGCATCAACAAGTACACTTCTCTGACCTACAGCAGAGACCTCTAACTAGAGATCCAAAATGCCCATCCCAGGGTTCTGTATAATGGAGCCACAAATGTTACCATGGTACCAAATTGACATAACTATGTAGTGCGGACACACAAACCTTTTCGTTAGTTCAGCTGTCTAACATAGCAGTGCCCTCACCACCATCTTCTCCTCTAACCTGACACCAGTGCATGGTGTCTGTTTTAAAATAATTTTAAAGGCAACTCCAGGGCCAGAGAAACTTTAGGAAATCCTTGCTGATTTAGCCGTATGTTCCATGTCTGAGGCCAGGACAGGGTTTGCGGAAATGTTTGAGGACTATTTCTACAGGTTCAGTTACTGATGCCCTTTGATGCAAGATCTTCAAGGTGCAGGAAGGGAAGACATCTCTAATAGACAGAGCCATAACACATAGATGTAGCTGCAAATATCTGATGTTAGAAGAGTTGAAGAGTCTTGAACTGGCCTTCCAAGATTGGCACACATGAGTTTATCTCTTTTGTCATAACAAATTGCTTTCTCTTAGAACAGTCATATCAGACAGCTTTAGGATGATTATTTAAAAAGGAGAGGAAGTATGCTAAAATTTTATTGCTTCTCCCTCCCCTTTTTAAATCAAAATTTAAAGGTGCATATTCTGCAAACATCTGAAGCCAGCTGTCTGAAATTTGGCAAGTTTACTCTCCTCTGGAAGATATGTCATATTTCCTTATGCCTCATACATCAATGGGGAAAAAATGGAAAAAGTGATTGCCATGTTGCTTTTCTCATGCAGTGAGTCTAGAAATGTACTCATCAATTTGGATCTGGAGACATATAAAGCTAAGTGAAGCACACATTACTGTACAGGTCTCCCCCCTCGTATCTTCAGGGATATGTTCCTAGACCTTCCATGGATATGTGAAACTGCAGATAACAGTGAATCCTGTATTTAGCACACATCTCTTAGTCATAGAAGACAAGGGAAGGGTTTAAAATGCCTCCATCATTCTACATGAGAACTTAAAAAATGTCTGCCTCCATGCCTTGTAAGCATTACATTGCTGACAATGGCCTCTAGTGGTTAGCTATGTGGGTATGAATTTCCATTTTTAAAAAACTAGATAGAACAGATTTTATGAGGGAAAGGCAGAACTCTGCGGACAAGGATTTGAGAGACCTGTGCATCACTACATATCCATTACAATACTGCTGCCCCTCAGAATCTTCCACCAGAGATAGCCGACTCATTTTGGCACTGTTGAATGAGTTGTGATCAGCCCAAGACTTCTTTGAGTTGCTGAATCAAAGCCGGCAGTGGAATAGACTGTGCCTCATAAGAAATATGTGTGGCTCTCACTGATGGACCTGGATATAATAATAATAATATAATAATAATCTTCATCATTTTAGAACTAGATTATTTTAGAGCCAAATAGATAATTAAGTTTTGTGTGTATTTGATGGTATTTTTAAAAAAAATTTAAAAAAATAAACTGGCAATTAATTTTTTGCATCCATACCAAATTTTTTGAGTGCTTGTGACTCACAGGTTATCATTTAGGAATCTTTTTCCACATTTCTTTTCCCATGTGTTTTAGGGAGTACAGATTGCACATTGTTAAAAATATAGGCCTTTTGTATTTTTGCTTAATTTAATTCTTGACATTTTAAAGCAGTTGTAGAAGGCAGTAAAAATAGCCAGAGCAGTTACCCTTCTGGGTTATGACTAGAAATAGATTTTTAATGGTTGGAGATTGTCAAGATGTTGGTGAACCATTAGGGTGATGTTTCCTTGTTCCCACACAGTTAAACACTCTACCTGAATGCAGTTGGGTTGTGTGTTTTGTGCTTAAGATGACAGTGACATCTGCAGTGACAAATGGCTATGTACATTGCACCCAAGACTTCCATCTTTTTCTCTAGTTCTTTATTTTCTTTTCTCTCTACTTCAGAATCACAGCCACTCAGATTTATTTATTTATTATTTATTATTTGATTTATGTTGCCACCCAACGCAAAAGTCTCTGGTCAGCACACAGAGAACAAAACCAATCACAATTTAAAAACTTTAAAACCTATTTTAAAAACCCATTAAAACTCTTACAAAAAATTACCCCAACCCCTACAGATTAAAATAGAGAGAGCATGCTTCCTAAACCAGCCAGCAGGCAGGAGTCACCACATTGCTGGTGCCCCACACCTGCTTTGCCAGCCAGGCTTTTAGGCCTTTCCTAAACTGCAGCAACTCTGTCTGGAGATGCAATTCAATTGGCAGGAGGTTCCATAGGGCTGGAGCAGACACTGAGAAGGCCCTCCTTCTGGTGCTAGAGAGACAAGCCTCCCCAGAGGATGGCACAATGAGAGAACCTCTCCGGTCTGCTCTTGTGGGACAGACAGATGTTCTTGAGGTGATGTGGTCTCTTAAGTATCCTGGCCTGCTACCATGTAGGGCTTTAAAGGTAATTACCAGCACCTTGAATTGCACCCATAGGCACACCGGCAACCAGCTCCCAAAGCAGTGACGAGACATGGGCATACCGCCCGCACCCCATCACCACCTGGGCAGCCGCATTCTGGACCAGTTGCAGCCTCCGAATGGTCGTCAAGGGCAGCCCCATGTAGAGTGCATTGCAATAGTCAAGTCTGGAGGTGACCAGGGAATGCATGACCATGAGCAAGGAGTCCCAATCTAGGAGCGGGCGTAACTGCCTCTCTTTGCACCAGAGATGGTGGTGTCAAGGCCCTGAGAAGGGGGAGCCACTCAGTGGCCCAAAAAGATGTTACTTAGTGTAGTAAATTGCACTTAGAATAAACCTATTGATCCAATGGGGATTTCATGAGTCAACTTATTTTTAAATTATGTTGATTCAACAGGACCTTCTCTAATTTTGATTAAACTAAGTTGAAGTTAGAGTCACCTCATTTGAATCAGTGAAATTTATGGAGTTGACTTACCAAATCCCCATTGAATCAACTAACCTAGTCTAGTTGATTTATTGCACTATGTAACACAATTTTGGGCAATATCTGGCTTTCCAGTTAATTTCCAGGATTCATAAATTAGAAACAAGCTTGGAGTATTACCTTTGTCTGCTCAGTCCTAATAGGAAAAGTCCTGGGCTGATGTAACTTAAGAGATGACTAGGAGACAAAGGAAAATAACATGCTCATAGGTCCAGGGACTGCGGTGGCACAGTGGCTAAGAAGCTCGCCTTGCTAGCTGGAAGACTGGCAAGTCAACAGTTCAAGGCCCGGATACTGCATGAGGGTTTGAGTGCCCATCTATGTCCCAGCTCTTGGGGACATGAAAGGAGCCTCATTCAGGCATCCCCTGAGTGGAGTTTCTCCAGAAAAAAATCATTTCAACCCAGAATAATTTATTACATGAAATTTTATTATTATTATTATTATTATTATTATTATTATTATTATTATTATTATTATTATTATTATTATTATTATTATTATTATTATTATTATTATTATTATTATTATTATTATTATTAATGGTACAGTTTGGTAGACATTCTTCTAGTGACCAGACTCTGAAGATCATAAAGCAACATTCAGGATAGCATTTAAAGCACCAAGGACAACTCTCACATAACAGATTTTATTTTATTTTATTTTATATAAAATAAAATATTTTATGGAAGCTGAGCAGAATGTTAGAGGTTCATTAAAGAATAGGCAGCTGTTGAGATGCCTTGATCCCAGATAGTTTAGGACAGGTGTGGGGGAACGTGTCTCCTATCAGGGTCAAATTACTGCTCTTGAAAACCATTGGCGAAGTCCAGAGGTGAGAAGAATTTACAGCCTTGCTGTCTATATGAAATTAGGCCATAGTCCATTCATAGCCTCGAAGCTACAGGTTCCATGTAATTGGTTTAGAGTTAGGAATGAAAAGAAAACTGTTATCAACAGTTTTTTGAGATGACTTTATCCAATTTGTAGCATATGAAACTAAATGGAAGAATTGCAGTATTATCACTTTCCTGTCATTGAAAAGAAGCTGGAAAAAGCCTCTTTTCTTCTAATAAATGCACACAGTTCAAAATGAGTTAAACACGCTTTAGACAGTGAGAAAATGCATATTAAGCACTCATGAATTTCTATAGGAAAAGTGTCTACAGGGATAGGAAGGAAATGGTGGTGAGATTTGGAGTGTGGAGCATCCTTTAGGGCAGGTGTTCCCATCCTGAGGCCTGTGGGCCAGATCTGGTCCATGGCACCATTTCATGTGACTTCCCAACCCTCCAAGGGCATTTGAGAAACAAAATGGCTATCACTTTGAAGCTATTGTGACAAAATGGCCACCCCCACCATGCAAGAAGAGCAAAATGGCCATCAGGACCTCGAAACTAACTGAGAGAGAGTGACCTGGCCACTAGTTTAAAAAGGTTGGGAACCCCTGCTTTGGGGAATGTTAGCACCTTGACTTGAGCTTAAAAAGAAATGTGTCACCATAAAAGATAGTGCAGGACTGAGATGGTCTTTCTTGCAAGAGTCATATATAAAGTATTGCTACCACATTCCAGATCCAGACTGTCTATAGATGCCCCCCCCCCAGACTCAATTACAGTAGTCAAATCTGGAGGTGAATAAATTTTTACAGATAAACCCAACTTCTCTGGGAAAGGATGTTGTTACCTATACTCAGTGGTGGGCTCCAAAAAAAATTCTACCACATTGTAGGTGTGGTATGGTGGGTGTGTCCAGGGGGAAAGCCCTGCGTTGCACCCAAATTAGGACTATTTTATTTCAAAACTTGGATGGACGGGGCCAGCCAGAATTTCTGCTACCAGTTCTGGCGAACTGGTGCGAACCTGCTGATACCCACCACTGCCTATACTAGATTAAGTTTGGCAAAATATTCCCCTAGAAGCCACTACTGAGTGGATACATATATGTTAAGACTTCCTTGTTACAGGCCCATTCTTCTGCAACCTCCTCCTCCTGTTCATCATCATGTATAATCTCTGGATCTGGAGGAAACTGGTGTGTGAACTTAGTAAACTTATCTCTGTTAAGATTATTTTACAGAGCAATATCCTATGATTGATACTATCATATGCTGGAGTTAGGTCAATGAAAGCCACTCCTGTAATTGGCTTTCTTCCAAAGCTCTCCCTAATAGCATCAGGAAATTGGCAAACTATACATGGGGAGCTCAGCCATCTACACTGCATACATCAGCTTTGGCCCTATGTGTCTCTGTGGCAGAGTATGCTTCTCCAGCATGTACTGTTTCTGCACATGTGAAATAGGTTGATGTCTCTGTTAATGAAACAATATGCATAGTCAAATGATGCTTCAAACCTACACCAGTTGATAAAATATATCCGCTTGTTGGTATTGCTCTACCAAAGGTAAGAAGTAACAGCAAATGCCAAGAGAACTAAGCAAGAGAATGACCTTCGGCATCTTTGAATGAATATGTACCTCAAATCTGTCGAATTAGATGCAGGAAGAGCTTTATGGTAACGACAAACATTCTTGAGGGTACACAAGACCAAAACCAAATTCGAAGATGGGGGAAGTTGCTCACTGAGAAAGGAACATCATTAAAGATGGATGTGGCTGAAGATCTCAAACTCCCATAGGTCACCTGGAGGACCCTGAATAGGCAGAGTGTCATAGAACCTAAATGTAAGATCGACAGGCTCAAGTGTGGGCTACTGGTGGATAATATGTTGTGTAAATTGGGAGAGATACAGAATTGGACTCATTTGCTGGTCTGTAGCTTACTACCAGAAACATGTACAGATGAACATTTCAGATAGGCTAATGACAAAGATAAGAAGGTGGCTTAACTTTGGCAGTTTAAAGTCTGACCTAGACACAAAAGAAGAACTTGCAGCCTCCCCGCATTCTGCACGCTCTTTTCATGTACCTTCTCCTTTTAGAAGCAGGCTGACTGTGCCACATGCAGCCCATTCTTTTGGCCACCTGGACTGGACTCATCCTTGGGTTTCTACACTCGAAATCGCATCTCTTGTCTTTCATGAAGAGAAAGAAAGCAGGCAGTGACCGTCTTCTTCTGGATTTCCGACTCTTACATCTAGATCTGGTCATTTCTTCCTATCTGTCCTTTTATTCCTCCTTGAGAGATTTTCCTTGAAGGAGCCCCAAACCTCCAGGAGTCACTCAGAGCAGTTTGGCTGTTTAAGCTGCTTCTTGGAGATGATTAAGAAGGCCAACCAAGACGAGGCATTGTTGTTTACACATTCTGTTTCCTGGAGTGAGAGGGTTGCTAATGCAAGATGGTGGTCTTATTGGAGGGATTTCCTGGTCACATCCACTCCTCCTGATAGTTCACAGTGAACCTTGAAAAGTCTACATGTGGCATTTCAAAGTTGTGGCATTGTTTCATCAGAGGAAATGATTGTGTCTTCAAACTACAAAGCAACCAATGAGGACAAGAGCAGACCTTTTTTATTTGCATACTTTAAGCTTTTGCTAATGGTAACTCATTCTAACTAGGAGAAACTGTCAAAAGCCCTCAGTTACTGAATTGGAATAGATGGGATTTGCGCAACAGAAACATGGGCTTGTTAGAGCTGCAAGCCTAGGTGATAACTTGTTTTTTGCAAGTTCTGTTCTCAAGTGTTCTCTGCTTAGCTTTGGAGGGCACAGGTCATGATACAAAGGACATTTTTCTGTCCTGCAAATCCCATCCATCCCAGTTCTGTAACTGAGGGTTTTTGAAAGTCTTCTTCTACCAAGACGTGACAGCTAAATAATGAATATTAATGGATTGGAGGCTAGCTATGCTAGTCTACTGAAATAAATGCTAGAGAGTTTTAGTAAACAGTTAGGAATTTGGTCATTCTTTCAGTTAGCAGTGTGCAATGCAGAAAAACATAAATAAATCCATAGAATCATAGAATCACTAACATGGAAGGGAACTTTTAGGGCAAGGGTGCCCAAACTTTTTGTGCCTGACCACATCTCTAGAACAGCTGACCAAGCCTGACCATGCCTCCAACAGTGGGTGTGTTTGAGCATTTGCGTGTCAAAAACAACTTCCAGGAATGGTTCAGAAGTGGTATGGGAACATTTGCGCATGTATGGAGGCATCCACATCCACTTTCAGGAGTGTCACAAACGTGTTTGTGCATGCACGGGGTTGTCTGAAACCACTCCTGGGAGTGGTTCTAGACACGTGCATTGGCTGCCATGTCCCCTGTCCACTTTCAGGAGCAGCAAGGATACTGCAGACCTGATGAATTGGCATTGTGGGCCATATCCAGCCTGTGGGCCATAGTTTGGGCACCCCTGTTTTAGGCCATTGAGTCCAAATTCCTTTTAAATGTGGGAATCTGAATCCAAGCAGATCTGGTGGAGGTCATATTTTCTCTTGAATGCTTCCAGTGCTGGAGCACTCACCACCACTTGAGGCTGTTGGTTCCAGTGTCATACTGCTCTGTTAGGAGGCTTTTCCTAATATCCAGCCTGTATCTGGCTTCCTGTCCAGCAGTGGTGAATCTTAGCTCTCCAGGCATTTTTGGACTTCAGTTACCAGAAGCCCAAGTCAGCACTCCTGTTGGTCAGGGTTTCTGGGAATTGAAGTTCAAGAACAGCTGTAGTGCCAAGGTTCACCATCACTGTTAGACACAAAAGAAGAACCTAAAAGCAGCCTAATCATATGTCCTTGATGGCACCAAGGTCATCAAGAATGGAGGTGAAAAATAAACAGAAATGGAACCCCACCCAGTGATGCAGCAGTTGCTTCATTCCCACATTCCATGCCTAGGATTTACTCAGCAGGAGGAACCCCAACCACGTTTCTCTGGTCATGACCGGATACACTACTCCCCATACATGAAAGCACACATAGGAGGAGAGCAGCTAGGCAGAGAACAGGCAAGCTCAGCTGCATCTTGGAATCTGCAACTACAAACACCTTTTGCAGGCTTTCTTCCATTCGTTGTAGCTTCTGGATAAATCCTGCCCAGTGTTCCAGGTCTCTTTCCCTGCTGGAAGGGTATAACATGGAACATAGAACTTGGAACCACGACAACAGTGATGTCCAACCTTGGCACTCCAAGTGTTCTTGAACTTCAATTCCCAGAAGCCCAAGTAGGACTCCTTCTGATCAGGGCTTCTGGGAATTGAAGTTCAAGAACAGCTGGAGTGCCAAGGTTCACATCACTGCACTATGGCTACAAGGAGGCAACTGGCTAGTAGCATC
This sequence comes from Furcifer pardalis, assembly GCA_030440675.1. Classification (NCBI taxonomy): domain Eukaryota; kingdom Metazoa; phylum Chordata; class Lepidosauria; order Squamata; family Chamaeleonidae; genus Furcifer; species Furcifer pardalis. Next base: position 300,165,991 of record CP126890.1, on the reverse strand, counting down.
ATTCCCTCCTCCTCTCTTTCCAGACCTCACCATTGCTTTTTTCATGACAAATAACTGCATTCAAGAGATTGAGATGCCTAGTTTTATTCAAGCGTTAACAGAAGCATTGAAGGATATGAAAATGGCTTTGTGGTCTTAACGGCATCTGGATCGCCTCTTCCTCCCTTTGCAGCCCCCCTTTAGTTGGCATGCTTTTCTCTTGTACCTTTTCTTGTCAGCAGAAGATTGTTGGTGCCACATGCAGCCCATTCTTTTGGCCACCTGGACTGGACTCATCCTTGGGTTTCTACACTCGAAATCACGTCTCTTGTCTTTCATGAAGAGAAAGAAAGCAGGCAGTGACCGTCTTCTTCTGGATTTCCGACTCTTACATCTAGATCTGGCCATTTCTTCCTATCTGTCCTTTTATTCCACCTTGAGAGATTTTCCTCGATGGAGCCACAAACCTCCAGGAGACACTCAGAGCACCTTGGCTGTTTAAACTGCTTCTTGAAGATGTTTAAGAAGACCAACCAAGATGAGGTATTGTATTTGACATGTTCTGCTTCCTGGATTGAGAGGATTGTTAACGCATGATGGTGATCTTATTGGAGGGGATTTCCTGGTCACATCCACTCCTCCTGATGGTTCAGAGTGGACCTTGAAAGGGCTACTTGTGGTATTTAGCTGTTGTGGCATTGTTTCATCAGAAGAAATGATTGTGTTTTCACATTTAAAAGCAACCAATTAGGACAAGACCAGATTTTTTTTTCATTATTTGCATACTTTAAGCCTATTGGCTAATGGAAACTCATAATAGTTAGCAGAGTACAAGGCAGAAAAACACAGAAACAAATCCATAGAATAATTCATTTCTTTTATTCGATGTGTATACCGCCCTACTCGGTACAACCGACTCAGGGCGGTTTACAGAAACCATACATATAAGACAATCAAAAGTAATATAACATATAGCATAATCAAAGGTCATACAGTATAATACAATAAATATAACAATACAGTACAGCAGTGCAATAAAACAAAACCACACTGCAAAATAAGGTTACAAAATACAATTCCAGTTACATATACATGACATAGTCTCAGTAATGCAATACAATATAAAAATACAGTACAAGATCCAACAGTGTCAGGGCTCTTACCCTAACCACAAGCATGCTCTGGAAGCCATGGCAGCATCCTGCCGCAGGGGGCTTTTGTAGCCCGGTATGGGGACGAGGCCCGGGAGCGCCGGCACGTGAAATGAGTCCGGGTGCTCCCGGCCAGAGTCCTCTTTGCCCATTTGGTCTGACCTCTGGGTGGCGGGGAAGCATCCCGCCGCAGGGGGCTTTTGTAGCCCGACATGGGGGCGAGGCTCGGGAGTGCTGGCAGGTGAATCAAGTCCGGGGGCTCCCGGCCAGAGTCCTCCTCGCCCAGTTGGTCTGATGTCCGGGTGGTGGGGAAGCATCCCGCCGCAGGGGGCTTTTGTAGCCTGGCATGGGGGCAAGGCTCGGGAGCGCAGGCAGGTGAAACGAGTCCGGGCGCTCCCGGCCAGAGTCCTCCTCACCCAGTTGGTCCGACGTCCAACTGAGTTGGAAGGGACCTTTAGGCCAGTGATGGTGAACCTTTTAGAGACCGAGTGCCCAAACTGCAACCCAAAACCCAATTATTTATCACAAAGTGCCAACATAGCAACAGGGGAAGAAGAAAAAACTCCCATCGGGCTGCTGGGCAAAGGGGCGGGGTGAATTCTGTGCTAGGGAGAGGGAGGAAGCACTCCCATTGGGCTGCTGGGCAGGAGGCAGGACAACCTTTGTGCTGAGGTGACTGCATGGGTGCCCACAGAGAGGGCTCAGAGTGCCACCTCTAGCACGCGTGCCATAGGTTCGCCACCACTGTTTTAGGTCATCGAGTCCAACCTCCTACTCAATGCAGGAATCCAAATCAAAGCAGATCTGATAAATGGTTGTTTTTCAATTCTCTCTTGAAGGCTTCCAGGGTACCTCACTGGTTTTGGAGACTATATGTCTTCCATCTAGTCTTCTTACCTGGTTGCACATGAAACTAGCCCTTTCTGGAGTAGTTTGATGCAGAAAAAGTACAGTCAAACCTCGCATAAAGCGCGCCTTGCTTAAAGAGTAACTCGCTTAAAGAGCATAATTTTCTCTGAATGTTCGCTTTGCTTAACAAATAAAACCAACCAAAAACTCACTTAACAAATAAATTGGGGTTCACAATCCCTCCCCCCTCCCCAGAAGTCACAATTGGTCACTTACAATGGTGTTTCGCTTAAAGAGCAAACTCGCTTAAAGAGCAATCCTGTGGAACACATTATGCTCTTTAAGCAAGGTACAACTGTATCTTTACTCAAGTTTATCTGTAGTTAGAAGACACAGAGAGTAAAACAGAGTTTCAGCAGTTCTCAGATGACAAAAAGAGAACAAGACACCAATGGAAGCAAACAAATAGGAAGGAGGACTTCCTTCAAATTTCATAGGTGGGAAAATAGTTTTATCAATTTAGTTGGTGAAGTACAATCAACTTTTACTGTAAAACTCCCTCTGACTGACACTATGATCCATTGTTTTCCACTTAAATATCTTCTTGTGTCTTGTAAACCTCCAACTTTGAAACATGCTGCTAGTTGCTTATGCCTTCTCAGTGACACTCTTTTGACTTGGACTTTGTTGATCTCTCATTCCATTGAATGGAGAGGAAATTTTTATGGCCTTGGTTTGCCAGGAGCACATTCCAAACTGAGGCAGCTTTGAGTGTGGGTTTTACATTTTGGACATGGAAATTCACTGTCCAGAGGAGGCTAGGGACTCTACTGTTGTAGACAGGGATAAAGACAGTTCGCTCTGGGGTTTAGTACAAACTTTAAAGGTGCTAACAAAACTGCAGAATCAATCTTGGAAACACACTTTTGGGTATCAGAGAGTAAACAAAATAAAACAAAAAAACAGAAACATTGTGGGACCATAAAAATTAATTGTTGCATTTTAATTTTGTGGATTAAGCCCACTTTATCAGACATAAAAGTGAGATTTCATGGCATCAGTTTATACACATCTTTTGGGTAGTTTCTGACAATTGTGGAGTAAAACCTGGAGCAGATTCACTGCCTCTCTTGGGTAAAGGTTAAGGTCACCTCTCCTCAAAAGCCAGACATATCAGAATGTAAGGTGTTTGTTTGTTTTTTCAAACCCTGGACTGCCAAAATAAAGCCACTTTCTTTGCTTTGTCATTGGCCAAACTTAAGTCCTCATTGGTGCATGTTTCTGGCAGTACTCCTCAGATCAGCAGTCGGCAGATTAGATTCTAAGGTGTGGTGCTCATCTCCGTTTATAGCCAAAGAGCCAGTGCTGTCTGCATCTGCAGATGTTTCCACAATCATGTGACAGGCATGACTAGACACCAGAGTGCACGGAACACTGTTTTTTGCTGCACTGTGCTGGTCTTGGACTGTAATGAGGATTGTTTGTTTGTTTGTTTGTTTTTTTGTTTGTTTGTTTGTTTGTTTGTTTGTTTTTTGTTTGTTTGTTTGTTCAATCCATCCATCCATCCATTCATTCATTCATATTTTAAAAGGTTCATTTATCATCTCTTAAGGTTGACTGTGTAGCTCCATGAATCAGGTTTCTGGCTATGGAACCAAATGTTAAGATTTCAGTTTTCCACTGTGCACCCCAGAACAACCAACCTATCTTTCCTTGAACAAGTTGCCCCAAGAAGAAGAGAAAGGTAAACCATTTCTGACAAATCTCCAACTAGAAAATCTTGAAAAGGGTCATCCTAAGTCAGAACTGATTAATCTGCACACAGTTTATTATTATAAGGTGCCAGTGGAGAAAGGTAGAAGACCTTGCCCATTTTGTTTGTAATGGGGCAATGAAGTACAGACACTCACTGTTGGTCCCTGTGGAATGGCAGCCCATAATATAAGCATGGTTTAGTTGCAGCCCTAAAAATAATTATGTATGACAGCTATTCATGGTTGCTGTCAAGCTAACTACTGTAATTTAAATCTGCAGCACTCGGACTATGGGTCTAATTTACTTGGGTGGACTTTTCATTAATTTGAAAGGTTCTCAGGGTTTAAAAGCCTTCATTAATTACATTTTAGTAAATGAAAATGTAATAAGGTTTTACAAGTTCACCATGGAGCACAACTAGCACTGCCTCACCCATCCACCATCCCCATCATGCATTTGGATTTATATTTAAAGGTTAAAGTACTTTGGATAGCAAGAAGAAATATGGATATTCCCCTCTGTCCCCTGCTCCTTGCTTTGAAAAGTTTTGTATTTGCTAGTTTTGGGTGGAGCAGGAACCTGAAAGAAAATAATTTGCAAGAACAGTATTTCAGTGGTGGGCAGAAGCAGACAGCACTGGCTCTTCGGCTTTGAAACAGAGATGAGCACTGAACCCTAGAGTCAGATACGACTGGCTTTTAGGCAAGGGAAAACTTTACCTTTACTAGAAAGGTATGGTAGGAGGCAAAAGTTAAACAGGAAAGAATTGACTTATTGTTAAAGAATAAACAGGGAACAGGAAATAATTTGCTTATTGTTAAACAGGAAAGAATTTATTTATTGAGAGAACTAAGCAAGAGAATGGCCCCGGACACCTTTGAATGGATATGAGCCTCAAGTCTTCCAGCTCAGATCCAGGAAGAGCTTTATGGCAAGAAGTAACATTCTTGATAGTACACCAGACCAAAGCTAAATTAGAAGATGGAAGAAGGAGATCACTGGAAAAGGAACATTAAAGGAGAATATATCTGGAGATATCAGTCTCCCCTTCATCACCTGGAGGACCCAGAATAGGCTGAGGGTTGGAGTCCCTAAATGCAAGACCAACATGCTTAAGTGGGGGCTGCTGGTAGCCAACAACACTTGGTGTGATTGTGGAGAGATACATAGTCTGGCCCATTTGCTGGTCTGACGATTGCTACCAGAGACATGTAACGATGAGGACTAGTGTTTGGTCAATGACAAAGTGAAGAAAGTGGCTTCATTTTGGCAGTCTGGGGTCTGATCAGGACATGAAAGAAAAAGAAGAAAGAACTTATTGTACAGTCAGGGTTTATATTGCTAACTTAGATGCATAGGAGTGGGCAAACCACATCAGAATTTTTGCCAAGAAACCCCATGGATAACAAAAAAACAAGGCAAAGTAGCTGGAACAAGATGTCAAGGCAGAAAGATGGGGGTGGATAAGATATTGGGAAGGTAAATGATGCAATGGGCACAGAGCTGGGTGGGTTGAGGAAGATGGTGGAGGATGGGGTGCCTGGCGTGTGGTGGTCCATGGGATTGCAAAGGGTCAGAATCAACTGTGTGACTGAACAACAGAAAAGGTCATCATTCATCAGACTGAGCTGACCTGCATAGGCAATGGTGAGAAGTAATGGACAACCCAGGAGCTTCTGCATGGCACGAGTTATCTATCTTGAGACTCAAAATGGTCCTGCTGTGTTCTTGTTTGATTTCATGCATCTAAGAGTGGTTAGCTGTTGCCTTCTGCAGTTGACCCTCTAAAATGCTAAACACATGGGACAAATGTTGCTCTTTCGCTACTCACAAGTACCAAGGCACACAATGGTTGGTTGGCTTAACTGGTAGGTTTGCAAATCAGTGTGCAATTTACAATCAGTAATTATGATCAGTGTGGCTATTTACAACAGTGTTGTTGTTGACTGCAACTCATATCCAAGAATGCATTTTTTTTCCTGAAGCAGGAAAAATGTCATTGGCATGAATTTGTTTAAGGTGGACCACTGCTTGCCATGAAGTGACCCATGCACTGTGATCATGGAGCCATCTCCTGCAACACACATGAAATGAGACATGCAGGATTTAATACCTGCAATGGACTGCTGCAGTCTTGAGGATATGGACAAGATGCGCCTTCACAGCCAGTCCATCTGGCATGGCCTCTTCCACCTACATGACCATTGGGAATCAGCAACGGCAAAATGAGCAGAGGAGGAACTCTGATTCCCAATGGTCTGATTTACAACAGTAATAACAGAAGATCCCTGGTTGGGGTTAGTTTGATTATTGTGATGTTTGGTTCTGTTAAGTTGTTACTGATTGTAAATAGCACACTGATTTGCAAATCTATCTGTTAAGCCAAACAACCTCTGCACCTGATATGTATAAATTGATACCATGAAAACTCACTCTTATGACTGATGAAGTGGACTTGATCCACAAAAGCTAACATTGAAATACAGGAGTTAGTCTTTAAGGTGCCACAACGTTTTTTGTCTTCTTTTTCTTTTTTTAATCTCTGATATGTTTGCACAGACTAGCATGGCTACCACTTCAAAAATGTTTTCTTCAAGGCTTCTTCAGGAACTAACATTGCTTAGAGAGTGATGATTTTAGGAAATGAAAGAACAGGGGCTGTTGCTAGAGGTCATGCATGAAATGGCTTTTGAGGCCCAGCTGTTAATCTCTGAGCAGCAGAAGTTGTCCCCACATTTAAGTAAATAATTTAGGTAAACAGGCAACCTCTGCTCACAAGAACATCTTGACCAAAATATTAGATGTGTGAAGCATTTTATGCAGCCCTACATTTCATAAAGAGCACATTTAAATCCAGGGCCTAGCCTCTCAAAACATGGAGAGACAAGGAGGCAAGGAACATGATGAACAAATGAATGCTCCATCGAAAAGAAAAAGAAGCTGGGTTGTTGAGGACAGGATATTTTGGAGCTCTCTCACCATAGGTCGGAGATGACTTGATGGCACAAAACAACAGTAACAAATGAACCCATTTTAAATGATGTTTTCTTGTTTCTTGTGACCTTTTCTTCTTCTTCCTTTTCTTCTATGGTTTGTTTTGGGAACATTAGTTGGCCATAAATCATTATTACTGGAGACAGAACTTTCGTTGTATGTAACATTCTCTTGTTCAAAGCATGTTGGGAACAATCAAGCCAAAGTTCCATCACTTTTAAGAGCAGTTTTGATTCCCCTGAAAGTTTTGAGCTGAAACTTTGTACGTATGAACCCAGGCCTCATTTGTTTTGAAATATTATGTGTTGGCTGCTGTAGGTGTAAGATGTTTCCTTGCACACAGATGCTGTTCAATACTTCCTAGCTGCTTTTTCCAAGATGGACCATCACTGTGGCCCAGTTGAATGGTTCTGGAGATGTTCTACACAGGGAAGGAGAGCTTTTATCATGAACCTCATAACAGACTGTATTTTCCTATTTTCCCTGACTTTCACGAATGAAATCATCAGCTCTCTAGGCAAGTGACATGAGCTTGTTTTGTTTACCTTTAGGAGGTAAAGTCAAACCTCGCATAAAGAGTGTCTCACTTAAAGAGTAACTTGCTTAAAGAGCAGAATTTTCTCTGAATGTTCGCTTCGCTTAACAAATAAAACCAACCAAAAACTCGCTTAACAAATAAATCGGGGTTCACAATCCCCACCACCACCACCAGAAGTCACAATTGGTCACTTACAATGGTGTTTCGCTTAAAGAGCAAACTCACTTAAAGAGCAATCCCGTGGAACACATTATGCTCTTAAAGCAAGGTACAACTGTATTTCTATGTCTGTGCTTTAGCCTATGTCTTCTTTTCCTGCTCTCTACTTTCCTGCCATTCTGTTTTCCTTCGCCTAGTCAGGAATGGTATTAGATACTACTTGTGTTAGCACTTGACAGTCTATCTTTTGTGAGCAAGGCTTTGGCCATTTGGGCTTATTTATTTATTTTGTTTCCCCTGTCACCTATGATAAGTCAGTAACAGGACAATAAAATGGAACAAGGAGTTATCAGATTGTGGTTTATAGGGAAGTGTAATTTTAAAATGACTGGTCCTTCCCGATAACAAAACTAAGGTACATTAAGCTTGCTTCATGTTCTCTGATAGGAGAAAACTGAATGTTGAGAAACAGCAATGTTTTCTCACGCTTCAGTCTGATTTCCCACCTTTTTGTTGCCTGTGTTGTTAGAAGAACAGCTTAAAAGCTTAACCCTATCTCCTTGGTGAATCTAGCCTTCTATTTCTTTATGGAATAAATGTATATGTACATTCTCCATTTTATACAGGAGAAAGTTCTGCTTGTTCAAACATATTGTTTTTCTGATAAGAACCGGTACATGCCATGACCCCAACAGATACAGTAATAAAAGATTCCCCCATGTCTTCCAGTTCTCACTGAATAGTCTTTGAGGTATAACTGCAGGCTTGAATTAAGCGCGGTTCAGTTTTTATGCCTGTAAAATAGGGTTGTAAATCTAGACCAGTGGTTCCCAACTTCTTTTTTTGGTCATGTCCCATCTAAGCATCTCTAAAATCCTGATGCCCCCACCCCCATTACATATAATTCTTATTATTCAAAAAGTGAACTCCTTTTCATGTGGAGGAAACCTAAAAGGCCATTAACTTGGTCTAAACGTTCTCAAATTGCCCCTCTTAAAAATTGCAAATTGGGAAATTCTAGGGTTTTTTTCTTCCTCACCCCTCCCCATGAGCTCCTGACAATCAAAATGCCCTCAGTGCCCTTCTGTGAAATCCATCATATAATTCCTTAGACATTGCACACAAAAATGATGCCAGTCTTCACATGACCCTGACTAGCACAGCCATTTGTAACTGAACAGTGTAAAAACTAGGGATGTTCACAAGGTACCAAAATTTGGATTCTGCATGTCTGGAACTTTGGAAATTTGGATTTGGGCATGTCTGGAACTTGGTTGCATAATCATTATTTCCCCCTTTAAAAAGCATGCATAGGCAAAACATTGTAAGGGATATTCCCCTGTCCTCTGATACCTTCACAGTATTTGTGCTGAACAAAAAGAGTACACTCCAACAGCCAGCAATGCCTAGGCCTGTGATGGCAAATCTTGGCACTCCAGCTGTTCTTGGACTTCAATTCTTAGAAGCCCAAATCTCTGTGAATCCACACGAATGGGTTTAAACTTGTTCATGTGGATTCACAGAGACTTGGGCTTCTGGGAATTGAAGTCCAAGAACAGCTGGAGTGCTAAGATTCATGATAGGTATTAGGAGATAACTGCAGTGTCCATATTGATTGAACCCTGAACAGTGAGGATGCCATCAAGAAATGTGGGCAGCATGAGAGAAAGCAGAGGACAGATCAAAAATACCCTGGACACAGTAGTGGGATGTCAAAAATTTTACTACCACATCGTGGGTGGAGCCAACGTCATGGGTGGAGCCAATGTCATGACATTATGATGTTGTGGGCAGAGCCAACATCATGATGTTGTGGGTGGAGCCAAAGTAAAATAAATAAATAAAAAAACACATTAAAATGCAGATTAAAATAAATACATATAAATACATATAAATTAAAATAAATACATATACACATAATACACATAACACATAAAATACACATAAAAACAAACTACATAAAACACACACACCTCAACCCACCCACACGCCCCAAACACAAAAACATCACTTACCTTACCCTGGGGTTGGGGAGCACCAGGCAGGCAGGCAGGCAGGCCCAGCAGCGGCCTGGCAGCGTGGCCTAGCCTGGCCTGGCCAGGCCCGGCAATGCAGTGCACCCTAGCCTGGCAGGGTGGCCTGGCCTGGCCCAGCGGTGCACCGGGGAAAGGCTGCTGCCACTGCTACTGCTCCTCCAGGCGCTGCCTGCACCCTTTCCAGGTAGCCCCAAATGGCTGCTCGGAAGTGTGTATGCGTCAAAACTCCATTTGACACATGCACACTTCTGTTTTTCAGTGTGCATGTGTCAAATTGCATTTTGACGCATCCGCACTTCCGAGCAGCCATTTTGGGCTGCCCGGAAGACAGATCCAGAGGGCGGCCGAAGAGGCAACCGAACTGGTTGCACGGAGGTTTACCACATACCCCGGCACTCCCCTCTGGATGGCTGCTACCAGTTCAGCCAAACCAGGCCGAACTGGGAGCAGCCCATCACTGGGTAAGCCCCCGAGGTGGTTCCCCCCAAAAGCCACTACCAGTTCTCCGGGACACTGGGGAAAGTTGCTACCGGTTCTGGCAAACTGGTGCAAACCTGTTACATCCCATCACTGCCTGGACAGCACTGGTTAGAGCAGCAGAGGCACAGAGTCATGCAAGAGGTTGGAAGTATTGGGGATGTGAGTATGAAGAGAGATTATAGTCTTCAAGGAGCAGTGGGGTGTGAATCTAACCTGTGTGCATTATTAGAAATGTGAATTTACTTCCAGTGCTCATATAAATATCACATAAGATTTTTCTCAGGTATTGTTGTCAGCAGAGGGCAGCATACACTTGTCTACACAGGATACTAATATGTACTCCAATGTTGTTGTTTTTAAAAGTGTACATTGATCAGAGAAAGTCGCTAACAAAAGTACAAATGGGGTTGGGGAATTCAACTGAACAAGTCTGTTTTCATCTCATGGACCATCTTGAGCAGCTTCTTTTGAGCAATGTCTTGACAGTTTAGGCCAGCCCAGAATGAATTACCTTTCACTATCATTATGGATAGTGCAATTAATTGAAGAAAAGTTAACAGCAACATTTGGTCAACCTTGGTGAGAGTCCTTTTTCTAATGTCAAACAGTTTTTGAGTTCTCAGTTCAGAATCTGGGTTTTAAGGATAGAGGACAAGTGTCTTCTGTGCATTTTGCATAAGATGGTGCTATTTCTCATCCAGGTCTAATTTGACCTTTGCAAAACCTGATTTTACAAGGCCACTACCTCTCAGGATTGCTACGTTGGTATATCATTTCAAAGAGTCTAGAGACTTTTCATATGTTGCTGATGTATCGGACGGTTCCACTCCCAAAAGCATAGGGCAGCAATGACGAGTCTTGACACTCCAGGTGTTTTTGGACTTCAGTTCCTAGAAGCCTAAGTCTCTGTGAATCCATATAAATGGGTTTACTGCTCGTACACTCCAGGTGTTCTTGGACTTCAATTCCCAGACGCCCAAGTCTCTGTGAATCCACAGGTTTGTGTATACTGCACGTATGCACAGTAAACCCATTTGTGTGGATTCACAGGGACTTGAGCTTCTGGGAATTGAAGTCCAAGAACATTTGTAGTGCCAAGGTTTGCCATCAAGGGCATAGGGTATAGACTGTCTTCACCAAGGATGGGGAAACTGTGCTCTACTAGATGTTGATGAACAACAGACCGAGATTGATAGGGATGTAATATTTGGCAACCCAAACTTTAAACAGCCAAACATGCCTCACTGTTTTCTGCTCTGATTGGCTGGTGGAACTCTTGGGACTTTAAGTCAAGGGTCTTTTCCATCCCTACATTTCAATCCCAAATCTGAGCTAAAGGTCCAGAACCAGATAAAGGGAGAGGAGCAAGGGTCATGAGATTTCCCATCAACTGTTACTATTGGAACAGTAGATAAAACAGTGGTCTGTCTACAGGTGACCTGGTCTCCAGCTTATCTTCTATTGTGCACTAGATTTTTTTTATTCATTTCCTAAGCAAATATCGAAATCTGCATTTAAACAAATAATTTTAAAAATGTGTACATCTCTTTCTTCTTTTGACTTGTAGGGAGGGGTTTTGGAAGCTTTTCTTTTCTTATTATAATGATGTGTTAGAGACAACTCTATCTAACCACTTTGATGACACTGAGACATCACATAAAGTCTTACACAACCCCCACCTCCAAAAAACAAGAAAGTGTTATGTGATATGAACAGCTCTTTTGATTACTTTAATCCCTGATTTCATCAATAAGCTTTTCTGTTCCTTAGATGTCTTAAAAGATTGCTTTATCTAATTTCCTATTGTTGTTATGCTCCTCAGGCATCCCAGTTATAAGGTTTTTGTGTTTGTTTCATTTTGTTTAAATAAATGAGTGCAGAAACATTTGAAGGAGCATCTCAAGAATGAATGGGCAGCATTTTGTGTAGAAAAGAAAGCTGACATCAGTTGCTTAGCAGACATGGTCTTGAGTGGCATAAGAATGAATGATGACTTCATTATCTTTATGAAGGACACAACTAATTAAAGAAAACTTAATGGCAACATTGAGCCAACTTCGGTGGGCTTGTTCTCAGATGTCACATCATTTGTCTAATTTTAAGAGCATTTTTCTTACGAAGGCTATATGAGCATCAGTATACTGATGCCTATAGAATGAGTTACTGAATAATATATTGGAGGGAGGGAGAGTCTTTCATCCTTTAGCAGTAACACATAAATTAAGATTTAGGGTACGATAAATCAGTTTGCCTGCATTTCCACCTTGGTAATCTATGAAAAATCACAGACTCCTTACTAACAAGATCCATATGGCCAGCAGTCTCAAACTAGGCATGAGAATAAAATCAACTTTAATTTTCCATTCAGTATGTTTACAAAAAAACAAAGCAAAGAGAAGTTCAAAAATAGCCCAATTGACCAACATAATGCATTAACTAATTAAGAGCATACCCAGACTGCCCCTTGTGCAGGTGGCATGGAATCACTGTTTTTGGGTTGTTTAAGGACAGTAAAGGCAAAGGTCGCCCTTGCTCGAAAGCCAGTCATATCCAACTTTAGGGTTCAGTGCTCATCTCTGCTTATAGCCGAAGAGCCAGCACTGTATGTGTTTGCAGACGTTTCTGTGGACATGTGGCAGGCATGCCTCAACACCCGAGTGCATGGAACACTGTTCACCTTCCCACCGAAGTGGTCCCTTTTTATCTACTTGCAATTTCTTGTTTTCAAACTGCTAGCTTGGCAGGAGCTGGGGCAGAGACGGGCGCTCACTCCATCATGCAGTATCCAGGAATCAAACTCTGACCTTCCAGACAGAGAGTTCAGCATCTTAATGGAGAGGCTAAATCACATTTATTCACTCCCTAGATTCAAACAATGCAAGCAACTTTTACCCTTATGGTGAAGTGGCTGAGGAGTCACCTGGACACTTGGGGAGATGAAATACTTTTCCTGCTCCTCTATGGAGGGGCAGGAAAATTGTAATTTTCCTCCTCCTAGCTGGAAATTGTAGCCCTGTATTAGTCAGGAGGGCAACAATTTTTTTCTTCATTTTCCCTTCTAGCATTGATTGAAGGGTCTTATTATGGTACCGGATGTTGACATAGGAAACAGCCTTTGATGGCTGTAAGGCATCACTTGAACATTTCTTACTTTCCTCTTAACCTCTGATATAGGGAATCTCTTTTGTAACTACAGTTACATCTGTCAGGGATAGACAACTCCCAGAGTGAAATCCAATCAATAGCCTTGGAGAAAAGGGGGTTAAGTATTTGCAGTGAGATAATTTGAAATGTAAGACAGTGTCACCCAGGGATTGTATTGTGTTTAAATGTCTGAGAACTCTCCTTTGCTAAGGGATGTCTTCAAAATGGAGTGGATCAATGGAGGATTGCATTCATTACTAGGGTAGATTCAGGTAGCTTGTGAAACTCATTACACAGAATTGTCTTGCATTCACAGCCTGGAAGTAATGAGTCATAAGTAATGCAATCATCAGTTAATTGCTCTTATCAGTAATAAGGGTCTAGCCAAGCCACACATCCAAAGTAATGCAACAAATAGGGACAGAGTTACTTTATAAGTATAAGACATGGTTTCTCAACCTGCAGCCTGGGGGCCAGATGCAGCCCACGACACCATTTCATGTGGCCCACCACCGCCTCCACCACACCCAGAAATACCATGTTTGGCAGGTAGGGCAAAATGGCTGTCCACCCCTCAAAGCTGTCTGAGGGAGTGTGACCTGGCGCTCAGCTTGAAAAGGTTGAGGACCTCTGGTATAAGAAGTAACATTTCTGTGGTCACTTGCAAAAGCTACTTTTTAAGGGCATTGTAACACATTGCTACAGGCACTTTGGGGGACTGTGGTGGTTCGCGTGGTTAAGATGCTGAAGTTGACGACTGGAAGACTGGCATTTGCAGACATTTCTGTGGCTTGGAACACCTATACTGTGTGGAATGGCCATGGCTATAACATCCCCACCGCAGCCGCCACATCCACCAACAGACTCTCTCCAGCCAGTTGGGCTGGGGAATGGGAGGCAGCTGTGTGGGCTGGCTGAAGATTGCCACCCTCGCCACCACAGCTGTGTGTGCTTATGTTGTATTTGTATTTGAATTTGATATTGTAATACATGTTGCCTGTGTTATGTTAGCTGCTCTGAGTTGCTTCGGCAAGTAGAGCGGCATATAAGTCTAAATACAAATACAAAAAAAAATACAAAATGTGGCAGGCATCACTAGACACCAAAGTGCATGGAATGCATTTTACCTTCCCACCAAAGTTGCACCTATTTATCTACTTGCAATTTCTTGCTTTTGAACTGCTAGGTTGGCAGGAGCTGGGACAGAGACGGGAGCTCATTCTATCATGCAGCATTTGAGTCTCAAACGGCTGACCTGCCAACCTTCCAGTCATCACATTCAGTGCCTTAACCACTAAGACACTACAATCCCTGTTCCATTTTAATCTCATCATAATTCAACTTCAGCCCCAGATCCAAAAGGAGTGTAAACTGGGTTCACTTCACCAACAAATCAAATTTGTCAGTTTAACTCTGATCCAGACCTTGTTACAGGTTGAGCCAAACCAAACCGGTGATGCTCAGTATTTGTGATTTTGCAGAATCCAGAGCAGAGCCCGGTGTGCAAATCCACATGACCTTACATGGCCATAGGGATCTGTCTTACAAACTTTTCAAAGAGTCATGATCTTTGCCATCTTTTGTTTTTTGTGAGCCCTGGGTAAAAAGGGATACAAAAGCTATCAAGAGTAGCCTAGCAGCGGATGAACTTCTCCAGCAGTTTGTTTGTAAAGAACAGGCACATTAAATTCCAGCACACACCTATTTTCCCCTTTGGGGGCTGAGCAAGTTGTCCATTAAAAGAGAAACCCCCATCTCTTCTGGCTTGTAAGGCTAATGCATTAAACCCAGTACATCAGTAGCATCTCTTATCGCAGGAACCAGGGATACACTTCCCAACCCGGAGAAATGAGATGGTGTATTTACTCTGCATTCAGAAAGTGCTCTGTCAACAAGAAACCGTTTTGTTGCAGAATCTTTGAAGAACAGGGTGTCTAAATAATTCACTCAGGTGGTAGGACCTAGGCTTGTTACGGATTCTTCTGCTCTAATTATTCATCGGCTTGCTAAGTAAATTCACATGGTCTTACAAGCACCACTTCAGAGCATTGCTTTGGTCTCTTTAGGAAGAGCTGAGCTTGTGCCTGTTGCTTTCAACTGCAGGGAGAGGGGGGCCAAAAGGAAGACCAAGAAAGCCTTCCTGGGGCTAATCTTGTTGACCATCCATCACTCCCTTCCCCTCCCCACAGGAACATCATATTTTCAGAATTCAGACTGCCTTAACCAGCATGATCACTGGCAATTCGAGGGGCTTTTGTAAAATAGAAACAAGAACAATTTCCATATTCCAAAAGTTGACTCATTAGTGACTAACAAGGCTCGATCACTAAGCCCAATAAATTGCTAGTAGATAAACAGGTATCACTTTGGCAGGAAACGTAACAGGGTTCTATGTACTCTGATGTCTAGTCATGCCTGCCACATGTTTACAGAAACACCTGCAGACAGTGTTGTCTCTTTGGCTATAAACAGAGATTAGTACCATCTCATACAGTCAGACACAAATGGCTTTTGAGCAAAGGGGTGGGGAGCAACCTTTGGTTCTTGGACTTAAATTCCCAGAAGCCTAAGTCAGTACATTGGCTAATCAGTACTTTTGGGAATTAAAGTAAAAGGACCAAAGATTGAGAAACACTGCTTTAGAGCAGGGGTGGCCAAACTTATGGTCCACGGCACCATTTCATGTGGCCCACGGTGCTGCCACCACTGCACTGGAAGTGGACACATTTACGACAGCTGAAAACACATTTTACGGCAGTGTTTATGGTGGGGAAACCACGTGAGTGGCCCCCTCAGCTGTCCAGGGTGGGGGGCATGGTCAGGCCCACAGTTTAAAAAGGTTGGGAACCCCTGCTTTAGAGCCTTGTTTATATATCTCAGAAATTACAAGTGTTAAATTGGTTTTTTGCACTAAAACTATCAGAATACTGTACCACCAACCAGTTGGTCAATGAATAAAATGGGCATTGTATTTTTTTAAAAAAAATACTTCTCATCTCTTCATTTTGTTTTGTTTCCTTTTTACCAGAAGGGGAGTTGATTCTGTTACTTCATAATGCATCAAAAGGTATCCCCAAATGTCTGACTTTATGAAAGTTCGCCCTCTCCACCTCCCAATCCATGCACTTAATGAGCCTGTAAAGAACAGGCAAGGACAATGGAAATTTTGGTTCTTGTAAGAGTAGTAATATTGCCGTTAAAGTTCACCATTATTGAATTTCCAGGTTGCTCTTTTGGTTGGCATGCATTGAATAATAACCTGACACTTTCTGTTAGTTTCCCGTGGCTTTTAAAAATACAACCAAACCTGGAGTCTTCTGTTGTAATTGTATCCTTCTTACCTTAGTATTGTTTTTTTTTTTTGGGGGGGGGGGGAATAATTGCTGTCTACTTTGTGGGTTGAGTTGTGTGCCAAAATCTCTCGCTCTGTCTGAGTTTGTTTCTTCATTGTCAATCATGCTTGTGATTTCCTTCCTTGTTCCCAGTGACATTTGCACAGAGTGCTTTTGTACTAAAAACAGAACTTAGATTTCCTATGACATATATTGTTCCTTTGCAAAGTCTGTGTGAGTTAAGTGACAAAATACAACAGGTCAGAACAGAGAGATCCCTTTTGAGACAGTGGGTCAATAGCATAATAGGCAGGTTCTCCCAAAACCTGGAGTCTTAGTGACTTGACTTGGATACTTTCTATTCTCAGACCTGTATGAATCATAGACTCATTGAGTTGCACAGAGCCTTTGAGGCCACCAAGTCCAACCCCCTGGTCAATGCAGGAATCAAAATAAAGAACCGATGGTATTCCAGTTTTCTCTTGAATGCTTCCAGTGTTGGAGCACTCACCACTTCTCGAGGCAGTTGGTTACACTGTCATTCTGTTCTAACTGTGAACATATTTTTTCCTAATAACCAGCCTATATGAGTTCTATCATCATATCCCCTTTCTTTCTCTTTTTCTCAAGGCATGTTGAGAGGGATGGTGGAGGACAGGGGTGCCTGGCGTGTGATGGTCCATGAGGTTGCAAAGGATCAGAACCGACTGTGCAATTGAACAACAAAAACATGCTCTGTCCCTTCAGTCTTTCCTCATAGGGTTTGGTTTCCAGTCCTCCAAACATCCTTGTTGTCCTTCTCTGTAAATGCTCTAATTTGTTTGCACCTTTCTTAAAATATGGTGCCCAGAATTGGACACAGGATTCTAGATGTGGTCTAACTAGTACTGAATAGAGGGGGCAGATCAAGGATACTCAGAATGGCAAAGGAAATGTCCAGCAGGCCCTGCAAAGTGGAATTGTGACCAAAATTACAACAGAAATCTCATTAGCTGTAGTATCAGATAACACTCTTTCACCCTTTCCTGATTTTTGTAGTAGAGCTGGTTCATCAGTTGCCCACCTTGATGTCTGCTGACTCAAACCTGCAGATCTGTTTAGCCTACACCACCAGAACAACCGATTTGTATCTTCAAGATGTCCAATGTGTAAATTTGGACCATGAAAAAAGGTGAAGATTAAAAAAAGATTAATTCAGAATGAGATGGAGGAGGAGGGTCATGGACCACCATGAAGTGGATGCTAGATGAAATTAAGGACTGCAGTAGTGTTTAAGATGCTGAACTTGACGACTAGAAGGTCAGCAGTTTGAGGCCTGAGTGCTGTACAACAGAGTGAGCTCCCATCTCTGTCCCAGTTCCTGCCAACCTTGCAGTTTGAAAGGAAGAAATTGCAAGTAGATAAATAGATACAATTCTGGTGGAAAGGTAAAAGCATTCTGTGTATTCCAGGATCTAGTCATGCCTGCCACATGACCATGTTTTGACTGTAAACTGCCCTGAGTCACCTCGGTGAGTGGGTGGCAATAAATAAATAAATAAATAAATGGAAACATCTGCGGACACAGACAGTGTCAGCTCTTTGGCTATAAATGGAGACAGATATGACTGGCTTTCAAGCAAGGGAGACATAGATGAAATTAAACTTATTTTTTCCTCAAAGAAAGAGGACTAAATTGACGCTATCATGCTTTAGGTGTATCATGAAAAGAGAAGAATGGGGAAAGTAAAGCATGGAGCAGGGAAAGAAGAAGGTTGAGCATGAGATGAATTGACTTATTAAAACAAGGTACAGTCTTTAGTTTGCAAGGTTTAAAGAGGATTATTAATGATAACTCTTTCCATCACCCATGGTCTGATGGTTTAACTACCATATTTTATTCCCAAAAGGCTTGCCCTTCATTACACTCTAAATGTTGGGACTGTATTATTTTGCTATGCTGCTTTCCCTCTCCCCACCCCGGCTAAAAAAGTCTTTCCCTCATCTGTAGTTCAGCATTTCCATTTTTATTTATTGCACGCCTAAAAACCTTGCATCCTGAATATCTCTACCTTAAGACTCATTTCTCTAAACACTGAATCTCCTATCTCAGAAATGGACAGAGAGAGTCCTCAGAAAAAATTAAACAGGATATTATGCTAAAGAATTATTTCTGAAACAGATGAGTTTAGCTGTGCAAGGAGACTTGCGTGGTTATGAAATATTTCCTGACGATGCATCGATGTCTCACGTCCCTGTAGCAGTTGCGGAAATTGCCATTCGGGACCAATCCATGTTGACTCTTGCCTCTTCACCATCACCATTACTGTATCTTCCCACCTTCATAAACATCCTTCTCTGTCATCAGGCAGCTAATTTTGCTTCCACGGCTGCCTGCTTTTCCCGTCTATGAATTGCCCTAATAAAGCCCTGTTATTAATGTGGCCTTTTAAAGGACATCTCATGGAGGGTTGTAGATATTGGCTTCATCAGGCTGCTTACAAAGAGAGGGGAACAAAGCAAGGAGGAGCACACATGTATCTGCCGACCTAGATGATGATGATATAGGTTTGATGGCAGTGATACATGGACATTAAAGGTTCTCCAGCCTCTGACCTGGGGCCCCAAAGGCCTCTCCAGGTTGAAGAGTATCAATTCTTCTTCTTCAAGTACCATATCCAATTCTAAATATTGGTGATGCTCATGGTGATCAGCCATGAAGATTGTCCTGGGAACAATATAATGGAGTGGTCTTCCATTTGCTTTCTGCACCACAGCATGACACCTGTGCCATTGATCCAGTTCCGGGAGTCACTTTTTGGCCCTGAGCCCTTTTGGCACACAAAGTCCTCCTCAGCCCCAGGCCAGTGTTAATGAAGCTGCTGCCCTCCATCAAGATGGATTCAAGTGGGATTTAATGCTTTTGGAGATTATCACCCTTCCCTGTAGTCTTCACCACCCAAGGCCATTAGTCCTCAGGGTGGTGAGGTTAGTTAACTGTTGCCTGACAATCAGTGTTGAGTCATTGGCAGTATGGTCTACTCCAACGTTTCCCAAACTATGCTCCATGGAACCTTGGTAGACATCAATTCCCATAAGCCTACGTCAGTACATTGGCTGATCAGTACTTTGGGGAATTGACTTTGGCATTGACTTTAGCTTCTGGGAATTGAAGTCCAAAAATTAAAGATTGGGAAACACTGGTCTACTCTATTACCGTAGCAGGATAACTTAGCAGCCAGACTGTGGATCCATTGGCAGCCTCATAATCTGAAGAAGGCAGATGGCAAAGGAAAGCAAAAATAATAGCAATCACACTTCTGTATTTATATAGTATGCTGGGATGTCTTTAGTGAGGTGTTTCAGACCTCACTAATGGCTCAGCACACTTAGAAGCCTTTCTCTAAGCACTTTTTATATGTAGTACAAAAATAATGCAATATTGACCTGCTTTATAGGGTTGTTAAAAAGATTAATGTGAGATCCTACTTATATATACAGTACTTATATATCTGGCCGGCCATCCTGCTATGGTAATGGAGTAGTAGAACATACAGCCAGTGACTCAACGCCAAGTGTCAGGTGCCAGTTAACTAACTTGACTCTCTAAAGGGGCCAATGGCTATGGGCGGATGAGCCCCTTTAGGTGGGGTGATGTTCCCCTCAGTGGAGGCAATGCCACTGGAAACCATCATATTGGGCCCAATGGCAAAAATGAGCAGAGGAGCAGAGGGTCACTTCATGGCAAGCTGGGATCCACCTTAAACAAATTCACACGAGTGACATTTTTCCTGCTTCAGGGGGGAAATGCATTCTCAGATACAAGTTGCAATCAATGACAATGAAGAAAAATAGTGACTCAGGCACTGTGGTGGCTCAAGTGGTTCACTGAAGTTGAAGACAGAGAGATCAGAGATTGATACCCGAGTAGTGCACAATGGAGTGAGCCCCTCTCTCTGTCCTAGCTCCTGCCAACCTAGCAGTTCGAAAGCAAGAAATTGCAAGTAGATAAATAGGGACCACTTCAGTGGGAAGGTAAATAGCATTCTGTGCACTCCAGTGTCTAGTTATGCCTGCCACATGTCCACGGAAATGTCTGCAGACATAGACATTGCTGGCTCTTTGGCTATAAACAGAGATGAGCACTGAACCCTAGAGTTAGATACAACCGGCTTACAAGCAAGGGCAACCTTTAGCCTTACCTAACAGTGATTCAAGAGTTAGGAACAGACCTTTTACCTGTTTGCCTTTTTATATCTGAATGTTGAATGGCAGCTATAAGGAGTTTCCAGGCATGTACGGATGTGCTTGGAAGTTTTGATCTCAGTGATCCAGTGGTTTAGATATTTGAGGCCTTGCCTCTTAAGAACCAGGATCATGAATGAAAGCCAGTACACTGGAATGTCTTAATTGAATTGAATTGAATTTATTGAATTTATTACCCCGCCCCACTCGGGAGAACCCGACTCTGGACGGCTTACATCATGATAAAATAAAGGTAAAAGATAAAAACATATAAAATCGTAAAAGTTTAAAAGTTATCTAAAGTTAAAAACAGTACAAAACTGCACGCCAGTATTCCCATAGTTCAGACCCAGAATGGCACTCCTTAAATAAGCCACTTAGTATGGGAACCCATGTTCCCTGGTCCCCAAATATGTCCTGCCAGCCAGGTTTTCAAGCCCTTCCAGAAGGGCAAGAGCTCCGTCTGCAGGCGCAGTTCGGTGGGCAGGAGGTTCCAGAGGGTCGGGGCGGACACGGAGAAGGCTCTCCTCCTAGTACAGGCGAGATGCGCCTCTCTCGTTGAAGGAACAACAAGGGAGCCTCTCCGATCCGCCCTGGTGGGCCGGACAGATGTTCTTGGGGTGACGCGGTCTCTTAGGTATCCTGGCCCACTACCCTTAAGAGGGATAAGTGAGGTACTTTAGACCTCACTAATGGCTCAGCACACTTAGAAGCCTTTCTCTAAACTGAGGCACTTTTAATACGCAATACAGAAATAATGCAATAGTGACCTGCTTTATGGGGTTGTTAAGAAAGATTAAGGTGAGATCCTACATTAGAATCACTTGGTGCTCAGTGCCAGTATATGATTATGCTTAGCTGAATGTCTCTGATTTGTTTCTTAACAGGACTTCAAAAAATTATCCCCAGGTTTAGTAGCCCAAAATGACTTCCACTAGCCTGAAAGAATATAATGGAAGTGGTTCTGAACACCTATCGAATGACCTTCCCTTTCAAACCAGCCAGGGGCAACTTCCTCTCTCCTCACAGTTTCTGAGCAAAGCTAATAGCAGAGGTGGTGTTTTATTCTTTAAGCCTGTGGTTCCTGTGCGTATCTTTCACGATAATCCCACTC
Source organism: Furcifer pardalis (assembly GCA_030440675.1). Taxonomy (NCBI): domain Eukaryota; kingdom Metazoa; phylum Chordata; class Lepidosauria; order Squamata; family Chamaeleonidae; genus Furcifer; species Furcifer pardalis. The sequence goes on along the minus strand of CP126890.1, from coordinate 300,144,236 downwards.
TTCTCCAGCAAAGCACAGCTAGCCTCTCTTTTAAAAACCAGGGTTTCAAAGGCTAGGAGGAACTGACTTTTCCTTTCCTTCAAACAAATCCTACTCATATTATTTTTCTTTCTTTCACTGCAGCAATTGCCCTTCATAAACCACTGGATTCCTTTGAGTTCCTCTGATGCCCACCTCTTGTTCTCATTTTGTTCAGGATGGGGGTGGAGAGTGGAGAGTGGAGAGATCATGGGGAGGGGAAGATATAATTATGAATGGAGAATGGAGAAACAACTCCAGAAGAGAAATTAAGAGAAATTGATACCATTTGTGTGGACACTGTTGATCTCATTGGTCATAGTTGGAAGTTCTTGAGAAGATCACTACCCACAGGGATGTTGAGTCAGGGATTGTGTGTCTTGCCTTCCAGCCTTACACAATTTCAATTCTCACGTGTAGTTAAACACATCCAAACAGTTTTTGTCATCTCATATATTCTATCACTCCCTGGCAAATAGAAGGGGAAGAAATGGAAGCAGTGACAGACTTTAGCTTCTTAGGATCCAAGATCACTGCAGATGGTGATTGCAGCCATGGAATAAAAAGATGGATTAATTCTTGGGAGGCAAGCTATGACAAACCTAGACAGCATAATAAAAAGTAGAGACATCACCCTGCCAACAAAAGTCTGCATAGTCAAAAAATGGTATTCCCAGTAATAATGTATGGTTGTGAGAGCTGGACCCTAAGGAAGGCTCAGCACAAAAGAATAAACGCCTTTGAGATGTGGTGCTGGAGGAGACGCTTTAGAGTCCCCTGGACTGCAAGGAAACCAGAGAAGTCCATCCTGTAGGAAATCAACCCTGACTGCTCCTTGGAAGGACAAATATTGAAGATGAAGCTAAAGTACTTTGGCCAACAAATATGGACTCACTTGAGAAGGCCTTGATGCTGGGAAAGACCAAAGGCAAAAGAAGAAGGGGCAGCAGAGGATGAGATGGCTAGATGGCTGAGTGGGCTGCAGAGAATAGTGGAGGATAGAGGTGGCGGATGTGCAGTGGTATATGGGGTCACAAAGGGTCAAACTCAAGTATGCAACTGAACAACAACAACAAATATACTAGTTTTCACTTCCTTTATGTGATAAGGATCATCAGGCTCCACCTTGTACTTGTGCTTTTGAGATAGACCTTATAAATGCCTTTGACACTTTCCATAAAGGGCTCACATACATGAATTAAATTGTATTTGGGTTTCTGCCCCCTGCCCTAATCCACTCTGTCTTGGCCATTATTTTGGATTCTGATCCCAGTCTTGATTCTGGACATTCTGCCTTTTATGGCTTTGTGCCAACATTTAATAATATTTGATCTCCCCCATTTTAATGTGTTAATATACGGCACGCACGTATTGCAGTTTTATGAATCCCTGGGGAGGCCTCATTTACTGAGTGTCTGGCAAGGATGACCTTGGAGAGCAATTTAATTCTTCCTTCCCGCTACCTTCCTGAAGTCATAAAAAGCTGATGATAGTTCTTGCTAGGCCTCAGAAGTGGCTTATTAGGAGTGATGGAGGGCACGGGGAACAGCGTATATTTATTGCTGCGAATTAGATTGCTATTGATGATGCTTCAGACATTATACAAAGTCACAAACAGGGAGAGTCAGCATAGGAGCTTTTAAGACTAAGAGGTGAACGCTGACTAAATTCGTAGGTTGACAACACCTTTAACTGAATCCAGTAATTGGGGAAATACAAACCTTACTCATTGCAAACCAGCAAACTACAGCCTGTATAACAGCAACACAGGTAAAGTATAACTTTCCATCTTCACTGCAACAGAATACTGGAATTTGATCTAAGCTCATTGAGGTTTCCACAATGCTACACATAATGTCTCCATGAGAAATTAGCATTCTTTCCCTATGTGGAGAAAAACAATGGAGAGAAAGAGAGATGTTAAAAGCAGAGAATGGACTAGGACAATTATAACTCTCATACCAAAGCCAGGGAAAGACCAAGAGAGAGTGGAATCATACAGACCAATTTCCCTAATTAATCAGGATGCTAAAATCCTTACAATGATATTGGCAAAAAGAATGAATGGCTTTATTGGAGAATACATACACAAAGATCAAGTAGGGTTCCAGAATAATAGATACATGTCAGACTTAATCAGGAAAGTACTGGATTTAACGGACATAGTAGAGCGCAAAAAAATAAAAATTGGATTTTTAGCATTGGATATATTTAAAGCATTCGATTCACTACAATGGGGCACAATACGGAAAATGATAAGTTTATACGGATTCGGCAACAAATTTCAGAATGTTATAGCCAGTTTATACCAACAAAGTACCGCAAAAATTAAGGTAAATGGAGAATATACAAAGGAGATACAACTAGAAGCAGGCACCAGACAAGGCTGTCCGTTATCTCCAGGTATATTTGTAATAGCAATGGAGTTTTTGGCCAATGCCATCCGACAAGATAGTAAAATTATTGGTCTAGAAAATAATAAAATAAACCTTTACGCGGATGACACATTATTAATAATTAAACACCCTAATCAGATGATAGACAAAATATATCAACATCTTAATACATTTGAGGGAATTACGGGTTTGAGAATAAACTGGGAAAAGTCAGAAATGTTATATGTTAATGGGGACGTCGAAGAGCAGAATAAGATCAAGACTAAATACAAAATACAAATTAAGAAGTCAATTAGATATTTAGGAATAACGATATCAGGGAAATTTGAAGATCTCAAAAAGCTAAATTATGGGAAAATGAAGAAGGAAATAGAAACGAAAATTAGGTACTATAAAACTTTAAAATTATCCTGGTTCGGCAGAATTGCACTCTCAAAGATGATGCTATTACCGAAATTAAACTTTTTGTATGATGTATTACCGATCAGACATAGTATTAAGGAGCTGCAGGAGTATCAGAAAATGATAAATAATTTTTGCAATGGTGATAAGAAACCAAGAATAGTTAAGTCCCTGTGGTACCAAACCCAGAAAGAGGGAGGATTAGGAATACCAAATATTCACAATTATTACAGAGCCTTTCAAATTAGAAACGTTATTAAAATATTAAAGAAAGAAACACTGGATTGGGAAGAATTAGAGATGAAAGAAACAATACAATTAGACAAAGCGTATTTTTTAAGTGAAAAAAAATAAAAAAATACATAAAGGAAGCACCCAAAATAGGTTATTAAAAACAACATTAGATGAGTGGGATCGGATTAAAAAACGTATGGCACCTCACACCTCGCCGGCCTTGGAATTAACAGACTTCAGCGATTTTCCCATTAACATAGACGATAAGATTAGGAAATCACTAATAGATAAAAAGATATTATTGCTAAAGGATTGGGTAAAATTATGTAAGGACACAGTGGCAAAGAAAACTTTATATTCACAGTTGGGATTAACTTGGTTCCAAACCCTTCAGATAGATAATTGGAATAAAAAGAGAATACACGAAAGTAGTTTAGAGAGAGAGTATACAGAATTTGAAGGAATTCTAGTTCAGGTTAGAGAAAACAAGATGGGAATCAAAGGGGTGGTTAGTAAATTGTACAAAATGTTAAACAAAGTAAACAAAATACAAGAAATTCTTAGAAATATGTGGGAGCAGGAATTAAACACAACAATTGGAGAGAACAAATGGCAAGACATTTGGCAAAGAAGGATAATGAAAAACATGTCGGTTCGAGTTAAAGAACACAATTACAAGCTAATATGGCGCTGGTACCTGACTCCGGTCAAGCTACATCAAATGGATAATAAAACAAGTAAAATATGCTGGAGGTGTAAACAGGAAATCGGGACATTTATACACATGTGGCGTGAATGTGTTACACTGAAAGAATTTTGGGAAGGAATAGAAAAAGAGGCTAGTCATATATTTGAGCAGAAGCTTGAACTGGACTCAGAACCAGCACTTTTGACAATTTCAGATAAAATTAATTTGAAGGGGGAGGATAGAGAATTATTGCTAATAATGTTGTCAGTAGCCAGGCAGTGCATTGCAAAAAAATGGAAAAGTGGTTTGAAAGTTAAAGTAGAAGATTGGTACAAAGAGATCTGGCAATTAGCGCTGAATGATAAATTGACTTGGGAGTTGAACATAAGGAAAGGTATCGTTCGGGAAAATAGATTTTGGGGGATTTGGAAAAGATTTGTAACTTATGTTATGGAAGGTAAAGGAGGAGTTAAACCTGCACCGGAGCAAGACTACTTCTGGAAATAAAAATTCAAAGCTATTCCTGGACGCAATATATATAGCACAGGGTGTTTTATGTTGTAGAGTGTAGTATTGTTCTTTTTATTTATGTTAATCAAGAATGTACTAAGAATGTAACAAACGAAATGTGATTTAAGATTTAAGACTTTTATACTGTGCTGTAATTATGTTACAGTCTGATGATGTGAGTGTTATTTGTTAGTGTTTTAATTGTTAATAAAATTTATATTAAAAAAATGTGAATAAATAAATAAGTTTCTAAACAAAAAAACAAAAAAAAACAAAAAAAAGCAGAGAATGATTGACTAAAAAGATGCAAACACCCAATCCGGTGCTTCTGTGTTTTTGTAAAGTCCTCCCAACAACTCAGCAGCTGCTGCAGCCAGCTTTGTAGAAAGAGAGAAAGCTGGAAACTTATACAAAAATAGCTTCCACAAGTGTCAGCATTCTTGTTGAAACATGAGAAAATATTTTTTTTCTATGTTGCAGGTGAGAAAAACAACCCCAATGTGTTTTTTCATTCTAGGTGAAAGAAACAAAGATTTGAGTCTCTAAATGTTATCTAACAAAATGCAAAATTTCCCTCAGTATGCAAAATCTCCTTTAGTGTAGTAGAAACTGATCTCCTTCTGGTTGTAAGTTATAGAATCCAATATTTCTTTCATAAAAGGGGCAACTTTCCTTGTTTTCAACCCCCCTCAATCTCCCATCGGCAATTATGGAGTCCCAAGGGCTACAAAAATGGAAATTGGGTATTTTATGTTTCCTGTGGGCCAAATATAGTCCATTCAATTGCTTTCAGTGGGTTTTTTTTTTGTGGCACTCTGATGATCATGCAGATCCCTGTGTCTTCTGTGTAACAAAAGGTCACAATTCAATTCATATATGAGGAGGAGCTATCCTACAAAACGCTTCTCAGGGGGCTTTGAAAACTTTGCTTCTCTCCTTCTCCCATGCTCAACTCATGTATGTGTGTTGCAGTGGGCCAGCATTCCACCTAAGTGACAGTTTTGGCTTGTGGAAAAAGTTTCCTTTTTAGTGAGATAAAGATAACTAATTGGCTTACCTGCTCCATTATATACCGTAAATGGACCAGTCAACTTACCCTGTTGAATATGCATTAGTTGTTCATACAGACCACCAAAAAAACCCTTTTGGCTTCTTCCTTTCACAGAGCAGTAATCTCTTGCCCATAGACATGTCTCTGGGCAATGAACAAAACTAGCTTTTGAAGTCAGAAGATAAGCCTGAAGTCTTAGCTGTCTCTCAGACCTTCTTTGAAGTTCTTTCTTGCAGGGTGTCAATTGAAGGCCTCAGTTGTCTTTTTCTTCAGTTCAGGGTCTGGCATTTTGTTCACACCTCTGCCAACCAGCTCTCCCAGTCATGTTCAGAAACATCTGCAAATTCTAACAGAAAATGTATGTGTTCCATTTCTCTTTCCTCCACCTCACTTCTTCAGCTTCTCAATTTTTTCACACCCTCAGATTCCTACTAAGAATGTGAGGAGGTTCTTTTTGAGTCTCCTTCATTTTATGAGAGTTGATGGGAGCCACATTTGAATGTCAAAGAGCTATCCAAGTGTGAGAACAGGGAGCCTCCCTCCCCATCCACCAGAAGATCAAATTGTCGATAGATGTGGAAGGGAAATCCCAAACAGGCAGTTCTAGAAATGTGTTTTGAAGCCAGCCCTCTAAGGAGACGAATGTAAAAGATGATGAAGTCAGACATAATAACTATGAAACCATGTGCAAATGTATTAGGAAGGAAAGAGGCCTTTTCTTAGCTGTAACCTGAGCTAGGACAAGAAGCCAATTTTATCACTGTCGGAATGATTATCAGACAATGGAGTAAGCTGCCAAAGGGCCAGGTTGAATCACAATCACTGGAAATGTTTGGAGAGTTAAAGTTTTAGAGAAAATAAGGAGACCTTTTCATTATTTTCTCCCTAATGACCAAGATTACAATCCCATTTGCGCATTTATAATATGTTGGGTTTGTGTTTTGCAGAACAAATTTACGTAACTGTATTGTGCATAAAACCTTGTCTTCTGCATAAAAATAAAATTGCATTTTGCATTAAAAACCTAGCATTTTACTTTGAACCAAAACCTTGCATTTTGTGCAAATCATAAAGTTTTTTTAAAAAACTAACTAACTAACTAACTAACTAACTAACTAACTAACTAACTAACTAACTAACTAACTGGATGGATGGGTGGATGCATGCATGCATGCAAGGGTTCTTTATTTTCTATGGATTTCCTTTTGTTATGCGATTTTTATGTTTACCTAGCTATTTGTTAACTGAGGTCCCACTGTACAGTTGAAGATCATGTGAACTGTGTAGCTTTCAACATTTAGTAACAACCAAAGATCCCTGATTGATACCTTATTAAAATTAGTCCATTAAAACATTAAGCCAAATACACCCTCCCCCTCACTATTTCTTTCCCCAACCACCCATCCTTCCAAAGTAACCCTTTTCCCAAAGAGCATTTAGTTCATTAATTCCATATCTGAATAGCTAAATTTATTATCCCCTCCACTTTCACCATTTTTAAAGATCATCAAGAAAACTTTGCATAAGCTTCTAGACCAGTGATGGCCAACCTTGGCACTCCAGATGTTCTTGAACTTCAATTTCCAGTAGCCCTGATCAGCAGGAGTGCTGACTTGGGCTTCTGGTAACTGAAGTCCTAGATCACCGGGAATGCCAAGGTTCACCATCACTGTTCTAGATAGTTTGCCACATTCCAGAAAGTGAAGGCAAAGGTAGTCAAAAGCATTTGAGCTAAAGTTCAACTCTGGTCTTGAGGGACTGATCCATCACTTGATTGCTTTAGACTTTAGCCTGAAGGCAGAAGCCATTAGCCTGAATGTGTTCCCTACCTGGAGACTTTCCTTTTCCCTTGTTATGTGTTTTGATCCAGCCTGGAGTAAAGGCAGGACTCACCTTCCCTTTATATTACCAAGTTTTTCAAAGAAAAGCTTTCAGTCTTTGGTGGCCCTTAATGTCAAAACAGGGCTTCCAGTAGTTCTAGAAAACACAGATGTTTACTTTGACTTTCTTGGCTGCCTTTCAAAACTGAATACTGGTGATGCCAGGATGAGGGTGGACAGATGCAAGAGAGATACTGAATCCAAATACAAATCTTAAAATATGTGGCAAATTTAAAATATATAGAGAGAGTTAGATTCAAAAATTATTAGGAAAGGTAATGGTCTCCCTTGCTTGAAAGGGTTTGGTGCTCATCTCCATTTACAGCCAAAGCACCTGCAGATGTTTCCATGGTCATGAGGAAGGCATTATTTCTTGTTTAAAAAACAGAAGTGGATTTCAATCTATTTCAGATTTCTTTCTTTCTTAATTTTTATGGTCTGTATAGCCCATGAGTTCTCAACCTTTTTAAGCCGGGGGCCGGGTCACGCTCCCTCAGATAGCTTTGGGGGATGGACGGCCATTTTGCCCTTCTTCCACAACATTGCACTTCCAGATGTGGTGGGGGCAAGGGGGCAAGTGAAATTGGGCCTTGGGCTACATCTGGGCCTTGGGCCACAAGTTGAGAATCCCTGGTGTAACCCTTGGAAGTTCCCAGGACAGAATCTTGCTCCATGAACCCATCAAAGTTGATTTGTTCACCCCATGTTATACCAATAAAATCTGTATTTAGTTCATTCTCATTCATTATATTACTTTTCAAATGGGACTTAACCTTTTTAGCAAGAAATTTCACTATTAAGTAAACATGCTGTATGTAAGTCATTACCAATAAGTTCTGGATTGCACCTAGAATGTACTGTACAGTGGTGCCTCGCTTAAAGAGCATAATGCGTTCCACAGGATTGCTCTTTAAGCGAGTTTGCTCTTTAAGCGAAACACCATTGAAAGTGACCAATTGTGGGGGGGAATTGAGAACCCCAATTTATTTGTTAAACGAGTTTTTGGTTGGTTTTATTAGTTAAGTGAAGCAAACATTCAAAGAAAATTCTGCTCTTTAAGCAAGTTACTCTTTAAGCGAAACGCTCTTTATGTGAGGTTTGACTGTATATGTTTTACCACTTACCTGTACTTGTCTCATCCATCTCAAATCAAATATATATTTTGAATATGTTTTTAGGAAAAAAATCTAAGCAAAGTACAATAAATTGCAAAAATACTGTAAATAAATACTGGAGCCGTTACTTTATTACGGGGGTTCCCAACCATTTCAAGCCAGCGGCCGGGTCATGCTCTCAGCCAGCTTTGAGTGCCATACGGCCATTTTGCCCTGCCTGCCTGATGGGGGTGGTCATTTTGTTCCAACAGCTTCAAAGGGGTGGCTATTTTGTTTCTCGAATGCCCTTAGAGGGGGGGGGCACATGAAATGGTGCAGTGGTCTGGGCACCCCTGCTTTACTACGTATAAATGATCCTTGTGCCATTGTTGACTTTATGGCACACTGTTTTTTCTCCCCGCAGTGGAGAATGATGTGCTTAAATGTGTCTCTTTTTAAAATTGAATTAAGAATGTCACTCTAATTTTTTTCACAACTAAATGAACTGAATGGGTTTCTTTTTTATTCTGCAAAGGTAATGCAAGAAAAAGATGTTAATTGAAGCCGACAATCCCCAGCTGACTTCTATGCAAGGCTTTGAATCTTTCATGGGAGTGAATGCAACTGAAAACAAAAGGTGGCCAAGATAATGATAAATACTATCCAAGGTCACCTCCAGTGAGAGCTTTTGTTCCACAGGATATCTTCTGAGGCTGCCCCTGCCCTCTGTCAACAAGTCCTTTGTAATGACAGCCTTTCAGCTCAGCTCTAAAAAACAGCCTTGGTTTCCCTTCACCCATTGAAACACTTTTGATTGGCAACTTCTAGGGAAATGATTATGAACCTTTTAGAAACCGACTGCCCAAACAGAGGGGTGGGGTGAACTCTGTGCTGGGGGGAGGGAGGAAGCACTCCCATTGGGCTGCTGGGCAGAGGAGCAGGGCACACTCTGTGCTGGGGGTGGGAGGAAGTGCTCCTATTGGGCAGCTGGGCAGAGGGGCAGGGTGAATTCTGTGCTGGGGTGATGGCACATGTGCCCTTCTGGCATGTATTCCATAGGTTCGCCACCACTCTTCTAAGGAAATCACTCTGTTTTGCACTGGCTTGTTCAGTTAGGGTGCAAGGGTTGTACCTTTGGGTATTTTATTTGCCCTTAGGGCACCAAAAGAAAACCTTGTCTTTTAAGAGACAGCCCATTTTTAGATAACTAGGCAGTTCTTTAGTATAAGCTGACACCCTGCCTTCAGGAAATTCACAAGCACCCATGTGATGTCACCGGCATCCCTCGAGCAGTCCATGCTTTGTGCACACATGTACCAACATGACGCCATCACTGCCTCCTCCACCTCTTTGGGCAGTCGGTCTCTAAAAGGTTCACCATCATTGTCATAGACTAACAGAAATGGTCACAGTTGAACTTAAAAACCAAAGATTCCATGTTGGGGACCAGTGCCCTAGACCAGTGATGGCCAACTTTGGCACTCCAGGTATTCTTGAATTTCAACTACCAGAAGCCCAAGTGAGCACACCTGCTGACCAGGGCTTCTGGGTATTGAAGTTCAAGAACATCTGGAATGCCAAGGTTGGCCATCACTGCCCTAGGTAAAGGTAAAGGTCACCCTTGCTCAAAAGGTAGTCATATCTGACTCTTGGGTTCAGTGCTTATCTCTGTTTACAGCCAAAGAGCCAGCATTGTCTACATCTGCAGATGTTTCCATGGACATGTGGTAGACATGCCTAGACACCTAAATGCATGGAATGCTGTTTACCTTCCCACCAAAGTGGTCCCTATTTATCTACTTGCAATTTCTTGCTTTCGAATTGCTATGTTTGCAAGAGCTGGGACAGAGACAGAAACTCACTCCATCATGCAGTACCCAGGAATCAATCTCTGACCTTCCAATCAGCAAGTTAAGATGCTGGTCTCAACCACTTGAGTCTTCCTGCCCTTTACTGAATGGGTGAATGCCAAAGCATATCTTGCACCAGGAAAAGATTCTGACTGGACCATCTGGAAGCCACTTAATAGACTTTGAAGCAAAATGGGATGTTCAGAGAAATTTCATCAATCCAGCATTTATGTGCATGCAATTTATGTCCCGCCATGTGTACAAAAGAAGATCTACCGTAGTAAATGACCAAGATAATGACATTGAAGTAGCCTGGTTCTGGTCAAAATAACTGAATTACTACAACATTTTTAACTTTTTGTGAATTTTACCTATATTTCACATACATCCCTAGTTGTAAATTATGCAGTGCTTTGACATGAAGAAAGAAACAATACGTGCACCAGTGGCAAGGATATTTTAATATCCCACTTAACTTGCTAGAGACTGTGGTGGCTTAGTGGTTAAGATGCTGAACTTCACGACTGGAAGGTTGGCAAGTTAGCAGTTCAAGACCCAAGTACTGCACAATGGAGTGAACTCCCGTTTCTGCCCCAGCTCCTGCCAACCTAGCAGTTCAAAAGCAAGAATTTGCAAGTCGATAAATAGGGACTACTTTGGTGGGAAAGGCAAACAGCATCCCCTGCACTCTGGTGTTGAGTCATGCCTGCCACATGTCCATAGAAATGTCTGCAGACACAGGCAGTGCTGGCTCTTTGGGTATAAACAGAGATTGGCGCTAAACCCTTGCTTTGGATGTGACAGACTTTTGAGCAAGGGGGACCCTTGTCCCTTGAACTCTGACTTCAACCATTCCCATCCAGAAACAAGAGATGTCTGTTTGGAGAGGTACGTCTTCTCCTTCCTCTCGTGGCTTTTAATCTTGAAGAACAACTTGACCTAATTACTCTTTTCCCTTGCAAAAGTCTGGTCCACTGAGGAATTCTCTCTTACTGCTGGTAAAAATGAAATCCTGGCGAGGATGGAGGATGGTCCCTGCCCCATGCTTTATTAAAGAGAATTGCCTGAAATAAAACATGTTTTCAAATTAAGGACTATCTCTTCACCCCTTGAGGTAATTAAACTGGAAATGTGGAGGAAAAGGTTAAGAGGACACAAGAAGTGAAATGCAGCAATAAATAATAATGAAGAGTTTGTTAAACATGGTATTGTCTGCTTCTTGAAAGCATAGCAGAGAAGTTTTTGTCCTGTAGTTGTATTGTTTCATGATGGAATTTTCATATTTAATAAATGTTTAAACCTTCAGGTGGGATAACCATTGCCAGGTACATGGGTGTAATTTCTTTTCTCCCAACAAGATGAGTTTTTTCTCCAAAGCAAGAGTTCGGTAGACAATAAAATATTGAAACTCGGTTAACAAATGGCTCAGTTAACATAAAAATTGCATAACAAAAGGAAATCCATAGAAAATGTTGGCTCAGTTTATGGATATATTCCTTTTGAACAGATTAACTGGTTTTCAATGCATTTCTATGGAAAACCGCATTTTGGTTAAAGTATTTTATTTTTCTATGTATTTCTATGGGAAATTGTATTTAATACATTCCTATGGGAAATTTGGTTAAAGTAATTTTCACTGTAAGAAACATCCCAGAGAACACATTAATTACATTAACTGAGGTTCCACTGTACTATCAATTTATAAAATCCTGTAAAACAGAATTATTATTTTCATAGGCATCTCAATGCCAGCCTACTTTCTCTTTGACTATTGATTTATTTACATTTCTACCTTCCCTTTTCCTTCAAGAAACTCAGTTTTCCCTTTCCATCTCCCCTTTCCATCTTCTCAACAAATTTGTGAAATAAGCTGAGAAACAGCAACTGGTCCAAAACTTTCACCCATCCCAGGCATCTGCAAATTTGGCTCTCCAGGTGTTCTTGGATTTCAACTACCAGAAGCCCAAGTCCTGGTGATCACGGCCTCTGGGAATTGAAGTCCAGGAACATCTGGAGAGCCAAGTTTGAGGAACCCTCCCCCACCCCAATGAATTTAACAGCAGGTTGAATTCATGTGTCCCTAATTTAGTCCACTTCCCCAAACACTATGATAAGAAAGGCATTAATTGTGTGATTTATATTTGTTGCTGTTGTTCTATGCCAGAGGTTCTCAGCCTTTTCAAGCCGTGGGCCAGACTATACCCCCTCAGACAGCTGAGCACACTGGACTGGTGGATCCCCCTGCCATAAACACTGCTGTAAAACATGTCATCAACTGTCATAAATATGTCCACTTCCAGTGGCATTTACAGCTGTCGTAAATGCATCCACTTCTGGTGGTGGCGGTGGCAGTGGTGGCAGCAGTGGTGGCAGCACAGGTTACATGAAATTGTGCTGCAGGCCGGGGCTGGCCCATGGGCCATAGGTTGAGAACGCCTGTTCTATGCCTTCAAGTTGGAACCAACCTTTAGTGACCCTAATGGGGTTGACAAAGTAAGTGAAATATTTAAGGAGTGGTTTTATCAATTCCACTTCCCCAGTAAGTTTTCTATGAATCAAATCCAATCCTCCTGAGCTCAGAATATGTTTTTCATCTGTTGCAAGTTGTCTTTGCTGAACATCCTGCCGAAGTGAAAAACACTCTTGTGATTCAGTTATTTCATCTTCTTCAGGGCTGTGCCCAAAGCTCAACCATACTTTTTCCTTCATGCAACCTGATGCCACCACCATAGGCTAAAACAACTCCTTCTGCCAACCTAGCAGTTTGAAAGCAAGAAATGTCAAGTAGATAACAGGTACCATTTCGGCAGGAAAGGTAACAGTGATCCGTACACTCCAGTTTCTTGCCACATAACCACGGAAATATCCACATATACAGACAATGCTGGCTCTTTGGCTGTAAACAGAGATGAGCACCGAGCTCTAGAGTTGGACACAACTGGCTTTTGAGCAAAGGAGATCTTTACCTTAAGATTGCCTTAACTCCTTTTTGCACAGCTTTGAGTCTGTAACACAGAAGTGATTGGGGGTGGGGGGAATCACATAGGGTGGAGTATGAAGTACTTTCACAGGCATGTTGTGCAACTGTCCTGATGTTAACTGTTCAACCAACTGTGCAGTTTTGATGCACAGTTGTGCACCATGCAGTTGGAGAAATGTGCCATCAGCTGGTTAACCATGACATGAACCGTGAGATTGCTTGCATAAAGCGTATCGCTCAAGAGCGCAAAACCATCAACTCATAACTTCATTCAGTGCTCTTGATCAAGGTTAGAGAGTTCAGTATATCTAAGGGGTCTCATAGCAGGGAGTGAAAAGGCACAGTTTCCTCCACATTTTTGTAAGGGTGGTGATATAGTAATTGGACTTTAAAAGTTTTAAAGTATGAATTCCATGCATGTATTTATTCACATACAAACAGAACCAAAATTGTTTTATCAATAAGGACTAGATGTTTATAGCTAAACTTGCACCAGTATAAGATGGCATTGGAAAGTGGTTTTTGGAAAAGAGGACATGGTAAGGCAGGCAGGATAAACCAAGCTTCTAAGTCTAGTAAATTTATCTAGGCTGTTTGGGAATTGACGTATCATTCTGTTCAAATCATAGATCAATTTTGCATGTTCTTTCATTCTGTCCCCCATTCTCAGTAATGCTTACATAGATGTTGCAGTTTTTTCAATATGAATTTACTTGTGCATTTTGAATAACTTCCCCCACAAAATACCCTTTTATAGATATATTTTAACTCAACAAGCGCATTTTCAGAGCAAGCAACTACACTTCCTCTTCTCTCACTCTTGGGTGAAGTAACTATTTCAATTTCAACATATATAAATAGATGATCATGATAAGCATAACAAAATAGTGAAAAAGGACATGTTACTTTGAGGTTATCAGGAAAGTGTTGCTTTCCCAAACATAACAGCCAATAACCATGTTACTTTTTAAAGGAAGGAAGGAAAATTAATTCAAGCTCTGCATGTTTCTAAATATACTTAATCCTAAAAATAGGCATGTCTGATACATTTTGTTGTATTTTTGAGCTGAGAACTGCTTGACTCCAAAATACAGGAGTATTGCTTCCTCAAGAAGTCCACAGGGAAGGATGAAGGTCCCCAAATGTATTGAATCCCACTTGAATCCATCTTGATAAGGGAAGAAGCTCCATCAATCCTGGCCTGGGGCTGAAGAGGACTTTGTATACCAAAAGGGCTCAGGACCAGAAAGTGAATTGTGGAACTGGATCAATGGTATGGGTGATACACTGTGATGCAGAAGGCAAATTGAAGACTACTCCATTATATTGTTCCCAGGACAATCTCTACGGCCTGATCACCATGATGAGAGCCAATATTTGGAATCAGATGCAGCACTTGAAGTAGAAGAATTAGTCTGTAAGGGTTGTACATTCACAGCTCTTGTCCACTCTGAAAAGAAGACAAAGGTGATGGTTTTGGAGTCCATTCGAAGAAGAAGAAGAAAAAGAAAAAGAAGAAGTAGTAGTAGTAGTAGTAGTAGTTATATTATATTAAGCAACAATAAAATAATTGTCTCCTTTCCCCCAAGAGAACTCTTGATCAGCTGCTTCTATTGTGTCTGCTTTTACCTGTAATTAAATAATTCCTTATCAGCTGGGTAAAAAAAAATCACAGTTATTATTGCAACCCAGTGGAAATCATAGCCTCCAGGGATAAAATTAGTTATTATCTGTTGATGAATTTATTATGGATTTTTTAAAAGAGTGCCATTGCTCAGTCAGGCTGTATTCAAAGTGCACCTGTCACTCACAGTTTCATGTTCAGCATCTTATGCCTTCTTAGCTGGGGGCATGGTAGACATTTGGCCTCAATGCTGACCTCATACTCTTTGAAGCGGTCCCAGAAGATTTCTTCTGCTGCCCATGAGTTTTATGTGCCTGAATGGAGAGATTCGCCAACAACACAATTTAGAAGGGAGCCTCAAACCTCCTGGGACTCCTTAGGATGTACGAAAATCCTTAAGGAATTTTACTTGTCTTATCTATCTACTTTGACTCTTCCAGAGGTTCCTCAGAGATTTCACCTGTAGGAATCTCCCAATGTGCCTCAAATGGTACTTTAGAGCAAAAACAAACAAACAAAATTTCTTTGACAGCTTAGCGATGTGAATTCAAATGGCTTGTGAAAAAAATATTTGGTCCCCTATTGAAAGGTTGTTTATATTTCCTTCCATTATTTTTGTGCATATTTATACCTATACTGTTGTGGCATGAATTTTGCTTTAGGCTCAATTTTCAGAGAGTGTATTCCTATGGGAGAAACATCAACAACCTGAGATAAGCAAATGATACTACCCTAATGGCAGAAAGTGAGGAAGACCTAAAGAGCCTCTTTATGAGGGTGAAAGAGGAGAGGGCAACATCCAAAAAACCAAGATAATGGCATCTGGCCCCATCACTCTCTGGCAAATAGAAGGGAAAGAAATGGAAGCAGTGACAGACTTTACTTTCTCGGGATCTAAGATCACTGCAGATGGTGACTGCAGCCATGAAATAAAAAGATGCTTACTTCTTGGGAGGCAAGTTATATGTGAAACCTAGGCAGCATAATAAAAAGTAGAAACAACACCCTCTTCCTTGCTCAAAAGCCAGATGTATCTGACTCTAGGGTTCAGTGTTCATCTCCATTTCCAGCCAAAGACCCAGCCCTGAACAATGTTACCTTTCCTGCCGAAGTGGTACCTTTTTATCTACTTGCAATTTCTTCCTTTCAAACTGCTAGGTTGGCTGGAGCTGGAACAGACAATAGGAGCTTATTCCATCACACAGTACCTGTACTTGGGTCTCGAACTGCTGACCTGCCAACCTTCTGTTCACCAAGCTCAGCATCTTAACCACTAAGCCGCCATTGCCCTTCTGAAACAAGAGTTGGCCCATTGAATCTCCAGGGATTTTGGGTGTTAGCTCCTCTTTCCATTCCATTGATCCAGTGGGCCTGCTCCAGTGGCTACTTACCACACTAAGCAACAGGATTCCAGCCACTAACTGTCAATAACCAGAATCCTGTTTAGCAGAATCTGCCTGTTCAACAGAAATGATGTCATCCTTTTTCACCTTGCGTGCAATGGGACGAAATCACACGAAGACCCAAATTGAGAGAAAGAAGATTTTAATCAATATCAGTGTGCTACCGACAATGACAGGATCCCCACTATGTAATCAGAAGCAGCTATAACAGAGTTTCAGACACTTCAGCATTATTTTTAGCCTGGTTAATCTTGTCTCCTGCTTGGTGTACGGCAGTTCTCCCCCTCTGTGCTTCTTTCTCCGATTTTCTCCCTATTTATATCCTTACTACATCATAGTCACAGCCTCCTTATTCAGTAATCCTAAAGTGAATGCATTGCAACAATGAAATTCAAATATAGTGCATGTAAAAAGAAGAAGCAGCTACAAAAACCAAGGGGCATTTTAAAAAATTAAATTAAATTAAAAGCAAAGCAATCACACTTATAGTCGGCCCATAGTGCTTAGTGCACTCACTGAGTTGTTCACAAGTTAATTAGTGTTTTAACCCCCAACATGGTGGGAATTCATTTTGCCAACCCTAAAACGATGGAAGGCTGAGTCAATCTTGATCCTTGGTCAGGATTGAACTCACAACTTTTTGGTTGCAGTACAGCAGTTTAACCACTGTGCTACCAGGGTAAATTAAAAGAACCATGAAGCTAAGTTCACTGGGTGACTAGGAGCTGCGGTGGCTCAGAGGTTAAGAAGCTCGCCTTGTTAGCTGGAAGGCTGGCAAGTTGGCAGTTTGAGACCCGGGTACTCCATGATGGATTGAGCACCCGTTTCTGTCCCAGCTCTTTAAGACATGAAAGGAGCCTCATTTGGGCATTCCCTGAGCTGAGTTTCAACCCAGAATAAGTTCCTTTCAACCCAGAATAATTTCTGGCATGAAATTATTAGTAGTATTATTATTACTGGGTGACTTTTGTCCACTAACTCACTCCCTCTCTCAGGCTGGCCTCCCTTGCAAGCTTGTTGTGCTGATGAAGTGGAGAAGGGGAAGAATCATGTGCAAAGCCTTGATCTCATTAGTGGAAAGTCTGGAGGCACATTTCAAGGAGTGAAATGACAAATAAAGGAATACAGCAATATGGCAGATTGAGCAACCAGCAGAACTTAAAGCACTGCTCAGACTTATCCAAGGACTGGACATGTTTTCTAGTTCCATTTCTCAACATCAGCAGATTTGAATCAAATCAGTAGTTGACAGCCACCATTACCAATATATTCCTTATGCTCCCAGTACTAATTTATTCCCCTGGGGATGATGCTTCATCTAGGAGTCTGAGATCAGCACAGATGTATGTTTCCCAGAGATGGCTTTTTAAGCAATTAGGCTAATTAAAAGGCAAACTTTTCATGTGTTATTACGCTGTACCACCCACCCCTGAAGCCAGATTGCATTAATGAAGTGCCATTTATCTGGATTCTGTTTTATTTAAAATAAAATAGGAGAAACTGTATGGATGAACTTAGAGCCCGTGTAAAATACACTGCATCACAACAACAACAAAAATATATTGTCTGCTACTTGATCTAATCCATGTGTTCTGTACTAAATCAAGTGCACCAAATCCAAATTTGAAGTCCAATTCTGCCTAGGACATCAAGATATTAAGTTAGCAAATCTCACCCTCTTGGTTAAGTTCTTGGTTAAGTCTCAACTTAAGATCACATGGGGTATATTTGCTACTAATGTAGCAAAAATTGTCTGGTTAATTAATGCAGCTGTGCCTACTCATCTTCAGCTCAAAACAGACTCACCCTGCCTAGCTGTAAAATGGTTTTGCACTCAAAACAAGCCTTTGGTCCATCTCATCTTATATACCCATTTCTAACATCAGCTCATTGATTTGTCCAGACATGCCCAGCCACTGCTGGAACATGCATGCCACCAGGGGATGTGATTCAGCTGAGGCAGCAGCAGGTCTAGTGATAGCTGCAACTGTTATAATGTTCCTATGTAAAAATACATCACCCAATTACCGACCATTTGAACAGCTATAGCATGCCTTAAAATCTGTACATGATAGGCAAATTCTGAGTTCAGATTTGGAATCAGCACACTCAATATCATGTAAATCTCATGTGTCAGTCCCAGTAGCAAAATTGTTGTTGTGCTGTGATATCTTGCATTTTGAAATGAAAGTGGTAAAGGGAAAATGAAGAGATGTTATTTCTCAGTTGTTATTTTTTCTTCATCATCTTGAAGAGAAAGGTGATTTTCTTTGGATCACATCTGATTGAGAATAAAGCAATAGAAACCTGGATGACTCCTGCCTTGCTCACTGATGTTTGCCAATGTTAAACCTTGGATGAGTTGCTTGTATCCTCTTCAGCAATCACCCACTCTTTCTATCCTTGCTGCAGTTGGTTATGAAGTTCTTAGCAGAGTCTCAGTTTCAGCAGGGAGTCAGGATGCTTTATTCCTATCTTGTAGTGTCAGTAGGGTTAGGGTTAGATCTCAACACCAAGAAGATGAAATATCTGGTTATAAGTCGAACACCAACTCACAGCAAACTAATGGCAGGAACATATGAACTCAAAAGAGTAGATAATATTGTCTATTTGGGGAGTATAGTAAATGAAAATTGGAATCTGAAGGTAGAGATTAAAATATGAATAGAAAAAGCAAAACATTTGTTATACAGTAGAGATCTGTTATGTGACATTTGTTATGCAGTAGAGATCTAACTCTTGCTACAAAGATCTGAACAATGAAATGTTACGAATTCCCAGTGTCACTATATGGAGTTAAAGCTTGGACATTGACTAAAGGATCTGGAAAGAGAACTGAACCTTTTGAAATGTGGATCTACAGATGGCTGTGAAGGATGTCATGGGTCGACCATGTGACTAATGTAGAAGTGTTGTGCTGAATGAATAAAGAACAAGAACTCTTTAAGACCATTAAGCAAAGAAAGCTCCAATACCTTGGCCATATCATGAGGAACGACATAAAGTATAGAATTCTCCAGCTCATTCTTGAAGGAAAGATCCATGGGAAGAGAGACCCTGGACATAGATGAACTTCATAGCTGAAGAACCTAAGAGAATGGTGTGGCATGTCCTGAGAAGAACTGTTCCAAGGAGTTACGAACAGGAAGACTAGTGATGATAGCCAATATCCAGAAAGGATACAGCACCTGAAAAAGAAGTGCCAGTAGCCAAAATTCTTACTGGAGAATGAGTTTACAGCATAAGAGAAGGAAGGCAAGGAAGGCATAGAAGAAGGAGAGAAAGAGAGAAAGTTAAAAGATAGTATCCACAACTGAAATCATTGATGCATAAAAATTCCTGGTCATAGAAAGGCTCCGATAGCCAACTCCAAGTCTCAGAATGCATGGAGATCTGGTGGATGGGTATTGAAAACACTGAGATCAGTGATATTTGGGGGGGACCCATGACCTGTCTTTCTATTGCTTCTCCTACTAGTCAAAGATTTAGGTTCTGATCTGGGCAATTACCTCTGGTTTGTCCTTAATGCATCCTGTTAGCAATGTGTATGGATTGGAGGATTCATCCTTCCGCTGTAAACCACAAGCTCTTTGAAGAGCAGAATATATGGTGGTCTTGTGTCATTATGATTTTATTCTTACTTTCTCCATTTTCTATCCTGTTCTTGCAATGCAGAATTGGTCTTAGAATACTAATAGCATATAACTAATGTGACACAGACTCTAATAAAATGTCTGAAATGGACTTTGGTTAAATGTAATTGGATTCCATAATAGCTCTTATCATGTTAATATTGTTTGCACTGTTCTAGTTAAGGCCATTCATTTTACTCTCATACACCCCAATTTTCAAGGGCACTTGTGCCTATTATGTAAGCATTTGTTTCCGACTGAATCTGTGATAACAGCTAGGCCAGGACTTGTCCCCTTATTATGATAAGCCCCAACCCCACCTGGTATTGTTCCTCAAAATTAATTTTTATTTTATAAAAGATTGTGTTGGACAAGTCCACATCTTGACAGAAGAGTAGTTTCTGATTTAACTGAGATGATAATAGTGTTGCTGATATTCTGTCGAGTGTTTCACTGTCATTTTGGTGCTCCAACATTGATGTCTTGCTGGGTTCTTGTGGTGTCTCTGCGAGAAATGTATTAGATTGTATTTTTTTCAAAAGTACTGTGGTGGCTTAGTGGTTAAAACACTGAACTTGATGACTGGAAGGTTAGCAGGTCAGTGGTTCAAGACCCAAGTGCTGCACAACAGAATGAGTGTCTGTCTATGTCCCAGCCCCTTCCAACCTAGCAGTTCAAAAGCAAGTAATTGCAAGATGAGAAATAGGTAACCCTTTGGCAGGAAAGGTAGCAGTGTTCCATGTGCTCCAGTGTTAGTCATGCCTGCCACATGTCCACGGAAATGTCTGCTGACACAGGCAACGCTGGTGTTTTGTCTATAAACAGAGATGAGCACTGAACCTTAGAGTCAGATAAGACTGGCTTTTAAGCAAGGGCGACCTTTACCTGGACAAGTCCACATCTTGACAGAAGGATGGTTTCTGATTTAACTGAGATAATAATAGTGTTGCTGATATTCTGTCAAGATTGCCACTGTCATTTGAGTGATCCTACACTGATGTCCCACTGGCTTTTTGTGGTGTCTCTGCGAGAATTTTATTACGTTGTAATTTTTTCAAGCACTTCCCTTGTTCTGTTGATCAAGAAGGACTGGCCCCTTGGGGACAGATGAGTCGAGCATATTAAACTTCCCCAGGATTCTGTGACTTCTACTATTTCTGAATCAATTCCATAACAGATGGCACCATGTTTTTCTCTCCCTTGCATGGAAATTTGTATATATTTCTACATATATTTTCCCCTAGATTGGTTTATTTTCAGCTCAGTTCTTTTTCAAGCACACACACACACACACACACACACATATATTAATAGAGCATATTTGTATGCATTTTTGAAATGGGTAATTCTCCAAGTGCATTTTTTGGAGCATACACATTTTGAAACACTTTTCTTACCCTTTAATTTCCCTCAGAATGCACTGTGAGCTTGTAAATACAGTGGTACCTCGCTTAAAGAGCATAATGCGTTCCACAGGATTGCTCTTTAAGTGAGTTTGCTCTTTAAGCGAAACACCATTGTAAGTGACCAATTTGGGGGGGGGGGATTCTGAACCCCAATTTATTTGTTAAGCAAGTTTTTTGGATGGTTTTATTTGTTAAGCGAAGCAAACATTCAGAGAAAATTCTGCTCTTTAAGTGGGTTACTCTTTAAGCGAGATGCTCTTTATGCGAGGTTTGACTGTATATGGATTTTCAGCCACCAACTACATTCAGGGGTACATTTGGATATAAGTTGCGCAAACTTTAGGAGTTTATTTTAGACAAATTTCTCACTTGCCTTTATATAATTCTTTACTTTATTGTTAAATTATATCATGATACAATTTCATGACACAATTTCACGGCTGTTTCAACGTTCTCATGAATATATAAGCCATAGTAAAATAGTGAGGGTGTTAGTAATGGTGATAGATGTTAGGTTTTTTTGCACCGTGAAAGGTGGGTTATAAATTCACAAAAACAAATAAGCAGATATATAGAAACAAATGAAAAATGTCACCTCCCTGTTTCCAAAACAGGATTGGGTGAAGTGTGGTGTGACCTTGTGCCACAAAACTTTTACAGTAGTAAAATCAGATGGAGGATTTGGAATCAGAATAACAGAGTTGGAAGGGGCCTTTTAAGCCGGGGTGCCCAAACTTTTCAGGCTGTGGGCCAGTCATGTGGTTCCTCTCACCTGAAGTGGAAGTAAAATATGTCTTGCAATCTGTTTTGCAATAGGATGAGATAGCTTTTAAGCTGCCATTTTCTATGGTTAAACCAGGTGTGCCCAAACAACAGCCTGTGGGCCAGATCTATCCCCGACTGCAATTTTTCCAGCCTGCACCATGCTCATCGCTCCTGTAGGGGCATATTTTACTTCCACTTCCCGAAGCAACAAGAGCAGTGCATGAATTAGCATCAGGGGCCGCATCCAGCCCACAGGCTGTAGTTTGGACACCCCTGTTTTAAGCCATCAGGTCCAATGCCCGCTCAATGCAGGAATACAAATCAAAGCAGATATGGCAGATGATTGTCCAATTCTCTCTTGAATGCTTCCAGTGTTGGAGCACTCACCAGTTCTTGAGGCAGTTGATCCCATTGTTGTACTGCTCTAACTGTTAAGAAGTACTTCCTAATATTCAGACTATATCTGGTTTCCTGTAGAATACAGTACTGGTGTTCCTTTATTTTTAGTGCAGACAAAAGCTTGGAGAAGTCTCCTTAGTCACACTCCTTCTCTAGGAAAAGGGGGAAAGAGATCAGTCTGGATGGTTTTTAGTGGAAGGAAATGGAAATCTTTATAGATCAGACCCAACAGGCAGGAATGGGCTATCTCAAGGATCCTGAGATTTAGGATAAAATACTCTCAGTTTAGCAGCAGAGACAAAAGATGCTGCTTACAGCCACCAGATGTTAAAGGATACGTGTGTAAGATTATATCTTTACAAGAAAATATTGACTTGAGCTGTTCTCATGAGCTAAATGAGAAGAAGCATGGGAAGTATTTCCACTGTCCAGAAAATGGGGAAGAGTTTTGGGGGTATGGGTGTGTTTGGGTCACTTTCCAAGGGAATCCATTAGTATCCATGAGTCTATAGCAGTGATGGCCAAACTTGCCACTCCTGGTGTTCTTGGACTTCATTTCCCAGAAGCCCTGATCAGCAGGAGTGCTGACTTTAGCTTCTGGGAATTGAAGTCCAAGAGTACCTGGCGTGCCAAGCTTCGCTATCACTAGTCTATAGTGTGGAGAGTAAACAAACAACCTTATGAATCACTTTGCTTTGAACCTGGTGTCATTGTTAAAGGTGTTCTTACAGGTCCTTGCATTTTCAGGGGGCTGTTTTGAAGGGTGAGGGGATTACCAAAATTTAATGTTTTTGGTTTTGTTTCAGGTTTACAGGCACCAACCTCCCTGCCCCTGTAATCAGCAGCAAAAACTGGCTTCGTCTCCATTTTATGTCAGATGGCAACCACAGGCAAAAGGGTTTCAGTGCCCAATATCAAGGTATCTGCATGTCTCTCTTTTGTTCTGTCAAGTATTCTGTGCCTTCTCAATTTTGATTGGAACAAGAAATTTTCTAAATGTGTGTTTCCCGAATGCAGAATATATAATTTGAGAGCATCGCATCATGGATAGAGTACTGGAAAACTGGGTCTGACTCTCTACTAGACAACGGAAAATCACAGGGAGGGGAAGAGTATGATGTAACTGATAAAATCACTCCTTAGATAACTCCTAACCCTGTTAGAGTTGCTATACATTAGATGTGACTTAATGTCACATAATAAAGTAGCCTGTTGCAATTTTTGGTCTCTTCCATTCCATTCTTGCCATCTTCTCATTTCACCATGTGCAGATATATGTTGCTAAACTGCTGCAAAAAATGTCACTTTGATCAGAATACACAGGATTTAGGAATGGCCAAAGCATCCTATTGTATGAGAATGCATTTTTCTTATCACATGCAAAAACACATACATTTTTGTACCCAATTGACCTAATGTGTTTTATGTAGTTTCTGCTCAATAATAATGATAATGATGATAGTCATCTGACCATATCAGGTTAAAATAAAATACATTAGATAAAATATGATTACCCTATTTCCCTGAAAATAAAACATACCCATAAAATAAGCTGTAGCAGGATTTCTCAGCAGTTGCGCAATATAAGCCATACCCCGAAAATAAGACATAGTGATAGGCGTGGCTATGCAGCATCCCGGCATGGAGCAGTAAAGAAGACGGGCAGCCAGTGGCGTAATAAAAATAAGACATTCCCTGAAAATAAGCCATAGTGTGTCGTCTTGAGGAAAAATAAATATAAGACGGTATATTATTTTCGGGAAAACATGGTACATAAAACAGGATAAAAACAGGTTAAAAGAACAGTGGTACCTCATGTTATGAACACTTCGTTTAACGTAATTTTCACTTAACGAGTGAAAATCCACAGAAAATAATGCCTCATAATACAATTTATTTCCCACAATACGAAAAAGTTTCCCTTTAAATTACATGGTATACAGTGGCCTCTAGTGGCCACTTCTGGTAATACTGTGTTTTCTGCATTATGCTTCACTGCACGAATTATTCGTAATATGAAACGTCCCGGTGAACGCATTAAATTTGTAAAACGAGGTACCAATGGAGAATGATACAATCACAATAAAATGAGATATACAATTTACTCAAAATAATTTATCAATAAAATTAATCACCCTCTAGTTTCTACATTACAGCAGGGGAGAGGGGCCTCTATGGTACAGGAAATGATTTTCCTGGAAAATGAGAACTCATGGAAAGGTCACTTCTAGCTTCCGAAAGAGTGATTAAAGACCTTAAATAAAATATTGGAGAGGGTATCTCTATTTTTTAAAAAAATAATTTTTGTCAATAAAGGTAAAATATGCAAGATATAATTAAATGAAACAACTTCAAAGCCTTACTAAAAACAGAGAACAAGGGTCTAAACAATACACTGAGGAATAAGGAGATAGATAAGAAATAAACAAGAATATAATTGATCTGTATCAATGCAAAAGCTTAGAACAAAAGAAGATATTAAAAGATTGTATCGTTCCATAAAAATATTTAAGAAGTTTATGAGAACATGAAGCATAATGTCTGTTTATAAATCTTATAATAGTAAATGTAGGAAAAGGAGAGAGTCATGGGCCTAATTAACTCTTAAATGTTTCATTTGTTGCACCCATTTTTCCATCAATGCCATGTTCTCCATATTTCCTTCTTGACAAATTTAGAGGCAGAAAACCAGCCTTGGAAGATAGGAGGTAAACTGGTGGCCTTAAGATATATTTTCATATGTGTAGCTTATTTTAATATACACAGTTTTGTATACCTGTTTCCCTAACATATACATGTTTTGTATATCCTTTTTTGCATGAAGTTTCCAAAATCAATAATAAGTTTGCAAAATTTGGCAACAGTGCTGAATAATTTTGCTCTGGTATGTACATTAGGCTAGGAGGTGAACTGAACAAAAGTTTCCCCAGTCTCTAATTCATGTAAAAATTAATTTCATTGTGACTGCATCCATTTACAGTATACTTCCTGTTGTACTGATTGTATATACATATACTCTGTGATTTTAGTAGCAGAAGAAGGGATCGTGGTAGGATCATTTCTACTATCTTACTCAGTTTGCTTTTTTCCATAATTTTGTGTTGGAAATTAATCAAAACCAATACCAAAAAAGATACAAATGAGTGGAAAATCTTTCATGGCCCATGAAATGACAATGCTCTGTGTAAAATTTGATATTTAAAACAAAAAAGAAGAAATTGTTGTATAAAGCAACATTTCTGATTTATATCACTTATTTTTCAGGTGTTTGACCTATTGGTCATACACTCTAAATCAGGGATTCCCAAACTTTTTGCACCACAAGACGGTCACATGGTTCAACAGGGCCAGTCACGTGGTTCCTCCCTTCTGAAGCAGAAGTAAAATGTGCCTGCACATGAACAAAACATGTGCTGTAAATGCACCCATGGCTGTCATAAACACATTTACACAAATAGGGCAAAATGGTGCAAATACAAATGATGGGGAAAAACCGTTCGAGGCAGGAATAGTTGGTAAATATCTTTTACTGCAAGAAGAATATGGAGGAGTAATGAGATTATCTATCAAAATTGCTCTGGTAATGCCTGTTTTTCAAAAACATCTTCATCAGGATTTTAAATATTTGTCTGTTAACAATAAAATGAAATTAGAGTAAAGTCATACACTCTGACAAAGTAAAACATCCTCACATTTGGCTGTAAGCCTTAAACCAAGATAAAAATGTCTAAACACAATACATACCAAGGAATCTTAATGCGTCTATCAGCTTCTAAGGGGAGAACATCCTTCCATAATGAGCTCAAGACGTTGAAAACATGTAGTATGATGTTCCAATATATGTTACATGTCAAGTGGTTTAATCACAAGAACAACTCTCTTTTAAAAGTACAGTAAGAAGGCCATTTCTGAACATTATGCAGAAATGTTAACAAATATTTAAAACCCTTAGGAAGATGTTTTCGAAAAACTGGCATTAGGGGAGCAGTTTTGATAGATTACGCCTCCACATTCTTCTTGCAATAAAAGATATTTAGCAAATTTCCTGCCCCAAATGGTTTTTTCCCCCTTCATCATTTGTAAACACATTTACGACAGCTGCGGGTGCATTTACAGCAGCATTTTGTGCAAGTGCGTTTTACTTCTGCTTCTGGGAGTGGCACGGGCTGGACAATTTGGCACCGCAGGCCATAGTTTGGGCACCCCTACTCTAAATAATCACAACAGCCACCACCAAGAACAATTAAAACCTCTCAGAAATCCAAAAGGCCTGTTCTCAGTAGAGATAAAAACAGATAAAGTTTGTTGAGATTGTTGAGTTTAATAACAAGTATTCCTCTCCTGTGCTAGGGAAAGACTGTCACCTGCATTTTGAAATTTATTATTACACCACTGCTTTCTGTATTTCTATGAGTAATTATGAGATGTGCTTACCGTCTTGCATAAAGCAACCTCTGCAGAACACTGTTTCATTTGATATGATGACACACAACCACAACCTAGGGGTTGCATGTTAACCTTCCAGGCTAATTAATTTCAACGTACTAATTCAGACTGGATTCTGTCTCTCTCCTACCTCTACATTCTGTAGTAAAGAAATTGCAAACCGCATGAATCGTCTTTTAGATTTAATGCCGAAAGCTATTGAGTCATAGTTTTTCAACTGAGGCATAGCCCTGTCACTACATTGTTAAAGTGTGTGTTGTGTGTGTGTGTGTTTCAAGAAAAGGAAAGCATTTCTGTTTTGGTAATAAAAATGCACCTGGCTGAATCATACCACTTTCCAGAAATAGTTCAATGAGAATTAATGCTTTCATTTCCTTTCTGATTAAGGCACATGTCAGGGGCTTCTAATCCTGTGAGCTTGGTTAAAAAAAAATTCCCCAGACGTAATAGACCTCACATTCATATAGTGAATGCTTGAAAAGATAAGTCTCCAGTAAGGCATATTTCATGTCTCCAGGGACTTCAGGGGAGTTCAGAGATATATTTTTAAGAAACCTTTTAAAATAAACAATTTATGCTTTAAATCAGGGGTGGCCAAGCTAGAGCCCATGGGCCGGACCTGACCTCAGCACTGTTCAGTGTGGCCCATTACTGCCCTCGGTGCTACCAGAAGCGGGCGTGTCCTGCACATGCGTAAATGCACTCATGCATGTACAAAGCATTGCCGTAAATGCACCCATGGATGCATTTCATGGCGAGGGGGCAACCACGTGACTGACCCTCTCAACCAGGTGACCGGCCCATGGCACGAAAAGTTTGGGAACCCCTGCTTTAAACAGTTTAAGTTAGGAATGGACAGATGAAAGAAGATGCAAGTTAGAGGAGAAGCGTGTGAGCTTAAAAATATATGCGTATATTTTATTTAAAATATGGAATTAGGATTGTCAGTTGAGAGAAATCCCTGCCTTATAAGCATCTGTGGGGCAAATAACAGAAGATTATTTAGCCATGGTCCTGTTACAATCACATTCCTGTCCTGTTACCTCGTGACTCATTACAACACAAGATTTTGGTTTGAAAATAAGTTTCACTCTTTCGTCCTCTTCATTCTTTCATCCTGGCGTGGAGAAGAAAGAAGATAAGTGAATTGCTCTGAGTTATTGCTGTACTTCAAAGAACTCCCTGGAGGCACCATATGAGAGCAACTTGCTTCACTTTGTCAAACCACTTGGAGGGGGATGTGTGTGTGTTCTCTATTGAATTCAGTCACAGTGTGTCTTTCAATCCTGACTACATTAGGACTTGTATCCTCTTGTTTGTCCCAGTGAAGTATAAACACAATGAATCACTGTCTGAATGCATCAACATTTATATGACTCCCACTGAGTCAATGGACCTCCACTAGTTGGTGTTGGCCAAAGGTGTTGTTCCGTATGTTTTGGAATTGTGCATTAATCCTTATGTTTCATTCCTTGTTGGAGAACCTTCATTTGGACAGTGTTTGGATGACATTGTTTGAATTTACATGATCCAGGGAAACTATATATACTCTGTAGCGTGTAGCGTGATGTATCTGCCCTAGCTAACAGATGTTGGGAACCACTTTAACTGGCATGGCTGCTTCCTAAAAGGTCCATGGACTTGTGATTTGCCAAGGTCCATAGAATTCTCTGTGGGAGTCCTCTTAACACCTTCCTGTGACCTAAAATGCTAGAGCGTTCAAACATACAATTCTAGGTTCCTCAACAGATTAGAAATCTAACATTAAAGTTACCCTTAGAGGAGCTGGGTAACAATTTAGGTGGTGGTAAGGTGTAGCAAAAAGAGACTGCAGTGGCTTAGTGGTTAAGATACTGAACTTGATGACTGGAAGGTCAGCACATCAGCGGTTTGAGACCCAAGTGCTGCAGCATGGAATGAGCACCCGTCTTTGTCCCAGCTCCTGCCAACCTAGCAGTTTGAAAGCAAGAAATTCCAAGTAGATAAATAGGGACCACTTTGGTGGGAAGGTAATCAGCATTCTGGGCACTCAGGTGTCTAGTCATGTCCATGGAAATGTCTGAAGATGCAGATAGCACCGGCTCTTTGGCTATAAACAGAGATGAGCACCAAACCCTAGAGTCAGATATGACTGGCTTTTGAGCAAGGGCAACCTTTACCTTTACTTTCTCTTCTTCTGTGTCCTAATCAGACCTTGAACTGCCAAAATGAAGCCACTTTCTTCACTTTGTCATTGCCAAAACGCAAGTCCTCATCATTGCAGGTCTCTGGCAGCAATTGGCAGACCAGCAAAAGAGCCGGACTCTGTATCTCTCCACATTCACACTGTGTGTTGTTGTCCACCAGCAGCCTCACTTGAGCACATTGGTCTTGCATTTAGGGACTCTAACACTCAGGGACTCCAGCTCTCAGGGACTCCAACCCTCTTGCATTTAGGGACTCTTACCTTTACTAAGGAATAGCAAAGAACAGACAAGGGCAAATCTTGTTGGTGCCTCATTTATCTGGGTGTATGATCTGAGTCCTGTGGATTCATCTCTTCTAAATGAACAACTGATCTAGAACAGCTCAGAGTGTCAAAGCCTATTCCAGTGAGATCTGTATTCCTTTCTGTTCTCCTTGTCCTGAATCCATTCTCTTGTCTTCCCTTTCCAGTAAAAAAGCAGATGGAAATGAAATCCCGGGGAGTGAAGCTGATGCCGAGTAAAGACACGAACCAGAAGACATCTGTGTGTAAGTTTCACCCACCATTGCAAGCTCAGTGAGAGCTGGTGCCTTGAACATCCCATATTGACTGGACTGCAGTCTCCAGAATGTTGCCACTCCTTTTTCAAAGTTTTTAATGCTTGTTATCCCCCACCTCCTCTCCTGCATTATCACCTCACTCCCTCCTCCTTCCAGTGCTCCGTACGCAAACACGTACTAACTCTGTAAAGATTTGGGGATGTAGCGGGAGGGACCCTGGGCCAAGGATGTAGTTGGTAGCAGTTATTTCTAGGACTGTCAAGACCTTGGTATCTCTGCTTTCTGTCGCAGACTGTATAGAGTCATCAAAATGCAAACCCAATTTTTGACAACCAGATGTATTTGTCTAGCACAAATATAAGAGGAATCAGATCGCTGATGTGAAAGCCAGTAACAAAGATGCTGTGGTAACTCTAGCCATAATCTGAAATAAGATCTCTTTTCTCTTCTGCTCCTGGTTATTGAATTTCACTACGTCTATCTGCTGAAAATCTTCCTTAGAAACAACAAGCGGCTTAAAATAAAAATGGCAAGAATGTGTATGAGAGAGTGTGTGTGAGAGAGAGTTTATAAATAAAATAAAAAGACAAGAAGGTCAGTCAGTCAGTCAGTCAGTCAGTCAGACAGACAGACAGACAGACAGACAGACCATAATTGTACCTTCATCTGAAAGTGCTGTTTGCTCTTTTAATAATACTGCTGTTTAAGAAGACTGTTAAGAATGACTCCTGAGATGGGAGTTGGTAATATTTTTGGGGTCTTTGGGCTAGATTTATTACAAGAAAAAGCAGACTATGGTTCTCCAGAGGCCATCCTTTCTTCCAGGGGTTCCCAACCTAAGGCCTGCAGGTTGGATCTGGCCCACAGTGCCATTTCATGTGGACCCAACCCCTCCAATGGCATTTCAGAAACAAAATGGCCACCCCTTTTGAAGCTGTTGGGACAAAATGGCCAAAACCCCCCCCCCCCTATCATGCAGGCAGTGCAAAATGGCCATCCAGCCCTCGAAGCTGATTGACAGATCCCCTGTTTTATTCTGTTGTTATTACTTCATGTATTTCAGGATTGTACTGAAAGCAGGATGAGTGCCATCAGCTCACATTAAGTCACAAGGCTGTATGCTGACAGACATCATGTCTGTAGTATGATTTGTAGCTCACAAATGATGAAACTTTGCCACTTTTGCATCCACTGACAGAACACTGATAGAAGGATTTTATTCTTTGCTGAACATCCAGACACAAGCTTAGCAAAAAGGCATGTGATTCTTTTGGCAGAAACCAAACAAAGTCCTTAATTCCTTTCTTCTCCGCAAAAAAGCTGCATAAAATGTTTTTAACCATACAGATTCCAGCAACATTTTCCAATCGAAACTGAACTTTTTGGCTCAGTTTTTCCTGCCTAACACTTTGGAAACTCAACTTTAAAAGGGGGAGTTAACAAGAAACAGGGAAAAATCAGCAGAATCACTGGTGAATTTGCAGGGCAATTTTTTAAAGCACCCTCATACCAAATCCATGGCTTTTCTATGTTTCTTCCTGTCTTAAAGTGCTGTTCATTTAACAGCAACTGTAATTTGGGTGACAGAAGACAAAAATAAATTGAAATACTTTACAAGTGTTTTTCAAGTGAGTAGAATTTTATTTGAGAGGAGTCCCAAAATGGGAATTCCCCCTCCCCCTCTAATGTGCTTATCCAATGTGTAGTCAAATCACAAGACAATAAGCCCCCCCCATTCATAATCATGCCACTTTCCTCCTTTTTTCCAACAGAAGACATATTTTTTTTAAAAAACTGCCAAAACTTATAACAAGTTGCAATTCAAAGCCTCATTTGTGTATGGAAAAATATAGTTTCTGCACACCTTACTTAAGTAACAAACCAGGAAATCCATTCCCATTTTAATCCAGGACTCATCCCCTTGTTTTTTAAACTAACAATGGTTTGTGTAAACTGTAGTTTCCTAGGTTTGGATGAAATAGGAGAGTATGGATTGTTGTATACTGTGGTTTAGAGGTTGTATCAAACAGAAGTGTGCAAACCTGGGACTCAGTGGCCCAGATTGTTGTCATGCTAAACCAGGGGTTCCCAACCTTTACAAGCTGGGGGCCAACCCAGGTGCCTCAGTCAGCTTTGAGGGCTGAATGCCATTTTACCTTGCCTACATGATGGGGTGGCCATTTTGTCCCAACAGCGTCAAAGTGGCAGCTATTTTGATTCTCAAATGCCCTTGGAGGGGTGGGGGCACATGAAATGGCACCAGGGGGCGGATCTAGCCCACGCACCTTAGGTTGGGTACCCCTGTGCTAAACCATGGTTTTATGAATGTCACATCTTTCATGCTTAGTCTGAAGAATGAAAGGTGGTGCTAGAACATGTGATTTTTGGCAAATCTTAGAGGCCTGCTGGTGTTCCAGGGAGGACATGTGTTATTCAGCTCAATGCCATGTTCAACCGAACATCTACATCTAAGGAAATCAAGCCCAGAGGGGTATTATTTTTAACCTTCATGTCATTCACCATTAGAAAGAAGATATCATTGATTGTCCACTTCCAGTCCTATCAGTTTATTTTTGATCAGTGGAGGGTGAAACAAAGTGGATAGAGTGGCCATGTGCTCTCTTTTCAGGGAGGTCCATTCCACATTAGAGTTATTTGCAAGAACGAACATTTTACACTGAATTATTTGGAGGGTGGAAGCATTATTTCTACCTTAGTCCCTGGAAGGTAGAAATGACAGGGCACTAGAATGCAATGAGGGCTCTTAACCCTTTTTCCCTTGGCTATGTTGGATGGTGTTTATTGGTCCTGAAGGCCAAATATCTGAAGGGCAAAATGTTTCTCAGTCACTGTCTTGTGCACATAGTTCTGTGTTTGACCCTATTTCCAAAGATGGTAGGCAGTTTGGGTCTAAACCAGGAGTTCCTAAACTTTTTGCACCACAGGCCAGTCACACGGTTGAGCAGGCTGGTCACATGGTTCTTCCCACCATAAACATTGCCATAAATGCATGCGTGTGCATATTTATGCATGTGCGGGCACATTTTATGGCTGTTGCAAATGCGCCTGCTTCTGCTTCCGGGAGTGGCGAGGGAGGCAGCAGACCACATGAAATGGTGCCATGGGCCGGAGCCAGCCTGCGGGGGCTGCAGTTTGGCCATCCCTTGTCTAAACCATTTGGGGATGGGCTAAAACAAGAGCTCCAAATGATGTTGAGCTGCAATTGGATGCCCTAGCCCCATGAGGTCAAACCTTGGCACTCCAGCTGTTCTTGGAGTTCAATACGCACAGTAAACCCATTCGTCTGGATTCACAGAGACGCGGGCTTCTGGATATTGAAGTCCAAGAACAGCTGGAGTGCCAAGATTCACCATCACTGCCCTAGCCAGTAATAACAATAGTGAAGAATGCTGGAAATTGCAGTCAAACAACATCTGGTTGGCTGCCCTTTGCCCAATCACGTTTCATGTTCTTGTTTGGCTGTGTATAACCCCTGGTAGGAATTAACACTCCAGCCCTATGGCTCTGTGTCCTTTAAAGTTTCATCCAAAAACAGCTTTAACACATAACCCTGAAGTAGTTCATCATGGCATCAGTCTTGCCCTTAGTAGAAGTTTCCTCATTTACTAGCAGCCCCATTCCTTTGACTTCTTAAAATGTTTTCTTGTAGAGCTGCCAGACATTTGAAAACCAACAGTGTCCCTGAAGAATAATGGGTTAGAGGTAACCTCTTTAAAGCAGGGGGATATTTTTCTTTTAACTAAGGCTATTGCTTACCCATACAGTAAGAAACTCATTAATCTTGTAGCTGTTAAATATACATATACAGTATAAGGAAAAATAATTTAATATAAAGTGTCCCCAACTACCAGGAAACTGAATCAATGAAAAACCATCTTCCTAATTGTTATGTACTGAAAAAATGTCTGGTTTTTCAAGCCAAAGAAAATTTTTCAGAACAAACAATGAAATCACAATCAGTTGCCTAGAAATGTAGTTTGGTGCCATTTATTTATTTGTTTATTTATTTATTTATTGAGAGAGGAAATGGGTAACAATTCCTGAGTACAGAATGTTGCTAACAAGTTGTTTTTGTTGTTTCTACTCATATACTGTCCCATCATTGGGTGGTTTATAACGTAATTATGCAAACTACAGCTTGTTTCCTCAAAAAGCCGGGTCTTCATTTTACCAATCTTGGAAGGCTGAAAGGCTGAGTCAACTAAGTGCCCTTTGGGACTGAATCTGGATTGTGAGCAGAGTTTTGGCTGCAGTATAATAACTTAACCACTGCACCACAGATTCAACTTGTTGAATCTACATTTGCCCTTATCAGCCACAGCAGCCAAATGGAGAAGAAAGTAATGGGAAATGTTGATGCCATCACAAATTCCCTATTTTCACCCTTCGCTTCCCTTTAGAAAGGGAAGGAATTACTCTGTGGTGTGGGATAATACTCTGATATGATTCAACACTGTGGAGGGCTGCTTCAGAAGCTGCCCAATTGCTTTGGAACCTCCTGTTGTTCCCTTTAAGAACTTCAGCCATTAAATTCCAAAAATCATAGCCACTGATGGAGTGGAGAAGTTAAACACAGCTCCTGGTAAATGTTCCTCCCCAAACTAGCCTGTGGGAAGAGAAAACGCTTCCTCTTTTGGCTGATGCTGGTTGTAGATATGAGAAGTGAAACTCAATAATTGTAGATGATGCGTGCATCAAGATTTATATGACCATGGGTCAGTTCTTTAGCTGCAGAAACTGCTGTGAGATACACTAATGCCCCACGAAAGAAAACAAAAAATAACAACACATAATTCTGGAAAAAATAAAATATGAAGTATATGGACATGCATTTCTGGTTTGGTTTGGTTTGGTTTGTGGAGCTTTAAGTGAGTTACTTGAAAACTGCCAGCCATGAACCCTATTAAGACATTACATTTTGAGAAAGCTTGCCACATTGCCAAGGGAGTCTTCTAGCAAAATGCACTCCATGTCACCTGCCTATAAGTGGAGAGTGAGGAATCTGTAGAAGGAAAGCACTGCTGTTCATGTGGGCAATCCCCGTGATTCTGGTCCCTGAAAAATCTGGATCCCAAACAAAGAGCATTCATGGGTCTCCCACTTTGATCTCTTGGCCACCCAGTTGTAAGTGGGTGATGAAATTGGAGATAGAAGAGACAGGGTTTCAATGTTTCCTTCTATGGGTGGGTCTTCTTCTTCTTCTCCGTCTAGGTCAGTTGCAAAAGTGCCAAAATGAATCCACCTTTTGGTGAGTCCATTCCATTGTTCCTTTTGCCTAACCTAGTGTTAGAAAGATTAGCCAGCACAACAACATTGCCATTGCCCGGCGTACACCCAATTGTGGTTCAAAAATACCACGGTCTTTATGTGGAGAATGTTCTCAAATTATAATGCCTGAATAGGGCTGTGGAAACTTGCAGAAATTAAGATGGTTTGGGTTTTTAAAAATGTTGAGTTTGGGGTGAAAGTTCCAGGGGCTGATAGGGTTTAGAAATCTCCTGGAGATGGCATGTGACCTATCACCTGTTATCTCATAGGTAAAGATAAGCTGGTATTTTGTTGGAAACCCTTTTCACAGAAACATGAGTTCTAAACGAATGAAAAAGACAAGTGCTTCTTTAGGAACTGCCATTCCTTACCCCTCAATGGTCAACAGTCTTTGCTGATATTGTCACTTAAATGTGTTTCTGGTGTTTTCTACCTCTCTGTCAAGGTTGCCAACCTTGGCCTTCAAAGTTGGCATCACAATGGAAGGCGTGACAGACCGGGGTCGTGGAAGACAGAGCCAAAACAGTGTTTGCTAGGGGCTGCGGTGGCTTAGTGGTTAAGAAGCTCGCCTTGTTCGCTGGATGGCTGGCAAGTCAGCAGTTTGAGATCTGGGTACTGCATGATGGGTTGAGTGCCCATCTCTGTCCCAGCTCTTGGGGATATGAAAGGAACCTCATTTGGGTGTCCCCTGAGTGGGGTTTCTTCCGCATAAATCCTTTCAACCCAGAATGATTTCTGACACAAAATTATTATTATAACAGTGTTTGCTAAAGTTCATAATTGAGGTGGAGTGGTAGAAACTAGAAAGGAAAAATTGTCCTTTTTTATACTACAACTGCCAGGAAAAGACAGAAGGAGAAATTCTGGGGTTCATTGTTAGAAGGAAATTCCCCCTTCTCTTTTTGGTAACCAGTGGATAACAAGTGGAGCCAGGAAAGGAGTTGACCAATGTTTCCCAACCTTTGGTTTTTGAACTTCAATTCCCAGAAGCCTAAGTCAATTCCCTAAAGCTCTGATCAGCCAATGGACTGACTTAGGCTTCTGGGAATTGAGGCCCCCCTTGTGGGGCCAGGGGCCTACTTTGGGAAACACTGGAGTAGAGTGTGTGAAATATAAAACATAGGTAAATCGTCTAGCAAAACCATGCAGGTCATCTTGAACTAATTAATCTGGTGTCCACTGATCTTTTAGAGCAGGGGTCCCCAACCTTTTCAGGGGGTTGGGGAGGCCACACTCTCTCAGTCAGCTTCAAGGGCCAGGTGGCCATTTCCCCCTGCCTGCATGATGGGTTTTTTTGGCCATTTTGTCCCAACAGCTTCAAAGGGATGGCCATTTTGTTTCTCAAATACCCTTGGAGAGGTGGGGGCCACATGAAATGGCACACAAAATCATTGTCTCAGCATCTCCAGACACAATTTTGCAGGACATGTCAATGAAATTTGGCTGGGTCTCCTAGTCCCCATACTTTGTTTTTCCGTAGCTGGAAGAGATCTCACTGTTTCTTGCATTTTTCCTGTATCTTCCATTTTTTGCTGAAATGCACAAATTGGGAGAAATTGTGTTTTAGGAGAACAAATTGAATGGGGCACTAAAAGGCTCTTTATGTTTAATTTTACTGCTGTTTCTAGAATAAAATGCAAATAACTTTGTTGGCTAAGCATTTCTAAGATTGCAACAAACCGGGGGTGGTGCTGTATTTTTACCATTTCCCCTCTGCTGCAGTCCCAGGGCTCCTAAAATGGATATCAGTCTGAGATTTCTTCCTAAGGTAGTGCACTCCATAATTCTGTTCTTTAGCCCAAGTTTGATGCTAGTGATGGATTAGAAACTGGACATTTCTCATAGTTGAGATTCCAGTTGAACACATTCTCAATGGCATGGGACCATGCATTGTCCTTTCACATAGCGTAGTGATGGCAAACCTTGGCACTCCAACTGTTCTTGAACTTCAATTCCCAGAAGCCCTGATCAGCAGGATATATGACTTGGGTTTCTGGTAATTGAAATCCAAGAACACCTGGAGTACCAAGGTTCACCATCACTGACCTAGGCTTTCACCAACAACAGATACTACAAAAATGCCATGGCAACTGTAGAGGTTTTCTGTGGTGCTGGAAGATGCCAGAATGTCTTCTTGGACCAAATGCCCCCTCCTTGATGTGTCTTCTTTATCTTCAACACAAGAAGAAACAGCATTTTCCCCCAGTTGTGGTTAGATTTGGTGGTGGTCTTATACTGGCAAAGACACTCATAGCAGCAGCCAGGCAGATGGGAGTGTAAAGGGGGAGGATTAGATCCTGGAACTGTCCTGACATCCTGCCTTACTTCTGTCCTGGCCCATCAGATCCAAGTTCTGAGTTTCTCTTGAGATAATAATAATAATTTTATGTCAGAAATTATTCTGGGTTGAAAGGATTTTTGCTGGAGAAACTCTTCTCAGGGGATGCCCAAATGAGGCTACTTTCATGTCCCCAAGAGCTAGAACAGAGATGGAGACTCAATCCATCATGCGATACCTGGGTCTCTAACTGCTGACTTGCTGGTCTCCCAGCTAACAAGATGAGCTTCTTAACCACTGAGCCACCACACTCCCTTCTCTTGAGATGAAAACCACTGAATCTCAACAGAGAGGACAAAGAATAATGTCTAAATTGACTCCAGCCATGAAGCTCTTTAATGTTCATTTTAAAAGTAGCCTATTATCTATTCGGAAGCTTAGTGTTCTGTATCTTTTTTATTCCTACTTTCATTATTCTGTAAAACATCATGTGTACCAAAGACAGCAAGCAAAGAAGAAAGCAATGTGGTTTTGTTATATTTGTGTCCTTTCCCTGCTCATGCAGCAGTGCTGTGGCTCCTTCAACAGAACCTGCTCCCATTCTACTGAAATCCATATCTCTAACAGTGGAACCCCATGGGTGTCACTAGTCACCTGGGTCTTTATCCCAAAAGTTTGCCTACCAATGGAGAAAAGCAAGCCATATGGCACTGTAATCAGTAGACCAGCAACAAAAGGTGTTTTCACATCTGCATGCATGCACTGATTTGTTTAAACAAAGCAGCTATAAAACAGGTGTTTCCCACTAGGAGACATCAGTATTCATGAATGATACAGTCCACATTGACATAGCATCTTGAGTCTTCATGGTAAGGTAGCTGATGGGTAATTTCTTTGTATGGATATATTTCAGACAATCCCTACAAGTTGCTTGAAGAAAGGTGCAGATGACACTTGACTCATGAAAAATTCTGGTTAACTGAATAACTTGGAGTCTGTTTGTAGGGATGGACTATGTGTAGGGTTCATAAGGGGGTGAGACAGAAGCATAGGCATGCACAGAAATAATTTCAAAGGCTTTTGCTTGGTTGTTCAAGTTGGAACACATGGTCAAGGGGATGATAGCTTCATGATAGCTTCATGCACTGGGAGGGATAGAACACAAATCGAGAAGCTAATGGAGATGCAACAGGAGTATTCTATTTCCTCCAGAATACCTGTTTTAGGAGGATGGTATCTACAAACTGTTATCTTATTTGTTAAATGTTTAGTGACAGAGCCATTTTTTTATTTTCATACTTGTGCTCAAGGTTGTAAGAAAAGTAATTATGTGCACAGTACAAAGAGAAATGCTATACTACTAATTGAATGGACAACTTACCTGAGCAACTATAGGAAGGCTGCTTTACACATTGGATTTTTTTTTAAAAGGCATGTATCTAGATTTTTAAAATGCATCTCAGTGTCATGTGTGAATATGACCGTGTTGTAAAATATGAATGTGATAAAACTTTCCCTTCTTAGCCTTCTGATATAATGTGGAAAGGATGTTCTGCCAAGAGAGCAAAATTCTTTGGGAGTTAGAGGCTCAGCAAGAAAGTCATACAAGAAGTGACAATAGCTAAAAAGTATAGGTTCATGTTATTTTTAATGGTGGTGGCACCATCTTCTCCTGGTTTCTTAAAGTGTTGGGGCAGCAGTAGAATATAATTGTCCATGTGGGGTCCTGAGCATAAGCATATGCATAAACATATATGGTTACAAAGTATAGAATGTGCTATGAAGGCTGATTTCAGGGCCATGATTGGCCACAATTCTCTTTTGGGTCTTCATTGGATAGCAGTGTCTTTTCTCACTGGAGTGGTCTTCTCGGTTGACTAAGACAAGCTTCACCATTGCTGTTGTCACCCAGCCTCAGAAATCCTTCAAATTTTCCTTCTGATGAATTCATATACATATATTAAACTTAAGTATCTTGGTCATAATGGGAATGAGGCATGCTCATGTGTGTTTTCATGTGCTGTTGCTTTTGCATTCATTGCTCAGAACTTTTACATTTCCTTTCACTCACCTCCCGACCCAACACAACTCAGAGGAAATCAGTCACATCATCTTCAACCACATCATGGCAGGAAGAAAGTGGGGAGGGGAGAAATGGAAGAACAATAAAACAAAACTCTAATGAAGGTGCATGGTGCTCATGAAGTAGATGTTCTTTGTGTGTTTGTTTGTTTGTCTGTTTAAAGAAAGCCAGACTATGCCATTGAAGCCAACATATTTTCATTCCAATGCATCACATCCTGGTAGGATTCATACCATTCTTAAATATTCATTTCCTGAACTACTATAATTTGAAGGCCTAGTAAAGGATGTTAGCTTAGAGATATGGATGTTGGTGGTTGAGTCTCCATCTTGATATTAAATACTTTTTCCCATGGTGTGGTAATTGAAATGGTGGTTTCTTTGCAGGTTTTCCACATTGAGACTAAATTACCTGTTTCAAAACACCTTGGCTGCCTTCTGTCCTCTTCTCCCCTCATTTCCCTATACACTTTTGATATCATACTCTACTACTTTATTTCCTCATTCCTTTATTTAGCTGTGCCTCTCATTAACATCTGCAGGGTGGGTGGGTGGGTGATGGGCATCTATAAATGTTCTGTTTAAGCCCACAGGTGTCCTTTTTCATAGCTGGATCTGGAAATGTGACTTTATTTATGCATTTTGTTTTATTCATTTGGTGAAGCGCAAGAACACAAATTGGCTTAAAGTTAGAGAGAAGATGGGGGAAATTGTATTGCTGGCAGGGATGGTGTTACCAACTAAAACAGAGCTACAGACACACTCTGTTATACAATCAGCAAAACCAGCATAGGCTGAAAACATTCCAACTCGTATGCTCCCATTTTCTCTCTGCATCCACCGACACCAAGACAACTGATTTGAAACAAAACAGAAATCGTATTCTGTCTCTGTATATGGTATTTTGTGTTTGTTTGTTTTTTTGCTTTGTAGTAACACAGGTTGGTGTGTCCCAGGGACATAACATGTGTCCGGACCCTGGGATTCCAGATCAAGGCAAAATAATAGGCGATGATTTCAGGTAAGGACGGATGTTTTTCTCTTTTCTCTCCACCCCAACTTTTCCTTTCAGTCCCCCCCTCCCCCAGATTTCTCAGGCTACCCAAAAGCCAAAGAAAGAATTGTATTCCCAACTTTGCCTCCCTCCACTTTTGTTCGAAAATCACATTCAGGGCTGACCAATGAAAACCTTCTGTCCATTGCACAGAATCCATTTTTAGCATTCAAGGCTGACTTGCACTTAGATGGGTTTTTAAAGGGTTAGTCATATTTTGGGTGTACAAAATGGAGATTAGGTCAATATCAGTTTCCAGATACTTTACAAGAAGGTGGCTGACAATGATTTCCAAATATAGATGTCCAAAAGTCAACAGAGCTCAATTTGCAGAAGATTTGATCAGAAATACGAAGAGTTTTTGGTCTTAGATTACCCGAGTTTGGAGACAACAGGGTTATTGCCTTAATGCCTTGGCTCTAAGCTTTCCATATCTGATGGGCCACTGCTGGATGAAGGGTATAGAACTGGATGGAGCAGGAGTCCGATTCAGCACAGGTCTTACATTCTTAGAGTAGCACCACCATTTTGTTAATATCTCTATGAATATGTCATATAATAACGTGCCTGCTAAAAAGAGGCAGAACCTTGATCTAAATGACTCCAAAATAATTGGATTTTTCTGTAAATTGTTATTTGTATCTTTTGAGATCATCCTTACATGCAGTTTAGTGATGGGATTTGATTCCAATTCCCATGGTGTTTTTGACAAACAAACCATTCTTATCTACCAAATACTTTGTATCTTTTTCCTGAAGGCAGATGATTGATATTCAGATTTCACCAATAGGATAACTATAGTGTTAACGAAGCCCTTACTTAGATAAGATGAGCTCAACAATTCTTTGTTCCAAGTAAACCTGCTTTGGAGTCCAGCTCCAAATCAGGATGAATTCACGGGATATTGCAAGTCAGATTTGAGACTGGTCTCATATGCCAGTTAGTTGTGTGACCCCAACTAGTGTGATAAGAACATTTGTGTTTGCACCAGTTTGGAGTGGGATTAACAGTAAGTAGATGTTGTCTGTTTATCTTGTGAACAGACCAAGTTATGAGAATTCATGGTGCCTAGAAACATGCTTCTGTTGCAAAAGAGATGTAGTGCTTTCTGTGGGTGGTCTATGATGCAAAGAATAGGACATTTAGCCCTGAAATTTGAGCAGAGCAGAATACATCCCTGCCAGAATTGCAGCCTAGTTCCTGATGTCCATTCATTTCTCTTCAAAGCCAGTGTGATGCCGTGTCAGACAAGGTTTCCAGAGATCTGGGTTTAAATCCCAACTCAGCCATGGTAACTTATTGGTGCTGACAATGGTAAACCATTCCTTAAACATGTCACATACCTTGAAATCATGTCAGGGTCACTGTAAGTCTGAAGCAAATTGATAGCAACCACCTCCACTTCAGCAGTTGTTTACTATAAGGAATTTTTTTTACACTGATTTATCTGCCAAAAGATCTCAGAGATCTGCAGAGGATTCAGGGATGAATTCTGATCAGGTATGAGGGAAAAGGTCAAGTCACCAGATGGACCAAGTTCAACTCTTCTGAAAGTTTGCCTGTTGTTTATGACCTTCTCAGTAAAGAGCTCCTAATACAATCTGAAAGACATTCAGGATTGCCTAGAACAGATTTTGAAATTACAGATAGTTTTCCAAGCAGTCTCCCATCTTTAATCATGCCCAGAAAAACTGAAGCTGTTACTTTCAGAATACTCAACACACATCCAAATAATACTCTAACTCACAGTTGAGGTATGATTGCCTTTTTAGTTCATGTTTGCTCCCAGTGTTGGAAAGGAGAACATGCTGAACATTTAAACAAGATAGTTTTAAAAAGGGGGATAAAATATACAATAGACATCCCATACCTGTGGGGAATACATTCCAAGATCTTCCATGGTTGCCTGAAATCACAGAAAACCACGGACCCTATAATTACAGCACACATGCCTACACCACCCAAGCAGGGAATGACGTGCAAATGCCTCCATCAGTCTTTCAGTTGCACCCACAAAATGGCTCATATATAAACACAGTCCATTCTTTCTCAACATTACATTGTAGATAGTGTCTTCTAGTGGCCAGCTCTAGTAATACATCTTGGAACTACATACATATTATGTACTGTATTTCAAAACTTGTAGTCACTATGGACTTGAAGTTAAGGTTTTCCCTAGGCATACCCATTCCATTTGATTTCTTAGGATGCCTACAGCTTCATATGTGATATCTGTATAGAGGTTTATCACTCTACATTTAATTTTTTTGAGCTTCTCTTCATCTACTCCCATTCAGGAATTACAAACTCTGGTGGTCCCAGCACATTTATCATGGAGTATCTTACTCCTCTGCTCTCTATCTTTGCTTTATTTTCATGATCACTACCAAGTCTTAAGTGTTCCTGTTTATTTAGGTCTATATGTGGTCAAAGACATAGATTTTGCCAGAGTATGCATGTGAACAGGGACCACTCTATTTCAGATTCAGTAGTGTTTGCATGAAGACCTGAACAATGAAAGAGTAGGATTGAGTGTTTCTCTGTAGGTGAATTGAA
Source organism: Furcifer pardalis (assembly GCA_030440675.1). Lineage (NCBI taxonomy): Eukaryota > Metazoa > Chordata > Lepidosauria > Squamata > Chamaeleonidae > Furcifer > Furcifer pardalis. The sequence goes on along the minus strand of CP126890.1, from coordinate 300,101,454 downwards.
ACTACTGGGTTCCACAATGCCATATTTCTCTTCCACTCTTCCTCCCTATTCAATTTTTGTTTTGGAGTGACCACTCTAACCATAATGAAAACATCAATTTTAATGTGAGATCTCAATGATGGGTTGAAGGTAGATCTGAACCCACATCTTCCAACTGGATCTCCAAATGTTGCATAGTTAAGTTTACCGACATGACTCTGGACTGATTAAGTTGTGTTCCTACACAATACCTACAATCTCAAATAGCATTGTTGCTTGTGTAAATAGACTCAGATCACAGATTATTGCCAGAGCTCACGTAGATCCAGTTGATCCATGAATGGTGGCCATGAGTTTTCCCAAGTGCTCAGAAAGAAAATGGCAAGCTACTCTTTAGGAATCAGCCCTCTTTCAGTCCCACCTTTACAATCGTGGGAATTACTTCCCTTCATTACCTGGCAATTGCTTGCCTTTTTGTATGAAGGAAGCAGATTGGATTCTTTGCATTGGATATATGAGTGGAGAAATGGTTTGGGGTGTGCAGATCGATATTTAATTTTACTTCTCTCTTGACCACTGCTTTGTTTGCTAAAAATGTATTTCCATTTTCACCCCCAATCCATCTTCTTGCTCCTGAAATCTGGAATTGAACCAAAGGAATTATGAAGCAGGAATGTAATGCAACAGGGATATGTAAAGATACCAGCTGCCAACATTCAAAGGCATTTGCTGACCCTTTTCTGCTGATACATGAAATGTACCAAATTCCTTAATATGGAAGCAGACCATGGAAAACATTAGCCAAGGATCTCTCCCAGTTCGACCCAGAGCTTAATCATATAATCCCCTGGCCAGGATGGCTGGGAATCAGACAACTGTGAAGTGTAGCCCAAAACAGTAACATATCCAAGTTCTGAATTGGCCGTTGACCGAGGAAACACAGAATAGAATGCAGTGAGCTGATTTCTGTGCTAACTAAGCAATTACGTTTTGCTTTATTCTTGCTGAAAGACTTTATGTCAGTGTTTTGGATAGGCCAGATAATACACACCTTTCTGACTTGAGCCCTTCCAAAACATCCAAAATCTTTTTCCTTCAAAAGTCTTAAAGACACCTTCGGGGGGGGGGGAATCCTCCTAAAGCCCTCATGAGATTCACAGTGCAATCCTTTTTGAGTGCACTCAAAATTAAAACCCCATTAAACTCAATGGGACTTGTTTCCAGGTGAGTACATGTTGGATTGCAGTGCAAAATGGTAGTGAAAATGTGCTGATGGAGATAACTTGAGACATTAAAGCAGTGATGGCGAACCTTGGCACTCCAGGTGTTCTTGGACTTCAGTTACCAGATGCCCGAGTCAACACTCCTGCTGATCAGGGCTTCTGGGAATTGAAGTTCAAGAACAGCTGGAGTGCCAAGGTTAGCCATCACTGCACTAAATAATGGAATATTCTGGCAGTAGCATTCTTCAAATCAATGGGTATCTAGCTAGACATCAGCATTTGATTATGCAACTTCTTTGTCCACAAACCCTGCATTCTAGATTTTTAGATTGAGAGTCAATGTATGTTTTTGACTAAATTTGAATTATGTATGTATACTGGTGCATCCTCTTTGCTCATCTGGACATACTTTTAGCATATGCAGTGGTTTCTTCCTTTTTTATAGGCACAGAACAGTTAGAGTGTGATTCAATAGCCTCCAGAGTAAGGTGAGGAGCACTGGTTCAGACCAGACCAGGGTTCCTCAAACTTTGCTCTCCAGATGTTCTTGGACTTCAATTACCAGAAGCCCAAGTCAGCTCTTCTGCTGTTTCAGCTGCTATGGGGATTACATCCAAGCTCAAGAAAGCCAGTGGGAATGTCAGATGATATCATAACCTCTGATAATCAGGACATCCCAATACAGTACTTTGATTTTTCAGGCCCTGGCTTCACTGCACCACTACCTACAATAAATGGCCAACCCTCCCAACAAATTATCTCAGCAGAAACCATTGACCTGAAATCTATCTTATCTGTCCTGGTGCTGGTTCCCAGGCTTAAAAGAGCATCATTTCTATCTTCCAGGTTAGGGTCCAGTGTCCAGTTCTCCTGCAACGAAGGCTATGATTTGCAAGGCTCCAAAAGCATCACCTGCAAGAAGCTGAGTGGGATGATAGCAGCCTGGAGTGACCAGAGGCCAGTGTGTCGAGGTATGGAATCTGGATCCATGGGATGTCAAATCCTACAGGCTCCACTGAAATTCATTGCAAATGGCACATTCTAGTCTAGGGGTTTGTAAACTTTGCTCTCTGGGTGTTCATGGACTTCAATCAGTGGTGGTATGTCAAAAATTTTACTACCCCACCGTGACGTCATCACAGTGTGGGTGGAGCTAACATCATGATGTCATGGGCGGGGCCAAATAAAAAATTAAAAAATACAAAATAATAAAAATAAAATAAAAAATAAGCACACACACAACACAAACCTGTAAATAAATTAAATAAATGAATAAATAAAATAAAAATACAATAAAATACAGCAACCCACCCAATCACCCACCCACCCACCCCAAATACAAATTAACCAGAGCTTTTAAACCAGAGCTTAAAGCTTATTCTGGCTAATCTTTCTCACACTAGGTCAGATGGAAGGAAATACAGAATGAACTCACCACAAGATGGCTTCATTTTGGCAATTTTCAACTTTTCAACAGTTAGTTGGGTACTAAGTTTTTGCCTAACCAGTTCTCTAGGATAATATGCCTTAATGTAAATGTAAAACACCTGTACCTCCTTAAGGGTTCTCCAACTGGAACAGCAATTGGAACAGCACAGGTGTAGCTTATTGATGAGGTAACTCCAAGACTTTGCTTAAAAACCCCAAGCCAGGCCTGCCGGCCACCAGGCCTTTTTAGGAACTGTGGTAGTATGTCAATATAGGTAAAAGTATTAAATATGCATTAAAATACTGTACACACAGACACACCACAGCCAAAGGTAAGTTGAGTCACTTACCCTGAGGAGCAGGCTATAGGGAGCTTCAGGCTAGCAGCTTCTCTTCCTCCTCCCCACTTGGGAGGACAGCAAGGAGGCCATGCATATGCGCCAAGCACTGTAGGGGTGCATGCACACCAAGTGAAAAGGTAAGCCCCGAAGGTGGTTCCCCCCAAAAGCTACTACTGGTTCTCCGGGACACTGGGAAAAGTTACTACCGGTTCTGGAGAACTGGTGAGAACCTGTTACATCCCATCACTGACTTCAATTATCAGACGCTCAAGTCAGCAAACCTGCTAATCAGGGCTTCTGGGAGTTGAAGTCCAAGAACATCTGGAGAGCCAAGTTTACAGACCCCTATACTAGTGGGTTAATTATAAGCAAAGAAATCTGGGTGGGGACAGGAAGTAATGCTCCTGTTTTCTATTGGGAAATCACCTTATAGGGGTCAGCTTTGCAGCATTAGAGGTGTTGGCCATTAAGTCTTCAACACACATAACTGATGAAAAGACTGTAGAGAGCTTAATCATTGGTCTTTGAAGATTAGTTCCCTCCAGAAGAGAGTGAGATGAAGAGGTCTTTTCCTTACTCCCCAACTCTCTGTAATTTGTGCGAAATAAATGTACTTTTCTCACTCTTTAAAAAGCTAAATGGAAGAAGATCAAAAATTCAGAAGAACAGATTGGTTCTTCAGAAAGACACCAATAATCTATCTAATGCCCAAACTTTTCAGGCCATGGGCCGGTCATGTGTTTCAGTGGGCTGGTCACATGGTTCCTCCCACTGGAAACAGAAGTAAAATGTGCCCTTGCATGTGCAAATGCTCTGTAAATTTATTTTATTTTATTTTATTTTACAGACTTATATGTTGCTCTCTTCAAAGAAACACAGCGGTCATAAACACATTTACAACAGCCACATGCACATTTACAGCGGCATTCTGCACATGTGTGGGTGCGTTTTACTTCTGCTTCCAGGAGTGTAGCGGGTAGCGAAAGCTGGATGAATTGGCATTGGGGCTGAATCTGGCCCTCAGGCACCCCAATCTAGTCCTTCTTTATATCCAAATTTTAGAATTTCTGAACAATTGGTGCAAAATTATACAAAAATGGGGGATTTTGTGCAAAAGCTGACAATTTTTGGGCAACTTTATTATTCTCACCAATGAATGAACCTAAACCAAACATGCAAGAACATTTCTTGCCACAGTTGCTGGAAAGGTGGAGAACACAGCAATCCTTTGCATCCTATTTCTAACATTCCAGGTATTGAGAAAGAAATTATTTAATTTATTTTAAATAAGAAAAAAATGATATTTTTTTTAAAAAAAACATAATAGCAACTAACTACAGTACATTTGGGGCACCAGGGCTTCTGGGAATTGAAGTTCAAGAATAGCTGGAGTGCCCAGGTTCTCCATCACTGGCCTATATACTTCCTCTTGCTGGAAAAGAACCTGAAAATTGTTCATGACCTCTCAAAGCTGCCTTTAGTGATTCTGAATCCAAAATGAAATTTGATTCTGACATCTGAGCTGGCAGGTATTCCCTATAACTCCAAAAAAGAGAATTTTCCCCCTTCTCTAAATATGTTTCTCATATCTTCTTAAATTTTATTTTCTCTCTCTCTCTCTCTCATTTTTTCTTTCTCTGGTTTATTCAAAATGTTCTCCAGAATTGCTGACACCTCCACTGCCCCACAATCTGTGAAAAAACCAGGCTTAATGCAACTGCCTCCTGTTAAATATTAACTGTGTTGGGGACTAATGAGGCCTTCAGGCTGAGTGTGGGTGAAGGAATTTGCAACTCCCCTTCCTTGCTATGGGGAAACTGTACGGATCTAATAGAGTTGCCAAGAATCTACTTATTAGCCAACAGTGGGCATCTGTTTCTTCTTCTGTGCCACCTTTCTGTTTTGTTTGGGGGGGGGGGGAGTTTCAGGGGGTTGGTAGAAATGTATTCCATCTGGCTTGAAATGTCTATATGTACACTCAACCTGTTTCAAACTTCTGCCAGGGCTGGATTCAATACAAAATGTGGAACATTTCTCTCAGCCCTTGAGAACCCCAGCTCTGTTTAATATTTATTTCATTTATGATGTTTAGGGGAGAAAAGTAATGCTTCTACAGTTCTACCCCCTGGGGCTATGGCATAAGAATCCTTAGATGCACTGGTGGGAAATGGCTCCAGGATTCGACCACAAGACTTCGGTCTATAATCTGGATTTTTTTAATGGCATGATTGTATAATTTTTGAAATCATCTGATTTCTTTTAATTTATGAAATTTACCAGACAATTCCATATGTTTCTGCTTAATGTTTATTTCGAAAGCGCATACTCTCTGCTAATTGGAGAGAAGACTGCAGCTTCCTCAAGGGTTATACTAAAGCCATGATGGTGAACCTTGGCATGCCAGGTGTTCTTGGACTTCAATTCCCAGAAACCCAAGTCAGCTCTCCTGCTGATCAGGGCTTCTGGGAATTGAAGTTTAAGAATAGCTGGCGTGCCAAGGTTCGCCATCACTGTACTAAAGGGATAAGGAAGGAAAACAAATCTACAGCTCATTAAAATTCACCCTGATCATTTGTTGATTTGCTAGAGCAGGGGTGCCCAAACACGTGGGCTGGTCACATAGTTGAGCATGCCAGTCACATGATTTCTCCCACCAGAAGCAGAAATAAAAATGCATGTGCACATAATGCACCTGTGCATGCACACAACACTGCCATAAATGACCCATGGCTGTCATAAATACATTCACGACAGCCACAAACCATTTGTGGCAACATTATGTGCATGCATGGGTGCATTATGTGCATTAGTGTTTTACTTCCACTTCCAGGAGTAGTGAGGGTTCCGTGGGCCAGATGATTTGGCACCACAGGCCAGATCTGGGCCATAGTTTGGGCACCCCTGTGCTAGAGTAAACAGCATGTTTAGTTTTCATGGCTAATTGTTCCATGCTGTTCAAGCCAAATATTTTTAGACATTTTCCCTATGTTGTCATTTTTCTTATGTTGTAAATTTACAAATTTACAGGGGTGTGGAAGGTGTGGCTTTCCAGGCATTTTTGGACTACAGTACCCTCCTCTAATGATGATGTAGTGCACAAATACATGAAAAGGCTGTGCTTTCTCCATTCTTGCTTCCACATAGGGCTTGATGTTTAGGTTGAACATGAGAACTGATCCTCTCTTATGGAAACTTACCTAGAGAGTTACAAGCCTACACAGTCCTTGACCCAACAACTTGAACCAAGCCTGGCCACTGTGTGTTAAACTCTACCAGGTGCTTGGTTGTCCTTTTCTTTCCCAATCTGTTTACCAAGCCTCAGGCAGCAAACAAACATGGGAGGTTTGCACTGAGCCCTTATGTATCTCCATACATGGCTAAGAGATACCTTTGTTTTTTCCACTGTGTATGTGGCAATGTCTAGTTGAAGATGAGTATGAAAATCATTGGGTTTGCAGTTCTGTTTAAGTGCACCAAATTCAAATTTTCTGAAAGCAAAGATGAAATGGGATCCCCTGAGATCTAAAATCTATGCTTTTATAAAGTTGGTGATGCAGATTCAGAGGAAAAGCATCCTATATTTGGAGCCTCTATTTGCTATGGAGTTAGAAGATATAGATTGGTGGGGAAGAACTACACACATTTAAAATATAAATCCATTGGAAGCTGTGATCCAAGTGCTCTATTTGGGGGAAATGTGCATAAAAATGTGCTGTTGTGTGCAGAAGCTGTGTGTCTCAATTGGCATATATTTGAAGTAGAAAAGATCTTAGGTTTTGAAAAAACATTCCCACTAATATGTACAAATTTGTGCAGATTTTTATGTGGACAAGGACTGTGGTGACTCAAATGGTTAAGATGCTGAACTTGATAACTGGAAGGTTGGAGTTCGATGCCCAAGTACTGCACAATGAAGTGAGCTCCCATCTCTGTCCCAGCTCCTGCCAACCTAGCAGTTCGAAAGCAAGAAATTGCAAGTAGATAAATAGGGACCACTTTGGCGGGAAGGTAAACTGTGTTCAGTGCACTCCGGTGTCTAGTCATGCCTGTCACATGTGCATGGAAACATCTGCAGACACAGACAGCGCTGACATTTTGGCTATAAACAGAGTTGAGCACTGAACCCTAGAGTCAGATATGACTGGTTTTTGAGCAAGGGCGACCTTTACCTTTAATGTGGATGCACACACCAGTTGGCAAACCAGGGTGGGGGGAAATCAGCCAGGTTAAATGAGAATGAAATTGAACTAAATAAGTTATATCATTCCTACTGTAGATGCCTTCAAGTATGTTGGTTGTGTGATCCCAAGGCATGATTGATGGTTCAATGGTCTCCAGTAAATTATGTGCCTCTTCCTTCCTAGTTACCTAATGAAAAACCAACCCTCACAAAGACTTCTCTCGATACATGTTTCCTTTTTCTTCTTTCTCCCCCCATACTCACAGCTAGGATGTGTGACACATACCTCCGAGGCCCCAGCGGCGTTATCACGTCCCCCAACTATCCCATTCAGTACGATAACAATGCTTACTGCGTGTGGGTGATAACAGCAGTCAACCCAGCCAAGGTAGGTCCAGTTGTTTCAATGCCAGGAGGTTGAGTGTGTGCTCTGCCTGGGAGAATCTGATCATTTGAGAGGGGTGTGTGTGTGTGTGTGTGTTTCATATTGTGCAATGAGACTGGAGGAGATAGAAATGCAATATTGTATGGCTAAAATGTCTTTATAGGGTCATCCATAGGGTATCCACAGAATACAATCAACTGAAGGTTTTACTATGGATTCTCTGTGTATTTGTGTGTGTTTGAGACAGACAAACAGGCAGAAGACAGACAGACAGATTAATGCCCTGTTATATGTACAGAAAAGATCTAGCAAATGGCTGAGATAACCCTATAGCCTGTTCCTAGTCAAAAATAGTCTAATCATTTTAATTTGTTTGAATTTCATTCATTGATTCATTCATTCAATTCCATTTTTATACCACCCATCTGGGATATTTCACACTCTTTATTATCTATATTTCATAAAATCCATAATTTTAAACTGTTCAAATAGCACAGGCGTTTCCAAACTTTTTGTGCCATTGGCCAGTCACATGGTTGAGCGAGCCGGTCACATGGTTCCCCCCACTGGAAGTGGAAGTAAAACATGCCACACATGTGCAGAGCACTGCCATAAATGCACCCACGGCTGTCGTAAACACGTTTAGAACAGTAGGGGTGCATTTATGGTAGTGTTTTCCACATGCATGGGCACATTTTACTTCTGCATCCAGGAGTGACAGTGTGGGCCATATGATTTGGTGCTGTGGGCTGAATCTGGCCTACAGGCCATAGTTTGGCCACCCCTGAGATAGCAGTTTAACACTCTGGTACGAATAAAGGAAAACAGTGATCCTACTTCTACAGCGGTTACTTCTTTCTTTAGTATGCAGCCTAAAATTGCTACATGTTTTACAAAAAATTATGGTATGTAGAGGTTCTGCTATTTATAATCTGAGAGTTAGAAAAAAATGACCACACTAGGGAGGGACCACACTAGGGAGGGAAAAAAGGTGAAAATGAAATATAATTAACTGAGCAAAGTAAGAGTAAAGATCTATCAAACCACCCCAAGAGAAGGGACATTTTCTACTGCCATCCCCTGCTGATAGTTAACTGAATGGTACTGTAAACCCAAGGAGGAAGGTTCAGGTATAGTCAGACAGCTAGACTAGCCCTTCCCCATCTTCTTGTGTATGTGTGACTCACATATGGATGTGTGATAAGGCAGGGCTGACCTGAGATATCCAGCTGCGTAATGCCCAGGAGCAAGGGTGACCTTGAATTTTACCTTTAGCTGCAACTTATTTTAGCGCTGCAAGTTAAAATTAGAATAGGCCTTATGAATCAATGGAAGGGGTGAAGACCTGGCTGGTGGGGCATATGTGGGGTGCGGGCCAGACAGTCAGCTTGGCCAGCTGGCTCCTTTGAATACCCCACCTCTCTCCCTGTTGTTGTTGTTTTAAACTTTTTAATCTTTTAACTTTAATTTTATTGTAAGTAATGTGTTTTTAATTGTTTTAAATTGTAAGTCGCCCTGAATCCTTGGATAAGGGTGGGGTATAAATGTAATAAAATAAAATAATAAAATAAAATGAATAAATATACTGAGGAGTTAAATCAGTAAATCCCCATTAATTTCATGGACTTGCTCAAGAATGGTTCACCATGTTATGGACTAGGGTTTGTGCCACAGAATACTGTACTGCTCTCTTGAAAGCTTGCTAGACATTTTCTCTGTGAATGATATGTTCAGTTCAAACCCCATATTGATGGGTTTCAAACAAGTGCAGCTGGGTCTACTTGATACCAGTGGTGGGCTTCAAAAAAAATTACTACCACACTGTGGGTGTGGCCAACTCTGTGAGTGTGGCCAACTCCATGGGCATGGCCAGCTCTGTGGGTGTGGCCAGGTGACTGGGTAGGCATGGTTAAACTGCTCTATTTTAATGAGTCCACTTCATCAGACCATTAGTTAGCAATTACACTTCAATGCTCTAATTTTCCTTTAACGAGTAACTGCAGCAGAGTAACTGCTGGTTCAGCCTCACCCCACTCCGGGCACCTGGACCCAGCAGCAAGGATGTTGGAGTCACGTCTGGAGTGGGGTGAGAGGAGGAGGAGGAGAAGGTGGGCAGGGCAGGGCAGGGCAGGGCAGGGCAGGGCAGTGCAGTGCAGTGGGTGGGGCCAACCAGTTTTACTACCAGTTCTCCCAAACCTGACCGAACCTTCTGGGGCCCACCCCTGCTTGTTATTACTTGAGCTCGTTGCTATTAGTGAAAGACATTGTTCCACAGTGGAAGTCTGATGTCTCCCTGCATGTTTCAATAGCTGACACTGTTCCTTAAAGTCCTTGTGGGCTTCTCTTCCCAGACAGATGAGGAAAGGCACATATGAGAAGAAGGTGGAAAACAAATCAATTCCTTTTAGCATTGGACTGTCGTTGCGAGAATCTACAAAGAGTGCAAAAAATTGAAATTCATTACTCTGTGAGAAGAGTGAACCCCATGAGCATCAAAAAGAGTGAGGGTAGACAGAGGGGATTTGTTTATATCTTGGAAGCTCAGAATCTTGGACTTTTGTATGAAAGATTGCTCTCTGAGAAGGGGGAAATGCAAATACTACACTCATAAGCTACAGATATATTTCATGTCAATATAAATCCAGTGATTGTCTCAACTAGAGTAGACCTGTAGAACAACTTGCTGAAAGATGAATCAACATTTAATGTACATTGGGAGGAAAACATGTAAATCCTGTCGGAGTAAATTTATGCTGCTGTAACCCAGATCGAGGGACTGCGGTGGCTTAGTGGTTAAGATGCTGAACTTGAAGACAGGAAGGTCAGCAGGTCAGCAGTTTGAGGCCTGAGTGCTGTGTGACAGAGTGAGTTCCTGTCTCTATCCTGGCTCCTGCCAACCTAGCAATTCAAAAGCAAGATATCACAAGTAGATAAATAGGTACCACTTCAGTGGAAATGTAAACAACATTTAGTGCACTCCAGTGTTGAGGAATTCCTGCCACATGTCCATGGAAACGTCTGCAGATGCAGACAGTGTTGGCTCTTTGGCTAGAAACAGAGATGAGCACTAGACCCTAGAGTTGGATACAACTGGCTTTTGAGCAAGAGTGACCTTTCCCTTTACTAACCTAGATCAAGTCCTGGAAATATTTAATTTGAACTAATGAAAAGGTTCCTCCCCCCCCCTTTCATATTCAGGAGATCTCTAGGGTTCCCTTTTGCCCTGGGAAGCCCTTTGGGAGTCTTAAGATGTTTAGACTATTTTTGACCAGGAGCGGGCTATTTTAATAGTATTATCTCAACTATTTACTAGACCTTAGGATGCAGGGAGAAGGCTTTAGTAGTCAAATTTTGCAGGAGGGCACTTAGAATCCTAGAATAATTGAGTTGGAAGGGGTCTACCAGGCCATTGAATCCAAACCCCTGTTCAACGCAAGAATCCAAATCAAAGCAGATCTGACAGGTGGCTGTCCAATTTTCTTTTCAATGCCTGATCCTGACAATCATCCTAGCCATTACCTCAAAGAAGAGCTCAAACATGGAGGCAGCTGTGTTGATTCATCCTCAAACCACCAACTCAAGCTGTTTCCTTTTCTGCCAGGAGCAGTTCTTGTGTAACCTAATAGGACTCAAGTGCCCAATCAAAATCACATCCCATAATATTCTGCATGACAACAGGGATAGCAGGGAACCATTGTACTGCGGTGCATTGGGCCGGAACTCAAGGGCCATTGGTTCAAACCCACCACTTGGCCACGGAAGCTAAGGTATGGAAGGGGTTAATCATTCCTTGAGCCATCTGCATACCTCAAAAACTGTATTAAGGTCTCCAGAAATTGGAAGTGACACAGAAGAAAACAAAGCTTATAACAATGCATTGTTGCTGGAGAAATCCAGCTTCCATCCCTAGCAGCGTAAAGCTTTTAGCTGAGCTCAGAGAGAGCAAAGAAATCTAAAGAAATTGCCGGATAAGAAGATTATCTCTATACAGAAAATTGCAATGCTTCAAGCCCTCGTACTACTACAACCGAGGTGAGCTGACTGTGCTCTGCAAACTGCATGTGGTCCTGCAGAGGTTGAGTTTCAACTATGTTTTAGAGCCTCTTAGCATTCCTAGATGCTTGCCCTCCCCAAAATCCAGTAATCTCTATTTTAAAATTTATATATAATCTTTAAATGCCAAATTGAGCAACTTCCAGGAGCTACACAGGTCTATTCCTGGACATCAGAGGGTTGTACTAGAGCTTCCATATATACTAGAGATATATGGGGTTCTGGTGTAGACTTCTGAAGTCCAAAGATAGACCTGCATGGTACCTGGAAGTTGCTCAACTTTATACTTGAAGATTGGATAAGACAATACTGGAGTAAACACTGCAGTGTTATTCAATTTAAACTGTTTCGTTTGCTCATAGATGAGCAGATTGACTGAGGTCCTGTCATCCATCTCAGCTCTTGCCAACCTAGCAGTTCAAAAGCAAGAAATTGCAGGTAGGATAAATAGATGCTGCTTTGGTAAGAAAGTAACAGTGTTCCTTGTGCTCTAGCATTTAGTCTTGTCTGCCACTTGACCATGGAAATGTCTGCATATGTAGACAGTAATGGCTCTTTGACTATAAATCAGGGGTTCCCAACCTACGGCCCATGAGCCAGCCGCAGCCCACTATGCCATTCCATCCAGCCCATCGCTGCCTCCGCTGCACCTGGGAGTGAAAGTGGGCGCATTTAGGTCAGCCGTAAAACACATGCGCAAAAGCACCAGCAGCTGTCATAAATGCAGACATGGGTGCACTACTACTCAGCTGTCCAGGGGCGTGGTCAGGCCCATGGCATAAAATGGTTGGCTACCCCTGCTGTAAATGGACATGAGCATCGAACCCTAGAGTCAGACATGACTGGATTTCTAGCAAGGGACTCTCTGGACACCGAACCTCAACAACAGCTACACAATTCCTTCCTGTTGATCATTTGCTTATAAAGATAAAGATAAAGGTCACCCTCGCTCGAAAGCCAGTCATATCCGACTCTAGGGTTCAGTGCTCATCTCTGTTTCATAGCCATTTTAGAGAGCGGAGCCTGCTTGAAACCTCACAAGCTCTTCATTGCCTTTTATTTCAAGTGGGTTTCTGTGATTGTTTTTAAGAACAGAGCTTCATGTCACCCATTTATCTATATTTGCCAGGAGGTTTCTTCTTATTTAATGACTCATTAATTAATTTTTAATCTTAAATTAAATGCAAAAACAAAACTGGGGCCATAAAGAGGGCAATGGAGGGAGAGAAGGAAGAAGGAAGAAAAGAATACATAAATAATTCTTGGACACCATCAGCATGTTTCTGTACGAAAAGGTTATGGTCTACAGTGTACTAAAATGTAATTAGTCATTTAATTAGGGTCAGACTTGTTGAAATGCAGTTTACTTGAGTGGACGATTTAGCTAATGATGTATGACACTTGACCACTTTTTGTTGTTTATATTAATTACATTATTCCACTACATGCTTTTTAAAATAATATTTTTGATACTTAGTAGAGATGAATTCCTTAGGCCTCTTTTTTAATCATCTGGGTGGGGGGAATAATTAAAAGATTTTTGCAAGATGTGTGACTATAGTCTTGTTCAACTGTTTGGGTCTTTTTCATATCACTGCACAACAATTTTGCTACTAGGAATAACACAAGTGATTTACATGATATTGTGCTGATTCCAAATCTGAACTCAGAATTTGCCTCTCACATATAGATTTTAAGGCATGCTGCAGCTGTTCAAATGGTTGGGAATTGGGTAATGTATTTTTACATGGCAACATTATAACAGTTGCAGCTACTGCTATGCCTCATGCTGCCTCAGTTAAATCGCGTTCCCTGTTGGCATGCATGTTCCAGCAGCGGCCAGCCATTTTTGGGCAAGTCAGTGAGCTGATGTCAGAAATAGGCATAGAAGGCGAGAGGGGCCATGGACTTGTCTCTAGCGTGAAGCCATCTTATTGGATAGTACAGCTAGGCCATAGTGAGTCTGTTTTGAGCTAAAGATGAGTAGGCACAGCTGTGTTAATAAACTAGACAATTTTTGCTACATTTGTGGCAAATATATCCTGCATGATCACCGCAAGAACCTAATCGCGGGGGGGAGATTTGCTAATTTAAGATCCTGCTGTCCTAGGCAGAATCAGATTTCAGATTTGGATTCAGCACACCTGATTTAGTATATGACATATGGATTAGACCAAGTAGCAGACAATGTTTTTTTTCCTTTGTGTTCAGCAGGTGAGAAAGCCTGCGGAGAGTTTGCCTATAACATGTTTTATTTAATACTTTAACTTTAAAATCATTACTTTTACATTGATTAGGAGGAAAAGACACAGATGCATATAATCTTTGGAAGGTCAGGGGTGGGAGTGAAAGTAATGTTAAAACTTTCCAGATGTTACTTTTTAAAATAAAGGATTAGCTGCTTCTGCACCTTCCCCCTGTTTAATCTGAATACAATAATTGTAATGTTGAACAAAGCAGGTTATTTTCAAGCTTTGAGCCCATGACATGAAGAGCATAAAGTTTATGTTCCCACACACTTCACTTGTCTAAAACTTATTTGTTTGTTTTTCATCTTCACTATGAAGAGTGTAATTACTAATTTAATGACTACAAATTGAGTTGATACAGCTGATTCCACCAGGGAGATGAACATATTGTCCATGTGTAATACATGTCTAGGGAAAAGTGATGGTAGCCTTAATTGAGTGCCAACATCCTGTATATCCACAGGCAGAGATTCAAACCCAGTTTTCTATGCACCGAGTTTGGATGGATGAATCTGCCATTATTGGTTTCTCCAACATTTAATTACATTTTAATCTCCAGTTCTTCCCATCGGCAACATGAAGAAATTTGCAAATGCTGATTGACACTTACCAAAAATTGAACTGGACTGAAATTCATACCCATCTTTAAGCTGCTAGCGTTGCTTCTGCATTTGACCTCAATGTGCCAGGGTCTTCTTTAAGGAAAAACCTATCTGAATATTGAAACCTCAAAAGACTTCTACATTCTTTAGAAGAGGACTGGAAGGAAATTTCCTCATCAGTGCTGCCCAGATACTATAGGTAGAGCCATTTCCATCATGGAGATGACCATGTTATGTTGAATATGCATTAAATATGATGCACCTGTCAGATATCAACCCTAACTCCAGGTACTATATGGCTTCCAAATGGAGAATTTATTCTTCTTAAAATAGCAGGTTCTATTCATATAATGAATAGGAACTGTGGGATCAAGTGGTTAAAATGCTGAACATGCTGGCTGGAAGGTCAGAGTTCAATTCCCGGGTACTGCATGATGGAGTGAGCTCCTGTCTCTGTCCCAGCTCCTGTCAATTTAGCAGTTTGAAAGCAAGAAATTGCAAGTAGATAGATAGGGACCAATTCGGTGGGAAGGTAAACAGTGTTCCATGCACTCTGGTGTTGAGGCATGCCTGCCACGTCTCCACGGAAACATCTGCAGAGGCAGACAGCACTAGCTTTTGGGCTATAAACAGAGATCAGCACTGAACCCTAGAGTCAGATACAACTGGCTTTCAGGCAAGGGCTACCTGTTCATATAATACTAGCATTTCCACCCACCTCCGATTCACAAAGCATTTCCTTTAGCTTTCTTCAGTTTCTCCCAAATAAAATCATTTATTATTGTTATTGTTGTTGTTGTTGTTGTTGTTAGTAGTAGTAGTAGTAGTGCTTTAACTTTCAAATTCCTTCCTAGCATTTTTCCCATGACTTTTGGTCCTCTTGAGACCAGCTATTATTTTGGCTACTGCTTCACACCAGTTGTGTTTCTTATCTGTCATAGATGTTCTTAGCAAAGTCACGTGATGAGAACTTTTCAGGTAGCCCTCAGGTAACCACCCAGATATTACATGTTAGATGGGCAGTATATAAATGAAACAAACAAACCTTATGGTCCTTTGTTACTTTTAAAATACACAAAAGATGTGATTTTTTTTATTTCCTGTAAGCAATCAGAAATTTCAGGCATCCACCTTCCTTCCTCTCCATAAAACTTTAGCCCAGATTTATATCTTCCATTTTAATATCGTCGTTAACCATTTCCAGTCTTTTAAACCTGGCAAATTAGGTGCAACTTACTTCGATAGATAGCTCAATATCTTTTGCTGCCTAAAAACAAAATCACACCCTGTGGCATATTTATCACATTGGGTACAATCTACCAGGTTGTCTTCCCCTCTTGCCTTACAGGGAAGATCAGGAATTTAATTGGACAAACTTAGTGAAGACACCTAGAGCACTCTATAGAGCCTGGTGGAAGGCATGAATATTTAAAAGACAATAAACAAAATTAGGTTCTCATTTTCCTTCTAGTGCAATTTGTCATTCACGGTAAATTATGCAATAAATGAGCTCTAATTTGCTGGTGCTTCTGTGGACCAAAGTAGCTTAGATGTAGCAGCAGACCCTGGACATAGTCCTAACTAGCTAGGCTGGCTTTAGGCTTGTTGAGCAGATTTAGGCTGGCTGAGGGTATGTTGTATCCAAACCCTGCCCATCTGGGTATGTTGTATCCAAACCCTGCCTAAGGGGGGAAAAGCAAAGGGGGAATTTAAAACCCAAAAGCTAAATACCATCACCATGGAAACTGAGTTGACAGCTAACAATCAGCAATCAGTTGCCACCACAAGAGGCTAGACTCACCTAAGGCCACTTTGCTGGTCTCAAGGGGTTTATGCCGAATCCACCTCAGTCATTCATCACCTGAAGTTAGGGCTGATTGTGCTGACAACAATATGGGTGATATAAATTATGTCCATCACTTATACCTTTTTAGGCCACAGCTAATTAACATGACTCTTGGAGCGCTCAGAGTTAATCTGAGTTGACAGTGTGATGTCATATAGATCTTTGCACCTTATGTTAATTGTTAGAAAACCTATTTGAGATAGGCCATACTGTGAGATTACAGCTTCCCTAAGTGCCACTCAGTTAGAAAAAAATTGAATCTGGGTATCTTGCATTTCATCTCTATGTCCTAGTCACGCGCTTAATTTAGTCCACAGTTTCTTATGTCTTGAGTCCTATTCGGGCATTGTATAGCTGATGTTGAATGAACATTTCATTTACCATATGAGGAGGGAAACAACGAAGATGAATCTTAAAGGAAAGGTTCTTCTCACATGGAGAAGCCTTCACATGAGCAAGAAATCTGGGTCTTTCTTTGTGCAAGGTGGCAACTTTCCTCTTCATAATTATTGGTTGTCACAAAAAGGAATGAGATTGCAGAGGTGGGAGTAAGGCTAGAAACACACACACACCCTTTACATGTTTAGTAAACCATGTGCAGTGACATCTGCGAAAGTGTTGTGTCATCCCTGCAATTGGGTTCCCTCGCAACTTTCCCATTGTTTGGCGTAACCCATGTGTCTTTCATAGGTCATCAAACTCAGCTTTGAAGAATTTGATTTGGAAAGAGGATATGACACACTAACAGTGGGGGACGGAGGTCAGGTTGGAGACCAGAAGAGCGTGCTTTATGTGTAAGTACACTGGCAGTCCAAAGATCTTACAATTCTGTGAAGTTGTGGTACTGTCCACCATGGGCACTTTGGACTTGGTGGCAGAACATGTGTACCCACTTTTTGTCTGCGGAATGATTTACTGCTACAACTAGGCATAGAAAAAGATGGGTTGAATTATTGCTGTGTTGGAAGGAAGGCTATGGAATCATAGATTTTTAGTGATAGTGGACCAAAGTTAACTGGCTCAGTCTATGCAGGTATATATCATTCATTTTGCAGTCTATTAGGTAGACACTTGTAATCAGATGCTGCCTCAATTTCTTAGGTTCATAGCTGTTCCCTTGGAAAGTCTGAGTAAGATCTTTAGTTTCACTTTAGAGCCATGTTGGCAAACCTTGGCACTCCAGGTATTCTTGGACTTCAATTCCCAGAAGCCCAAGTCTCTATGAACCCGCACAAATGGGCTTACTGTGCATCATGCAGTAAACATATTCATGTGGACTCACAGAACAACTGGAGTGCAAATGTTCACCATCACTGCTTTAGAGACTCACACCAATGAGGCTGGATTGAGAGTTCTATGCCATTTCCATTAGGCTCAGTATTTTCTTACCTTGCAATATGTTAGACTCAGTGCTTTGTTCATTCACACAATTTATTACATGCACACTGTCGTACAAATAGCAGCTGTAGTTGAATACACCACAGTGTCAATATTGACTTGTTTTATGGAGTGTAAAAAGCCTCTCAGATGCTTCACATGGGATTTGTAGGCTGACGTGCTTAACTGAGAAACTGGTATCTTGACAGCAAGGTAACACCATTATATAACCATAATATAGGCAACTGAGTGTTGGGTGTTGGTAAATAACCTGACTCCCTAAAAGGGTCAATGGCTATAGGCAGGTGAGCCCCTTTAGGTGAGGTGATGGTCCCCACTGGAAACCATCACATTGGGCCCAATGGGAAAATGAGCGGAGAAGGAACCATTTCACTATTCTGATTCCCAACAGTCAGGGAGGTGGAAGAGACCATGTCAGATGGCCTGGCTGTGAAGGCACACCTTGTCAATATACTCAAGGCTGTGGTAGTCCATTGCAGTCCTGATGTCAAATCCTGCATGTCTCATTGTATACATGCCACAGGCGATGGCTCCATGATCACAGTGTGTGGGTTACTTCATGGCAAGGTGGGATCCACCTTAAACAAATTCACACCAATTACATTTTTCCTGAAAATGATTTCCAAGGGGGGAAACATATACTTGAATACGAGTAGCAGGCAGTGATGAGGCAACTGAGATTCCCTGTGGCTTCTAGGGTTGAGTGATCACAAGGTTTCATCCTTTGATTCCACAGGCAAAACAAGTTGTTCAGGGTGGTTCCAGGTCTTCTGGAACAGGGTTAGCATTTCTAGGAATGTGAGGCATATCTCAGCATTACCAGAGCTAAAAGGGCTCTTGTTAATTCAGTCTCAAAAGTAGGATAACAGTTTTTACCCCTGGTTCAAGCATCCTGGGGGGTGAGGGTGGGGGTTTGATGCTCTGAGTCAAAGAATAGTGACAAAGTTGTCTCCTTTGGTTGATGGAAAGGAAGGGGCTGCATACAGAATAAACTGTCTCTCCTCTGATGTGTCTGTCTGGGCTTTATCTCTTCTAAAAATATCTTCCTTTATAGATGCAAAATCTAAAAAATATGCCTCTTCATGCATGGATGTTCAACGCGAATTGACAGAATTAGTCAGAACACAGGAAATACTGGCTGGTGTTTACATAGTTGGTGGCATACATCTGGTATAGGGTTTCCCCAGAAATAAAGTCTGTTTGTTTATTCTCTTGATTACTTAGGCTACAAACCGGGCAATTGCAAATAATACTGTAGATATTAAATCTAAAGTATCCACATTCTAAGGGTAACTCGTGTTTCATAATAAATGTTCCATTTTAAGTACGACAGATGCATAGCTTGCCCCTTGACTTGGCTAGCAACAACTAGCTTCCTATATTAACTTTCCCTGGGAGATTTTGCCCATATATTCTATCTGTCTTTCATATGATTGGGGCAATCTGAAACCAGATACTGGATGTGATTGACGTCCATTATAATCCAAAATGATGGAGCCATCATCCTCTCACTAGATCTGCGGAAGTTTAAGTCTCATTTTCAAGACACTATTCTTGAAAACAGCCTAGATTATGAATTTGATCCATGGGAAGGAACCCCCCACCTGTTTCTCTGTGTCACTGAGCAATAAAATTTAATGATGCCTTAAATAATACATGCACTTTATGTAACAAATACAACAAAACTTTGGAACGACAGCTCAAAGCGAGTTTTCTGAACTGAAAGACAAGCTAAAATCAAATAAGGCTTAGGCACAGAGTTTCTTTCCGTTGCACTGAAGTCTTCTTGTTGCTTAATGGAGAACTCACAGTTATAGTCAAGGAACTGAAATGACCCCATAATGCTGTCCGGTCACTTGCTGCCAAACTGTAGTTTGAGATGACCTTGAGGCTACAAAAGCATCTAGCAAGCACTCTTTCAAACCACATTACACTAACTGCCTGGAAAAACAAGTACATTAGACTGCACCCAGACTGAATTATGGGGAACCTAATGCAATTAACAATTCCCCTTTCAACACAAAAGCAGTAACTGTACTTAGTCTTTACTTTAAGATGGATAGATAGACAGATGGATGAGTAATGCCCTGAAATATGCATTCAGTAGAGCCATCCTTGGTGTCTGGGGATGGGAGGCATTTTTTCCTTCGGAAAGATGAGTATGAACAGTTCCTCTTATGGAGACGCTGTGCCAGTTACATTCCTGTTGGGAAGACCAAAAGGAATTTAGGAGGGACAGATGTTGCAGGAAGGACACTTTGCAAGACGAAGGTGTTGTTGAGTCCAGTATGATGAGTGACTAAGAGTACCATAGGACTTGAAAAGAAATGGCAGCTTTCCTTTTCAGAAGTGGAGTTGCATTGCTAAACAGGTGCAGAAAAGAACTGATACTTAGCAGTTGTGCATTCTGCCCTCAGTGTTAATTAAACATCATAATGAAGGCACAGGGGGAGGGGGTTGCCACTAGGCATCTGCCATTTGTTTTGACCACCAATCCCGGAATCCCCCCACCTCTGGGCCCACACCAACGGCCTGAGGGAAAAGACGCCATGGCATGGCAAGCGGCTGAGGACCTCACCCCCACCTTCAGGCCCCCATCAACGGCCAGAGGGGAGTTAGCTTGTGTTCTGCTTTGTTTGTTTTGTGAGGTTGTATTTTATGATTGTTACTGTACTGTTGCTGTTTTGACTGTAAGCCGCCCTGAGTCACCTTGGTGAGTGGGTGGCAATATAAATCTGAACAAATAAATAAATTCTCCATTCAGGATGTCCCATCTGAAAGTCACCTAAGTTTGGCTCACCTGGACAGGTGTCCTGAACTGGAGGACTTTGTGGCCTAACTCCACCTGGCTTTCTGCTCATAATGGAAGTTCTCAGCAAGCAGTAGGGCAAATTCTTTTCAAAAGAAGAAACTGGACAGAATGTAGACCTGTGAACCCTTCCAGCCAAATTGTAAGTTTTTGCCAGATTGGGGTCCCTGAATGGAGAATTGCACACATCAGATCTGATGATTGGATAAGAAATATTTAGAAATACCAGACTACAACAAAAAAGGAAAGAAATCCAATGGCAAGGGTGAGCAATAGCTTTAATAGACCACTAAAATCAGACAAACATAAACATAGGATTGTTCATCTGAATGTATCAAAATGGCTTTCTCTTCACTGTCTTCCACTCAGTTTGCTTGTCAAGTGATTAAGACACTGAATGGAAGGTGGCAGGTCAGCAATACCCGAATACTGCAGGACAGAATGAGCTCCTGTCTCTGTCCCATCTCCTGCCAATCTAGCAGTTTGAAAGCAAGAAACTGCAAATAGATAAATAGGGACCACTTTGGTGGGAAAGTAAACAGCGCTCTGTGCCCTCCAGTGTCTAGTCATGCCTGCCACATGACCACAGATACATCCGCAGAAGCAGACAGCGTGGCTCTTCAGCTATGAAACAGAGATGAGCACTGAACCCTAGAGTCGGATACAGCTGGCTTTTGAGCAAGGGTAACCTTTACCTATTGTTAATAAGCATGCAATGCAGCATGCATAAAGCATTCAGATAAACCAGGAGTGCTCAAACTATGGCCTGCGGGCTGGATCCAGCCCATGACGCCAAATCATCTTGCCCACCGTTGCCACTCCCGGAAGCAGAAGTAAAATGCACCTGCACATGCACAAAACACTGCCATAATGACCTGCACCTGTTGTAAACACATTTACAACAGCCAGGGGCACATTTACCGCAGTGTTTTGCACATGAGTTTTACTTCTACTTCCAATGGGAGAAGCCACATGACTGGCCCGTGGCCCAAAAAAAGTTTGGGCACCCCTGAGATAAACTGTAAAGTGTAGATGTTCTAATTCCATAATTCTGTGAATTCTTCTGGTAAAACCCAAAATCGGGACACAACAAATTCCAAAGCAACAAAGGAAGCAGAAAAACCCTTTTAACTCCCTCCCCCCCCCTCTCTCCATTTCTAATTACTTCTGAAGCTCTAGGGCAGGAAAAACAGCCTTCTTAGAGAGGTGAATCCTAGTTCAAACAAAGTCTAAGAAGTAAGTGATTTTTGGACCTGGGTTTTGATCAAAAGGTTTTTTTATTTCTTTTAAAAATACCTTTAATGGAGAAATTTGCTTATATATTTAAGGCTCAGAGATTTTTAGCTCCACGTGGGTTTCCCCCTCTAAGAGAAGACAGGTGCCTACTTCCATCTTCTTGTGGCTTTGAATGATTTCTGGTATTTATACACAGACTCTAGGAGAAGTGGAGAAAATGATAGATTGATTCTCAGGGAACCCAAGTTCAACTCCATGGAAACTCACACAGGGTGTTGGCAAAGGTAAAACTGTTTCTTAAATATCTCACATACTTTTGAAGCCCTACTAAGGTTTCCATAAATTGGATGTGGCTTGGTGGCACATAGGAAAAACAAAACAAGGCAGATCTACATATACAGAAGAACAAGATGGTTGCATTAAGGTAGGTCATGGGCTAAAGCCATTTCAGGCACAAACACAGATATTTAAATATTCCCCAGTGTTTTGCTTTTAAAAAGCAAAACCAAGTCCACCCTACATGTTTAAAATTAATATGCTTTAGGACTTTGCTGTATAATTTTATGATCTCCCCCACCCCGTCTACTTATAGCTGTTGTTGCTGTTAGCATGGGGAATACTCGTGGGGTTCCACAACCAGAGCATGACCTCTATGGTGACTCTGTTTCTATTTGTCTCAGTTCATGACTTGACATTTCAGTGGCTGAATCTCAGTAGAAAGCCACAATTAAAGAAAGTCCAGTGAATCAGTGGAACTGATGTACATTTTTGACTCATGAAATTCCAGCTGATTCAGTTGCCATAACACTAATTGCAACATGCTACTGGATTTCAGCCAGCGTATAATTAAATCAGATGACAAAGTGACCTTATGGGTACTTCACAAATAAACTCTGTAAAATGAGCTCCAGATTTCACTTCACTCATTCAATCAGCTGGCCTTTTTTCTGGCAATACAACCCATCCTGGTCACAATGCAGAACAACAAAAAGGACCTTGACCCCATTTAATTTGTGCAGTTAATCAGTTGAGTTCCTATTTACATAGCAATTCAGGAAAATTTAGATAGTTGCAAATTATATTCTGTTATTATATCTCATGGATCAGCATGGCTACTCCTTGGCTCTTCAGATGTTTAGGCCAACAACTCCTACCCATCATGGCCATTAGTAAAAGATTGTAAGTACTATAGTCCAAAATCTCAACTGAAAGTTCCTACCTTGAAGCAAATTACACTCAACCAATCTGTTACCTAAGCACCCTAGTAAACTAGTAAGAAATATACAGTATAACCTAGAGATAAGAAATTGATTTGTTCCTTGAGGTTTTTCATATCTTGAAAAATTCATATCTCAAAACATGGTTTCCCATAGGAATGCATTGAAAAGCGAAAAAATCCATTCTGGAGCTCAGAAAAAGCCCAAAAACTGTATTTTTTTTTCTGTTCAAAACTCTTCATAAAGTGCTCTTTGGAATTTTTTGCCATGTTTTGGCCACTTTATAAAGAGATGTGAACAGATAAAAGTCATTTATTTGGCTTTTTTTCTGAGTTGCTGAACTTATTATTTTGGATTTCAATGCATATTCAGCACGTTTCCAAAAGCGCCCTCTAGTAGCCAGCTCTGCTAATTGCAGGCTCAGTACCCTGCTATCAACTGTTGAGGGCACGGGGGAATTCTCAGCACTTTCTGGTTGTGGGGCAAGCTTCTGGTGGTGGCAAAATATGGCAAAAAAATTCCAAAACTGGAGCGGAAATGCTCCAAACACTCTCCCACTCCCATGGGAAGCATCAGAACACATACACACACACACAGAAAATCGCATCTTAAAAAAATGGTATCTTAAATATTTTTTCCCGGGATTTCCTTTTGTATCACAAGTTTTTTGATGGTCGAGCCATTCGTAACTTGAGGATTTACTGTACAATAAAAATGCATTTCTCATAATGTCCGTGAATCTCATCTTATCCAAACACACATAATACCAAAACTGATTTTTCAGACATTATATGCTTTCAAAAGTACCTGTAAAATTGTGTCTATCATATGCACAGACATGAGTTTTGCAGGTAGAAATAACTGTGCGTTTTTGTTCTGCCCTCCTTCCTAGATCCCTCACCAAATATATTTCTGCACATCCATCTTTCTGTCTTCACCTCTCAATTTCACACCATTCTTCAAAGCAGAATACCTGCCATTTGAGAAATGAGTTAAGCAAAGAGTCTTGTATGTGTGATTTGGGGAGATAAGTGTTTGCAAGTGAAACTCCAAGGAGGGCTGCTGATCATCTTGGTCATGCGTATTGGAGCAGTCTGCCATGCATAACTTTCTCAACCTCTTCAAGACCCCCTGACTTTATTTTAGTTTTTGACTTGGCTCCTTTGCTGTTGTCTATTTTACTTTTTGCTTAACCACCGAGCCAACCAGGAGTTTGCAAGCAGTGATTGTGATTCACCGTGTTTCATCTCTCAGATGCATTTTCTGACTTGATGATCTATTCACGTGTCAGTGAAACCTATATAGCTCTTACCCATGGGGAGGTCACTGTGTGTAACTGAGACAGTATTCAATTATGAGGCATAGGGACACTCAGAGTTAGCGATTGGAACATGTTAACCCATTGTTATTGATGTTTGAAGCAGGGACTGTGGAGGCTTAGTGGTTAAGATGCTGAACTTGATGACTGGAAGGTTGGCAGACCAGCAGTTTGAGACCTGAGTGCTGCACAATGGAGTCAGCTCCTGTCTTTGTCCCCACTCCTGCCAACCCAGCAGTTCAAAAGCAAGACATTGCAAGGAGATAAATAGGGACCACTTAAGTGGGAAGGTAAACAGCATTCCATGCACTCTGGTGTCTAGTCATGCCTGCAACATGTCCACAGAAACATCTGCAGATGCATGCAGTGCTGGCTCTTTGGATGTAAACAGAGATGAGCACTGAACCCTAGAGTTGGATACAACTTGCTTTTGAGCAAGGGAGACCTTGATTGATGTTTAAAACTCAAAACCCATAATTGGTTAAAATAATATTGTTGCTGCTCCCATTATTATTAGGTGCCATTGATTCATTTCCAAGCTATAGCAATCCAGTGAAATAAAAACCTTCAGAACACCCTCTCATTAGCCATCCTTCCTAGATTGTGTAGAGCAGTGTTTCCCAAATGCTGGTGTTTGGACTTCAGTTCCCAGAAGCCGAAGCCTAAGCCAGTATATTGATTGATCAGTGCTTTGGGGAATTGACTTAAGCTTCTGGGAATTGAAGTCCAAACACCAGCATTTGGGAAACACTGGTGTAGAGTGAAGGCTGTGGTTCCCTTTATTGAGTCAACCCATCTCATGCTAGGTCTTCATCTTGTCCTTCTACCTTCGACCTGTCTCAACACCCATCTCACTTATTTAGTTGGTTCATTTGCATTTGGGACCAACAACTGGCTTCAGCCTAGTTCAGTCCCTTCATTTTTACTATCCCCTTGTTAGAAAACAGCAGCTTCCTGCAAACTAAACACCCACATGCCAAATGCAAGGAGTTTTCACCAGACTCTCCCACACCTGGTTTTTTCTCGATGGGTCCCACTGTTCAGAAAATCCCAAACATTTCTTTCTTCTCCTGGAGAATTGCCTGCAGAGACAGACCATGAACCAGAATGAACAGATTTGCAGCATGCTTTGAGTTTCATATAGAGTGGATTTTCTTCTTGAGTTACTTGCATCTATATGCCATGCATACCCTTCTGTTCTCTTTGTGAAATGTGTGGGCTTCCCCTGCTAGCCGCACACACAAAATCCATCTGCAAACTAATGCACATGAGCAGACCAGGGAATTTAAACCCCAATGCTTCCAACATGTGAGCTTTAAAATTGATATACCAACCATCACACAATCAGAAACCCATCACACAAAATATCCAGATAATGCATTACATGGTTTAGGGAATCCGTGTGGATGCAAAGGGGGAAAATGCGCATCTCCAGGGAATGAAGATAGCATTAATACAGTCAGTTCAGATACATTTCCAGATAAAATTGATGGAAGGCTGAAATTTTTGATAAGTGCCTAAAGCGCCTCGCAAGGTATTCAAGCAAACATCTCAAGGAATAAATTCTGGGACTGTTTCAGAGGGAATTAGCACATTCACAATTAGCTCAGGCCTGTGCACTGAAATCAGCTGAGAACTGCACAGACGTTAGACTAGAATGTAGTATAATATAACTCAGTGATTTACAGTGTTCTAGTATGGATTTCTGACCTCCAGTTGTTTAATAATAACAATTGCAAAACCACCCACCCAAAAGTTCACCTCTGAAATGAAAGGAAGCAAAAAAAAAAATCTTATGTGGAAACTGGGAACAGATTTTTCAGTGGAAAAAGTGCAGCCTCAGTTTTACTAAAGGAGAGGTTCTCAACGTTTTGTGCCACAGGCCGGACCATGTTTACAGCAGCTGAGGGTGCATTTACGGCAGCGTTTACGGCAGATGTGGGCGCATTTATGCATGCATGGGCACATTTTACAGCTGTTGTAAATCCATCCGCTCCTGCTTCTGGTAGCAACGAGGGTGGCAGCAAGCCACATGAAATGGCACTGAGGGCCATAGGTTGGCCACTTTTGATCTACCCTGAGACAAAGTTCCAGAGTGATAGCTGGTTTGATATTTTGGATTCTTTTCACCCTGTGGATTTTGGATGAGGGTTGGAATGATGGTGAAGATGATCCTGATGATGCTCATTGCTCTATCTACCACACTGCCTTCTTTCTTTACAGTTTGACAGGCAGCACAGTCCCTGATTTAATCGTCAGCACCCAACATCAGATGTGGCTCGTTTTCCAGACAGACAGCGTCAAGAACCTACTGGGTTTCAAAGCAACATACGAAGGTAATCCAAGCTGGTGGGTCGATTGATATGTATTACTCCTGCTATCCTTTCTTGCCAAGGAGAAACCACCAAAATCTTAATCTAAAGAAAAGTGTTGCAGCTAAATAACAAAAGAAAAATTATTCCACTTACCTGAAGGTCTGGTATACTCTTCTCCATTCTTAGAGGTTCAGAACCAGTGGAGAAATGGAGTCTAGGGTTTCCAAACTATCCATCTTCGGTGAATCTTTTCCTTCATTTGTTCCCCTGCAAAGGAAATTTAATTGCTCTGTGAGAGTAAGAACATGCCTAGGTGTGACAAACAAGGTGTGACACATTTTGCAGATGTAGGTGTGGATATATAGAAAAGCAATTCAGTTATTTAACAAGCACATGTGAATGAGGATAAACCCCTCCAAATATCTTGACAGCAAATTTAATATGACCAGGACCCGGGTAAAATCAACTCTGTGAATAAAAGAGACAAATCAACATCACTTTCCAATTTGTTCCATTTATTAAATACACGAGTAGAAAGAAACATATAAATAGTTGATTGCTTTTAAAATGAAATGAGCAAACAAAGCATTAGCCAACTAAATACCAATACTTTACTGAGTGTGTCTGTTTCATAAGTCTTCTGTTATTCCTCCTGTTTTCCACTGTTCTTAATATTATTTTATTTTCCACCAAGTTTTATCTGTTCATAATAGGTCGACATTACAATATGCCAGATTTATGCCCTCTTCCTTCTAGTAGGAGTTTGATATACAGCAATCTCATATTTGATGGCCCATGGTACATGTAAGACTCCCCTCTCCCAATACATGTTGTATGAGTTGTTTTGTGTGTCAAATTTCATCATTGTGCAGCTTGTTTTGCCCTGTAATGAAATAGTCCCAAACAAAACAAGATGGCTTTACCTTCTCACTATTCATGTGGAACAATGGAAATCTCTTCTGCAAGCAGAGTTGGGTGGGTCCAGATCCCAGGGGAAATCAAAATGGCCAATCAATAGTTTTAGAAGAGTTGGTCATGAGTCTTTTCCTAGGTATCTGTATCATGTGACCTTAAATCACTTAGGAGAGGAGCCACTGCCTCTAAAGACCTATTCAGGAAGATTGTGGCTCACAAATGCATTGAGGAAACATGCTAGCCCCATTCCTTCTGTCATCTTTTTAATGTCAGAAATGGAACTTCCTGAAAAAGGAAATGCTGTTGTAACCATCTAGTCCAGGGGTTCCCAAATTTTTCAAGCTAGGGGCTGGGTCATGCTCTCTCTGTCAGCTTTGAGGGCCGAATAGCCATTTTACACTGCCTGCATTATGGGGGTGGCCATTTTGTCCCAACAGCTTCAAATGGGTAGTCATTTTGTTTCTTGAATGCCCTTGGAGGGGTGGAAGACCACATGAAATGGTGGTGGGGCTAGATCTGGCCCATGGGCCTTATGTTGGGAACCCCTGATCTAGCCTCTCCACAAGAGCCAGAATGCTGATATTGAGAGGGAGAAGAGTAAATGGAAAGATACATGAATAGGGCATACACAACCTTCATTATGGATCATTTCTGAAAAGGAGGTGTGGGCAGAAGCATGGAAAGAACTGCATATGTTGCCTAGAAGGAATAAGAGAATATAAAAGTAGTGAATGAATGAGTGTTCACCACTATTGCAAAGATGGATCAATAGCAGTGAGCCAGATTTTTTTAATGTATGCTCCAACAATATTATTAAAAAGTGTATTTCTGATATCTTTTCCATTGTGTGAGGAAGATACCCTGATAAACCCTTTAAAAATCACTGGTCTAGGTGTATGGCTCACTAAATAGTTCCTAACTTTGGTTCCTCCAAATTATCTTGGAGTAATACTCCCAGAAGCCTTCTCCATTGGCTGTGTTGGCCAATATTTCTGGGATCTGTAGTCCAAGAACATCTGTTTAGGAAGCATTGGACGAAGTGGTAAGCACACCGGATGCATACCAACATACAAATGTGATGTAAGGAGAGCACCTGTGAGGTGATGTATCCCTGTTAAGTGACTATAACAGGGGGGAAGAGAGAAAGAGAAATAAATGTGTCTTTTTCACAGATTATGCAAATCTTTTCCTTAGCACAAATAGAAAGCAGGCAAGACAAAAGAAAACTAAAATGGAGCAATTAATGAGACAGAAATTGTCAGGATTTCTCTCTTGCTATTGAATTCAACATTTCTTTCGGAATGTTCCTTACAATTCTAGGGTTGTGATTTAAAACATATGCTTTTGTTCCATCCATCCATCCATCCATCCATTTATTTTACTAATTGCATTTCTACCCCCAATTTTCCACTTTGTAATAGGCTCAAGTGAGACTTAATACACATCGTATAACAAAATGAAAGAAAACAAATTTAACCACAAAACTATTACAATTTGCTTGACCCACAACCAATCTTTTAAAAAAAATTCCCCCAATCATGGGGACCATGAGTCTTTCCCTTTCCCAGTACAACCTACTGTACATACTCATTATAAGAATAAAATAGGAAGGAGGAATGCTTTATACCAGTGGTGGTGACTCTATGGCACGTGCCATCAGCCCAGCACATAGTTCACCCCACCCCTCTACCCAGCAACCCAATGGGAGTGCTTCGTTCCTGCCCCAGCACAGAGTTCACCTCACTCCTCTGCCCAGCAGCCCAATGGGAGCACTTCCTCATTCCACCCACCCCCAACACTGAGTCCGTCCTGCCCGTCTGAGCACAGATGGCAGCCTGTTGGGTTTGGACACTTGGTCTCTAAAGGTTCTCAATCACTGTTTTATACACTGCTTTGAATGGGGCTGTGGTGGCTCAGTGGTTGAGTTCATCTTGTTAGCTGGAAGGCTGGCAAGTCAGCAGTTCAAGACCCGAGCACTGCATGACAGATGGAGCGCCTGTCTCTGTCCCAGCTCCTGCCAACCTAGATAAATAAAGTAGATAAATAAAGACCACTTTGGTGGGTAAAGATCTTGGGGACATGAAAGGAGCCTCAACCAGGTATCCATGAGCAGAGTTTTTTCAGCAAAAATCCTTTCAACCCAAAATAATTTCTGACACGAAATTATTATTACTGCTTTGAAAAACACTGAGGTTAAACATGAGGGATAAATTGGTAGGAAATGCATTTTCAACCTGCTTTATACTTTTCAAGAAGGAGGCTGTTTAGACTTGCTCCTCACCCCTCACACACTGCTTCTTGGGTCTAGTAGAGGAGTTCTCAATCATTTAAAGCCAGGGGCCAGGTTACGCTCCATCAGACAGCTTTGGAGACCAGATGGCCATTTTGCCCTTCCCCCAATACATGGCACTTCCTGGTGTGGTGGAGGCAGTATGGGGGGCAAATGAAATGGTGCCACAGGCCACATCTGGCCCACAGGCCGCAGGTTGACAATCCATGGTCTAGTATGAATTGCAAAATACACAGAGAGCTATCCCAGGATCTTTTGGGAACCTTCCTGTGGGGATGGGTTCCCCATGATTGAACGGGCTATAAAGAAGGGGAGTGGAAACAGTAGAAGTGATTCATTCTGCCTTGAAAACATTTTGAGCTGGAACATAAAAGGAGACCATTTTTTAAAAGGAAAGCGGCAATTAGAAGATTGCCAGTAGGTTGACAAAATTACATGCAACAGACGCTCCAACCCTTAGATGCTGTTTTGTGGCCTGCTAGCCTAAAAGAAATCACACCTATAATAGACCCCTTGCAGATGTGATATGGCACAAAAGTAAGATAGAATTAAAAAAAAAACCCTGGGAATGTAGGAGAAGCTTGTTTATACAATATGCTTAAATAGATCTATATATATATAACTAGCTACCTTTTCCATCTTGGAATGAACTGGAATGTTAAACTGCCTGTTTGCAATTGCTAATCTCATTTCGAATAATAAGATAGGGAAGGAAATAACAGAAACTCTGGGTGCAAAGAAATAACTGTGCAGCAATGTGTTTCCTTGTCCTCCAAACAATGAAAAGGAAGCTATAGAATTAAATCTGGCTGGGGTGTCTTAGTGGTTCAAACGCTGAGCTTGTCAACCAGAAGGTCAGCAGTTCAAGAGCTCAGTTCTGCATGACAAAGTGAGTGCCCATCATCTGTCCCAGCTCCAGTCAACATAGTCATTCGAAAACCAAGAAATTGCAAGTTGATAAGTAAGTACTACTTTGATGGGAAAGGTAATGGTGTTCCATGTGCTCGAGTGTCTAGTCACGCCTGCCACATGAGCATGGACACTCTGCAGAAACAGACAGTTTGGCTGTTTGGCTGTAAACAGAGATGAGCACCACCCACTAGAGTCAGACACGAGTGGCTTTTGAGTAAGGGAGACCTTTAGCTTTACTAGAATTAAATCTTCAAAACTGATCTCCAGTCATCCAAAAGAAGACAGGAGGAGGCAGAACTTAGGAAAGTTCCTTTTTCTTTTTTTTAACAAACAGTGTTTCTAGAAACCAGCAACAATCACCACAACAGAAACCTTTCAGGATGTGCAGTCCCCATGTTGCCAAAAGAACAAGTCATATACGTACTGGAGAAATCATTTTACAGTTCCCTCATCTCCTGCCAAACAACATAGCCACAGCAATGCTGGTTTGCGGATTTGGGATGGTGTAGTCCAAAATACCTAACTGCCAAGCTCAGGAAGTGCACTTCGTTTCCTCCACTAAAGATGGGATTTGACACATGGGTAATGTGAGGTATCATTTCTCCCTTATCTAAGCCTCCTTTGGACTTGAGAGTTAGCTTCACGGGGGCTTGGTAAGAGCTAAACAGGGCAAGCAACTGCATCATTCTACTCTTGAGTAGAGGTTGGTTAGATTTTCTACACACTGCCAGCAATCTCTACAGGAGGAGGGGTTCCATTGGCCCTAGAGCAGGGGGTCCTCAAACTTGGCTCTCCAGGTACTATCAGATTTCAGTTCCCAGAAACCCTGATCATCAGGAGTGAAGACTTGGGTTTCTGGGAATTGAAGTCCAAGAACACCTGGAGAACCAAGTTTGATGAACCCTGCTCTACAGCGTAGGTTCTCAACCTTGGGTCCCCAGATGTTCTTGGGTTTCAATTCCCAGAAGCCCTGATCAGCAGGTGTGCTGACTTGGGCTTCTGGGAATTGAAGTCCAAGAACATCTGGGGACCCAAGTTTGTGGATTCCTGCTCTAGAGTAAAGGTACAGTATTGGGAATTCCCTTATTGTCTCCCACTGGGTTCCTTACCTGGATCAAAGCTTTGCAGTTTATATTCTTATTTTAGCATGTAAAGAATGCTTCTGTATTCTTCATTCTCATTGCAATTCTCCATTCTCTTCTTGATTCAGCAAAACACCTCGATGAGGAAATTCCAAACCCCGTGAGATTCTTTGCCTCCAGGCAAAAGCGGGGTAAGGAGCTTTATTTTTTTTTCTCCTCCCGGACTTTGTACATTGCAACCATTATCTCTGCACAAAACTAGCCCTTTTTGAGAAGCAAAGTTGC
The DNA here is from genome assembly GCA_030440675.1 of Furcifer pardalis. Taxonomy (NCBI): domain Eukaryota; kingdom Metazoa; phylum Chordata; class Lepidosauria; order Squamata; family Chamaeleonidae; genus Furcifer; species Furcifer pardalis. The sequence continues at coordinate 300,069,391 of CP126890.1, read as the reverse complement.
TCCTCCATAGCAACTGCAGAATGATTGGCCAAATTTCCTTGTCCAGTTACACTGCCATAACATAAATGATGCAACGTGTGGAAGCAAATTACATCCATGTTGGAAATCATTATAAATGTAGTCTGCTGCATATTGTATTGCTGTCAGTCAGCATACAACTGATAACATCTATGGCAGTGATGGCAAACCTTGGCACTCCAGCTGTTCTTGGACTTCAATTCCCAGAAGCCCAAGTCTCTGTGTGGATTCATAGGCACCTTGGGCTTCTGGGAATTGAAGTCCAAGAACAGCTGGAGTGCCAAGGTGCACCATCATGGATTTATGTTAATTGCTTAAAACAATCTGTCCCCAAAGTTATGCCATTTGCAGACCTACGCTATTATATTAAAAAAAGACACAAGCAACCCATCCAATGATTTTCATTATAAAAAGCCCAGACACCAAAAGCAGCAGCCATCCTCATTTTGTGCAGCTTGCATTCTTTGTGTTGAAGTATTATGTGCATTGCTTGGTTCTGTAGTTTTATTTAATTTGCACACATAGCAGGTTAAGGCACTAGGCTTGGAGACTGGAAAGACAGGTTCGATTCCCGAGAGCTGCATGAGGTCTTTTCTTATGACAGCACCATCCAGCTCTTTCAACACAACCTTTCTTGGTTTGCAAGCAAAACAATCTGTTCACCCTGAGGAAAACTTATACAAAAATTTAAACCAAACTAGTGACTGCAAATTCTGTGTTTCAAAGGAAACTGGGTTTTAGAAACCTATTCATTAATGGTGATGGCAACCACAAACAAACTTTTTGTTGTATTGATAACATAGGTCTAGCAGAGCTACAGAGCAATGAGATAACAATAACTAACTGCTTGTAAATAGATACTTTCCCCACATAATTTTAACAAAATGGTTGTAACAGAGCTTTGAAATGTTAGTTTTGTTTGACTAAACCAGGAGTTCTCAAACCTTTTAAGCTGGGGGCCTGGTCACGCTCCCTCAGACAGCTTCAGGGGCTGGACAGCCATTTTGCCCTTCCTCCATCACATGGCACTTCCGGGTGTGGTGAGGGTCACATGAAATTGTGCTGTGGGCCACATCTGGCCTACAGGCCACAGGTTGAGAATCCCTGGACTAAACATCTCAGAACCTCCTAGCCATCATGATAGCTACCGTATGTTGTCTGAGAGTTTCTGTTGCTATTTCTTTTTTCATGTTGAAGCAAATACTTCTATATCTTACTGGTATGCTATGGTCTTCCTAACACCGGAAAGAGCTGCACCTAATGACTATAAATATATTTCCCAAGCTTTGGTTGTAACCTGGAAAGAGATGATATTATTCCTCTAGCAATATAACCGTAGCACATAATTTACTTTAATACTTATGGGATTATGGCTTCATTGGATGTGGAGGAGGAATATATGTAGTTTATGTGCTGTGTGCTTTTTCGGTCTCATGCTGTGTTCTGGGTGCTAAGATTCCTTCTCTGTTTGTATCACAATTTCACATGATTGGACGTACATACAATAGAAATTGATTTCATAACAAATTTAAATGTTGAAATGATTAGACCTTTCTTGACCTACTTTTATAGCATTTTCTCAGCCATTTATTAGATCTTCTCACGTACATGTGCTGGAACATAAATTTCAAGCACATAAATGTTTCATTGTTTGTATTTCTCCCCATTCACAGAAAATTTGTCCTATAGCCACATTGCCCCATTTGATTTCACTATTCTTTGACTTTTCTACTAAGTGACTTCCAGGTGGGTCAGCTACAATCTTTTCCTGGTGGGAGACAAACTTAGGGATTCATCCACTGAACATTTGTTTTGTTGCTCTTTATAGGTTTAGCCCAGTGTTTTCCCAACCTTTGGTTTTTGGACTTCAATTCCCAGAAGCCTAAGTCAATTCCCCAAAGCACTGATCAGTCAGACTTAGGCTTCTGGGATTTGAAGTCACCCTGTGCAGCGTAGTCCCAACGTTGAGAACTGGTTTAGCCTAACCTCTTCTGGTTTAATATTTAGAGCAGGGGTTCCCAACCTAAACGGCAGCCAACGGTGCCATTTCATGTGGCCTCCCACCCCTCCAAGGGCATTCAAGAAACAAAATGGCCATCCTTTTGAAGCTTTGGGACAAAATGGCCATCCCCATCATGCAGGCAGGACAAAATGATCATCTGGCCCTCAAAGCTGACTGAGAGAGCATGACCCATCCCCCAGCTAGAAAAGGTTAAGAACCCCTGATTTAGAATTTATTTATATTATTTATTTATTTATTTATTTATTTATTTATTTATTAAATTTAATACCCCGCCCCAATCGGGAGGACCTGACTCTGGGCGGCTTACATCCTGATAAAAACAGAAATAAAACCTAAACACTCAATATCAATAAAAGCGTCAAAATTAAAAAATCATCAGAGGTTAAAACAACACAGAACTACACACCAGTATTCCCACATTCCAACCCCGGGACGCAGTCCTTATATAAGCCACTTGGTATGGGAACCCACGTTCCCGGGTCCCCAAACCTGTCCTGCCAGCCAGGTTTCACACCCTTCCGGTGTGAGAACTTGAGAGGTGTGCAGAAAACCTTTTACTCAATTGAAGTCAGTATTAAGACTATGGTATACTAGATATACTATTCACAAGCTTTTAAAATGTAACTAGTATTTTTTCTTTGAGAGCACAACTAGCATAGAATGACTAATGGTTTTAAATGATAGAGTAGGATACGACTGGCCAGCTGCCCTTCAACATGATCTCTTAGCAACTTTAAATATAAGAACTATCTACCTCAACACTGTCAAAAGGTGGGTGGAAGAGAAGCAAGCATCAGGTGGATTGGAACTACCAATTATGTTTTCATAATCCACTAAGAACAGCCCTCTCAGCTGGACATCAATACAGTAATTGAGCACCTCCTTTAATGTGCCAATTAAAGTCTTTAGTAGGGCTGGATTTTCATACTCAAGAGTAATTGGATAAATAATTGACTTATTTAGGTAGGCATCTGAAGTGGGAGGAAATGGGGCTTTAAAAAAAAAAACACCTCTCCTATCATTTCCATCTCGTTAGTTTTTTCAGTTCTTAAAATAAGTAAAGAAAGAGTTCTAAACCACAGAGGTCACTCATTACAGTCATTGTATCAGCACAGATTATATGATTACAAAACCAAGACAAGTAGAATGATAAAAGCAGCTGTATTCATTTATTTGCTCATACTTTCTCTTCAAGTAAGAGTAAAGGTCACCCTTGCTCAAAAGCCAGTCATACCCAACTCCATGGTGTGGTGCTCATCTCTGTTTATAGCCAAAAATCCATCCCTGTATATGTCTGCAGACATTTCTATAGACATGTGGCAGGCATGACTAGTGTTTGGGATACTGTTCACCTTCCCACCAAAGTGGTCCCTGTTTATATCCTTGCAATGTCTTGCTTTCGAAATGCTAGGTTGGCAGGAGTTGGGACAGAGACAGATGCTCACAGACCCCAATACAGCTCTTGGGTCTCGGACTAGTGACCTGCCGACCTTCCAGTCATCAAGTTCAGCATCTTGACCCTTAAGCTACCACAGTCCCTTTCTCTTCAAGTACCGAGGCTGAAATCCAATTACTAACCCTATATAGAATAGTCCTGTTGATTGAATGGGAATTTGGGAAACATTCCTCATTTGTGTACATGCTATTGATTCAATTCATACATACTACTTTGTAATAACAATTATATTTAGTCTATAGTGGGAATGGATATATTTTCTCCAAAAATAAGGGGAGGGATGGAGGGGAGGTGGATTGAAACTCTTCTAACAACTTGCTACCTATAAATGAATCATTGGGTCCTAGAGTGTGTCCACAAAATGCCATACAAGTAATTAGGAAAGTTTCCTTAGATGCAAATTAAGCCTGACTAAATGTTGATTTCCACAAAACAGAGATTGGAGGCCAGAATCCTGTCCCTAAATCATGGCGTAGATATCTGACTTCCTCCAACCTCCGATGATCTTCCATCCAGTTTCCAAAGAGGAAGGTCATAACAAATAGGGTTTTATTTCCTAAGTTATTTCCCCCAATGGCTCACTGCCAAATGATCTTTAAGAGTTCAACAACCTTTGTAATGACCATTTGCCAAATATTTAGGCTGTGTGTGTTTTTAATGTACTTCGTTCCCCATACATTCTTCTTGCTTTCTCTCACTCCTTCTCCTCCTTCTAACGGTCTGTTGGTGACCCTTCTTAACCACTTCAAAGGCTTTAAAAAAGAGTGAAGACTAGAAAGGATTCCAGAGATTGGCTTTGCTTCTTGACATTTCTGCTCAAGCCATCTGGAGTCTGGGATTGCTAACTTTCCATGACCTCTCTCTTATTGGCAGGCCTTAACTTAAATTCAAGCTATGGAGATGGAGTTTGATGCTACCTCCCTGTCGCATTCTGGCATTGCCTGGCTTTACTCCATGATCCTGTGTAGGGCTACTCAGAAATAAGCCTTGTGGAGTAGCAGATCTTAATAACAATAATTTTGTGTCAGAAATTATTCTGGGTTGAAAGGATTTTTGCGGAAGAAATTCCACTCAGGGAACACCCAAATGTGGCTCCTTTCATGTCCCCAAGAGCTGGGACAGAGACAGGTGCTCGACCCATCATGCAGTACCTGAGTCTCGAACTGCCCACTTGCTAGCCTTCCAGCTAACAAGGTGAGCTTCTTAGCCACCTAGCCGCCAGAGCCCCTGTGGATCTTAATAGTAATGTTCTATTGGATCAATTTTTAGTTATGGCCATTTTCCCAAAGTTGTCTAGATAGACAATTGTCAGAAGTGGTTTCTGGTTTTCCTTTCACAAGGGGAGATCCTGGAACTGTACAGCCAGTTGTGTCTGACTCTAGGGCATGGTGCCCATCTCAATTTAAAACCAAAGAGCCAGCACACGTCCATGGGCACATGGCAGGCATGACCAGATGCTGGATTGCACGGAATGCTCATACCTTTCCCATTGAAGTGCTACCTATTTATCTATTTGCAATTTATTGCTTTCGAACTGCTATGTTGTCAGGAGCTGGGACAGATGATAGGAGCTCACTCCATCATGCAGCACTCGAGTCTCGAACTGCTGACCTTCCAACCTTCCAATCAACAAGCTTAGCCACTGAGCTCACAGGAACTAACTTGCAGATAATGACATTTAAGATTGCATTGTTAGTTCTATCTCTCTTATGTGAAAAACTTCCTGTAGTTTAGAAATATAGAACTCTTCTTGACTGATGCATCACATTTACAAGCTGATTTGGTTTTAGAGCACAAGTCATATCAAAGGCAGCACACACTGCTTCTGCCAATTAGTGCTTTTAAAAACAATACACAAAAGTTTAAAAGTTCCTAGCATGCAACCTCTGGGGGAAATATGGCCGGATTACTAACTGCATGGAATTTGACAAGTCTACTCTGCTCTTAAGGATATGCCAGGTCTCCTGATTTCATGTCCATCCATTGAAAAATGTTAGAGTTGTTTTGGATTCCCAACCAAAGTCAGTGTCTCCATTTGGCATATTTATGAATTGATTTGGATCTGCACTGAATGGGGCACAGTTTGCTCCAGACCAAATCAAAAAACATCAGGAAAGCTCTGAACTGACCTCTGATGGATAGCCCTAGGACAGTGATGGAGAACCTTGACACTCCATGTGTCTTGAAGTTCAATTCCCAGAAGCCCTGATCAGCAGAAGTGCTGACTTGGGCTTCTAGTAATTGAAATCCAAGAACACCTGGAGTGCCAAGGTTAGCCATTGCTGTCCTAGGAGAATTTCTTTGAGGTACACTTCCTCCAGTGAGCAACTTCAACCCTCAAATGACCAGTTCTTTGATCTTCAGCTCCAATTCTTGTTTCTCCAGGTGGAACCTCCAAAATGTGCCTTCAGAATGCTCATCTGCATCTGTCAGGTTGCACATCTGTACAGCTATTCCCTAGCTTCAGAGGAAAGACAGGTCCCTTGGAGAATAGACATCTTTGCTAGTCTTATCCTTACAGCCAAGGATGTGCTGTCAGATAGTTTCCTCCTTACTAGCAAAACACTGTATGAGATTTTTTTTACTGTTCTCACTTTTGCTCTTGGATATTTTCTTCCTCTCTCTCTTGGTATGATATTTGCACAGATCCCTAGTTCTGTGGCCTAGAATCTTATTAGCAATAGTGATTACATTTATATACCACCCCCACAGCACTTAGTGTACTCTCTGGGAGGTTCACAAGATGATTAGCATTCCCTCCCCAACATGCTGGGGACTCATTTTACCAACCAGATAAGGATGGAAGGTTGGGTCAAACTTGAATTTTGCACATGCCCAAGAGGAGTAATAGAATGCATCTTACTAATAAAGTCCTGGATGTATGTGGCATGTATGCAATCAGGTGACAAACTGGCACCTTGTCCATAGCTGAGCTAATTTCTGCATGCCAGTACTATAAATTGTATTGTGTAGTAGTTTTATTTATTTATTTACATTTATTTACACCCACCCTTTTGGTGCAAGGGTACATATATTTTAAAAAATCATCCAGCAATGGCCAATAAAAACACATTTAGTAGTCAGACAACATTTCTAGGCATGACACTTTTTTCTGTTCTGACAGAGTTGTGCTTTGTTATTGTTACAGAGAAGAAAGCGGGATAATTTTTTGAAGAATTTTAATGTTCTGTGTTAAGATGAATTGCTATTAATAGCTGCCAGTGAATTATAGAACCTGGCTGCTTCAGAACCAGGCTCTTTTCTTTTTCATTACCCAAACCAGCTGCAAATTGTTTCAAGCCCTTTTCTGTTATCCATTATCAATACAAATGATGCTGGGTATACATTTTTCCATATCTGTTTAGTCATTTCATTAATACTATATTTCATTTTGTTTTCCATTGTGTTTCTTTCATTGTTTCAACAGAGTCTGCGTTGCCTGGAGTCCCAACAATTGGGAGAAAAATCAGCAAATTAATGAATGACTGAATTATTGATAGCCTAGCACTGTTCCCCTTGGGCTGGTTTCATGTCCTAGAACAGGGTTCCTCAAATTTGTCTCTCCAGGTGTTCTTAGACTTCAATTCCCAGAAGCCTAAACTTGCACAGCTGCTGATCAGGGCATCTGGGAATTGAAGTCCAAGAACATCTGGAGAGCCACATTTGAGGAACCCTATCCTAGGACAGTGATGACAAACCTTGGCACTCCAGGTGTTCTTGAGCTTCAATTCCCAGAAGCCCTGATCAGCAGGAGTGATGACTTGGGCTTCTGGGAATTGAAGTCCAAGAACACCTGGAGTGCCAAGATTCACCATCACTGTCCTAGGTCAAAGGCTGCAACCTGAACAACTTTGAAAGGATAAGATCAGTCATGGAAGGAAAACTTTCTTGAATCAGACCTGCATCCAATATATTCATTGCATCTGTAGAGACTATGCATTTTATGATATAACATTATTTTGTGTTGATCAATAGTGAATTCCAGCTACTTTGCCATGTTGGCCACAGATAGAAAAAGTTGGGTTTTTTAAAAACAAAAGATCCCAGCCTGCAGTTGTAATCCAAAACCTGGACTTTTTCTTGGTTTTTTCCTATCTCTCTTCTTGGCCAATGTAAGTCAGCCATGCTTTGGAAAAACAAATGGCAGTTCCATCTATCATTTTTAATACTAGACATATCACTCTGGCACATAGACGACAGAAGTCAAACAGGGAAAGCTTGGCACAAGTCAAACAGGGAAAGGTTAGGATTCCTGGTTTCCATAATGTTACTGCCCAGATGTGGGGAAGGGCAGCAAATGAGGGAGTCTGGCTCATCTGTACCCCCTTCATGTATATTCAGTACAAATATTGTACCTGTTAATTTTGCCTGTCTCTGTGTTTAAATACATTATGGGTCTCAGGGATGGGTGTAATAGAAACAAGAATTCTACCTGTGGTATCGATTTATGACTTCACCCATGAGCAACAAACAAGCAAATTTAAAAGTGCTGATTGTTCCACCATCAGCACTTCTTCATGCTTCTGTTATTTGGGAAAGAGAAGCCAACAAGTTTTATAGCTTTCCAAGTGACCGAGTCATAATGAGAGAAGCTCATTTGCTGCTCAGTCTGTGTCAAAACAGGGGATGGATTCATGCAAATCCCAAATTATGTACTTGCCCTTTGACAAGAAAGGCAGGAGAAGTTTCCATTTTGCCATCAGGAATTGAAAAAAGAGACAGTGGTAGAGATTTTTTTTCTCTCCTTTTTGGAACAGCAAAACTACCAAAGTGAGGTGGTTGATCACAGATGAAGGATTTTCTCTCCCCCCCCCCCCAGGATGTTAAGGCTAAGGAGAGTGGAAGATGGGAGGGATGTGACATAGATTAATAGCAGCAAAGCACTGGGGAAAGGCATTAAAAGTGAGACCAGCCTGATGCTAATAGCAGGAAGGAGAAAAAGGAATCTTTTAGAAATGAAATGGTGTGTAAGCAGATAACAAGAGGAAATTGCACAGGCTATATTCTTTGATTCAGAAAACAATTTATCTTTTCTAAACTGTATATCTCTGCAAAAAAAAAGAATAAAAGTGTTGAGCCTTGAATTTCAAAATGCTCAGGAAAAGCTGTGTTAGTCAAGGTTTCCAGTTCCAATGCAATGTAATCACGCAAACATATTTTTCCAGTTTCCGGTCATTGTCCTTTGGCCAAACTGTCATTTCTTTGCAGTCCTTACGCTTGATTCAAAGTAGGTAGCTTGAGGTGGAAGGCCGGGAGCACCCCTAATCGCTTCATCCATGATTTGCCCCTGCCTCTAAGTGAATCTTCTGATCAGTTTTGGACTTCTTAAACTCCTCTCCAAAGATGTCACCCTGTTCCTTTCCAGACCTTGTGCCTAGACCCACAGAGGCAAACCTTGGCCCTCCAGGTGTTCTTGGACTTCAATTCCCAGAAGCCCTCATCTGCAGGAGTGCTGACTTGGGCTACCATGGGCCTAGAGCCATGATGGCAAACCTTTGCATTCCAGGTGTTCTTGGACTTCAATTCCCAGAAGCCCAAGTCAGCACTCCTGCTGATCAGGACTTCTGGGAATTGAAGTTCAAAAACAGCTGGAGTGCCAAGGTTCACTACCACTGGCCTAGAGCATAAGTTACCAATGTCTGTCTGTTCCTCATATGCTCCCTTAGAATATTATGAGCAACATCAGAAAAGATAGTAATTGCAATAGCCATTACACTTATATACTACCCCATAGCACTTAGGACACTCTCTGGATAGTTCACAAGTTAATTAGCATTTTGCTAATTAAAGAGCACCAAGGTTAGTCACCCCTGTTCTAAGCAGTGTTTCTCAAGCTTGGGTCCCCAGATGTTCTTGGACTTCAGTTCCCAGGAGCCCTGATCAACAGGTATGCTGACTTGGGAAACCTTTGCACTCCAGGTGTTCTTGGACTTCAATTTCCAGAAGCCCAAGTCAGCACTCCTGCTGATCAGGACTTCTGGGAATTAAAGTCCAAGAACATCTGGGGATTCAAGTTTGAGAAACACCAGTCTACACAATTGTGGCTTTGGACACCAACTTCCAGAATTTACCATGCAACATGGCATTTAGTCATGATGAAAGCGCCACATGAGTTTCTATTTGTGGTCTCCATTTTTCTTCTCCTTTCCTTTTGTTTCTTTCAGAAATTGACCAAGGGAGCTGTGGGGATCCAGGAGTGCCAGCTTACGGCAGGAGAGAGGGGACGACGTTTCGCCACGGAGACTCGCTGACGTTTGAATGCCAGCCGGCCTTTGAGCTGAAAGGACAGAAAACAATCACTTGTCAAAAAAGTAGCCAGTGGTCCTCTCAGAAACCAGTCTGTGTTTGTAAGTCAGAGAGAAGGGCCCTCCATGAGCCATTCACAAGGGCTGGTCAAGATGTTGTTCCAGTTTAAACATTTGGTCCATGAGTTAATACATACATTTTTGTGGAACTGAAGGTTCCACTTCATTTCCTTCTCTGAAAGCAAATACTAAGTAAACTTTAAAAAAATACTGGGTGAGATGAGACAGAACTGCATCTGTGGACTGGGTGGCCATCATGTTGGTTTGACCAACACTTTCGTTTAGAATTTAGGCCCAGTTCTCATGCTCAGCATCTTTAACATGGATTGTCCATTGAGGTGTCTTTATCCCTCTGCCCCTCCAAAGTCCAGCAGCGACAATGAGGATTAATTCTTCTTCTCCTTGTCAATGCATAAAAATATACTTGCAGAACTTCATTGCAAAGTTATAGCTAAGCAGTCTGGTGGCACAACTAGTAGTGTGATTGATGGCACACTAAGTTACACAACTGTGTCTACAGGACTGCTTCCTGGCTATGGTGCACATTTTGCAGTTCCTTGCATAGTTACACAGGTGTAGCTATACAACAGGACTTGGGCCAGAGTATACGTACATCTCACCGTTATGGCAATGAGATTCCACTTTTTTGTCATTTCATTCTATGGAATCCTGAGATTTCCAATTGAGTGGAGGATTTCCAATTCTGGCTTGTTAGAAACATTGTGCACTGCCCTGAATGAAAGCAAGGAATTCTGAGTCTCTCGACAAATGACAAATCCAAAGATTCCTTAGAATTGAACTGTGACAACAGCATGACCTGAAAAATATGACAGCTGTGTGGTGATTCCTTCCCTTCAGCCAGCTTGATAGCAAAGACAGCAGACCTCATAAAACATCATAGAGCAGGAGTTATCAACCTTTTTAAGCCAGGGGCCAGGTCACACTCCCTCAGATAGCTTTGGGGCCGGATGGTCATTTTGCCCTTTATCCACCACATTGCACTTCTGGGTGTGGTAGATGCAGGGGGGGGGGAGCTATGTGAAATGGTGACATGGGCCACATCCAGCCTGGGGCCCACAGGTTGAGAATCACTGTCATAGGGAGTCAGCAGAGTATTAAAGACTTTAATGAGGCTTTGCATTAATCACCTGCATTCGTTGGCAGGTAAGAACAAACAGAGAAATTATTTGGATTAGTCAAGTATTAAAAGAATGACAGCATTCAAGCAAGGCTAAGGATGGGGACATCTGCCCCTTTCACTTTCCTTCATATTTGTTTTAAACTATAATTATTTCCATCCTGATATGAAGAAATTTAGGAAAATTTAAAACTGAACTGAAAATTTTCAAAGCTGAAATTTTGCAAGCTGCCCAAAATTCTTCAGAACTTAACTGAATTGATATCCTCCCCCAAAACAGAATTAAAATGAAATTTTACATGTTTCAAATTCAGTAATATGATGTTCCAGTTTGTCATGTAGCTGTTAAAGAGAGGGCGTAGCAGGTCACCCTAATTCAGGATCACAAAACTGTTTGGATTAAAAGAGATTCAAAATTTTCACTAAGTCATGGGATTGTATGATGAATCTTTTAGTTTCATTAGTACCACGTTTGATTCCTTCTTATCAACTGCTTTCTATCTCCAAGAATGAGATCTAGCTAGAACAAGCTGTCAATTTCTGGCCCTGGCCAAGGTGCTGAAAGACTGTTTTTCAAATGACCTTGTCTATAATCCTAGTTTAGACTGTGTCTTCTTGTTCCAACCAATACCATTCACTGGACCTAGTTTATTTCTGGCATGCTGTGAGCTCTACTTTTACCAGGGCTTTAGAAGATGCCAGAACTTTTGCAACCCAACTGAACCCTTGCACTAAGACATGACCTATAGCAGTGATGGTGAACCATGACACTCCAGGTGTTCTTGGACTTCAATTCCCAGCAGCCCAAGTCCCCATGAATCCACACAAATGGGTTTATGAATGAGCAGGAAACCCATTTGTGTGGATTCACAGGGACTTGGGCTTCTGGGAATTGAAGTCCAAGAACACCTGGAGTGCCAGGGTTCACCATTACGGCCCTATAAATATCAACAGAATGAATAATAGCAGGGAAAATATTGCTGCTTATCTTAGTAAATCACACTGGAATAGACCCATTGAACTGGTGGAGGTTTAGTGAGTAACCTCTGTAAGTTCCATTGATTCTATTAGGTCTCCTCTAATTGTAATTAGCATAGGACCATTTGACTCAATGGAACATTTGAAAAAGTTGATTCATTGAATTCCCTTTGATTCAGTGGGTCTACTGTAGTGCGGTTTGCCATGCTAAGCAACAGGGGTTTGGCCCATGATATCTAGCATTCATACAAACACCATGTAGGGTTCTCATGTCATGTAACTAGTACCCCCGCATGACCTCTGCGGTCATCTTTTGGACCATTTTCTCCAGCAGTTAGACAAATGAGTGAGTATTTTGCAGAGTCAAGATCAGCTCTCAAAATCAGCTCTCATCTAAGAATCTCAACTGAAGCAATGCAATAGCCAGCTGGAAAGAGATACAGAATAACGTCTATGAAACTTTCCCAAGACTGAATTGGGTCTTTTTTTCTCCAGTACCCCATTAAATACAGAAACCCTCTAAGAAGAGTTGATATTTTAATGGATTGCTTGAGACAGCAAGACCTAAACACCACTGCCCCAGTCAATCCTTCTGTCTTTCTCCCATCTATAAGTCTGCTTGCAAAAGTTACTGGCTGGTGGGGGTGGGGGTTCATTGCTTTGTAATCCAGAAAGATAACATTTATAAACTTTAAATCTGGTTCTTCCCTCACTCTAATTCTGATTTAAACCAACACTGCTTGAATGGGGGAAAAAAACCACTTTCAACCTAGTTAAGATGTAATGTACATCTAAATCTTTGCAACTAAAATTGATATACAAGTCTGGTTTTCATTTACTTATCTTTCTCCAGCTAAATATATGAGTATTCCAGATGGGTTTTTTTTAATTGTAAACCACCCTGAGTGGTGCTTGCAGGGTATAAATGTAAATAAATAAATAAACCCCAAGAGGCTGACAAAATATAATTAAGGCAATAACAAGAATTGAAATGCAACTCAAAAGATCTTAGTCCCCCAAAATTGTAAAATTAGCCTGGGTGGGGGAAGCTTTTCACTTTTGTTTTGCTTTTAATGGAATTTGTTGAGATTAGGGTTTAGGCATGGGGTTCAGAGACTCTGGACCTCTGCAGGTTGCTACCTTCCATGTAGCCGAGGTGCATTTTGAAGGTTTGGATCATATGCACTTCTTTAGAGCCAAAGTGAAAAGCTGTGGCCTCATTGCTGAAAAGATAGGTGGATCTTGCTAGAGGTTTAGCAATCCAGGTTTAGAGAGAATCTTAAGATCTGGTACACACCATGTTTTTGACACTGTAATGCTCCAAAGAAATTTAGCCATGTAGGTAAGTCAAATCTATGGTATCTAACTCACTCACTCTCATTCTCTTTCCCTCTCTCCCTCCCTCCCTCTTTCTTTCTTTCACTTGCTTAGTGCTTTAAAATTGTGATCTCAGAAGCTCTTCAAGAGTTCCATGTCTACAAGATTAATGGTGGAGGGGGAAGAAGTATTCCTGAAAGCCATTTGCTCTTCTATGGCAGTGTACAGTTATAGGATGGGTATCTTTTGGGTTGTACTCTCAGTACAGATAGGTGAAGGGTCATGCAGTCAAGGCCAATCTGTATTCATTGTGGAGCTCATTCATTGCTCTTTTGTTGTAGATACAGTACTGTATATATATTCCATCTTTTGTTTAACGGCAATTCTTTGAACACATTCCAAAAATCCCTGTCAATGTGTGTGTAGTTCTTGTATAGATACGGGGCTTCTTCGGCAAACACATCAGTATAGAATCGGTTCTCTGAAGCTACAGTTTGAACGCTGCCATTTTTAAGTACAGACTGTTTTTACAAGTAATTAAGGTGTGATGTCTAGAGAAGTCTTGGGCGTGTTTTAATTTTTCAGAAGCAAAAACTTTGGTTGGGAGATGGGCATAGGAGGAACCCATGCCAATGCCTGGTCAGGAATTACAGCAAAATATATTGGTGCATATAGTCCTGAAAAATTCACTTGTGCCCTACTGCAGAGGCTGAACAATACAGAATACTGATTTAGCAGCTGCCTCATTGTACCCGTGGTGTATCCTTAGGTCTGTGTTGGTGATTCAGTATGAGTGAGTAACAAGAAGCAGAAGCATATTGGGGGTTAGAATAAAGAGAAAACAAGTGTGGTCTCGTCTTGAATTTAAGATAAACTACAACTCTCTAATGTCTAAAAAGTTACTGTGAATTAACCCTGGTTATGACCATTAAAGATAGTTATTTTCACCAGGAAGGCTAAGAAAGCGTTTGCATTTCATCTCTCTCACTTTTTTTCCCTTTTTTTTCTCTTGCTGTTTATAACATTGTTTATTTTTGGGATTCTGTGCGTATTCCTTTTGTATGAACGGAGGCAGTCTTAGTGACTTAATCTTTGCCACAAAGGTGTTTATTTGCGTGCGTGCCTGCTTATTTGTTTAGGAGCAGCCAAGATTTCTTCTGAGTAGTTGGCTTGCTGCCACATCTCTTCCCAAGAATGCTTTTGTGCATCTCAAAAAAAATTTTTTTGGAAGGAATAAAGATGGTGGCATCTGTGAAACATCTGGGGACATTTATGCATTTGTCTATTTTCGTCAGGAGGAGTATGTGTGGAAAATGAATGGAAGGATGTACTCTATTGCTTCCTTCCTGATATAAATATTTTCTTTAATGAAATTAGAACATATTGGGTGTTGTTTTACAGGCAGAAATATGAACTGTTGAATAAAAATGTATGGCAGATTGCTGTGATACTGTCCTGTAAAGACAGAATATATGCCTTTGGATCATATTTCAAAATGATCAGTGTTTAAAGACCATGTAAATGTGTATTATGGAGTGGATGGAGTTAGTTGCGAATGAGCTAGGCTGGTACTTGCTAGGCTAGTACTTGCTTGAAAATCAGAGTCTGGGAAGTTAGTTACACCTGGTTGTGAACTATGGAGATGAAGACTCGAGCTATGAGGAAGCAGTGAATGTTTTGTGTTTCAATATCAACTTTATAGTGCTATTGAAAATGCAGAAACCTGTACACCAGGGATTGCCAACATTTTACAGTTGGAGGCCGGGTCATGCTCCCTCAGACAGTTAAGGGGGCCAGACTGGTGGTCCCCTCACTGTTTACGGCAGTCATAAATTTGTTTATTGACAGCCGTAAACAAGTCCATGGCCAATTCTGGTGGCGGTGGCAGCGGCTGGAGCAAGGGCGGAAGCCAAGTTATTTGGCACCATGGGTCGGATCCAGCCCATGTGCTGAAAGTTGCCTACCCTTGTCGTACACAGAATACATTCAGTATCTTGGACAGGTCCCTAAAAATTCAGAGTAAAGCAAAAATAACCACATGATATCGGAGTCATCTACCAGCCTCTTCTTGTCGCAATTAAGTATATTTTATCTATTATAAAAGCACAGTAAAGTTACATTTGAAGAGTATAATTAATAAGCAGGAATTTGCATAAATGTGTAACATTTTCCCATCACATATGAAATCAATTTCTTTGCAGTTCAGGGCAGGGATTTTGAACTAACTTGTTGCTTCAGGAAAAGAAATCTTGATGCTCTACTTTTTACCTTTGAGGACTAGATCTATAGTACAATATCACTTTAGTGATTGGCCTCTGTTTTCAGTATTCAGAGCCTAGAGTTGAAGCCTTTGCCCATATTAGCTAAGAGAATCTGAGTTGTAGCTTCTCATTCCCCCACAAAATTAACAATCCCAAACCCTAAACATAATCCTTAGTTCTGCAGGTGCCTATGTTATGAAAGGGTGATAATTTTATTTTGGGGTATGTGTATATGTGTGTGTTTCTGGATGGTGGTGGTGGTTTTGTTTAGAACAAATAAAAAAATACAACCCAGGAAGGAATGTATTTATTTACTGAGAGTCTCTCATGCTATGTAGCATATCGGGCAAAAAAGGATTTCCGAATGGTTTTGGTCTTGGGTGATTACTTCAGCCTCCCGCCATGTCATGTTCAGGGTATTTAAGCCTCCCATGAAAGTTCTTCCCTATAAGTTTTGAAGGTGCCCTCATTGTTGTTTGGCATTAGGAGGTATCCACCTTATCGCTGCCTTAGGGATCCTGTTTTTCTCCATACGAAAAATATGTCCTGCCATTTGGAGTCATCTTTGTGAGAATTTAAATTTGAGAATTTAATGACACACAGAGAGAAGAAATGGTACAGATTGCTCCACCCAGCTACTAAATTGGGCTCAGATTCATATAATCCAGAACTTCCCAACCTTTTCGAGCTGAGGGCCAGGTCATACTCTCTCAGTCAACTTCGAGGCTTGACAGCCACTTTGCCCTGCCTGCATGAGGTGGGTGGCCATTTTGTCCCAACAGCTTCAACAGGGTGGCCATTTTTGTTTCTTGGATGACCTTGGAGGGGTGGGGGCCACATGAAATGGTGCTGCAGACCAGATCTGGCCCATGGACCTTAGGTTGGGAACCCCTGATATAGTCAGTTTGTAGGATTCAGTAAGCCTACCGAACTGTAGTAAGCTCCTACTTTGCTTCATCCCATTGACCCTAGTCCCTGAAAAAAATGTCCCCTGTCCTTTTCAATTTCACACAGGAAGGCTAGCATAACTCTTTGGGGAAATGGTAATCCTTCCTCCTTTTACGATTAAAGGGTAACATACTTTTGATTTGATTTTTAGCCATTGGATACATTTTAATCGGGGTTCTTGTTTCTTGATTCACTGGCATTCATCATCTTGGTTTTCAGTTCCTGCTGCTTTCATCTATATTCATCTGTTGGGAGATAGATTCCAAGCCATGTTATGGACAAGTTATAAATATGGGATAAAATATGAGCTGCATGACCGGGCGTGGGAGTTTGGAATGTACAGCATTCAAAGAGACAACAGCCTCATGACCCGTTTCTGAACTAAAATTGCATGTCAACAGAATATCAGTTTGATGTACGGTTACAGGGAGTGGACAGAATTAATCACATTGCTCCCTTAGACCTGCCATCCCTTTCAGACCATATATCTGTCATACTTATATATTCCAATATGGTAGCAGAACATTTTGTAAGTCGTCTTGCTGATTGTTTTCTATCAAATGTGCAATATTTATTAACTTTTCCCAATTTTCTTAACTGTTATTCAGGCATGGGTTTTTTTATAAAGTTCCACTGAATGAGTCTGGTCTGTTACAAGGCCCCATGGAGATTCCAAAATATTGTCTGTTAGCCAGGAAACAGGATACATTACCATACTGCACCAAAATGTCCCATCTTCCTGAATAAATAAATATATTACAAATAAATAAAGAAGATTCAGGGTAACAAAATGTCCTATCTCATTTTGGTAAGGGACAAATTCTACAAGTCATTTTGGATGGCTTAGATTCTTTTAAATAGATCCTCATGCTTATTTACTTAAGAAAGAATTCATGCTTACCCAAAAGAAAACAAGAATGGGATTCATACATGAGCATCCACAAAAGACCCCAAACATCATCCCACTAGTATTTTTTTTTTTTGGGGGGGGGGAGAGAAACTATGTAGAAGAATATACTATGTTTTGTAAGAACAGATTTTAGAAAAATGGGCAGGTGTAGAAATTATGGAAATTTTGCATAACATCTTTAAATATATTAATTGTTATGTGGCCCATTTTTTCTGTTTGGTTTTTGGCTATTCCAATACTTGGACAGTGTGGGTTACCTCATAGCCCCTCTTGGAGTTTAAGCAGAGGTGCAAATAATTAATTCATTTTGCCTACACTTTAGTACCCTTCGCAGTGTATATTCTGGTATTAGTGATGAAAGTATGGTCTTTTAGCAGCTGCTGTTCTCTATTCTACCATTTTGATTCCTGGAACTGAAAAATTTGTAAGACTTCGAAGGTGGAAAATATGGTGAATCTTCATATGTGTCTTAATACAGCAGTGACAAATGATATATCTAAAATTTTTATTGCTAAATTATTTATATTTTCATAGATTTTTGTATCATGCTATTTATTCCATTTCATTTATTCACCATATGTGAGTGATCAAGAACTATATCACCAGATGGAGAGAATAAATGTAGCAAGGGAATATAGTTTCTGAAAAAACTTGTGACCAAAATCCTGTTGAGTGCATTCTGCCTGTGCAACTGAATGAACTCACCATTAGTGGCAGATCAACACTTCATTTTCAATTTTGGGCTACATACAACTTCATCTCACCCAAAAAGTGTCCAAACATCAAAGGAGAAAGTTTTAATTCATTACAGTATGCTGATGATGATGATGTTATTACTTTCCCACAGGTAGACCTGTGCAACAGGATTTTGATTGGCAACTCTAAGAGCAATTGTAGTAAAAAATTGTTTTGGGTGTTTGAAAATCTTGTTTCTGGTTAATTTCTAAGATAGATTTTTATTTATTTTATTTATTTACTCATATTTATTATCCTGCCCCAATCAGGTAAACCCGACTCTGGGCGGCTTACACATAAATTAAAATCAGAAGTTAAGCCTATAATAATACTAATATTAATTTAAAACTTTAAAAGTTCACAGAAAGAACATTAAAACAAAACAGAAAGGGTGGCTGTCCCTTAGATCAGCCACTCTACATGGGATCCCACATTCCTGGATCCCCACACTTGCCCTGCCAGCCAGGTTTTTAGACCCTTCCGGAAGGGCAGGAGCTCTGTCTGTAGGCGCAGCTCAGTTGCCAGGAGGTTCCAAAGGGCTGGGGTGAACACAGAGAAGGCCCTCCTCCTGGTGCTAGTGAGGCGTGCCTCTCTGGCCAATGGTATGATTAGAGAGCCTCTCCGGTCCGCCCTGGTGGGATGGGCTGATGTTCTTGGGGTGACGCGGTCTCTTAGGTATCCTGGCCCACTACCATGTCGGGCTTTAAAGGTAATAACCAGTACAGTAATACCCCGTATAACGCGAGTACCGTATATCGTTAAAATCGCATAACGTTACAAGATTTTCGGAAACATCTTGTATCGAGTAACGCGATTTTAACGTTACACGATACAGTCGTTCTTAGCAGCAGGGTGGGTGGAAAGCTGAACGGGGTTCTCCGTTCAGCTTCCCAGCCACCCTGCAGCTACGGAGGCAGGGGTGGGGAGGCTGGAAAGCTGACGGGGGGCTCCCCCATCGGCTTACCCAGCCACCCCATAGCTGCGGAGGCATGGGCGGGTGGCTAGGGAAGCCGACAGGGAGTCCCCGTCAGCTTCCCCAGCCACCCTGCAGCTGTAGATCGGGTCCTCTGATCTCTCTGGAGGTGTTTCTGGGCTTCCCCGACGTCCAGAGCCGGTGCAGCAAGCCAGAATGTCAGAGTTCGAATCCCGACGTTCTGGCTTCCTGCACTGGCTCAGGACGTCGGGGAAGCCCAGAAACACCTTGGATCGGGTCCCCACACCTCCCTGGACCCGGCGGGGGGGTCAGACCCCCCAAAATTGGTAAAAAAAAGGAGTTTTTTTTACCAATTTGGGGGTTTCTGACCCCCCCGCCGGGTCCAGGGAGGTGGGCAGACACGATCCAAGCTTTTTCTGAGCTTCCCCGACGTCCTGAGCCAGTGTAGCAAGCCAGGATGTCAGAGTTCGAATCCCGACGTTCTGGGTTGCTGCACTGGCTCAGGACGTCGGGGAAGCCCAGAAACACCTTGGATCGGGTCCCCACACCTCCCAGGACCCAGCGGGGGGGTCAGAAACCCCAAAATTGTTTTAAAAAACCGGATGTTTTTTTTACCAATTTTGGGGTCTCTGACCCCCCCGCCGGGTCCAGGGAGGTGGGCAGACACGATCCAAGCTTTTTCTGGGCTTCCCCGATGTCCTGAGCCAGTGCAGCGACCCAGAATGTCAGGATTCGAATCCCGACATTCTGGCTTCCTGCAGCATAAAAGAGGGTGGGGGAAGTTCAAAATTAGCGCGCATCGGGTCTCCCGACCTCCCTAGAGCTGATGTGCGCTAATTTTGAACTTCCCCCACCCTCTTTTATGCTGCAGGAAGCGAGAACGTCGGGATTCGAATCCTGACATTCTGGCTTGCTGCACTGGCTCAGGACGTCGGGGAAGCCCAGAAACACCTTGGATCGGGTCCCCACACCTCCCTGGACCCGGCGGGGGGGTCAGAGCCCCCAAAATTGGTAAAAAAAACGTCCATTTTTTTTTACCAATTTTGGGGTTTCTGACCCCCCCGCTGGGTCCAGGGAGGTGTGGGGCCCCTATCCAAGGTGTTTCTGGGCTTCCCCGACGTCCTGAGCCAGTGCAGGAAGCCAGAACATCGGGATTCGAACTCTGACATTCTGGCTTGCTGCACTGGCTCAGGACGTCGGGGAAGCCCAGAAACACCTTGGATCGGGTCTGCCCACCTCCCTGGACCCGGCGGGGGGGTCAGAAACCCCAAAATTGGTAAAAAAAACGGATGTTTTTTTTACCAATTTTGGGGTCTCTGACCCCCCCCGCCGGGTCCAGGGAGGTGGGGAAACCCGCTCCAAGCTGTTTCCAAAGTTCTCCCACCTCCCTGGAGGCAGCAGCAAGCCAAAATGTCAGGATTCAAATCCCGATGTTCTCGCTTCCTGCAGCCTCCAGGGAAACAGGGCTTTTTTTAACATTGTGTGTTCAATGTATCGCACAACGTTAAAAACCGAATAACGACGGGACTTGTGGAACCAAGTCATAACGTTATTCGGGGTACTAGTGTACCTTGAATTGCACCTGGAGACCTACTGGTAGCCAGTGCAGCTCCCGAAGCAGTGGTGAGGCACGAGTATAATGCCGCACCCCCTCACTACCCGGGCTGCCACATTCTGAACCAGCTGCAGCCTCCGAATGGTCACCAAGGGCAGCCCCATGTAGAGCGCATTACAGTAATCAAGTCTGGAGGTGACCAAAGCATGTGTGACCATGAGCAAGGCGTCCCGGTCTAGGAGTGGGCGTAACTGGCGTATTACATGAAGTTGTGCAAAAGCCCTCCTGACCACGGCTGCCACCTGCTCCTCGAACAGTAGTCATGAGTCCAGTAGTCGTGAGATCAGTAGTCGTGAGATCTGTATAAGAATAATCAGACTTTTGACGTTCTCCTTATTCTGAGTGAGCTATCTCTCCTTGCTTTATTTGTTTTAATTTTAATTTTTGCATGTCACCAGGCATAATACAAACCCTACTTTGGGCATTATGACATCAACAAATTCAAACTAAAACTCATATCAAAATAAACTATACCCCATAAAGCAACATTTACAATTCTGATAGATTATCTCCAAGGCCATGTTGACTACATGGTGACTGCCCCACAGAAGGTCAAAACTGTGACAATACTCAGATAGCAACCAGATGGTATTGGAATAATCTAAGGACAACATATTTTCTGAGACACTCCCAAATGCAGGGAATAACTGGGGGTGAGATATAATTTTTTCCGGCATGTAAAAGAGAGCTATGATCACCTCCCCCCACCTACCATGGAAAGAAGGTTGTAATAGCCAACCAAATATGTATACAGTGGAGCCTTAGTTAATGTAATTAATGCATTCTCTGGGACATTACTTACAGAGAAAATTAATTTAACCAAATTTCCCATAGGAATGCATTGAATGCAATTTCCCATAGCAATGCATTGAAAACCAAAATACATTAACCAAAACACAGTTTCCCATAAGAATGCCTTGAAAAATAAATTAATTCATTATGGGGGAAAGCCCGTAAACCAAACCACTATTTTCTATGGATTTCCTTTTGTTATGCGATTTTTATTTTAAGACAGCCATCTGTTAACTGAGGTTCCACTATATGTATATTAATAGACTGAAGTTCAAGTCCCACCTTAACTGCAGTGATACATGGTGCTATCAGTAATAGAAAGGCTTAAGTGCAACTGTTGTTTCTGCAACATTAATTGGTTGGTTGGTTGTTCAATTGATTGATTGTATATAGAAATGTGAAAATATATCTTGGTGATTTTTTATTACGTTTAATCAATTTGCTTCTGACATAAGGTGACCCTAATAAGGTTGTCAGTGTATGTGAGTGTTCAAGGAGTGGTATATCACTTCCACTTTCCCAGTGAGATTTCATAGAAGAGCGGGGATTTGAACTCTGGACTTCAGAGTCCCAGTTTGACACTGTCCACTGCACCACATTGGGTCTTTCCTCATTGGCTCCTGTCATCTGCTAGAACAAATGTCGCGTTCGTGTTTAGACAACTATCCCAATAGGCTCTCCTGTATGCCAATTCTTGTGTTCATTTTGCAGCCCTTAGAAGCAAGTACCTCGTGTTCCTAATCCTACATTGCTCTATTATGCCTGTTAAAAGATCCCAGTGCCGCTGTCCTCCATCTTTTACCAAAAACAGGCTTTTCTCTGGATAGCTACCCTCTTGCATTCATTCCTCTGAATATCCTCTCATAGTTATATAACCTGAATACAAGCTGATCAATTCTTTTCTCCTGTCAGTGTGTTATTTTTGATTAGATTTTTTACATTCAGCTCAAAAAATTAATCTGGCAATTGGTCATTACTTTCTTTCCCTTCCACTTTCCTTCCTCCTCCTCCACCACAAAGTAGTAGCAGCAGCCTCTGATAGGTTATTCGTGCCTTTGTGAGCCATAAGCCTATTCTGTTATGCTTCAGCTCATTCTTTGGAGATGTAACCAATGTTTATTTCATGCGCATTGTGAAACCCATGGCAAAAGTCCAACATAGTGCCTTGTTCTCACGCCAGAGGTGGCATCTTCTGGATGGGTTAAGCAATTCATAAGTTTCTATCTTTCCATATTTGTAGTGTCCACTCTTAAGTAGAAGCGTGTTAGTGGTGACATTTCTTCACATCTCTAGTTTGTTTAGATTTCATTAGCCTGAGAACTGTAGCTTTTATTAATTTTTTTCCCTTGCGGACTATTTTCCACAATGGTTGCCAGAGGAATCTTCATCTCCTTTTCTCCTTTTTTCCTCTTATTACTGCAAAATGAGAAAGAAAAATGACATTTATTTCATTTACTGCAACTGTGCTTCTTGTCTCATCTTTCCAGTTGCATGCATGGAGCTATTTCATATTATGTTTTCAACAACTCAAAATTAGGTTATTCTTAACTCAGAGTTATCCCAGAAACACTGATGCACAGCTGAAGCACGATATAAATTGATTAAATCCATACGATAGGGGAGGTTTACTTTATTAGATTTCAGTTCTTTTCATTTGGCCAATGACAAAGCCAAGAAAGTGGCTTCATTTTGGCTGTCCAGGGTTTGATCAGGACACAAAAAAAAGAACCTTATAGGAGATAAATTCCTCCCTAAAACCAAATTTTAATTCTCTTTGCTTATTTTCCAGTGCAGGACTTCTGGCCACTCCACATAACACTTCCATGCTTACTCAAACCAAAACTGCTCCATCTATTTCTGTATTATTTGCCTTCTGTTTCTAGTAGAGCTGCAGTTCATCTGCTGAGTCACTGGCCTCAGGAGATGGCTGGCCCAGCAATGGCTGTCATCCTTGAATTCAGTAAGGATTAGAATATCAAAGGAAGCCACCATAACCTTTGGCGATGAGTTTAGGGAACAGTAGAGAGCAATGACCTAAATAGTACTGGTTAATACTTAATAGTTAAATGTTTCTGGGAAAGCATGTGGTGGGTATCTTTTTCTGCCTTGTAAATAGCATGGAATGTACTTGCCTTTTGAGTGGAAGGAGACAGGACTGAAGAGGTAGGAAGTACAGTAGAAGAGTATATATGTGTGTAGAGGTAAGAAATGAGTGTGTTGGATAACTAGTAGACAATATTTACTAAAGCATCTCCTTGCTATGGGAAGCTAATGGACCCCATCAGCTGAAATGTGGCAAACATTTCTCCTGGATATTAAAGGAACTCCATATTTTCTGTTGTGTCCTGGACACTTTCCTTAATTGTCTTTACTTCCCCACCATCTGGCTTCACACCTCGTTAGCTCAAGTCATTGGCCAGCTCCTCAGGGGAAGACGATAAGGAACGGGGCGAGGAATGGTTACTCCTTAATGCTCTGCCAATGTGTGTATCATGATTTGGAGTCCATCGTTCAGTGGCCAACTAATATGGCCTCCTAGAGGAGTATTCTGAATACTGATGCTTCAATGCATGGTGTAGAGATGCAAAAAATACTCACAAAAGTATTTATTCTTAAACTGATAGGCTGTTTTGACATTGCTAACCCCTGTGAGATTTTTTTAACCCCGGCACAATAATAATGCAAAGAGGGGTGTCCTCAAGTCTTCCATCATTTGTACAAATGTCTCTACACAAACTATTCCATATTCATTATGAAGTAAATACAGTATTCATATGCACACACACCCTCACTGTTGTTGCTGCTCAGTCGCACAGTTGATTCCAACTATTTGCGACCTATGGACCATTGCCCGCCAGGCACCACACCCTCACTAGCACAGAAAAATATGTCAACTAATTAAAAAGAAACAGACAACCCATCCAATGCTCCTTACTTTTTTTAATAGCCCTTACCACATTGTACCAACACAGTGTGGGTTTAATTGACCAAATCTGTGCATTGTAAGCATTTGGCAAAAAAATAATAATCTTGCATTGTAAGCATTCTCCTTGGCAATGCCATCAAATATTCCACCAT
Organism: Furcifer pardalis; assembly: GCA_030440675.1. Taxonomy (NCBI): domain Eukaryota; kingdom Metazoa; phylum Chordata; class Lepidosauria; order Squamata; family Chamaeleonidae; genus Furcifer; species Furcifer pardalis. Next base: position 300,044,883 of record CP126890.1, on the reverse strand, counting down.
CTCCCCACTGTTGGGCTGTGGTGGCTCAGTGGTTAAGAAGCTCACCTTGTTAGTCAGCAGTTCAAGACCCAGGTAGTGCATCATGGTTTGAGTGCCCATCTCTATCCCAGCACCTGCCAACCTAGCAGTTCAAATCAAGAAATTGCAAGTAGATCAATTGGGGCCACTTCAGTGGGAAAAGATCATGGGAAGATGGGAGGAGCCTCATTTTCGCATCCCCTGAGTGGAGTTTCTCCAGCAAGAATCCTTTCAACCCAGAATAATTTCTGACACAAAATTATCATCTCCCTGCTATAGATTTGTCCATAAGGAGACAGTTTTTTTCAGTGCTACATTCCTTACAAAATGGAGTGAAGTAGAGATTCAGAGCTACTTTCCCCGTCCAAATCATACAGCAATGTCTGCATTGCGCTTGCCTCGTTCTACCTATCTGGCTTCTTCAAATTTGAAACTGCTCCCAGATTTATAGCCAACTTTGAATGGCACTTACAGAATTTATGCTTGCAATACGGTGCTTTGCACAACCCAAGTGCATGGAGAAAGAATAAAAAAATTCCATTTTCATTGACCTCTGGGCCTCCGAAAGAAAAGCTTGTTTAGGAACATACATTCTTGGCAAAAAGTAATATTTTTTAACCTTGTCTTCAAAGGAGCCAATTAAATAGCAAGTAAGACCTCTGAAGAGGGCATGGTGATTACTCTAGTGCAGTGATGGTGAACCTTGGCACTCCAGGTGTTCTTGGACTTCAGTTACCAAAAGTCCAAGTCAGCACTCTTGCTGATCAGGGCTTCTGGGAATTGAAGTTCAAGAGCACCTGGAGTGCCAAGGTTCACCATCACTGCTCTAGTGTGTCTTGTTTTCTAATTCTAGAGTCTGCCAGAAGACCAGGTGTGACTTCAGTGTACTACCATGGCCACTTCTTAAGGTCATGACTCTATTTACATAATATTCATCTGGAGCCAAATACATTAGTGGCAAAGTGGACTGCAGTGACTCAAGTGGCCAATTCACTGACTGGAAGGCGGTAGGTCAGCAGTTCGATACCCAAATACTATAGGACGGAATGATCTCCCGTCTGTGTCCCAGCTCCTGCCAACCTAGCAGTTCTAAAGCAAGAAATTGCAGTGGGAAGGTAAACAGCATTCTGGGGGCTCCGGTGTCTAATCTTGCCTGCCACATAACCACAAAATCATCTGCAGAAGCAGACAGCACTGGCTCTTTGACTATGAAACAGAGATGAGCACTAAACCCTAGAGTCAGATACGACTGGCTTTTGAGCAAGGGTGGCCTTTACCTTTACCTTAACATGCTTCTAACATTAAAAATTTGCCATCATGCTACCACGGTCTCCAGGAAGTCCTAACTAGTTTCAAACAAGGCACACACTTTCCTTTGGTCTGGCTTAATAACAGAAAACTTTGGTTTTATGAGATTTTTGTTTGGTTGGTTGGTTGGTTGGTTGGTTGGTGTGCTAAGTTGAATTTTGGTAATGCAGCAGTAGGGGAGGGGGGCTCTGGTTGTGTCATCGGGTGGTAATGTGGACCCCTGGTCACAAGACATTGCCCAAACCTTTCCTAGAATAAGTGAAATATGCATGCCTGATGGTTTAATCTCAACATTGCAGGGTGGTGATGTATCAAGGTTCAAGCCAGGTTGACAAAAGGGCTTCCTTTACTTGGTTTTTGGATTTAAATTCCCAGAAGCCTAAAACAATTCCCCCAAGCCACTGAACAGCCAATGTAATGATTAAGCTTCTGGGAATTAAAGCCCTCCCCCCCCCCCCCGGTAGGGTGTGGGTCCCATGTTGGGAACCACTGGTATAGAGATTTCTGGAGGGAGAGGGAAATTTCATGGGAGCCACCACCAGTACGACCATGTAACATGTATAAGTTAAAAGAGAAATTAAGGTGGTTTACCGATGGCTTGACTGCAGTGGCTTAGTGGATAAGATGCTGAACTTGATGACAGGAAGGTGTGCAGGTCAGCAGTTCAAGACCCAAGTGCTGCACAAATGAGTGAGTGTCCATCGTCTGTCCCAGCTCCTGCCAAACTTGCAGTTCGAATGCAAGAAGCTGTAAGTAGATAAATAGATATCACTTTGATGGGAACCCCTCATCACACAAACAAATTGAAAGGTGTCTAAATGTGTTGTTGTTTTCAGCTTCCTTACCTCCCTTTGGGCAAACTACAACATCACCATGATGTTGAAATAGTGCCCACCCAAAAAAGAGGTCAGAAATGAATGTGACCATTTCCCAAACCCTTTGTAAAAAAAAAATCCCATTCGTCATTTTTCATCTATTTCTGTAGTACTATATCACAGACAGAAAACTATATATTTTTGGGCTATAACTGTCAGAATATCCCCAGCAACACGGCAGCCTAGTTGCTATGCTACCTGTGGAAAAAGTTACTTCTCCCTGATTTTGGTAATGGCCCTCTAATTGCTTGAGGAGCCATTTCCTTTGTATTGGGGCATTAAGAACTTGTACCTTGCATGAGATGTGGAACCTCAGTCAGCTGGAAATGAGGAGGACGACCTCCTTCTAAACCACGGGTTCCCAACCTTTACAAACCAGGAGCTGGGGCAGGCTCTCTCAGTCAGCTTTGAGGGCCGGATGGCCAGTGTGCACTGCCTGCATGATAGGGGTAGCCATTTTGTCCCAATAGCTTCAAAGGGATGGCCATTTTGTTTCTCAAATGCCCTTGGAGTGGTGTGGGCCCACATGAAATGATGCCACAGACCATATCTGGCCCACAGGCCTTAGGTTGGGAACCCTTGTCCTAAATCTCTGATAGGTTGAAGACAGAAGCTATTCCTTCCTTCTTTCTCCATCTCCTTCCCTTCTTCTCCCTATGTTTTCCTTGTCTTCCCTGAGTATTATTGGGAGTGTATACATTTGCATGCAGCTCTTGTTCAATCATAAGGACCAGTGAGAGAGAACTATAACTGGAATCAGTTCTGAGGTGTCTTGAGAGAGCATTTCATTTGACATAGGGATTTCCATCTCTGCCCTGTTTGACACATACAGAAGCCTTCCATAACTGAGCATCACTCTGGAACCCAAAACATTAACTTCTCGTCTGCAGTTGTGGATAGCTTCAACATGTTATTATATTTATTCTTCTTAAAGTAATTTTCCAAGCTCCGAGAATGAACTTGGCTGGCTTTGAAGGCCATGCACATGGAGTCAATTGGAGGGGAGTCCATACAATACTCTGCCTCAGGCAGCAGAATATGTTGGCCTGCCCCATTTGCATGACTTCATCTCCCCATCCCCAGGCAACTCTAGTTTAATGTGCCAGCCCTGCTGTTATCCTGTTTGCAGAGTATTCATCAAATCTGATTAAGAGAATGAAAGCAAGATGATATAGTCCTCCATTCAAAGTCCCACTGCTTCTTCCATCGCTTTTCTTACCAGAAGGGAGGAAAATCTATTGTGAATCAGGAAAAATTCCAGGAACCCTTCATCTAGATCAGAGGTTCCCAACCTCATCAAGCTGAAGGCTGGGTCACACTCTCTCAGTCAGCTTTGAGAGCTGGATGGCTATTTTGCCCTACCCACACAATGGGGTGGCCATTTTGTCCCAACAGTTTCAAAGGGGGTAACCATTTTGTTTCTTGAATGCACTTGGAAGGGTGAGGGGCCACATAAAATGGTGCAACGGGCCAGATCTGCCCCACGGGCCTTAGGATGGGAACCTCTGATTTAGATGTACTATTAACAATGTTAAGATTCTTGCACTGAGCAGGAGGTTGGACTCGATGCCTAAAAGGCCCCTTTCAACTCATTTAGTCTATGATTCTATGAAATGTGCCACAACTGACCTCTTCCGTGGTCTTATTTTTCTCATTACAGTTTCCTGCTTCTTCAACTTCACCACTCCATCTGGCGTCGTCCTTTCTCCCAACTACCCTGAGGAGTACGGCAGCAGCCTGCACTGTGTCTGGTTAATCATCGCAAAACCCGAAAGCCGGATCCATCTGGCTTTTAACGATTTTGACGTGGAGCCTCAGTTTGACTTCCTGGCTGTAAAAGATGGCGGAACGGCAGAATCACCAGCACTGGGGACATTCTCTGGGAGCCAGCTACCATCTTCCCTGACCAGCAGTGGCCATGTCTGCAGGCTGGAATTTCAGACAGACCATTCCACGGAGAAACGAGGCTTCAATATCACATTTACCAGTAAGTGGGTGGAACATCACTACTTGGGCTTTGGGGATGCTCTATAGATGCATTCTGGCCTTAAAGACACTTTAGGATGGGGGAAAATACCTGTTACACCTAAAAAATCACTGTAACTACTTTGTTGTTGTTCAGTTGCACAGTCGATTCCGACCCTTTGCGACCCCATGGACTAATGCCCTCCAGACACCCTTGTCCTCCACCATCCTCCTCAACCCACCCAGTTCTGTGCCCATTGCATCTACAATATCATCTAGCCATCTCATCTTTGGGCGCTCTCTTCTTCTTTTGCCCTCCAATTTTCCCAGCATCAAGGCTTTCTCAAATGAATCCTCTCTTCTCATTTGATCTCCAAAGTACTTTAGCTTCTACTTTACTATTTGATCTTCTAATGCGCAGTCAGATTTGATTTCTTCTAGGATCAACCTATTTGTTCTCTTCGCTGTCCAGGGGACTCTCAAAACTCCTCCAACACCATATTTCAAAAGCATCTATTCTTCTGTGCTCAACTTTCCTAATGGTCCAGCTCTCACAACCGTACATTACCACCAGGAATGCCATTGCTTTGACTATGGGATTTTTTGTTTGCAAGGTGATGTCCCTACTTTTCAATATGTTCCCCAGGTTCCTCATCACTTGCCTCCCAAGAATCAGTCACCTTTTTATTTCATGGCTGCAATCTCCATCTGCAGTGATCTTGGATCCTAAGAAGGTAAAGTCTGTCACTGCTTCTACTTCTTCCCCATCTATTTTCCAGGGACTGATGGGCCTGTTGCCATTATCTTGGTTTTCTTAATATTAAGTCTCAAGCCAGCTTTTGCACTAATCAGGAGCTTCTTTAGGTCTTCCTCACTTTCTGCCATTAGGGTAGTGTCATCTGCATAACTCAAATTGTTGATGTTTCTCCCAGCATTTTTGATCCCAAACTGTGATTCAGCCCCTGCATTGTGCATTATGTGCTCCATGTATAAGTTGAATAAACAGGGTGAGAAAATGCAACCTTGTCTTACTCTTTTTCCTATTCCAAACCACTCCAACATTCCGTATCTTGTCCTAACTGTTGCTTCTTGACTCATGTACAGATTTCTCATAAGGCATATAAGGTGTTCTGGTATCCCTATCTATTTGATTACTTGCTACATTTTGTTGTGATCCATACAGTACTTTCCATTATTTTTCTCTCAGAGTAACTGTTTTCAAATAACTATAATGGCAACTAGTTACTTCTGAGCCCTTTTGGAAATATGCAGCTCTACTCAAAAATACTTACTTATTGCTGCAAGAATATTGATTTTTTTTTCACTTTGAAATCATGAATATTTATTAAATTCTGATTAAGCGCTGATGAAATTCCAGCCTGAACTTGGCAAATCTTCATTGTACTGTACTCCCTTTCAGTCCCTGTCGATACACCCACCAAACTTTTTTTTGCATGGAACAAAACGATCCTCCTGAATTGGAGGCTCTTGGAGCCCAAGTGAAATGGCTGGCTTCCCATGGCAATTTCCTCTGATGCAGCTCTCCTATAATTTTCTAAAGAACACCATTACATTGGTTTGGCAGGCATGATGAATGACCTTTGTTATAACAGTGGTTAACAGCTCTGCAAAATTAATGGTATTTCTGGTTGGTGACTGCAAACCGGCTATTATTAAAAATAATTTGCCCTACCAGATTAGGGGGCAGGTTCATCAAAGTCAGGTAACCTGTGTGCTTCAGACACATGCATGCACGGATGCACACACAGTCCCCATGGGCTTAATATCTAATGTTTAAGCATGTGGTTGCTGAATTTGTTCAATATGATGGAAGAGGTGTGGTTACTCTGGGTCACAGCAGGGATGGTAGGGGCTGCAGTGGGTCAGTGGTTAAGAAGCTCATCTTGTTAGCTGGAAGGCTGGCAAGTCGGCAGTTCGAGACCTGGGTACTGCATGACAGATTGAACAGCAGTCTCTGTCGCAGCTCTTGGGGACATGAAAGGAGCCTCATTTGGACATCGCCTGAGCAGAATTTCTTCTATACAAATTCTTTCAACCCAGAATAAGTTCTGACACAAAATTATTATTAGCAGGGATGGTGGGATTGGAGTGGGGAAAGTGATTTGGTTGGTATTCATAGAAACACTATTGTCTGCAAGATGTGGAGAACAGAAGAATGATATGCCAGCTTGGAGTGCAATTCCCCACTAAACCTCCAGGGTGGAGAGCCAGCCTTTGTTACCTTGAGCAAGCTGCACAGTCCCAAATGCTCCCCCTAGAGGAAGGAAATGGTAAATTACATCTGGGTATACTTTATCTAGAAATCACGGGAAAGCGTTGCCAACAGAATTGACTTCATAGCACACTACTGTTATTATTATGAAAATATTTTTATAATAATATATAATTTATACTTTGGATACCTTGGAGTCATTCTTCAGCAAGGAGTCTGTGCACTGGTAGACATCTCTGTGATGACATTCCACATATGCAAATGGACCTGAGAAATCAAGTCTATTTGCATGCGGGTTTTAAGTCATTTGAATATCATGTCACCTGCTGGCTAGGTGGACCATGACATGTGTACCCTCCACTTTCACCTTGCCCAAGGGATCCAACAGAGGATGCTTTGGTGAGTTTTAGTCCTGGCCCAACATCATTGACAAGAGATGAGCCACATTGCCGAGTGAGACCACTCAAGCCCCTACACCCCGACAATACTCTAGCCGGGGTGGGGAATGTGGGGGGTGTTATGATTTATAATTTTATAAAAAGCTTTTTGGAAGTTTCCCTCAAAGGATACAAACAGGAAAAACGATTTGAAGGTGTGTTCAGTTTTAAGGTAAATGCCTTTGCTCATCCGTCATCTTACTGCTTTCATTCCAGCCTTCAGGCACAATGAGTGCCCTGATCCGGGTGTGCCAGTGAATGGGAAGCGATTCGGAGACAGTCTTCAGCTGGGCAGCTCTGTGTCCTTCCTGTGTGACGAAGGATTCATCCGGACACATGGCTCAGAAACAGTGACTTGTGTCCTAAAGGAAGGCAACGTGGTTTGGGACAACGTGGTCCTCAGATGTGAAGGTGAGCTACCTTGTCAGGTAGATATTTCATTTGTTATCTTAAGTACAAGGTAGGGGTGCTTGAGGCATGGAATGACCACATTTTGGCGTGAATTGGTCTGGCCCTCCATCATGGAGTAGATGAAGGTAATGAAATTGGATGCTTACCACAGAGAAGATGGAATTTCTCCTGATCAGTTGAAATACATGGCAGTGAACAGAGACCTAATGTGGCCTAGAGCAGTGATGGCTAACCTTGGCACTCCAGGTGTTCTTGGACTTCAATTCCCAGAAGTCCAAGTCAATACACCTGGTGATCAGGGCTTCTGGGAATTGAAGTTCAAGAACATCTGGAGTGCCAAGGTTAGCATTCACTGGCCTAGAGGGTTACACTTCCACTGAAGAGCCACAATCAAAGTATATATTAAGAAGACAATGTATTCTCTTAGAGAAGAATGGGCAACATTCAACCTCTGAGCAACATGAAACAATCCACTCCTTCAGTCATTTTCTAGTCCCTGCAGTTGGTTAGGTTGACCTAAATAACCTAAGGGGACTGTGGTGGCTTAGTGGTTAAGACACTGAACTTAATGACTGGAAGGTCAGCAGGTCAACAGTTCAAGGCCCAAGTACTGGACAATGGTATGAACTCCCAACATTCTCCCAGCTCTTGCCAAACTTGCAGTTCAAAAGCAAGAAATTTCAAGTAGTTAAATAGATACCATTTCAATGGGAAGGTAAACAGCATTCCATGCACTCCAGTGTCTAGTCATGCCTGCCACATGTTCATGGAAATGTCTGCAAAACACAGACAGTGCTGGCTCTTTGGCTATAAACAGAGATGAGCACTGGAACCTATAGTCAGATACAACTGGCTTTCAAGCAAGGGTGACAGTGGCCTTTACCTCTACCATAGCCAGATTTCTGGCACTGAAATCTTAAGGGATACGATAAGGGTAGTGCTGTGCACCTTAGGAGGGTAGTGGATAGGAAGTGATGGGGGCACCTATTGGGGGGTTGGGGGAGAGAAATCCCATACATTCACATTACCCCTGTCTGCCTCTGGGGGGCACCAGTCACTAGGGTGCACCGGGATGAGTCACTGTATCCCTGTGGGCCAGCACACCATTGGATGCAGTGCTGCTGATCTGGGCGATCACAGCTCTGGGTAATAATTTTAGTTTTCTTTTGTGGAAGCAAGGAGGAGTCAAATATATGTTCAAAATCTTTTCTATTTAGTAAAAGGTCACTTTACTTGGAAGGGCACCTCTCAGAAAGCCTGATATCCATAACTAAATACATCATCTCCTTTGGAGCATCCTCTGTCTGAACATGTAGCTGCTTGAGGAGAGATAAAAATGCATAGAAACTAGCTCCGGGGAAGGAAGCTGAAGCTTATGAGTTGGAGCATAGCCAACTGGCTTCATCTGCATTTTATCCTTGTTACTTCTAGCCCAAGTTTGTCAACTCTGATTGACAGCATTTCTCCGAGTCGCACACCCAGACATGTTAGGGACTGAACTTGAAACTTTTGTCTATGCAAAGCACATGCTTCAGAAATGAATCTGGGTCACATTTCCCTTTGTAGCCTTCTGCATATCTGAAGTTTCTGCACTCTGTCATGTTGCAGTTAGATGTTTTGTCATCTGTCACTCCGGATTCTATGCCTAGGATTGAGCCCAGATAAAGGAAAAGAAGAGTTAAAGCAGTGGAAAATTAAACCCTCTGATAGAGCAGATTCCCTACCCTCAACTATTTCTTTCAGAGCTCTTTTTCTCAAAGCTTTAAAGTTCATCATTGTGAGAAAACAAAGGGAAATGAAAAGAAGCCATTAGGAGTTTGAAAGGTTTCCATTCAGTGTCTGTTCTCTGGGAGAGATGTGGTAAGTGATATCCTGGCAATCATTTAAAAACAGACATGCTAAAATCTAGAGAAGTAATTCCAGAAATTGGCTGTTGCTGTTTTTAATACCAGTGAGGAACATCTGAATATATGGAAGGTAAGAAGGAATTAGGGTAGTTTACTGATGGCTTGACTGTGGTGGCTTAGTGAGTAACATGCTGAACTTGACAACTGGAGATTTGGCAGGTCAGCAGTTCAAGACCTGAGTGCTGCATGACAGAGTGAGCTCCCATCTCTGTTCCAGCTCCTGCTGACCTAGCCATTTGACAACAAGAAATTGCAAGTAGATAAATAGGTACCACTTTGGTGGGAAGGTAACAGCACTCTGGTATCTAGTCGTGCCTGCCACATGTCCATGAAATGTCTGCAGAGGCAGACAGTTCTGGCTTTTTGGCTATAAACGGAGATGAGCACCAAACTCTAGAGTCAGATATGACTGGCTTTCAAACAAGGATGACCTTTACTTTTACTACCGTATATACCTGAGTGTACACCAACCCAAATATAAGCCAAGGTACCTAATTTTGACCTGAAAACACAGGGAAATAGATTGGCCTGAGTATAAGCCAAAGGTGGGAAATGCAGCAGCTACTATTGAGTTTCAATAATTAAAATACATAAAAATATGATAAAATTAATTAAATTGTTGGCGCGTCTCAATTTGGCATGGTCTATGGACCCTCATGGCCACTGACCTGAGTATAAGCTGTGTCCCCTTTTGGGGGGGCTAAAAACTCGGCTTATACTCGAGTATATACAGTAGTACTATACGTTGGAATGGTTCAGTGTACTGTACTAGTTTTACCTTTCAGAGGTATCTAATAAAGTTGCTTTTTTTGTCAGATCCCATCTGTTCATCAAAATAAACCATATGCCATACACTGATTTCATCTCTTTATAGCTTTATAGCCTTTGCTGCTGGGGCACAGCCAAGCAAAACAGCCTGTTCTGTCAAGTTTGTGGCTTTTCTGTTTTGGTATGTAGGCACAATGCACATTTCCAAAGGCAAGCCTGCATTGTGTTAGCTTGGTGGGTTAAAAGACTCCATTTGTAGCCACCATCAGATTTAAGTATATATTTTCCAATCTACAGTGCACTTTCCGTTTTCAAAGTGTAAGGGGAATATCTTTGTCATCTAAAACTGAAGTGAGTTGCATTGCAAATTGGGAGTATATAAAACATCACTTATTGGCACTGATTTGATTGGGGAAGTCACAGTGTAAAACACCAGTCTCTATCAAAGAATTAGTTTCCACATGTTTATTTTGATTTTTTTTATCCACTTTTTAATTATTTTATATCTTTTGCTCCCTTAATTTGAAGTCTTTTAGAGATGGACATTCTTTGACTTGATAGTTCTTCACATCACAGTTCTAGCAGGAAAATGATCAACTCCGGTGTGTGTCTTTTCTAATGTCCTTCCCATTCAGTAGATAATTTGATCCATTTTGATCTGATACTGTCTCAGAAAAATTGCTTTGTTCTATGCGCTCCTATCTGAGAAAATTCAGAGCCTCTTCTAAGTTTAGTTTCTGTTTTCCATCAAGAACAGATACGATAGCATCATTCTTATACATCTAATGTTCCTGGAAGGAAGCCCACATCTAAGTTAAATCCAGTCAGCATTAAGTTATCAAATATAGTTAACATTATCATGGTCAGCCCCCAAACGGGCGCTGGGGAGAAGATATAGAGTAGGTGTATCATTTGCTGGGAAAAACTAAGTCCAGCAGTGTCCCTCCAACTTAGATGACAAGAGTGGCCCTGAAGGCCTCATTCTTCAAAGTGTCATTTCTCCGCTTTCCTGGTGATGGTTCAAAGCTTCAAAAGCTCCTGTTGCCTCTGATAAGGTCTCTCTCAACTGAACTCTAACAGCCCTTTTTATCCCCAAAAAGGTGACATACTCCCACCTTAGGAATTTCAAGTGACCTTGAAGCTAGATCTTGTGATAAGAATTCTGTTCTCTCTCTGAGAGATCCCAAGGTCGGTTACCAGGATCCAACCCTAATCATGGCAAGGTGACAGAGCTTCCCCCTTCTCTGGGTGGTTGACCTCTCAAGTTCAAAGTGTGTGAACTTGCACTCCATGGATAATCTTTCCCTTGATGATTAAAGAGGCCTCTAGGGGCGTTCATCCCAGTGACATAATGTCTGACAGGGAAAACTCAGTACAAAGCTGCATGGAAGGGTTTTGTTTCTCCAAAACAGAAACTTCTGTGATTAAGTGAATCACAGTACTACATTCAGGTGAGCTTATTTTCATAGGAAAAAGTTCCAAATTCATTACAAACATACCAGTTGACCTCCATGATTGTTGCTTGGTTGGAGGTTCTTCTTCCATGTCTAGGCCAGATGTGAAACTGACAAAATGAAGGCACCTTTTGGTGAGATCATTCTGCAAATTCTTTTGCCTGATCTAGTGTGAGAAAGATTAGCTGGCAACACAAGATTGCCATTATCAAGATATGCACAATTGTAGTTCAAAAATACCACAATCTTCAAGGAGGCTCTTTCTAGTCAGAGGAAGAATGGAGGAGTTTTAACAAAACAGTGGAAGCAAAAACGAGCAGGAAGGCAGGTGACTTGCCTTCAAATGACATAGTAAAGGTAAAGGTTTCCCTTGCTCAAAAGCCAGTCGTATCTGACTCTAAGGGTCAGTGCTCATCTCTGTTTCTAAGCTGAAGAGCCAGCACTGTCTGCTTCTGCAGACGTTTCCATGGTCATGTGGCAGGCATGACTAGACACCGGAGCGTATGGAATGCTGTTACCTTCCCACCGAAGTGGTCCCTATTTATCTACTTGCAATTTCTTGCTTTCGGACTGCTAGGTTGGCAGGAGCTGGGACAGAGACGGGAGCTCATTCCGTCCTGCAGTACTCGGGAATCGAACTGCTGACCTTCCGCCTCCCAGTCAGCGTCTTAGTGACTTGAGCCACTGCAGTCATTTTCAGTGTGGATTTCTTGATCCAAGATGACATGAGGCTGATGGATCTTGAGGACTTTTACCAAGGGGTCACTCTTCGCTCTGCTTATACCCTTGATGTTAAACTGAGAGATGGTAATTGAGGGTCCAATGTTATGGACTTGAGGGTCTTGTGAAGGATCTTTTGGTGTATATTTTCTTCTTCTTCTTCTTCTTCTTCTTCTTCTTCTACTGCTGCTGCTGCTACTACTACTACTACTACTACTACTACTACTACTACTACTACTACTACTACTACTACATAGTTTTTGGCCAGGAGGCCGCACGTGGGAGTTCAGCCTCCTCTTATTCTAATGTACAGTAATACCTCGGATAACGCTATGACTTGGTCCCACAAGTCTTGGTGTTATCCAATTTTTAGTGTTATCCGATGCATGTTAAAATCCTATGGGATGGACCGGATAACGTTAAAGTTCCATAGAGATACATTGTAACTGCACAGGCTTTAGCGGTTGTTATCCGATCCATCCCATAGGACCTTAACGTTATTCGATCCAATTCTCCACCTCAGATTGCTTAACGTTATGCGATTTTAGCATTATCCGAGGTAAACGTTATCCGAGGTATTACTGTATAGGCTATTTTGCTATGATTATGTCACTCTGCCCGGGGTGCACCATGTTGAGGCTAGTCTACTTTTTCACCCTAAATGCATGTTTGGAGGCACATTGGAAGACTTGCATAGTGTCACAGATGAAGCCCTTCAATGGCTTTCAAACCTAGATGTGGAACTCTAGCTACCAACTCATACACTTCCAATGTTTGCAATAGAATTCATTGCACGTTTTTTTAAAAAGCCTCCACATACAAAAAGCTTATACACTAGTATCCCGGATAACGATGAGACTTGGTTCCACAAGTCTCATCGTTATCTGGTTTTTAACGTTGTGCGATTCATTGATCACACAACGTTAAAAAAAGCCCTGTTTCCCTGGAGGCTGCAGCAAGACAGAATGTCGGGATTTGAACCCTGACGTTTTGGCTTGCTGCACTGGCTGAGGACGTCGTGGAAGCCCAGAAACAGCTTGGATCGGGTCTCCCCACCTCCCTGGACCCAGCGGGGGGGGGGAGGTCAGAGACCCCAAAATTGGGGTCTCTGACCCCCCAGCCAGGTCCAGGGAGGTGGGGAGACCCGATCCAAGCTGTTTCTGGGCTTCCCCGACGTCCTCAGCCAGTGCAGCAAGCCAAAATGTCGGGATTCAAACCCTGACGTTTTGGCTTGCTAAACTGGCTGAGGACGTCGGGGAAGCCCAGAAACACCTTGGATCGTGTCCCCTGCCTGCTCCAGAGAGATCAGAGGACCCGATCTACAGCTGCAGGGTGGCTGGGGAAGCTGATAGTGACTCCCTGTCGGCTGCCCAAGCCACCCGCCCTTGCCTCCACAGCTGTGGGGTGGCTGGGGAAGCTGACGGAGGAGCCCCCCGTCAGCTTTCCAGCCTCCCCACCCCTGCCTCCACAGCTGTGGGGTGGCTGGGAAGCTGAACGGAGAACCCCGTTCAGCTTTCCAGCCCCCCTGCTGCTAAGAACGACTGTATTGGATAACGCTAAAAATCGCGTTATTCGATACAAGATTTTTCCAAAAATCTTGTAACGTTATGCGGTTTTAGCACTATCCAGTACTAGCGTTGTCTGGGGTATTACTGTACTGTATTATGGAGGGATGTAGATTGAAAATGCATATTTTAATTAAAATAATATTGTCAGGTACATCATATTTGGATAAATATTTGCAAATGTGTTCATACAAATGCTTGTATAATGTTTCAAACATCTTCCTAAATGTTTGTGTGAAAGGAAAAGATATTTTCAAAGTTCAGAGAGAAGCTGACTTTATTATTATATATTATTATTATTATATATTGACTTATATGCCGCCCCACTCGCAGAGCGACTCTGGGCGGCTTACAGAGGAAAAAGTTTACAATTACACAGCAATTACAGTCAGATATCACATAGTAAATCACAGTATCGGATATACAATATATATATCTCCACTTAACAGTTACAATTACACACATTAGATTCTCTAATAACAGTTACAATTTACACAACATTAGATTAAAACATTCTAAGAAATAATCAAAGACACTGTAATATAAGTCATCACAGCATCAAAATTCACTAACAATACCAAACAACAATCAAATTTATAACACCAGTTCAGTTTACACATACAAAAGCAGAAACTTAATAAAAAGCAACTACTAAATCCCGCAATAAGTACCAAGCCAGTCCGCCCCGCCGCAGGTGTTTCTGATGATGGTGGCGGATACTCGAGCCGCCGCGCTTTTAACCTCCCCGGGCAGAGGTGTCGGGACCCGGGGGGAGGACGGGGGCGCCGTCTCACCGTCCACAGCTGCAGGTCCTTTCCCCCGGCGTGGTGGCAAGTCCGGAGGGGGAGACGGGAGCGTCTTCGCTCCACCGCTGCTGCTGCCGCGCTTTTAACCTCCCCTGACAGAGGTGTCGGGACCCGGGGGGAGGGCGGGAGCGCCGTCTCACCATCCACAGCTGCAGGTCCTTTCCCCCGGCGTGGTGGCAAGTCCGGAGGGGGAGACGGGAGCGTCTTCGCTCCACCGCTGCTGCTGCCGCGCTTTTAACCTCCCCGGGCAGAGGTGTCGGGACCCGGGGGGAGGGCGGGAGCGCCGTCTCACCATCCACAGCTGCAGGTCCTTTCCCCCGGCGTGGTGGCAAGTCCGGAGGGGGAGACGGGAGCGTCTTCGCTCCACCGCTGCTGCTGCCGCGCTTTTAACCTCCCCGGGCAGAGGTGTCGGGACCCGGGGGGAGGGCGGGAGCGCCGTCTCACCATCCACAGCTGCAGGTCCTTTCCCCCGGCGTGGTGGCAAGTCCGGAGGGGGAGACGGGAGCGTCTTCGCTCCACCGCTGCTGCTGCCGCGCTTTTAACCTCCCCGGGCAGAGGTGTCGGGAACCGGGGGGAGGGCGGGAGCGCCGTCTCACCGTCCACAGCTGCAGGTCCTTTCCCCCGGCGTGGTGGCAAGTCCGGAGGGGGAGACGGGAGCGACTTGAAACCTGGGTAATTCTCAAAATTTGAGATAAACTGAAGGATGCAAAATAGAACTGAATGAGACAAACAAAAAAATGACAAATTCAACAGGCACATTATACAGGATAGATATATATTGTTTTCTCCTCTTTCATTTGTTTTCCAGAGACAATCAATAGTGTTGGGGAAAGCTTGTGGCTTTATTAATTTGCATATTTTAATTTAACGCACTGCCTTTTGTGGCAAAGCTTTAATGCTCCATACATCTCCACATTTTCTCTCTAAGTGGTGGGATGGGAAAAGAAAGCATAATGTCAAAAAAAATTAAAACTGCTTTTCATCTTCAGAAAGCTTTGATAACCCTACTGCTATTAACACATACTCTTTTATCACCCATCTCTTTGACTTGCCCTCCAGTGTGAGCTCAATTAAATGGGAGCCCTAATTAGCTTCCCATTTTAATTAAATAAGAGGGGAAAGCCTATCTAGGATATTCAAAGTGCTGTTTGACATTTGACAATAATAATAAAAAATAATAAGCAGAACAGGCCTGGCAAGGTAATTAGATTTGTTCAGAAGATAGGAAAGAGGAGCTTCTATAACATTTTCAACTGGTTCAAAACTTCAGGAGAATATGGTGATATGTCCCTCAGCAAAATATCTTGGAAAACTTTGGGAAGCTTTCATACCCTTACATAATGACTAGGAATACAAGATTGTGGATGGTCTTGGTCTCCAGTGACACATTCAAACCCTTGATGGTATTTTCTAATTCTTTCATTGATGCCCTGTTGAGTCTTTGTCTTCTTCTGATTTCATGGCTGCAATCCTGATTTGGATTGATGATTGAGCTTAGATATATAAAATCTTTCACTACCTCAGTTTCTACATTATAAGCTTTAAAGTTGTGTAGTCTTTCTGCGATAGTGATAAATTATTGTCTTCTTAATGTTCAAAAGCAGCCCTTCATTGGCACTTTTTTCTTTCACGTTGTGTTTCCATGTCAGAGATTACTCTGAGTTGAAAGGATTTTTTCATGAGATGCCTGAATGAGGCTCATTTCATGTCCCCTATCATGCAGCCTTGGGGAATCGAACCCCATGCTTTTGGTCTCCAAGCAGAGTGCTTTTACCCACTGAGCCACTGAGGAGTTGCCCTTTCATGTTCATTAACAGCCATTTCAAGTCATTACTATTTTTTTGCCCATAAGATGGTGTCATCTGCATATCTGAAAGTATTGACGTTTCTTCCACCAATTTTCATTTCTCCTTCATCTGAATCAAGTCCAGCTTTCCATATAATTTGTTCTGCATACAGGCTGAATTGATGCCTGGATAATAGGCACCATTATCTGACACCTTTGCTTAAAGGAAACCATCCAGTCTCTTCATATTCTATCTCAGAGGTCCTCAAACTTGGCTCTCCAGGTGTTCTTGGAGTTCAATGACCAGAAGCCCAAGTCAGAACACCTGCTGATCAGGGCTTCTGGGAACTGAAGTCCAAAAACATCTGAAGAGCCAAGTTTGAGGAACCCTGTTCTGTCTTAAGGGTGGACAATTATTATGGTATTTGTACTGCCAGGAATGGGGAGACAGGTGCCTGTGGGATTTGATTTTATTTTACTTCTTGTTGACTGGCCATCGGTGCTTGAGGACTTAACTGTAATGAATGAAGAGCACTTTCTGAAATATCAAAATGTACCATGCTGTGAGGCAATCGTATCCCTTTTGGCTAAAAAATTCCACTCTGGTCAACCATCATGTGTCACTACTTCCTCAATGCCATTACTTTTTCATGTTTTCCTTCTCTTTCCCTCACAAAACTCTTCAGGACAACACCATGGAAGTCACCAGCCCTGCAGGTGAATTGAGGAAAAACTATACCCCCATTCCCCCCCTCCCCAAGTCTATAATGGTCAGATTTGTGGCTTTTAATGGATGAAATAAGCATGTAGCTTGCAAAAACTTCAATTAAGATCTCTTTTTGATGATGGAACAAGAGGCTTCATAAATGCACACTGATATTATGTTTCATAATGGGAATCTGCCATTCATTGTTCAGAATAAAATTGGATATTTCCCTTCTCATTACATGGGGGAATATATAAATATCCACTACTATAGTAACATACTACAACCAATATGCTTTTAAGCATGTCCAAAGCCTGGCTGTTGCCTGGGGAAAAAACAGATCAGAAATACACACCAACTGAATTTCTCTTTCTTTAAGATCATGTTAGGTAAATGTAAAGGTTGACCTTACTTGAAATCCAGTTGTATCTGACTCTAGGGTTCGGAGCTAATTTCTGTTTACAGCCAAAGAGTCAGCACTGTCTGTGTTTGTGGATGTTTCCATGGACATGTGGATGTTTCCATGGACAGTACTCAGGTCTCAAACTTCTAACCTGCCAACCTTCCATTCATCAAGTGTGTTAGAACTGCCTAACTTAATTTCAAAACAGGATTTTGTATTTAAATGTCATTTTCCAAATATTATCCTAGATCAAATTAAATGTTATAGACATTTATTTATCTATGTGTGTATACTTTTCCTTTATTTGTTTCTGTTTTGAATGGGTAAGCAATTAAATGAAACATGAGGCCTTTTAAATAGCAGAGCAAGAATCTATCTATCTATCTATCTATCTATCTATCTATCTATCTATCACATATTGGCTGAGGTATGTTAGCTAGTCATAATATCATGAAGTGCTTTGTCAAAAGCTTTGCTGAAGTCAAGATATATTGCATAAATGTAAGAAAGAAATAGTATTCGGAAGCATCAGTAAAAAGCAACACTTTGAATCCCATAAAGGGGGAAAGCAATACATGACCAAATCCTTGTGTTTTACTGATCTTGTCTCGCATGTGTCCCATTGCTTTTCTCGCTGACAGCTCCCTGTGGTGGCCATCTGACCTCCCCGAGTGGAATGATCCTGTCTCCAGGTTGGCCAGGATTTTACAAGGACTCACTGAACTGTGCATGGATCATAGAAGCTCAGCCAGGATACCCTATCAAAATTACATTTGACAGGTGATTGCCATCCACAAGCTGGCGTTCAATGCACAGAACAGGTTTGAATGGAGACATAGGATGTTTGAGGTGTTTCTGGCAAGTCTGAAATTACCTGTGATGGAACGCATGGATCCTTGGCTGCATTACAGGTGATATTTGAAGAAATCTCTCCCAAATGGAGCTCAATTTGGCAATTAGGCTATAAAACAAGTGAGCAGAACCATGTGACTTCAGTCTCCTCAAGTCCCTAATTAAAATAAATGATAATGAGGGATCAGGAAGCCAGAACCCTATGGAGAACCAAACATTTCTTTTTAACTCAAGTATTTAGGAGCCCTGAAAGGAAATCAGACCATTATCCTGACAAGTACAGCATAGCTTTGCCAACTCTCCAGTGGTTTTTAAGCATCTGTTCTTCAAGATCCTGGAAACATAATGTGGAAGCTTTTGCATGGAAAAGCATATGTTGTACCAAGAGTGATGCCACCCTGTCCTGTGATCAGTCCAGAAGAAATAATTTGTCTTGCATCAAAAATGTATAGAATGATATGTTTTCCCCAGTGTTCTGTACAAAAATCTCCTCCTTTTGTTTATATGGCCAACTCTCTAACTATGATGCTACAATAGTGGAAGCTGTCTGTTTTTGACATTTGATATCCTGAGTCTGTAAATTCTATGAAGATATGAAAGATAATAAAAAAGTTGAATAAATACAAGTATGTGTGATGGAAATATTAGGTTTGGGGGTTTTTCCCCACTGGGAGGAGGGGGAGAATTTTGAGAGTTGTGGTGAGAAAAGTAAGTTTTGTAAGACAACCAGTCTGGCCAGGTTATCCTGCTATGGTAATAAAGTAGACCATACTGCCAGTGATACACCGCCAAGTGTCAGACAGTGGTTAACTAACCTGACACCTTGAGGACTACTGGTGTTGGGTCCCAAAGTCCACAGGAAAGGGTGATGGTCCCCAAGTCAATTAAATACCTCTTGAATCCATCTTGATAAAGGGCAGCAGCTTCATCATTCCTGGCCTGGAGCTGAGGAGGACTTTGCATGCCAAAAGGGCTCAGGGCCAGAAAGTAACTCACAGAACTGGATCAGTGGTATGGGGGTCATGCTGCAGAAGGCAGATGAAATGCCACTGCACTATATTTTCAGGACAGTCTTCGTGGCTTATCACCATGAGGAGAGCCTATATTCTGATTTGGATATGGCAGAAGAAGAAGGTTGAGACTCATATACTTTCAATATTTAAATAGGAAGGAGGAGGGATGGAGTGGAAAGAAGTTGGGTTTTCCAATTCTTAACATATATTTCTCTTTCAGATTTAAAACAGAAGTGAATTATGACACATTGGAAGTGCGGGATGGGAAGTCCTACTCGTCACCTTTGATCGGAGTCTATGATGGAACTCAGGTGCCCCAGTTCCTCATTAGCACCAGCAATTTCCTCTACCTCTTGTTCACCACCGACAAGAGCCACTCTGATATCGGTTTTCAGATCCGCTATGAAAGTAAGTCCGGAAAAAGGCCAATAATTATACTTTTGCCAGTCACAAGATCTCTCTCAAATCTCTGTAGCAGCTGCCTCCCCACCGTTCACTGTATCCCTCTCAGTTTGCAGCATAATGCCAGATGTTAGAAAATCTTGAAACTCTTCAGAGCCAGGCATGGCTTAAGTTTGTGCTGTAAGGATACGGTGAACTCTAACAAGTGGGAGGATCAAACACAAAGAAGGGAATGATAGAAAAAGCTCCCAGGAAATATTACAGTAAGATCTGAAGCACCTAGAGACTGTTCCATAATGATATCCTTCACTCAGGATATAACAGCATTCTGCAATTTATTCCTCCCAGCAATATTTGACATTTTATCCTCCAGGATCTCCACAGAGATGGAGATTTATTTATTTATTTTCCAAAATAGAAGCAGGGAGAAATTTATGAACACTAGGGAGTTTTAAAAAAAAACTTTCTTGCTGATTCCCTTCACAAGATTAAGTTTGACAGTCCTGGAGTAGAGATTGTACACACCAACCATGTCAAACTGACCAGTGTAGGAGCCCGAAACTGGCACAGGCAACCAAGAGATGATAAAGTCTTGCAAAGGTTCCTACTCGAGGCACAGGCAATGCAAGACTGTAAAACAAGGGTTCCCAACCTTTTCAAGCCAGGGGTCATGCTCTCTCAGATGGCCATTTTGCCCTGCATTGCATGATGGGAGTGGCCATTTTGAGGTGGTCATTTTGTCCTAACAGCTTCAAAGGGGTGGCCATTTTGTTTGTCTCTAAAAGGAAGGAGGGAGATGCCAACCCTCAAAGGAGCCTAAGGACCTCCCTCCCCAACTGAGATGAATGGTCTCCTCGGGGAAAGGGTGAGTAGGGCTTGCCTACCCATTCATATAGTGTACTTGTGTATCTGTGTGCTGTGTGGGTAGGGAATTATGGACCATCCTGTACATTAAAAAAGAACCACACATGGCACTTCCAGGTGTGTCAGAGAGGGTCGGGGGCCACATGAAATGGCCCCGTGGCCCATACCTGGCCCATGGAGCATAGGTTGGGAACCCCTGCTGTAAAGCATAAATCTGTGTAGTACTGTACATCCTTTAAAATTCTTTTCTTCCATATGCTCCTCCGTTCTTCTTCTGTACTTTCCCTATCTAAGTCTATTTCCCATGTTGATCTCAAACTCTCTTGCCATATCTCTGCCTCTACCAAAATTCTATAAATTTTTACTTTCTAACCCAAGGGTGTCCAAACTTTTTGGGCTGTGGGCCAGTCACGAGGTTCAGTGGGCCAGACACATAGTTCCTCCCACCAGAAGTGGAAGTAAAAAGCACCTGCACATATGCAAGATGCTGCCTTAAATGCACCCACAGCTGTCATAAATGCATTTACAGCAGCCACAGATGCATTTCCAGTAGTGTTGTGCACATGCGCAGGCACACTTTACTTCTGCTTCTGGGAGCAGCAACGGTGAAGCAGGCTAGATAATTTGGCACAGCAAGCCGGATGTGGCCTGTGGGCTAAAGTTTGGGCATCCCTCTTCTAATCCCTTCCTTTTCTTATTTTTCTTAATCCATCTCCCTTTTAACTATCACTTCTTTGCACTTTGTCAGCTCTCTACATTGTCCATATATATCTTTTAGCCAGGTTTTAGTCCATCTATCCAGTTGCAGGACAGTATACCAATTTCTCATTTCTTGTTCTCCTACCATGTCCTTTATTTGGTCTCTATTTAATGGTTTATTCAATCAATCCTACAAACTCATAGTTCCCCCCTTTCCAATTTATTCACTACACTCTCTTTTATATGCAAAGAAATGTTGTGAGGCCTCTGTGACTTTTCTTGGAAGTCTCTTTTTCTCCTCTGGGGTCGACAGTGGGGTACTTCGTTGGTAGATGGGAGGAACACAGAATTGACTCTACCAACACTTCTCTACTTGAATGTATCGACTCAGATCATCTAGTGGTGAGATCAGGCCTGTTCCTTAGCTGCATCCAACTTGGATTACTTTAATGTGCTCTGTGTGGAAGCAACCTTTTGAAGTGTGGTCAGTTCTTCATCTGGTCCAAAATTCCAGTCACATTGTTGACTGGGATCATTTATAAGGGATATGCGACTCCCTAAGCAACAACAGCTCTGCTAGCTATTTTTGGGAGTAAATCTTCCCTTATTTCATTTTCTGAAGTGAGAATGAAAAATTTGAAAGGTTTTTCTTCCCACTAGACAAGATTGAGAGAGTCTGTGTGCGTATTTCACATTTTGGAATGGTTCTGTCAAGAATCCACACGTTTGCACATAAAATATGTATTTTGCATTTTGTATACTGTATTTTAAAAAAAGCTCTTGTTGCAGAATCCAAGATTTCAAAGGCAAAATGCAAAAGCCTGTTCTATTTTGCTAATGTTACTGCGAAGTGCCTGTCTATTGCTTTTTCATCACTTTTCTCTAGCAACAGAAAGTCATGCAGTGGTTCACAAGGAAGAGGGGGGAAATCTGGATACAGTAATACCTCGGATAACACTAAGACTTGGTTCCACAAGTCTTGGTGTTATCTGATTTTTAGTGTTATCCGATCCATGTTAAAATCCTATGGGATGGATCGGATAACGTTAAAGCTCCATAGAGATACATTGTAACCACACAGGCTTTAGCGGTTGTTATCTGATCCATCCCATAGGACCTTAACATTGTTCGATCCAATTCTCCTCCCCAGATTACTTAACGTTATACGATTTTAGCGTTATCCGAGGTAAACGTTATCCAAGGTATTACTGTATACATTAATCCTCAGTTAGAAACCACTGACCTAGACCATCACCTAGATATCCTGCCTATTTCCATCCTTGTTTAAGGTTTATATTATATCTGATGTATCCTATGGACATTCAAAAATCTGATTCATTTTCTATTGGATTATTTCAGAAGCTGACTTGAATTGGACCACGCATGAGTGCTCCCTTTTATCTAACTTTCAATGACCCCTTTTTCCTAAGGTTTTAAGGTGCTTTTTAATGTCTATCTGTCTGTCTGTTTGTCATGCAAATAGATCTGTCTGTCTGTCTGTCTATCTATCTATCTATAATCTCTCCCACTCTATCTATCTATCTATCTATCTATCTATCTATCTATCTATCTATCTATCTATCTATCTATCTATCTATCTATCTATCTGACACCTTAAATAAAAAGATTGGATATAGAAAACTAACTTACATTTTTCATACCGACAATTTCTTACCCTTATAGAACTTTTCCTCCTGGGATTATTAAACTATTTTTAGTTGAAGACATTTATTTTTATTGTACTGCATGATTGGGCACTAGAACCAAGAGCCAGAGCTTCGAATCCCAATTAGTTCTGTCCTGACATGGTCCAGCAGAACAATGGTTGGATTTTTTTTTTCTTGCCATGAAATTTAATCTTCTATCTTTCTCTCCTACAGAAGTCATACTTTAATGAGTTGTTTTCCATGTGTTTGCTCAAGTGTTCCATACTGTAAAGTGTGGCAACTTTTTGCCTTGCAGGTTCCAATAAACTACTGGGGGCTGGATATATTTTGTGTTCACTTGAGGTTATTCTGTAGAAATATTCCAACCTTAATTGCTACGATGCATCTTATTCTTACTCTGCATGTCTGTGGTTTTTATGCAGCGGTAAAACTCCAATCCGACCACTGCCTGGACCCAGGGATTCCTGTCAATGGACTACGGCATGGGGATGACTTTTATGTGGGGGCCCTGGTGACCTTTGACTGTGACCCAGGCTATACCCTGAGTGACAGTGAAGCTCTGGAGTGTGAACCTAATTTTCAATGGAGCAGGCCTCTGCCCAGCTGCGAGGGTAAGGATGATAGAGAGAGGTGGGATCATAATGCATATATGTTTTGTATCAATCCTATATCCCTCATTTTCTCATGCAGGCAAGAGAAAAGGTCTAGGATCCCTGTAAGAAATAATTTCTCTCTCTCTCTCTCTGCCAATCTTTCTTTCTTCTGTTTGTTCTTATATCCCTATAACAAGGAAATGAATGTTGATACCCTCTAAAAGAGTGATGGCGGTGTCTTAGTGGTTAAGAGCCTGAACTTGATGACTAGAAGGTTGGCAGGTCAGCAGTTCGAGACCTGTGTGCTGCATGATGGAGTGAGCTCCCGTCTCTGTCCCAGCTCCTGCCAATCTAGCAGTTCGAAAGCAAGAAACTTCAAGTAGATAAATAGGGACCAATTCAGTAGGAAGGTAAACAGTGTTCCATGCACTCTGGTGTTTAATCACACCTTCCACATATCCAGGCTCTTTGGCTATAAACAGAGATGAGCACTGAACCTTAGAGTCAGATACGACTGGCTTTCGAGCAAGGGTGACCTTTACCTTACCCTCTAAAAATCACTGGATTACAGCTTCCCTAACTACTGCCTTGGGCTCAAGGGCTGATGGGAATTGCAGTCCAATAGTATCTGAGAGGACAACATGTTCCCTGACCCAATTTAGAGGGACAGTTGCCATGGTGATTACTTTCCATACTACTTCAAAGACTTACTCCTCTGTTCCCTCCTTCAGAACCTTCACCTTCTTTCAGGGGTTTATAGTCAACACAAGATACCACCAAGCAATAGGAGACATGTTTCCTTGTGGTCACCCTGATCATTTTATGACTACCAGTGCACCCTCTTAATGGAAACATCCCACCAGTGAATCTGCACTGAAAATAAGTACACACATATTTCAGCCATTGAATAAAACATGTATTAAGAATGCACATTAATAGATGTGCATATGACAGAAAAGGCATGTGGGAAAGGTATATGAATATAGGAAGACAGCAAAGAATCGTGCAGCTTGCTGGGGAAAAAGCAATGTGAAATTAAACATGCTAAAGGTAAAGGTCACCCTTGCTCAAAAGCCAGTCATATCCAACTCTAGGGTTCAGTGCTCATCTCTATTTATAGCTGAAGAGCCAGCACTGTCTGTGTCTGCAGACGTTTCCGTGGTCATGTGGCAGGCAGGCCTAGACACTAAAGTGCACAGAACACTGTTTACCTTCCCACCGAAGTGCTACCTATTTATCTACTTGCAATCTCTTGCTTTCAAACTGCTAGGTTGGAAGGAACTGGGTCAGAGACAGGCACTCATTCCATCATGCAGTACTTGGGTTTTGAACTGACGCCATTTGGGAGGTGGAAGGTAAACATGCTGGGATTGTGTTAAATGTGGCAAAATTTAGACTAAATGTTTTTTGCATCCCTAATTTTGAAAATGGTCCATTTGAGCATCTGCTTGTCTTTTCCTGGTTCTCTCCAGCTCTCTGTGGAGGTTATATCCATGGATCTAGTGGCACGGTGTTGTCACCAGGTTTTCCGGATTTCTACCCCAATAATTTGAACTGCACTTGGGTCATAGAAGCTTCTCATGGCAAAGGTAAATTCTGTGTCATGTATTTACAGCTACATTTTCTCTCAGTGGGGAATGGTGCCTCATGGACTTTGAACCTGCTCTGCGTTTTGACCTTTATAGGCTACAGAATTTATTTCCTATCCATAAGTAGGTTCAGAACCTTGGACACCTCCAGACTCCAGTCTTTCTATCCCATGCATGTATTGTTGGAGTTTAGCTTCATAGATTTCACATTGTTGTTTAGATTAGGCAGGATTTATCTTGTCCTTGATTTCTGGAATTTGCAAGAGACGAAGATGCAAAAATGTACCCTGGAGTAATGCTGTGGTGGGGGCTGGAGAGTCATATTTGCTTCAAACCCAGTATAGCCTACTGCCTCCTCCTTAAGTGAGCATAAATATTCTAGTGGTTACATGTGGTCTTTGAATGCCAGAGATGCTGCGTGTAATAACAATCCTAGGTTTAATTATGAGGACTCTATAATCATCATCATCCATAAAGCCCTAAAAAGGAAGAGTGGAGGAAATGGAGGATTCAAAGAAGGGGAAATAAAAAGTTGAGTCCAAAATATACTGTTCTGATGGGCTGCTACACCTGCTCCGTGCAACCTGTGATTCCCTTTAATGACCTCCAAAACATCATTAAAAGCTCTACTCAAGCTTCACCAGCTAACAATTGTGGCTATCTTTGTGGAACTAATCCATCTCATGTTAAATATTCCTCTTTTTTCATGCGGTCTCCTAGTACTTCCCCAAGCATCCATTCATGTCCAGCTTCTTCCCTGTGTTGGGATGTCATCTGAAGTGTACAATCATTGCTGCAGGTCAGCAACTTTTCCCCATACAATGTATACCTTGGATACCTTGGAGTGGTTATTCAGGTAAGGGTCTGAGCATTGGTAAATGTCTCCATGATAACATTCTACACATGCAAATTGACTTGAGAAATGAAGTACATTTGTATGCATTTTTTAACCATTTGGATATCGCGTCACCTGCTGGTTAGGTGAACATGTGTCCTCTATTTTCACCTAGCCCAAGGGACCCAATGAAGAATGCTTTGGTAAGTTTTAGTCCCAGCCTAACATTATTGACAAGAGATTGGCAACACGCCCTGATAAGGCTCTCACCCAGCAAGAGCCACAGTGTATATCGGTGGGAAATATTGTTTTTTCTCTTTCTTTCTTGCATTCATGAAATATACCTTGATTTTAGCAAAGCTTTTGACAAAGTGTCCCATGACACTCTGTTTCAAATCCGAAGAGCCAGCACTGTCTGCTTCTGCAGATGTTTCCATGGTCATGTGGCAGGCATGACTAAACACCAGAGTGCATGGAATGCTGTTACCTTCCCACTGAAGTGGTCCTTGTTTATCTACTTGCAATTTCTTGCTTTTGAACTGCTAGGTTGGCAGGACCTGGGACAAAGACGGGAGCTCATTCCGTCCTGCAGTACTTGGGAATCGAACTGCTGACCTTCCCAGTCAGTGTCTTAGTGACTTGAGCCACTGCAATCCCTTAATAACCCAAGTAGGTAGCTGATATTCATAAGTCAGGGTAGCTGGAATCTGACTCTTGTACGTCCCAACTGAACACTCATAGCAGAGCCACCACACTGGTTCTCGTTAACTTCACTCTAGCCCAGCTCTAGTCATGCTTCCCCTGTGCTGTGAAGGAGCCAATGATCATATGGCTAATACCTTGACCTTTCTCTCTTCTGGCCAGGAGATACAGTTCTTATACCAGTGATGGCAAACCTTGGCACTACAGCTGTTCTTGAACCTCAATTCCCAGAAGCCCTGATCAGCAGGAGTGCTGATTTGGGCTTCTGGAAATTGAAGTCCAAGAACAGCTGGAGTGCTAAGGTTTGCCATCACAGGCTTATACTGTATCTCCAACATTGCAGGAAATCAGCATACACACATGCACATGAACACACATATACACATGAACTTGCTTGTTTCCATTCTGCTCATTCACATGGCCATATGCAAAGTAAGATTTGAAAAAGTGCTCCTTCAAACACCAAGACTGTTAAAAGAGAGAGAGAAAATGTACATGAAGTCTGAAATGCCTTCTAAAGCTTCATTCTTGTCTTGCTAGATACTGACACAATGGGAGACCCTGTCAATCAGGTATTTGATGCTAACTGTATTAACACAGATGTATCACAGAGCATTA
This sequence comes from Furcifer pardalis, assembly GCA_030440675.1. NCBI lineage: Eukaryota > Metazoa > Chordata > Lepidosauria > Squamata > Chamaeleonidae > Furcifer > Furcifer pardalis. Next base: position 300,017,687 of record CP126890.1, on the reverse strand, counting down.
GAGGAGGCATTGCACCGCTGTGTAAGGTATCCCACTGAGTGCCAACAATCCACTCTTCATTAATTCCCTCAGTTCCGCATTCTCTCATCTGACAAGAAGCTTCCTGTTATCCCACTGCATGTTTAACATGCAACACAGAGAGACTAGCAAGACATTCGAAAAGTGCCTTGTTTTCCCAAAGATAAAAGAGCAACTTTTGGCCACCCTTGGTGAGCGGCTTTAGCAAGCCACACAGGGCAACATGATCTCCAGGTTCCCCCAATGCTTCTCCTACGAAGAGCTCACTCAGTGAAATCCCGGGAGTCCTTTTGTATCAGTCTCATTGGGGATCAGAATGAACTATGAAGCGTCAAAGTAGATACAGTTGCTCAGTCTAATCTAAACCATTGTGTTGCTAGAAGCAACTATGGGAGGCAAATGGGAACAGTCAGCAGAAACTATCAGAGAATTGGCTTCAGCAAGATAGGCAGGCAGACAGAGTCCTGTCAATGACCTCACTCCCACAGTGAAGGAGATTGAGGGCACTGCAAGGAAAGGAAATGAGGGTGATCAGTAGATGTGGGATTTTTTTGTAGGGATTTTTCCCCACGATGATTACCAGAGTTCAGTGGGAATTCCCACAGCTGGGAATCTGGCAGCTCTAACCAGAAAATCTAATTCTCAAAGAGAGTGTGTAGTCCGTTGGATGTCCCAGGGCATAGTCAGGGTCAGAAGAGAAGTCCAGAGTCCAGTCAAGGCAATCAGTCAAAAAGGAAGATCAGGAACACACAGATATCAGGCAGGGTTTTAGCTTTGCACTGAAATGGCACCGACGTCTGGCAGCTGCAGCAGATGTTCTTCAGAGCTTCCTCAATTAAGGACTATCAGGTGGAAGCCTCCCTTGGGAGCAGGTTCTGGCAGATTTGTGGCACAGCTATAAATCATTCTGTAGGAGTTGCCCATAATGTTCTTAAGTTGATGGAAAATCACTGTTAGAATCTGAGTCAGTGGCTGGCTGGCTCCTGAATTGAAAGGTCATGATTCTGGGGAAGTAAAACTGGGCTAGGAACAGGCTGGGACTCCTATTCCTGGTTGTCCTCGGATGCAGATGAGGACTGGATCATGACAGCCAGGTATTAGGTGACTGGCCCAGCAAGCCAATTCTTCAATGAGCAGAGAGTCCACCGGTTCCCTAATGTTCCTATATCACAATTGGTGGGACAATAGTATTAAACAAGTGAAGTTTAATAGTGGCATTTATTGGCCTAGATGATCAAACATGATTCATTCACTGAAATATAGCTGCCTTTCCAATCCTGCATGTTCTTCTATATGTTGCACTAGACATGCCTGTTCTTTGTGTGCACGCACGTGCTTCAGCTGGCAAATTGCCTTTAGCTCCATATTTTCCGAGATCGTTCATGCAGAGCAGTCCCTAGAGAAGAGCTGTCACACCCTTGACCAAATTAACCACCAATGACTCAATCTATACTTGGTCCATGATCTTACTTTCAGGTTGGCATGGAAGTCATTTTACCAGATTGAGTGTTAGAAGCCTTCCGTCCTTCCCGATATATTGTTCCCCTGCTTAGATCATTAACCTACTTCTCAAGTTTCAAAACCTTGATGTCACTCACTCTTAAGATATGAGATTCACGCAGCATTATAAGGACAGCCAGACCCCTTTCTAAGGAAACAGAGGGTACAGCTCCTTATAGCCCTACACTCTAAAACAGTACATTCATAAATACAAAACAGCACTGTGTTGTAATGATTAGAAAGAACAGAACCTTTTTCTCCCAGGGTGATAGCTGGAGGGCAGCTTAATAGAGCCATTATCTCAGCCAAGAGCAGTGATTTTCCCCCAATTCATCAACAGACTCTAATTTTGAATTTAATATCTCGGTCAATTGATGGCAGGAAAAGAGACTTCAAAACTGATTTTATCAGGATTTCACCCCCTTTCATTTTCTTGATCAGTGGTCAAGGTAAACAGTCTTAAAAGTAATTATCTGACATTCTGAGGTCAAGAGGAAACATTTTTAACAAGTGATGTGTATACCTGTGAGTGGGGCATTTTGCCTACAGGTAAAAGAATGACAGGGAAGTCATTCAAAGAAAAGGTGCTGGTAGGCAACCAAATGAATGGTTCAGTAAAGTTTCATATGGATACAGTTGACACCAATGTCAAGCAAACTTTTCCTGCAGTGGTGAAATACTCTCCACCCTGTTCGACTGACCGCTTATGATATTGCATCTTGAAAATATATAAAAGAGGAAGCTACAGGTGTTGCAGCAAAGGTGTTTCCCTTATATTGAGTAAAAATACTGATGTTCAAACTGGATTGCAAAAAGGAAGAGACACTAGAGATCACATTGCAAACATTCATTGGTGATTACAGCACAACAAAGAATTTCAGAAGATGAGCAATCCATCTTTTATGAACTTTTATGGAAGCCTTAGACTGAGTGGATAATGAGAAATTATGAGTTGCATCTTAGTTTGAGCCCCAAGTGCTGCACAACAGAATGAGCTCTCGTAGTCTGCCACAGTTCCTGCAGTGGCTCAGTGGTTAAGAAGCTTGCCTTATTAGCTGGAAGGCTGTCAAGTCAGCAGTTCAAAACCCAGGTACTGCATGATGGAGTGAGTGCCCGTCTCTGTCCCAGTTCTTGGAGACATGAAAGGAGCCTCATTTGGGCGTTCCCTGAGTAGAGTTTCTTCCACAAAAATTCTTTCAACCCATAATAATTTCTGACATCATCATCATCATCATCATCATTATCATCATTATTATTAGCAGTTTAAAAAAGCAAGAAATTGCAAGTAGATAAATAGGTACCACTGCAGCGGTAAAGGTAACACCATTCTGTATCTAGTCATGTCTTCCACGTGACCACGGAAACACCTACAGATGCAGACAGCATTGGTTATTTGGTTGTAAACAGAAATGAGCACCATCCCTTACAGTTGGACACAATTGCCTTTCATGTAAAGGAGACCTTTACCTAGTTGCAAGATATTGGAAAGAATCAATTATGTGCCTGTTGTGACTAATAGGCTTCAGTTCCTCACCAAACATTCTTAAGTAAAAATGAGTCACTGCAAATAAAGGCCTTTACTATGGTCATATATTCAATAGTACATAGTAGATTACCCACATATAAATTTGGGGAAAACACAACATAGCTGGAAAGGAAGAAAATCAAGTGTGATGAAATAAAGAAAACAATTACTTTGAATGGACAGGACCTGAGCACAGCTCTTAGAAATAGGACATGTTGGAGGTTACTAATTCATGGGTTTATATCTGCGATGGTGAACCTTGGCACTCCAGGTATTCTTGGACTTCAGTTCCCAGAAGCCCAAGCATCCTGTGAATGGGTTTACTGCAATTCATCCAGCCTGTGCTGCTACCCTCGTCACTCCCAGAAGCGGAAGTAGAAAGTGCCCAGGAGCGACGAGGGCAGCGCAGGCCGGATGAATCGCAGTAAACCCATTATTCAAAGGGTGCTTGGGCTTCTGGGAATTGAAGTCCAAGAATATCTGGAGTGCCAAGGTTCACCATCACGGGGTTATATGATGGACTGGCTGATTGAATCAGGTGTCTTTCTGGGTTGGGTATAAAATTCCCCACTCTGGCTCCTGATATCACCTGCTGAAAAAAGTAATAGTAAATCATTTTTGAGTAGTCTACAACTTTAAAAACCCCAGGAAGGGTCACTGTAAGATGGAATCAACTTTGTAGAATCAGCATTAAATTATTATTATTAACAACTCATAGAGTTGTCCCAAGCCAGAAGCCAGCTTGATGGCGAGCTATTGTTATTAATTCAGGGGGTTGCCATAGGTCCAGAATCGAATTGACAGTACGTAACAAGTTTGGGAAATGAATATTTCCTTCTGCCGTTATAGCTCTATTCTTTTTCCATTTCATTCCTACAAAAATAAAATGGTTTTTTAAAAGGGTAGTTGTCGCTGGAAACATTATCTATTTGTTTGTGGTAGTTGCTTTTTATTGCTTCTCAATGCCCTGATAAAATTTGTCTCAGTTTGTTTGGGGAAATGAAATGCCTTTAAGAGCTTCATTATTATTAAAGTCAGATGGACAGACCAGAATAAGGAAAAAGTGGCTTTTTTGCAGAGCACAGAATTGTTGCTGTGTTGGTTGAGGAAGTACAAAAAGTAGTCTAAGCAGGCTAGGGCAGCGTTTCCCAAGCCTAAGTCAATTCCCCAAAGCCCTAATCAACCAATGTACTGACTTAGGCTTCTGGGAATTGAAGCCCCCCTCTCCGTGGGGTATAGGCAAACCATGTTTGGAACCACTGGGCTAGGGGGACCTGCCAGTTGTAATCCAGGGTAACTTTCTAAGACCTGATCAATCTACTAAGATAAAACAGTTGGCTCTGAAACCAGTAAACTGACCTGAATTAATTCATTAATTTCCCCCTCATATTTGCAGCCGGCCAGTTGGTTGGCCAGTTTGATGGGGCCATTTTGAAAGATACACTGCAAAGTAGGCAGGTTCACCCCACATGGACTCTTTCCACTACTAGGAGATTACTCACTTCTGAAACTATGTTATAGTAGCATGCTGAACATCTTTGAAGCAGAGTAGGAAGAGTGGAGTACTGCAGGTTACCACCTAAAATAGGAATTCTCAACCTTTTCAAACTGGGGGCTGGATCATGCTCTCCCAGTTAGCTTTGAGGGCTGGACAGCCATTTTGCCCTGCCTGCATGATAGGGTGGCCATTTTGTCCCAACAGCTTCAAAGGTGTGGCTATTTTGTTTCTTGAATACCCTTGGAGGGGTGGGGCCCCACATGAAATGGCACCATGAGCCAGATCTGGCCCACTGGCCTTAGATTTAAAACCCCTAACCTAAAACAACATCTCCCCTTATGAAGAAAGAGAGATGCATGAAGAGGAAGTCTCACAATTTATGTTAGTGTAAAAATAAATTGGTAAATCCACTCCTATTAGGTCATCAAATATCAGTATGGGTCTCAAAGCAGCAATCTCCTTGGTATATAAACATTTCCTGGGGAAATAAAAAATACTTTAGCAGAAATCCAGTATTAAGTCAAAAGTAGAGTAAACCAACTGAATTAGTGGAATTTAAGTAGGATTTAACTGACCAAGTCCCAACTGATTAGTGGGTGTACTCTTTTTTGTGATTTACTGCTAGGAATGAGATTTTTAAAAATCTATTGGACTATGAATTTCATAATTCTCCATCCATTTTTGGAGAGTAATGTGAGATCCTTGTTGAGGCACAGGGGCACGAGAAATCTAACTAGGTGGTGTTCTCAATCTCTCGTCAATAATGTTAGGCCAGGACTAAAATTCACAAAAGCACCCTCTGTCAGATCCCTTGGAACGGGTGAAAGCAGAGGGCACACATCATGGTCCACCTAGCCTGTGGGTGACATGATATACAAATGGCTTTTTTTAGAATAAAACGCAAATTGTGTGGAATTTCTTTGTGGAGATGTCTACTCATGCATGGATTACTCGCTGAATAACAACTCTAAGGTGTCCAAGGTAATGTTTGGAGTTGACATTTTCCCTTCAACATTTTCCCAACGTGGACACCTCATTCCACTCAACTGTTTCTTCTCGCCCTTTAATGAATCAGCTGAAATGATGACTCCAACCAGTCAGAAATCATGTGGTAAGATCAAGGGGAAGATACTATTTCCTTATATTTCCCAGAGGGCCACATGAGACTATGGGACTATGTAACTGAGAACAGATAATGTGATAATGTTTCATAGCTGATCATTGCTAATCAGGAATGGCAGATCTGGTTATACTAGAGTAGACAATCTGTGACACTATATACATTAGTGATGGTGAACCTTGCCACTCCAGACGTTCTTGAATTTCAATTCCCAGAAGCCCTGATCAGCAGGATTGTTGAATTGGGCTTCTGGGAATTGAAGTCCAAGATCAGCTGGAGTGCCAAGTTCACCATCACTGCTATACATCATTAAGTCCTATTATCCTTGGTTGTGACCTCTACTGATGGGACAGATGGAAGGTGAAGTCCATGAATACCTCTTGAGAGTTTGGGTTGCATGATGGTATTTTTGAGGCTAAAAAGGTCAGTTGAGTATCGAAATTAAATGATGATTATCTGTCAGAGAATACTGGGAGGGGGAGACTAGTTTTTTAAATGGTTTTAATTATTACTAGTAGTATTCTTTTGTATCAGATATGTTTTAGCTTAGCCTAAGGTTTTGCTCACATTTTTGCACTTCACTTGACAAAACCGTGTTTGCCCCCAAGCTATGATTCTCTGTGCTTTTCTCTTTCTTTCTTTTTCCCCCTGTGTGGCCAAAAGAACTTATCTATATTACAGAGTAATGAGCTGTAAAATTACAGTTTAAAAATAAATCTACTTTTGTACTATATTAAAATGCTTTGGAAGGAAAGAAAAAGTTCCCAACACATTTGTAAGAGATTAGATAACTCAGACATCCACATGTCCAATTTTTCTGCTTGGACCTAGTTATGTCTTAGAAAAGGAAAACCAGATTCTCTTGGATGCCCTGGGATCACACAGGTAAAAACCAGATAGTGTACCTTATAACATATCCACAGTATGTCCCACCACTCTGGTCCATTTTGCTACAGTATGTGTTCAGATTAGGGGTTCCCAAACTAAGACCTGGCTTTCAAGCAAGGACGGCATCTCTTTTCTCATGTTCCCAAAGCCTGGAGAGGACCTGGTTTAAACTAGGCCTCAAAAATCCTTTTTCTCTGTGTCACAAGACTGCCTGTTTCCCAATATTCTTATCTGTAGCTAGATGAGCTCTTGCATCATTTGACTATTAGAGAGCACTCTTCCTTCACGTGTGTAAACATCTTCTCTTGTTATGAGAAAGTTTTCTCTGTTCCCTGATTGGTTAAAAGGTACCCCACCTGACTGCAGAATCTTCATCTTGGGGAGAGCAGGGGGAGTTCACTTTTGGATGTCTATGGGTTAACATCTTTACCTGGGAGACTATTCCTTTTTGCTTCTTCAAAATGAACACCTAGAGTGATTGGATTGTTTTTGGACTGACTATTGTTACTGAACTTATTTACGCTTTTCTGGATTATCCTTTAAGAACCTGATCAATAAAGCAACTGATTTCGCTTGAAGATCATCTCTTTCCTTAACAGAAGCTGACACCACACACACACGACAGCTAGCTACCCTAATCCTCCCCAATTTGCTTCATTTCATGAGCATAGTAAGAATTCTGTTAATGCGGACGGGCTCTCCCACAGAGCTGACAAGAGCTACAGTTCCTGTAAAGAGACTGGGTCTCTGGAGCTGGAAGGGAGGGGCCCTGGAGTGGGATGGCCGCATTCTGACAGACCTATGGGTTGGATCTGGCCCATGGTACCATTTCATGTGTCCCCCACCACTCCAAGGACATTTGAGAAACAAAATGGCTACCCCTTCAAAGCTATTGGAACAAAATGGCCAACCCCATCATGCAGGCAGGGCAAAGTTGATGGAGAGAGTGTGACCCGGACCCCGCCTTGAAAAAGTTGGGAACCCCTGGTCAAAGGCTATCATAAAAGTTCATAAAAGATAGGTTGTTCATCTTCTGAAATTCTTTGTTGTGCTGCAATACCCAGTAAATATTTGCAATGTGATCTCTAGTGCCTTTCTTTTTGCAATCCACTTTGAAATCATGTTACCACACTTAATGACACTCTGCCAGATATATGATGTGCCTTTGGTGGAAATCCTTCCATTTGATGAGATTTTTTTTGTCTGTGTGCTTTGATTTTTTTCTTAGTATAGCATGATAGTCAAGAGATTGGGTTATAAATCTTTTTTTTTCAAAGCTTCTGTTTGAAAACTATAAATAAAATTATTTTTAAAAAAAGAGATTGGATTATAAATCTGAACAGTTGTGGCACAGATCTTGAATCTACACGGACACTCTCTTAGGTGGCCTTAAGCTTACTGCTACTGCAGTGGCTCAAGTGGTTAAAGCACTGAGCTTGAAGACTGGAAGGTCAGTGTTCGATACCTGAGTACTGTGCAATGTAGTGAGCTCCCGTCTCTGTCCCAGCTTCTGCCATCTGAACAGTTTAAAAGCAAAACATTGCAAGTAGATAGATAGGTGCCACTTTGGTGGATAGATAAACAGTGTTCCATGCACTACGGTATCTAGTCATGCCTGCCACATGTCCACGGAAATGTCTGCAGACGCAGACAGTGCTGGCTCTTTGGCTATAAACAGAGATGAGCACTGAACCCTAGATTTGGATATGACTGGCTTTCAAGCAAGGACTACCTTTACCTTTGCCTTACTGCTACTCCTGCTCTCCTTATCTTAAGTGGAGCGATATCAACATGAGGATACATTTTCTCAGCTGGTATAAATTGGAGAGATCCTGTCACTATGTGCATTGCTTCATCAACAGTGATGTCAGCTTGTTTTGCATGCGTGGATGTGCTCCATACTGGAGTGGCATACTCTGCTGGAGAGATGCTCAGGGCCAAAGTTGATATATGCAGTGTGGATGGTTGTAAGAATGGCCCAGTATGATGCAGTCCAAGTGCTAGACTAAAAACCCTGGTTTCAAATCCTCATTGAGCCATTTGCACTTCTTTAGTGAGGGCATATCATTGGACAACCTACCCGTCCTCCACATGGAAAAGGTTGGAATCCACTGTTCCGCCTGAAATGATTGGTGTCTTTGTCAATCATGCCAGCCAACTATGTTTGAACTCACACATCCCTCTTGCCTTTGTACCTCTCCACAGGTGTCTTCTTCACTTTCCACACCTTCCACCTGGAAAGTGGCCATGACTACCTATTGATCACTGAGAATAGCAGCTTCAGCCAGCCACTGAAACAGCTCACCGGTTCCCGCCTCCCTGCCCCTTTCAGCGCTGGCCTCTTTGGGAACTTCTCTGCCCAGATCCGGTTCATATCCGACTTCTCCATTTCTTATGAGGGCTTCAACATCACCTTTTCAGGTAGGGTTTGGATGGGAAGGCAACTGTGAACATAAGATGATTGGTATAAAGCAGGGGTTCTCAACGTTTTTCAGTCGTGGGCTGGACCACACCACCTCAGACAGCTGAGTGGACCAGCCACAGATGCATTAACAGCTGTAGCAAATGCATTTATGGACCATAAATGAGTCTGCGGCTGATTCCGGTGGCGGCAGCTGTTGGGTTGGCTGGAGCAAGGTCACAGGCCGGATTATTTGGCATTGTGGGCTGGATTCAGCCTGTGGGCCATAGGTTGTGAACCCCTAGTATGAAGAGACATGGGATATTGCAATAAGTGATAAATTAACATATGGATTAAAACTTATCTGTCTGTCTGTCTGTCTGTCTGTCTGTCTGTCTGTCTGTCTGTCTGTCTGTCTATTTTTTTCACATTTGTACCACACCCTTTTGGTGCGAGTATTTCTTAGGGTGGCTTACAGAGAGAGAGAGAAACTGTATAAAATAGCAGATTAAAATCACATAGTAATAATCCACTTCATCAGACATAGGAGTGAGACTTCATGGCATCTGTTTATACACATCAGATACAGTGGTACAGAATGGTTAGCACAACAGATAAATATACAGATCAATATGGCTTTTTACAACTGGTAGTAGCAGAAGATCTCTGTCTGATATTCAGATTAGTTGTGATGTTTTGCCCTGTAGATGGACGCAAGACAAATACCTGGCATTAAACATTGTCTAATGATTTTAACCTTTAGCATCTATTGGCAATCCTGTGAGTTCATCCTTTGTTCTGTGAGGTAGCCTATGCTGTGGATGAAAATTGGACGTGAACTTGATCCACAGAAGCTAACATTAAAACACAGCAGTCAGTCTTTAAAGTGCCACAATGTTTTTCCTTTGTCTTTTTGTTTTATTCTATTTACTCTCTGATATGCTTGAAACACAACTTAACACGGCTACCATTTCAAAGAGAAAATTGGATGTCCATTTGCCAGATCTGCTTTGATTTGGATTCCTGCATTGAGCAGAAGGTTGGGCTTGACTGTCTCATGGGCCCCTTTCTATTCAATTATTCTACTATTCTATGAATGATTTCCTCTTTATAGGCAGATTTCACAACTAATTATTATTATCAATCACTTTGATTCTTTTGTTATAATCACAGCCAGTAAGGATGCCTACTAGATTCCTGCAAGAATGGGTGTCGAGAGACTGAAATGAATATCAATGTGGGTGCTTTTGACAATATGTACTCCTATTAGCCCAGCTTCTGTATTGATGCAGTGACTCAGTGGTTAAGAAGCTTGCCTTGTTAGCTGGAAGGCCAGCAAGTCGGCAGTTCAAGACCCAAGTACTGCATGACAGAATGAGCACCATCTCTGTCCCAGCTCCTGCCAACCTAGCAGTTGGGAAGCAAGAAATTGCGGGTAGATAAGTAGGGACCAGTGGGAAAAGATCTTGGGGACATGAGAGGAGCAGAGTTCCTCCAGCAAAAATCCTTTCAACCCAGAAAGCACAATAAAGAAAAGCTTGTGTAGATTTTCTATCCCACAGTGATCCTGGGAGGGGCTTGGGGGATGGATTGCTTTGGTGATGTTATAGCTGCTTGTGTCTCTCTGTCAGAATATGACCTAGAACCTTGTGAAGAACCAGAAGTGCCCGTCCACAGCATCCGCAAGGGCCTTCAGTTTGGTGTGGGGGATGTCTTGACTTATTCCTGCTTCCCTGGGTATCGGCTGGAAGGCGTCTCGCGCATTACTTGCCTGGGCGGTAGACGGCGTGTGTGGAGTTCGCCTCTGCCAAGGTGTGTTGGTAGGTGGTCACGTGCTTTAATTTTGCTTGGGCAATCTACTGTATCTCAGTGTTGCATGGGCAAACAGCTAACCCACCGTGGGGTTGTGGGATATTCTCTGGCTACAGAGTGAGGAAGTGAAGAGGTGAGGCAGGTAGGATTAGAGAAAGGAATTTCACAGGGATAACAACAGGAGGCTGTAGAAATCTATGCACTTGAGAAAGAAACAGGCCTAAATATAACACCAGGTCGCAGCTGCATAGACGTTTGTGTTAACCATGGTTGGTTCAAACTAGAATTTGAAAATTAGCTCCTGACTGTAGTGGCAAGTTCTGATATGAAACTAACCACAACTGACATCACCAATCCATGTTTAGCTTCAAAAAGGGAGGATTGAAATCAATGGGAAAGTATCTGGTTTCATTGAGCATCCCAGCTTCTGGCTCCATAGCCAGATGCCTAACTCACTTTGACACACAGCCAGCTACAGTCTCCAGACGTTGTCCAAATGTTCTCCAGAAGTGCTCCTGATTTCTCCCAAACCCACTAACACCACTTCCAGGGAGCAAAACTCATCGTCCAAAAACAATTTGAGATGCAGATTTTTTTTAGCAATAGCATAACAACTTCATTGTTGCCTACTGAAAACAAGAAGTGGCTTTCTACTTCCTACTGGTTTTCGAGAAAAAGGACATTATGCAGCTTGATGAGGTCTCAGAAAGACTATGGATACAGCCCTTAGGTGGTCGATAGCTTCTTATCCATTATTGTTGCGATTCAGTGGGAACTTTCACTTCAGAATTACCAGGCTCCCATCTCCTCCTCTGATTTCCTTGCCTGACTGAACGACTATGTTGTGCTCTAGCTTCCCCTTTTTGTAAAGAACAAGAGACTGTACCAGAGATATATTCTAGTGTAGTTGATAGGACTTTCCATTGATCAGCTGCACTACAGATGAAGGAACTATGTCTTCAGTTGGTCTTCAGATCTTCAAGATATTATTTATGGCCAGAAAAAGGTACTTTCCCATGTCCCACCATTGCTACTTTAGGAGTATATGGGAGACCTGATTGTCCCATGACACTCTTTTATGACATATGGAAGTATGAGCTTTGTCATGTATTCAAGAATTGATATCTACATTTGTATCTACATTTGTTTGCATCCAAGCACAGGTAGATGGCCAACGGAGCCCTGAACTCATACTCTTTCCAGCAGTGTACCCCATAAATCTTAAAACCCAATCATTCTGCCTTTCTTTATAGCTGAATGTGGTTCCTCTGTAACTGGGACTCAAGGCATTCTGCTGTCCCCAAACTATCCACTCAACTACAGCAACAACCATGAATGCATCTACTCCATCCAGACACAGCCAGGAAAAGGGATACAGATCAAAGCAAGGTCCTTTGACTTGGAGGCCCGGGATATCCTCAAGGTAAAGACTTGTCATCTGGTGGTGGATGGAAGGCTCAAATGGAAGGTTAAACAAACAGCACAATGGAGACTCAACTCATTTCCAGATGACTTAATCTTGAATAGAATGTGTAAATTTACCAAACAGAAAACCACTATAAAAGTGTAGTTCAGTGATGGCCAACCTTGGCACTCCATATGTTCTTGGAGTACCAAGGAGTGTTGAGTTGGGCTTCTGGTAATTGAAGTCCGAGGGCACCTGGAGTGCAAAGGTTGGCCATCACTGGTGTAGTTTAATCAAGTGGAAATAGAGTTGTCAAAAGGAGGAAGCCCAGATGTGCTGAAACTTTGTTGGAGAAAATCTGCACCCAACGTTGACATGTTTTCTCTTTTATTTTTCAACTGAAAGCTTTTGGAAACAGTGGAAAAGAGTTGTTTAGAATAAAGTGTCCACTTCTTTTAAATATAATCCTAATATATTTGACAACTGGGGATTTAAATTTGTGGTCTACACCTCATTGTTAACACTTATTAAAGTAAAGCCATTAAATCAACATATTTCATTCTGTTTACCAGATTTAATAATCTATATTTGGTCCCCATAGTTACAGATCATCCCCTGTGATCTTTTTTTAAACAGGACAAAGACTTGGTCAAAGCGGGCTATTCTTACATTTTATCTTTATAAAAATTCATACCTTACCTTTATGGTGCTCACACACTGCTCAGGGAGGTAAACCAACCATAAAATGCAATAAAATTTCAAAAGAGCAACAACTGTGTAACACAGATAGAGCAGATCTAACATAAAATAGTATGCAGAATTCACCCACAACTTACCCATTGCATGAAACAAATACCTACCTAAACAAGATGTTCTTTCCCATGTGATTAAATACAGTCAAAGAAAATGCATCATTAACCTTCTAGGGCATGGAATTTCATGTTAGGTATGCAACCACACAGAAGGTATTCTTCAGTAGAAGCAGAAACAAAGTAAAGCTACATTGTCAATCCAATTTGGGATTGCAGATTACCAGAATGCCCCCCTTTCTCCTCTCCCAGAGTTTTCCTTCTACCCAATTGTCCTTAAAAGAATAAGGTGAAGCCTTCTGTCACCAAAGCGGCCAATAGATGCAGCACCATGGAGAGCTCCCCATTGCTCCAGGAATAGCTGACTCAAAGGGAGGATTGAGTCCTCCACATCATTTTTCCCATTAAGCAGGAAGTTTTCTTCTTCTTGTGCCTTATCCAATTCTGACTATTGGCAATCATCATGGCGATCAGCCATGAAGATTGTCCTGAGAATATAATGTGACGTCCTTCCATCTGCCTTCTACACTGCAGCGTAACACCCAGACCACTGATCCTGTTCCAACAGTCACTTTCTGGTCCTGAGCCCTTTTGGCACACAAAGTCCTCATTGGCCCCAGGTCTCTATTGATGAAGCTGTTGCTCTCCATCAAGATGGATTCAAGTGGGATTTAATCCACTTGGGGACCATCCTCCTCCTCTGTGGTCTTTGCCACCCAAGGCCATTAGTCCTCAGGGTTGTCAGGTTAGTTAACCACCACCTGGCAATCAGCATTGAGTCACTGGCAGTATGGTCTACTCTATTACCATAGCAGGATAATGAGGGCAGATTGGGAGGAAGTCTTAAGGGGACAATTTCCTGGCCTGGAGCTCCTTCTCTATGAGCTCCTGACAACTAATTTGCTGGCATTGGCAAAACTGATTCTGGGATCTTAAGAGGATGCTGGTTCATCCAGCCCTGGAACAAAGCTCGAGTGTTACCAAGATTGTTGTAAGCTTCAGGGATGTCAGGGCTGGCCAGGTAGCATCTGTCCTCACTGGCTTTGGGGTACACTCTGGGCTCAGATGTCCCTCTATTAGCTTCTCAGTCTCTGAATCCAGACTATTGTTTGAAATATGGAACATTATATCTTCAAACAAACAAAAAAGGAGAGAAGAGTAATAACAATGAGTAACAACATAGCACTGTAACAAAACAGTAATGAGAGATAGCCTGTCCTTGTCATGGGTCTTTAATAAGACTGCAGTCCTCAACTGAATGATCAGTTCAGTTATTAAAATAAAGTTTTGATGCCATGGAAAGCCATCACTCTGTAGTGACAACCACTATGTAGCCTACTCTTCCATCTAATATTGGATATGCTCCAAAGATGTTTTACTTATGTGTACTTGTAAGCCATCCATCTTTCTTCAAGTATTCCTAGTTTAGTTCAGGCTAGGTAAAGGCCACCCTTGCTTGAAAGCCAGTCATATCTGACTCTAGGGTTCAGTGCTCACCTCTGTTTATTGCCAAAGAGCCAATGCTGTGTGTGTCAGTGCTGGCTCTTTGGCTATAAACAGAGATGAGTACTGACTAGACACCACATGACTAGACACTGTAGTGCATGCAGCACTGTTTACCCTTCCACCAATGTGGAACATACTTATCTATTTGCAACTTCTTGCTTTTGAACTGCTAGGTTGGCAGGAGCTGTGACAGAGATGAAAGTTTACTCTGCCATGCAGTACTCGGGTCTCAAACTGCTGACCTGCTGACCTTCCAGTCATCCACTTCTCAGCTTCTTAACCACAGTCCAGGCTACTATTCACTTTATGGATAATGCAGAAGGTGTATATGGATTTTATATCTCCATAAAACATGTGTATAGAAGGTTCTGTGGAAGACCCATTTCTCATATGTAATGTGTTCTTCCCTTTCCAGATCTATGACGGCAACAACAACTCTGCCCGTCTCTTGGGCTCCTTCAACCAAACTGACATGTTGGGCCTTAGTGTCAACAGCACTTCGAGCAGCATGTGGCTTGAATTCATCACAGATGGCAATGGCACACGCCAAGGCTTTGAGCTACAGTTTTCCAGTAAGTCCAAGAAGTATATTACAAGATAAGCCCAGCTTTGTGATCGTAAGAGTCATAAGAAAGGGCAGCTGTGATGGGTATGAGGACCATTTTTCATCTGCCAGATGGCACCAGTCCCTCCAAATGAAATCAGAAAGTAGCTTCTTGCTTTGCTTGCTTGGCTGTTTTCTTGCTTTCTGAATCCAGAGTTTACTAAATGAAAGTGCAGGAGTCATCCGTACCACTGATTCAGTTATGTGAGTCACTTTCTGATCCTGAGCCCTTTTGGTACGCAAAGTCCCCTTCAGCCCCAGGCCAGTATTGATGAAGCTGCTGCCCTCCGTCAAGATGGATTCTAGTGGGATTTAATCCGCTTGGGGTCCATCGCCCTTTCCTGTGGACTTTGCCATCCAAGGCCAATAGTCCTCAGGGTTGTCAGGTTAGTTAACCACTGCCTGACACTGGGCGTTGAATCACTGGCAGTAAAGTCTACTCCAGTGGTGACAAACCTATGGCATGTGTGCCAGATGTGACACTCCCAGGCCTCTTTGTTGGCACACACGTCATCGCCCCACAAGAGTTAACCTCGCTCCTCTGCCCAGCAGCCCAGTGGGAGTGCTTCTTCCCTCCCCCACCACAGAGTCTGCCCCACCCCTCTGCCCAGCAGCCCAATGGGAGTGCTTCCTCCCCCAACACAGAGTCTGCCCTGCCCCTCTGCCCAGCATCCCAATGGGAGTGCTTCCTCCCTTCCCCAGCACAGAGTACACCTCACCCCTCTGCCCAGCAGTCCAATGGGAGTGCTTCCTCCCTCCCCCAGCACAGAGTACACCTCACCCCTCTACCCAGTAGTCAAATTGGACCACTTATTCCCTCCCCCCAGCACAGAGTTCACACAGCCCCTCTGTTTGGGCATTTGGTCTTTAAAAGGTTCACCATCACTGGTCTACTCTATTACCATAGCAGGATTACCTGGCCAGACTATGCAAAGTACACTGGTTTTTGCAAAAAAACAAACAAGCAAAAAAGCCCATAACATTTGTACACATTAAACATTTGTTTTGCAAAAAAAAAAAAGTGAACTTTTAACAAAATAAAATAATCCTGAAAATAAAATTTTAAAAAATTCTTAAGTTGGCCCATTGGAAAGCAACCTTTGACATGTTCTCCTCTGTGAGAGCAAAATAAGCAAAGATTTGCCTCCTGATTCTGCCATGTAGGTTGGACCCAGGCAACGAGTGGTGCAAGGATTCAGGGAATAATATGGCCTGAAATTTATGCCACCAGCATTTTTACAGGGCTTTTTCCCAACACATTACTGCAAAAGAGAGATTGGCATCTCACAGAGGAGAATAGAATACAAGCCTCTTTGCATGTGTAAACCAAAGACCGTGCCTGGAAGTATTTCATTAAAAATTGCTTTGTTACCAACAGGTTGTTACAACTTTTCATAATGGCTTTTAATGTCATGTTGTCATAATGAGTTATAGCCTCAGCAACATTAACTGTTTGAATAAATATTAACATTTCACGTTGAATTAATTTGTTACTGGGGTCAAATTAACAAGGGGGTTGGCTGTTTTTAGCACTTTGGGTTGTCTTTTAATTTGGAAGCAATGGATCACTAGCATGTTGCTAATGAATAATATAATATATTAATTTAATAATATTCACTGAATCAATTCACATAAATGAATTAATGGCTGAGTCCAGCTGCTATAATTTATTCCAATGAAGTCTAATAATATCATCAGCCACAATGATTTTTTTTTCAGAAATGAAACATTTCCAATTCTAACCCAAGGTCTTGAGTATCCCATGGGTTCATTTTGATCACTAAGATGTCTTTAGTAAAAGTCACAATTTTTGAAAATGAATGGCTCACCCATCCATTTTGTCTTGCCATGCAGGCTAGCCCAGGTTTTTTAGAATAGGGGCTCCCCACTTAAGTCTCATGGGCCGGATCCAGCCTACAGTGTCATTTCATGTGGCCCCCACCCCACCCCTCCAAGGACATTCAAGAAACAAAAAGACTGCCCCTTTGAAGCTGTTGGGACAGAATGGCTGCGCTCATTGTGTAGGCAGGGCAAAATGGCCATCTGGCCTTTGAAACTGATTGATAGAGTGTGACCCTGCCCCCGGCTTGAAAATTTTGGGAACCCCTGAGACAACAAGCACTCTGTGGATAAAGAAACAAAACTTTATTAGATGGCTCTCTAAGGAAAACATAACTGAAACAGAACAAGAAACGGGAGCAAGAACATAAGTAAACAATGCATACCAAGCACCTGGGAGCTTTTGAGGAACAGCAATTAGGAATCAGAAGTTTTGTTTGTGGAAAAACAGAATTATTGTGGCTGTTGCCGTAAATCAACCCTGTGTGATGTAATTTATGGTGATAGTGTTTCAGCCACTGAAGTAGAGAAAAGTAAGCCAGTCTTTCTAGTATGGAATGTAGAGAGGGACCCATTCCCATGTCCATGGAATTCTAGGTGTGTTCCCTTCCTCTGTACTACTTCCTACTACAGAGATTCCTAACCTAATGCCCGTGGGCTGGATTGTGCCCATGGTGCCATTTCATGAGTCCCCCCCTCCAAGGGCATTCAAGAAACAAAATGGTCACCCTTTGAAGCTGTTGGAGAAAAATGGCCACCCCCATCGTGCAGGCATGGCAAAATGGCCATCTGACCCTTGAAGCTGACTGAGAGAGCGTAACCCAACCCCCGGCTTGAAAAGGTTGGGAACCCCTCTCCTACTACATTGGTGTCTATTAAGGAGTCCTGGTGATACAGTAGTTAACTGCTGTACTGCAACCAAAAGGTTGTGAGTTCGATCCTGAGCAGGGCCGAAGATTGACTCAGCCTTCCATCCTTCCAAGGTTGGTAAAATGAGTACCCAGCATGTTGGGGCAAATTGCTAATTAACTTGTAAACCATCCAAAGAGTTCACTAAGCACTATGGGGCAGGATAGAAGTGTGATTGCTTTGCTTTTGCTTTGCTATGAATTATGCTCCACTTATACAATTGTGCTTAAAGAGCTTCCATCTATTAGAACCTCCTGCCAATACACATGCAGACGGAGATGCTGCCCTTTAGAAAAGGAGTGAAAACCTGGCTGGCAAGTTTGGTCTGGGGAGTGGATGGTTCGGTTTCCCCAGCCAATTGGTTGGTTTGACCCCAGTATGCCTGTGTTGTAATTTTTGGCTTTTAATATCAAGTTTTAAGTTTTTAGAGTTTTTAATTTTTTTAAATGATTTTATAATTGTTGTAAATCACCCTGGGTCCCTTTTGGGAGGAGGGCGATAAACAAATTTAAATAAATAAATAAATAAATCCACAGTTTCCTGTAGAATCTGGCTCTGCTGATGCATTGAAGAAAGCAAGCCAGGATTGTCTATCTCACCAGCTGCTTTTTTTTCTCTTCTGGTTTGCAGGTTTTGAGTTGATCAAGTGTGAAGACCCTGGCGTCCCACAGTTTGGCTACAAAGTCCATGATGAGGGACACTTTGCGGGCAGTTCAGTCTCTTTTAACTGTGACCCTGGCTATTCATTACGTGGCAGCCGGGTCTTGTCCTGCTTGACTGGCGAGCGCCGAGCCTGGGACCAGCCACTCCCCATCTGCGTAGGTATGACTCATTTCTTTCCTACAACCACCACTCCAGTTCTGTAAGTCTTGTGGCTCAAGTTGTAAAGGCGATGAATTTGACGACTGGAAGGTCAGCAGTTCAAAACCTAAGTACAATAATACCCTGGATAACGTTATGACTTGTTTCCACAAGTCATGACATTATCCGATTTTTAGCATTGTCTGATGCATGCATCGAACAACGCTAAAAAAAAAAAAGCCCTGACTTCAGGGACAAACTGCTTTACAGGCAGGCAGGGAAAGAAAGAGACCCAATCGGGTCTCTTTTCCTCCCTGCCTTTAAAACCACCCCCCACCTGCAGCAGTCTCTGCGACTGCAGTAGGGTCGGGAAAAGGCATGCCTTTCCCCCAACCCTACTGCAGTCGCAGAGACTGCTTGTGTCTCTTTCCTTCCCTGTATTTAAACTACAGGGAGGGGGAAAGAGAGAGATGTGATTGGTTCTCTAGAGACCCAATCACGTCTCTCTCTTCCCCCTCCCTGTAGTTTAAATACAGGGAGGGAAAGAGACACAAGCAGTCTCTGCGACTGCAGTAGGGTCGGGGGAAAGGCGCGTGCTTTTCCCCCGACCCTACTGCAGTCGCAGAGACCTCTGCAGGTGGGGAATGGATTGGGTAGTTCTACCCAAACCACCCCCACACCCGCAGACCATTGCCTCAGATAACGCTAAGAATCATTATCCAGAATCGTTATCCAATGCAAGTTTCTAGCGTTATCCGATTCTAGTGTTATCCAATGCAATCGTTATCCGGGGTATTACTGTACTACACAATGGAGTGATTTCTCATTTCTGTCCCAGCTCCTGCTAACCTAGAGGTTTGAAAGCAAGAAATTACAAGTACAGTCAAACCTTGCATAACGAAAATATTTCATTCTGCAAGGCTGCTCCCTATGCGAGTTTTCCTATAAAATTTTGTTATGCGAGTTTTTCCATAGGAAATGCCGGTTTCGGATAAAGAAAATTTTCGTTATGCAAGTTTTTCCATAGGAAATGCCGGTTTCAGATTTAAAAAAATCATTATGTGAGTTTTTCCATAGGAAATGCCAGTTTTGGATAAAGGAAATTTTCGTTATGCGAGTTTTTCCATAGGGAATGCTGGTTTCAGATAAAGAAAATTTTCGTTATGTGAGTTTTTCCATAGGAAATGCCGGTTTCAGATAAAGAAAATTTTCGTTATGTGAGTTTTTCCATAGGAAATGCCGGGTTTGGATAAAGAAAATTTTTGGTATGCAAGTTAGAAAGGTTTGTGGAATGCCCACTCATTATGCGAGTTTTTTGCTATGTGAGGCATTTGTTATGCGAGGTTTGACTGTATATAAATAGGTACCATTTCGGTGGGAAGGTAACAGCCTTCTGTGCACTCCAGTGTCTAGTCATGCCTGCCAAATGTCCATGGAAATGTCTGCAGACTGCACTGGCTCTTTGACTATTATAAACAGAGATGAGCACTGAATTACAAGCCAGGTATGACTGGCTTTCAAGCAATGGCAACCTCTTCCTTTACTAATCTCTTTTTTAGGTAGGTGAAACAATGGACCCTGGTGTCTTTCAATTCACATGAGTGGTAAATCATTCTCTATTGGAGCTATCCATGGTCCTAAACTTTCTCCACAAAGCGGTTCAGTGCCTTCAATTCATCTTTTAAACTTCTGAGTAAAACCCCAAGCAGAATAACCTCTGCAGAGTTGGAGTTACCATTCCTGACTGACATGAATGACTCTGAGTCCCAATATATTTGTTCTGTCAACAGTGCAGACTTCTTATTGTAGCTAAGAACCCTGACTTTGTGTTCTAGAACACTTTCCTGGTTCATATATGGGTCAAAGTGGCCAAATTAATTGCATTAATAAAATCACTATTTCTAGATAAAATAGCTCTGCTAAATCAGTCAGATTTGCCTATGTGTTTTACATTCAACAATTGGTTTATTGGGTCTGTCAATAGGATTTAAGTCAATTTATTAGCCCAAACTAGAGTAAACCCATTGAATCAATGAAACCTACTTCATTTTTTTAATTTAGCAAAGTCCCATTGACTCAGTGGGTCTACTTCAATAGGGACAAGCAGGTTGTCTGTTTAATCAATATAAAGGTTACTCTGAGTAAGGTGTAGAAGGTGAGCAGCAATTCTGATAAATGGGATTTGATCAACATCTGTTCTAATGCAGAACATTTGTTTATTATTTTGCTTCATCCAATCCAGTTTTAAATACCGGGAGTCATTTTTAATTGCTGTTGTTTTCCTTCCAGCTTCCACCCAGCCATTGGCATAATAACTTTCCAGTTAACTAAGTAATCAATAGGAAATACACTGTTTGCCACTTTTAGTACTCTGTGCAGGTACAAATCAAGCCCTCCTTGCGTCTTCCTTTAATAATTATGAGATAGCCATCTACATGAAAGTATCTGGTTTCCTGATGTGTTTTAAAAGGAAGAAATTTCAGGCCCCTGAAAATGCTTGTTGGTGGGTGGTAAGAAATGCCCTAGAGAACCTTTTTGGGCGACCAGGAAGAGATGAAGTTGGAGGAAGAAGACGGTCCTGATTCTGATAAGGCTTGCATTGGACCTTCTCCACTATTGTAGAGATTAGTATAAAGTATTCATTGCTTTATGAACAGAGCAGCTATCAGTATCTTTACAGCCTATTTTATAAAAGATTTGCATATATCTGTTTCAGAGCAGAGATACTGTTTCTCAAGAGACATTTCATCGTTTCTCCTTCCCCATCACAAAATTAAAGCCCGCTTTGCAGAATATCAGAGGAGCTAATTCAGAGTAAGGATTACCCTCACTCCGAATTTGCTTCATTTGCATTCACTGTCCTCCCCATGTCCTTCAATCTGATTGGCAATTCTAAAGAGGTTGCTTGTTCCTGGGTAGTGGAGGGGGTGACATATCTGAAAGGGAAAAAAATTAATTGGTTCTGCTATAGCAGTTTCTGATCGGAGAAGAGAAAATGAACCAATGAATATATAAGAGACAGGCATTTAGGAATAAAAATGTCCTTTCTATTTTTCTGCTTTAACCTTGGACTATAGCAATTATTGCAACTATAATCTTGATAGATGAAAAGAAATGGTCAGCTGCATTTTCACTAGTCTTTGGAAACTGGCCAGGGAAAGTAACAGCCTGGTTTCAAAAACATATCGGAGTAAGAAGTCAGTTTTCCCCAGAGTTGTTCCTCACATGTACAGCTTATACACAAGCAATAACCTTTCCTCTTCATCTCATCAGTGACAATCTAATTGGTTTCCCACCAAAGCAAGTTCAGTTCAACTGGACTCACTATTGGCTGAATAGAAGGAGAATTATAACTGAATGAGAGCCATTAGGAATGTAGGGATACACGAGGGATTCCATCTTTGAGAATAATGGAATGGACTGAACTGATTTGGGCCGCGTGAATGAATATGTGAGCTGCATCTTTGTTATCAAGTGGCTTTCACATTCCTAAAATGTCCAGGTGCTACTCTCAGCTCAGAACATCACAAGTTTCTTGATCATGTATCTCTTTGGGGGAAGGAAAGTTGATGTTCAAATGTCTGTTTGCACAGAAATAACCCAAATCCAATTTGAGTCACACTAGACACAGTGATGGCAAACCTTGGCACTCCAGGTGCTCTGGAACTTCAATTCCCAGAATCCCTGATCAGCAGGAGTTGTGACTTGGGCTTCTAGGAATTGAAGTCCAAGAACGCCTGGAGTACCAAGGTTCACCATCACTGCACTAGAGTATGCTCACTAAATGAATCAATGGGCTTAACTGTGGTAAAGTTGTACTTAGAGTGGGCCCAGTTTTAAACAATGGAATCAACAGAGGAGTTTTTTTAATAGTAGCCATGTTAATCTGTGGTTCAGGCATATCAGAAAACAAAACAAAATAAACAAAAAACACTGTAGCATTTTAAAGACTAACTGCTATATTTTTATTGTTAGCTTTCATGGATCAAGTCCACTTCTTCAGACAAGGAGTGAAACTTACAGGCATGGTTTTTATACACCAAGTTCAGGGGTCAAAGGGAGCAGGGTGTGTTCAAGCAAAATGACAGACAAGAAGCAAGCACAACAATACAGCTTCCCACAGCCATCAGCAACAATAGATAATTCAGATTAGTTCTAAATGTCTCCCTTTCAATCTCAAAGGGTCTGAGAAAGCCCATTCTGGTCTACAAACAATAACACTGCACCTGGTTACTTCCTGTTTTGCTAAAGACAATTGGCAGGAAGGTTGTAATATAATACATAAAATATCTAACAGCATATAGCAATCTGTGTATCAAATTTGATAATGCCCCAGAAACCCTTCGCTAATATTCAATCCCCTGTGATTGGTGTCTAACCGATGGATGTACAGTAATACCTCATATAGCATTAGTATCGAATAACACTAAAATTGCATAACATTAAGGAATCTGGGGGGGAAGAATTGCATCAGATGTGAAATTCAATGAAATTCAGAGAGGGTGAAATTCAGAAGGAGTCAGTAAAACAGCTACAGCCCTCCTTGAATGTCACTGTAGTAAATAAGTACTGTCCCTGTCTCCAAGATCCCATTCTGGGTCAACATACTGGAGTATGAAGTGGCTACCCAGCTCAGGGCATTTCTGGTAGGAAGTGGGTTCTCTGTAAATGGCATTGGTGGATCACTTAAGCTTTATGTGATAAAGATAGTCACACTCACTTTGGTATTAAATAACAGTGTGATTTCTTTCAGCTGAGTGTGGAGGAAAAATTAAAGGTGAAACTTCAGGAAGGGTCTTATCTCCAGGATATCCAACACCTTATGACCATAACCTCAACTGTATCTGGACCATTGAGGCAGAGCCTGGGTGCACTATAGGGTAAGTCCACAGAATGTGAGAAATGTGTGTGGTGGAAGAGAGATCAGTTTTACTGCTCCCAAATCAAACAAGCTACACTCATAGCCCTCCATGATGTCTGCTGTCCTCCTCCTCTTCATCAGTGATGGGCAATACTGCTATGTTCTTAAGGGGTTTTAATTGTTTCATATTGGTTTTAACTTGTGTACACTGCCCAGAGTACATCAGATTAAGGTGGTATATAAATCTATCTATTAAATTAAATTAAAATTGTGTGCCATCAAGTCAGTTCTGACATATGGCAACTCTTTCTAGGATTATCTAGGTCAGTGATGGCTAACCTTGGCACTCCAGGTGTTCTGGAACTTCAATTCCCAGGAGCCCTGATCAGAAGGAGTGCTAACTTGGGCTTCTGGGAATTGAAGTCCAAGAACACCTGGAGTGTCAAGGTTAGCCATCCACTGGTCTAGGTAGAGAATACATAGAAGTGGTCTACCATTCCCTCCCTCTGGGGGGAGCTCTTGGGACTGTGCAGCTTGCCCAGAGCTACAAAGGTTGACTCTTCCCCTCGGAGACCCAGTGGGGAAATCAAACTCCCAGCCAATGGCTCCACAGCCAGCTACTTAAACCCACTGAGTTATCCATCCAGCAGAGAAAAAGTGTCTCACACAGGCTTTGTGTGTGTGTGTACACTCTCTGCAGTGGTAAATAGATGAATATATGGGGGGGGGAACCTGTCAATGCTAAAAAAAGACAAACTCCCTGAGTATTTCAACCTGTGTGAATTATGTAGATGGATCACATTAGCATGATTTTTCTTACTCTGCATAATTTACACTGTGGTGTTTACTGTTTTGCGTCAGCAGGTGAAGGTTGAAAAATAGGGCACTGAGCTTGCTAATCAGTAAATTAATCAACGGAGATTCTTCCCTTTCTTCTCCTGCTCCATTTTCTAATCATGTTGATCTATTAGGGGTGGGCAGGCTAGTTGGAAATGGTGTCTCTTGTGTGAGTTAATGGCAGACATGTTGATTCTATTGGGGTTAATTTGATCTCCTTGAGTCTCTGTAATTGAGAATGGGGAAAAGATGTGTAACACCTGACAGCCTTCCTCTTGTTCCCACTTTTACTTGAGTTGTTCATTGTGGCTTAGGTATGGGCTTCCTGTCCAGGGACCAGTCAGAACCACACTTGTTCTGACTAGTTAACCTTGTACTCCTGTCTTTAGTCACTAGGTCGCAAACTTCCATAATCAGGTACTTGGTACTATTTGAAACCATGGAGTGGCTGTCCAAAGTCAGGAATGTAGGATCTACTTATTCTCTTTGCTATGAAACAGATTCCTCTGTTAGCTGTTGGGGTGTGTACATTAACAAAAACTGTACAAGAGTGACAGAACTTATGCTTCAGGGATATAGGGAAGACACAGTATGCTCAAAACTTGACAACTATGTAGTATCTAAACCTGTGTGGAGCTGTGTATGTTCATTAGTATTAAACTAAAAAGCCAAAGGTGATTTTCTTTTGGCTAATCTTGGCACTCCAGGTGTTCTTGAACTTCAATGCCCAGAAGCCCTCGTCTGCAGGAGTGCTGCCAGGGGAAACATTTTTTGAAAGGGGCATATAGATTTCAATATAAAGGCATTCTGCTGTTTACATACAAACATATGTTTTTCAAATTTTGATAGTACTGTAATGTGTATTGATGTGTAATGTGTACTGACCTACTATATGATATTTATTGTACTTTACTGTTCTGTTATATTGTATGCTATTGTGTTTTTGTTTGCACTTTAATAGTGATGTTAGGGGACTCTGTGAGCTGCTCTGAGTCGGTTGAAACCGAGGAGAGCGGGATACAAATCTAAAAATAAATAAAAATAAATAAATAAATAAGTGCTGACCAGGGCTTCTGGGAATTGAAATACAAAAACTCCTGGAGTGCCAAGGTTCGCCATCACTGGGTTAGGATTTCAGTTCCCTAATCCACCTCCTTGGGAAAGAGCCAGCCTGTGTAGGCATGGACAAGCTGCAGACTTCCAGAAATGCCACAGGAAGAAGGGAACAGGAAACTGCTTTTGATTATTCCCTACCTAGAAAAAACCTGGAAAGGGATGCCTCAAGTCATAATTTCGGGGGGGGGGGGGGAGAATTCCTAAATGAAATTTACATATGTATATTAGAGCTATTTTGATGTAGCAGACAGAGTGATAGACGAGTGCTCAAGAGAATTGGCTTCAGGTCCCTGTTCAATTTTCAGAACTCATTGGGGGGATGGGGCAGGTGAAACTACTCCATAAATATCTCATAAACCTTGAAAATCCTTTCAGGGTTTCTATAAGTGAAACATGACTTAACAGCACATCATTTAATAGGATAATTGCAGTTTTAGATTTTTCCCATGGGTAGTTTTATTTTTCTGTTTCAGCAAAAACAATGAAAAATGTTAAGATTAATAGCTCGGCATAAGCTTTCACAAAGCTGGAAGTGTATCTCTTTAGGAAAAAGTATATCTGACAGTTCTTTTTCTCTCTCCTAAATTCTCATCCTAAACTAATAGAATGAAACTGTAGCCTGGAAATATAGTTTATAAAACTTGCGGTTCAGCCCAGCAAGGTCACAGGAACTAAAAACCATTTGTCAGCCAAATGTTCTTATCTTACTTTTGGGAATGTAAACATAACTAAAATGATTGTGAATATATGAGAGGGAAATATGTGTATTTTAAATGAATAAATATGTGTATAATGTGGGGGAATAAAGGTTGTAACATGGACAAAGCCAATGTTGTATGAATTATTTCAATACTGAAACGATCTGTACCTGGATACCCAGATAAATTAAACTGACACTGGGTTAAAGGGTGCAGGACATCTTGCTGAGTGTACTGCATTGTTAAAAAAAATTACAGCTACAAAGAATCTAGAGTGCTGAGATTTTATCCTGTAGGTCTGTAGTTCTTGCTGGGCTTTAAAGGGAAAATGTTTTGAACATCTTACTGCTCAATTGCAATACAATGTAAAATAATTTGCAAACTACAGGAGAAATAAATGCTCAAAACAGATGACTCATTGGTCTATAACCCTAAATAAGCCTATATTGTGAAGTTGCTAAAAAATGAACTTCTTTTTGTCTTCATAGTGTTAAAATGTGTTACTGGTTTGTAGTCCTGTTATAGGATTATTAGTATTAACTTTAACCCTTTCTCTCCATTCTGCAATCCAGGCTCCATTTCATGGTTTTCCACACAGAGGAGTTCCATGATGTTTTGAGGATCTGGGATGGACCAGTCGAGAAAGGGATTCTCCTGAAGGAAGTGAGTGGCTCTCTATTACCCAGCGATGTCCACAGCACCTTCAACTCAGTAGTCCTCCAGTTCAACACTGATTTCTTCACCAGCAAGCAAGGTTTTGCTATTCAGTTTTCAGGTATGTCCGACAAGGCACGTTAGCAGATGTCCAGTTGGAAGTCAATACTACACAGGCCCATTGAACTAGTGGAACTTAAATAGATGTAGACTCACCAAATCCCCAATGATTCATTGATCCTACTCTAATTGCAACTTACTATTGGAATTCAGCTAATGTCTGTCTGGAGGTGGGGAGGTTGTGGTGGAGGCCACAGTGGAGAAAAGGTATCCTTATCCCATAAAGGGGCTGCAATGACTTGTGTTAGCTAGAAGGCCGGCAAGTCGGCTGTTCAAGACCTGGGTAGTGCATGATGGATTGAGCTCCTGTCTCTGTCCAAGCTCTTGGGGACATGAAAGGAGCCTCATGAGGGCATCCCCTGAGTGGAGTTTCTCCAGAAAAATCCTTTCAACCCAGAATAATTTCTGACACAAAATTATTATTATTAAAACATGACAGTTTGGCTACCTGGCTGCATAAAGCCAATTTCTCATCTTCCTCCTGATTTAGCAAACTGTTGGTGTAACCAGTGCTCTGAATTAACCTATATGCAATAAATTGATCCCAGCCAAAAAGGCTGAGAAGCAACATGCAACTGAATTTCTCATAATTGGGGCAGGGCAGCTACAATAGTCAATTAAAAAAAACATTTGAAATCATATGGTGCAGTGTGAAAATTAAATGGTTTAATCAAACAGAAATTAAAAAAGGTAAAATATATTTAATTTCATAGATAGAAATACATGATGTACATAAACAACCAACCACATTTTAATCTAGTATTTCTGACTGGCATGGAGTGTAAATGTTTCTACTGGAAAATTCAGAATAAATATTGCAACTGCCTAGAGGAAACATGAAAAAGAAGATTTAAAATATATATCAAATGTGTAAAAAGGCATCTAAATATACCTCAGACTAGTGCTTACTCTTTGATATTCATGTTTTGGTGGTGATAAATCAAAGCTTCCATTTGTATGACAGCCGTAGCTAGACTCAACAATTTCTGGAATAAATCACCAAATAAATAGAAAACACGACGAACTCAATTAAAGCTGGAATGATACATGTGTAGCTTTCTCACTCTTTAACAGCTGAACTAACAGATGCTCAAAAATTCAGAGCATAATTCAAATGATAACCTTAGTCCATCCACTGTTCTAAAAATGTAGAGGTCAGTTATCCATGGATATTCTTCACATAACTCAAGGCCCTTCTGCCATATGATATAATAGTCATCTTCATAGGAATGAAGGACTTTTAAGTGTAAGATGGAGTAGGTTTGTTTTCTGTGCTCCTGATCGCCCTTGCTTGAAAGCCAGTCGTATCTGACTCTAGGGTTCCATGCTCATCTCTGTTTATAGCCAAAGAGCCAGTGCCTTCTGCTGCTGCAGATGTTTCCATGGACATGTGGCAGGCATGCCTCGACACCAGAGTGCATGGAACGCTGTTTACCTTCCCACCAAAGTGGTCCCTATTTATCTACTTGCAATGTCTTGTTTTTTAACTGCTAGCTTGGCAGGATTAGAAACATGCAAAAAAGGACACTTTGCCCAAACATGAGAAAAAACTTCCTGTTGGAAAGATTTGCTTGCCTCTGGAATGGACCACCTCTTTCATTAGAGAGAATGAAGCAAGAGAATGACCCTTGACATCCTCTGAATGGGTATGTGCCTGAAGTCCGCCGGCTCAGATCCAGGAAGGGCTTTATGGCAATAACAAAGAGCCTTTGTTCTTGCCATAAAGAGCAAAATCAAATTAGCAGATGGAGGAAGGAGCTCACTGGGAAAGGAACATCGTTAACGGTGGATATGGCTGAGGAACTCAACCTTCCCTATGATACTTGGGAGGACCCTAAATAAACTGAAGGTTGGGGTCCATCCCTAAATGTAAAACCAACATGTTCATGTGGGGCAAATGGCAGAAAACAACATGCTGTGTGAATGTGGAGAGATACAGAATCGAGCTCATTTGCTGGTCTGCCAGTTATTACCAGAAAGGTGTAGCAATGAGGATATAAGTTTGGCTATTGACAAAGCCAAGAAGGTGGCTTCGTTTTGGCAGTTAAAAGTCTGACCTGGACACAAAAGAAGACATGGAGGTATTAAGCAGCATTTTCATGGCTATATGGAAAGGATACTTTACCCATGGGTGTTGTGCTTAGGCAGGGAATTTCCACAGTTCCATGATTCTGTTAATTTCCAAGGCCCTGAACTTAAAAAAAAAAAGAACAAGAGGAAGTTTTCACTTAAGGCAATGTGAGATTTGCCACCATCTGTCAAAAGGTCAGGCCCGCTACGCTTTCTAAAATAAAGCGAAATCTCTTTCCATAATTCACTGGAAGAAATGTGCTTGCAGTACAGTTTATTTGAGAGCACACAGTTGACAGAGGATTATAACAAAATGCCATGCGAGAGCAGCAGATGTCCAGGCATATTAAGTAAACAGGAGTGTGTGCAAATATACATAAGGCGGATCTCCATGGGGCATACTTGGACTTGACATCTTCTGCAGTTTCCCCCCGGCTGGAGGAACAGATGTCATTTGTGTATATTTGAGTGTGTCTCCTAGCTCATGCATGCTCAACCAGGTGTGTAAACACCAGGGCTTGGGGTGAGAATGTCTTACACTCCCCAGACTGTTTGTAAACATCAGCATTCTCCCTTTTAACTATAAAAAATGGGAATGAGAGTTAAGATCAGTGGTCAGTAGTGTTGCTGTGTCTGTTTCCAGCTGGTTTCATGATGTATTCTGATGCACTCACCCTTCACACCACTCTTAAGAACTGTATGGTCAATTATATATTTTTAGTGTTTCTCAAAAGATGTATGTAGTATATTTTGATAAAGCAGTGGTGATGAACCTCAGAGGTGAAACTTGGAGCCCTCTCTGTGGGCACCCATGCAGTCACCCCAGCACAGAGTTTGCCCCACCCCTCTGCCTAGCAGCCCAATGGGAGCACTTCCTCCATCCCCCAGCACAGAGTTCACCTCACCCCTCTGCCCAGCAGCCCAATGGGAGAGCTTCCTCCCTCCCCCCCACACAAAAGTTCACCCCACCCCTCTACCCAGTAGTCCAATGGGAGTATTTCCTTCCTCCCCAGTTGCTGTGTTGGCACTCCACAATAAATAAGTGGGTTTTGGGTTTCAGTTTGGGCACCCAGTCTCTAAAAGGTTCACCATCACTGTGATAAAGTATTATATTCCACCCTGACCCAGTTCCACCAAATTCCACCAAAAAACAGGAGGCAACCTATGGCAAATCTAAGTAGCATAAGAAGTAGAGATAACACCCTAACATCAAATTCAGTATAGTTAAAGCAATGGTCCTCCCAGTAGCAATGTATAGCTGCGAGAGCTGGACCCTAAGGAAGGCTGAACACAGAAGAATAGACACCTTTGAGCTGTGGTATTGGAGAAGACTCTTGAGAGTCCCCTGGACTGCAAGGAGATCAAATCAATCAATTCTAAAGGAAATCAACCCTGACTGCTCCTTGGAAGGACAAATACTGAAGCTGAAGCTCAAAAACTTTGGCCACCAAAGGAGAAGAGAGGATTCACTGGAGAAAGCCCTGATGTTAAGAAAGATTGAAGGCAAAAGGAGAAGGGGCAGCAGAGCATGAGATTGTTAGACAGCATCATTGACACAGTGGACGTAGATCTGGGCAGATTATGGAGGATGGTAGATGACAGAGGAGCATGGCATGCGGTGGTCCATGGGATCGCAAAGAGGTCAGACCAGACTGTGTGAATGAACAACAACAAATTCCACCCTATACCAATAGATCTCTAAGCACACTACAGGCAAGAAAACCATTTTAAATAATAGAAAATAATTTGTAAAATCATTTTAAAACATGCCCATAGAAAATAATGCTGTTGAAGAGAACAGTGAAATACTAAGACTAAACATGAGATGGATTGTCTCAATAAAGGAACTGATGCTTTGAGTTTGCAAGAGCTGACCAGGGCTATTTATCATGAGATGATTTGGAGGTCAATGGCTCATGTAGCAGAATGTAACCCCTCATCTACCACCAGGAAATAAGTCTGGAGAGAGGTCAGGTGCCACTCAATGGGATCAATAGACCATCTGGTTTGGCCCCAGAAGAGGAAAACAGAGGGGCATTGAGTCCCATCTATCTGCTGCGAGATTGGTCACAGGATGCCTAAAACCCACCTCAATACAAAAAGTGCATTATTTAGCTGGCATCCCTCCACCAACATTTTGCTGAGAAAGTGCTGCTCAGAAAGAGTGGATCAAAGCAAATTCCTCAGAAACACATCTGCTAATTGATCACCAACCTCCAAAGCAGAGACTGAAATCAAGGCATAGCATCCGCACAACTGCCCCTCCGAACAACCAGCCCCCAGAGACCACCCTAGAACTATGGAAGGCAAGCAAGGAGCTGCCAGATAAATGGGCAGAACCACATGATTCTCTACTGCCTGCCAAGAACAACCATGGCCTGTGTGGAAAGCTTTAAATAGACTACATGCAGGGGAAGGAAGATCAAGGGCTAATCTGAGAAAGTGGGGCTTCTCTGCAGATGACAGCCTGTGTAAATGCGGAGAAGAACAAACTAGTTCCCATAGGATACGATGCACACAATGCCCCTCAAGGTGCACTGAGGAGGACATTATGTTGGCAAGAGGAAATGTTAATGTGGCCCTATGTTGGGTGGATGTCATCCTTTTTGTTTTAGATATGTTAATTTTAGTTTTGTATGTTATCATATGCTGGTGGTGCATCTGACACGAATAAAGAAGATTGTGGAAAGTGTTGATACCCTTACATATTTACCTCTTCTCTGACTTTTAGCATACTTTAACATCTATATGAAGCCGCTG
This sequence comes from Furcifer pardalis, assembly GCA_030440675.1. NCBI lineage: Eukaryota > Metazoa > Chordata > Lepidosauria > Squamata > Chamaeleonidae > Furcifer > Furcifer pardalis. The sequence continues at coordinate 299,985,936 of CP126890.1, read as the reverse complement.
GGTGAGATCATCCGTTCCCACGGGGTAAAGTATCATCAATATGCAGATGATACCCAGTTATACATCTCCGCCCGTGGGGACCCAAGTGGTGCGGTGGAAGTCCTTTCCAGGTGCCTGGAAGCTGTTAAGGTCTGGATGGGGGGAAACGGGCTACAGCTGAATCCCGGCAAGACTGAGTGGCTGTGGGTAAGGGGTCCTGTGTTAACTCAGGAGCTGCCACCTTTGGTTCTGGATGGGGCAGTCCTGCCCCAAACAGACCCGGTGCGTAATCTGGGGGTCCTCCTGGACTGACGGCTACTGTTCGAAGAGCAGGTGGCAGCCGTGGCCAGGAGGGCTTTTGCACAACTTCGTGTAATACGCCAGTTACGCCCACTCCTAGACCGGGACGCTCTGCTTATGGTCACACATGCGTTGGTCACCTCCAGACTTTATTACTGTAACGCGCTCTACATGGGGCTGCCCCTGATGACCATCCGGAGACTCAAGCTGGTCCAAAATGCGGCGGCCCGGGTAGTGGTGGGGTGTGGGCGTTATGCTCGTGCTTCACCGCTGCTCCGGGAGCTGCATTGGTTGCCAGTATGTCTCCGGGTGCAATTCAAGGTGCTGGTTATTACCTTTAAAGCCCTATATGGTAGTGGGCCAGGATACCTAAGAGACCGCGTCACCCCAAGAACATCTGTCCGTCCCACCAGGGCGGATTGGAGAGGCTCCCTTGTTATTCCTTCAGCGAGAGAGGCGTACCTCGCCTGCACCAGGAGGAGAGCCTTCTCCGTGTCTGCCCCGACCCTCTGGAACCTCCTGCCCACCAAACTGCGCCTTCAGACAGAGCTCCTGCCCTTCTGGAAGGGCGTGAAAACCTGGCTGGCAGGGCAAGTTTGGGGACCCGGGAACGTGGGTTCTCATACCAGGTGGCTTATTTAATGGGTTGCCACCTCTGAGTCTGATCGTGGGATTGTGTATTGCTTTTAACTTCTGATGACTTTTAACTTCTGATGTTTTTACTGATGTAGATTGTTTTATGCTTTTATTTTTTGATGTAAGCCGCTCAGAGTCGGGTTCTCCCGATTGGGGCGGGGTAACAAATGCAATAAATAAATAAATAATAAATAAATAAATACTTCAATCTGATAAAAATGTGTACTTCATTTTTATTTTATTATTTGTTTGTTTTCTTTTGTTTTGTCTTTGGTTAACATTCAAGAGCACTATGCATTTTGTTGAAATGACATCTATGAGTGTGTGTTGTATATGCTTTTTTAATAACTTAGGTATTGTATGTTGTTCCATGCGTTTGTGGTTTTCTTTGTTCTCATTTTTCTAAAGCAATTTGTAAGCCACTATGTGAAAGATTCTATCCTGAAAAACATCCAGCTACGGTAATGGAGTAGACAGTACAGCCAGCAACTCAATGCTGAGTGTTGGGTGGCAGTAAATAACGTGACTCTCTAAAGGGGCCAATGGCTGCAGGCAGACGAACCCCTTTTAGTTGGGGTGAAGGTCCCTTTCAGTGGAAGAAATGCCACTGGAAACCATCATATTGGGCCCAACAGCAAAATGAGCAGAGGAGGAACCACTTCTGATTCCCAATTGTCATGGAGGTGGAAGAAACCATACCAAATGGACTGGGTGTGAAGGGGCACTTTGTCCATATCCTCAAGGCTACAGCAGTCCATTGCAGTCCCGGTGTAAAATCCTGCATGTCTCATTTCATACATGCCATAGGAGATGGCTCCAAGATCATAGTGTGTGGGTCACTTCGTGGCAAGCTGGTATCCACCTTAAACAAATCCATGCCAGTGGCATTTTTTCTGATTGCCTCAGAGGGCAAAGGCAGCCCAGAACCAACTGGCCTCCAAGACCAGGCATCTAGGCGTCCTGGGGTAGGAAAAAAGATGTATGCTCAGATCGAGTTGTGGCCGACGATGATGACAATGATGCATTTATACCACCCATCTAGGAGAAAGTTCCCTATCTAGGCAGACTCTCTCCCAACTTCAGGTTGCTGCTTGTGCATTCAGGTCAAAGTGACCTCATGATACTGACAGGATACGCAACTTGCTGTCGCCTTTCACTTTTCTTCTTTGGTTTCTGTTTCTAGTGTCCACAGCTACCTCCTGCAATGATCCAGGTGTCCCACAGAATGGAAGCCGGAGTGGTGACAGCAAGGAGGCAGGAGACTCCATCGTTTTCCAGTGCGACCCTGGTTACGTCCTACAAGGGGAAGCCAAGATCAGCTGCGTGCAGATCGAGAACAGATTTTTCTGGCAGCCAGACCCCCCCACCTGCATAGGTACCAGTGTTAATTCACTTGAGGTTGGGGAGGCATTGTAATCAACTGGTGATCTATCAAAAAAGGAAGAAGCTATGACACAGGGATGGCTTTGTTATTACCCAACCTATTGGTCTGGTTGAGCATTGTGAAGAAATTTTGCAAATGTTGTAGTTGTCAGCTATTTAGGTTGCCTCGACTCAAAAAGATCTAGGCATTTGAAATCTCTGTAAGATCCCTCTTATAGGTAAAAGTCAAGGTCTCCCTTGGTCGAAAGACAGTCATATCCAACAATAGTGGGTGGTGCTCATCTCCATTTACAGCCAAAGAGCCGGCTCTGTCTGCATCTGCAGACATTTCCATGACAAGCATTACTAGATATTTGGGTGCGCACAATGCTATTATCTTTCCTGCCAAAGCAGTACATATTTATCTACTTACAATTTATTGGTTTTGAACTGCTAGGTTGGCAGGAACTGGGACAGATGACTAGTCTCAAACTACTAATCTGTTGACCTTCCAGTTGTCAAGCTCAGCGCCTTAACCACTAAACCACTACAGTCCCTAAGATACCTCTTACCTTTATCTAAAAGCAAAACAGATTATAGCAGTTGCCTTTTGGGTTGACAGCTTCCTGATATGCTGACTGGGAGATATCTGGGCCTGGCAGTTTTCCCCCAGTAAAAGACCTATTCCAAGGGCTAGACCGGGGCTCCTCAAACTTGGCTCTCCAGGTGTTACTGGACTTCAATCCCCAGAAGCCCAGGTCAACACATCTGCTGATCAGGGCTTCTGGGAATTGAAGTCCGGAGCATCTGGAGAGCCAGGTTTGGGGAACCCTGGTCTAGATGTTAAGGGAAATATATATTCCCTGGGATTAGTTCATTTTGATCCCACAAAAGGGTTTATTTAGGAGTATTACTCTAGACCAGGGTTCCTCAAACTTGGCTCTCCAGGTGTTCTTGGGCTTCAATTCCCAGAAACCCAAGTCAGCACACCTGCTGATCAGGTCTTCCAGGAATTCATATCCAAGAACATCTGGAGAGCCAAGTTTGATGAACCCTGATCTAGATAATTGTCATATCCTGATGCTGCCATATTGTTATTTAGATTTAGAGACAGGTGCATTTCAGTTGTGTCTGCAAAGAGGCTATGGAAGAGGAACTTCAGGCATGCATTTTTCCTTCACTGCTTTCTTTCCCATTTAGCTCCCTGTGGTGGGATCCTGACAGGACCATCTGGGGTGATCTTGTCACCAAACTACCCAGAGCCCTATCCACCAGGAAAAGAGTGTGACTGGCAGCTGACGGTCTCTCCTGATTACGTCATTGCACTGGTGTTTCAGACGTAAGTTCTCACTTCCATTCCTAAAAGTTCATGCCTTGGGGAAGGAATACCAGTTTGAAAGCCTTAGAAGAAATCAACTTTGCCTTGTCAATCAGTAGATTCTTCCCACCGAGATTTCTCCCAGGATTATAACACCCATTCCATGCGTGGACTTACAATGCCCCAATCCAATAACCATGCTGGTTGAAGGTGCTGGGATGTTTTTGTCTAAAAATGTAACTTTTCCAAGCTTTGGGTGATGCAGTCCTCTATTAGAAGTGTTTTAATGATGATGTTCTTGTTCTGTTCTGGGCTTCCAGACGTTGTTCAGGCTACAGAACATGTGTGGTTTGTAATTTTTTTCCTTATCTGTCTTTCATTTCCTTTTTCAGAGAAAAGGAATTTTAAATGCAGCTGTGTTTTGCAATTCCCTTTGGCATGGTGGGGGCGATGCATAAATTGAAAACAGTACATGTCTTGACTGCAAAATTTGGTTCTTAATACATGTATTGTTCTACCTTTAGGCCATAACGGTAATGAGCATATGATGCAAAATGTGACATAAACAATTAAAATCAACAGGTTTCCTTAAACCAGTCAGAAACACATACTGACATTCTCAGTCACACACCATGCCTTACTTTCCAGTAACAACCATGGCATATAACCATAGCAAAGTCATTGCACTAGTGTGAGGCTGATTGCCTTAGCAGTTGTACATGTGCAATGTTAATGAAATGTTGGCATTCAATACAGTCTATGCTGTGAAAATGTGTGATCTGGCGTGACTCCTCTAGTGGGAATTTTTGATCCATTGGCTTTTTGTTGGAGTTAGGCCATCGTCATTTGTAAATCTCAAAGCTAGAAGATGATAATGAAAGGATTGCTTTTGCTTTCTTACAGGTGGGCCATGGCGATCAATAGTGGGAGATATCCAAAAGCTAACATTAAAATGCAGTACAGTAGTTAGTTTTTAAGGTGCCACAATGTTTTTTGTCTTTTTGTTTTGTTTACTCTTTGATAACCTTTATTTCGGTGTATTTACTATTCCATTTTGGGACTCAAAGAGAGATTCCCCTACCAAAAACAACCCAAAGTGTTGTGTCACATTAGAAACTAATGGATTTGATGGTGACACTATTTTTCATGGACACAGTTTGGATGCTAGCTAGTGAGGTTTGAATGGGGAAGAAATAGAGATAATATCTCATTCAGTCATACTGTCAGAGGCAAAGGTTGCCCTTGCTTGAAAGCCAGTTGTATCCGACTCTAGGGTTCCATCCTCATCTCTGTTTATAACCAAAGAGCCAGCACTGTCAGCGTCTACAGATGTTTCCGTGGACACTGGAATGCATGGAATGCTGTTTACCTTCCCACCAAAGTGATCCCTATTTATCTACTTGCAATGTCTTGCTTTCGAACTGCTAGGTTGGTAGGAGCTGTGACAGAGATGGGAACTCATTCCATCATGCAACATTCAGGTCTTGAACTACTGACCTGCTGACCTTCCAGGCATCATGTTTAGCATCTTAACCATTGAGCCACTGCAGTCCCTTATACTGTACGACTATCTTGCAATGCTTAAGAAGCAGACATGGAGGAGGGGGCTGGAACGGCAGGAATTCTCACATTGTTTCTTCCTCCTTCTTCCCCATCAGCTTCAATCTGGAACCAGGCTATGATTTCTTGCACATTTACGATGGTCCCAATTCCCTTAGTTCCTTGATCGGGAGTTTCTATGACACTCAGTTGCCCGAAAGGATTGAAAGCAGCAGCAATAACCTCTTCCTGGCCTTTCGGAGTGATGCCTCCGTCAGCAACACGGGATTTGTGATCCACTACACAGGTAGGCATTTATGTCCCAAATTGATCAATTTGGTCGCTCTTGCTCAAGGTAGGCTTCTGTGGTTCTCAGTTGCTCACTCAAGACCAAAACACTGAAATGCTTGTAGTACAACAGAGATAGCTAGTGGCAGTATATGCTTCATAGGAAAACCCACTTCCTTCCCAGCTAGTGTGAGCATTCTAGCTAAGATCAGAGGGAGCAAGGTCTTTTGAGATGGAAGAGGTATAACAGGGCTTCTCAACCTTGGGCCCCCAGATATTCTTGGACTTCAATTCCCAGAAGCCCTGGTAATCAGGTATGCTGACATGGGCTTCTGGGAATTGAAGTCCAAGAACATCTGGAGGCCCAAGGATGAGAAACCCTGGTGTATAACATCATAGTACAGTATTTGCTTCTCAAAAAGTCCTGGTGTTTATACATACAGAGAAGCCAGGACTTGTAGTAGAGAAACCCTTGGACTTTTTAGCAGAAGCAATTATGATACCATACACCACTTTCCTCAAAAATCCTTGTTACTTTTGAGTATGCCTATAATGGTAACAGCAGCTGAGATAGGAGTGGATTTTCCTAGAAACCATGTACAGTTGCAAACTAGCCTTATTGTATATTGCATAGCATTTTAGTGGTTTAGTCCAGAGTGGGCTATGAAGAGCCATACATTTTACAAAAGTCCTCCTCATGTTTCGCTATGGACTGATCCAGATGTTTGCATTTTTAGACCTTTTTAAGGATGGGGTTGGGCATGAGGGATGTCAGAATGAAGACCTTCTAAATTTACCCTGATATCCTTCTTCTTCTTTCTTGTCCAGATCAAACTTTGGATTGCCAAAATGAAGCCACTTTCTTGGCTTTGTCATTGGTCAAAATTAAGTCTTCATTCCTACATTCATTCTTCCAAGCAAAGGAACTGAAGAATGAATCCTGATACAGTATTCCTACCACTACCCGTGCCAGTTGGGGTTAATGGAGTGGTAGTCTAACATATCTGGAAAGCAGTAGTTTGAGGAATGCTGGCATACACTGACTGAGGCTGGTTTTCCAGAATTTCAAGCAGGGAACTCTCCTAGCCAACTCTGGAAGGGTCTGGAATAGATCCTAGAAACTTATTGCAAGCAAATCATGTTTTCCACCATTTCTCCCTGAGCATGCTAATGAGTTGGTAGGAGAAAGCATAACATGCTTTAGCATATACCAGCTAAAATGTTGTATTTGCAGCCCTTTGGGCCTCATAAGTAAGAAAGAAAGCTACCCAGCCTGTCAAAACCAAGTTTTTTTTTAAAAAAAGTTATAGCATCACATTTCAGTAAGCTAAAAAAATAACAATACAGAATGGTAATTTAGTGTGTGTGTGAGAGAGAGAGAGTACACACACATCCTGCAGTTTAGTCAAGATGTGAGCCCATTAATATTTTCCACGGAGGTGAAGGAACATTTTTAAAAGCATGCGCTCCTAAGTGGATCTACAGTGAGGAACATCTGCAGAGTGGAAAAATATTGAAGATGGTAATGTATTCCAGCTTGACTCCTCTTCCGCTTCTGCTGCCTTATTTGAATAAACCTGTCCCTTCTTTGTCACTTGGCAAAGAGCAGGAGCGTGCCTTTTGCTACTTCGCGATGGCTTGCTGCCTCCAGAGCCCTCGAGAGCATTGGCGGGTTAAGCAGGAAGAGGCGGCATTAAATATTTGTTTGCCATGGACAGGCGGTTGGCTCTCTCCAGAGGCAAGCAGGTGAAAGTGACGGCATGCCTGCCTAGCTGGGGAGGAATCTGCTTTAGCCGGTTTTATTAAAGGGTGGGAAGGCTCTCATTTATTTTTCTTCTAAGCGTGCTCATTTTCTCATTTTAGAAAAATTAGATGGACAAAAACCCCTTGTTATCAATTATTCACATCCTGCCAATTACATTCTAAACGCTTCCTTTTAAGAATGAATGCGTCTGCCATGGGGTAGATCTCTCTCACACACACACCTTTCTCTGGACCGGTTGGGTCAGGGAGAGTTTGGCTCATTCCACTTGCTCTCCTAAACATACCTATGGAATTAATTGGGTCTCTATGCCAAAACAAGGTTTTAACTTTGCTTATTAAGCCCTTGCCTAAGATGCTGAACTTGACGACTGGACGGTCAGCATTTCGAGAACCGAGTGCTGCATGACAGAGCGAGCTCCCATCTCTGTCCCAGCTCCTGCCAACTGAGCAGTTCGAAGCAAGTAGATAAATAGGTAACATTTCCGAGGGAACAGTAACAAGAGTTATGTACACTCTGACTGCTAGTCATGCCTGCCACATGATCATGGAAACATCTACAGACTCAGACATCATTGGCTCTTTGGCTGTAAATGGAGATGAGCACTGTCCATAGGGTCAGAAACGACTAGCTTTCAACCAAGGGAGACCTTACACCAGAAGCTCCCAACCTTTTCAAGCCAGGGGCTGGGTCACACTCTCTCAGTCAGCTTAGAGGGCCGGACGGCCATTTTGCCCTGCCTGCTCAATGGGGTGGCCATTTAGTCCCAACAGCTTCAAACCCTTTTTGTTTGATGGAGGGGTGGGGGCATATGAAATGGCACTGCAGGCCGGATCCAGCCCATGGGCCTTAGGTTGGGAACCCCTGCTTTACACGTTGGAAATAGATCAAGGGTTGGGTTGGGTTATTTTGTGGTCAGTTTCATGTCAATGTCATGTCTTTGTGTCAGATCATTCATCCTAATGGGACATCATGTAATTTGACCCAGTTCTGTACATATATCAGTGCAGAGGCTACACAGGATTTCTAATCTCTGAGTTTCCACGCAATTTGTCAGTTTGACGCTCCCGAAAGGGAGAGAATAAGCAAAGAGAGAAGCTTCACTGCCTGAAATGGTCTCTAGGGTGTTCCTCCTGTGTCCCTCCCCATGCCCAAAAGCAGGCATCCAATATTTCTCTTCATAATATTTCACATAGCTTTCCTCCCTACTTTTCTTTTTGTAACTGGCATAGCACAACAGGATTGGACAGGTGAAAGGTAAAGGTCACACTTGCTCAAAAGCCAGTCCTATCAGACTCTAGGATTTCGCTTGCAATGTTTTGCTTTCAAACTGCTAGGTTGGCAGGCACTGGGACAGAGACGGGAGCTCACTCTGTTGTGTAGGACTTGGGGCTTGAACTGCTGACCAGCCAACCTTCCAGTCGTCACATTCAGTGTCTTAACCACTTGAGCCACAGCTTTAGACAGGTGAAAAAGTTCACAATTTTGGTTGTTAAAAGCACAACACAGTTCTGTGGTTCTGCTGCCTTAAATTGTCACTCCGGTGATCCGATTATGTCCATCTTAATGCCAAACTACATGTGGTTTCTATTGCCTTTGAAATATTTTCAATCACTCTATTTTCAATTTTTTTTTTTGCCCCTAACTGGCATAACACAATGGTGCAATCCTTAAAGGGAAAGAGTCACCCTTACTCAAACACCAGTCCTAGCAGACTCTAGGGTATCTCTATCTTTCCACCCCTTTCTCTGACAGCAAAAATGTGATTGTGTAAGATGTGCCATGCAATATTATTTTATACATCTCAATAGCCAGAGATCCAGGGTTCAGCTAAGATATCTGACAGTCGCGTGGGAGGCAGAGTATCAAGCCAAAGCTGTGACTGCTTCTTAGATAAAAGGTACCCCAGATCTTCAAAATAACAAGAAGAAAATGGAGAGCATAGTCACAAGAAACCTGCAGGGGTGAAAGAGCTGCATAATAACATTCATTAGAAGTTGATACTGTCAACATGAAAGGCAGCACTGTTTGAAATATGTTTGGGGGAGAGTTTTTTCTTTTGTTTTGCCTTTTTAAAAAAAAAAAGAGCTTAAGAACAGATTGCAAGTGTCAGAGGAAATTTTTGCTCTCTAAAGTAGGGGTTCTCAACCTGCTCCCATGGGCCAGATGTGGCCCACAGCACCATTTCATGTGGCCCCCACTGCCTCCACCACACCAGGAAGTGCCATGTGGTGGGAAAGGGGCAAAATGGCTGTCCAGCCCCTGAAGCTGTCTGAGGAAGCATGGTCCGGCCCCCGGCTTAAAAAGGTTGAGAACTTCCTGCTCCAAAGTCACCAAGGCAATCTTTCCATCTCATTTAGCTTGAGTTTAGGGATGAAAAACAACAGAATGGGATTTAACAGCGATTAGTGCAAAGGTGTTGGAGAAGACTTTTGAGATTCCCCTGGACTTCAGGGAGATCAAATCAGTCAGTCCTAAAGGAAATCAATACTGACTGTTCCTTAGAAGGATGGATACTGAAGCTGAAGCTCAAACACCACCAAATGAGAAGAGATGAGTCACAGGAGAAGGCCCTGATAATAGGAAAGATTGAAGGCAAAAGGAGAAGGGGCAGCAGAGGATTAGATGGTTAGATAGCATCTTTGATGTGATGAGCATAGATCTGGGCAGGCTTTGAAGGATGGCAGGTGACAGAGGAGCCTGGCATGCTGTGGTCCATGGGGTCACAAAGGATCCGACTCAACTGTTCAATCAAAGTTCAAAAGTTCAGCACCTGGGGAAAAAGCCAGTCCACATTTGCAAGATCAGGGATACTCAGTAATATTATGATTTTAAGCTATATTACCAGAAGTATAGTTTGCAAAACCTGTGGGGTAGTCACACACACACCCCTCTATTCACCACGAGTTAGTTTTCATCTGGAGTACTTTCAGAAGGATGGCAACAAACTGGAACAAGTTCAGAGGAGGATGACCAGGGGACTAGAAACTAAGACCTAGAACAGGAGTTCTCAACCTTTTCATGCTGGGGGCCAGGTCATGCTCCCTCAAACAGCTGGGGGCCCGATGGCCATTTAGCCCTTCCTCCAACACATGGCACTTCCTGGTGTGGTGGAGTTGGTGCACCACATGAAATGGTGCCATGGGCTGCATCCAGCCCATGGGCCACAAGTTGAGAATTCCTGCCCTAGGAGGACTGAAGGAACTAACTTTGAGGAAAGGAGATTGAGGGGGTGATGTGGTAGCATTTTTCAAAAATTTGAAAGATACTCATGAAGATCAGGGACAGAATCCACTCTCAATCATCCCAGAGTGCAGAATATGTAACAATGGACTAAAGTTACAGGAAGCCATGTATAGGCTGAATATCAGGGAAAGCTTCTTAACTGTTAGAGCAGTACAACAATGGAGCTGATGACCTTGGAAAGTGGTGAGCACTCCAACACTGAAAACGTTCAAGAGAAAATTGGATGCTTATCATTCAGTTCTGATTTGATTTGGATTCCTGCATTGATCAGTAGTTTGGCTTCATAGGCCTCTTCCAACCCAATTGTCCCATGGTTTAGACTAGGTGTGTCCTTTGAGTACAGATGATTTTCAGAAAATCTGAAGTAGGCGTATTTGTCCATTTTTGAACTGATCCAAAGTGAAGCAAGGAAGCTGAAATGGGGGGAACTCAAATCTAAACTGAAATGTTATGAGTATAAAGCAGGGAAGAGAAAAACCATAGAACTTGCAGATTGGAGAAAGGCAGAATATAAATGTAAACAATGGGCAGCCAGATCTCTCAGTCAATTTGCAGGTCAGTTCAGGGCTTCCAAAGGTATCTGACTAGGTCTTGTGCAATTTAGATGTCTTCTTCAATCTATTCTCTATATTTGGATTAGTTTGTTGAGTTATTGCATTAGAAAATCAGAAATGACTATAGCATTTTTTTTTTTACTTTGTACTGACGTACATGCAGTTTAGGAATGTGATAGACCCCCAAAGGGAGAAGTAAGCCTGCCAAATTGCAGACAGCTAACTTCAAGGGTTTGCATGCGAGACAGCTTTAGACTTGCTTTTTACAAACCTGAGTAGGCTGAAGTGGTTTGTGCTCCACATTAGAGCTGATTTGTCAGTTCCGTGTGCTTCACTTCAGAACTGAGTGTTCATTCCACTTCAAACAGGAGCTCATGCAAATTGTCCCCAAATCATGCCAACTTAAGTTTAAACTTGTGATTTGTCTGAATCCGGTGCATTGCCCTAGTCTTAACTTTTATGTTACTTCTTCACTCATCTTTTTAATAAAAAGAGGTCAGAGCTTGAATTTAGGATGATTCGGAGCAAGCAGTTCACTTGCAGCCATTTTCAAGGGAGAATTCGCCCACAAAGAGTGGAGCGCCAGCTGGATCTCATGTCTTGTTTCAGCTCTTTCCTACTAGGATGGCTCCCACCTTAAATAGATTTTTGCATGGACATCAGAAGGTTGATTGAGCATCACTCTGTGCAATAAAGTCTGCAGATCCTCCATCCCCCAGCACAGAGTTCACCCCACCCCTCTGCCCAGCAGCCCAATGGGAGAGCTTCCTCCCTCCCCCCCAGCACAGAGTTCACCCCACCCCTCTGCCCAGTAGTCCAATAGGAGTATTTCCTTCCTCCCCGGTTGCTGTGTTGGCACTCCACAATAAATAAGTGGGTTTTGGGATTCAGTTTGGGCACTCAGTCTCTAAAAGGTTCACCATCACTGTGATAAAGTATTATATCCCACCCTGACCCAATTCCACCAAAAAACAGGAGGCAACCTATGGCAAATCTAGGTAGCATAAGAAGTAGAGATAACACCCAACATCAAATTCAGTATAGTTAAAGCAATGGTCCTCCCAGTAGCAATGTATAGCTGTGAGAGCTGGACCCTAAGGAAGGCTGAACACAGAAGAATAGACACCTTTGAGCTGTGGAATTGGAGAAGACTCTTGAGAGTCCCCTGGACTGCAAGGAATAGAAAATTGGTTTCAGCTTAGTGCGTTTCAGTTTGAACATTGGAGAAGTTCAAAAACCTTTGAGGAGATGCTGCTTAAGAGGCAGGCCATTTGTGGGAGGCAGTTTCTATTTATAATTTTGGGGGGAGGGAAAACTCAGTCCGAGCTATAAATATTGGCAAATCTGTCTGCCTTTCCCTGCTCAGGGGTCTCGCTAACAAATGTCGCAGATGCAAACTTGTTCAAAAATAGACAATATGTCATCCCTACCTCTTACTGCTAATGAGGGGCCTCTAAGAGGACATGTGATGTTGAGCCCTTTGAAGGAAGAAGGGAGGACCAATGTGTTTTCTTTGATTTAAGAAAGAAACTGTGACAATCTAATTCCAAGGCACATTTTATAATTATTCCTGAGCCATGTTATTCAGAATTAAAATACAATACCATAAAAAGCCTGGGGCTTTTAATGAGCAATGTTCCAATGACAAAAGCACTGGATTAATCAAAAGCCCTAATTACATTTCATAGTCAAGCACTAAAAAAAAATCAGATGAATATTGGGAACAAATAAGAAACAGAAAAATCCAGTATTTAAGGTTTACAAAACTTTATAATAAGCAAACTGACAACACAATTCTGTTTAGTAGTAAGTTAATCAATGCTTAGTAATAAGTTTTATTTTGTTGCTCAGTGATTATTTGGAGATAAGCATTGATGAGGAGACTGAGCTTAATGAAAGATCTGGATTTTTGTTTGCTATGTTTTCGTTTTGCTCTTAATAATTTTTAAGAGCATAGACAGCAGCTGTTTTTTAAAAAAGTAAGATGTCATAGAACAGAGAAGAATAAAATACACTATTTTCTATAGATACGAATTCACATCTCACTGTTGGAGATAAAGGTCGCCCTTGCTTGAAAGCCAGTTGTATTCTGCTGTAGGGTTGAGTGCTCATCTCTGTTTATGGCCAAAGACCCATCACTCTCTGCATCTGCCCACACCTTGACCCGGCTCTCCATTTTCCTGCAAGAGGAAGTTAGCTGACCACAAGTTGATATTTTGATTTGACAGAGTACCTCCAACTTTCCCTCTCTACCACTCTCAATCTGTTCCTTCTGCTTGCAGTAATTCCTGAAGCTATTGCTTCTGTTGCTCTGAATTGCCTTTTCTGTAAATGTGGGTGCTTATTATCTCTATGCTGTGTATAATTAAAGGCACTAACAGTAATAATTGTCCCGTTCAGGAGAACAGATGGTTAAGCTTATTTTTCCTTGCTGTTTGGGATAACAGTAATCTTGTTACAAAAAGCTCCAATTTGTTCCTATTGTGTCTTGCTTTCCTTAGATTTCCTATAATGCAGCCATTCCAACTTTTGTGACCTTTTTTGAAATTTAATTTTTTAATTATTATTTTTTTTCCATCAAGGGCTTAGTGGCTAAACATCCTGATTCTGTGGCTAGGACAAAGTGTAGTATGGAGAGACTGGGTGTCCTCAAGGTTTGGGGGCAATGTTTTGTGCACAGAATCTAACAGTGGGTAAAGAGCTAACACCAGTCTCTGTGAAGTCAGAAATTATTCTAGGTTGAAAGGATTTTTGCTGGAGAAATTCCACTCAGGGGACACCCAAATGAGGCTCCTTTCATGTCCCCAAGATCATTTCCCACCGAAGTGGTCCCTATTTATCTACTTGCAATGTCTTGCTTTCGATCTGCTAGATTAGCAGGAGCTGGGTCAGAGACAGGCACTCAATCCATCATGCAGTACCTGGGTTTTGAACTGCTGGCTTACCAGCCTTCCAGCTAACAAGGCAAGCTTCTTAACTACTGAGCCATTGCAGCCCTGGCTGATAGCATGAAGCTTCTTGATTGGTAGGCAGGATGAAGCTTCTGGACTCACCAAGCATGGTGAAAAAGAGGACTAGACATGAACCGGCAAACTAAGGTTTTTCTTGAGATTTTCTGGAAGGGAACATGATGTTGAACTGACCTATTAGCATATCTGTCTTTTTATTAAATGAGTGAATAGCCTAACCAGGTCGCACAATCTCCTAGTATCTGATAGGTGTCTCTCCACCAAAGATGGGGAACATTATTTTTTCAGACATGGTAGAAATATCTGGTGAACAATACTCAAGAAGAAGAATTTGCATCCAATAGGTTGGTAACATGAGGCTCTGGATTGCCCAAGGGATAAATCCTGGAGAGGCAGGATTTTGCCCCTGATGGATCCATGCAGCAACATTGCCTGTGCCAGCTGCCAATTTAAAACACCCTCAGTCTCACAATACATACCAGCCATCCCTGCCATCTCTTGATGTTTGCACCCTTTGGCCATTCATTTTTGAGTTGATAGTCACTTATCAAATTGCCAGCATTATCATGCAGCCAAGATCATACAGCCCCACCCCATGAATTACTGGTTTTGAAGAAACGTTTAGCCATTGCTGTACCTTCCCTTGTCTTATCATATTCTTGAATGGGCATATTTGTGACTGTCCAAAGAGGTTACCTAAGCAAAGTATAGACAGACCTCTTTAGTCTGTTCCCATTGTGCTTCCTTCTTTCCTTGTCTCCAAGCCCATTTCAGGTTGGTTTTGTTTGAAACATAGATTTTTCCATTATTGGAATTGTGTGTGTGTTTTAAGATGAGCACAATAAAGGCCATGTATCATTCTTGACTACACCCTGGTTGTGCTAATTTTAGGAAGGTATGCAAGCGTGTGTGTTCTTTGGAGAAAGGGCCACACATTTTCTAACAAGTGGATAATGTAAAATGTTTGCTTTTTGTGTTATACAGCAGGAGTCCCCAACCACCAGGCCGTGGACCAGGCCATGGGCTGTCCTGAACTGGACTGTGGGGGTGGGTGGTGCTGGGAACCCCAATGGCACCCTTCTGTCCTCAGCATGGTCTGCCCAGTGAACAGAGCGAGAGCATGGGCTTCAGACACAGCAGATAAGCAGATGGTTGGGCCCCTCCTCCATGTTACTTAACTATGGCTCTTACAATAATTATGCACTTTATCATATTTTATTATACACTTGCACCATCCAATACCACCCCCACCCCCACTTATCGGTGCATGGAAAAATTGCTTAGCATGAAACCGGTCCGTGACATGAAAAGGTTGGGGACCCCTTTTCTACAGAACATGCTGGAAGCCTACAAGGATATCGGTTTCCAGCCACAGAATGTGGCCTGTTCTGTTTTAGGTCAAGGAGTTGAGGAATGGGGTGAATCTAAATCCTTTCAATAAACATATCCCTGATTTCATTGACTCAATCAGGATTCTGTTTCTAAGAGGATTTCCTCTGCACTTTGAATATTGATGATTTCTTCTGCACTTTAAATATTTAGAGGCCAATTGACCTTTGGACCATTTTGTGTTGCAGAAAATCCAAGAGAATCTTGCTTTGATCCTGGCATGATTAAGAATGGTACCCGGGCAGGGAGTGAGTTGAAACTGGGATCAACCATCACTTATTACTGTGACAGTGGCTACACGATTGAAGGAGCATCCACCTTGACCTGTATCATGGGAGAAGATGGGAAGCCTGTGTGGAACAAGCCACGGCCTACCTGTACAGGTAAGATATATCACAGGATGGAAGACTTCTTGTTCTGTTGGCATTTCATTAATTAGTTGCGTCTGTCACTCCTGTGACAGACACAACTTCACCTACGCACATATAAATTACCAACAAGAGTTGTTCAAAGCCAGACTTGAAAGAGTTATACACTCAGAGGCCCAAGCCTGGATCAAAAGCTTGGTCAGTTTTGGCTTCTACCACATTTGAATTCCTTTAATCTCAAGTTCTGCCCTCTCTAGATGGGAAGAACTGACAAATGTTCATCAATAGTTCTTAGAAAATAAAGTTTTCTCTGCCCCTACAGAGCAGATTAGAGACTCCATAACTGAGCTTCATACATATCATGCCCTGCAGGCTAGCAGACCACATAGTCCAAGACTTTTCTTCTCATGCCCCAGCTTTTCAGATGAAACAAATAGCAAAGGGAACACAAAGGAAAAAAAATCACATTTTCATGTATTATCCCCTCCAGTTGATGTGCCATGTTCTTTATGAAATATACATCACACATAAGCTCTGCTTAGGGTGAGCTCTGCACTTTTCCCAGCATGCCAAACACATGCTGAGCCTTGAATAATGAGAAAGTGCAGTGAAGGCATCTTCTCGAAGAAGGACAGAAGAAAGCTTATAGTGGCAGGTAAGGAGTCTGACTTATTGTTTGCTTTTTTCCCCCATCTGTTTCAGCCCCTTGTGGAGGACAGTACACCGGCTCTGATGGGGTTGTCCTGTCTCCAAACTACCCACAGAACTACACCAGTGGTCAAGTGTGCCTGTATTTCATCGTCGTGCCCAAAGACTATGGTATATATACTTTGTGTACATAAACCCTAATCATCAAGGAGAATGGGATGTAGATTTTGTTCAGCAGAATGAAGCCAAGATATGTGGTGCATGGGAGAGAAATCCTAATGATGCCCCAATTGGTGCAAAAAGAGCTAATTATAAATCAACATATTTGCCCTGTAATCATAATGTACCAAAGAGGACTTAGGTTTGGCCAATGACAAAGCCAAGAAAGTGGCTTCATTTTGGCAGTCCAGGGTTTGATCAGGACATGAAATGTAATCATAGTCTAGGACTGTGATGGTGAACATTGGCACTCCAGGTGTTCTTGGACTGCAATTGCCAGAAGCCCAAGTCAGCACTCCTGCTGATCAAGCCTTCTGGGATTTGAAGTTCATGAACAGCTGGAGTCCCAAATGTTCGCTATCACTGGTCTAGGATATGCCTCTGGATAAACTAGAGAGAGCAAGCACACAAGATTCCAGCCTCATAATTAGAAACTGATGCCAAATTGTCCCTCCAAAGAAGTAATTCCTTCAAAGCTCCATTCCTAAGCAATCAGAATTTAAAATGAAGCCTGAATGATGTATCCCAAAACAAAAGCAAGCTAATTTGCAATGTGTAATGATGAAGAAGATAAGCATACCAAAGATGCAATGGATGCTTTTCTCATTCTCAGTAGGAAAAGGGGTGGTACTGAGACATCCTAATGGTAATAAAAATTGTAAGCTGGTATGACATTTTTTGGTTCTTATATGAGAGCCAAATAGTCAGGATTTGGGTTTTGCTTCACCAGTAATGCTAGAGAGTTCAGCAAAAAACAAACAAACCCCAACACCTTTATTTTGCACAAAATAGAGAATTTTGTGCAAAAACCACTTGCATATTTATTTATTTTTGCAATTTCCAAAAATGCAAGAAGGAAGGAAAAGAATGGAAGGAAGGAAAACAATAACTGAACCAACCAACAGAGGGAGGGAGGGAGGAAAACATTCATTGAAACAACCAAGGCAGGCAGGCAGGCACAGCTCTCCTGCTGGAACATAACACTATGTTAGAACTTATCTTCTCCATTGCCCGTTGGACACAACTCCAAGGTGCGCTTGACAAGAAGAATACATGTTCCAGCAAGGAAGGACCAATAACAGACTGCTTTGGAAATTACCAGAGCATGGAAAAGTTAATTTTTGGACTACACTCCCCCATAACTTCCCTTTGCCGATGCTGCCTGGGAAGTCTGAAGGCTGTAGTTGAAAAAACTAACTTTTCCCAGCTCAGAAAATCACCCCAAAAGGCTTGAAGAAGAGGGAAGAAAATGACCTCCCTGGAGCTGTCCAACGCAGCCACTGATTTTGCAAGGTTGATTAATATTGCCACAAGCTTTATTGCTGGAATGTACTAGCAAGGAGCAAACAGAGACCTTGTGGCTCAATAAACGGGCATTTACAAGCTGCAAATAACCAATCTTGCAAGTGAGAAACAAGTGATGACAACAACAGCCATTTGAGCCTCAGGGTATGAAAGCAGAAAGCTGCTGTTATGCTTTGAAAAAAATACATACACATAAATAACCCAAAACCTTCAGAAGGCAGATATTTATTTATTTATTTATTTGCTCGCTTGCTTGCTTGTTTGCTCGCTCGCTCGTTTGCTTTTCTGGTCTAAAGATCTCTCTGTTACTTCTTCTCCTGCTCTCAATTAATGAGGGGGTTCTGCTTGTCCCCCAGGTATATTTACAGGAATAGCTTTAATTTTAAGGAGAGGGGGGGAATCAGAATGTTAGACAGCACCTCTGGGCTCAGCTCACACAAGCACTGTTTTTACACAATCCACATTTAATTTTAGCAGGGTTTTTGATCTCATAATTTCATTTTTAATCAATTGTGGAATGGCTGTGGTTCTCTCTGACCTGCATTTAAAGATAACCTATGCCAGTGGTGGCGAATCTTGGCACTCCGGGTGTTCTTGGATTTCAATACCCAGAAGCTCAAGTCTCTGTGAGTCCACACAAATGGGTTTACTGTGTGTGTTCTTGAACTTTAATTCCCAGAACCCCAAGTCTCTGTGAATCCACACAAATGGATTTACTGTGTGTGCATGAAGTAAACCCATTCGTGTGGATTCACAGAGACTTGGGCTTCTGGGAATTGAAATCCAACAACACCTGCAGTGCCAAGGTTCACCATCACTGCCCTGTGCTCACAGTCTTGAGTGTTGGTCAGTCCAGTCAGTTAGCTACTGACCAAGCAGGCTTGGCAAGTTACTTTTAGCAAAGTAATTAGTTACACTTATCATTCCAAAGCCTTAGGTAGTTGTTCTTCTAGCTAACCTTTACTCTTCTTCTTCTGAAAAATAAGCAAAATATTTTCTTCAAATTCCTTTACCAAAAATGTGTTTGAATGGCTTAACCCCTTATAAAAGGAGAAAGAATGTGGCCCATTGTCCAATACCCCCAACAAAGGCCTACCTTTCTGCCTAATTGGCCTTAATTATTTTGGATCATGAAAGCCATTTAGCTTTCTCTGTTTTCACTAGGTCTTTTTTTTCCTGGGGAGCAACTCCTTCTGTTGGTTATTTTAAACTTTGCTTTACTTTGGGGTTTAGGTTGATGCCTCCTTCAAGCATATCTAGTTTTGATTCTAGTTCCATCGGTTCAATTCTTTATTAGCTGATTTGCCAGTTGACCATACCAAGTTAAGATGTAATAAGTTGGATCGAATAAAATGACAATTGTTGGATAGAATAAAATACAATTATGTAAAATGAGGTAGTAATAGATTAGCAGTCTGGCCAGGTTATCCTGCTATGGTAATAGAGTAGACTATATTGCCAGCGACTCAATGCCGAGTGTCAGGCAGCGGTTAACTAACCTGACAACCCTGAGGACCTTCGGCCTTGGGTGTCGAAGTCCACAGGGAAGGGTGATGGTCCCCAAGTGGGTTAAATCCCACTTGAATCCATCTTGATGGAGGGCAGCAGCTTCATCCATCCTGGCCTGGGGCCGATGAGAACTTTACAAGCCAAAAGGGCTAGAGACCAGAAAGTGACTCATGGAACTGGATCAGTGGTACGGTATCACTCTGCGATACAGAAGGCAGATGAAAGGCCACTGCATTATATTCTCAGGACAGTCTTCATGGCTGATTGCCATGAGGATGGCCAATATTCAGATTGGGATACAGTAAAAGAAGTATTAGATTAAATGTGGGGTAGTTTAATAGTTGCATCAGCACAGGGATATCAAGTCTGGTGTTAGACAAAGTCATGATGAATATATATCTTTTCACCAGTCCTTTAATTACACCTTCTTTCTTCAATACTCTTCACCAACAGTGGTATTTGGCCAGTTCGCTTTCTTCCAGACGGCTCTCCATGACATTATTGAAGTGCATGATGGCCCCAACCAACATTCCCGTCTCCTCAGCAGTCTTTCTGGTTCTCACACCGGTAAGGATGCCTCTCCCTTCTTATTCTGCTTTCAGAGATGTAAACCTTTCCAAAAATCAAATGTGAACAGATGCACAAAGGATTTAGGACTGTTGAAGGATCTGCATGAACATCTAAGAGGGTTTGCCATCCATGCCTTCTTGGATATCACTTCATTTCCAAGATGGGTACCCAGAAATTCTGATAAGTACATACCTGGCAGTGGTCAGCCCATCTCATCTGCCTTGAAGGTAGCAATGCTTTTAAAAAATGTTAACAAAACCCAGCTTTAATATGAACTCTTTCAACACAGTGTTTTGTCTTAGTTTCAACTATTTACAGTCAGGGTTCATTGACAGTTACTCCATTTCTCATATTCCCCAGGTCCTTCAAAGTCCCTTTAGTCACTAAACATGCTGACAGCAATGAGAGGACTTAGCTTGACCAATAACCACTGGGCCTCCTGAACCTCAACCCATCATCACTCCCACTGTTCCTTTTGCTCTATATATGAGGGTTTGTGGGGTGTCTTCACCCTGGCTTGGCATTCTGCCTTGTCCACAGATACTCGCATTAGACCCAGCTCTCCAGTCCATGGGTAATCCTTATATATAAAGGTCCACCCCAATGGTAGCTACATGTCTTCCTCTTCTGGATGCCTTCCTTCAATCTTCTCCTCTTCCATTGTCTGTTCCCCTTTAATCTCCTCCTCTCTGTCCCCATCTTTCTCTTCCACCAATCCTGGTTGTGATTTCCTTCCTGTAATCTCCTTTAACTCTTCTCTATGATTACCATTCTTACTTACTGTTCCTCTTCCCATTCCTCCTCTACCACCCCAAAATCCCTGTCTTCTTCTGGACCATCATGAAACCAATCCACTGGGGAGCGAGAGGTCTCAAAGTCTGAACCTTTGTGTGCAGGGAGCAATGCACCACCTCCTACTCTGGGTTTCCCCCACTCTGGCAATCATAGAGTATGTTGCACAACAACTTCTTGATCTCTTCTGCATTTTCAGAGCTGTCTGGAGTCTTATTGAATCTATATATAAGTGTTTCTTATTTGATTGTGATTTGTCGTCAAGTTGTGTTTGCTGTTGACTTTCCTTCTGCTTTAGGTGAATCCTTGCCTCTGGCTGCCACCAACCAAATACTGATCAAGTTTAGTGCGAAAGGTCAAGCTACTGCCAAAGGCTTCCATTTTGTATATCAAGGTAGGTAGAAAGCCTGATAGGTCATGATAGGCTAATTGGAATAGAAATGTGTGATGGGCTAATGTGAAAATTGACAGAAGATGACTAATGGAAAGAGATGAAAGGATCAAATGTATGTAATACAGTAGTTTGCTATGAATTTACAAAGCTCATTTGAACTCATCACTTGAAAATTGGTGTATTTATCCTAGTTTCTTATGTTGTCCCACTCCTTTCCCTTCCCTGTTATCCAGGGGAAAATATGCTGAGTAGCTATTCATTGAATCCTCTAGTACAGAGGTACCCAACCTTTTCAAGCCGGGAGCTGGGTTACACTTTCTCTGTCAGCTTCGAGGGCCGGATGGCCATTTTGTCCTGCCTGCACAATGTGGCCATTTTGTCCCAACAGCTTCAAAGGGGTGGCTATTTTGTTTCTCAAATATTCTTGGAGGGGTGGGGGCCACATGAAATGGTGCCACAAGGCAGATGCATCCCGCAGACCTTAGGTTGGGTGATTAACCCCTTCTCCCTACGGAACTGCGCCTACAGGCAGAGCTCTTACCTTTTCGAAAAGGCTTAAAGACCTGGCCGGCGGAGCATGTGTGGGGACCCAGTAACACGGGATCCCATACAGGCTGGTTGATTTGAGGGATAGCCACCCGCCCTGCCCCGGGTTTTATCCGTTACGCTGTTTTAATCTTTTCTTATGAATTCTTTCTTATGAATTCTTGAGGTTTTAAACATTATTATTTTTATTGGATTTGGTCTGTGTTTTTAGCTACGCTGTAAGCCGCCCAGAGTCGGGTTTACCCGATTGGGGTGGGATAGCAAATGTGAATAAATAAATAAATAAATAAATAAATTAAATCCCACTTGAATCCATCTTGATGGAGGGCAGCAGCTTCATCCATACTGGCCTGGCGCTGAGGAGGACTTTGCATGCCAAAAGGGGTCAGGACCAGAAAGTGACTCACGGAGCTGGATCAATGGTACTATGGGTGTCATCCTATGATACAGAAAGCAGATAAAAGGCCACTGTGTTACATTCACAGGACAGTCTTCATGGCTGATTGCCATGATGATCACCAATATTCAGAATCTTATACGGCACAACAAGAAGAAGAAACTACTTGGGTATTTCTGAAATATGCCTTTAAGATCCAGTCTGGGAGATTTCAGGAATTATAGTTTGTAGAAAATTAACTTTTCTTGGCTCTGATCTGAAGCCTCTAAGCATTCTCCATGCATGGGTGGGTTTGGACCGCCCAAACTGAGATGGACTCAAGATGGAATGAGAGATGAAAAAGAAAAAGGTTTTATTTGTGCTTGGGAAGTCAAATGCTGTGAGATGGCTGTGTGTGTGTGTAGTTACACCCTCCAAGAGGCAATCAGCAGCAATTGTGAGGCTAAGGGAGGGTGTGGGTTTGTTGCAATTAACACTCCAGAGGGAAGGAGGCAATCTTTATTTGAGTTCATCAAAGTCTTTGATTCAGTTAAATCATTAACAATTGCTATCAAGATCTCTGCCATAATTAGGGAGAGAATTGATTGAAGGGTTCTTTGATTATGGGGGGGGGGGAGCGTCAGACAGAATCAGGGTGAGCCTTCCCATGGAGGCTTAAGCTTATGAGGAAGCCAAAACTGTCCAAGATTTCCAGGGACAATCCAAAATTACAGAGCCCTCGTGGAGAAAAAACATCTAATAGCTTTGTCTCCTTTTCCTACTGGGATAAATCATACACACCAGAATTGTGGTTAATTAGGAGCTTCCAATTAAGCCTTTGAAAAACACCACAGGGATTTTTTTCACCTCCCTTAAAGAGTAAAATAAAAGAATCTAAAAGAAGTGTTTTGACTGGTAAATGGGGTACAACTGGGCTGAATGCCAGAAAGGCACAGAGACAGAACGGCTCTCCATCCACTCCATAATAATAATAATTTTGTGTAATAAATTATTTTGGGTTGAAAGGATTTTTGCTTGAGAAACTCTGCTCAGGGAACACCCAAATGAGTCTCCTTTCATGTCCCCAAGAGCAGTGACAGAGACAGGCGCTCAATCTGTCATGCAGCACCCCAGTCTCGAACTGCCGACTTGTCAACCTTCCAGCTAACAAGGCGAGCTTCTTAACCTCTCAGTGGCCACTCCATGGGTCCACTTGACATGACCGCCTAAGTTCAAAGACTGGAAGCCTTGCTATGCAAGTCTGTTGCATGTGCAGCTGAAACAGTTGAACAAACCCTTGCATGACTAGTGAACAGAGGAATATACAAAAAGTGCAAGAGACAGATGAGAAAGAATCAAGGAGAGAAGTAGCAGTGGACGCCAAGAAAACGGAGCAAGAAAATGACTCTCGACATCCTCTGAATGGATAAGAACCTCAAGTCCACCAGCTCAGATCCAGGAAGAGCTTTATGGCAAGAACACTTTGCAATAGGTTTTGGTTTCCGTTTGGGCAATCGGTCTCTAAAAGGTTCACCATCACTGGCCTAAGAGAATTCCCCAAAGCACTGATCAGCCAATGTACTGACTTAGGCTTCTGGAAATTGAAGTCTTCCTGTGGAGCGTAGGACCCACGTTGAGAACCACTGTCCTATCCTATGATCTATCTAAGCTTAAGTAGACTTGAACATGTTGCAGTATGGATGTAATCAACAGTTGATTCGGTAGATGTATTCTAAATAGGACTACCAATAAAGTACTGTCTTCTTCAACTATTAATTTTCTTATATGATTCTTGCATTAAGATGTTGTTCCTCTGAACCATGGTTTCTGTTCTGTAATCCCCCTTCCCCAATTATGTGTTTTGAAGCTGTTCCACGAACCAGTGCCACGCAGTGCAGCTCTGTCCCAGAACCCCGGTATGGGAGGCGGATAGGCACTGATTTCTCAGTGGGTGCTGTGATCCGTTTTGAGTGCACTCCTGGCTATGCCCTACAAGGATCCTGCAGCATTGAGTGCCTGACAATGCCCGGAGCCCTTGCTCAGTGGAATTCTTCTGTGCCTACTTGCATTGGTACGTACTGATGGGTCAAGTCTGTCAATGGCTAAACTTGAATCCAGATCTGACTGTTGTGTAGGGAAGTCAAAATACCTTGTGATCTGTGCACCCTTATTGTTTGACAATCAGGAGACCCTATCTATAACAGTTCTTTTTTTTTTTTAGTACAAAAATTGAACCAACACATACATGCACAGAGAAAAATACAACCGTTTAGGAATCGAATAAATTACTTCTGTTGGATTGTTTTTTAAAAAGTATTTCAGCAAGATAAATTGTACCCTAGCTGTGTGTCTTGTATTTCCTGGTACACTAGTACCTCAGATAACAATGAGACTTGGTTCCACAAGTCTCGTCGTTATCCGGTTTTTAACGTTGTGTGATACATTGATTGCACAATGTTAAAAAAGCCCTGTTTCCCTGGAGGCTGCAGCAAGCCAGAATGTCGGGATTTGAATCCTGACGTTTTGGCTTGCTGCACTTGCTGAGGACATTGGGGAAGCCCAGAAACAGCTTGGATTGGGTCTTCCCACCTCCCTGGACGCGGCAGGGGTGTCAGGGAGCCCAAAATTGGTTTTAAAAATGTCTGTGTTTTTTTTTTTACCAATGTTGGGCTCTGTGACCCCCCTGCTGGGTCCAGGAAGGTGGGAAGACCCGATCCAAGCTGTTTCTGGGCTTCCCCGACGTCCTCAGCAAGTGCAGCAAGCCAAAACATCAGGGTTCGAACCCTGACATTTTGGTTTGCTTCACTGGCTGGGGACGTCAGGGAAGCCCAGAAACAGCTTGGATCAGGTCTTCCCACCTCCCTGGACCCGGCAGGGGTGTCAGGGAGCCCAAACTTGGTTTAAAAAATGTCCAGGTTTTTTTTACCAATTTTGGGCTCCCTGACTCCCCCCTGCCAGGTCCAGGGAGGTAGGAAGACCTGATCCAAGCTGTTTCCAAAGTTCCCCCACCCTCCTGGAGGCTGTAACAAGCCAAAACGTCAGGATTCGAACCCTGATGTTTTGGTTTGTTGCAGCCACCAGGAGGGTGGGGGAACTTCAAAAAATAGTGCGCATCGGCTCTAGGGAGGTCGGGAGACCCGATGCGCGCTAATTTTGAAGTTCCCCCACCCTCCTGGTGGCTGCAACAAACCAAAACATCAGGATTCGAATCCTTGCTGAGGACGTTGCTGAGGAGGTTGGGGAAGCCCAGAAACAGCTTGGATCAGGTCTTCCCACCTCCCTGGACCCGGCAGGGGTGTCAGGGAGCCCAAAATTGGTAAAAAAAAAAACCTGCCTGCTCCAGAGAGATCAGAGGACCCAATCTACAGCTGCAGGGTGGCTGGGGAAGCTGACTGGGACTCCCTGTCGGCTTCCCTAGCCACCCGCCCATGCCTCCGCAGCTGTGGGGTGGCTGGGGAAGCCGACGGGGGAGCCCCCTGTCAGCTTTCCAGCCTCCCCACCCCTGCCTCCGTAGCTGCAGGGTAGCTGGGAAGCCACCCTGCTGCTAAGAACGACTGTATCAGATAACGCTAAAAAGAACATTCTCCGGTGCAAATCTTCCCCCCAAATTTGTCATTATGCGGTTTTAGCATTATCCGGTGCAATCGTTATCTGGGGGTATTACTGTATTTAGATCAGTTCCAAATCTAGTAAATCTGACACAAATGTGGGATTTTTGGCTCATTAAGACACACTCTTGAGTTTTCTTTGTGTATTTCAGTGCCCTGCGGTGGAAATTTAACTGAGCGCAAAGGTACCATTTTGTCCCCTGGATTCCCTGAGCCCTATTTGAACAGTCTCAACTGTGTGTGGAAAATAACTGTCCCGGAAGGAGCTGGGATACAGGTAAAGGGTTCAAGGGATAACTTTTGCTCTTGTTTTCCCTTTTTATTTTCCATTGACAAACTCACCCATTGGGTTTCGACTGTAAAACCCCAATAACTCAGTCCTGAGTCTCTTGTAGCAAGATCTCCAATCTCCAGTAAAAATGACTGGGGCATCTGCTAGGCCAGGGTACCATAAACATGGCTCTCCAGATGTTCTTGGTCTTCAATTCCCAGAAGCCTTTATCAGCAGGTGTACTGACTTGGGCTTCTGGGAATTGAAGTCCAAGAAAACCTTGAGATCCACGTATGAGGAACTCTGTGCTAGCCTATCATTCTTGCTGTAGACAAAACAAATACAGTGGAACCTTATATAATAAATTTTCGTTATGCGAATTTTCCCATAGAAATTTTCATTATGCATGTACGTGTTTTTCCATAGGAATGTTCTTTATATGAAAAAAAATCATATAACGAAAAAATTGCATAGCAAACTGCTGGAATTCGACCCGAGTATA
This sequence comes from Furcifer pardalis, assembly GCA_030440675.1. Taxonomy (NCBI): domain Eukaryota; kingdom Metazoa; phylum Chordata; class Lepidosauria; order Squamata; family Chamaeleonidae; genus Furcifer; species Furcifer pardalis. The sequence goes on along the minus strand of CP126890.1, from coordinate 299,959,486 downwards.
CTGCACTGTAAAACCATTTCTCTTGGCTTCTCCAATTTGTTCGGTTATTATGGGAGTTGTAGTCCCCCCCCCAAAAAAAAATGGCTTTCCGAACTCTGTCTCAATCTAAATTTGTTTCAAGTAGGAAACTGCTTAGCCAATTATTTTTTAAGAAGAATGACTATAATAATGCACTGAAGTTATTTGCTTCTTGCATGTAACTCTCCAACCTCTGGGCTTAGCTTCAGAAAATCCAGGGTGCAAAGCTAATTATGACCTGAGTCCTGTTGATTTTTAGGGAAAACCAAGTCCAGCCTTGAAATACTAACAGAATTTGTTTACATTGCCTTTATTTTGTTGTTGTTATTAGGGAAAGCTAATAATGTTAGTTGCCCCATTTCCATAGGCAGGCAAAAATTAGAGGGAAACAATTAGCAGTGTAAGTAAACCTTTTTGCATCTTGCAGGCTGGAGACAACAGATGTTCCTTGGGTGCTAAAGCTAATTAACAGATCAGGGTTTTTTTTTTTTTTGTTGTTTGAGGTGCTTTGTGTTTTTGAGGGTTTTTTAAAGCAAAGATAAGGGCTAATTTTGCCTTGAGTTTCTTCCTATTAATTTGCATTATTGTTGGTAACTCCCACAGGGGAAAAAAAAGCGAAGTGGAGAAGGGAGGAGAGAAATGCTCAGTTTAGCTGAACAGGGCTGTTAAACAGTTGAGGTGATGTTGCAAAGCATTTTGCACTTGTGATTTCAAGGTGATAATTAATTCATTAATTTAAGCGGTGGTGGGGAGTGAGGGAGAGAGGGAGATAAAGAGAGGAAGAATTGGCCTGACTTGTCTCAGTAAAAGCTGCTAATGGGTTTTGGAGAGATGTGAGCTCAAGAAAGAGAAAGTTACAAAGAGGTATAAAGAAAGTATGTCTTCATTCAGAAAAAGAGAATCCAGCTCCTCTTCACCTGACCCCCCCTTTGCCCCCTACATAAACCTTTATTGGCATTACAACGGCACTATAAGTGCCAGTGGGTATCAAAAATGGTTAAGACAATGAGTGGTACAATTAAAACATGAAAAACCAAGGATCATCATCTCAAAGTTGGTTGAAGTTGGATGGCACATGACAGGATGGTACCATTCGGTCCATGTAATCGGTGGAGCCATTGTTCAAGAGAAGCAGCAATCTGAAGGAGTATGAGAGGCCACTAAATTTGATCAGGATGGAATCTAGGTAATCAAGGCACATTTCCTTGTAAAAAAGGCAGTAGAAAAGAACATGGATAACTGGTTCAGCACATTTGGCCCCGCACGGACACGGCCTGACCCCTTTTCCATCCCAATAGTTCTTCAGTTTTTGTTTTCTTCCAGACAACCTGACCTTCTTCCCAGGTTTCTTCAGGTTAATTAACATTTTGACCCCAACATGCTGGGTCCTAATTATACTGACCTCAGAAGGATGGAAGGCTGAGTCAACCTTGATCCCTGGTCAGGATTGAACTCACAACTTTCTGGCTGCAGTACAGCAGTTTAACTACTGTGCCACCAGTCTGCTGCTGATATCACCCCAAGGGTTCATAGCTATCATGGCATCCTGAGCCAGCACGTTCTCAGGGACACTCCAAGCATATAAACAGTGAAACTCATTGTTGGATCATACAAGGAAATTTCAGGGAGGAAACCCCTTTACCCCAGGGGTGGCCTACCTTGGTGTTCCAGGTGTTCTTGAACTTCAATTCCCAGAAGCCCAAGTTAGCATTCCTGCTGATAGGGGCTTCTGGGAATTGAAGTTCAAAAACACCTGGAGCACCAAGGTTGGCCACCCTGCCCTATCCTCTACCAACCATAACTTCAGCAAGCTAGCTCAGGGAGTGAAGGGTAGATTCCTTACCCTATGGCTCCTTCCTCTAACTCAGGGGTTTCCAACCTATGACCTGGGTGCCAAATCCAACCTGTGGCACCATTTCATGTGTCCCCCACTCCTCCAAGGGCATTCAAGCTACAAAATGGCCATTCCTTTGAAGTTGTTGGGACAAAATGGCCACCCCCATCATGCAGTAAAGGCAAAATGGCCATCTGGCCCTTGAAGCTGACTGAGAGAGCATGACCCGGCCCCTGGCTTGAAAAAATTGGGAACCCCTGCTCTAACTCCTTGTTGATACTTCTCAATAGGCATCACCCAAGGTAGCCTTCTCACTTCGCCAAATAGTAGGACTAGCTCTGAATCATTTATACCAAAGGGTAGCTCAGAACATTCAAAAGAGGTCTGGGTTTGGGGCCAGGTCTGGTCTTCACCTCCTACATGTACACGTCAATTAACTCCCATTTTGTAGCACAGGTGAAGGTTAAACAACGAGAGGAGACAATGAGAGGGAAGCCATCCTGAGGAGCAGAACAGGCCGGGAAGGGTTTTATGCAATCAGTGCCTTTGCGAGTGCTTTTGCTATGAATTATTCATCCAAGAGACTGTTCTTCCCTGGGTGAATTAATTTCTATCCCTGACAGCAAATACACGCTGATCCCTCCTGAAATCCGGCACATTGATGGAGAATTAGAACCTGAGAATGTTTATGCCTTTCCGGAAAAGGGGGAGCAAGTGGGGAAAATGCAGCTTGATTCTTACTTCTGCAATTTAGAATAGCATTACTGGGGGATAATTTGCTGGAGTGATCTGCAAAGACTTCACTTTTGGGTCATCAGCATTTTTGGTGAGATGGACTTTGAAAGGTTTTTGATTTTGCTCTTTTTTCTTTAAAGTTTCTGTGAAGTTGTTATTTAGGATAAACTGGGAGGAAAATGAGCCAGAGATAACCATTTATGATCATTCCTCATTCAGAAGAGAATTGTATTTATTGTATATTTTCATTTCTATATAATATTGTTTCAAGCATCTTCAATTTTTGAGAATGTATAACCTAGGGCAATTATGGTGAACCTTGGCACTCCAGCTGTTCTTGAACTTCAATGCCCAGAAGTTCTGATCAGCAGAAGTGTTGACTTTGGCTTGGGAATTGAAGTCCAAGAACACCTGGAGTGCCGACGTTCGCCATCACAGACCTAGGGTCTATCTTTGCAGTTATCAAAATCAAATAGACATGCTATACCTGGGGAGGTGTGTGTATCAAATCTCCCCTTGACCAAACCCAAAAATGTGAAATGACATTTGAGTTAAAAAGTGTCTACTATCCTGTCTTTTGAAGACACAATACATACTCATACACACAAACACATATTCACACAGAGGGCAACCAATCTGTGGACTGGCTGTTTGGTAAAGAAGATATGACTAGGCCATCCACTGCTTCAGATGTTTAATCAAAGAAGCAGTCATCCTAATTTGGGTCAGTTCAATAATGAATTGCATGGGTTTTTGTGCAGAAAATTGGGCCATACTCTCACAAAAAGGGCAATTTTGTACAAGAAATAATTGGTATTTTTGGGTAAAACCTCATTCTGACCAATTTTAGAACTGTGTCAAAACTGATATGAAATTTGCCATCATCCGTAGAGAAGATAGTTGCAGTTGTTCATGCTCACATATAAGGACAGAACAACCATTCCTACTTGTTAATGCACAGCAGGTTTCTAAATAGATAAACAAGGATTCTTCTAAACTGAGCATAAACCAGGATGGAAATATTCCATGAAAGCAGACTATCTGAGAGACTAAACTGAAAGTTTGTTTTCTCTTGTTTTGAATATTTGGAGTACAATTATTAAACAGAAGACATTGTACTGTTATTGTTTTCTATTCCTTTTGTCTGTTTCTTTTCTCCTACTCCAGATCCAAGTGATCAGTTTTGTCACGGAACAGAACTGGGATTCACTAGAAGTATTTGATGGTGGGGATAACACAGCCACGATGCTAGGCAGCTTCTCAGGTGAATGTTGGAGCCGGTATTTATTTTATTTATTTATTTCGATTTCTGTACCACCCCACTCGGTAGGACTGACTCAGGGCGGTTCACAACACATGTAAAATTACAAGTTCATACACAATAAATCAATACACAATGACTAAAAGTGCGTCATGACTATCAATGCACATCATAACTATCCGGGGGACATTGGACGAAGGTCTGGTAAAGGTGACGGCGTGGATTTATCAGCCTGCTGCCTCCTACAGCTGAAGTCCATTCCTCCTCCTGGCCAGAGGACGTTAATATTATCCTTCTCTGGGCAGGTAGAACCCAGAGTTAGGAAGTGGAAGCTTCCACCTAAAAACCTTAAAACTGTTAAAATTAAAATCTAAAAAAGATTAAAAACACACCAAATGCTACAACTTACTAATTAAAAAAGTAGAGAGGGGGGGCTCAGATTATCCAGCATGCTGGGGTCATTATGCCTCCCACACCCCATATCTGCCCCGCCAGCCATGTTTTTAGATTCTTCCTAAAGGGCAGCAGCTCCGTCTGGAGACGTAGCTCCATTGGCAGGAGGTTCTATAGGGCAAGAGTGGACACAAAGAAGGCCCTCCTTCTAGTGCCAGAGAGATGTGCCTCTCTGGCTGATGGAACAACTAGAGAGCCTCTCCGGTAAGGATTTTATGCTGGTCTTGGACTGTAATGAAGATTGATTTGTGTTAGGGATTTGGGTTATGATAAATGGAAGGCAATAGATCTCAGAATTTGGTGGTAGGAGTATGGGATGCAGCAATCTAAGAATCGAAGTACAGTATATGGAGTGGCTAGCATGGTTTTTAAAACTGTGATATGGTGAAACAGTTGTCATAGGACAGTGATGGTGAACCTTGACACACCAGGTGTTCTTGAACTTCAATTCTCAGAAGCCCTGATCAGCAGAAGTGCTGATGTGGGCTTCTGGTAATTGAAGTCCAAGAACACCTGGAATGCCAAAGTTCACCATCACTGTCATGTGACATCTGTTAGTTCTGTTATCTTCTGTTTAGCATGCATTGCTTTCTGATTGGTCACTTGACTGTAAGCATAGGCTTAATTTGGAAGTCTGATTGTTGGTACATTTCTCCAAGGACTTCCTATTGAAGGAGGGGAAATAGGTGAATCCGAGAAAATAAACTTTCCTTTTAAAGCTCCTTCGACACTCAACTGCACACTGGGTTGAGAATTTCCAGGTAGTCTCTTTAGAAAGAAACAACTCAATTAGGGGCTCACATCTCAACTGGCTAGAATCTGAGATGAGACACGAAAGTAAGTTGATCCTTCACCAAATGCCATTCCTAGCATTTTCTCAAGTCTATATATGAGCTTAGTGGTTAAGATGCTGAACTTGGCAAGTGGAAGGTTGGCAGGCCAGCAGTTTGAGACCAGAATGCTGCATGATGGAGTGAGCTCCCATCTCCATCCCAACTCCTGCCAACCTAGGAGTCTGAAAGCAAGAAATTGCAAGAAAATAAATAGGTGCCACTTTGGTGGGAAAGGTAACAGCATTCCATACACTCCTGTGTCTAGGCAAGTTTGCCACATGTCCACAGCAATGTCTGCAGATGCAGACAGCACTGGCTCCTTGTCTATAAATGGAGATGAGCACTGAACCCTAGAGTCGGATACGACTGGCTTTTGAGAGAGGGCGGCCTTCACCTTTACTCTATGTGAACTGGAATATTTCTACAGATTTTCAGTATCTGCCATACTGTTTCAGAAAAATTAAGTGTGAAAGGAAAAAAAATGTGTATGCCAAAACAGAGAGAGATAAACATGATTTATTTATTAGAAAAGCATTCTAAAATGCATGAGATTGCCATGATGTAGATAACATGCATACTTTTAAACAGGAATACGGTTTATTGATCTGTCTTAAATGTATTGAGACCTACACATTTTCACAAAGACCAAATTTAAAAAAATCTCATTCCACTTTGGAAAAGGGCTTCAAAGAGCAATGCTGAATTATTCCACTTACTTTTCTCTCCCTCTTTCTTCTCCCTGTGAGCGGGTGGTGGGAGGGAGAGAAAGAAAGAAAGAAAGAGAACGAACAAGTGCCTATACTAGATGGCTAGGAACAAAACAATCCATAGAAGTACCTGCAACATTGATCTGGAAGCATGCTTTTGTCAAGTTTGGAACAAACTATAAGTAGTCTTATCAAAGCAGAAGTACAGAGAAGAAGTGTGTGCATTTGTTTTCTGAGCAAAACATCTTTTTTCCTAAATTCAATATTTTTCACAAAAGCTCAATGAAATGCACCCTTTTCTCTCCAGGCTACTTGAGCCCCTCACAAGGAGAAAGTTGGCCTTCAAATGAAATACATTTTGCCCATTTCATTCCTTAGTAAAGGCAAAGTTCACCCTTGCTTGAAAGCTAGTTGTATCCAACGCTAGGGTTCAGTGCTCATCTCTGTTTATAGCCAAAGAACCAGCACTGTCTGTGTCTCAGACATTTCTGTGGACATGTGGCAGGCATTACTAGACACCAAAGTGCATGGAATGCGGTTTACCTTCCCACCAAAGTGGTACCTATTTATCTACTTGCAATTTCTTGCTTTTGAATTGGTAGGTTGGCTGGGGCTGGGACAGACGTGTCCGTGGCAGCTGTAAACGTGTTTATGACAGCTGTGAGCGCATTTATGGCTGTTGTAAACATGTCCGTGTCTGTTTCCGGTGGTGGCACAGGCTGGATGATTTGGCACTGTGGGCCAGGTCTGGGCTCCAGTCTGGAGGCTGCCCGCTTCTGTTAGTAGGGTTTTCAAGGTATGTGGGACATTCAAAGAGTGGTTTACGATTCCTCAGTGAGTTGCATTGCCAAGTAGGAATTTGAACCCGGGCCTTTTGAAATGTCGTCTGATGGTCTACATGCTACAGATGACTCTCAGAGGCAAAGCTCCAAGACTGGACTGGATGCTGATCTGGAGTGCCCATGATGATGAACCTTGGCACTCTAGGTGTTCTTGGACTTCTGTTCCCAGAAGCCCAAGTCAGCATTCCTGATGATCAGGGCTTCTGGGAATTGAAGTCCAAGAACACATGGAGTGCCAAGGTTCACCATCTAGGATATAGATTGATCCAGTGCCTACATTTCTTGACTCCGCTAGCACAAGTTTCAATGCTGCCCCTGGAAACTCCTTTAAAACAATGCGCCCCCCTTCCCAAACCTTATTTCCACCCATGAATGGGTTTTTATGAAGGCAAAATAAGGCTTCCAGTTTTGCTTCATGTGGGTTTATGCTGTCAGTAACTAATCCAAGTTGCCAAAAATCAACCCCTGGATTTTTTTCCCCTGCCTCTGTCCAAATGGCCTCATTGTAGCTCTTCATTTCCAGGCAGGAGACCAGCTGACTCCATTCTGTTTCAGTGATGGAAAATGGCAACGACAAAGGACGCGCCCTTTCACATAATCTGCTGAGGGACTCTAAAACTGGTCTGCATTTTTCAAGCATTGCGAAAATATGCACTCTGGTGGCATCCCTTCCTCTTATGTCTGTGTGTTTGTTTTCCCCTTTAGGAACCACAGTGCCTGCATTATTGAATAGCACTTCCAACCAGCTTTATTTGCATTTCTCCTCCGACATCAGTGTGTCTGCTGCGGGATTTCATTTGGAGTATAAAAGTAAGAATACCCTTGTGCACTTTTATTTCGGTCTGTCTGTGCTGTAAGCCGTCCTACCAGTCTAGATCAGGGGTCTGCAAACTTGGCTCTCCAAATGTTCGTGGACTTCAATTCCCAGAAGCCCTGATCAGCAGGAGTGACTTGGATTTCTGGGAATTGAAGTCTAAGAACATCTGGAGAGCCAAGTTTGCTGACCCCTGATCTAATACACAAGCTTCAGAACAAAACATTTCCAAATTTCTAATTCTCACACTTGCAACAAAGTTTTACAGACATGAAGTCTATGCACAGAGTGAATGCTCAGAAATACTTTTTACTCTCAAATTAACAAACATGAATTAAGGAAATTTTCTTCTCACCAGATGGTTTTTTTAGGCTAAATTCTGCATTTTGTGGGAAGTCAGAGCTACAATTGCTGAATGCCTTGCTGTGTGGATTTTAAAGTATCAGAAGCATTGGATGGTTTTGTTTGCATCTGTTTAACAATTCTTTTAACTATTGGTGTGGACTACAGAGCTTGTCTGGCCAGACCTGCTATGGTAATGGAGTAGACCGTACAGCCAATGACTCAACACTGAGTGTTGGGAGGTGGTAGATAGCCTGACTCACCCAAATGGCCAATGGCTACGGGCGGATGAGCCCCTTTAGGTGGGGTGATGGTCCCCTTCAGTGGAGGAAATGGCACTGGAAACCATCATATTGGACCCAATGGCAAAATTAGCAGAGGAGGCACCACTTTGCAACTCTTTTCCATAATATTAAATTTAAAAAAAACAAGAAGAAAGCCTAAATCATTATTGACTGCCAAAAAATTGGAGGCACGTTTTTTCATCAAGTTATCCATGGATGTCTTATGCTTAGTCTACATTGCAATTTCATCAGGACTTGTCAGAACTTGTCACAGAAAAGTGAACATTTTCATTGTAATTGAGCCATCCAATTCAGGAAATCTTCAGTCAGATGGACTGAAGTCAGATTCGCTCAGATTCTTTGCCCAGATGGCTATATCAGGGTGCTTTTCAACTGGAAAAAAGGAAGAAGGAGCCACCTGATCCAGTGTGTAAACAAATCCAGACAAAAATAAAACCACAAAATTCAGCAAGCCTTAGTGTGAGTTTTTGTGGATACATCCACTTCTTTAGATGACAAACTACATTCTGCACTGGCCAATGCATTTATTGAATCATTAAATAGCTTCATTGGGTCTCTCAAAAGCTATCCTATTGCAACATTAAAAAGTCACTTTATTGGAATCAACGGATATGAGCCTCAAGTCTGCCGGCTCAAATCCAGGAATAACTTTATGGCAAGAACAAACATTCTTGAAGGTTTACAAGAGCAAAGCCAAATTAGAACATGGAGAGAGGTGTTCACTGGGCAAGGAACATCATTAAAGGCCAATATAGCTGAAAATCTCAATCCCCCTATGTCACCTGGAGAACCCTGAATAGGCTGAGGGTTGGAATCCCTAAATGCAAGACCAACATGCTTCAGTGGGGGCTTCTGGTGGACAACAACACATGGTGTGAATGTGGAGAGAGACAGAGTCTGGCCCATTTGCTGGTCTGCCGATTGTTGCCAGAGACATGCACCAATGAGGACTTGTGTTTGGGCAACGACAAAGTGAAGAAAGCGTGAGATTGGAGTTAACAGGCACAAGAGACATAGGGTGAGGTGGCCTGAACTAATTCTCACATTTCATATATGCAAAACATTTTCTCAGTCACCAAGCTGTAGTGATTTGAAGCATTGGTGCATCTAACCAGCTGCCATCTAATCTGTTCTGATGGCAACGTATTCTTTAGTGCCTCCAGAAGATAGCTCATTCTGCTCTCTGAGATCCTTATACTTGCCAGTTTCAACATGACCCTCCTGTGACCTTCAAAGCATGTGTTTCATCAGTGAGCTAAACCTCTTCTCCGAGGACTCTTTTCATGCCATGTTTAGTAGACATCATTTCAAAGACTAGGGTTGTGGCGAAGGCAGAGACCTTCCCATGCAGTGCCTGCCACTGTACCCTCTGCTCATCAAGATGAAAATCCAGATAGTAAAGCAACTTAAAGGTGCTATGATGAGTTCATTGTTCTTGCTCTTTTGCTTCTGCACCAAAAACCAACCATAAGGTTCAGTGCTATTCTGATGGTCACAGCTTGAAACAGGATCCAATCCGCTTATTTGCAGAGCTTAGGAAAGTGACTTTTGTCAAGATTCCTTGTTGATTAGATGTTTGGTAGAACTTCTCTGTGTTATGGCATTTTATCTATAATGGGCGCTCTCTTTTAAGCAGCACTGCCTGAATGCCAAAGTCAAACTTAGTACAAGGAACAACATCATCAGGTAACTCACAAACTATAAATGTGAAACTCAACCATCCATGTTGTGTACATCAGTTTTGGCCCTGAGTGTCTTTGCATCAGATTGTGCTACTCTAGTATGGAGCACATCCACACATGCAAAACAAGTTGACATCACTGTTAATGAAGCCATGCATAAAGTGAGGTTCTATACATACCATAAAAAGAAGATGACACCTTTCCCTTGGAGTCAGGCAGCCAAATGTTTTTGGATGGCTCTGTACTCCTGCTCTTGCCCATCCAGCCCAGGGAGAGGAGACGCAGCTGAGCGTCCTCCAGCTGGAAGGAGGAAGGGACATCAGCTGTGGGAGGCAATGGCTGATAAAATAGGTGCCACCGCTTTACCGGACTCCTGACCAACGTCATCGGCCAGGAAGAGGAATTGGACTGCAGCTGCAGGTGGTCACTTTTGCAATATAATGTTTTTTATTATGATGTGTATTGATCTATTGTATGGTATTTATTGAACTTTATTGTTCTGTTACATTATATGCCATTGTATTTTGATTGCAATTGTAACGTAGTGTAATGTGTACTGATCTACTGTATGGTATTACTGTACTTTATTGTTTTGTTATGCTGTATGCTATTGTGTTTTTGTCTGCACCATAATATTAATATTTGTGGATTCTGTGAGCCGCTATGGGTCGGTTTTTACCGAGTAGGGTGGCATACAAGTCTAATAAATAATAATAACAATAATAATAATTTATCTCTTCCTACTTCCTTGCAGCTGTGGGTCTGTCCAGCTGCCCAGAGCCTGCTGTCCCCAGTAACGGCCTGAAGATTGGGGACAGATACCTGGTGAATGATGTGGTCTCCTTCCAATGTGAGCCAGGCTATGCGCTCCAGGTATGCAGCCTCAAAAAGTCTGATCCATGTGTCTGAATTTCTCATAAACCCAGTGTTGCAGGGTTGTGGATATACATAGAGGAAAATAGAATGGCTCTCTATATTAGTCCCTGGGTGTCACGAGGAATTTGTACTGCTGATGAGTTCCTAACAGGCATGTCATTTCCCATAGAAATTTGAACTAAAAATGCTGAGGTGCAAGTTAATGCTGAGGTGCAAGTTGGGATGTGGAATATGCAAGTTTTGAAAGCATGTAAACAAATAGGGTGAGGGACTGTGGTGGCTTAGTGGTTAAGACACTGAACTTGATGAATGGAAGGTCGGCAGGTCAGCCGTTTGAGCCCCAAGTGCTGCACAATGGAGCGAGCTCCCATCTCTGTCCCAGCTTCTGACAATTTAGCAGTTCGAAATCAAGTTGCGAGTAGATAAATAGGTACCACTTTGGGTGGAAAGGTAACAGTGTTCCATGTGCTCTAGCACCTCATTATGCCTCCCACATGGAGATTGTAAACATCCTTTCCCATCGGAAGGACAGTCATTTCTTCCTTATTAGTTCTGTTTTCTAGCTCTTCCTGGGCTTCCCTCTTTGCCTTTCCTTCTTTCCTTTAGGGACGTTCTCATATTTCCTGCATGCCAGGGACTGTTCGGCGCTGGAACTATCCTCCACCTCTTTGCATAGGTAAGAGGCAACTGCATTGAATGCCTGCAGAATGGGGGTGACTATTTTGTCCCTAAAGCTTCAAGGGGTTTGCCATTTTGTTTCTCAGATGCCCTTGCAGAGATGGGGTACCACATGAAATTGTGTGGTGGGCTGTATCCAGCCCATGGGCATTAGGTTTGGAACCCCTGATCTAAAGAGCCCTCCATGGCCACTTCCAGCCATGCTGATGGCCAGGTCATCTCTTCCAGGGAAAGGGAATGAAGGCCAAAGAGCCCTGAAAAAGCAGAAAGTAGGAATGTTTTTGCAGGGAACTTCGTAGATACCCTTGACCACTAGAGGGAAAAAATAACAAGTGCGATCTGGATCCATTCAAACCTGAACTTTCTCTGGAAACCAAAAGTGTCATATTTTTGACATATAATGAGAAGGCAAGTCTTTCTGGGAAAGAGAATAAAGCTGGGGAAAGTTAAAAACAGGGAATTCCAATATGAAGTGGATAGGCTCCACAAAGGGAGCCATAGCTTTGACTTTATAAGACCTAAGCAAGACTGTTGTGGACAGGACGTTTGGGGGCAACACCCATAGGGCCATCATAAGTCAAAGTTGACTTGATGGCACATAAAAAGAAGAACAAAGGAAATTCTCCTGAGTGAAATCAAGGAGGGTGGCCACTCTTATGAGATCATCTGGTCCATGGGGCCATGGTGGCTCAGTGGTTAAGAAGCTCACCTTATTAGCTGGAAGGCTGGCAAGTCGGCACTTCCAAGACCCAGGTACTGCATGACGAATTGAGCACCCGTCTCTGTCCCAGCCCTTGGGGACATGAAAGGAGCCTCACTCAGGCATCCCCTGAGTGGAGTTTCTCCCGCAAAAATCCTTTCAACCCAGAATAATTTATGACATGAAAGTATTAGTAGTATCTGGTCCATGGGCATCTCAATGATAGTATCCAGCATCCATCACCCTATGATTGCGCTGCTCTCTTACTCCTGAGGCCACGTGTTGATTGGGTCCATAAAGCAGTCCTTAAAGAGCATCTCAGTTAATGACATATTCAACATGTATGTTCTGTCCTTACATCATTTCAATATGTTTTCTTTGTGTTGAATGCTTACTCATTTATCTGCCACATCGACGTTCATAAAATCACTTCCATCATCCTTCCTCATTACTGTCAAAAAGTGGTTGAGTTTTAACTAAGCAGCCTCTCGTGCAAAAGTCATATTTTAATTCTTTCAAATAAAGAAAATAGAAACAGAAAAAGGAAAGTTTTAACTGTTTTCAGGCAATGAGCAAAATAATGTTGAACTGGGTTGCAAAAAGGCCTTAAAGCATCTGAAATCAGCCACTGTATCTAATTTGGTGCCTAAATAAACACTTGAGTGTCAATTTCTTGGCTGTACATGGAAAATCTTCTTTGACCATGGCGGTAATGGCTTGTTTTGTTTTCTGTTTCTCCTTTCCTGGTAAAGAAACTATACTGGAAACGGAACTTTGTTTGTGTCCAATTTAGAAAAACAAACTTTGGTGAGACATTGTGGAGTCTTTTAAACACCAATTGCATGGATTTACTTACCCCTCCTTTAATCCAGATGTTGTCCTTCTTAAATAATTGAGGAGGAATTCCATTTAAGTAGACATCAAGAGGGTGGGGAGAATGAAGCAGCAGCACAGTCAGCAGAAAAGATGCATATAATGAACCATTAAATAGAGGAGAATCGGTGTGCTGTTCAATGTCAGTGTAGATTAAAAGCAAGAAGTCTCCCACATCATTTTAGAGTGGGGAAGGGGGAGGCTGTGAGGATTTTACTAAAAATTTCAGCAATTTAATAACGTAGGAAGATTGTTCTCTTGTCCTTCCAAGAATCCCAGAATGCAGCCGCCAGTAAAGTCCTGGGTAATAATTTTGTGTCAGAGATTACTTTGGGTTGAAAGAATTTTTGCTGGAGAAATTCTGCTCAGGGGACACCTGAATAAGTACAGTCCTTGGTGTTGTAATTGCAGAAATTTGAATTTCTGTTAAAATCCTTTTTAGCTGTGCAGTAGATATGCAGTGGCTTAGTGGTTAAGACTCTGAACTTGACAACTGGAAGGTCTGCAGGTCAGCAGTTCAAGATCCAATTGTTGCATGATGGAGTGAATTCCCATCGTTTGTCCCAGCTCCTGCCAAACTAGCAGTTTGAAAGCAAAAAAATGCAAGTAGGTAAATAGGTACCACTTCAGCAGGAAAGGTAAATAGCATTCTGAGCACTCCAGTATCTAACCATGCCAGCCACATGTCCACGGAAACATCTGCAAACGCAGCCAGTGCTGCCTCTTTGGCTATAAACAGACATGAGCACTGAACCTTAGAGTCAGGTACAACTGGCTTTCAAGCAAGGGTAACTGTAGAAGTGCAAAAGACCAACAGAGGAGGAAAGCTATAAGTCTCCCAGAGTCCATCCTTTTCTCATTAACTGGCACTGACCATCTCAATAACTGACTCTGAGATGTTGGTAGGAGAAAGAATGAAAACATTTTTTTACTTAAAGTAGTCTGGAATTACAGTTTCTTTACTGCCCCCAAGCTAGTTCAAATAGATCAACAGCAACAAACGACTGGCACAAATTGACATAAAGGAGGGAAATAGCCCACAGCAGGGAGAGATGGGGCTCTCTTTGGAGAAGCAATTGATTAGTGCTGGGCAGAAAGACAGTCACCTCATCTGAGAAAAGTCCCTTCTGGTCTCTCCAACTACAGGTAGATTGCAAGGCTGTAATAAAATTCAAGCAGTAATCTTAAAAAATAACTCTTGCAAGTTTTGATGAAAACAGGGGTTCTCAAACTTTTCAAGCCAGGGGCTGGGTCATGCTCCCCCAAGCAGTGAAGGGGGCCAGACTGGTGGTCCTCCCTTCCTGCCATTTACAGTTGTCATAAATGCATTTATGATGGCCCTAAATGAGTCTGCGGCCGATTCCAGCTACGGTGGCTGGGGTGAGGGCATTACCCAGATTATTTGGCACCATGGACCAGATCCAGCTCATGGGCCATAGGTTGAGAACCCCTGTCATAGGGGAAGTGCATAGGGCTTCCATTCAAGAAGAGCAGGTAGAACTTTAAGAGTTCAATTTTTGTGTACTCTGGAGTAGACACAGCGGAGGAGGGCATCACATGGGACTGAGTTACAATTTTATTTTTCTGCTCCATTTAAAAGACAGGTAAAGGCCTTGCTCTTTAAAGAGGTTTTTCAAATCATTCTCCCTAATGCAAACTAGTAGTTGCAATTTTTTTTCCTTTGTCATTTTCCTGAATTTAATTTAGATTAGGGTTTTATCCCCTTCCATATGTCACCATTGGAGGGTGGGTTAGGATAATATTATATTTGGGTTTTTTGTAGCATTATTTTAATGTTGTAGATGGATGGATGGGTCGATCAATCGGTCAGTCGGTTGGCTGGAATAGTGTGGAAGGATCAGATTTTCTAGATTGTTTTCTCCAGGAGAGTGAAACATTTGGATCTACAGACTTCTCTCTTCTGAGAAGTCCAATTTCTCTTAATACAAAATGATATTATGATCAGTCCATACAGGAATATTTCCTTTTTCACACCTGACTTTGATCCATAGTGGCCAGATTTCAAAACCAGAAGTGTGAATTCCTGTTTTGTGCTGGTCACTTCCAGTCTGGGGGGAGAGAAAAAGCCTCTGCAAGCCTAAACCAAAGGTGGGGAATGACCCACCCACAATGACCAGTTCACACATACTAAAGGGCACTCCTGAGCTTTTGTATCTCTAAACACTTATTTAAAGTTTAAACCAGGGGTTCCCAACCTTTTCAAACATGGGGCCGGGCCGGGTCACACTCTCTCAGCCAGCTTCAAGGGCAGGACGGCCTTTTTCCCTGCCTGCACAATGGGGGTGGCCATTTTGTCCTAACAACTTCAACAGGTAAGCCATTTTGTTTCTCAAAAGCCATTGGAGGGTTGGGAGCACATGAAATGGTGCCAGGGGATGGATCTGGCCCATGGGCCTTCTGTTGGGAACCTGGTTTAAACCTTTGGTTGGATGTCTTGGCGTTCAGGGAATGTTTGGAAAGTGAGCCCAATCTTTCAGAGCTCCACGAGGAAAAATGCAGCCTCTGGACCTTTGGAAGTTGCCTGTTTACTTTAATTGGCAGCTGCTCCCCAACAGCTAAGGCACAAAAATAAATCTTTACCATACTTTGCAAATTGGATCCTTTTCTAGATGACTGGAGATGCCACAAAGAGAACGTGGGGCATCCTGCCTGCAAAGCATGTGAACTGCCCCTAGCAGGAATCCCTCCTTTGTCCCTTCTCAAGAGAAACAGGGAACCATGGTGAAGTTGAGGGCTTCCTTTATTCATTGACGATCTTGGCTTATTTCTATTCTAACAGCTCAATGTGGTGGGACCTTAGAAGAACTGGAAGGGGTCATTCTGAGCCCTGGCTTCCCAGGAAACTACCCCAGCAACAGTGACTGTACATGGCGGATATCCTTTCCCGTGGGATTTGGTAAGAAAACACACTCCGTTGATCCCTAAGTGTTTGAAGACATACTTCCATGAATGTATCTGTTTGCAGGTGCTACTGTTGGTTTGACTCAGGAAGTACAAACCTGGGAAATGTAGGGGAAGTGGGGAGTTAGTAATACAACATTTCGGGTCAATGTAGGGATCTCTCCTGTTCTGGGTCAATTTGGTCCACTTCCATTTCTCCTGTGCCTGCAGGTGCTCACATCCAGTTCCTGAACTTCTCCACTGAACCTAACCATGATTTTGTGGAAATCCGCAATGGGCCATATGACACCAGCAACATCATTAGTCGCTTTAGTGGGTCTGACCTCCCGGGCTCACTTCTGTCCACGTCACATGAAACCACAATATACTTCCACAGTGATCACTCTCAGAACAAGCCTGGCTTTAAGGTGGAATATCAAGGTAAAGGATTGGGAAACTGAAGGGAAACCCCCCCCCCCTTCCATGAGACAACCATTGGGGGCTTGTAGAATGAGAATGTGAAAGATGCTTCTTTCCTTTTGAAGTAACATCTTGAGGATTTAATCCAAAAGGCTGTAAAGGGGTTACAGAAGATTCTTGCTTAATCCTAATCATTGGCTGCAATTTGTATCTGAGAATGTAATTTTTCCTGAAGCAGGAAAAATGCCATTGCCATGAATTTTTTCATGGCGGATCCCAGCTTGCCATGAAGTGACCCACACACTATGACCAAGGAGCCATCTCCTGTGGCACATATGAAATGAAACATGCAGGATTTAACACCAGAACTGTAATGGACTGCTGCAGCCTTGAGGATATGGACAAGGTGCACCTTCACAGCCATTCCATCTGGCATGGCCTCTTCTTCCACAATGACCACTGGGAATCAGAGGTCCTCCTCCGCTCATTTTGCCATTGACCCCAATATGACCCCAATACAAATTGTGTTCCTAGAGGGCCATCACGTTCAGTTGGGAAATTCAGCCTGATCTGAATTTCTTAATGCTCGTGGCTCCCTCACTTGTTAATTCTTGTGCCACAGAGATCTTTCATCTGACATTTCCACCACCCCCAGATGTTCTCATTCCATTTCTAATTGGAAACAACAAAAGTTTAAGCAACTGTCTGGAAATGGTTAGAATTGTTATTTCCGCTTTGTATAAAAATCTTTGGCATGTTTGGCTCTTTACAAAGTAGCCAACGTGAAAAGCAGACCCAAATTGCTTGATCTAAATTTTGATGGTGGGGTAGAAATGGAAGTGAAGGGAACGGCAGATGGAAGGGACTGGCTAGGCAAAAGCCAGGTGGATGTGAGCCAATGCATCCTAAGCCAACGATGGAGAAATCTCTTTGAGCCGGAGAATCAAGTTGAGTTTCAGAGAATGTTTTGCCACCAGAGGTGGGCAATGCCAAAGGCAACGTGAGATTCAACTGAACAATTGCTGGATCTGTAACTCTTTAAACATAGTCCAGCAGTTAAGATCATAAGGGGCATAAAAGACACAGAATAGGACTAGTTTTAGCTAATTTCCTGGCTTCCTAATCTTGCATAGTTAAGTTATACATAGTCTTTCTGATGATTGTTACTATTTTATGGATGCATCACTGGAGATCAAGACCAAGATCAGGGATTCCTAACCAAAAGCCCATGGGCTGAATCTCACCCACAGCATCATTTCATGTGCTCCCCACCCCTCCAGCGGCATTTGAGAAGCAAAATGGCCTCCCTTTTGAAACTGTTGAGACGAAATGGCCACCTCCATCTTGCAGGCAGGGCAAAATGGCCATCCGGCCTTAAAGCTGACTGAGAGAGCATGACCCAGCCCCCAATTTGAAAAAGTTGGGAACCCCTGATCATGATAATCCACACTATTGTCTTCTCAGCCTCCATGAGTGCAAAAGCTGGAAAGTAAAGAAAGCTGATGGAGAAAGTTGATTTGTTTTAAATGTGGTGTTGGGGAGAGTTTTGCAGACACTCTGGACATCATCATCATCATCATCATCATCATCATCATCATCATCATCATCATCATCATCATCATCATCATCATCATTATTATTTCAAATTTATATTGCCACCCACTCACTGTGGCGACTCAGGGCAGCTTACAGACAATACATTACATTACATTACAATACAATATGTTGTGGTGGGCACAGGGGGAGGGGCGGCAAGGTCCTCATCCTGCCCTGGCTTCTTCTTCCCCTGGCAGTTGATATAGGCACAGGGGGAGGGGCGGCAAGGTCATGAGAAGACATGACCCTTGCAAAAGACAATAATGTTGGGAAAGCTGGAAAGCAGGAGGAAAAGATGGAGACCAAATACAGTAGAAGATGGGTTGACTTTGTAAAGGAACCACAAGCATGTGTTTACAAGAGATGAACAGGGTTGTTGAGGACAGGATATTATGGAGACCACTCACTCATGTGGCATTTTGGACCACTCTTGGGAATGTGCTCCACATCTGACTTCTATCCCTGGGGGGTGGGGGGCAGAAATGAAGGAAGTTACTTTTGAGGGTTACAACTCCGGATCACTGAAGCTCTTTTATTTATTGTCTTCTGGGAGATGTAACTCAAGAAAAAAAAACCTAACAGTTCTCACTTGTGGAATAAGTCTGTTCATAACCTGCTCCCATCTAGAACTTGGTATTTAGGGATGTTCAGAGCCAGGTTACTGATTATGGTCTCAGGTAGAAGATATAGAAAGCAATGATGGTCTTTTGGATGCTGTAGTTTCTAGCCAAGATGGACTTTGATAGACAAGCTCTTTTGCTTAAGTCTAGAACAGTGTTTTCCAACCTTTGGCTTTTGGACTTCAATTCCCAGAAGCCTAAGTCAACTCCTCAAAGTACTGATCAGCCGATGTACTGACTTAGGCTTCTGGGAATTGAGGTCCTCCTGTGGGTCGTGTGCCCCACATTGCGAACCACTGGTCTAGAAGCAAGACAGCGAGTTGTTCAATTGGAGTGAAAAATAAAGGGAAGTTCCATTAGGAAGGCTTTTTATCCATTTATCCAATTTGTGGTTTGCAAGACTATTAACCTAGATATATTGGTGTTTTCTGTCCCATTCTATCTTTTTTAAATGTTCTTAAATAAATGTCACCACTAAAAATATGTCTGCCTGCTACATTGGTGGGGGAAAATTATACAATACGTGGCTATATTAAATATTAAAATGACAATTTCCATACAGGGAGGGTGGAGGAAGTTTCATAATGCAATGTAAAGTTTGGACTAGATGAAAATGCCTGCAGGCTTCTGAGAAGTGAAAGTAAAATTAGGCAAGTAATTGAAATTTGTGTCACCTTCCCACGGTACATGAGATCATGCAAGAATTTTCCCTTGTATTACAAGGCAGAAATGTAGCTTTTTCTCCTGAGTTGAGGACATTTTGCTTACTTTTAAGGCTGAGTTTGGGACTGTTCTATAAAGTTACAAAACTTAAAGCTGTGATTATTGTTACTTGGTTGATCCGTGTTTCATGCATCAGGTTGAGGTGGCAGATTGAAGTATCATCTTTCACTGTTTCCAATCCCATGCCAGTCTCATCCACGGTCTTGGGAACTTTGCCCTGAACTGGTCTTCCCATCTGGTTGCTGGCCTTCCTAGTGGTCGCTTTATGTCAAGTGTTATACATTCTGTGATAGCTTTAATCCACCTACAATCTTTGAAGAAGCACACCTGCCCAGCCCACTATCTTGAAAACTCAATCAACATTGATGCTTATTTTGCACCTGACCTTATACACAGTTCTTCATTTGATATTTGGTCAACCCAGCATATGCATAGCATTCTTCACTCAATTGCTCTTTGTGTTACATCAAAAAAAATTATGTCAGCATTTGTAGGTGCCCATGTTTCACTGCCATATAATAAAGCATGCAGAATGTTGGTGTTGACGAGTTCAGCCCATCATTTTCTAATTTTTGATTCACTATGCACATCCTTTGTGTTGTTAAAAGCTGCCCATGCTGCTTGACTTCTTCTCAAAATTTATTTTGTTCGATCATGCCTTAGGTTAACCTCTTGCCCAAGGTATACATATGAATCAACTTCTTCTACTATCTCATTTCCACATCCCATATCTATGACATCTGTAGAGGCACTCCATTTATATTTTGTTTTTGAATGTCTCTATGATCAGTCGGTCAGTCATTTGGTGTTTGCTACCCTGTGTGGGTGCTTAGTTTGACCAAGGGAAAAGATGTACAGTACATCTTTCTTTTTTGTGTGTGACATTTTTGTACACATTGTGGAAAATCCAAAGAAACAAATGCTCCTGATGGCCTGTTCTCACAAGCTTTTCCATAGGGTTGGAGCACTCTCATAACATTGAGATGCCCTGTCTCAGCTGAAATTGAAATGACTGAAACATCTCAAATGAAAATGAAACAAGAGCTTCGACATAACACAAATGGTTACACACTGAAGTGTTTGCTTTTTCCCAGAAACATGAGGGCAAACAAACTGGCATATCTAATATCCTCAGAATAACATTGGGAAAGTAGTGCTAAAAATTTTACTTTCCAAAAATTTGCAAAAATTTGATTGCTTGTCCTAGCTAGAGTAGACCCATTGACTCAGTGGGATTTACATAACATTTGTCTTACCAATTCAATATCTGATTTTGTTGTCTGCTCTACTTGAAACTGGCAAGACGATACTGGGCATTATTTATAGGAAAATCAGATGCAATACTTTGTTTGCCTGCCTGTTTGCTGCAAAAGTAGCGGTTTAAGCCTTAATATATTCATGCTAATGCATTATTTTCAAGCTTTGAATACAGCTGGCAGATTTCCCCATCTTTTCCAGCAGAACTGGTAGAATATTGATGGGATATGTTTATAAACAGCCACTTGTGACAAGTATCCTAGTTCAGCTGTTTTGATCATTGACGTGCAGTGCATTGCATGGGAGAAAGTCTTTTGAGATGTGTAACTAAGGAGTTTGAAAAGGTTAGTGGGAAAGGGTTATACCATCTCTTGGAAAAGGTACTTTTGGGGAGGACATTTCCCAGAATCTCCCAGATAGCCTTGCTATCTGAGAGCTTGACCGCTGTGACCTGAAATATAACTTCTACAAACTCTGTTCATATCACATTATTTTCTTCTGCAGCCTATCCCAGGATGTTCGGGTTGTAAGCAAACACTAAACAAACCACAAGAGAAGAATATGGTTTTTGGACTTCAATTCCCAGAAGCCTAAGTCAATTCCCCAAAGCACTGATCAGCCAATGTACTAACTTCTGCTTCTGGGAATTGAAGTCCCCTGTGAGGCATGGACCCCACCTTGGATACCACCGCTCTCCATAGTGTGTAGTTTGAGCCTCTGTGCTAACCAACAGTGCTCTCTGTAAGACAGAAGTTTCCTGGACCAAATATCAGCATTTATAGCTCAAACACACATTGGCTGAAATCCTATTGTGCAATTTGATACCGCATAAGGCAGAAGATGTAAACAGCCACTGTGATTTTTCAGAAATAAAACATTTCCAATTCCTTCCTGAAGGTCCCAAGGCTCCCATAGGATCTGTTATAGTAGAAGGTCTTTGGAAGCCACAGGAGGGAGGGTTCTTTAATTTCTGAAACTAATGATATCATCAGCCGTATGCAGAGTAAAACACAGCAATAGGATGTCAGCCATTAAGTTTGTCAGTTTAAGTCCAACCTCAGTGATGAAATATACCAAATATTTCAATATTCTTACCTGTTGGTAGGAGAAAACAAGAAACAGGGATGGAAGATGGACCTTTTTGCATGCAAAACATACAACCCAACATAGAGGTCTCTGGCTTTGCCCTCTAGAAGAGTACAGTATGTTGTAAGTAATCATAGAATCACTGAGTTGGAAGGGGTCAGCCCCATCCTTAATCCAGGAATCCAGATCAAAGCAGGTATGAAGACCTTCATAGGAAATGGTTGACTTTAACCTGACCAACACTTGCCTCCTTTGATTTTCCAGCCTATGAGCTTCAGGAATGCCCTGACCCTGAGCCTTTTGCCAATGGGGTGGTGAGAGGAGCCGGATATAGTGTGGGCCAGTCCATCTCCTTTGAGTGCCTCCCTGGATATCAGCTGATTGGTCACCCCGTCTTGACTTGTCAACATGGAACCAACAGGAACTGGGACCACCCTTTGCCCAGGTGTGAAGGTACGGCTTTATGGAGTTACTTATGAGAAGAGAAGTTGAAGGAAGGAAGGATGGATGGATGGATGGATTCTGCTAACTTAAGATCCTGATGTCCTCAGCAGAATCGGACTTAAAATATGGATTCAGCACACTTGATTTAGTATAGGACACATGGTTTAGACCAAGTAGCAGATATTGCCTCCCAGTAGGAAGATTCAGCATACAAGAAAAATCTGGGGGAACTCTTTACCTCACCTGCTCAGTTGTCCTTATGCTGTCACACTAGGATTCTGGCCTGTGGTTTATCTAATATCCTCTCTTGCTCCCATCATAGAGTCTGTTTCTTTTATATGTTCTTTGGGCTATTTGTGTTAGGATTTTGGTTGTTCACTGCCCATTACTGCATTTGACCTCACTGTCATTGCTGCCAATGTACAATTCTCATCACTCAAGCCTGCCTGCCTCTTCTGACTGGGGATAATGGAAGATCTTATTTTTCACATATCTGAAAGGCTGGCTTATAGCTATATCCAAAAGAGACTTACCGGTAAGTCATTTCCCTAGGTATCTGCTGACCCTTATCCTATGTGAAAACAGTTCTTACATCTTTAATGCACCTCTTCTACTACTCCTGTGCACCCTATCCTTAGTTAACATGATTATAATGATATTTTCGTCTTCCTTGTAGCTGTCTAACTTTTCAAAGACTGGGTAAGAACTTCAGCTGGTTCTTTTCTGATTAAGAGAAAGAGAGAGAATTTAATTTTATGCATCCCTCTCTATGTCTTATGGAATGAGCTTGCGATTTGAAATCCAAACATAAGTGGAAGCTTCCTCTGCCCTCAGACAGATTTATTCACTCCTGGCCTTTTCCCATTCAGCCAACCATATAAGTTTTTAAAAAAAAGATAGGCAGGCAGTAGAATAAATAAGGGGAAAGGATAGGGCTTTGATCCCTTCTTCGCATTGTGTTGCAACATCCATCTTGCTGCACTGGATTAAGTTTAATGACTTACACCGCCTGGTTCTCCTTGCAGATAGTTGGCCTTTCCATCCGTAGCGCCCCAGAGATTTTTGCGATGTCTTGCTAGCGTGCACTTTTCATCTATCCAGGCATGAGTAGCGGCTGTGATTTTATGAAATGCTGCTGATCTTCTTCCTTGCAAGCACTGCATCCTTTGGACAACCTTTTAATTAATTAGACTTATATGTCACTGGTTTCCAAAGAGTAGTTTACCATTTTTAGAAGTGTGCTCAGTTTCCTTTTGATGGTGATTGCACTTTGCAGAAAGACAGCTTGACAACTGCAGTCTCAAGCGGGTGCATTCTAGCTGTTGTTCAGTCCCACAGTCGATTCCGACTCTTTGCAACCCTATGGACCATTGCCCTCCAGGCACTTCTGTCTTCCACCATCCTCCTCAGCTCGCTCAGTTCTGTGCCCATTGTGTCTACAATACCATCCAGCCATCTCATTTTTGGCCGCCACCTTCTTCTTTTGCCCTCCACCCTTCCCAACATCAGGGCTTTCTCAAGCGAATCCTCTCTTCTCATTTGATGTCCAAAGTACTTTAGCTTCATCTTTACTATTTGTCCTTCTAATGAGCATTTGGGGTTGGTTTCTTCTATGATTGACCTATTTGTTCTCCTCGCTGTCCAGGGGACTCTCAAAACTCTCCTCCAACACCACATTTCAAAGGTGTCTATTCTTCTGAGCTCAGCTTACCTTATGGTCCTTATGGTCTCACAACCATACATTACCACCTGGAATACCATTGCCTTGACTATGCGAATTTTTGTTTGCAAGGTGGTCTCTACTTTTAACTCTGTTCCCCAGGTTTCTCACCGCTTGCCTCCCAAGAATCAGTCGCCTTTTTCATGGCTCCAGTCACCATCTGCAGTGATCTTAGATCCTAAAAAAGCAAAGTCTGTCAGAATGCCTCTCAATTCTCCCACAAGGATGGTTATATTTTTATTGTGTCAGAAGCAAACAAAGGTGCTTTCTGGGTTGAAAGGATCTTTGCTGGAGGAACTCTGCTCAGGGGATGCCCGAATGAGGCTCCTTCATGTCCCCAAGAACTTTTCCCACTAAAAGGTCCATATTTATCTACTTGCAATTTCTTGCTTTCAAACTGCTAGGTTGACAGGAGCTGGGACAGAGCTGGGCACTCATTTCATCATGCAGTACCCGGGTCTCGAACTGCTGACTTGCCGACCTTCCAGATAACAAGCCAAGCTTCTTAACCACTAAGCCACTGCAGTCCCATGATGGTGATGATAGGATCCAGCTAGCCTAGTCACTCTCTTGTATGAGCTATCTGGGCACCCAAGCTAAATATTTCCCAGAATAAGAACATAGCATCAGTCCTTATGGATCAACTGAAAAATTGAACGTCCATTTTGTTCATTGATTAATTTATTGTTTATAGTTTTACATAGTCTATGCATACCCTGATCTTTTTCATAATGTTAACACTGATTTCCCATCTTTCTTCTAATGCGATCAAAGTAATGTACATGGCTGTCTTGATACTCCTGTTACACTTGCAATAATCATGTGATAGATCAATCAGTCAGTTTCATTTTCTCCTACCTTTGAACCAAAAGTTCTTTAAACTTTCCAGGAAAATTGAGGTTTTTAATCAGTTTTGATTTTTATTTTTTTTTGAATGAATGAATGAAATAACCATTCCTGATCAGAAAGGGTTGGGAATAAAGGTAGATTGTGCCAAGTCTGGATTTTGATAACACATAGATGAAAAGAGCCTTGATTTGTTAGACTGCTGTTTCTCCTTGTTATTGATCCTATACAGTGCCCTGTGGAGGAAACATCACTGCCCACAATGGTACTATTTTCTCTCCTGGCTTTCCTAATCAGTACCCAAACTCCCAGGACTGTACATGGCTAATCTCCGTCTCACCTGGTTATGGCATCTACCTCAACTTCACCTTGCTGCAAACAGAGCCATACAATGACTTCATCACTGTTTGGTGAGTGGCCTTGTGAATCATTTGAACCCAGCTGTAATAGCTAAACTTGGGCAGAAGTCATTCAAACTCAGCATGGTTTTGCTATCCTATCTTTCAGTCTGACCATTTCCCTGAATAAAATATCAAAGTTGCAATTGAAATGTCTAGTCCAGTGGTTTATTTAAGGGACCTATAATATGCTGGTTTTAATTATCATCATCATCATCATCATCATCCTCCTCGGCTTCTACTCGTATCCAAATACGGCTGGATGGTTTGAACAAATTTACCCCCAGTGCCTCCTAGCTACAATGCCTAGTTTTTAATGTTAGGTTTTTAAGCTTTTTTTAAACTTTTAAAACTTTAAATTTTTTGAACAGTTTTTTAATTTTTGTTGATGCTGATGTGTTGTGAATCGGCCTAGTTCCCCTTGGGGAGGAGGATGATAAACAAATTTAAATAATAAATAAATAAATGACCCAGCCCCTGGCTTAAAAAAGTTGAGAACTCCTGGTCGATATCAAATGTTTAAATATATACTATGGAAATCCACTCTTATGTCTGATGAAGTGGACTCGGTCCACAAAAGCTAACATTAAAATACAGGAGTTAGTCTTTAAGGTGCCACAGTATTTTTTTTGTTTTGTTTTGTTTACTCTCTGATATTCTCCCTTGTTTGCTTTTCTCGATTTCCTCTTTAGGGATGGCCCTCAGCAAACAGCTCCACAACTAGGTGTTTTCACAGGAAACTCAACTAAGAAAGCCTCTCAAAGCTCTTCCAACCAGGTTCTTCTAAGATTTTACAGCAACGCCGCCAATGGAGGGCTCTTTGCCATCTATTTCTATGGTCTGTATTACCCACTAAGCTCCCATATCATATACAGTATCTATTTAAACTGAAGCACGCAGTAGTAATTGTCCTAGCCTGTAACAGGGATTTATTCACATAATGATTTATAAGCTGCTTCCTCTGCTTGTAGACCTGCACCCAACATAATATACTAAGCTGGGAAGTGAAGAGGTAAAGGTAAAGGTCACCCTTGCTCAAAAGTGAGTTGTATCTGACTCTAGGGTTCATTGCTCATCTCTGTTTATAGCCGAAGAGCCAGCACTGTCTGTGTTTGCAGATGTTTCAGTGGTCATGTCACAGGCATGCCTAGACACCGGAACACGCAGAATGCTATTTACCTTCCCACCCAAGTGGTCCCTATTTATCTACTTGCAATTTCTTGCTTTGAAACTGCTAGGTTGGCAGGAGCTGGGACAAAGACAGGAACTCACTCTGTCCCATTCAGCCTCTTAACCACTTGACCCACTGCAGTCCCAGAGGGGAAGACCATTCCTGCTAATTAATAATCACAACCTTAGGGCCAGAATCTTATTACCAGTTCACTCTTATGTATGAAATTCATTGTAAATTGCAGCAGTATTCCTGGGTGTGTGCTCAGAAATGCAGCTAGCAGCTTGCTCATGATTTGCAACTTGCTGCAGCAGTTTATGCCGTTTATTTATCAGTAGTAAATCAGGAACAGGATTCTTATCATGGTATGATAAGGAATCTTAAGGCTCTTTTTAAAAGGGGGGAAATTGCATTTGGTATGCTGGTATAGTAGGTTGGTTGGTTGGTTGGTATGAGAGAGTTGATTTTTTTTTTATACTGTCTTAATGTGAATACTGTTTTATGCAGTTTCCAACACCTTAATGTATGTTTATACATTTATTATGTATATAGACAGTACTGTATATATATTTCTTATATTTTACATATAAATAATAAAAAACCACATGCAATACAAACCTAACAAAATGGCAGCAACCTAAACTAACCAACTAAATTAGTAACAAAAGTAAATAGATTGCTGAAAAATGAAGACTCATATCAGTGAAAGACCTAAACTGAAACCTCAGCTGGATCAGACCCATAAAACCAACAAAATGTGGCTTCTGGTTTTCCAGCTCATTCATTACTGCCAAGGTTTTTGACAGGGACATTAAACCCAAAGGTGAATGTAATAAGTGTAACTAACTCTTTTGTACACTGGCATTTCTTTTCTTCTTCTCAGCCTACCAGCTTTCCAGATGTCAGCCTCCGACTATGGTCCCCAATGCAGAAATCATCACGGAGAATGAGGATTACAACATAGGTATTGACTATTCAACCTCCCAGGCCCCTGCTTGGCAGCATGTTTTGCAAGTCACGACGGGTCACAGTTGGGATGACTGGTTGCTCTCTGTGTCTACTCCATCCTCTTGTAAAGCTAATTTAACTTCTGTAACCCATATCCCCTTGGAGACCTTCTATGAAAAGGCAGCTTACCTCCTTTCCCATGCAGTGCCTATACAATCTTAATATTTGCCCCAAAGATAACCCTGCAGAGCTGAACTCATGGTACTCAGTGGTGGAATGTCAAAAATTTTACTACCCCACCGTGACGTCATCACAGTGTGGATGGAGCTAACTCCAAGACTTTGTTTAAAAACACCAAGCCAGGCCTGCTGGCCACCAGGCCTTTTTAGGAACTGTGGTAGTACGTCAATATAGGTAAAGGTATTAAATACACATTAAAATACACACAGACACACCACATCCAAAGGTGAGTCACTTACCCTGGGGAGTAGGCTATAGGGAGCTTCAGGCTACCAGCTTCTCTTCCTCCTCCCCGCTTGGGAGGACAGCAAGGAAGCCATGCATACATGCCAAGCACTGTTGGCGTGCATGCACACCAAGTGCTTGGCACGCACGCGCAGTGGGGGAACCAGTGAAAAGGTAAGCCCCGAAGGTGGTTCCCCCCAAAAGCTGCTACCTGTTCTCCGAGACACTGGGAAAAGTTACTACCGGTAACTGGTGCAAACCTGTTACATCCCATCACTGATGGTACTCATGTGGTAAAAGCTCAGTAGTTAGAGGTTGAGAGTTTGATTCCTCACTGTGCCTCCTGGAAGAACCACCAATCGGTTTAGCCTTGCACATGCTGTACAGTCCCAGGGCGTCTGCCAGAGGAAGGGAATGGTAAACCACTTCTGAGTACTCCACTTAGAAAACCCTGGGAAGGATTGCCATAAATCAGAGTTAACTTGATGGCACAAAATTATTATTATTACTCATATGATCCTTTTCACCCATTTGGTACCTAGTAGCTTTGGAAGAACTTGTAGCATTTTTGCATTTACTCCAGCACCAGACTTATGTCTTCTGTCACTACGTTTTATTTTTAAATATAGGAGATTGTGGGGTCTTCTGGCATGTCATCTAAGTTGGCCATTAATACTACTGAGTCCTGGTGTGGGTCTTTGCTGCTGTTGAAATATATCTCTATCCTTTCCTTTCTCCTTTGCCAGGTAATATCATTAGGTATCGGTGTCTTCCCGGCTTCACCTTAGTTGGAAATGAGATCCTAACCTGTAGGCTTGGCTCACATCTCCAGTTTGAAGGTCCTCCCCCAACCTGTGAAGGTAAGTAGCTTTTAACGGGAGCTTGGAAAGTCATTAAGGAAAAAAATCATTTTAACAGCAATGATGCTGTTGTGTTATTGTTCAATTCTGAATGTGTTTAGCAAGTCATTGACATTTCACTTTTAAAAGGAACTCTCCTAGCTCTCTTTGAGAAACACGAACACTTTTTGAAGGTCATGTTTCCATTCTCAGCTGAGTTCTTTTGAAGTCCAACCTCTTTCCCAACTTTTTGCAGAGAGAGAGAGAGATTGTAAACTTTGGCAAATGTTATATCAAAAAGAATTTTCATCCATTTGTCACTGTGTGTAGTATACAGTATAAGGCTGGAACCAGTTTATAGTGATTCTAATAGGGCTGTAAAGGTAAATAAGATATTTCAGAAATGATTTTTTTCAGGTCCACTCTCCACGTGAATTTCCTTGGCTGAGAAGGGGATTCAAACCCAGGTCAACTGAGTCCTAGTC
Organism: Furcifer pardalis; assembly: GCA_030440675.1. Lineage (NCBI taxonomy): Eukaryota > Metazoa > Chordata > Lepidosauria > Squamata > Chamaeleonidae > Furcifer > Furcifer pardalis. The sequence continues at coordinate 299,930,614 of CP126890.1, read as the reverse complement.
TGTCACTCGAACCATTGTACCACACTTGGAATTCCCACTCATCCATCTGCACCATCCCCAATGTTGTAGCTACAGGAAGAAAATAGGAAGAATTCTCATTTACTACCCAAGCCCACGGTTGGAATGTGGAATTCCCATATTTTGTCCGTCACTGAACACTGAAATGTTCAGATAGGTGAAACCTAGCAAAAATGCTGCCATTTAGAGTCAAGATTGATGAGCTAATGAACTAAATGAGGTTTTCTAAAACAAAGCTGCTTATTCCCCTATAACAGGGATGCTCAAACCTTTCAGGCCACGGGCCAGTCACATGGTTTAGCAGGCCAGTCACGTGATTCCTCCTACCAAAATTGGAAGTAAAACATGCTTTGCAATCTGTTTTGCAACAGGATGAGATAGATTTTAAGCTGCTATTTTCTCTCTTTAAACCAGGGGTGCCCATACTATAGCCAATGGGCTGGATCCGGCCCCTGACACCAATTCATCAAGCCCACACTGCCCTCGTCACTCCTGGAAGCAGAAGTAAAACGTGTTTTACTTCTGCTTCCAGGAGCAATGAGGGCAGCTCAGGCTAGATGAATTGGTGTCAGGGGCCGGATCTGACCCATGGGCCATAGCTTGGGCACCCCTGGTTTAAGGAGAGAAAATAGCAGCTCCTAAGTTTAAGGTAAGTGAAGACTGTTGCAAGGGAAATATATGCTATCGTGATGGTCTTTCTGTCTGATGTTAATACAACATGATATTTCTCGCTTTATCTTGTCTCAATTAGTTCCCTGCCCAATGAATAAGGTGCTGGTGGATTCTACAGGTGTCATCATGAGCCCCACCTTCGCAGGCAGCTATCCCCACTTTCAGACTTGCTCTTGGGTGGTCAAGGTGGAGCCGGAATACAACATCACCTTCACCATTGAGTATTTCTTGAGTGAAAAAGAGTACGATGAGTTTGGGATATTTGACGGTGAGTTATCCAGAAGCTTGGGAAGTGGGGAGGAGTGCTTTGGTAGACATTGGCTGAAATCATGTTGCTTAGGGTAGTAATTTGCACTAACAATAGGGCCATTGAATCAGTGAAGATGTGATAAGCCAACTCATCTATATTGATTCAAATGGGTCTACTCTAGTAGTGAGTCAATGTAACATCTAGAAGAGTTAAGGGGCTTGTTAGCTGGAAGGCTGGCAAGCTGGCAGTTTGAGACCCGGGTATTGCATGATGGATTGAGTGCCTGTCTCTGTCCCAGCTCTTGGGGACATAAAAGGAGCCTCATTTGGGTGTTCTTTGAGCGGAGTTTCTTCTGCAAAAATCCTTTCAACCCAGAATAATTCTGACACAAAATTGTTGTTGTTGTTATATAGAAGAGTTGACTTACAAAATCCTCTCTTGTTTTAGTAGCCTATTAATTATGCTAAGCAATAGGATTTCAGCCTTTGAGTTGTTTAGGGTCCTGGAAGAAGGAAGTGTGTTACAGGATTATGAGGTGAAGTTTGTATGGGAATTTGGGGGTAATTTTCATAAGCATTTTGGCAGAAATATTTTGAGTTTGATCCCATTTCTGACATTAATCTTAAATATTTTCCCCAACAAAACTCCTGACATTGTAGGTTCGATCCTGATAGGGTTCATGGTTGACTCAGCCTTCCATCCTTCCAAGGCTGGTAAAATAAGTACACAGCATGTACTGATAGAGATGAGAAAAAATTCTAAGTTTAGGATGGTGTAGTCCAGGAGTTCTCAACCTTTATAAGACAAGGGCCGGGTCATGCTCCCTCAGATAGCTTCGGGGCCCGGATGGCTATTTTGCCCTTCCTCCATCATATGGCACTTCTGGGTGTGGTGGAGGTGGTGGTGGCGCCACATGAAATGATGCTGCAGGCCGCATCCAGACCGTGTGCCGCAGGTCAAGAATCCCTGGTATAGTCCAATAAAGCAATTTTGGAAAAGAAATGAAATAGTGCACTACTAACATAGTGAAATAGATTAATTACTCCTTTGACACTGTTACAAGCAATGGCTGTGAATTATTATTTTTAATGAGTAATGGTAACAAAATACTATTTAAAAGTAACTTTGCAGGATCTGATCCTAATTTTTGGCTCAATCTAGTAAGGTTTTCAGGTGTTCTTTATTAATCTGTTGGTCTGGTATTTCTCCTAGGTCCATCAGGACATAGTCCGCTGTTGCTGACTCTAAGTGGGAACTACTCGGCTCCATTAACTGTGACCAGCACTGGCAACAGAGTCTACTTACACTGGTCTTCTGATCATGCCTACAGCAGGAAGGGCTTCAGGATCCGTTATTCAGGTTAGTAAGTAGCAGAGATGGAAAGAACTGGAGGACATTCAGCAACGATGATCTGAGAAATGTATGTGTTTTAATTTCAATTTTGTTGTTGCCATCATCCTCATTTTGGGCAAGGGAAATATAGTAAGGGGACTGTGGTGGTTTAGTGGTTAAGATGCTAAACTTGACAACTGGAAGGTCAGCAGATCAGAAGTTTGAGACCAGAGTTCCACATGATGGAGTGAACTCCCATCTCTTTCCCAGCTCCTGCCATCCTAGCAGTTCAAAAGCAAGAAATTGCAAGTAGATAAATAAGTACCACTTCAGTGGGAAGGTAAACAGTGTTCTGTGCGCTCCAGTGTCTAATCACAGAAATGTCTGCAGATGTAGAAAGCTGTTGTGATCCAGTCCCCCTCAGACTCCAAAGATGACCTGAATCAGGAAGCACTTCCTATGCCCAACCAAGTTCTGCCAGCACCTGAACTTGAGAATGTCCTGAACCAAGAATCTCAGCCTGCTTCTGGCTCAACTCTGTTTCTCCAGGCAGATGACCTGTCAGATCAGAAGTCTGACTCTGACAGTGATCAGCCCTCAGACAGGGAAAGATTCAGAAAGGAGCTACACCTGTGACACAAGCAAGCTAGAACTAGTTACCAGAGAAGGCTCCCAGCTGATAGCGATTAGCTGGGAGGCTTTTAAGCAAGCTTGTTCCAGCATTCCAGCATAGGTACAATTCTTCAGCGCAAAGACTGACACCCTGCTTGACTTCAGATACTTCTTGAGATTGCCTGGCTAGACCATGACCTACCTGCCGTGACCCTGGCTTCTCTGCCAACCCTGATGCCACTCCTGGGCATCCTTTGGACTAAACACTTGCTTGAACTACTGGTAACCAGACCTTGGCTTGCTCTTTGGAGTTTGCTATTTGGACTCTCCTTGAACAGACTCTCTGTGTACCACTGCTGTGTGATGACTGTGCCCACTGGGGTAGGTCAGCACAACAGCGCTGGCTCTTTGGCTGTAAACACAGATGAGCACTGAACCCTAGAGTCAGATAAAAGTGGTTTTCAAGCAAGGCTGACCTTTACCTTTACCTACATTTAGTAAGTGAATCCTACTATCCACGCCTCTCATAAAACATCTCAACCCTGTTTTGTTGGCAAACCTCTATCCCTTGTTATATAACAGAGATTGCATACTCTCTTGAAAATAAACTCCTTTGAATTTTGTTGGGGTTGGTGGATTTGGAGTAAACAGGTATAGGACTACAATGTGAGTGAAATATTACCTGGAGTTAAATTTTGCATTTGGTTAATTTTTGAAGATATTTGCTTTATAACAAAAAAATTAGCACAGCATTCTAACCAACAACAGAAAGCAACCATTACTCTAACCTACTTAAGGGAGCGTGTGCGTAAAAGGAAGAGGTCTTGTTTATTCTAGATTCTCAAATCTGGGTTTAAAACTCTGTGATTCTACACAAGATCTCCTTCCTCTGTCAGAATCAGATTGTCCATATACAAAAGGTATTATTATTTGAGCTCAAATGTCCTGAAATAACTTTCTGGAGACAAATATTTCAGAATATCTCTTTACAATAGGATCAAGGGACATCCTTGTTGCCAGTCACTGAATAAAATACAGCAATAAATTGCAACTTGAGTTGGCCCATTGAATTAAAGGAATTTGCATAGCTGTTGGCTCATGAAATCCCCACCGATTCAATGGGCCTTCTTGGGTTACGAATTTTTATCTGTTTGCTGTTTAATGGGGCAGATGTTGGTCTCTATAAATCATCATTTATATTTTCCATAAAGCCTCCTTTGTGCCCAGTATAGCATAACTCAGGATTTATGAGAATTTCAGAACGTTGATTCATAGGCTCCAACTGCTAGCACTAAGGAAGTGATCTGCCATTGTGAGAATGGGTATGATTTTACTATTATAATAATTTTGTGTCAGACATTATTCTGGGTTGAAAGGGATTTTGCTGGAGAAACTCCACTCAGGGGATGCCTGAATGAGGCTCCTTTCATGTCCCCAAGATCTTTTCCCACCAAAGTAGTCCCTATTTATCTAGAGACAGAGACAGGCGCTCAATCGTCATGCAGTACCCAGGTCTTGAACTGCTGACTTGCCAGCCTTCCAGCTAACAAGGTGAGCTTCTTAACCACTGAGCCACTGCAGCCCCAGATTTTACTTTTCCACGAGTAAAGGTTTCCCTTGCTTGAAAATCAGTCTCTAGTCTAGGGGATGGTTCTAATCTCCATTTATAGCCAAAGAACAAGTGCTGTCTGCCTTTGCAGATGTTTTTGTGGACATGTGGCAAGCATGACTAGACACTGAAGGGCATGGAATGCTGTTACCTTTCCGGCTGAAGTGGTGCCTAGTTATCTACCTGCATAGTTTTCTTGCAAGTAGATAAAAGGAGACCATTACCTTTACTATAAGGGACTGCGGTGGCTCAAGTTGTTAAGATGTTGAACTTGATGATTGAAAGGTCGGAGTTCGATTCCTGAGTGCTGCACAACAAAGTGAGCTCCCGTCTCTGTCCCACCTCCTGACAACCTAGCAGTACGAAAGCAAGAAATTGCAAGTAACTATAGATAAATAGGTACTACTTCTGTGGGAAGGTAAACAGCATTCCGTGTACTCCAGTGTTGAGGCATGCCTGCCACTTGTCCACAGAAACGTCTCCAAACGTAGATGAGCACTAAACCCTAGAGTCAGATACAACTAGCTTTCCAGCAAGGGCAACCTTTACCTTTACTATTGTGAGAAAAATGAACTATAATTCTTTTTTTTTTTTAGGGAAAAGCTCAGCAAGAAAGAGAAGTGAAAGAATAACTAGTTTTTATCATTAACATTTTTAATATGGGCAATTTACACTGGTCCTGGTTTCATGCAATGTTTAATTATAATAAGAATAATTGGGTGCCCTCAAGTCACTGCTAACGTATGGCAAGCCTTTTCAGTGTCCCCCCACCACCACTACCCCATATAAAAGCAATTACCATGTGTTTGGCAAAGAGTCCCTTAAAATTAAACAACCCAATCTTGGAACGAAGCAAATTTTAATTACTTAATGAAAAGCAATCACACTCAAGACAGGGACACATATAACTGTGTCATAAATAAGTGAATGCTGTTATTGTGTAAATGAATGGATTAATATTTAATTGGTAGAAATTATGTTTTGGTTCCGTTGCTGAATGAGAGCCAACAATGGCTCTATGCCGCGGAGATTACCATGGTTTCTTTCTATTTCTTTGCTGGTGTTCTATGTCTCAAAACAATTAAATTATACCTCAAAATACCAGATACTGTACTAGGAGAGGGAGGAAAATGGCAGAAGGAGACTCATGTTTGAGAAGGAAAAGGCACATCTCTTTAACTGAAAATAAAAATAGTGAAACAGGATAATCAGGGAGTAAAGGTCACCCTTGTTCGAAAGCCAGTCGTATCCAACTCTAGGGTTCAGTGCTCATCTTTGTTTATAGCCAAAGAGCCAGCACTGTCTGTGTTTGCAGATGTTTCTGTGGACATGTGGCAGACATGACTAGAAACTGGAGTGCACCGAACGCTGTTTACCTTCCCACCAAAGTAGTACCTATTTATCTAGTTGCAATTTCTTGCTTTTGAGCTGCTAGGTTGGCAGGAGCTGGGACAGAAACAAGAGCTCATTCCTTCATGCAACACTCGAGTCTCAAACTGTTGACCTACCAACATTCCAGTTGTCAAGTTCAGCATCTTAACCACTAAGCCACCACAGTCCCTAATCAGGGAATAAAGAGTTCATATTTCTGTGGTGTCTGATTGAGCTCTTTTATAACCAAAAGGCAGCACACAGCTAGGAAAAACTATTATTATATTATTTCCATTATACACAGCTCAATAATCATGGGCTGGATTTGGTTCCTTTAAAAATCAGGCCATTTCCAAGGTATTAGGATTTTGATAAGTATTTCCTTAAAGTATGTGCTGTTCTAACTAAGAAAGTTTTCTGCAGTTGATGTATCATGATCTAGCTTACTCCTAAAGTAAAAAGATGGTTTTCTAGGTCTTTTAGTATTGCATATGAAGCTTCATAGGTCAATCTTAGAAGAAATCAACCCTGACTGCTCCTTAGAAGGTCAAATAGTAAAGATGAATCTAAAGTACTTTGGACATCAAATGAGAAGAGAAGACTCACTTGAGAAAGCCTTGATGCTTGGAAAGGTCTAGGGCAAAAGAAGAAGGGGGCAGCCAAAAATGAGATGGCTAGATGGTATTGTGGACACAATGGAGACAGAGCTGAGCAAGTTGAGGAGGATGGTGGAGGACAGAAGTGCCTGGCGGACAGTGGTCCATGGGGTTGCAAAGTGTCGGAATCGACTGTGTGACTGAACAACAACAAAAATGAAGCTTCAATTACAGCCCGTGGGGAATAATAGTTTGCTTTTGGCATTATTGCTAAATTTCAATTTTCAAGTCTTTGTATTTGGCATTTTTTAAAAAAATTCCTTTTATTTTATTGTATGCCACCAGATATAATGTCAAATGCTACACATAGCAATTCTCAGAATGTATACATAATGTAACAGTGGACCAAACAATAAACACAAAAGAAGAAGAAATACAATATAACACCAATATATAAACTTTTAAAAGTTCATAGCTTACTGGATAAAATGCTAAATTTGACGACTGGAAGGCCAGCAGTTCAAGACTCGAGTGCTGCATGACGGAACGAATTCCTGTCATCTGTCCCAGTTCCTGCCCTGCCAACCTAGTAGGTTCAAAAGCAAGAAATTGCAAATAGCTCAATAGGTACCACTTTGGTGGGAAAAGTAACAGTGTTCCATGAGCTTCGGTGTCTAGTCATGCCTGCTAAATGACCATGGAAACATCGGCAGACATAGACAGCACTGGCTCTTGGGCTCTAAATGAAGATGAGCACCACCCCCTAGAGTCAGGCACAACTACTTTTCAAGCAAGGGTGGCCTATGCATTTTACCTGAATTCTAGCTTAATGGATTCCTGGTAAATTCTCATACCTGTAGGGGCAGGGGATGTGAAAATCCATGCTTATCTGAAATGTCTTGTTTATTTTTCTCATGACCATCAGATGAATTAGGGAAGCAAGGTATACATATGGCAGCATTGTTATCTTCATCTGCTTTGAGCTGTGAGCTGAGGGCTGAGGTTTACATGGGGAAAATATGAGCAAAAGCAACTGCCTTTTTCTCTTGCCCTGTGTCCTCTATCAATGCATCCCTCTTGGCTTGTTCTCCTCTCTGTCTCTAGCTCCTTATTGTAGCCTCCCTCCACCGCCTTTCCGTGGCTCCATCCTGAGCCACACTGGCCTACAACCTGGAAGCACTGTCCATTTTAGTTGTGATGCCGGCTACCGCCTGGTGGGCAACAGCATGTCAACATGCACAAGGTACCCACAGGGTTACTTCCACTGGAGTGGAGCCATTCCTTTATGCCAAGGTGAGTAGAACAAAATGCAATGCAAACGTTGGTTGGTTGGTTGGTTGGTTCATTCATTCTTAGAGGTCACTCTCTCCTACAGATATCTTGGAGTAGGCAACCATGCTCTGGATGTTATATAGCACTAGCCTGAAATCTTTAATTGAATTGTTTGTTTCTGTACTATGTGCTCCAAGCTATGTGTTCATATATCTTGCCCTCTGAATTTGAGAGGAAGAGCAGTATTTTTCCTTCCTCTCCTCTCCCTTTTTTCCTCTCCTTTCCAAAACCCTGTTTTGAAACATCCATAGGATTGATCCCCTCTTTAGCGGCTTCCTTACGGCCATGTTGCAGCTTCTACTAAGCTGACCTCCTCCATTAAGCAGCATGAGTCAATCATCTGTGGCATTATGTGATTGGAGATGACAATAAAATATTAGAGAGCTCTCACAGTGCTAAATGGACCTCCTGCTTGTTCCTAATCTAGCCTATTGCTTTCAGGAGCAGAAAGCTTTTCATCATCAGTGCTGGGAGGGGGGGGGTAGGTATTCATTTTAGTTTTTGTTTATGGAATGGGACACCAGGGTGTTCCTTGATTCTATATAAATTTGGAAATTTCTCCTCAAGCAAAACCTCCAATTAACTTTAAGGGAAGCCATAAAAGGTTCCTATTGACCCCACAAAAACTCACTTTTCCACAAACGCTATTGGGGCCTCAGATCTTTAATCCACTGTTTCTGATGGAACATCTACCAGCATCAGTTGCATAGATCTTCTTAATACCTCTCCTGTTTATTGACAAGAGGAGAACCCAAAATTAAACAGAAGTGGAATCTCTCTTTTGTGTCCTGATCAAACCCTGGACTGCCAAAATGAAGCCACATTCTTCATTTTGTCACTGCCCAAATGCAAGTCCTCATCGGTGCATGTCTCTGGCAGCAATCGGCAGACCAACAAATGGGCCGGACTCTGTGCCTCTCCACTTTCACACCATGTTGTCCACCAGAAGTCCCCACTTAAGCATGTTGGTCTTGCATTTAGGGACTCCAAACCTCAGCCTATTCAGGGTCTTCAAGGTGACATAATGGGAGGTTGAGATCTTCAGCTATATCCACCTTTAATTTAATTCCCAGTGAGTTCCTTCCTCCCATCTTCTAATTTGTTTTTGCTCTTATGTACCCTCAAGAATGTTTATTCTTGACCTAAAGCTCTTCCTGGATCTGAGCATGGTGTTCAGAGGGTGTCAAGGGTCATTCTCTAACTTAGTTCTCTCAGCATCTGCTGCTATTCCTCTCCTGATCTTGGGTGGAGCAATACCAACAAGAGGGTATATTTTCTCAACTGGTGTAGGTTTAAGACACAAAAGGAACCTCCATGAAGATTGTGAATACAGTCAGGCATACCCTGGGCAGCATCCTTGTTGGCTAATTTTTCTAATACCAGATTAGACCAAAGAGGTGATATAAACGCCATTCATATGAGGCAGGACAGTGGAATTGCGTGGTACAGCCTAGTCCTATGATGGCGAACCTTGGCATTCCAGCTGCTCTTGGACTTCAATTCCCAGAAGCCCAAGTCCCTGTGAATCCACACAAATGGGTTTACTGTGCACTCCAGCTGTTCTTGAACTTCAATTCCCAGAAGCCCAAGTCCCTGTGAATCCACACAAATGGGTTTACTGTACATACCTCCAAGTAAACACATTTATGTGGATTCACATGGACTTGGGCTTCTTGGAATTAAAGTTCAAGAACAGCTGGGGTGCCAAGGTTCACCATCACTGGTCTAGTCAGAACTAAACTGGGGTGGCTGAAGCAACCTTAACTGTCATATCCCACCAGGAGCTATACAGTAAAATCCATCAGCACAACTTCATGTCTATGTCCAGAAGTAGGAATTAATTATGGATATCTTCTGAAACAAAGAGCAGGTGATTTTTAACTGCTGGACGCCAGGACTACTGTGCGGTCATGGGCAACAGTTATCATTCTGCTATCCCCAGAGAACTGATTGACTCGAAAGGGCACATTCCACAGTGTAATGCCAGTTCTCAAGCCACTATGAAAATAAATTTGAAATGTCAAGTGATGAAGCATTGATATTTGAAAGCAAGGGAAGTTCTTCTGCAGCTGCTATCTTGAAAACACCGGGTCTCACATCACTGGGGATTTTTCTGATTTAATTTTGCTAATTTTGATAGTAGAACTGAGTTGAAGGGAGCCCACAATGGCTGGTTGTCCAATTTTGTCACTTTTTAAAATCCTGTCTGGATCATGAATAGGTATCTTGTTGCCTATAAATGCATTTCAACTTGGCACCCATCCTCCATCAAAATTAGCTTTTCTTGTTGAAGCTTGTGGGAGTTGCTGCCCAATAACATCTTGCTGGAGTATGTCCTCCCCCCATCTATAATTCTTCAGGGACAGGTGATACAACTAGTTCCATTGGCTGTGAAGTACACACCTCTCGGGGATCCAATTTGAAATACCATTTCATGTAGAAGATAAATTTGTGCAATAGCAGAATTGAATGAATAGAAACCTCATTTCAAAAACTACCTTTCCAATCCATGTGATGGATGACAAAGGGTGGTCAGTTATGCTTATTCAAGCATGATTTACAACTCTGGCCAGGTTATCCTGCTATGGTAATAAAGTAGACTATACTGCCAGTGACTCAACACCGAGTGTCATGTGGCGGTTAACTAACCTGACCACCCTGATGATTAATGGCCTTGGGTGCCGAAGTCCACTGGGAAGGGTGATAATCTCCAAGCAGATTAAATACCACTTGAATCCATCTTGATGGAGGGTAGCAGCTTCATCCATCCTGGCCTGGGGCTGTTGAGGATTTTGCGTGCCAAAAGAGTTCAGGACCAGAAAGTGACTCATGGAACTGGATCAGTGCTACAGATGTCATGATGTGATGATCGGAAGGCAAATCGAAGGCCACTGCATTATATTCCCAGGATAATCTTCATGACTGAATATTGATGATAGTCAATATGTAGAATCCAATATGGCACAAGAAGAAAAAGGAGGATTTAAACTGCAGGAAGAACTCCTTGGACATCTTTAACCTGAAATATTTCCCTATGAGTACTGTGGGTTACCCAAAAGACAAATAAATAGTGCTACTTCTTTACTTCCTCTTTTATCCTTTCTGGATAACCTGGTTAGGATCACCTGGCCAGACAGGAAGCTCAAATGTCTTGGTCAATGCCATACTAGCTGATCCAAACTTGATCCCAAATCCTGTTTGATTTCCACCATCCCACCATTTTATTCACCCTATTGATAATCTTATTCTGTCTTTCGGATCTGAACAACTTTATCCACAGCTATTCTATGCAACTTTGTCCCTTCTCTCCTTGGAAGGCAACATTCCATACCAAAGCAGATGGCAAAAGGTATTGCTATAATGTGGAAAACAGAAAATTAAAAATGAAGCCAAACAGCTTTCCCTCTTTTGTGCCAAGCCTGGTAGATAAAGAACCCATCATTCCTGGAGGTGCCAAAATTTCCAAAGGAGGATGTTGTTTTGATGCAGAGGAAGGTCCACCATTTTGTTTGTGATGACCTGATGGCCGGATCCTAGACCTTTTAACAGAATCTTTTTCTACCCAGCCATCTGTGCTAAGAGGGAGGGAGATGAAAGTCAAGCATCTTCTTTCGCGGCTTAATGAGCTTTTTGGTAAACTGCAGCTGGCCTGGGTTGGCTCACATTAGGACTAACTAAGCTACATATTAACACAGGATTAATAGAAATTCTCCAATTGGAGGTTGTTTCAATGATGTGGGTTGGTGTGCCAGCTGTTAAGACAGTTAATTAAAACGTGGAATATCACATTTACAGAGCTAGTAAATGGTTATATAAATTTAAGAAAGGGTTACATTTATAGTCAAACAATCCCCTACCCTCTTCAGAGACAGAAGAATTGTGATTTGAAATTTGCTTTTCAGTGCACTGTTACCCATGATATGAAGCTTTTGAACTTCTGCAATTACTGTTGAGGGGGGACATTATAACAAGCAAAGAATACTTTAACTCATTTCATTATAGCTACAATAATATAATAAACTATCAAAAATTAATAGGAGACGAGTTGACATTTCAGAAATGTACACAGAAATGAGAAGTGGGGCTGAGGGTATTTAAGCCTAGAGGCACCGTAGAAGGAAAGATAAGAAAAAATAATCTCTCCTTATCCTTTTCAATCATGTATATAAATTTGACTCTGTACACATGGTGAACAATTATAGCTTGGAAATAACTCTGGGATTTTTACTTAATTAACCAAATGTGGGTTCGTTTATAATGCAGTCAGCTGTAACTTGTTACCTTTTAGGATTGAACTCAGTGACATCTAAAACACATTTTAATAGGAGGTTGCAAAGCTGCTTTTTGGTTTCACAACATAAATCAATATACACACAAGGGGGGGACCTTTAAAAATTATACCATGTTACATTGTACCCATCACCCTCCTCCTCCTCTTCTTCTTCTTGGTGGTTCCCCCTTCCATAAACACTTCCGTAAATGACAGCCATGACTGTTGTAAACACATTTATGACAGCCCTGGACGCATTTTACAGCAGTGATAATGGAAGGGTCAGGGTGTGAGCACAGCCCTCCCATCCCCAGCCTTGTCAAGCAGGCAGGCAAGCCAGTAGGAGCCTGACGCAGGGAAGTGGGATGGATGGATGGATGGATAGATGGATAGACAGATAGATAGGGTAAATGCGAACACAGCTGTTTCCGCTGCTTCCAGCAGTGACGGTGGCAGGAGCAAGTGTGGTGGGCCGCATGAAATGGCACTGCAGGCTGGATCTGGCCCATGTATTGAGAACCCCTACCTTCAGGTGTCAAGGGAGGTACAATTTGATCATAAGAGGACAAATCAAGAATGAATTACTCCAAGTTATGGGTTTTATTGGTTTTGTTGAAGTGCTTTTAACTGTATTTATAGTTTTTAAGTTTTGCTGAGCAGCCAGTGAGGTGTACAGCCAACTGTGTACACCGCCCAGAGTCTATTGATTGGGGCAGTATATAAATATGAATGAATGAATGAATAAAGGCCTTTTAGGCTTCCTCCAAGCGAATAGGAGTTTTCTTATTGAATAATAATTATATGTCACAGGGTGGGGGCATTAGGATTTTAGAGATGCTTAGATGGAACATGGCCAAAAAAAGTTTGAGAACCCCTGCTTTAGAATATCCATTCCTGTTTCTTGCACTAGCACCTGGTTTTCTTCTTTCAATACTAGTTGTATGCGCTGGGTGATTTGCTGACATGGGCTGCACTGTGTAAGCAGATCTCTTCCCCACCACCACAAAAACAGATAATGGCCAGGAGGGCCCTGTAAAAAGGGGTTTTAAACCCCAGCAAGTTGTTGAGTGGCAAAGGGCAAGCTGTGCATCCGACCCTCCTGATGGTTTTGATCAGATAATACACAAAGGTTAAAGAGATTATGGAGCCGGAGCTAGGAGAGGCAAAGATTTTTCAGGTGTTGGTTTTTCTCCTGGTCTCCTCCGCTGCTGTGTGAAATTGGTATTCATCTCAATTTGCCGTCTAGACGACCAGTCTTGCCAAAGGATTTGCCGGAGCTCCTTAGGGGCTTGGATGACACACACACAATTATCATCACAAAGCCAGGATGCAACTGATGACACTCACACCAGCCAGCTGGATCCCATTTACGCAAGACCCCTTGAATAAAACACACACACATACACACTATCTCAGCTGCAGATTTCTTTCTTCCTGAGGCTGAAATGGCCCTGAAGCTACTAATGTCAAATAAGACAGGGAACAAGGTGAGTGGATTGAGTAAGGTATGAGTCTGCTTTCCAACATTCATAACAGCTGTTCTTAAGAACATCTGCTGGAGTTTTTCCAAGCGGCACATTAGGGTAACTTGTGCAAATATCATGCACTGTCTCAGCACATTATAATATTTCTTAAAATAATGAATACAATGTTATATGGAGCCAAAGCTTGGATATTGACTAAAGCTTCTGAAAAAAGAATCGAAGCTTTTAAAATGTGGATCTACAGACAGCCGCTAAGGATATAATGGGTTGACCATGTGACTAATATAGAAGTGTTGTGTCAGATGAATAAAAAACAAGAACTGTTTAAAACCATTAAGCAAAGAAAGCTCCAACACCTTGGACATATCATGAGGAACAACATAAAGTATAGAATACTCCAACTTGCTCTGCGAGGAAAGATCCCTGGGAAGAGAGGCCCTGGACATAGAGGGGCTTCATGGCTGAAGAACCTGAGAGACTGGTGTGGCAAGTCCTCAGAAGAACTTTTCTGAGGAGTTAAGAATAGGAAGACTATCGCCATGATGATAGCCAATATCTGGAATGGATATGGCACCTGAAGAAGAAGAATGAATGCAGATAGGATTGGAAGGGGCAAGTTCCCCCAGCACCTCCCAACAAACAACCATGTATTGTACCAATATTAGAATCATAGAGCTGGAAGGGACCTTTTAGGCCAGGGGTTCTCAACATTTTTCAGCCACGGGCTAGACCATGCCCCCTCAGACATCTGAATAGGCCAGACTGTTGTCAACTCAATTCTGACTTTTGGTGACCATTTCTAGGGTTTTCCAGATTGAGAATACTGAGAACTGGTTTACCATTCCTTTTTTCTGAGGGAACTCTTGGGACTGTTCAACTTGCCCAAGGCCAGGTAGGACAGCAATTTCTCCCAGGTGGCACAATGGGGGAACCAAACTCCCAACCTCTGATGCCACATCCAGATACCTAAATCTTCCCTGCATTTATCTGTAACTTGATTCCCCATGTTACACTTCTAACAGTGTCCTGGCTCCCAAATTGTGGGTAGCTGCATGAATTACGATAGAAAAAGCTTAACCTCCTTGTTGAATTTTTCCTTGTCTAGTCCAGTGATGTTAAAATATTCTGCCTTGGGAGACCTTTCTGACAAAACATTGTCTGCAAATCAGTTTCGGTTCATTGGTGTTGTCAGTTACGAGGATTCAGTCATCACCGAATCAGCAGTTTTGATCTCAAGTGTTCAGAATTATAGGACAGAGTTTAAGCAGAGTTCAGCTGCAGAATGCATGTGTGCAGCTTTGTTGATGTGCATGGAATGAAGAACAAATCAAGAAAGCTGCTACAGGCATGTCCAGACAAGCATAGTAGTACGAGCTCTATGGGATGGCTCAAAGTTACAGCATCTATATTTGGTTTTTTTCCCCAATGTAGTGCTTCACCACCCATGCTTTTTCTAATCTAGGATGTTCTTCCCTTTTCTTGCCACAGTCATGGGTCTTTAATTTTGGGGACAGTGTTCCCAGTGATCTCAGTGTAGGCTGGGTGGTGAGTTATTTCACCCCCAATTAGATCTGGGAGTGGTGCTATGTGAGGTGACAACCCTGTGGCGTATGGAGTTGGTTGTGACATTAAAATGGACACTGATGCAGTGCAACTCTAATACAATTATTATAATTATATTAAAATTATTTTGGTTGGTTGGTTGGTCCGTTGGTTGGTTGGTCCGTTGGTTGGTTGGTCCGTTGGTTGGTTGGTGCCCCACCCAATTCGTGGAGAAGGAAGTGAGAAGGATATGGTGTCTACGTGAACAGAGGGACAAGGTAGAGTGATCGGAAGGCACATCTGAACACTTGGCACAGGAAAATAAACAGTGTTAATGATAGGAATGCTCAAGTGATACTCAATGAGATAAATTTGAGAGCAGTAAATATAAAAAAGCTTTTTACTGCTAGTTAGTTAGAAGGATTTCTTGTGCACTCATTGAATTTCATCCCTCTTCTTCTCTGGTGTTTCTAACATTCTGTGTAGATATACATTGGTAAATATTATACACCAGCAGTATGTGCATGCAGCTGGCAGATAATGGAGACATTATCTGAGACCTGGGAGATGGAATCATTAAAGAACAAAGCAGACTCCCCTTCAAACTTTCCAACTTGTGTTTGATGTCCTACTGGATACGCTAGAAGACTTACCTGAGGGTTTTTTTTCCAGCAAGTTGAAAAGGACAGCAAGATGGAAATAAAAACTAAGTATTATTGTAAAGTGAATCTCAGGCCTACACTTGAGTCCATTTGGTAGGAAAGATGTCAAACAACCCAAATGAACCTATATGATGGTCTGGGAAAACCAATCAGAGATGTTAAAACCTACGACAACAGGGAAGATGCAAATGATAACACATCTCATGGTCTTCCCCCAACAGCTGTCTCTTGTGGTGTCCCAAAGACACCAAAGAATGGCATTGTTTTTGGCAAGGAATACACAGTGGGTACCAAAGCGGTCTACCAATGCAAGGAAGGCTTCCACTTTCAGGGCCAGAACAATTCTACCATTGAGTGCCTTTCAAATGGCCAATGGAGTAATGGGAATAACCCTCTTGCGTGTGTAGGTAAGTGGCCTGGACCACCTTTGGTTTTTTTCATCTCTTTCGACCCCCCCCCCCCGGTGGAACAGTAATATATGTGTTTAAATATCTTGAACTATCAAAGGATGGTTCATTAATTTGACTGTTCTTACTTTGTCACTGGAAGTGTGGTGCCTCCAGCAACATATAACGCAAAGCATAAAATCTTCCCTGTAGCACATGCATGACATTTGATTTTCAAAGATATGCTGGACAAAATTCTCCTGCGTAGCTCTGCTTGTGCAAAGCAAATCCAGACTTTTCCAGACATCACTGATTTAAAATGTACTTTTCCAATTTCAGAGTGCACACAGTTTGCACACAGCGAGACGGAGCCATGCATAATCCCTGAAGTTGGGAAAGGAAATCTTATATCAGTGACAATCTGAAACTGATGATATCATTCCTATTGAGCAGGCATAGCTCATTCAATAGGATTTCAACCCATGTCCTAAAATATGGAGGTTGAGGCTAATAACAATTGATGGATCTAACTTGAGAGCTGAATTCAGGTTCAGACATTGCCGGGAAGACCTTCTTCTGGTAGTGGGTGAGGCCAGGGGCAAAGGGGTGGAGTCAAAAATACAACCATATTCTAAGTTTTGCTTCTTAATTACCAGGAACTAATGTTTTAGAAAGATGATTTACTATTGGGAGTTGGGGGAAAGCCTGAATAAAAATTGAAGAATACCAAATTATAGTCCCACGAGGAAAAGGTTCTAGGGAAATGGAGAGGAGAGCACATATGTAAACCTTTAGTTATTTTGTTCTTGCAGAGACTAAGGTTCTTGATCCCTTGGCCTTATCATTCTGAGTGTTCTCACAAATTACATGCTTTGGTTTTCTTCTCTTGGCATGGTTGTTATCCAGCTGTTAGCTGCCCTGACATCAGTAGCATTGCTGTGGAACATGGTCGATGGAGGCTGATACATGAGACCCAGTATCAATACAATGCCCAGCTTATGCTGATCTGTGACCCCGGCTACTACTACACTGGGCATCGTGTTCTCCATTGTCAAACTAATGGAAAGTGGAGCATAGGGGAACAAATGCCGACCTGCAGAAGTAAGTTGCCCCCCTTGACTTTATACTGTGGCTGAATGCAAACCTGAAGTCAAAGATTGCCCACATTGGTATGTTGGGCAGGGAGAATAGATAGCTGTAGCTGAGATAAAGCTTGCTGTTAGCTGCAAATTCTTTAATACATGGCGCAAATATAGATGACAGGGCATTTGACAGGGACACAAGACAAAAACATTCTCTGGAACTGCCTCCAAGTTTTGTTGAATGCTCTCTCTCAAACAGTTAGATTGGTCCCTTTATTTTTTTACCTTTTGGTGACAGGTACCGTATATACTTGAGTATAAGTCAGGTTTATTAGCCCCCCCCCCCCAAAATGAGGTCCAAAAATGGGACTCAACTTATACTTGGGTCTACATAAACACTCAAAAATATACCCACACAAATGCCTAAATTAATTAATTTTACCATATTTTTATGTATTTTAATTATTAAAATTCATTAGCAGCTACTGCATTTTCCACCCCCGACTTATACTTGGGTCAGTCTATTTTCCTAGTTTTAGAGGTTTAAATTAGGTACATTGACTTATATTTTGGACAACTTATAGTTGAGTATGTACAGTAATTTTTAAAGACCTGCCTGTCTAGCAAGGCTTGTAATAACTATAGTTGAGTCCCTTTTGAATGCTGGGCTGTTGTTGTTGTTGTTGATGTGACCGCCAGAAGGGCTGAAATATATCCCTCCCTATTGGCCAGTAGGCCACTCAGGGTAGTGCACAAATACAGATAAAATGAACATAAACATTCAGGACACCCATATCTGTAGGGGATATGTTCCAAGACCTATTGTGGATACCTAAAACCACAGTTAACACCAAAACCTATATTTAACACACATACCTGAGGCGTAGAAGTGGGAGGGGGAATTTCAAATGCTTCTATCGTTCTACATGAGAGCTAACAAAATGTCCACCTTCATTCCTTCTAAACATTACATTGCAGACTGTGGCTTCTAGTGGCCAGCTCTGGTAATGTGGCATAGAAATACATACATGCGTTATTGAAATGTTTGAAGTGGTAGCCATGTTAGTCTGTCCAAACATATCTGAGAGTAAACAAAACAGAAAGGACAAAAAATGTTGTGGCACATTAAAGACTAACTCCTATATTTAAATGTGAGCTTTCGTGGAACAAGGTGGGGTAGGCATAACTTATTTATAGCAACATTCTCTGTACAGCCAGGTGCTAATCTGCTTTTCAGGGTGATCTGTGAACAATTGCTTGTGGGGGCACTTTTCTGTTGAAGAAACAAGGGACTGCTTTAACAACAGGTCTGAGAGTTTCATCTGTCACATATCCCCCACACACCAAGCAAACAAGTGCAGACTCTGCAACAGCTGTCTTGTAATTCCTGAAACAGGTGTTGAGTTCCAAGCTCAGCATTAAGCAAAAGTGGTGCTGAATTTTTAAGCACTGCTACTTTTTAAAAAAGTATTGCTTTAGAACCGTGGTTTCCAACATGGAACACACGCCCAACCGGGGGGGGGGGATTTGATTTAAGGGGGGCAATTCAAAAATGTGTTATTATCAGTGAATGGCCATTTAGGCTTCCTCCACATGAATAGTTCACTTTTTGAATAATAAGAATTATATGTCACCATTGGAGGGGGCATCAGGATTTTAGAGATGCTTAGGTATTCCCAGTGGTACTGTATGGTTGTGAGAGCTGGACCATTAGGGAAGCTGAGTGCAGAAGAATTGATGCTTTTGAGATGTGGTGTTGGAGGAGAGTTTTGAGAGTCCCCTGGACAGCGAGCAGAACAAATAAGTCAATCTTAGAAGAAATTAACCCTGACTGCTCTTTAGAAAGTCAAATAGTAAAGATGAAGCTAAAGTACTTTGGACACCAAATGAGAAGAGAGGATTCACTTGAGAAAGCCTTGATGCTGGGAAGGGTGGTGGGCAAAAGAAGAAGGGGGCAGCCAAATACAAGGTGGCTAGATGGTATTGTAGACAGAATGGGCACAGAGCTAGGTGGGTTGAGGAGGATGGTGGAGGACAGAAGTGCCTGGAGGACAATGGTCCATAGGGTCACAAAAGGTCGGAATCGACTGTGCAACTGAACAACAAAAGGTGGGGCCTGGGCAAAACCCATCAGGAACCAACTATTGCTTTAGAGGGACAAAAAAAGTCTTGTCACTCTATTGCAATAATACATTTTTTCTAGTTTCCCAGTCTTCTTGTTTTGTATTCCAATCAAACCCTGGACTGCCAAAAAGAAAACACTTTTCTGGCTTTGTTTTTGGCCAAACTTAAGTCCTCATCGATGCATGTTTCTGGCAGTAATTGGCAGACCAGTAAATGAGCCAGATTCTGTATCTCTCCACATTCACACAGCATATTATTGTCTGCCAGCAAGCCCCACTTGAGCATGTTGGTCTTATACTTAGTCTCTGTGACCCTTAGCCTATTCAGAGTCCTCCAAGTGATGAAGGAGAGGTTGAGTTCCTCAGCCACCTCCTCCTTAGCTTCCCAATAGAAAGGATTCTTGCACTAAAGAGAAAAGACTTCTCTAGTGGACAAGTTAGTAAACCAGCTTTTCTATTTTAGTCTTCAAAAGGATTTATTCTAGATATACAAATCCTCCTTATATGTGCGGAAGATTCTTCTTTTTGCCCTTCAACACAGAGAGATATTTTGTGATTTCTTCACACGAGGATGAGAATTATTTCCTTGCACCAATTAACAGGGGTGGGATTCCTTCTTCTGGGAATCCTACTGGACTCACAGCTCCCACACAGACATCTAAATGTAAGCTCACCTGGGAGAAAAGGTTCTGCCCTTTCCATGTGACATGACAAGGGCTTGTCCATAGGTCTCAGGCTTTGGTACAGGTGGGTTATAAGTAGGACAAGAGGACATGGCTGTGCTTTGGCTCTGATAGCTCCAGGACTCCCATTTCTTCCTTCCTCCCACTCATTCTTTGTCTTCTTCAAGATGCATTAATATGTGTTGTTTATTTTTTTCCCTTTGCAGTCATCTCCTGTGGAGACCTGCCGGTACCACCCAATGGGAACAAGATTGGTACCTTGACCATTTACGGTGCTACGGCTATCTTTTCCTGCAATACCGGTTACACATTGGTGGGGTCTCGTGTGCGGGAATGCATGGCAAATGGTCTCTGGAGTGGACTAGAAGTAAAATGCTTAGGTGGGTGTTTTGAATAATGTTTTCTAAGCAGCCTTTCAGCTTCTGAGCATGGAGTTGTGTGCAGGCCTTCTGAAAGGTCCAGAAACCAACTTAGTAGGATAACGAAGAGCATGTTCAGACTGCTCTTTATGGGGCATTTAGAGCTTGTTTGTATAAGTGTGATTGCTTTGCTTTGCTTTAGCTACACAGGAATTTAGTAAGCCTATGCCTACTTAAATCCAACCTAGCAGTTTGAAAGCAAGGAATTGCAAGAAGATAAATAGGTACCACTTCAACAGCATTCTGTGCACTCCAGTGTTGAGGCATGCCTGCCATATGTCCAGATGCAGACAGTGCTGGCTCTTTGGCTATAATAAAGATGAGCACTGAACCCTACAGTCAGATACAACTGCCTTTCGAGCAAGGGCGACCTTTACCTTTATCTATGCACAAATTAAGCACAGATCAGTCAGATAAATGGTCTGCCTGTCTCTGGTCTAAGAATAGAAATGAAAGGGATTTTAATCCATCTGAGCCTACAGGGAGAGAGAGATTGATGTAACCTGGGAATTATTTTGAACAGACTGAAGGGGACATATTGGGCTTTGAGAAAAGCAATAGTTCTATTTTTTTTCTTGGTTTGTTGTCTTGGTTTGGCCTCTGTCCAGCGGGTCACTGCGGTGAACCAGGTCCTATTGTCAATGGCCAGATCAACGGTGAGAACTACAACTACCGGGGCAGCGTGGTATACCAGTGCAACCCTGGCTTTCGGCTCATTGGGATGTCTGTGCGGATCTGCCAGCAAGACCACCGCTGGTCTGGAAAGACGCCTGTCTGTGTGCGTAAGTATGTTACTGTCTTTATTACAGCTTCCAACATGGCAGCTTTTAGAAATATTCTAGGAAAGACACGCTTGAGCATAGAACAGAAGGGGGCATATCCCAGTAGGATTAAGTGTTTTTCTGTTTTAATATACAGTGGTACCTTGGTTTACAAATTTAATGCATTCTCCAGGACGTTTCGTATTGCAAAAAAAATCATAAACCAAATCACGGCATTGAAACCAATCCACAATGCAGAACACACAGTAAAAGGCATGCAAACAATGAAGCTCAGCTCCCTAACTTTCCACTGCTAGAGAAATGCACCCAAAAAGTTCCAAAAAGTCCCAAAACCGCTGGGGAGAAAATTCATAAACCAATGCATTACAAAAAAAGTTTGCAAACCAAAGCATTATTTTAAATGGATTTTCATTTGTAAACCAAAAATTACATTAACCAAGCCATTCGTAAAACGAGGAAGTCAAGTCAGTCACTGGACCTTCCTATATTTGACCATCCTTGGGAATAAAACAAAACTAGATATCTAAAAATGCAAGGTCAGGATTGGTCAATGATTGAATTCCATTTTAGATGTGTGATAAAAAGAGATGGTCCCAGTTTTTCACTGTTGGGTCTGTGTGGATGCACAAATCGGTCCTTGTGCAATGCAGATAACTAAGTTATTATTAGTTGTTTGGTTTCAACTGCATCTTAAAATGTCTCCTTGAACTATAGGAAGTTTTTCTACCCTGGTTGTAATGAGTGTTATTTGTATCAGCTGCACAGCAAAGTGATGCAGATTTTTAGGCAATTTTATGTTTGAATTCAAGTCTCCCAGTTCACTCTGCTTTTAGCCCAGCTAATAAACACACTTGGAACAGATACTTGAGAGAAAGAAAAATATCGTCTACTGACAAAATGCGGTTAGAAGATACATGTGCTCAAGAGTCTTGGTAAAGTTGGTTTGGAAAGAAGTAAAGTCTTTCTTCCAGCCATGTGGCCTGGAAGATGGAGGAGCTCAATAGTACGCCTTTCCTCTTCCAAGGCAGAAAACAAGAGAGAGAAGGTCAGATGAACAAAACAAAAGCCAAAACACATACAAATAGGCTCATGTGATCTCTGAGGCAGGAAAGAACCTTTCTAATTGTCATTACAAGCAAACAATGCAAAACAACTTCCTATAGGTCAAGCTATTCTTTCCTGTTTCTCTGCATGTTTGGTTTGGACTAAAATACTCAACAATCAGAAGGCTGCAAAGACTCGCACTGGTGATCCCACCAGAAAGGGACTCTTTAATGGGCACAACTTCCCTTTAAAGCAGGGCTTTCAACCTTATCGCACCATGGACTGGACAACTCCCCCTCAGACCATGCCACATGCCAGATGCAATGGCAGCAAGCATGTTTGTGCATGCGTGGGCGTGTCTGCTTCTAGGGTTGTCACCATGAACCAGATGGAATAGCATTGGGAGCCAGGTCCGTCTCACAGGCTGTAGGTTGTGAACCCCTGTTTAAAGTAACTCTTCCATCTGGCAAGGAATCCTTCAATACAGTCCCCAAAAAGGTCCAGATTGGGACTGAGTGGATTTCTCTGTTGTGCGTTGTGTGAACAACTAGAAATTGATCAGAGTAGACCACACCACAAGTAGTCAAAACTGCAATATCTTTCTCATATAATCATTCTCTCAGTTATGTTTCAGAAAGATTTTATATCTCAGTTTTCATCACCTTTCATTACCATTTTCCACATTTCTCAAAAAGAAAATCATGTGAAAAAACAAAGAAAGAAAGAAGGGCTCTTTATGAAGGCCCTTAATAGCTTTGTAGGGAATTGTCTCCAGTTTCAGATGATTTTCATTTGCAAAAGATATTTTGCTTTCAGTATGGACTGTTTCCATTTCTTCTCATTACTTTTCACCAGCACATTTGTTGAACAGGGAGTGAGAGAGTCATAAAAGAAATGTCCTTATGTCTGACAGTGCAATGTGTGTTATGGTGAGACTCATAATATCTTTGTAATTCTCTGCCAATAATGCTTGATTTTTCGTAAAATGGAGCAAGTTACAACAATACAGCCTTAAGGCTACACGTCTCTTTGGGAATGTATTTTACTGAACATCTGTGAACCAATGACTTTTTTTAATCAAGCATTGTAGAAATGTTAGTCTAAAAACCTCCTGTGATCCTAGACTTTTTGGTATCTTTCTCAACTGCTTCATTGGCCTCAAGTCTTGATTTCCTAGCCTGAAAGACTGAGCTACCCTGGGTCTAGTTGCCACATTGCTATGTCCGGTCACACTTTCCATTTTGCTTATTTCCATTTTGTTTCCCACTCTGTCACACTGGATCTAGAAATGAACAAGGTGCTTCCTATTTTGGGATACTGAGATGTGGATATTGTAGAAATTGGGTCATGTTTGTAGCTGTCTAAGAAGGGCTGAGGAGCATTTGCTCATGTCTGGAAAACCCATTTGCTCTTTTAAGTGTTTAGTTGTAGCTGGTTAGGTTGGGTTGGGTTGGTTGGTGGGTTGAAAAGGGATTACCTGTGAAGCCTGGCAATTCGGATTTTGCTGTACTTTCATATCTCCATGTCCAGCATCTCTACAATATTTTTATATGACCTGCATGTTAGACAGCTAATTGTGGCTAATTGACAAGATGCCAGGAAGCATCTGAGTCACACATTTGATCGCGCATTCAAGATGTATCCTGGCATCTCAAGAATTAGCCACAGTTAGCTGCAGCTACTTAAATGAATCTTACCTGATCCCAACCCTAGAGGGTCAGTGTTGTTATTTTGTTTTTACCTTAAAAACACAAAAGCAGAGTTAGACTGTAAATGTAGTGAGCTAGTAAATAAATAAACCCAGTATACTCTGTGGATGCCTAAATAATGGCGTTTTTCTCCTGAAAGATTGGTGAAATGGAAGCGCAACTGGTAAGGGCATGTCTTGCTGAGTCCCATGTTGTGATGTTACTTTATAAGCAGAATCCCCAGCAAGAAAGGAAGTGGTAGAGAAAGGCTTTTGAAAGGGTGGTGTGGAGAGGAATCAGCCATTGCATGAAAGTGGGGTGTTATGCCTGGGGAGCGAGTTCTGCTGTTCATTCCATTCTGCTCCCATAGAGCAAGGCACTTGGGTGAGTAACCTCTTAGCTTTCCCACTACAGCCATAACCTGTGGCCACCCAGGCAATCCAGTGAATGGTCTGACTCAAGGCAACCAGTTCAACCTGAATGACATGGCCAAGTTTGTATGCAACACCGGGTACCACCTGGAAGGGGCATCTAAATCACAGTGCCTGGCAAATGGCCAGTGGAGTAATGCCCTGCCCACCTGCCGCAGTAAGTATGATCTCCTTTCCCCCTCTCCCCGCCTCTCTTTTTTTCTGACTAATTATGGAAGGTTTCACATGTGTTCAAGTTTCACACTAAACCTTTCATCAGCTTCTTTTCTACCAAAGGAGGAAAAAAATGAATAGGGTATTTCCAGGAATGTGTAAATTTTTGTGTGTGGTCATTTTAAAAACTAACAATTATGATTTTTTTAATAATGTGAGTAAAAGAAAGAGCAGCTTGAGGGAGGGAAAGGAGCCTTCTTAATAGCAGCTCAGCAACATGAGGCCCAGAGCTTTGTCTTAAGAGAGAATATTTACAGATAATACAATTCACCTTCACATAATCCATGGTGAGCTCAATATCAGCTGGCTGAAAGACTTGTACAGTCAATGTACTTTAATGCAACTCCTGCTAGATTAAAAGGACAAAGGCCTATCGGTCTTTAGCCAGCTTTCTCATTTTTAATTGCTGATGGTTGCAAACCATCATAAGACATCTTGAGAGTTGCTGGCCGAAACTAAGAGTTTGTAAAATGAAGAAATAAATAGAACTTGAAAGGGTCATGTGTAAACCAGGGTCCAATAGGAAAGACTTAGCATGCTGGCCCCTGCCTGAATGACCTAGAATTGTGTTTCTACAAGGGACTGTGGTGGCTCAAATGGTTAAAATGCTGACCTCACTGACTGGAAGGTTGGAGTTCGATTCCCGGGTACTGCATGACGGAGTGAGCTCCTGTCTCTGTCCCAGCTCCTGCCAACCTAGCAATTAGAAAACAAGAAATTGCAAATAAATAAATAGGGAACACTTCAGTGGGAAGGTAAACAGTGTTCATTGCACTCCCACTGTTGAGGCATGCCTGCCACATGTCCACGGAAGGCTCTTTGGCTATAAACAGGGATGAGCACTGAACCCTAGAGTCGGATATGACTGGCTTTTGAGCCAGGGTGACCTTTACCTTACTGGGCTGCCCTGTTTGCTTTTATAACAGTATAATCAGGAGCTAAGTTGCCAAGCATGTTGGGAAGTCTGGGGCTCCTCATCCAAAACCAGACCCAAGCTAATTGTCTTTGATTATTGTGTAGTTCCTATGATTAATTGCTGTTTCTTATAACTTCATTGTTGTTTACCCATCTGGGTTTCTTAGTTTGTATTCAGAACTATTGTCTCCCTTGTTTACCACTTTAAATTCTCTTTCGAGGAAACACTCAGAATATGATCTTTGAAAATAAAGAAATGTCCTAAATATTGCAAATTCACTTTTTGGATTCCCTCTATTCTGCCCTCCTCCCTCTCTGTTGCCTACATAACAAATGCTATCACCATCCCAGGAAAAATTCCATGAGCAAACTATGGGATAACTCTCACTTCTTTTATACGATCAGTTTCTCTCCCCAGCAGTTCACTGGTGTTGTTTGTTGTTTGTCTATGTTTTTAATTTTACCTTGTAATTTGTCACCAGTGACTCATGACCCAAGGAGGCAACTCATCCCACAACGTCTTGTGGGGAGCTCCCTTGCTCTGGGTTGAAATATTAATGGAAATGAAACCAAATTTGGGGGAAGCATATAAGGTTACCAGATCTCAAGGTATGAATCCTTTAGGGAAGCATTTCCCAAACTTTGGGCTTCAATTCCCAGAAGCCTACGTCCCAAAGCACTGAACAGCCAATGTACTAATGTCAGCTTCTGGGAGTTAAAGTCCACCAGTGTTCCATGGAACATAGTTTAGGAAATGCTGCTTTAGGGAATTGGTGTTTTTTCCCCAGTTCTCCAGATAGGGAGAGAAATCTTGGGGTGGAGAAAAGATGTTCTTCTTCATATATATCAACCAAGACACCCCACACCAAGGATTCCCATTTGGTTCTAGGGCACAGAGGTTGAGTGTGATGTTTGTCTATCTGGCATCAAACAACACAATGGACCAAAAATGCATGCAACCCCACTAGATCCCTCCTCACTCCCTTCCCCTCAAGCCTTGCTTTTTGAGGCACCCAAGGTGGGTCCATTGTGACATTTGAAGCAAAGGACAGAGATTCCCAACTTATGCACCTCCATTACTACACAAGCCCTGGCCACCATCTACATAGTCTGGAAGGAAGCTCCCCTCTCTCCCAAACCTTTGCCTGCTCCACTGCTGTGACATCACAAGGATTGCTCAACTCATGTTTCAGATGTTGCTCCTGACACGTCAGGAGATGGAACACCAATGACCTGACCTTTGACCTTCTATCCTCTTGTTTTGGTTATTGAAAGAAAAAGCAATCCTTTTTCTTTTCTTCGTTATACCCTCTGTTTTTTGTTTGCATTTCCCCCCTCCACTCCTATATCTCTTCTGTGATTTGCTTGCAGTTGTAAATTGTACGGACCCTGGGCATCTGGATAACAGCCTCCGACAAGTGCAGCCAAGTGGGCCTCACAGATACAGCTATGGAACAACAGTCTCTTATCTGTGCCATCATGGATATTACTTGCTGGGCACCCACGTCCTAACCTGTCAGGGAGATGGCACTTGGGACCGGCCCCTCCCAGTGTGTCATTGTAAGTTGTTCTGCTTCCTTTTGAGGCTGATTCCCTACCGATAGAATTTTTGCAGAATGTTTTCTGAGATGAAAGTCCTGTTCCCACCCCCGTCCCATCACCCCACTATCATTTTTCTGGCTGCCGTATTTAAAAGATGGGAACCGTAATTGGCATGATGTGTCAACCCATCTCCAAACCTTTCCAAGGTGAACTCAAATGAAGAGAAATCCAAAACAAGGTAGAAGATGTGATTTTGCAACCACCTGCCATGCTTGATTGATCTGTTCTGAAGATAAGTGTCTTGAGATCTCAGAACAGAGAGTGATGGAGGATCATTACGACTGTTATATGATAAGAGATAGTTTGAGGTAAGAAGAAGTAAGATTTGACAGCACTCTCTCAATCAGTTCTCCATGAGCTGATTTTAAAAAGATAAACATGGTAGTTAAGACTCCCACACATCCAGATGCTTTGAGGAACTCTCGGTTCTATGCATGAGCTCTCCAAACACAACCCAAACTTGTAAACAAATCATATGCATACTTTTCTTTTTAAAAAATCATTTTGGCCTGAATTTGATTGAATATATTAGGTCTTAGCTGTTTTGATACTCAGCTATTGAATAGGAAGGAGCAGAACTTTTATTACAATGAAGCAAACTTAATAGAACCTGTACCTTTAGGGTCAAAATATACACATAGTATTTTACAGTAGAGAACAATGCTAGTGGTTTAAGTGTTATGATTCTTGTAGGAGAAGCTCTTTATACTTCTCATAGATTGCAGATTACCCCAGGTTGATTTGTCAGGAGGTAAGCACAGGCTACACCTGGAGGTCTGATTGAAGATCTGTTGGAATCATGTCTTTCCAACACAAACATGATTTCAACTTCTCCAGATGTGCAATAAATACTGTACAATAAGTAAAGTCAGTCAGTAAAAGAACAAAAAAGGTGACACAAGTGAACAGCAAACTTTTCAGCATCAAACAACAAATTCTAGAAATAATGGCCATAATCCTGTGGTAGAATCACACCGGTATAACTGTAAATCAGGGGTTCCCAACCTAACTTCCCCTGGCCCAGATCTGGCTCACTATGCCATTTCATGGGCTCCTCCAAGGGCATTCAATAAACAAAATGGCCACCCCTTTAAAACTGTTGCGACAAAATGGCCATCCCCATCATGCAGTCAGGGAAAAATGGCCATCTGGCCCTTGAAGCTCACTGAGAGAGCATGACCAGGTCCCTGACTTGAAAAGGTTGGGAACCCCTGCTGCAAATTGTGGCAACAAGATACCATTGCATTCCTGGTTATGTGCCAGGTCACTTGGCTGGCTTACAGCTAGGAACACAAACAGCAACCCATTACTTTATGGCAATTTGCCACCATAAATTGTGCCATTATCTTTATGCTGGAATAAATCTACAATAGATTTCCAGTCAACAATTTATTATCGGTCTTTTCCTGCTTGTACACCCAGAATCATTTTTTCAGGATATATCCATTTTGGCAGGAATTGTTTGTTCTGCTGCCCTTGCCTTTCCAGAGCTCTGTAACCTTCCTTGACCCAGATAATCCAGTTTGATGTGTCTAAGGGCAGAGAACTCTCATCTCACCTGATATTCCCAAAGGGTTGAGAAAGATGTGAACAAGGACAATCAGCCACTAGAGATGATAAGCAGAGATCAAACAGCCTTTGCTTATTATCTCAAGAATGGCAGTCTTCAGTTCTTCCTTCTTGTTGTTGTTCTGCCGTGTCCAAATTCAAATTTTGGTGATCCTCATGGGGATCAGCCATGAAGACTGTCCTGAGAATATATAATGCAGTGGCTTTTCATCTACCTTCTGCATCGCAGCGTGACATCCATAGTACCACTGATCCAGCTCCACGAGTCACTTTCTGGTCCTGAGCCCTTTTGGCAAGCAAAGTCCTCCTCAACCCCAGGCCAGGATTGATGAAGCGCCTGCCCTCCATCAAGATGGATTCAAGTAGGATTTAATCCACTTGGGGACCATCACCTTCCCCTGTGGACTTCACCGCCCAAAGGCTTTTAGTCCTCAGGGTTGTCAGGTTGAGTCACTGGTAGTATGGCTACTCTATTACCATAGCAGGATAACCTGGCCAGACACAAAGTTCTTCCTTACCTGTATGTCCCCCTCCCCCCATAGTATCTTATGCCTATATTTGGTCAGTTTCATCATTCTTTACCATCAAAGCCTGGAACACAGACTGGATTGTGTGCTAAATGTACAGCCAAGCTCTCATTAAAGGAATATGTTAGCTTGGCAACATTCAATTTATGCTCCCTCCAGATGCTGAACTGTAATTCTCCTTACTCTTAGCTATCACAAGCAATGAAATGAAATTATGGAAGTTGCAGTCTAGCAATATCTGGAAGGGCATATATTACCTTTCCTGTATTAGACAGTTTACATTTTCCACCCATATCTGTTTCCTTCTCTGCTAAGATTAGCATAGGAATTATTATATCCATTTCTACACTGCAAACCACCCTACCATCTTGAGCATACCTGATACCATCTGATTCAGGAAATGAAGCAAGGTTGACCAACCTGGAACTTGAATGGGAAACCACTAAGAAACAAGGATGGAACAAATCCAGGGACCTTTTTCTCCTCTTTGATGAAAAAGAGTGTCTCATACTTTGAGATCTTTCATCTAAAAAATTAGCACTCCAAGGTTTTTTTTTCTCTCCTACACAAGAGCAAAAAGAGCAAAATGAGGGTTTGTCAGCACCAGCATGGATGTGTGTGCTCAGGAACCTTATATTTTGCATCCTGAACCTCAAATTTTGTGCAAAATGCAAGGTATCCAGGCATCATACAAGGTTTTCTAGTGTGAGATTCAAGGTTGTCTTTGTAAAATAGTTTGTTTGTTTGTTTGTTTTTGTGCAAAAGGCACAAAAGAGGTCATCACCATGTCCAGCAGGAAGCAAACTATTGGTTCTTTCTTAGCCAAGGCAACCAACTAAGTGAAGAAGTCCCACGCAGATAGGGCTAGGACAGAACCTGACTTGACATCATGGACAAGCCATTGTTGCTCTGCAGAGTTGAGAATATTGGACTAAATGGGTCAGACTCAGCAGAAGGCAACTTACAATATACCTGTGCTCCTAAAAATGGAGAAGATGAAAGTAGAAATGCTGCTCTAAATAGCAATTACATTTCTGTATCACCCCATAGCACTAGTGCATTCTCTGGACAGTTCACATTAATTAACATTTTGCCCCCAATATGCTAGGGATACATTTAACTGACCTTGGAAGAATGGAAGGCTGAGTCAGCTTTGAATCCCAGTCAAGACTGAAATCACATCACTTTGGCTTCAGTATGACAGTTTAACCACTGCACCAGCAGGGCTCTATGAAACTGGAGAGGGCAAATATATACATAGCAAACCTGGAATTGCATACCAGTAGGGAAGACCCAATCATGACTGCATCTTCCTCCTTCTGATCTGTATCACTTTCATATTTTTCTATTTATAAAGCCATCCCTTTGCATTTTGTTACTCTTCTATTATTTGGAAAAATAACCCAGTGATTACCAAATTCCAGTTAACACAACAGTCCAAGAGCTGGGATATGATTTCATACAGGATTTACAATAGTGGTAGTAATAATAAATGCATACTGTTGAGTCAAGTCCGACTTTTGTCAACCTTTCACAGAAGGTATGGAATATTCAGAAGTAGTTTACTATTCCTTCCTTCTGAAGGTACTTCTGGGGCCACAAATTACCAGAAGCCCAAGTTGGCACACCAACTGATAAGGGCTTCTGGGAATCGAAGTTCAACAACACCTGGAGAGCTAAGGTTGGCCACCACTGCTACAGAGCCTGGCTTTTCTCCCAAGAGACATAGAAAGCAATTGAGTCCCAACCACTAACTCCAGAGCCAGACACCTGATTCACTGAGCTATGTAGAAATTAGCAAAGAGCAAACTTCATAGCCATTCTAGGTAGGTTTAGGATCACATGGGATTAGGATGCATCTTGGAAAAGTGACCTTGTGAGATTATACCCTTCAGATCCACCATGGGCCACCCTAGATGTGGGTTTGGTAAGTTGTAATCTTTTTTTTAAGGGTGGATATTTGAATCTATGTAGGTTGCCACATAAGCAAGCTGTTGATGCAACTACATCTGTCTATGTAGTATAAAAAATAGTTTACAGATAAATGTTACTACCTAGGAGAAACTCAGCAAGTTTATATTTGACCAAAGTGAGGATAGCCCAGAATCTTAACCCTTTAAAAGCACATTATTCTTTTGGTTCACTTTTTCCCTCCTCCTTTCCCTTCATGCTAAAATACAAAGTAGTAAACACATTTGTGTTCTTGGCACCTTTTGTTTTCCCCGTGTTACCAGCATGCTGCCTGCTAACTTCCACCATGTACAAACCATGGGAAATGGGTAAGTGAATTCCATATTGCGATTTTTCTTCTTCCGTGTCTAGCCCAGATGTGACACTGCCAAAATGAAGGCACCTTTGGGTGGGTTCATGCTTCAGTTCCTGTCACCTGACCTAGTATGAGAATGATTAGATGGCAACACTAGGTTGCCATTACCAGGGAATCCCTGGTTATGGTTCAAAAATACCACAAACTTTGAGGAGGCTCTTTCTGTGCGATTATAACCAAGGAATATTGGACATGTGGCATTTAAAGCAGGGGTTCCCAACCCAAGGCCCATGGGCCAGATCTGGCCTGTGGCACCATTTCATGTGCCCCCACTCCTCCAAGAGCATTCAAGAAACAAAATGGCCACCCCTTTGAAGCTATTGGGACAAAACAGCCACCCTAATCGTGCAGACAGGGCAAAATGGCTATCCAGCCCTCAAAGCTGACTGAGAGTGCGTGACCCGGCCCCCAGCTTGAAAAGGTTGGGAACCCCTTATTTAAAGGCTCCTGTTTTTAAAACTAAAGTATACACCAGAAACATTGCTACCATGAAGGTTCCTGTTTGAAGAGGAACATTACAGACATTTTGAGAAAAGTTAAAAGAGTTTCCTTGAGACTGAAAAAAATCTCATTAGAAAAATTTAATATCTATTTATCACTTGGGACTCAACCAAGCTGTGTTGTGGGGATTGTCTTCTCTATCTTATACACAGTGCCTGGGACTAGCATTGTTAAATAGACAAAAACCTGGGCCTAGATTTAGATGATCCCATTGAACAATGTTCAGGAAATCGGAACATGCAGTATGATTTTTTTTTTAAAGGAATTAAAATTATTAAACTAAGATTAACAAAATGGATCTAAGGGGAGGTAGTTTGCACATCTGTGTTCTAGAACTTGGAAACTTACTTATAAAAGTTTAATTAGTTACTGTTATCACTACAAGCACTCCAAGCCAACGTCATTGAAGCAAAAACTGGAAACGATAGTAAGTACTGTATAGGCTTTGTAAAGAAATTCTTCTTCTTTCGTGTCCTGATCAGACCCTGGACTGCCACAATGAAGCCACTTTCTTCACTTTGTCATTGCCCAAATGCATGTCTCTGGCAGCAGTCAGCAGACCAGCAAATGGGCCGGATTCTGTGTCTCTCCACATTCACACCATCTGTTGTTGTCCAACAGCAGTCCCTGCTTGAGCATGTTGGTCTTGCATTGAGGGACTCCAACCCTCAGCCTCTTCAGGGTCCTCCAGGTGACATAGGGGAGATTGAGATCTTCAGCTTTATCCACCTTTAATAATATTCCTTTACCAGTGAGCTTCTTCCTTCATCTTCTAATTTGGTTTAGCTCTTGCATACCCTCAAGAATGTTTGTACTTGCCATAAAGCTCTATTAGCAGACGCATTCTGTTTCAGAGTCACTGATCGCAGCATAAGTCAAGTGACAGTAAGACCACAGTATGTTCCCTGGTGTTTACTTAATAATAAGAAATGCAATTCATCAAGTCATGTTTTGGCTTGTCCAGGCAGAGAATACACAGAAGTAGTTCTGTGGCTCTTAACCTTGGTGACAACAGTGGAAAATCAAATTCCCCAATACTTAAACCATTGAGCCATAGCAGCCATGGATTTTTAGCTTAGGTGTAGTTCCTGGAGGGTAGGTTATTAAATTATTTGACACAGCATAAGCTCTGAAGTGTTCACTTTTGGAGCGTTTTTGGGAGGAAATCTTGGCAGATCAGTGCGAGGATCAATTTCTATTTTGCTATTAAAGACTGCCTTTTACATATTCTACCTGCATGTTCCCATTCAGCATTTTAAAGATTCGTTGTAAAGAAGCGAGTGGAATGGTGGACTAAAAATCTGTGCCTAAGATTACTGTCATTGAATGTTCAAAGCAGGACAGCTTTGATTGTCCTGAAATTGCAAAAGCATCAGGTGAGACTTTAAAAATAGCCTATCTAGACTAGATACCACTCATGACTGGCTTCAGGCAATTTCATCCTTAAGAATTAGGAATGACAGAAGCTGCCTTATGATGGGTCAAACTAGTAGTTCTTCTGATCCAGAATCGTCAACTCTGAATGGAAGCTTTGGCTTGCCAGGATTACAACAAGCTCCTTCCTGGAATGGCTGGGGATTTAATCTGGGGAATGTACACGTGCAAGAGGTGTTTTGCCACTCATCTACGGTCCCTCTCTCTCTCTCTGATATAGTAATAATTACATGCCATCATCTGAACCTTACCAGTTTTCTAGGTAGAGAATACATCAAAGTGGTTTAACATTCCCTACATCTAGGGCAGTGATGGCGAACCTTTGCACTCCAAGTGTTCTCGAACTTTAATTCCCAGAAGCCCTAATCCACAAGAATGCTGATTTGGGCTTCTGGTAACTGAAGTCCAAGAACATCTGGAGTGCCAAGGTTTGCCATCACTGGTCTAGGGGGAACTCATGGGACTGTGCAGTTTCCCTAACACAACACAGGATGGATCTTCTCTCAAGAGGAACAATGGGAAATCGAACTCCTAGTTTCTGGCTCCATAGCCAAATACTGAACTCATCAACTATCCCTCGTCCTGGCATTTCTGGTGGCCTCCCATTCACGTATTAAGCCCTTAGTTTCCAAGCTCAGAGGAGACTTTGTGTATCAAAGGACTTATTTCAGAAGATCATTTTGAAAAGGAAAAAGAGACAGAAACTAACTTTGTACGTTCAGACAAAGAGGCAGCAAACAAATTGCTACTCAAAATCTGAGCTTGGTCAAATTTACTTTTTTGCATGACAATTCCTAGAATCCTCCATTTGCTTGAGTTTCTGACACTTATAATGCAGAAAAATGGCTTTTCCAAGATCATGCGTTTCTTCTGCAGTTGCAGGTAAAACATGGATGGCAAAGTGGGACCAATGCACTCTTGGGGCTTAGGATCATTGATGTCTTCTTGTTTTACTGTGGCAAATTCAGGCCAAACTGATATTGTCTGAATATCCCCACCAATATCTTCCCAAACCTTCTTCCTATCCATTTAAAGAAAATGTTCTGGAAGGACAAAATCAAGGCCTACCATTGGAAGGAAAACTAATGAAAATAATTGTATGTCTTCGAGTCAATTCTGACTTATGATAACCCTTTTTAGGGTTTTCTAGATAGAGAATACACAGAAGTGGTTTCCCATTCCCTTCCTCTGGGCAGTGTTTCCCAACCTTTGGTTTTAGGAATTCAGTTCCCCACATTGGAACGGCTGCTCTAGGGGGAACTCTTGGGACTGTGTAGCTTGCCCAACACAACATAAAATGGGTCTTCTCCTTGGAGGCACCAGTGAGGGAATTGGGCTCCTCTCTTCTGGCCCTGCACATACCTTGTCCACTGAGCTATTCAGCCAGCTGGTGTCTAGGTTGGTGGATACAATTTATATGTAAAATTAGCTGTTCTAAAGCTTTTTGTCTACCTTGTTCCAGTGGTCTCCTGTGGGCATCCGGGATCCCCGCCATATGCTCAGATCTCGGGCGATGTCTACACCGTCGGCTCCGTGGTGCGTTACAGCTGCCTGGAAGGAAGAAGTCTGATTGGCAATTCCACCCGCATGTGTCAACTTGATGCCCGCTGGAGTGGCTCTGTGCCTCATTGCTCAGGTGAGAAGAACTTGACCACATGACAGAGTTGAGAAGAAGACGCGGTATCGGTCTTTGTTTGCTGTGGTTTTCTTGAACAGTGTGGTCTAAAATGACTCAGTACATGGAAAAGAGGTAGTCCAATGTTTCCAAACCTTTGGTTTTTGGACTTCAATTCCCAAAAGCCTAAGTCAATTCCCCAAAGCACTGATCAGCCAATGTACTGACTTAGGCTTCTAGGAATTGAAGACCCCCTATGGGGCCTGACCCATACATTGGGAGACACAGATAGAGGAGCGTTTTCATTCAAATTTCATAACGCTAGAACCAGAGGTTGACCAAGAAAGCTGAAGGGTGCAAGATACAGGCTGGGCAGAAAGGAAGTGGTGAGTGTCCTCTTATACTCCAAGTAGAGCAAGCCAGTTTGGCATGTTCAGGATGCCTTTGGTGGCTCACAATTTCCCATACTCTAAGTGATTAGGTTGAAAGAAGAAAGTGCAAAAGCTGGCTTGAGACTCAACATCAAGAAAACCAAGATCATGGCAACAGGTCCTATCAGTCCCTGGAAAATAGATGGGGAAGAAGTAGAAGCAGTGACAGATTTTACTTTCTTAGGATCAAAGCTCACTGCAGATGGAGATTGAAGCCATGAAATAAAAAGGCGACTGATTCTTGGGAGACAAGCTATGAGAAAACTGGGGAGCATAGTGAAAAGCAGAGACATCAAATTGCAAACAAAAATTCGTATAGTCAAAGCAATGGTATTCTCTGTGGCAATGTATGGTTGTGAGAGCTGGACCATTAGGAAAGCTGAGCGCAGAAGAATAGATGCCTTTGAGATGTGGTTTTGGAGGAGAGTTTTGAGAGTCCCCTGGACAGCAAGGAGAACAAATAGGTCAATCTTAGAAGAAATCAACTCCAACTGCTCCTTAGAAGGGCAAATAGTAAAGATGAAGCTAAGGTACTTTGGACATCAAATGAGAAGAGAAAACTCACTTGAGAAAGCCTTGATGCTTGGAAGGTTGAGGGCAAAAGAAGAAGGGGGCGGCCAAAAATGAGATGGCTAGATGGTATTGTGGACACAATGGGCACAGAGCTGAGTGAGTTGAGGGGGATGGTGGAGGACAGGAGTGCCTGGCGGACAGTGGTCCATGGGGTCACAAAGGGTCGGAATCGACTGTGCAACTGAACAACAAAAAGTGAGAAACAGCTCAAAGGAACAGGTAAGGAGCTTTTCCACTGCTGCTTCCCCTCAGCATCTGCCATCTGAGGTAGCTGTCTTACTCTATCTAATACTACTCTTACATGTAAAGCAGTGGTTCCCAACCTTTTATGTCCATGCCCCACCTAAGCATCTCTAAAATCCTGACCCATCCACCTCCAACCCCCATGACATATAATTCTTATTCAAAAAGTGAGCTCCTCTTCACATGGAGTAAGCCTAAAAGGCGACTGTTAATAACTCATTCTCAAACTCTCCCCCCCCCCCGGCTTAAAAATCAAATTGGCCCCTTGTGGGGCATTTGCCTCACATTGGGAACCACAAATGTAAAGCAAATGTAAACCAAATCAGCTGTGATTTGGACAGTCCAAATTGGCTCTGTCTCTCTATTTAGGAGCTGTTTAATGGTGTTTCATATTACAGTACTTCCTCGTAATAATAATGTTGTGTCGGAAATTATTCTGGGTTGAAAGGATTTTTGCTGGAGAAACTCCTCTCAGGGGACTTCCGAATGAGGCTCCTTTCATGTCTCCAAGATCTTTTCCCACCAAAGCGGTCCCCATTTACCTACTTGCAATTTCTTGCTTTCAAGCTGCTAGTTTGGCAGGAGCTGGGACAGAGATGGGCGCTCAAACCGTCATGTAGTGCCCAGGTCTCGAACTGCCGACTTGCTGGCCTTCCAGCTAACAAGGCGAGCTTCTTAACCACTAAGCCACCACAGCTTCTTAATTTCCCATGATCTGATGTGTACTTGGAAGGATATTTTTGCTTCTTTGCTTATCAGCAAGTCTTGTTATTGCAACATTTCTCCAAATGTTCTCAGTAGATGTTTGGATCAGACACAGGCCGTGCAGAACTGCAGGGGTCAAAGCTGTAAACCAGCAGTAGACTTTTGTATTATTATTATTATTATTATTATTATTATTATTATTATTATTATTATTATTATTATTATTATTATTATTATTATTATTATTATTATTATTATTAAAATCCCTAAACCAGCCTCCCACACGTCCATATAACCATTTCCCAACCATCCCAGATGGAGGGACGTCTCTATGTTTACAAAACTGGTTAGAGAGGGAAAGTGAAGGACAGATGGCTGACATTTGAGAGAAGGGTCCGGCAATATTCCAGCTGTCAAAGTGTCCCTTCAAGATGGTCTCTTTGGCCAGCTCACATCCCTCAGAGCTTTGAGAGCAAATGACTCCCTGACTTGTTGTAGCGTCTGTTTCTCTGCTGGACGCCCGAGCAAAGCTACCTCCTCCATCTCGGAGGTGACACCAGGTGGCTGTGAAGCATCTTGCAATTTTCAGTTGGACGGAGGACAGACCTAGCAAATCTAACCTAATGGGTGGAAGGAATATTCCCAAACAGTGGCAGCTGCTACTGTTTACAGCTGGCACTCAGCGCACCCAGAGCTAACCACAAGTGTTTTCACACTTGATGCTCAAGATGTTGGTGTCATTTGCAATATATGTACATATTCTGTTCAATTCCAAATGTAGTGTGCATAATACCATGCTGCTTGTGGAATTCAGCTAGTAAAATATGAAACTTTATCTGAAGGGCAGCCTATATTCTCCACACATTAACCCATTTCACTGACCTATGATGGTAGTTCCTCAGGGATAGGCATCTCAGCTATCACAGTTGCAAATTTAAGCCCATATTTGCTGTCCAGTAACCAATCAGAATGGTCTGCTAATAATAATTTTGTGTCAGAAACTTGGTTGAAAGGATTTTTGCTGGAGAAACTCCACTCAGGGGATGCCTGAATGAGGCTCCTTTCATGTCCCCAAGATATTTTCCCACTGAAGTGGTCCCTATTTATCTACTTGCAATTTCGTGCTTTCGAACTGCTAAGTTGGCAGGAGCTAGGACAGAAACGGGCCCTCAAACCATCACACAGTACCCGGGTGCTGACTTGCCTGCCTTCCAGCTAACAAGGTGAGCTTCTTAACCACTGAGCCACCTCCGCCCAATGGTCCACTGTGGCTTAGTGATTAAAATGCTGAGCTTGATGACTGGAAGGTCAGCAGTTCAAGACCCAAGTACTGCATGATGAGTGAGCTCTTGTCATCTGTCCCAGCTTCTGCCAGCCTAGCAGTTAGAAAGCAAGACATTGCAAGTAGATAAACAGCTTTAGTGGGAAGATAACAGCATTCTGTGCACTTTGGTAGCTAATCATGCTTGCCACATGACCATGGCAGTGTCTGCAGATGCAGACAGCATGGGTTCTTTGGCTGTAAAGAAAGATGAGCATGGTCCTTTAGAGTTGGACATTGCTGCTTCCAAGCAAGGGAGACCTTTTCCTTCATATAACCAATCAGAAAATGATGTACACTTTAAAGTACCAGGAATGGCAAGAGTTTGTCTATTTGGCTGGATCTTCCAGAAGCCACAGCAGGCCAGAGACTGTAGGGCCACTAACTCTGAAGCACAGGCTTTTAAATAGCTCATCATCGTCTCATTATCCTGTAGGACAGAGCCATGACAATTAACTAAAATAAATTTGTAGTGTAGACACCATCTGCCATGTCAACTCTTAGGCTTCCCATTCTCTCTGAAATTATCTTCTACCCCCACTATAGCTTGAGTGAGAGATGAATATTCCCCTTCTACCATTTATTTATCTGAGTTTTCCCTTGTGCAGTGCAAACTTTTTCAGTGTCATTTGGTCTCCAACGGGCAATAAAGGTAAAGGTCACCCTTGCTCAAAAACTAGTCATATCTGACTCTAGTGTTCAGTGCTCACCTCTGTTTCAAAGCCTACACTCATTGGCTGTATTCTTTTTAGTGAACATGGAATAATAATTGTGTAACTGTTATCTTGGAATTATCTGCTAGGGAACTCTGTAGTTCAGTTCCTTAGTAGAGGATTCTAAGACAACATTTACACCAGGGGTTCCCAACCTATGGCTCTCAGGCCGGCCCCGGCCCACAACACCATTTCATGTGGCCTGTGGCTGCCCTTGCCGCTCCCGGATATGGAAGCAGACACGTTTATGTCAGCCGTAATAAGAGCCCGTGCATGCGTAAACACACCCACGCCTATTGTAAACACAGAAGTAGATGCATTTATGGCTGTTGTAAATGTGCCTGCTTCCACTTCCGGGGGCATCGTCAGGCCAACCCAGCTGTCCAGGGGGCATGGTCAGGCCTGTGGCATTAAAAGGTTGGGAACCCCTGATTTACACCATTATTTTTTCATGACCACCAAGTAGTCAGTTGAAAAGTAACTCAACACCTTCCTCAGCAGTAATTGAAACAACTAATTTCTGATACTTTTTTAGAAAATCTTGATGCTGCTGGCCTGCAATAGAAAACACACTTGCCTTCCATCCATCTTGACACTGCCACAACACAAAGCATGATGCACACAGCATAAGCTGCGAGTGATATCCTCCACTCTTTAAATGTTACTGTTAGACCACAAAGGAGAGTTGAAATCACCCTTTGCAAAATTGCAACTGCATTGCAATACGAATCATTCCATTGCTGGAGATAATAGTTAATTCCAAGACACAAGTGATTTGGAACTGGCTCCCCTTCCAAGCTTAGCAAATGACAATCTTCCTACTCTCTCTTTGGTAGGAACCATCCAGGGGTTGTGCGGTGACCCAGGCATCCCTTCTCATGGCATCCGGCATGGTGGTAAAGATCTAGGAGTGGACAGCACTGTCTCGTTCAGCTGCGAGCCAGGCTACACACTCCGAGGTTCGCTGCAGAGAGCATGTCAAGCCAATGGGACATGGAGTGGCATTCAGCCAGAATGTGAAGGTGGGTCATGTTAACAAGTCTCTATAAGTGTGTCATAGGAAAAGGTCACCTTGTCTGGCCAGGTTATCCTGCTATGGTAATAGAATAGACCATACTTCCAGAGCCTCAACGCCGAGTGTCAGGCGGTGGTTAATTAGCCTGACAACCCTGAGGACTAATGGTCTTGTGTGCCAAAGTCCACAGGGAAGGGTGATGACCCCAAGTGGATTAAATCCCACTTGAATCCATCCTGATGGAGGGCAGCAGCTTCATCCATCCTTGCCTGGGGCTGATGAGGATTTTGCCTGCCAAAAGGGCTCAGGACCAGAAAGTGACTCACGGAACTGGATCAGTGTTATGGGGATTGTGTCGCAATGTGGAAGGCAGATGAAAGGCCACTGTATTATAATCTCAGGAGTTTTCATGGCCGATTTGCATGATGATCACCAAGATTTGGATTTGGATACAGCAGAAGGAAGAGGTCAAGTCATGTGGAGGAGTGATTCTTTAAGCTGCTTCCCCATTTTTCCTCTACCTGTCACCTGCAAACTATAATTGACTTACGTGCCTCGGCTGTTGTTTTAGCCATTGCAATTAGCAATAGGAATTAGACTGCCCCATATAATTTAGAGCACTCTCTGGGTGATTCACAAGGTAATTAGCATCTCTGCCCCCAACATGCTGGGTATTCATTTTACTGAACTTGGAAAAATGGAAGGCTGAATCAACCCCGAGATCTGTCAATCAACAGTATTCTGGCCCCTATAGGTCTACTCTACTTGGGACTAATAATTGGATGATATCTTAAGAACCATATCTTATTTTGTTGGTGGTCAAAATGCTTTTATTTCTTCATTATGAAAGTGCTACATCAACTGGTAGACCAGTGATGGCAAACCTTGGCACTCCAGGTATTCTTGGACTTCAATTCCCAGAAGCCCAAGTCTCTGCGTATCCACATAAATGGGTTTACTGCATGTACTTGGACTTCAATTCCCAGAAGCCCAAGTCCCTGTGAATCTACACAGATGGGTTTACTTTGCGTACATTGGGAATTGAAGTCCAAGGACAGCTGGAGTGCCAAGGTTCACCATCACGGTGGTAGACAATTCTAAGAAAGACCCTTGATCAGGGATTCTCAACCTGTGGCCCACAGGATGGATGTGACCCACGGCACCATTTCGTGTGGGCCCACCACCACCTCCACCATAGCTGGAAGAGCCATGAGTTGGAGGAAAGGCAAAATGGCCATCCGGCCCCTGAAGCTGTCTGAGAGAGCATGACCCAGCTTTAAAAGGTTGATAACTCATGCCCTAGATAGAAGCAGCCAAAATGGCTCACTTTTGCAGTCAATAACTCACACACTTGTGGGTTCACCTAGGTGGAAACCAATAGAGCAGAAAGCGATTCTTTTCATCTTTCTCCACCTTCTCATGCTACACTAATTTGCATGTAATATCCTATTAGATGGTTCATTAAAAAAAACAAAAGGCTTCAGTTTGCTATTATGAGAAGAAAGGGAGGGAGAAATAAAAGTAATCCGGCATGATGAACGTAAGGCTTCCTTTACAGATGGCTTCTCCTACAGAAGTATTTGAAAATCAGTCAGTGGAAACCAGAAAATTTTTAAAAGCGGCAGGAAAACGGTGTGCAAAGAGGCCCAGGCGTATTCATGCCTCGATGCCTCTGGCTGATCAGAAAGCCAAGTTTGTAAATGAGTTGGAAATTTATTCCAAAATGATGCAGCCAATGGATTGAAAAGACAGCATGTCCCATTTATTAATGTCTTGGAATCGGAAGGATTTGGTTCCTTCCTTTGAAAATCATGGGGTTTTTTAAACATTCTTTTTCCGGAGGCAGGGAGGAGTTAGGTATATTAATCCCAGGGTAAATAACTTGTCAAGTTCAAAAGCAACCAGGAAAAACATTTTCCCAGCCTGGGCTTTTTAATCACAGCAGCATGAATAATAGGAATATTATGTCTCTAATGCAGATCCTTTAATGTTAGGTGCTCACAGATCAGGGGACAGAAAGATATTCACATTGATGGGAAGATTGTAGGTGCTTTTGATCCGTTTTCAGAAGAAGTAGAAAGGAAGGGGGAGATTTTTCGAGGACTGCCATTCAAGGCAATTCTAAATCACAGACTGAGTGTTTGGCTATACCAGGGATTCTCAACCTGCAGCCCACCGGCCGAATGCAGCCCACAATGCCATTTCATGTGGTCCCCCACTGCCTCCACCACACCAGGAAGTACCATATGGTGGAGGAAGGGCAAAATAGCCGTCCGGCCCCCAAAGCTATCTGAGGAAGCGTGACCCAGTCCCTGGCTTTAAAAGGCTGAGAACTCCTGGCCTATACTGTTAAAAAATGGCTACATTTACATTGGTTTGGGATTGATTTAAAGGTCATCATTTACATGACACACACATCCCAACTTGCTATGTTATGGCCACCAAGCAGCTAATTTTAAACCCCCAGCCTAGGGTGGGGTGAGGGGCATTTATTTTGCACCAATACTGATCCATGACATCTCTGCTACCTGTTGTGTAAGAGGCCTGATTAAGCCTTTTGGATTCTGAAAGCAATAAGCTCTTAGTAGTTGGGAAAACAAAACTTTATTGAACACATCTTTAGAAACAAGAGCAAGAAAGAGAAACATGAGCACAATCAAGCAAAACATACCAAGCAAGGATCAAGGACAGTGATGGTGAACCTTGACATTCCAGATGTTCTTGAACTTCAATTCCCAGAAGCCCTGATCAGCAGGAGTGCTGATTGGGCTTCTGGGAATTGAAATCCAAGAACACCTGGAGTGCCAAGGTTCGCCATCACTGATCTAGGATCTTCTTCCACTTCTTTAGTTACTTAGGAGCTAGGTAGGTAGCAGAAGGTCCCCTTAGCCATTTGTTAGAGCTCCAAGGTCCAGTGGTTAGAGACTTGCAGGTTGTCGTTAACATTTTTCCAGACTCAGGAGAATTGAGACAGTTGTGTTTGTTCAGAGTGAAGCAAGTAATTTGTTGAAGTTTTGGTCTGGTTTTGCTCTGAGCTGCCAACCAAAGTATGGATTCATAACTTGCTGTTGGCTTGGATTATCATGTGTATTATTTGTTATTTGTATTTATTCAGGCTAAATTTTTACAAACTAGTGTCACATAGTCTCAGATAATTAGCTGCAAAACATTAATCTCATAACAGCTAGAGGCAACTAATTTGTATTCTATGCATCCTGACACAATGTTATGAACATAAGGATGACTTTGCTGGGTAAACCAATATTAAAACTGCAAAATTTGCTTAATAATTGGATCTGTTCAAGGAGACTAATGAATGCATTATTTGGAGGATTGTGTTTTGCAAAGTACAGGTCTCCCTTCCATATCTGCGGATTCCTTTCGAATGT
This sequence comes from Furcifer pardalis, assembly GCA_030440675.1. Classification (NCBI taxonomy): domain Eukaryota; kingdom Metazoa; phylum Chordata; class Lepidosauria; order Squamata; family Chamaeleonidae; genus Furcifer; species Furcifer pardalis. Next base: position 299,887,134 of record CP126890.1, on the reverse strand, counting down.
TTCAGTTATCTGCAAGTCTAAAGCTATTCTGCCCCAGGTCCTGCCAACCTAGCAGTTCAAAAGCAAGAAATTGCAAGTAGATAAATAGGTACCGCTTTGGCAGGAAAAGTAACAACATTCCATACTCTCCAGTGTCTAGTCATGCCTGCCACATGACCACAGAAACATCTGAAGACAGCGCTAACTCTTTGGCTGTAAACGGAGATGAGCACTGGCCCCTAGAGTCAAACACAACTGGCTTTTGAGCAAGGGAGACCTTTACCTTACTTTACTAGTGAAAGTGCATATGTCACAGGGATGAAGTGCTGCTAATTAACAAAGTGCCAGCTGTATGCCCACCCCCGAGCCTGGTTGTTTGACTGCCACTCAACTGGACTGTGCTGACCCATCCCAATGGGCATGGTCACCACACAGCAGCACTATACAGAGAGTCTATTCGAGGAGAGTCCAGATAGCAAAGTCCAAAGAGCACGCCAAGGTCTGGTTACCGGTAGTTCAACCAAGTGTTTAGTCCAAAGGATGTCCAGGGGAGTCGTCAGGGTTGGCAGAGAAGTCAGGGTCACGGCAGGCAGGTCAGGGTCTAGGCAGGTTATCCGAAGTCAAGCAGGGTGTCGGTCTTCACACTAGAGTTGTACCAACACTGGAAGACTGCAACAAGCTTGCTTATATGCCTCCCAGCTAATCACTATCAGCTGGGAGTCTTCTCTGGTACTTAGTTCTAGCTTGCCTGCATCTCAGGTGGAGCCGCCTTCTGCACCTTGCCCTGACTGAGGGCTGATCACTGTCAGAGTCAGACCTCTGATCTGACAGGTCATCTGCCAGGGCAACAGACTTGGGTCAGAAGCAGAAGCTGACTCAGGACATTCTCAGGTTTGGGTGCAGGCAGAACTGGGCTAGGCATAGGGTGTGCCCCCTGATCCAGGCCATCCTCAGAGTACAATGAGGACTGGGTCACAACACAACTAGACACACAATTAGCTTTATTTGTTCATTTTATGGGATTTCATTTGCTATGGAATAAAATCCCAATAGGGTTATCCGTGTCTCTCACAACAAATTAGTTGTGCCATAGGGTCCACCCCCTGTGACATCACAACTGAACCTGAAATTTCAGGGAATTGGATGCTACTGACCCAGGCCCACAACTCTAGATAGGACCCTCCTTTAGTTCTGAGTTGCTATCAATTGACAACACAGCAAGAACAATCTGTTTCTCCTTGTTCTAGAGTGGACAATGAAAGAAACTGGGTTTATCCTCTAGTGGGATTATTAATTTTGAAAAGCCTCTTATATCCTCCTATAACAATAAAAATTCAACTGTTTTGGGGAGGAGGAGGGTAATTTTAAAAAAAAGCCCATCGACACCCAGGGCTTCCTCTCTTTCCTTTCCTGGGATCTTTCCTTTCACTAGCATGTTGCAATAGACCACGAATTGAGAAAAGATAAGTCTTCATTATAACAAGAGCATTTACACTCACACACTGCCCCAGTGTGTTTAGGGCACTCTCTGGGCAGTTCACAAGGTAATGAGCATTTTGTTGGGTACTCATTTTACCGAACTTGAAAGGATGGAAGAATGAATCAACCTTGAGCCCATCGGGGTCAAACTCAGATTGTGAGCCAAGTTTTGGCTGCAGTACAGCAGTAGCTTAGTGGTTATGGTGCTGAACTTAATGACTAGAAGGTCGGCAGATCAGCACTTAGAGACCCAAATACTGCATGATGAAGGGAACTCCTGTCTTCTGTACCATCTCTTGCCAATCTAGAAGTTTGAAAGCAAAAAAATTGATTGATTCCTTAAAGTGGGGTTTTACTTATATACTATTCCTAATTTTGAATCAATGTTCCCATGTTCTGGTTTAATTGACTACATTGTTTCATCTCATGTACTGATGGGACCAGGGCCAGCACCTTTACAATGACCGTGTAGGTTTTCTTTTGCTGTCATTCTTCCCCTCCTTTCGCATTACGACCCCAAATGTGAATTATGCTTTAATTTAAACGGTGTGCAAAATTGCCTGCTCCAACACAAGGGCCTTTATAAGACACTGGAGGGTTTCCGCCGCATCTTGATCCGAGATTGGATTTCAGCAAATATATTATAGTATCTCATTAGGGAGCAATTTGGGACCTTTTATTCTGTTGCAAGACGAATGTAAAAGGGAGAGTGGAGTCATTAATCCAGAATAAGGAGAAGGTGGCAGCTCTCTTGGCCCTGAAGCCAATGGCCTCTTTAACAAATACATTTGATTGGGGATATAAAAGGAAAGTTTCCACAACCTCTTTGTGTAAGTGGATATTCTTCTAATATGGGAGTCCAGAGATCTGTAAAAGCCACCTGTTCTAGGGAAAGCTGCTTATAGAAGCTGCTTACCGGTATATGGAAAGAAACAAGAGTTTTGACACCAATGCTTCCTTGCACCAAAATAGGGCTGTTGAGAAAGCCCATGAAAATCAAGAAATATGCCTGCATCTTGGAAGAATTTCACCAGAAAGAGTAGGATCATTAGTCATTATTTAATGTTGTCGGCCGCAACTCGATCTGAGTACTGTATATATTTTTCCTGTCCCAGGGTGCCAGGAGGCCTGGTCTTGGAGACCAGCTAGCTCTGGGCCGCCTTCACCCTCCAAGGCAAGCAGGAAAAATGCTACTGGCATGAATTTGTTTAATGTGGATCCCACCCAGCTTGCCACTCACTATGATCACGGAGCCATCTCCTGCGTCACATATGAAATGAGACATGCAAGATTTAACACCGGGATTGCAATGGGTTGCTGCAACCTTGAGGATATTAGTAAGGTCTGCCTTCACAGCCACTCCATCTGGCTTGGCCTCTTCCACCTCCATGACTGTTGGGAATTAGAAAGTGGTTGCTCCTCCACTCATTTTGCCACTGGGCCCAATAGGATGGATTCCAGTGGCATTTCCTCCACTGAGGGGACCATCAGCCCCCCTAAAGGAGCTCATTCCCCCATAGCCATTGGCCCCTTTAGGGAGTCAGGTTATTTACCACCACCTAACTCTTGGCATTGATTTGCTGGCTGTTCGGTCTACTCCATTGTTATAGCAGGATGTCTGGCCAGACAGGAATTATTTAAAGTATATCTGAAAGAAATGGGGAAACGATCAAGCCCTGAATGGTTTAGGTCAGGGTTCCTCAAATTTTGCTCTTCAGGTATTTTTGGACTTCAGTTCTCTGAAGCCCAAGTCAGTACACCTGCTGATCAGGGCTTCTGGGAATTGAAGTCCGAGAACATCTGGAGAGCCAAGTTTGAGGAACGCTGGTTTAGGGCATTGATACTTGTCGAAATGTCTCTTATAGAAAGTAGCTACCTGCTTTCAACCAAACTTATCAATTCATGCTGCAAAATTGGCCACACCAACAGAAGGCAAAGAGGCAACAATGTTTTGGGACCTCCCTACTTGGCAGAAGTGGAAGAAAGTGAAGAAGTCCTAAAGAACCTCTGGATGAGGGTGAAAGAGGAGAGTGCAACAGCTGATCTGAAACTCAACATTTTTTAAAAAAAATCAAGATCATGGCATTGGGCCTCACGTCTGCAGACGTTTCCATGGACATGTGGCAGGCATTACTAGACACTGGAGTGCACGGAACACTGTTACCTTTCCACCACAACAGTCAGTACCTATTTATCTACCTGCAATTTCTTGCTTTCGAACTGCTAGGTTGGCTGGAGCTGGGACAGAGATGGAAGCTCACTCCACTGTGCAGCACTCAGGTCTTGAGATGCTGACCTGCCAACTTTCCAGTCGTCAAGTTCAGCATCTTAACTGCTAAGCCACCACAGTTCCTGACTGATTATAATTACTTATATTTATAAGTAGCTGCCTATATTAATGGCATGCTTATGCAGTGCAGAGGGCTTCTGTCGGTGATATCTGACATGTACAATTTGCCTTCCTTTCCTCCTTTATTCACTCATTCACTGCAGTTATATCGTGTGGAAACCCTGGAACTCCCAGCAATGCAAGAGTGATCTTTAATGATGGCCTGGTGTTCTCCAGCTCCATCATATACAAGTGTCGGGAGGGTTATTACTCCACCGGGGTCCTGAGCAGGCACTGCACCGTCAATGGCACCTGGACAGGGAGCACGCCAGAATGTACAGGTGAGTGAGTAGCTCACGGACAGGTAGTGACGTTCAGCAAGGCATTACTGAGAAAGATCATGAACTGTTTACATAAAGTGGCCAGGAGATGATTAGATCTCCCCATATTTCATTCTTAAAAGCAGGAAGAAATATTTCAAAGCTTGTCTTCTCAATAATCCAGGTTAGAAAAGTTTTTGTACATTTTCTTTTTCTACACTGGAGGACTTCATCTTTTCTTAACAAGACATCATTCTTACTACAATTTCCCCAGAGGCAGGTGTATTAATCACCAGCTTAACATTGCATGCTATTTTGAACCAAATGAATTGTATTTTGCATAAAATGCATGTTTCTTAAATGCAAAGCACAATGGTTTTTTTAATGCAAAATAGTAGTAACAACCTGCAAGATTAAGGTTTTAGCAATAGCAATTACACTTATATACCACCTCATAGCACTTGGTGCACTCTAGTCGGTTCACTAAGTGCAATAAAACCCTGACTTATGTACGCCTCGAGTTATGTAAAATTTGACTTGCATAATGATTTTGCGCTAAAACCGTGTCCCAATTTGCATAAATGTCCTGATTTACGTAACGCGATTTCCTATGGGTTTGCTTCGATTTATGTAAAAATTCATTTTCCTATGGGTTTGCATCAATTTATGTAAAAATTTATTTTCCTATGGGTTTGCTTCAATTTACATAAAAGTTCATTTTTCCTATGGGTTTGCTTCAATTTACATAAAAAAATCAAATTACATAAAAAGCTACTCAACTGACTTTTCACGTACATCAGGGTTTTAGTGTAATTATCATTTTGACCCCAATATGCTGGGTACTCATTTTACCAACCTTGGAAGGCTGAGTAGACCTTGATCCAATCAGGATCCAACTCACAATGTCAGCAGTTACGGCTGATGTACAGCAGCTTAACCACTGTACTTGTAGGGCAGATTTTGGACTTGAAGACTTCTGCAAAGATTCCTCTCTTTCCTCCTTCTAATTATTCAGAAGGAAGATTTGCAACTCTTTCTGAGGTATGTCAGAAACGTAACTACTCTACCTCTTTTCCCACCACCATCCTTCCAGTGATCAACTGCGGGGATCCTGGCGTGTCGGCCAATGGCATTCGACTGGGCAATGACTTCACCTACAATAGCACAGTTGCGTATCAGTGCATGGCAGGCTACATGATGGAGTCAGACAGGGCCTCTACTTTGGTTTGCACAAAGGACCGAACCTGGAATGGCACAAAGCCTGTATGTAAAGGTAGGAACGTTGCCAAGGTTTGTTTTTCCAAGGTGAAGCTGGAGGTATAATCCGAGACTTCCCAAATAAGGTCAATTACAACAGTTTATAGCAGGAGTTGTCAATCTTTTTAAGCCGGGACCCAGGTCACGCTCCCTCAGACAACTTTGGGGGCTTGACAGCCATTTTGCCCTTCCTCCACCACATGGCACTTCCGGGTGTGGGGGAGGCGGGGGGCACATGAAATGGTGCAGTGAGCTGCATCCGGCCCATGGGCCGCAGGTTGAGACTTCCTGGTTTATAAAGGTGGTTGTGGGTGTTTGTAAAGGGTGTAATTTAACAATCAATCTTCAATGAATTGAGCAAAGGATACTACGCATATGATGGGTTGATTGAATATCAAATGAAGAACTGCATATAAGATCAGGTGCAAAACAAGGGTCAACGTTGATTGAGTTTGCCAGGCATAGGTGGGCAGGGCATGTGTGCCGCTTCAAAGATGGCAGGTGGATGAAAGCTATCACAGAATCGATAGCACTGGAAATAAAGTGACCACGACGAAGGCCAGCAACCAGATAGGAAGACCAGTTTAGGGCAAAGTTCCCAAGCCCCTGGATGAGACCAGCATGAGATTGGAAACAGTGGAAGATGCTGCTTCAACCTGCCACGTCAACCTGACATGTGAAATGCTGATCAACCAAGTAACTTGACAGAGCTTCAGATAAACTCATATCCCCGCTGCTCTGCAAATATCCTGATCAATCAAACAGCACTTATACTTACTGGTTACTATCAGGCAAAAGTCCTACTTTTACCTGTAATACCACCAAGTTTTGTGCTACAACGATCAGGATTAGAAGAACAATTTTGGCAGGCCCCTCTGTGGCACAACCCGTAAATGCTGTACTGCAGGAGCAGTTACCGTAGCACTTATTTTAAAAACTGATTTTATTCTATTTCTTTTTAAATTTGGATGGATATGTTTTTAAGTAATATATTACAACTACATTTTATGCATTTAAATCTTTAAAAAATTACCTGGATATCTTTTTTAAATAATATATTTTAACTACATTTTCAGCATTTAAATTTTTAAAAATTTACCTCTTGTTTTACGGAGCTGGTCGTAGACCGTAGAAAAGTGGCTGGCTGGCTGACTGGCTGGCTGGCTGGCTGGCTGGCTGGCTGGTTGGTTGGTTGGTTGGTTGGTTGGTTGGTTGGTTGGTTGGTTGGTTGGTTGGTTGGTTGGGTATCTGCAGTAGGTCTCAGAACATATCCCCTGAGGGGGGAAGAGACATGTATAGAAAAGTTCCAGCTACAGATTAGCATCCCCAAGGAACTACCAGCAAGCATCTTTTACAAACTCTCCTTGATCGTTACCTGAGATTTAATATGCCTTCTTTACCCTCAGCTATCATCTGTAAACCTCCACAAATGATTCCAAATGGAAAAGTTGTAGGATCAGATTTTAGCTGGGGCTCAAGCGTGAGCTATACCTGCCTAGAAGGATACCAACTTTCCCTGCCTGCTGTCCTCACCTGTGAAGGGAACGGGACATGGATCGGAGAACTCCCCCAGTGTTTCCGTAAGCAAGACTCCCTTCCAAAACTGCCTATGGGTCCCTGATAAAGGTGTGAAGGCCTGAAGGGGTTGTTAGACCCTTCTTCAAAGACAACTCTGTGCAATTAAGGGAGGTTGGGATGGTTCGATCCAGAGGAAGTTTCATCAGCGACAATAGTCTACTGCAAGGTTCTCAACCTTTTAAAGCCAGGGGCCGGATCACACTCCTTCAGACTGTTGGTGGGCCAGACTGGTGTTCCCCGCCACTGCCAACACTCCCACACACTCCCACACACAACCAGTCTGGCCCACAAACACTCCTGCACACGCTGCTGCTGCCACTTCCCTGCTTACCAGCCTGCCATGGGTGAAGGAGGGGTCCTGCCTGTCCATGCCCACATTCAGCCTGAGAGGCAACCAGGAAAGATGCAAGTGACCACATGTGTCTGCTGCTTCTGCCACCGGTCTTGTCCCCTCTGCCTATCTTGGTGTGCCTCTAATGCGGCTCCATAGGCAGGGTGGATGTTGTAAGCCTTCTTACAACATCTGCCCTGCTATGGACAGGTGTTAGGGACACATCAAGACAGGTGGAGGGGGAAAGGGCAGTGGGAGTGAGGACATGTGTCTGATGAAATGGTACCATGGGCCAGATCCAGCCCATGAACCATAGGTTGAGAATCCCTGCTCTACTGGGTTTTAAGGGATCTTCCCCCCTCCCTTGCTTGTGACAGTTGGCATCAAACCTCCATTTTAGAAAGAAGCCATTGTGCAGCTGACCCATCTACCTGCAGAAAAATCATCAGTGTGTGTCCACTACACAATGGCAGATGTTTTAAATTTAAGCAAAAGCATAAATGAAAATGAGACCCTTGCCTTCTCTTCTCCTTCAACCTGCCTGCCAGGATGTGGCGTGAAGGTGGAACTTAATTAAAGCATAACTGAGAGCAGGACAGAAGCTCACGTAAGGAAACCAGAACCAATATTCCACCAATGTTAGGGTTTTCCACCTCTTTCAAAAACCACAGCTTTAAACTGCGCTGATGCCAAAGAAATCATAGAACCATTGAGTTGGAAGAGGCCTTTTTAGGCCAGGAGTGCCCAAACTTTTCCCACAAGGGGCCTGACCATGCCCTTTCAGTCAGCTGTGCGGGCTAATCACTTGGTTCCTCCTGGTGCCGGTGATGGGTGAAATCACGCCATGTTTCAGGGCATTTTCCCCTCCTATAATGCTTCCCTTGGAGGAGGGAGCTTTGGGGGAGCATTTCCGCACCCTTTTTAAAAAAAGTTCTGCGCATTTTGGTGGGAAAATGCACTGATTTCAGCACTTCCAGTGATGTCAGAATGCTTCTGGGGGTGGTGGCAATCCAGATGATGGTGTCCCACAGGCCGTAGTTTGAGCCCCCCTGTTTTAGGCCGTGGAGTCCAACTCCCTGCTCAATGCAGGAATCTAATTCAAAGCAGATCTGACTGCTGGTTGTCCAACCCTCAGGTGAGAATTACTTTGGATTTAGGAATGGACTTGGTCCCAAGGTAACCCAACTGGTCTTTTGCAGCTGTCTTTTGTGGTGATCCGGGGGTTCCAGCCGGGGGAAGGCGGGAAGACAGGGGCTTTACCTACCGGTCTTCAGTCTCCTATTCCTGTTCATCTCCGCTAGTTCTGGTAGGTTCAGCTCGGAGGTTCTGCTCATCGGATGGAACATGGAGTGGAACACAGCCAAGCTGTATAGGTAAGAGGATGGTGAGGTTGGAAGAGGTTAGTAGGAGCTGCTCTGGTGAAAATCACCAGCCAGTGAAAGATATTTCATGTCTTCCCATGCCTTTTAAGAAAAACATGCCGAAGATAACGTTCCTTCTTGGGTTTGGCAGGGAAAGCCCTCCATTGATCACTCCTCCAGGATTTTCCTGCAAAAATTCTTACTATATCTTTCATTTGGATTTTGTTCACAATAAATCATCCATCACCAGCTTTCTGGCCCTGTGGCAACTTCACCAGAGCTCCTTTGGCCAGGTCATTTCAGGGTGACCTAGGATGGCCTTCATGGCTGGTGTAGCAGTCTTGTGGCACAAAGCCATGCCATAATTTGCCCAGTCCTAACAATCCCTTGTTTTATTCTGTTTTCACCTCTCATGATATGGACGCAGGGTTGGACTTTGAGAGTCCTTCAACACCCAGATGTGAAAGTGTAACTAAGGAAGTAAAGAAGATGACCTTGCATGCAATTGCTTTGATGCAATACTAGAACTGCAAATTGTGATCACCAAAGTTCCCTGGGCAAATCTAAACATGGACGTAACTAAGATGGAGGGCTAAGGCTAATTACCTGTTTCCCACCTTTCTCTGTGTTCTTGTATTCAGACTCAACTCTTACGACTTGTGTGGATCCCGGAGTGCCTCTCTTTGGGACTCAAAACAATTCTCAAGGTTATCAGGTGAAGTATTCTCAACTTTTATTTTTCCCCATCTCCTCTTCTGTTTAACTGGTCTTCTTTATCTGTTCAATTAATCCTGCCATCTCCTCCTCCGCTCATTTTGCTGGTGGGCCCAATAGGATGGTTTCCAGTGGCATTTCTTCCAGTGAGGGGACCATCACCCACCCAAAGGGGCTCATCCATGAGGACTTTAAGTTTGTTGACCCCTTTATGGAGTCAGGTTGCTTACTGCCACCCAACACTCAGTGTTGAGTCACTGGCTGTATGATCTACTCCATTACCGTAGCAGGATGTATACATAAAGAGTAACCTCAGGTTAGCTAAGTAAGACAGAGCATATATAGATAATGACTTTTTATATATACTTGTGCTCATTTAATTGAGAACATGCTTCCAATAAAGAGTCATTATATACCAGTATATGCAGTGCCTTACTTAGCTACCCTGAGGTTACTCTTTATTGGAAGCATGTTCTCAACTCAGCTCAGAAGTTTAGCAATAAGGCTTTGTCGTTCGTTCCTACTGCTCATTTCGAACCAGATTTCTCAGGAACTGGAGAGCCAAATCTTCTTGTAAACTGTTCATCTGTATCTCCACTAATCCCCAGCGATCTATTTGCACATAGCTCATCCTGTGTGTGGTTTCTCCCCTCCTCCTCCGACAAAGCATCTTGCTTCTCAAGATAAATTGTGGGAAGGGATTAATAGTAACATTTTATAGGCATTTTTATCCCAAAATTAGAATTTCCTCCCCCTTGTAAAGCTGCTAATTTGTCACCCTTAATCCTGGGATTCAGTGTATTAACTCTCACTCCCCTTGTTAATCCCAAGATACTGTGAGCTAGCAAGCTGTACTCTCTTGGAAGGTTGTAATGTGATCATGAAGCTGTGTCAGGAATGAGAGATTGAGTGAGGTATTATACTTATATTTTCTTGGCATGAAGATGGTCCTTGGTGGCGCTCCTCTGTCTAACAAGCAAACCTAGAAGCACATAAGCAATGTATTTATTCGTTTAAAGCATCCTTATGATGCTGCTCAACTAAAAGAGATTCCAGAATGGCTTACACATTTCAGAAGAGCCCATTATAGTTTAAAGACACAGCAGAAAAGGAAAAGGGAATCAAGGACAATCGATGCATGCATTTGGTTCCTGGCTGTAAAATTCCCCAGTTTAGTCCAGTTTATTAATTTTGGTCATAGTTCAGCCTTTGCTGAAGTAAACAAGATAATGACCCTCAACATACTCTGAACAGATATGAGCCTCAGGTTTGTCAGCTCAGATCCTGGAAGAGCTTTATGGCAAGAACAAACATTCTTGAGAGTACGCAAGAGCAAAATCAAATTAGAAGATGGAGGAAGGAGCTCACTGGGCAAGGAATAACATTAAAGGAGGAGATGGGTGAGGAACTTGTTCTACTCTACATCACTTGGAGGACTCTGAATAGGCTGAGGGTCAGAGTCCTCAAATGTAATACCAACATGGTAAAGTAGGAGCTGGTGATGGACAACAACACATGGTGTGAATGTGGAGAGATATAGAACCCAGATCATTTGCTGGTCTGCTGGTTACTACCAGAAACATGTACTGACAAGAATTTAATTTTGGCCAACAACAAAGCCAAGGCAGTGGCTTCATTTTGGCAGTTTAAAGTCTGACTTAGACACAAAAGAAGAATAGTCCAGCAGGTCACCAAAGTTGCATTCAAGCACAAAGGAAGGACTGTTGCTTCTGATGCTCCCAGCAAATGATGCCTGGAAGTAAATGTTCTCAGCTGCCGTACCATGCAGACATGAAACAGCACAATGCCAGGCAGCTGGGTCTTCTCTCTTTGATGTCCTAGAAATCAGCCAAACAAGTCTCTCCAGGTGGCAAGATGAGAGTAGCTCCCTCTCTCTCTTTCCTGTGTCTGATTTCCAACCAGCTGCTTCTTCTTTCATATTTATTTATTTATTTATTTAAATTTGTTTATCACCCTCCTCAGCCTATTCAGGGTCCTCCAAGTGATGTAGGGGAGATTGAGATTCTCAACTATATCCTCCTTTAATGATGTTCCTTGTCCAGGGAGATCCTTCCTCCATCTTCTAATTTGGATTTGCTCTTGTGTACCCTCAAGAATGTTCTTGCCCTAAAGCAATTCCTGGATCTGTTTGCAGTGATCATAAAGCTCTTCCTGGATGTGAGTTGGTGGACTTGAGGCTCATATCTGTTTAGAGGATGTCAAGGGTCCTTCTATTGCTTAGTTCTCTCAGTGTCCACTGCTACTTCTCTCCTGATTTTAGGTGAAGCAATACCAACAAGAGGGTATATTCACAACTGGTGGTTAATGGACACACATCGATATATGTAGTTAAGAGCAAACTTATTCTTCAAGTGTGGATCAACGTGAGGCCAAACAAGGATCCCTTATGACCAGAAGGAAGGAGTCAATTACCTTTGGGGAGCACCAAAAGTTGCAGAAACACAAGGAAAGAAACCCTGGTTTTGAGGGTCACAACAATGATTCTCATTTTCTGAGGACCACAAGCAACTAGCAGATACTAAGCATGCTAGGTGGTTGGGGAATTTTGACTAATAATTTGGGAGTGAATTTCAGAAAAGCATTCATTCAGTGCAAAACCAAAGAAATGAATGAGGACGTTAGCAGTAATATTGCAAACACAAACTCTTTTTTTATTGTCACACAAACATATGACATAATTGAGTTATCCTCTGAGACTCTGTTCAGCCTAAATCAGGAGGCTAATGGCCTTTCAGAACACTGCTAGACTACAGTTCCCATTATGCTCCACTGTTAGCGCTGGTGGGAACAGTAACACCCCGAAACCTACCTGTTCTGCTATGCAGGGTGAGCCAAAATAATACAGTAAGTGAAAGGGGGGAAATTAAATACATGGTCTCAAAATAAATTTAGTGGTCCCCTTTTTCCTGAGGTGGATGAATGTTAGGTTCCAGGTAAGGGCTGTGAAACTTTTCCTGATTCAGTACTTGTTGACTAATTCCAACAGGTTGGGAGTGTCGTCTTTTTTAAGTGTCATAAAGGTTATCTGCTGCAAGGATCCACAACCAGGACGTGCCTTCTGAACCTGACGTGGAGCGGAGTGCAGCCAGAATGTATCCGTGAGTCTTGTGGTCTGGTTTTCCTAAGAAACTGAATGGCTCAGCTAGCCATGATGGGAGGGGTTCTCAACCTTTTTAAGCCGCGGTCTGGGTCATGCTCCCTCAGACAGTTATGTGGGCCAGACTGGTGGTTCCCCCACTGTAAACACTGCCATAAAACAGGCCTGTGGCTGTAATAAATGTACACACAATTATAGAGATCATAAATGCATTTAAAACAGCCATAAATGCATTTACCACAGCCGTAAATGTGTAAAAACATGTTTACAACAGCTGCAGGCGCGTTTACAATAACCGTGGATGCATTTATGGCTGTTTCTGCTGCTTCCGGCAGTGGCAGCTGCATCAGTGGGAGTGAGGGTGGTGGGCCACATGATATGTCACCACAGGCCGGATCCAGACCACAGGCCATAGGTTGAGCAACTCCTGCTTTATGGCATCCCCTGCATTAAACAACTGGCACTTAAAGATAATGCATGGAGAAAGGCTAGGGCCAGGTGTCTGCAGACATGTGCTACCTGGAAATCCTCAAGATTAACCTTTGAAACTTGGTAGAACTTGGGCTCCAACACCCTTCATTTATCTATTCTTCCCCAGTCAGAGGGGCGAGATGGACAGAAATCTATTCTAAACCACAGCTCCAAAAGTAGCATGTTGCTTTTCCTTAGCATAGTAAGTTGTGCTAGAGTAGACCCATGGGGTATTTAGTGAGTCTACTCTCCATAGGCTCCATTGATTGAAATGGGCCTACTCCAGCCATTATACCTAATGAAACCAACATTAAAGAAAGGCCAATTGAATCGATGGAAATTATGAAGGAAATGACTCACTGAATCTCTAATGACTCAGTAGGTCCACTCTAGAGCATCTTATGATACCAAGCAAAAGGATTCCAGACATAGATGTAGTTGGAAGTCATGTTGCTTTGGATTCACTCTCTGCTTTCAATCTAACTAATAAAAAGAGTTTGCTAAAGTAGGAATGGAACCACAGTGGCTTAGTGGTTAAGATGCTGAACTTGACAACTGAAAGGTTGGCAGGTCAGCAGTTTGAGACCCAAGTACTGCATGATGGAGTGAGCTCCCATCGTCTGCCCCAAGTCCAGCCAGCCTAAAGAAATTGCAAGTCGTTAAATAGGTACTGCTTTGGTGAGAAAGGTAGCAGTGCTCCATGCACTTTGGCAGCGAGTCATGCCTTCTGCATGACCATGGAAACATCTCCAGAAACAGACAGCTCTGGCCCCATGGCTGTAAACTGAGATGACCACACACACCCCTAGAGTCAGACACAACTGGTTTTTCAAGCAAGGGAGACCTTTACCTAAAGGGGACTGAATGGAGTCACCCAATGATCCTAGTTATGTCAAGAAAACATTCACTGGCCATTTGTAGATACAGATTAGATATTCTTGTCAACCCACATATTCTGTCACTGTCAACTTGTTTTATCAAGGTGTTCTCGCCTCCTTATTTCCAGCTCATAACTGTAAAGAGCCAGAGACCCCACCCCATGCCAATGTGGGTGCTCTGGACCTGCCTTCCCTGGGCTACACCTTGATCTACTCTTGCCAGAGTGGCTACTATCTCACCGGAGGATCAGAACACAGGACCTGTAAAGCAGACGGCAGTTGGACCGGGAAGCCTCCAATTTGCCTTGGTAAATATTTGGCAATGAGTTTGAGCCAAGTTTGCTCTTTTCATGCAAGCTGCCGTGCTATGGTGGACTGGCAGACCAGGGCAGTGATGGCTAACCTTGGCACTCCAGGTGCTCTTGGACTACAATTCCCAGAATGCTAAGTCAACACTCCTGCTGATCAAGGCTTTGGGGAATTGAAATCCAAGAACATCTGGAGTGCCAAGGTTACCCAATACTGGACCAGGGCATAGGTCTACAAATTTGCCTCTGCAAATGTTCTTCAACTTCAATTCCCAGAATACCAAGTCAGCACTCCTGCTGATCAGGGCTTCTGGGAATTGAAGTCCAAGAGCATCTGGAGTGCCAAAGTTGGCCATCACTGATCTAGGGCCAAGCTGCTTCTGTAGCAGAGGCCAGCTAGAGGCTTGCTGTAAGGAGCAAGGTGAGAAATCATTCTTGCTGTTCGTCCCTAAGACCAGGTATACAAAGCAACACAACCTTGGCATGGGAGTTCTTCATCTTTCATGACTAAGACCTAATTTTTTGATCAGCAATCCCAAAATCTTCTAGCCCCAGCAAGTAATCCGTAGAAATCCTGGGCAAACCTATATTCTCTATATTCAGCTGACCTCTTTCTTTAAAAAAAACCCCAAGTCTGCTAAGGTTGTTGTTTTTACATCTTGTGACATTATTTAATTATGCACTGTGAAAAGATTAATTTCCTAGTGTCTGCCCTGAAATACATTACAGAATGACATTCCTGCAACATTCAGTTCAAGTATTACAGAGAGAGAGAAACCTGCTCTCAATCTACTCCCTCCACAACATCCATAATTTTATACATCTCTACTAAGAAAGGAGTCGACTGCAGTGGCTTAGTGGTTAAGAAGCTGAACTTGATGACTGGAAGGTCAGCAGTTCAAGACTTGAGTACAGCAGGATGGAGTGAGCTCCCATCTCTGTCCCTGGTCCTGCCAACCTAGCAGTTTGGAAGCAAGAAATTGCAAGTAGATAAATAGGAACCACTTCAGTAGGAAGGTAAACCGCATTCCGTGCACTCCAGTGTCTAGTCATGCCTGCCAGACGTCCACAGAGACATCTGCAAACACAGACAGTGCCGGCTTTTGGGGTATAAACAGAGATGAGCACTGAACTCTAGAGTCGGATATGACTGGCTTTCAAGCAAGGGCGACCTACTAAGAAAACCCTATGGACCTTAGGGTCATTCCAGATTTATTTATTTATTTTATTCAATTTGTACAGCCACCCCAATCGACATGTGACCTAATACTATTGGCAAAACGGATGATGTCTTGAATCCCTGTGCTCTCTCACTGTGATTTCCACCTTCACCCCATGTAAAAAAAAATTGGTTAAGCAGAGGAAAGATGGAATTGGTGTCTCCTGCCATTGAAAGCCCCATTTATGGAAGCATTCTTGGCCTTCTTTTTGGAGAAAACATTCTCATCCTCTCACACCCCACATATTACAATAGATCTGCCCATCATATTGCTCGGATGTTAACGCTTGCTGGTTCTTCACGTGGTTTTTTTCAGCGGACATCCGCCCGAGTGGGAGACCAGCAGGCACTGGAAGGGACCCACATCTTCCGAAACTATCAGGTACTGGTTTATTACTACCTCTCGATACTATACTCCAGGGGTGCCCAAACGTTTCAGGCTGCAGGCCGGTCATGTGGTTCAGTGGGCCAGTCATGTGATTCAGCGGGCCAATCATGTGGTTCCTCTCACCGGAAGCAGAAGTAAAGCATGCTTTGAAATCTGTTTTGCAACAGGATGAGATAGATTTTAAGCTGCCATTTTCTCTGCTTAAACCCCACACTATGGCCCACAGGCCAGATTCACCCCGGCCCACATCACCCCTCATCACTCTCAGAAGTGGAAGTAAAACACGCTGGATCTGGTCTGTGGGCTGTAGTTTGGGCACCCCTGCTATATTGAATAACAAGGATCCAGTATGGAGATGATACCTTATGTACATACCAGTAAATCCTTTTTAAAAACTAGGTTTCAGTGCCTGCCAGTTTATGCAATTTCATTCCGTCAACTTAATATCAAAACTCGTATCTTACATTGCCTAGAAATCCTCCATAACTGACAATTCTCTGTAACTTACTTTTAGCATTGCCCATCACAACTAGAATGGGCCCATTTGAAGCAATGGAATCTATGAGCCAATTAACTCAACAAAACCTAATGATTCAATGAGCCTACTCTAGTACCAGAGTGAAGATGACACACATCTGGCAATGTGAACAGTGTCCATGCCACCACTATAGCAAGTTTAGGGACGAACAATAATTTTGTCAGATTTGTTTGTCTTCTGGGAAAATAGCCTTTTTGGCCACCACTCTCTCTCTCTCTCTCTCTCTCTCACACACACACACACACACACACACACACACACACACACACACACACACACACACACACACACACACACACACACTCACACACACTCACTCACTCACTCACTCACACACACACACACAAGTGACTTCGAAAAGAAATGTCTTGCTTTGAGAATATGCATGTTGGTGAGGCAGACGGGGCGTTTCAGAGAATTAAAATGCATGCAAAGTGACGCACACATCTAGACGCCAACAGCTGAAATAGAAAGAACTGGTAAAATATGCATAAATGCACTTCTGTCAGTGTGAGGGGGAATGCACAAATTAAAGGCAATGCATAAATGAAAGTACACTTTAGAAGCACCTTAAAATTTGCACACATTTACATGAGAAAAGAAAGTGAAGTGTCATAACTGAGGACAAAATGGGGACTGGAAGGAAGCAAAGGTGAGAACAAGAGAAGTGAACTGAAAAGGGAACCCGAAGATGTTCGGGTTCTTGAGCCAGGGAGCAACAGAGGAGGTTATGTACATCAGGAATGGCCAACCTTGGTGCTCCAGGTGTTCTTGAACTTCAATTCCCAGAAGCCCTTATCAGTAGGTGTGCTGACTTGAGCTTCTGGGAAATGAAGTCCAAGAACACCTGGAGCACCAACGTTGGCCAGCCCTGATGTACGTGGTGTAGGGGTTGTCCCCCATCAGACTTGAGGCCTATCCCAAATACAGACGTCCTCTCCTAGGTCCAGGGACTTTGGTGGCTTAGTGGTTAAGACACTGAACTTAATGACCAGAATGTCAGCAGGTCAGCAGTTCGAGACCTGAGTGTCATGCAATGGAGTGAACTCCTGTCATCTGTCCCAGATCCTGCCAACCTAGCAATTCTAAAGCCATCTGTTAGATCTGGTTTCATTCGAATCCCTCCATTGAGCCCCTTCCAACTCAGTGAGTCTAGGATGCTAGAGAGATATCTGGAAGAAAGGTAGGAATTAAAAATAAGGTCATACATTTGTAATGGTATAGAAAATTGTTCATAAGAAGACCTATTAGAGAATTTCTCATAATAATGACTCAATGATATAATTATTAACTGAAAAAAATAGATGGGAGGAGCTTGATAAAAGCGAGGCATGTTTAAAAGAGTCTGATGAATCTGATTAGAGAATGGAAGTGAATGCTTCTCAATGACTTTTTTCTTTTTAAATTATTATTAATAAAAATTATAAATAAAAAAGGATGCCCCCTGAGGTTGGTTACTGTATCTTTCTAGGCAGGAGGGCTGGCCCTAATTTGCTCAAGGGGAAAGGATGGGTAGCAGACAGTTTCCAAATAATCAATTAGTCAAGATCCCAAAATTCCACTGTGATTTTGATTTTAAACCTAACTTTGATCTGAATAAGGATGTGACCTTAAGAAGGATAAACTGCATTTTCAGTGAACTCCTGTCTCCCCGGCCATTTGTCCCCCACCCTGTTTTGCTTTATCTTGCCCCTAGTTCCAGCTGATGTCTTTGCAAAGAACTCCTTCTGGAAAGGGTCTTATGAGTACATGGGCAAGAAGCAACCAGCCATGCTCTCCATCACCAGTTTTGACCCAGTCACCAATAAAGTCAACGCCACCCTGATCGACCACAGCGGCGTGGAGTTACAAGTGTCTGGTAAGGCTGCCAACCACTCCATCTTCTAAGGGTCATCACTGTGAGGAAAGGAATTTTGGTGGGAAATGTGCAAAACAATGTCCTATTCCAGGGGTACTTCTGCTTCCAGGAGCAACAAGGGCTTTGTGGGTCGGATGAATTGGCATCAGGGGCTGCATCCAGCCCCAAAGCTGTAGTTACCAGCCCCCTGAACTACATGACCCAGAAAGTCTGGACACCCCTCTCCTATACACATCAACAGCACATCTGTATATCTTCTACGTACACCACCAGATCTAAGGAACTGTCTGCCTCAACTTGTCCAGATGTTAAGCTCATTATAAAAGACCCTCTTGGGAGTGCCAACATCTGCAAAGGACCAACAACTGCAAGAGACGACTTTTTCCAACATAGGTTGCAGTCCATAGAATGCACTTGTTTTGGAAAAAGCATCAAGACGTCTATTTTTCTTTCTTTTCCATGTCCTGATCAGATCCTGGACTGCCAAAATGAAGTCACTTTCTTCGCTTTGTTGTTGCCCAGATGCAAGTCCTCATTGGTGCATGTCTCTGGCAGCAATTGGCAAACCAGCAAATGGGCCAGACTCTGTGTCTCTCCACATTCACACCGTGTGCTGTTGTCTACCAGCAGTCCCCACTTGAGCATGTTGGTCTTGCATTTAGGGACTTCAACCCTCAGACTATTCAGGGTCCTCCAGATGATGTAGGGGAGATTGAGATCTTTGGCTATATCCTCTTTTAATGATGTTCCTTGCCTAGTGAGCTCTTTCCTCCATCTTCCAATTTGGTTTTACTCTTGTGTGCCCTCAAGGATGTTTGTTCTTGCCATGAAGCTCTTCCTGGCTCTGAGCCAGCAGACTTGAGGCTCACATCCATACAGAGGATGTCTAGGGTCCTTCTCTTGCTTAGTTCTCTCTGCATCTGCTGCCTCTTCTCTCCTGACCTTAGGTGGAGCAATACCAACAAGGGAGTATATCTTCTCAACTGGTGTAGGTTTAAGGCATCCTGTCACTATCTGCATAGCTTCATTAACAGCAATGTCAACTTCTTGTGTGTGTGTGGATGCATTCCATACTAAAGCAGCATACTCTTCTGCAGAGAAGCTCAGGGCCAAAGCTAATGTGCGTAGTGTGGATGGTTGAGTTCGCCATGTATAGTTTGTGATTTTCCAGTGTAGTGTTTGATAGTTTTCAGGTGGGGCTTAGGAAACACAGGTCCAAATCTTTATTTGACTACAGAAACTCATAAAGGTTTGGGTCTAGGGTTGGTCATGATAAACCACTCCTTGAACATTTCATATACTGTGAAATCTACAAGGGTCACCATAACATGAAGGTGACCAAGCAGCACAGAACAACAGTTTGATTTGTTTTTGTATGTTCAACTATTTGTAGACAGAGCATCTTCTATAGTCCAACTCTCAAACTGTGATTTTAAAAAAAATATGTCTTCGCCAAATTTTGGAAGGCCCAAACCTCTCACTTGCCTTCTCTTTACAGGTATTTACGAAAGAGAAGATGTACATCTCCTTTTGCAAGTGTACCAGATTACAGGCCCGACGGAGATTTTCATGAACAAATTCAAGAATGATATATGGGCTTTAGATGGACATGTAAGTGGCCGGGCCAAAGTGGGGCATTGATCTTTTCTTTTAGTCCACCAAGCTGGGGGGAGGGAGGCATTTTGAGATTCTAGTCATACTCAATTTCAGAGAT
Organism: Furcifer pardalis; assembly: GCA_030440675.1. Lineage (NCBI taxonomy): Eukaryota > Metazoa > Chordata > Lepidosauria > Squamata > Chamaeleonidae > Furcifer > Furcifer pardalis. Next base: position 299,867,294 of record CP126890.1, on the reverse strand, counting down.
GTTCCTAAGGGTCTTGCACTCAGGGTGACCAAAGATTTTGGCCTATTTTTGTTTAACACTATTCCTGCCAGTAATTCAACTATTAAGAGAGGCATGATTTTGGGGGAAATCAAAGAGAATGAAAACAGAATTGAATGAAAGAAATTGCCAAAATTCATTTGCTATTTTTTTTTTTTTGGGGGGGGGGGACAATGTACTGTATTTTTAAAAGACATACTGCAACTTATTTAAAAGCTGAATCACTGATCCTGGATTGTTCCGAGAATGGCAAGACATATTTTAATGGGATATTATTATTATTATTATTATTTTTTGGGGGGGAGTACTGGTAAACATCATTTTCAGTTTCTCCTCAAATCTACACCATTCCCAAAGCCCAAAATCTTCACACAGTCTGAAACACTGTGATGAGTTTTCTTTAATCCGCCTAACTCTAGGTTGCCCCGGAGTCATCGAGTGGGACTTTTGTGTACCAAGGTTTTGTACGTGGCAATGGTTTCGGCCAGTTTGGCCTTCAACGGCAAGGTAAGCTCTGCTGTTTTCAAGCTGAAAGCCTCTCTTTTCCGAGAGTGCCTCTTGACTGCTCAAAAGATTTGGGGTTTCAGTTGGGTGCATTAGAAATTACTCTGCCTTGAAAGGATTTTTGCTGGAGAAACTCCGCTCAGGGGACGGCCGGATGAGGCTCCTTTCACATCCCCAAGATATGTCATGCAGCACTTGGGTATCGAACCCTGACCTTCCAGTCTCAGCATCTTAACCCGTGACTCAGCAGTTAAGAAGCTTGCCTTGTTAGCTGGAAGGCTAGAACGTCGGCAGTTCAAGACCCAGATACTTCATGGCGGATTGAGCTCCAGTCTCTGTCCCTGCTCTTGGGGACATGAAAGGAGCCTCATTTGGGCGTTCCCTGAGTTGAGTTTCTCCAGCAAAAATCTTTTCAACCTAGAATAATTTCTGACAAGAAATTATTATTATTAGTTGAATGTGTTTGAAATCAGTGGAAGGTTGTGTGGAACTGGTCCTTGGTTTCTACATCCTGAGAAGAAACTTGACCAGAACAGGGTGTTTTTTAACCCTACAGTTGCCACAGCTAAGCAAACTCCTGATTTCCCCATCCCCCTACATTCCCATGTTAAACTTTTCTCTCTCTTTTATTTAATTTATCCATGCCATGGCCAGCCTCCCTTCCAAATGGGCAAATATATTGCTGCCACAATCAGTTTACCTCCTCCTCCTTTGCAGAGCAACCTGGGCTCAGCCCCTGTTGCCATTGTTCCACATCCAGCACATGATAATCATTATTTGTTAACTGGCAGACCTGAGTGCAGCATGACAGAGTGAGCACCCGTCGTCTGTCCCAGGTCCTGCCATCCTAGCTGGTTGAAAGCAAGAAATTGCAAGAACTGTAGATAAATAGGTCCAGGGCCATAGCCAGTGTTCTAGATTTGGGGGGTGGGGGTGAAATTTTTTTCAGGAGGGGCAACAATGTCACACATACATATAGAACATTGGCATACCAGGGTGAGTTGGGGGGTCTGTTAGCTCAGGAGGGGTCTTTTCCCCAGCTCCCCTCTAGCCACTCAGTCTTGCCGGGATTCAGCTGCAGCCCGTTGTCCCCCATCCAGACCCTAAACGCCTTCAGGCAACTGGTCAGGACCTTGACGGCATCACTGGGATCACCACAGGCAGAGATATACAACTGAGTGTCATAAGCATACTGATGATATCTCACCCTGTGAGATCGGATGGCCTCACCAAGCAGTTTCATGTAGACGTTAAAGAGTAGCGATGAGAGGACCGAGCCCTGTGGCAGCCGACACGTGAGATGCCTCGGACTTGACCCCGCAACCCACACTCACACATAAATAGGTACCACTTCAGCAGGAAAGGTAACAGTGTTCCGTGTGCCACAGAAATCTCTCCAGATTCAGACAGCGGTGGCTCTTTGACTATAAACAGAGATGAGTGCAGTCCCTTACTGTTGAACACGACTGGCTTTTGAGCAAGGATGATCCTGACCCTTATCTTACTGTTACACCATCTCTTTTACCATGACAGCTGACCACTGAACTGTTATAACACTAGAACAGTAAGAAAGGGAAACATTTTCAGCCTGTGGGGAATTCTGTAACATTTATGTGGCAAGGGGCACAATTTACAACGTGCTCTGACACACACATGCACCCAGAAGAAAATGGTGGTTTAGGAATCAGTACAAAATAAATAATCCCTGCCAGTTTGTTTAAAGTAAACTGCATTTTGGCAAGATAATACACACCCCAGCTGTGTGTCGTATATTCCTCTGTTTTTGAATCGATTCAGGACCTGACAAAACTGACGCAAACATAAAACCTTTTGTAAATCAAGACACACTCTTATTTACGTCAACTGAGCTAGCAGTATTTATGTAATTCATGTACAGCAAGTGACAGTCAGGAGATTTTCCAGCTTAAGTAGAAATATATATGCAGCATCAGATGTCATTTGATTTTTGTATTTCCGAGTGATTAGTAGAGGAAGTCTAAATTAAGATAAACCTGAATGCTTTTCCTTCTTTGTCAACCCTTGCTTAATTGGTTAATTTCCATATTACTGTACACTCCAACATCTTATCTTCATTTTCTCCTAGAAAAAGACTGTAGTTATATATCAGAGTTTTCCATATAAATTATGCAAAATATGAACAGATGTGCATAATAGCTTTTATTTAGTTTGTTTCTTTTTAAAAAAATAAATTTTACTTAGCCTATTCTTGTTTACAAATAATACAGAAGTGTGTGTGAGAGAGAAGGGGGGTGGGGGACAAGGAACAATACAAGCCATTGAAGACCTGGATGACGTACTAGGAATTATATTCAATTACATCTCAAGCTGATTTCACCAAGCACCATGAAACCAGTCATTATCATTACAACCGTAAGTGCTACAAGCGTAGCAAAAGAAAAGGAAATATGAATAGTGTGATCCATAGAAAGCTAAAATCTATATCTAATGCTACAAGTTGTTCTTTCCTCTACGTAACATGTATGCATGCACAAGTCCACACAGACACACACAAATCACATCAGTCATAACATTGTTAGCATTCTCTGTCTACAGCAGGGATTTCCGACCTAAGGCCCGTGGGCTGGATACAGCCCCCAACACCATTTCATGTGTCCCCACCCCCACCCCTCCAGCAGCATTCAAGAAACAAAATGACTGCTCCTTTGAAGCTGTTGAGACAAAATGGCCATCCCCATCGTGCAGGCAGGGCAAAATGGCCACCCAGCCCTCAAAGCTGACTGACAGAGCATGACCCGGGCCCCAGATTGAAAAGGTTGGGAACCCCTGGTCTACAGAATGTAAGGGATAGTATAGTGCAAAAGTCTTAGGCCACCACCAACTGGTTTGTGGGGAAATCAAGGAGTGATGGGGGGGGCATAACTTAGCAACCTAGACCAGGGGTGGCCAACCTTGGTGCTCCAGGTATTCTTGATCTTCAATTACCAGAGGTCCATGTCAGCACAGTTGCTGATCAGGGTTTTGGAGGGAATTGAAGTTCAAGGACACCTGGAGAGCACCAAGGTTGGCCACCCCGACCTAGACACCCCAACATTGGAGAGTGTCTCTCTTCTCGATCCTCTCCAGATTTGGTAAAGTTTGGAGTTAGGGGTTTTGTATGGCACTGACATATTTAATGGGTAAGGGATGAGGGACAGGGCTTCGAGACTTATATAGCCCACAGCTCTTCTCTTCCCTGGCAAAACATGATGGAAGTGATCAAAAGGTGGTCCTTTCCATTCCAGACAGCAGCATCATTGAACGAGATCCTGAGTCAATGGGACATCCTTTTGCGTCCAACAGCAGTTCCGTGGCAGCCGCCATTCTCGTGCCTTTCATCGCCCTGATTATTGCAGGGTTTGTGCTCTATCTCTACAAGCACAGGTGGGTCTTTGGAACGGGAAATTGGGGGAAGCAAGAAAAGGTTGGATCTGAATTGTCCATTCCAACTAGAGCAGATAGTTTTAATTAATTGGACTTAGTAAAGCAAGCAAATCCCATTGGGCAGATTCCTACTTGTGGTAGACCCACCGAATCAACTGAATGGTAAATCAATACTTATGTGAACCCCATCAGTTCAGTGGGTCTACTCTGGAGGAGACTATCAGTAGGATTCTGGCCACTGATTCAATGGGTGAAATCATGCATCTTAGTGTAGTAAGTAGGGGCTGTGGTGGCTCAGTGGTTAAGAAACTCGCCTTGTTAGCTGGAAGGCTGGCAAATTGGCAATTCGAGACCCAAGTACTGCATGATGGTTTGAGCACCCGTCTCTGTCCCAGCTCTTGGGGACATGAAATGAACCTCATTTGGGCGTTCCATGAACAGAGTGTCTTCTGCAAAAATCCTTCCAAACCAGAATAATTTCTGATGGAAAATTATTATAGTGTAGTAAGTCACACCAGAGGAGGTCCACTGAATGGGTGGGGATTTGGTAAATTGACTCCTCCATAAGTTCCATTGATTCAAATGGGCTTACTCTAACTCTGATTCGCTACGCTAAAGCACATTTCAATTAGAGTAGAACCATTTGAATCAATGGCACTTGCATAGGCAATGACTCACCAAATCCCTGCTAATTCAATGGGTTCCCAGGGTGCCAGGCTGAGGAAAGGAGATAAAAGCTTTCCTTGTAAAAAAAAATTGATATATTTATTAAATGTAGAAGTGGAAAAAAACCTCAAATTTTATTACAGCAGCCTAGTAGGACATTTATAAGGCAAGATATATTTCCTACTCTACCTAGTTAAAGGAAGGACAAATTGCTGAGCTTTTCTATGAACTTACCCATTTTGTATCTCTTGAGATAAAAATAGATATGTTCATCGTAAACTGTAAACCCCAGCAATTTCTGTTTTCCACCCCGGCGCCTACATGTTCTAATGTACCAGTAGGGGGAAAAAGACTGTCAGAGAGGGATTTCAAAGGACATGAGTGGCCAAGAAGATAATGTCAGAACTTCGTGTTGGATGCAGAGATTAAAGTCTCAGCAGGGATCATTTCCTCAGGGGTGGGAAATTATCTTGCAACACGTTGCAACAGCCGTGCAGATCAGTCTGTCTCCTTCAGTGTGGGGAAAGGTGTCGGTCTGTGGTAGCCAGTGAGTTGCCTCAAGAAATTGAACAGTGATGGTGAACCTTGGCACTCCGGCTGTTCTTGGATTTCAATTCCCAGAAGCCCAGGTTCTTGTGAATCCACACAAATGGGTTTACTGCACATTTGTGTGGGTATGTTTTTGAGTTTTTATGGTAGTGTTAATGCATTTTTTTTTACTGTATGTTTGAATTTGCACCACCACAGTTTTGGGACCCTTGGGGTCATCGACCTGGGTATAAATTGAGTCCCCTTTTTTGGAGGGGAGGAGGGCTAAAAAACTAGACTTATACTCAAGTATATAGGTACTCTTAGGGAAAGGGGGCACACCTCACTAGTTGAAATTACCAGCAAAGGATGTAGCTCATCCCGTTGTATTATAAGAACACTTGTGGAGAGGCTAATCAAAGTCAGGATCATTGCAGACAAAGTGGGAAAGGTTTATGGTTCCACACTTTAAAGCAAAAGCCATCCTCTCCCTGCTGTAACAGTAAAAAAAAAACCCCATCAATTCCTGTAGGTACTTGAGGAGAACTAGAAGGATTCAGGTCGAAATCAGATGAGAGGTTAGCAAATTCTCCCTCAGCCACATTATGGTCGAAAATCCATACCAACTAGCTTCAGGCACTCAAATGTAAAATTGTGAAACAAAGGGACCTTTAGAAGGACACAAAATTAAATAAAAAATGTTCTTGAGCCTGAAAGATGATTTTGGCCCACTCATAAACTATAAAAGGACACAGGGTTGCTCAACCGTTAGTAATTCTGTCTGGCATTACCCTCTTTTCTGAGGGAGACCAGATGTTCTTAAGTGTTTTCTCTGATGTCTTCCTGTCTTTGTCATCCCGATGTGGTTCAGAAGGAGACCGAAGGTGCCATTCAATGGTTACGCTGGCCATGAAAACACCCACGTCCGGGGAACTTTTGAAAACCCAATGTATGACCGCAATTTGCAGCCAACAGATATCATGGCCAACGAGGCAGAGTTTACAATCAGCACCGTGTGTACTGCAGTATAGCACTTACAATCCTGCACAGTAAGTACTATCAGCCTTGCTTCCTCACTACTCCCACACCCCGGTTGTTATTAATCTTCTCATTTATCTGGTGTTTTAGTTTCAGAAATCTGTTCTTCACATTTCCTTACTGGGTCCATCTCACTCTGTGTGTAGTTGCCCAGTTGAGTTGAGTTGAGTTCAGTTCAGTTCAGTTCAGTTCAGTTGAGACAGTTGTGGGATTAAAAAAAAATACTACCTACTCTGTGGGCATGGTATGGTGGGTGTGGCCAGGGGAAAACCCTGCATTGCACCTGAATTAGGACTACTTTATTTCAAAACTTGGATGGGCAGGGCCAGCTGGAATTTCTGCTACCGGTTTTAGTGAGCTGTGGTGAACCCACTGAATCCCACCACTGGGTTGAGATCAACTATAGCTGTCATGGCTCCCTCTTACAGAATTTTGTGGCTTGTGGAGGGGCTCAGAAATCTCTTCCTGAGATTTAGGCAATGAAATTTTTAAGCTGACCAACTGTACTTTTTTTTAAAAAATGGCCCCTTCTCAGTTGTGTTGATAACAATGTTTAGCAGCTGCTGAAATCCATTTCAAGGACATCTGCCAGACACACCTGTGGGGAAAACTTGACAGATGTTGCACCATGTTTGACACTACGGTACTATTTGGGAATTTTTGGATTAGTTTCAGCAACACAAAGACTTTTCCTGTCACCTCCAATTTTTTTCCCATGCCAGAGAAATTTGACAAGCCACAGCTGTTGATGGTTTGACTGCTGGTCTGTTTTCTGGCACGGATTCCACACTGACCATTTAGAGGGGGGAGAGAATCTGTGCAGCTCTGAAGGATAAGCTCTGGATGTAATAAGTTCTCATCATTTTTGTCTTCTGTTGGAAAATGTACAACTGTACCCCTTCTGCTCCTGCTTCATTCACCTGGATGAGTAATCATACTTCTTGTCTGAATATCTCTGCTGTAGGGGAATGGGGGTTATTGAGACATTACAATACAAATGATGCATTGCCATGTTTGTGGCAAGATGCAACGCTGTGTGCGTGAGAGGTTGCACTACAACAGTGAGTCCAGGTTTTTAGGAAGGTGTCCCTCATGAGGGTTGTATGAAGAATAAATTCTCCCCACAGCCAGTGGGCCTGTATTAGTACATCCTCATTCGTCTTCAAATGTCATATCCGATTCTGGGTGATCATCATGGTGATCAGACATGAAGATTGTCCTAGAGACAATATAATGCAGTGGCCTTCCATTTGCCTTCTGCATCGCAACATGGCCCTCGTTCCACTCATCCAGTTTTACAAGTCACTTTCTGGTCCTGAGCTCTTTTGGCACACAAAGTCTTCATCAGCCCCAGCCCCAATATTGGTGAAGCTTCTGCCCTCCATCAAGATGGATTCAAGTGGGATTTAATCCACTTGAGGACTATCACCCTTCCCTGTGGACTTCCCCACCCAAGGCCATAGTCGTCAGGGTTGTCAGGTTAGTTAACCACCGCTTGATGATCAGAGCTGAGTCACTGGCAGTATAGTCTACTCTATTGCCATAGCAGGATAACCTGGCCAGACTGGGGTATCCCCATTGTTGTTTTAAATAGCGTTTCCCTCTTTTCAAGAAAGAAAAAAAAACGATCATGGCATCCAGCCCCATCACTCTCTTGCAAATAGCATGGGAAGAAATGGAAGCAGTGACAGACTAATTTACCTTCTTGGGATCTAAGATCACTGCAGACAGCGACAGCAGTCATGAAATAAAAAGACGCTTATTCCTAGGGAGGCAAGCTACGTCAAACCTAGGCAGCATAATAAAAAGCAGAGACATCACCCTGCTGACAAAAGTCCACATAGTTAAAGCGATGGTCTTCCCAGTAGTAATGTTTGGTTGTGAGAGCTGGACCCTAAGGAAGGTTGAAGGCAGAAGAATAGACCCTTTCGAACTGTGGTGCTGAAGGAGACTCTTGAGAGTCCCCTGGACTGCAAGGAGATCAAATCAGTCAGTCTTAAAGGAAATCAACCCTGACTGCTCCTTGGAAGGACAAATAATGAAACTGACGCTCAAGTACTTTGGCCACCAAAAGAGAAGAAAGGACTCACTTGAGAAGACCCTGGTGCTGGGAAAGATCAAAGGCAAAAGGAGAAGGGGTGGCAGAGGCTGAGATGGCTAGATGGCATTGTTGATGCAGTGGGCATAGATCTGAGTGGTCTATGGAGGAAGGCGGATGACAGAGGAGCCTGGCATGCTGTGGTCAATGGGGTCACAAAGGGCGGGACTCAACTGTGCGGTTGAACAACAAAATGTTCCCTCTTTCCTTGTCTCTCACTTTTACAGTTCTTTTACCAACATAACAAGGTGCATGTCAAGATGGCAAATGACACAGAGTCAGCTAAAGGCATGATAGGGACCCTTGGGATGGGGTCAGTGGTCTGATTCAGCAGCTTTGCCCCAGCTCGCCAGAACCGGTAGCAGAAATTCTGGCTGGCCCATCCAAGTTTTGAAATAATGCAGGGCTTTCCCTCTGGCCACGCCCACCATACCACGCCCACAGAGTAGGTAGTAAAAAACCTGAATCCCACCACTTGATGGGGCGTGCCTGCCTAGGGAATAAAAGGACAACAAAATACACAGCAGTTTGGAAATTGCTGTGTTTTGTAGAGAGAAATAGAAAATGCACAGAAACGGGATTGGACAAAACTATTAAAATAAAGTGGATTAATTCAACCCAGATGAAGACACTTGGACTTCTTCCGTACAAAACATCTTCAGACACTACATGTAGCCCTGTCCCTTCCAAGGAATACATAGTGGTTTCGTATATTGCTTAGCTTTTATTTCTAGAAGTGCATTAAATTGGTATTTGCTTCTACAGTTTTTCTTAGCTGCCCTAAGGAGATCTCCTTTTTCAGGAGAGAAGGTCAGAATAATAAATATTTTTCATAAATCAAAACCCTGCAGGAGGTAGGTAATGTGATAGTTAATGGTCTGGTAAACCAAAGCGAACTCTTAAGAGCCCTGGTGGCACAGTGGTTAAACAGCTGTCCAGCAGCCAAAATGTTGTGAGTTCAATCCTGATGGGGATCTAGGTTGACTCAGGCTTCCATCCTTCCAAGGTTGGTAGAATGAGGACCAAGCATGTTGGAGGCAAAATGCTAATTACTTTGTGAACCACCCAGAGAGTGCACTGAACACTATTGGGTGGTATAGAAGTTGGATTGCTGATTGTTATTCTTGTGTGAAGATGGTTTTCTTTGGGGTTCTCCTTCCTTTTCCGTCTCTATCTAGCTTTCCTCCTCTCCCTCGCTGACTCCTGATCTCTCTTCCTCTGCAGTTTGCTCCAGGGACAAGAGCCTCACCAGTGCCCAAAGTTCCTCCTGGTTCATCTTTGCCCATGGTCATTCTTCCTTGCGATGTTGCGGAAGTGGAGTTGATATGGTGCCTTTGAGTTGACCCCAGGAGAGAGGAAGGAAGGAAGGCTGCCTTGCTGTCGATCACTCTACATCTTCATCGCCCATCTGTTCTGCCCTGCAGCTGATAATCAAACCAACCAAAGCATCCACACCAGCCCTTGTGTTGGGAGCGTGGGGAGTGAACCAACCCTTTCCCCTACCACCACTACGACCATCACTTCTCCGCCATTTTCTAGCAGATCCTGACCAACTTTAGAACTTGGCGACTCCTGCTCAGCAACCGGTAGTTGCCCCGTCACTCATTTCTAGCAAATTATTGCCTTTTTTTAGAGGGACAGCACCTCATGACAACCTAATAAGTCTAGTGATGTTCATACTCACATTTCTGGAGGCAGTGGCCATGTTGCAGTGGAGAAGATCTCATGGATGTCAAGAACTTGAGACAAAGCACTCATGATGCTCAACTAAAACAGCAGGTTCATCAAATAGAGGGAAATGTTGCCTAACAAGTTTCCGGCCTCTCCTTCCCCCTTAATGTATTCCATGGCAATGTCTTGCTCCAAGAACCTATGGTGTCTACAAAACCCTGACCTTCTTTTCCCCCACCAACCCGTTTAAATAGCTTTCTCCCATCATCATCACCCTACATTTTTAGTCTCCCCTAAGGTTGAATTATCTTCCTTGTTTTCCCCCAGTTCCAACCAGCCAATGCAAAAATCCTCTTTCCTGTCATTGTTCTTCGCCTGTGTTGTTGTTCAGTCGCATAGTCAAGTCCGACCCTTTGCGACCCTTTACCTTTAATAGCTTTGAAAATATCTCAAGGAAATTATAGAATCACTGGGTTGGAAGGGGGCTTTTAGGCCAATGAGTTCAACCCTCTGCCCAATGCAGGAATCCAAATCAAAGCAGATATGACAGATGGTTGTCCATTTCTCTCTTGAATACTTCGAGTGTTGGAGCACTCACCACATCTCAAAGCAGTTGGTCCCACTGTTGTACTGCTCTAACAGTTAAGAAGTTCTTCCTAATATTCAGACTATATCTAGCTTTCTTTAGTTTGAGCCCATTATTACGTTTCCTGCACTCAGAGATGATGGAGAACAGATCCTTCCCTTCCTCTTTATGATTATCCTTTAGATATTTGAAGAGTGCTATCATCATATCCCTTCTCAGTCACCTTTTCTCAAGGCTAACCATGCTCAGTTTCTTCAATCTTTCCTCATATGCCTTGGTTTTCAGTCCTCTGACCATCCTTGTTGCTCTTCACTCTACCTGCTCTAGTGGGGTCTTTTCCAACCTTAAGCCAGAATTGTAACTCTAAACAGCAGAAGCCACATCTCAGAACTTAGCTGAGGTTACCCAAACCATGGCGCTGTCTCTTGGGTCCTAGTTAAAAAGCCCCACTCGCCCTTTACCCAACAGGCAATTAGTCTCATTAGTGTCAGGAGGGAGAGGGGAGGGGGTCCAAGGCCTCAACTGAAGGTTGACTTCTCCTTCCTTCTAGGAATAAACAAAATGGCTGCTCATTTGAAGCTGTTGGGACAAAATGATGCCTCAAAATGGCCACACACATCTATCATGTAGATAGGACAAAATGGCCACCCAGCCTGTCTGAGGGAGCATGACCCGGCCCACAGCATGAAAAGGTGGAGAACCCCTGGGCTAAAGCATGGTAGGATGGGAAAGCAAATGCTTCCTTTGTCCAACCAAATTTGTTCATCCCTGCAGTTTTCCCAGACCTTAATAACACAAACACTTCTGCATCACCACCGATACAGTGTTGAATGAAGAGAGCAGATGCAAGATCCTCTCCAAGGCAAAGTGAAGAATCCCCCTTAAGTAATATTAAATATTCAATTCAATTCAATTTAATATTGTGGCACTAAAGAAACACTTACCAAAGAAATAACTACTTTCCCCAGTAACTCCAGATGTTTTGCTCTCATGAGCTTCCGTTCATTCCAAGACTTTTCCACATCACCAACTGACGATTATTCAAACATTTTTCTACTAGAAGAAGAATATAGTTTCAATAATATGAATTCTCAAGGCTGAATCCAGTCATTAGACCTAGAACAGACAATCTCAAACATTCGCTACCTGGTAAAACAAGATTTACAATCCCTTGAAATCAATGGATTTACTCTAGTTGAGAACAGCAGTTACGCTTAACTCTCGGGTAGCTGTTTAGAAGTGCATTGTGTACAACGTACAAGCTGCAGCATTTCAAGTACGTTGTAGTGCTTAAAACTGAAATAGAGAAGGTTATAATGAAATACTATAACAAATCTGAACTAAAGAGCCTCTTAAACAGTCTCACCCATTCAGACCATCACAAATATAGGAAACAACATCTCATTTACAGAACAATAAAGCCGCTTTTAGCTAAGCTGTTTTCAGACCAGAGATGGCAGACAGAATACATTCACATTTCATAATAATAGCTCTGGCTATTATTCACCATCACTGATCTTTAATGTGTCTGTCATACAGAACTCCCAGAATGGAGAATGATAGGATTTTTTAATATTATACATCTGAAAAATCTCATCTCTAGTTACCACAGCTGAAACTTCCTGGGTAGCTTCGGAAAAGCAAAACCATTGTGTAGAACAGTGGTTCCCAATGTGCAGCACAGGCCCCACAGGGGGACTTTAATCCCCAGAAGCCTAAATCAGTACTTTGGCTGATCAGTGTTTTGGGGAATTGACTTGGACCTCTGGGAATTGAAGTAAAAACACCAAAGGTTAGGAAACACTGGTGTGGAGCAAAGAAACTATTCAGCCCTTTGCATGACCTGATGTTGGGAAAGCAAAGCCAGAAAAAATAACAAGCATGCCCTATTTCTTACAAACACTTAATGCACCAAAGGATAAGAATAAGTAGATTGGGATTATCATCCTATATATCTTTGCCTTTGGGTGTGTAATTATGTTTATCTGCACGCCCGCCAACAAAAAATTGACTCGGATGTTGCACATTCAGCTTAAATCAGAAAAAAAATGTGGACCAAATTCCTAGAAAATAAAATAGGTACCATTTTGTCCTCAGTTTTTCTATTACAAGTACATTCACTGGGGGGGAAATAGCAGTTTTACAGTGAAAGACAGGCCTAGATTTTAGAGGTCATGAGTTTCATTTGTCTGGGCACATTAGTGTTGGCCAGTACAAAAGTGGAATGAAACAGCATTTTCTATGTTCCCTCCTTTTTCATGCCATTCTCATGCTTCAAACCATTTCTAAAGCCAAGACCACCTCAACTAAGGGTAATTCAAATCAAATCTTTATTACAGGCCAAGACCCGCGTAGGACAGCAAAGCAAACAGAAGTTAAAATGAGTGTACTTAAAATATATATCAAGAGACAAAAGTTAAAATAAGGGTGCTTAAGAATGAGCATTTCTGCTCAGGGTTAAGGAATAGTAAAATTAGTACCTAAGATCAATAATGTTACAACTATTACTAAAGCCTATGCTGTAGCACTAGCGGTAATTCAGCATGAGTAAGAGGGTGAACTGCATGAAACAGTGGATACTGTTCCAAATCTATGTAGTAGCATGCAATACTATCCCAGAATTAGCATGTTGAGTAACAGCATTGAAGGACAACAATTGCCACCATGACATTGCCTTATTGTGCTACCTACTTTTAGCTGCCGGGTCATAGAATCATAGAATGTGGAGAGGCTTCTTAGACCATTGAGTCCACCCCCCACCCCTGCTCAATTTAAGTATCTGAATCAAAACAGATCAGACAGATGGTTGTCCAATTTTCACTTGAAAGCTTCCAGTGTTGGAGCACTCACCACTTCTTCAGGCGGTTGGTTCCACTGTCGTACTGCTCTAACCATTAAGAAGTACTTCCTAATATTCAGCCTTCCTGTAGTTTGAGCCCATTATTCTGCACTCTGGGATGACTGAGAACAGATCCTTCCCTTCCTCTTTATGATTATCTTTCAGGTATTTGAAGAGTGCTATAAGGGTCCGTCACACTGTGGTCAGTCCAAAGATATACTGTTCTCTTTGATGACCCCACTTGTTCTGAGTGGTTATTTGCATAATTCCTAGTTTATGGAAGTTCGAAGAAGGGAAATTTCATCATCCTTTATTTCTAAAGTGCTTAATTCATAATTTATCTTAGAAAACATCACAGAAAGAGATTTTCAAACAGAAGCACCTTAGGAATATTCACTGCAGGATTTCCAGGATTCCACAATGAGATCAGTAATGGTCTGCAGTCTTCTCAGAGTCAAACTAATCATTAGAAAAAAGAAAGCAGATTTATATTGATCAGCCCCTTCTTCCCTCCCACGTGATTTCTTTAGAACTGGGTCTCAACAAGGATGCAAATTCAGCCCATGTTCGCCTTTCACTGACCAATGACAAAGCAAAGCAGGCTAGATATAAAATATGTAGGTGAAGAAAACTCTACTAGGGAAAAGAGACAGATTTCCTCATTGGATGGAGCATCTCTGTGAAAGAAAATCTGTTATAAACACAACCATCTTGGTTGATGTTCAAAAAGGCGTCCTTCCCACAACCAACATTCTTTCGTCAGTACTGATTGTTACATTCATCCTTAATTTTAAGAGGGTTGAAAGAACCACACGGGCCGACTTAACACCTTTGAATACTCCCCCACCAACCTCTGGCAACATCTAGCAGAACTTACCGGCAGAACAATCACTGTGAAAAGAGTTTCCTTTAGAAATAAAACAATCCCTGCCCTTCCCGCTGTACTATCTATGCCAGTGATGGTGAACCTTGGCACTCCAGGTGTTCTTGGACTACAATTCCCAGAAGCCCAAGTCTCTGTGAATCCACAGGAATGGGTTTACTGTGCATACACATCCTCCCTTCTGGGAATTGAAGTGCAAGAACAGCTGGAGTGCCAAGGTTCACCATCACTGATCTATGCCAGAGTTCCTCAAAGTTGGCTCTCCAGGTGTTCTTGGACTTCAATTCCCAGAAGCTCAAGTCAGGGCTTCTGGGAACTGAAGTCCAAGAACATCTGGAAAGCCAAGTTTGTGGAACCCTGAATTCTATGCCATTGCTTCAGATATTACGGCAAGGTAAGCCCTGCGGCTGATTATTTGCCTAATCAGATGCTTCATTCTTCTTTTTTTCCATTTATTTTAAAGATTCCCTTTTCCATATTATTTTGGGGTGTGGGTCAGAAGAGACACCTCCCTGTGACCTTTTTGGAAAACTGGACAAGAACTTAACTTTCATTTTCATTGCCCATTGGACTTGTGTTACAGTTTAACAAGGGGGGAGGGAGAAAAAATGGGGGGGAAACTTCTTTTGTACAGAGATATATTTTTATGAAACAAAGGTTTGTACAGAGGGGTGGGTGGGAAAGACACAATGTAAATGTTCTTTTTTTCATTATTGTAGTAATCGGTAGTGGAAGATTCAGCTTTTTTTGTAAATGTAATAAAATGTATAAATATGGTTTCCATTTAAAAAAATAAAAATCCAGAAAAAAAAGAAAGAAAACGGATTGTAAATATGTATTCTACACATAAAGCTGGCTTGTCTGCAATATATAACATTTTAAGTTATCCTGTCTCTGTATATGAGGCTTAGCCTTTGTGTCTCAGCATTCTTTACGGAATTTGAGAGCTATTTTAAATTTTTGAATTAAAATAAAATATAAATTTTTGCATTGCTTTTCTTACATGGCAATTTTTCCTACAGCATGACCGGAACTGAATGCCTTCCAGCCCTGGGACTGAATTTTGAAAGTGTAACACCCCCCCCTCCACACACACACACACACACACACACACACACACACACACACACACACACACACACACACACACACACACACACACACACACACACACACACGAGCAACAATTGTAAAATAAATTAAATGAGAAACAAATGAACAAACTACAACCTTTCGCACCCTAAGCTTGGAAGCATAAACATAGGAAATGTCCAAGTCATGTCTAGGCTCACGTCTCAACTAGGAAAGGAGGGAAATGTCCTACAGGTACTTGTCTTAATGCCACTTGTTTCCACTATTGTTCACTGGAAGAAAGATGTTGGTCATCACTGTCAATACTGGAGAATGGAAGATCCCCACCCCATGCCCAATATTGGGTGGTCCTGGGTCTATGCCAGGGGTTCTCAACCTACGACCTGCAGGCCAGACCTGGCCCATGTCACCATTTCATGTGACCCACGCCGTCATCACTGCTGCTGCCACCACCACCAGAAGCAGAAACAGGCCTGTTTATGACAGCCATAAATGTACGTGCAGCTGTCGTAAACACATTTACAACAGCCATGAAGGTGTATTATGGCAGCATTTATGGTGTGGGAACCACCAGTCTGGCCCACTCAGCTCTCTGAAGGGATGTGGGCCAACCTGCAGCTTCAAAAGGTTGGGAACCCCTGGGCTTTGCCATATTCAAGGGTCTTATTTTACCAATGTGATTGCTTCAAACTTTAGCAGCTGGTGCCATCTGTGGGCACAGAGGATAATTAAATTTAAAATGAAATTTAAGAGGGCTCCTTTAAGGCAATGCCAGTATGACTGATCTATCGATCTATCGATCACATTTTAATACCATCCATCTGGGATATTTCCCACTCCCCTTGCTTGATGAGTGAGCTGGCTGCTGATAATAAACCAGGCTGTCCTGCCGGATACCCAGGAGCCCAAAAACATCTGTGGTTTGGCTTAGTGGTTAAGACGGTGAGCTTGATGACCAGAAAGTCAGCAGTTCAAAACCCAAGTGAGTTCCCATCTCTGTCCAAGCTCCTGCAAGTAGATAAACC
The DNA here is from genome assembly GCA_030440675.1 of Furcifer pardalis. Taxonomy (NCBI): domain Eukaryota; kingdom Metazoa; phylum Chordata; class Lepidosauria; order Squamata; family Chamaeleonidae; genus Furcifer; species Furcifer pardalis. Next base: position 299,850,944 of record CP126890.1, on the reverse strand, counting down.
GGTACCACTTTGGCAGGAAAGGTAACAGTGTTCCATGCTCTCCAGCATCTAGTCATACCTGCCACCTGACCACGGAAACATCTGAAGACAGTGCTGGCTCTTTGGTTGTAAACAGAGATGGACACTAGATATACCGAATATCAAATGCATGTAATTCCTACATCAAAATGAAAAGCCTACACATACAGTATGTATTTTTTTCAGTGCCCATCCTAAAATGCAGACTAGCTAGGATGAGGAGTAGATACTTTCGTAACTTTGAGCAGGTTCTCACTCAGCAAGCACCAATGAGCAGCCATTTGTATGCCTGCTCTTTATAAATCAGCAATTAACTTTTAAGGCCCAATAGGCTCTTGAGTTCTAACTTTTCCATGCACAGTTCTTCTGTTACCACTTTGCAAAAGTGAATTAACTAACTCCTTACGCAAGTGGAAAGCCCCACAGTTTTCAATGGGGCAGTCTCCAGGTTGTGTAGCAGCAAGGGAAGGAACTCCACCTGTGACGGCGAAACTTGGCACTCCAGGTGTTCTTGAACTACAAATCCCAGAAGCCCTGATCAGCAGGAGTGCTGACTTGGGGTTCTGGTAATTGAAGTCCAAGAACACCTGGAGTGCCAAGGTTGGCCATCACAAGACGTAGGCAAACACAGTATTCTAGCTGTGCATCTGTTACCATCTGCATCCCCCAAAGAGAATACTTTCAAGCATTCTAGCAATCTACTCCCTTCACCTTCCTTCTCTTCAATGGGGATTCAGCATTCAAGGCAAGTTTTCCTTATTAATTGCTTCAATTAAAAGAAACAAAGAAAGATGGTTCTTCAACTTGCCTCCCTAGACCCCAGTTGCTTCTTAAATGTGCCAAATACTAAAAGCTCATCTCTCTCTTTTTGTCTTTGTCACTTTTTGAATGGTTCAAAGCCACCTCTTTGCCAATCTACACCCAAATTCTCCCTCTCAATTTTTACTATTGTTTTTGCATTGTAAAGGATTACTCACCAAAACAAAAGAGCAGCTGTAGCCTTATTTTCTCTTTTTTCTTTTATTCCCTGAAAAGAAGGATGGAAAATGTATTGGGAAAATTCTGAGGAGCAGCTGTTCTTTAGCTTTCAGTTGGGTATCCAACCTCAACTGGCCTCAGAAAGTTTCATTTTTAAAATATTTATTTGTGTAACATATTATCAAGTCCCTTGCGGGAGGTCAATTTATTAGTACAGTACAATAATAATTTTGTGTCAGAAATTATTCTGAGTTGAAAGGATTTTTGAGGAAGAAACTCCGCTCAGGGGACGCTCGAATTATGCTCCTTTCATGTCCCCAAGATCTTTTCCCACTGAAGTTGCCCCAATTTATCTACTTGCAATTTCTTGCTTTCGAAGTCCTAAGTTGGCAGGAGCTGGGACAGAGACAGGCACTCATTCCATCATGTAGCACTTGGGTCATGAACTGTTGACTTGCCAACCTTCTAGCTAACAAAGCGAGATTCTTAACCACTAAAAATAATTTCATGTCAAACATTATTCTAGGTTGAACCGATTTTTGCAGAAGAAACTCTGCCTAGGGAGCGCCCAAAAGAGGCTCCTTTCATGTCCCCAACAAATGGGACAGAAATGGGCGCTCAATCCATCATGCAGTACCCAGGTCTCGAACTGACAACTTGCCAGTCTTCCAGCTAACAAGGCAAGCTTCTTAACCACTGAGCCACCACAGCTACTTAATTTGTTAGTATAAATGTTACCAAAAATGTAAATTGTTAAACAATTTCTTTTGCTATTTGTCATCTTAACACAAAAAAATTGCTTAACACAAAAAATTGCATAACAAAAGGAAATCCATAGAAAATAGTGGCTCGGTTAACAAAAAATTTTCGGAATGAATTAATTGTTTTTCAATGCATTCCTATAGGAAACTGCATTCCGATTAACAAATTTTGGTTTTCAATGCATTCCTATGGGAAATTGCATTCAATGCATTCCTATGGGAAATTTGCTTTACAAATTTTTTATAGTACAAAAGGTCCCGGAGAATGCATTAATTTTTTTAACCGAGGTTCCACTGTATTTCCATTGCTTAAAAAGCCCAAAGATTGCCCACAGAAAAACACAAACATGGAAAAATTCCACTAAAATTACCCCAAATTTCTTTCCAAACATCCACATTTTTAAAAAAGAAAAAGTGTTGAATCCTGACTTGTTCCCATCCATCACATTTTTAAAAAATAAGACCATCACATCCTCATTAACAAAATAAGTAGCAAGTTACAGATAATGGTTTTAATCGTATTGTACTATTTCCATCCTCAATGAATCACAGATGCTATTTTTATCCTTTTTCGTGTGACTTGATTACTACCTCACCAGTTCAAGACTTGGGACATGAAAGCTTGAAAACCATTGCTCAAGGACCAAGAAGAATTTATTTATTTATTTATTTATTTATTTATTTATTTATTTATTTATTTATTTATTTATTATTGAAGTCAAAGACTGGTAATACTTCTTTTTAAAAGGGGGCAAAGCCACCGACCATGCCGCCTTAGTTGCCCTCAACATGGAGTTTACAAATAAGCTTCCAATGTATAACATAAGCAGGTGAAAGAGCAAACTATATGCCAAAACCAGAATCTGTTTCCTTTGCAGCTGAAATCTCGCCACTTTATTTAGAAGTACATCCATTCCAGGCAGCCTCTTAACATTTTAATAAATGATTACTTGATTATATGTATATTTTCCAGTGTCAGGGCAGAAAAATGTTGGCTGTTAATAAGATTTAAAACGAGTCATTTAATAGCATATTGAATGTTATCATCCAAATAATTCAGCACGCCTGCCTGCCGGTTTTCTAAACTGCTTAATTGTCTGAATTGTCTCTGTGATTAGGTGCACTGTCGTTAATCTAAAGACAAATAGACAACCACCTGGATTTAGCACAGACCTCTCCTATTAGAAAAACCCGTATGAATGAAGGTTACTTAAGATTTTTAGCCTTTCCCATAGATTCTTCCCAATGGAGCGAAGCATTTTGGAACAGGAACAGGATGATTGTCGTGGTGGGGATGGGCTATATTTCCATGACTGAATCAATATGAGAAATTGCTTTCATCAGTTCTATCTTCAAGGACTCGAAAGGCGATAAAGTGGCAAAGGGCTGGGGGGCCTATAAGAGCTTCAGATCTTTATTTATCTATACCACAGCACTACACAGTTTATGGGTGTATATAAAATAAAGATGGGGACAAGTGGTTAAGACACTCAACTTGGAACACTGGAAGGTTGGCGATTGAGACCTGAGTACTCCACAATGGAGTGAGCATCCATCTCTGTCCCAGCCCCTGCCAACCTAGCAATGCGAAAGCAAGAAATTGCAAGTACTGTACTGTAGATAAATAGGACCACTTCTGTGGGGAGGTAAACAGTGTTCTATTCATTCCACTGTTGAGGTATGCCTGCGATATGTACATGGAAACATCTGCAGACGTAGACAGTGCTGGCTCTTTAGCTATAAACAGAGATGAGCACTGAACCCTAGAGTTGGATATGACTAGCTTTCAAGCAAGGGTGACCTGTACCTTTACCCTTTAAATCCTTAGTTTATTTATATTCATGCGATCAACAAGAAAAGGTTTTTTTTAAGTCTCCTTGTTCAGAACTGATGCAAGATGTTCTCCACCCTCTGAGCCAAAGGCCTCCTCTGGTGAAGGGAGACGTGGTCTTGTAGATAGCTTGGTCCAGGCCGTTTGGAGGTTGATTTGTTAAAACTAGCACTTTGAATGTTCATGGCAACAGACTGGCTACCAATGGAGGCACTCTAACAGTGAGATCCCCGCAGTCAGCCCTTGATCACAATCTGGCTGCACTACTTTGGATGCACTTGAGTTTCCTCTCACTTCCCTAAGGCATCCCCATCAAGACCTGGCCATCCTGGCCAAATTCGAATCCAAGACCACAATCAAGCAGCACACCTGTGATATCACAGCCCTGGTGCCACAGCGGTTAAACTGCTTTATTGCAGCCAGAACGTTGTGAATTCAATCCTCAAGGTTGACTTAGCCTTGTATCCTTGCAAGGTCAGTAAAATGAGTACCCATCATGTTGGGGTGAAATGCTAATTGACTTGTGAACCACTCAGAGACTGCAGTAAGTGCTATGAGATGGTATATAAGCGTAACTGCTATTGCGATAATGAGATCTGAAGCTGCTGCCCTTAGACTCTGTTGTTTGGGGTTGAAATGATGATGAGACAGGCAACGAAGGTAAAGGTAAAATATTCCCTTGCTCGAAAGCCAGTCGTATCTGACTGTAGGGTACAGTGCTCACCTCTGTTTGAAAGCTGAAGAGCCAGCTTCTGCAGACACTTCCGTGGTCATGTGGCAGGCATGACTAGACACCGGAGTGCACGGAATGCTGTTTACCTTCCCACCGAAGTAGTCCCTATTTATCTACTTGGAATTTCTTGCTTTTGAACTGCTAGGTTGGCAGGAGCTGGGACAAAGACGGGAGCTGATTCCGTCCTGCAGTACTCATGAATAGAACTGCTGACCTCTTGCTTTCCAGTCAGCATCTTAGCCACTTGAGCCACTGCAGTAATTCACAATAACAGTTACACACTTATATATCACCCCACAGCACAATATAGAAATCCCACGAGAAACCACTTTGTATAATCAGATTTTTGTTCCAAAGAAAGATAACATATTAATTATTTGGGTTGCTTGCAAGAATCAAAAAGGTGTTGATTTCAGAAATTATAGCACAATAGTAAAGGAATACTGGGAGAGAGCTTAAATCTGCATCTGTAGCTAATTATTTTTTAGTAATTCTCTAAACTCCGCCATAATCCCTGCTCCCGAGCCAGTCTGCATGCTTCTACAAAGGAACCAAGAGCAGTCGTGCCAGAAGGAACCATGAGATGCCGTCACCCAGGTGTTCCCATGTTTCTGAAAAGTGCGCACAGAAGACGACAACTGGACTCCAGGAAGAAAGACTGCAGTTGACAGCCCGTGCTTCTACTGCCCATTTACTCTCCCCATGTATACAAAGGAAGGGTAATGGGGCTGCCACATCAGTTCCAGCTTTCCCACAGCTCCCTGCAGATACTGCTGTTTACTCATGCTCACAAAATCAGGATGGGACAAAAGGGCTACTGGAAATTAGCATCCAAGCGTCAGCATGTAGCTGTTGCAGAACAATAAGAAGGCAGGCTTTGATGTATTAATTAGAACAAGGTCCTACTGGGCATTCAGCTTCTGAGCCAAGGTAGACCTTTGGGAGAATGCATAGATTTAAGGATTCTCAACCTGTGGCCTATGGGCTGGATGCAGCGCCTGAAGCCACTTCATCCAGTTCCCCACCGCCTCCACCACACCCAGAAGTGCCATGTGGTGGTGGAAGGGCAAAATGGCCATCCGGCCCCTGAAGCTGTCTGAGGGAGTGTGAACTCAGGCATAGAATCACAGAATAACTGAGTTGGAAGGGGCCTTTTGGGCCATGCCTCGTCCTGACTAACAGGCAGGACTTGTCTAAGTAAAAGTAAAGGTCACCCTTGCTTGAAAGTCAGTCATGTCCAACTCTAGCATTCAGAGCTCATCTCTGTTAATAGCCAAAGTACCAGTGCTGTCTACATTTGCAGATGTTTCCATGGACATGTGGCAGGCATGGCTAAACACCAGAGTGCATGGGATGCAGTTTACCTTCCGTACTAAAGTGGTACCTATTTATCTTCTTGCAATTTCTTGCTTTCAAACTGCTAGGTTGGCAGGAGCTGGGACAGAGATGGGAACTCACTCCATCATGCAGGACTCTAGTATCAAACTCCTACCGTCCAGTCTTCAAGTTCGACGTCTTGACCGCTAAGCCACCAAGGTCTAGGAAACAGCTTTATACAGAGTCAGATGTTGATCCATCTGTTCCAGTAGAGTTGCCTGTGACTTACAGCATCTCTCAGGGGTCTTTTCTAGACCTCCTTGGACAGTCCAGGTTCTCCCTGATGGCTTTCTATCCATGGATATTAACCTAACTCAACCTAGATTAGCTTCATATTCAGACAAGAACACGTTCAGCATCTGATCATTATCATTAGGAAGATGACAAACTATATATGGGGAGCTCAACCATCCATGCTGTGTACATCAGCTTTGGCCTTGTGTGTCTCTGTGGCAGAGTATGCTGCTCCAGTATGGAAGGCATCAGCTCATGTGAAACCAGTTGACATTGCAGTGAATGAAGGAATGCCCAGAGTGACCAGATGCCTCAAACCTACACCAGTTGAGAAAATATATCCTTTTGTTGGTATCACTCCACCTAAGATAAGGAGAGAAGTAGCAGCAGATGCCAAGAGAACTAAGCAAGAGAAGGACCCTTGACATTCTCTGCATGGATCTGCACCTCAAGTCTGCTGGCTCCAATCCAGGAAGAGCTTTATGGCAAGAACAAACATTCTTGAGGGTACGCAAGAGCAAAACCAAATTAGAAGATGGAGGAAGGAGCTCACTGGACAAAGAACAACATTAAAGAAGGAAATGGCTGAGGAAGTCAACCTCCCCTGCATCACTTGGAGGACCTGCAATAGGCTGAGGGTCGGAGTCCCTAAATGTAAGACCAACATGCTCATGTGGGGACTGCTGGTGGACAACAACATCGAGTGTGAATGCAAAGAGATGCAGAATCCAGACCATCTGTTGGTCTGCCAGTTACTACCAGCAACATGTACCAATGAGGACTTAAGTTTGGCCAGTGACAAAACCAAGAAGGTGGCTTCATTTGGGCATTCCAAAGTTTGATCTGGACATGGAAGAAGAAGAAGAACCTGATGCTTGATTGCGCAATGTGGTATAGTCATGATACTCTTCCACAAGAAGAAATAGACGGTTCCAGGCCTCTGGCATAGGTCAGCCACTCTTATCTTCAAATCTCTCCCCTACCTTCAAAGACCACCACCTCCCCCAGTGTGTCCTCCTCCTTCTCTTCCTGTTAAGTATTTCCCCATAGCCAGCATCATCCCGATTCCTCTTTCTCCTCTATCCGCTCCAGCCTACATCATGTGCGCAAGGCGACAGCTTCTGCTTGTATCTCCTAATTGCAAAATTAAGGCCGTACCTGGAGAACGCTGCTGCGATGGCAAAAATTAAATTATTCAAAGAACACCAGGCTATTAATTATGCATGTCCTTCAAATCTTTCATCTCTCGATAAGCTTCAGCAGCTTTGGGGAGGGTGGGGGGGGCAGAGGAGGAGGAGAGGAAATGGAGCACACAAACACACACACAAAAAGTCCTAAAAATATATCTTTTTTTAAAAAGCACACAGACGAAAGTTATGAGCAATGTCTGCTGAATTTAATGAGGCATAAGTTAAGTCTGGAGAAGGGGTGTCATGAGGACACAGATGCTGTTGATACGATTTGCAATAGAGGTGACACAGGGGGGCATTCAACCTGTGCTTGGAACAAAACCCATGCTTATGATCCCATCACACAGGAGAGGGAACAACTATTCTCTGCCTCCCGGTGATCATACGTACTACACTCCACAACAACGATTTTGCTACTGGGAATACCATGTGTGATTTACACGATAACAAGTGTGCTGATTCCAAATGTGGACTCAGAATTTGCATAACACGTGCAGATTTTAAGTTATAGGCATGCTATAGCTGTTCAAATGGTACTGGGTAATGTATCTTTACATGGGAACAATATAACAGTTGCAGCTACCACTATGCCTGCTGCCGCCTCCGGTGAATCACATCCCCTGATGGCATGCATGTTCCAGCAACAGATGGGCATGTCTGGGCAAGTCAATGGGCGGACGTTAGAAATAGGTCTATAAGGCAAGATGGACAAAGGGGTTGTCTCTAGTGTGAAGCTATTGGGTAGCACAGGTAGGATATTATTGGATAGCACAGGTAGGCCATAGTAAGTCTGTTTTGAGCTAAAGATGAGTAGGCGTAGCTGTGTTAATAAACTGGACAATTTTTGCTACATTAGTGGCAAATATACCCCATGTGATCAACACAAGACCCTAACCAAGAGGGTGAGATTTGCTTACTTAAGATCCTGATGTCCTAGGTAGAATCAGACTTCAGATTTAGATTCAGCACACTTCATTTAGTATAGGACACATGGATTAGACCAAGTAGCTGACAATGTTTATTAAAAAAAAATTGAGATGCACACAGGCCTTTGATAGTTCTGCTTTATATTCTAAGTACAACTCCCCAAGAATGAGATTAAAAATAATACTTTATTACATATGCAGAGGGAACCATGACCATAGTCAGATGACCTTTAGATCATCCCTACCTGGAAACTGTCCCTAGCTGGAAGGTGGAGCAGCACCTTCTATAAATGCTTAGCAGAGTTGAGGTATACCAAGATGCAGAAGTAGTATTGAAGTTTAACAACTTTACATACATCAAGATGATTTACAGTCGGATCCCACATGAAATCTGATCAGTAGTTGTTCCATCAGATCTTCACAGCTACATACTTATGGGGTTTGTTCTAAAAATCTGTGATTGTGCTTCAGAACTACACAAAACTACTGAAGTTTTATCCAAGGCTTTCCTTTCATTTGAGAGAAGTAGCAGTGGACACTGAGAGAACTAAGCAAGAGAATGACTCTCAACATCCTCTGAACAGGAATGTGCCTCAAGTCCATCAGCTCAGATCCAGGAAGATCTTTGTGGCAAGAACAAACACTCTTGAAGGTATGCAAGAGCAGGGCGAAGGAGAAGAAGGTGGACCAGGAGCAGGAAGAAAGTCTAGCTCCAAAGCTGAATGCCCAACTCTGCTACAGTGTTTTGTGGAGGTGACAGTTCTTTGGGAAACACACTCTACTCTACATAGTCTAAAGCAATGTTTCCCAATGTGGGGCCCATGCCCCACAGGGTGACTTCAATTCCCAGAAGCCTAAGTCAGTACATTAGTTGATCAGTGCTTTAGGGCAGTGGTGGTGAACCTATGGCATGTGTGCCAGAGGTGGCACTCAGAGCCCTCTCTATGGGCACCTGTGCAGTCATCCCAGCACAGCATTTGCTCCGCCCCTCTGCCCAGCAGCCCAATGAGAGTGCTTCCTTCCTCCCCCAACACAGAGTACACCCCACCCTTCTGACCAGCAGCCCAATGGGAGCACTTCATCCCTCCCCACAGCACAGAATTCACCCGGCTCCTCTACCCTGCAACCCAGTGGGTGTGCTTCCTCCCTCCCCCAGCACAGAGTTCACCCTACTCCTCTACCCAGCAGCCCAATTGTAGCGTTTCCTTCCTCCTCTGTTGCCGTATTGGCACTTTGCAATAAATAAGTGGGTTTTGGGTTGTGGTTTGGGAAATTGGTCTCTAAAAGGTTCACCATCACTGCTTTAGGGAATTGGCTTAGGCTTCTGGGAATTGAAGTCCAAAAACCAAAGTTTGGGAAACACTGGTCTCTCTAAAGGATAGTGAGGGATGGGGTAGGCTGGAACTCCCAGAATTGTGTCTGGTAATTCCTGGAGAATACTGGGAGGTGGAATCAACAACAAAAGGAATGACACAACCCTATTATACATCTTCCAATTAGCATGCTTTGTTTTGTGTGTGTGTGTGGGGGGGGGGTACTGGATACCATGTACAGGCTTCACTTGAAACTCTAATTAGTGGGGCACTTATGGGAAAATGGGTTAATCACTGGGAAAATGAATTTACCTTAATGCCTAATTTGGCTCTGATTCAATGACAACTTGTGAGTTTGGAACAATCTGTTCCTTGACCACACAACTGTAAAATTCTGCTCCTCAGTGGGTATGTCAGATCCCATCTCTTTTGTATTTACAGGAACTATGCAAATGGAAGAGGTTGTGTTTTTTTTAAAATGGATAGCTAATGAATGGATCCAGATTTCAAACTTTGCTTTACTGCCTGCAGCCTCACATACTATTGTGAAACAGCATTTCATCTTCTATAGCATTTATCAGGGAGGTACAAAGTAATGGTAGTGAGGGAGGAGAAGAAAAGGTCACTGCCTGTGTGCGTGCGTGCGTGTGCGTGTATAAAACAAGAAAAATGAGGTTGTGTTCAAAATGTGATTAGAAATCCAGATTAGTGAGTATCATTAACAGTTTACAAGCACTCAGTGGCCACCCTAAACAGCTTGCAGAAAATTCTCTGCAGAGCACAAAGCTGTCCTTGCCCTACTGTTCCAAAGTTTGTGAAGGGGGAGGAGAGAAGAAATAGGAGAAAAATATTATGAAAATGAGGAGGCAGAGGCAAGGAAGAGGAGGAGGAAGAAGAAGAAGAAATGGTGATGGTGATTTTAAAAAGATCATTAAAAAATTAAGATGAAGGAGGATGAAAAGAAGAAAAAGAACTCATGATCATGTACATGACGAATGTTACATATCAACTAGTCATTTATTCTTTGCAGTGAAATAAATCAATTATATCAATTTCTTATGCCATGGTATCTCTACACATGGATATAGATATATAGATATAGATATACCGGTAGATATAGATGATATAGATATAGATACACATGATGATGATCACGATTATCCACCAACACTTTCTACCATTTGTGTAATTATTTTCCTAGTTGGAGCCTAATACACAATTTCAGAACACAGAAGTGCTGCATTTCTTTGTTATACAATGAAAATGTGGAAACGTACAGGTATTGGTCATGCTCGGAGCTGGCTGGGTCAACATGGCAAATCCAAAAGTTCCCATACCATGAGGTTATTGGCCTGCAGTCCACCAATGCCAGATGCATGCAAGGTTTTGCACTGTTATGGGTATAGGCACTGGGTGACGGGAGACCAGTGCCTTTTAAAAGTAAGCTAAAATTATCATTTTCAGGTGAAACAAAATATGTAACCCACCCAGAAACAATGAAAGCAGCTCTCAGTTGTCCCTTAATTTAATGGGATCTGTCCTGAACCTCAGCAAGGCGGGGTGGCATTCAGTGAGAAAATTGGAGAATTAATTAATCCTCTCATATGTTAATGGCACTCTTTGGTATACTCCGCACAAAGATTTACTTAGGCTGAAATGACAGTGAGAAATTGCTGATGTAACAGAAACATTCACACTAGCCTCATTGGGGAATCATCATCTGCAAGCTGTCAGAGACTGATGGAACAGCCCCAATGGGGAAGGGGAAGAGGATGGATCGTTTTCCCTCCTTCTTAATACCCCTTCCCTCCATGACAGATTTGTATTTGTTTATATGCAATAAATTCTTAGATAAGGCTCCAAATGCAAGCTTGTAGTCACCTCTTCTGGAAGACAAGACCAAACTGGGAAAAGAATGTCTGGCATTGCATCTGATCTCACTTCTCTAAATTTATTTTTGCCTGTCCTCTTTTAAGATCACTGAAGCGGTTTTGTAGCAGCTAGTAAGCACCTTCTCCTGCCTGCCCAAACCTTCCATGACATCACAGCCCCTCAGCCAATCACTGCTGCAGAAATCAGGCCGGGTCACGGTCCCTCAGACAGTTTCAGGGGCCGGACAGCCATTTTGCCCTTCCTCCACCACATGGCACTTCCTGGTGTGGTGGAGGCATGGGGGAGCACATGAATTGGTACCATGGGCCGTATCCGGCCTGTGGGCCACAGGTTGAGAATCTCTGGGATAGAGGGAGACCACTACAACTATCATGTCACTAACTGGCAAGGGCCAGGCCATCCTGGGTACAGAAGAGGCAGGTCATGGTGTATCTCATTGCCCGTTAGTTTATCCAGAGGGGACTGCTAGGTTGAGAGGAGATGGGGCAGATGACAGAAGCTTACTTCCTTATGTAGCACTCAGGTCTAGAACTGCTGATCTGCCAACTTTCTGGTCATCAAGCTCAACGTCTTAACCATGGCCCTGGATATAAGGAAAGTAACCTTGTAACTGCTGTCTTCCTCATGAGCAAGAGGTCTCTCTGAGAGTAGACCAGGGATGGCCAAACCACAGCCTGCAGGCCAAACCTGGTCTGCGGCACCATTTCATCTGGCCTGTGGCACCATTTCATGTGTCCAGCCACTGCCCTCACTGCTCCCAGAAGCAGACACATTTACAACACGCAGGTACCTGCCGTAAATGCATAAACGCGTTTACGACAGTTTCAGGTGCATTTTCAGCAGTGTTTATGGCAGGAGGAACCACATGACTGGGCCATTCAACCACATGACCAGCCCGCAGCACAAAAAGTTTGGGAACCTCTGGAGTAGACCTTTGGTCTCATGGAAGACCTTACAAAATGGGCTACAACTGAACCTTAGATAAAAACTCCTGAAGGGGAAGGATAGAGGTTTCTACTTGACCAAAGCTCAATGCTGAGGAAAAATTACCTCTGTTCCTTTTAGATTTGAGAAAGCCAAATCCTGCTTGTTATAATATCCTTTGCTATGAATGATCTTACATCAGGGTGGACAAAAATCAATGTATTTTTTAAAATCCAAAACAATCAGTTTTTTTAATTTTGGGGGGGGGGGGAATTGTGTAAAGATAGTTTTCTATTTAAGATACATAACCATCCAAAGGTTATTAATCATGAATTTAGAATTCATTTTTTAATTCTGTTACATGAGGCTGTATATTCATGCAGGGTTTTGTTTACATTTTTTAGAATTCCATTACTCCGTTCACAACGTCATGCTCTTCCAGATGTTTCTGTAAGATAATTGGGCTGTTTTTCTATCTAGAAGATATTTTCACAGATGCTTGTTTTTACAGTTCTCGAAACTGTGAATTTATGCCTGTAGAGACTGCATGCTTCTCCTGCACAGCAAGAAATGTTATGAAATAAATGTACAGAATTGAGAACAAGACCTTAATTGTGCCTTTGCACATCTACAGGGCGTCCCAAAAGTCACCACATACAGAGAAAATTGGAAATGTACCTTTATGTACAAAATATTCATCCCAATGTTTAGAAAATATTTACAAATTATTCTCTACATGTTGACCACCTCTTTTGACACACACACACCTCTTTCTACACTCACAGACACGAAATCTTCTCCCCCACTCATAGAATAACTGAGCTGGAAGACGACTTTTAGACCATCGAGTTCAACTCCTTGATCAATGCAGATATCCGAATCAAATCAGATCTACGACTACTGTTCGAAGAGCAGGTGGCAGCCGTGGCCAGGAGGGCTTTTGCACAACTTTGTATAATACGCCAGTTACGCCCACTCCTAGACCCGGACGCCTTGCTCATGGTCGCGCACGCTTTGGTCACCTCCAGACTTGGTTACTGTAATGCGCTCTACATGGGGCTGCCCTTGGTGACCATTCGGAGACTGCAGCTGGTCCAAAATGCGGCGGCCCGGGTAGTGATGGGATATGGGCGTTATGCTCGGGCCTCACCACTGCTTCGGGAGCTGCACTGGTTGCCAGTATGTCTCCGGGTGCAATTCAAGGTGCTGGTCATTACCTTTAAAGCCCTATATAGTAGTGGGCCAGGATAGCTAAGAGACCGCGTCACCCTAAGAACATCTGTCCATCCCACCAGGGCGGATCGGAGGGGCTCTCTTGGTATTCCATCGGCTAGGGAGGCTCGCCTCGCTAGCACTAGGAAGAGGGCCTTCTCTGTGTTCGCCCCGGCCCTCTGGAACCTCCTCCCAACTGAGCTGCGCCTGCAGACAGAGCTCCTGCCCTTCCAGAAGAGCTTAAAAACCTGGCTGGCAGGATAAGTGTGGGGATCCAGGAATGGAGGATCCCATGTGGGGTGGCTAGTCTAGAGATAATCCACCCTTTCTGATCATACCCCCGATACTGTTTTAATTTTCATGAATTTTTTAAAAAATTTAAATATTGGTATGTTTTTAATCTATGCTGTAAGCCACCCAGAGTCGGGCTTGCCTGATTGAGGCGGGATAGCAAATATGAATAGTAAAGTAAAGTAAAGTAAAGATCTGACAGATGGCTGCATTCAAATTCTCTCTTGAATGCTTCATCTTGGAGCACTCACCACTGCTCAAGGCAGTTGGTTCCACTGTCATACTGTTCTAACCATTAATAAGTTTTTCCTGATATTCAGCAGTCTGAACCCATCATCACACATCCCTGTACTCTGGGATGACGGAGAACAGATCCTTTCTTTCGTCTTTATGACCATCTTACAGGTATTTGAAGAGTGCTATCATCATCTCCCCTCTCTGTCTCCTTTTCTCAAGAGTAAACATGCCCAGTTCCTTCAGTCTTTCCTCATAGGGTTTGGTTTCCTATCCTTGCTGCCATGTGACTGTGATGGCTCAGTGCTTATGAAGCTCACCTTGTTAGCTGGAAGATCAGCAAGTCAGCAGTTCAAGACTTGGGTACTGCATGACGGACTGAGTGCCCATCTCTGTACCAGCTCTTGTGGAGATGAAAGAATCCTCATTCAGGTATCCCCTGAGCAGAGTTTCTCCTGCAAAAATCCTTTCAACCCAGAATAATTTCTGACACAAAATTCTTGTTGTTGTTGTTTTTGAACTGTTAGGTTGGCAGGAGCTGGGACAGAGACGGAAGCTCACTTCATCATGCAGCACTCTGGCTGATAATTTAAAGCAAAACCAATCACACTTTTATACTGCCTGGTAGCAATTAGTGCAATCTCTTGGCAGTTCACAACTTAATTAGCATTTTGCACCCAACATGCTGGGTCCTCATTTTAATGACTTCAGGAGGATGGAAGGCTGAGTCAGTCTTGAGCCCTGATCAGGTACGAACTCACAACCTTTTGGTTTCAGGACAGCAGTTTAACCACTGTGCCACCAGGGCTTCTTTTGTTTTTTGTATGGCATTTAATGGGCTTCCTGAAGCCAAAGAACTGAATACAGGAAAATCCTTAACCACTTTTAGTACACTATTGAGTTACATTTGAGTTTCCCAGTTTTAAAAAAATATAAACCAACTTTTTTTTCTTTCAAAAATTTGCAGGAATGTCAAGCTTAAATTCTAGGTACATCATACAGTATAAATTCTGAAGATCATATACATGAGCCTCCCTTTACAACAGGGGTTCCCAACCTAAGGCCCACGGGCCAGATCTGGCCTGTGGTACCATTTCATGTAGCCCCCCACCCCTCCAAGGACATTCAAGAAACAAAATGGCTGCCCCCTTTGAAGCTGTTGTGACAAAATAGCTGCCCCCATGATGCAGGCAGGGCAAAATGGCCATCCGGCCCTCAAAGCTGACTGAGAGAGCATGACCCGGCCCCCAGCTTGAAAAGGTTGGGAGCCCCGGTTTGCAATCAGGGAGGCTTGGCTTCCACCATACCCCTTCCTTGCAACACCAGATTATAAATCTTGCTTTTAATCATGATTTAAATCAAAACCAACTAGCTCTTTTTGTGTCCTTGTGCTTCACCTCATCTGATTTGTACCTGCTCGCTCCTGGTATCTGATCAGTGGCTTGGAATCTCTCTTTTTTCCTTTTGTCCTGTACTGTTTTCCAGGACTCTGCCTTGTCTTATTCATTCTGGGACAGCACTCAGCAGACACCCCCCATGAGCGTCCTTAGCTTAGAAAAACCCACGAGCCTCATACTCACATCAGTTTCTCTATAATGTATGCTCAATGCTCATGGCCTCGACTAATTTACTTGGCAGCCTCCTTCCCACATTGTATTATTAAACTTATTTGCTGCTGCAATGTGTTATTTATAAAGCCTTTCATGTCACCTCATTTGCTGGCTTAGCTAGTTTGGGCTAAAAGGCCACGAGTAACCAGGAACACGTCAAAGCGATGGGACATCTCTTGCACTTGCTCTTAATAGATGACGACGCCCCCACAATGACAGCAAGTCCTTTGCTCATTCCATTCTCTCTGCAGTTGACTCTAAGGTCTTTGAAGGGTTGCGAAAAGAAAGCCATTCTAAGATAAGACAGCATTTGGAGCTGGATGAGTTCACAAGCCAGATGCCCTTGAGAAACCCATATACAGGACATGAAATTAACTACCCTCTCTGTCTCACATTTCCTGGTAATTGACAAGCAGACAGGTAGTACATCTGTAACCCAGAGATAAGCTTCAGTCTCCACTAATCTATCTAATCTGCTTCGTAAACCACCCAAATTGGCAAGCATCAACGCATCATCTGAAGGCATCGTCAAGGTGACAGCTAGGAACTGGAGCTCCTAATTAATTTCCATGTTCTCCTGTGCACAAAAGGGTCGTCTTCTTCTTCTTCTACTTCTTCTTCTGAATCTGAATCTTGGCGATCATCATGCGGACCAACCATGAAGACTGTCTGGAGACTATAATGCAGTTGCCCTTCATCTGCCTTCCGCACCACAGCATGACCCCCGTGCCACTGATCCAGTTCCAGGAGCCACTTTTTGGTCCTGAGCCCTTTTTTCACACAAAGTCCTCATCAGTGACAGGCCAGTATTGATGAAGCTGCTTCCCTCCACCAAAATGGATTCAAGTGGGATTTAATCAACTCGGGAACCAACCTACTTCCCTGCGGACTTTGCCATCTGAGGCCGTTAGTCCTCAGGGTTGTCAGGATAGTTAACCACCACCTGACACTCAGCATTGACTCACTGGCCAGTATGATCTACTCTATTACCATAGCAGGATAACCTGACCAGACTTGGCAAAAAGGGTATCAAGACAGTTGTATCCATCCAGATACACTTCTTCCACTAAATATGTTGGTACATCTCAAGGAGGGTTGCCAGATATCCTGGCATCAGCTGAAGTCCCAAAAACTGCTGCAATTCTTGAAAACATCAGGCGAGGAGACACATCTAGCAGTGAGGATCATCAGAGGAGAGTAAAGTCTGTATGTGAGATGGGCAGCTTATCCCTACTCATTTCCAACTGGTGCCATGGTTTACCACCTCAATACTAAAGTTTGATGCAATGCTTCACTTTGTTTCCCTCCCAACTCTTGCTCACCTGACTTTTGCAACATCAAAAGGATGTATTCCCTTTATACTGCAAGGATGTTGCCCCCATCACTTGCTTTCACTCCAGAATCTCAAGGAACAAGGACAGGATGTTGCTGATCCAACTGTCCTATTTTTGACATGGCTCCCCAAGTAACCAGATGGTCACCGTCACAAGCTAAGGGGAAAAAGTGGAGGAGGGGAACAAGTTCAGCTGAGAACCCAACTCTTGGGTTTGTGAGCTCTGCCAATTCTGCTCCTAGATATCCACATGTAACATTTGCTAATTGAAGAACATATTATTCTCAACCAGCTGTAATCTGGATGGGACACCAATGTCTGCATTGATACAGCTGGATGTGCTGTCACACAAAGCAACTCCTTTCTTCAGATGACCATCTCAAGAAGGCAACAAGAGAGGAGGGCTACAAGAGAAGAGGAAAACCAGAATGCTGGAGAAATGAAGTCTTACTGATTTGCCCATCCTGAATTGTGCCACTGAGTGCCTAAATTCTTAAAATTCTAGTTGTTAATTTATATTCAACCACATAAGTGCTAAACTAAGATCATTGCCACTTTTTCTTTCTATTTTTTCTACCCTGAAAGTTTCTCTATCTTTACTTCCAGAATAACAGTCAGAAGCAACATAATCCATCCCGAGACAAAAATAATAAATAAATAATTCGATCTATTGAATATTGCCAGTTCAGATGACAAATCTAATTCCAGTTCGTTTCCAAAGAATTTATGAAATGTACCTATGCCTCCATATTTAGGATACAAAGAATTTGATATTTCAAGATTCCCAATGTGGAAGAAAGCCGAACAGAGACATTGCACCCTTCCCTTGATACAACATTTTAACAGATTAATACTTAATACTTTCTAGGCACTGGAGAAGAGGTTTTATGTTTATCAAGTGAATACTGAATTCACCCTTCTCCCTAAAGAAACGGACCAAATCTAAATCAGAGATTGGAAAAGTTACTCTCCTTTTTGGACGATCAGACTCTCCCAGCTCACACCAATGAAACAAACCATGCAAAGAAAATTCTTCATTTAATCCAGGTGTTCTCAAAGTTTTTCAGCCATGGACCAGACCACACCCCCTCAGACAGTTGAGTGGGCCAACTGGTGGTCCCACACACACACACACCATAAATGCTGCCATAAAATGCATCTGTGGCTGTCATACAATTGTACTATATGCATTTACAACAGCTGTGGAATCATTTACAGCCATCATAAACACGTTTACGATGGCCGTAAATGAGTCCATGGCCGATTCCAGCGGTAGTGGGGGTGGCTGGAGTGAGGTCGGGGGCCAGATTATTTTGTGCCATGGGCCAAATCCAGCCCACAGGCCGTAGGTTGCAAGCTCCTGATTTAATGAAACCACTCACAAGATGTTTGGACCAACTGTTTTCAGAAAAAGGTATAGTACAGTTGTATGGATAGCAGATTCTATGCCGTTTCTGTGATAACATCACTGAAGGAAGGAGCTACAGAGCAATCTTGGTATCAGAGGAACAGATTGTTGGAAATATTTAAAACAGAAGTGCAAGTGATGGGGGGGGCTCAAAAGGCATGATTTTTAAAGCATCTGATGTGACAACATGATAATCTTCAGATATTGGATGCATATCTGACAAGGATTTCTTTTTCTTTCCCAATCCTGAAAGGTTCTCCATCTTGTTTACTTCCCATAGATGCCTTCTTGAAGTTTCAGCCCATAAAAATAACTTTGGGGGTCTGTGGCCAACAATGATGTCCAAAGGCCAAGAACTGCAACCTTTCCCCAACCCTCAACTACTTTTCAAGTTTCCCTTGGAGGAGATATCAAGGACAACAGACAGGGAGACATTTTCTGTCTTTCTCAGCTTTTTTTCAGCCCTCGGTTCTGGTCTATAGGATATAAGCTCCCGTTACTGCCAGCCATTTGTCATCATTAACTCAGTGGTGAAGGCTATTAAGAGCCAAGCAAGAGAAGATGAACCTATTTGGGGAATTCACCTGGACAAGGGTCAAGTTCAAGCCCATTACAAGCTCACCTAATTCTTAGCAGGTGCCATTCTGAAGCCAGCCTTTCTCCCTGCATCATTTTTGGAGGATGTTTCCTCTAGTTTCAACCTATGCTAAAGCTTCCTGCATTTCATCTTATGCTATACGAGGAACAACAGCATCACGAAATTAGAAGCTCAATTATCCCTGTTGCGTGCATCAGCTTTGACCCTGAGCATCTCTGCATCAGAGTGTGCTGCTCCACTATGTAGCTCATCTACACATGTGAAACAAGTTGACATTGCTGTTGATGAAGGAATGCCCGTAGTGACAGGATACCTCAAACCTACACCAGTTGAGAAAAGATATCCTCATGTTGGTATGGCTCCACCTTAGATAAGGAGAGACGTAGAAGTGGATGCCGAGAGAACTAAGCAAGAGAATGACCTTCAACATCCTCTGAATGGAGATGAGCCTCAAGTCCACCGGCTCAGACCCAGGAAGAGCTTTAGGGCACGAACAAACACTCTTGAGGGTACTCAAGAGCAAAACCAAGTTAGGAGATGGAGGAAGGAGCTTGCTGGACAAGGAACAACTTTAAAGGAAATATGGCTGAGCAACTCAACTTCCCCCACGTCACTTGGATGACCCTGGATAGGTCGTAGGAAGTCTTGGGTAAAGGTCGCCCTTGCTCGAAAGCCAGTCATATCTGATTCTAGGGTTCGGTGCTCAGCTCCATTTACAGCCAAGTATCCTGAGTTGTCTCCGTCTGATATTATCGCAGACATGTGGCAGGTATGACTAGACAATGGAGTGCATGGAACACTGTTACCTTCGCAGCCAAATAAGTGGTACCTATTTATGTACAGTACAGTAAAACCTCGGATAACGTTAAAACCTGGTTCCACAAGTCTTGGTGTTATCCGATTTTTAGTGTTATCCGATGCATGTTAAAATCCTATGGGATCCATAGAGATACATTGTAACCACACAGGCTTTAGCGGTTGTTATCCGATGCATCCCATAGGATCTTAATGTTATCCGATGCAATTCTCCCAGTGATGGGATGACAAAAATTCTACTACCACGCCATGACGTCACGGACGTCATGGGCGTGGCCAATGGCATGACGTCATGACGTCACGGCCGACGTCATGACGTCATGACGTTGTGGGCGGGGCCAAAATAAAAATAAATAAAAAATAAAAATAAACATACACACACACCCCTCCCTCTCAGCCCACCCACCCAGACACAAATAAATAAATAAAATAAAAACAACCACCCACCCAAAACACAAATAAATTACCCACCCACCCCAAATAAAAACCCCTCGCTTACCTTTCTTGGGACCCGGCACCCCGATTGCTGTCCACAGCCGCCGCCGCCGCCGGAGCTGCCTGCACCCCTGTGGCGTCCTCCTTGGGCCGGTAGCTTTTTAGCCCGGCTCCGGCCATGGCGAGGGGCGACGGGCAGCCGCGGCTGCCGCGCCTCCCTGGGCCGTCCCCATGCCGCACCGCCACCGCCTACAGCTTCCTCCTCCGCAGCGCGCGGCAGCCGAGCTCAAAAGGGACCGACCCAAGAAGGAGTCCACAGGGATTCAGGCAGCGGCAGCTCCGGCGGCGGCGGGCGGCGGCTGTGGACGGCGGGTGCAGGCACCCGGCCCACAGGCGCCCGGCGGAGGCGGCGGCAGCAGTGTACCCCGCCGGGCGTCCCCAGGGCATGGGGCTTGTCAGCAGCGGACGGCCGAGGCAGCCCTCAACGTGCCACGGGGAGGCGCCCCCCTCAGAGGGCTGCTGCCGCCACCGCTGCCCTGAAAGTTCTAAATGTTTTGAAAATTGGAGCGAAAATGGCTCTAATTGACTGCGCATGCGCAGAAACTCAATCTGACGCATGTGCAATGCGTCAGATTGAGTTTCTGCGCATGCGCAGTCAATTAGAGCCATTTTCGCTCCGATTTTAATTTTTTTTTTCTTTCGGTCAGGCGTCCGGAACCGGACGCCCCAAAAGTGGACTTCCCCTCACGGAGAACCCTCCGGGATTGGTCTTACCGGTTCCAGAGAGCCGTCTGGAACCGGTGACATCCCATCACTGAATTCTCCCCCCCAGATTGCTTAATGTTATGCGATTTTAGTGTTATTCGATACTAATGTTATATGAGGTATTACTGTACTTGCAATTTCTTGCTTTCGAACTGCTAGGTGGCACTCACTGGCACTCACTCCATCACACAGCACTCGGGTCTTGAACTGCTGACCTTTCAGTCATCAAGCTGATGCTCAAGTGAGGGCTGCTGGCAGATAGCAACACTGTGTGAATGTGGAGAGATACAGAATCTGGTCTGACCTGCCAATTCATACACTGCAAAAACAATTCATCCTTCTTTCCTACATTTGCAGTTATTATTTTTCAGCAGGGGGTAGGACAAGAAAGCAGCCAGTGTTTTCTTTGCCTCCTGCAGCTCAACCCTACATTGTATTTCTTGTCATAAATCACAAAACACCTATTTAAAAACTAGCAGTGAGCATGCAATGCAAACACCTTAAGAATCTCAGTCTTCTTTTTTCTTTTGTTTTCCTTTCTTTACTTCTTCTTTTTTAATTATTAAAATACATAAGACTGCACAACGACAATTTTGCTACTGGGAATAACACATGTGATTTACAGGATATCAAGTGCACCGATTCCAAATCTGAACTCAGAATTTGTCTATCATGTACAGATTTTAGGGTGTGCTATAGCTGTTCAAATGGTCGGTAATTGGGTAATGTGTTTTTATGTGGGAACAGTATAACAGTTGCAGCTACCACTATGCCTGCTGCCAACTCAGCTGAATCACATCCCCTAGTGGCATGCATGTTCCAGCAGCAGCCAGGCATGACTCTGCAAGTCAGTGAGCTGACGTCAGAAATAGATATATAAGGCAAAATGGATCAAGGGTGTGTCTCTAGTGCAAAACCATCTTATTGGATAGTACAGCTAGGCCATAGTGAGTCTGTTGTGAGCCAAAGATGAGTAGGCGCAGCTGTGTTAATAAACTGGTATGTTAAATCCACTTACAGTGGAATCTCAATTTTTAATGTTTTATGGTGTTGTGTGTTTATAGATTACCCATTGTGGTAATACATTTTGTAAGCCGCCCAGAGTCGGGTCTTCCCGAGTGGGGCGGGGTATCAAATTCGAACAAATAAATAAATAAACATAATTAATGCGTTCTCCAGGACATTTCTTACAGATAAAATTACTTTAACCAAATTTCCCACAGGAATGGATTGAATGCAATTTCCCATAAGAATGCACTGAAAACCAAAATACATTAACCAAAATGCGGTTTCCCATAGGAATGCATTGAAAACCAATTAATCAGTTCCAAAAAAATCTATCAACTGAGCAACTGTTTTCTATAAGTTTCCCTGTGTACTGTATATACAGGACCTCTCCGCCCTTGCCTCCGGACCACCACAGCTGTGAGCGCCAAGGCCATTCCATCGCCGATGGTCCCCCTCCCCGCCCGGGCCAGCTTAAAAAGATGCTGAGATGGATGGCAGGACCTCTCTGCCCTCGCCTTCAGACTTTCGACCGGGCGGAGAGGCTACCACAGCTGTGAGCACCGGGGCTGTGAGCACCAGGGCCGTGTCATTGCCGGTACCCTGTCCCACCCTGGGCCAGTTTAAAAAGACACTGCCACGGCTTACAGGTCTTACCGGGACTGGATTCCTTTTTTGTGGACTTTTTTGAACTTTTCCCGGTTACTTTTGGTTGGATTCTGCTAATAATCATTGCAGGACTCGGTAAATGTGATGTTGTTTTTGCTGCTGTTTTTGTTTTTGTTTTTTGTAAAACTTTTTTGTATTGTGATATTGATTTTTTTTTTACTGTTACTGTGTTATTGATATATATATATTCTGATACTGATACTGTGATGATTGTTATTGTAGTGTTATGGAATTTATGATTGTTATGTTGTTATTTTTTATATAAATTGTAAGCTGCCTAGAGTCAGGTTCGCCTGAGCAGGGCGGGGTATAAATTTGAAAATTAAATTAAATTAAAATACTCGAGTATAAGCCAAGCTTTTAGTCCAAAAAATGAGCCCCAAAAAGGGGACACGGCTTATACTCAGCTCAATGACCACGAGGGTCCAAAGACCATGCCAGATTGAGATGTGCCAACAATTTAATTATTTTTACCACATTTTTATGTATTTTGATTATTGAAACTCACTAGCAGTTGTTGCATTTCCCACCCTCAGTTTATACTCAGGTCAATCTAATTTCCTGGATTTTCAGGTCAAAAATAGGAACCTCAGGTTATATTCAGGCTGGCTTATATTCAAGTATGTACAGTAATGCGATTTTCATGATAACCAAGCCGTTTGTTAACTGAGGTTCCACTGTACGTACGTACCTACCTACCTACCTACCAGCCCACCCATCTGAGATATTCTCCCACTTCTAAACATTTTCTACCTAGAGAACCCTGGAAAAGATTGGCAGTATGCAAAACAACGTCTTGATGGCAAGGAAAACAAAACAAAAAGTCTGTTTCAGAAACCAGCAGAGAGCTTTAGGGCAGCTAAATAGCGAGCATTTACAATCATCTCATGCAGGCGAGTGCCAACTGGTATGATGCATGGGAGGTAGATCGATAATTCCCTGCCAGAATACAATGAGAAGCAATCTGGAACATTTATGTACAAATTTCCTCAGCATCCCATAAATAAGAAAGGCAAATATTTACCAAACAGTAACAGGCTATGAAAGCACAGTGTTGATGTGTGTGCTTATTTGACACACAAACTAAACATTATAACAGGGAGGAAAACCTGGACTACAAATGGCAGAGTGGAAACAGCTTTGGGCCCTCAATCAGGAGTGGTAATGTTTACAGCTCCAAAAAATGGTGTCAGGTAGACTCTCGGTGTATGCGCCCACGAGTCCATAAATAAGACACACTCACTGTCCCAGATCCCTAAGACCAGGGGTTCCCAACTTTTTCAAACTGGCGGCTGGGTCACACTCTCTCAGTCTGCTTCGAGAGCCAGACAGGCATTTTGCCCTGCCTGCATGATGAGGGTGGCCATTTTGACCCAACAGGTTCAAATGGGGCATCCAATTTTTTTCCGAATATCCTTGGAGAGGTGGGGGGCCACATGAAATGGTGCCACGGGCCAGATCCAGCCCACAGGCCTTAGTTTGGGAATCCCTGCCTAAGACAGGTTACATGAAACTATGCCCACAAAATCTCCTAGCTCACAAGGCCAGAGGCTGTAGGTCTCCAGGAATCACAATGCAAAAAAAGCAAATACAGTAATACCCTGGATAACGATTGCATCAGATAACGCTAGAATTGAATAACGATGCAAGTTTTTTGGAAAAAACTTGCATCGGATAACAATTCTTTTAGCGTTGTCCGATGCAATGGTCTGCGGGTGTGAGGTGGTTTGGGTAGAATGTAAAAAGAGATGAGCACTGAACCCTAGAGTCAGATACGACTGGCTTTCAAGCAAGGGCGGCCTATCTTATCTTCCATTTTGCGGGATTCTCTACACCTCTCTTCAAATCCCAGGGGAGGGAAGATCTGACACACACACCCCAAAACCAGTTGTAAAGAATACAAACTTTCTTATTCAGTGAAGCCTTTCAGAATGTTATCCCTTTAGCAATAAATTAATCAGTCAATTGATCCACTGTGCCCTCCAACACCCGTTATTTTATTTGATTTTAGGATGTATTTATTTGGTTGGTTTATTTTTAATTTATTGTTTTATTATGTTATTTTGATATTTGTATGTGCACTGCCCAGAGTGGGAAATTTCCCAAATGGGCAGTATAAAAATGCAATACATAAATGAATATAACTAAATAAATACAAATTGTTTGCCATAACACTCAGATTTGTGGGTTTGAACTTGAGGCTGACTGGGTGTTACTCCAAACCTGCAAATCATGTAATCCGTTCCCTCAGGCCTATATATAGCAGGGATTCTCAACCTGCAGTCTGTGGGCCAGATCATGCCACCATTTCATGTGCCCCACCCCTGCCTCTGCCACACTAGATAGCACCATGTGGTGGAAGAAGGGTAAAATGGCCATCCGGCCCCCAAAATTATCTGAGGGAGCATGACTCAGCCCCCGGCTTAAAAAGGTAAAGAACACAAATGCTATACAGTCAAACCTCGCATAAAGAGCGCTTTGCTTAAAGAGTAACTCGCTTAAAGAGCAGAATTTTCTTTGAAAGTTCACTTCGCTTAACAAATAAAACCAACCAAAAACTCACTTAACAAATAAATCGGGGTTTGCAATCCCCCCTCCCCAATTAGTCATTTACAATTGTGTTTCGCTTAAAGAGCAAACTCACTTAAAGAGCAATCCTGTGGAACACATTATGCTCTTTAAGCGAGGTACAACTGTATAGGGATGGACATTATTTCTAAGTGGTAACAAGGCTCTATTTAGCCAGAGGCAGTGGTTCCTGCTTGCCAGAAGGAATGCTCCCTTTCCTCAAAGTTTAAGTCAACCAACTTCTCCTCTCCTTCCAGCTTAAAGCGTAATTGCTCTTATTAAGTAATTGTCGCTCGTTGCTTCGGCACAGAAAGCATGTTTTGTTAGGTTGTTTAAAGAAACATCTTAAGTACAAAGCGCTGCCTCACTCTGTACGGTGCTGGTTTCCACGGAGTGCCACTTAGATAAAGTCGTTAAGTAAATGAATCTATTCCCATGGCTCCCAGGAAGCTAAAAGGCAATCATGAAAAGATAGACCTTACGCTACGGGAGAGAAAGCGATGGGTGCTTTATCTTCCCATGATGCACAAGCCACGTCGATTGGCTTCACTTGCCAGAGCTTCATGCAGAATTAATTACAGAAATTACTTCCAAGACGGTGTCAATAAGAACTGGCACCCTCAACCAGTTAAAGGGATCTTAGTAAATAAACTGCACGAGTTTGAAGTGGTTAAATCGATCTACTAACACTGCTGGTTTAGCCCTCTTTTAAAACCGAAAGAGAGAATTATATAAAGAGATCCTGGAACAACATCATCAGGAAACTCACAAACGTTACATGGGGAACTCAACCATCCATGCTGTGTACATCAATTTGGCCCCGAGCAGAATATCCTGAACCAATATGGAGCACATCCACACACACAAGACAAGTTGGCATCCCTGTTAATGAAGCCATGTGTAGAGTGACAGGATGCCTCAAACCTACACCAGTTGAGAAAATATACCGTCTTGCTGGTCAATACCAGGGGTTCCTGACCTACAGCCCATGGGCCAGACTTGGCCCACAGCACCATTTCATGTGGCCCATGTTACCACTGCCACCGCACCGGAAACAGATGTATTTACAACAGCCGACATGTCTTTTATAGACCTCAGATTTCACAGTAGGCAAGTGACATCCAAAGGTGTAAGACAGGGGTTCCCAATTTATGGCCCACGGGCTGGTTTCAGCCCGT
Source organism: Furcifer pardalis (assembly GCA_030440675.1). Lineage (NCBI taxonomy): Eukaryota > Metazoa > Chordata > Lepidosauria > Squamata > Chamaeleonidae > Furcifer > Furcifer pardalis. The sequence continues at coordinate 299,824,644 of CP126890.1, read as the reverse complement.
GGCACCATTTCATGTGGGCAGATTTCCGACAGCTGTAAATGCACCCACAGCTGTTACAAACACATTTACGACAGCAGTAGATGCATTTTATGGCAGTGCTTATGCCAGAGGAAACCACCAGTCCGGCCCACTCAGATGTCCAGGGGGCGTGGTCCAGCCCATGGCATACTGGTATATACAGTAGAGGCGCATGGCTATCTCTACTTCCACTTTAATTTCTGCCTTTAATCAGGAAAGCCAAAATCCCAGATTTAGCCATTTAACAGAATAGATACATGTATACTTTGCAAACTACAACTGAAGCTAGCCTTCAATGTTACAAGTATCCACCCAGCTACCAATAGTTTTCACATAAAATGAATACAGAGGGACAGTTTATTATTATTTCTATTATAAAATAAAAATCTACCATTCGATTCACAGTGGAAGACTGGTAGAAAATTAACAGTTCAAGCCCTAACCAAGGACCTCAGAACTGTTAAGGTAATGTCTAAGTATGTAGTCAGTTCCTAGTAAAGTTGTTTATTTTAATAGAGTTTTGTTGTTGTTCAGTTGCACAGTCGATTCCGACCCTCTGCGACCCCATGGACCACCGTCCGCCAGGCACTCCTGTCCTCCACCCTCCTCCTCAACTCACTCAGTTCTGTGCCCATTGCATCCACGATACCATCTAGCCATCTCATCTTGGGCCGTACCCTTCTTCTTTTGCCCTCGACCCTTCCAAGCATCAAGGCTTTCTCAAGTGAATCCTCTCTTCTCATTTGATGTCCAAAGTACTTTAGCTTCATCTTTATTATTTTGACCTTCTAAGGAGCAGTCAGGGTTGATTTCTTCTAAGATTGACCTATTTGTTCTCCTCGCTGTCCAGGGGACTCTTAAAACTCTCCTCCAACACCACATCTCAAAGATGTCTATTCTTCTGCGCTCAGCTTTCCTAATGGTCCAGCTCTCACAACCATACATTGCCACAGGGTTGTTCAAATCTAATAAATCTAGTAGTAACAATAGCAGTAGCAGTAAAAAGCAAATAAACAAAAGTACTGTACGTTTCTCCTAAAGTGAGTCTTGCCACCCTGGAGTTTTTAGACTTGCGTTTGAAGCCTAATAGATACCTGCAGGAGGAAAAATGGATTTCTGTGGCCAGGATTGCAAAACAGATTCCCAAACTTCAAGGGACATTAAACCCCTTCTTTCCAAACACTAATTTTGCCCTCCCATAATGAACCCCCACCTGAGAACATTTCCCTGCTTAGCTCTTAGCCCGCAAGGTGCAACCCATTCCAGTCAGATTCAAATATTACCTGGTTTTTTAAACTTGGCTTCTAAGCGTCTCCGAGGCAGCCTTGCAACCATCTTCTATAACCCCACCTGAGGTTAATCAGGTGGATCTGAGCATGCTCAGCTGCAGCCTTTCCACCAAGGGACGGTTCTTATTTCGACCACTAGGTGGCGAAATACAAACAGATGGATTTATTTATTTTATTTAGGTACTGTATTACATTTATATACCACCCATCTAGGTGTTTTTCCCCACTTTGGGCATTGTACAGTATTTTAAAATTACACATACAACAATGACAACCAAAGCAGGGAAGGGAAGGAAACCAAATCCTCACTGGCGCTGTATGGGGTGGACAATAAATTAAATATTTTGCAATTATCAAATTGCATAGGTCGTTACTGCATCTCTCTGTGTGATTATTTTTATTATGAACCAGCACTGTCTGCATCTGCAGATGTTTCTGTGGTCATGTGGCAGGTATGACTAAACGTCAGAATGCACAGATTACTGTTACCTTTCCTACTGAAGGAGTACCCATTTATCTACATGCAATTTCTTGCTTTTGAACTGCTAGGTTGGCAGGAGCTGGGACAGAGACAGGAGCTCACACCATCGTGGAGCACTTTGGTCTTGAACTGCTGACCTGCCGACCTTCTGGTCATCAAGCATCTTAACCACTAAGCTATTTTGGCCCCCAGTCTTGGGAATACATAGTGCCAAAATCACAGGGCTAATTTTATTACTGAACAGGACAACATAAAAGTCTTAATGGTTGAACTGGCTGTGTGGTAGTAACATCTATTTATAATCCACCCTAACAGCAGTTCGATTCCCGAGTACTGCAGAATGGAATGAGCTCCGGTCTTTGTCCCAGCTCCTGCTAACTGAGCAGTTCGAAAGCAAGAAATTGCAAGTAGATAAATAGGGACCACTTTGGTGGGAAGGTAAAGAGTGTTCCATGCACTCCGGTGTCTAATCATACCTGCCACATGACCACGGAAACGTTTGCAGTAGGAGAGAGCGCTGGCTCTTTGGCTTTGAAACAGAGATGAGCATTGAACCCTAAAGTTGGATACGACTGGCTTTCGAGCAAGAGAAACCTTTACCTTTACTAATACCTGTAGACTATTCCACTTCAAGAAGCTGTCCAACATAGAAAACCACAGCATTTATCTTTCTAGTTGGAAATTTCAACAGCCATAGCAACCTTTGGGGCTATGGGTATGATGATAAATATGGTAAAGCTATCATAAAATAGGCAGAATCCCATTCAGTGTGCCTTATACATGATCCTCAACCACTAGTTCATTTTAACAGTGGCAGAGGGGCAGAGGGGCTACAATCCAGATGTAATTTTTACTAGTATAACTCAATAGTGCATGAAGAGGGTAGGCAATCCATTCCCAAACACTCAGCCCAGACACATTCTTTGTTAGATCTACTCAATCCTTTTGCAATAACTTAATAGGCATCGAAGTGGAGGAAGAAGATCAAAGAATAATTCAGTCAAATGGGGCTATTTGGATGCAGGACAAATTGTCTGTAAATGTGGAGAGATTCCACCAATACAGCATTTATGTGCATACAATTTATGCCACACCACATGTAAGAAAGAAAAGCGTCCAAGGTAGTGCCATTAAAGTACCATATATACTCGATTTTAAGTTGAGTTTTTTAGCCCCAAAAATGAGCCCCAAAAATGAGCCCCAAAAAGGGGACTTCGCTTATAGTCGGGTCAATGGCCACAAGGGCCACAAGACTGCACCAGAATGAGATGTGTCAACAATTTTATTAATTTTATTTATTTATTTATTTATTTACATTTCTATACTGCCCTTTTCACCGGGGCAACCCAGGGAGGTGTACAACATCATAAAAACATAATAAAATCCAACCCAAACCTATTGTTAAAAAAGTTCAAAATTACAATTATAAAATTTAAAAAGTTTTTAAGATTTATAAAAAACCACAGGTTCCAATAATCATTTAAAAAGTTAAAAACTCAAAAACACAAGATTAAAAAGATTAAAAGATCAGGGGGGAGAGGGAGCTCAAACAAGCCAGCGAGCTGGGGTCATGGTACCGCCAGGACCCCATACCAGTCCCACCAGCCATGTTTTTAAGTTCTTCCTAAAAGACACCATATTTTCATGTATTTTTATTATTGAAACTCACTAGCAGCTGCTGCATTTCCCACCTTCGGCTTATACGCGAGTCAATCTAGTTTTCCTGGGTTTTCAGGTCAAAATTAAGTACCTCGGTTTATATTTTGGTCATCTTATACTCGAGTATGGTACAGTATCCCACTTGTGGTCAAAAATAGTGCTATGCAATTCTATTTTCCAATCCTAAGGTTTTCCAAACTGTGGTTCAAAATAAGGAAGGTTTCCAAGCTTTGAGTAAGATCTGGATCTTATAGGACAGTGATGGTGAACCTATGGCATGTGTGCCAGAGGGGGCACTCATAGCCCTCTCTGTGAGCATACACACCATTGCCCCAGCACAGAATTTGCCCCGCCCTTCTGCCCAGCAGCCCAATGGGAGTGATTCCTCCATCCCCCCAGCATAGCGTTCATCCCATCCCACTCCTCAGCAGCCCAAAGGAAGTGCTTCTTCCCCCAGCACAGAGTTTGCCCTGCCCCTTTGTTTGGGCACTTGGTCTCTAAAAGGTTCGCCACCACTGTTAGCAGGAGGAGGTTGGCAAACCCTGCTTCAGAGAATAGATGGCAGAGACAATGAGGATGGGTGGCCTTCCTATTATACAACCCTCTGAGCTACACATTTTCTTCCTTGCTCCAGTAGGACTGTAATAAGACCTCCAGAGAGTAACTTCTTGAAAACTCACCATAATTCTCCAAATGCAGATCAACATGTCAGAAGCTGGAAGAACTTTCCTGGGACTGATATGGGGGAAAAATAATTTGGCCTAGGAATTAAACTCCATGTTTCCTGACATCTCAAGAAAGTTCTTATGAGTTTCTGATCACAGTTTTCTTATTGACTCAATGCTTATGCAACTCCAGAAAAGGTTCCTGTCACTGTTGGGTCTGCAGTTCATTGGCAACTCATCTAATTCTGAAGACCTTTGTATTTTACCATGCGCTTGTTGCTGGGGAACAGGCATTGACGAGTGGCTGCTATTTGCATTTTTATAACTATGTTTTAACCATTGTTCCTCCTATATTAATATGTAGCATTATGTATTATACATTTGTCCGATAGAGCTCACTGAATTGTAACACCAGGGAGGAGAAGATCAATTTCCCCCGCTAAATGGCTCATGGAAGAAGGACCAGCTTTGGGCAAAATCTATGGTCTTAGAGTGCCACCAGAAGGAATGATGGATAAACCACGTCTGAAGTCTTGAGATCCAGAAAACCCTGGGAAAGGTTCACATTGGTCAGAAGGTCTGCAGTGGCTCAAGTGGCTAAGAGCTCAACGACTGGAAGGTCGGAGTTTGATTCCCGAGTACTGCATGACGGAGTAAGCTCCTGTCTCTGTCCCAGGGCCTGCCAACTTAGCAGCTCAAAAGCAAGAAAATGCAAGTAGATAAATAGGTAGCACTTTGATGGGAAGGTAAACAGTGTTTCGTGCACTCAGGTGTTGAGGCATGCCTGCCACATGTCCATGGAAACGTGTGCAAATGCAGACAGCGCTGGCTCTTTGGCTATAAACAGAGATGAGCACTGAAGCCTAGAGTCAGATATGACAGGCTTTCCAGCAAGGATGACCTTTACCCTTTACTTGAAGGCAGGCAATTTTTATTTAATGGCCTGTTAATATACTGTCTCTTTTGTTCTCATCTTTAAACATTGAGGGTCACCACAGACCTGAAAGAGAACACAAATACTCTATGTTTCAAGCCATTTTAAATCCCACTAAGAGGAAGAGAAATATACTGGCTGCAAGAGTGTGAAAGTCATCATTTTAAAAAGTATATTTTTCTGATCTTTGGCTGCAGCCCTGGGCTTCCTGCACTGACCAGAGGTTTGGACAAATAACCTCTTTTGAACCATTTACCTTCCTTCCTGTCCTCTCTCTCTCTCTTAGCTATGCTATGAGAAACAATCTGTCTCACCGGACATCCTGCTGTGGTAATGGACAGGGCTATAGCCAGTGGGAGGGGGGGTTTCAACCCACCCTGAGTTAGCAGTTTGTCCACCCTGGCAAGGCATGGTTTTCTATAGGGATGCATCAGAAAGATGCTTTGTTGCTGACCCTGAAAAATATGGAAGAGGAACTCTGATACTCAGCAGTCATGGAGGCGGAAGAGGCCATGCCAGATGGACTGGCTGTGAAGGTGCACTATGATAATATCCTCAATGCTGCAACAGTCCATTGCAGTCCCCGGTGTTAAATCCAGCATGTCTCATTTCATGTGTGGCTCCGTGATCATAGTGTGTGGGTCACTTCATGGCAAGCTGGGATTCACTTTAAACAAATTCACGCCTGTGGCATTTTTCCTGCTTCAAGAAAAATGCATTCTCAGATACGAGTTGCATTCAACAACGATGTTGTTGTTGCTCAGTCACACAGTCGATTCCGACCCTTTGTGACCCCATGGACCACTGTCCACCAGGCACTTCTGTCCTCCACCATCCTCCTCAACTCGGCTAGCTCTGTGCCCATTGTGTCTACAATACCATCTAGCCATCTCATTTTTGGCCGCCCCTTCTTCTTTTGCCCTCCACCCTTCCCAGCATCAAGCCTTTCTCAAGTGAATCCACTCTTCTCATTTGACGTCCAAAGTACTTTAGCTTCATCTTTACTATTTGCCCTTCTAAGGAGCAGTCAGGGTTGATTTCTTCTAAGATTGACCTATTTGTTCTCCTCGCTGTCCAGGAGACTCTCAAAACTCTCCTCCAACACCACATTTTAAAGGCATCTATTCTTCTGCGCTCAGCTTTCCTAATGGTCCAGCTCTCACAACCATACATTGCCACCGGGAATACCATTGCTTTGACTACTAGATGAATTTTTGTTTGCAATGTGATGTCTCTACTTTTCACTATGTTCCCCAGGTTTCTCATCACTTGCCTCCCAAGAATCAGTTGCCTTTTTATTTCATGGCTGCAAGGAAACACCAAGTTTGACAGAAACCCCTTCCAGCCGATCTCTTGAGTTTCCTTTTCTTTCAACAGCTGCCCAGATGTCACCAAAGTCCCTTCCCTTGTCAGGACAAGCCAAACCGAGGCCAGGTATCCTTGTTTGCTGAGACTGATAATGGTGAGCGAGAGAGCAAAGGCTGATGAAGCCGTCAGCCTCTCAGAGGAAAGGGTTACACCAGTGAGGGCTTTAACATCCCTTAATGAATGCCCACGTACTGGGAGGTAATGGAAACAAATTGGTGTCAGGTTATGGGAATACTGAAACGACCTCCAGCTACTGGCTTAATTGCTTTTCCTTTTTGTCGGCTGCTGGATATATATGAGCTTGTCACAACACCGCTTATACTTGAAGGGGGGAAAGTCTCTTTGGTCCAATGAAAATCAATTTGGCTGTGCTTATATACCAGTCTCATTCTGGTGTGTTGGGTTTTAAGAGCAATTGGGGAGGAAATAGGGTGGCAAAATTCTTCTTCTGCCCTGTCTTCGTTCGGGAGGGCTCCTCATTCAAAGGTTACGTTCAGGTGCAGAACACCCCATAGAACAGGGGTTCCCAACCTTTTCAAGCCAGGGGCCAGGTGACACACTCTCAGTCAGCTTCGAGAGCCAGACAGCCATTTTTCCCTGCCTGCATGATGGGGGTGGGCATTTTGTCCCAATAGCTTCAAATGGGGTCACAATTTTGTTTCTCAAAGGCCCTTGGAGGGGTGGGCGGCACATGAAATGGTGCCACAGGCCAGATCCGGCCCACGGGCCTTAGGTTGGGAACCCCTGCCGTAGAAAGTTCCTTAGAGATCTTCAAGGGTAAACTAAGGAATCTTCTTTAGAAAACTGAGTTGCCTGAACATGATTTATCAAGGTCAAGATCTCCCTTGCTCATCTCTGTTTACAGACCAAGAGCCAGCACAGTTTGCTACTGCAGACGTTTCCATGTGGCAGGCATGGTGATGCCCTAAGTTACTCATGAAGGGAGTAGGTTGGCACCCACTTTCTAGTGTTGAACTGGGGTAGTGTTGAACTAGATTTGGCCCACTTGACCATTTCAGCCTCTGCTGAGCCAAGAAGTTGAGTAGGCTTGAGATACATTGCAGGGCTGTTTGGATGAGCACTGAACCCTAGAGTCAGATATGGCTGGCTTTCGAGCAAGTGCAACCTTTTGCTTTGCTATGTATGTGTACACGTGTCAGTGAACAGCTAACATTGTCACTATAGCAACAAAAGTTATCATCTCTCTTATTTTATCTGACACACGCACACATTTTTTATGAAATCAGTTTAAACCCACAAGATGGAGACAAATGTTTCTGTACCTCTTTCCCGTTGCTTTTCTCTCCCTCCACATCTTTCTTATTTCTTCTCTCCCTTCTTCTTCTCTATCACTCAAATCCCCAGAGCAGAAATGAGAAACTCAAGCAAATTTTCGACTCAGGCTGCACAGAAACACATTCTTTCATTGGAGGGGGGGGGGAATATACCCTTTTCCATTAGTAGATGGAAAAACCCTTTCCCTTTTCTTGCACAAACTTTTCAGTTGATGATGAGTTTCTTAAAAGGCGCCAGCCAGACTTCTCAGAGGGATGACAGCAATGATATCGCTAAACAGCCTCCTTTTGTACTACCCAAGTTCATTAATGGGAAGAATAAGGCCACAATAGCCCTATGAAAAGTTAGGCCCTAATGGGTCTTCGCAATCTCTGTTTTGTCCCTATATGATTTCCTTCTGCTTTCAGGTCTGTAATTGTTCAAAGCAACCAAACACCACGGACAGCAATCAAAAACAACTTAAGGTGATTCTGCTATTGGGTCTAAAAATAATAATAACCCAACACTGTGCAAGCTTTCATGATTCAAGATTACTTCTTCAGGCATGCACAAATTCCTTGTGGGATAATGCAGGAAATTTATCAATGAGGGTTTTGCTGTTTTCCAGCATTTGCATTGCGTAGGAATCATGACTGAGTGTGACCAGGTTATCCTGCTATGGTAATAGAGTAGACCAGGGGTAGCCAACCCTTTTACACCATGAGCCTGACCACACCCCCGGACAGTTGAGCAGCTCGGACCATGGCCCCCTAGAAGCGGAAGCTGGCATGTTTATCATTGCCATGATGATAGCCGATATTTGGAATCGGATATGGCACTTGAAGATGGCATGGTTAGTAACTACTAGGTTAGTAGTCTGTCTTACATATATTTACTAACCATTTGCAATCCAACAGGGGTGAAGCTTCACAACTAATCTGAAGAACAGGTATTGCCAGTTGTAAAAAAAAACCCACATTGATTTGTATACTTATCTGTTATGCTAACCATTCTGTATCTCTGTACCTGATATGTATAAAGAGTCTCACTCTTTTGTCTGATGAAGGCGACTTGATCTACTTTGTCAGACATAAGGTAAAGGTAAAGGTTTCCCTAGCTCAAAAGCCAGTCACATCCGACTCTAGGGGTCAGTGCTCATCTCTGTTTCTAAGCCGAAGAGCCAGCGCTGTCTGCTTCTGCAGACATTTCCATGGTCATGTGGCAGGCAAGACTAGACACCAGAGCGCATGGAATGCTGTTACCTTCCCACCAAAGTGGTCCTTATTTATCTACTTGCAATTTCTTGCTTTCAAACTGCTAGGTAGGCAGAAGCTGGGACAAAGACGGGAGCTCATTCCGTCCTGCGGTACTCGGGAATCGAACTGCTGACCTTCCACCTCCCAGTCAGTGTCTTAGTGACTTGAGCCACTGCATAATAGTGCTTAAAATGTTGCTCAATAGTGCTCAAAATTGTGCCTAAAATTTATGGTGGGCAGGAGGCCGCTGATAATGTTCTATATTTTGAATCTCCTGTGCACCAAATATCATCTTTTAAATAATTACCCTGGGCCTGATCCTTCCGTTGTGGCATGCTCAAATATTTTATGTGCAGAGAGTTGAAACTACACTCAAGTGCAGGGGTTCCCAACCTTTTCAAGCCTAGGCCCAGGTCATGCACTCTCCATCAGCTTCAAGGGCCAAATGGTCATTTTGCCCTGCATGCACAAATAGGGCAGCCATTTTGTCCCAACAGCTTCAAAGGAGTGGTCGTTTTGTTTCTTGAATGCCCTTGGAGGGGGGGACACATGAAATGGTGCTGTGGGCTGGATTTGGCCCACAGGTCTTAAGATGGGGACCCCTGCTCGAGTATCCCTGTCACCACCAACCAAAAATGGTACAGTCTGATGAAACCCTGCCGACTGAGCAGCTTGTGTTGAGCAGTTGCCTGTGTACTGATAAATTTCCTTGACTCTTAGCCTGTTGGCTTAGAAATGGTGAGCACATCCACTTAGCTCCTTAAACTGCCTTTGGCGTCTCCTAATTGTGCCTGCCAAGCTCCTTTCTCTGCCAAGCTCCTTAATGTCTTGAATTATGACTTGTTCCACACACCATCTACCCATTCTGCCCATCCCCGCAAGGAGCTATTCAGAAATGCCTCCTAGATGCTTCCATCCTCTCTGTTTTCTTTGCTTTTTGTAAGAATGCTATTAGAGCAGAGACGGATGAAATTAGCAGAAGGCCTTGCCCAGATAGTATCATGAGCAACATGCAAAGAGATTTACAGGTTCTGTAGCAAGCTAGGCAATAATACTGAAACTGAATTTGGAAATGAATTTGTGAGAGGCTGGAATGCACTTTGATCTTCAAGCTATCTGAGCCAGAGGTCTGGAGAGTGAAACCAAAACGCTAATACATAAACAAGAGAAATGCTGCTTTGAAGAAGGAATATTCTCCATATTCATCAACTTATATTGGGGAAGAGACAATAGTTTACCCCACAAACACACCTTATAATCAGAGAAGTTAAACCTTAAACCTAAACCAGTTGAGAAAATATACCCCCTTTGTTAGTACAGTCAAACCTCACATAAAGAGTGCCTCGCTTAAAGAGTAACTCGCTTAAAGAGCAGAATTTTCTCTGAATGTTCGCTTCGCTTAACAAACAAAACCAACCAAAAACTAACTTAACAAATAAATTGAGGTTCGCAATCCCCCCCACAATTGGTCATTTATAATGGTGTTTCGCTTAAAGAGCAATCCTGTGGAACGCATTATGCTCTTTAAGCGAGGTACAACTGTATTGCTCCACCTAAGATCAAGAAAGAAGTAGCAGCAGATGCTGAGAGAACTAAGCAAGAGAATGGCCATCAACATCTTCTGAACAGATATGTGCTTCATGTCCACCAGCTCAGATCCAGGAAGAGCTTTATGGCAAGAACAAACATTCTTGAGGGTACACAAGAGTAAAACCAAATTAGAAGAACAAGGAAGGGGCTCACTGGGAAAGGATCGTCATTGAAGGTGGATATAGTTGAAGATCTCAATCTCCTCTACGTCTCCTGGAGGACCCTGAATAGGCTGAGGCTTGGAGTCCCTAAATGCAAGACCAACATGCTCAAGTGGGAGCTGCTGGCAGACAACACCTAGGGTTGCCATATGTCCTGGAAAACCAGGATTGTCCTGGATTCAAGGTTGAAAAAAATTATCCTAGCCAGTTCACTAAAAATAATGTTAAAGTCCCAGATTTTTAAAACTCATGTATTGATATATTTAATGTGAAAGTGTTTTATAGCTGTCACTATGTTTGTTTTTTAAAAGGCTATTTTGTAGATAACCCACCCATTTTTGTCAGGTATACTTCTGTCCCGGTTTTATGGGAGAGAATTATGGCAACTCTAACAACACCACACAGTGTGAATGTGGAGAGACACAGAGTCCGGCCCATTTGCTGGTCTGCCGATTGCTGCCAGAGACAGGCACTGATGAGGACTTGCATTTGGGCAACGACAAAGTGAAGAAAGTGGCTTCATTTTGTCACTCCAGGGTCTGATCAAGACACGAAAAAGAAAGGAAGATCAGAGAGGCTTGATTGGCTATGCTTGACTGTACAGTTGATATCCAATATAATGCCATGTATATAAATGTGATTTGTTGGGGGGGGTTGTTTGTTTTTTGCTGTAGGATATTTATTCTTGGGTATTTTTTTGTTAAAATGTTTCTAGGAATTTAGTCACTCCTTTGGCTGTCAGAGCACAATGAAGAGGGAAAATACACAGAAACATGGAGAAACCAGGCCCAAATTCAGCAACCTCCCTTAGGCACACAATATCTAGCTCTCTGTGTAGTATAAGTCACTCTGGAAGCACTTTAAAGAAGAAGAAAAAGTATATTTATTCACAATTACCATCAGTTGTTAAAAACTAAAATAAAATCAGCTAAAAACGGAGTCATCAGCATGCAAGAGCCCCTATATAGTTATTGCTTTTCAAATGAAAGTCAGAGGAAGAAAAAAGAGATCAATAAGAAATCATAAAATTGCCAATTAAACAAGAATAAGAGGCTTGCCCTTGAAATGCTAGAGGCAGGAGAAGCTTTACCAATAAACATATAAGCAAGAGACAATTGCTTTAAATTGCAATATCCCCGCCCACTGATACTTAGTATTAATGCATGCAAGTTTGTTTTTCCAAACTACACTGTGTTTTACAGGCAGAAAGTTTCTCAGACTAACTTGGGTATTCAGTTTTTAAAAAAAGGCAAAACAGCCCCTTCTATCTGCATGTAACTTGAAGAAATACATCACAGAGAGAGAAAGAGAGAGAATTGGTGTAGGGAGATAAGAAAGGTGAGAAGACGCTGGCAAATGTTCATAATGGTCTGAGATTTATTATTTCCTGGTGGAATGAAAAATCAATACCTGGAGAGAGGCCAAGAATGATGAAGCTTTTGCTGGACAATAGTATCCCATCTTTTCTTATTCCTTAGCCTGCTAGATAATAACTGTCAAATGCAACAAAGCTGACTTCTCTGGGGCTGGTGATCGCTGCCTTCTTTACCTTTCTACCTATTTCTACAGCCTGGTTTACTCCAAGGGAAGCTGAATGAGAAACTTTATTTTCCATGTGTTCTAGGAGTCAATTTATACCTACACCCACCTTGACTAGTATTCACCTAATCTTTATTTTTCTTTCTTTCATGTCAAGATTAAACTCTGAGTGGTCACTTTCTTGGCTTTGGTGTCAGCCAAAGTTAAATGTATTTATTTATTTATTTACTCCAATTTTTATACCGCCCTACTTGGTTGGGCCGACTCAGGGCGGTTCACAAGCACAGAGTAAACAGCAAGTTTATAAACACAACATGTAAATATAAAAAGAGAGAGAAATCAGTATCAACATCATAAAACAACTCAACATCGTTACATCATAAAAAATTCAATAGGTATCAATTTCAAACAACAATCAAAAATTACAAAATTCATCAAATTTACACAAAGATTTGAACATTATCAAAAAGTCCAGCCGCCGCTGCGGCTTTTAAGCATAGCCTCCGGAACAGGTGGAGGGAGTCCCGGCTAGGCGCGGCGGTAGCCTCTTCCCCCGGCCGCAGGTGTGTTCCTCTTGGGTACACATTTCTGGTAGTAACCAGCATACCAGAGACAGAATCTGCATCTCTCCACATTCACACAGCATGTTGTTGTCCTCCAACAGCCCCCACTTAAGCATGTTGGTCTTGCACTTAGGGACTCTGACCATCAGCCTATTCAGGGTTCTTCAAGTGACTTGAAGGGGAGGTTGAGTTCCTCAGACATATCCTCCTTTAATATTGTTCTTTGTCCAGTGAGCTCTTTCCTCCATCTTCTGATTTGTTTTTTCTCTTGCATATCCTCAAGAGTGTTTGTTATTGCTATAACCTCGTTTTTATGACAACCACAAAGACCTGCAGCCAATCGCTTTGGAATCATTTCTTCTGTGGATCCAGAGAGAGAGAGCAGAAATAAAATACATCCATCTGTTGGACACCCATCACAAAGGTTTGAATATTAGCCAAGGGTTTCTGTGACATTATCAAATTTGATACACAGATTATTATATGCTGCTATATATGTTGTATATTTTTGTTATATTATACTGCCTTCACAAACTGTCATGAAAAATTCTCTTTCACAACATAGGCTGTTTCACAGAATAACGGATATGTTCACACAGCCACACAAAGGTTAAACTCATTAGCAAATGTTTAATGCCAGGTGTTTGTTTTGTATCTGACGCCGCTCTCCCCCGACCTCGGACCGGGGAGAGCAAGAACAGCTGCGTTCGGGGCTGGCGGATTTAAGAACCGCCGCCGCCGCCCCGCCGGACACTGACGCCGCTCTCCCCCGACCTCGGACCGGGGAGAGCAAGAACAGCTGCGTTCGGGGCTGCGGATTTAAGAACCACCACCACCGCCCCGCCGGACACTGACGCCGCTCTCCCCCGACCTCGGACCGGGGAGAGCAAGAACAGTTGCGTTCGGGGCTGGCGGATTTAAGAACCGCCGCCGCCGCCCCGCCGGACACTGACGCCGCTCTCCCCCGACCTCGGACCGGGGAGAGCAAGAACAGCTGCGTTCGGGGCTGGCGGATTTAAGAACCGCCGCCCCCGCCCCGCCGGACACTGACGCCGCTCTCCCCCGACCTCGGACCGGGGAGAGCAAGAACAGCTGCGTTCGGGGCTGCGGATTTAAGAACCGCCGCCGCCGCCCCGCCGGACACTGACGCCGCTCTCCCCCGACCTCGGACCGGGGAGAGCAAGAACAGCTGCGTTCGGGGCTGCGGATTTAAGAACCGCCACCGCCGCCCCGCCGGACACTGACGCCGCTCTCCCCCGACCTCGGACCGGGGAGAGCAAGAACAGCTGCGTTCGGGGCTGAGGATTTAAGAACCACCACCGCCGCCCCGCCGGACACTGACGCCGCTCTCCCCCGACCTCGGACCGGGGAGAGCAAGAACAGTTGCGTTCGGGGCTGGCGGATTTAAGAACCGCCGCCGCCGCCCCGCCGGACACTGACGCCGCTCTCCCCTGACCTCGGACCGGGGAGAGCAAGAACAGCTGCGTTCGGGGCTGGCGGATTTAAGAACCGCCGCCCCCGCCCCGCCGGACACTGACGCCGCTCTCCCCCGACCTCGGACCGGGGAGAGCAAGAACAGCTGCGTTCGGGGCTGCGGATTTAAGAACCGCCGCCGCCGCCCCGCCGGACACTGACGCCGCTCTCCCCCGACCTCGGACCGGGGAGAGCAAGAACAGCTGCGTTCGGGGCTGCGGATTTAAGAACCGCCACCGCCGCCCCGCCGGACACTGACGCCGCTCTCCCCCGACCTCGGACCGGGGAGAGCAAGAACAGCTGCGTTCGGGGCTGCGGATTTAAGAACCGCCGCCGCCGCCCCGCCGGACACTGACGCCGCTCTCCCCCGACCTCGGACCGGGGAGAGCAAGAACAGCTGCGTTCGGGGCTGCGGATTTAAGAACCGCCGCTGCCGCCCCGCCGGACACTGACGCCGCTCTCCCCCGACCTCGGACCGGGGAGAGCAAGAACAGCTGCGTTCGTTTTGTTTCTTTGTATGGAAATTTTTTAACTACTGTTGTTATTGATGTTTATTGAACTTTTTGTTGCTGTTTATTGAATTGCTTTTACTGTAATGATGTTTATGTGCTGATGTTCGGTGATACTGATATTGACTATTTATTGACTATTTTCGTTGGATATTGACTATTGATCTATTGATATGTTGTGACTGTAACTATACATGTGTGTAAACCGCCCTGAGTTGGCTCTGCCAAGTAGGGCGGTATAGAAACCCAAATATAATAATAATAATAATAATAATAATAATAATAATAATAATAATAATAATAATAATAATAATAATAATAATAATAATAATAATAATAATAATAATAATAATAATAATAATAATAATATTTGCAGTTGAAAAGGGGACATTCACAGCTAAGACAAATAACAGCCAGATATCATCTGCCATTACCAATTGTATGAAGCCACATTGATTTGTATGCTAACCAATCACTCTGTACCTGATGTGTATAAATTGATGCTATGAAGTCTCACTCCCATGTCTGATGAAGTGGACCTGATCCATGAAAGCTTACATTGAAATATAACAGTGAGTCTTTAAAGTGCTGCAGCGCTTTTGTTACTCATCTGTAACTTTTTGCCACACTAGCTGATTCTTTGGTCACTCAAGATTCTTCCTTGTTCCCCTCTGAGCACCAATACAGCATACATGGTAAATGAAATAACAGAAAGCTTGGGAACATATAAAACCCCTTCTTTAAGGAAAATGGGTGGTTCAGATTTTTCCTTCCCCATCGTGGTGAGACCCAGATTCTTCAAATAAAGTCACTTCAAAAAAATGGAAAAACAGGAAGCCAAAATAGTAACTTTACGGTGTCAATTTCCAATAGCTGATATAAACATGCATCATGTGTTCAAAGCACTGTGACAATAAAACAGCAACAAAGCATGAAAAGGGTAAGGAAATTAAACCTCTGTGAATTTACAATGTGGCTTGTGGCTTCTAGGTTACATCGTAGAGTGGATGTCTCAGATTGGAGCAATAAAAAGAGACAAGGGAAAGAGAGCTGATTTAGAGACCGAATATAACAATTAGCTCAGATGCTACCAGTCTCAAGATGACCGTAGAAAAAGTTCTTCAGACTAATTAAGAACTGTGTCTTATTTATTTTTAAATACATCCACATAGCTTTTGGTCTGCGTGGCAGTCCTCCAGAGCTGTTTACATAAAATAACCACATATCATGTTATCATAAAATCCTACCAGTAAAATATCTTCTTGTACAAAAAGCCTTGATGTTATTGTCGTCGTCATCTGGAACTTGGATGCAAGCATAGATTTTTCCTAGTTTAGGAAAAATGTCACTGGCATGAATTTGTTTAAGGTGGATCCCAGCTTGTCATGAAGTGACCCATACACTATGATCACGGAGCCATCTCCTGCGGCACATAAGAAATGAGACATGCAGGATTTAACACCGGCACTGCAATGGACTGCCACAGCCTTGAGGATATGGACAAGTTGCAGCTTCACAGCCAGTCCATTTGGCATGGCTTCTTCCACCTCCATGACCATTGTGAATCCTCCACTCATTTTGCCATTTGGCCCAATTATGATGGTTTCCAATGGCATTTCCTCCACTGAGGGAACCATCACCCCACCTAAAGGGGCTTTGGTGAGTCAGGTTATTTGGCCCCTTTGGCGAGTCAGGTTATTTATTGCCACCCAACACTTGGCATTGAGTCGCTGGCTGTACAGTCTACTCCATTACTGAAGCGGGATGTCCGGCCAGACAGTGATGTTGTTGTAACATAGATTTATGCCAACTGGAGCAGCAACATAGAGCAAATTAGTATTCTGTCTTCTTCTTCCATATCTCAATCTGAATATTGGTGATCTTCATGGCGATTAGCCCTGAAGACTGTCCTGAGAATATACTGTAGTGACCTTTCATCTGCCTTCCACATCACAGCATGACACCCATGACACTGATCCAGTTCTGTGAGTCACTCTCTGGTCCTGAGCCCTTTTGGCATGCAAAGTTCTCCTCAGCCCCAGGCCAGGATGGATGAAGTAGATGCCCTCCATCAAGATGGAGTCAAGGAGAAACCCCAGTTCTTTCTATATAACTCAGTCCAAGGGAAAATGTACACAGTCAACCCTGTGAAAATCCAAAAACCAGCAGTTTATCAGGGTGGCTCAGGTGCTGAGTTTTGTTGTAAAGTGCCGTCATGTCTTCTCCAACTTATGGTGGCCCTATGAATGAAGCAACCTGCAGGACATCTTGTCCTAAATAGCTTTCTCAGACTGAAGGTGATGGCTTCCTTTACTACTTCTTCATCTTCCATGTCTAGGCGTGAAACTGGGAAAATGAAGACATCTTTGGGCGAGTTCATTCTTCAGTTCCTTTTGCCTGACTCAGTGTGAGAAAGATTAGCTGGCAACACAAGACTGCCATTACCAGGGTACACCCAATTGTGGTTCACAAATGCCACAATCTTTGAGGAGGCTCCTTCTATGCACCCCACTTTCTTTACTCAGCCAATCCACCTCATATTTGGTATTCCTCTTTCCCTGACACCGTCAATTTTTCCTAGCATCACTGTCTTTTCAATGAGCCTTGCCTTCTCATTATATACCCAGCTGTAATCTCTGATCATAAGTAGAATTGACCCCTCTTCAGTGAAAACTACCGTGAGACTGAACCCCACCCCTGGTCTTGATATTTCTGTTGCTGCCTGGAGACCTGGGAAATTATACCAATTCCTAAACTTTTACCTAGTGCTTTAAGCCAAAACAGCTGTTCTCTACCAGCTTAATCTTTATCTGTCTGCTCTGGCCTTCAAACAATCTATGACAGTGATGGCGAACCTTGGGACTCCAGATGTTCTTGAACTTCAATTCTCAGAAACCCTGTACAAGCAGGAGTGCTGACTTGGGCTTCTGGGAACTAAAGTCCAAGAACATCTGGAGTGCTGAGGTTTGCCATCACCAGATGACCAGCTCTCCTGCCTCTCTGATCTCTATTTGACCACGTGTCAGAAAAATGAAGCTTTAGATGACAAATCTTCAAATTACTCAGCCACTCTTACTGCTAGCCCTGTGGGATTCTGGGATTTATAGTCCAAAGCATTAACTTTCCAAAGTCCAGATCTAAGCTAGGCTGTGGTGTGATATAGGAATAGAAGAGCTTGATGAAAGTGGCCTTGTTAGGTCTTGATAAAGATCTGTGGACAGATAGATGTCTTCTGTACCAGAAGACAGTGGCGTATAGCATTTGGGTTTATTTGTTTTTAAATATCAAGGACTATGTATTTTAATTGTTTTTTGTTAATGACTTTCACTAAATATTTTAATTGCAGAGACTTTTAGATCTGGAAAACCAAAATTTAGGCCTGCTCGGCTTTTTGTGTGTTCCACTGTGATGTCAGGCATTGAATCCTGTTGGGGTAAAATGGCATGTAATTTTTTTATGACCTAACGATTCCTACACAGTGAAAAACTTTCTTTCTGGACAGAGTAAACGCCTTTCCCTCAGAGTTGCTTTTTTGGGAGGATTCGCCACCTTCCTCAAAATATAATCACAGAAGCTCCACCTCTTGTCTCCTGCCTGGCGTTGGGAGTTTACAAATACCGAAGAGAGAAATAATTTTCTCCAATATAAAGCTCTCTTCTCTTTTCTTTCTTTTTTTTAAAAAAAGACCCAGGTCTGCTCAGTGAGTTATTACTGCCATTAAAACTAATGAGATCCCTTGTGGTGTGAGCTTTTCATGCTACCACATTTCCTAGTTTTATTGATTGCAAATGTAGAAAAGGCAAAACCATATATCAGTGCATTGGAAAGAAAGGGTTCTTCTCTCTCTCTCTCTCTCTCTCTCTCTCTCTCTCTCTCTCTCTCTCTCTCTCTCTCTCTCTCTCTCTCTCTCTGTGTGTGTGTGTGTGTGTGTGTGTGTGTGTGTGTGTGTGTAAGTGAGAGAGAGAGAGAGAACTGTTCCTTCATTTATGGCTTTAAAGAAAACAGCTTTTCCATAAAACTGCTTTGGTAATTTTCTGCTTATCTTAGTTTCTCTCGCCTTCGCCTTCCTATCTAACCTCAAGGCAGTCAGTTTTTAGCCAAATGCTGAAAACAAGGGAAGATCGCTGCTAGACCCAGCTCAGTTTTCAGTCTGTGCCAGTGGTTCCCAACATGGGGCCCAGGCCCCACAGGAGGCCTTCAATTCGCAGGAGCCTAAGTCAGTACATTGGCTGATCAGTGCTTTGGGGAATTGACTTAAGCTTCTGTGAACTGAAGTCCAAAAACCAAAGATTGGGAAACTCTGGTCTATGCAGTAATCAGCCAGTTACCCAATGAGTAGGGAAATCCCAGGAAAGGGCTGAGATTGAGAATTTGAGCTAGAAAGAGCAGGCCAACCAGAGAAGCAGGAGATGCTGTTCCCTTAGAGAAGGATCAGGCCCTTATTTTAGGTAGTAGAACATCAATATTTTTGTCCAAGAGGGGCATTGGAAGGGATAATCTATATAACTTGGTTGGTTGGTTGGTTGGTTCATTCGTTAGTTCGTTTGTTCGTGTGGTTGGTTGGTTGTTTTACAGGCCACTTTTCTTCTCATGGCTAACTCAAGGTAGGTCATAGGTCAAGGTCAAAGTCTCCTTTGCTCGAAAGCCAGTTGCATCCAGGTGGAGAGTTCAATGCTCATCTCCATTTATAGCCAAAGAGCCAGCTCTACCCACATCTGTAGATGTTTCTGTGGAAGAACCACATGACCAGCCCTTCAGTTGTCTGAGGGGACATGGTCAGGCCCCTGACAGGAAAAGGTTGGGAATCCCTGCTTTACTCCCTCACCCAATAAAAGTACCCCCCTCTGAAATATCTCCCCCACATGCGGCCGGACAGAATTGTTCCATAGCCATACCTTCGTTCTTAATAAAAACAAATTAGACTCCAAAGATAGAGAGAGGATGCTGTTTTCTTTGGATCACCATCTCTTAATCACAACCTGTGGTGGATCAGTGGCATAGCGTGGGGGCGGGGCAGATGCCCCGGACACCACTTATTAGGGGGCGGCAAATCAGGACAAGAAGACTTGCCTCAGTAAAATTCGTCAAGTAAAATTCGTCAGTAAAACTCGTTCACGCTGCTCTCTCTGTCTCCCCGCTCTGCTCTGCTCTTGCTAGATCATGTGCATGACTCGCTGGAGCCACCTGGTGGTGATTTAACAAATAGCATGCAGTAGTGAATTTACTCTTTAAAGCCTATATATGGAATACTGTATACAGTAGTGTAATATGTTTCTAAATACTGTATGTCCAGAGGTGTGTTCTTGTAGGAATGATGTACACATTATCATAGGAGACTGGAATGCCAAAGTAGGAAATCAAAAAGTAAATTGAATAAGAGGCAAATTTGGTCTTGGAACACAGAATGAAGCAGGCCAAAAACTGATAAGAGTTCTGCCAAGATAATGCACTGGTCATAGCAAACACTCTCTTCCAGCAACACAAGAGTAGACTTTACACATGGACATCACCAGATGGCCAACATCGAAACCAGATTGATTACATACTCTGCAGCAAAAGATGGAGAACCTCCATACAGTCAGCAAAAACAAGACCAGGGGCAGATTGCAGCTCAGATCACAACCTATTGATCACAAAATTCAGGCTTATACTAAAGAAAATCATGTGGCGTTCTGTGCATTCCAGTGTCTAGTCATGCCTGCCATATGACCTCAGAAATGTCTGCAAACACAGACAGCCTTGGCTCTTTAGTTGTAAACGGAGATGACCACTGACCCCTAGAGTCAGATATAACTTGCTTTTGGGCAAGGGAGACCTTGCATTGGGCGATGGACCCGGTGAGGGCGTTGCCTGCGCAAGGGAGCTTTGAGGAGGAGGCACCCACAGCAAGCAACTTCGTCCACCATGAGGCCAGCTAAAGTGGGTTTGCAGGGGCTTTTCGCCATCTACAAGCCCCCTGGGGTGGGTGTATTGGAAGCAGGTGCGGGACACGATGGAGACCAACCTCCTAAAAAGTGAGGGTTTTGTTTTGGGGGCACCCTGATCCCTCCTTCACTCCCAAAAACAGTGGCTTGGGGAGGGGGGCTCAGGTGGCATTTTTGGGGGATAGCAAAATTTGACACTGTCTGCATCATGGGCCCAGGGGGTGGCAAACTTGGCCTCCGCCCCGGGTGGCTGAAACTCATGCTTCGCCACTGCGGTGGATTCTCAGATTGTGTTTTGATGCCACAGATCCGATAGCGCTCAAGGCTGTTTGTTTTAAGTGTCAGTTTGTGGAACCAGTCTAATGTAAAAAAAGAATTAAAATGTTGCAGAAGAGCAGGTCAGCATTCAGAAAGCACAAGCTGCTGACTTTCATGCATGAGGCGGTTTTGCAAGCATCTGCCGGGTCTCTCGAGAGAAAATATTTGGCTCTCCAATCTGTTCCTTATAGATTCTTTCTGATGCCAAGGTGCAGATTTATCCTATGAAAAGCTACCAGTCCAGTTCTCCCTGAAATCCTTGCTGGCCGTAAGCAAAGTAATCACACTTATATACCACCCTATAGTACTTAGTATTCTCTCGGCAGTTCACAAGTTAACTAGCATTTTGCCTCCAACGTGATGGGTACTCATTTTGCTCTACTTGGAAAGATGGAAGGCTGAGTCAACCTTGAGCCCTGCTCAGGATCGAACTCAGAATTTAACCACTGTGCCACAGGACCCACCCTGAGTTAGGAGTTTGCCCACCCTGACAAGGTGTGGTTTCATATAGGAATGCATTTTGCGGAAAGGCTTTATTGCCCACCCTGAAAAAAATATTCACCCACCTACATCTAGAATCCTGGCTACAGCCCTGCTGTACCACTGGATCTCTTACTCTATAGTAAAGCTAAAGATAGCTCTTGCTCAAAAGCCAGTCATATCCAACTTTAGGATGCAGTGCTCATCTCTGTTTACAGCCACAGAGCCAATGCTGTCTATGTCTTCAGACATTTCTGTGGACATGTGGCAGGCATGCCTAGACAGAACGCTGTTTACCTTTCTACTGAAGTGGTATTTACAGTAAAACCCTGACTTATGTAAAAAGTCTGTTCCGTAGCCTTTTACGTAAATCTTTTTTTACTTAAATCGAAGCAAACCCATAGGAAATTGTGTTACGTAAATTGGGACATTTACATAAATCGGGTCACCATTTTAGCGAAAAAACCTTTCGTAAGTTGAATTTTACGTAACTCGAGGCATATGTAAGTTGGGGTTTTACTGTATGTATCTACTTGCAATGTCTTGCTTTCAAACTGCTAGTTTGGCAGGAACTGGGTCAGAGACAGAAGCTCACTCCATCATGCAGCACTCAGGTCTCGAACTGCTGACCTGCCAACCTTCCAATCGTCAAGTTCAGTGACTTAACCACTAAGCCACCATAGCCACTTTCTTACTCTATACTCCATCAGTATACCAAATTAAGGAGATTAGTGATCTTCAGAGCATTAAACCATCATTGGAGTTTGGAGGGCTACAGCTGCTTCAAAAACGTCCATCCTTTCTCCAAATTTTCTTTTAAATTTTATTTTTTTTTACTGAAAAAGCTCCATTGCACCCTCTAGTGGTCAAAAAGATTTTTAAAAAAATATTTCCTAAGTCTCCATCTGGAAAAATTGGCAGTTCAAGACCAGGGTACTGCATAACAGATTGAGCACCCGTCTCTGTCCCGACTCTTGGGGACATGAAAGGAATCTCATTCGGGCATCCCCTGAACTGAGTTTTTCCAGCAAAAATCCTTTCAACACAGAATAATTTCTGACATGAAATTATTATTATCTGGAAAAATCTTGAGGCTACTACAGTATTCAGTATTTGGCTGCCTTGTTGCCAAGTTTTTAATTCTTTTCAGTGCTGTGATTAATGTGTTACCTTGTTCTGTTAAAGCTGAAATGATGTATGTGACTGTCCACTGTCAGTATTTTTTAATAAAACTGAATGCACAGAAATGGCTTAAACAAGCACACAACTAGGCAAAGGACTGTTCTCTGCAAAGAGATCATTAATCGCTGGGGGAAACTGCTCATTTTATTCCCTCTGCAATGTTCCAACGGTAGACGTTTCTGCGACACAAAAGCCTGCATTTAATTGTGCAAAAGTTTCTCCTTCTCACAGCATACGCGGGTAAAATATATGCTTCAAACAAAACGAGAAACACTTTCTTGTGCCCAGAACATTTACCATAAGCTAAAAGACAGGCAGCAGCAACAACAAGGAAAAATATCTGGATCTAGTCTGAGATAAACAGTTCCCTCGGAATACATTTTCTCCCCTGCAGTTAACGAAGAACTTGGAAGATGAGATTAAGCGTACTTAAGCGAGGTGAATTTTTCTCTCTCTTCCTCTCTGGCTTCTTCTTGGCGGTACATCTTGTTCCACTGGTAAGACCCCGTCAGACGCCATGCAAAGGGAATTCGATTTATTCTCATCCAAAAGGGAACAATTATTGCAAAATACACATTATGCAAAATATATTGGCTACCAAAGACAGACACGCATGAATAATGGGAGAGAGATGGTGTCGAACAGTGGGCAAAATACTCTTAGAAAAACTGAAGTCAGATTTTAAAGAAGCTCTCCATTCCTTCCAGTAACTCAGATGTATAATAATCATTTTGTGTCAGAAATTAATATGGGTTGAAAGGATGTTGCAGGAGAAACTCTGCTCAGGGGATGCACAAATAAGGCTCCTTTCATTCCTCCAAGAGCTGGGACAGATGTGGCCGCTCAATCCGTCACACAGTATCTGGCCCCACATAAACTTAAACAGAGATATCCTAACACACACAATCTTATATTTATCCACTGCAATTATAGCAGGAACAATTACAAGCAAGAGAACGACCCTCGACACCCTCTGAACAGATATGAGCCTCAAGTGCGCTGGCTCAGTTCCAGGAAGAGCTTTATGACAAGAACAAACATTCTTGAGGGTACGCAAGAGCTAAACCAAACTAGAAGATGGAGAAAGGAGCTCACTGGACAAGAAACCACATTAGAGGAGGATATGACTGAGGAACTCAACTTCCCCTACATCACTTGGAGGACCCTGAGTAGGCAGAGAGTTGGAGTCTTTAAATGTAAGTCCAACATGCTCAAGTGGGGGCTGCTGGTGCACAACACTATGTGGTGTGAATGTGGAGAGATACAGAATCCAGCTAATTTACTGGTATGCCAAAGATTAGCTGAACTGCCTTGAGGACAGAAAGCCATGAAATAAGGGGGAGAAAATGAGATGATAAAAACCTATTGTAATGCTTGACTCATACTGTACCATCATCTTCTTCTACTATCATTTTCTCCTTTTTTTTATCTTCAAGGAAATTGGACTGAAGACCCTCCCTCGAGCAATGTTCTGTCCAAGCTGCTATCTTCCCTTTGATAGCGCAACAGATCAGTCATTCGCTTTTCGACACACATTTTTCAAACAAGAATGATGTGGTTGCAAAATCCAGGTAAATTATGACAGCTGATAGACAAGCGACTGAACCCTGTCTCACTCATCACCATGGAGCAATTTGTTGATGAGATTTCACAGCTTCTCATCTGGGCAGTGGTTAAACTGCTGTACTGTGACCAAAAGGTTGTAAGTTCAATCCTGACCCGGGCTCAAAGTTGACTCAGCCTCCTTTCAAGGTCAGTAAAATGAGTACCCAGTATGTTGGGTGCAACATGCTAATTAACTTGTGAACCACCCAGAGGAGGGATTCTCAACTTTTCAAGTTGGGGGCCAGGTCATGCTCCCTTAAACAGATGGTGGGCCAGACAGGTGCTCCAGCCGCCGATGGTGCTGGAATTGCCTTTACAGCAGCCATAAATGAGTCTGTGGCCGATTCCGGCAGTGGCAGCAGCTGTAGTAAGGACAGGGGCCAGATTATTTGGCACCATGGACCAGCTCCAGCCCACAAGCCATAGGTTGAGAACCCTTGACCCAGAGAGTACACTAAGCATAGAAGTGTGGTTGTTTTGCTTTGCTTTTCAATTCCTTCCCCAAGTCTTTGGCCAAGAGAGAGCCACAAGTCTATGGAAGCTATGAGGGCTTGATTTATTAAAGATTTTTTTAATTCAGTTGAATTTTAAACTCAATTGCCTCCAAAATTAAGTTCTTTAGCTTTCTTGTGCCTTATTCAATTCCAAATATTGATGATCCTCATGGTGATCAGCCATGAAGATTGTCCTGGGAATAATATAATACAGTGATCTTCCATTGGTATTCTGCATTGCAGTGTGACACCTGTACCACTGATCCAGTTCAATGAGTCACTTTCTGATCCTGAGTCCTTTGGGTACACAAAGTCCTCCTCAGCCCCAGGCCAGGATGGATGCTGCTGCTGCCCTCCATCAAGATGGGTTAAAGTGGGATTTAATCCACTTGGGGACCATCACCTTTCTCTGTGATTTGCTAGCCAAGACCATTAGTCCTCAGGGTTGTCAGGTTAGTTAACCACCACCTGACAATCGGTGTTGAGTCACTGGCAGTATGGTCTACTCCAGTGTTTCCCAAATGCTGGTTTTTGGACTTCAATTCCCAGAAGCCTAAGTCATTTCCCCAAAGCACTGAACAGCCAATGTACTGACTTAGGCTTCTGGGAATTGAAGTCCACTAGTGGGCTGTGTACCCCTTGTTGGGAACCACTGGTCTACTCTATTACCATAGCACAGTGATGGTGAACCTTTTAGAGACTGAATGCCCCAATTGCAACCTAAAAACCCATTTATTCATTGCAAAGTGCCAACATATCAGGGCGGACTCTGTGCTGGGGGGAGGGAGGAAGTACTCCCATTGGGCTGCTGGGCAGAGGGTCGGGGCGAACTCTGTGCTGGGGAGAGGGAGGATGCGCTCCTACTGGGCTGCTGGGCAGAGGGTCAGGGCAAACTCTGTGCTGGGGTGATGGCATATGTGCCCACAGAGAGGGCTCTGGCACACATGCCATAGGTTCACCACCACTGCCATAGCAGGATAACCTGGCCAGTCTGGAAAAACCTTTTTTTCCCCACAGAATTAAAATCAGATCTTGGGATTAACCTGTTAAATGTAATGAATTACATGTCAGTCAGTTTTCCCCTTCATCTAATGAGATGTAATGGGCTAATTTGCTGGTTAGAAAACTGACACTTGGAAATAACAGGTTCCATCTTACTAACTGGTGTTAAGTCATCACCCCTTCCTCCGTTGACATTTAAGATGTAAAACTGGCTGGTTAGAAAGCACTCACTCTTCCTGCAATGCATTGAATAAGATGTTCCCACCCCCTTCTTATTCATTGCAGGGGTTTGAATCAAAGAGAGGAGAATTTGCAGGGGAAAGAGGACCCCTGGGACCTGCATAACAAAGCATGCATTTTAGCACTGATTTTTTGAGAGAGCTTTCTTTTTTATTCTCTCTGAAAGGGGATGTAGAGGATGCTGTGATTCAACATAAAATTTGCTCAGAGTCACTTGGAATATTTGCAATCAAGGATCCTCCACTCTTGATCCACAAGATAATCTTTGTGGCAGTAATTGGAGTGGATACACAAATTCCTTGTTCATCTTTGTTCTATTGCAGGCAAACAACCCCTGGTGTTTAGACAGTGAACAAAGAGTATCAGTCTGAAGGATTAGCTGCCGAATCTGTCCCAAACTTTACTTTGAATGTAAAAGAGCAGAACCTATTCCGGGGAGGAGGTTTAGCACTCTGGATAGTTCCAATAATATTCAGAATAAAATGCAAAATGGAATCGTCCTCTTCTTCTTCTTCTTCTATCCCAGGGATTCTCAACCTGTGGCTTGTGGGCCGGATGCAGCCCACTGCACCATTTCATGTGGGGTCCCCACTGCCTCCACCACACCAGGAAGTGTCATGTGGTGGAGGAAGGGCAAACTGGCCATCCGGCCCCCGAAGCTGTCTGAGGGAGCGTGACCCGGCCCTCAGCTTATAAAGGTTGAGAACTCCTGTTCTATCCCTTCGGGTGTCGAGATAGATGCAAGATTCTTGCTCTGACATTTCTAGTGGCCTCCACTGGCATTATTTGGTGTTCTGCAATATGTCTTTGATGTTCATCTGGGTCTGCCTTGCGCTCTTCACATAAGTCTTGTAGTATAAGATTGGCCCTATTTCAATTCTGTCCCTTATAACCTCATTCCTGATTTTATCCCTTCTAATCACTCCAGCTGCCTTCTTCAGACAGGTCATTTCTGTGGTCACCAGCTTTAGTTTCTGTTTTGCTGTAAGTGTCCCTGTTTGTCATTGATAACATAAGATGGAAATGAATATGCTTTGTTTATGATGCTTCTTTGTGCCGGTCCCGAGTGCTGCACGGCAGAGTGAGCGCCCATCGTCTATCACATCTCCTGCCAGCCTAGCAGATCCAAAGCAAGAAATTGCCAGTAGATAAATATGTACAGCTTCAATCGTAAAGGTGACAGCGTTCCATGTGCTCTGGCATCTAGTCATGCCTGCCACATGGCCATGAAGACATCTGCAGACGCAGACAGCGCTGGCTCTTTGGCTGTAAATGGAGATGAGCACCAAACCTTAGAGTCGGATACGACTGGCTTTCGAGCAAGGGAGACCTTAACATTTACATTTAATAATCTCTCCATTCCTCTTTAACAGGGATTCCCAACTCTTTCAAGCCGGGGGCCAAGTCATGCTTTCATAGTCAGCTTCGAGGTCTGGATGGCCATTTTACCCTGCCAATATGATTGGGGTGGCCATTTTGTCCCAACAGCTTCATTTTGTTTTTCAAATGCCCTTGGAGGGGTGGGGGGCCACATGAAATGGTGCCACAGGCTGGATCTGGACCGCAGGCCTTAGTTGGGAACCCTGTTATAAACTAATGTGTGCACCCACTACCTAGAAGGATAATATATACTTTCTTCTATTCATTCTCTATTTAAGTCTTGTTTAACTAAATATTTATGCCCTCTTTCCAAAAAGATAAATATTCTTGCTTTGGATTTACTCCTTTCCCCTTCATAATGACATATTCAATTAATTCTCCCCATATCTCTTTTTTAGTAATCCCTTTTTTACTTTTAATTCTGATGTCAATCTATCAAGTATTGCCACATCCCATATTTCTCTAAACCAATCTTCCAAATCAAAATTGCAATCAGTTTTCCATTTTTTTAAAAACAATAACCAATCTCAAAGCTGTTACGATTATAATAATCATTTCTTTCTTATTCCAGTCTATCTGTTTATTTCCAAAATCCATTAATAATGCTATTCTGGGACACATCTCCAAACGTACTGAGAATATTTGTTTAATTTTTTAAAAGGGCAGATTAAATTATATGGGGAGGGGAGGCCTGGAATAGCACATACACAGAAGTTCTAGGTCGCCCTAAGGTTCAGTGCTCATCTCCGTTTATGCTCAAACAACCAATGCTATCTGCATCTGCAGACCTTTCTGTGGACATGTGGCAGGCATGACTAGACATGGGACACTGTTACATTCCCACTGAAGTGGCATCTATTTATCTACTTGCAATTTCTTGCTTTCCATCTGCTAGGTTTGCAGGAGCTAGGACAGAGATGGGAGCTTACATACTCCGTCGTGCAGCACTCGGGTCTCGAACTCCTGACTGCCAAATTCGAGTCGTCAAGTTCAACGTCTTAATCACTAACCCACCACAGTCCCCTACAGAAGTTCTAGCTGACAGCAAACTATAATGGCAGGGAAACAAAATAATAACAAAATTATCCTCCAAGGGTCCTCACGTCTCCTCCCTTTACCATTCTGAGGAAAGAATGAGGTATGGAAAAACACGCAAAGAGAAATCCTTGAGGTAGCTTTGAACCAGAGCTATTTGATAGGCAGGAAAGCAAAGGTCCCTGGGTAACTTTGCATAGCTAATTGGTCTCAGTTCAGAGTCCAGCTATCAAAAGCCTCCGTGGTTTTTCCTTTTTAATGAGACATTTTCATACTTTAACAGCTCATTACATCCACGGCCGTGACAAACTGAGACTAGTTTTTAAATACACCTACCAGACCAGCAGTGGCTAAAGTGGTTAAGACACTGAACTTGACAACTGGAAGGTCTGCAGTTCGATTCCCTAGTACTGAATGATGGAGTGAGTTCCCGTCTCTGTCCCAGCTCCTGCCAACCTAGCAGTTCGAGAGCAAGAAATTGCAAGTAGATAAATTGGGACCACTTTGGTGGGAAGGTAAAGAGCATTCCATGTTGAGTCATGCCTGTCACGTGTCCATGGAAACATCTGCAGACAGCGCTCTCTCTTTGGCTATAAAGAGAGATGAGCACTGAATCCTAGAGTCGGATACAACTGGCTTTCAAGCAAGGGCAACCTTTACCTTCACTTGTTTTCTAATGTTCCCTTGATTCTTAAATTTAAAGTATGCCCAGAATTTACTAATAGTGTATGATCAAATTTATTCATTTTTGGAGGAGACAGAATGTTAATTTTGTAAACATCAAATGCAAGAGAAATTTTAAGCAAGAGGTACATCTGTAGAGAACCATTTAGGCAGAAAACCTTGCATTTTGCATAAAGTACAAAATTTGCAAAGCAGAATACAAAGTTTTCACACATGACAGCAAAAAAGGACAGCCTTTAAATAATAAAAAAAAGTCAGCGATATTGTTTGCAAAGGAAGTGAAGGTGCTTTTCATCCAGAAATTACAATATTTTACTATTCCTAAAAGTTCTCAAGCCAAAAAGCAAAACTCCTAATACCTTTTGCTGTCTCTGAAATCTTATTCTACAGCAGATTCTCAGCCCATGGGCTAGATGTGGCCCATGGCACCATTTCGTGTGGCCCCACCACCACCTCCACCACACCAGGAAGTGCCATGTGGTGGAGGAAGGGCAAAATGGCTGTCTGGCCCCTGAAGCTGTCAGAGGGAGGGTGACCCAATGGCCCCCAGCTTAAAAAGGTTCTGAACTCCTTGTCCCAATGTTTGCCCATTGTATTTCATATCAACATCAAGAAGCAGGGAGAAAACCCTGGAAATTCTATTCAAACATTACAGGTTGGCAGTGCCAACAATTACAAATGGACAAACTTTTTGTTAATCTTCTCCACTCCCTATAGTCCAGTGATGGTGAAGCTTGGCACTCCAGGTGTTCTTGAACTTCAGTTTCCAGAAGCTCTGATCAACAGGAGTGCTGACTTGAGCTTCAGGGAATTGAAGTCCAAGAACACCTGGAGTGCCAAGGTTCATCATCATGGCTATAGTCTACAAAACCCATCATTCTTAACCACTGATCATGCTGTAAGCTATCATCTAACAACATCCAGAGGATCACATGTTCACTATCTTAGAAGGTCGATGTCAAAATGGAAAACATGAACTTCTGAATGTTCCTGGATCCCAGTCCCCATATTTCCTTGACCATGGGAATTCCACCATAACAACATCTAGAGAACCATAGTTCTCACCTCTTGATTTCTGTGAAGGCCACTCAGTTTGTGCTCAAAGCAAAGCAATCACACTTATATACCAGCCCATAGCGCTTAGTGCACTCTCTGGGCAGTTCACAGGTTAATTAGCATTTTGCCTCCAACATGCTGGGTACTCATTTTGCTGAACTCGGAAGGATGAAAGGCATCTAGGGATGCCTACCACATGACTATGGAAACATCTGCAGATGCAAGCAGCGCTGGCTCTTTGGCTATAAACCAAGATGAGCACTGAACCCTAAAGTCGGATATGACTGGTTTTCAAAAAAGGCCAACCTTTACCTTTACGTAAGATGAACCAACAGAACAGGGTGCAAAACAGCATGGTGATAAACCTAGAAGAAATTGAGCCATTTCTAATTTTTCTTCCACCTTCTTCTCTGCACAACACTGGTTTTCTCCCCATATACTTGTGAATTGGCAAGAATCCCAAACCTCTTCATGATGGGAACGTGAGACTGAAGAGAAAAGCATACGAACCCCATTTGCCCACCCAGGCAGAGGCTTTTGGCTGCTTAACAGCTGAAATTCGGGTTCTCAGATCTTGAATATTCAATCACATGCAGCATCACATCTCCCCACCCAGTGGCCCAGAAGTGCTTCGTCTTTAACACCAAGCTGGCAGACAGCTACAATATTTGTTAAAATGTAAGTGTCAGAGAGAGTGAAATGGAGACATGTCCATCCCCGGATGTGACTGCTTGTTAGATCTGATGGCATCTCTCCCCTTCAGATACTTCACTCTGAAAGAAAAGGAGAATGAGAGAGAGGAGGCAGGGAAGAGACATTTGCCTGTGAAGGCTGCACCCCAGACAATGAAAAATGAGACGAACTTAACCTCAGGCATCAATTACATGCTGAGAAAAGGGACGAGCATGCTACAGCTGCGGATCCCAGTAATATATATGTGCGGGAGCACTGCACCAGTCAACCAATGGCAAGCCTGTGACTCTGTGGCATGTCGCAGATTTCATCTGACAGTGATATACAGCTGAGCTCAGTTTATATCCCAGCTTTTGTGCCTGGCCTCTTTCCTCAGATGAGATAGGCTTGCTGGAATGAGCCTTTCCAATGCTTTAAGTCAGGGATTCTCAACCTGCGGCCCACGGACCAGATGCTGCCCACGGAAGAAGAGGAAGAGGAAGAGGAAGAGGAAGAGGAAGAGGAAGAGGAAGAGGAAGAGGAAGAGGAAGAGGAAGAGGAAGAGGAAGAGGAAGAGGAAGAGGAAGAGGAAGAGGAAGAAATAATGATAGATGTCTCACTTGCTTGAAAGCCAGTCACGGCCAATGCTAGGGGACAATGCTTATCTCCATTTACAGCCAAAGAGCCAGCACAGTCTCCATCTGCAGATGTTTCCATGGTCATGTGGCAGGTATTTTTAGATGGCTGAGTGGACAGAACGCAGTTACTTTTCACCCTGAAGCAGTACCCATTTAACTACTTGCAATTTCTTGCTTTCAAACTGCTAGGTTGGCTACTTGGTTGAAAAAAATATATAATTTGCCATTTCCCCTCTCCCAGCCTTTTTTCTTCCCCAAGGAAAGATATTATCTGCACCAAGTCACCAAAATAAAGTGAAAAGCTATGGTGGAAGTGAGATTCTGGGACTTGTGGTGTGAAATTTTGAGTACATGAATTTGCATTTCAGTTGGGACTTTCTACCTTCAAATTCCAATATATTTTTTGTCACAGATATTTACATCACTTCCTGTCATTAATATTCAGGAACGCTGTGTCTTTACAAGCCAACAATCAAATGCTCTCAAATATCAGTGGTCAAGTATCCAACAACAAGCTGAATGTCTTCTTTTTCATCGACTGCAACATGTTATTCACATGGTAAATTGTTGTATTAGAGCCAGGGTTCTCAACTTTTTCAACCCATGGGCCAGACCACACACCCTCAGACAGCTGAGTGGGCCAGACTGGTGGTTCCCCTCCCCCCCCCGCGCTGTAAATGCTGCCATAAAATGCATCCGCAGCTGTCATAAATGCATTTATGACAGCCGCAGGTGCATTTACAGCAGTTGTAAATGCACCCGCTTCTGGTGGTGGTGCCAAAGCAGGCCACATGAAATGGTGCCATCAGCCACCAAGCCTGTGGGCTGTAGGTTAAGAACCTCTGCATTAGAACAAGGGAAAGGGACCTTTCATCTTCCAGATATTTTGACCTTCCATCAGGTCTATCCAACATGGCCAATATGAATTTTGGTCCTAAATGGTTGGAGGAACAAAATCTATCCATCTAGTGTTAATATGGGAACTTGGAAAGATTACTGTGGGGATTATATTTCCTAGAACCCATGAGCCAGTTGACCTGGAGTTGCAGTTATAAAAATCAATAACTTTTCAAAGCTCTGCTTAGGATATAATGTTAGTTACACCCTAGCATTTTACACACTGATCTATTTGTTACTCATATGGAACTTTGGCTGAAATTCTGCAGTACGTCATATTAGAGTAGGCTCATTGAATCAATGGAAAATTTAAATGGGCCTGCTCTTGTTGTGATTTACTACTCTAAATCAATCTTATAGATGAATGGACTCATCCGAGCTCTACTCATTGAATGAGTCTACTGTGGTGTGACCTGCTACATTAAGCAACACGATTTCAGCTATTCATTCTTGAACAGGAAGCATTTCTCTTTAAAAAGGAAAAAAACTATTGCACATACCATTATGAACATTTTTCCAAACGTTAATAGAAATAAATTCTTCAGCCCTTTTTACTTCTATACCTTAAAAAAAAAATTAGGGGCTGGGGTGGCTCAGTGGTTAAGAAGCTCGCCTTGTTAGCTGGAAGGCTGGCAAGTTGGCATCTTGTGACCTGGGTACTGCATGATGGAGTGAGCACCTGTCTCTGTCCCAGCTCTTGGGGGACATGAAATGAGTTTCATTCAGGCATCCCCTGAGCGGAGTTTCTTCTGCAAAAATCCTTTCAACCCAGAATAATTTCTAACACGAATTTTTTTTTAATGAAATTTGTTTTATTAGCTATGGTAGCAGCTCTGTAACACAGCAAAGAGATGCATTTGGGTGGTTTTGTATAATTTTTACAGCTTTGTTGTTTTGCATATTTACTAATAAGCAGATGATGGAGAGTCATTAATAGGCTCTTAATAAACTCTAACTTTGGGCTTTCACCCATTCAGCCTTCTCATCCATTTGCAGGGTTATCTGTTATACTAAAGTAGCACGCATGGCACTGAATGAACGAATTGAGTATTTTAACCACCCTATTCCACAAGTATTGGTTTCCATCCATCAAGGGGGGCTCTTTCCTGTGGCCCATTTAAAAGTAAATGTCACCCTTGCACGAAAGGCAGTCTTATCCAACTCTAGGGCTCAGTGCTCACCTCTGTTTCTAGTCAAAAAGCCAGGGCTGTCTGTGTCTGCAGATGTTTCCATGAACACATGGAAGGCATGCTTTAGCACCAGAGTGCACAGAACGCTGATTACCTTCCCACTGAAGTGGTCCCTATTTATCTACTTGCAATTTCTTGCTTTCAAACTGCTAGGTTGGCAGGAGCAGCTTCATTTAGGACCAGTCAAAACCAGCCCATTAAAAAAAATATTCTTAACACCCAGCACTGCCTCCAATTGTTCACAAATTGTCCACACAAATTACAGCTGGGGTTCCCAACCCTTTTCAGGCCGGGGGCCGGGTCACGCTCTCTCAGTCAGCTTTGAGGGCTGGACAGCCATTTTGCCCTGCCTGCATGATAGAGGCAGCCATTTTGTCCCAACAGTTTCAAAGGGGGTGTCCATTTTATTTCTCAAATGCCCTTGGAAGGGTGCGGAGCCACATGAAATTGTGCCATGGGCCAGATTCGGCCCATGCACCTTAGGTTGGGAACCCCTGGTTTAGAGCAAGGACATGTTTTGACTCAGAAAGAATATTCAGACTTGTGCTGCAATGTCTTTCTGAAAGAGAAGGAAATGAACAAGAGCAGAAATAAGAAAACTAGCTCCTCTTGGTGTTGCCTTGCTTTCCAACAGCCATCCAGCCTTTCCAGCCCCAAGAAACACCAGCAATCATATCAACACAGCCATTTACACCCAGCCTTCCATATCCCATCCACTCGCGTACAGACTTTCATTTCCAACCTATCTGTTTGAGCTCACCTGCTCCATCACCTGCAGAGCCAAAATTTCTAGATACTGGCTCTGTCCCCCATCCTCTGATTTGTTCTCTTTTTTATCTTTCCCTCCTGCTAACTGAAGGAGAGAGTTTCCTTGCTTGGGAAAAAATTAGTAATATCATCCCCACACCGTCCAAATTCTGCGGCACAAATTGGCCTCAGGTGAACTCCTCCTGGATAAACACCATCTGCAGTGCTGAGCCAATTCTGACTTGTCTCCCAACCACCTCTTTATCTCTTCAGCCCCACCTGCATTCATAAATCCACCTGCATTGGAAGCTCTCTGGAATTTAATCCCCCAGCTTGGGTGGTGGGACAGGTATTCTAGGAGCAAGTGGGTTTATTGGATAACCTTGAAACCATGACATTCTCCTCCAGAAGAGGTAAAGGTAAAGGTCACCCTTGCTCAAAAGCCAGTCATATCCAACTGTAGGGTTCAGTGCTCATCTCTGTTTATAGCCAAAGATACAGCGCTATCTGCATCTGCAGATGTTTCCATGGACATGTGGCAGGCACAACTAGAGATTGGAGTGCAGAGAATGCTGCTACCTTCCCACCAAAGTAGTACCTATTTATCTACTTGTAATTTCTTGCTATCGACCTGCTAGGTTGGCATGAAAAGAGAATCAAAGCTTTTGAAATGGGGATCTACAGATGGCTGCAAAGGATATTGATCATGTGACTAATGTAGAAGTATTGCGCTGGGTGGATAAAGAAAAATAACTCTTTAAGATCATTAAGCAAAGAAAGCTCCAATACCTTGGCCATATTATGAGGAACAACATAAAGCATAGAATACTCTAACATGCTCTCCAAGGAAAGATTTCTGTGAAGAGAGGCCCTAGACATAGACAGACTTCATGGCTGAAGAACCTGAGAGACTGGTGTTGGCATGTCTTTGGAAGACTGTTCCAAGGAGTTAAGAACAGGAAGACTATTGCCATGATGATAGCCAATATCCGGAATGGATACGGCAGCTGAAGAGGAGGAGGAGGAGGAGGAGGAGGAGGAGGAGAAGGAGGAGGAGGAGGAGGAGGAGGAGGAGGAGGAGGAGGAGGAGAAGAAGAAGAAGAAGAAGAAGAAGAAGAAGAAGAAGAAGAAGAAGAAGAAGAAGAAGAAGAAGAAGAAGAAGAAGAAGAAGAAGAAGAAGAAGGTTGGCATGAGCTGGGACAGAGACAGGAGCTCAATCTGTTGTGAAGCACTCAGATCTCAAACTGCTGACCTGACAGCCTTCCAGTCGTCAAGTTCAACATCTTAACCTCTAGGCCACCGCAGTCCCTTCTCCTGCAGAATCAAACCACAAGAGCCGAGGAACCAAAGCAACAGCAGAAAGCAAGGCAGGCCAGGGGGAGACAAAATAGACAGCCAGAAAACATTGACCACTGCTTGTCATGTTTTACGCTCCCCAGGAAGTGTTCATATTAACACAATGTGAGTATTATGCTCTGCCAATCCAACTTAAGCACCAGTTCCCTCCATTGCTTCCGACGCTTGGAAAACAGAGCAGCTGTTCACAATCCATTCCTATCATTCACGGAGGTCAGCCTTTGGGCTCATGGCAGAAGGAAAAGAGGAAGACAATCTGATTATAGTCTTAAATTCAACAGAGGCAGAGCACTGGCAAGTTAGGAATTGCTCAGAGGTAGGATTAATAGGAGCACCTGGCAATGTGAGGAACTAGGTGGACAGTAGATAGGCAGAGAGCCCATTAAGAAATCTGGTGAAAATAGATGTTGCTAAAGTATACTGTGATGGGACTGTGGTGGCTTAGTGGTTAAGATGCTGAACATGATGCCTGGAAGATCAGCAGGGCGATACTCAAGTGCTGAATGACAGAGTGAGCTCCCGCCTCTGTCCCAGGGAGGAGGAGAACAATTTCTCCCACTTAATGCCTCCTGGAAGAAGAACCAGCTTTGGGAAAAACCATGGTCTTAGAGTGCCACCAGAAGGAATGATGGGTAAACCATGTCTGAAGTCTTGAGATCCAGAAAACCCTGGGAAAGGTTCACATTTGTCAGAAGATCTGTGGTGGCTCAAGTGGTTAAGATGCTGAACTCACTGACTTGAAGGTCGGAGTTCAATTCCCAGGTACTGCATGACAGAGTGAGCTCCCATCTCTGTCCCAGCGCCTGCTAACCTAGCTGTTTGAAAGCAAGAAATTGCAAGGAGATAAATAGGTACCACTTCAGTGGGAAGGTAAACAGCATTCCATGCACTCTGGCATCTAGCCATACTTGTCACAAGACCACAGAAACATCTGCAGGTGCAGACAGTGCTGGCTCTTCAGCTGTAAACAGAGATGAGCACTGAACCCTAGAGTTGGATATGACTGGCTTTCGAGCAAGGACAACCTTTAATTAAAGTGTACTGTGAGTACCCAGTGTTGTGCAATGCATAAAACAGACTAGGACTTAAGAGACATCCTCATCGATACAGGTAACCGGCAAACCAGCAAGTGAGCCGTATTCTGTATCTCTCCACATTCACACAGTGTGTTGATATCCACCAGTAGCCCCCACTTGAGCATGTTGGTCTTACATTTAGGGACCTCAACCCTTAGCCTATTCAGGGTCCTCCAAGTGATGGGGGGGAAGTTGAGTTCCTCAGCCATCTCCTCCTTTAATGTTCTTCCTGGTCCAATGAGCTCCTTCCTCCATCTTCTAATTTGATTCTGTTCTTGCGTACCCTCAAGAATGTTTGTTCTTGCCATAAAGCTCTTCCTGGAAGCTAGAAGTGTTGATGAGCCAAGACAATATAAAATGGCTTCCAATGATTGGGTAGTCCAAGATCACCCACTGAGACTCATCACCAAGGGAGCATTTGAACTCAGGTCTTCTTCTGGGTTACACGGGCAGTGAATATGTGACATCAAAATTCATGGGGGAAAGCTGTTGTTCAGCTTACGTTCACTCATGCTGAAAGCTCTCTGCCTCTGTCTCCTCGGAGACTGTAGTTTCACAGGACTTGAAGAACAGTCTATCAACTCATTTCTTAACTTCTTCCACCCCAATGGCCATTTGCAGAAAGGTCTCTACAAGTCAAAACACCCTGCATGCTAATTGAATGCCCCTTGAAAAGAGCCCCATCTGTCCTTTGGGTTCTAAAACATATATAGATTAAAGATGTTCCCTTTGACCCCCTTTATTTAATTAGAGCTTTTTATCTCCACTTTGCTCACCCAGGCATTGCTCATTATTTTTAAAGGGAAAATCCCAATGTGCTAAATCTTAATTATGACCTAAGCTCTGGATCCTGACCAATATTTCAGTGCTTCTAAGGAGGATCCTTGAACCCTGTTGTCAATGCTTTAAAGCAGGGGTGCCCAAATTTTTCAGCCTGTGGGCCGGTCATGTGGTTCAGGAATCTGGTCACTATTGCCTGGGGGCCGGATGTGGGCCCCAATGCCAATTCATCTGGCCCGTAGACCATTCCACAGAACAGGTTACTTGGTTACTTGGTTGATCCATACTTCCTAAGTCTAGTTTGACATGGCAGATCAAAGCATCATCTCCCATGAGATTTTAGCTGGCTCTTACCATTGGGCGGTCCTACTGCACAGGAGACTGAGGCCCGTGTTTTCTATGCTCCTCTAGCCATTTTAAATACGATGGCACTGCTGGCTGGGCTGGGCTCATGTTGAAGTTGGTCATGTTGTTAGAGCATTGTGTGAGTACCCAACCCCACTTAGCTGACCTGCAGTTCCAGAATGGAGAACTGTTCTGGACTGCTAGCCAACACCTTTGTGGCATAGGTGAACTTGCCAGGGGAATACACCTCCAGGATGGAAACCAATTGTGCCTTGTGGCCATCTGCGCCCATTTCTAATGTGATCTCAGAAAGCTGTTGTTTGTAGAGCAATCTGGTGACTCAGAGGTTAATTTTCATTTCTCATCTTGATGAAGCAGAAGAGGTGAGAAGCAAAGCAACATTTGTATGAAAAGGAAGCTTGTATTAATTCTTCATTGAATCGATGCACATTTAGATTTCAGAAGTGAAGCTCTCACTGTTTTAATTAGCACTAATGTGTTGTTTGGGGAGTGGGGATCTGCACCCTTTGTATTTATGCCTCTCTAACAGAGACTGCAGTGGCTCAAGTCACTAAGACGCTGACTGGGAGGCGGAAGGTCAGCAGTTCGAAACCTGAGTACTGCAGGACGGAATGAGCTCCCGTCTCTGTCCCAGCTCCTGCCAACCTAGCTGTTCGAAAGCAAGAAATTGCAAGTAGATAAATAGGGACCACTTCAGTGGGAAGGTAACAGCGTTCCATGTGCTACAGTGTCTAGTCATGCCTGCCACATGACCATGGAAACGTCTGCAGAAGCAGACAGCGCTGGCTCTTCGGCTTAGAAACAGAGATGAGCACTGACCCCTAGAGTCGGATACGACTGGCTTTCGAGCAAGGGAAACCTTTACCTTTACCTAACAGAGACAAGAGGTGGGGTTCTTCTCTCTTTTTTTTACATTTGTATGTTGAACTGATGTTTAAAAGAACCTTCTTCCTAAAACTGATTTCCTGATGATAAAGCAAGACAAGATCAGTTTTGGGGGCAATGAAGTGAGGTAAAAAAGGTATGAGCTGGGAGGGGTGTGGCTTGCTTTAAAAAACCTACATCCACCTCGTACTCAGATAAACCCACTTATTCAAACATTATTTGCTTTTCTGTAATGCAGCTAGAGGTGGCACAGCGTATGCATAGCAGTAGCTAGGCAACAAACCAGAAGAAATCCAGACCTCCAGGAATTCTGTTCTGAACTATAAAAAGTAGCACTACACATGGATGAAGTACAAGAAGGAGAAAATGAGATAGCAAGTTGCGCTCTACTAAAGGAAAGGCATGGATGAGCTGTTGATGTTAAGTTACTCGTAGCAGCTGCACAGTGAGTGAGACAGGTTTTAGAACTTTTAGTTTGAATGCAAGTCTCCCCCTTTAAGACCAGCTAATAAACACACCTGGACCAGATGAACAAGAGAAAGAAAAATAGCATTTACTCACAAAATGAAGTCAGAAGATACACTTGGTAACGTGGCATGAGCTTAATAATGAAAACAGGAAATTCAAGTTAGGAAGTATGAAAAGAAGGTAAGTAAATAAAGATGACTTCTCTTCCCAGCCTGGGAAGATGGAGGCACTCAGAAAAGACATCCTCCTCTTCCAAAGGCAGAAGACAAGAAAGGCCAGAACAAGAAAGTGCTATATTCCAAATTTCTTTATACTATTCTTCCAAATTTAAGGAGGTTCATACTTTCCAATTCTTTGCAATCAACAATCTCATCACTGTTATCATAATTGTAATCAATTCTTTCTTGCATTTGTCAACTATTATATCAATTAGTATGGCAACCTTGGGACTCAGACATATTTTCCAATATAACATCTTTTTCATTTCCTCAAACACTTTCCCCCATGTGTTATACACCTCTTTACATGTCCACTGTAGGTGTAAATAGGCCCCATCTCTTTCTTTACATCTCCAACCTCCTCCTTCTCCTCCTTCTGCCATATCCAATTCCAAATATTGGCAATCATCATGGCGATCAGCCACAAAGACTGTCCTGTAAATATAATGCCGTGGCCTTTCATCTCCCTTCCGCACCACAGCATGACACACATACCACTGATCCAGTTCTGTGAGTCACTTTCTGGTCCTGAGCTTTTTGCCACACAAAGTCCTCCTCAGCCCTTGGGTAAGATTGAAGAAGATGCTGCCCTCCATCAAGAAGGATTCAAATGGGATTTAATGCACTTGGGTCCATCACCCTTCCCTGTGGACTTCAGCAACCAAGGCCGTTAATCCTCAAGGTTGTCAGCAGTAATGGGCTGCTACCGGTTCGGACCGGTTCACCCAAACCGGTAGCAGCTTTCCGGAGGGGATCGCTGAGGTGGATAGAGAACCCCCGGGTGACCGGTTCGGTCACCTCTCCGGCCGTCCTCCAGAAGTGTATTTCCGGGCAGCCAAAATAGCTGCCTGGAACTACGCATGCGTCAAACCTCCATTTGACACATGTGCACTAAAATATAGA
This sequence comes from Furcifer pardalis, assembly GCA_030440675.1. NCBI lineage: Eukaryota > Metazoa > Chordata > Lepidosauria > Squamata > Chamaeleonidae > Furcifer > Furcifer pardalis. Next base: position 299,784,268 of record CP126890.1, on the reverse strand, counting down.
AGTGTCCATGCATCAAATGGAGGTTTGACGCATGCGCAGTTCTGGGCAGCCATTTTGGCTGCCTGGAAAGGGTGCAGGCAATGCCTGGAGAAGTGGTGGTGGCGGCCTTTCCTCACCATGCCATGCCACCAGGCTGCCACGCCAGTTTGCCGCCGTGCCGGTTTACTGCCACAACGCTGCACTGCCTGCCTGCCTAGTGCCTGCCTGCCTACCTACCTAGTGCCTGCTTCCTGACCCCAGGCCAGGTAAGTGACAGGTTTGTGTTTGCGGTGGGTGGGTGGGTTGGTTGATTATTTTAATTTAAATGTGTATTTTTATTTAATTTTTATTTTATTTATTTATTTATTTTCTTTGGCTCCGCCCACAATGTCATGATGTCATGATGTTGGCACCACCCATGATGTCATGACATCATGACATTGGCTCCACCCATGACATTGGCTCCGCCCACGGTGGGGTAGCAAAATTTTTGACAGCCCACCGCTGGTTGTCAGGTTAGTTAACTGCTGCCTGATGATCGGCGTTGAGTCACTGGCAGTATGGTCTACTCTATTACCATAGAAGGATAACCTGGCCAAACTTATTTTTGATGTCCAGGGTTTTATAAAGTCCCTGGCACACATTTCACGCAACCTACCCAATCTCTGCCAGAATATGTGGAATCTTTCACCTCCAGGGCTCTGCAAAAGTAATTGAAAAACAACCTAAAATGTGCAATTCTTTCCCCCCAGTCCTACACTGCTAAGGGAGGAGGTGGGGGAAAATCATGATAATGTAAGTAACCCATCTCTCGGTAAACAGCAGCTCTGCCTTTGTGCCTAATGAAATGGTAATAACACCCTAATAGCACCTTGTGTAAGGCTGGGGGGTGTATAATTTGCCGGGTGACTGCTCTCAAGAAAACTCAGGACCCAGTAAACATCCTCCGTTAGCATCATTTTCCCAAACACCAAATTATATGTTGCGGGAAAGATCTCTTTAGACAAATCTGCAGGTGAATGGTTGAAAGAAACAAAGCCAGCAGTACATCACTTTCGCTCGTGAGGACTCCTTAAAGTGAACCGATACAAGCTAATGTTTATTGTACATACTTTTTTTTTGGGGGGGATGTCTGTTTTTAAAGCTATTTTAAGGTCACAGAGAGGACACAAGCCTTCCAAACGAGTAACAGAGACAGCGATTTGACTTATATACCATCCCATAGCACTCAGGGCAGTTCACAAGGTAATTAGCATTTTCCACGAAAGAAGCTGGATACTCATTTTATCTGCCTCAGAAGAACAGAAGGCTGAGTCAACCTGGATCCCATTGGGATCAAACTCAGATCATGAGCAGAGTTTTGACTGCAGGTAATTAACATTTTGTCCCAAAGAATCTGGGTACTCATTTTATTAACCTCCGTAGGAAGGAAGACTGGGTCAACCTGGTATCTGTTGGGATCGAACTCAGATTGTGAGCAGAGCTTTGGCTGCAGGTTATTAGCATTTTGTCTTGAAGAAGCAAGGTACTCGTTTCACCGACCTTGGAAAGATGGAAGGCTGAGTAAAACTGAAGCCCGTTGGGATTGAACTCAAATCGCAAGCAGGGTTTTGACTCTAGAACTTCAGCTTCATCTCTGCACCATGGAGACACTCAGATGTTTTCTCTTTCATTGAAACATTTTTCTTCTCTTCATTCTCACCCTGTTGAGTTTGTAGCATGCAACACAGAGAGAATTACAATGGATGGATGGATGGATGGATGGATGGATCTGGGTATCGTGCTGTCACATATATATATATATATAGATAGATATATATGAATTCAGAATCCCCCCCCTCCTCTTCTCACAAGCCTGAAGGAACAGACACTGTAAAAACTATTATTTGGGAACCACAATTTTGCTGTGCATTTTTGGTGTTTTTCCTTCTCATTGTTTTGGCTTCATGATCTGATTATTTCACTGTTAGCTGCCCTAAGGCTCCTTTTATTTATACATTTGAGGCACATGGTAGGAAATAAATTGAAATACATTATTATTATTATTTCAAATCAACCCCAAGGCCTTTGCTGGCTCAGCTATTTCTCTCTCTTCTTCTTACTTCAGTGCTCCAATCCTTTATATTCTGAAGTTCATGTCCTGTAAAAGACTTTTTTTCTTTTTACTTAATGCACCAGAGTGCCTATTAAAATGACAAGTGGAAGCAAAAATGAAGATAGAATCTCACGGCTTTTTCTCTTGTTTTAATGCCTCTCCCCTGTTACCTGAATTTCTGGGGGGTGCCCCTGGCACAGAGGGCCCCCCCCCATTACCTGTGTTACCTGAAGCCTAAACTTGGTAGAACAAAGAACTATGGGGCAAATGAATCACCCCATAGCACATGGCCCTTATGCTATGAGAAATTGCTAGCACAGGGCAGAACCAGAAAGGAAGGGGCTCTGCGTCAGACAATGGGGGAAGCCACCTTATATGTGCGTTCAAATGGAGCAGAAAGGGGCTTGCACAAACATCATTGGTCCAGGGCATCACATGGGAGGGAGATGGGTCTGCCCCCAAATTTGATTTGCTCAGGAGTGTCCACGTGGAAGGGGAGAAGTCCGCCCCCAAACTTGGTTGGTCAGGATGTCACAGGGGAGGTGTGGGAGGAGTTTCACCATGTGGCCCGCATGGAGGTTGCCATGATGGAGAGGAGTTGAAGTCAATTGCAAACATCTATAGATGGTATTTTTATTTTTAGAAACACCCTCTTCATTGGAGGGGATTTTCCAAATGCACCAGTTGTTTGTCACCTTCCTTTGAGGACTGGAATGCAGACAACATCAACTGCCTTCTCCCTGTGGCTGAAGAGATTATTTGCTCACTATTGTTGTCTGAACAGCCAGGTGTGAGAGACTGTATTCCTCTTTAATGGATCTTATTGTTTTAGTCTGGCCTCTCCCAAAGGTTCTTCCATGGAATGAAATTCTTTACTCTTTCTAAGAGAGGAGAGTTGAACCATGTGAGTTTCCATTAATATTATGTTACACTTTACTGTATAAGGAAGCCCAATGCTTTCACATGTGTTCCCTCCCATCAACATCAGAATAAAATAACTTCCCAATATAGGCAACAGACACAGAGTCAGGCCCAGGCAAGCCCAGGCATGTTGGAAGAGAAAAGCCCAATGGCCAGAGCAGGGGAAAATACAAATACAGTCAAACCTCGCATAAAGAGCGTTTCGCTTAAAGAGTAACTCGCTTAAAGAGCAGCATTTTCTCTGAATGTTCGCTTCGCTTAACAAATAAAACCAACCAAAAACTCGCTTAACAAATAAAATGGGGTTCGCAGTCCCCCCCACAATCGGTCATTTAGAATGGTATTTCGCTTAAAGAGCAAACTCGCTTAAAGAGCAATCCCGTGGAACGCATTATGCTCTTTAAGCGAGGTGCCACTGTATTAAAATAAAAGAAAATAACGCAAAATAAATGGTGAATTTCAAAATATTGGATAATACACATACACCACAATTTCAAGAACCGCAGACTATTTGACCCATCAACCACACATGCATGGAGGAGAAGCCAACAGGTGAAAGGGCCAAGGAGTTACTCGCACGTGTAAAACATTTGTATTAATCCATCTCGCTACAGTAATGGAGTAGACCGTACAGCCAGCGCCTCAATGCCAAGTGTTGGGTGGTGGTAAATAACCTGACTGCCTAAAGGGGCCAATGGCTACAGGCAGATGAGCCCATTTAGGTGGGGTGATTGTCCCCTCAGGGGAGGAAATGCCACTGGAAACCATCATATTGTGCCGAACAGCAAAATGAGCAGAGGAGGAACTCTGCTTCCCAACAGTCATGGAGGCAGAAGAGGCCAGATGGACTGGCTGTAAAGGCACACCCTGCCCATATCCTCAAGCCTGTGGTAGTCTATTGCAGTCCCGGTGTTAAATCCTGCATGTCACGTTTCATATGTGTTGCAGGAGATGGCTCTGAGATCATAGTGTGTGGGTCACTTCATGGCAAGCTGGGATTCACCTTAAACAAATTCACACCAGTGACATTTTTCCTGCTTGAGGGGGGAAATGCATTCTCGGATATGAGTTGCAGTCGACAAGGACGACGAAGAATAGTGATTCAGGCACTGTGGTGGCTGAAGTGGTTAAAACACTGAACTTGAAGACTGGGAGATCGGAGTTCGATACCCAAGTACTGAACGTTGGAGTGAGCTTCCATCACTATCCTAGCCCCTGCCACCCTAGAAGTTCGAAAGCAAGAAACTGCAAGTACAGTAGATAAATAGGTACCACTTTAGTGGGAAAGGTAACAGCATTTTGTGCACTCCGGTGTCTAGTCATGCCTGCCACATGTCCACAAAAATGTCTTCAGACTGAGACAATGCTGACTCATTGGCTATAAATGGAGATGAGCACTGAACTCTAGAGTCAAACATGACTGGCTATCTATCTACTTGCAAGTCCTTGCTTCCGAACAAATAGGTTGGCAGGAGATAGAACTGATGATGGGCAGTACCCAGGTCTGGTTGAGGACTTGAGGACTGACCAATGACAACAGCCATAGATTGTGAGCATTATAACTGGAGTTTGTAAAAATGGAGGAAGGGGGACACAAGTAGGACTGCTGTGTCCCCTGTTGTATGGGAGGTTATGAGAAATGTCCTCCAAAAGTGGAACACTTTCCAAGCTCTCTTCTGAGCAGTCTTGAGACCCACATACATAGGAAGGACAGATGCTAAAGAAGATGGAGCTTCTGCACCTTTAATAGCTGAGTAGGAAGTGTTTAATTAACACAGTCCTTGAAATATCTGTAACAGGAGGTGTTATACATGCCTTTGTGACCTATATTATTATCATCTGCTGGAAGCAGAACTTGAAGGAGAGATGGGGAAAAGGTTTTCCAAGGATATGTTGATAGTCAAAAGTAAAATCTTTCCGAGATTGAAAATCCAAGGACATAACTGGCATCAAGTACAGTACTTGGATTCAAGATCTCCTAAACACTGGCAGCTCATGAAAAGATGCAATATATACTACTGTACTTCTTCTGCCATATCCAAATTCGAATATTGGCAATCAGCCATGAAGACTGTCTTGAGAATATAACGCAGTGGCCTTTCATCTGCCTTCCGCGTCGCAGCGTGGCCCCCATACCACTGATCCAATTTTGTGAGTCACTTTCTGGTCCTGAGCAACTTTTGGAACTTAAAGTCGTCATCATCAGCCCCAGGCCAGAATGGATGAAGCTGCTGCCCTCCATCAAGATGGATTCAAGAAGGATTTAATCTACTTGGGGACCAACACCATTCCCTGTGGACTTCGCCACCCGAGGTTGTTAGTCCTCAGGGTTGTCACGGTCGCACTCAGCATTGAGTCGCTGGTAGTATGGTCTACTCTACTACCATAGCAGAATAAGCTATATATACTGTATATAGACACTATATACACACTATAAAAATAGAACACATATTAAGCAAATTGGTATCATTTTCTTTTGTTACAAGACCAAAGCTTATGACTCCTGAAGGCATGCCACATAGCAAAAGACTTTCTATTATTTTTATTCTCTCCCTCCCCACCCCTTCTTCTTTGCCTTGGTTCTTTACCTTTTCTTTCCTTCTCAACCTATTTCCTCCTCCGCTCTCCTCACCAGAAAAAAAATTAAATTGTAAAAAGCCAATTGCATGAATGTCGAGGCTTATAACTCCAAATAGGAATCTGGGATATGATTGGGTGGCAGGTCGGTGGAGTGGAAGAGGCTGGTAATGTGTGTTGGAAAAGTCAACCAACTATCAATATTTTTAAGGGGAAAGGAAATTTAATTGTAAGCTATAGAATTTCCCATGTCTGGAAAACATTTAAAGGTGCAGAGTTAAGCTTGATGCTAAACAAGGAACACAGTATGAATCTTCTTTTAGGAGGAGCAAAACAGCATAACAGTTTTGCGAACATCATGCTGGCATGCTGAGCTTGCTACTACAATACTCCTGTGATATCCATGCCGTAGGGCGGGAGTTCTCAACCTTTTTAAGCCAGGGGCCTCGTCACAATCCCTCAGACAGCTTCTGGGGGCAGGATAGCCATTTTGCCCTTCCTCCACCACATGGCACTTCCTAGTGTGGTGGAAGCAAGGGGGGGCACATGAAATAGCACCATGGGCCACATCCGGGCCACTTGCCCAGTGATGGGATGATAAAAAATTTAGTACCCCACCCTGACGTCATCACAGTGGGGGCGGAGCTAACGTCATGACGTCATGGGTGGAGCCAACGTCATGACATCATGACGTTGTAGGCGGGGCCAAAAATAAAATAAATAAAATAAAAATAAAACACACACACACACCCCTCAACCCCCCCCAAAACCGTTAATAAAATAAATAAATAAAATAATAATTAAATAAAAATACACCCAAACACCCACCCACCCACCCCAAACACAAACCCCACTTACAATGGGGACCGTTGGGGCTGGCCCCGAGCCTTGGTGCCCGGCGCCGCGCCTAGCCGGGCGGCCCAGCGCTCCCGGCCGCAACTCTCCACGGGCGGCCCCGAGCCTCGGCGCCCGGCGCCGCGCCTAGCTAGCCGGGCGGCCCAGCGCTCCCGGCCGCAACTCTCCACGGGCGGCCCCGAGCCTCGGCGCCCGGCGGCGCGCCTAGCTAGCCGGGCGGCCCAGCGCTCCCGGCCGCAACTCTCCACGGGCGGCCCCGAGCCTCGGCGCTCCGCGGCGCGCCTAGCCGGGCGGCCCCGAGCTGCCCATGGAGAGTTGCGGCCGGGAGCGCTGGGCCGCCCGGCTAGGCACACCGCCGGGCGGCGAGGCTTGGGGCGCCCGTGGAGAGTTGCGGCTGGGAGCGCTGGGCCGCCCGGCTAGGCACGGCTCCTCTTCCTAAGCCCTCCGCCACTGCCAGAGCCACTTCAAAATGGTCCGGCTCCGGCAAAAACAAGTGCGCATGCGCAGAAACAGAATCTGACGCATGCGCAATTTAAAATTGCAGCACGCATGCGTCAGATTGACTTCTGCGCATGCGCACTGAATTGGAGCCATTTTGGCTCCAATTTAAAAAAAAAATTCTTTTTTTCAGGCGTCCGGAACCGGACGCCTTAAAAATGGACTACCCTCTCGGAGAACCCTCCGAAATTGTTCTTACCGGTTCCAGGGAACCGTCTGGAACCGGGGACATCCCATCACTGCACTTGCCCCAGATTGAGAATCCCTGCTTAGGGTTTAGTATTGCATCCAGTAATATTGAAAGTCCTGTAAACAATGAGAGGAAAATCCTCTGGTCCTGAAATCTAACAGTATTTATGTAGTACACAAGAGGCATTGTGAACCTTGAGAAACAATTATGTTGGGTAGGAAGCAACAGAATAAGGAGAAAGCCCTTCAACATGGAATGAAATAAAAGCAGACAAAGAGATACTGTAAAAAAAGTTGCTGTGGTATTTTGTTTTGTTTTGTTATTTTCTTTTGCATCTTCACCACTTTTCATCACAACAGTGAAAACACTGCAAGTCTTATGGGGGGAAAGGTCCCCATGTTCTTGAAGGTTTCCCCTTCTGTTAACATTGGGAGGTGGGCTGCAAAGAGGAACAACGCATTGTGCATGGAATATTTTCGATGAGTGTAGAAAGGGCAAAATGGCTACCTTTGTTCTGCAAAATGCTATTTACTGTGTGTACTGCCCAGATAGTGAACTAAGGACTATGGGGTGGTATATGTGTGCAATTGCTATTGCTATGCTGTATTTGAGGCCATGTGCAGAACATAATATGTAGTAATGAAAATTATGTTATAACATGTTAACTTTTAAGAAATGATTTTAGAGAAGAAGTAAAAGGTTTGAGCAAAAATGCTATCCTTCCGAGAAACAGACCTACAAATTAAGGTGAAGCCTCGTGATCAAAGAAATCAGCACACAAAACTGTGTTTTTCTTAATAGACTTAAATTATTTGGGGGGGGGGGAGAGACATCCCCTGCTCAGTCTCAGTTTGTTCTTAAAGGCAGAGGAGCAGAATTTACGATTGAATTTTGAAAGGTGGAAACCGCTGGATAACACAGTCAGTTTTTGAGCCTCAGCAAGGAATTGGTGGCAACAGGTAGCTTATTTCATTCTGGATTTCTGCAAAAAGCCAGCCTGTCAGCTAAGCCTCCATCAATAGACCTGCCAGGCTGGTTAATGAACACCCTCTTTGCTGACAATAACAGCCGTTACTTAATCCTAATCAAATCCTCTTAGAGATTTTTGAAAGCAACCCAGCCACTCCACAGAAGAATTAATTTTGAAGACCCCGAATCACTTAGGGAGATTGCAAAATGGATAAAAATGCAGATATACTCAACTTGTTTCATCTAACATTACAATATATTTCCATAATTCTCTCTCTCTCTCTCCTTCCCTTCTCTGTTGCTTGAATAACGGCACTGACAAAGACCAAAAGGTAACTTTGTTAAGGCTGGTGAATCATGACCTAAACAAAGAGGTACAGTACTCATTTTTGTTTATCTAACTGGTCCAAAAGAACACCTCATGTTGCCACCCAAGGGCAAAATGCAAGGCCGTCCGGACGGTACCATGGGACATAGTGGGGTGGTCACCACAGTTTCAGGGCCTATATAACCCCTATAGACTATTTTGTCCAAGCTCAATGGGTGGAGAAATCCTAGGAAGTGGGTGGGTGGGTGGGTGGTTTCAGCCACTGTGAGTGATGTCTTTAATGGTTGGGTATTCAGTCTAAACACATCTCAAGATTCAAGCCAACAGTAGAAAGCTCCCTGTATCTACTATGTACATTTTTTAAAAGATATTTTTATCCCTATTTTATAACTGCAAGTATAACTTTTAAACTGTTTTATGTGCTGTTTTATTCTTTTTAAACAAGGTACCTGTCCCAAATGTAGCATAAATTTAAAAACTGGTTTTATTCTATTCTGTCTTAATTCAAATGAATGTGTTTACGGGGGTGCATTTTGAAGGAATTTCATGCACTTAAACCCTTTTTACTGTACTGGTCATCGACCGCAATAAAGTTTGATTTGATTTGACCTAACATTTTAACCCCACATGGAAGGCTGAGCTGAGAGGCAAATTGATGCGACAAACTATTTTTTGCACATCTATGGAATCTCCTTGGGGGAATGGTCATGAAGGCTGCTATTATAAGTACTGTATCTGCATTTCCGATATACTACTATGCTACTGTAGTAATGATAATGCAGTTTCTTTTCTCTCTACCATCAACTAGCAGAAAACATCTATAGACCCATGTGCCTTTTCACAGAAACACACCTCCTGCGAAATCAAAATTGCCTTCAAGTGATCGGCGGACATCTGTAGAACAGAACTGTCATGGGAGAAACAAGGAAAAATTTAGAGATGTAATTAACTCATGCAAGGAGATGCTTGGTACCATTTCAAATCCAGCTCTCTCCCGAGGATCCTGAACATGACAGACAATTGGCAGAAATTGCCTAGACTCTTGTTTATTCAGACCTGGAAATCTCATTGTACAGTTTGTCATATTGATTTGTTCATGTCGAACACGACACTATAATACTGTATAAGAATACTTCTGGGTCTGGATAATTATTATTTTTAATTCTCTGCACATTTTCCTGCAGGACAGGAAGTATCACTGCTTCTTAGGCAACAAGCAAGGAGAAGGTTCTGAGGAAGGATGAGCAAGACTTGGAGGGAGGGCCTCTAGAATGTGATGCTCATCTCCGTTTGCAGCCAAAGAGCCAGCACTGTCTGTATCTGCAAACGTTTCCATGGAAATGTGGCAGGCATGACTAGACACGGAATGCTGTTACCCTTTCCAACAATGTGCTACCTATTTACCTACTTGCAATTTCTTGATTTTGACCTGCTAGGTTGGCAGGAGCTGAGACAGATGACAGGAGCTCACTCTGTCATGCAGCACTTGGGTCTCTTAAAGGGACTGTGGTGGGTTAGTGGTTAAGACACTCAACTCGATGACTGGAAGATCAGTAGGTCAATTTAATATTCAGACAACAAAACTCATGACTGCTCCTCTCCTGGGACAGAGACAGGAGCTCACTCCATCATGTAGGAATCAAACTCCGACCTTCCAGTCAGTGAGTTCAGCATCTTAACTACTTGAGCCACCACAGTCTTGAAGTAGGACAGTTTCAATGTCATCATTTTTGCCTCCAGGGACAGACCAGACTTCCACTTGCCTGTCTTTTTGGCAATCCAGGTTATCCACAAAGCTCTCCTTCAGCACCACATTTCAAATGAATCAGTTATTTCCTATCAGATTTCTTCACTGCCCAACTTTCATACCTCTACATTGTGATTGGAAATACAATAGTGTGAATAATCTTTATTCTTGGCCTCTTGTGACATGTCCTTCCACTTGATGATCTTTTCTAATTCCTTCAGTGCTGCCCTTCTGAATCTCAGCCTTCTTTTTGATTTCTTGTCCGCAGTCCCCACTTAGACTGATGATTGAATCTAGTTATACAAAATACTTCACTATCTCCTTTTCTTCTTTGTCATTCTTAAAGTCATATATGTAGTTCTTTTGCAGTCATGAGCATAGAGAGCCTTTTTCCTCTTCAAACAGAAGACAATCAACTATTTCAGGTAGTCCTTTATGGGATTCTGAACGATGTCCTAGAAACCAGATCAACCAGACCTTCAAATGCACCCTCCTGAGGTGACATTCCCACACACAGCCTTTGTGGCCAGAGCGGAACATAAGGTCGAAGTGAAAGAGTACCATCAGTCAGATACTCTAACCAGAACCACCACCAACGACCAGCCACAAGCTGAGAAGGAGTCCTTTGTCCTCCTCATTGAACTGGATTTTGCAGAAGCGACACCTTCTCTTAAAGAACAGATTTCTGGCTGAGCCTCAAAGGCATCATATCCCAACCAGAAGACAATTGACTGGCTGTCTTGCACTGTGAAAGGTCACAATAGATTTTGTTGTCTATTCCAGTCAAGAGAGACGTCCATCAACAGCTCTTCATTACCCATACATTACTAAGAATTGCCTTTCCTTTTAAGAAGAGGAGCACCAAGGTTATGAATACTCTCAGGGGTCAGATAGGCCAGGAAGTATTATCCATAACTCATAATAAAAGCCTTTTGGTTGTAAAAATAGCAGAATGAACTTCCTGAGGTCAAGCCAGGAAAAACTCCCCCAACCTTGACAAACATAAGTCAACTTTACAGACCTCTTTTCTAATCCTGACTTTTCAGCCCCCAAAGATTTCATTTTCTACAGGGGCTTTGTTCTAAAGGATGTACAAGTCTACTTGGAATTTATTTCAGCATGTGATATGTTTTAATATTATTGCATTTAGGTTTTTATACCTGTAGCTTGGTTTTCATTCACTTTTAGCCAGAATCCTATAAGTATGTGCTTAAGCTTTGCATAACTTGCTACTGCTAATTGTGTGACTAACTAATAAAGTGCCCTGTTTACCTTTCAGCTATTTGGATACCAAACACTGCTTACAAGGTTTTAATCATGTATTATTTTGAGTTTTAGAGGCTTTTTTGTCCTATAGACAGCCTAAGCAAATGAAATAATAATATACAAACTGCAAATGAATTATATGTTTGAGCTAATTGGCCATCACAGTCATGGTAACGCCATGGTAACGTCATGGTAACGCCAACCTTGTGTTACCGGCTAATCTTTCTCACACTAGAGCAGGCGAAAGGAACTGCAAAATGAACTCACCGAAAGGTGCCTTCATTTTGGAAGTTTCATGTCTGGTCTAGACACAGAGGAGGAGGAGGAGGAGGAGGAGGAGGAGGAGAAGGAGAAGGAGAAGGAGAAGGAGAAGAAGAAGAAGAAGAAGAAGAAGAAGAAGAAGAAGAAGAAGAAGAAGAAGAAGAAGAAGAAGAAGAAGAAGAAGAAGAAGAAGAAGAAGAAGAAGAAGAAGAAGAAGAAGAAGAAGAAATAATATCCATGTCGGAATCCACATGGATTCAAGATCTGCTCCGAATGTACAGAAATGTTTACTAGACAGCATTAAGGTCTTACTTAAGTTCTATTTTCCATCCCCGTGCTTTCCATTCTTCCCCTGACAAATGTACTATGAGTTCCAAATACTGATTTCTCCCCTTTGGGATCAGGCATCAACCCATCCCAAGCTTACTAAGTGATCTATGAATTAAAAATGAAAACTGTGGTTTCATAATGCCTCATCAACATTTAATCCCCTTATGTGAAACATACATATATTTATAACAAGACGCATGGGTTAAAGCAGCCTCAGCATAAGCCAGACTCAGATGGGGTAGGATGCAGCATTTAGTGGGTAAAGTTTGTCTGCTACATTTTTAGAAAATGGTTTACATGTGTTTTCTAAAACTAGCATTTGCTCCTGTGATTTAACAACAGCTTGTTCATATTTCACCTGCTACCAAACTCTGTTACATACATCTGTTGCTGCCTGAGGTCAAGTCACTTCAGTCTTAATGGCATTTAAAATAGCAATGACCATTAGAGTCAGTCATTAACAGCCCAGCCAGTGGTGGGCATCAGCAGGTTCGCACCAGTTCACCAGAACTGGTAGCAGAAATTCTGGCTGGCGCCACCCATTCAAGTGTTAAACTAAAGTTGTCCTAATTCGGGTGCAATGCAGGGCTTTCTCCCTGGTCACACCCACCATACCACGGCCACAGTGTGGTAGTAAAATTTTTTGGAGCCCAGCCCAGCTCTTATAAACACACGGCCATGGCTTCCTTTATTGAGTCAATACACTTCATGTTTGATTTTCCTTTTTTCCTGCTACCCAAACTTAAGTCTTCAAGGGTACATGATTCAGGCAATAATCTAGGTAAAGGTAAAGGTCACCCTTGCTCAAAAGCCAGTTGTATCTGACTCTATGGTTCAGTGCTCATCTCTGCTTATAGCCAAAGAGCCAGCACTGTCTGCATGTGCAGACATTTCCATAGACATGTGGCAGGCATGCCTCAACATGCCGGAGTGCACAGAACACTGTTTGCCTTCCCACCAAAGTGGTCCCTATTTATCTATTTGCAGTTTCTTGCTTTCGAACTGCTAGGTTGGCAGATGGTGGGACAGAGACAGGAGCTCACTCGGTCATGCAGTGCAGAGGAATCAAACTCCTACTTTCCAGTCAGCGAGTTCAGTGTCTTAACCACTTGAGCCACCACAGTCTCAGGCAGTAATCAGCAGACCAGTAAATGAGCCGTATTCTGTATCTCTCCACATTCACACCCCGTGTTGTCAGGATATGACACATTTCCTCATGTTTCCCAAGGCTTGCAAATCGCAGTTTCTAGCTAGGTCTCATAAATAGGCCTCATAAAAATCTTTTGTCCTTTCTGTGTGTCTCACAAGACTGTCACGAGATGGCTTGTTGACATTATAGTGTTTCTGTGTTCCCAGCGTGTTATGTCTTCACATGCATGTAAACAACTATTGTTTTGAGAATATTTTTCTCTGTTACCTGATTGGCTAAAGCTAACCCACCTGACCGCAAATTCTCCATTTTGCAGAGAAGTTAGTTAGTTCGTTTCTGTTTCTCAATGGACTAAGACCTCGGTTTGGCTTATGGAACTGCTTTTTCTCTTTTCCTTTCATTATGATTACCTAAAGATCCTGGACTGTTTACTGGACTGATCTTATGTTTATGACCTTTTAATCTACGTTTTTCCATGGACTTTGTTACATGAACCTGAAGAATAAAGCAGCTGTTTCTCTTTGAAGATTGTTGTTCTTTGATTAGCACACACACACCGACGACACGCTACTAAGAAACCTCCCTTGTTTTGCTCTATGCTCAACTGCCTTACTGCCTGAGCATAGTAAGAGTTTCTTTCTAATCTCCTCGGTTCTCCCAGCAGTGGTGAGGCAAGGGTTAAGCTCCAGTTAAATGGGCAGTGTGCCCAGGAGCCCAGAAGGGAGGGCCCTTGCAACGGGACAACCGATGCGTGTCTGCCAGCAGCCCACACTTCAGCATGTTGGTCTTGCATTGAGGGACTCCAACCCTCAGCCTTTTCAGAGTCCTCCAAGTCATGTGGGGGAGGTTGAGTTCCTCAGCCATCTTCTCCTTTAATGTTCTTCCTTGTCCAATGAGCTCCTTCCTCCATCTTCTAATTTGATTCTGCTCTTGCGTACCTTCAAGAATGTTTGTTCTTGCCATAAAGCAAGATGAAAGTGCTAAATAAGTGCAAACAAGGTAGATTAAGAATTAAATACCTGCAGATAAACTGGAAAAGTAACTGAGTCTGTGGTTTGGTACCAGATAATGTCAGGGTTTTTGATATTTTTTTAAAAAAACTAATGTTGGGTGGCCACATAAATTGACTTGAGTAGCTTCAATCATCCTGGGTTAGACAAACTGACCCAGTTGAGACCTTCAACTTTGAGGGACATTTTGCAGAGTAGAGTAAGCAAAGCAATGACAAAAAATTTCTTATTACAATCCCCAGAATTCCCAGGGAGCAGGGCCAACAGGCTGCTGTGTTATAGTCCAGAAAAAGGTAACTTCTTCCAATTTCAGAGATGATCTGCAGAAGTATTTTGCTACCTGAACCACAAATGTCCCTCCTTTCCTGCTTATAATGCCAGCCAAGTATGTTTCAAACTTGTGGCAGAAAAATCATTCAGGCTCCTTCCCCATTTACCTGGTAGTAAAAACTAAATGGGCCATGGTGGTTTAGTGGTTAATATGCTGGGCTTGATGGCTGGAAACTCAGCAGGTCAGCAGTTCAACACCTGAGTGCTGCAAGATGGAGTTCCTGCCAACCTAACCGTTTGAAAGCAAAGAAATTTGCAAGTAGATAAATAGGTACTGCTTTTGTGGGAAAAGTAACCGCATCCCATGTAACCAAACATCTAATCATGCCTGCAATATGACCATGGAAACATCTGCAGACATAGAGAGAGCTGGCCCTCTGGTTATAAACTGAGCTAGACCCTCTAACCCTCTAGAGTTAGACACGACTGGCTTTTGAGAAAGGGAGACTTCTACCTTTGCTAAAAACTAAATAATAAACAATTCAATCCATTGCTTACCTTTTAATAACAATGACAATCTGGCACTAGGGCAGTGGTGGCAAAACTATGGCACATGTGCCATCACCCCAGCACAGTTGGCCCCATCCCTCTGCCCAGCAGCCCAATGGAAGTGCTTCCTCCCTTCCCCCCAGCACAGAGTCTGCCCCACCCCTCTGCAGCATGGACGGCAGCCTGTTGAGTTTGGGCACTCGGTTTCTAAAAGGTTTGCCATCACTGCACTGGGGTGTGTGCACCAAATTGCCTAACAGTAGGGCCAGTGGAGGTAGAGCTACGGAGAGATGACCGTTATTTTATAAAAAGAGAGATCTTTATTCGTCAAATAAGAGGGTAGCTGAATTGATTAATATTATCCCATATCTGTTGGGCATATTCAGAGCTGCCCGCCAGTTTCCCCATCAAGTACCTCCCTCTTCACTCCACATCTACCACCCCCTGCCGCCCCGTTGCCCTCTACCCAGCTGCTTCCCATCCTCACAAACTAATTAAGTTCAAAAGACATCAGACAATCAGCTGGCAGCCTACAAGTCATTGTGTTTAATCATGCAGTAATGGCGGTTTTTTGGCCATAATTACAAGATAACAGTGTTTGTAGGGTGTAATCAGAACGATTCCCATAATTAAGACAGACTCTCTCTTTTTTTCCCCCCGTAGAGTACTCCATTCCTCTCTCATCTGCCCTTCCCTTCCCATCCCAATGTCATGCCAACGGCGGTAAGAGTTTGGATTTCCTCTTTGGAGAGAGTGAGTAGACCAACTCTCCAATGCCTCTTTGCACGTCTGAGATCATTTCTGCTGCAGTTGACCCTATTAATTGGGGCATGGAGAAGGTGGCCCTTAAGGGAACTGGGCGCTTTCAATCCGCAGAGAGTTTTGACTTTTGCACACAAAAACTCTGTTGCAAACGAACGGAATTGCTAATGCAATGAGAAACAAAGACCCCTCCGGCCTGGACTTTAGATGGAAGGTTTTCTCTCTCCTGGAAGTTCAGAAGAAAAATGGCTTTTATATAGCTTCCCAACCTCTGTGAACACCTAAATCAAGGATTCTCAACCTGTGGCCCATGTGCCAGGTGCGGCCCATGGTACCATTTTATGTTGTCTCCTCACTGCCTCCACCACACCAGAAAGTTCCATGTGCTGGAGGAAGGACAAAATGGCCATCCGGCCACCCAAGCTGTCGGAGGGAGCGTGACCCGGTCCCCAGGTTTAAAAAGTTGAGAAATCCTGACCTAAATAATGGCTGTGACAATCTCTATTCTACTTCCAGAGGTCTGTAGGTTGCAGCCTCCTCACAGGTTTTCTAAGAAATAATGTAAATCCTATTTTCCCCTTTATTCCCAGTCATATTTGACTCTAGGGCTCGATACTCATCTCCATTTGTGGCCAAAGAGCTAGCATGGCCTGTGTCTGCAGATGTTTCTGTGGTCATATGATAGGCATGACTAGATGCCGGAGTGCATGGGACACTGTTACCTTCCCACCAAAGTGATACCTATTTATTTACATGCAATTTCTTGCTTTCGAACTGCTAGGTTGGCAGGAGCTGGGACAGAGACAGGAGGCCACTCTGTCGCACAGCACTCGGGTCTTGAACTGCTGCCCTGCTGACCTTCCAGTTGTCAAGTTCAGCCTCTTGACCACAGAGCCACCATAGTCCCCATAATTGAATTAGGATCATCTTTTCTCAAAGTCTGGGGAATTCTTCAACTTGTCATCTCAAGAAGCCACTTTTTGCAAGTTTTGTCTTCTCCAGTGTCATTTTTTTGCTGCAGGAAATCTATTTTAAATGTTTCATGCGGTTTTAATTAGCTATATTTTACATTTTATTAATTTCATCTTTCTACATCGTGTACAGCCTAAGGGAGGCTTTACCATGAAAGACAGTGCGGAAGTAATAGATATGTATATAAATGATAAGAAATAAACAGAATGTATGAAAGCCGGCTAGGGATAAAGTGTCCGAGCAGATAAGGTCCGTCTTCCACAATAAGAAAAGCGAGAAGGATCGAGCCAGCTATTTTAATTCTTTTTGCCTGGATCCCACTCTCTTATCAACAGAAAGGAGAAGAAGTTATAAGGGGGTGGAGGGAGAGGGATTTTGGCATTATACTCGGGAGATTCATTTCCTTGCTTGGTATGATGATCTCGCACCTGTCAGTCCCATGAGCCTGGATGATTGACACTTTGCCACAGATAACCTGTTCACAAGCCCAGAATGTTTATAGCTTAGAAATGTCTTCCTCTTTCCCATTATTTATTTGTTTTGTTTTTCCAATAGCAGCCTTTATCCCTCATTTCCAGAGCTTGGATACATTACTTTAAGTTGGGAGGTGAATTACAGCACCCAAAATCCCCTGGCTAGTGCATGAGCTTTCTTTCTCTCTTTCTCTCTTTCTCTCTCTCTCCCTCCCTTCCTTCCTTCCTTCCTTCCAGCATTATGATTTGTTATGGAAAGCTTCTTTACTTCTGGTTCTGATAAACCCAGATTCTGGTTCCTGCCAGTGAAACCTTTTGCCCAAAACATATATTCTTAAGGTGTTAGTCCTCAAGATTGTCTTACAGGTGCATTCACACTGACTGTAACAGAACTGAAATGGGGCCTTGGTTTGTGAGTTTAAATGGATGTTGTAGTTCTCAGCTTTCCTTCCTAAGCGGGTCTTGGATTCCTGAGAAACCAGAGGTTTGGAATTTGACCCCATGGGCCCAGGTACAAATTCCTTTTCCCAGAAGATAGTCTAAACATTTTTAGGACTGTGGGAATGGAAGTAGGGATGTTGGACATTGAATGTGGAGTCTTATTGGGTAAGAAAAAGAAAAAGGTGGGACAAAGAATGAAAGATGGTTTTTGTTATCTTAGAATTGTAGAGAAGATATGTTATTGTTTTAAGCACGTTTAAGCAGGAGGAGAGAAGTCCACATAAACTTGCTTGTGAGTAGAAAAGTAGGAAAATGTCATCCTGATTGTGTTAAGATTCAGAAAATATAGGCAGTTATTCCTTTCTTATTGTAACAATAAGGGGGAAGCAAGAATGTTCCTTTTCAAACTTTATTGGCCTTTCGCTACCTAATCTACATATTGCAGTCACCCCAGCACAGATTTCACCCCGTCCCTCTGCCCAGAAGCCCAATGGGAGCGCTTCTTCCCTCCCCCCAGCACAAGTTCACCCGTCCCTTTGTCCAGCAGCCCAATGGGAGCGTTTCCTCCCTCCTCTGTTGTCATGTTGGCACATTGTGATAAATAAGTGGGCTTGGGGATGCAGTTTGGTTACTTGGTCTCTAAAAGGTTTGCCATCACTGAGTAGAATAATGCAAAGCACAGGTGGAGACAACCCAGGGAAGAAAGCAAAACATTTTTTAAAAATGCATTCCCCATTTAAGAAGCTGAAGCATAATGATTTCATGTCTCCTCTTTTGTCATTACGGAAGTGGAGAAAGGAAGACAAGTCACTCCTAAATTAAATAGAACAGGCAATATGATGTGAAGGCAGTCCATGCTGACTGCCATACATTCAGCTAATAGTAGTTTAAAATTTAGAAGGGAGTGTTGAGGTCACTAAGGGAGTTTAATAGAAGGATGTTATGGAAGGAATTGGCCAGAATACAAAAAAATAAAAATGCAAATTTTCCTCGTGTTAAAGTTAATTATTTGCATCTTTCTTAAAGTGTGGTGCCCAGAACTAGACACAGTACTCTAGATTTGGACTATCCAGTGCTGAATAAAGGTGGACTATTATTACCTCACAGTTTTTAGAGACAATACATAAATATGTTCTTGTATGTATTGGGGGGGGGGCATTCTTTGCCTGGGTTTGTCACTCACAAGAATGTCTTTCTATGCTCTATACTCTATACTTTCTATACTCTTTTCAAGCCCAGGGCCGGGTCATGCTCCCTCAGACAGCTTCAGGGGCCAGACAGCCATTTTGCCCAGACTATCACACGTAGCACTTCCTGGTGTGGTGGAGGCAGTTGGGGGCCACATCCGGCCCCCAGGCCGTAGGTTGAGAATCCCTGTTCTACGTTTCATTAAAACATTCACACAAAATTGAACGGCATGTCCAGACCTTAAGTGGGTGAAGAGACAGAGCCCAGAAAGCAGACTTCCCATAATTCCTCAGGTGTTCTGGCCTCTGGTTTGCTTCCAAAAGAATAATTGTTCCACAGTGCATAATATACAGTGTGGCATTTCTCCAACTGCAGAGCCTCCGTCCTGCCTGCCCTAAAATCAACCCATGCTGGTAAATGCTCTCCACTGGGTGTCCTTAATTACAGAACAATTCAGGAGCAAGTGAGAGTAGAGAGCGTGAGTTTGTAATAGTAACTAAGGGAGAAGAAAGGGCAGGAAGGGAAGAAAACAGCAATAGTAAAGGTAAAGGTCACCCTTGCTCAAAAGACAGTCGTATCTGACTCTAGGGTTCAAGCCGAAGAGCCAGCGCTGTCTTCATCTGCAGATGTTTCCATGGCCATGTGACAGGCATGCCTCAACACCTACGTGCACGGAATGCTGTTTACTTTCCCACCACTGAAGTGGTCCCTATTTATCTACTTGCAATTTCTTGCTTTGGAACTGTTAGGCTGGCAGGAGCTGGGACAGAGACGGGAGCTCGCTCTGTCATGCAATACCCAGGAATCAAACTCCAACCATCCAGACAGCGATAGAGGACAACAAAATGCTATGAAATATTAAAAGTACTGCAGCCAATTCCATATTGCTGGCAATGACCAGGTTTTAAACTGGAGGTTTCTTTCACAGTCTTATGGGACTTGGGAGTTTTCTGACTCTACTTATGAGTAGGCCTTGCTATGATTGACCTACGTCCCCTCTCATTCACACAGAACAAGATTATTTGGGGGGTTAAATTCCTGGCACCATCATCATCTCAAAGTCTTCCTGTCATTCCTGAACTCAGCTACAGTCCTCACAGTGGCAGGAATAAATGGATTTCTCCAGAAATAATGCATTATTATTGTCGTGTCAAAACATGTTTTGGTGTTCAATTAAGAGCTGTTAGGGATGCAAAAGACCTGTTCCCCATTTGCCACTAGGGACCAATCCAGCTGTCAGGAAAGGGGGAGGTATGGGGACCTGAAAGTATAATGAAGGATGACCGTGGCTTTGACCAAGAGCAGCCATTAGACCAGAAGTTCCCAACCTAAGGCCCATGGGCTGTATCCAGCCCACAGTGCCATTTCATGTGCCCCCACTCCTTCAAGGGCATTTAAGAAACAAAAATGGCCACCCCTTTGAACATTACATGTTCTTTTTGCACCTGCCTTCCATGGACCTGTTAAAGATTTGGGGGGGAGAGTTATTATTACTGAATGGCTGTGATGGGTTAGTGGTTAAAACACTAAGCTTGATGACTGGAAGGTCAGCAAGGTCAGCAATTCGAGTCCTGAGTGCTGTGTGACGGAGTCAGTGACCATCATCTGTCCCATCTCCTGCCAACCTTACAGTTTGAAAGCAAGAAATTGCAAGTAGAGAAATAGGTACCGCTCCGGCAGGAAAGGTAACAGTGTTTTGTGCACTCCAGTGTATAGCAGCCTAAGAATATATACCTCTATGTATTCTGGCTAGATTCCATCACCACCCCAAAAAATCTGAAACCAAAACAGTAAACACTAACCCTCTCAAAGCAATGTTGGGATCAAAGTACGTACTGGCTTAGTGGTTAAGAAGCTCGCCTTGTTACCTGGAAGGCCAGCAAGTTGGCAGTTCGAGACCCGGGTACTGCATGACAGATTGAGTGCCTGTCTTTGGCCCAGCTCTTGGGGACATAAAAGGAGCCTCATTCGGGCATATCCTTTCAACCCAGAATAATTTCTGACACAAAATTACTATTATCAAAGTAACTAGGCAAGATTTTTTTTCTGAATGTTCTGTTGGACTAGGTTTTGCTGGTTTGTGTGTGTGTCTCTTTCTGGCACTTTTAACACTGAAAGCAGGTCTTCAGACTTTTAAAGAAATCGACAAACAGCTAAAATCTGCAAAATTCTCTGAGTGACCATCAATGAACTGGAAAGAAGAAAATATCACAAATTCATGCTATTTATACTCCCTCACACAACAGGCCCACGTGCATGCATACAAAAACAACATCCACACCTTTTTCTTCTTCCTCACCTTTTCACAGCTATGCTGTTCGTCCAGACAACCTGTGTTTGTTTTATTTTATTTATTTTTCCTGATGCTGCAAAGTCTTAATGCTTTTCTAGAGCATGAAATCTGGCCTCCGACAGCTTGACTTTGGAAAGGAAACAGTGCCCCCTGATGCTAGAAAGGAGAAGGCGCACCTCTTGAATCTGCAATCGATAATGGGGGAAATTCAATTTGCCAACCAAAGCTTCTAAGGAAGTTATTTTGTCACAGAGCTTTCCTGCAAGAGTGAACAAAGCCATCACTCCCGGCCTGCTTTTCCATGCCTTAGCTCTCCCTGGCTTCCTTTTATTTATTTTTTCAACCCCAGCAACAACAGCAGCAGCAAGCACCAAAGAACAATTATAACCTGTTCAGCCAACCTATCAGTTCTAAAGCGAGAAATTGCAAGTAGATAAATAGGTACCACTTTGTCAGGAAAGGTACTCCTGCTGATCAGGGCTTCTGGGAATTGAAGTCCAAGAACACCTGGAGTGCCAAGGTTTGCCGTCATGGGCCTAGCTGCTCCAAGGACAGATATTGCTCCCTGCTACTCTTCCTGAGGCAGAAGGAAAGAAAACAGACAGTCTCAGCATGGGCCGAATAAGTCTGTTGTTTGTTCTGGCATGGGATTGTGGTGGCTTAGTGGTTAAGTCAGCAGTTCGAGACCCAGGTACTGCATGATGGTTTGAGCATCTGTTGTCTATCCCAAGTCCTGCCAACCTAGAATTTCGAAAGCAAGAAATTGCAAGGAGATAAATAGGGACCACTTCAGTGAGAAAAGATCTTGGGGACATGAAAGGAGCCTCATTTAGGCGTCCCCTGAGTGGAGTTTCTCCAGCAAAAATCCTTTCAACCCAGAATAATTTCTGACATGAAATTATTATATAGCCGTTTGAGACCTGAGTGCTGCATGATGGAGTGAGCTCCTGTCTCCGTCCTAGCTCCTGCCAACCTAGCAGTTTGAAAGCAAGAAATTGCAAGTAGATAAATAGGTAACTCTTCAGTTGGAAGGTAAAAAGCAGTCCTTGCACTCTGGCCCGTGCACTGTGGTGCCTGCCACATGACCTTGACCTTTGGAGGCCTACCTACACCTCCAACCTCCCATCCTCACATATGTCAGTCTTCCCCAAACTTGGCCAATTGACCGAAGCTTGAATCCCCAGAGACCACAATTGCTAGTTATGGTACTGAGGTACCACCAAGCATCCCCAGTGACATTTTGGTCTTCAGCACTCATCCTGTGATGCACAACCACACTTTTTGCCAGAATCAACAAGCAGCTTCACACACCTTTTGAGAAATGAGGACCTGCCATTGTAGGTATCTGGTTCTTCTCCACTTTGGGACATGCCATAATATGAAGGCTGTAATCACTGTGGTGGCTTAGTGCTTAAGATGCTGAACATGATGACTGGAAAGTCGGCAGGTCTGCAGCTCAGGACTCTAGTGATGTACGATGGAGTGAGCTCCCATCTCTGTCCCAGCTCCTGATAACCTAGCAGTTCAAAATTTAAAAATTGCAAATAGATAAATAAGTACCACTTTGGTGGGAAGGTAACAGTGTTCTGTGTGCTCTGGTGTCTAGTCCTACCTGCCACATGACCATGAAAATGTCTGCCGTCACATACAGCACTGGCTCTTTGGCTGTAAGTGGAGATGAGCACCGCACCCTACAGTCAGATACAACTAGCTTTCAAGCAAGGGTGACTTTTACCTATCTCCATGGGTACAGCATCTGATGGCTTCTTCAATGTTCACCCTAGTGGAGACATACTAGAGCAACAAAATCACTAGTTATGGCTGCGGCTATAAATTGCAATCTGAAATTGTACAGGTAACTATCCAGGGTGCTGAACATATTTGGAAGATAAAGTTCAGCACATTGGATCCTATAATGTTCAAGCAAAAGCCCAGATTAGTTACCTCTGTCAAGTGTGAGTCTCCAGCCTCCACTGAAAAGGAGGAATGGATGAAATCTAACAGCCAAGAATAGGGAAGGACAAATAGTTCTGGATTAACTGCTTAAACTTGCTGGGAAACCAACATCAGCAAATCATTTTTAAAAGGTGTGTATAAAAGAATAATATTCACAGGTTGCTTTGCAGCAGCTACTCCTTGGAAGCAGCGCATGAATTTTAACACGTAGTCATTAAAAATCATTATTTCTACATTAAAGAAGAGGCAACATGTTGAAGGAATAACCTCTCCAAAGTGCAGTTTTTAACGTTTAACATGACTTCTTAAAGCTTAGCTAAAATGCGGTTCTCTCGGTTGCTGCAAAAATCACTGTTTTTACATCAGGGCATTAAACCTAAAGTGTTATTTCCAAAATTTGGTTGGCAATGCACATGTTTGACTTTCTTCTAGTGAGCTGTCTTGGCAATGAAAAGCATGAACTGGAATATCTTGGGCCCTGATGCACTGTACTCTAAGTCAAAAATGCCTTCCAACCTTTGCAATTATATTCCCTGTTGTAATGTGTGGTTGTGAGAGCTGGACCATTAGGAAAGCTGAGACAACTTTGAAATGTACTGTTGGAGGAGAATTTTGAGAGTCCCCTGGACAGCGAGGAGAAGAAATAGGTCAATGTTATAAGAAATCAACCCTAACTGCTCCTTAGAAGGTCAAATAGTAAAGATGAAGCTAAAGTACTTTGGACATCAAATGAGAAGAGAGGATTTGCTTGAGAAAGCCTTGATGCTGGGAAAGGTGGAGGACAAAAGGAGAAGGGGGCGGCCAAAAATGAGATGGCTAGATGGTATTGGAGACACAATGAGCAGAGAGCTGGGCGGGTTGAGGAGGATGGTGGAGGACAGAGGTACCTGGAGGACAATGATCCATGGGGTCGCAAAGGGTCAGAAGTAACTGTGAGACTGAACAACAAGGTGTAGCAGTGGACACTGAGAGAACTAAGCAAGAGAATGATGCTCAACACCCTCTGAATGGATAAGAACCTCAAGTCCGCCAACTCAGATCCAGGAAGAGCTTTATGGCAAGAACAAACATTCTTGAGGTTTCACAAGAGCAAAACCAAATTAGAAGATGGAGGAAGGAGCTCACTGTACAAAGAACAGGATTAAAAGAGGATATAGCTAAGGAACTCAACCTACCCTACATAACTTGGAAGACCCTGAATAGGCCGAGGGTTGGCCTAATTTAGGGGTGCCTAAATTTAAGACCAACATGCTCAAGTGTGGGCTGCTGGCGGACAGCAGCATGCAGTGTGAATGTGGAGAGATACTGAATCCAGCTTATTTACTGGTCTGCCAATTACTGCCAGAAACTTACACCAATGGGGACTTAAGTTTGGCCAATGGCAAAGCCAAGGAAATGGCTTCATTTTGGCAGTCCAGGACTTAATCACGATATGAAAGCGGAAGAAGAATCCCAAGATAATATTTATTCCCAGATTAGACAACCTTTCTTACTTAAGTGGTTGAGCCACGCTTGGGTGAAAGGTCTACATCTTCTGTTCCACTACCCCCAGTCATATAAATTGATATTCATAGCAGTTATTTAAGGTGTCCATTACAATTAATGCACCAGCAAGCCAAAACATTTGGCTAACTCAGTTTCGATTTACCATAAAGACCAAGATGACTAAGTTATGACAGGACTATTTCTTCGCCTCCTTGTACCAATGATTTATTGTTATTTAGGCTGAAGTTTGGATGATCGCCTGGCCTTTCCTTTCTTACTGAAAAAAAGGCTAATTCCAATCTCTTGCTCGCTCTCTCAGAGTCCCCTGTTGCTTTAACGGCATCCAATCTTCTATTTATACAATGAATATTTATGAAGGCTCTTAATGAAGAAGATGAAGCAGATGAGGGAGAGGGGGGGAAAGAGAGGAGGGGATATTTTGTGTGTGTTCATATTTGCCATTTGTCAGCCGCATCGCAATGCCTCGTTAGTATGCAAGCGGCTTAATTTCTTGATTAAATTTCATCTTACAAATATGATAGTGGAAATTAACTTCCACCTTTCTACCCAAGTTGGGGGGTGGGTAGGAAGGACAGAACATTGGATCAAGGATACAGCTTTCCTGTGGAAGGGTGTCCTCCATTGGGCTCCTTTGACTCAAGGGTCAACCAATAGGCTTTGTGGCTAATTATATGTACTCTTGCTTTTTACCTGATTGAGACTGGCATTTATCTATGCACTATCCCAGGGGTTCCTAACGTAAGGCCCATGGGCTGGATCTGGCCCCCAGCAACATTTCATGTCTTCCTGTAGAGCGTGGGTTCCACGTTGGGAACCACTTGCTTCAAGCCTATGGTTATTACTCTACACCAGGAGTGGCCAACCTTGGTGCTCCAGGTGTTCTTGAACTTCAACTCCCAGAAGACCAAGTCAGCACACCTGCAGATCAGGGTTTTAGGGACTTGGAAGTTTAAGAACAACCAGAGCACCAAGGTTTGGCCACCCCTGCTCTACACTCTCCAAGGCAGTGTTTCCAAACCTTTGGTTTTTTGGCCTTCAATTCCCAGAAGCCTAAGTCAATTCTCCAAAGCACTGATCAGCCAATGTGCTGACTTAGGCTTCTGGGAATTAAAGTTCCCTGTGGGGCATGGGCCCCATGTTGGAAAACAGTCGTTTGGGGGGGGGGGCGATCTCCCTTAAAGCAACCCTTCCATCTGACCAGGAATCATTCCAGCCAGCCCTAAAAAGTAGAACTAGGATAGCTAATGCCAAAAGATCAAGCTTGGGCATGGACGGGATTCAAGCTGAAGTGTGTTTTCTTGTCTCTCATTTGTGATTGCTGAGAAATATATTGCATTGGAAAGTTTCGTACACAGTGCAGATTATGGTCTGTTCCCCTGTGTGATCAACACCCTCAGTTGTGGAATGGACCCAAGACGCAATGGTCTTTGCTATGTTCTAAATCAGGGGTGCCCAAACTACAGCTCATGGGTCAGATCCAGCCCCTGATGCCAATTCATCCGGCTCATGCTGCTCCTGGAAGCACAAGTAAAATGTGCTTGCCCATACACAGAACACTGCAGTAAGTGCACCCGCGTCTGTCATAAACATGTTTACAACAGCCACAGGTGCATTTATGTCAGCGTTCTGTACTTGCACGGGTGTGTATTACTTTTGCTTCTGGTGGGAGGAATCACATGACCAGCCCACTGAATCACACAACCGGCCCATGGCCTGAAAAGTTTGGGCACCCCTGTTCTAAATGGCATGATGGTCCGAATGCAGACACCTAATGGCATTCTTCCCAGTCCAACCTACATTACTCCTTCACTGCTAAATCTTGCACGCCCACACACACACACACAGCTGCATAGATTCATAGTTGGAACATTACAACTAAGAGCATTTACTTCTTAGATTAGTGCAGGAAAAGTAGTGGGTCCTTTTGGTAGGCACTGACCTCATTTCTGCTGTTTCTTTTGAAAAATTAAGACAAGTGAGCAAATAAAGAAAATGTTAAATAAACTCAGCCAGGGAGTTCCTACAGCTAATTTTCTGCACCGTATTCTCAGCCACAACTGCTGATTTTAAGCAGAATTCAAAACTGAACTATAGCATGTCAGAAGCAGAGACTTTACAGTTAAATGGATGATTCGTGAGAGACTATCATCAATTAATTAGGCTTCATTCTTCCTTGGTTAGAAAGCCAGTCATGTCCAACTCTAGGGGTCGGTGCTCATCTCCGTTTACAGCCAAAGAGTCAGCGCTGTCTGCATCTGAAGACTTTTCCATGGTCATGTGGCAGATAAGACTAGCCACCAGAGCACATGGGATGCAGTTACCTTTCGTGCCAAAGAGGTACCTTTTTATCTGCTTGCAATTTCTTGCTTTCAAACTGCTAGGTTGGCAGGAGATGGGAACAGATGACAGACACTCAATTCATCACATAGGACTCAGATCTTGAACTGGTGACCTGCTGACCTTCATGGTCATGAAGCTCAGCATCTTAACCACTAAGTCACCACAGCCCTCTTGTGTAGAAACACAACCTTAGAGAGAGAGAGAGATACTGTATACAGAATTACACCGAGATTCAGAGTTTGGAATGAGTAGGCTTTAAGTTCGGTCAAAGGAGACAAAAGTTAAGCAAGATGCAGAATCTTGTGTCACCTTGACAACTAATAGATTTATTTGTCAAAGGAGTTTTTATGGAGTAGCTTTCATCAGACACATAAAGGATGATCCTCCACTGGTAGAATACATATCTGTCAACTGGGGGTAATATTTCATCTATGAGACACATTGAATTCTGTCCCCCAAAAAGCTGGCATTGCAACCAAATGGTTCTTTCTTTGATGTCTATCATAATCGTTCAATGTGACAACCCAGTGAAAATAGAAACAAACACAGCCATAGTTCTGCACTGAAATTTGAGAATGATACCACAGATACTAAGACTATCTTGACATGGATTCTCAAGACTCGAATGTGGCTCCATTTTTGGAAAGTCAGATCTACTCTGCGATTCTTGTGCAAAATATAGTGTTTCCTTCCATCTTACGAGAACATTGAAGTCTATTTTTCTTACTTATCACAGAGCCAGAAGTCTTCCTACAATAATCCAACCGATCCCTTTGACGATAGCAAGATCCAGTAAATTAGTCGTAATAATCAAGCAGTCAATTAATTATCCAACAGAGAGACGATTAATGAAGCAAGTCCTAACAAAAAATACGATTTTACAAGTCTATTAAATCCCAAGAAGCAGACACATCAATTAAATTCATTGACATTCATTCTTTGTTTTATTGTCTAGTTTGACTAGCTATTTTTTTGGTGGTGGATGGAAATATATGGATTTTTAATTAAAATTTATAAAATAACCTTAATTTACAAAGATTTACAGTTTGGGGGGGGGGGAGAAGACTCAACATGACTCTGTTAAATTCCATTAAATAATTAACCACAAACTGTATATTATAAAAAGGAAAAGAAATTAACATACATTAAAATCAGAGCAAATTTGAATTGACCAGTCCTTCCGCTAACCACAATAAAACCTAACATATTAACAGATTATTCTACAAAATGTTCCCAGACACTTGGCAGAGCAAGAGTGGAATCAGGAGAGGTGGTTCAGTGAATCAATACGATAATTAATCAGTAACCTAACAGTCAATTCATAGGGTGCTTTTCTGGTCATGAAGTCTTCTCATAGCACATTTTATTATGGCTGATAGGTGTTTGTACAAAATACAGCTCAAGTGGAGAAATGGCTCCAAATCCTATTGGGTCTCACTTAAATTTCAGAATGGACATAAATCCATCTACGCCACACGAAATGGGGAATCACACAAGAAATCAGGGTTCCTAATTAGCAGTGACCTGCAATGATATTATGTCCTCAATGCCGTCATAAGTTATGCAAGAGGATTTTGGCCGTTAAATTAGGAAACCCCCTAATTATCAAGGAATTTTATTCATGAATTTTCCCCTTCAAGGCATACTTTGTACAAGCACCCTAATCCATTGATAAAATAGAAGAACTGCTGTCCAAGACCCTATAGCAACAAGAAGAAATAATATTGTGAATTGGGACTAGCATGATAGGCAATATTCCCCCATCTCTACCCATAAAACTACTGGAAACATTGTGAACTGACAAAATGTACACTTATTTTCATGGCATTAGAAATACTGTACTGCATATTTGTTTCTTTGAGCAGAACAACAACTAAATGTTTCCAGGCTCCATTTTTATCCAAAGCATGGGTGAGTTGTCCACATCTGTAAATCTCTGTGGATGCCTTTGCATTCAGCTCAATGTCATCGTCTCACCAGCAAAGCCCAAAAGGATGGATCGGTGCTTGTGGTGTAGGCAGAGGAGGTTGCTTGTTCCGAAAAGAAAAGGAAGTTTGTTTCCATAAAACACAAATTGGTGTTCCCATCTCCATGGCTGGCCCCTATCCTGGTGTGTCAGTCCCTTAGCTTCAGCAGTTGAACCTTTGGCCAACTTGACAAAGTCAAGGTTGTAACAGAATGTTCCCTGATGATACTCAGTACGAAGGTCCCTTGACGTAACCCGATTCCACCTGGCGGTCCGAAGTGTACGCAGAGGCTCCTAGGCAAGCAGCTGGGTCACACAACCCAGGAAGACCCAGAGGCCCAGGTAAACCTGGCCGCCCAGCTTCTCCGGGAATACCTGGGAGACCACGTTCTCCTTCTTTGCCATTGATGGCATGGCCGGGCTGACCAGGAGGACCTAGAAGAATGAACAAAAAGACATGTGGTCTGGGCTTGTTCATCTTCCATTAAGCTTTGGCAAACTTCTGTTTTGAATTATAATACCCAGAATCCCTTAGTCGACACCAGGAATTCTGGGCATTTTATTCCTCAATGGAAGTTTCTCAAGCTCTGTCTGATGGACCATTAAGCTCCTCCATCCTGCTCAGTTTCAAGACTGAATGAACTAGCACTCACTGGCAACCAGATAATCACTACAATCTCCTGGCTAAGTACATGCAAGTCTCAAGTTTTAAGAGTTGCCATACACTGAATAAATAAATCAAGACTGGATTATAAATGTCCAAAAAAGCATCATCTTACTATCTTCCAACAGGAAAATAAAGAGAATGTAGTCTCATCAGGGGGAAAATTTGGCGCACAAAATATATTGGAAGCAGAGGATAAGCCAGCCAAGTCTCAGGAGGCAAAAATGTCTGAATTAAAGTTGGTTTAGACCAGAGCACTTACTGTGCTTGAGACTGGTTATTTGCTGGCTACCAAACCTCCGCTGTTCTCTTTTGTCCATTTCAATTATGTGAAAAAGAACACCAGGATATTGGAAGCCTCTGCTCTTCCATTGCTCCAGTGAAAAGTCTGCTGGCTGGATCTCAAGGTTTATAGAGTCCACATTTTAAACTGTAAGTGTTGGCATCAAGAGCCCATTGCTTGCTTATCTGAACTCATGAGGGCACATGGCGAGTGCCAGGAAGTGTTGATCATCTTGCCAGAAAGCTGTTCCAACCTTCTAAACAGAGCCAGTGGTGCAAGAAGCAGTCCGTCAAACTGTTCCAGTCTTAGCCCTAGAGGTCTATTGAGCAAGAGGAGGAACACAATTGGTGGAAGAACTAAATTGTGTTCTGTGGACCTCCCTGGGGTGTAGGACATCAGGACCTATAGCTTCACCCAGATGTAAGGCCCAAGTGATAGCTGGCAGAATCATTGTTTATTTGCTAGTTCAAGCCCCAAACCCAAGTGATCCAAACTAGAGAAAAGCAAGGAATTGCCTGATGGTAAGCCAATGTTTACATAAATTCCACTGATTCAAGGGTCTGATTCGTTTGTAACCAACCATCACATGATGGCCACAGCCAGGAGCTGCACTATCCACATCTCTGCTAGTCAAGGGGAAAAGGCCACATGGTTCATTGGGGAGCCTTCTTCAATCCCCCACCCAGTCTGGAAATGTAAGGACAAGAGTGAAGCATGCTGAAAGAAGCCCAGTGTCATCATGGTCAACAAAGTTCCCTCATGCACTGAAGATGGAAGTGCAAGTAACACATAGAGCAGTGATGGTGAACCTTGGCACTCCAGCTGTTCTTGGACTTCAACTCCCAGAAGTCCAAACTGGCACTCCTGCTGATCAGGGCTTCTAGGAATTGAAGTTCAAGAACAGCTGGAGTGCCAAGGTTCACCATCACTGACATAGGGGAACTCCTTTGGACCATGGTGGATCGGTTTGGCCAGTGCTTCTCCAGATCTTCTGTAGGCTAGATAGGAAATCTCCCCAGCCATAACCATCACCCTCCTCTATTTTACTGATAACTTGTCTCCACCCAACCAGGTCTTCCATTTGCCTAACCCTTCTCTTCTAATCCCTGCTGCCTCTTTTCCATAATACAATCATCCTACTTCCTTGGATTGAAAGTTTTCATTTTCCTTGAGTGGTCACATCTGTTGGATATTTTAGTGCAAGGTTCATCAAACCTTGCCCTCCAGGTGTTCTTGGTCTTCGCTTACCAGAAGCTCAAGCCAGCCCACCTGCTGATCAGGGCTTCTGGGAATTGAAGTCCAAGAACATCTGGAGAGGCAAGTTTGAGGAACCCTGTTCCAGTACAACCCCAGTATGTAGTGAATACTATCACACCAACCAGTGAGACAGGAAAGACTAAAGGAAGTTGTTTGCATTGTTTGTCTCTAAGTAGCCAATCAGCATGTCTTAAGGTCTCCATTTGTTCTGGCCTTTCTCTCTTGTTTTTCTGCCTTTGGAAGACAAGGATGTCTCTTTTGAGTATCTCCATCTTGCCAGCCACATGGCTAGGAAGAAAAGCCATCTTTACTTACCTTGTTTCTAAACTAACGCACTTGAATTTTCCTGTCTTCATTATTGGCCTAATGCCACCTTACCAAGACTTTAGAGCACATGTATCTCCTGCTCTCATTTTGTGAGTTAATACTGTTCTTCTTCCACAAAAGCATCTGGTCCAGGTGTGTTTATTAGCTTGGTTAAAAGGGGGGAGAACTGGAGAGACTTGCATTCAAACAAACAGGTCTAAAAACCTACCCCTCCTTGCTGTGCAGCTGCTACAAATAACTTAACAACATCAACGGCTCATCCACAACACATTGGGGACATACCACCTAACTTTAATCAACCTCCTCATTGGGTCTTACCTGGTATACCCGGGGGCCCAGGCATCCCTTGATGTCCACGACCAGGCTCTCCCTGCTCCCCTTTCTCACCCCTCTTTCCTGTAGAATTGAAAGGAAGCACTTAAGTAAAGGTAAAGGTCTCCCTTGCTCGAAATGAGTCATGTCCGACTTGAGTGGGTGGTCCTCACCTCCATTTACAGCCAAAGAACCAGCTCTGTCTGCATCTGCAGATGCTTCCATGGTCCTGTGGCAGGCATGACTAGATGTTGGAGCACACAGAATACTATTACCTTTTCTGCCAAAGCAGTACCTATCTTTTTTGTTGTTCAGTGGCACAGTCGATTCCGACCCTCTGCGACCCCATGGACCACTGTCCGCCAGGCACTCCTGTCCTCCACCATCCCCCTCAACTCACTCAGCTCTTTGCCCATTGTCTCTACAATAGCATCTAGCCATCTCATTTTGGGCCGCCCCCTTCTTCTTTTGCCCTCCACCTATCTATCTACTTGCAATTTCTTGCTTTCGTACTGCTAGGTTGGCAGGAGCTGGGATGGAGATGGGAGCTCACTCCGTTGTGCAGCACTTGGGTCTCGAACTGCTGACCTGATGACTTTCCAGTTGTCATGTTCAGCATCTTAACCACTAAGCCACCACAGTCTCTTAGGCATTAGCTGGATTCAATGCACAGCCTCTGTGCAACCAGGGGAAACAATTGCCAAGGGGATCTTGGATGTCTGCTTTACTGAAGCACAAAATGCTCACACAAACAGGAGTTGGAGAAACATTGCCTGGGTCAAAGAAAGATAACCATTGGACAGCTAGTGTCTCCATGTGGTGGAAGGAGCATGTTTGATCTAATGGACTGTCTGAGGGCTGCATTATAACTGAAGGAAAAAGTAAAATCCTAGCACATTCTCTCTTTGGTAACAAGAGAACCGAGTCTCCAAGCTATCACACATGCAAATAAAGCTTGTGTTTGCCACCCAATGACCAATCACAAAACAAAGCTCAGTGGAACACAAAATTGTTTTGTTTTGTGATTGGTCATTAGATGGTAAACACAAACTTTATTTGCAAGTCTCTCTTTCATCACTTTAAGGAACTACTGCTTCCAATTTAGTGATGACCATAATTGGACCCTGAATTGAGCCATAGGGCTTTCCATGTAAAAAATTAGGCCTACCTTTGGGTCCGGTGTTCCCGATCTGTCCTGCCGCCCCTATGACCCCTGGGATGCCACGAGAGCCAGGACGGCCATGTGGTCCTTGGCCTCCAGGAGACCCCGGTGGTCCTGGAGGGCCTGGTGGTCCCATGACTCCTGCCCCTCCCAGGGCATCTCTCTTAGCACTCACAGCTAACTCCGCCAATTGTTCTGAAAGGCAGTGAGAAGCAGAGATGGGTTGATTGAGACAGAGACAATTGAAAGAGAAGCTTTTTCCTCCCTGTCACTTATTCTATGCTTAGCAGATCCCCCCCAAAAAGAGTCTTTCTTCATGCAACAAATATGTATTAATTAATCATAATTTACTGCCACTTGATGGTGTAATTGCAACTGATAGTTAAGAGTCTAAAGTAGGGGTTCCTAACCTAAGGTCCGTGGATGGGATCTTGGCCCCAGCATCATTTCATGTGGGGGCCCCACCCCTCCAAGGGCATTCAAGAAACAAAATGGCTGCCCCTTTGAAGCTGTTGGAACAAAATGGCCACCCATCCATCATGCAGGCAGAGAAAAATGGC
The DNA here is from genome assembly GCA_030440675.1 of Furcifer pardalis. Taxonomy (NCBI): domain Eukaryota; kingdom Metazoa; phylum Chordata; class Lepidosauria; order Squamata; family Chamaeleonidae; genus Furcifer; species Furcifer pardalis. The sequence goes on along the minus strand of CP126890.1, from coordinate 299,750,811 downwards.
CATCCAGCCCTTGAAGCTGACTGAGAATGTGACCCAGACGCCAGTTTGAAAAGGTTGGGAACTCCTGGTCTAAAAGAAGCATTAGGACAACTTTAGGAAGATTATAGGCACAGATATAAATATAACTGAGAACCAAAGGGAATGGAGGATGCTGAACAGAGTGAGGACCAGCTGTGGTAGATGAGGAGCCATTCTGTTCACATGGGGATGGAAGTCCTCTTCCCAATGTGATTGTGGAGAAGAAGACTAAACTATGGACCATATTATATTTAAGTATCCCATATGCACGTTCAGAGGCACATTGGAGGACTTGCATTGTGCCACAGGTGAAGCCCTTCAATGGCTTTCAAACCTAGACATGGAACTCTCCTTAGGTACTTGAGATGGTCAATTTTGTGCTCACTGTATACTGTATATCAGAATGAATGTAGACAACTGAAGTTCATCATACAATAAATAAATATGGTTAGAGGGAGTATCACTTTGAATTTTGAAGCATTCCTATAGCTCTCTGTCATATGGCCACTAGCCCATATAGTGCAGCCATCTCCTTTTACAGTAAAGGGGTCACTGCATCCATCAGCTTTGGCCCTGAGCATCTCTAAAGCAGAGTGTGCTGCTACAATATGGACTGCATCTGCACATGCAAAAAACCTTGGCATTGCTGTTAATGAAACAATGCACATAGTGAAAGGATACTTCACACCTACACCAGTTGAGAAAACATATCCTCTTGTTGGTATCGCTCCACCAGGGATTTTTATCTTCTTCTTTACTTCCACTTTTACCCCTTCGGGTGTAGCAGTGGACACCAAGAGAACTAAACAAGACAATGACCTGAGACATCCCCTGAATGGATATGTGACTCAAGTCAACCAACTGAGATCCAGGAAGAACTTTACTTACCATAAACATTCTTGAGGTTATGCGAAAGCAAAATCAAATTCGAAGGTGGAGGAAGGAGCTTACTGTACAAGGAATAGCTATGGAATTTGACCTCCCCTACATAACTTGGAAGACTCTAAATAGGCTGAGTGTTGGAGTCCCTAAATGTAAGACCAACATGCTCAAGTGGTGGGTGCTGGTGAACAACACACTGTGTGAATGTGGAGAGATACAGAATCTGGCTCATTTGCTGGACTGCCAGTTACTGCTGGACCGCTGAGGGTTTAAGTTTGGCCAGTGACAAAGCCAAGAAGGTCACTTCATTTTGGCAGTTTAAAGTTTGATCTGGACATGAATGAAAAATAATTGTAGAGGGGTCAATGGGTTATATCTGGGCCATGCTACCCAGAGGACTTTGGGAAATGTAGTCCACAAAAGGAATTGTTCTTGGCTTTGCTTTGAATTCCAGATATTAGGGAGGCAAATGGTAGAGTAGAAGAGAATGTTGTTAGCTTTATGTCCCATGTAGGCATTTCCTGGGAGCTTCTAGCTGAGTATGGCTTGAATAGGATGCTGGATTATGAGAATCTACCTCAATGTCATCTGCAGGATTCTTCTGGTAGACTTACCTTGCAACATTTTTAAGACAACATCAACAATGTGCTGATCTCCTGGGTCCCTGCCCTGCAAATGGAAAAAGATCAGAAATGTACTTTCAGCTCATCATACAACACAACTACAATCACACACAGTTAGGTCCCTATTGGAAGTTTGAAAATTACACCACTTGGGGTTACAGGAAATGGTTTGGTTGAAGGTTGTTGTGTATTGGGTAAGTTTTCTCAGAGCTGGAATAAAAAACACACAACTTTTTTCTAAAATCTGCAAAGTGACAGTCAGCAAGAGACAGCTGTACCAGTTACAATACTGGAGTGGAAATGAGGAAGAGTGACACATAGAAAAATCTAGGTTATATCCCAGTTGAGCCATGAAAACTGAATGAATGAACCCAGGTTATTCCTTCTCTTTCAGCCTGAGTGACTCACTGGGTTATTGTGAGAAATAAGCGGGGAAGAAGAAGGTATTCTGAGTTCATCAGTAAAAAATAAATCACTTCATGCCATCAAGTTGATTTGGACTCCTGATGACCCATCTCAGGATTTTCCTAGGTATAAAGATATAATAGGTTTATCCTACTTTTCTTCTGAGAGTGCCCTAGGATGGCTTTTCTCCCGGAAGGCATGGAAAGAAATCCCGGATGAATGGAGGGGTGGGTGGTGGGATGGACTCATTGACAATAGGAAAGGTGTCTCCTGGAGATTCACACTCTAGAGCTTTTGGGAGAACAGATGGATTTTCATGTGTTGCCATTGCCATCATCAAGTTGCACAGTCTTTGGGACCCCATGGATCATCGCATGCCAGGTTCCTCCTTCCTCCACCATCCTCTGCAGCCCGCTCAGCTTTACATTGCATCAACAATGTCATCTAGTCTCCTCTTCAATCTTTCCCAGTACCAAGGCCTTCTCAAGTGAGTCCTCTCTTCTCATTTGGTGACCAAAGTACAGTAAAACACTGGATAACACTAAAACTTGGTTCCACAAGTCTTGGTGTTATCCGATTTTTAGTGTTATCCGATCCATGTTAAAATCCTATGGGATGGATCGGATAACGTTAAAGCTCCATAGAGATACACTGTAACCGCACAGGCTTTAATGGTTGTTATCCGATCCATCCCATAGGACCTTAACGTTATTCGATCCAACCGTTATCCGGTGTTTTACTGTACTTGAGTTTCAGCTTCAGTATTTGTCCTTCCAATGAGCAGTCAGGGTTGATTTCCTTCAGGATTTACTCATTTGATCTTCTTGCAGTCCGGGCTACTCTCAAAAGTCTCCTCCAGCACCACAGTTCAAAGGCTTACAGTAGTATATATTTGGTTTCATATACAGTAATACCTCATATAACATTAGTATCGAATAACACGAAAATCGCATAACATCAAGGAATCTGGGGGGAAGAATTGCATCAGATAACATTAAGATCCTATGGGATGCTTCAGATAACAACCGCGAAAGCCTGTGTGGTTACAATGTATCTCTATGGATCCCATAGAGGATCAGATAACACGAAAAATCATATAACATGAAGACTTGTGGAACCAGGTTTTAGCGTTATATGAGGTTTTACTGTACCAATGATTACATTTCTAATAACGTCTTCAAGACCTTTTGTCATAAGAGGGCTCTGTGGCTTAGCAATGAATTTCCAAAATTTCAATAGCAGGAATGCTAAAATTAATTTCATTCCTGAAATCTTGGAAATTTAAAGGTGCTTCAGGCTTCTCCCGTTGCATCAGTGGATCATCTTTAATCAAATGATAGCGCTATCAATAACAATGTTCTGTACTACTCTGTGTTACCAAAATGCCTGGTAAAAAAAAGCATAATTGGGAGAAGGGACTGAATTAAATTTGGAACCTCAGTTCATTCTCACTCCCCAGAAGCTTTACTTTTAGAGGATGAAAAAGTCAGAACATCTAATTGAGAAAAATGACTTTCCTAAAGTTCATAGCCCAGAGAAGTCATTTCCTCTATCACCCAGAAAATGAACTTCTTTGTAGTCCAAAAATACACATTTTCTATGCTCTGGAGCCAGATGCATACACATGATGGGAAACTTCGTATATTAATCCTTAACTATGCCCTCAAGATGATCTGAGAATCACCTGAACCACATTTTAATAACCTCTATATTTTACCATTCATTTTCCCCAACCCTGCGAGGCAACTTGGAAGAGGTAGTAATCCACTCTGAGCTTTGTGGATCAGTGAGCTTTTGGAGAATAATTTTCCTTGACAGTGGAAGAAGGGCACCACCAGGCCCAAGACTCCGCCTTGGGGTACTCCACTTGTTACTCACTCCCAGTTTGAGAAGGATCCATTGATAAACACTCTCTGAGTACAATTGTGTAACAAACTGTGTATCCACCTGTCTTTTGTGCAATCCAGCCCACATCTAGTTACATTGCTAATCATAATTTCACTGGACACTTTGTCAAATGCTTTAATTAAGTCAAGATCTATTACATCTACACATTCCCACACTCTACCAAGAAAGTTACCCAATCAAAAATGGAATAAGATAAGTCTAGCACAATTTGTTCTCGACAAAACCATATTGCCTTCTAGTCATTACTGCATTGTTGTCAAGGCGCTTGCAGACTGACCACTTTATAACCTGCTCCAGAATTTTCTCTGGGATGGATGTCCAACTAACTGGTCTGTAGTTCCCCGGTTCCTTTTTGCCCTTTTTGAAGACAGGAACAATATTAGCCCTCCCTCAATCATCTGGCACTTCATGTGTTATGCAATTGCTTTCTACAATAACAAGGAGCATGACTGGAGTTTACTCACTGGAGCACCATAAGGTCCTGGCATTCCAGGAACTCCACGCTCTCCTTCAATTCCTCGAGGGCCAGGAGGTCCTGGGAAACCTCGGACACCAGGAAAGCCTTGGTCCCCAGTTGGTCCAGGAAAGCCAATTTCTCCACGAACACCTTGCTGTGAAACACAAGACATTAATAAGAAGAGGTCTTCACAATTGCACCTAACAGTCCAGAAGGTCCCTTTGGCGTTGGAAGTCTACACGCTGTAATAGGTGTTTCAGTGAATCTTCCCTTCTGCCGTGCTAGATAAAAGCAGTGACTCATCAAGCTTTCTTTTCCATGTTGTGATGTTTTCAAGATACCTCCTGGGGTTAATAAGCCAGGCAAAGTATCCCAATAAAAATGGAAAGATCTCTAGAAAGATCTCCCCAAAGACAGGGTGTTGCCATTTGTATTATGCTCTTTTGGGCACCAATAAAGACATTTTTCTTAAGTACCCTATGAATCATGTTTCTTCTTCATCTGCCATATCCGAATACGAATATTGCTGATTATCATGGCAATCAGCCATGAAGACTGTCCTGAGAATATAACACAGTGGCCTTTCATCTGCCTTCCATATCACAGCATGACACCCATAGTACCACTGATCCAGTTCCGCAAGACACTTTCTGGTTCTGAGCCCTTTGGCACACAATGCCCTCCTCAGCCCAGGCCAGGATGGATGAAGCTGCTGCCCTCCATCAAGAGGGGGATTTAATCCATTTGTGAACCATCACCCTTCCCTGTGGACTTTGCCAAGGCCACTAGTCCTCAGGGTTGTCAGGTTAGTTAACCGTCACCTGACACTCGGCGTTGAGTCACTGGCAGTAGGGTCTACTCTACACTGGCAGTAGGGTCTACCATAGCAGGATAACCTGGCCAGACTGGAGCTTAGGAGGAGTCCCCCCCCCCCCGCTAGCCCCGCCTGGGTACGGCCCAGGTTACTGGCCAGCTTCTATCTGCCTTGTTCAATTAAGGGTTGTGGGGGGGGGGGTAGCCAATGGTTCTATTTAAAATTATTAATTTCTGCATCTTCTAAATAATTTTAGCTAGATGTCAGTTGGCAAATGCTAATAAGTAAAATAAATAAATAATCACCTGCCCCTTTGGTCCAGGCTCACCAGATTCACCCTAGGAAGAAAACATAGTTAGCAAGGTTAATAACACCATCAACTTTAGCATCTCCCTTTAAAAACATGCTTGGTAATTTCTAGCCATCAGTAGAAAAATCAGTGTCCACTCATTCCCAACAAGAACACAGCAATGAAATGTGATTGTTTTGTTTTGCTTTACTATACCTCCTCTATATACAAGCTTATGGGTATTTTTCTTGTTTACACTTAACACCCCATGCTGGATCATGCAAATACTTCCAACTGGAGAAAGAAGTTTTGGAAACTGTCTTACCTTCTCCCCTTTTTGTCCAGCAAGGCCTTCAGCACCTGGATCTCCCTACAAAAAATAAAAAGGGAAAGCATTCCTTAGAGGTTGTCCAATTCTCTCTTGAATGCTTCCAATGTTGGAGTGCTCACCATCTCTCAAAGCATTTGGTTCCACTGTCGTACTTCTCTAACTGTTAAGAGGTTCTTCCTACTATTCAGCCTATATCTGACTTCCTGTATTTTCAGCCCATTATTAGATGTCCTGCACTCTGGGATGATGGAAGAACAGATCTTTCCCTTCCTCTTTATGATTATCATTCAGCTATTTGAAGAGTGCTATCATCATATCCCCTCTCAGTCTCCTTTTCTCAAGGCTAAAAATGCCCAGCTCATTAAGTCTTTGCTCATATAGCTTATTTCCTAGTCCTCTAATCATCCTTGTTGCCTTTTTCCTTTCAGTTTTGTTGCTTTTGAAACATTATTGGATAAGTGGATAGGCAAGGACTAGAGGCAGACATTTTCCATAGTCTCTATGTCCACAGGCCAAGGATAAGGACCCATGAACTAAAACTGCAGCTTAATGAGATGGTAATGCTCATTGTTCCATGGTTTGTCTCTATAGAGACATGGTATTTTCCATTCTTGGTGGGTCTACACTTGCCTTGATGGTTTGAAGTTTCAAAGTGTTCACTGATCAGACTCTGGCTCCGAAGACTTCACTGGGCTCAGAAGTTGTCAGCTCTTATCAGTTGAGGCAAATATGCCATCTGAAGCCACTGCTCCACAAAAATAGCTTGACTATGGTCATTCATATTCTGGCTAGGTAAAGGTAAAGGTTTCCCTTGCTCGAAAGCCAGTCATATCTGACTAGAGGGTTCAGTACTCATCTCTGTTTCATAGCCGAAGAGCCAGCACTGTTTGCTTCTGCAGACATTTCCCTGGTCATGTGGCAGGCATGATTAGACACTGGAGTGCAAGGAATACTATTTACCTTCCTACCGAAGTCATCCCTATTTATCTACTTGCAATTTCTTGCTTTTGAACTGCTAGGTTGGCAGGAGCTGGGACAAAGATAGAGACTCATTTTGTCCTGCAGTACTCCGGAATCGAACTGCTGACCTCCCACCTTCCAGTCAGCGTCTTAGCCACTTGAGCTACTAGACTGCATTGTACATGGAGTTGCTCTTGAAGGCTGTTCAGATTAAGAACAGATGACAGGAGCTCACTCCATTGCACAGCATTCAGGTCTCAAACCAATGATCTGCTGTCCTTCCGGTCCTCAAGCTCAGGATCTTACCCCCTAAGCCACTGCGGCCCTCATTTACATACTAACCAAGCCCAATTCTGGTTTAGCTACCCAAATCAGACATGTCTGGAACATTCAGGGCAGTATGATGGTAAAGTGATGTGAAACCGAATTCAGGCAAAAAGATTGTCAAAAATTCTCACATCTAGTTTAAAGCTAGTTCATATAAAAACCACTAACCAACCAATGTCTTATTCACTATACCCTCATTGAAATGCCAACTTTAGAAAACTTACCTGGAATTTTGTTGCTATTTTTTAGAAGCTAAGCAAAAATTTCTCATTTAATTTTCCCAGACGGTCTAGATTAGTAATGGCTAACCTTGGCACTCCAGGTGTTCTTGAGCTTCAATTCCCAGAAGCTCTGATCAGCAGGAGAGCTGACTTTGGCTTCTGGGAATTGAAGTCCAAGAACACCTGGAGTGCCAAGGTTACCCATCACTGCTCTAGATATTTTGTTTTTCTAGGTTTGTTGAGCTTTTCAAAGCCACTTACACTGCTGTGAATCTTTAAGTTCTCCAATACTTCTTTATACTGACTGAGTTGGTTTCCATGGGGCTCTTTTGTGGCGGCTGCTTCTTATTTTAACGGATGTTTATGGATTAAATGTACAGCTTTTATGTGCTTTATTAACTGCCCTGGGAACATTTTATACTGAATATACAAGAGGGAAATGGACCAAATAAAATTCAGTAAAAGAAGAAGGCCATAAATATCCAGCTGCTCTCACCAAGATAATTCTATTAAGCACAAAGAGTAAAAAGATGGAAAGGAAATCTATGATACTCACAATGTCACCTTTGTGGCCAGTTTTCCCTGGGGAACCCTGGGGAACAAAATGAAACAAGAATGAATTGCTGGATTTTATTGTCAATATTCAAAGATAAAACACATGCACACACAACTCTGCCTGGGTTATTCTTCTGCAAATTGTCTCCTTTCCAATCTCTTCACTCCTCACAGAGTTTGGAAAAACTGGCTGGAATCCAACAGGGCACCGTATCCGCCTAAGGGTGATGACCTCACCCGATAAATTAATTCTAATCCCCCGCCCAACCCTGACGGTCCTTGAAATCCCTGGTGGGGAAGTAGTTTTCAATCAACCTTTCCCTGAGCCACCAAAGTTCTTGAGATGTTCTTTCCTCTGCAGTATTGTCCCTCAAGAGTCCTAGCTAAGATTACCACAACTGCCCATCACAAACATGATTCCACCCATAGCATCACTTGATGTTGCTTCACTTCCAACCAGAAAAATCATAACGTACCTTGCTGCCTTTGACTCCTGGAAGACCCTGTGGACCTGGAATTCCTGGGGGGCCTTGCTCCCCTTTCGGACCCTAGAGAGAAAAGAGATTAAGCATGTTGGGAGAGAGGAGACAGGGATACAGCAATGTAGATCTTTATGGTGACAAATGACAAAGAAAGAGTATAATTAGTGGAGCTCCTACAAAACCACTCCTTCTATTTAAGCAGCCCGAGGCACCTAGCCTCACCTGGCCAGGTGGAGAGTCATTCCCTATTGCAGTGATGGCAAACCATCACACTCTCTGATGAGCAGAAGTGCTGAGTTGAGCTTGTGGTAACAGAAGTCCAAGAACACCTGGAGTGCCAAGGTTCACCATCACTGCAATTGCAACTGAGAGGGTCACTTGGCTCTGGAAAGACTTACCACCCAAGGATGGCTACAGCCAATCTGATCTCCCCTCTGTTCTGATCCAAGGGTGAGACAGAAAGCCAACAGAGCACAAAGTTGCCCACAGTCTCAATGACAATCATTGGTGGTGGCGGCCATATAAGGGCAGTGTTGTAGGGACAGAAGTGACATAGAAACAATGCAGTGAGTGGGCAGTTATGTTTCTCCTCCTGCCTCAGGTGTCAGAAGAGCTTGGGCTGCCCATCACTCCATCTGACAACACCATGAATGTTCAAAACTCAGGAGAAGGCTACTGTTGGGTGTCCACCTATCAACACAAAGTCATGGCTTAAATGTTGGGTTGGGAGTTGGGAGGTGCAGGTTCTAGTCTCTATTCAGTCATGGCTCTCATATTGGGTGACCTTGGAACAGACTCAATCTCTCAGAGCAAGGGTTCCTCAAACTTGGCTCTCCGGGTGTTCTTGAACTTCAGTTCCCAGAAGCCCAAGCCAGCACACCTGCTGGTCAGGGCTTCTGGGAATAGAAGTCCGAGAAAATCTGGAGAGCTAGGTTTGAGGAACCCTGCCTCAGAGGAAGCAATGTCACAGGGCTGTTGGGAAGAGTCTAAGAGTGTCATAAATGCTGCTATGAGGTCATTGGAAGCAAAACACAGAGCATAAACGTAACTGATAAATAAGCACAATATCAGGCTCTGAGCTTTGAATACCATTTAGTTGTTAATATCACATTACTTTTCAATCCATGAATGAACAAATTACTTTAAAAAACATAAATGCCAGTATATGCTGCTGTTATTTGTTTTCTATTGAGGTAGTCTATTGTGAAATTTTTAAAAAGTACATTATTTATTTTATTTTTATCTTGCCTTTCTCCCATAGCCAAGGCAGCATACGAACAAATTAAAAATCAACAATTCATTAAAACAATGTTAATTAAGAATTAAAACCATAATACAAGCATATTTGAAACATTATTTAGAAACTATAAGTTGTAAAAGCTCTGCCTGTCGCTCTTGCTTCTTGGTTCCTGAAAAGGCTCTCTAAAAAGAGTGGCACTTTAAAAGCAAACCAGTTTTATTTGAAACAAGTTTTTGCAGGCTACACTCCATGTCATCAGATACTTCTGATTTAATTGTGTTCTATTATTTTAAAATAAATTTCTAAGCTCTGATCTAATTCTCAGGAAACTTGCACTCCGAGAAGAAAGCATTATAGATCAAGAGTCCAGCTTATTTCCCAACATCTAATTAATTGACTACTAACAGAGTTTGCCTGGCACACTTGATTTGTGGTGAAGATAAGACAGATAAATCAATGGCAATGTTGCAGCCTCTTCAAATGGCAAAAAACCAAGAATAACAAAAATAACCAGAAGTGGCATGAAGAGAGAGCAAATCCCAACAGCCTTTGCCTTTTCTCAAGCGGTTCCAGTTCCTTTGGGGATGGAAGGGGAAAGAGTTGAGTTCTATAGGTCAGGGATTCTCAACCTGCAGCCCAAGGCACAATTTTATGTGGGCCCCCCACTGCCTCCAGTACACCATGAAGTGCTATGTGTTGGAGAAAGAAGGAAATGGCCGTCCGGCCCCCGAAGCTGTCTGAGGGAACGTGACCCGGCCCCTAAAAAGCCAGTGTTATCTGTGTCTGCAGACGTTTCCATGGTCATGTGCAGTGGTGGCGAACCTCTGGCACTCGTAACCCTCTCTGTGGGCACCCATGCAGTTGCCCCAGCACAGAGTTCGCCCCGCCCCTCTGCCCAGCAGCCCAATGAGATCACTTACTCCCTCCGGCAGCACAGAGTTCAACCCGCCCCTCTGCCCAGCCACCCAATGGGAGTGCTTCCTCCTTCCCCTGTTGCTGTGTCAGCACTTTGCAATAAATAAGTGGGTTTTGGGTTGCAGTTTGGGCACTCGGTCACTAAAAGGTTCTCCATCACTGGTCATGTGATTAGACACCAGAGTGCACGGAACACTGTTATCTTTCCTGCCAAAGTGGCACCTCTTTATCTACATGCAATTTCTTGCTTTCAAACTACTAAGTAGGCAGGAGCTGGGACAGATGATGGGCCTCATTCAGTCATGAAACACTTGGGTCTCAAACTGCCATCCTACCGACCTTCCAATAATCAAGCTCAGCATCTTAACCACTAACTCACCATGTGCCCCTTTTTATAGCTACCTTCTCCCCCCCCCTCCTTCCTTTGAATTCTTTTATTTACTCATACTCACCACTCTCCCCTGAAGTCCTGGGGGGCCCACTGGGCCTCTCTCACCCCGATCTCCCTAGAAAAGATAAAGCTAAAGGTCAAAATCTCTCATGCATCTCCTAACTGGAAACTAAGTGGAGAAAGAAAGTATGAGACGTTGAAATCCTAGCCCCAGGCTGGTATCCTATTGTGTTTACATCCTGCCATGCGACTGGCATTCAAGAGTTCTGGATTCAAATCTTGATTGATTGATTGATTGATTGATTGATTGATTGATTGATTGATTGATTGATTGATTGATTGATTGATTGATTGATTGATTGATTGATTGATTGAATGAACTTATACTCCACCCAACTGGGATGGACTCCCACTCTGGGCGGCTTACACTATTAAAAAAGCAAAACAAACAACATTAAGACTATAAAACAACCCCCACCCATGTAATCAAAATCAGAACCAATTATTTCCTGGTGAGATATGGAGACGGAACGTAAGACTTCTGTATGTGGTTCCATTGTCTATCAACAACTAAAATGCTTCAGCCTTAACTTCTAAATAGGGCTCACAGGTGAATGAATTTTCATTTTATTTATGCGGCAGCATAATAAAAAGTAGAGACATCACCCTAACAACTAAAGACAGCATAGTTAAAGCAATGGTTTTCCCAGTAGTGATGTATGGCTGTGAGAGCTGGACCATAGGGAAGGCTGAGCGCAGAAGAATAGACGCCTCTGAACTGTGGTGGTGGAGGAAACTCTTGAGAGTCCCTTGGACTGCAAGGTGATCAAATCAGTCCATCCTGAAGGAAATTAACCCTGACAGCTCTTTGGATGGACAAATACTGAAGCTGAAGCTCAAGTACTTTGGCCACCAAATGAGAAGAGAGGACTCACTGGAGAAGGCCCTGATGCTGGGAAGGTAAAAGGAGAAGGGGATGGCTGAGGATGGGATGGCTAGATGGCATCATTGATGTGGTCAGTGTAGATCTGGGTGGACTATGGATGATAGAAAATGACAGAGAAGCCTGGTGTGCAGTGGTCCATGGGGCCGCAAAGGGTCAGATTCGACTGACTGAACAACAAAGTAAGGCCTCCCTTGCTCGAATGCCAGTTGTAGCCATAAATTTCACCAAAAGGGACACCACGGTAAACCACTACTTGAACATCTCCCATACCTTTAGATCCATCATTTGGTGTGATTTTAATGTTTTTATGAATTTTTTAAAAAGTTTTTAACATCAAGTCTTAGGATGTCGATATTCAGTCTGTAAGCCGCTCAGAGTCGGGCTTGCCCGATTGGAGCGGGGTATCAAATACGAATAATAAATAAATAAATAAATAAATAAATAAATAAATAAATAAATGTTAGGACAAACATAAAATCAAGACAACTTGAAGGCACGTAACAATGGCAGTAAGAGTATTAGTCTAGTATGGATAATGGAAATGATGTTGACAATATTCAAGATCTTGACAGCATTCAAGGAAATGTAAACCCATTTTTAAACCTGGAGCATTTCTGTACTTAGATAACTGGTGTGACATATCATTGCCTTGCAGAGAAATTAGAATGTAGAAACTTACTTTTACACCAGCAACACCCTGTGGCCCTGGTTCTCCTATTGGTCCAGGTTCTCCCTAAAGAAAGAGAAGCACACACATAAAATGGGAAAATTGTTTTAAGTCTCTAGATCCAGGAGTTTGTTGCAGTAAAAAGCAAAGATTCTTGTGGTATCAAAGGGAATGAGCACATTTTATGGAACGAAATGAATGAGGCAAAGGTAAAGGTAGCCCTTGCTTGAAAGCCACTCGTATCCAACTCTAGGGTTTAGTGCTCATATCTGCTTATAGTCAAAGAGCCAGTGCTGCCTGCATTTATAGACATTTCCATGAACATGTGGCAGGCATGCCTAGACACCGGAATGCTCTTTACTTTCCCACTGAAGTGGTCCCTATTTTATCTACTTGCAATTTCTTGCTTTTGAACTGCTGGGTTGGCAGGAGCTGGGACGGAAACAGGAGCTCACTCTGTCATGCAGCACTTGGGTCTTGAACTGCTGACCTGCCGACCTTCCAGTCACCAAGTTCAGTGTCTTAACCACTAAGCCACCGCAGTCCTTTCAAATAAATTAACCAGCTTTAAATGTGTGTCGCTTTTAAGTTGCCTCGTGGCAGCAGTCTATGTGGATCTTGTGTCAAGGATTTGACAGAATGCTACTGCCCCTTACTGATAGAAACAGAAATACACAGTCATGAAAAGCAATTTCCTGCTTCAGCCCAGAATCTTTTCTTATTTGCAAAACAATGATGTGCCATAATAATAATAATAATAATAATAATAATAATAATAATAATAATAATAATAATAATAATAATAATAATAATAATAATAATAATGTTTTTGTCAGAAATTATTCTGGGTTGAAAGGATTTTTGATGGAGAAACTCCATTCAGGGGATGCCCAAATGAGGCACCTTTCATGTCCCCAAGATCTTTTTCCCACTGAAGTGGTCCCTATTTATCTACTTGCAATTTCTTGCTTTTGAACTGCTAGGTTGGCAGGAGCTGGGACAGGGACAGGTATTCAATCCCTCAGGCAGTACCCGGGTCTCAAACTATATTTGCATGATAGATAGATAGATAGATAGATAGATAGATAGATAGATAGATAGATAGATAGATAGATAGATAGATAGATAGATAGATAGCAGAAAATGAGAGAGAGAGAGATGCAGGGTAAATGAATGAATAAATAAGCCAGCCAAATTTGACTGACTGACTGACTGACTGACTGACTGATTGAAAGGCACACGTGTGCACCTTTTACTTACCATTTTCCCAGGTGCCCCAGACAAACCTCGTGGGCCATGTGGGCCAGATTCACCCTGTTCAAGACACAAAGAGACAACATTAAAACTCCTTCACAATCGTCTCATCCAAAGTGCTTATGAAGACCTATGATCTCTGTTCTGGATAATGTCAGTATTGTTCTCCAGAGTTGTTAGATTTCAGATCCAGTGGCTGATGGGAGCTGTAGTCTAACAACATCTGGAGGGCCAGACTTTACCCCATCTGATTTAAAGGCAAAAGAAAGACAACCATATTAAGACAACAACAACAAAGACCACATGATACTAATAATGAGGAGGACAATATTACTAATAGGAAGAAAATAATAATAATAAAGAAGACAACACAGTAAAACCCCAGGTTAGGATAGAGGTCCGTTCCAACAGCCTCTGTTGTAGCCTGAAAAAATTGTAAACCGAATCATCCATAGGGATGCACTGAAAAATAAAACAACGGCCTAAATTGATCATTGTAAACAGAAAAAAAATATTAAAAATGTGTAAACTGAAATGGCATTTCCATAGGATTTGCCATTGTGAACCGCAGCAAATTTAAACCGAGGTGATTGTAAACCTGGGATTTTACTGTACTAATAGCAAAGACAATACTAATAACAAAGAATATCACATTAATAACAGTAACAATGATAATACAAAGCACTTACATGGTCTCCCGGACCACCTTTAGGTCCAGGTGAACCTGGCAATCCCTGTTGGAAAACAAACAAAACAATCATTTGTTGTAAATCTCCTGTAGTACTTTATTGTTTTGGGGAAACTAGTTGCAAAGAATCCTATGCACAGAGAAATTCCCTCTAAGAGAAGTTAGATGAGGTATCATTGAAAACATTTGTTGACAGAGACCTTGAGCTAAGCCGAGCATAGGTCATTTTATACTTAATACCCAGAGCTTTAGTAGCACACAGTAAACAATGTAGAAGAAAGGGTCTTTCAATTTTCTAAAAAAAATTACAGATTATACATTACTAGATAGAAAGCAATTGCCTCCCTTACTCAAGGGTCTTGCAATAAATTTTCTAATACTTAAAAGAAAGCCTGTCTCTATCAGCAATTCCTGATTCCAATTGCAAGGGTATCGATCCAGTTAACTTGTCCATTTTCTTCTGCAGCAAAAGCGTTCAGGAGCCAATCTGCAAGCCGCAATCTTTCATTTGATTTCCAATCTTCTACAATCACAATCTTCCCTGCTAAGCAACCAATTTTCTATACAAGCCATATACTTATTTGTGCTTTTGGTTTGGCTTCTAGATTAGGAGGGAGGACATGTGCCACCAGCTGCTTCTCAACCATGACTAAAAGGTCTAAAACAGGGGTTCCCAACCTATGACCCATGGTCCAGGTCTGACCCACAGCACCAATTAATCTGACCCACAGTGAAGGACGTAGCCACTGCCACAAGCTCCCCACCATTGCCAGAAGTGCCGAAAATATGTCAAAAAATTACAAAAACATGGTGAAAGTGTGCCATGTTCCCTTCCACCGCATGCAAAAGCAGTCAAAAAATGCTGTGATTGCGGGGGTGGGGGCTGCCCACTGCCGATGCCACTAGAAGCATCAGAAGTGGTGGAAGAATCCACATCTCTGGCCCGCTCACCTATGGGAGGGTGCATGACTGGCCCACAGCGGAAAAAAGTTGGCCATCCCTGATGTAGAAAATATACTTTAAGAAGGATAGACACAATGACATGCTCAAGTTGCCCCTAAGTAGGACGATGCTCTGCTTGGCTGGATTTTACACATCAGATTGGCCCAGTTGATCCTAAACTTGAAAAGTGGCACAAGTACCAGAGGCAGATCTTATAGGTTGCTTCCACCCCAGAAGCCATCAATGACTCTTCCTTACAGGCAATGTCATAAAATGTGATTAAAAGAACAGAATACTTACAGCTAAGCCTCGGTGGCCGGAGGGTCCCTGAAGTCCTGGTTGCCCTGCGTTTCCCTGCAGGAAAGAAGATGATGGAGAAATGAGTTGAGGAGTAAGCAAAAGGGCAAAGCAAGGATGAGCAAACAAGAAGATGGGGCATTGTTGTAACATGAGAAGGAGACTCCTAAAACACCTAAATGGTTGTACTTAGAATCATAGGATATCTGAGTTAGAAGGCAAAATTAAGCCGTGTGACCCATCCAGTGATGGGATGTAACAGGTTCTCACCAGTTCTCCAGAACCGGTAGTAACTTTTCCCAGTGTCCTGGAGAACCGGTTGCAGCTTTTGGGGGGAACCACCTTCGGGGCTTACCTTTTCACTGGTTCCTCCACTGCACATGCGCGCCAAGCACTTGGTGTGCATGCACACCTACAGTGCTTGGTGCGTATGCAAGGCCTCCTTGCTGTCCTCCCAAGCAGGGAGGAGGAAGAGAAGCTGGTAGCCTGAAGCTCCCTATAGCCTGCTCCCCTAGATATCCTAGAGAACTGGTTAGGCAAAGACTTAGTACCTAACTTCTTTAACTGATGAAAAGTTGAAAAGTGCCAAAATGAAGCCATCTTGTGGTGAGTTCATTCTGTAGTTCCTCCCATCTGACCTAGTGTGAGAAAGATTAGCCAGAATAAGCTTTAAGCTCTGGTTTAAAAGCTCTGGTTGATTTGTGTTGTGGGTGGGTGGGTGTATTTTAATGTATTATTTATTGATTTATTTTATTTACAGGTTTGTGTTGTGGGTGGGTGGGTGGGTGGCTTGAGGTGTGTGTGTGTGTGTGTTTATTTTTATTTTATTTTTTTATAATTTTTAATTCGTTTTCTTTGGCTCCGCCCACAACATCATAATGTCATGACATTGGCTCCGCCCATGATGTTAGCTCCGCCCACACTGTGATGATGTCATGGTGGGGTAGTAAAATTTTTGACATCCCACCACTGGACCCATCCATACAATCAAACAACTGCAGAACAGTCCCTATAAAATATATAAGGTATTGCCTTCATTCTGCAGTTGTTTGATTGTATGGATGGGGTTGCATGACTTAATTTTGCTAACTGAACTACCAGGATATCACAAGAAGCCACATCGATGAATTCTACAGGGATTTGGAACAACAGGCAGCAGCCACACAGATCTGAAAGACTACCAATAGTCTAATGACTCTGATTTGGACTGATCTGGACTATTTTGGCATGCCTAGTGGGTAAAATAGATTTCTTGCTCAATTCTGGAGGACTGGGTTGAATTACAATACCCCTCCCCCCCAGCCAGGAATAAAACTATTAGCTTCAAAGAATGCCATCCAAAGAATGTCATTCAAAGAAGGACAGCTCTCACAATCCCCCCTCTCTGTGGGCATGCACACCATTGCCCCAGCACAGAGTTTGCCCCGCCCCTCTGTCCAGCAGCCTAATGGGAAGGCTTCCTGCCTCCCCCCAGCACAGAGTTCACCCCGCCCCTCTGTGACGCAGATGGCAGCCTGTTGAGTTTGGGCACCCAGTCCCTAAAAGGTTCACTAACACTTAAGGACATCTTCCTACCTTCACTCCAGGAATGCCCGGGGTACCATCTTTACCATCTATGCCAGGATGACCCTACGAGAACAGATGGGATGCAAGAAGATATGGTTAATGCCTGATGTCTATTAATGGACACTTGGCTGTTGATCTAATCAGGAAATCAACCAATCTCTCCCCATGCGTCTTCCCAGTGTGCATCTGATGTCAAGAGGCTGGAAGATGATGATACTTACTGTGGCACCCTTGGGTCCCATTGCTCCTTGAGAGCCCCTAAATCCACGAGAACCCTAAAATTTAAGAATAAGAAAAGTCCCACTGTCAGCATGCCAAACAAGTGTGAACCATAAAATCCATGTGTAGCATCTGGCTACGTTTTCTAATCTGCACGCAAAATGTACACAACATATTTAATATGGAGGAAAATCACCCTTGGAATTTGACTTCAAGACAAAAGAGAAGTCTTGGAACCTCAAATGCCTTTGGGTTTTCTATGATCAAGATACCCAAGAGTATAGAGAAAAATAAATATATATCCATAAAGACTTCATGAAGCCATTTCCAACCCAGGGCTCTCTAAGATATGTTGGATTACACCCATCATCCACAGCCAGAATGTCCATCAACTATGCTGCCCAGAGAAGGTGAAAGTTATAGTCCGAGGGGTCCCTGGGCGACAATCAGATGGTCATTTGTTCTGTAGTTTGGTCTAGGGCAGTGGTGGCAAGCCTATGGCATTCATGCCAGAGATGGCACTTGAAGCCCTCTCTGTGGGCACCCAAGCAGTCAACACAGCATAGAGTTCACCCCGCCCCTCTGCCCAGCAGCCCAATGGGAGTGCTTCCTCCCTCCCCCCAGCACAAAGTTTGCTCTGCCCAGCAGTCCAATATGTGTCATTACAAACCAGCCCTTCCCAAATCAATGCCTATCCACACATTTTTAGCTACTGTAATGGCCTATTTGGGGGGTGGGGGGTGCAGTTAGGATCACACCATTTTGGTTCAGTTCGAGCATACATTTAAATTGCTCTTTTGCTTAGACCGCTTAAAGATCCTGAGAAATGGAAAGCTTCCTTGCTGCTCCTGGAGGCGGGAGGAAGCCCGAGTAACTGCTGGCCTTCCACCTCCCAGACAGCATCTTAACCACCTGAGCCACTGCAGTCAGAAGCAGGATACATAATGTGATTTAGGACTCTCTTTTCTTCAACAGCAGGAGAGCTTGAATCCAGTAATCCTTTGCTTACCAAGTCAACCTGCATCTTTGTCTCAACAATGGTTGAGTTAACGAGCAAGTGGGGGAAGGGTGGGAGATGAAGGGTGGGAAATGGCTCTCTTCTAAGTTTCCACCTGTTGAACTGGAAGGGGAACAAACACCATTTGTTGATGTTTAGGTGCACAATAGCCTACAGATATGTGGGAATTGGGTAGCCACAAGTGTCTCCTTGCAAAACATTTCCCCGCAAAGTTTCCACACAGACTGGGAAATTCCAGTAACAACAGTCCAAAAAGATTTATCATCCCACAGCAATGAAGATGGACAACAGAGCCGTTATGTGCAAAACAATTTCCAAACACAGAATTACATTTGTCTCTCCTGTTCCACAAGGGCTTTGTTTCGACTTACCCTCCGCAGTCGGGGAGCAAATTCGACACAAACCTTTAAATTTGGGAGACCTACAGATATATTACAGCCCTTGCTACGAAGCTGCCTTATCTCATGAAGACTGAAGTTAATGCCCTGGTGAAACATTTTACTCACAAGGTCTCCTTTCTCTCCAGCCTGCCCTGGTGGTCCTCTGGGACCTTCTTCGCCCTACAAAGAATTATGTTGTGGTTAAAGAATATCAATATCAAAGTACACTTATACACCGCCCCATAGCGTTTAGTGCACTCTTTGGGCAGTTCACAAGTTAGTGAGCATTTTGCCTCCCAACATGTTGGGTATTCATTTTACCAACCTCAGAAGGATGGAAGGCTGAGTCAACCTTGAGCCCTGGTCATGATCGAACTCATGACCTTCTGGCCGCAGTACAGCAAGTTAACCACTGCGCCCCCAGGGCTCTTAAAGAAGACACAAGAAATGAACATTTCCCCAGAAACTGTTAAAACAGAGGGCAGTTGAAGAATCAGCAAGATAGTGGTAGACAACAGGTAAAGATCACCCTTGCTTGAATCCTGTCGTATCCAACTCTAGGGTTCAGTGCTCATTTCTGTTTACAGCCAAACAGCCACCACTGTCTGTGTTTGCAGACGTTTCCATGGGCACATGGCAGGCATGCCTCAACACCAGAGTGCACGGAACACTGTTTACCTTCCTACTGAAGTGGTCCCCATTTCTCTACTTGCAATGTCTTGCTTTCGAACTGCTAGGTTGGCAGGAGCTGGGGCAGAGACAGGAGCTCAATCTGTCATGCAGCACTCAGGAATCAAACTCTGGCCTTTCAGTTTTCAAGTTCAGCCTCTTAACCACTTGAGCTACTGCAGTCCCGGTGGACAATGGCAGGGTGTAAATTGCAAAGTGGCAGATCAAACAGAGGAGGAAAGTAGGGGTGAGTCTTTATTGAGGCCACCTACGTGAGCCCCTTTGAAGGATTGCAATGCCCCAAAAGTGCATAATTTGTCAACCTTGTATCCAGACCCCAGATCCAGATGTGGTTTTCAAGGGACCATCTTTCAATTCAAGATGCAGATGTGTCTGCAGTTCAAGCAAACAAGTCGAGGATAATAACAAAGGACTCACCGGTGGACCAGCATCTCCAATGGATCCAACCATGCCTTTATAACCACGGGGGCCCTGTGAGAACAGACGATAGAAAATAGACTTTTGAATGAGAATTTGTACCATGTAGCATCCGTGATGGAAAAGATGTATACAGTAATACCCCGGATAACGATTGCATTGGACAACGCTACAATCGGATAACGATGCAAGTGTTTTGGAAAAAACTTGCATCAGATAACAATTCTGGTTAATGATTCTTAGCGTTATCTGATGCAATGGTCTGCGGGTGTGGGGTGGTTTGGGTAGAACAACCCAATCCACACACCCCTATGCGCAGCGGTCTCTGCGACTAGGGTCAGGGAAAAGCACTCGCCTTTCCCCTGACCCTACTGCAGTCGCAGAGACCGCTGAGCGTGGGGGGTGGCTTTAAAGGCAGGGAGGTCTCTTTCTTTCCCTGCCTGCCTTTAAAGCAGTTTGTCCCTGAAGTCAGGGCCTTTTTTTTTTTTTTTAGCATTGTTCGATGCATGCATCGGACAACGCTAAAAATCAGATAACGTCATGACTTGTGGAACCAAGTCACAACGTTATCCATGGTCATATGGCAGGCATGACTAGGAACGCTGTTACCTTTCCCGCCAAAGCTGTACCTATTCATCTACTTGCAATTTCTTGCTTATAAACTGCTAGGTTGGCAGGAGCTGGGTCAGACGACAGGAGCGCACTCCATCATGCAGCACTCGAGTCTCGAACTGCTGACCTTCCATTCCTTCTGGCCATCAAGCTCAGCATCTTAACCACGAAGCCACCACAGCTCCTTCGTTGTAATCACCAGGGTGCAAAAGCCTATTCCTGATATTAAGCATTTATTGAGTGCCACAAGTTTGTTGAGTGTTGTGCAATTCAAGAAAATAAGACACTGGATAGCTACTGCTAGTTGATAGCATGGGGCTACCTGGACCTGTGGTCTGAAGCAGAATAAGGCCAGATTTGTGACCCAGCCCCAAAACATTCTTAGAAATGAAGTGAACCTCCATGTTTGTTTCCTATAAAAGCACAAGAGCAAACTGGTTGGCTGTTATTTGTTTAATACAAATCTTTCCCTCACCTGACCCATGCAATTTAATCTTGAATAGGTTGAACAGTTCAATCTGATATCCACACACTGATCGTTTCTATTCTCCTGGGGAACCTACCGTCTCTCCCTTGGGTCCGTCCACTCCAGGGTATCCTCTGAGACCTTGTGGGCCCTGGAGAACAGGAGACAAGAAAGACCAGAGTGAAGGAAAGAGAGATTTTTGGATTAATTTCTTCACTTCCAGTCAAAATCTTATTTTACAAAATCTTATGTTACAGCTGATCAACTCCATCGCCCTA
Organism: Furcifer pardalis; assembly: GCA_030440675.1. NCBI lineage: Eukaryota > Metazoa > Chordata > Lepidosauria > Squamata > Chamaeleonidae > Furcifer > Furcifer pardalis. Next base: position 299,729,553 of record CP126890.1, on the reverse strand, counting down.
ACTGCCCTTTTCCTTATCCATCACTTTGGGGATATATCCAGAGATGTTGTGACCCAATAGACTATCTTCTTCTTTTTGTGCCATATCTGAATCCAAATATTGGCGATTATCATGGCGATCAGCCATGAAGATTGTCTTGAGAATATAACAAGCAGTGGCCTTTCATTTGCCTTGCTCATCACAGCATGATACCCATACCACAGATCCAGTTCCATGAGTCACTTTCTGGTCCTGAGCCCTTTTGGCACACAAAGTCCTCCTCAGCTCACCACTGGTTGTCACACTGCAATGTGGAAGGCAAACGGAAGACCACTGCAATTAAGCTCACTGATGGTTGGGAATTTGATTCTCCACTGAGCCTCCTGGAAGAAGCCTTGTATATATACTGCACAGTTCCAGGGTGACCCCAGAAGAAGGGAATGATAAACCATTCTGGAAAGATTACCATAAGTCAGAATTGACTTAATGGCATGTAATTCTTCTTCAAATGTCAAATCCGATTCCAAATATTGGCTATCGTCATGGCGATCAGCCATGAAGATTGTCCTGGGAACAATAAAATGCAGTCGTCTTCCATTTACCGTCCACTTCAAACCGTGATACGCCTACTACTGATCCAGTTTCATGAGTCACTTTCTGGTCCTGAGCCCTTTTGTCACACAATGTCCTCCTTAGCCCAAGGCCAGGATGGATGAAGCTGCTGCCCTCCATCAAGAGGGGTTCAAGTGAAATTTATTCCACTTGAGGACCATCACCCTTTCCTATGGACTTCGCCACCCAAGGCCATTAGTCCTCAGAATGGTCAAGTTAGTGAGTCACTTCTTGACAATTGCCATTGAGTGACTGGCAGTAGAGTCTTCTCTATTACTATAGCACAGTGGTGGTGAACCTTGCCACTCCAGATGTTCTTGAACTTCACTTCCCAGAAGCCCTGATTAACAAGAGTGCTGACTTGGGCTTCTGGTATTTGGAGTCCAAGAACACCTGGACTGCCAAGGTTTGCCACCACTGCCATAGCAGGATTACCTAGCCAGAGTAGCAAGGACTATGATACTATAGAAAAAGAAAAATCACCAATTTCTCCCCTCTCCCTGGTCAACTCTTTCAAACCTGATCCCCTGGGAATATCTTCCAAGGCCAATATTTCATGCCTATAACTCTGTTCAGGATGTTAGTTTAATAACAATATTAATTCCAAGGCTTGTGTTATTGGGTCAATCAAAAGAGCCAGAGGGTGGGTGAGGGGACCCACTGCCTTCAAAATAAAACCAGTCCCCTGCCTGTTAATTCAAGTTTTAACATCAAAGCAGAATGGCTTTTAATTAACAAATCCCATGCAGGGTTTGTTTTTAGTAGAAGCAGAGAGCAGAATGCCTCGGGGGTAATACAATACAAACCTGAAACATAGGGAACAGGAGAGAAGCTCCAGATCTCTCTCCCCCCCCCCCATTCTAACCCCCTTCTGTTGCCCCTAAATTCCTTCACTTCCAGCTACATCTGATAATCACCATGTCAGCTATAAGCTGTCAAGCTTTACCTACTGAGAATTCAAATAATCTCCTCCAGGAATTTGGATTTCAGGCTATATATTATTGGGATTGTTGCATGATAAAGCCTTCAACTGTCTTCCTGTCATCAGTGCTTTCTTTGTCTATCTTGTCTCTCCCTTGCCACTCTTGTGCACTGAAACAATCACATCTAATTTATAGCAATCCTAATTGGGTTCTCAAGGAGACAGGAGATCAATCCATCGTGCAGCACTCAGGTCTCAAACTGCTGGCCTGCCAACCTTCCAGGGATCAAGTTCAGTGTCTTAACCACTAAGCTACCATAGTCCCTTATGGAGAGAATCAGGATCCCTAAGCTGGATCCCTCCCGATGCCAAATGACAACAAGGAGGCCCTTGAAGTACAGGCCAAAGAACTTTCATGGCAAATTTAATCAAATATCAAACTTGATACAGTATTTACCATTCTAAGACTGTGAAACATATCGTGTATATTAACAATCCCAATAATCTATAGGCTGAAATCCAGTAATAAGTTGCAACTCAAATAGGTCCAATGATTCAGTGTGGATTTGTTGAGTCAAAACCTGTGTACGTTCCATTGACTCAGTGGACCTACACCAGTTGCAGCCACAGTGTATTTAGGAAAATTAAAAATAAATTCCCGTGGATGCCTTCTCTAGGATTCTCCTTTCATCAAACACCCAGAAGTCAGGGCCAATTGAGGTCACATGACTAAAGTAATACCCAAAGTGAAAGCAAGATAGATAGATAGATAGATAGATAGATAGATAGATAGATAGATAGATAGATAGATAGATAGATAGATAGATAGATAGATAGATAGATAGATAGATAGATAGATAGATAGATAGATAGGAGAGCAAGTGAACAAATGAATGAATGAATACAGTAAATAGATAAACAGATAAATAAATAAATACGTTACGGGAGGGCCGGGAATGCCTTGTTCTCCAGAGAGCCCTACATCACCCCTCGGTCCCTGCAGAAATTTAAAAAAAATATTGGGACTACATCAGAGCTAAAGATAGGCTGACAGTTCATCAATCAATTTTGAAAGACGGTCTTTAAATTAGCAATGATTCTTGGAGATAATAAGGCAGAACTTCATTAACTTGTGAAACGCCCAGAGAGTGCGGTATATAAGTGTGACTCCTTTGCTTTAAAAATAATCTGGCTCACCCCTGTATAATGTGGAAGCATCAATTTTCTACCTTTCCCAGTACCCTTTCCCATTTACATGGGCCTGTTTTGAGCACTCTAGGGCCATGATGGTGAACCTTGGCACTCTAGGTGTTCTTGAACTTCCGTTCCCAGAAGCCCTGATCAGCAGGAGTGCTGACTTGGATTTGTGGTAATTGAAGTCCAAAAACAGCTGGAGTGCCAAGGTTAGCCACCGCTGCTCGAGGGTAATTGCTATGTTAGTCTCCACTCTTTCTTAATATTTCCACGGTTGCTTGTTTTCCTAACAGCCTCTCCTTGAGACAGTGTGAATAATTCTCTGGTCACAGAGATTTGCGTATGATTGTACCTATGTGAAAAACTGATCAGCAGTGGTGGGCCAGATGAGTCTGGCCCATGGGCCATAGTTTGGGAATCCCTGCCATATAGTAAAGGTCAAGGTCTCCCTTGCTCAGAAGCTAGTCGTGTCCAACCTTAGGGTTTGGTGCTCACCTCCGTTTACAGCTAAAGAGCCAGTGCTGTCTGTGCTTGCAGACATTTCTGTGATCATGTGGAAGGCATGACAAGATGCCGGAGTGTACAGAACACTGTTACCTTTCCTGCTGAAGCAGTACATATTTATCTACTTGCAATTTCTTGCTTTCAAACTGCTAGGTTGGCAGGAGCTGGGACAGATGACGGGAGTTCACTCCATGTATAAACCTTTCAGGCAACCATGAATACTCTTAAGTATTCCTCCAAATGGCCAACCTAGATTTGCTATTGTGTAAGAAGAGAAATGCCCCATTTTTCCAAGCTACGATTTCTCTTTAAAAATCAGTCAAAAATACAGTAGGGGAGGGGAGGTAAAATGGCAGGACACCGTTGATATCCAACTCACCGGGGCGCCTTGTCTTCCGGCCTCTCCAAGGGCTCCAGGGCGGCCTACGTGCCCCTAAATAGGGAGGGGAGAAACATGTTTCCATGTTGGTTGGAGGCTCATCGTCTATCAAATCCAACCAGTGCAGGTGGGAATGGTTCTTGGTTACGTGGAGTCTGAACCCTCACACACATACCTCAAAAGTTGAGGAAGATTAAAATACAAGCAAAACTGAACACACTGTTTTGTCAACTTGGAAGGCAGAGTTTGGGACATTTGAATTTTCCCCCTTGTGTATACACTCGAAAATTCCCACTCGACACATCCACTGGCTGGGGGATTCTGACATATATAATCCAGGAAATTGGTGGGGGGTTTCCCCTTCTAGGAATTGACCAGTGATGGTGAACCGTGGCACTCCAGGTGTTCTTGAACTTCAATTCCCAGAAGCCCTGATCAGCAGGAGTGATGACTTGGGCTTCTAGAAATTGAAGTCCAAGAACACCTGGAGTGCCAAGGTTAGCCACCACCAGTATAGACTTTGTGTGTCTAGCTAGCTAGTAAAGGTAAAGGTCTCCCTTGCTCAGAAGCTAGCCATGTCCAACCTTAGAGGTTGGTGCTCTCCTCTGTTTCTAGCCAAAGAGCCAACACAGTCTGCAAATGTTTCCATGGTCATGTGGCAGACATGACTAGACACAGGAGTGCACAGAATGCTGTTACTTTTCCTGGTACCTATTTACCTACTTGCAATTTCTTGCCCCTAAACTGCCAAGTTGGCAGGAGCTGGGGCAGAGGATGGGTGTTCCCTCTGTTGTGACACAATTAGATGCTGGAGCACATTGAATGCTGTTACCTTTCCCGCTGAACTGCTGAACTGCCGACCTTCCAGTCATCAAGTTCAGCATCTTAACCACTAAGCCACTGCAGCCCCATTATCTATCTAGCTACAGGTACACAGAGATATATCCAAATGTTTAAAGTTGTATGTATCTTGTACACATTTTAATATTCAGGTTGCGTATGTGTGCTTTTCTCATTGACTAAAGCATGTAACTACATGCTTTTCCGCAACATGCATTTTTTAACCATTTACTTCAATGCACAAAGGTACACTCCAATTATAAATCCATGTGTGCATTAGGTAAAGGTAAAGGTCGCCATTGCTCAAAAGCCAGTCATATCCAACTCTAGGGTTCACTGCTCATCTATAGCCAAAGAGCCAATGTTGTCTGCGTCTGCAGACGTTTCCGTGGACATGTGGCAGATATGACTAGACACCGGAGTGCATGGAATGCTGTTTACCCTCCCATCAAAGTGGTACCTATTTATCTACTTGCAATTTCTTGCTTTTGAACTGCTAGGTTGGCAGGAGCTGGGACAGAGACAGAAGCTCACTCCATCATGCAGTAGTTGGGTGTCTCAAACTGCTGACCTGCTAACCTTCCAGCCACCAAGTTCAGCCTCTTAACCACTAAGCCACCGCAATCCCACAATGTGTGCATTGCATTTCATCAAAAACTTTGCAGATATGCTGATTTTAGGAGATATAGCATTCACCCTTGTATCAGGAGTTTTGAAACCAACCCGGGGGGGGGGGGGATTTTGCATGTGCAGAGGAACCTAAACTACAATTATTTAAAACAGGGGTGCCCAAACTTTTCAGACTGTGGACCGGTCACGTGGTTCAGTGGGCCAGTCCTGTGGTTCCTCCTACCAGAAGTTGAAGTAAAACATTCCTTGCAGTCTGTTTTGCAACAGGATGAGATGGGGTGGCCAAACTACAGCCTGTGGGCTGGATCCAGCCCCTGATGAAAATTCATCCGGTCCATGCTGCCCCCCATCGCCCAGAAGGGGAAGTAAAATGTGCCTGTACTTCTGCTTCCAGGAGCGATGAGGGCAGCGTGGACTGGATGAATTGGCATCAGGGGCCAAATTTGACCCATGGGCTATAATTTTTGCACCCCTGTTTTAAAACTTCAAGAGAGGATTGTTGGATGTGTAAATTAAAATATAATGCCAGTTCTCACTCAAGGATGAAACGTATTCATGGAGTAACGTAAGACTTGAAGCGAATCACCGCAGTGAATACTGGAAGCACTTGATGACCAAACCTCAAAGGGGGGGAAACACCATATTTCCTGTGCAGTCATTTGAACAAAAACTGGGGGCAGGCTGAGGAACACTTAATCTTTGAGTTGTTAACACGACTCCAATAGAGAGAGCTCCGTAGGTTGTGTTTCCTAGCAACCATCCCAGAGGAGAGAAGGAAACTATTCACGATTTAAAAGAGAAACAAGACAGGTTGACGCTATCTGCCTTATGAATTGTTTAATAAGTCTCCATCCAAATTGCCAGAATTATTACAGAGCTCCTGGCAATCTCAGGCCTCAAGCTGTTTCCCCCTGGTGTTGTTTAAATATGCTCATTTTAACTTCTGTTCCTTTTGCTGTTCTATGCTGGTTTTGGACCGTAATAAAGATCTGATTTGATTTGTTTCGGTTTTCCCCTGTTAATCTCATTCCTCCTTCTATAACCTAATTGCTACAACTCTTCCCATGTTCAATCCACAGTAAATATTAACAGCCAGATATGTATAAGATGAGGAGAAGCCAACCACGGACTGAGGGCGACAGTGGAAAACGTCTCTTATGTTATAGTTTACCTTTTTTTTTTTTTTAGTTTAGATGGGGAACAAGAGTAGAGGATGTTTTAAGGTTTAATGATTTTAACTTGAGGTTTTATGAATTGTTATTATGGGGATGTTTTTTATTTCTCATTTGTGATGTTTGTTGTAAGCCACCCAGAGTCGCCCTGGTGATGGGGTGGTGATACAAATCTAAGAAAATAAATAAATAAATACATAAATAACACATATACTGGATATACTCAAGTATAGGTCTAGTTTTTTAGCCCCCAAAATAAGGACCAAAAAGGGGACTCAACTTATACTCAGGTCAATGACCCCAAGGGTCCCAAAATGAGGTGGTGCAAATTTAAGCATACATTTTTTTAAAAAAAGCACTAACATGGTAGGGCACCATGGATGAAATATTCTGGAAGATCTGTAGTCTCCAAAAAGGAAAGTCTTCAGCCTCTGACTATTTCACAGAAAGAGTGTCTCACGTAGGTAGAATTTTAGACTTCCTGTCCGTGATTGAATGCACATTAGGAGTAGTGAAGACTGAAGCAGAAGGTAACAAGCAGATCAGATACATTAAAATCAAAGGACAGAGGTATGTAACTCTGACTAGGTATATTAGAAATAGGTCCCAAAATTCTAGCTTCCTTGAAGTTAGTGTTGCCTCTATCCATTATCTAAATGCAACAAAATGGAAATAAGGTTGAGTTTTACCTTTAGTCCATGTAGTCCTTGAGGTCCTTTGGGTCCAGGAGGGCAGTTGCTTGGACACTGTATCAACAGACCAAGAAGAAGAGGGAGGGAAAATATCAGAGGTCTCTTTTTCAAGAGGTAGAGATTGAGTGGCTGAAGGTAAACAAGGGTCATGCAAAGGGTCTCATTCCCCAAGATTTTCAGGAGAGAACCTTTTCTATGAGACTTACTCGTACCAGGACTCATGGAGGTACAGTACACTGGTTTTAAGTGAGGGAAGGGGGAGAATGGAGCTACACTGTTTGTAAGGTGAGGGATGGGATGAAAGCATTAGAAAGAGAAAGGAAACTGAGTAGAGCATGAGAGTGGACACTTGTGAAAACTGCTAAGTCAGTCGTATCCAACTCTAGGGGTCGGTGCTCATCTCTGTTTACAGCCAAAGAGCCAGCGCTGTCTGTGTCTGCAGATGTTTCCATGGTCATGTGGCACGACTAGTCACCAGAGAGCATGGAATGCTGTTACCTTTCCCACCAAAGCGGTACCTGTTTATCTACTTGCAATTTCTTGCTTTTGAACTGCTAGGTTGGCAGTGGTTGGGACAGACGACAGGAGCTCACTCTGTCATGTGACACTCGGGTCTTAAACTGCTGACCTGCCAACCTTCCAGTCATCAAGTTCAGCATCTTAACCACCAAGCCACCTCAGTCCTGATCAAATTGAGAAAGGGGACTAAAATTTGAAAAGTCCCCTTGAAACACTCAAATGAAGAATGTTTAGGTCCACAAAGCTTATGAAATGTAGTAATAAGCCTGGACAGCTTATAGACCAGGGTAGGATCATCACCCCAAAAATTTGTGTCAGAGGCGGACCTATGGCAACAAATAAAGGCTGCTCAAAACAGTCAAAAAAAATAGCACAACTGCTAGTTGTGGCATTTTGAGGGCTGAGGGAAAGGGAACAGTTATGCTTTCTTTGCTCTCAAAGAGCAAAAGTAATACAGTCAAACCTCTTCATATGAATTTAATTTGTTCCTTGAGGTTGGTTGAATCTGGAAAAATTCTTATCTTGAATTTCCCATAGGAATGCATTGAATGCAATTTCCCATAGGAATGCATTAAATGCAATTTCCCATAGGAATGCATTGAATGCAATTTTCCATAGGAATGCATTGAATTTCATATCTCGAAAAATCCTGTTAAAAAATCGCATCTCGAACCCGATCCCCCCCCCTCCCGAGATTTCCAGATGTATCTCGAGATGTTTTTTTAAGTCGTGTCATTCTTATCTTGAAGTCTGACTGTATTATTCCTTGCAAATTCTCAGCCAGGAAATGGGCCTCCTCTACCCAATATTGCCAACCTTATTATGCCTCAAGCAGACAAAGGCAATCCTCAGGTCCTGCTTGATAAAATCCTTTTTCATCTGGAGATGTTGGTGATTACTTTCACGAAAACCAAACTGTGGAGCCCTGAAGCTACAAACCTGTTCTCTGCTCATTCGGCTATATTTTTACTGCTATTGTTTTAGAATTCTTCCCCTAAACCTGGTTTTATTGAGTCAGACTGTAGTTCATTTTCAACATGCTGTCTTGAAGAGCTTGTATAGCTCTCTTTTTTTTAAAGGGTGCATAGGGACAATTTTATAGTATGTTTCTCCAATCCCCTTTTTACTGTCTATCTTGTTAGAGTGTTTTCTTTACAGGTTTTTCATTTAATGGGAATCTTTTGTTTCGCTTCATTCTTCTCGCCCGCTGCTTTGTGTGTCCAGGACTGGTGAATTTGTAAATACAGAGGGTGCCAAAATGTATACACATTTTAAGAAAAGAAAAACTGTATTAAAATCGCTATACTCTATATATTGATAACAAAAAGATGAATGCAAGTCACATTTGGCTTCTGCGGTTACAAGAGGTTTTTCTTTTGTGTCCCGATCAAACTCTGGACTGCCAAAATGAAGCCACTTTCTTCGCTTTGTTGTTGGCCAAACTTAAGTTCTCATCGGTGAATGTTTCTGGCAGTAATCGGCAGACCAGTAAATGAGCCAGATTCTGTATCTCTCCACATTCACACAGTGTGCTGTTGTCTGCCAGTAGCCCCCACTTGAGCATGTTGGTCTTGCACTTAGGGACGCCAACCCTCAGTCTATTCAGGGTGTTCCAAGTGATGCTGGGGATATTGAGTTAATCAGCTATATCCTTGATGTTCCTTGCCCAGTGAAGCTCCTTCCTTCGTCTTCTAATTTGGTTTTGCTCTTGCGTACCATCAAGAATGTTTGTTCTTGCTATGAAGCTCTTCCTGGATTTCAGCAGGTGAACTTGAGGGTCTTACCCATTCAGAGGATGTTGCGGGTCCTTCTCTTGCTTAGTTCTCTCAGAGTCCACTGCTACTTCTTTCCTCATCTGAAGTGGAGCAATACCAACAAGAGGGTATATTTTCTCAGCTGAGTTACAAGAGATGCTCAAAGTGGTCACCAGTAGCATCCAGGCACTTCTAATTATGGCAAACACCTGCTTGACCAAAGTGTCCACTTGTTGTATCAGTGTGCACCGTGTTTCAATCCCTTCCACCGCCAACTTAGCCTGTTTTTGTCAATATACCACATCCTTTAAGGTCCCCCACTGGTAGAAGTGAAGGGATGTTATGTCAGGAGGATGTGGGGGAAACTCAACCGCACCGCTTCAAAAAGGTCTTGCACTTTTCGAAAGACAACTGTGCGCTCGCCATTTTCTTTGACTGTCCTGTCTATCACTTGGTTAACATTCATTCTTTTGAGTAAACCTCACACTGCACATTGCTATCATAATTCAATTCAATGTCGAGAAGTAAAACATAAATAACATATTTTAAAATGTCTATACTAATGGTGGTGAACCTATGGCACATGTGCCAGAGGGGTCACTCAGAGCCCTCTCTGTGGGCATGCATGCTGCCACCTCAGTACAGAGTTTGCCCCACCCCTCTGCCCAGCAGCCCAATGAGAGTGCTTCCTCCCTCCCTCAGCACAGAATTCGCCTCACTCCTCTGCAGCACAGACAACTTCAGGGGCCAGATGGCCATTTTGCCCTTCCTCCACCATATGGCACTTTCTGGTGTGGTGGAGGCAGTGGGGGGCACACGAAATGGTGCCATAAGCCGCATCCAGCCCATGGGCCGCAGGTTGAGAATCCCCTTGATAAACTATCTTTTTTTCTCTCTCTCAGCACTGGAATTTAAGATTTTGCAATGAAATTTGGGGTTAATCATTTCAGAATTGACAAAAAACACACCTTAGGCAAAATGTTATTGCTGATATGCAATCGCATAAGAGAAACCACATAAGCTTTGGCAACAAACTGCTATATCATTAATAAAATGTTAGTTTCATTCCAGGGCAAGGGGAACAGTAAATTTTCAATGGATCTAACTTTTCCAAGTTCTGCAAGAGAATGATTCAACATGCAGGTTGTATGGTTGTGGCTACTATTGTTATGAATTACATATGACACACTGTCAAAATAGAAAACATAATGTTGTTCCAAACCACCTTACCAGAAAATCTGCACTGCCTTCGACCCCTTCGATGAGACCAACAGAGCCCTTGAGGTAGGATAAGAAATGATCAAGTATCAGAAAATGCAGTATCTTATCTAATTTGAGACTAAGAAGGCAAATGTTATAACTCTCATTTTTAATGGGAGAAAGGTGCTGAACCCCAAAGTCCATAATAAATATATTTCACAGTCTGAAATGGGACAAAGGAGTAGGGTGGTCAGTCTGCAGAAGGAAAGATCACTTTAATGTGAGCAATGGTCCCATAGCTATTAATTCTTCTAAATTACAGCAGATCTCCCACACTTTATAATGTTGGTTGTTGACCAATGGTCATAACCTCTGCTATCTTGAACCCTCCTTTACTACTGAGGTCAGTATTAACATTTCCTCTGGTTCTGAGAAAATTCTCAAGTTTCAAATCAACCCTCCTTCTGATTCTCTCTCCGATCCATTTTTCATGGTATGTACAGGTCATAACATGTTGCTGAGCTTAACACAAAGACTTGATTCGCCTCCCATAGAATCATAGAATAACCGAGTCGGAAGGGGCCTTTTAGGCTATTGAGTCCAGCCCCCTGCTCAATGCAGAAATCCGAATCAAAGCAGATCTGACAGATGGTTGCTCTCCAATTCTTTCTTGAATGCCTCCAGTGTTGGAGAGCTCAAAGGCAGTTGATTCCGCTGTCGTACTGCTCTAACCATTAAGAAGTGTTTCCTACTATTCAGCCTATATCTGGCTTCCTATAGTTTCAGCCCATTATTACGTGTCCTGCACTCTGGGATGAAGGAAGAACAGATCCTTCCCTTCCTCTTTACAATTGTCTTTCAGGTATTTGAAGAGTGCTATCATATCCCGTCTCAGTCTCCTTTTCTCAAGGCTAAACATGTCCAGTTCCCTCAGTCTTTCCTCATAATATCCCTTCTGTGCCACTTTTAGTACACATTCAGCACTGTATTGACCAAGACATCTCAACCTTTTAAAGCTGGGGGCCAGGTCACGCTCCCTCACACAGCTTCGGGGGCTGGACAACCCTTTTTGCCCTTCCTCCACCATATGGCATTTCCTGGTGTGGTGGAGGCAGGGGGCACATGAAATGGTGCTGTGGGCCTCATCTGGCCCACAGGCCACAGGTTGAGAATCCCTGGTCTTGATCATAAAAGTGATACTTTATAAAGCAGAGCCATTGTAAATCAATGGCATTACTGTATCATACAGCCTCATGGACTTTGTGGTCTATACTTGTTAGCTAGGTGGTTCTGTAAGCAGTTTCAAATCCAACTATGCAAAATACATTTATTAAGTAGTAATAAAGCATACAGGCTTCCCAGGAGGTCCAGGCTGTCCTTGTGGCCCATCTGGTCCACGCATCCCCTGAAAAAGAGAAGCCACAAATACATACCAATCACAGAAGTCTTTTGATGGCTAATAGGTAAAGTTGAAAGACAGTAGTGTCTGAGTCTAAAGGGCAGTGCTTCTCTCTATTTACATCCAAAAAGCCAGTGCTGTCTGCATCTGCAGACGTTTCCATGGTCATATGGCAAGCATGACTAGTCGCCGGAGCACAATGGAATGCTGTTACATTTCTGCCAAAGTGATACCCATTTATCTACTTGCAATTTCTTGCTTTCAGACTGCTAAGTTGGCAGGAGCTGCTACAGACAACAGGTGCTCAGTCTGTCCTACAGCCCCCCCAGGTCTCGATCTGCTAATGTGCTGACCTTCCAGTTATCAAGCTCATCATCTTAATCATTAAGCCACTGCAGCCCTGCTACTTATTATTGGCCCATTCCTGCAATAATAATCAACTGGAGATCAATTATCAGAAAACTAAAGTTATAATTTTCGCAAAAAGGCCTAAGTAACATATTTTGAGAATAAACGGGCACAGGATAGAGCAGGTCACCAATTTTAAATACTTGGGAGTAGTCCTACATGCCTCAGACTCAAGAAATGTCCACACCCTACCTCCATGATGGCGCACCTTGGCTTTCCAGGTGTTCTTGGACTTCAGTTACCAGAAGCCCAAGTCAGCACTTCTGCTGATCAGGGCTTCTGGGAATTGAAGTTCAAGAACACCTGGAGTGTCAAGGTTGGCCATCGCATGGGGCTCTTACAACCCAGAGGTCTGCTACTGCCATATTAAAATTATTGAGTACTAAAGTAGGTCAATACATCCCTGTCGCACTCAAACCTTTTGAAGCCAAAACCTTGTCAAAACTACTTTATGGAACCCAATCAAGATCTTCTCCTACCAATCTGGCTCTTATTAGAAAAGTACAAATCAAAGATTTTACAAGCAGCTCTTCAAGCCCCTTGCTGTGTATCTAATGCCATCCTCCGTCTGGAGATGGGCATGATAAAGGTTGAGGCAAGACTATGGTTAGCCACACTCAATCTCTGGCTCAAAATTTTATTTCATCCCAGCAGTCTGGCTCCTCTAACTTTGCTGGACAGCTTTCAATCAGCATGGAAAGGGACAATGCAATGCAGATTAGGTAAAGGTCACCCTTGCTCAAAAGCTAGCCATATCCGACTCAAGGGTTCAGTGCTCATCTCTGTTTCCAGCCAAAGAGCCAGCACTGTCCGCATCTGCATACGTTTCTGTGGTCATGTGGCAGGCATGCCTAGACACCAGAGTGCATGGAACACTATTTACCTTCCTACTGAAGTGGTACCTATTTGTCTACAGCACTTGCAATTTCTTGCTTTTGAACTGCTAGGGTGGCAGGAACTGGGACAGAGACGGAAATTCACTCCGTCATGCAGTACTCAGGTCTCAGACTGTTGACATGCCCACCCTCCAGTTGTCAAGTTCAGCGTCTTAACCACTAAGCCACTGCAGTCCATTCAATGCAGATTTCAATATCCTTTTATGATATTCAAGATCCTTTCTATTGGAAAGGCAGGATATAAATGGACTGAATTAATTAAAGAAATATGCATGCCACCACAGGCAACTGCTTCACTCTGGCTAATATCAGGGCCGGCTCATATGGATCACTTACCTTGGGACCAAGAGCTCCAATTACTCCCGGCAGTCCAACCTGTCCAGGAGAACCCTTCAGGAAAGAAATACAGAGAAGAAAACGTGATTACTTTATGTCATATAGATTCTGTACAAAAATAGGAAACATGCTAGGAAATGCCTTTATTCAAAGGATTTCTAATTCAAAAGGAACAGGAATTGATAGACTTTTCCCTGCTAATCATAAACTGCTCCATTCACTTTTGCAAATATACGGTGCCTCTTCTTTGTGCAGCAACAGTAGCATGGAGAAAGTCAGAGAGAGAGAGAGAGGCCACAGGGAAAGATTTCTGGGCTTCTATTTTAAAACTGTGGATGCCAACCAAGAGGATAAATTCTCCATGAGTGAGCAAAATCCTAAGCACATTGCAATGTATGAAGCTGCCTGTCACTAAACCTCTGACTTCTCTACTGTAGTCACATTGGCTCTCAAAAATCTCCAGCACAAAAAGGACACTTTTTTCCATCATCTGCTACCTGATCCTGGAGATGCCACAAACTGAACCACAAACCAGGTCTCGACAAACTGTCCCGCCCAGAGTTTGGACTCCCAACATTTTGACACACAGTTCCAATGGCATGTTTGTTCTCACCTGGGTGTGTGTCTGACTCCTTAGGGATAGCATTCCAGTAGCACCAGTGGCTGGGTTGGAATCAAAAAGGGATGGAAGTCATGCTATAAAGCTATGAACCCATAGCCAGACATAGTCCACACACCAAGCTGAGAAAATCATAGAATCACTCAGTTGGAAGGGGACTTTTAAGCCATCCAGTTCCATCCCTTGCTAAATGCTGAAATCCAAATAAAAGCAGATCTGACAGATACCGTTGTCCATTTCTCTCTTGAACACCTCCAGCATTGGAGTGCTCACCACCTCACAAGATAGTTGGTTCCACTGTCACACTGCTACAGTTTTTTCTGATATTCAGCTTATACAGTGGTACTTCAGGTTATGCATTTAATGTGTCCTCTGGGATTTTTCGTATCACAAAAAAAGGCATAACCTAAAACACTGCTTCCCATAGGAATGCACTGAAAACCTTTTTTGTGACCTCCAGAACAGAACAAATTTAAATCCATAACCCAAGGCATTATTTTCAATGGATTTTCATTTGCAACCCAAAAATTTCATAACTCAAGGCATTTGTAAACCGAGGTACCACTGTATCTGGCTTCCTTTAGTTTGAGCCCATTATTATTCTGGGATGTCTGAGAACAGATCCTTCCCTTCCTCTTTATGACCATCTTTCAGGTAATTGAACAGAGCTATCATATCCCGTCACTGCCTCACAGCCCCATAACCCGACTTTATATGAGTGGCACTTACAGGAGGTCCAGCCAGCGAGGGACCCTGCAAAGAGAAAACAGTTTGAGTGGATAATACACCTTTGATTAAAAAGATCAAGCACTGAAACCATCAAGGCTGTGATAGAAAGAAAACCCTCACCTCAGCTCAATCAGGACGTAACACTTCCTTCCCTCTGAACTGGAGAAGTTATTTGTCTCTGGATGGCATTACTATTTGTTTGTGGGTTTTTTTATTATTATTTAAATCCTTGCCTATGCCATTGTATTTTAAGCACTACAACTTTATGTTCCTATTCTCCTTGTTCCTAACTATTTCAGAGCTTCCATGGATCCCTATATACAGGGAGAAAGCCGGCAGAAAATAAAATGAATATGAATAAATAAACTTTCAAGTACAGGTATCTGAGTCTCCAGTCTCCTCTTGCCTTGTTTGAACAGATCCCCAAGTTCAGATATTACCCACACAAAAAACCTCTGGTAAATTTAAAAGTAATCAGAGTATATGTCATCCTTCAGGAAGCATCAGAAGAAAAAGGAGCACACTGCAGGTACAGACTAGTATCATGCTTGCTGTCTTGTCATGTATGTTCTTAACTGGCATCCAAGACCAGAGACTCATCCATTGATAAATGGTGACATACAGATACTTACGGGGAGACCTGGAGGCCCAAGAAGTCCAGGCTGGCCCTGTGTCAATGGGAAAAGGGAGAGAGATTCACTTATAACTGGAACCACACAACTAAGGTAAAAGTAAAGGTCACCCTTGCTTGAAAGCCAGTCGTATCCAACTCTAAAGTTCAGTGCTCGTCTCTGTTTATAGCCAAAGAGCCAGCGCTGTCTGCGTCTGCAAACATTTCCGTAGACATGTAGTAGGCATGACTAGACACCAGAGTGCACAGAATGTTGTCCACCTTTCCACCAAAGTGGTACCTATTTATCTACTTGCAATTTCTTGCTTTTGAACTGCTGGGTTGGTAGGAGCTGGGACAAGCAATGGGAGCTCATTCTGTTCTGCAGTACTCGGGTTCTCGAACTGCTGACCTGCCGACCTTCCAGTCATCAAGTCTTAACCACTAAGCCACCATAGTTCCTTACACAAAACTAAACATCAGCCTAATGTATGGGCCAGAGCCAGGTCTAAACTTCAAGGGCTTAGCCCCAGTGTGCCAATAGCACTGAACCTTCATCTTTTGTTTAGAAAAGGGTATTGTTACTGAGATGCTACAAAGGCCTCTGTGTGAGGCGTTGCCTCTTTCTGTCAACAGTAGGGCCAACTGAGCCCAGCCCAATCCTCATTTCCAACTGCAAGAGGTAATCAAATGTCTCCCACCTAGTGTCTTCACAGCCAAAGACCTAAGCCATTGAGTTATCCATCCAAGTGCCTACACAGTGCTGAAAAGATGTCAATGTCAAAGAGAGGTACAAAAATGTTCAGAAAACCGAATAGCCACTCAGTTTCCTATCATTATTGTGAAGGTCTGCTTGGTTTCAGCCACGCTTCAAAATCTTTTATTTTTAGCAGCTGTGGATACAAAATGGCCTCTAACCAAGCTGGACCTCCGAGACCAGTGATGGCGAACCTTGGCACTCCAGTTGTTCTTGGACTACAATTCCCAGAAGCCCAAGTCAGCACTCCTGCTGATCAGGGCTTCTGGGAATTGAAGTTCAAGAACATCTGGAGTGCCAAGGTTGGTCATCACTGTCCTAAACCCATTATAGCAAACCTTGGCACTCTAGATGTTCTTGGACTTCAATTCCCAGAAGCCCAACTCAGCACTCCTGCTGATCAGGGCACCTGGGGATTGAAGTTCAAGAACAGCTGAAGTGCCAAGGTTAACCACCACTGAAATTAGACTCTGCAGGTAAGACAAGGCAGGACAGGTGGAGAGAAGAAGGCTTTGCTTACTTTAGGTCCAGGCCTTCCAAAGGGACCAGATTCACCTTTTGCTCCTGTTAAACCCTGTAAAAGAAAGGAGAAAATCAAAGCGTCAATAAAACCCAAATGCCAGAAACTGTGGGTCAGGTCAGCCACAATCTAAGAGAGAAAGCTGAGATGGATCAGAGGGAAGAATCCAAGCAGAGAACAGGAATAAAACACAATGTAGTGCACTCAATCATAGAGATTAGAAAACATTATTTTAGATTACAGTTCCTGGAATCCTGTAGCCAGCCCTGACACAGAGGGTATCTTGAAGTTGAATTGCTTTCTAAATGCAGACACAGCAAATAAAAAAATCCCAGTAGAGTGGAGCAGCCTTCTCCAAACTGATGATAAACTGGTAAAATATACACTATGCACCTCCAGTACATTTATTTCTTCCAGAGTGTGGAAAAATTGCATTTTTGTCTCACAATTCCTGGAATCTCCAGCTAACATGTCCCATGGAAGTTATATTCTCAAAAAGTAATTTTTCCCAAGCTCTGTTTTTTCATTTTAGAAGGATTTAGGTTTGGCCAACGACAAAGCCAAGAAGGTGGCCCCATTTTGACAGTTAAAAGTTTGACCTGGACACAGAAGGAGGGGGAGGAAGAAGAGGAAAAAGAGGAGGAGGAGGAGGAGGAGAAGGAGAAGAAGAACTTGGTCAACAGCAGCTTCAATGACCCACGCACACCTGTCTCTCTGTCCCACACATTAGCCCCTGCTAGGCTGAATGGCAAACAATCTGAACCTAAAACAAAACAACAAAAGGAGTAATTATGATTTCTACTCACATCAATCCCAGGTTTGCCTGGAGAGCCATTTGGACCGGGAGGTCCCGGTTCACCCTTTGTCCCCTGTTAGAAATGTTTTGAAGAAAAATTAAAAATGTTCATAGAAAATTGTGCATGAAAGATAACAATTTCACAGTGACAAATTGTTGGAAAATACCACACAGGGAGCAGGATACACAAGCCCATTAGCCACAGACACTCTGGGAGATCTCAGCTGGTCCTTTGTGCCAGGAGGCACAACAGGGATTCAAGTTCATAGCCTCTGATATTCCAACCCACTGAGCTATACCAGCTCCAAAACACCACCCTCATAAAGTTGTCCTATTCCAGTTTGTGGGTTGATTTGGATACTCACAGGGCTTCCCGCTGCACCTGGAGGGCCTTTATCACCCTATCGTGGATGGAGAAAAATGATTATTAATGATATGAATAACAACTTTCATTCATTCATTCATTCAGTTGGTTGGTTGGTTGCTAACTCACTTGCTTATTGAACAGATTTTTATCCCATATTTCTACTGATTCATTCATCCTCCCATTTATAGAACTCTTGGATATAGCTTCAAAAATAACCAAGTTTGAATCCCTGGACAGTCATTTTAGGTGACTCACCTAGGTAGGGATGAGTAACCTACAGCTATGAGGCCAGATAATAGCCCATGAGAAGTCCTTGTTTAGCCCACTGATTGTCCTGCTTAAAAGGAAATGCTAAATTCTTATCTCCAATCAGCTATCAGAGATAGGAGATTTCCTGCTTCTTCCATGGTGCAGGGGGGCTTTAAACTTGGCATTAGTGGAGGCCAATGTCAGGACTGCTAGCTAGACTAGGCAGAAGACTAGGTGAGGGAGAACAGAGCAGCGGCACATCAGTGGGGCAGGTATGGAGCTCCAACACCTCGATGTCTCCTCCCCATCTTTCATCACCTAGGCAAGTGACTCACAATAAGTCTGCTTTCATCCTAGATCCTATCTAGAACCATCACCTCACCTCTGAGGGCAGGAGAAAGCAAAATCAAGCCCTCCAGATGCCCACTGTTCACAGCATCTCAGGCCATCAGCTGTGGAGATGGTGGATGTTCCAGTCCAACAAGTCTACTTTGTCCACCCTGTTCTTCTTCCGTGTCTAGGTCAGACATTAAACTGCAAAAATGAAGTCACCTTTGGTGAATTCATTTCATAGTTCCTTTCACCTGACCTTGTGTGAGAAAGATTAGCCAGCACAAGAAAGTTCCTGTTGCCTGGGGTATGCCCAGTTGTGATTCAAGAATACCACAAATCTTCTCCACTCTGTGCTAGAGCTTTATTGAAACATCTACAAAGACTTCTTCCCTCACTCCATCTTAGAACATCAAGCAGGCATATTGCCCTCAATTGAGTCAGTTCCGACACTCTCCCAAGATACATTAACACAGAATTTGCATCCACTGCTGCCTCTCCCGTGGCTGGTACAGCAGTAAGCCTTTGCTTTTTATATACTCATGGGCTCCCTCTAGGGCCTCTTGATGGGCATCTCACCTCTCCTCCTGTTCACAGTGCCTTTCTTTGTAACCAACAGGTCTCTCCCCCTTTTCTCCTGCTTGGTGTGTTTACTTACATCAATGCCGTCAGCTCCTGGCAAGCCGGGAGGACCTGGGGGCCCCCGTGGTCCAGGATCTCCTGGTGGACCTTGCTAAGGAAAGACACCCAAAACAGAGAAACCGTGTTAGTTTGGCAAGATGAAAAGAACTTACAAAGGCTGCTAAGCTGACTCCGTTTCTCCCCTCATCGATTCGCATCACACAACTCCTGATCATTCCCGGCTTGCAAGGGAAACCTTTTGCCTAATTCTTGCCAATATTTTCCCCAAAGAATTGATTGCAGAGTAGCATAGATTTGATAAGGTGTGGGAAAAGATGGAATCGGTTCTTGACTTGACTATGACCACTGCAAAGGACTTTACATAGAAATGGGTGAAACCAAGGATTGAGAGCCAGTCTGGCCAGGTTATTCTGCTATGGTAATAGAGTCAGTAGACCATACTGCCAGTGACTCAACACCGAGTGTCGATGCAGTTAACTAACCTGACAACCCTGAGGACTAGCAGCCTTGGCGAACTCCACAGGGAAGGGTGATGGTCCCCAAGTGGATTAAATCCCACTTGAATCCATCTTGATGGAGGGCAGCAGCTTCATCAATACTGGCCTGGGGATGAAGGGGACTTTGCATGCTAAAAGGCCTCAGGACCAGAAAGTGGCTCGTGGAGCTGGATCAGTGGTACTATGAATGTCATGCTGCGATGCAGAAGGCAGATGAAAGGCCACGGCATTATATTCGCAGGACAGTCTTCATGGCTGATCGCCATGAGGATCGCCAATATCCAGAATTGGATACGACACAAGACGAAGATGAAAGATTGAGAAGGGAACATCCAACAGATGTGGATAGGGGTGGGAAAAACTCACACGGCTCTCCAAAAATTGTGGACTACAGTTCCCATTCTCCTTTACCATTAACCATGCTAAGAGAGACTTCTGGGAACTATCTAGAGAGAGTAAAGTTTCCTCACCTGTCCAGGAGACTTGCATTTGAGTCTTCAATTGATCATGAAATTCATTATATGTTCTTAACACCTACTTACATTGTTAGGTTCGTCCTACCTTACAGAAGTTTTGGAATGATAAAAATGAACAACCTGCCCTATGTACACCATCCCATTATTATAACATATAAGGAGACATGACAGAGACAAAAGAAAGGTGTTTAGAAAATGAGCAGTTTGGATGCAACTTGAAAGTTTACAAGATGTAAATAAAGCCACGTTGTCTACTGATATTCAATAGATTCTTCTCTATTTTTACATTTTGTGTCTCAGCATTCACTACATAACTAGAAATGTAACTGGCTGCTCCCTTCAATAGTGCACAGTTTGACTCAATTGGTTGAGTTGTGCATTTGCCATAGAGGCACATCTTGGGGAAGCTGGGGGATAGACAACCCTTGCGATATCAGACTGATACATCTTTATCCAACTCAGTGACTGATAAGCTATTTCTTTGCTATTATTGATAATGGAGGGATCCATGGCTGCCTTCCAGATGTTGTTGGCCTGAAGTTACCATCTGCCTGGGTCAACAGGTGAAGGACGATGGGAGTTGTAGCCCAAAAACATTTTGGAAGGCTATACATTCCCCACTCATGAGTTACAATGGCATTCTAAGAATCCTCTGCAACGGATTTCTTGTAGAACCTTGGTCAACTCTCTTAAGCTTCCAGTTTTGTGCCCAAAATGCCTACAAACACCGTCACCTTATCTCTTTTGGAAAGCAATAGCTTGGAGGATGAGGCATAAAGATCAGAGTACTGAAGGAGAGGGAACAGAGCTCTAAGAAGCAGAGGGAGATAAGAAACTGAGTTTACAACCCTATACAGAAGGAAAGCCCTCAAGATTCAATGGGATTCACTTCCATAAGACTACAGTATAAAGAACTCATATGCCAGTGATGGTGAACCTTGACACTCCAGATGTTCTTAGACTTCAATTACCAGAAGCCCAAGTCAGTACTCCTGCTGATCAGGGCTTCTGGGAATTGAAGTTCAAGAACATCTAGAGTGCCAAGGTTCGCCATCACTGCCATACGCCGTCAGGTCAAGTCCAACTTAAACTGACTCCCCCAGAGGGTTCTTCATGGAATGTACCTAGATGAGGCCCTCAAGGACAACCACACAGCTTCCCCAAGATCACACAAGTGGCAAGACCCATAGCCCCATCAGCCACTGGCCCTAGATTATCTCAACTGGCCCTTCCCAACTCCCGGTTGTACAGCCAGAACCTTCAACCCACTGAGCCTCAGCATCATACTACAAAAGTACCTTAGTTAGCCAACAGAGCTCAGAAAAATGGTTTTGGGGGGCTGCAGCTAAGCGAAGAAAATTATAGTTGGGGGGGACGGGACATTTCCAGTTCAGAAACCCTGTCCCTACTACAGCTTTCATGAGAGACAGTCACCCCCTCTCTGCTAAAATATCACCTCTGGAGAGTACCAACCACCTCTAGAAGCAGAATGGCAAACAGGTCTTAAAGTTGTAGGGATTTTTTCCCCTTAATGTTCATTCCAAACCTGTTTCCCTGAAAATATATGTTTATAAGGTTTTTCTATTAATCCTAACCTCTCAAAGCCAATGTTTTAATGTGTGTTATCCATCTTCTTTTAAGATAGACCAAGCAAACAAGGAAAACAACTACTGTATTAGCTTCCATAGAACCTAAAAACAATGTAGTGTTGGATACAACTCTCCTTCTCTCCCTCTTTCTTCCTTGCCTGCTTTCTGTCTGTCTGTGTCTCTCTCTCTTTCTCTCTCTGACCCCAAATCATTGGGTATGTACTCATTAAGACAAATTATTTCTTCTTCTTTGATGTCCTGATCAAACCGTGGACTGTTCAAATGAAACCTTCCTGGCTTTCTTGTTGGACAAACTTAAATCCACTTTGGTGCATGTCTCTGGCAGCAATCGGCAGACCAGCAAATGAGCTGGACTCTGCGTTTCTCTACATCAGGAGTTCCCAACCTTTTCAAGCCAGGGGCTGGGTCATGCTCTCTCAGTTAGTTTTGAGGGCCAGATAGCCATTTTGCCCTGTCTGCATGATGGAGGTGGCCATTCTGTCCCAACAGCTTCAAAAGGGTGGGCATTTTGTTTCTCAAATGCCCTTGGAGGGGTGGGGACCACATGAAATGTCACCAAGGGCCATGGCCCATGGGCCTTAGGTTGGGAACCCCTGCTCTATATTCATACAGCATGTTGCTGTCTGCCAACAGTCCCCGCCTGAGTATGTTGACCTTACATTTAGGGACTCTGAGCTTCAGCCTATTCAGGGTCCTCCAAGTGACGTTGGGGAGGTTGAGTTCCCCAGCTATATCCTCCTTTAGATTCTTTCCTCTGTATTTATACCGATATATATACACATATATTATCTAGACTATTTGCTGTTTAACCTTAATATCCTTTCTGTCCCTCCCTTTCACCCTGTAACTAAAGCTAGACTGTAAGCTCCTTGGGGCAGGGTCTTGTCCCCTTCTACACCGCAAAGAGGTAGGTGTATCATGTCAGTAATAAAAACTTAGATACAATTTTGGCCTCTGAAATAGAGTTTTGCCTAAAATCTCAGTATGTCGTATTATCAGTCAGAGCCATGCATTCTAAACACCCACCCACCCACCCCCCAGTTCCTTGGTTTGTGGACATATTGTAAGATAAATGTCAACCTTTGCTTGAAAACCAGTCATATTAGACCCTAGGGTTCAGTGCTCATCTCTGTTTATAGCTAAAGAGCCAGCGCTATCTGCATCTGCAGACATTTCCATGGACACATGGCAGGCATGCCTCAACACTGGAGTGCACAGGATGCTGTTAACCTTCCTACCAAAGTGGTACCTATTTATCTACTTGCAACGTCTTGCTTTCAAACTGCTGGGTTGGCATGAGGTGAGACAGAGATGTGAGCTCACTCCATCATGCAATACCTGGGAATCGAACTCCAACCTTCCAGTCGGTGAGTTCAGCATCTTAACCACTTGAGCCGCAAGACGTAGTGTGTAGTGCCAATAACATCAAAACCCCTGGGAGGCTCAGAACTAAGATTAAACAGTCCAGTTGCCTCCTAAAGTTGTGTCGTTCCCAAGATCTTTCTTTCTCCAGCTTCCATTTACTTTCATAGTGTCATTTTAAACATTTTGAAAAGTTGCAAGTAAACGGTATATATGGGTGTACGGGTGTGTGGGCAGGAGGAAGGTGTATAAGCACACGATTGAATTTTTAAAATACCAGCTCCCCAGTTGCCACAAGTAAAGGATTCCTGCATGAATAGACCCCTTTGTAGGTCTGAAACACCATTCTCAAAAGTTCCTCTGTGCTAATCCTCCTGGGTCCCTGGGCTTGGAAAAGCAATTTTTGTGGACTGCACTGCCCAAAATATCCTAAACAGCTTGGCTAGAGTATGCCAGCGGTGGGATTCTTGGAGTTTGAAAACATTTTAAACAAAATTTCCAAATTTCAAGCCCTTTTTCCAATCGGGCATCTAACTGCAGAAGAGGGGAAAGATAGTAAAGCCACAAGCTGCTCTTTCAAAAGGTGACTTTTCTCTCAAATGTGGACTTTCCAACCTCTTCCATGATCTAAGTTATGTTTTCCATTTTTCCGATTGCTCACAGATCAACGTATATCTTCTTCAAAACACCTTATATTTTTAGTCAGGTATTTAATCTCTGATGCCATGGCGAGTGGGCGGCAATGTAATAATAATAATAATAATAATAATAATAATAATAATAATAATAATAATAATAATAATAATAATAATAATAATAATAATAATAATAATAATAATAATAATAATAATAATAATATATCCCTTCCATCATTCTCATCACCATAAACGCTTGGTTCAAAAGGCAGGTATGAAGAGGCTGCCAAATGCAAAGTTACTTAACCTGTTAAAAACTCTGTACAGATGCTGCTCTTTCCCAGTGAATCATCATTTCCTGGATCAACCAGAAGATCAATGTCCCAGATTAAAAAAACAGAATTCCCTCTGGGATTTTGGAAATCCTTCTCCATCGCATTGGGGATTGTTTCCAGGGAAGATTTAAACCATGTTATTGACACAATAGCAACATTTCAGGTGGAAGTCCCAAAACTTTCCTCATCTTTCACTTGTGGCCATCTGAACTGTTTTCTCTTAACTCCCTTTACATATGCACACCCCATTTCAAAAAGAAAGAGAAGAATACCTACAGATGCCTTCCGACAAATAGCACAAAGAGAATTTCAAAGTACCTTCCAAAATCATATACTGTAGATTAGTTTATTAATCCTTGATTAGTCTTGCGACCTTATCAATAAAATCAGGTAAAATTTAAAACTAAATAAATACAATAAAATACAATGCATAAACTGGTACCAAAGAGGTATATAGATAGGAAAAAATGCAGTGATAAAATTCCTACAATACATATGTAATAATTCAACAGGTCCAGAATGAGATAAATGAATCTATCCAACAGGATAACACAATTTGTTCAATATATTGGGTTCTTATAGGCTAACTTCCCCAAGGCAGAAGCCTAGGGATACCTCTGAAAGTACAAAGCCTTTCCTCCTCTCAAATTTCTGAAAGGATGGGTAAAAAAATTAATTCTCCTCTGCCAAAATGATATCTTATACAGTACCCCTTATGTTAAAAGCAAACAGACATTATAACAAATACTCAGTGCCACTTCTCACATTAGACTCCCCAGAAAATAAGATTTTTTTAGAGGAGCACAAATTATTCCACATGTTTTTCCTTAGATTTCCAGCTGGGACCCAAGACTGCTGTAGATTTCCAATGCAAAAATCAGAAGCAAAGAAGTACTGTACCTTTATTGAGTCGCAAAAAAAAACCCCAACATTATACTAGCCTTTCTGACTCGAAGTCACCTTTCCAGGCATGCACCAGTTCCTTGTTTGCAAACAACAAGATTTCCAAATAGTTCTCATCCGATTCCTTTTTCCAACAACCTCCCCATCAATCCAGTAGAATACCAACAACAAGAAAATTACTTACAAATTGTGCTAGTGTAAAGCTGGCAACTTGAAGAAGAAGGCAAAATTTCGCAGCCCCCCAAAGACTAGCCATGTTGAAGGCTAGCTTGGATTAAAAATCAGAGGGCCAGCAGCCCTAGAAAAGAAAAAACCACAAATTCAGCAGAGGCAGAGAAACAGGAGGGGAATAAAGGAGGAATGAGCCAAGAATAAGTAGCAAGGAGGGGAAGAAGGAGGAAAGCAAAAGTCTGGGACCTCCCTCTCCTTAACCACATAGAGAGCAAAAGGGTTCAAAGGCTTCAAAGAGACAGAGCCTGGTCCTCCAGGTGAAGGGGGAGAGGCAGTACAGTGTAGCCGCGAGAGTGTCCTAAACTGTTAAGAAAATAAACAGCAACTCTATTCACTTCCTTTAGCAGTGATGGCCAACTTTGGCACTCCAGGTGTTCTTCGACTTCAATTCCCAGAAGCCCAAGTCAGCACTCCTGCTGATCAAGGCTTCTGGGGATTGAAGTTCAAGAACATCTGGAGTGATGAGGTTGCCCATCACTGGATAGCAACCTTAGCAGGGCTTTCAAAGTAAGTGAGATACTTAAGAAGTTGTTTTATCAGTTCTACTTTGGCTTGACTTGGTGTGAGAAAGATTAGTCGGCAAGACTAATTGGAGTTCAAAAAAGTAATATGCACCCACAATCTTTGAAGAAGGTCCATCTGTGTATGAGGAAATTTAGTATGAGGAGCAATATCATCAGGAAGTTGACAGACTATACATGGGGAGCACTATCATCCATGCTTACCCCAGATTTTAAAAATGTGGACCTTTCAGTCTTTGGAACTCAATCATCCATGCTGCGCACATCAGTTTTGGCCCTAGGCATCTCTGGAGCAGACCATGGTGCTCAAATATGCAGTGCATCCACACATGTGAAACAAGTTGACACTGTTGTTAATGAAACAATGTGCATAGTGACAGAATGCCTCAAACCTACACTGGTTGAAAAAATATATTCTCTTGTTGGTTTTGTTCCACCTAAGATCAGGAGAGAAGTAACAGTGGACGCTGAGAGAACTAAGCAAGAAAAGACCCCTCAACATGCACTGAATGGATATGTGTGTCAAAGTCCACCGACTCAGATCAAGGAAGAGTTTTATGAGAAGAACAAACACTCTTGAGGGCGTGTTTTACTTCTGCTTCCAGGAGCGACAAGGGCGGTGCAGACCATATGAATCACAGTAAAACCATTTGTGTGGATTCATGGGGGCTTGGGCTTCTGGGAATTGAAGTCCAAGAACATCTGGACTGCCAAGGTTCACCATAATGGCCCTAAGGGATTCCAACCAATGATCTTACAGCATGACATGTCCATCACACATTAAGCTCCATCTTTTCCAACTCACGAAGCCAACATTGTTTAGATTCCAGCCCTGGTATGGAGGGTCTCCCACACATTGAAATCTCCATCTTGGATGGGCTAAAGCACACGGTAATTTGGTGGGTAAAAGTCTCAGGAAAAAGTGCAGCTCAGAACTGGGCTTTTTCATGACAGGTATGCAAGAGCAAAACCAAATTAGAAGATGGAGGAAGAAGCTCATTGGAGAAGGAACAACAGTCAAGGAGGATATGGCTGAGGAATTCGATCTTCCCTACTTCACTTGGAGGACCCTGAATAGGCTGAGGGTCAAGTCCCTAAACGCAATACCAACATGCTCAAGTGGGGGCTGCTGGGAGTCAACAACATGAGCTGTGAATGTGGAGAGATACAGAATCCATCTCATTTACTAGTCTGCCAGTTACTGACTTATGGCAAGTCTTTGCAGGATTTTCTAAGCAGAGCATACACAGAAGTGGTTTATCGCTTCCTTCTTCTACATAACTACATTAATCAGTTCTTCTCCCCAGAAGCAGATTGAGGAATCGAACTCCCAGCCTCTGGCTGTGCAACCAGAGACCTAACCCACAGAACTTTCCAGCCAGCCAAACTAGTATAAACTATATTTAAAGGGGGGATAAGTAGTGTAAACAATCTAAACTCCACAATTTTTCCTCAATTTATATATAACTTTCTGTATTTTTTCCTCTCATTTTTCTGTAACTCAGGAATCTATTATTTTTACTTTAAAATTACATGTTTGTGGGTGGCATCTATTACAGTATGTATTTAGAAATCAATGAAGTGTCTGAAGCTGGAAATATTTTAAGCAATTCAGTAACATAGGCCACGAGGTGGCAGTGGTTGATGGAAAGAAAGAACCTTCACAGTTTTCAGATACTGTACCATATTAAATACTATGTAGGACTTAGTCTTTAAGTGCCACAACATTTTTTGTCTTTTTTCCCCTGTTCTGTTTTATTTACTCTCAGATATGCTTCCACAGACTAACACTAACTAGTCTTTGTTTCATCAAGTTGATCATGGAAGATAACATCCTTTGACTGAGGAACATTAAGCCTCCTACATCCTACAAGGTTCAGAGTCCCTAAATGTAAGACCAACATGCTCAAGTGGGAGCTCCTGGTGGATAGCAACACACTGCGTGAATGTGAAGAAACACAGAATCTGACACATTTGCTGATCTGCCGATACTATCAGAAACATGTACCAACGAGGACTTGCATTTGGCCAAGGACAACGCCAAGAAAATGGCTTCCTTTTGCAGTTTAAAGTCTGGCCTAGGCATGAAAGAAGAAGCTGGCATTCTTTAGATCTCTATGGAAAAGAAAGTTTATTTTCACCAAGAACTCTACATGGGTTTTTAACATCAGCCCATCAGGACTACAGACTGAGGGGCATAGCCGATTTCCAACTACTAGGCCAATGCTGCCACATTGCCCCAACTAACAAAAACTCATAGTTTCCCTGCATAGTCAACTGGCTCCATTTCACTCCACTAACAAAACTACGAATTATAGGTTTTTACAGGCTCAAAAATTACAACTGAGCGGAACCTTATTATGGCATTTTATATCACGCACCATCTATTGCTTTGTTGTAAATGACAGTATGGTGCATAAAGATTATTTCCTGACTCTGCTTTTCAATTTACACTGTCAGGTCATCTTTAGAAAAGCACTTGATGCTTTAAAGGATGGTATCATGGCCAGTGGTGAAGTAACAAACAATATCTGATATGAGATGGCTAAGACCTTAGAATGGTCCACAAGGGTTACTTAATAATGCCCATGAAATGAGTGCTGAAGACAGTCTAAAACTGAATGTTAAATAAACAAAGTTTATGATAATAATAATAATTTCATGTCAGAGTTGAAAGGATTTTTGCTGGAGAAACTCTGCTCAGGGGATGCCCGAATGAGGCTCCTTTCATGTCCCTAAATGCAGCTCTCGGGTATAGAAATCTGACCTTCCAGTCTCCAGCTCAACATCTTAACCACTAAGCCACCGGAGGAGCTAAGTTTATGATAATCACTTAAAACAGGTTCTCAATCATTTCATGCCACGGGCTAGACAGCTCCCCCTCAGACAGCTGAGCGGGTGGGACACATGGTTCCCCCTGCCGCAAACGCTGCCATAAACCGTGGAGGATGAGTGTACGGCTGTAGTAAATGCGTCCACTTCCGGTGTCGTCACCGTGGGCCAGATGGAATGGTGTTAGGGGCCGGGTCTGGCCCACAGGCTGTAGGCTGCAAAACCCCAAGTTAAAAGGAATTCAGTTTTCCTGTCATAGTCACAATAATAACATTTCCAGGAATCTCCTTCCCAATCTTCTTTTCCATCAGCTGTTGTGAGCTTTTTCTAAAGTAGACTTATTAGCATCCATCACTTTCTGAAAAGCATCTTGTTTGGGCTTATCTCTTATCTCTGATAAGATAAAGAAGAAGGATAGACTGAGTGTAGCAACTACTCTATTTTATAACTTTAATAGCTAATGCTGCAATATTTATCCCAAACATTGCACTTAGCTAATACATCTTCAGCATTTCACATGCATATTATCCAATGACAAGCATTACAATCTCGGAGCAAGAAAAGTCCCCCACCAGTAGAGGCCAATGGATTATCCACCGTTATCTCGGCAATAAAACGGTATCAGATTCTGCTGATAGCAAACACTTTGGAGGCATTTAAGGGCTGTATAAGAAATTGTGGACTAAAGGGTAGATCAGGGGTTCCTAACCTTTTCAAGCCGGTGGCCGGGTCATGCTCTGTCAGTCAGGTTGGGGGCTGAACGGCCATTGTGCCCTGCTTGCAGGATGGGGGGGTGATCATTTTGTCCCAACAGCTTCAAAGGGATGGCCATTTTGTTTCTTGAATGCCCTTTGGAGGGTGGGAGGGCCACATGAAATTGTGCCAGGGGCCGAAGCCAGCCCACAGGCCTTAGGTTGGGAACCCAAAACTATATCTGTTCTAGTTAGCAAAACATACTATCTTCCTAAACTGGAAATTTTATACCCGTTTCACCCACCAGTTCTGTCAATTCCAAAAAATGTATGTAGGAAGACCAGGGTCATTCCTAAAATATTTTGCAATCAGGGGCAGATCAATTTACAGTAACTCCCATCCACTCTCTTCCAAAGGCATAATACCATGACTGGTCAAAGTATGAGAGATACTGTAATCATGTTTGGCCCTGGTAACATAAAGTGGGAATCAATGTGCTTCGTACGAGGTGTTTCTTTGTGTTGGTTAATATTGCTGGTTAGTTATCATGGAAATGAGGGTACACAGGAAGACCCTCCTCAGAGGTTGTGGTATTTTTTAACCACAGTCAGGTATACCCTGGTAATGGCAACCTTGTGTTGCTGCCTAATCTTTCCCACACTAGGTCAAGCAAAAGGAACTGCAGAATGAAATCACCAAAAGGTGCCTTCATTTTGGCAGTTTCATGTCTGGCCTAGACACGGAAGAAGAGCCACAGCAGTGACTCAGTGATTAAGAAGCTTGCCTTATTAGCTGAAAGGCTAGGAAGTCAGCAGTTTGAGACCCGGGTACTGTATAATGGATTGAGAGCCCGTCTCTGTCCCAGCTCTTGGGGAAATGAAAGGAGCCTCATTTGGGCATTCCAGCAGTTTCTTCTGCAAAAATCCTTTTAATCCAGGACACAAAATTATTATTTATTACGGAAGAAGTATTGCCTTGTGCTGTAAGGGTGGAGAAAACTATCGCAATATTTGGTTTGCCTTATGGCACCACATGTTAATCTGTTCATCCATTTGTCATCTTTGATAAATATTGCTCCCAGGTGTTTGAACTCTGCCAGTGGGTGACCCGTTCATAGAAACACATTCATAGATAGCAAGAGAAAAAGTATGACATATACAGGCAAGGTGGAAATCAACCAAACCTATTGTTCCTATGTATTTGAACTCTGCCACTTGATCTATACTAATATTCTTTATTGAACCATAACATTTCAGATCTAAAACTTAAAATTGGAAAGGTGTGCTGATGGAGAAAAATCCAACTTCATAACTTAATGGAAATAGTACTTTTTTGGCGTATCAACTCCCCCACAGTCTCTCAGACAGCACGGTCAACGTCCATAACAACTGAGAGATGGTGGATATTGCTCCTTGGAAGGACAAATATTGAACATGAAACTAAAGTACTTTGGCCACCAAATGAGAAGAGAGGACTCACTGGAGAAAGCCTTGATGATGGGAAAGATCGAGGGCAAAAGGAGGAGGGCATGGAAGAGAATGAGATGGGTAGATGGCATTGTTGATGCAATGGGTGTAGAGCTGATTGGGTTACAGAAGATGTTGGAAGATAGGTGTCCATGGCGTCACAAAGGGTCAGACTTGACTATGCAACTGAGCAACACAAAATTCAAAGATAAGTTTCAAGAGTTGGCAGCAGTTTCAACAAACATCTGCTCCAACCTCCAACTGTAATGTCCAAATATAGAGTTCTAGTGGCTTTTGGTTTCCTTCCTGAACTTGACAGTATCAACTCACTCATATCTCTTTATCTTCTTGATGGCTCAGCAAATACCCCACAAATGTAATGTTCATGACATTTGCCTCTGGATCACAGGAAGACACGACAATTCAACACACATATTTGAATGTGCAAGTGCAAAATGACGAAACTGGACAAAGATGTTTTTAAATTAAAATATAAAGAGCCACACACACAAATAAGCAAACAGAACAGAGTGGGTTTGATCCACGAAAGCTCACATTTAAATACAGCAGTTGATCTTTAAGGTGCCACAATGTTTTTTGTCTTTGGTTTGTTTACTCTCTGATATGCTTGCACAGACTAACACGGCTAACACTTCAAATGTTTCAAAAAGAAACTAAAATCTTAACAAAATTATATATAATACACTATAACTACCGTGCCCATCCACCAACAGTGGGACTTCTGAATCTTCTTGATTAAATGTTTTCAATATTGTTAAATTGTTATATATTCATTCCCTCATTCCAAAAAGATAATACAGTATATCTTGCTCTAGTTACTCTTTTCCCTAATACATAATCTAGAAATTCTCCCCATATTTCTCTAAAATCAGGTTTTTTATTAATCCCTTTTTTTACCTTCAAATCACATGTTAATTCATCATTAATCAAACACATTCTTAAGTGAGATATACAAAGCAATTCCACTGGTGTTAAAGATCTCGTGAGAAGTTCAGTTAGTTTTGCATTTTAAGGAAAATACAACTCATTTCACACTTTTGAATTAATACATAAATACTCACAAAAGTCACACTTCTTTAACAGTTTCAGGGCAATTCTGCAGGTAAAATAACAACATAAATCCAACCATACAGGTGTCCACAAAAATATGTTTCTCAGGCAAAACTGTATATTTAGGAGAGACACCAAAAGACATTTTCTTGCAAATTTTAAGGTAAGGGAAAAGTTGTCCTTGCTTGAAAGCCAGGCATATTAGACTCTAGGGTTCAGTGTTCATCTCTGTTTATAGTCAAAGAGCCAGTACTGTCTGCGTCTTCAGACGTTTCATGGACTTGTGGCAGGCATGACTAAACACCAGAGTGCATGGAACACTGTTTATCTTCCCACTGAAGTGGCACCTATTTATCTACTTGCAATTTCTTGCTCTTGAACTGCTAGGTTGGCAGGAGCTGGGACAGAGACAGGAGCTCACTCAGGTCACGCAACACTCGGGTCTTGAACTGCTGACCTGCCGACCTTCCAGTCATCAAGTTCAGCTAGCATCTTAACCCCTCAGCCACCGCAGTCCCTCACAAACTTTAAAAGAGACCTCAAACTTTGGGGGGGGGGGGAGACTAGATTTAACATTGTTTTTAAAAATTGAAGGACTGGCCCCTGAAACAGATGTTAGTGATAAGTTTGGATTTTAAAAACTCATTTCCTTTCCTTACCTTTGCTTAATTTCTCATATCTTTCTCTTCTTTTGTCCATCTCTCTCTCTCTCTCTCTCTCTCACACACACACACACACACCTGAAATCTGCATCTTCTACAGGGATTTAAAAAAAACCTATAATGCCTCAGGCATCGCAACGTATTGTTCAAAGGGTTCATGACCAGGGTTTGGATACTCTAGAGAAAGGTCAACTGTGCCTGGCTATCATCTATGTCTCCTTGGCTATTCTACATTGGTTGTAAAGTTGTCCAATGTCAAATCAGGTCACTTAAGAATAGCTAAAGGAAAGAGGAAAGAGATGGCCATTCTTCATTGCGACCAGTAGAGAGCACCTCCGAACCATGTGATATTTCTAGAAAGCCAGTAAAATAGTTTATTCTATCACTTCCCAATGGCAAGGCGGAGAAGCCAGTGCTAGATATTATTATACTACTATATTGATAATGATAATTAGTCTGACCAGGTTATCCTGCTATGGTAATAGTGTAGACCAGGAGTTTCCAACCTTTTCAAGCCAGATGCAGAGTCATGCTCTCTCAATCAGGTTCAAGGGCCAGATGGCCATTTAGCCCTGCCTGCATGATGGGGGTGGCCATTTTGTCCCAACAGCTTCAAAGGGGTAGTCATTTTGTTTCTTGGATGCCCTTGGGGGGGCACATGAAATGGCACACAGGCTTGATCCAGCTCACAGGCCTTAGTTTGGGAACCCCTGGTGTAAACCATATCGCCAGCAGCTCAACACTGATTGTCAGGCGGTGTTAACTAATCTGACAACCCTGGGGGAATCTAATGACCATGGGTGGTCAAGTTTACAGGAAAGGATGATGGTCCCCAAGTAGATTAAATCCCATTTAATTTTTTTTATTCAGAGTTTTCTACATAGACTGTATTCAGGTGTGTCTTATTATTCCCTTCTTCTGGGGGTATCTTGGAACTAGGCAGCTTGCCCAAGAGGTACCAGTGGGAAACTGAACTCCCAACTTCTTGATCCACAGACAATGACCTAAACCACTTAGCTATCCAACTATCAGCCTTGACTCTATTCCTCCACAATCTCCTTGATGTTTCTGGTGGGTTTCTGCGTCTGTGTACAAGCTATCTCGCTGCCACGAGTCAAGTCCAAAGAATGAAAAGGAGCTGTCGCCTTTCACATTGCAATTTATCAGACTTTGCTTCCAGGTCTCCTGAGCCAGGCAATATGGAATTATGGGAGAAGCAGGCTTGATGCTTTGCCACAACTAAGCTAGATGAGATCAGATGAGGAAAGACAGCATTTATCAAGGCCAACTCAGAAGTTAGCACCTAGATCACTGTTCCAGCACACTGCCAACCGTATGGGTTGTCTAGCTTTGCATACACACATTCTCTGTCTCTGTCTCTGTCTCTATCTATCTATCTATCTATCTATCTATCTCCAAATTTGGCCATTCTTTGATCCTACCAAAGTTCTTGCAAACATCTGCTTTTATGGGCAGACAGGTTGGCCAGCCATTATATACACCACACATTACCCACAAACATCCACACCCAAAATTGACATCTTTAGAACATTATACTGCTTCTCCTCCTTTGTGTGCTGTTTCCCCACCTATCAGTTTAGTACAGTAAATCCTAACCTATCGGATTGAACATCCTAATAGTGAGATTTTACGTATTCCCAGTGTTGCTATTTGGAGTCCCAATTGTAAGTAACCAATTGGAAATTTTCCTGGCATGAGCTTTTGCAGTTGTTTTATACTAATTTCAGGCTGCTGATTACAAATATGATCTCAGATTTGCTCTATCACATCACATTTTTATGCTATTGGCCAACCCAATTGTCATTGCTGACTGCATATTGGTGCAAATCAGTTATAGAATTATAGTGATAAAATTAGTGATTATAATGTGATGTTATGTAGATAACCTTATTTATGTATATATTTTTAGTGCAGTTTGTGATATAACAATGGACACAACATCGGAAAGAAGGAAATGCTCTAATGACATAGATATCTTCTGTTACATCTGTGGCAGCTTCACCTTGTGGGATCAAAGGTGCAACATCCCTACCTTTGTCAAGAGGGTGTATCTTGCCTACTTTAAAGTACCACTGGGAGACCAAGACAAACGTTGGGCTCCTCATACATTGTGCAAAACCTGTGTCGAAACATTGTTGTCATGGTCTAAAGGAATGAATTCTAAGCTGAAGTTTGGTGTGCCGATGGTTTGGAGAGAACCAAGGAACCATGTGGATGACTGCTACTTTTGCCTTGTCAATGTCAAAGGTTTCAATAAAAAGAACAGACACCACATACAATACCCCGATATCCCGTCTGCCAAATGACCAGTTGGACACTGTGAGGAAATACCTGTGCCTGTATATACAGAGCTACCAGAGATTGATGTTGAATCCCACAGTTCATCCAGTTCTACTACACATGATGAGGATAATGATGCTCCAACCTATACGTCATCTGATGCAGCTTCTGTTAGTCTGTTTAGTCAACCTGAATTGAACGATCTGGTAAGAGATTTGTATTTGCCAAAGCAGTCTGCAGAATTGTTGGCTTCCAGGCTGAAAGAGAAAGGACTACTCAGACCTGGCACTAGTGTCTCCTTTTATCGTAACAGAGAAGCAGCACTGCGAAAGTACTTCAACTCTGATGGTCCACTTGTTTATTGTAATGATGTTAAAGGGCTTCTTCTCCATATAGGACTGCCCACATATGATTCCAGTGAATGGAGATTTTTTATCAACAGTAGTAAAAGGAGTTTAAAATGTGTGTTATTGCACAATGGAAATGTATTTGGTTCAATCCCAATAGGACACTCCGTACAAATGAAAGAAGAGTATGGCAATATGAAGACAATTCTTGATAGATTGGATTACACAGATCATGGATGGGTGATCTGTGTTGATATGAAAATGGTAAATGTTTTGCTGGGCCAGCAAGGAGGTTACACCAAATACCTTTGCTTCATTTGCTATTGGGACAGTAGGGCTACAGTAAAACACTGGGTGGAAAAGACCTGGCCACCAAGAATCAGTTTGACGCCTGGTGACAAGAACATTACGAATGAGCCTCTGGTTGATAGGAATAAAATTGTATTACCTCCACTGCACATAAAACTTGGGTTAATGAAGCAATTTGTGAAAGCCCTGAATCTATACAGTACATTTAGTGCAAGTGGTTGGGCTAAACAGGAAGAAAGCTTGGAAGAGGTAAAGGAAAAGGTCACCCTTGCTCAAAAGCCAGTCGTATCCAACTCTAGGGTTCAGTGCTCATCTCGGTTTATAGCCAAAGAGCCAGCGCTGTCTGCATCTGCAGATGTTTCCGTGGACATGTGGCAGACACGGAATACTGTTTACCTTCTCAATGAAGTGGTCCCTATTTATCTACTTGCAATTTCTTGCTTTCAAACTGCTAGGCTGGCAGGAACTGGTACAGAGATGGAAGCTCACTCCATCATGCAGTGCCCGGGAATCAAACTCGAACCTTCCAGTCAACAAGTTCAGTGTCTTAACCACTTCAGCTACCGCAGTTCCTCTTGGGAGAATTTGCTTTCAGACTAAGATTTGCCTAAAACCTGCCCCATTTTCCTGCGCTGCTGCTACATATAATTTAACAGTTCATCAGCCCATGTGTCCAATGTTTAAAATTACTCCAATTGAACTCCAGGCAGGGGTGGTGGCTGGACACCTGTTTCTTGCATCTTTATTTAGACATTTTCCTCACTTGCTCCAGCTGCCCTTTGGGTCAAGCTCTCTGCCACATGGGACTTAGATCAGGATCCAAAGTAAACAATTTTTCTCCTTGAGCATAGCTGCTACTTGCTGATGTGGCTGACGTGGCTGTCTTTTATTTATTTATCTGTATAACAACATAACCTTTGGCAGGCCATGCTGGAATCTGTCGGAGAGATAGTGGGTGACACAGCAACTCAGGACACACGATTGTTGAGAGGCAGAGGTGCCAAGAACCTGCAGCTACTGTCCTGTCCTCTGGCCAAGCGGGCTCAAATTCTCCTCCCGAGCAACTATGTGAGACGTCTACTGTACCAGCTGAGCTGGAGGTACAAATGGCATTCTTGCACACTGAAAGGGATCTTTAACCTTCTAAATTGGCCGCACAGCCCACAGAGCCAAGCCCTTGGGTTCAAAAAGGACACTGACATTGCTCGTGGAGGGATTGGATGTCACTGTATGACCCTCAGCCCCCAACCTAAAGCTGAGTTCAAGCATCCCAGGCTGAATCGCACTGCCCAAAGCCGGAGCGGAAAACCAACCACACTAGATCTGGCGGGCTCTTCCTCTCATACTTATCCTTGTGCTGGGTGCATTATTCATCTTACAATTAATTCTACAACAGGAAGACGATTGAAAGGGCAGACACTAGTACAATTACTCTTAGCAATAGCACTCATCCAATTTGACCAGGTTATCCTGCTATGGTAATAGAGTAGGCCCTACTGCCAATGACTCAATACTGTACTAATCGTTAGGCAGTGGTTAACTAATCTGACAATCCTGAGGACTAACTGCCTAGGGTTGCAAAGTACACAGGTAAGGGTGATGGACTCCAAGTTGATTAAATCCCACTTGAATCCATCTTGATGGAGGGCAGCAGCTTCATCCATCCTGTTCTGGGGCTGAGGAGGACTTTGTGTGCCAAAAGGGCTCAGTTCCAGAAAGTGACTCGCGGTACGGGATCAGTGGCATGGGTGCCAAGATGCAGTGCAGAAGGCAACTGGAAGGCCAGTACATTATATTGTCCCCAGGACAATCTTCATGGCTGATCACCATGAGGACAGTCAATATTTGGAATCAGAGACCACCCAAGAAGAAGAAGAATAGCAAATTAGCAATTACACTTACACCCATAGTGCATAGTGTACTCTCTGGGCACTTCACCAGTAATTAGCATTTTTGTCCCCATCATGTTGGGTCCTTGTTTTACTGACCTCAGGATGGAAGGTGTTGTCAACCTTGATCCCTGCCAGGATCAAACCCACAAGATTTTGGCTGCAGTATAGGAGTTTTAACCACTCCACCACCAAAGCTTTGCCAATCCACATTTAGGCAACAGAATACCTGCCCTCTTTTTTTTTCTTTTTTTTTGGGGGGGGGGGACCAAAACTTCAATGCAGCTAGAAAGCTGGGGGGGGGGGTTCAGCTTAACCTTCTCTTTGTTATGCTAATTTTCTAGCCATGGGGGAACTGTTTTGATTTTTAAACTGAACACAGATGGAGCAAAAAGTTGAGGATAGTGTTCCTACCTTCTTGCTTAAGTCAGGCACCCGTGACCTTGGGAGGGGGGAAACCTTCATGGAGAAAAAGTAGTAGAAACAGGGAGAGGGTGGTGCTAAAATAATCCTTGATATGCTAGCTTTCTGCTTGCAGTGAAAAAAATGCTGTTTCTACACGGGAGCTCCCAAAACTGGCACATTATCACCCACTCCAAAACTTGGAGGCTGAATGATGTTGATGCTTATGGCATGTTTTGTGATGATTAAGAGAAAATTAGAAGGAGTTATATTTCATTCTTTAGAGGAGGGGTGGGCAGTACATACTCACAGTTGGCATGGAGCCCCCATGGTTTGCCAATACCCACAGGACACCCCCCCCCCAGCAGCCCCTAGAGATTATTTAATATTTTTCAGAAGAAAAGAAAAATATAAGACCTTTTTCCTTTCTTTTTTTACTTCCTCTTTTTTTCTTTATTTCTGTTTTCTTCTTTTTTTAACAAACTAGACTTTTTTCTTAGTATAAGTAAAGAATATTTTCCTTCTTTCCTCTTTAGATCTTCTTTTTCTTTTCTTTTTGAGTGTTAGTATGCATGACGGAGTGAGCTCCCGTCTCTGTCCCAGCTCCTGCCAACCTAGCAGTTTGCATGCAAGAAATTGCAAGTAGATACATATGTACCCCTTTGGCAGGAAAGGTAACAGTGTTCCATGTGCTCCAGTGTCTAGTCATGCCTGCCACATGTCTACAGAAACATCTGCATACTCAGACAGCGCTGACTCTTTGGCTAAAAAAATAGAGATGAGCACTGAACTCTAGAATCAGATACAACTGGCTTTCAAGCAAGGGTGTCCTTTACCTTTACTAAGCATGATTTGATATTCAGTTTAAATATACACAGGATGTGTATACATTGGGTTAATTTGTTTTTGTCATTGTATTATTATCCCTTTTTCCTTTCATTTTTTTTTGTCATTAAAATAACATAATAATATTTTTAATTGACTCAGAAAGTCCCCTTCTGCCTTTTAGAGGGTGTGGACAGCCATTTGGTCATATTTTGAGGAACTCCTACCACCTCGGGGTCACTTCCCAATTATTTCCTTCAAATTTTGGCCACTAGAGGGTGTAAAGGTGCTTTTCCAAGCTAGAAACCAAATTTGGGATTTGAGGAGGTGGGCAGGTATTGCCCTCCAAGGTCCAAGAACCAGCTTGGACAGCCTGAGATATCTGGAGAAGGGCCCTCCTTGCTCTGAAGCAGGGGGTCAGCAAACTTGGCTCTCCAGATGTTCTTGGACTTCAATTCCCAGAAGCCCTGATCTGCAGGAATGCTGACGTGGTTGTGGTTCAGAGGCGTAGCTACCGCCGTATCAGCCGTATCAATTATACGGGGGCCCCGGGCTACGGGGGCCCCCAACGGCAAAAAATAAAATTTAAAATAAAAAAGAGCAAAAATTTACTGCGCATGCGCAGAAACTCAATCTGATGCATTGCGCATGCGTCAGATTGAGTTTCTGCGCATGCGCACTTTATTGGAGCCATTTTTGGCTCCAATTTTAAAAAAAAAGCTGGAGTCGGAGAGTCAGAGTCGGAGCCGCAGCTTTTAAGCGCGGCTCCGATGGCGGCCGTCAGAAGGCCGAGGTGCAGCGCACGGAGCCGTAGCTGAGCTGGCGAAGGCAAGGGGCGGCTCGGCTGTGGAAGGCGAGGTGAGCGGGCGCAGCGAGGCAGCCCCGACTCCGAGCCCGAGGCCCTCCCCCCGGTCGCCGCAGGGGCTCCCTGCCTGGCTGTGCCAGCCCGGGCGGCGCTCTCCACCTCGACGCTGGGGTGGGAGTCCAGCGCTGCAGGACCAGCTCGCGCGCCCCGTCGTCCCGCAGGCGGGAGGTAACAGGTCAGCTCCAGGCGCGCTCCAGGTGGCTGCGCCAGCGTCGAGGTGGAGAGCGCCGCCCGGGCTGGCGCAGCCAGGCAGGGAGCCCCCGCGGCGACCGGGGGGAGGGCCTCGCTCAGTCGCTCGGGGCTGCCTCGCTGCGCCCGCTCGCCTTCCATATCCGCCCCTTGCTTTCGCCGTGCGCGGCAAGGGAGCGATCATTCGCGATGGCGGCGGCAGCGGCGGTGACAGCAGAGGCGGAGGAAGAAGAGGCCCCAGGATTAAGGTAAGTGAGGTTTTTGTGTTTCGGGTGGGTGGGTTGAGGTGTGTGTGGTTTTTTTTTTTTTTTTCATTTTAATTCTATTTTATTTATTTTATTTTTATTTTGGCCCCGCCCATGACGTCATGACGTTGGCTCCCCCCACGACGTCATGATGTCATGACGTTAGCTCCGCCCCGCATATAAAGGGCCCCCAAACAATTTTTATATGGGGCCCCGCCAAGGTAAGCTACGCTTCTGTTGTGGTTGTTGTTCAATTGCACGGTCAAGTCCGACCCTTTGCAACCCCATAGACCACAACACGCCCAGCTCCTCTCCCATCTTTCATCCTCCGGAGTCTGCCCAGATCAACACCCACTGAATCAACAATGCCATCTAGCTGCCTCATCCTTTGCCACCCTCTTCTCCTTTTGCCTTAGATCTTTCCCAGCACCAGGGTCTTCTCCAGTGAGTCCTCTCTTCTCATTTGGTGGCCAAAGTACTTGAGCGTCAGTTTCATTATTTGTCCTTCCAAGGAGCAGCCAGGGTTGATTTCCTTTAGGACTGATTGATTTGATCTCCTTGCAGTCCAGGGGACTCTCAAGAGTCTCCTCCAGTGCCACAGTTCAAAGGTGTCTATTCTTTTATGCTCAGCCTTCCTTAGGGTCCAGCTCTCACAGCCATGCATGACTACTGGGACGACCATTGCTTTGACTATGCAGACGTTCGTATGTCCAAGTTACAATACCTAGTTTTTAATTAAGTTTTTAAGCTTTGTAAAGTTTTTAATTTTTTAAGTGTTTTTAAAATTGTTGGAAATCGCCCTGGGTCCCTTCGGGGAGGAGGGCGATAAACAAATATAAATAAATTAAATAAATAAATGTCTCTAGTTTTTATTATGCTGCCCAGGTTTCTCATAGCTTGCCTCCTGAGGAGTAAGCGTCTTTATATTCCATGGACTTCTGGTAATTGAAGTCCAAGAACATCTGGAGAGCCATGTTTGCTGACCCCTGCTCTTAAGTGGTCTGAGTCCTGTTTGGATATTGCACATGCTATTTTACAATAAGGGACTGCGGTGGCTGAACTCAAAGGTTGGAGTTTGATTCCCGGGTACTGCATGATGGAGTGAGCTCCCATCTCTGTCCCAGCTCCTGCCAACCTAGCAGTTCAAAAGCAAGAAATTGCAAGTAGATAAATAGGGACCACTTTGGTGGGAAAAGATCTTGGGGACATGAAAGGAGCCTCATTTGGGTGCCCCCTGAGCAGAGTTTCTCCAGCCAAAATCTTTTAAATCCAGAATAATTTCTAACACAAAATTATTATTATTATTATTTTGGGTTGAAAGGGGATGCCCAAAGTAGGCTCCTTTCATGCCCCCAAGATCCTTTCCCACCGAAATAGTCCCTATTTATCTACATACAGTACTTGAAATTTCTTGCTTTCGAACTGCTAGATTGGCAGGAACTGCAAGAGACGGATGCTCAAATCTTCCTGCAGTACCCAGGTCTTGAACTGCAGACTTGCCAGTCTTCCAGCTAACAAGGCGAGCTCCTTAACCACTGAGCCATCACAGCCCAGGATCTCATTCTGCCCAACAGCCAGGCCAGCCTTGACCCCTAGGCGCGGCTTTCACAAAGCCATCTACTCCTTTCATGTCCATTTCTTCATTGCAACGTTGCCTGAGGAAGTCCCCAAGTCCCCTCCCTGGACACACTACAAACATTTGCAGTGTGATGACGGGAAGCCCTCTGTGCTCAGTGTTTCACGGTTTTGAGAGGTTGTGCAAATATTTGCAATTTCTCTCCTGTTTTCTTTCTCTCTGTGTGCGTGTGTGACCTGGAATAGAAACCGTGTGCTTCAGCTCACGCTGGTCCTCCTCGCTGCCTCCCGCCTTCGGGTTTTGGATAATGCCGAGCTCCTCATTGGCTGCTGGACAGTCAGGACACAATCCTGAGCAAGGATTGGCTCCCTCCGGCAGGCAGATACCTGCCACTTGCTTGAGTCGCCCTTCGGTCTGTGTCGTGGGCAGCAATTAAGAAGGAACACAATGCTTCCTTCCAACTCGGCACCATGAGTCAAAGCTACATTCCTGACTGCATTATCTAGCTAAGCCCAGAGAAACAGCTGTAGAGAGGGATCACCTGAGCTTCCTCTGGCCCTTGCTGAGTTGCAGGATAAGCTCAGCCTTCTTCAACCTGGCATCTTCCAGGTGCATTTGTACCACATTCCCCATCATCTCCAGGGCCATGGTGGCTTAGTGGTCGCAACATGGAGCTTGACAACCAGGAGGATGGCAGGTTAGCAGTTTGAGTTCTGAGTCCTGCACAACTGAGAGCGTGGCTGTCATCTGCCCCAGCTCCTGCCAACCGAGCAGTTGGAAAGCAAAAAATTGCAAGTAGATAAACAGGTATTGCTTTGGTGGGAAAGGTAGCAGTGCTCTGTGGGCTTTGGCATCTAATCATGACTGCCACATAACACCAATACGTCTGACAAACAGGCCCACAGCCAGGATTCTGGATGTGGGTGGGCAAATGTTTTTTCAGGGTGGGCAACGAAGCAAATTTTTGATACATTCCTATGGGAAACCACGCCTTGGCAGGATGTGTAACTTGGGGTGGGCCAAGTCCACCTGGGGGGCCTCTGGCAATGGCCCTGCCAACAAAGAAAACAACATTGGCTCTTCGACTGCAAACAGAGATGAACACCATCCCCTAGACTTAGATACAACTGGCTTTTGAGCATTTTGAGCTGTTATCTTTTCTGCCGATGTGGTACCTATTTATCTACTTGCAATGTCTTGCT
Source organism: Furcifer pardalis (assembly GCA_030440675.1). NCBI lineage: Eukaryota > Metazoa > Chordata > Lepidosauria > Squamata > Chamaeleonidae > Furcifer > Furcifer pardalis. The sequence goes on along the minus strand of CP126890.1, from coordinate 299,687,054 downwards.
TTTGAACTGCTAGGTTGACAGGAGCTGGGACAGATGACAGGAATTCACTCCATCACAACTGCTGACCTGCTGACCTTCCGGTTGTCAAGTTCAGCATCTTCTTCACTAAACCACCATGGCCCTCGGTTATAGGAGAAGCTTCAGCAAAGTATTAGAAAGTTGTAACTGAGCCTGAAATTCTTGGTATAGCACTGAAGCAGGGATTCTGAACCTGTGACCTGCGGGCCGAATGTGGCCCTTGGCACCATTTCAGGGGGGGGCCACCGCCTCCACCACACCCAGAAGTGCCATGTGGTGGAGGAAGGGCAAAATGGCTGTGTGGCCCCCTACGCTGTATGATGGAATGTGACCTGGCCCCTGGCTTTAAAAGGTTGAGAACTCCCTGACTAAAGCATGTCTTCCAATGAGGTTTATATGGGCAGTGGCCTTGCTTAGCCCAACCACTTGCACTAAATGTATAACGAAAGAGAAATATAACATGCGCTCAGGATTGGTGAGATTGTTGTTGATGTTGTTTTTAAAGAAAGAAGTACAGTTAAAGTAAAGTCTTTAGGTCTTTTAAGTCTTTTAGGTCTGGCATCTGCCCCCCAAAATGGAGGAGCTTGAATAGAAGAGAAAAAAAGAAAAGAAAGAGAAGAGAAAAAAGAACAAAGACAAAAGGCCAAAACAGGCAAAGCCTTAATACATGCAAATAGGCCAGAATGATGATTCCCTAGAGGCAGGGAGGCAGGAAACTAGATGATCCCTAGAGTCCGATACAACTGGCTTTCGAGCAAGGGCAACCGTTACCTTAGCTTACCTTTTGTGTTGTTTACAGAACCCCACATGGTTTACCAGTCATTTCATGTTACATTAATTTTTTTAACAAGGCGGCCCCTCCTCTGATGTTTTCTGGGGCCCAAAATGGCTCTTTTATCCTTTGGGCTGGCCCTTTCTGCAGCAGTACTGAAGAAATCAGGTAGGTTAGTATGCCTTTTCAAAGAGTTGCTAACTAGCTGACCGAGGGAAGGGCAATTTGCCCACTGCCGCTTTTCTTTGGATAATGGGCTGAACTGTTCCATGCAGAAGAAGTACTGTTCCTTTCCAGATGAAAGCAAAATGATAACACCTTTCATCTTACAGGTGTGTACACAGAGAGAGGGAAGTGCCTGAAGGAACATGTCCTCATATTTTAAGGACCATCTGTCCCTTTCCTCAAGTACCTCCTTCATCAGAGATGAATGGCCACTAGAGGACAATGAGGGTGGACCTCAGTTCAAAAGTGGATGTATTTGGCTTACAGATCCCCATTTGTTAAACCCAAAGAGTTTGGCATGGCAAATGATTTTGCCACCTCCTAGCCATTAGGCAAAAATATATGCTCAAGTATAAGTCTAGATTTTTTAGCCAACAAAATCAGGTCCAAAAAGTGGAATCGACTTATACTTGGGTCAACAACTCCGAGAGTCCCAAAATTGTGGTGGTTCAAATGCAAACATTCAGTTAAAAAAAAAACACTAGCACTACTGTAAAAACTCAAAAACATACCCACACAAATGTCTAGATTAATTAATTTTACTATTTTTCATGCATTTTAATTATTAAAACTCACTAGTAGCTGCTGTATTTTCCACCCCCAACTTATACTCAGGTCAATCTATTTTCTTAGTCTTAGAGGTCTAAATTAGGTACCTCAACTTATATTTGGGATGACTTATTGTTGAGTATATACGGTACTTTCTACTCACCCTGGTGTTTGAAGTACAGTACTGTCCTTTTGGCTTTGGGACGGAGTAGCGGTGGGGTGTTTCTACACCAGGGTTCTTAATGTTTTTGCACTGTGGGCCAGACCGTACCCCTCAGACAGCTGAGTGGGCCGGATACATGGTTCTCCCCGCCATAAGCACTGCTGTAAAACACATCCACGACTGTCATAAACGTGTTTATGACAGCCGGGGTTGCATTTACGGTGTGTTTTATTTTCACCACTTTCACCGCTTCTGGTGGTGGGAGCGAGGGTGGTGCATTTTTGACTGTTTTCACTGCTTCTGCCACTTGTGGCGGCAGTAGTGGTGGCAGGAGCAAGGGTGGCGGGGCCACATGAAATGACATTGCAGGCCAAGTCTGGCCCACAGGCCATAGGTTGCAAGCTCTTGTTCTACACTCCTTTGGAGCCCCATTGCTGTGAAAAGGTGGGCAGTAAGTAAGTCAGTCAGTCAGTCAGTCAGTCAGTCAGTCAGTCAGTAAGTAATTACTGTACTTAACTCAAAGCAGCTTCCCACCTCCTTACATATCTGTGATAAGAACTGCCATCAGAAATATGGAAAGTCCTAGGAGTAGGATGTGAAATGGAGCTTTTCTTCAGCAGCTAATAATTGTGTGCCATCAGTTCCTACTGATGTTGACCCTTTCCAGGATTTTCAAGGTAGAGTAGAGAGTACTCATAAGTAGTTTTCAATTCCCTACTTCGGAGGGGGTAAGCCTTGGGAATGTGCAATTTGTCCAAGGCTACATAGGTTGCCTCTCCTCCTAGAAGGTGCCATGAGGAACCAAATGTCCACATCTGGCTGCACTGTCAGATACTAACCCATTAAAAGTTCTCACACTTACAGCTATTGTTAGTCCTGTCCACACAGAGCCCAGATCCAAAAATCTATTTCCTAGGAATCTGTATCTATTATTGCCTGGACAATAGGTCAAGGTCCCCTTTGTTCGAAAGCCAGTCATATCTGACTGTAGGGTTCAGTGCTCATCTCCATTTACAGCAAAAGAGCAGCACTGTTTGCATCTGCAGATGTTTCCATGGTCATGTGGCAGGCATGTATGGAATGCTGTTACTTTTCCCACTGAAGTGGTACCTATTTATCTTCTTGCAATTTCTTGGTTTCAAATTGCAAGGTTGGCAGAAGCTGTGACAGATGACAGGACATCACTCCATCACACAGCACTCGGATCTTGAATGGCTGATCTGCCGATCTTTCATTTGTCAAGCTCAGCATCTTCGCCACTAAGCACCCTGGCCCCTGCATGTACAATACAAACATAGGTCAACTCCATGTTCTCAGCTCTTTTAAAAGACTAGCAGTACTCCTGAGCTCTAAGGAAACTTGTGGAACTTCTAGGTTTTCTCTTATGAAACATTGAAGCATGGGGCAGTGATGGCGAACCTTGGCACTCCAGGTGTTCTTGAACTTCAATTTCCAGAAGTCCTGATCAGACTGAGTGCTGACTTGGGCTTCTGGGAATTAAAATCCAAAAACACCTGGAGGGCCAAGGTTTGCCATCACTGGCATAGGGAGTTAAAGAACTCCTTTGGATCAGATGTGTTTCCAAACATGCATAGGTGGACAGCTCTAGACAGAAGATGGTGGAAGACAAGAAGCAGCAGTAAGATGATGAGAGGGTAATACTTGTGTCATCAATTCCTCCAAAACTCTCAGACATCCTTCTATCCAGTATCCCGGGCCATGCAAGGACATTTTGAAAGCTTAAGTGCCGTGGACCAAACTCACAAAAAGGTGCTGAACGTGTTTTTGAGCAAACAGTTTTTTGACAGAGAGAACTACACGTTCCTGGTGGCCTTTGGACATAACTTGACAACATGGACGGACTTTGAAACCCTTGTTCAATGCAGCTGTTACACGGTACTTCAATCTCCTTCTATCCTGATGGATGTCAGTTCAAAATAATATTCGACAGAAGAATCAAGGCATATCAATCACTATACTTTCTGGCTTATGTTCTTATTTGGTATGAAGAAGTTCTCAAAATTGCATTTGTTCTTCACACATTTCAAAAATGAAGCTATCCTTTTTGCTAAGTCAGTTTAAAAGACCCCAGAACACTGTACAAACCTTGAAGTCACACAGATATCTTCATCGGGCAGATGATAATAATAATTTCATGTCACAAATTATTCTGGGTTGAAAGGATTTTTTCTGGAGGAACTCCACTCAGGCGACGCGCAGAATAAGGCTGCTTTCATGTCCCCAAGCTCTTTCCCACCGAAGTGGTCCCTATTTATCTACTTGCAATTTCTGCTAGGTTGGCAGGAGCTGAGACAGAGACAGGCGCTCAATCCGTCATGCACTGCCGACTTGCCGGCCTTCCAGCTAACATGGTAAGCTTCTTAACCACTGAACTACCACAGCCCCCTACTGGGCAGATGTCAAAGCTGAAAGGACACCAGGGAGCTGCTGATCTTTGAGTTATATGACCTACTTAATAGCCTAATAAAATATTACCTAAATTTGGAAATTATAGTTGTTATTATTATTTTATTTACAGTTGTACCTCACTTAAAGAGCATAATATGTTCCACAGGATTGCTCTTTAAGTGAGTTTGCTCTTTAAGCGAAACACCATTGTAAGTGACCAATTGTGACTTCTGGTGGAGGGGATTAAGAACCCCGATTTATTTGTTAAGCGAGTTTTTGGTTGGCTTTATTTGTTAAGCGAAGTGAACATTCAGAGAAAAGTCTGCTCTTTAAGCGAGGCACTCTTTAAGCGAGACACTCTTTATGCGAGGATTGACTGTATTACATTTCCATCTCACCTTTCACTAGAACTCAATAAGGATCATAAAAACATGATTAAAATGTCACAGAAAACAAGTAAAAATGGATTCAAAAACAGAACTATGAAACTCAAATAAAGCCAAACACTACATTTAAAAAAGGCCATTAAGATCTAGAGTTAAAATCATCACAATAAATTATATTGCGTTGGCTCAGTGGTTAAGAAGCTCACCTTGTTAGCTAGAAGGCCAGCAAGTCAGCAGTTTGTGACCCAGGTACTGCATGATAGTTTGAGTGTCCATCTCTGTCCCAGCTCCTGCCAACCTAGCAGTTCGAAAGCAAGAAATTGCAAGTAGTGAATAGGGACCACTTTGGTGGGGAAAGATCTTGGAGACACAAAAGGAGCCTCACTTGGGTGTCCCCTGAGTTTCTCCAGCAAAAATCCTTTCAACCAAGAATAATTTCTGACACAAAATTATTATATTGGAGTGAAAGCTTATCATGGCTTATCAATTTCATATTTTTATTTGGGTTAAAATGGTGACCACAGTTTTGTTTGCTCAGAGAAGGACGAGGCATACACAAAACCCTCCCTATACATTTCATGAGCCAAGTTCCAAAGCCCAGAGTATGATTATTTAATCTTATCACCACCAGGTGTTTTGACCTGACCCGGGCACAATAATCAATACAATCTGTCCAACAGATGTTAACATCACCTCATGTCAGCAAAGAACCACAGTCTGAGGGTGACCTGTGGTATATTGCTGCCTGAGGCAAAACAACTAATGCTACTCACCTCCGAAATCAAAGTCCATACGACACTGCACAACGATTTTGCTACTGGGAATAACACATGTGATTTACAGGATACCGAGTGTGCTGATTCCAAATCTGAACTCAGAATGTGCCTATCATGTACAGATTTTAAGGCATGCTGTAGCTGTTCAAATGGTCAGTAATTAGGTAGTGTATTTGTACATGGGAACATTATAACAGTTGCAGTTACCACTCTGTCTGCTACTGCTTCCGCTGAATTGCGTCCCCTGGTGGCATGCATGTTCCACCAGCGGCTGGGCATGTCTGGGTAAGTCAGTGAGCTGACGTAAGAAATAGGTATATAAGGTGAGACGGACCAAGGGCTTGTCTCTAGTGCAAAACCTTCTTATTGGATAGTATAGCTAGGGCATAATGAATCTGTTTTGAGCTAAAGATGAGTAGGTGCAGCTGTGTTAATAAACCAGACAATTTTGCCTATGTTTGTGGTAAATATACCCCCCCAATATATCTTGTGATCAACACAAGAACCTAACCAAAAGGGTGAGATTTGCTTACTTAAGATCCTGGCATCCTAGGCCGAATCGGACTTCAGATTTAGATTTAGTGGATTTGATTTATTATAGGACACATGGATTAGACCAAGTAGCAGACAATACAGTATTTATTTATTTATTGTGATGCAAGGTTATCCAAGTTATTAACTATGTCATTTTGGAACCTGATTCAGAAGGTTTCACCAGCAACTCCCCACTTGCTGGTAGTAGAAATACAGCCATTATAATACATGGGCCCTGGCGGTGCAGTGGTTAAACTGCTGTACTGGAGACAAAACTGCTACTGACATTGTGAGTTCAATCCTAACATGGATCGAGGACTGACTCAGCCTTCTGTCCTTCCAAGGTCGTTAAAATGAACACCCAGGATGTTGGGGGACAAAAATGATAATTACCTTGTGAATTGCCCAGAGAGCACAATAAACACGATGGGGCAGTATATATTGTAATTGCTACTACTAGTGCTACATGGTGTAACAAATAATTTGTTTCTTCTTCACGACAGACAATCTCTGCCTGAGGTGGTCATCTCATGTGATCAAATGGTAGGGCCGGCTAGCAAGAGGCAAACCAGCTAAGCTTTGTAATTCTGGGTTACGGGGAAATTTTTTCAGAAATCAGGAACTTTGTCTGAAGAGAAGGTTCCCTTTGAGAAGTGGAAAGTTTTTCAAGAAACTACTGACAACTCCTAGCCTAACATTGTTTGTTTTAAGGAATTTTAATTTGAGGGAATTTTAATTTGAGCAGTTTAAGACCTGAGTGCTGCACAACAGAGTGAACTCCCATCGTCTGCCCCAGCTCCTGCCAACCTAGCGGTTCAAAAGCAAGAAATTGCAAGTTGATAAACAGGTACCCCTTCAGCGGGACAGGTTACAGTGTTCTGGGCACTCCGCCATCTAGTCATGCCTCCCACATGACCATAGAAATTTGTCTGAAGACACAGATAGTGTTGGTTCTTTGGCTGTAAACAGAGATGAGCACCGCTCCCTAGAGTCAGACACAACTGGCTTTTGAGCAAGGGAAAACTTTACTTTACAATAATTACATTTTGCAGGCTAACAACATTCCCTGATTAGGCAGTTTAAAACAAGAACAACTTCTCTTGCTTTTCTTTGCTTCTGTTTCTCATTATTTTTGAAATCTTTTTTTTTCACCCTTCAGGTTGCAATTAAGGGGGAGGATAAGTAAATAAGTAGCAAATTAAAACACAGGGAATACAACAAGCACACAAAGAATATGGAAGAGCCTAAAAAGGGATGCAGTGGAGTGGAGGGGTTTGCCAGCATGATAACATTTCCAAAAAAGACTTTTCAGATTTGCTGGGAAAGGAAACCAAACTAGACAGCCATGCCAGGACATCCTGAGCAAAGCAGATTTCAAACACTAAAGCACCATAGACTTCCCAAGGCCTGGAGGGAGGGGAGAGAGATCAAAGATTTCAGCAGGGTTGATTTTGACACTGAATACTTCAACTTCCCCTCTCCATCTGCCAGGATCTGGGAGTCAATTGTTCCCACCCATACTAAAGACAATGATATGGCTGTTGATCCCTTCATGCAATAAGATATTGTTCTACCTTCAGTGCCAGGAAGGTGGTTTAGTGGTTAAGATGCCCGAACTTGACAACTGGAAGGTTGGTAGGTCAGCAATTTGAGACCCGAGTACTGCATTGTTACCTGAAAAACTGTTACCTTTCCAACACCGAGGTATTTTGGTAATAGATTCCCTTTTCATGTAACATCCAGAGTGGACTAGATAGTGCACAATTATTAGCTGGCTGGATAGCTCAGTAGCACACGCATCTAGTTACAGCAGCCAAAGATATGGAATCTGATTCCAGGGAGAATATCCAGCCTGTGTAGCCATAGACAAGCTACACAGTCCCATCCTGTCCCCAGAAGAAGGGACTTCTGAGCATTCTTTGCCTAGCAAACCCTAGAAAGGGTCACCATAAGTCAAAATTGACCTGGTGGCATGTTATTATGAATGAGTGGCCTCCAGAATATCCTCTCATCAATATCCCTGGTTACATTTAGGGCAAGAGTTCTCAACCTTGTTAAGCCAAGGGCCATTGGGTCACGCTTGCTCAGACAGCTTTGATGGCTGGATGGCCATTTTGCCCTTCCTCCACCACATGACGCTTCCGGGTGTGGTGGAGGCATGGGGACACATGAAATGGCACCATGGGCCACATTCAGCCCATGGGCCACAGATTGAGAATCCCTGATTTATGAGGTCAACCCATCTCCTATTTGATTTTTCTCCTGCGCCTTCAAATTTTCCCAGTGCTATTGTCTTTTCCAGTTAATCTTGTCTTCTAGTGATGTGCCAGAAATAAAGCCTTTCAAACTGACTTTAGCCAAACCCCAGCCTTATCAAGCCTTATCCAATCATCCTTCTTTGGGCTTCCTTGCCCTGAAGCTAAATTCATTTGCTCTTAACATATACTCATGTCTCCCTTTATCAGCATAGGAGCTCACACCTTCTTTTTAACAATCTCCTCCCACACAGTGTTGTGAGCATAATTTTCCTGTCTGGTTTCACTCCAATCATCAAAGCTAACTTTAGTTTTCTTTCCTGCCTGCCTCAACAAGCTTGGTTTTCGCACTTACGCATGAAAAAAACAAATAGAAGTTTCTTCTTCTTTTTCTTTTGCTGTATCCGAATCTGAATGTTGGCAATCCTCATGGGGATCAGTCATGAAGACTGCCCTGAGAATATAATGCAGTGGACTTTCATCTGCCTTCTTCATCACAGCATGACACCTGTACCACTGATCCAGTTCAGCAAGTCACTTTCTGGCCCTGAGCCCTTTTGGCACACAAAAACTTCATCATCATCCCCAGGCCAGTATGGATGAAGCTGCTGCCCTCCATCAAGATGAGTTCACGTGGGATTTAATCCACTTGGGGACCATCACCCTTCCCTGTGGACTTCGGTCCCCAGGGTTGTCAGGTTCATTAACTGCCACCTGACACTTGGCGTTGAGTCACTGGCAGTATTGTCTGCTCCAGTGATGGCGAACCTATGGCAAGCATGCCAGAGGTGGCATTCAGAGCCCTCTCTGTGGGCATCCATGTAGTCACCCCATCACAGAGTTCACCCCGCTCCTCTGCCCAGCAGCCCAATGGGACCATTTTCTTCCTCTGCTGTTGCTCTGTAGGCACTTTGCGATAAATAAGTGCATTTTGGGTTGCAGTTTGGATGCTCGGTCTCTAAAAGGTTCATCATCACTGGTCTACTCTATTACCATAGCAGGATAACCTGGTCAGACTAGCTGTAAACTCCAAATATAGATGCCTATGCTATTGAGAATGTCAGGGAACATTAGGGAGCCATTAGGGAATATTAGGGAATATTAGGGAGCTTTGATTGTGTTGACCACAACAAAATGTGGCAAGTAATTAAAGAGATGGGAATACCAGAACACCTTATATGCCTCCTGAGAAATCTGTATATGAGTCAAGAATATGGAATGATGGAGTGGTTTGGAATAGGAAAAGGAGTAAGACAAGGCTGTATTTTGTCACCCTGCTTTTTCAACTTATACACAGAGCACATAATGCACAATGCAAGGTTGAACGAATCACAAGTTGGGATCAAAACTGCTGGGAGAAACATCAACAATTTGAGATATGCAGATGAAACTACCCAAATGGCAGAAAGTGAGGAAGACCAAAGAAGCTCCTGATTAGGTTGAAAGAAGAAAGTGCAAAAGCTGGCTTGAGACTCAACATCAAGAAAACCCTATCAGTCCCTGGAAAATAGATGGGGAAGAAGTAGAAGCAGTGACAGATTTTACTTTCTTAGGATCCAAGATCACTGCAGCCACAAAATAAAAAGGCGACTGATTCTTGGGAGACAAGCTATGAGAAATCTGGGGAACATAGTGAAAAGTAGGGACATCACCTTGTAAACAAAAGTCCACATAGTCAAAGCAATGGTATGGTATTCCCTGTGGCAATGTATGGTTGTGAGAGCTGGACCATTAGGAAAGCTGAGCACAGAAGAATAGATGCCTTTGAGATGTGGTGTTGGAGGAGAGTTTTGAGAGTCCCCTGGACAACGAGGAGAATAAATAGGTCAATCTTAGAAGAAATCAACCCTGACTGGTCCTTAGAAGGGCAAATAGTAAAGATGAAGCTAAAGTACTTTGGACATCAAATGAGAAGAGAGGATTCACTTGAGAAGGCCTTTGATGCTGGGAAAGGTGGAAGGCAAAAGAAGAAGGGGGCAGCTCAAAATGAGATGGTTAGATGGTATTGTATGTAGACGCAATGGGCACATAGCTGGGCAGTTTGAGGAGGATGGTGGAAGACAGAGGTGCCTGGCGGACAATGTCCATAGGGCCACAAAGGGTCGGAATCGACTGTGCGACTAAACAACAAATTAGGGAGTTGAGAGAATTCATGCTTCTAAGCTTAGGCAACAAATAAACCTGACAAAACTAGAACCTACTGTCATGGGAAGACCCCTTTCACTAATGTGTGCAAGATGAAGTAGGCCTGGTTGTGAGGAGAACAGTGAGGGTGTCTGATTGATTGTATGCAAATTGGCTAGTGAGGAGAGACCCCTCTTGGTATAAAAAGGAACATCGCTGGAATGTTAAGGAGTTCTGAGGGAAAAATGAGGGAACACAGTTCAGAGAGGGTTCTGTGGTAAAAGGAGGACTGAGGAAAAGAGGTCTGAGAGATTTCTGTGATAAAAAGAGAAGTCTAAGAGAGTTCAGAGTTTTTCTGAGGAAAAAAGAGTTCTGAGGGAAGAATGAGGGAACACAGTTCAGAGATGGTTCTGTGGTAAAAGGAGGACTGAGGAAAAGAGGTCTGAGAGATTTCTGTGATAAAAAGAGAAGTCTAAGAGAGTTCAGAGTTTTTCTGAGGAAAAAAGAGTTCTGAGGGAAGAATGAGGGAACACAGTTCAGAGATGGTTCTGTGGTAAAAGGAGGACTGAGGAAAAGAGGTCTGAGAGATTTCTGTGATAAAAAGAGAAGTCTAAGAGAGTTCAGAGTTTTTCTGAGGAAAAAAGAGTTCTGAGGGAAGAATGAGGGAACACAGTTCAGAGATGGTTCTGTGGTAAAAGGAGGACTGAGGAAAAGAGGTCTGAGAGATTTCTGTGATAAAAAGAGAAGTCTAAAAGAATTCAGAGTTTTTCTGAGGAAAAAAGAGTTCGGATGGAAGAATGAGGGAACACAGTTCAGAGATGGTTTTGTGGTAAAAGGAGGACTGAGGAAAATAGGTCTGAGAGATTTCTGTGATAAAAAGAGAAGTCTAAGAGAGTTCAGAGTTTTTCTGAGGAAAAAAAGTTCTGAGGGTTCTGAGATAAAGAGAGCTCTGAGGAAAAGATAGTTTTGAGGGAACAGTTCTGAGGTAAAGGATTACAGAATCTTTAAGAAGAAGAAGGGAATCTTGACAGAACTAAAGGACTACTTAAATATGTTTTCTCTGTTGGAATTACTCTACTTTTTTTACTATGTTATGATACAATAAATCAACGTTGTTGTTTTTTTAAAAAATGTCTATTTTTTGGGTAAGAGTTAAAGTGCATACAAGCCTCTGAATACGCTACCTATTAAACCTCCTGATAGAAGAAAAGCAGCTAAGGGCTGTATAGCTGCATTGCCGACCAGCTCGCCCTCTGGGAGCTTTGGTTAAAGGAGGGCTAGACCATAGGGGGCCGGCTGGTTTCGTGACACCTACAAAACTAGAAATCACATAAAATACAAACAAGCTGAGAGTTGGTCACAGAGCCAGTTCTACTATTATAACAGGGTGTAAAAGCTGCCTCAGGCAGCAGCTTCTGCAAATTATGAAATAAGACTAATTGCAACTTATTTATTTTGCTATTAATCCATAGTTAATGCATGAAAACAAATATACTGCAAGAAAAGGGGCCAGGGTAGCTTAGTAAAGACACTGAGCTTGACAACTGGAAGATCGGCAGAACAGCAGTTAGAGACCTAAGTGCTGTGTGACAGACTGAGCTCCTGTCTCTGTCCCAGCTCCTGGTTTGAAAGCAAGAAATTGCAAGTAGATAAATAGGTACCACTTCAGTGGGAAAGGTAACAGTGCTCTGTGTGCTCCAGCATCTAATCATGCCTGCTACGTGACCATGGAAATGTCTGCAGATGAAGACAGAGCTGTCTCCTTAGCTGTAAATGGAAATGAGCACCACCCACTTAAGTCAGACACAGCTACCTGTGTAGGCAGAAGAAGAAGAAGAAGATGATGATGATGATGATGAAGAAGATGATGATGATGAAGAAGAAGAAGAAGACTCATTCGTAGGAATGTCACAAGTCAGAAACATCTTGACAACACATAAGAACAACAAATATAACACACAATATAAAAGCAAAGTTTTTTAAAAACCCTGCCATAAAATCACCAAATACCAGAATCCTGTTCCAAATTTACACGTGCAAAACTCCAATTGAAGAAGCTGCCACAGTGACATAACAGAATAGAAGTCTCATGTGGTCTTCATGTGCCAGATTGTGTGATCCAGTCGCGTATCCAGGCTCACAAGCCAATTCTTTCTCAGACACCCTATCTTTCTGTTTGCAGGGAAGATCATTTGCATGCCGGAAAATTTGCATCTCTTGCTTTTTGCCTGCATGGAAGGTGAAACGCAGCTGATTAAGCAACTCTGCTCTTTTCTTACACTTTCTTTGAAAGCTTATGCCATAAAATGAAGGCTTTCCATTGTTTCTGTTGGGTTCTACAGCTTCACCTGCTTTGACGTAAATGTGCAATGACTGCCTTGATGGGATTGCAGAAGAGCAAAGCCCTTTCAAATCGCTTTTATCTTGGCCATCAATAACACTGTTTAAGAAAGTTCAGCAAAGCAAAACCAAATTACAATTTTTATCTGGATAAGATCCAGAAGTGTCAGGAGGAGATCTGGAAAGTAGGTTTTTGTTTTTCTTTCAAATCCTGGTCAAACTTTAAACTGCCACAATGAAACCATCTTCTTGGCTTTGTCGTTGGCCGAACTTAAATCCTCAATGGTACTTGTTTCCACTAGTAATTGGCAGACGGGCAAATGAGCCGGATTCTATATCTTTCCACATTCACACAGCGTCTTGTTGTCCACAGAAAGTTGAATAGAGAAAGTGCCTCCTCAAAGATTGTGGTGCATTATATATTTTTGAACCACAATCGGACAACGGCAACCTTGTTTTGCTGGCTAATCTTTCTCACACATGTCAAACAAAAGGAACTAAGGAATGAATCTCAAAGGTGATGCAAGCATATTATGGACACATTTTTCATCCTTTCTAAAATGTCAGTGAACACATTTTCCCTTTGTTTCATAGATGAAAAGACAGAGATTCATTAATCATTCTAGCATCCCTGAGAATTATGATGGGAATATTCCAAGACATTTGAAGGTTATGGGTTATGGACAACTGGGAGCAGATGTAAATACTGTACTGTAATCTGAATTCTTGTCTATGTTACTTCCATTGTTGATAGCCCAAAGGAAACACTCACGCCAGCATCAGACACTACCTTCCTCTTTCCAAGTTCAGTTTCCACTCTCTGATTTCCACTCTGAGCCACTCTTGCCGATAAAATGTTATTTCAGATGGAGGAGCGGAGCTGTATTGTAGTGAGGATGGTGGTCTAACAGTTCCTGTCAACCCAGATCAACTTCGACTAAGGAGTCATCCAGATAAATGTTAAGTCCACTCTTTGGGTCATTTTAGGGACATACTGGTATGATTTTATTAAAACAACATCCTCAGACATTAGACTGCAGTGGGTTAGTGGTTAAAATGCTGAACTTGAAGACTAGAAGGTCGGCAGGTCAGCAGTTTGAGACCCGAGTGCTGCATGACAGAGTGAGTTCTTGTCTCTGTCCCAGTTTCTGCTAACCAAACAGTTAGAAAGTAAGACATTGCAAGTTCATAAGTAGGTACTACTTATGTGGGAAGGTAAACAGCATCCTGTGCACTCCGATATCTAGTCATGCTGGTAGACGACAACACACTATGTGAATGTCCCAAGATACAGAATCCGCACTCAGATTACTGCCAGAAAGTTTGGCCAATGACAAAGCCATTGGCAGTCCAGGGCTTGATCAGGTTACAAAAGAAGAAGACAACTGTTGAAACTCCTTCCAGAGTCAACCTCCCCTGATCGTCTACAGACAATCAGGGGAAGTGAAATGATTTTGTTACATCTGCTAGATCAGAAGCTGCCTCAGCAATGAAAGTAATCAGATTTGCTGTTGCTTAGCTCCTGAATCTCATCTTGTTCCTGGTTTCTATCGTCAAGGCTCTGGCCTTGCTTCTGGTTCCTGCTATGGTTGGAGAAACATTAAGTGAACAAAAGAATAAAAATTATCCCTCCCATGTCTTTCTATATATGCCAGGAAGCAGGTAAAAGAACTGAATTGTTATAAAAAACAACTTGGTACAAGATAAGGAAGCCTGGTCAGACCAGTTCTGACCTATTGTGAATTTTGTATACTGTATTGGGATGTCTGAGGTCTATCTCAGCCTTGTCTATAAAAAGACTTTTGTCTCTTTACTCCTTGCTCTTTGCTTCAAGGTGAAGAACCCATATGCATACAATAAAGCCTTTCTCTCTCTTCTGCTTTTGGAGCATGTATTCCTTTTGATATCTATAACCATATGAGCTGCAATTTGCTCATTTTTGGCAAAACTACCTTAGAAGATCTCCTGCCTGGTTCTGCTTCCAAAGACCTCTGGTCTGGTAACTGTGGACTGTTGTGCCTAGCTTGGATCCTCACTCCTGGAAACCCATCCTTGCCATGCACCAGCTCCTGAAGGTACTCTGCCTTGCCTTCTGCCTTGCTTGGACTTACCCAGACTAATCCTGTATGCCTGTCTACCACTGCTTTGATTTTGAACTTGACTCTGGACTGTGATACAGTTACTGGCTGACCTATTGCCTGGTTGCCCCGAGTCCTGGTGCACATGATAGTTTGTCACCCTGCCATGTCCCAGACTCTGACATGAGGTTCCCTTTGGAGGACTATTGCCCTTCTCTCCAATATGCTAATATCCTATGGATGGAAATTCTCTTCATATGGAGAAGCCTTCAGTCATGAACCTCTGTCTGTCATCTCACCTCAGGAGATAGAGCAGGAGTTCTCAACCTTTTCAAGGCAAGGGCCAGGTCACACTCTCTCAGACAGCTTTGGGGGCCAGATGGCCATTTTACCCTGCCTACCACTCATGGCAACTCTGGGTGTGGCGGAGGCAGTGGAGGGCCACATGAAATGGTGTCATGGGCCACATCCAGCCCCCAGGATGTAGGTTGAGAATCCCTGAGATAGAGAAAGGCGACTGTGGAGACCGCTATTTTATATCCACAATGGTGAAGATACAAGAGATTTTGTGTGCATTGCTGACACTGAAGGGGAAATTCAAAGCTTTTGAAAGAAGCAAGAAGCGGCAGATCTTGTTCTGCTAATTTGCATCCTGATTATGAAATATACCAGACGTTGGCTTGCAAGCAGTTGGCCTTCACATTGGTCTAATTTTGTCCGCAAAGGAACTACCGCTTCTAGCCTTCCAGATGACACGGTCCCTTTGACCTTGTTGAGGTGACAGCCTCAGACGGCAGGTACTGGGATCAGCAGTGGTAACCGATACTCAGCTGTTTCCCACTATGCTTTGCATTTGTTTTGCACACTAATATGGAGATGGGACGGGCCATGTAGGGCTTCTGTGCACACCGGTGTTGAGGCATGCCTGCCATGTGTCCACGGAAATGTCTGCAGATGCAGACAGTGCTGGCTCTTTGACTGTAAAGAGAGATGAGCACTAAACCATAGAGTAAGATACAACTGGGTTTCCAGCAAGGGCAACCTTTATCTTTACTAGGGCTTCACAGTTGGAATCCCTTAATTTATTAATATTGCCTGCCTCGGTTGGTTTCTTTGCACCTGCTGTCTTGATTTGCTCAGCACTTTCCATACCTGCTCCATCAACTTTATAAATTATGTCACTGCTTAGCTGCAAAACCAAGATTCAAATCCTTATCCTCTTGTAAGATGGGCCCTTCATTTCCTGTCTCTTAGTTCAGTTTGGTTTGTCTCTTTCTAGTCCTCAGACCATGGCAAAATACATCAGCCAACACCTTTGCTCTGGCAGAACAAGTATAAAAGCCATACACAGCTACACACTTGAGCAAAAACTGTCTTCACAGGTTAGGCATCACCAACATTTTAATCTTCAGGGCCACCCAGATGAGAAGGTCCATTTCCTCCTCCTTTCTGTTCTCAGTCTGTAGTCATCCTCTCCCTTCCTCAATTTTTCTCAGCTTTTACCTCATGGAAACACTTTTCCATTGCCTTAGGAAAGGATGGACAGTGATTGCAACATGGGAGTAGAATATCTCACTCTATCAAAAGGGATTGGAGTTTGTGATGATTTCATCACATACTCATGGCTTTTAATAATGATTCATGAATCATTCAGAGGGTGTCGACACCCCTTAACTACATGTGGCAACATCTGCATTCAGCAGTATACATTATCCTCCTGGTTACACAACTGACTGCCATCTCATAGGTATGTTGTAAGAACCACTCCTAATATATGTCACAACATGGACGTAAATGAAACATATTGATCATAAGATATGTTCCACCCCATGAGTTGCTAACCTTGATTTGTATCCTGCTCACTGTTGCCTGGCATTCTGCAGAATGTCTGATGGGGTTAGAGCTCACTCTTCGGATAATTTTTGGTGCCATCAAATTATGAGACCCACAGGTATGTTGACTTAGAGGTGCGCCATCTTGCCCCTTGTTAAAGCAGTCCCATTTTTGGCACAACACTGGGTGTTCCTAATTATCCTGTTCTAAAGCCTTGCGGAAGGGGGACACAGTGGCTTAGTGGTTTAAGACATTGAGCTTGACAACTAGAAAGTTGGCAGATCAGCAGTTCAAGACTCGAGTGAGCTCCCATAATCTGTCTCAGCTCCTGCCAATCTAGCAGTTTGAAAGCAAGAAATTGCAAGTAGATAAATAGGTATTGCTTTGGCAGGAAAGGTAAAAGCATCAGATGAGACAGATGGATAAGTCGGTATCTATACATGAAGTGGAAAGAGGTACTTTCTTGATCATCAAAATGCCATGGATTGGCCCGCAGCCAGATTGAAATAGATCTTAGTCATGAATATTGTCTCTAGTTCCTGGGAATGAACATCAGGCCACTTCATTCTTAGCACCTCATTCAAAAGATCTGCAAACAGCTCATAGTTGTTACAGTCTTCATGGTTGGTTAGTTGGTGTACTGCTTATCTAGTGTGTAATCACTACTGATGGGTGGGTGGAAAGATAAATGGATGGATGGATGGATGGCAACTACCTAGTTTGTGACTCTGGGGGGTTTATAAATAACATTAAAATCAACCCATTCCACCCAATGAAAAATGCAGTTGACATCATCCCATCAATTAAAAAAAAAATCAAACATGGAACACAGAAGGTAATGGACCAAAGATGGCCAAAAGGTCCATGAAAACTAAGAAAGACTATGGCAGAGATAGCTTATCTTTAAAGGTTTCTCAATACGAGTTCAGCTTTAAGATGTTTCTTGGAAGATCTAGAACAGGGGCCTGGCGCAACTCTACAGCAAGGAATTCCATAATGCCTTGGCCATCACCAAAATGGCTCTGTTTCTTGTTAATGTTATTTGGCCTTCTGCACACCATAAGGCCAGAGTTTGGGAGGATAGAGTGGTTTGAATAGCATTTATTTGGAAGAGATGCTCCAGAAAGTAGTGAGTCCCCAAATCAGAGGGCTTTATAGATCTACATTCCAGAGAAGGTTCAGCTGAACAGAAAGTCGTCAAACAGTCTAGCGTCATTTCCTATAGCTTGAATAAGGACATAGGCTTTTAAGGTCAGGGGGTGTGGTATTCAGCATGTGCTCATTATTTTCTTAATGGTCACATACTCAGCTTAACTACCACTGTCTCCATCTTGTACATTTCAGTTGCTTCTTACCCTATTGTTTGCAATCCACTTACCCATACAAGGATGTGTATGTAAATCAGCCACCAAAGGCAATATGGCTTGTGTCCAGGAACAGTAGACCATGTCCACCAAAGCTTATACCAAAGCAAAGCAATCACGCTTATATACCGCCTCATAGTACTTAGTGCACTCTCTGGGTGGTTCACATTAATTAGCATTTCCCCCAACATGTTGGGTACTCATTTTATTAACGGTGGAAGGATGGAAGGCTGAGCCCTGGTCAGGATCAAACTTACAACCTTTTGGTTGCAGGACAGCAGTTTAACCACTGCACCACCAGGGCTATCTAGTGTGTGATGTGACCACTACTGATGGATAATGGTACCCTAAGAATATGCAGAGGACCCAATGGACGTTTGTTGTTTCTGATACAACAGACAAAGGCAGGTATCCTTGTGGAACATGAGAATGCTATTTCTGGAATGTCGGGGGTGTCAGAATTGTTGTGCGGGGACTGAACAAAGATGAATAGCTTGCTGCTCTTTCCTGCACAATTATCAGCACATGACAATAAACAGAAAGAGAGAGAGAGGTTTTAGGTTAATGAACCTTAGCATTGAAATTGCAACCACATAGAAGTATGCAATGCTGTAATAGGAGAATTTCGCCTGGCTTTGATGTTAATTCCTTCCTGTTCCCAAGGGAGAAAAAAATGATTCATTTATTTTTAAATCAGAACTGGTTTGCTGTTGTAGTTTTGTTTTTTTTCAGGCTGCCAACGGGAGGATTCTCTTGCAATCTTTAGTGTTAAAGGAATGCCCCCCCCCCACAGGAAAATAAAATTAAAATAAATAAAAATTAAAAATGTGTAGGAAAACCGGTCTTCCAAATCTTTTTGTGGGTAGAAAAACTGGTTTGATGTGTGAGCGAGATTTTGTTTTTTAGCAGACAGAAAGCAAAGAGGAGAATAATTAAGCTATTTTTTCCTCTGTTCATTCTTACTCATCCTATCTTTTCTTCCATAGTCCATCCACCTTATTTTAGGCCTTCAGCTGCTTTTCATTTAAAGAAAGGCAGCAGGAGAGGCATGAAAATGTTAAGTACTGTAGTTCTTTTTATTCCTTTGTGTATTTTCTACTATTAATACACTTCTTCTTCTTCTTCTTCTTCTTCTTCTTCTTCTTCTTCTTCTTCTTCTTTGTCCTCCTGTAATCTGGTTTGTTATTCCATTCACTACATCACACTAGGTATCCAGTTATGCCCTAGGTCAGGGATCAAGGATTCCCAACCTTTTCAAGCCAGGGGCCGGGTCACACTCTCTCAGTCAACTTTGAGGGCCAGATGGCCATTTTGCCCTGCCTGCACAATAGAGGTGGCCATTTTGTCCCAATGGCTTCAAAGGGGCCTTGGAGGGGTTGGGGGCCACATGATATTGCACCACTGGCTGGATCAGGCCAACAGGCCATAGGTTGGGAACCCCCATGCTCTAGGTTGCCCTTGTTCAAAAGCCAATCGTATCTGACTCTAGAATTCAGTGCTCATCTCTGTTTACAACCAAAATGCCAGGGCTGTCTGCATCTGCAGACATCTCCATGGATATGTGGCAGGCATGACTAGACACCGGAGTGCATGAAACACTATTCACCTTCCCACCAAAGTGGTACCTATTCATCTACTTGCAATTTTTTGCTTTCGAACTGCTAGATTGGCAGGAGCTGGAACAGAGATGGGAGCTCTCTCCATCGTGCAGCACTCATGTCCTGACCTGCTGACCTGCCGACCTTCCAGTTGTCAAGTTCAGTGTCTTTACCACAAAGCCTCCACATCCCTCTAGTCATGTCCTACCAGCAGCAATTTTTAAAAATCCTCTAAATTCTAGTTTTCTGGGTTCAAATCTCCGTCCATTCACCCCAGATTCCACTCTGGACCACAAAGACCATGGTGGATCTTCACTTGCCCCAATCAACCAGCCAGTATTTATACCAGGAATTCTCAATTTGCGGCCTTTGGACCAGGTGCAGACCACGGTGCCATTTCATGTGCCCCACCACCACCACCACCTCCACCACACCAGGAAGTGCCATGTGATGGAGGAAAGGCAACATGACCATCCAGCCCCCAAAGCTGTCTGAGGGAGCATGACCTGACTCCCAGGTTAAAAAAGTTGAAAACGCCTGATTTACATGTATGATCGTTCAACTATGAAGCTGACCCATGAAGATGGGTTCACCACACGCCCCGGGTTTCATGCTACAAATTCTCCTTTCTTGATCTTCTGGTCTTCAAACGTCCACATGAGGTTGTTGGAGAGCACACCTTCTGCTTGGCATTGAGCTGCCAGGCCTGAAGTTTCAAGCGTCACTTTTACTTCTGTTGGAATCAGGCTGGGAGAAATTCTCTTGGAATGCAAACTCAGTTATATAATCTCACCACTTAGCCAGGGAATTGCATTGACTTTCTTTTCTCTCTCTCATCTGGAAAACAAAGAAACTTTTATTCAAAGAGCCCTTCAGCTTGTAACTGTTGCTAAAGAGACCTGGCTCCTTCACTTCTGGCCCTGACTTTCTTGCTAAGGTTTTAACTGTTCATTAGCATTATTATTTGTTTATTTATTAGCCTCAATCTAGCAGCTCCCCTGGGGACTTAGTGTATAAGATGCTGAACTTGGAGACTGGAAGGTCGGGTTTCGACACCCAAGGGCTGCACTTGAGGACATGAAAGGAGCCTCATTTGGACATCCCCTGAATTGAGTTTCTCCAGCAAAAAAATTATTTCAACCCCGAGTAATCTCTGACATGAAATTATTATTATAGCCTAAATCTAGTCCTCATTACAGCAGACCCACTGAATCAATTGCTGAACTGTAAGATATTGCTTGCATGGCCACAGTGGCTTAGGGGTTAAAACACTGAGCTTGGCAACTGGGAGATCGGTAGGCCAGAAGTTCAAGAACCGAATACCACGACAGAGTGAGTGCCCATCATCTGTCCCAGCTCCTGCCAACCTAACAATTTGAAAGCAATAAATTGCAAGTAGATAAGCAGATACCACTTCAGCGGGAAAGGTAACATTATTCCGTGCACTTCGGTGTCTAGTCATGCCTGCCACATGACCATGGAAACATCTGCAGATGCAGACAGCGCTGGCTCTTTGCCTGTAAACAGAGATGAGCATCACCCCTTAGAGTAGGACATGACTGGCTTTTGAGCAAGGGAAACCTTTACTAAGATATTGCTTATATCAAGTCCACTGATATGTATCAAGTCTTCTTCTTCTTCTTCTTCTTCTTCTTCTTCTTCTTCTTCTTCTTCTTCTTCTTCTTCTTCTTCTTCTTCTTCTTCTTCTTCTTCTTCTTCTTCTTCTTCTTCTTCTTCTTCTTCTTCCAGTGCCGTATCTGATTTCAAATACAGTATTGATTATCATCATCTCAATCAGTGATGAAGTTTGTCCTGGGAACAATATAATCAGTGGTCTTCTATTCACAGCATGACACCCATACCCTTGTTCCAGTTTCTTTTGAGTCCTCCTCATCCCCAGGACAGGATTGATGAAGCTGTTGCCCTCCATCAAGATGGATTCAAGTGGTATCTAATCTATTTGAGACCATCACCCTTCCTCATGGACATCACTGCATAAAAGCCATTGTTCCTTGCACACTAAGCAACAGATGAGATTAAGTTCCTATGAATACAATAGACCTAGTCTAAGAGGAACTAACAATAGGATTAAAGTCACAGCATTTATAGTACATCTTTTTCTCAACAATAATGGCATTCAGGGCGGCTAGGAGTTGTAAAACTAAATCAACTAAATACAGCTGAAATCTAAAAGACATTTCAAACACAATTAATAGGATGCCATATGCCATATGCTATTAACTGAAATCCACTTTAAAGTTAGCAAGGAAATGTGTGTGAGAGCAAATGTTTATTCGTTTTTACAATTGCACAAGAATTAATGTACTGGTTTTAGCAGTCTCTCTTCAGCCAAATGCTTACACAACAAATTAGTCAATCAGAAACTGCAATACATTCCCCTTTATGTGTAATACAGAGGTCAGCATATCCAACTGTGGTGCTGTTTGACATCCCAGCTATCTAATTAGACACTGGCCATTAACATAGCTTCTGTGCTACATTTTAATCAATCTCCTCTTTTTAATTTTACACTTCAACATAATTAACTACCCTGAACATTTATTTTGGGTGAAAAAGCAGAGCAGAGGTTGAACAAACAAACCTGGATTCTTCTCAAAGGTGAAGTGTATCAGCTCGCTTGAAAAGACTGGGCAAAATCCACTGGCAGAGCTACGCCTGCATAACTTGACATTGACCAACCATTTGAAGAATATACACCAATGCAGGTATCATTTCTGGGAAGCAGTTCCCTGGGCATTTGTGCAATCATCTGTTCAACTACTTGTGGAATCAGACACATAGTTAATGCCACAGCTGAAACTTTATGCTATGATAAGCGCCATAGGATTCCAGCCACTGAATCTGGCCATACTGCTATAGCATTATGAGCATTTCAAAACATTGGGATCCTGATACAGGAAAAGCTGTTTAAAAAAAAACCAATCTATTACATCCAATTTTCAGCAAGGAAGCCACTATGGGGTCTTCAGCCTCTTAGCCATCCTTCTTCTTCTTCTGGCGTATCCGAATCCGAATATAGGAGAGCCTGATGGCAATCAGCGATGAAGGCTTCCCTAAGAATATAATGCAGTGGCTTTTCATCTGCCTTCCACTTCACAGCATGACACCCATGCCACTGTTCCAGCTCCACGAGTCACCTTCTGGTCCTGAGTCCTATTGGCACACAAAGTCCTCTCCAGCCCCAGGCCAGAACAGATGAATGCTTCCTTTGCTGGAGTGCTCACCATCTCTCGAGGCAGTGGGTTCCACTGTCATACTGCTCTAACCGTTCAGAAGTTTTCCCTGATATTCAGCCTCTATCCGGCTTCCTTTAGTTTGAGTCCCCTATTACACATCCTGCACTCTGGGATGATGGAGAACAGTTCCTTCCCTTCCTCTTTATGATTATCTTTCAGGTATTTGAAGAGCGCTATCATCCCCTCCCCTCTCTGTCTTCTTTTCTCAAGGCCAGTTCCGTCTTTCCTCCTAGGGCTTGGTTTCTGTTGGATATTTGAAAGTCCAGCGGGGGGAAAATCACCACATCCTATTGGTCAGTGGGCTGGGTCAAGCAGGGTACTTAAGTCCCTGCCTCCCCAGCCGTTGTTGTTGTTGTCTTGTTGTTCTCTCAATAAACTGACGTGTTGTTCGGTTCATCTACATTGGCTGCCGCGTCCTCACTCCCACGCCCGGATCTCCGGATCTAGCACTGGCGACGAGGATGGGATACTGAGGATCAAGCCAGAACCGCAAGGACACATCGAGCCATGTGGCACAACGCCATGGCTACATACACGCCCCCGCCACCTTTCCAGCCGAAGGACGAGAAGTGGGAGAGCTACCTGGACCGTTTTGAATTCTCTCTCCTAGCCGCTGAGCTGGGAGAAATTTCGGAAGGAAGGAAGAAGGCGTTCTTCCTCACCTATTGCGGCTCGAAGGTCTACGAAGTAGCCCAAGCCCTGGTGGCTCCGACGCCCATTAGGGAGGTTTCGTGGCAGACCTTACAGTCCGCCCTCAAGGACCACTTCTCGCCGGCTCCCTCGAAATTCGTTTTCCGGATCCATTTCCGAGACCGTTACCAGATGGTCGGGGAGCCCATAAGTGAATTCGTGGCCGCCCTGCGAGCAGCAGCCATCCCGGCCGCATTTGGGCCGAACCTCGAGGAGGCTCTGATCGAACAAGTTATCCGCGGGGTCCTGGACACCAAACTCAGAAAGCGTCTCTTGGCCCGAAGAGAATTGACCCTGGCCACCGTGTTAGATGAGGCGAGAGTCTATGAGGTCTCTACATCGGCCGCATCCTCTCTACACCGGACCCCGTCGGCGCCACGTCCAGCCACCATCCACCACGAGGATACCGTCCCCGAAGAGGAGGACGACGAGGAAGCGGAGGTATGCGCGACCGACGGGGCAAGCCAGGGCAAGAGCGGTCACCATTGTGCCAGCTGCGGTGGGCCACATCAAAGGGCGCATGGTCGTTTTAAAGACGCGATTTGCCACCACTGTGACAAACGGGGGCATATCGCAAGGGCCTGCCGCGCGAGACAAACAGGAAACCATGCTGACCGACACATTCAAAATCTCCCGCCGGGCAAGATGGCCGCCACTCACCGGACGAATCACAGGCGCCAAGCAAACAATGGCGCCAGATTCGAAGACGCTGAAGCACACACCATAACCATCAGCAATGCTAATACAGAGAAGGGGGAGAAGTTCTACGCGACGGTCCGGATCGACGGAAGGGAATGCAGAATGGAAGTCGACTCGGGGGCCGCCGTGTCACTTATATCCTGGAGGTGGATGAAGCAGGTTTTCCCCTCCATCAGAGAGTCCGACCTGAAGACCCAAAGACTCCGAGTGAAGGACTGCCAAGGCAGATTCCTCCCCATCGCAGGCCAGAAATGGGTCCATGTTAAGTACGGGAGAAAAGAGGAGACCCTGCCGCTCACCATCATTCACGGAAACGTCCCGACGCTTCTAGGAACAAACTGGTTCCCGGCCCTGGGACTAACCATCGCGGGGATACACAGCTCCACCATCGAACAGCCAGGGGAGACCTCGTTACGGGATGACCTGATGGCGGAATTCCAGGACGTTTTCGGAGATGAACTGGGAAGGTACGTGGGGTCACCTATTTCTTTCTCCCTGAGTCCGAGTGTTGCCCCAATCCGCCTCAAGGCTCGGAGGGTTCCCCTGGCCCTCAAGCCCAGGGTGGAAAAAGAATTAGACAAGTTGGTAGCCCAGGGAATCCTCGTCCCGGTTGACCACGCCAGGTGGGAGACCCCCATAGTAACCCCCGTTAAGCCAGATGGGTCGGTGCGGATTTGTGCGGACTACAAATGCACCATAAACAAGGCCCTACAGCCAAGTGCCTACCCGGTCCCCGTCATCGACCACTTGCTGCACTCGTTAGGCCCCGGAAAGATTTTTGCCAAATTAGACTTGGCGCAAGCATACCAACAGTTACCGGTGGACGATGCCACAGCCGAGGCACAGACTATAGTTACCCACCGGGGAGCATTCAAGTGCACCCGTTTACAATTTGGGGTCAGCATCGCGCCGGGACTGTTCCAAAGCACCATGGAAAGACTCCTCCACGGCCTCCCGGGGGTGGTACCCTATTTTGATGACGTCCTGATCATCGCGGAGAACCTGGGGCAACTTAAAGACAGGGTCGCAGCCGTCCTTGTGAAATTCAGGGCCGCTGGGTTGAGGGTGAAACAGGACAAGTGTTTACTGGGGGTACCATCTGTGGACTTTTTGGGTTTCCGAATTGACTGCAATGGCATTCACCCAACCGAGGGCAAAGTAAAGGCAATACGGAACGCCCCGGCCCCAAAGAATAAGCAAGAGTTACAAGCCTTCCTGGGTCTTTTGAACTTCTACGCGGCATTCCTCAAGGGCAAAGCCACCACTGCCGAGCCGCTACACAGGCTCTTAGCGGCCAAAACGGGTTGGAAGTGGGGTCCCGAACAAGAGTCGGCGTTTAAGACTGTAAAAAACCTCCTCTCTCAGGACAGTTTCCTGATCCAGTACAACGCCACCCTGCCGCTTGTCCTCGCCTGTGATGCATCCCCCTACGGCGTTGGCGCGGTCCTCGCCCACCGCCAGCCCAACGGACTTGAGGCACCCATCGCCTACTACTCTAGGACAATGTCACCGATGGAGCGGAACTACGGACAAATCGACAAGGAGGCGGCTGTGGCAGGGGTAAGGAAATTCCATGATTACCTCTACGGACGGGATTTTGAACTCATCACCGACCACAAACCCCTGCTAGGACTTTTGGCGGGAGACCGCCCTACGCCGTCTGCGCTGTCCCCCCGCATGCAACGCTGGGCCCTGTTTTTGTCGGGCTATTCCTATACACTGACATATCGCCCTGGAAAACACATGGGCAACGCGGATGCCCTAAGCAGATGTCCCCTTCTGGAACAGGACGGCGCAGAGCGGGGGGAGGCGTCGGTCCTATTGTTGGACGTTCTGGACTCTGCCCCCATTACCTCGGCTGAGGTTGCCAGGGCCACGGCGAAGGACACCGAGCTCCGGATCGTCTCCAGCTGGGTTCAGCGGGGGTGGCCGGTTAAGGGGGAAGGGGAGTTCAAGACCTTTTTCGATAAACGGGATGACTTGTGTTGTGTGGGGGGATGTCTGTTGTGGGGGGACCGGGTGGTTATTCCCAAAAGGTTACGCATGGCAGTCCTGGAAACACTACATACCAGCCATCTGGGGGTGGTCAAGATGAAAGGTTTGGCTAGGAGCTACATGTGGTGGCCCCGAATTGACAGGGATATAGAGGAGTGAGTAAGCAAGTGTGCACCCTGCCAATTGTCCCGACCAAATCCCCCAGCGGCACCCGTCAGGGAGTGGGAGCAACCCTCGGGTCCGTGGCAAAGACTCCACATCGACCTAGCAGGCCCCTTCCATGGGGAAACATTTCTCATTGTTGTGGATGCCTACTCCAAGTGGCTGGAGGTGAGGCTATTGAAGAGCACCACCGCCAAGGCAGTTATCGTGGAGCTCAGGCAGCTGTTCGCCACGCACGGCATTCCGGACACCCTGGTCTCGGACAACGGCCCCCAGTTCACGGCCACAGAGTTTGAGCAGTACCTGGCTTCCCTAGGAACCAGGCATGCACTCACCTCCCCTTTCAGGGCACAAGGGAACGGGCAAGCAGAGAGGTTCGTGCGAAGCACGAAAGAAGCCTTGGGGAGGCTGGGACCCGGGGACTGGCAGGAAAGAATAGACATATTCCTGCTAGCTCAGCACAACCTTCCCTGTGCTGCCACAGGGAAGGCTCCCTCGGAACTCCTGATGGGCAGGAGGCTCCGCTGCCAACTGGACCGCCTGCACCCCCGATACTCCCCAGACAAATTCCGAGAGGGACACACGTGAGGCCGCACCCTCCCTATAGACACCCCCGTCTATGCCAGGAACTTTGCTGCTGGCCCACTATGGGAAGAGGGCAACATAAGCGACATGCTCGGCCCTTACACCTACCGGGTACGCCTCACTGATGATCGAATATGGAAACGCCACATCGACCAGCTCAGGAGGCGGACGAGCCACGACACGCAGGACGACCTCAGTTCCGACGGACAAGTCATCTCCGAACCAGACACATCAGGCCTAGTTGAACCGGTCACTGACCCGGTTCAACCCTACAACACCCCCTCTAGCTCAGACCCGTTGCCGGAGGACTCACCTGAAGAAGCAGGTCCACCCCCGGTCACCGCTGAAGCCACCGCAGCCAACCCGGAGCGGGTTCCTGCTGGGGCAGAACAGAGCGGGAACAACAGGTCCACTCCGCTCGATGCCCCAGCGCCGACTGAACTGCGCAGGTCCAGTAGGGTCCGTACACGTCCCAGTCACCTGGCTGACTATGTATGCAAATAGAGTGTAGTGCATTCTGGGGGGAAGGGGTGTTGGATATTTGAAAGTCCAGCGGCGGGAAAATCACCGCATCCTATTGGTCAGTGGGCTGGGTCAAGCAGGGTACTTAAGTCCCTGCCTCCCCAGCCGTTGTTGTTGTTGTCTTGTTGTTCTCTCAATAAACTGACGTGTTGTTCGGTTCATCTACATTGGCTGCCGCGTCCTCACTCCCACACCCGGATCTCCGGATCTAGCAGTTTCCATTCCTCTGATCATCCTTGTTGCCTTTCTCAGAGCCTGCTCTAATTTGTTTGAATCTTTTTTGAAGTGCAGTGCTCAGTATTGTGTTGGGTGGCCTTAGATTTCACCTTTTTATGGACCCGGGAGGCTCCAGTGAGATGCCCTCAAGATAGGCTCACACAAGTTCAGCTTCCCTGACAGATGGCTCTGCAGAAAGCAGACGGCCCAGCACATCATGAGGCAGACTGTTCCTCTGGAAAAATGCTCTTCACTAACATGAGGTTTCTCCCATTGCTAAGGTGCGCTTTGATTCCCAACCATCTCGCATGCACTGGTTCTAGTCCCACTTCAAGCCAAAAGGAAAACCAACATTCCAATTCCAACCTCTAATACAGGGGTTTATTTAACCCATAGGACCATTTCATGTAGCCCCCTACCCCTCCAAGGACATTCAAGAAACAAAATGGCCACCCCTTTTGAAGCTCTTGGGCACAATGGCCACCCCCATCGTGCAGGCAGTGCAAAATGGCTGTCTGACCATTGAAGCTGACTGAGAACCCCTGCTCTAATATAATGACATGCTGGTAAGTCAATTCTAACTTAAGACAACCCTTTTCCTGTGTAGCTTGCTCATAACTATATAGGTTGGCTGTTCTTAAGCGACACCGTGGGGAATCAAACTCCCAACCTGTGGCTCCGTAGTCAGATATCTAATCTACTGAG
Source organism: Furcifer pardalis (assembly GCA_030440675.1). Classification (NCBI taxonomy): domain Eukaryota; kingdom Metazoa; phylum Chordata; class Lepidosauria; order Squamata; family Chamaeleonidae; genus Furcifer; species Furcifer pardalis. Next base: position 299,658,799 of record CP126890.1, on the reverse strand, counting down.
TTAGGTATCTGAGTTAGTATCTTTTACCCTTAAGCCTACTGGTAGTGCAATGGTTAAACCTCTGTACTACAACCCAAAGGTTATGAGTTTGATCCTGACCAGGATTGAAAGTTGACTCAGCCTTCCATCCTTCTGAGATCAGTAAAAGGAGTACCCACCATGGTGGGGGCAAGGTGGTGATTAACTTCTAAACTGCCCAAAGAGCGCACTAAGTGCTAGGGGGTGGTATATAAGTGTGATTGCTTTGCTTTACTTCTTAAAAGCAAAAAGAAAATGCAAAAAAAATAATCCTTTTTTTATATAAAATGCTCTTGTTAGCAGGTTTTATGTAGCAATTTGCAGTGAAACAAATGTTCAGATCTGTACGGAAGCACGCGTATGGACGGAAATTTGCCGTAATTGTGCTGTTACTTCCTGCATTACTATGACTGGGCGATATCTGCAGTCAGCATCAAACCATAAGTGATTAAAACATTCCACAGTTGAGAGGAAATGAACCCTAATTTAGGTACACTGGCTTCAATAATGTATTCATTCCCTTTTATGTTCTGGGTCTCTTAGCAGAAAATCCCCAAGTTTTAATTTTCTTTCGAAAACTCCTTCATGACAAAATACGGAGTGATTCTCTATTTATGCATGGATTCATGCACATTTGCGAAGGAACGTTAGAACCATTGCAGGGTTTGGGGAAGCTATTTTTCAGACTATGTGAATATCTATGTGAGCATAGATATCTATGTGGTATTTTGGGAATCGTAATCCAAAACAGCCCAAAATAAAATCCCTTCATTTTAACATGAAGACAAAGCCACGTGCTTAGTTGATGGAACAACTGTTGAGAAAGATAATTGTGGTACCAGATAGTAATGAGGGCAACTGGCAACTCGGTTGTTCCTGGTGGCGTTGATGCAGCCAGATGCTAACAAGAATGTGCCCTCTAAACCCTGACAGGTGCAGAAAGGAGAAAGAATGTCCTCACAAATTCCCAAAGGAGTAATTTCCAAAGATCCCGTAGAGCTGTGTTCTTCTTTTAAAAAAATAAGGTTTTTTTTTATCTGCCAAATTCTTATTCTCAACACCAGCTGTCCTGGCCATTGTAGACCAAAATTTCCCCCAAAGAATTCTGATGTTCAGATACCATTTTTGTGTGAGAGCGTTTGATCCCTTCTAATGAAGAAAATGCTTGGCTGAGGTCAACATGGTGACCCCGGCCTGCTGGCTGATTCGATAATTACCCCCCTCTCTCTTAATTCTTTTAAATCTTTTATAATTTTTATGTGATTATTCTTGGTTTTTATTGTTGAATTTATTATTGGATTATTGTGCCGTTTATTTTGCTCTGCAATACTTTGTTAGCTCTGTCGCTCTGCGAGTAGGGCGGCATACAAGTTTGAACAAAAAAATAAATAAATAAATGGATGAATGGATGGATTCCCCCAAGTCATAGAATCTGTTTGGTTGGTTGGTTGTACTGCCAATCTGGGATATTTTCTCTGGGTGGAGTACCGCAGTTAAAACCAGAAATATACACAGAGAAGATAATCCATATGGAGTAGCAAGAGCGAGAAGAGAGTGTTAGAACTGCATCCTTATATCACTTATTATTCTCATTTTTATTTTATTTTTTGGAATAGTAGCTGTGTTAGTATTCTCAGATGCACAACTGGATTTACACACAGTTTACAGAAGGGATTCTCAACCTGTGGCCCATGGGCCAGATTTGGCCCACAGCACCATTTGATGTGGGGGCTCCACTGCCTCCACTACACCAGGAAGTGCTATGTGGTGGAAGGAAGAGCAAAATGGCCATCTGACCTTGAAGCTGTCTGAGGGAGCGTGACCTGGCACCTAGCTTTAAAAGGTTGAGAACTTCTGGCTTACAGGCTCAGATGATAAGAAGTCTCTCTATAAACATAATAAAATTAAAAGCATAATCTTTTTTTCCAGAAAGCCTTTTAAAACAATATACATTTTGGTAAGGTGATAGGGTCTGTGAAACTTGATCTAGTTGAGAAATAGCAATAGCCATTGCACAAATATATCGCCCCATAGTGCTCAGTGCAGTGGTGGGCATCAGCTGTCAGCAGGTTCACACCAGTTTGCCAGAACCGGCAGCAGAAATTCTGGCTGGCCCCTCTGCCCATCCAAGTTTTGAAATAAAGTACTGTAGTCCTAATTCGGGTGCAACACAGGGCTTTCCTCCTGGCCAACCCCACCATACCATGCCCAGTGTGGTAGTAAATTTTTTTGAGCCCACCAGTGGCTCATTGCAACATGCTGGGTACTCGTTTTTACTGATCTCAGAAGGATGGATGGTTGAGTCAGCTTTGATCCCTGTCAGGATTGAATTGACAATGTTTTGGCTGCACAACAGCAGTTTAACAACTGTGCCACCAGCGCTTATCCATGATGTCTTAATCTGGCCTTTCCTAGCCAGATACATAACTGACCAAACGTGCAAATTTCATATTGGATGAAAATCTCTTAGAGTATGCATAAAATGGCAATCCAAATTTTCATTCTTAAATGCCCTGTATTTGAGGTTTCCCTATCTGGTGTGTAAAAAGTTCTATGCTTGGCCAAAGCTGCTCTAGGTTCTTCTTCCAAATGTACTTAGAAGAAAACTGTATTCGTATCTTCAAAAGGACTCAAGTTTATGATTTAAATTTTTTAAGAAGAGTCTACAAAGAGAAGAAAAACAAAACGCAAGACTCAGAGTTGGGCATGACCTTTATGAGGATCAACTGTGAACATGCATTACAGGGTGGGCAATCTATCCTGGTGGCACAGTAATTAAATTGCTGTAAGATAAAGGTCTCCCTTGCTCAAAAGCCAGTTGTGTCTGACTCTAGGGGTTGGCTGTTTACAGCCAAAGAGCCAGAGCTGTCTGTGTCTGCAGATATTTCCATGGTCATGTGGCAGCCATGACTAGACACTGGAGTGCACAGAACACTGTTACCTTTCCCACTGAAGTGGTACCTATTTACCTACTTGCAATTTCTTGCTTTCGAACTGCTGGTTAGCAGGAGCTGGGACAGATGACAGGCGCTCACTCCATCATGCAGCATTTGGGTCTCAAACTGCTTATCTCCTGACCTTGAGGTTCATCCTCAGCATCTTAATCACTAAGCCACCACAGCCTTGGACAAAACATATGGGTTCCTATGGTCTAACTCAGAGAGGCCCAAACTACAATATGTGGGCCAGATATGGCCCCTGACACCAATTCATCCAGCCCACACTGCCTTCACCGCTCCCGGAAGCAGAAGTAAAATGTGTGGGCATGTTTTATTTCCACTTGCAGGAACAACAAGGGCAGTACAGCCTGGATGAATTGAGGGGGGGGGGTTGGATCTAGACCACGGGCTGTAGTTTAAGCATCCCTGGCTTAAGCAGAGAAAATGGCAGCTTAAAATCTATCTCATCCTGTTACAAAACAGATTGCAAGGCACATTTTACTTCCAGTTCAAGAAACCATGTGACTGGCCCACTGAACCGAAAAGTTTGGGCACCCCGGGTCTAACTTACTGAAGTGCCCTAGAAAACTTTCCCATTTTGTGCCTTTACAGTGGAGTATTCTGAATTTTGGATTTTCTTTACTCCCATGAAGCATCACTGCTTTAGCCTTTTCTCACGCAGAACATAACAATGTTCTATTACTTTCTGAAAGCAGAATGCCCCTCTATGCACACTAGGAAGTTGTGGCTAACGGCAGTTTTCTGTCATATGCACACAACACGGTTGAAAGAGGCTTTTGTGCAACTTTTCCCTGTTGAAATTTCTGCAGAATTTCAAACTATTTCCCTCTAACCAATGACTACATCCTCTCTTAAGTGATCTTGATATTGTTAGCAGTAAGGGAAAAAAAGCACCCATTTGTGTAGAATAAACATGCATATTGTGCATGTATATATAAAATACAGCAGTGTGATGACATCCTCCTCCTCAAGATAGTGTAAGGAAGAGGAAGCAATCATTTCCTAAGTTTTTCATGGGAAAAAACCCTGCTGTCCCTGGTTAGGACACATTTCGAGAAATTCAAGAAGTTCTCTTCATAGGCATTTGACGTTTTAGTGAAGTGTTCATCATTCATCGTATTGGCGGCGGCAGCTGCTACTTGTATACAAGTATACATTTTTCCTGGAAATCATTTTCAGGAACAGTGCCACTGGCGTAAATTTTTTAAAGTTGGATCCCAGCTTGCCATGAAGTGACCCACACACTATGATCTCCTGTGGCACATATGAAACGAGGCATGCAGGATTTAACACCGGGACTGCAATGGACTTCTGCAGCCTTGAGGATACAAACAAGGTGTGCTTTCACAGCCAGTCCATCTGGCATGGCCTCTTCCACTTCCATGACTGCTGGGTATCAGAATAGTGAAGTGGTTCCTCCTCTGCTGGATGGAAACAAAGAATTATGAAATATAGGTCAGTTAGAATTAAAGAGAGTTGCTGTAAAATAATGTGGAGATAGTATGTTACTCCGGTGCAGTTCAGTTACTGTGATTCAAAATATACTAAAATATACCAAAGCTTGCCATAAAGCTCTTCCTGGATCTGAGCTGGTGGGACTTGAAGCTCATATGAATTTCTTGCTTTCGAACTGCTAGGTTGGCAGTAGTTTTGTGTGCCATATTACGTTTAATTTTATATTCCTGTATTTGTAAAAAAAGAAAACTTGCAATCTGTTATATGCCACCCAGAGCGGGAAAATATCCCAGAGGGACAGGACAACAATCAAATAATCAATCAGGTTGCCCTTGCTTGAAAGCCAGCCGTATCCAACTCTGTGCTCATCTCCGCTTACAGCCCAAAAGCCAGTGTTGTCAGCGTCTGCAGATGTTTCCGTGGACATGTGGCAGGCATGACTAGATGCCAGAGTGCTCAGAATGCTGTTACCTTCCCACCAAAGTAGTACTTATTCATCTACTTGCAATTTCTTGCTTTCAAACAGCTAGGTTGGCAGGACGTGGGATAGACGATGGGCGTTCACTCTGCTAGGTTGACAGGGGTTGGGACAGACAAGAGGAGCTCACTCTGTAATGTGACACTCAGGTCTCAAACTGCTGACCTGCCGATCATCCAGTCATCAAGTTCAGCGTCTTAACCCCTAAGCCACCACAGTCCCTAATCAATCAATCAATCAATCAATCATTTGCAGAAGTAGATACAGCTTTAATTCAATACAAATGCCCTGGTTTAGTTTGATCTTTTTAATTTGGAAAGCCACCTTGAGTTCCCCCATGGCCTCTAAATAAAATAAATAAAAATAACTTTTTCAGCCCCTCTGCACGACTCCAACCCCGCCCGGATTTATTTATTTATTTATTTATTTATTTTTGGGGGAAGATGTGGGAGCAAGGAGGTGAACAGACCTCGCATTAGGACCCTGAGCTGGCAGAGCTAGAAGGGAGCCTGCATCTTGTGACGTCAACCCGGGGTGGGTAAGTTTGGGGCGTTCCCTGCCTTGGCTTCTGATTGGCTCAGGGGCTTTTCGCAGGCGAGGGGTGTGTGCGTATGTGTGTGTGTGGCCTGGTGGGCGTGTCTCAGCGGGAGAGGCGGGCCTCCGCCGAGCCTCTGCGCCAATCAAATCCGAAGAAGGGAAACGAGCCAGTTCATTCATTCCACTCGGGCGCTAAAGGTTCGAGGCTTCGCTCCGGCGCGTTCCTGCCCGGGCCGGTGGATTTTTTAGGGGAGCGTCGGTGTTAGCTTGTGTGGGATATTTGGTTGTGGGTTCTTTTGCTTCCGCGTATTTAAAAAAAAAAAGGGGGGGAAGAAGAAAATACAAAGCAGAAGATCAAAGGAAAATTAAGCACAAGCGACAAAAGGAGGGGATTTAAAACACGAGAAAGGAAGCTCTATACAGCCACACGTTCGTTTTTATTTCTTCCAATGGCCAAAGGCGAAGGAGCGGAAAGCGCTTCATCGACGGGGCTTTTGCAACAAACGATCCTAAAACAGGAGGAATTGATACGTCCCAAGGTAAATAAATGCATTTTTTAAAAATGTATTGGAGGAGAAGAACAAGCGACAAAGAAAAATTCGGGTACGATTTTGGGGCTTAAAGCAACAGAGGATCGAGGCCAACACGTGTCGCGAAGCGAAGGAATCCAGGCGAAATGAATGGGGTCGGGGTCCTCCGGGTTTTCCCTGGGAAGCGAGGGACGTGGGTTAGTTAAGGCTCTTCTGTGCGGTGGGGCCCGAGCGATCGGATCCTGGCTCCTGTTTCTTCCCCGTCTCCGGATCGCGGGATGGAAGGGACTCAAAAATGGGATTAAGATCCTATCCGGATCAGGGCGGAGGAGGCGAAGGAATGGGGTGGGAAGAATCGTTCCTTTTAAGGCTTATCTCTTGAATTTGGAAGAAGGGGAAAAAAACCCCTCCCGGCGGGACAGACCCTGCTTTGGGCGGATCGGGGCCGCTTAACCAAGGGTAGCCCATGAGAGAGGTGGAAAGGGCGCCTTTCCCGCGTGTAACGTGTGAATCGGGCCCAGAAGGAAGGGCGCCTGGGAGGGAGTTTTGGAGACCTTGCTTTTTTAAACGCCCTTGGTTTTCGAAAGTAACGTCTCCGAGAAGTAACGAGTTGGGGAGGAAGCCACGAGTCAGGACAAAACGTCGGAAGATAGTGGGATCTCCACGACCCGTGTCTCCCTGAGAAGGCCCTTGAGTGGCTCAAGTTCACACGTACACGAGGAAGGGCAAACTTTCCCTTAAAGGAGCCGCGCCCCCTTTTATTTTAATCTGGGCGCGTCTTTTCCTCTCCTGATGCCCCTCCTTGCATTCTTACAAGCTCCGCAGTTACCAGGTCGTGGCCCTCCTTCTCTCCCCATTTCAGATTTAAAAATTTAAAAAAATTGGGATCTAGTCTCCCCAAGAGAGAGTTAACTGCGTAAAGCCCCCAGTTTCTTTCGCCTTTCTCCCCCAATCTCAGTTGTAGGGGAGGACCAAGGTGGGTTATTCTTGATCAGCTCCAAGCCTGGAGCCTTTATGTTCAATGTGTGCAGCAAGGGATGCTTTAAAGGATACCTGCAACTGGGAGGTGAAGCAGCTTCCAGTCCTACAGGTGATGTAGAAATTAATAAAATGGCAACTTTTGCAAATCCCACACACGGGCCCCTTTTTAAAGGAAGTAGCAGAACCAAATTTCTTGAATGGAGCAGGTGCAAAACTGCGAAACGGGGTGAGACCCAAAGAGATCAAATTGCAAAATAAAATAAATAGGTCCCTCCACCCCAAAAGCGCCCTTTTCCAGTTGTTACAAAACCCAACAATGACCAGCTGCATTGTATTTTTCTCCTGAATGTTGGTGTGTGTGTGTTGGGTATGTAGACTCCTTTCCCTACTAATTGGGGGGGGGGGGGCTGTGCAGTGAATTGGCTTTAGGAATAATCCCAAACCCCAAATGATGGTTGGAAGGAGGTGGAGAGCACCCCTTTTTTGTCAAAGGGTTTTTTGCTGCAGCATCCCAGTTGGTTCAAAATTGTGTCCTGCTTTGCAACTAGATAGATAGATAGATAGATTATTCTGAGCTACCCTGAGTGGTACAGTACTTGTATTAAAAGGACAGAGTATAAATACAAATAAACAGAGGAAGTAAAGAGGCTACAAAGTTGCCTCCTGAGCCTGTGTTAGGATTAGCTCAAAGGCCTGAAACTGGCTTAATCAGGCTGAAATCAATCTTTTCCTCCTAAAAATTTGGCCATCTCATGAGTTCAGGAAAGCCTTTGTTGTGTTGAATGGGGAGGGGAGCAAATTCCTCTTGTGTAAAGACTTGTTAGTGGGGCAGATTTCCTGGGGAAAGGCAAGGCTGGGCATCTCATTCATTTACGGCCCCTTTTTCCTTCCCCGGAACACTTCACTCCAGCTGTTCTCCCTACAGACAGGCACAGCTGTGCTTGTTCACCACAGCTCTCCTCCTTTTCACACTCAAGTTTAAGTCCACCCTTCTGCCTGTCATTCTTCTGGGCTTCCTGCCTCTCTGTCGCACCCCCGGGAATGCTTCCCCTTTCTCATGATGAGATATTGTTTGGCCAGGCCGCCATGTGGAGTCGTATGTTAAATTTTTGTCTAGTGACCATAAAGATTGCAAGGCCGGAAGTGCGTGATCTTCCTGCTGCTGCTGCTACCACTGCAGCTGCCCTTTCAGATTTCATCTTCTGCCTGCGGTGGGTTGATGCAGATGAAGACATTAGGCTGTTGCAATGCTAAGAATTCGAGGAAGAAGGCAACTGCAGCAGATGTGTTGTGCAAGGTAGGGCATGGCTACCAAAATCTCCTGTTCAACACAACTAGTTGAACAACATTAAATGAGGCTCTGGCTGAGGAACTCAGCCTCTTCTACATCACTTGGAGGACCCTGAATAGGCTGCAGGTCGGAGTCCCTGAATGCAAGACCAGCTTACTCAAGTGAGGGATGTTGACAGACAACAACATGTGGTGTGAATGTAGAGAGATACAGAATCCAGCTCATTTATGGTCTGCCAATTGCACTGATGTGGACTTAAGTTTGGCCAATGACAAAGCCAAGAAAGTGGCTTCATTTTTATAGTCCAGGGTTTGGTCAGGACACGAAAGAAGTTGAACTAATTGAGCATCTAGGGCCATGATGGTGAACCTTGGCATTCCAGGTGTTCTTGGACTTCAATCCCCAGAAGCCCAAGTCTCCGTGAATGCACACAAATGGGTTTAGTGCCAAAGTGAAGCCACTTTTTTTTTGCCTTTGTCATTGGCCAAACTTAAATCCTCACCTGTACAAGTTTCTGGTGATGTAGGAGAGGCTGTTGGTAGTAATCCAACAAATGAGCCAGATTCTGTATCGCTCTATATCCTGTGTGTTTTTGTTCATCAGCAACACTTGAGCATGTTGGTTTTGCCTTTAGGGACTCCGGCCCTCAGCTTATTTAGGGTCCTCCAAGTGACGTAGGGGAGGTGGAGTTCCTCAGCCATATCCTTCTTTAATGTTGTTCCTTGTCCAGTGAGCTCCTTCCTCCATCTTCTAATTTGGTTTTGCTCTTGTGTACCCTCAGAATATTTATTCGCACTATAATGCCTCTTCCTGGTTCTGAGTCAGTGAACTTGAGGCTCATTGTGTACTACATTTTACATTTTTGAACCACAATCAGACAATGGCAACCTGTTGTGCCAGCTAATCTTTCTCACACTAAGTCAAGAGAAAAGAACTACAGACACAACTAGTAATCATGCGGGGGGGGGGGGGGACATATTCTTCTCTTGCTTGTCCTGTATCTGAAGTTGGATGCTGTTAAATGGACCAACAGTTTTGTGTAACCTGCTTTCTTAGGCTAGACCACTGGTTCAATATCTGCCAACACACACGTACCCATAGAAGAAAACAGCGGTTTAGAAATCAATACAGAATGAACAGTCCCTGGTGGGTATTTTAAAATAAATGGTGTTTTAGCAAAATAATGCACACTCCAGCTATGCTTTCATGTATTCTTCGAGATTTGGATTGATTTCATACCTTGTGAAACTGACACAAATGTAGGACTTTTTTCTAATTAAGCTGCACCATAAGATTTGGAGGAAGTGGCTTACTAGTTAAGATGCTGAACTTGACAATTGGAAGGTCGGCAGGTCAATAGTTCAAGACCCAAGTGCTATACGACAGAGTGAGTTCCTGTCTCTGTCCCAGCTCCTGTCAACCTTGCAGTTCGAAAGCAAGACATTGCAAGTACAGTGGTACCTCACTTAAAGAGCATAATGCGTTCCACGGGATTGCTATTTAAGCAAAACACTTGGAAAAAGTGCCGCTTCTGCCATTGTAAGTGACCGATTGTGACTTCTGGCCCGGGGGGAATTGCAAACTCCAGTTTAGTTGTTAAGCGAGTTTTTGGTTGGTTTTAGTTGTTAAGCAAGGCAACCATCAGAGAAAATTCTGCTCTTTAAGTGAATTAGTCTCTAAGCGAGGCACTCTTTATGTGAGGTTTTCCTGTAGATAAATAGGCACCACTTTGGTGGGAATGGTAACAGTGTTCCATGTACATGATTGCCATGTGTCCACAGAACGGTCTGCAGATGCAGAGCACTGGCTCTTTGGCTATAAACAGAGATGAGCACTGAACCCTAGAGTCAGACATGACTGGCTTTCGAGCAAGGGCGATTTTTACCTAAACTTATCTTGCTCCTTTCTTTAAAATTTTAGGTACTGTATTTTATTTGGTCTCTCTCGATCGCCAATAGGGTTTTTCATATATTTTTTAAATGTGTGACTTTTTAATCTATGAGTTTTGTGTTGTTAGCCGCCCAGAGTAGGAAAATCACCTAGACAGGCAGGGTATAAGTATAATAAATAAATAAATATTTGCTAGATCCTCAGCAAAGAATTACTGTTAGGAAATGATTTAGAAACATTACATGTATAATAACAAGGCTTCTGGTAGTTTTAATGTCCAAGTTTTCATCATCGTACACTCTGTAGTCAGGGGAGAGGTTAGGGAAATAGTCTTCTGTCTGCAGAAGTCATAAAAATTACATACAAAAATTGCCCTGAATTGCGCACAAAGTTCACATTATTTTCTTACTAATGTGGAAATGTTGCTAAATGTAAGCGGTTTATTAAAGACATGGTGGTATACATTACGCAGATCAAGAACAAAGTTCCATACTGGCTATGCAGGAAGGCTTGATTTTGTGTGATAGGAAGGAAGTGTGTTTGAAATGCCCTTGTTTGGCCTCTGTAGTAGACCAACTGTTTCTAACATGAAGTGGTGTGGAAAGGGCAGGGTGCCTCAGATAACAGAATTCTGATAAATGGCTCTTACGTTTTTCCTCTTCATCCCAGGTGACAATGAAAAAATAAAAAGGCTGCTAGCCTTCCAGTTGGTTACTAGGAAGGGTGTGTATTAATATTGTCAGCTGCCTTCCTTTGATATTGAGCATTGACACACACATAGCAAACAATCCACCCGCCTTAGGCAAGCTACTATTGTCTGTATCTAACATCATCTGTTGCTTGTTTGAAACAAACCATTTGCAAACAGTGAGTCAAATGAGCCATTTGCTAGGAAGCAGCCGAGCCCATAAACTTGTACAACCCAGCTTGTGTCTTGGCTGGAGACAAGGCTGATGTGGCTAGAATTTCTTGAAGACAGTCCAAGACTCTGCCCTTATTAAGGCAAGGCAAGGGAGGGTTAGAGCGAAAACTGCTTCGTTAAACCATGCTTTGCCGTGCGGGTCTCAGAGAAAGAGGAGGGTTGACAATGCCTTCCTAGCAGCTGTTTACTCAAGAAAATATCTGTTTCTTATTTTATGTCCTATAATGATGATAATGCAGCTCCTCCGGTGGCTTAGTGGTTACGATGCTGAGCTGGAGACTGGAAGGTCAGGTTTCGATACCCAAGAGCTGCACTTGGGGACAAGAAAGGAGTCTCATTCAGGCATCTCCTAACAATCCTTTCAACCCAGAGTAATATCTGGATGAATTAATAATAATAATAATAACAATAACAACAACAGCAACAGTAACAGTAATAACAATAATAATGTGGTGGTCGTGTTTGCTGACAATTCTGAATTATGGTGATCCTTTCCAGGATTTTCTAGGTAAGGAATACAGTACACAGAAATTGTTGACCATTCCTTTCCTCTGTGGGGTTTCCAATGTGCAACTGAAGTCCCAAAACCAAAGGTTTGGACACACTCCTCTAGGGGGAGCCCTGGGATGGTGTAGCTTGCCCAAGGTAACACAGCCTGAGCCTTCTCCTCGGAGGCACAGTGTGGAATCGAACTCCCAGCCTCTGGCTCTGTAGCCAGATACTTAAACTGCTGAGTGATCCAGCTAGCTCATAATAATAATCTTAAAACTGCAGAACAAAAAAGGGACCCAGTAGATCATCATGTCCTGTCCCTAACAAGAAGGGAATCAAACTCCAAATATTTGTTGCTAATTAAACCACCAAGCTGTGCAACCAAGACCCAATTACATCTTAATACCAGTGTGTTGGATACGATACTATTGGTCTCCTAACTATCATATAACAGGGATCAAGGTTATCAAAATATCTTCCTTTTTCTGTCAGGGCTGTGGTGACTTAGTGGTTAAGACTCTGAGCTTGGTGACCAGAAGGTCAGCTGTTCAGGACCCAAGTGCTGCATGAGAGTGAGTGCCCGTCGTCTCAACCCAAGCCCAACCTAGCAGTTTGAAAGCAAAAACTTGCAAGTAGATAAATAGGTACAACTTTGGCGGGAAAGATCGCAACATTCCGTGTGCTCCAGTGTCTAGTCATGCCTGCCACGTGACCATGGAAACGTTGTAGATGCAAACAAGCTCTGGCTCTTTAGTTGTAAACAGAGATGAGCACCGACACCTAGAGTTGGACACGACTAGCTTTCAAACAATGGAGGCCTTTTCCATCAGTGGATGGATGAGGAAGAGGGGTTTCCTCTCATCCTCCTTTTAGATACTTTATCAGCACCTTAAGTTCCATTAATATGTTTTTATCTTCCCTGCTGCCCCATTCCACTTTTTTCCAGAGAGAAAGCAAAGGAAAACTATCAATATGCAACAAAGTATGTTATGCCATTGGTGGCGCTCCTTATCAGATCACCGGCTGCGCCCTGGGGTTCTTCCTGCAGATCTACCTGTTGGATGTGGTGCAGGTAAGTCTGGACTGGTAGGATTTGCTTTGAGAAGAAACAAGGAGTGGTGGGAAACAGCTGGTTGTTTAATTTCTCTGTCACGTCCCCACCCCTAACCCCCAAAAGAGTGCTCACAGTGGCTAATGCAAAGGAAAGAGCAGATTAAAAGAGAAAATTGTGATTAAGAGGTATTTTAAAGAGAAATAAATTTGGTGGCTTAGTGGTCAAGACACTGGACCTAATAACTGGAAGGTCGCCAAGTTAACGGCTTGAGACCCAAGTACTGCAAGATGGAGTGTGCTCCTATCATTTGTCCAAGCTTCTGGCAACCTAGCAGTTTGAAAGAAAGAAATTGCAAATAGATAAATAGGTACTGGTTTGGTGGGAAAGGTAACAGCATTCAGTGTGCTCAAACATCTAGTCATGCCTGCCACATGACCATGGAGACGTCTGCAGATGCAGACAGCGGGCTCTTTGGCTGTAAACAAATGAGCACCATACCCTAGAGTTGGATACAACTGAGCAAAGGTGACCTTTACCTAAAGCCGGCCCTGGAGTATGATTGTCAATGCAAAGTTTATGAATGCTCAAAATCCACATGGTCAGCTTGAAATATTGAGTTTTGCACACAGTAGCAATGCCACTGTCATCTCACAGCAATGGGGTGATGCGCCTTTGAAGCCATGAGTCAGTTGAGCTGTACAATCTCTCTTCCTTCTCCACTAGCTGGACCCTTTTTACGCCTCCATCATCCTTTTCGTGGGCCGAGCATGGGATGCCATTACAGATCCACTGGTGGGGTTCTTCATCAGCAAAACCACGTGGATTTGCTTCGGCCGTCTGATGCCTTGGTGAGTTTCCCTTCTTGAAATCCGCACAAGTAAAAATTACATGTCCAGTATATTATCATGAGAAGAGTCTGGATGGAGTGATGGCTTTCTGTTTGGCATTTGAGCGCCTGCTGCGTTGTGTTGGAAGTAGCATTTTCACTTTTCCGTGGGAATTGAATGGAATATATTCATTGTGGTTTTCGAGGGTTGCTCTTGAAAGCACAGTTAAAGGTGAAGCTAATGTTGTTTCACTGCTTGGTGTGCCTATGCATTTTCATGAATCAAGCCAGTTCCCATCAGCGTATCTCCATCCGGAAATACATGGCTTGGTCCCTCCAGAGAACCACAGAATGTGGCAAATGACTTTTGATGTTCGATTCTCCATATTGCATTAATCTTTGAGCAAGAGAGGTTGCAAGGGGCATTAAAAAAGGGAAGATCACTTGTCACTTTTGGTCCACATCTGGCTCGTTCTTGGTGTAGGACCCTCGGCCTATTCAGGGTCCTCCAAGTGACGTAGGAGAGATCCAGTTCCTTAGCCATATCCTCCTTCAAAGTTATTCTTTGTCCATATCTAGAAGGGAGCCAACGGTGCCTGAACATGTCCTGTCCTCTGCAGCTGACTTCGGAAATGGCCTTTGCAGCATCACCAACTGGACCTGAGTCTTGACTGCCGTTATCCTAAATGCCCAAGATTGCATCTAAAGGAGAACTGTTGGCTGTGGTTAAAATACAGAGGAGGGTTAGGCAGAGAGGAACTATCCAAATGGAAATTACAGACAACCATTTCTTTTTTGGCTTGATTATACCTTCCACGAATAATCTAAACCAGGGGTGCCAAACTACGGCCCAGGGGCCGGATCCAGCTCCCAACACCCAATTCATCCGGCCCACGAAGCCCTCATTGCTCCCAGAAGTGGAAGTAAAATGTGCCTGTATGGGTGCATTTTACTTCCACTTCCTGGAGTGATGAGGGGAGCATGGGCCGGATGAATTGGCATCAGGGGCTGGATCCGGCCCAGAGGCTGTAGTGACTAGCCCCCTGAACCACATGAGTGGCCCACACCCCAAAAAGTTTGGGCACCGCTGATCTAAAAGGACCAGAACGAGACAACTTGGTCTTGTCTTGGCTTCTGCTGGCTAAAACCCTGGCCTCATTGAACAGTCTCCAAATGGGCACCCTCTACCTCCCAGAACAAACACAAGCAGACTTCTTGGCTTCTTGCTTTGTTGGGGGCCACAAAATTAGGAAAACGGCTGAACCTGTGCCTAGATTCCACTGAATGGGGCCAGATGGGTTCAGTCCAGCCAAGGCTGGCAGAAGCCAACTGCCTTTCTTTGGTGACTAGCGTAGATAAATGGAACAAGTATCATAATGTCCTGCAATGTGGTCTATCCCAATATAGCGTGGTGGTAGCCATGTCTTCTTTTAGAGCAGGGGTTCTCAACCTACGACCTGTGGGCCAGACCTGGCACATGGCACCATTTCACGTGGCCTGTGTCATCATCACCAAAAGCAGAAGTGGGCACTTTTATGACAGCCATGGACATGTTTTATGGCAGTGTTTATGGCCAGGGGGGGGGACCACCAGTCAAGCCCACTCAGCTGTCTGAGGAGGCATGGTCCGGCCCATGGCTTTAAAAGGTTGAGAACCCCTGACTTAGGGCTTTCCATTCTCTTGTTCTTTTCTGTCTCCACACCCAACAGTGACCCAAGAGTGTGCTAGATTCTTCTTGTGTTGACTTTCTGTTCTCCTTTATCCCCCCCCCCCCCACACACACACACACACCTTAATTTCACTGACTTTCTACTGCCTTGGGTTTCTTTCCCAACTTTTTTGTTTTCAAAAGGTGGGTCCACTTTATGACTCACTCTTGGGGAATGAGCTTGCTATGAGTACATGACAGGGTGGGCATGCTCTCCTGGTGGTGCAGTGGTCACGCTACTCTACGGCAGCCAGAACTGCTGACATTGTGAGTTTCATCCTGACAGGGGCTGATTTAGCTTTCCATCTTTCCAAGAGGAGCTGTGGTGGCTCAGTGGTTAAGAAGCTCACCTTGTTAGCTGGAAGGCTGAGAAGTTGGCAGTTCAAGACCCGGGTACTGCATAATGGATTGAGTGCCCGTCTCTGTCTCAGCTCTTGGGGACATGAAAGGAGCCCTCGTTTGGGCATTTCCTGAGCGGAGTTTCTCCCGCAAAAAAACCAGAATAATTTCTGACACAAAGTTATTATCTTCCCAAGGTTGGTAAAATGATTACCCAACATGTGATGTGTAAAATCAGGGAGACATCCAAGAGGTCATAACCCTCAACGGTGCCCCCAATTAGACACTGATTAAAGGGAGGGGTGTTGTGCCGAGGTCAATGAAGGCCAATGAAAGAGTGTGATCATTTGTGTCCCGATCAAACCCTGGACTGCCAAAATGAAGCCACTTTCTTGTCTTTGTTGTTGGCTAAACTTAAGTCCTCATTGGTGCATGTTTCTGACTGTCATTGGCAGACAGTAAAAGAGCCAGATTCTGTATCTCTTCACATTCACATAGCATGTCATTGACTGCCAGCAGCCCCCACTTGAGTATGTTGGTCTTACAATTAGGCACTCTGCAGTTGTAAGTGCAAAATTACTATTACTCAATAGACTGTAAAACAGGTGTAACTGCTTCCAAATGGTCCCCAGCACCTCTTGTATTACCATTCCGCCTCCATCCTAGTTGACGCATCAGTCATCCTGATTTCATCTTCCTTAGCCTTTGGGAAAACCGGTTGTTGGGTCGGCTCACGGCAACAAAGGATGGCTATTCTCACTGTGGTGTTGAGTGCCTTTAAGCCATGCTCATGATGAAATTGACTCGTCTTATCAATGTTCACCTTTTAACTTACTGCATTCCCGAAGCACAGCACATGATACAGCAGAGCTAGGGGTTGTGGGGTCAAAGCCCCAGGGTTTTCTGAATAGCAGAATTGGGGACATCATCTGTCACCCCTTTCTGAGGTTATCTACTGGCCTCAATTATCTGGGAGAGAAACAGATACCAAAAATAGATGTCCCTACATACAGTATAGGGACTGCAGTGGCTCAAGTGGTTAAGATGCTGAACTCGACAACTGGAAGGTTGGAGTTCAATTCCCAAGTATTGCACAACAGAGTGAGCTCCTGTCTCTGCCCCAGCTCCTGCCAGCCTAGCAGTTTGAAAGCAAGAAATTGCAAGTAGATAAATAGGTGCCACTTTGGTGGGAAGGTAAACAGCGTTCTGTGTACTCCAGTGCTGAGGCATGCCTTCTATGTGTCCATGAAAATGTTTGCTTATGCAGACAACACTGGCTTCTTGGCTATAGAGATGAGCACTGAACCCTAGAGTTGGATATGACTGGCTTTCGAGCAAGGGTGACCTTAAATACAGTGCATGGTTGAGGTCTCTCCCTATTGTAGTGATAAACCATTTCAGTGTGTATTTGACTTGCTCAGGTGATTAAGAGCCATTAACCTTACAGAAGACCTGCCCCTCATTTCTTTATATGGACTGATCCAGATGCCTACATTCTTGGACTCTCTTTCCTGGGTGGGCTGGATGTTGGGCCTGTTTCAATGAACATCCGTGCCTCTAAATTTTGTGGCAAAATACTAGGCACAGCTGGGGTCAACGTGCATGACGTGAAGATGTTTGGAAGAGTGATCAAGGGGTTTGTGTAAGTCATTACACAGTAGGCTTGTCGAAACCTACTGGATAGCCAGTGGCAGAGTCTCCAAGGTATAGGAGATGTAGAATAGCAGCTTTGGCTTTCAGCAGTGAAGTTTAAGGCTTGTGGAACAAATGGCTCATGAAGTCATGTCCTGACAAAACTAAGTCAGCTTGGCTCTTTCTAAAATTGCCCCCTTCTCTGGGCAAGTCCACCCTATTTCTGGCAGAATCGGAGTGTAACGCTCCGCCTTTGCAATGTGTACCTGCAAATATTTATTCAGAAGCAACTCACCCTATGTTAAGCAGAGCTTACTCTCAGGTATAAATCAGAAGAAGTTGCTCTTTTTCGTGCTTCTTCTTTCATGTCCTGGTGAAAGCCTGGACGGCCGAAATGAAGCCACTTCCCTGGCTTTGCCATTGGCTAAACTTTAAGTCCTCATCGGTGCAGTAAATCAGCCGGACTCTGTATCTCGCCACATTCACAGCACATGTTGTCCGCCAGCAGTCCCCACTTGACCATGTTGATCTTGGATTTAGGGACTCCAACCCTCAGCCTATTCAGGGTCCTCTAAGTGATGTAGGGGAGGTTGAGATCTTCAGCCATATCCTCCTTTAATGTTGTTCCTTGTCCAGTGAGCGCCTTCCTCCACCATCTAATTTGTTTTTGCTCTTGCGTACCTTCAAGAATGTTTGTTCTTGCCATAAAGCTCTTCCTGGATTTCAGCCAGCAGACTTGAGGCTGATATACGTTCAGAGGATGTTGAGGGTCCTTCTCTTGCTTAGTTCTCTCGGTGTCCACTGCTACGTCTCTCCTCATCTTAGGTGGAACGATACCAATAAGATGATATATTTTCTCAACTGGTGTAAACTCTTTCGTACTAACAACCCCAGAATCCACTGGCTGGGTTCTGACCTCTGCTCTTAGGGACCGCATACATGGTTTTTGGAATCTGATCTGTAAAACCATGTACAGTGTCCATATTTTTACCCTTGCTCTCTTGGACAAAGTGATGTTCAAAATGGGCTCTGAGGAATTTGGAAGTTCCTGAGAGAGAAAATACATAATAGCACTTGTGGATTCCTGAAAGATCAGATTTCTCACAGCGATTAGTCTTTCCTCCTTCAGTGTGGAGTCACAGGGGAAGCAATTTATGTATTTTAAGTAGGGCAAGGAGAGAAACTTAACTTGGTTTGCCTCCATGTGCAAAACATAACAGATTTCACACTTTTTGAATCTGAAACTCGTTTCTTCTTTGAAATTGGCCCTTCTCTGAGTTTTGCAAGCAAAAATGCCCTTTCTAGGGTAGAGTGTTGAAAAAAAATATTATATGAAAATTGTTTGCAGAAATCTCTTTGCCAGAATGGCCAGTGAAAAGGCATGGATCGTGACAAACAGACACACACACACATGCAAAATATCTGTGCTCTTTAAAAAGAATCCCAGAGCTTTGGATAAAATTGATTTAATACTTGAAAATGAACAGCAGAGAAGAAAATAAGTTCATATTCTTGTGCCATATCTGATTCCGAATATTGGCGATCATCATGGTGATCAGCCATGAAGATTGCCTTGCGAATATAATGCCGTGGTCTTTCATCTGCCTTCTGCATCGCAGTGTGATACCTTTACCACTGATCCAATTCCACGTGTCACTTTCTGGTCCTGGGCCCTTTTGGTACGTAAAGTCCTCCTCAGCCCCAGGCCACAATTGATGAAGCTGCTGCCTTCCATCAAGATGGATTCAAGTGGGATTTAATCCACTTGGGGACCATCACCCTTCCCTGTGGACTTTGTCAATGCCACTAGTCCTCAGGGTTGTCAGGTTATTTAACCGCCATTTGATGCTCAATGTTGAGTTGCTGTCTGTAGGGTCTGGTCTATTACCATAGCAGGATAACCTGACCAGACAAATTAGCCTCGATTTTTAGGAGGTGTACTCAATTCACACAAAATAACTGCACAACCTTGGGCTATAGTCTCCATTTGACCGTAGAGTGGATGACCGGATAGGCTCCCCTGAATCTTAATTGCAGTATGCAAGGTTCTAATAGAAAATTATTTTGTGGATGAGTCCATACTAAAAGCATCTCTGGATGGCAGATACTGTATTTTTATGAATATTGTCTTATTAGAGGAGGACATTTTCCATGCTACAATATAGCAACCTTCTTTTTTGTTTCCTCTTTTACTCCATCGGGTGTCAAGGGAGATGCAAGGTTCTTGTTCAGGCACTTCTAGCAGCTTCCACCAGTGTTATTTAGTGTTCTTGTAATGTTTCTTTGATGTTATCTCTCCACCTTCCTCTGGGTCTGCCTCATGGTCTTTGCCCTTCTCCTCTTTGCACATAATCCTTTCATGGTATGGACTTCCAAGACATTCTCTCTAAATGGGCAAAAGCACTTTCTTTGTTGTCTCTATATGTAAAGACTGATTCTATTCCAATTCTTTCCCTTATAATCTCATTCCTGATTTTATCCCTTCTCCCACTCCAGCAGCCTTCCTTAGACTTCTCATTTCCATGGTGTCCAACTTTTGTTTATGTTTTGTCATGTTTGTGTTTCAGACTGGTAGCATACGGTGGGGATGAATATGCTTTGTATGAAGTGTTTCTTTGTGTTGGTTGCTACTGCCTCGTGTTGTGTGAGCGGAGCTAAAATACGGCAACCAGTCTGGATTTTCAGAATCTATACTTCAGTGTTTGAATTGATACATGAGCAATGAGGTCCATTCATTTCATTCACATTGTAGGGTTTTTAAAGCGCACTACATTTAGAAGTGGTTTACCGCTTCCTCCCTCAAGATTCAATAGTGCTGGGAAAAATAGAAAGCAGTGAGGAAAAGAAGATGACTGCACTCATGATGCCGTCGACTGCAACTCGCATCCAAGAATGCATTTTTTTTCCTGAAGCAGGAAAAATGTCACTGGTGTGAATTGTTTAAGGTGGATCCCAGCTAGGCATGAAATGACCCACACATTATGATGACATGCAGAATTTAACACCGGGACTGCAATGGGCTGCCACAGTTTTGAGGAAATTATCAAGGTGCACCTTCACAGGCAGTCCATCTGGCATGGCCTCTTCCGCCTCCATGACAGTTGGGAATCAGAGTTCCTCCTCCACTCAGTTTGCTGTTGCACCCAAATATGATGGTTTCCAGTAGCATTTCCTCCACTGAGGGGACCATCACCCCACCTAAAGGGCCTCATCTGCCCATAGCCTTTGGCCCATTTAGGGAATCAAATTCGTTAACCTTCGTCTGTCACTTGGCATTGAGTCACTGGCTGTACAGTCTACTTCATTACCGTAGTGGGATGTTGGCAGTGGTGGGCTCAAAAAAATTACTACCACACTGTGGGCATGGTATGGTGGGGTTGGCCAGGGGGAAAGCCCTGTGTTGCACCCAAATTAGGACTACTCTATTTCAAAACTTGGATGGGCAGACGGGCCAGCCAGAATTTTTGCTAATGGTTCTGGCAAACTGGTGCGAACCTGCTGATGCCCACCACTAAACGTAGGGCCAGACAAGCACTCATGGTGCATTGGCTCAATAAAGGAAAGCCAGTGCTTTTAGCTTGCAAAAAGATGAGCAGGGCTGATAATGGCAGCAGCTTTTGCAGACTGTTAATTTGCACAAGTTCAAAGCGACGCAACTGGCAAGTAGAGAGAGTTCGATTCTGATCAGGAGCTGGAGTTGAAAATGCACTTCTGAGAGTGCATCACTTGGAATAGCGACTTCCCTCCCTCCTGGCCAAGGAAACAGTTAAAGCCGGCAAAGTGGTGCGGAGAGAGGAGGTCCCAGCAAAACACACCATCAGGGCTCAGCCAATGGAGAAACCAGGGCGTGTGCATGCCAGGCCGGCTGTCTAGCCTGTTTAAAATATCTGTCGGATCACTGAAGGTTACTAGAAGTCAAGCTGGTGGGAGAATCAGTCCCTGACGGCATTCTGACAGGGCTGGAGACCAGGCATGGTTGAAAATTAGATGCCTACGTCCTCAGTAGACCGCAGAGAACAGTGAAGATATTGGCATCAGATCTTCAACCATCCCTGGTCACCAGCTCTGCCCGAACATTGGAAGGTCTTCTTGAATGGGGATTCCCTCTAAGTCCCAAACTAAAATGTTTTTAGCCAAATTAATCAAATACTGTCCATAAGTTTAGAAATATCTCCCAGAATAGCATTACTAATGGACCTAGGGAACATTAACATCCCAAAAAATAAGAAGGAAATTATCATAACAATGATGACAGCTATGATACTACTTATTGTTTTAAAACAGTAGAGCTGGATGACTTGCATGGGGAGCTATGGAATACTGCAATAAATGACAGGTTAACTTGTGAACTAAAGTTTAAGAAAGGGTTAACAAAAAGAAATGACTTTAAAGAGATTTGGGGAGAATTTATAGAATGTGTATTAATTAAAACAAAACCAAGACAGGAATACACAAATTGAAGTGTTTTTGTATTGCGACGGTTTGATATTTTGTAATTGTAATTGCGATATTTGATTTTTTGAAATGTTTCTGAAATGCTTTTGATATTATGTAATTGTAATTGTTTTTGATACCATGTAATTGTGATATTTTGTTTCTTTGTTAGCTGCCCAGACTCGCTCTACAAGTTGAACAATTAATTTTAAATTAAATTAAATTAAAATTCTGGGAAGTGGACATAAATATATAGAACAGGAGTTCTCAACCTTTTAAAGCCGGGTGCCGGGTCACATTCCCTCAGACAGCTTCAGGGGCCAGATGGCCATTTTGCCCTTCTTCCACCACATGGCACTTCCGGGTGTGGTAGAGGCGGTGGGGCCCCCACATTAAATGGTGCCACGGGCCACCTCCGGGATCAGAATCCCTGATATAGAACATTGTTGATAGAAGTGAAACAATTATAAATTGGAAGTACAAGTCTCATAGGTGCTGAGGAGAACAAAGAGGATTGCTTTATTGATGTAAAATTGTATAAATTGTTGTACTGTATGTGGTAATGATGTTTTTGTGTGATTTAATGATGTCAAGTTACAATAAAAATGTAAAAGTGAAAATAAAAAATAAGACACCATACTCCGATAGAACAAGTGTCTGTAGAACACCAGAAATAGAAAATAGTGCACATGTTCTGTTTAGTTGTCAATTATATGCCGTGATAAGAGTCCAGTATTTACAGACATTGGACTCTGTCTCAGTTCCTGCCAACCTAGCAGTTCAAAAGCAAAAAAAAAAAAAATGCAAGTAGATAAATCGGTACCACTTCAGTGAGAAGGTAAACATCGTTACATGCAGTCTGGTGTCTAGGCATGCCTGGCACATGTCCATGGAAACGTCTGCAGACGCAGGCAGCGCTGGCTGAGCACTGAACCCTAGAGTGAGATACACCTGGCTTTCGAGCAAGGGCAACCTTTACCTATTTGCAGACATTACTAGACAGGATGAAATACCTGGGACCCTAATAAAAGATTAACGTCCTTCTTTCAGGGCAGAAATAAATATGTAAATATTAGAACTGCCAAGAACAGGAGTTCTCAAACTTTATAAGCCGGGAGCCATTGGGTCACACTCCCTCAGACAACTTCAGGGCCCAGATGGCCATTTTGCCCTTCCTCCACCACATGGCACTTCCTGGTATGGTGGAGGCAGCGGGAAGCCACATGAAATGGTGCCGTGGTTCACATCCGGCCCACTGGTTGAGAATCCCTGGTCAAGATTATAGTCAGGGCCATTTAAAAGAGATGACCTTCTATTGATCAGATAGGGGTTGCATGCAAAGGTGATGTATTTTATATCTCGTTTTAGTTTGACTGTCGTTCTACTTTTAATCCGTTTTATTTCTGGTTTTGTAATCATATTTTATTTAATGTACTTTTTCACATTTTAACCTCCTTCTTCCATGTCTTGGCCAAACGTGAAACTGCCAAAACGAAGGCACCTGACCTAGTGTGAGAAAGATTAGCCAGCAACACAAAGTTGCCATTACCAGGGGACGCCTGATTGCAGTTCAAAAATGCCACAATCTGTGAGGCGGCTCTTTCTGTTGTGTTGTTCAGTCGCACAATCGAATCCAACCCTTTGTGACCCCATGGACCACTGCACACTGGGATCCTTTGTCATCTGCCATCCTCTAGCCCACTGCGTCAATGATGCCATCTAGCCCCCTTCTCCTTTTGCCTTTGATCTTTCCCAGCATCAAGGCCTTCTCAAGTGAGTCCTCTCTTATTTGGTGGCCAAAATACTTGTGCTTCAGCTTCCGTATCTGTCCTTCCAATGAATAGTCAGGGTTGGTTTCCTTCAGGATTGACTGATTTGATCGCCTTTCAGTCCTGGGGACTCTCAATCGTCTTTCTGTGTGCCCAGATGACTAATCAGCTGGTAAAGGATTCTGGATACTTAAGTCATAGGGAGAAATCCCCACATTGGTCTTCTGATCATACCTAACTTGTGAAACACTATCCCCCCCCCCCGAGAGTGCACTAAACGTATGTGATTGCTTTGTTTTTTTGCTTTACAAAGCATTTGTGCAGACAAAGAAGAAGGTGCCCATTGGAAAGGTTTGAGAAAGGCCTCAAGTAACCCTAAAAACTAGAAGTGTCTCTAAGGAAAAGCGGGTGGGCTCCATGTGGGAGGAGCATGTGTGATTTCCCCAGGCATCTTTGCTCGCCACGTCATGGGAAATGACTAGTCGAGAGAGAAATGCGCACGTGTGTCTTATTAAAACAATGCCATGCGTTTCCCTGCCCTATCCTGTCTCCGCCTTGTCTCATGTGTCCGGTTCTTTCTCCTCCGCATTGGGAGACAAATTTAACTCAGCCACGTGGCTGTAGTCCAGAAAGGGAAATGAACTCTTGCCTCTTTCTTCTGTTGGAAGCGTTTCTGAAATCCTTACTGTCTCTTCCCCCCCCCCCCCTTTAGCTTGTATTTTTGGCCTCGTGACATCTACAGCCTTGGCTTACTATGAGTTTACACTTCCTCATTCGCAGAAACAGTGTGGCAGGAATATAGGTTGAATGCGGTCCTTGCTCCAAAGAGATTAAGATCTTCAAGATATGATCTTCTCTGAGTATATAGTCCAGGGCTGCCCAAACTACAGCCCACATGATGGACCTGGCCCACATGGCAATTCATCTGGCCTACGCTGCCCTCATCACTCCTGAAAGTGGAAGTAAAACATGCCCGTATGGGTGCATTTTACTCCCACTTGCAGGAGTGACAAGGGCAGCGTGGGCCGGATGAATTGGCATCAGGGCCTGGATCAGGTCCGTGGGCCATAGTTTGGGCACCCCTGGTTTAAGCAGAGAAACTGGCACTTTAAAATCTATCTCATCCAGTTGCAAAACAGATTGCAAGGCACGTTTTACTTCCACTTCCGATGGGAGGAACCACGTGACTGGCCCGCTGAACCACATGACCGGCCCATGGCCCAAAAAGTTTGGGCACTCTAGATATAGTCTCTATGCTTGTGGTCAACACTCCTTGGGAGCTTCTTAATAATCCAGTGACAAATGCAACAGGTTTTAGGATTGCAACTAGGATTAAGATGGTTGCAATAGAAGCAAAAGTCTAACGAATACCGTATATTATGTCATGATCTTTTTTTTCTCCTCTTGCTAATGAGCTTGCGAAGCAGTACTATTTATATTTTTAACAATGCTATAGGTAAAGGTAAAGGTTGCCTTTGCTCAAAAGCCAGTCATATCCAACTCTTTACAGCCAAACAGCCAGCGCTATCTGTGTCTGCAGATGTTTCCATGGACATGTGGCAGGCATGATTAGACACCGGAGTGCACGGAATGCTGTTTACCTTCCCACCAAAGTGGTACCTATTTATCTACTGTACTTGCAATTTCTTGCTTTCGAATTGCTAGGTTGGCAGGAGGTGGATCAGAGAGCGCGCTCCATCATGCAGCAGTCGGGTCTCGAACTGCAGGAAAATCACAGAGGGTCACAAGAACTCTACTGTGGGGAAAGGCAGATGGCTTTTTTTGGGGGGGGCAAGCCTGTGTCCCTCTTGGGCAAATAATACCTAGAAAAACACCTGCGGGGAGGGGGAACTGACCTCCATTTTGTCCCAGTTGGATTGGGGGAGCTTTCAGGCTCTGGAATTTGAAGTGGTGGAATTGGGTGCGTGCAACATATTCCAACAACTACAGCCACCCAGACACCAATAATAAATAGTAACCATGTGAGGTGTGTACGTAAAGTGGTTTCTGCCAGGAAGGGCAGAATTTGTGTGCAAAGGTTCCGTGAAAGTTGGGCTCATCCGTAGGCTGCTTTCTTCACCCTGGATCTCATTCCCAATGTGTGCATGAATTGTGGGGCTGGAAATAGTGTTATTTTCCCCCAGAGCCTGAAACTTATGTCTTTTGTCTTGTTTCTGTTCCAACAGGATTATATTTTCCACTCCCCTGGCAGTGACATCCTATTTCCTCATCTGGTATGTGCCCAACATCTCCCAAGGGCACATGATGTGGTATCTTTTCTTCTACTGTGTTTTTCAAACCCTCGTGACGGTAAGTCTGTGTCCTTTTCTAGAAACCTGCCTGCCTTTTTCTCTGGAGCTGCTTCTCTTCTTTCCTTGCATCCTCCACGCCATGATAGGGATTGGTGATTTACCCCAGGGTTTCAACACCCTGCATTTGAGGGACTGCGGTGCCTTAGTGGTTAAGATGCTGGACTTGATGACTGGAAAGTCGGCAGGTCAGCCATTCGAGACCCAAGTGCTGCGCAACAGACTGAGCTCCCGTCATCTGACCCAACTCCTGCCGTCCTACCCATTCAAAAGCAAGAAATTGCCAGTACAGTACCATATATTCTTGAGTATAAATTGGGGGTTTTACCCCCCAGAATGAGGTCAAAAAATGGGACTCGACTTATACTCGGGTCAATGTAAACACTCAAAACCATGCCCACACAAATGTCCACATTAATTAATTTTACTGTGTTTTCATATATTTTAATTATTGAAACTCACTAGCAGCTGCTGCATTTTCCACCCCCGACTTATACTTGAGTCAGTCTATTTTCCTAGTTTTAGAGGTCCAAATTAGGTACCTCGGCTTATATTCGGGACAACTTATACTTGAGTATATACGGTAGATAAATACATATTACTTTGGTGGGAAAGGTAGCAGTGTTTTGTGTACTCCAGTGTTTTCTCATGCCTGCTGCAAGACCACAGAAACCTCTGCAGATGCAGACAATGCTGGATCTTTGGCTGTAAACAGAGATGAGTACCACTCCCTAGAGAGGGGGTTCCCAACCTAAGGTCTGTAGGCCAGATCTGGCCCACAGTGTCATTTCATGTGTTCCCCCACCATTCCAAGGGCATTTGAGAAACAAAATGGCCACCTCTTTGAAGTTATTAGGACAAAATGGCCACACACACACCCTCATGCAGGCAGGGCAAAATGGCCACCTGGCTCTCAAAGCTGACTGAGAGAATGTGACCCGGCCCCTGGCTTGAAAAGGTTGGGAACCCCTGGTTTAGACTGACTAGAACAAGTATGGAAACCCTGCCCTAGAGTCAGATATGACTGGCTTTTGAGCAAGGACACCCTTTACCTTCTCAACTTTAGGCTCCCAAGTGTTCTTGGACTTCAATTACCAAAAGCCCAAGTCAGCACACCTGCTGATGAGGGCTTCTGGGAATTGAAGTCCCAAGAACATCTGGTAGCCCAAGGTTAAGAAACCATGAAAGCCAGCTTGTAGTTCAGGAGTGGAGAACATGTGATCCTCTAAAGACCAGAATGCAGTCCCATCACGTCTAGCCAGTAGATATTCCAGCAACTGCTCAAAGTCCACATTGCTGATCAAGATAAATGGGGATGATCCATGCTCTTCACAGAGAGCAACCTTGGTCTAGAAAGTGGAAGGCGCTCAACCCTTGGCAGTCTAATGGCCATCCAAACATTTGGCTTACTAAACGGGTTCAAAACGTGTATGGACACCCTGTTCTCTTGGCAAAGCTACGTGTACATTCAGTGCAATCAGCGTTATCAAGATGCAAAATGTCATGTGGACTCCTCATGCCCTGCTTTAATGACACACAGTCAACTATTTTGAGCCCTCCCTAGTTCAATTAGAACAGATATTACACTTGATCCTAGCCAAAAGGCTGAGAAGTGCCGTATTTGCTGGTATATAAGACCCACTTCCCCCCCTTAAAATACACTGGGTGAATGGAGTGTGTCTTGTACTGTATATAGTGCCCTAGAGTGGGCAATTTTGGTAATACCAGGGTGTGTCTTATACTCCAGTCTTCAGGGAGGGTCCTTTCATATCCCCCCTCCAATACAAAAGGTGCATTATTTAGCTGGCATCCCTCCATCAAAATTCTGTCGAGAAAGTGCTGCTCAGAAAGAATGGGTCAAAGCAAGATCCTCGGAAACACACCTGCTAATTGATCACCAACCCCCAAAGCAGAGACTGAAATCGAGGCACAGTTGCCTCGCAATTTCTGCCCCTCCAAACAACCAGCCCCCACAGACTGCCTTAAAACTATGGAAGGTGAGCAAAGAGCTACCAAATCACTGGGCAGAACCACATGACTCTCTACCACCTGGCCAAGAACAACCATGGCCTGTGGGAAAAGATTTAAATCGGGTGTACCCAAACTTTTTGGACCATGGACCTGACCACACCCCCTGGATAGCTGATCGGGCCGGTCACATGGTTCTCCCACCAGGAGCTGATGTAAAACGCACCCCTGTGAATGCACAGAATACATTTACGACAGGACTCTGTGCACACATGGGTGTGCCTTACTTCCGCTTCCAGGAGTGGATAGGGCATCGGGCCAGATGAATTGGTGTTGGGGGCCGAATTTGGCCCATAGGCCATAGTTTGGGTACCCTGCTTTAAACAGATTGCGTGCAGGGGTAGGAAGATCAAGGGCTAATCTGAGAAAGTGGGGTTCCCCTGTAGAGGACAGCCCGTGTGAATGTGGAGACGTACAAACTATCTCCCATAGGATACAATGCACATGATGCCCCTCAGTGTGCACTGAGGAGGACCTTGTATTGGCAAGAGGAAATGCTGTTCAAGTGGCCCGATATTGGGCGGAAGTCACTGCCAGGGGAGTGGATGTCATCTAGCCCTTTTAAACTGTGTTTTGTTTTTAGATGTGCTAATTTTAGATTTGTATGTTATTACATGCTGGTGGTGCATCTGACATGAATAAAGAAAGCACAACAAATTAAAAACTAGTAGATAACAACAGTCTGGGTTGGTGTGTGTGTCTCACTGTATTTTGTTGTTGTGTTCTCTCTTGCAGTGCTTTCATGTTCCATACTCGGCCCTCACCATGTTCATTAGCAGAGAACAAAGCGAGCGGGATTCAGCCACCGCATACCGTAAGGACCTTGGTCTCCTCTGTGCATAATGCTTCTTTCAAATGGGTCCCTGTGTCTTTACTGTATTAGCAATTAGATTTATATCCCACTCCATCATGCTTAGTGCACTCTCTAGGCCAGGAGTTCACAACCTTTTCAAGCCAGGGGCCACGTCACACTCTCTCAGTCAGCTTCAAGGTCCGGACTACCATTTTGCACTGCCTGCACAATGGGGGTGGCCATTTTGTTTCTTGAACGCCCTTGGAGGGGTGGGGGCCACATGATGTGGCACACAGACTGGATCCAGCCCACGGGCCTTAGGTTGGGAACCCCTGCTGTAGGCAATTCATAAGTTAAGTAGCAAAAAAAAATTACCCATAAATGCTGGGTACTCATTTTACTGTCCTTGGAAGGATGGAAGGCTGAGTCAACCTTGATCCCTTCCAGGACTGAACTCACAACCTTTTGGCTGCAGTAAGGTAAAGTTAAAGGTCGCCCTTGCTTGAAAGCCAGACATATCCGACTCTAGGGTTCAGTGCTCTTCTCTGTTTATACCCAAAGAGCCAGCGCTCTCCGTGTGTGCAGACGTTTCCATGGACATGTAGCAGGCATGCCAAGACACTGGAGTGCACGGAATGCTGTTTACCTTCCCACCAAAGTAGCCCCTATTTATCTACTTGCAATTTCTTGCTTTGCAACTGCTTGGTTGGCAGGAGCTGGGACAGAGACAGGAGCTCACCCCGTCATGCAGTACTCAGGTATCGAACTCTGACATTCCAGTCTTCAAGTTCAGCATCTTAACCATTTGAGCCACTGCAGTCCTTTGGTTGCAACCACCCGGGTTCAGTTCTCCTTTATTCCTCTTGGCCTCTCCAGTCAATGGGACGCAACCTGGCTTTGCAAAGCAAAGAGTTCTTGCTTGCTTCTCTCTGCAGCCACAAAGACCCAGTGTAACGGCTGAGAAGGCTTCATGAAACTGTCTTACATGTCCCATCTTCTTTGCCCATACAAGCTTGAGGAGCGTTTGGATGTTTGCCTCTGCCTGTTACAGCCAGAGGTCTGGGAACAGGCAGCAGGATGCTTGTAGGTGTTGATACATGCATGAAGGTAGAGCCTACATCAAAAGTAACTTGTTAAAAACCTGAGAAGGTTTTGTAGCCTATTCTCTATCACAGCTCAGGATCTTTTGTGCAAAACTGTTTCTTAGTTTTTCCAGCAGGCCCTGCCCAGTCGTTGGGTGGAGTGTGGAACTCTGACTCTGGAGTAGCATCAGAGGGGTTTATTTTATTTTTTTAATGCCCAAGGAAGGGTGTTCATGGGACTTTCTACCTCAGATGCCAAACTCATTAAGCCTGCTTTGGTCTCTGTGCTCCTGCCTTCCTGAAATGCCGTAGGACA
The DNA here is from genome assembly GCA_030440675.1 of Furcifer pardalis. NCBI lineage: Eukaryota > Metazoa > Chordata > Lepidosauria > Squamata > Chamaeleonidae > Furcifer > Furcifer pardalis. The sequence continues at coordinate 299,628,955 of CP126890.1, read as the reverse complement.
ATGATGGTGAACCTTGGCACTCCAGGTGTTCTTGAACTTCAATTCCCAGAAGCCCTGATCAACAGGAGTGTTGACTTGGACTTCTGAGAATTGAAGTCCAAGAACACCTGGCGTGCCTAGGTTTGCCATCACGGCCTTAGGCCAACCTTGGTGCTCCAGGTGTTCTTGGACTTCAACTCCCAGAAGCCCAAATCAGCACACCTACTGGTCAGGGCTTCTTGGAATTGATGTCTGAGAACATCTGGAGAGCCAAGTTTGAGGAACCCTGCACTAGACTGTTGGCCATGCAAGTAAGGAGTTCTAGTCCAATAACATCAGAAGAGACAAAGTTCTTCTGGACCTGTCTTCCCTTGGGCTGGGATGACAGCATGATGAAAGATCCCTGGTGGCACAGTGGTTCAACTGCTGTACTACAGCCAGGAGGCTGTGAGTTCGATCCTGACTAGGACTCTAGGTTGACTCTGCCTTCCATCCTTTCAAGTGAAATGAGTTCCCAGCATGATGGGGGGGGGAAATGATAATTAACTTGTGAACCACCCAGAGAGAGCACGAAGATAAGCCATCCTTGGCTTGGCTAATCCTACTTGACATTGGGCTGTTGTAAAGAAGGGTTATTTAGAATGACCTGGATGACATTCAAGAGTAGGAAGAGATGGATTCAGCCAATTTTAGAAGACATGTTGTCAACAAATAGCAATTATGCTTCTATACCACCCCACAGTGCTTAATGCACTCTCTGGCAGTTCACAAGTTAATTAGCCTTTTGCCCCTAACATGCTGGGTATTCAGTTTACAGACCTCAGAAGGATGGAGGGCAGGGTCAACCTTGATCCCTGTCAGGATTAAATTCACAACAGTTTGGCTGCAGCACAGCCATGTAACCACTGCTCCACCAGGGCTCTTGATGAAACAGAGAATGTTTACATTTCCAGGCAACGAAGTTTCACTTTCCATCCAAGTTTGAGGAACCCTGGCCTAGACCAAGGTTTCGCTACCTTAGATCCCCAGGTGTTTGTGGACTTCACTTTCCAGAAGCCCAAGTCAGCACACCTGCTAATCAAGTCTTCCAGGGATTGAAGTCCAAGCACATCTGGAGACCCAAAGTTGAGAAATCCTGCTCTAGTGGTTAGAAAATTACAGGGGAGGATGAATTCACTTGAGAATATCCTTCTGAAACGGAAGCCAATTTGGAAGTGGCTTCCAAGGGCATCTTCAGGAGGTAATTGTCTCCAAGATGGTTACGCCAGAAATATGGTTTACCTGACCACACAGTTTGTTGACCTATTGGTCAAACTGGTTTTGGCACATTCCACTCCTGGAGAAAATTCTCTATCTAAAGAGACCATCTGTTAGGCTGACCGCAGCTTTATGTGTGTCTGTCATTTTTCCTGCAGGCATGACAGTGGAGGTGCTTGGCACCGTTCTAGGTACAGCCATACAAGGGCAGATTGTGGGCAAAGTGCACACACCCTGCATTCAAGATCCACTCTTGCTGGACCTGGTCAACAGCTCCTCTGTGGCTTTCGAGGAGGTCAACATCACCCATGACACTGCTTCACTCACAGACACGGTAGGTGCTTTCCAACCCAAACAAGATCATGATAAAGCAGGTGTCCCTAACCTTTTCAAGCCAGGTTTGAGGGCCTGATGGCCATTTTGCACTGCTTGCATGATGGGGGTGGCCATTTTGTCCAAATAGCCTCAAAGGGGCAGCCATTTTGTTTCTCAAATGCCCTTGGAGGGGTGGGGGGCACATGAAATGGTGCATGGGCTGAAGGTTGGGAGCCTCTGTGATAAAAAAATCTGACAACTTTATGCCCACAACATAAGTTCAGAGGCAAGACTCCTTCCTTCTGCTAGGAGGACACCATCAAGGTGACCATCCAAGAAGCCTAGGACAGGGGTCAGCAGACCCAGCTGTCCAGCTGTTCTTGGACTCCTGCTGATCAGGGCTTCTGGGAATTGAAGTTCAAGAACTTATGGAGAGCTAAGATTGCTGGCCCCTTGACCTAGGGAATGGCTGCGGAGGGGTTCCAAGATCAGAAATAGCCTTCAGGTGAATACAAGCTTCTCGAAGACCAGCAATGGAAAAGTCCTGGTTATGGACTTCCTGGCCAATGTGCAAAACACAGGATGTTTGCCATCTTTGGGCTTGATCCAGGCCTTCTGCTCTAGTGTGTTTCTCTCAGATCTGATTAAATTCAACCCTGCTGTAGGATATTACTTAAATGGAGATGCAGGCATCCAGTTGACTGCTAGTACAGTACATTTATCCTGCTAAGTTGTTTGTCTCCTACAAGAGTTTTTAGCCAGAACGTATTCAGTTCTTAATGAATTTTTCCTTCCAATGACTCTTCTAAAGTCACTGCAGGCAATCGCAATGGAAGAATAGCTGGTGTTTCTTTTCTTCCCCCTCTTAAGAAGAGTTTAATTATTGCATGTATCCTCTTGAAGCTCTCTGGAGCTATAGCCTGTTGAAGAGCAGTGGGAATTTGAATGGGTAGAAACACAGAAATACTAGAATTCAGAGTTCTGGGTTCAAATTCTGTACCTGACCTCACTGTTTCACAAACCAAAATTCTAATTTGCCAACCTGGTGACATTTATACAGCATCCTTTATTTCCAGTACTTAAAATGTCTCCCTTGCTCGAAAGCTAGTCGTATCCAACTCTACGCTTCAGTGCTCATCTCTGTTTCAAAGCCAAAGAGCCAGTGCTGTCTGTGTCTGCAGACGTTTCCGTGGTCATGTGGCAGCATGACTAGACACTGGAGTGCGCAGAATACTGTTTACCTTCCCACCGAAGTGGCCTTTGTTTATCTACTTGCAATTTCTTGGTTTCGAACTCCTAGGTTGGCAGGAGCCGGGACAAAGACGGGAGCTCATTCTGTCCTGCAGTACTCACGTATCAAACTGCTGACCTCCCGCCTTCCAGTCAGCCACTTGAGTCACTGGAGTCTTTTCCAGTACTTAATCTGGAGTAATTCCCAAGTCTTTTGGAACTAGGCTCATGACCATATTCATTGCAAACTAGCTGTGGTGACAGAGCTGGTATAATGTGGTGACAGATATGCTGCTCTGCATTTGAAAATGAGATTTCCCCCTCCCTCCATTGATACACAGTTACACAAGTTAGTTTGCATCCTGTGTTCCAGATCCCCTTTTGCTCTCTGTCAGATAACTTCTAGCTTGGGCTTATTTTTATTTGTTTTTCAAGACTATTGTTGAATAAAACTGGATGCTCTGATGCCCTTCATTAAAAAGTGAGATAGAAAACCTAATAATTATTATATCGTAAAACTGCTTGCTTGCTTGGTTCTCGGCTTTTGGGAGGGGATAACAGAGTTCTTGGGGACTGCAGTGGCTTAGCAGTTAAGACGCTTAACTTGACGACCGGAAGGTCAGCAGTTTGAGACCCAAGTGCTGCTCCATTCTTATCAATATTTGCTGGTTTAATTCTAACCATGCTAAAAGGATGGTGCTGCAATGACCTTGGTGGCTAAGACACTGAGCTTGATGACAGTCAGCAGTTTGAGACCCGAGTGCTGTGTGATGGAGTGTGCGCCTGTCGTCTGTCCCAGCTCTTGCCAACCTAGCAGTTCAAGAGCAAGAAATTGCAAGTAGATAAACAGGTACCATTTCGGTGGGAAAGGTAACAGTATCCTATTCACTCCAGTGCCTAGTCATGCCTGCCACATGACCATGGCAATGTCTGCAGATGCAAACAGCGCTGGCTCTTCGTCTGTAAACGGAAATGAGCACCAAACCCTAGAGTCGGATAGGACTGGCTTTCAAGCAAGGGAGACCTTTACCTAACAGAGTTCTTAAAACTTTCTTCCCTGTTGCCAGATAACAAAAAACACCTGGTTAGTACTGGATCTCTGTTTGATCCTGTTCTTCTTATATTTACTGTATGTGCGTTTTCCCCCTCCAACCCAATCCCTACCCCATACTTCTGCAGAGAAATGCCTACATGATAGCAGCCGGTGTCATCGGCGGGATATATATTCTCTGTGCTGCCGTCCTGTGGTCGGGTGTGCGGGAAAGAAGGGGTAAGCAAAGCAAAGTAACTTATACAACTTCTTCAGAGTAAACTGAGTGGAGAAGAAAGGAGAAGCCAAGGTCAATGAACTAAGAAGTGATTTGCAGGGCAAAAAAATACTTCTGAATTGGAAAGGGTTTTCCTCACCGCCTACCTAGTTGATGAAACAAAACCACAGCCACCTTCAAACCAACTGTTGAGATCTAAATAGGACTGTTTCTCAGTCTGAATGGCCAACCCATGGTTTGGTTATTGTGAACAATTTGCAAATTGTGTGCTTTCTCTTGTCTCTTTCCCTGCCTTGCCTCTGCGCTATGCATTCCAGTTAACTTATTCGTTTTCTAATTAAAGAAGAAGAAGAAGCTTGTATTAGGTTGAGTCAACCCATGAGCAAATTTATGTGAAGCAGCTTGAACTCGTTAAAATGCGGTATAAACCCTGATTTATTAATGACGGGCTTGCGTCCAACTGGCAATTTAGGCCTGTGTCAGAAAAAGCACTTAAGTCATGGTGGTGATGTAAAAGAAAACCTTTTGCCTGAGGGGAGATATCCTTGGAAGGGAAAGGAGAAGCAGTTTTATTACGCTAGCTGAGAAAACATTCCCACATGCAACTGTGTAAGCATGGAATCCAACGTGGTAACTTGCAAGTTGGCTTTCTATAGAACAGCGGTTCCGAAACTTTTCCTGCTAGGGGCCTGACCACATCCCCTCAATCAGCTGAGGGGCCAGTCACATGGTTCTTCCCAGCCATATCCGGCCCACGGGCCATAGGTTGGGAACCCCTGCTATAGAAAGACTAACAAAGACTGAAAGCAAAAGTATAAAGAGAATATTATTTTACAGAAGCACAGTTCAGGCTATAACTTAGAACAGGGATTCTCAACCTGTGGCCCATGGGCCGGATGTGGCCCATGGCACCATTTCATGTGGGGGGGGGCACCGCTTCCACCACACCTGGAAGTATCATGTGGTGGAGGAAGGGCAAAATGGCCAACCAGCCCCCACAGCTGTCTGAGGGAGCGTGACCCGGCCCCCCGCTTTAAAAGGTTGAGAACTCCTGACAGAATGAGACATTTCTCAGCTACCATATTTGCAGGTATATAAAACCCACTTTTCCCACCTTAAAATACACTGGGAAAATGGAGTGTGTTGTGTGTGTTGGCAAATATGGTATTCACTGTATATAGTGGCCTCTAGTGGGTAATAATGGGGTGCATCTTTTCTCCGATGCATCTTATACACCTGCAAATAAGGTAATTTCTGGCATGAAATTATTATTAATCCAGATCATCTTGATAAACTTTGTCTTTCCTCCTCCAAGGACCACAAAAATCTTTGGCCTGTGAAAATTGAGAGACCATTTTTGGTTTTTCATGCACTTTGACTTACATGTTTTCAAGCAAACATTGGCTCTAGGTTATTATTCTTAATCTATACTTGCTGGTTTAATGCTGAGTATACTAATAGGATGGGCCCGCAGTGTCTTAGAGGTTAAGATGCTGAGTTTGACAACTGGAAGGTCGGCAGGTCAGCAATTTGAGACCCAAGTGCTGCGTAATGGAGTGAGTGCCTGTTATCTCTCCCAACTCTTGCCAACCTAGCAGTCAAACACAAAAATGGGGTGAAACGGTGCAGAAGCAAATGAGAGAAAGAAACCATTTGAGGCAGAAGCATCTTTCAAGTATCTTTTACTGCAAGAATGCAAAGGTGTGAAGAAATAACATGTATCATCAATTTTTTTTCTTTTAAAGATACAGTAAGGAGGCAGAAATGGCTTGATTTTTAAAATGACAACATGCTCAGAATTATAGAACCACGCAAATGATTATAAAAAACAAGAAAGGTCCAACTCATTATTCAAACCTGATGGAACCAAAGTCTTTAGACGGTGAATATAAAATGCATGTTGTCACTTTAAAAATCAAGCCATTTCTGCCTCCTTACTGTATCTTTAAAAGAAGGAAAATAATTTTTTTTCTCATGAATACATCACTTGACACACATTGTATATTGCAAACATTGTGCCATATGTTTTAACATCTTTAAGCTCATCATAATAGGATGTACTCCTCCCTGAAGCTAGGAGACATGTTAAAAAAATCTTGGTATGTATTATGTTTAGATATCTTGATTTAAGGCTCACAGCCAAACTATAATGTGTTGTCAGAGTGTATGATTTTGTTTTCATTCTATTGTCTACAGAAAAATACTTAAGATTATATCCTGATGAAGAAAAATTCTTTTGAAAAACTGGCAATACCGGGACAGTTTTGATGATACATATGTTATTTCTTCACTCCTTTGCATTCTTGCAGTAAAAGATACTTGAAAGATACTTCTGCATCAAACGGTTTCTTTCATAACCTAGCAGTCAAAAGCAAAAAAATGCAAGTAGATAAATAGGTACCACTTCAGGGGGAATGGTTGCAGCATTCCATGCACTCCGGTGTCTAGTCATGTCTCCCAAAAGACCACAGAAAGTTCTGCACATGCAGACAGTGCTGGCTCTTTGGCTTGGTTGTCATGGATCATGTCCACTCTTTCGCGTCCAGATCAAACTTTAAACTGCCCCGATGGTGCCACCTTCTTGGCTTTGTCATTGGCCAAACTTAAATCCTGCATCTTCTAATTTGATAATTGCTCTTGTGTACCCTCAAGAATGTTTGTTCTTGCCATAAGCTCTTCCTGGATCTGAGTTGAGTCAAGAGTTGGTTTAGCAGAAGTGGTTCTTTATCCCAGACTTGATGGGTTTGGAGAGACTCTTGAAGGCGCTCAAGAGATTTCCTGGCTCTCACAGCTATTTCTGTGGTCTTGCTGTGAAATAGTGAGAGGAGAAGAATTACTTACATGCCCTTGTTTGCTCTCCTCTTGAGGTGCTCCAGGAAGTCACTTTGGTTTGCGGAGGAGCTCCTGGTAGCATTTCTGGGATTCTCTTTTAATTGCTACCAATTTTTTTGCCCCCAGAATCCTTGGAGCTTCAGTCACCCGAACAAGCTTCCTTCTTTGAGGGTCTGAAGTTGGTAATGAAGCACGGTCCATACATCAAGCTGATTGCTGGCTTCCTTTTCACCTCATTGGCTTTCATGGTAAGCTCTCTCCGCCTTCCCTCCTGGAGCCCTGGTGATGCAGTGATTAAACTGGTGTACTGCAACCCAAACATTGTGGGTTCATTCCTGACCAGGGCTCAAGGTTGACTCAGCTTTCTATCCTTTTGTGGCCAGTAAAATGAAGACCCAGCATGTTGGAGGCAAAATGCTAATTAACTCTTGAACCGCCCAGTGAGCGCACTAAACACTGGGGTGGCATATACAGTGAAACCTCGGATTGGTTAACACAAAAATCGCATAACCAAAGGAAATCCATAAAAATTAGTGGCTCGGTTTAAGGAATTTTTTAATGGATTAATTGCTTTTCAATGCATGCCTATGGGAAACCGCATTTCGGTTAACATATTTTGGTTTTCGATGCATTCCTATGGGAAATTGCATGCAATGCATTCCTATGGGAAATTCAGTTTAAGTAGTTTTTGCTTTAAGAAACATTGATTATGTTAACCAAGGTTTTACTGTAAGTGTGATTGTGATTGCTCCTGGCAATTCCTGTTGCTGTTATTGCTCAGCTTCAGAGATGAAATTTTTTTATTACCCCTGGTGATGCAAGTATTTCCTGGCTAGGAAAATCTAAATCCTCATACCCCTCCCCCATTACCTGTTTTATTGCACTAACGAATAATGCAATAAAATCACAGGGTGTGTTTTTTAAAAAAAACAGTTATTGCATATAGACAGTCGAGTGGAATTTTTATATCACCTTCCCAGGCAGCATATTCTATTGCTGACTTCCTGGTATGCTTAAGAGATTTCCCCTAAACTCTGAACCTGAGCACTTTATTCCATACTTTGAAACAAAGGTTTATCCGAGCCGTCGTTCTCACTTATACCCCATGTGCTGAGCATTGGAAATGGCACAGGAAAGGGCAGAAATTCCTCTTCAAATGGTAAACGTTCCATGCATCTAGAAATAGTGCACGTAGCATATGTACCTCTTTGCTGGATTTCAACATGCAAGGATTTTTTTCCATGGGAAAGATCAGTCAGTTGCTGATTGAAGTGGCACTGCCAAAGAACATGTTTATCACTTATTATTATTATTGTTGTTGTTGTTGTTGTTGTTGTTGTTGTTGTTGTTGTTGTTGTTGTTGTTGTTGTTATTTCATGTAAGAAATTATTCTGGGTTGAAAGGATTTTTGCTGGAGAAACTGCACACAGGGGATGCCCGAATGGGGCTCCTTTCATGTCCCCAGAGCTTTCCCCACCAAAGTGGTCCCTATTTATCTACTTGCAATATCTTGCTTTCAATCTTTAGGTTGGCAGGAGCTGGGACAGAGACAGGCGCTCAAACCATCATGCAGGACCCGGGTCTCGAACTGCCAACTTGCCGGCCTTCCAGCTAACAAGGCGAGCTTCTTAACAACTGAGACACCACAGCCCCTTATGGGGCAGTATATACGTGCTATTGCTATACCTCAACAGGAACTAATTTCCATTATTTTGTTTCTCTTTTTCAGCTGCTGGAAGGCAATTTTGCCTTGTTCTGTACCTATACTTTGGGGTTCCGCAACGAGTTCCAGAACATTCTACTTGCCATCATGGTATGTATGTGCAGCAGTCAGTTTGATTATTCTTGGCCTTCTTTCTTGCTCTTTATCTGTTGCTCACGTGGCCTATTTCTGTGAGGAATGTGGTACCGTATATGCTGGTGTATAAGATGATTTTTTACCCCTGAAAAACATGCCTCCAAGTGGGGGGGCCGTCTTGTACACCGGGTGCACTTCAGTTGAATAAAATACAGTAATACCTCGGATAACATTTACCTCAGATAAAGTTTACCTCAGATAACGCTTAAATCGCATAACGTTAAGCAATCTGGGGAGGAGAATTGCATCGAATAACGTTAAGGTCCTATGGGATGGATCGGATAACAACTTTTAATATCAGATGACGAACAGGAGTTTGAAGGCTTTTAAAGGGAAACTGTCACGCCAGCAAACTTGCCTGGCATTTACTCTCTCCCTCTATTTGTTACCTTCCTTCTATCATTGACAGTTCCAGCTTGGTTAACAGATTAGAAAACAAACAGCATGGCAGTTCCCATAGGTTTATTGTTTCATTCAGCTTTAGTGAATTGTCTTTGGTGAATTACGTTTAATAAACTTGCACTTTTTTATGTTTACTGTACATGTTTGATAACATACAGCCTTGTGACAGTTTTTCTGCATGTCATAAGCATTTGAATATAAATTAACATGTTGACATCAAATATGATGTTCTTTTACATTTTATTTGGTGTGTGGAAGGTGTGCGGAAGAGGGGGTAGTCTTATACAGCGAGTATATAACAAACTCTATATTTTGAGTGGAAATGTTGGGTGGTCATCTTATACACCCAGTCGTCTTGTACACCGGCATATATGGTAACTCATAAAAGTACATTTTTCCTTCGCCATGAAAATGCTCGTCTTAAAGGAGCTTCATGCTTTGGGGATTATTATTATTATTATTATTATTATTATTATTATTATTATTATTATTATTATTATTATTATTATTATTATTATTATTATTATTATTATTATTATTATTATTATTATTATTATTATTTTGTGTCAGAAATTATTCTGGGTTGAAGGATTTTTGAGGGATGGGAAGGTGGGATGAACCTAGATTTCCCAGGTCCCAGCCTCACACTAATTAAATTTGTTTACATGTTTATTTGAGAATATTCTCTTAACATTTTTATTTAGAAACATGGTAGTCATGTTTAGTCAAAACAGATAAAACAAAGCCAACAACCCAACCCCACCACCAGTTGGCCAACTCTCTACTAGACCAGAGTCGAACTGCCAAGACAAAAGCAGACATGGTGTGTGTGTGAAACGTATAGGAGTGAGATGTACACAGATCCACACAACCTCCTGAATAAACCCACTCAGGGATATTTAGGCTGTCTTGACACGGCAAGGAAGCGGTGAAGGATGGGCAACTGGGCAACAAGGACTCAATGTGAGTCCGGCTGATCAGAACAGTGGCTCTTTGTTTTGCATTTCAAGCCAGCCATGAAAAGAAAGGGAGAATCAAAGCTATGTGAATCTTTTGTCCCTGTGTTGCTCATACCCACCCTCCATCATGAGAAAGAAAGGAGGGGGAAGTGTTTTAATAGAGAAAGGCAGTGAATGAAAGGAATGGAGCCCATTTGTCTGGAGCCGTTACAGGCTGATGGATGGAAGGGAAAATAGAGGAGTCAGAGGCAGGTGGGGTAAAGTGGGGGGGGGGGAATAGTGTTGAGAAACACACCATGAAGCCTGAAATCCTAACTTTCCATGGCTCTAGGGCAGTGCTTCCCCAGCATATTCTCTCGTGGAACACTTTATAAATCCTAAAATTTTAACAGAACAGGTTTTTTTTAATAGAAAGTAGGTTTGTATTCTTTCAGTTTTAATAACAAATAACATAAATAAGTATGTATAAGTAAAACACATTTAAGGGACTGCAGTGGCTTAGTAGTTAAGACGCTGAACTAGGCAACTGGAAGGCCGGCAGGTCAGCGGCTTGGGACATGAAAGAAGACTAAGAAGGGCAACACAGAACTCCACTTCACCCGCAATGGACTTTGAAAAGCAGTGGGATATATCTGCCATAAAACCATTGTACAAAGCAAGGTGGAGAATGAAGCTGAAATTTTGGACTGCACCTCCTCAAACAGGGATAAATTTTCTTTTTTGTTTCTAGTATGGAGGGAGGGTTAAATGGAGAGGGAGATCCCTGCGTGTAGTCAGTTAAGTTGCCCATATATCCTGCAATTCCCGTTCGAAGAGCCATTAAATTCAGACAGAGAGGGTTCAAAGAGCTAAAGAGAGACCAGCCAAATATTTTTAGGGTGGAGGAGGAGAATTAATAAGAAGGCTCCTTGCAGGTGAGGTTCACTCAAAATGGGTGGTCTCCATCAATTGCTCCTGTGAAGGGTGGCTTTTAAAATCTGCTGATTCTGTGTGTGGTCTTCTACCTCTTCCAACTTTTACTGTGTTGTTGTGGCTTGATTAGCCCATCCGTCTCCCTCTTTCTCTCTTCTGTTTTCTCCCCACATCACACAGGGTCAGATCCTTGCGACTGATGTCAAGGTTTTGTTGAGATGACTGTTTATCTTGTGAGCCCGTAGGCCAGTGACGGTGAACCTTGGCACTCCAGGTGTGCTTGGACTTCAATTCCCAGAAGCCCAAGTCTCTGTGTACGCAGCAAACCCACTTAGGCTTCTGGGAATTGAAGTCCAAGCACACCTGGAGTGCCAAGGTTCACCATCCTGGCCATAGGCGACGTGGTTTCCCAGGATTGGGCAGCCAAATGGGAATTGAAAAGGAACATACAGTATGCCTATTTTGTAACTTGAAAGAGGAAGAAAGAAATGCCACGTCTGATAATGTGTACATGTTCACAGACTTGTTGCATCAGCCTTAAATAAGGGAGGGGGAAAGTGAATTTTAGGTTTTTGTATGCCACTGAAATAGTTGACTGGAAGGTCAGTAGTTCGAGACCTGAGTGATGGACGATGGAGTGAGCTCTCGTCTCTGTCCCAGCTCCTGCTACCCTAAGCAGTTTGAAAGCAAGAAATTGCAAGTAAATAAATAGGTACCATTTTGGTAAGAAAGGTAACAGAGTTCCGTGCACTCCGTCTAATCATGCCTATGATGACCACGAAAATGTCTGTAGATGCCTTGAGCCAGATCCGGCCCACGGGCCTTAGACTGGGAACTGCTGAGTTACATTTTGGAGGGGAGGCAACCGCAACCAAATTATTTGGTCACCCTCAGTTTATGGATCCTGGAATGGAAATTAACATACGAAGTTTAGCCTTGGCAGGCCTTTGAAACACACAAGCACATTCTGTCCATAACTGTATTTAGCCTTAGCTTAAGCCTGTTCTTGTTGATCTTTTAAAGGGTGTGGAGGATGTTTTGGAATCATCACCAGACCTCTGTTGCCAACACGTCGTCCAGTTGACGTCTCACCTATGGAATTAAAAAAAAAATTCCTTATCCCAGTTATGTTAAAAGTTCGGCATGTTTGACTTTCTTCCATTCCCTCCCTTTTCCTTTTTGGCTGTCATGAGTGGGAAGTGAAGGGAAGATTGTGGACAGGTCATAAGCAAATTCCTGGTTTTACAGTAAGTCCGAGTTGGGTCAGAAGCTGAAAGCCAGCCTTCATGAGTTGAGGAGAAAGTAACTTGATACTGGCCAACTTCCTCTTGGGAAATTTGATGCCTTTGACTCAGCATTGAAGGGTTTCCAAAGTCTCTCCTGAAATGCCCCATTTTCTCAGGCGAAGATTCAAAGGGAAAAGGTGGTCTCTCTCAAAGCCCCATGTCCTGGTCAGTATTTATGTGTAGGGAACTCCACCTGCACAAGATACTGCAGCCAACCGAGGTGGTCTCTGACCATGGCGGCTTCGAAGCTCCCCTCCCACTTGGAAAGACTGAACAAAATATTGGCCAAATTTTGGAAATGAAAGTGTCAGCCATCCAGGGACACCACAGGTTTGGCTCGCAAGAATTAGCTTCTGTCACATGCTGAAGGGTACGCAGGAGAAGAATCATCAGAGGCAGAGGTGTCACTCACCAAGGAACGAGCAAATAAAATGGACACATGGAGACTCAATCTTGGTTTCTACATAGAGATGAAGTTGGAAAGGAGAAGCTTTACAAATAGCCTGCCTGTTGCAAGTAGAGTTTTGGAAACTGGGCTACTCCTTACTCTCTTCTTCCTTCTCTCCTTCTCTTCCTTGTCCTTCTTTCTTCTTCTCTTTATTCTCTTCTCCTTTCTATTCTTCCTCCCTTCTCCTCCACCTTCTTCTCTTCTTCCTCCTTCTTCTTTTCCTCTCTTCTTTCTCCTCCTCCCCCTCCTCCTCCTCCATTCTTCTCTTCTCCTTTCTTCTTCTCCTTTCAGGGGTGTAGCCAGGATTCTAGATTTGGAGGGGGTGAAAAATTTCAGGAGGGGCAACAATGTCAGACACACACACGTACAATGGTACCTCGCTTAAAGAGCATAATGCATTTCATGGGATTGCTCTTTAAGTGAAACACCATTGTAAGTGACCAATTGTGACTTCTGGCGGGGGAGGGGGATTGTGAACCCCAATTTAGTTGTTAAGCGAGTTTTTGGTTCGTTTTAGTTGTTAAGCGAGGTGACCATTCAGAGAAAATGCATGCTCTTTAAGCGAGTTACTCTCTAAGCGAGGCACTCTTTATGCTAGGTTTTACTGTATAACATTGGCATCCCAGGGTGGGGGGGCAGACTGTTAGCTCAGGATGGTTTGCACATACCCTGAGGCCCCTCTTGCTGTCTCTTTTCTTCTTCTTTCTCCTCCTTTTTCCTTCTACTTCTTTTTCTCCTCCTCTTCCTTCTTCTGAGCAGTGGTTCTTTTTTGCTGCACGTTTTCCTGGGAAGGGTTCTGGGTGATGGAGAGGAAGACTAGAAAGCCATGCTGTGAAAACAGGAGGCTGCAGGACAGTTAGAGTCAGCCAGGAGAAGTCATAAGTGAAATCAGCATAAAGACGGAGAGTGCATGTAGGGCCAGCCCAGAGAAAGCTTTAAGCTGGTTTGGGGAAGAAGTCGTCGATTCGTGAAAGGGTATTGTGTACATTTGAACAGCTGGATGTTCTGAAAAGGTGTCCAAACTCCATTTTACCATTATGATCCTCCGTGGAGTTCAAAGGTTTTCCCTTCTTTCCAGCACTTGCTTATGAACAGAGTTTGAATCCTAATCTGTACGGGTGAATAAGTATGAAATTGGGGTTAATCCAATGCAAGATACAAGCAGTGTATGAGGTAGCTGTGGTTCCCGGCTGGACTTCCCAATTAATTCTTTCCACCCTCTTTTGTTGCTGTCTTGCAGCTCTCCGCCACCTTGACTATCCCCTTCTGGCAGTGGTTCCTAACTCGATTTGGGAAGAAAATTGCTGTCTACGTTGGAATCTCGGTGAGTCAACGTCTACCCAAAGGTCAACACATCTGTAGCTGAGGTAGAGCACTTGTAGCAGGGGTTCCCAACCTTTTCAGGCCGGGGGCCGGGACACGCTCTCTCAGTCAGCTTCGAGGGCTGGACGGCCATTTTGCCCTGCCTGCACGATGGGGGCAGCCATTTTGTCCCAAAGGCTTCAAAGGGGTAGCCATTTTGTTTCTCGAATGCCCTTGGAAGAATGGGGGCCACATGAAATGGTGCTGCAGGCCAGATCTGGCCTACCCCATGGGTCTTAAGTTGGGAACCCCTGACCTATAGTGTCCAAGTAGCATTGGATAGCAGCTTCCATCAGCTCTAGCTTGTAGAGCCAGTAGGGAGGTGTGTTGGATGTTGTCTGACAACTCCTGAAGGGCCACAGATGTCCTGTCCTAGTAGTAGATCCTCAGGTGATCCAAAGCCACCTTGTTTCGCTTGGTGCTGTCAGGCCTACAATAGTGAGCCAAAAAATGTCTTCCTTGTTCCTTCCTTTGCACCTTGTTAAGTGCATTCCAAAAATTATCAGAACTGTAATTGCCTAGTTTAGGGCATTTTGTACTGAAGAAATGTAGCATTCAAACCCCTGTCTGGTCACGAAGCTCCCAGGTTAAGTCTCTGGCCTGGTTGAAATCAATGTTCCTGTTTGTCGTAACTGGTTCTGACCCTTCTCTGTTCTGATCCTGCAGTCGGCCACTCCCTTCCTCATCTTGGTTGTAACGATGGAAAGCAATCTTATCGTCACCTACGTTGTAGCTGTTGCTGCTGGTATGAGCGTAGCCGCTGCATTCCTGTTACCCTGGTACGTGCTGCCTTTTCTGCACCGAAAGTCAACTAGAGTTGTATTCTCAAACCTTCTGAGTTAACATATTTGAACTCTCTGCCTCTGTGATAAAATGTGGGTGGGAAATGGTAATATTTGTCCAGAACGTGTTTTTCTGGCCATCTGGATTGGATTCTTTTCATTACTGTCCATTCTGTTTTCTCTGCCTCTGTGCCGAAAAATATATAAATAGCAGGCATATAATTTTCCACCTAGTCCAGTGATGGTGAACCTTTTAGAGACTGAGTGCCCAAACTGCAACCCAAAACCCACTCAGTACTGGACGAATGGAGGAAGCACTCTCATTGATCTGCTGGGCGGAGGGGCCGGATGTACTCTGTGCTGGGGGGAGGGAGGGAACGTTCCCATTGGGCTGCTAGGCAGAGGGGTGGGATGAACTCTGTACTGGGGGAGGGGGAAGCAATCCCATTGGTCTGCTCGGCAGAGGGGTGGAGCAAATTCTATGCTGGGGGAGGAAGGAAGCGCTCCCATTGGGCTGCTGGGCAGAGGGGCAGGGCAAATTCTTGTGTTGGAGTGACAGTGTACATGCCCACAGAGAGGGCTCTAAGTGCCCCCTCTGGCACACATGCCTTAGGTTCACCACTACTGACCTAGTCCATGAAATTCTTTCATTTGAGATCAGCAGCTCCCCGAGTGGCTTAGTAGTTAAGGCCCTGAGCTGGAAACTGGAAGGTCAGGTTTTGATACCTGATGGTTGCACTTGGGGACATGAAAGGAGCCTCATTCGGGCGTCCTCTGAGTGGTGTTTTTCCAGCAAAAATCCTTTCAACCCAGAGTAATCCCTGACATGAAATTTTTATTATTATTAGAGTATGTTTTGCATTTAAAGAAGTTAACCTAAGGGGCATAAAGATGGTGACACCGTTAGTTCAACAGCAGTGAGCATAATCTATTTTATCTGACCCGTGGGGTTGATTCCTGTTTTCTCAATTTGTTATAAAAGAAGAAGCAAAGAAGAAGACTATCAACTAAGTTGCTTCCATCTTGTGACTACCCTAAAAGGGTTCTTGAAGTAATGGGGGTGATTAACTATTTCCAGCCCTCAGTAAGTTTCAGTGGTCAAGCAGGGATTTGAATCCGAGTCTTAGGGACTGTGGTGTCTTAGTAGTTGAGACACTGGGCTTGTCGACTGGAAGGTTGGCAGGTCAGTAGTTCGAGACCTGAGTGCTATACAATGGAATGAACTCCAGTCCCCCTGTGAGGCCTGGGAACCACTGCTGCTAACCGCAGCCTAGAGTTGGAACAAAGGCAACCATTAACTTAATGTTACCTTACTATGTAATTTATCTTTTTTCACCTCTGGTTTGGCAGAGGAGATGGTTGGGGAGGCTAAAGCAGCTCATAACTAGCTTGCATTTCTCTTTTCTTCTCTGATTAGGTCCATGTTGCCAGATGTCATTGACGACTTCATCCTCCAACACCCAGAATCCACTGGCCACGAAGCTATTTTCTTCTCTTTCTATGTCTTCTTCACCAAGTTTGCTTCTGGAGTGTCTCTTGGGATTTCAACACTGAGTTTAGAGTAAGCCTGCTTTCCTGATTGTTTGTTGCATCTGTGACAGGGGTGAACAACCTAAGACCCGCGGACTGGATCCAGCCTGCAACACGATTTCATGTGCCCCCACCCCTACCCCTCCAAGGGCATTCGAGAAACAAAATGGCCACCCTCTTTGAAGCTGTTAGGGCAAAATGGCCGTCTGGCCCTCAAAGCTGACTGAGAGAGTGTGACCCAATGGCCCCGGCTGGAAAAGGTTGGCAACCCCTGAGCTATAAGAACATTCGCAGCTTCCACAAATTGCACAGAACGATGGGTCCATCTAGATCAGTATTCTTGGTCCAATTTTTTAGGTTTCTTGGCAAGACTGTTTTCCAGCTATGCTTAGGGAAGCTGGGATTTGATCCTGGGGCCTTCTGCATGCAATGGTCAGGTTCACTATACCACTCAGCTGTGACCCTTACCCATAAATATTGTAGGTGCTTTATGGGTTTTGGTCTCCGATTGCGCGTGCTTCTAAAAAGGGAAACCTGCCATCAGCTATGATGGGTCATTCTCTCTAGTGGATACCAAAGTTGCTAATGAGGAAATAACATGTTGGTATGGGGGCAAAGAGAACCTGGAAGACAGCAATAGTAATTACATTAATTGATTAATGTAATTACAGTAATTAATATATCACAGTGTAATGCTTGGAGCATTCTCTGAGTGGTTCACAAGGTCATTAGCATTTTGTCCCCCAACTTACTGAGTATTTATTTTACTGAATTCAAGGATGGAAGACTGAGTCAACCTTGGCCTCCATCAGGATCGAACTCACAACGCTGGTAGTTTTGGCTGCAGTACAACAGTGTAACCACTGTGTTGTAGGGGCTCTTATAAAATGTGGGATCCTATTACTGGGTTATCATGAATTCTATTCATTCATGAATTATCCTGGGCACCTTGTTAGGTGTCAGTTGTATTTCACGATCTGTTAAATGGGAATCCTGCTAGAATTCATTCGGTTGCAGGAAGTCAAAATGAGGATCATAAGATTGCAATTTATATTTTGGGTTGGAAAGATTTCCAAAGCTCTGGGCCCAGGCAGCACAATTTCAGCACCATGAAAAGTTGTAACCTGGTATAGACTAACTTGCATGACCTTCAAGGTTTTTGAATAATCTATTCTGGTTTGTTTAACCCTGAGAAGTGGGATGGGGAGATAGATTCTGAAACTCACCCCCGGATGCTTTAACCAACCCCCTCCTAATTCCTTTTTTCTTGGTATTACAGCTTTGCTGGATACAAGACCCGGGGCTGCTCCCAGCCAGAAGAGGTGAACTTCACGTTGAAGATGTTGGTGTCCGCTGCTCCTGTGATTTTGATAATTCTTGGCTTGCTCCTCTTCAAGTTGTACCCCATTGATGAAGACAAACGTAGGAAAAACAAGAAGGCTTTGCAAGACTTAAGGTGAGGGTCCCACTGATAGCAACTAGAAAAGAGAAAGCATGGTAAAAGGAAGGAGAACTGAGCAGTTGGCAAGTGGGCATTGGCGTTGGGGCTTGTTTCCTATCCATCCATCCTGGCTTGCTTGCTTCCCATACATCCATGCTTGATTGCTTCCTCTCCATCCATCCTTGCTTCCTCTCCATCCATCCTTGCTTGCTTCCATCCCATCCATGCCTTAATTACTTCCTTCCCATCCATCCATGCTTTAATTGCTTTATATCCATCCATCCATGCTTGCTTGTTTCCTGTCCATCCATCCATGCTTGATTACTTCCTACCCATTCATCCTTTCTTCCTATTCATCCTTACTTGCTTCCTTCCTTCCCATCCATCCATGCTTAATTGTTTTCTATCCAGAGTCGGGTTCTCCCAAGTGGGGCGGGGTAATAAATTCAATAAATAAAATAAATCCATCCTTGCTTGTTTGCTTCCTATCATCAAGCCTAGCTTGCTTGCTATCCATCCACCATTTCTTCATGTAGGCCAGGGTTGGCCAAACTTTGTGCTCCATTGTTCTTAGACTCCAATTCCCAGAAGCCCTCATCAGCAGGTGTGCTGACTTGGCCTTCTGGTAATTGAAGTCCAAAAACAGCTGGAGCGTCAAGGTTGGCCACCCTTGAATAGGCAGTGTTTTCCAACCCTTGGTTTTTGGACTTCAATTCCCAGAAGCCTAAATCAATTTCCTAAGCACTGATCAGCCAACATATTGACTTAGACTTCTGGGAATTGTAGTCCCCCTATGGCTCCTGGGCCCCACATTGGGAACCATTGATGTAGAGCTCAAATTGAATGGCTTCCTTCCCCCAGGGGTGGCCAAAATTTTTGAGCCATGTGGCAGTCACATGGTTCCTCCCATTGGAAGTGGAAGTAAAATAAGCCCACACATGCACAAAACGCTGCTGTAAATGCACCATGGCTTTCGCAAACATTTATGACAGCCTTTTTACACATGGGTGTGTGTGTGTTTTACTTCCACTCCTGGGAGCGGTGAGGGCAGTGCAACGCGGACGATTTGGCATTGAGGGCCATAGTTTGTCCACCCTTGGTTTAATCACTGCGCCACTATGGCACCACGATAAGTGCTGTAACCAACGCTTTTCATTGTGTTCTTTTCATTTGGTTCTTCTTTTCATTGTGTTCTTCTGTGATTCCTTTCCTTCCGCAGAGACGAAGAAAGTAACAACAGCTCCGAGTCGGACTCTACAGAGCTGGGCAGCATAGTGTGATCCTGGCTCGCCTCGGTTTACTGTTTACGCACTGGGATTCTTGGGAAAGCGGGGAAGGGGCTGCCCACTGCCACCCCAGGAGGGAATCTTGACCTGCTCCCTGGCGAAAGGAGTGCTTTATGACGTCCACCCAGACTGCACTGGGGAGCAACACCCTCACACTACACCACACCCCGGTCTATGTTGTGCCTTAATACAGGATCCATAGGGCAGGATTGGGTACCCATGGAATCAACCCCGTCTAACTGTCTCCCAGAGTCAAGTTTTGCAAAACCCCATTTTGAGCCAGGACATTATTTTGAGAGAGGGGATGCTACTTGCCGGTACCACTAGCACTGAATATGGCACGCGTGTTTGCAGTACTGTAAAGTTTGTGTGTGAGAGAGTGAATGCGCGTTTCAGTTGTTCTCTCACCACGGACCCCTATGGTGGTTTGGTGCTGTACATTATACCAGTGGCATGACTTTTCTGAACACAGCCTTGTACTGTTCTCTTCTGTAAATAAGACATGGTGCAGAAAAATGGATTGTGGTATTACTGTTGGTTTTTTGTTATAAATACATATATATATTTGTATATATATATATTTGTATGTATAAAGAGCTAATTAATTAAAATAACTTAATTGCCTTGTAAATATGTAAGTCACGGGTCTCTCCTGTTTGTATATGTTGGTACGGAAAGAAGACTGTGGGTCTATTAATATTAATTTACATTAAATGCAGAAAAACTGTCCATTGTTGCACTTTTTTCCTCCTTTGTAAAGGACCACGTGCAAATTATGATGGTGGAGGAGGGTATCTTCGTACAAGTTAACATGGAATGTTATTTTATTTCTTCCTCTGCTTGCAAACATCTACATTTGGCAGGCGTGTAAGAAACTCATAGGCCAGGTTATCCTGCTATGGTAATAGAGTAGACCCTATTGCCAGCCACCTCAACACCAAGTGTCAGGCAGCGGTTAACTAGCCTAACAATGCTGAGGACTAACAGCCTTGGGTGGTAAAGTCCACAGGGAAGGGTGATGGTCCCCAAGTGGATTAAATCCCACTTGAATCCATCTTGATGGAGGGCAGCAGCTTCATCTATCCTGGCCTGGGGCTGAGGAGGACTTTGCGTGCCAATAGGGCTCAGGACCAGAAAGTGACTTGCAGAACTGGATCAGTGGTACAGCGGTCATGCTGAGATGCGGAAGGCAAATGGAAGGCCACTGCATTGTATTCTCAGGACAGCCTTCAAGGACGATCGCCATGTGGATCGCCAATATTCAGATACGGCAGAAGAAGTAAGAAACTGGTACTATACCAACCAATTAAAACAGGGGTTCCCAACTTAAGGCCCATGGGCCGGATCTGACCCATAGCGCCATTTCATGTGGCCCTCCCCTCCAAGGGCATTCAAGAAACAAAATGGCCACCCCTTTGAAGCTGTTGAGACAAAATGGCCACACATACCCTTTGCAGATAGGGCAAAATGGCCATACACACACACACCCCAATCGTGCAGACAGGGCCAAATGGCCATCCAGCCCTTGAAGTTGACTGAGAGAGCATGATCTGGCCCACGGTTCAAAAAGGTTGGGAACCCCTGAATTAAAATATTTCTGGCTCAGCCCTTGGCTCAAACTCAGGTATCGGTCTGGTATACCCTAATCTGTTCCTTCAACAAATCACAGTTTCTCTTGCTGTATGGAAGTTTGGCTCTCAAATTCATTGGCCCACCAGCACAATCACCAAATCCAAGACCTAAAAAAAATTCAAACTTCAGGTCCAATTGCATTTTACAGCTATGGCATTAAGCCACATTACTCTATTCAAAACTGGATCTCCAAGGCAGGGTCTGGCTATCACTATCTGCTGGGGGAAATATTAAAACAATTTGAAAACAACAAATCCAGTTAATGGCAGAATTAGAAGAGGACTAAACTGCAGTGGTGTAGTGGTTAAGACACTTAAGTTTGATGACTAGCAGGTCAGCAGTTTGAGACCTAAGTGCTACACAACGGAGTGAGTGTCCCTCGTCTGTCCCAGTTCCTGCCAACCTAGCAGTTCGGAAGCAAGAAATTGCAAGTCGATAAATAGGTAACACTTAAGCAGGAAAGGTAACATTCTAGTCATGCTTGCCACATAACCACGGAAATGGCTGCAGATACAGACACCACTGGCTCTTTAGCTGATACTGGAGATGAGCATCAGCCCCTAGAGCAGTGATGGTGAACCTTGGCACTCCAGCTGTTCTTGGACTTCAATTCCCAGAAGCCCTGATCAGCAGGAGTGCTGATTTGGGCTTCTGGGAATTGAAGTCCAAGAACACCTAGAGTGCCAAGGTTCACCATCACTGCCGTAGAGTCAGACATACTGGCTTTCGAGCAAGGGAGACATTGACCTTTATTAAAATGCAAAGGAATTCATTTCTCCTCCACTCTTACCTTTAAATCACGGTACTAAGACCTGAACTCTTCAGCTCAGTTTCTGCTCCCAACTAAGATGTAAGAGCATGGAAATAGTTGTCAACTCTACATCCCCTACCGTATTTCCACGCTAACTTGAGTAACCTTTCCACACTGCTCTCTTAGGATTCAAAAGCATTTTTGCTAGCTCTCTAAAGCCACCTCCAGGAGGTTTGGAGCACTGGAATGTCTTAATCCAGATTTCCACCCACCCTATTACTGTGATTTTTTTCTGTTCACTTAACCCTTTGACTCCCCACCACCACCGCTGCAAGCCTACAGAGACCTAACAAAGCATCTGATTCTATTAAGATGCTCATAAAACAGAAGGGGCGGAGGAAGCAAGAAAACTCTAGTTGCCAAGATTCCCGGCTGTGTGCTGGAGATTGGAGGCATGCCAGGGAAGGGGGAAGAAACCATTAGCCAGACCAGGGATTCTCAACCTGCAGCCCATCGGCCAGATGCAGCCCGCGGCACCATTTCATGTGGGGGGGCCCACTGTCTCGACCACACCATGAAGTGCCATGTGGCATAGGGAGGGTAAAATGGCCATCCGGCCCCCAAAGCTGTCTGAGGGAGAGAGACCCGACCCTCGGGTTTAAAAGGTTGCAAATTCCTGAACTAGACCTTACGATGAAGGGTAGGGGGTGAAAAGTCCTACCCGGATGCTATGAGTGAGTGATTGGATACTGTACACTCACTGTTGAGTGGTGTTTAAATGTCCAGGCCCTGTTTTTATGTCTCCTGGTAAAGAGAAGCATTGGTGCTTTGTCTCGGATAGTAAATCAGGAGGTATTCTGGCTTCAAAATGGAAAGGAGAAGCATTGGTTTGTCTTTGAATGTATTGAACCACTGGATGAAAAAGACAGTTACTGAGGCCAAAGGGAAAACTGAATTCTGGTCTTTCACACTGGCTGGGAAGACTAGATGTTAGCCTGCCTGTCTATCATCTGCCTGTCTATCTTTAAAATAAGCCTCAATAGATCAATAGCACACCGCCAATGCGTAAGGCCAGCATTCATGTTCAATTGTCATGGTCCCAAGAATGTTATAATCAATATTATGAGGTCCAGTAGGATGCAGTTCTCCTTCGTGTTGTTTGTGAATGCACACTGATGGGGTTCTGCGCCTGCGCGGGAGTCATCTTGGAGCTGAAAAGCTGATTGGATAAATTTGAATGGTTAGTACCACCCACCATCTCCAC
This sequence comes from Furcifer pardalis, assembly GCA_030440675.1. Taxonomy (NCBI): domain Eukaryota; kingdom Metazoa; phylum Chordata; class Lepidosauria; order Squamata; family Chamaeleonidae; genus Furcifer; species Furcifer pardalis. Next base: position 299,606,161 of record CP126890.1, on the reverse strand, counting down.
CCGCCCTCTGCGCCATTTCGCGCTTTCCGCCTCAGTTCTTGTTTTTCCACTGCTTCAGCAGGAGCCTTATCGAGAGCTCTCCCAGTTTTTCCAACGCTACCGAATTGTTCGGTCGTCAGGAGACACCTCCGGCACCACCCCCAAGGACGGCATCCCTGCTTCCCGGCAGAAGAAGTGACGACCAGGAGTCAGAGACTACCGCTCAACCCTTCATCACCTTGGACATGCTTTCTCCTCTCCTGGAGGCCATGACGGAGAAGATCACGGACAAGGTAATAGCCACCATTGGGGCCCCTACCGATCCGGCCTGGGAGACAACCAAGACCACCTCCAAACGGAGAGCCAACTACCCATCCGTCTCCTCCAAACGGCGTTGTGTCCAATCTGTGATCGAACAGCCACTACCGCCGCCACCACCATCCCTTACCGGGGAGGAACCGAGTTCAGCCAGGCCTTACTGGTCTGACTCGGACCCCGAGGCCTCACTGCCACCCCCATCCATTGCCGGGGTGTCTGGAGGCTCGGACGACTCGGACGACTCGTCCGAGGGAGGAGGAAGACATGGAAGACCCTCCTCCGGTCAACGCCGAAAAGTCCCCTGTGGACCAAATCGACACGAAAGAACGCCTACAGCCAGAGGATCAGAGGTCCTTTACCGCCCTTCTGACCCGCATGGGCCCAATTCTCAACATCAGGGCTGAGAACCCTCCAGCACCGTTCGTCGACGAGGTGTGCAGGTTGCCGGATACCAAGAAGATTCTCCCAGTCCACCTACCCTTCTTACCAGCCGTGGCCCATTCGGCCAAGACGGTTTGGAGTAGGCTGGTTGCATCCCACGTCGTCTCCAACCGTCTCGATGGAGTTTACAAACTTCTCGGCGAGGAGGGTGAGTTTCTTCACACGCACCCCACGCCGAATTCGAGGGTAGTCAAGGTCTCCCAACACCGTACCACCGTGCACAGCGTGCCTGTTCCCTCCACTAAGGAAGGAAAAAAGCTAGACGCTATCGGCAGGAGAGCCTACGCCACCTCTTCCCTCTCCATTCGGGCGGCCAACTACGAGGTGGCCATGGCGGCCTATAACATCAAATTGTGGGGCAAGGTGGAGGCCTCCTTGAATAGACTACCCCCCAACCTCCATGCCGAGTTCGAAACCCTATCCGAAGAGGGAATTCAACTCGGCCAACAACAGATCCGAACCGCTCGCCACATCTGCGATTCGGAAGCAAAGACCATCACGGCCATGATACAACTCCGCCGCCACGCCTGGCTCAGGTCAGCCGACTTCCACGACGACACAAAGAAGCTCATTGAGGAGCTCCCTTTTGATGGGAAAGATTTGTTCGCCGAGGAAATGGACAACACCCTCAACGAGCTTCACAAAGACACCACAACATCCAACAGACTCCGCCTGGGCACCACAGGGGGATACCAACAACAGGTTTACTTGGGGCACAACCAGGACTACCGACATCGGCAGTCCTTTCGACCACACGAACAGCCCAGACAGCAGTTCTATAAACCCCGCAAGCAATACCATCGCACTCGTTTCCAGAACCAGGGGCAAACAAGCAAGCACCCTGATCGGAGACAAAAACAACAACCCTGACTCCCGCCAGACCGAAGATCCTCCCTCACCCCACCCGACACACTACATACCGCTCCGGAACTTCCTCGCCACTTGGGACTCCATAACTACCAATCAATGGGTGCTTCGAATCCTAGACGTCGGATTCGCCCTCGAATTCGAGAAATGGCCAATCTTGGGTCGCATCCGCAACACCACCCCGTCCCCCCAATTGCAAGAAGAGCTCCTATCGCTCCTTCTAAAGAGGGCAATAGAACCTGTCGCCCTGACATCCCTATGCGACGGCTTCTATTCCAGATATTTTATCGTGAGCAAGAAAGACGGAGGGCTCAGACCCATCCTGGACCTTCGCCGTCTCAACAAGCACATCCGAGTGGCAAAGTTCCACATGGTCACGCTCCAAACCATCCTCCCTCTCCTGAAGACCGGGGACTGGTTCACAATGATCGACCTCAAAGACGCGTACTTCCACATCTCAATACGCCAAGATCACCGCAAGTTCCTCAGATTCCGCATCGGGGAAAAAATCTTCCAGTATACCTGCCAACCATTCGGACTCTCCACCGCACCGAGAGTCTTCACCAAATGCATGGCACCGGTGGTGGCATACCTACGCACCCGAGGTATCCACATGTTCCCCTACATAGACGACTGGCTGATATCGGCTCTGTCGGCAGAACAGGCACGGAGGAACGTACAATTCACCCTCAAGACCATGGAGGAACTCAGTCTTCGAATCAATACCAAGAAATCACGCCTACAACCATCCCAACGAGTGGACTACATTGGGGCAATCCTGGACTCCATGAATGCGAGAGCGTTTGCCCCCCCCCCTCAGCACCTAGCACACATCAGGACGCTGGTACACCAATTCCAGAGGCGACATACGGTGAGCGCCAAGTCGGCGCAAAGACTTCTAGGCCTCATGGCCTCCACCACGGCAGTCATACCGTTCGCCAAGTTAAAGATGAGATCACTCCAGTCTTGGTTTCTACATCTCTTCAACCCGAGGCTGGACGATCCAGGCAAACAGCTCAGCCCAACCCACGAACTCAAGCGGCAGCTACAATGGTGGACGAACCACGAATTCGTGACCATCGGAAGACCTTTCCTGTCGCCCATGCCGTCAGCCCAGATCACCACGGATGCGAGCACGCTTGGATGGGGAGCATGCTGCGGATCCCTGGAAATAAGCAGCAAGTGGACATGACGAGAGCGAGCACACCACATAAACTTTCTAGAACTGCTCGCGATCTGGAAGGCCATGAAAACCTTCCAATCCAGCCTCCGAGGAAAAGCAGTCCAGGTCGCCTCGGACAACACCACAGCCCTGTCCTACCTCAACCGACAGGGAAGGACTCATTCACCATCCCTACTCTACCTGGCTGTCCAAATCTTGGAGTGGTGCCTCCAGAACCACATTCTACCAATCGGAGTGCACATCCAAGGAACACTCAACACGACAGCAGACAGCCTCAGCCGCAAGAACTCCAACACCCACGAATGGGAGCTCAACGCATCGATCTTCAAGCTCTTTTGAAAGTGGTGGGGCCAACCACAGGTGGGCCTCTTTGCATCCCAAGTCAACGCGAAGTGCAACCTGTTCTGCACAAGGGCCGGAGTGGGACAGGGATCCATGGGGGATGCCTTTATGGTACCCTGGCACAGGGACTTCCTCTACATTTTTCCTCCCTTCCCACTCATCCAGAGGGTCCTCGTTCGTCTTCGTCAGGAAAGAACCCGAGCCATTCTAATTGCACCAGCGTGGCCCAGACAACACTGGTACCCATTGCTCAGAGAACTGGTGACGGATTCGGTCACTCTCCCAGACGAACCATCGCTTCTCCACATAGAACAGGGCTGGATGTTCCACGCAGATCTGCCAAGTCTCCACCTCACTGCGTGGCTTATAACCCCAGAGTAAACAGGATCCTGGAACAGAACAGAAGACCCTCCACATCTAAGTCCTACAAAAACAAGATGAGAGGTTCAGTGCTTTTCTCACTAGCCAGGAGAAAGATCTGGTCACAGCCTCGTTAGAAGACCTAATGAACTATCTTCTTCACCTCAATGAATCTGGCCTGGCACACTATTCCATACGTGTGCACCTAGCGGCAATTGTCGCTCACTCCCCTTTCCACTCTGCCTTCGCTTCGGCTTTTCATAACCACACTATAAAGAAATTCCTCAAGGGGTTGAAGAATGTTTTCCCCACACACATGAGTACTAGCACCTCAGTGGTCGTTATCCACCGTCCTTGAGGCCCTGATGAAACCGCCGTTTGAACCACTGGCCACATCTGGGATACATCTACTCTCATAGAAGACTGCGTTCCTGGTGGCCATCACCTCGGCCCGCAGGGTTGGAGAGCTGACGGCCCTCAGATCTGACCCTCCTTTCCTCAAATTCTTACAGGACAGAGTGGTCATGCATCCAGACCTTTCATTCCTCCCTAAAGTGGTTACAGAATTCCACCTGTCTCAGGTCATCACCCTTCCGACCTTCTTTCCTAACCCTTCCAGCACCCAGGAAAGAAGTTGGTATTCTCTGGATGTCAGAAGAGCACTACTCTTCTATATACATCGAACCAGAGAATTCAGAAAGTCCAACATATTCATTGCCTACGGTGGAAAGTCCAAGGGCCAGGTGCTCTCCGCCCAACGACTTTCTAAATGGATCAGCGAGACAATTTACCTATCCTACTGCCTGACGTCGAGAGATCCACCTCCCCACGTCAGAGCTCACTCCACTAGATCCATGGCTACCTCCACTGCCTTCTTGGAGGGAATCCCTATGGAAGACATTTGCAGAGCTGCAACATGGTCTAGACCATTGACCTTTGTCAACCACTACAGACTGGACACAAGAGCTATCCCCGACTCCAGACTGGGGCGCTCCGTCTTGACAGCAGGTCTCCATGCATCATTGCCATGATGACCTCCTGATCCTCACCTGCATCCTGAGAATGGACCACATCTCCACCTAGACTACACATCTCATCACAGCACCAGCTACCCACCATCCAAGTAAGTCAGCTTACTAATCACCATCAGTGTGCATTCACAAACAACACGAAGGAGAAGGACATGTTGCACTTACCTGTAACTGTCGTTCTTCGAGTATGTTGTTTGTGAATTCACACAACCCACCCGTCCTTCCCCTCTTACTGCTGCAGGGATGAGATGTTCTTATCCTATGTACAGCTTTAATATTAACTGAGGCGGAAAGCGCGAAATGGCGCAGAGGGCGGGTGGAGATGGTTGGTGGCACTAACCATTCAAATTTATCCAATCAGCTTTTCAGCTCTGAGATGGCTCCTGTGCAGGTGCAGAACCCCATCAGTGTGAATTCACAAACAACATACTCGAAGAACGACAGTTACAGGTAAGTGCAACCTGTCCTTATTGGATGGGACATTGAGGGCTCCAGGTTTTAGTGTCCAGGTAAAGATAAAGGTCTCAAAAGCCAGTCATATCTGACTAGAGTGCGATGATGCTCATCAGCAGATATCTCTGTATTCATGTGGCAGACAAAGCACATGGAACGCTGTTACCTTTCCTGCCAAAGCAGTACCTATTTATCTAGTTGCAATTTCTTGCTTTCGAACTTCTAGGTTGGCAGGAGTTGGGACAGATGACATGGACTCACTTCGTCACGCAGCACTGGCATCTCAACCTGCTGACCTTTGGGTTATCAAGCTCAGCATCTTAAAGACTCCTGAGCCATGGATAACCTTGGCCTGGCCCATCAGATACGTAACTCAAGACAACTGTGAAGTCAAGGTGAACAAGAGAAACCTTGTATGCAGTTTGTGTCTCATTAGAGGACAGCCAGAATTTAATTGTAGCAGACAGTCTGTTTGCTTCCACACATGATTTTCAAGATTGTGAAGCTCAAGATATATAAAACGTCACGTAGATATTAAAAAGAGTGTCTATTGTGAAATTGATTAGTTTTAAGAACGGGAAAATTAAGGTTGGTTAATTAAAATCTGTCGTTTGCCTACAATACTTTCTTCAGCCACTAGATATCAGACCCTTTCTAACAAAGAGCAGCAAACCTGGAAGCAAGCTTGGGAGAAGTTCTCTATGGGGTCTCTAGGCAAGAACCCCCCAATTCTTCAAACAGTTCACAGAGTGAAAGAGATAGAGACAGCTGCCCCATGGCTGGACAGGAGGAGGGTGAACATGAGAAAATAAGCCTTGAGGTGGTGGGGGGGGAGAGAGAAACCAATAGAAAAGAGAAGGGGGGGTTGATATTGAATGGGGAAAGGCAAAAGGCTTTCTATTCTAAACCATGCGATGCTGTCGTTTTTGCTAGTGAATGATTAAACACAGCACTTCACAATGAGCCTGGAAACACCCTGTCAACCGGTAAATTTCTTTTAGTGGTGTAGAAGTATGGTCCATAGGCCACGACTGTTTAGAAGAAATAGGTAAGCTAGTAAGATTTTTTTGCTAGTATAGTTTTCTTTGCAGGGCAGACATAGAATAAGCCAGGTAGGCATATTTTCTCACCTTTGGGGTGGGTGGGAGACAAAGCACTCTAACAGCCCTGGAGTTGAGTAAAAAAGCACAGTCAGATACAGTAAAACCTCATATAACACTAAAACCTGGTTCCACAAGTCTTCGTGTTATATGATTTTTCGTGTTATCTGATCCTCTATGGGATCCATAGAGATACATTGTAACCACACAGGCTTTCGCGGTTGTTATCTGAAGCATCCCATGGGATCTTAATGTTATCTGATGCAATTCTTCCCCCCAGATTCCTTGATGTTATGCGATTTTAGTGTTATTCGATACTAATGTTATATGAGGTATTACTGTACTAAAATCCCACCTACTTCTTATATGGTCTCTTCAGACTTTACCTTGGATACCTTGGAGTCATTATTCAGCGAGGTGTCTGTGCATTGGTAGACATCTCTGCGACAACATTTTGATTTCTCATGTGGTCTTTTGCCATTTGGCTATTACATCACCCGATGGCTAGGCAGACCATGACATGTGTCCTCTGCCTTCACCTTGCCCAAGGGATCCAATGGAGAATACTTTGGTGAGTTTTAGTCCCAGCCTAGCATCATTGACAAGAGATGGGCAACACTGCCTAGTTAGACCACTCAAGCCTCCACACCCTGAAAAGGCTCTCGTCTATTCAGACATCGTCTGAAATTTCTATAGACATCCACTACCCATTCACTGACATTACAGGCCATGCAGAATAGAAACTTTTTTATTATTATTATTAAAAGATGCTTTTAAATATATAGATGCTGTATTTTAAATGTGGGAAGCTGGCTGAATAGCTGGGTGATTTAGGTAAGGTCATGGTAAATGTTGCCCTTGCTTGAAAGCCAGTCATATCTGACTCTAGGGGTCAGTGCTCATCTTTGTTTATAGCCAAACAGCCAGCACTGTCTGCATCTGCAGACGTTTCCATGGACACGTGGCAGTCATGCCTCAACACCGGAGTGATGGAACGCTGTTTACCTTCCCACTGAAGTGGTCCCTATTTATCTACTTGCAATTTATTGCTTTCGAACTGCTAGGTTGGAAGGAGCTGGGACGGATAAAGGAGCTCACTCCACCGTGCAGTACTCAGGAATCAAACTCTGACCTTCCAGTTGTCGAGTTCAGCATCTTAACCACTTGAGCCACTGCAGTCCCTTGTGTTTTAGGTATCTGAACATAGAGGTTGGAAGTTTGATTCCCCACAGAGTGTCCAAGGAGAACAGCCAGCCTGTGTGATCTTGGACAAGTTGAACAGTCCCAGGATGCCCAGGAGAAGGGAATGATAGAGTACTTCTAAGTACTCCATACCTAGAAAGCCCCCAAAGGAATTGACGTAAGCTAGGATCAACTTAATGGCACATAATTTAGATTTGACATCTGTTTCAAGCAAAAAAAAACCATGAAGCTCTTTAAGGCAATTTAAAAACCAGTAACTATTTTTAACAGTGAGTGCTTCCTTGGTTACTACTTCACTCATGCTTTTGATTAATTGTGTCCAGTTTATTAAATCTTAGGTAAGGTAAAGGTCACCCTTGCTTGAAAGCCAGTCGTATCAAACTGCTTTCAAACTGCTTGGTTGGCAGGAGCTGGGACAGAGATGGGAACTCACTCCATTGTGCAGTACTCGGGATTCGAACTCCAACCTTCCAGTTGTCGAGTTCATCATCTTAACCACTTGAGCCACTATAATAAATCAGGTTAATCTCTAAGGTGCCACCAACTGTTCATTGTTCTTTTACAACATACTAAAATTCACAGTGGATCCTTTCTTCCTGCAAATAATCACCTGAGCTGATAAATGCTGAATCCAGATAATTGTACAATAGACCAGCAGACCCTATGAGAAGAGCAAATGAAAAGAAATGGACCATCCCATCAATCTTTGATGGATTTTGGCCAATTCATGATTGACAGATGCCATCACACTACAGAGAGATAACCCCACCTGATCAGGGTTTACTTGAATTGGTCGAACATCTGTTCAACCACAAGGCTATGCATACACATGTAACACAGCTTTGCTTGCACGTTGAATCCAAACAATTGTACAGATGAAGATTTGTGGTCCTCCAAAGGTTCTTGTTAATCTGCAACTCCCATCAAAACACAGTTGCAAACCCAATGGGGAGGGATCACAAAACCCATACTCTAGTGGCCCTCCGTAGCCATGTCATAGCATGTCCCTGCATTTATTGCTGCATGATATCTTCCAAGTGGCAGAGGTGGGCCATGTATTAATTCAGATCTACCTTGTACACCAGTTGGTTGGTTGGTTGGTTGGTTGGTTGGTTGGTTGGTTGGTTGGTTGGTTGGTTGGTTGGTTGGTTGGTTGGTTGGTTTGAGTGGGTAGGTGGCTAGATGTGGGTGAGTGGTGGTGGAGTGGAGTGGATTCCCTCATATTCAATATGAGGTAAGTTCTCACACTAATGAAAAGGATAAAAATGTCAGTCAACCTTTTTAAAAAGTTAAAAGTCTTCTCCTGTGGCTTACTTACTGAATGTGAGAACTTTCACTCAAAATATGCTGCTAGTTTTGCTTGGGTAGCTGTTTGAATCCTGCTTGAGAAAATATCTCTGTTCGGGCTGAAAGACTTCCCCATTCTTGATATACATCATTCTTTCCCAAGCTTTAATCCCAGAGATGTGGAAGCTGATTTACACCATTCAAGAAGCTTCTGTATGTGTTTTGTAAATGAACTCTGGGTACATTGAATGCCACCCTTTTCCTAGGATGATATTCCAGAGCCTCGTCTTAACACTGAATCTAGGTTTCGGCCTGCTAAGCCATATGTCACATTCAGGGCTTATTCTCTTGGTCTTGAGGCAAGTCTAGCTTGAATAGAGGCTCTTGGTGCCTATCTTCGTGGGAAGATGAGAAAGGCTCTGGATAGAAAGGCTGTCCCTCCTTTGTTTCTGACTTAGCGTCGTCCTGGCAGCCACTCAATAGCCTTTCCCGTGGCCAAAAGTTCAGCAGGGTTATTGCATTAGCCTTCACAGAGCACCATTCTTCAAGGTGGATGGGAAGGGTGCATGAATGATGATGACTCATGCATCGCCTGAAGGCTGAACAAAGCAAAGGGTCTGGAAGGAGGAGTGGGTTCAAGACTACAAGGAGGGATAATCCCTCCAACAGAAACACCAAGTTGGCCTCCCAATTGAGAGAATGAATAGTGGCCCACCGTCTGGGGCTAAAGGGAGCAGACCAAAGCCATTGGGTTATGCCAGTCCAGAGGAAAGAAAATTCCCCAAGAAGACGGGAATCTGTCAGGAGGTGATAGGATGACAGATCCTGACCTATTCTGGGTGGCTCATTCACTACTGAAAGGAGCTGTTTAACAGCCAAAGGTTGATAAGCATCTCAAAACACTGTAGGAAAACCAGGGATCCCCCCCCCCAATCCGTACAGCACAAGCAGATTGATGATAACAGACATAGCTCAACTGGCAAAGTACTCCCCCCCCCCTCAAATAAATCTACATTCCTTGAAACAACAGCAATTCAAGGTCAAGGGATAGCTTCAAGATGGGGGTTGGGTTCCTTGGCTTGGAAAAGAAATCAAAGGAAGAATAGCTCTGCCTCCCCGTTGAATGTCTAGGGTCTAGGCTGAACAAAGAAACAAAGGCTGCAATAGAAATGCCTGTTGAATAGGCTGAGACAGGCCAAAATGCTTAGCATCAGTGTACATGCCTTTAAAAAGAGATGTGTGTGTGTGTATATGTCTGTGACCTTTCTCTGTCCCCAGCCCCTTGGAAGGAAACCGGAAAGAAGCAAGTGGTCCACTCAAGCAGAAACCAATGAGATCAAGTGAACAGGCCGTCAAGTGGAAATGGACACATGAAAATATTGGCTCTATAGGTGCATACATGGATACCATTGCCCCTGTGGCTATTGATCTAACTTTTCTAAATCTTGGCCAGTTAAAGCGCAGAACTTGGTTGCTCTCACAAATAAAATAAATATATAGACTGAGTCTTTTATCCTTTTCAGTAAGTACGAGCATATTGAAAATGAGGAAATCTATTCCACTGCCACCACCCAAACAGCTAAAGAGGATACAGATACATGCAAAATATGTGCTTAATGGGTATTTATGCACACGAAAACTGCAGCCAAGAAATCAGAAGAAGACTAAAGCAATAAAAGAATTAGAAAAGATAATCAAATGTACAGATGTGTCACTGGAGAATCAAGACCAAGATTGTCACCTGAAAACTCTCTTAAAATGCAATCAGTTTATAAATTTCTTTAAACATAAATGAAACAGCCAGAGAGGTTTTGAAGGAAAAAGAAATTTTATCAACAAGATCAGTTATAACATAACATATGCATATGTTCAATGTAGATCAAGGATTCTCAACCTGTGGCCCATAAAGAAAAGCACAGCCTTGAATTTACAAAAGCTGAGCAAGTCTGCTGAGGAGAGGACATTCTGAAGATCTCTCATTCATAGGATTGGAGACGCATAACTTGATGGCACATAATAACAACATCATGACGCATAGAGGTATAATGACTTCAACTACCTTGAAGATGTCCCTCCACCCAAGCAGACTACACGATTCCATACACAACTGCTACTTGCAATTTGTCAATGGGGAAAACAATTGTCTGATATAAAGCCTCACCATACTTTGCAAAGGTGATTTTCTGATGACTCTGAATAAGGAAGTAGTACCGTATTTGCCGGCGTATAAGATGCATCGGCGTGTAAGACACACTCAATTTTTCTGGTGTCTTATGCATCAGCAAATATGGTATACAGTACATGTATTATACCATTAGAATGGAGATCAGAAGCAAATGGGCAGGTCCTTTATACTTTTATGATCAATATGAAACAGAATTTCAGCTTACCCATGTTTTTTGGCCCTTTTGAAAGTTTACAAGAGTCCTGTTTTGTTCTGTTTTTAGTTTTGTTTTGTTCATTGCTTCAGGTCATCTTTCACCCATTTATATTATGTTATTTTGAGAACAGATATAGTCTAAAGCTGGCTTGAGACTCAATATCAAAAAAACCAAGATAATGGCAACAGGCCCTATCAGTCCCTGGAAAATAGATGGGGAAGAAGTAGAAGCAGTGACAGACTTTACTTTCTTAGGATCAAAGCTCACTGCAGATGGTGACTGCAGCCATGAAATAAAAAGGCGACTGATTCTTGGGAGGCAAGCGATGAGAAACCTGGGGAACATAGTGAAAAGTAGAGACATCACATTGAAAACAAAAATTCGCATAGTCAAAGCAATGGTATTCCCTGTGGCAATGTATGGTTGTGAGAGCTGGACCATTAGGAAAGCTGAACGCAGAAGAATAGACGCCTTTGAGATGTGGTGTTGGAGGAGAGTTTTGAGAGTCCCCTGGACAGCGAGGAGAACAAATAGGTCGATCTTGGAAGAAATCATCCCTGACTGCTCATTAGAAGGTCAAATAATAAAGATGAAGCTAAAGTACTTTGGACATCAAATGAGAAGAGAGGATTCACTTGAGAAAGCTTTGATGCTTGGAAGGGTCGAGGGCAAAAGAGGAAGGGGAAGGCCCAGGATGAGATGGATAGATGGTGTTGTGGAGACGGTGGGTGCAGAGCTGAGCGAGTTGAGGGGGATGGTGGAGGACAGGAGTGCCTGGCGGACGGTGGTCCATGGGGTCGCAGAGGGTCGGAATCGACTGTGCGACTGAACAACAACAAATGGTTTTTTAGACCAGTGTTTTCCAATCTTTGGTTTTTGGACTTCAATTCCCAGAAGCCTTAGTCAATTCCCTAAAGCACTGATCAGCCAGTGTACTGTCTTAGGCTTCTGAGATTTGAAGTCACCCTGTGAGGCCTGGGCCCCACATTTGGAACCACTGGTTTAAACATTAAAACATGCATGTTCTGTGTTTTTGGCTTTTCCAAACTTCAACTCCACCTTCTTTCTCCTTTTCTTTATACAGGAAAACTAAATGCACGAAAGAATTCCAGAGACATAAAATTAGCACAATTGCTGGTTTGACTTCTAAAAAAAATTGATATGGGGAAGTGTGCATTTTTAGAAAATTATGCATTCTCAGCTTGCTTGTGTTCAAGTTGCCTTTTCAAACTAAAAAAAAACAAGCTGTGGCATATACTATTTTGAAAAAAATAAATGCTTGTTTTCATCTTCCCCCTTGACTTATGCCAATAGCTTCCTGTCTTAACGTCATCTGTTTGAACCCAATTGGGTGGGATTTTATACCTGAACAGAGGCAGGTTAAAAATATCAACAGCAAACAGAACAGTGATTATAACTAGCACAGAAAGCATGGTAGCAGTTAAGTGTTTTCTGTCTCTCTTCCCTTCTTGTTATCGACCTTACACAGGGGTAGCATGATGTTTGAAAGCTGCTTATGAACAGTGGAAATCCATCTGGAAACCAGATTCTGGTACCTTGCTTTCCATTCATCCAAAACCCAAGATGAAGGGATAGTACTCATAGCAAAGGTTGTTGTCACTGTACTTTTATTTATTATTTGTTCAATTGTTTTATTTCTCCCAAAGATGGATTACTTTTAACATCAACATGATAGGTAGGTAGGTAGGTAGGTAGGTAGGTCGGTAGGTCGGTCGGTCGGTCGGTCGGTCGGTCGGTCGGTCGGTCGGTCGGTCGGTCGGTTGCCTGGCTGCCTGGTTTGGTGGGTTGGTTGGTTAGTGGGTTGGTCGGTCCCGTCTTGTTTTTCCATTAACCTGCCTTTTTCAGGTTGGTGTATCATGTAATGAAGCTTGTACTGAAGGAAGTGAGGAATGCTTAAATTGTTATCTTTTGAAAAATTTTCTATGGACCTGCTTGTGCTACAGGATTTCTCAGGGGCTTCGGATTGGCTTTATCATTATTGTTGGTCAGTATGCAAATAAATTTTGCTTTGGGCTATTAGCAAGGCACTGAAAAACAGATGCATGCTTTCTGGTTCCCTCTGTTGGTCAAATGAGCTACTGTCGCTTGAAATTTTTTAAAAAAGAAACACTTTCCTTGCCTTACAGGTGGTAAGAGAATGGCTTTAAATCTTTAAGCATCCTATCTAAACTGCTATTAAAAGGTCTAAAAATATCCTTTCATAATTACAAGAGTAACTTTGTAACTATTTCTTATGTTACTTATGAAATGTAACCTGCTGGCATAAGTGATAGGTAAATGTCTGCCTTGCTCGAAAGCTGTCCTGTTCAACTCTAGGGAGCTTTGTTCATCTCCATTTACACCAAAAGTGTCAGTACTCTCTGCAGATGTTTATGTGGCCACGTGGCAAGCATGACTAGATACCAAAGTGCACAGAACACTGTTATCTTCCCACTAAAGCAGTACCTATTTATCTACTTGCAATTTCTTGCTTTCGAACTGCTAGGTTGGCAGGAGCTGGGACAGACAACGGACGCCAACTCCATTGTGCAGCACTCTGGTCTCGAACTGCTGATCTGATGAACTTCCAATCATCGAGCTCACCATCTTAACCACTAAGCCACCATAGCCCCATAGCATAATCAGTGATGGGATGTTACACGTTCGCACCAGTTCGCCAGAACCGGTATTAACTTTTCCCAGTGTCCCGGAGAACCGGTAGTGGCTTTTGGAGGGAACCACCTCAGGGGCTTACCTTTTTGCCGGTTCCCCTACTGCGCATGTACATCAAGCGCTTGGTGTGCATGCACGCCTACAGCACTTGGCGCACATGTGCCGCCTCCTTGCTGTCTTCCTCAGTGGAGAGGAGGAAGAGAAGCTGCTAGCCTGAAGCTCTTATAGCCTGCTCCCCAGGGTATGTGACTCACCTTTGGGTATGGGGTGTGTGTATTTTAATGTGTATTTAATGTGAATTTATTTTTAATGTGTGTTTTTATGTGCTTTATGTGTATTTAACTTGTATTTTTATGTGTTTTATGTCTATTTAATGTGTATTTTAATGTGTATTATATGTGTTTTACATGTATTTCTGTGTATTTTATGTCTATGTAATTTGTACATGACCAACTTTGGCCCCTCCCACCAGGTCACATGGTCCCGCCCACAACATTGGCTCTGCCGACAACATTGGCTCCACCCACATCATTGGCTCCACCCACAAATTAGGCTCTGACCATGGTGTGGTAGTAAAATTTTTGACATCCCACCACTGAAAACCAAATAGATAGCAGTAGTTATATACAGCGGTGGGATTCAGCAGGTTCACACCAATTCACCAGAACCAGTAGCAGAAATTATGGCTGGCCCCACCCATCCAAGTTTTGAAATAAAGTAGTCCTAATTTGGGTGCAACGCAGGGCTTTCCCCCTGGCCACGGCCACCATACAACGCCCACAGAGTAGGTAGTAAAAAAATTGAATTCCACCACTAGTTATATCCTTTGTAACTAGTTACTTCCAAGCACTGCTTACCTATTTCTGTATACTAGGCTCATAGGAAAGACATATGGGCAGAGCCAGAAGGTGATGTGGGATGGGCAGGTGTTTGGTCATTTGGTCATTTGGCACAGAGCAGTAGAAATAGTTTTGGGTTGTTAACAGCAGTAAGACTAAGGATAGCTAGGAAAGAGAAAATGCAGTGTGATTCTCAATTAAATAAATTATATAAAGAGCATCTCAGGAAACAAAACAAAATAAACAAAACAAAATAAAATAAAAACCACAGTAGCACTTTAAAGACTAACTGCTATATTTTCACTGTTAGCTTTTGTGGATCAAGTCCACTTCATCAGACAAAGTGGACTTGATCCACGAAAGCTAACAGTGAAAATATAGCAGTTAGTCTTTAAAGTGCTACTGTGTTTTTTATTTTGTTTTGTTTTGTTTTGTTTATTTTGTTTTGTTTTGTTTTCTGAGATGCCTGAACCACAGACTAACACGGCTACTAGTCCAAAAAATTATATAAAGAGGTTAGGGATACAGAAAGAGCCTCCTCGAAGATTGTGCTATTTTTGAACCACATCTGGGCTTACTCTGGTAACTGCAACCTTGATTTGCTGGCTAATCTTTCTCACACTAGATCAGGCGAAAGGAACTGCAGAATGGATTCAGAAAAAGGTGCCTTCATTTTGGCAGTTTCACATCCGACCTAGACACAGAAGAAGAAGAAGAAGAAGAAGAAGAAGAAGAAGAAGAAGAAGAAGAAGAAGAAGAAGAAGAAGAAGAAGAAGAAGAAGAAGAAGAAGAAGAAGAAGAAGAAGAAGAAGAAGAAGAAGAAGAAGAAGAAGAAGAGACATTGCAATTAAAGTTGAAAGGGGATTATTGAAGCAGAACAATTTTAAAGATATCTGTGAAGAATTTATAGACAGCGTTTTATAAAAGGGGAAAGACTCAACACCTTCACAAACATTGTTCCAGTTTTGGAAATTGAATAAAGCTCCATAAAAATATGGAAAATAGTTCTGTGACCCTGAACGCCGGGGGTGGGTGGGTTAGTTTGTAATTGCTGGGTCTTTGGCTATAAACAGAGATGAGCATTGAACCCTAAGAGCGACTAGCTTTCGAGCAAGGACAACCTTTACCTTTAATTTTTATGTGTTGATGTTTTCCCCCCATGATTATAAAATAAAAGGTTTTTTTTTTAATGGGATTGTTGCTGTTGTTATTTTGGACTTCGGTTCCCAGAATTTTCATGCCAGGAATGCCATTTTCCCAGGTTCTTAAAAGGGCAACTCCATGCCCTCCTCATCTCTCACTGACCCTGCTTCAACCTTCTCTTTGGTCTTCTGTACATTTGCTAGCCTACTCATGCCAATGTACTCTGCAGAATAATTGCTCTCTGTTCTAATAAAATGTTTCCAGCCCTGGACTCTCTGTTCTGTGCCGGTTCTTGTCTATCACATGTTGCTTTCAATCCATACAACAGCATGCTGATTTTCAGCAACAGTCATACCACAGTGTGGCAGTCAAAACTCTTTAATCCAGCAGTGGGAGAAAGGCGCCCCCTACTGGATTGACAAAGAGATGGCATCTCTTGCAAACAGAGCTGGCCACCCATTAAAAGCATTTTAGTGTACTGTATTCATTTGAATGTTTTGATTTGGATATATTTTCATCTTACCTGTATTTGTTGCCTCTATCTAAATCTATGCCTATATAAGGACTGTGGTGGTTTAGTAGTTAAGATGCTGAACTTGACGACTGGAAGGTCGGCAGGTCAGCAGTTCAAGACCCAAGTGCTCCACGACGGAGTGAGCTCCCATCACTGTCCCGGCACCTGCCAACCTAGCAGTTCAAAAGCAAGAAATTGCAAGTAGATAAATAGGTACCGCTTTGGCAGGAAAGGTAACAGTGTTCTGTGCACTCCGATGTCTAGTCATACCTGCCACACAACCACAGAAATTTCTGCACACACAGACAGTGCTGGCTCTTTGGCTGTAAATGGAGATAAACACCGAACCATAGAGTCAGATACAACTGGATTTCGAGCAAGGATGACCTATGGCTATATATGTATACAAGTAAATTGAGATTTCTGTACAAAAGTGTAAGAATTTTTTCCCATTTCATTAAAAAAACCCTATTGAAATAAGGAGGCCTTCTTTATAAAAAAAATTATTCTTTGTTAGTCTTGTAATACAGTGGGAGATCTGATTTCAACAATTTCCAGAACATTAAGAGGGAAGGTGTCTAACAATACCTTTGTTGTTAACCTATTTCAGAGACTGGGAGACACCAATCTTCATATTATAAATACACATTAATTACTATGTGGAAACAGTAATTCCTAAGATGCATTTTGCTCTTCTTCATATCAATAACTACACATGTCTACTCAAAAGTAAGCCCTCCTGACTTCAGTGGGGTTTACTCTCAAATCTGGACATCCAATAACTGTAGCAAAATGGTCTGGCAGACAAAACTTACCTCTTCCCCAGAATTTCTAAAGCAAAGGAGAATTGATAACCTCAGCAAGAAATAACAGGAAATGCAACAAAGACCATCCTTAGAACAGTCATGGACTACAGATAGCAACGGTAGCAAGGCTCCATGTGAGGAAAACTGATAAAGCTATAAATGCTTGGCTTACAAAAGAAACAATGAACAGAAGAGCTAATAAAACAAAATGTGTACAATGATCAATGGCAGAAATAGCTTTTAATCATCACATGCTCAGAGGGCGGCAAATAAAAAGTAGAGGCAATCAACGGAACACAAGAGAAAAATTATAATAAATCAACTGAGCCCCAAGATTGTTGTCAACGATGTCACCGTTGTCGTCATCTTTGATTATTATTAATCTTTGGTAAGCCTTGGTTGGTAATTATGTAAAAAATTCAGTACTAGCTAATTGGTTACTTGAAATCCAAAAATCAGTGACTTTTGTAAATTTGACATCTTATTGGCAAAATTTTAAGACCTGCCTTCAAAAGTTTAGGTCCACCCAATGCAGCAGAAATGTTGGAAATAAGTACTACAAAAAATAATGATGACAACAACAACGATGATTTGTTGTGGGTATTGTTGTTATTTGTTTTCTGTTTGTTCACCGCCCAGATTGAGATAACACCCAGATGGGAGGTATAGAAATTCAATAAATAAATAAATAATGGTGGTGGTGGTAAAAATAATACCCATCAGAATCCTGTTTCTCTATTGAGCCAATCATTATTAGGCTTTTTCAGGGAGTTAACACAATATTTCCTTGTGGAAGCATATCATCATCATCATCATTATCATCATCATCACGTGCTATCAAGTCAATGCTGAATTACAGCACCCCTTTTCAGAGTTTTCTAGGCAGATAATATACAGAAGTTGCTAGATCCGGAGATCAGGGCGCGGGAGTGAGGACACGGAAGCCATTATAGATGAACCGAATAACACGTCTGTTTATTGTGGATACCACAAGACAACAACAACAACGGCTGGGGAAGCAGGGGATTAAATACCCTGCTTGACCCAGCCCACTGACCAATGGAATGCGGCGATTTTCCCGCCGCTGGACATTCAAATATCTAACACCCCTTCCCCCCAGAATGCACTATTCTCCTATTTGCATTCATAATCATTCAGATGACGGGGGCGTGTCCGAGTTCTACAGGACCTGCGCAGTTCAGTCGGCGCCAGGGCATCGAGCAGAGCGGACCTGTCGCTCTCGCTCTGCCCCGGCTGGGCCCCGGACTGCTCCGGATGACCAGCGACGAGTTCTACGGTGACCGGGGGTGAACCTGCTTCGCACGGTAAGTCCTCCGGCGATAGTTCTGTGTGAGTGGGGGTGCTGCATGGCTGAACCGGGTCGGTGACCGGTTCGGTGGGTGCGTGTATGTCTGTTTCTGGGGTGGTCCGTGATTCGGGAATGGGATCGCTCTCCGTGTCGGGACTCGTTCGCCTCCTGAGCTGGTCGACATGGCGTTTCCATACTCGACCATCAGTGAGGTGAACCTTGTATGTGTAGGGGCCTAGCATGTCGCTGACAACCCCTTCTTCCCACTGTGGGCCAGGCGCAAAGTTCCGGGCGAAAACCGGGGAGTCTATGGGGAGCGTGCGGGCCCGCGACTGTCTTTCCCGGAATTTGTCCGGAGAGTATCTGGGGTGCAAACGGTCCAGTTGGCAGCGGAGTCTCCTGCCCATCAGGAGCTCTGCGGGGGCTTTTCCTGTGGCAGCGCAGGGCAGGTTATGCTGTGCCAGCAGGAATGTATCTATCCTTTCCTGCCAGTCTCCGGGACCCAACCTTCCCAAGGCTTCTTTCGTGCTGCGGACGAACCTCTCGGCCTGCCCAGTTCCTTGCACTCGGAAGGGGGAGGTGAGCGCGTGCCTGGTTCCTAAGGACGCCAGGTACTGTTCGAACTCTGTGGCCGTGAACTGGGGGCCGTTATCGGAGACCAGGGTGTCTGGAATGCCATGTGTGGCAAACAGCTGCCTGAGTTCCCGAATAATTGCCCTGGCCGTGGTGCTATTTAGGAGGCGAACCTCCAGCCATTTAGAGTAGGCATCCACTACGATCAAGAAGACTTGGCCATGGAAGGGACTGGCGAGGTCAATGTGGAGTCTCTGCCACGGACCCGCGGGTTGTTCCCACTCCCGGATTGAAGCTGCTGGAGGATTGGGTCGGGATAACTGGCAAGGCGTGCATTTGCCTACCCACGCCTCTATATCCTTGTCTATCCCAGGCCACCACACATAACTCCTGGCCAACCCCTTCATTTTTACGACCCCCGGGTGGCTAGCATGTAGTGTTTCTAGGACTGTGAGGCGCAGTTTCTTGGGAATCACCACCCGGTCTCCCCATAACAAACAGCCCCCCACACAAGACAATTCGTCCCGCTTGTCGAAAAACACCTTGAATTCCCCTTCCCCCTTGTCCGGCCAACCCCGTTGGACCCAACTGGATACAGTGCGGAGTTCGGAGTCCTTCGCCGTGGCTCTGGCAACCTCGGCCGACGAGGTGGGGGCAGAGTCCAAAATGTCTAGGGCGAGCACTGCCGCCTCCCCCCCTTCTGCGCCGTCCTGGTCCGGGAGGGGACATCTGCTCAACGCGTCCGCGTTTCCCATGTGTTTTCCGGGCCTGTAGACCATCGTATAGGAGTACCCGGACAGGAATAGGGCCCAGCGCTGCATCCGAGGAGACAATGCCGAGGGTGTGGGGCGGTCGCCGGCCAAGAGTCCCAGCAGGGGTTTATGGTCAGTTACAAGTTCAAAGTGTCAGCCATACAGATAATCATGGAACTTCCTTACCCCTGCCACTGCCGCTAGCGCCTCCTTGTCGATCTGGCCGTAGTTCCGCTCCGTAGGTGACATCGTCCTGGAGTAGTAGGCGATGGGTGCCTCGAGACCGTTGGGAAGCCGGGGGGCGAGGACCGCGCTGACGCCGTAGGGAGATGCGTCGCAGGCGAGGACCAGTGGCAGGGTGGCGTTGTATTGTATCAGGAAGCTGTCCTGTGAGAGGAGATGTTTAACAGCCTCAAACGCCGACTCTTGCTCGGGGCCCCATTTCCAGCCTGACTTGGCTGCCAGCAGTTTGTGTAATGGCTCAGCGGCGGTGGCCTTTCCTTTCAGGAACGCCGCATAGAAATTCAAGAGTCCCAGGAATGCCTGCAATTCCTGTTTGTTTTTAGGGGCCGGGGCGCTCCATATCGCTTCCACCTGGCTCTGGGTCGGGTGGATGCCCTCGGAGTCAATACGGAACCCCAAAAACTCAACAGAGGGGACCCCCAGCAGGCATTTATCTCGTTTCACCCTAAGTCCGGCGGCCCTAAATTTAGCGAGGACAGCCGCGACTCTGTCTTTGAGTTGTCCAGGGTCTCCGGCGATGATCAGGACATCATCAAAGTAGGGTACCACCCCCGGGAGACCGTGGAGGAGCCTCTTCATGGTACTCTGGAAAAGTCCCGGTGCTATGCTGACCCCAAACTGTAGCCTGGTACACTTGAACACGCCACGGTGCGTGACTATGGTTTGTGCCTCGGCCGTGGCGTCATCTCCCGGCAGCTGTTGGTAGGCTTGGGCCAGGTCCAATTTGGCAAAGATCTTCCCTGGGCCCAACGAGTGCAGTAGGTGGTCGATTACGGGAACCGGGTATGCGCTTGGCTCTAACGCTTTGTTAATCGTGCATTTGTAGTCAGCACAGATGCGCACTGACCCGTCCGGCTTTATGGGGGTTACTATGGGGGTCTCCCACCGAGCATGGTCCACAGGAACAAGGATGCCTTGGGAGACTAGTTTGTCTAGTTCCTTCTCAACCCTGGGCTTGAGGGCCAGAGGGACTCTCCTGGCCTTAAGGCGGATTGGGGCAACATTCGGGTTTAATGAAAAAGAGATGGGTGACCCCACATACCTGCCCAGTCCATCCCCGAAAACGTCCTGGAACTCTGCCATCAGGTCGTCTCGCAGCGAGGTGTCTCCGGGCTGGTCAGTTGTGGAACTGTGGATGCCCGCAATGGCTAGTCCCAGGGCTGGAAACCAGTTGGTCCCCAGAAGTGTGGGGACGTTGCCGTGGACGATGGTGAGTGGCAGGGTCTCTTCTCTTCCTCCATACGTGACTCGGACCCACTTCTGGCCCGCGACGGGGAGGAATCTGCCCTGGCAATCCTTGATCCGGAGTCGCTGGGCCTGAAGGTCCGACTCCCTGAGGGACGGGAAGGCTCTCTTCATCCACCTCCAGGAGATCAGGGAGACGGCGGCCCCAGAGTCGACCTCCATCGGGCACTCGGTTCCATCGAGTCGGACCGTGGTGTAGAACTTCTTCCCCTTCTCTGTGGTGGCATTGCTGATTGTGATGATGTGGGTCTCCGCATCTTCGAACTTGGCGCCGCGATTTCCCTGGCGCCTTTGGTTTGTTCGGTGGTTGGAGGCCATCTTACCCGGCGGGAAGTTTTGAACATGCCGGTCAGCCTGAGTTTCGGCCTGCCTGGCCCGGCAGACTTTACCGATGTGACCACGCTTGTCGCAGTACCGGCAGATGGCTTCTCTGAACCGGCAATGTGCCCTCTGGTGTGGCCCTCCGCAGCTGGCGCAGCGCTGGCCGCTCCTTCCTGGGTTTCCCCCGTCGGCCGCATACACCTCTGCCTCTTCATCGTCCTCCTCGTCGGGACCGATGTCGTGGTGATGAGCGGTGGCTTGATGCTGCGCCAACGGGGTCCGGTTGATCGACGATGCGGCCGATGTTGATACCTCGTAGGCCCTTGCCTCGTCTATCGCTCCGGCCAGGGTCAAGTCCTTTCTGGCCAGGAGCCGCTTCCGGAGCTTATTGTCTCGGACCCCTCGGATGATTTGTTCGATCAGGGCGTACTCGAGAAACGGGCCGAATGCGGCCGGGATGGCTGCTGTCCTCAGGGCGGCTACGAACTCACTGATGGGTTCCCCAGGCATCTGGTAACGATCCCTGAAATGAATTCGGAACACGAACTTGGAGGGTTCCGGTGAGAAATGATCCCGGAGAGCCATTTGTAGGGTCTCCCAGGAGGCCTCCATGATCGGCGTCGGGGCCACCAGGGACTGGGCCACCTCATATACCTTTGGACCGCAGTGTGTGAGGAAGAACGCCTTCTTCCGTTCTGTGATTTCCCCCAGCTCCGCGGCTATGAGGGAGAACTCGAACCGGTCCAGGTAGCTCCCCCATTTTTCGTCCTTTGGCTGGAAGGGAACCGGTGGTGTGTATGTAGCCATGGCGTGGTGCCGTTCAGTTGGCTCAAGGTTTTCTTCGGTTCTGGCTCGTCCTCAAGATCCCACCTTCGTCGCCAGTGCTAGATCCGGAGATCAGGGCGCGGGAGTGAGGACACGGAAGCCATTATAGATGAACCGAATAACACGTCTGTTTATTGTGGATACCACAAGACAACAACAACAACGGCTGGGGAAGCAGGGGATTAAATACCCTGCTTGACCCAGCCCACTGACCAATGGAATGCGGCGATTTTCCCACCACTGGACATTCAAATATCTAACAGAAGTAGTTTACCATTTTCTTCTGGTGCTCTGCTCTGTGAAGCAGAAACCCACCGAAGTGGTCCCTATTTATCTACTTGCAATTTCTTGCTTTTGAACTGCTAGGTTGGCAGGAGCTGGGACAGAAACAGGCGCTCAATCCCTCATGCAGTACATAGGTATTGAACTGCTGACCTGCCGCCTTCCAGTCGGCATCTTAGCCACTTGAGCCACTGCAGTCCCTTTTGGAGACTATACTTCTGTTAAACTCATTACTGAAAATGTAGGGCTGTGATGGCAAACCTTGGCACTCCAGGTGTTCTTGAACTTCAGTTCCCAGAAGCCTTGATCAGCAGGAGTGCTGGCTTGGGCTTCTGGTAATTGAAAGTCCAAGAACATCTAGAGTGCCAA
Source organism: Furcifer pardalis (assembly GCA_030440675.1). Lineage (NCBI taxonomy): Eukaryota > Metazoa > Chordata > Lepidosauria > Squamata > Chamaeleonidae > Furcifer > Furcifer pardalis. The sequence goes on along the minus strand of CP126890.1, from coordinate 299,583,322 downwards.
GCTTCGCCATCACTGATGTAGTCTCGGTATAAAGATTTTTCCAATAGTCTTAATAAGAGGCAATGAACTTAGGGCTGGGAAGGGATGGCAATGATTGGATTGATACACATCTGATATCCTCCCAGCCTTGCAGGGTTTTTTTATATGTACAATCAAAATGAAAACCAAGGCACTCAACATTGACAATTCCACATCTTTGATGCAAACGCTGACACACACAAATCTACAAAAAGAAACCCAGTGTTTAATTCCCTCCTAGCAACAAAACAAAGCCCTTGGATTCACGAATCCCAAAAACAGAGCTGATGTCTCTGCAGATAGAGTTAAGAGCGCCAGGCCAGTATTATGCATGTTTGTTTCCACTTTCCACATGCCTGTGACTGTGTTGTTACCATCTATGGTAAAAAGAAGTAAGAGAGCAGGAAGTGGTGGTAAAAATATAACCAGGCAACCGCACTGCTGTGTCTCCTCCTTCCTCTTCTCAACGTGTCCCAAAAGTCTCACAGTTTATAACAGTAATACTCTTTTGCAAACAGAGGGGTTTTTTCCAACTCTCTGGCTTTATTTATTTGCAAATCTGTCTGCCTCCTGAGTAGATTAGGACCAAAAGGAACAACAAGGAATGCAACTAATACAAAGCAAGAGACGAATGTGTATATATAAGCCAGATCCCATTTCTTTCAATCCAAATTGTCAATAAGGCACGTGATCCTCTGAAACCATATTCAGTCTGATGCGCTTATACGACTGAATCCATCGCTCTATCCTTTGTAGAATATTAAGGACACTGAGCCAAGATCAGAGCTGGTAGCTATTGTTGCTGTTGTTGTATAGCTGAGAAATTTTGGGAGCCGTACTTTAAAAAAGTAACACCTATAATTTTCTGGCCAGGATGAACAGGAACCCTTGGGTAATGGTGGTTCCTTAGCCAAACCCACAAGTTCCCAGGAATAAGAGCTTTAAAAAGAACCATGCCAGATCAAGTCTGACCAGGTTATCTTGCTATAGAGTAGACCATACTGCCAGTGGCTCAACACTGAGCATCAGGTGGTGGTTAACTAACCTGACAACCCTGAGGACTAGCAGCCTTGGCGAAGTCCACAGGGAAGGGTGATGGTCCCCAAGTGGATTAAATCCCACTTGAATCCATCTGGATCGAGGGCAGCAACTTCATCCATCCTGGTCTGAGGCTATGACTGAGGAGGAATTTGTATGGCAAAAAGGCTCAGGACCAGAAAGTGACTTGCAGAGCTGGATCAGTGATATGGGTGTCACGCTGCGATGCAGAAGGCAAATTAAAGGCCACGGCATTATATTCGAAAAACATCTTCAAGACTGATCGCCATGATGCTCGCCAATATTCAGAACTGGATACAGCACAAGAAGAAGAAGAATGCCAGATCAGGCTAATCATCTAGTTAATCTAGTATTTCTGTGACTAACAAGACACAAAGTCCAGGTGCCAAAAGGAAACCCTTAAGCAGTTCACAAATGTAATAGCATCTGGGCAATTGTGTTCCTCAGCAACTGGCATATACAAACACACTACCTCTGATAGTTTAGGCAGGTATATATAGCTGCTATAACAAAGGTTGCTAGCTTCATCTCCATGCATCTGTCAAATTCCCTTCAAAAGCCACCAGAATTGGTGGCCATTGTGACCAATGTTTCAAAACTGAGAGTTCAAAATGGTTGATTAGGGGCTTCATTTCCAGAAGACAAAGATAATTCTCAACTCTGGAGGTTTATCTTTAAATGAGCCTTTATTTATGCCCGTGCTACTTTATTTAGCCTTAATGGGGTACACAGAAAGAGCCTCCTCAAAGACTGTGGTGTTTTTGAACCACAATCAGGCATGCCCTGGTAACGACAACCTTGTGTTGCCAGCTAATCTTTCTCGCACTGGGTCAGGCGAAAGGAACTGCAGAATGAACTCACCAAAAGGTGCCTTTGTTTTATGTCTGGCCTAGACACATACAAATAAGATTAGCCTTAATCAGAAATAAACCAAACAGCCTCTCTCCCCTCTCTTCTATTCACATAAACACAAATGAAATATCCCTTGGTAGGCAAGGGAAAGTATAGGAGTTGGATTTGGAGCATGATAATGCATTCCTTCTTAGTGTTGTTGATTTTCAGCACCCTCCAAAATACCTTAATTGTAAGAAAATGTATACTTTCTTTGACTAATTTCCAGCAAAAGGACATGAAAACCTAGGTGAAAGGAATGTCACAATCTTTAACACAATTGTGTCACTCTCATTTCCTTCCAATGCAAGGATCCAGTGTTACAAAGCCACTTGAGTTACCATAGGTTGTATTGTCATATTATCCTTAATCCTAAGGTGTCTCAGTCTGTTCCTCATTCCATGATGAATTTCAGTCTGACTTCTCTCAGGCCACAAGTCCCGGCTTACAATACCTGCAAGAGAAGTATCCATAGACTCATTTGTCTATACTAATGCAAACGTGAGATGGTCATCATCTGTGCCAATGATGGCATATCTTTTAGAGACCAAGTGTCCAAACTCAACAGGCTGCCATCCAAGCAGCAGAGGAGCGGGGTGAACTCTGTGCTGGGGGAGGAAGGAAGCACACCCATTGGGCTGCTGGGCAGAGGGGCTGGGCAAACTCTGTGCTTGGGTGACAGCTTGCATGCCCACAGAGGGGGCTCTGAGTGCCCCCTCTGGCACGCATGCCATAGGTTCGCCACCACTGATCTATGGCAAAGTTTAACCATGCATCAGGGCTGTAACCAGAGGGGGGGGCAAAAACCCTCTTCCCTAATGGCATGGTGCACTAGAATAGATGATAGTTGGCCACATCTGTGCCATGGGAATGTCTAGTGACCAATCTCACCCAGATGTCCACTGCGCCTCTACCATCAAGCTTCTTGCATGCCAAGAATGGCCATAGCACAATAGCTGCAACCATGCACGTTTTCTGTGCATTCCTTGTGTGGTGTCCTAAGCAGTTGAAACTAACAACTGGGATGTGGGGGAGAGAATCAGGAATGACAATATGCTTTTTATAAGATTTACTGTGGGATAATTTATTGTAAGAGCTGGCTGGATGCCTCCAGAAGAAGCGAATGGTAAACCACTTCTGTCTGACCCTATTCTGTCTATGAGCCTTGGTGGTGCAGTGGTTAAACATCTGTGAGTTCAATCCTGACCAGGGCTCAAAGTTGACTCAGCCTTCCATGCCCAGCATGTTAGGGCAAAAGAGGAAGCAAAGAAGAACCATGGAGAAAACGACACAGTTGCTGTATAATAAAGTTAGATGTAATGTATACAGATGTAGTGTTTATTTATTTTTAAACAAACCACACTGGTGCCACATCGCCCAAGAAGAGCCAGTTTGCACTAGTTTTTACTCCTGCAAGGGCATGACCAACAGATACGCCTCCTCCAATTCCAACATCTCCATGCCAAAAAAATAAAATAAAAGGAGCTACACCTTTCCAATTTCTGCCTGTCCTGCTTTCGGTCCAACAGGAGCAGTTGCCAATCACCTTCTCAAGCATAGCCCCGCCTCTTTCGATAAGCCACGCCTCCCGGCTCCCTCGCGCTACCTATCCGCGGGTAGGCGTGGCCACCCGTCCGCGCCACGCCCCTCTCGCCCCTCCTTCCTTCCTTCCTTCCCCATCGATGGCTCGAGGGCATTTCCGGTCGGGGGCCGGAAGTGGAGGGGGGAGAAGGTTGCTGGGCGTCTCCGGGCGGAAGTGGAGCAGCCGGGAGGCGGCGGCGGCGCGCGCGGGGGGACAGAGGTGAGGTGAGTTGCCGTTGAGCCACACCTTCGGGATACTCCGTGTGCGGGGAAGAGGCGCGGTAGGCGGTTGGGCCTTGGCTGAGGTGAGGGAAGGGGAAACACGGTGCACGTCTGAATGGCCCTGGAGCGGGGGGGGGAGCGAGAAGCGAGTCGTGCGTGAGTGCCTCGCCTGAAGGGGGCTGGCGCTGCCCTACTTCTCCTCATAAACCTCATTATTGGAGCTTTTTCCGCCTTCCAAAGCGGTGGAGAGGCGCTTCCCCTCAGGCCACTGCTTCGTTTTGTCCTCGTTAGGGGGAGCGTCGCTGCCGTCCCAGGTGTTCACTCCGCCTGAGGCGCGCTGAGGTGTCCCACTGCGGAGCGGAGCTGGTCGGCTTGGAAAATGCGGGCCGGTGGGGCTCAAGCGAGGCTCGCCTGCAGCCCTGAGAAGTGCTGTGTCAGGAGGGTGGGATGACCTGCCAGGGCGCCTCTTTGCGTCCTGTGGAGACCGAGGACTCTCTAGTCTAGGTCAGTGATGGCCAACCTTAGACTTCAATTCCCAGAAGCCCAAGGCTCTGTCAGTCCACACAAATGGGTATACTGGCGCTCCAGGTGTCCTTGGACTTTAATTCCCAGAAACCCAAGGCTCTGTGAATCCACATGAATGGGTATATTGTCATTCTAAGTGTTCTTGGACTCCAGATGTTCTTGGACTGCGTACACAGTAAACCCATTCGTGTGGAATCACAGAGACTTGAGGTTCTGGGAATTGAAGTCCAAGAACACCTAGAATGCCAAAGTTCACCATCACTGGTCTAGGTCTAATGCAGGAGTTCTCAGCCTTTTTAACCCCGGGGTCTGGTCACACTCATACAGGTTCAGAGGCCGGATGGCCATTTTGCCCTTCCTCTACCACATGGCACTTCATGGTGTGATGGAGGCAGTGGGTGGGGGGGAGATGAAAAGGCACCATAGGCTGCATGTGGCCCATGGACCGCAGTTTGAAAATCCCTTGTCTAATGGAATCAGTGAATTGGAAGGGGCCTTTTTAGACCATCAGTTGGGGTACATAGGAAGAGCCTCTTCGGAGAGTGTGGTATTTTTGAACTACAACCGGGCGTACCCTCATAACGGCAAGGTTGTGTTGCCAGCTAATCTTTCCCACACAAAGTCAGATGAAAGGAACTGCAGAATGAACTCACCAAGAGGTGCCTTCATTTTGGCAGTTTCATATCTGGCCTAGACACAGGAAGGAGACCATCCAGTCCAACCCTCTGCTCAATGCAGGAATCTGAATCAATGTAGATCTGACAGATGGTTGTCCAACTCTGCTCTGTTTCCAGTGCTGGAGCACTCACCACCTCTCGAGGCATTTGGTTCAATTTTTGTACTGCTCTAACCATCAAGAGGTTTCTCCTGATATTGAGCCTATATCTGGTTTCCTGTATTTTCATTCTGTTATTACGCGTCCTACACTCTGGGATAATGGAGAACAAATCCTTCCCTTCCTCTTTATGATTAACTTTCAGGTATTTGAATAGTGCTATCATATCCCCTCAGTCCCCTTTTCTCAAGGCTAAACATGGCCAGTTCCTCCTATTTTTCCTCATGTGGCTTACTTTCCAGTCCTCCAGTCATCCTTGTTGCCCTTCTCAGTACCTGCTCTAATGAGAACAAATATTCTCTCGACTTTGAGGCATAGTAATGTATGTTGAGTTAACCTGGTGTATCCAGTAAATATGCAGAGGAATTTCAAAGCATTATGACTACTGGTAAGGCTTTCTCTGAAAAACATGACTTTGGGGAAACTGAGGTGAGTTAGGAATGTTCAATCCTGAAGCATGAAAGGAGTGAGAAATAAGATGTGAAATAACTTTAGGAACTTTAGTCCTGTTATCTAAGAAGTGTCTTTGAGATGAGAGTTAGGAGGAGTTCATTGTGACAAATTAGGAGTGCTAACTTGCATGCAGAGGAAGTTTTATGAACAGTGAATCATGGACACATTTTAAAATGTGTCAGATCTTGAGAGAAGGTGGTAGATTTTGTAGCAGATGTAATGTTACATAGCCAACTGCCAGCAATTAAGAAAAGGGTAGATGCCAAGATAAACTTGGCATCAGTTTATCTTGATTATCAGATTGAAGATGAAGGTGCAGGAGAAGACAAACTTGACAGAAGGAGAGACGAGGAAGCAAGATTTGCTAGGTTGAGGATGCTGGAAAAAGGAGCAGAATTGGAATTTTGAAAAAAGTTTGCTGTGATTTAGGAAGTCCATCGTTTTCATGAAGAACGGTAATCCTGGTAAGAGCAACTATGTACGGGTGAACTTTAAGCCTTTAAATTTCATGAAGGAATGTCTGTGTCTGTGTTTTGGGTGACTAAGAATGACTCTTGTACCAAGTGGCATTAATCCACATGCTGCTTATGGTTTTTAGATCAAGAACTGTCAGTTGTTGGATGTAGCTAGCAAGTGATTTTAAACTTTTGTAGCTAAATGGTAGATGACAGTTATGTGACTTCACTCTTTTCCTCATGGTGATTGGTGTAGGAAGTGTCTTAGCGCATGCCCATGTAGTTTATTCTTAAATTGAAGTGGATAATTAATTAAGAAAAACGTAAGTACAGAAGTGTGTTCTGCACAGATCCAGTTGTCCCTTGGTGCTGATTCTGGGCAGATTTATTAATGGGAAGTACTATATCTCGTCATGCATAATTTAACTGTGTTTAACAACTTGCATCACATTCCAAGCAAGTAAATCAATAAGGAAAGGGCAGGGCAGTTTGATATATTCTCAGTCAGCTTCTCAGTTTTTCTGCCAGTCATGGAAGAAGAAATGTTTCCTTGACTTGACCACTAAGTAAATTCATTCCTCTAAAGGACCAGGAATGGGGTGGGCCATCTCTTCTTGACCACCTCAATTAACTGAAGTTAATTTTCGTTATTAACGTAAGAGTCTAGAGGACTGTTGCTGCTTAACAGGCTGATAATTCCATTTTGAGCTAGTTAATTTTTGCACAGTTTACAAATCTCCAGAAACTTGTTTATAAGTACAGTTGTACCTCGCTTAAAGAGCATAATGCGTTCCACAGGATTGCTCTTTAAGCGAGTTTGCTCTTTAAGCGAAACACCACTGAAAGACTCCAAGTCTTCCTTACTAAGGAATTGCGTGGAAGTAACTATATGCTCTCCCCCCTGATTGTGAACCCCGATTTATTTGTTAAGCTAGTTTTTGGTTGGTTTTATTTGTTAAGCGAAGCGAACATTCAGAGAAAATTCTGCTCTTTAAGCGAGGCGCTCTTTATGCGAGGTTTGACTGTATAGGTTAATTGAATTATGGAATACCCTACCGAAACCTTTGGTGATAGCTGCTGATTTGGCAGCTTTTCAAAAAGTTTGAGACAAGTTGCTATAGGGTTTGATCTGTTAACTAAAATAGCTGCAGGGAATTTCATTGCTTAGAAATTGTACGTCCAACAAACAGGTACTGGGGGCAATCTTATCTGTACTCTGGCACTAAGATTCCCAGAGCCAGACTCTTTTTCTCTGTTGAAACTGAATGCTGGGTTAGCTACCCTGCAGTCGTCCATTAAGGATAAATAATTGCTCTTGAATTGCCTGCTCAGAAGCTGTCAGTACATGTGCAGCCTGATGCTCTCTGGCACTTTGTGTAATAGTGGTCATTCTAGTTATTATTATTATTAGTTCAAATTTATATTGCCGCCCACTCGCCGTGGCGACTCAAGGCGGCTTACAGACATTACATTACATTACAATATGTTGGGGTGGGCACAGGGGTAGGGGCGGCAAGGTCCTCATCCTGCCCCGGCTTCTTCCTCCCCTGGCAGTTGGTATAGGCACAGGGGGAGGGGCAGCAGGGTTACTTGGAAACTGTTAGAAAAGGATCTACAGCTACTGAATCCTTATATGCTTTCCACAGATGCAAGAATCAGTGGAGAAGTAGCATTTGTTTCTGATTCATTATTAGACATAACAAAGCCAACAGACATATAACACAAGGAAAGCAGTAACTATTCCCAAATCTTCCTGGGTTCTGTTTAATACAGAAGCTTTGCTTACAGATGTGTTCCATTAAAGCAGGAAATACTGTAGCCCCAAACATTTTTCTGACAACTTCCTCGATTAATGATACCCTGGCAAACAATTCTGTGAAATGTTTTAAAAATGTGTCCTATTGGAAGATTTCAGCCTGGATGTACGTGCATTTTCCCCTTACGAATGTCACTAAAGGAAGTATATATTAATTAAACTGTAGTGCAGTTTTGTGTTTTGCTAAACTACAGACAAAATCTTTGCTTCCTCTTTTCCCCCATCTAGTGTCAAGGGAAAAGACAAAATAGCAAGCCTAACTCCTCTGACAGGTGCTGCTTAGCTTTTTCCACAATTTTGGGAAACTTTCACTTGCTAGGATAGCTGAAATGCATTATAGTTAACTTGTTTTTTATTTGTCTTGTAATCTTTATGGGTTTGTTCCCTAATTGTGAAAGCTGAAAAAAATATTTTTAGCTTGTGAATGTGCTTTGCAGCCATATCCCATTTATTCTGCTCCACTTCTTCCAACATAGGTTTTATTATCGGGGTGTTTGGGTTTTGAGGGGTTTTATATGAAAATTTTAATATTTGTGTCAGTTTTTATTTTTGAATTATATGCTGTAAGCCACTCTGAGTAGGAAAGTTTTTCCTAGATGGGTGGGATATAAGATTAATTTTAAAAAATCCTACAAACATAAATGCTGGCTAACTGTATCCCCCATGTATTTTCTGAGGCAGACAGGTATACTGCCCTGTTCTTGGAAGAAAACATGATATAAGTGGTTAATAAATGATGATAATAGTATTGATATGTTTGCTTGTTGTATGCATGCTAGCACAATCAGATGAATTCTGTGAGTCCAGTCCATTAAATTTTTTGTAACCAAGCCTTCTTGAAATCAAGCTATTCTCTTTTTGCCTCTTACATCTAAAAACTTTTCCCCACAACAGTTATGTTGTGTTCCTTCCTTTGTATCTACTATTCAGACATAACTTTTTCAATAAGCCTTCAAGTTAACTTTATCAGTCTTTGTCACCAGCCTAAACCAAAGTAAATTATGTGTGCCTAAATCAGTATTGTGTCTGGAAAACTGTACCTTCCATGTGTGGCTCTTTTCAGACGTTATGATAAAGTGTTATCATGATAAGAATGATCTTAGGCTCCCTCCCTGTCTGTAACTGAAAGGAGGAGTTGAGAAACATTTACTCTGGTTTTTTATTATCTACAGTTTTATTGTTTGAACCCAACAAATGTGCAAAGCTGGAAAAAGGTACATTTAATGCAAGCAGATTTCAAAATCTAGTTGGTTAAATTGATTTGATCAGCAAAATCAAATTTAAGGCTAAAAGCTTTAGAATCCCAGCAGAACACTAAACTAGTTAAGCAGATTTTGAATTCACCTGTGGGAACATTCATACACATGCTGGTCTGCACTGTGGCAGAATTTTAAACTGAGTTCCTTTGGACAGAGGGCTCTCTCTTTTAAAAATAAAATTGGAAATAATTATGTGTATGGCATAGAGAGGAGACAAGTTACAGCCCTCCAAAATATTGCCCTGTAATTCATACCCTCTCTCTCTTGTAAGATGTGCTGTCTGAGGTTGGTGGGAACAGCCTCTATTCTAGAGCAGTGTTTCTCAATGTTGGTGATCAGGGCTTTTGGGAATTGAAGTTCAAGAACAACTGGAGCACCAAGGTTGGCCACCCATGAATTAGAGTACCACAAGTTCCCTGTTACGTGCATGATATTAAATAAATGTGACTAAATAAAGGGCTGCGGTGGCTCAGTGATTAAGAAGCTCACTTTGTTAGCTGGAAGGCTGGCAAATCAGCAGTTTGAGACCTGGGTACTCCATGACAGATTGAGTGCCCATCTCTGCCCCAGCTCTTTATTCAGTCACACAGTCAATTCTGACCCTTTTCGACCCCATGGACCAGAGCTCTTGGGGACATGAAAGGAGCCTCATTTGGGCATTCCCTGAGCAGAGTTTCTTCCACAAAACCCCTTTCAACCCAGTATAATTTCTGACACAAAATTATTATGTGACTAAATATTTCACCTCACTGGGTTTGCAGACGTTAAAATTTTGAAGTCTAACAGGAATATACCTAGTGAAAATGAGATGAATAGACCTCTAATCAAGCTGAAGGTTCAGGCTAATAAGACAAGACTGCCTCTATATCTCATTTAGATGTTGAACCTTGGTTCCTCCTGCCATCTCCAGTGAGCATAATAGCTTTTACACTAATATAACATTAGGAGAATTCTATTAATGGCGTGCTGAGGCTGTTCAGAAGTTGTTGCCTCCCCTCCCTTCATATTCGTTTATATTACATTACTGTTAATTTTCACCATTACTTCTTGTTGCCTGTCAAACCTTTCACAATGAAATGTGCTTTTATTTTCTGTTTCTAGGCCTAAATACATACAATGGTCATTGCTCAAAGGGTGTATGAATGAAACAGAGGAAGGCTGTGGTATTGGGAATGGTCATGAAACACTCTTTTTGTATTCTGGGATAAGAGTTGTGTTTCTTTGCTGGTTTTGATATCACTAATAGCTGAGTACCTTGTGTGCAGTAGTTATGTACTGTACAGTATTTGCAAAATTTAACAACAAAAGCTTGGATGAGTATCAATGTTGTTGTTTTTTCTAAAAGCTGTGTAGCAATGGAAAAACAGAGTCCAGCTAACCACTTCCACCCTGAGGCTACACATTCCTGTAAGAGGCATTATTATTCTGTCTAGTTGCTGCAATAGAAGAGACCAGAGCTGAAGCCATCCTTTTAAAAAAAACTTGTTTTTCAGGGTCTTGTAAGAAGTATTGTTGAAAGATATAATGTTTGATGAATCCTTGTGGAGATATCAGCTGGCAGTTGTTAGGCATAGAGAGAATAGGAACCACCTTCAAACAGTTGTTGTTACAGGAAGGAGGTGTTATCTGTGGATAGAAGTAGAGATCACAAGGAGATAGAACTGCTGTACTGTACTGGGTTTGTATGCAGACATGACATTAAGCATTGCTTTTCCTCAAATGTTTTGTCTATGTCTAAATCATATATAAGGGACTGCGGTGGCTTAGTGGTTAAGATGCTGAACTTAATGACTTGAAGGTCAGCAGTTCAAGACCCAGGTGCTGCACAACGGAGTGAGCTTCCGTCTCTGTCGCAGCTCCTGCCAACTTAGCAGTTTGAAAGCAAGAAATTGCAAGTACAGTGCATTAATAGGTACCACTTTGGTGGGAAGGTAAGCAGCATTCCGTGCACTCCGGTGTTTGTCTGCAGATAGATAGTGCTGGCTCCTTGGCTATAAAGAGATATGAGTACTGTACTGAAGCTTAGAGTTGGATACGATTGGCTTTCAAGCATGGACGACCTTTATCTAAAGCAAGGTCTGGCTTCATGCTTGGATGTGAAACTGTGGTCTCAAATTGTTTTCCAACAATAGTTTGTATTAATTCTGATTAAGTGTTAATATCTGGACTAAGAAACCAGATGGTCATGACTCTTCCTGTAACTGGGTTTTTTTCAGACTACACTAATATAGATTTGCCCTCTGAAGACACCCTTAAGCTTGCCTAAGTTAAATGCAGATTTCATTGTCTTCTTGGGATCTTAACCATGCTTTGCATCCTTAACATTGGTCAGCACAAACCATGATGTTTAAATTATTATTTATAGAGATGCCTGAGAATGCCTTTAACTTATCTTGGTAAATCATGCAACATCAGCAGTTGAGTGCAGGATTGGTGCTTTAAAGTGTATTTTCCCAGATCGTAAGCACCAGTAGCTTCAAGTATACCCTGTGTGCGTGTTTTGCAGAGCGCTCCTCTCAGACCACAAGGGGAAACTGGGGAAGTCTGACATTTTAGAGTTGAACACACAGGCTTCCTGATGTTCCGGAACTATTTACAGAGCAGACTATATCCAAACAAGTTTTTATTTATTTATTTATTTAGATTTATATACCGCCCCAATCAATAGACTCTGGGAGGTGTACACAGTCCAGCAAACACCTCACTGGCTGTTCAGCAAAACTTAAAAACAATATTAAAACAGTTAAAAGCCCTTCAATAAAACCAATTACAAGAGGGGGGGGGGCTCAGAGTTCCACTGAAGCTAGGCCTGCAACAGCTTGTCAGATTCCTCAGGGTAAGAAATGGTTCTGTGCCTGAGCTTTCAAATTAAAAATAATCCGTATCTGAAATGCAATCAGTCAGATGTTAATGGGGCTCTAATCCGATCAGACCCATATGGAATGCAGCCGGACTCTGGAGGGCAAAATGGCACCTCTGTCTGCTCCGTTAAGCAGAAAGGAATTGCTTTAATGAAATCTATTAGAAGCATGCCAGATTCAGAAAGAACAATGAAAGGTTATTTGGTTGCATTTTTTTTTGTCATCTTTATGTTCTCAAGTATGGTGATGAATGGGGATTGCGGTGGCTCAAGTGGTTAAGACACTGAACTTGAAGACTGGGAAGTTGGCGTTCGATACCCGACTGATGGAGTGAGCTCCCGTCTCTGTCCCAGTTCCTCCAAACCTAGCAGTTCAAAAGCAAGAAATTGCAAGTAGATAAATAGGGACCATTTCGGTGGGAAGGTAAACAGCATTCAGTGGGCTCCGGTGTCATGCCTGCCACATGTCCACGGAAACATCTGCAGAAGCAGACTGAGAAGCAGAACATCTGAGAAGCAGAATCTCTCTGGCTATAAACAGAGATGAGCACTGGACCCTAGAGTCAGATACGACTGGCTTTTGAGCAAGGGTGACTTTTACCATTACCTATGTAGATGATTACAGAGAAATACTACTGTTGATTACCTTGGTACCATTCAGTTTTCTTCCTGTGGGATTTTTTTATAATTACACTATGATAGTTTTCAGTTGTTTTCATGTGAAATGTCCTTCCTAGGAAGAACCTTTTCCTCTGTTGCTATTAGAATGAAAGGCTACATTTCTAGGCCTATGTCGCAACCCAAAAAACTTGTTGCTGCTAAAGTTGGCAAGTTAGCGGCTTTTGCAAAAATTCATACCAGACTGCCTGCCCACACATGCCTATTTTAGGTTCTTGTGACTTAAACAAGTAAGTACATTTTGGAACTGTCCTTGCTCACCCACCATTGCAGAGAGCTAGAATAGAGGCAAACCTGATCCTTTATCTTCACAATATTTCAATGAATAAATAATTGTAAAGGAGAATCAATGACACATAGTTGCCCTTTGAGGCTCAGCAAATATTTGGATCTGAAGATTCTCCAGTCCAAATCCAACCCTTATCAATGGGATATCCATGCCTATTGCTTGTTGGGGTACAGCACAACATAACCAGCCATCTCCTATTGCCTTGTTAGGCTTTATCATTGGGACAACTCCTTTAAGAGTTCTCATCTGGACAAAGTTTCACCATATTTTCCCCCTTTAAGAAACTCTGTAGGGAGCCATTCCTTTTCACTGTGGTGCAATGAGATTTGGAGGCCAAAGACAGGACTGTTCTAATCTCTTTATACCAGTGGTGGCAAACCTATGGCACATGTGCCAGAGGTGGCACTCGGAGCCTTCCCTGTGAGCACCCGTGCAGCCACACCAGCACAGAGTTCTCTCTGCCCAACAGCCCAATGGGAGTGGTTCCTCCCTCCCCAGCACAGAGTTTGCCATGCCCCTTTGCCCAGCAGCCCAATGGGAGTGCTTCCTCCTCCCAGCACTCAATCTCTAAAAGGTTCACCATCACTGCTCTATATTTTGAGTAAGGATTCCCCCCTCCCCAGTAATCCAGAAATTTGTTGCAAGAAAAATGTTTCCATGCGCTTTGAGGTACATATTAGCAATAGCAATTACACTTTGCCACCTTATAGGCCACTCTCCGGGTGGTTCACAAGTTAATTAGCATTTTGCCCCACACGAGCTGGGTACTCATTTACTGACCTCTGAAAGATGGAAGGCTGAGCCATCCTTGAGCCGTGGTCACAGTTGAAGTCACAACATTGTAACTGCAGTACAGCAGTTTAACCACTGCACCACCAGGACTCTTCACACAACTTTTCCTCTTCGTGGACAAGTGCCAAGATTTTATTAAAATTTAAGCTTATTGGTATGAGCTGGGATGACATATAACAACTCTTTGTACAGACTCTCCAGTTGGCACACTTGTCTGAGGATGCTGCTCAACTTTTTATGCAGAGGAAGTAAATAAAGACATGTATCTCTTCCAGGAAGGACGATTTCCCCCCCTTTTTTTTTTGGTGGGCAAAATGCATTATGTAGCAAAAGCAGAGCATTGCATTAGGTTGTGATTGTCTGCTTACTGTGTCTTGTGATGCTTCTGGAAAGCACCGAAATGGCATGTGCAGAGTAACTTTGCTGGTCTCATTTTTGAACCGAAATTGTGTCTTTGACACAAACAATATTTAATTTCCCCAGGTTTTCGAGTAAAAACCATCATCATATTCATATGCTGTGTTTCATTGGTCACACCTATGTGGACCTTTTTTACAGTAGTATATTCATGGTTTACTATGTTGTCTGCTGTTCTATTGACATTGCAGGTCAATATGAATCAACTCAAATTCCAGATCCTTGTGTTGAAGAAGTGACTACTATGTTCTGTTGCCAAGTGTCTTAATTGAGCACTTAAAAGGCCATACTGTATACACAACCAATGTTAATGCTGTGTATGCACGGTGTCTACATAGTGCCTAAAGAAGGGGTTCCCATCCTTTTCAAGCCAGGAGCCGGGTCACACTCTCTCAGTCAGCTTTGAGGGCCGGATGGCCTTTTTGCCCTGGCTGCATGATGGGGGCGGTCATTTTGTACCAACAGCTTCAAAGGGGGCAGCCATTTTGTTTCTTGAATGCCCTTGAAGGGGTGGGGGCCCACATCAAATGGCGCCATGGGCCAAATTAGCCCACAGGCCTTAGGTTGGGAACCCCTGGCCTAAAGTATTACTAAAGATTCTTTTTTCCTCTTGTGTTGCAATCAGCGACATTTCCAGGTTTCTTTTTGACCTCTTCTAAGCAATATAAGGGAATGTTCTTTCAGACTGGAACTATGATTCATGTTTGCCAATGATTCACTGTGTTAATGATTTAGCAAAATGGAAAGTAGCTGGCTTGTTGCTCCCACCATTCCCCATAGTTGTAGCTTGTGAGCTGGAGAGGGCAAATTCTAAATGAGAAACCATTTGAAAGGCTGCGAGTGGGCTGTGCTTGTTCTGAAGGAAGCAGTGAACAAAAATTGCACTCACATGCTGAAATCCATTCTTTGGCATTTGTCAGAAAATGGAGCCCTGTGGAGAAACATGGACAGGGGGGCTATTGTCCAACATCTTGGGGCAGCTGCTTGCCTTGGCATTGTGATAAAGCTGGTACACTAATTTGGTTGGTGCTGTCAGAGCGAGCTGCTTGTATTGCAGTTGCTGTTGGAAGAGCTGACTTCAGGGTAAGCTTGCTGGTTTTGCCTGATTGTTCTAGGGAAAGCAGAAGATGGATTTTAGATGGAGTCATAGCAGTGGCTCAGTGGTTAAGAAGCTCATCTTGTTAGCTGGAAGGCTGGCAACTCAGCATTTCAAGACCTGGGTACTGCATGATGGATTGAGCGCCCGTCTGTCCCAGCTCTTGGAGACATGAAAGGAACCTCATTTGGGCCTTCCCTGAGCACAGTTTCAAAATCCTTTCAACCCAGAATAATTTCTGACACGAAATTACTATTATTATAGCAATGAGTGGTTTTCTAAATGTTGGATTGCAACTCCCATTAGTCCTAGCTAGCATCACCACTGCTTGAGGCATTGAGGACAGTGACATTTTGGCATGATTTGGATTGCTGCATCATCCCTATCAATTCTTAAGGTAAAGGTTTCACTTGCTTAAAAGCCAGTTGTATCCAAATCTTAGGTTTGGTGTTCATCTCTGTTTATAGCCAAAGAGCCAGTGCTGTTTGCGTCTGCAGACATTTCCGTGGACATGTGGCGGGCATGACTTGACACCCGAGTCCACAGAATGTTGTTTACTTTCCCACTGAAGTGGTCCCTACTTATCCACATGCAATTTCTTGCTTTCGAATTGTTAAGTTGGCAGGCATTGGGACAGAGACGGAAGCTCACTCCATCGTCCAGCACTCAGGTCTCAAACTGCTGACCTGCCCGCTTTCCAGTCATCAAGTTCAGTATCTTAACCACTAAGTCGCCACAGTCCCTTTTAGCAATTTTTCATTATTTAATATAAGGCCTTCTGTGATTCTGAGGGGCACAATTAATGTGCCACTGCCTCCTTCATAGCAAGATCACAGCTCTGAGAAGGAAACCACTTCCCTTTAGTGGCTCGTTCAATTATAAAACACTCTACAATTCTTAGGACCTCATTATAAGATAAATGAGCTGGGATTCAAGATTCCCTGCTGAACCATAGAAACTCGCTGAGCAAGGCCAATAGTACCTTTAAATATCTCGCTTGCCTTGAAAGCCCTGCTAGAGCAGGGGTGCCTAAACCTTTTGAGCCATGGACTAGTCTCATGGTTCAGGGGTGCCCAAATTATGGCCTGGGGGCCAGATCCGGCCCCAACACCCTCATTGATCCTATACGTGGAAGTAAAACGCACCCATATGGGTGTGTTTTACTTCCGCTTCTGTGAGCAACAAGGGTGGTGTGGGCTGGATGATTTGGCATCGTGGCCGGATCCAGGCTCTAGTTTGGGCACTCTGTGCTAGAGACACTGTGACATAGCTGAATGTTGAAGGCAGTGAAATCTATTTTCTAGTAGATTTGAGGATAGGCAAAGAGGGCAATGCATGGTAATCTTACGAAAATCGCTGTTATGAACATTGCAAGTGATTGCTGCTCCGTGGTGTAGTGGATGCTTTGCTTGTAGAAGGTCCCAGGTGGTTCTATCCCTGTCATCCACTCATAGGCCTGGAGAAGAATCTTGCCTGAAACCCTGGAGAGCACTTGTGGCCAGAGTTGACAATACTTGACTAAATGGACACCATTGAGGTCTGTGTTAGAATCTTCCTGTTTAGTTAGATGGCTTGGAAAAGTTTGTTGTTGTTTAGTCACACAGTCGAGTCCGACCCCTTGGGACCTCATGGACCATCACATGCCAGGCTCCTCTGCACCCCACACAGATCTACGCCCATTGCATCAACAATTCCATCCATCCACCTCATCCTCTGCCACCCCCTTCTCCTTTTGTCTTTGATCTTTCCTAGCATCAAGGCCTTCTCAAGTGTGTCCTCTCTTCAAATTTGGTGTCCAAAGTACTTGAACTTCACCTTCAGCATTTGTCCTTCCAAGGAGCAGTCAGGGTTGGTTTCCTTCAGGATTAACGGATTTGATCTCCTTGCAGCCCAGGGGACTCTCAAGAGTCTTCTCTAACACCACAGTTCAAAGGCGTCTATTCTTCTGCGCTCAGCCTTCCTTAAGGTCCAGCTCTCACAGCCATACATTGCTACTGGGAAGACCATTGCTTTAACTATGCGGACTTTAGTTGGCAAGGTGATGTCTCTACTTTTTATTATGCTGCCTAGGTTTCACAAAGCTTGCCTCCCAAGAAGTAAGCATCTTTTTATTTCATGGCTGTAGTCACCATCTGCAGTGATCTTAGATCCCAAGAAGGTAAAGTCTGTCATTGCTTTCATTTCCTCCTATTTGCCAGGGAGGGATGGGACCTGATGCCACAATCTTGGTGTTTTTGATGTTGAGCTTCAGGTCAACTTTTGTAAAACGTTTTGGAAAAGTAGAGTGAGAAATTCACCATGAATTTGTCTGAGATTTCCGCAAGTTAGTTACATGAAAGTCACTGTGTTTTTCAGAAAAGGAAGAACACAGGTATGAGGGCAAACTTTAAGGGAAAGCTACTTCCTGCTATTCTTATCAGAGTTCCTAGAAGCTTACCACACCTAGGAGTAAGAAGCCGCTAGGTCAGATGCAGCAAGAGTATCTTAATCTTTGTCAGTGCCTGGTCTGGGCTTAAGTTCTTCACCTGCCTTTTTTTAGTACTGATCATAGCATTTGCTAACCTAGGTCTCCTCTCAACACCATTGCCCACCCCATTTGTGAAGCCGTCTCTGTTTCATGGGAGGAAATGATTATACAGTATATCACTGGTTAATGATACTTTGTGGATGTCATTCAGTAAAACGTCCATGGCTGAGACCTGTTAAACTGTTTTGGGACTTGGGTGGAAAAAGTTTTGGAAAGGAAAAGAGACAAAACAAAACAAAAAAAATTACCAGCCACTAGAATAGATCGTTGTGGAACACGGATCTTTTTGCATTTCGCATCAGGGTTTTGGAGATATAATTTAGGTAGTGCGTGGGACACTGTGTAACGTAATAATTGCACAAGAAAACAAAACACTTGCTGTGTGGTATATATTGAACTTGTGAGGTGAGATCTTGTTTGTAGCAAGGAGTACCTGCCCCAAAAGAAGGTAAAAGGTAAAGGTCACCCTTGCTCGAAAACCAGTCGTATCTGACTCTAGGGGTCAGTGCTCATCTCTGTTTCTAAGCCGAAGAGCCAGTGCTGTCTGCTTCTGCAGACGTTTCCATGGTCATGTGGCAGGCATGACTAGACACCGGAGCGCACGGAATGCTGTTACCTTCCCACCGAGGTGGTCCCTATTCATCTACTTGCAATTTCTTGCTTTCGAACTGCTTGGTTGGCAGGAGCTGGGACAGAGACGGGAGCTCATTCCGTCCTGCAGTACTCAGGAATCGAACTGCTGACCTTCCGCCTCCCAGTCCTGTAGCAAGGAATACCTGTCCCAAAATAAGGTAAAAGGTCACCCTTGCTCAAAAACCAGTCATATCTGACTCTAGGGTTCAGTGCTCATCTCTGTTTCATAGCCAAAAAGCGCTCTCTGCGTCTGCAGACGTTTCCGTGGTCATATGGCAGGCATGATGACACCAGAGCACATGAAACACTGTTTACCTTCCCACCGAAGTGGTCCCTGTTTATCTACTTGCAATTTCTTGCTTTCAAACTGCTAGGTTGGAAGGAGCTGGGATGGAAATAGGAGCTCACTCCGTCCTGAAGTATTCAGGTATTGAACTGCTGACTTGCCTCCTTCCAGTCAGCATCTTAGCCACTTGAGCCACTACAGTCCTGCAAAATAATGTAAATAGTCCTTATCTTTCAAAACTCCACTCTTGGGTTTAATCTGTTTCTTGTAACAAGCAGTTCTCATGCTATGTTCCGCGGAACACTGGCGTTCCATAGAGGACTACAGTTCCCAGAAGCCTTAGTCTGCACAGCCAACACTGAAGACCTCTGGGAATTGTTGTCCAAGAATACATAGGGACCCAAGTTTGTAACCACTGAGGTGCTAGTTGATTTGAGACTGTGGATTAAATCTGTTTCAGTGTTGGTTGCTTCACCTTTATGCTTAATATCTGGTATATTTAGCAGGTGCTGAACAATGACAGAGCTGCAAAGCCTGGTTGAACGGTTGGAGAACGCTGTGGGACGCTTGGAGATGATGTCTCATGGGTCTGGTGCGACCGGTGGCTGTGGTGATAGCCCGACAAAAGGTAAGATTGAACAGCCTCCTTTGAATTGGTGAGGAATTTCCATTTAGTCCCACTCTCCTTAATACATTTGGTTGACTGGCTAGTACAGCTGGCTTGCTGTGTAAAGAATACAAATAACAGGAAATAGATTGCCCTTCTCCTCAGCCCCCAGATTGAAACGGCGTTCCTGTGCTGCTGACTCTCCGTGTAGCACTCTCTTTTAAAAGCTTATTTTAAACAAAAATCACCAGATGCAACCTGTGAGTGTATGGACACGATTGTCATAAATCTGCTATGGAGCAAAGCTATGTGGATTGTGAGAGAGGGGTGTAGAGGAACAAGATATTTACTGCAAATGCAATTTGCAAATGCTTCAAAATCCCATCTGTTGCTTCTCAGTTGTCGTAGACTGCTTTTTTTCCCCTTCCTGCTGCAGGAGTAGCTGAGTATGTGCGTGCTTTTGACGCTCTTTTGGACGGACCGGTAGCTGAATATATGCGGATAAGCAAAGAGATTGGTGGTGATGTTCAAAAACATGTAAGGTTTCCTTTTAAAAAATGTTTTGTGGACATGTGTTTGTGATGCTTAGGGACTGTGGTGGTTCAAGCAGTTAAAACACTAAACTTGACGACTGGAAGGTCGGCCGGCCAGCAGTTCGAGACCCGAGTACTGCACAACAGAGTAAGCTCCCGTCTCTGTCCCAGCTCCTGCCAACCTAGCAGTTCAAAAGCAAGAAATTGCAAGTAGATAAATAGGGACCACTTCAGTGGGAATGTAAACAGTGTTCTGTCCACTCTGGTGTCTAGGCATGCCTGCCACATGTCCACGAAAATGTCTGCAGACAGCATTAGCTCTTCAGCTATTAACAGAGATGAGCACTGAACCCTAGAGTCAGATATGACTGGCTTTCGAGCAAGAACGACCTAATTTTGATGCTTGAAATGCAGACTTTGGAGAGTGGTCACCTGAGAATGAGGGAAACATTTTCCATAGAGCTGGAAGCAAAACAAATATGCAGGAGCAAAGAGTAGACAATGTTTCCTGTTGGCTCCATTTGTGCATTTTGCAAAGCGATTTCTTTGGCAGTGAACCGAAGGCAAAATTGTGCTTGGCCCAGAAATTATGGTAGCAGAGAAAGAACATGAACATGTGGCTTTGACATGCCACATACCTCTCACTGGAAAAATTAATATATTCCCCAGTCTGAGAAATAAACCTCGTTTCAAACAGATTACATGGCTGATGATGCTGGCTACCTGTTACCTTTTTCTGACTGCCTTCAATCTCTGTCATATTAAAAGCAGTGATGTTCACTTCTAAATAGCTGGTTTTACATGTCTAGAGGTCTTCATATGCCTCGTCAGCAAACACTTACTAGAAGCCTAGTAAGGGACAACTTTTATCACTGTTGGTGGCTGGGCTTGTAGTGTAGGGGCTTGCCTGGAATCATTCACCAAGTTCAGTCCGGGGATGAGATTGAAACTTGGAGTTCAGCCTCCCTGCTTAATTATCTGATAAAGCAGCAGAGTGGCTGTTCTGATACTCCAAAATTTGTTCCCAAGCTGTATGAATCCAGTGTTACAAAAAACAGAAGTCGCTGTGTGCCTGCCCTTCCACCACAAATTTCTCCTCACTTCCTCTTTGCCTCTTGCAAAGAATTTCATAACACCCCGTTGCTCCTTCCTCAGCAAGTCTCTGCGCCCCCTTTTGTACCTCTCTTTATTGCTAGCCCCAAATTGCTTTGATCCCATTTATCTATTACCGTTGTCTCTCGGCCTTGTTTCCTATGTCATTGTTAATTTAAAGATGAGTACCAGTCGAAAAAGCCAGTCGTATCTGACTCTAGGGTTCAGTGCTTATCTCTGTTTGTAGCCAAGGAGCCAGTGCTGTCTGTGTCTGCAGACATTTCCGTGGACATGTGGCAGGCATGCCTAGACACCAGAGTGCACAGAACGCTGTTTACCTTCCCACCGAAGTGGTCCCTATTTATGGTCCCTGGACAGTACCCAGGTCCCTGGACAGTACCCAGCAAGCAGTACCCAGATTTTGAACTGCTGACCTGCCGACCTTCCAGTCATCAAGTTCAGCATCTTAACCACTAAGCCACCACAGTCCCTGAATTTGTTACTACTGTACGCCTAATTTTTAGGTACAGTCAGCGGTCTCCTTGTTTCGCAGGATATCATTTCAGCATTTGTGGCAATTAGTGTATACACTGGTCTCATTTCCTCCTTTCTTCTTTTCCCTGCCGCTCTTCAAAGTCTGAAATGGTTCACGCGGGGTTAATAATAGAGCGAGATCTCTTGGTGACAGCGTCTCAGTGTCAACAACCCACAGCGGTAAGTCAATTTGGTTTTTCCTGAAGGTGGTCTGATACAAAAAGGGGATCTTCTGAGCAAGACAAAGGCTTTTATATTCAGAATATCAGAATCTTAGTTGTGAGTGAGCTTAGATGGAATTTACCAACTAGTGGTTCCACACGTGACCTAAAGTTGAGTCACTCTTTTGAGAGAACCTTATTTATTACATTTTTATACTAGCCATCTTGGATATTTCCCACTCTGGGCGCTGTACAAACAATTAAATCAGAGGTGCCCAAACTACAGCCTCCATGCTACAGCCTCCAGGGAGGTGGGGGAACTTTGGAAATTGCGAGGATCGGGTCCCCGATCTCCCTAGAGCCGGCTGGGGGGTCAGGGAACCCAAAATGAGTAAAAAAAGCAGATGGCTTTTTTTACCCATTTCGGGCTCTCAGACCCCCGTGCCAGCTGCAGGGAGGTCGGCGGACCTGATCCAAACTGTTTTCAAAGTTCTCCCACCTCCCTGGAGGCTGCAGCAAGCCAAAACGTCAGGATTCAAATCCAGGGAAACAGGGCTTTTTTTAAACATTGTGCAATCAATGCATCACACAATGTTAAAAACCGGATAACGACAAGACTTGTGGAACCAAGTCTCATCGTTATCCGAGGTACTCGTCACTAGTGTATATAACTTGGACTAGTTTCAGCACCCAGAATGGGGTCTTGCCGATTGTGCGATTCTGTTCCTTATATAATGCAAAACGGAAACTCAGTTTCCTTTTCCTTCCTTGAGATGTTTTCCTCTTAATTGATGTGAAAACATGTCTCCACTTGAAATTATTTTAGAAACGGGCCCTTCAGCTTATAGAAGTTTGCAAAACATCTTTCTAGCATAGTTTTTGTAGTTGTATCCAACAGCAAAGAACTAGTTAGACTCAGTTTCTGTGACGCTTGTTATTACAGAACAACTTTTCATCCCTGCTGAAGCCTATATCAGATCAGATCCAGGTGGTCCAGAACTTCCGGGAGAAGAACCGCGGCAGCAAACTCTTCAACCACCTCTCAGCAGTTTCCGAGAGTATCCCAGCACTAGGCTGGGTTGCCATGGTGAGAACTGTTAAGCCCGTAACTCAGGAGTGCCCAAACTACAGCCAGTGGGCCAGATCTGACCCCCAATGCCAATTCATCCATCCCATGAAGTCCTCATTGCTCCCGGAAGTGGAAGTAAAATGTGCCCTTACGGGCCGGATGAATTGGCATTGGGGGTTAGATCCGGCCCACGTGCCAAAGTGACCAGCCCCCTGAACCATGTAACCAGCTCGCGGCCCAAAAACTTTGGGCACCCCTGCCATAACTGTTCAGATGTTGGGGCTGTCTCACCCAAACATGTTACAAAGCTTGCTTTTTTCAAAAGGTCTGCATACTTGAAAGTACTCAAAATCTTATTGTCTGTGATATAATTTAATTTGGAGTCCTTCCTGCCCACTGGCTGCATGCATAAATTCTTATTTTTCGAGTGCCATATCCGATTCCAAATATTAGCTCTCCTCATGGCGATCAACCATAAAGATTGTCCTGGGGATGTTATAATGCAGTGACCTTCCATTTGCCTTCTGCATCACAGCATGACACGCATGCCACTGATCCCATTCCACAAGTCACTTTCTGGTCCTGAGCCCTTCTGGCATGCAAAGTCCTCCTCAGTCCCAGGCCAGGATGGATGAAGCTGCTGCCTTCCATCAAGATGGATTCAAGTGGGATTTAATCCACTTGGGGACCATTACCCTTCCCTGTGGACTTTTCCACCCAAGGCAATTAGGGTTGACAGGTTAGTTAACCACTTCCTGACAATGGGCATTGAGTCACTAGCAGTAGGGTCTACTCTATTACCATAGCAGGATAACCTGGTCAGACTTGAATGCATATATTAAGAGGCAAATATTGTGGGTTTCTTTCTCCTGCTATAGGGAAAATTTCCATCAAAATGTGAAAGGGTATAGAAAAAAGAATAAGTTGGTAATATTACTATGTCCATAGACTTTTTATGTCTTCCTGTATTTTCTGAGAGTTCATCTAGTCTTTCTCATTTAGTCCCTTCTTTTGATGCCAATTAAGTCTCCATTTTGAGCTGAAGCAAACCCTGGGATTTTCCATAGTGCCGCCCTTTAGCTGTTGTCCATCCTATCTAACATAACTGATTTCTCTATTTACTTTTAATTTCCTATGTACTGATCCCAAATCTCAACCCAAATCTCAACGTTCAGGACATCTGCTTTACAAATGTGCTGGATTTTTAAAAATGCAACTAGGGTAACACATGAGAGCTTAGAGTTCTAATGTGCATTATTTTTTTATAGGCCCCCAAACCAGGCCCTTATGTGAAGGAAATGACAGACGCTGCCACGTTTTACAGCAACCGAGTCCTCAAAGAATATAAAGACGTGTAGGTTTTTCTTGGTTTTTCTAATACATTGTTGAAAGCTGCAAGTAGCAAGGAATTCTTTTGGGTTACTAAGACATTTCTGAGCCTTAGCTAACCAATCTACTAGATTCCTTCTAACTCCATCTCAACATGTAGAATTTAGTCGGTTGGGAGAATTATAGGAAAGTTAATTCTAGTTGCAGATATTGCTAGTGTAACATTGATTAGCAAAGTACAGTGGTACTTCATACAATGATTTTAATCTGTTCCACAGGGCTCGTAGCAATTTTCCCTATGGGATGCATCATACAACGATTTTTATCTCTAAGTGGGTTTTTCCCATTGAACATTTGTTATACGATTTTTTCCATAGGAAAATTGTTATGCAGGATGCCTTTCCCCCCAAAACCTAATTGTTCTGCAATTTCGTTGCTATACAGGTCGATTGTTGTATGAGGTTCCACTGTACTAGCAGTGCAGAATCAGAAGACACAGTATCTGACTCCCTTTTTGTACTTAAGAGGCCACGAGTTTTTCAACTGACCTTTTCAAACAGAGCACTTTTTTAAAAAGGAGATTGAAGGCTATCAGAATTGTAAAGTATTGTTAGCTGATCAGTGGCAGTGCAGGATGAGGCCAGATTAGCTGTGGGTTCAGAAAAGAGAGGACCATAGTATAGAGCAGGGATTGTCAGCCTTTTTAAGTTGGGGGCCGGGTCACATTCCCTCAGACGGTTGAGAAGGCCGGACTGGTGGGTAAACACTGCCGTAAAACACATCCACAACTGTTATAAACGCATTTACGACAGCTGTGGCTGCATTTACAGTTGTCTCCTCCATTTGTGGCAATGACAGGAACAAGGGTGGCAGACCAGATGATTTGGCACCATGGGCCAGATCTGGCCCACAGGCCGTAGGTTGCCAACCCCTAATATAGAGCTTTGGGTGGAGGAGGGTTGCCCTTGCCAGAAAGCTCAGAATATTAATTGTATCAAAAGTTCCATCTGCAGAGTAGGTGGTACTGGATTAAAGACCCCTGTTGTAACAGGCAATTCAAGTACTGTATCTCCTTTAGTAAAGGTCTTCCTTGCTCGAAAGCCAGTCATGTCTGATTCTAGGGTGCAGTGCTCATCTCCATTACATCCAGAGAGCCAGCACTGGCTGCATCTGTAGACATTTCCATGTTCATATGGCAAGCGTGACTAGACACTGAAGCTCATGGAATGTCATTATCTTTCCCACTGTGTGCTTCGGCATCTAGTCATGCCTGCCACATTATCACGGAAATGTCTGCACATACAGCACTGGTTCTTTGGCCATTAACAGAGATGCACAGGGAATGCTGTTGCCTTTCCCTCCGACGCAGTACCTATTTATCTACTTGCAATTTCTTGCTTTCAAACTGCTAGGTTGGCAGGAGCTGTGATAGAGATGGGAGCTCATTCTATCATCCTTTTACCTTGGCCAATTAGTTTACCCAACCTCTCTTTTTCCTAGAGATAAGAGGCATGTGGACTGGGTGAAAGCTTATCTGAGCATTTGGACAGAGCTGCAGGCATACATTAAGGAACATCACACTACTGGCCTCACCTGGAGCAAAACAGTGAGTGAGGGGCTGCTGCCTGTTAGTTTATATATTTTATTTATTCAATTTGCATTGTGTCCATCCAGCTTAAGAGCTACTCCAGAAGGTTAACTAATCTGAGCAGTTAAATCTCCTTTGTAGTCATATCTACTTCTGGTGCTTCTGGGTAGCAAGATCAAGGGCTAATCTGAGAAAGTGGGGTTTCCCTGCCGATGACAGACTGTGTGACTGTGGAGAGGTACAAACTATCTCCCATATTGATACAACGCACACGATGCCTCTCAGCTTGCACTGAGTAGGACCTGAATGTTGGCAAGAGGAAATGCTGTCAATGTGGCCCGTCATTGGGCAGATGTCATCTAGCCCTTTTAATTCCTTTTTGTTTTAGATATGTTAATCTTAGCTTTTTATGTTATTATGTGCCGGTGGTGCCTCTGACATGAATAAATAAAGATGTTACCTCTCCTGCTGAAGTGGTACCCAAGAGCCAGTGCTGTTTGTATGTGCAGAAATTTACATGATCATGTGGCAGGCATGACTAGACGCTGGAGTGCACAGAATGCTGTTAACCTTTCCCACTGAAGTGTTTATCTCCTTGCAATGTCTTACTTTCGAACTGCTCGGTTGGCAGGAGCAGGGACAGATGGCGGTCACTCACTCCATTGCACACCCCTTGGGACTCGAGCTGCTGAAGTTTTTAATTCTATTCTGTTTTTAAATGTATTAATTTTAGCTCTTGTATGTTATTATATGCTGGTGATGCATCTGACATGTATAAATATATAAAGTTAATTTTCCAAAGTGCCACATTAAAACTGCTGGGAATATTGTTCTTCTTTTTAAAAAAAATTCCCTAAGTCTTCTCTCCATCCGTTTTCCAGGGTCCGATACCAACTGATAAAGGAAAGAAGTCTCAGGCTGGCCCTGCTCCTCACGGTGGCCCTCCACCGCCGCCCCCTGGCCCCCCACCCCCTCCAGCTCCTGCCCCGACCAATTCTGGCTCGGATGACCCTGCATCACGCTCAGCTCTCTTCGCCCAGATCAACCGGGGAGAAGCCATCACTTCTGGTGAGTAACTTGGTAGACTCAGAAAATGTGAGTTGTGAAGTAGAGGCTGTGCTGTTGAGAAAGAAGCCTTTTGGAACATTCCTGGATTTTTCTAAATTGGAAAAGCATAGGGCCTACCGTAGCAGGAGTTCGGTTTCTTTCACTTATATTTGAGGTGGAGGGAGCTTCAGCAATGTAGTCAGCAGCTCCCCCGGTGACTTAGTGGTTAAGACACTGAGTTGGAGACTGGAAGGTCAGGTTTCAATGCCCGAGAACTGCAGTTGGGGACATGAAAGGAGCCTCCTTCGAGCAGCCTCTAAAAATCCTTTCAACCCAGAGTAATGTCTGACATGAAATGCATGCAACAATGTAATCCAGTGATGGTGAACCTTAGCACTCTAGGTGGTTTTGGACTTCAATTCCCAGAAGCCCAAGTCTCTGAATCCACATGAATGGGTTTACTTTGTGTGTTCTTGGACTTCAATTCCTAGAAGCCCAAGTCTCTGAATCCACATGAATGGGTTTACTGTGCATGTTCTTGGACTTCAATTCAGAGAAGTTAAAGTCTCTTGTGATTCCACATAAATGGGTTTATTGTGTGTGTTCTTGGACTTCAATTCCCAGAAGCCCAAGACTGTGAATCTACACAAATGGGCTTACTGTGTACGCACAGTAAACCCATTCATGTGGATTCACAGACTTGGGCTTCTGGGAATTGCAAGTCCAAGAACAGATGGCATGCCAAGGTTCGCCATCATGGGCCTATTGTTTAAGAGCTTCAGGTTTGATGAGGAAAAACATGGATTGCACCCATTCTTAAAGCGTAACATTACTATTGGGGGGGGGGTGTGGAGTCATTGGAGAACTCTTTCACTGCTTTAGAACACTTGTTGCTGCCTTGGCTTGAGGGTCTTAAAAGTTTCAGCAACTTCAAGAGGGAAGTCAGTGCCTGTTTCATGTTCTAGGCCTGAAGCACGTATCCGACGATATGAAGACCCACAAGAACCCGACACTGAAAAGCCAGAGCGGCCCAGTGCGGACGGGGCCAAAGCCCTTCACAGCTCCCAAGCCGAGCGGTGCTGTAAATGCTCCCCAGAAACTGGTTAAGAAAGAACCACCTGTGTTAGAGCTTGAAGGCAAAAAATGGAGAGTGGTGAGTGTTGAGCGTCCACAAATGTAGCAAGGTACAAATATCAATTGAATCCAATTTATTACCAAAATTCATTGAAATGTACTACAGTGGCTTAGTGGTTAAGACACTGAACTTGATAACTGTTATCGCCATGGCGAGTGGGCGGCAATATAAATCTAAATAAATAAATAAACTGGAAGGTTGGCAGGTTAGGAGTTCGAGATGTGAGTACTACACGACGGAGTGAGCTCCCATATCTGTCTTAGTTCCTGCCAACCTAGCAGTTCGAAATTGCAAGTGGATAAAAGGTACCACATTGGTGGGAAGGTAAACTTGTGAACCACCCACAAAGTGCACTAAGTGCTATGTGGTGGTATATAAGTGTGATTGCTTTGCTTAAACAGCATTCCATGCCCTCCGGTGTTGAGTCATGCCTGCCGCATCACAGAAACATCTGCAGACGCAGGCAGCAGTGGCTCTTTAGCTATAAACAAAGATGAGCACTGAACCCTAGAGTTGCATATGACTGGCTTTTGAGCAAGGGCGACCTTTACCTAGGAATAAGCAACTGTATTTTATTTTATCTTCAGGAAAACCAAGAGAATGCCTCTAATTTGGTGATTAGTGACACAGAACTGAAGCAAGTGGCCTACGTCTACAAGTGCGTGAACAGCACGCTTCACATCAAAGGCAAAATCAACTCCATCACATTGGGTATGTTCAGATTTCCTTAGGATGAATGGTTTATTTTTTAAAGAGTGTTATTTGTTATTTCCCAGTATGCTTGAAATCTGATTGAAACACAAGTAGTTGATGCAGAATTCATGCTGAAAGTTACAGTTAACTTGGGCTGGACAACTCCTCCTCAGACAGCTGATCAGGCTGGACACGTGACTTCCTCCTGCCGGCGGGCGCATTTGGCATATGTGGCCACTTCTGGGGTCGTTGCCACAGCCTGGATGGAACGGCATTGAGGGCCAGGTCTGGCCCATGAGCCAAAGGTTGCGAACCCCTGTGTTAGACTATTTCCTATACTGGCAGATGTTTCCATGAAGGAAAAGGCCATGTGACTTTGTACACACTGTTAACAGCATGAAAGAAGTGCACATTCATAAAAATGTATCTCCAAAATGTGCACCAAATTTTGCATCCATGCATTTTCTTTCTCGAATTTCTGGGAAAAGGAAGAAAGGCACGTGTCATGCCTTGTTTTAAAATACAGTTTGCCACCACATTGATATCTGGGGTTTCATTTTCCACAGTTTCAGTTATCCATGGGTCTAAAAATGTTCAATTAAAAAATCCCATAAAGTGCATAATATATATACAGTAAAACACCAGATAACAATTGGATCGGATAATGCTAAAATCGCATAATGTTAAGTAATCTGGGGAGGAGAACTGGATCGAATAACGTTAAGGTCCTATGGGATGGATCGGATAACAACCGCTAAAGCCTGTGCGGTTACAATTTATCTCTATGGAGCTTTAACGTTATCCGATCCATCCCATAGGATTTTAACATGCATCGGATAACACCAAGACTTGTGGAACCAAGTTTTAGTGTTTTACTGTATGTAATTATATGGTGTATTACCAGAGTTGGACACTAGAGACCAGAGCTGTCGATGTAATGCTTATAAGGAATGGAAGAAGACATTTTGATAGCTCTTCTGTAGAACAGTGGAGGCATTTGAGCCGTCTTTGCCACTTCTGTGACTCAGGTTTATAGTTGTACCTCGCTTAAAGAGCATAATTTGCTCCACAGGATTGTTCTTTGAACGAAACACCATTGTAAGTGACCAATTGTGATTTCTGGCGGGGGGGGGGGGAGATTGCGAACCCCGATTTAGTTGTTAAGCAGGTTTTTGGTTGGCTTTATTTGTTAAGCGAAGCAAACATTCAGAGAAAATTCTGCTCTTTAAGCGAGTTACTCTTTAAGCGAAGTGCTCTTTATGTGAGATTTGACAATGTTAAATTTGAAGTTTGCTCCAATTCATAGTTTTAGGCATTTGTGGAAGGTCTTGGAATGTATTCCCCCCAGATTTTTTTTTTTTTTTTGGGGGGGGGGAGTGACCTATAATTCGCAAATTGCTGATTCAGCTTAGAGTTGTTCAGCATTTTTAACACCAACATATTTGGGTGATATAAGAAATGAGGCCATTCATGTTTTCCCTCTTTTTTCTTCTTCAGATAACTGTAGGAAGCTTGGTCTCGTATTTGATGATGCAGTGGGCATTGTTGAGATCATCAACAGCCGGGATGTTCAGGTTCAGGTAAGTGTACAAAGTCCCCTCTCAGCATTCATTGTAGCCCTTACTCTTGACATCTGAAAGGTAGGACATTTTGTCTCTGAGGGCAGGATGAAGTAGGAATTCTATGCATAGTATGAAGCCCTCAGAAGCTGCTTTGTTAAGGGTAGTTACCCCTAAGATAAGCAAAGGACAGAGCTTTCATGGTGGTGGTCCCCTCCCTGTGGAATTATCTCTGTATTGAGCTCCTGGCAGGTCCCCACTTGGAGTAAAGCAGAGGGAGGCAAAGAAAACAATGATCTATGGCAGGGGTGCCCAAACTTTTCAGACCGTGGGCTGGTCATGTGGTTCAGGGAGCCAGTCACCATGGTTCCTCCCACTGGAAACGGAAGTAAAATGCACCTTGCAATCTGTTTTGCCACAGGATGAGATAGATTTTAAGCTGCCATTTTCTCTGCTTTAATTGGGGTGCTTAAACTACAGCCTGTGGGACAGATCTGGTCCTGACACCAATTCAACTGGCCCACGCCACTCCCAGAAGCGGAAGTAAAACACACCCATACAGCCCCCAGCGCCCTCATTCGGTCCACACCGCCCTCATCGCTCCCAGAAGCAGAAGTAAAACACGATCCTGTGTGCATGTTTTACTTCCGCTTCTGGGAGCAGCACAGGTGGCATGGACCGGATGAATTGGCATCGGGGGCCGGACCTGGGCCATGGGCCGTAGTTTGGGCACCCCTGATCTATGGTCTCCAGGAGACAGGATTAGTAGGGAGTCTACCCGTTTTGACACCCCTTTGCCTTTCTCTCCAGGTGATGGGTAAAGTGCCAACCATTTCCATCAACAAGACAGACGGTTGCCACGTCTACCTGAGCAAGAGCTCCTTAGCATGTGAGATTGTCAGTGCCAAGTCTTCAGAAATGAACGTCCTCATCCCCACAGACAATGGCGACTTTGTAAGTCTTCCTCTGTTTGGGTAAGGGTAGGGTGGCTTGTCACTGCTGGGTGACATGGACACTTAAGAGATAGTGGATGGGTGGTGGTCATTAGCTAGAAGAGGGATGCTCTTTTGACAGGGACTGTCCTTTTGCTGGAGTGTAAAGTTAGCCAGATAGCGGCGTTTGCTGCGAAAATCTGAGCCGTTCTCCAAATCCTGAGGAAACAAGGTTTTTGTAGGGAGAAATCAAAGCAGTGTGCCATGAGGATTAAGGCTAAAGCTCTCTCTTGCTCAGAAGCCAGTTGCGTCTGACTCTAGGGCAGCGGTGGTGAACCTAGGGCACGTGTCGGAGGTGGCACTCGGAGCCCTCTCTGGGGACCCATACAGTCAGCCCAGCACAGAGTTCACCCCACCCCTTTGCCAAGCAGCCCAGTGGGATCATGTCCTCCCTCCCTTGTTGCTATGTTGGCACTTTGCAATAAATAAGTGGGTTTCAGGTTGCAGTTTGAGAACTCGGGTCTCTAAAAGTTTTGCCATCACTGCTCTAGGATGTGGTGCTAATTTCTATTTACAGCCAGAGTGTCTGCAGATGTTTCTGTGGTCATGTGACAGGCACGACTAGATGCCAGAACGCCCAAAAGGCTGTTACCTTTCCCACCAAAGTGGTACCTAGTTATCTACTTGCAATTTCTTTCTTTCAAACTGCTATGTTGGCAGGAGCAGGGACAGAGATTAGGTCAGTCATGGCCAACCTTGGCACTCCAGGGGTTCTTGAACGTCAATTCCCAGAAGCCCTGATTAGCAGGAGTGCTGACTTGGGCTTCTGGGAATTGAAGTCCAAGAACAGCTGGTGTGCCAAGGTTGGCCATCACTGACCTAAGGGCAAAGGAACCGAAAGGTTGCATATGAAGCAGTGACGGCAGCGTTTTCTTTCCTCAGAACGAGTTCCCCATCCCCGAACAGTTCAAGACGCTGTGGAACGGGCAGAAGTTAGTCACCACCATGACGGAAATTGCCGGATAAGCCAACCTGTCAGGCTCTTCAACGCCCTCCTCTTTACCCCACCACCACTGTGGGACAAAAATCTGCTTTTTTTCCTTCTTTTCTTCTTGGGGAAGATTTTTAGATTTCTTGTACCCTTTTCCCACTCTCCATCTGCTTCTGTCTTCTTCCTGAAACTTGCCTGCCTACCTTTACGGAAACATACCTCAGGCTGGGATTTCGGGTCGGGTGGTGGGGCTATTTGCTTCTATCGGTTCATCGGGACTTGTGAAGACTCTCCCCCCCCCCCCAGTTGGACAAAATCAAATCGCCAATCACTTTGTCCGACCTGTTTGTGTTGATCGGAGCCACTTATTGAGAATGGGGATATCCAGGGTTTTCCATTCCCTCCCGCCCTGCATTTAAACAAGGAAGACTCTTCTCCCCCCCCCCCCTTCTTGGAGTGAAACGAGTATCAGGGTAGAGATTCTCCAGTGATGTGTGTGTGAAATTGTATCCGCTTCGGGGAAGTATAAAGGATTTGACCAAATCTGCTAAACCAATTTAGCAGCAGTGGTGGTGGTGGTTAAAAAGAGATTCAGGGAACGGCTTTCATGGACCAAAGGATGAAATTTTTGGATACGTTACATTCCTCCTCGCTTCCCCGTGATTATTTCTCCCTTCCCTGTATGCTCAGTGCAAAATTCTGTGTTGTGCCACGATGTTGGGGGGGGGGGGCTGGGCTTTCTTAGTTACAGGTGCCACAAAAAACGACCACAGATTGGAAACCCAAACCCTTCCCCCCGGGATCTGTCATGCGGTTAGAAAGCAGCTGCTCACACACTTCCATTTAAAGCCCCCCCCAAAAAAAAAATTTTAAAGGGAAAGCCGTGTCCAAAGGCCCCCCTCTTCTGAGCCACTGAGTTATTGTTCAGTCTTCCAGGACAGTTCCCTGACCACCCCCCGTGGGACAATCTTTTCTAGGAAAGGATCGGTTCTTCATTCCAAGCCCAGTTTCATTATCTGCAAGCACAAGTTCATTGAGGTTGATCCTGCTACCCATCAAAGCGTAATTTACATTGTAAATTAAGCTGGCTGTGTGATATTTCTCCTCCCCCGCCAAATTGCTTGGCTTCCCTCCTTTCTGCAGAGTCCGGTGTTATCAGCCTTGCACTGCAATGCACCACAATGAAAAGGCATTGGTACTGTACTGACCCACCCCCTTCCAGGGAGCTGCCTGTGCCCCCAAACCGCAGTGTCTCGGGTCGCTTAAGCATATCTATCTTCTCTCTTTGCCACGTTAATGAGGAGGGTTTTATTCCTCCTCCCCCCCCCCCCATGGGACCTAACGGAAGATATGCAATTCCACTTTTTATTTTGAAACTGTCCTGTGACTTGTCCTTCTCTCCTGAGGCTTGTGGAAATAAAACCTTTTTCTTATGTACTTAAAATTATACTGAAGATAGAATAAAGTTAATGCCAAGATGCTCATTAAAAGCAGTGGGATCTTATTCTGTTCACCCTGCAGCCTGAGAAAATGAAAGCCATACAGTGGAACCTTATACAGTAAAACACCGGATAACACTAAAACTTGGTTCCACAAGTCTTGGTGTTATCCGATTTTTAGTGTTATCTGATCCATGTTAAAATCCTATGGGATGGATCCGATAACGTTAAAGCTCCATAGAGATACATTGTAACCGCCCAGGCTTTAGCTGTTGTTATCCGATCCATCCCATAGGACCTTAATGTTATTTGATCCAATTCTCCCCAGATTACTTAATGTTATGCGATTTTAGCATTATCCGAGGTATTACTGTATAATGTAACGCCCCCCTATAGCAACTAAATCACATAACAAATAGGTTTTTAAAGAAAATGTCACCCCCCATTTTCCTATGGAAAAAAATTGTACAACGAATTTTCAATGGGGAAAAGCGCGTAAGAGAAAACAATCATACAATTTTTTCCATAGGAAAAATCATACAATGACAAAATCGCATAGCTACCAGACCCGTGGAGCGAATTAAAATCATTATACGGGGTTTCACTGTACTTTGCTGTTGAGCTGCATGGCAGAAGTCTAGTCTCAATTTTTTATTACAGTCAAAGGCCAGAACAGAATATCGACAAAGTTCTCACAACACGATTGAAACTACTGTGGTGGAGTAGAGTCTCCAAAACTATTCAGCACTAGTTAGACCACATCTACATTCCTGGTGTCTAATTCTGGGCGTGTTTTAGGCCATATGGGCATGTTTTATTTCTGCTTCCAGAAGCAACAAGGGCTTTGCGGGCCAGATGAATTGGCGTCGGGGGCCAGATCCAGCCCCCAGGCCGTAGTTTGGCTACCCCTGCCATAATCCCTTGAGATTAGCAGGGCTGCCTTGACCTGCTGAGACTCACAGATCAAAACAAGGCCATAGCACACCCCAGTTCTGCAACTTGGAAGTTCAGTTCTCTCTACAGGATGGTTTCAGATTCCCCTTCCTTGTTTATGGGGTGATGCATGCCACTTTCCATTTCGTTTTGCGAGTGGGGACAATGCTGATGCTAATGACTCACTCAAGGCTAGTCTTACAAGAACGAAGTACTTAAGATGTCTCTCGCTTGGAAGTTAAACTCATGGCAAAACAACCCCTTGGCCTTGTTTAAAATTCCTTTATTGGAATGGGTCATGCTCAAGTCCTCCTGACAACATAATGCAACACAGAAAAGCTTTTATCACAACTTTGAAACAGCCTCCCACCCAGGTTTATAGATTCAGCCCTCTGAAATGATGTCGCTGGTAAAATATGAGTAGATCAGGGGTGCTCAAACTTTTCGGGCCACGGGCTGGTCACATGGTTCCACCCGAAGCGGAAGTAAAATCCGCATAGGCATAACGCAGCCATAAATGACCTGTGGCTGTCGTAAACGCATTTATGACAGCCATGGATCATTTATGGCAGTGTTATGTACGGTCACATTATACACAGGTGTGCTTTGCTTCCAGGAGTGGCAAGGGCAGCGCGGGCCAGATGATTTGGCACTGTGGGCTGAATTAGGCCCACGGGCCGTAGTTGGGGCACCTCTGGTCTAGATTAACCTCATGTTTGCTATGCTGTATGTATAAATATCAGATGTTTCTGTCTCATATTCATTTGCTACAGACAAATTATGCTACATTTCAGTATTCAGTGCAGCTTTCTATGGCCTTCCCCTATCCGAGGTATTAAATATGCCATCCCTGAGAACTCTGTGAAGGGTTTAACAACTATGACTATAACCTTTCTCAGTAGATTCACACCCCAGCATTTCCTTTCCTTCCAACTGCAGCCTATACTAACAAATCAGTGAAAATCATACTTCAAAAGAAAGAAGGGATTGCGGTTGATTTGGGTTTTGCCTTGGCAGATGTGGCAGAAGTACAGGGTAAAAAAAAAACACCTCAAAACATGAATATTCTCTAAACTAAAGCAACTGACCTTTACCACAACGGTGGGCTATTCACGTTCAGGGGTGGTTACTTTGGCCTGTGGGCCGGACCCACCCCCTGACACCAATTCATCCAGCCCACGAAGTCCTCATCGCTCCCGGAAGTGGAAGTAAAATGTGCCTGTATGGGCACGTTCTACTTCCGGGAGCGACTAGGACTTCATGGGCCGGATGAATTGGCGTTGGGGGGCGGATCCAGTCCACAGGCTGTAGTTTGGGCACCCCTGTTTTAGAGCAAGCCTACAGAAATTATAGTGGCCTTCCAGTTTCAGATGAACTCTGAACTGGAGAGTTAGTAGACTAACTCCCATAATCTCTGGCCAGTGCAGAGCTTGTGCATGGAGAGCACCTTGAAAGCTACCAAACTTTCTTCACCTTTCCTGTAGAAGAAACTTCATGGTTGTGTTTTTAAAAAGTGGGACAAGGCAGAGCACACCTCGTGCCTTCACTCCAAAGTGTTAATCTCTGCACCAGCATCTAGCAAGTTAGAGGGTTAATGCTGTTCCTTTCCGGCCAGGGCTCTACAGGCCCATGGGCCAAACTGGCGCTAAAATCGCTTCCAGCAACCGGGTGTGGTTTTTTAAAAGGCCCTTCCTCTGAAGAGGGGAGGGGGGTAGGCAGCAACTTCACTGTAGAAATGGCAGGATGTTCTTGTAAAACCAATCTTTGGAGAACTGGAGGTGGTCTCCTTCTGCCCCGAGGAACACCAGTTTCCCGGCTTGGCCCATCTCTTTCAGCCCCAGACGATCCTAAGAGAAAGAACAGAGTAAGAAAGGTCCTTTTAGTTCAGGGGTTCCCAACCTTTTCAAGCTGGGTCATGCTCAGTCATCTTCGAGGGCCGGACAGCCATTCTGACCTGCCTGCACAATGGGGGTGGCCATTTTGTCCCAATAGCTTCAAAGGGGTGACCATTTTGTTTCTAAATGCCCTTGGTGGGTGGCCACATAAAATTGCATTGTGGGCCAGATCCGGTCCATGGGCCTTAGATTGGGAACCCCTGTTTTAGTTAGAAAACCCACTTGGGCAGTGGCAGAGGAGTTGAAGAGAACAATCTGTTCTCCATTATTGCAGAGTGCAGGATGTGTAAAAATGGGCTCAGAGTACAGGAAACCTTTTGATAGTTAGAGCAGTACAACAGTGGAACTGACTGCCTCAAGAGGTGGCAAGTGCTCCAACGCTGGAAGCATTCAAGAAATCTACTTTGATTTGAATTCCTCCATTGAGCAGGTGGTTGGAATCAACTCAGTGATTCTATGAGTCAGAAGATTTCATGTGTGTTCAGAAAGAAGTTATCACTCCTGGTCAGGGCTTCTGGGAACTGAACTTCAAGAACAGCTGGAGTGTCAAGGTTCACCATCACTGGTGTAGAGAATGTGGTTTACTTTCCCACCCAAGCGGTCCCTGTTTATCAACTTTCAACTTCTTGCTTTCAAACTGCTAGATTGGCAAGAGCTGGGCCAGACGATGGGCGCGCACTTTAACAGACAAGCCTAATAATATTTCCATTTGTAGCAAATGTGCTTATTTAAGAAGCTCTTCTAATTACTGCTAGATTCTAATTACTGCAGTGTTTGAGGTATCTGACTGGGAGTTCCAATTCTCCCCTGTGCCTCTTTGATAGGGGTTGCAATAGTAAGATGAATATTGTATTATTTGTTTTATAGTGAAGTAAGAGCCCAGAATACCAGGAAGGGGGAAGTTGTACCTATGGCTGCAATAGGCGGATGTCAACCCTTTCAGTAGCTAATTTTAGTTCCACATCCTTTATAGAGGAAACTCCCCTTTCGGGATTATTCATTACCTCTTTGTACAGAGCAGTCTCACACAAAGGGATGGTCTCTTTCGCTTGGCCACTCCGGTAGAAACCAAACCACTGGGAAAGAAGGAGACGGAAGAAAGAAATCAATCTTGGTTGCTGCATCAAGTTTATCGGTCAAGATCTCCCTTGCTCGAAAGCCAGTCACCTCCCACTCTAGTGCTCATCACCGATTGCAGCCAAAGAGCCAGCGCTGCCCGTGTCTACAGACGTTTCCGTGGACATGTGGCAGGCATGCCTAGACACTGGAGTGCGTGGAACCCTGTTTATCTGCCCACCAAAGTGGTCCCTATTTATCTACTTGCAATTTCTTGCTTTCGAACGGCTAGGCTGGCCGGAGCTGGGACAGAGACGGGAGCTCACTCCATCGTGCAGCACTCTGGTCTCGAACTGCTGACCTTTCAGTCATCAAGTTCCATGTCTTGACTACTGAGCCACAAGTTGGCCATGATGAGGCTGTGATGACCTCTTCCCCTTTCTTAGCGTGGCTCCTCTTCGCCAGTTGGCTAGAGCAGCCCTTCTGCAGATCCTTTTGACTATACAGTGTGCCTATTCATACATGCTCAGGTGCACACATCAAGACGCAGAGACGGACTCACCTCCGTGGCAGAAGGGTCGACCATTGTGTCATTGAGGAACTTGACCATCACGAACTTATTCAAAGACATGAGGTTTGTCTTGTAAGTCTTGTTGATACACTGGGAAAGCGGGAGATGGAAGAAGACAAAGAAGAGGTTTAGAAAGACACAACGACAACTTTAGTAAAGGTAAAGGTTTCCCTTGCTTGAAAGCCAGTCGTATCCAACTCTAGGGTTCAGTGCTCATCTCTGTTTCAAAGCCAAAGAGCCAGCGTCTTAGCCACTTGAGCAACTTTGGAATCCCATATTTTTTTCCAGGGCTCATCTTTCCTCTGGGGTTGGTGGTATGCCATATATTGGTGGTGGCCAACCTTGGCACTCCAGGTGTTCTTGAACTTCAATTCCCAGAAGCCCTGATCAGCAGGAGTGCAGACTTGGGCTTCTGGGAATTGAAGTCCAAGAAGACCTGGAGTGCCAAGGTTGGCCATCAGAGCCATATATCATTCCCTTTCTACAACAGCTTCACTGGCTATTGGTCTGCTTTTGGGCACAATTCAAAGTCCTGTTAACTCCAGGTTGCTCAGCTTCAGAATTCAGCCCTAGTCTGGCCCTCGTCACCATGACACTGGTTTTGTCAGAGCAGGGGAGAAGGGAAAAAGCCATCTTTACCCGTTCCTGGTTGATGTCGGCCAAGAAGAGGCTGTGTTTCCGATACGCATCTTCGTTCAGTGGGTCGTGCCAATACTGAGCTTGGACCAGGCTACGGAAGAGGAAAGACAGGAAAAGTGAGCTTGAAACGGACGCCTCGAAGAACCGATGCTCGATTCCAACCCGCCCAGCACTGTCCGTCTCCCGCTAAACACCACTCACCGGTCCTGGATAGGTTTGGTGTAAGCCCCGATGTCCAGCACCTTTCGGATCCAGTCGCAGAGGTGAGAACTCTCCCCGGGACAGCGTGGGAGTCCGTACACGCCTACAGCACCAAAGGTTAACCATAGTGAAAGGCATGGAAGCATCTCCGCATGGGCGGACCTTTCAATACCAGCCTTTTTTAGGTTTTAGATCTCCTTTGTTCGAAAGCCAGTCGTATCCAACTCTAGGTCTCAGTGCTCATCTCCGTTTATAGCCAGAGAGCCAGTGCTGTCTGCATCTGCAGACATTTCCGTGGACACGTGACAAGCATGACTAGACACCGAAGAGTATAAAATGCCGTTTACCTCCACACCGAAGTGGTCCCTATTTATCTACTTGCAATTTCTTGCTTGCAAATTGCTAGGTTGGCAGGAGCTGGGACAGATGATGGGAACTCACTTCATTGTGGAGCAGTCAGGTCTCAAACTGCTTACCTGCTGACCTTTCGTGTGGCCCAGGTTAGCTTAGAACAGTGGTGCCCAAACTACTCCCGCTGCTGGCTGTTTTGACGTCGACAGTGGCGCTGGGAGAGTTCCTTGGCGTGCCAAGGCTGATGTCAGCGCGGTGCGTCAGGTTTACCCTTCCAGCACCGCAGATTTTGAAATGGAGAAGCCTCGGTGATACACGGTGCCAAAGGCTTCTGAAGTGGTGGGGGCAGGTGTGGGTGGTCCAGAGTGGCCCTGGGTTCTCAGCCCGGGCCGGATTAATGAGATGCATGGTCCTAATTGGGCCCATGGGCTGTAGTTTGGACACTGCTGGCTTAGAACGAAATATGGAAGGCTGAGTCAACCTTGATCCCTATCTGGATCGAACTCACGTTATGCCTGCAACACAGCAGTTTAACCGCTGTGTGCACAACAGAGATGTTGACAAGCTTCCTAAAAACCTAATTTGATTTCAGGCTCGGTCGTCAACTTGGGTGAAACAACTTGGTTATATAATACCTTTTCAAGTTTTTCCTCAGGAAAGGAAGCCATAATAAATAAATAAATATTGTGTCTGAAATTACTCTGGGTTGAAAGCAATTTTGCTGGAGAAACTCCGCTCAGGGGACGCCCAGATGAGGCTCCTTTCATGTCCCCAAGATCCATTGTGCAGCACTTGGGTATCGAAACCCAAACTTCCTGTCTTCAAGTTCAGCGTCTTAACCACTAAGAGCTGATAGAATTTTTCTGTCGTTGAAGACACAGCTGACAGCAGCAGCAAAACAATGATAGGAAGCACGACGGACGATACTGCTTTCTCTATTCCAACAACTGCATTTTCACCTGACATGTAAAGACTCATAGCAGGACTTCCAGGCAGCTTCAAAATGTCACACTTGACTTTCTCATTATTTATTATCCTTTGTAAACCCACAAACCTTTGACAGCAGGTGTGGTGTTTGTTGTTGTTCAATCTCACAGTCGATTCCGACCCTTGGTGACCCCATGGACCACTGTCTGCCAGGCACTTCTGTCCCCATTGTGTCCACAATACCGTCTAACCATCTCATTTTGGGGCGCCCCCTTCTTTTGCCCTCCACCCTTCCCAGCATCAAGGCTTTCTCAAGTGAATCCTCTCTTCTCATTTGATGTCCAAATTACTTTAGCTTCATCTTTACTATTTGACCTTCTAGGGAACAGTCAGGGTTGATTTCTTCAAAGATTGACCTATTTGTTCTCCTTGCTCTCCAGGGTTCTCTCAAAACTCTCCTCCAACACCACATCTCAAAGGCATCTATTCTTCTGCGCTTAGCTTTCCTTATGGTCCAGCTCTCACAACCCTACATTGCCACCGGGAATACCATTGCTTTGTCTAGTCCAGTGTTTCCCAAATGCTGGTGTTTGGACTTCAATTCCCAGAAGCTTAAGTCAATTCCCCAAAGCACTGATCAGTCAATATACTGGCTTAAGCTTCTGGGAACTGAAGTCCAAACACCAGCATTTGGGAAACACTGGACTAGACAAATTTTTGTTTGCAATATGATGTCTCTACTTTTCACTATTATGTTCCCCAGGTTTCTCATCGCTTGCCTCCCAAGAATCAGTCGCCTTTTTATTTCATGGCTGCAATCATGGTGTAGCCATGAGGAAATAGCGCACCTGCCTACTCCCTGTAGTCGCAAAAGTAACTGAGAACAATTAAAGGAGTTTAACACTGCCAAGTGCTTCTCATTAGGCTACAGTCGTCCTCTAACTGACGTGACCACTTCGCTGTTGTGTGAAAGGACTTCACCGCAAGGGACGCGGCGTTTCTAAAGCTCCGTTTGAATCCCGATCATCCCAGACTTTGGTCTCCTGCGAATTTGCTTTCACTGCTCCTGAAACGAGTATTCCACTTTTGGATGAGCTTCAGAAGCTGTCAGTAGAAATCCATATTTAAAAGGTTTAAACACCTACAGAGTCCTTTTCAGACACCTCTGGTAAAAAGCTGCTTCCCTGGGAATCTGTGGGGGTGGGCATTTGGCGGGCTGGAGAGATTGCAACTTCTAATCACATTTATCTCAAGCGAGCGTGAAGTTGTTTTTCTTGTTCCTCAGAGAAACAGCCTTTCCCGAATGACAATTCTGGGCAACGATACATCCAGTCCTTAAAGGATTTTAACCTCTACTTCTATACCTCTGCTACCCTCTTAACAGTAACGTAAGGAGGTGCAGTGGTTAAACAGCTGCACAGCTGAGATACTGAACGTAACAACTGGAAAGTCAGCAGGTTGGTAGTTTGAGACCCAAGTGGTGTGTGAGTTTGATCCCGATAGAGCTCAAGGTTGACTTAGCCTTCCATCTTTCTAAGGTTGATAAAATGAG
Organism: Furcifer pardalis; assembly: GCA_030440675.1. Lineage (NCBI taxonomy): Eukaryota > Metazoa > Chordata > Lepidosauria > Squamata > Chamaeleonidae > Furcifer > Furcifer pardalis. The sequence continues at coordinate 299,541,796 of CP126890.1, read as the reverse complement.
TACCCAGCATTTCGAGGCAAAATGCAAATTAACTTGTAAACAGCCCAGAGAGTGCACTAAGCGCTAAGGAGCATTAAAGGTAAAAGTTGCCCTTGCTCGAAAGCCAGTTGTATCCGACTATGGGGTTCAGTGCTCATCTCTGTTTATAGCCAAAAGCCAGCGCTGTCTGCAGCTGCAGACGTTTCCGTGGACATGTGGCAGGCATGCCTAGACACCAGAGTGCACAGAATGCTGCTTACCTTCCCACCAAAGTGGTCCCTATTTATCTACCTGCAATGTCTTGCTTTCGAACTGCTAGGTTGGCAGGAGCTGGGACAGAGATGGGAACTCACTCTGTCAAGCAGTACCTGGGAATCGAACTCTGACCTTCCAGTCAGAGAGTTCAGCGTCTTAACCACTTGACCCACCGCAGTCCCTTCAACCTGTAGCCCAGCCCAAAGTGAAAAGAGAAGGTGCCTTCGGCAGACTGACCTTGGTGCTGGCCTCCCACAGAAATCAGATTCAGCATAGGGGGAGATGGACATCTCTGCACAACTGCCCTCCTGGGAGAACAAGAAAACCCCAGAAAAGATCAACCATAGCCAGAGGCTCAGAATCTGCACTGCCCAAATAACATTTAAGTCTCAAAGTGATGCATGTCAAATCTGCTGGACGATGACCTTGGTTGGCTTTGCTTCAGTGTGTCTGATATTGATTCTGTAATATAGATTAATATGCACAATACTGTGTAACACACTGATCTACCATCTGGCCTGATGTCAAGTTTAGGTGTCTCCCCTTATCGTGTCTAGCCCCCAATTGATAGAAGAGCTCAACTCATGCAAAGATTCCCAATCCATATTTAAAGAGACAAGGAAATCCCCAGTCTATGACCCAACAACCCATAATAAGGCTACTGGATGATTCCCCAACAGCAGTGATGGCAAACCTTGGCACGCCAGCTGTTCTTGAACTTGAATTCTCAGAAGCCCTGATCAGCAGGAGTGCTGACTTGGGCTTCTGGGAACTGAAGTCCAAGAACACCTGGAGTGCTAAGGTTGACCATCACTGCCCTTTAGCCATCAAAACTGTTTTTTAAAAAGATGCTTTGCAAAAGGCACTGCCTTCCATAAATAATCAGATTTAATCAGGGTATTGGTCTGGGATGATGGGAATTGCAGTCCAATAATGGGAGTTGTAATCCAATAATCTGAAGACCCCCTCAACTGAAGAAGCCGGTGTAGTCCTTACTGCATAGAGAGACCACAAGTGTGACTTGGACTATGACAGCTCCCTGTGTTACAGAGGGCCTTGCATCTGAGATGGCTTCTACTTCAACAAAGTACTACAGGGAAGTCTCAGCGGAAAATGGAAGGTAGTTTCTAGTGTATCAAAGGCTTTCTCCATATAGTTTTCTTCCATTCTATCTAGTAGATGATCTGCAAAAATTGTTTCCTGCTGTTCTATGTGGTATCCTTTTAACTAGGAATGTAGATGGTCTGATACCAGAACCTGCAAACCCCATCGTCCGCCAGAAGCCAAGGGTCTCCCCACTTTCAACCCCCAACCCTTTCTACACCTTAGACCAGTGTTTCCCAACCTTTGGCTTCTGGACTTCAATTCCCAGACAACTAAGTCAATTCCACAAAGCACTGACCAGCCAATTTACTGACTCAGGCTTCTTGGAACTGAAGTCCCCCTGTGGGGCCTGGGCCCCACAGCTGGAGCCACTGCCTTATATACTTACAGGAACTGTCCGCCTTGCGAAAAGCCCAAGGCATTGTAGCCCCCTTGAAGTTTCGGGTCCTTTGCGAGTTTGTCACACACAAATGCCACCTGGTCGTTGATGTTCATGAAGAAGCTGTTCTCCATGTCCTGAGGAAAATAGAGATTTTAATACAGTAAAACCTCGAGTTATGAATGGTTCGACTTACGAACAATTCATAATATGAGAGAAAATCTCAGGGAAATTTGCTTTGAGATACAAATTTTTCCAAGATACAAAAAAATGGGTCTTCTGATGCTTCCCATGACTGTTTGGTGTTTGGAGCATTTCCGCTCCATGTTTTGAATTTTTTTGTCATGTCTTGGCACTGCCAGATTTCACCACAACCAGGAAGTGCTGAAAATGCCCCTCTCCCCTCAACAGCTGATTGGCAGGCAGTTTTCCTGCAATTATTAGAGGTGACCACTAGATAGCGCTCTTGAGACTGTGCCAAATATGCATTGAAAACCAAAATAAGTTCCAAAACTCAGATAAAGCCAAATAAACATTCAAATTTCTTTATAAAGTGGCCAAAATGCAGCAAAAAATTCCAAACTGCACTTTATGAAGAGTTTTGAACAGAAAACATATTTTTTTCTTTTTCTGAGCTCCAGAACAGATTTTTTGCTTTTCACTACATTCCTATGGGAAACTATATTTTGAGACACAAATTTTTCAAGATACGAAAAACCTCGAGGAACAAACTCATTTCGTATCTCGAAATGTATTTATCCATGGCGTTCAATGATCACCTGCTTTCTGATGAGTTCAAAGCAATAGATGTGGCTCTCTTCCTTCCTGCTTAGACCTCACAAGAACCCTACAAGGCCAGATGAAAGAGGAGCAGAGAGACTCATCTGGGGCCGCCCAGTAAGTTTTTGGGTAAAGTAGGGACTTGAACCTAGATCTCCCAAATCCTATTCCTACAATGGAATGCAGGCAGTTTTACACATTTCAATGTGCTGGGCTTCCTGTGTCCAAAACTAAAAAGCAAGGAGGCCACTCTCCATTCCACGTCAGCCAATGGGAGATTTTACCCAACTTCTTTCCTTGAAGAATCAACATAGAGTTGGAAGGGGACTCTTAGGCCATCGAGTCCAATCCCTGCTCAGTGCAGGAATCGGAATCAAAGCAGATCTGACAGATGGTTGCTTTCCAATTCTCTATTGAATGCTTCCAGTGTTAGAGTGCTCACCACCTTTCAAGGTATTTAATTCCACTGTCATACTATTCTAACAATTAAGACTTTTTCCTGCTCTTCAGCCTATATCTGGCTCCCTGTAGTTTCAGCTCACTATTACACATCCTGCACTCTGGGATGATGGAGAACCGATCCTTCCCTTCCTCTTTATGATTATCTTTCAGGTATTTGAATAGTGATATTATCATACTCCCTCTCCGTTTCCTTTTCTCAAGGCTAAACATGCCTGCTTGCGTTCTCTCCTCCTAGACAAGTTGCTTGTCCAGTCTGCCCAGGTTATCCTGCTATGGTAATAGAGTAGACTCTACTGACAGCAACTCAATGCTGTGCATCAGGCACCAATTATCTAACCTGACGGCCCTGAGGACTAACAGTCTTGGGTGGTAAAGTCCACAGGGAAGGGTGAGGGTCCCCAAGTGGATTAAACCCCACTTGAATCCCTCTTGATGGAGGGCAGCAGCTTCATCCATCCTAGCCTGGGGCTGGTGAGAACTTTGTGTGTTTAAGGGGCTCAGGACCAGAAAGTGACTCATGGAACTGAATCAGTGGTACCGTGCGTGATGCAGAAAGCAAATAGAAGGCCACTGCATTATATTGTTCCTAGGCCAATCTTCATGGCTGAGCGCCATGATAATCACCAATATTTGGAATCACTTACAGTGAAACCTCAGTTTATGAATGCCTCAGTTAACGTAATTTTCAATTTACGAATGAAATCCATTGTAAATAATGCCTCAGTTTTTCAGATTTTTTTCAGAACAGGTTAATTGGTTTTCAATGCATTCCTATGGGAAACCACATTTTGGTTTACATACAATGGAACCTCAATTAACGAAATTAATGCATTCTCTGGGACGTCTTGTGCAATGAGAATTACTTAAACCAATTTTCCCATAGGAATGCATTGAATGCAATTTCCCATAGGAATGCACTGAAAACCAATTAAGCCATTCGGGGGGGGGGGGATCTGTAAACCAAGCCACTATTTTCTACGGCTTTCTTTTGTTATGCGATTTTTACATTAACCAAGCCATTCGTTAACTGAGGTTCCATTGTATTTTGAATTTCAATGCATTCCGATGGGAAATTCGGTTTACAAATTTTTTGTAATATTAAAAGTCCTGGAGAACACATTGATTTCTTAAACCGAGGTTCTACTGCACAGCACTTGAAGAAGACGTTGCTTGTACTAAGCCTTCAGATGACTCCTGTGCTTCCCCTTCTATTACAAGTGTGCCATCAAGTCAATTCTGAGCTATGGGGCGCCTTTCCCAAGATTTCTTCAGTAGAGATCCTCTCGAAGTGGGTTACCACACCTGTCCTGCAGGGGGCGCCCTGGGACTGTGCAGCTGGTCCAAAGCGACACAGGTTGGTTTTTCTTCCAGGAGTCACCAGTGGGGAATCGAACTCTCAACTAATGGTTCCACCCCCAGATACCTAACTCACTAAGCTATCTAGCCAGCTTCCCCCTCTAAGGACCCCATAAGAATCCCATGGGACTGAGCAAGGATTTGATATAAGGAAAACGAAGATGAGAAACAAAAGCAGGAATGAGACCGCCCCAAATTTCAACGACACCCAAATCAAAGCATGAAGCCCTTGGCAAGGACATCCATTGAGACGGAGGAGAACAGCTTGTTCATAGACAGGATTTAAAGAAAGCCCAGTCTGAGGCAAGCAGTGTTTCAAATAGCTCATCGGCAAATCTGCCTTTAAAGCTAATTACTCACTGGGTTTTAGTAAATCCCTAGTTCAGGGTTACTCCACGGGATTAAAGAGGAAGATGACCCCAAATTCATCACCTCCGTAAGTGTATTACTATTTACCCTCTCCTCTCACCCTGCCTTCTACCCCACATATAAGCTGAGTACAGTAGTTCAGTCTGTGCTATTTGGGGGAAACAAGAAACCTTTTTTCCATCTGCAGAGAAAAGCACAACTTTCCCCTCCCAAAGCCAAGGTGTAAATGAGATGAACGCCTCCATCCTTCATTCAGGGCTAGACATTTATCATGCCGTCATCCCAGCCCAAAGGAAGTCCAGTTTGGCCTCACAGGTGCATCCAGAACTGGGGTTCTCAACCTTTTCAAGCCGCAAGCCGGACCACATCCCCTCAGACAGCTAAGCGGGCCAGAATGGTGGTCTTCCCCCCAACCCACCGTAAACGCTGCTGTAAAATGCATCCACAGCTGTTGTAAATGCATTTACGACAGCTGTGGCCGCATTTACAGCTCTCGCAAACGTGTCTGCTTCTGGCGGCGGCAGTGACGTGGGCCACTTGAAATGGTGAGCGGGCCAGGGCCAGCCCACAGGCTGTAGGTTGACAACCCCTGATCTAGAAGATGTGTGTCTCTTCTGAGATGAGCGGACTAGAACCCCTTACCTGTTCCATCCCACGTGAGGAAGGAAGGTGTGGGGAACCTGTAGTCTTAAGAGGAGCCTGGGCTTCTGGGAACTGAAGTCCAGCTACACCTGGAGGACCAAGGTTGAGAAACCCAGGCATAGAAGGAACAGGCTAATCCTCCAAGTGTTCTGGAACTTCAATTCCCAGAAGCCCAGGCTCCCCTCAAGGCCGCAGGTTCCCCACCCCTGCTCTAGGGTTACAGGAGCTGGACCCCTGTGCTATCTGGAAGGGAGCAGGTTCTGCCGGGAGGTCCAGATTCTTCTTTCGTGTCCCAATCAAACCCTTGGACTACCAAAATGAAGCCACTTTCTTGGCTTTGTCACTGGCCAAACCTAAGTCCTCATCGGTGCGTGTTTCTGGCAGCAATCGGCATGCTAGTAAATGAGCCAGATTTTGTATCTCTCCACATTCACATAACGTGTTGTTGCCTGCCAGTGAGCCCCCACTTGAGCATGTTGGTCTTGCATTTAGGGACTCCAACCCTCACCCTATTCAGGGTCCTCCAAGTGACGGAGGGGAGGATGAGATCCTCAGCCATATCTTCCTTTAATGTTGTTCCTTTCCCAGTGAGCTCCTTCCTCCATCTTCTAATTTGGTTTTGCTCTTGTATACCCTCAAGAGTGTTTGTTCTTGCCACAAAACTCTTCCTGGATCTGAGCCTGTGGACTTGAGGTTCATATTCATTCAGAGGGTGTCGCAGGTCCTTCTCTTGCTTAGTTCTCTCGGCATCCACTGCTTCTTCTCTCCTTATCTTAGGTAGAGCAATACCAACAAGAGGGTATATTTTCTCAACTGGTGTAGGTCTGAAGCATCCTGTCACTATATACATGGCTTCATTAACAGGGATGTCAACTTGTTTCACGTGTACGGATGTACTCCATACTGGAGCAGCAATTTCTGCTACAGAGACGCTCAGGGCCAAAGCTGATGTACGCAGCATGGATGGTTGAGTTCCCCATTTGTAGTTTGTGAGTTTCTTAGTGATGATGTTCCTTGTACTAACTTTGGCTTTGGTATCCAGGCAGTGCTGCGTAAAAGAGAGTGTCCTGTCAAGTGTCACACCACGTTAAACTGCTGTAAGGTAAGGGTAAAGGTCATCCTTGCTCAAAAGCAAGTCGTATCTGACTCTAGGGTTCAGTGCTCATCTCTATTTATAGCCAAAGAGCCAGCGCCATCTGTATCTGCAGACATTTCCATGGACATGTGGCAGGCTTGCCTCAACACCAGAGTGCAAAGAATGATGTTTACCTTCCCACCGAAGTGGTCCCTATTTATCTACTTGCAATTTTCTGCTTTCAAACTGCTAGGTTAGCAGGAGCTGGGACAGAGACGGGAGCTCACTCTGTCATGCAGTACCCAGGAATTGAACTCTGACCTTCCAGTCAGCGAGTTCAGCACCTTAACCACTTGAGCCACAGCAGCCCACTGCTGTCCTGCAGCCCAAAACTGCTGCTGATGCTGTGAGTTCAATCCTGACCAAGGGTGACTCAGCCGTCCGCCCCTTCAGAGGCTGGTAAAATGAGTATCAAGCATGCTGGGAGGCAAAAGTGCTAATTACCTTGTGAACCACCCAGAGAGTGCTCGAAGCACTTTAATAAGTGTAATTGCTGTTGTTATTGCTATTAACTACAACCCAGATGGAGAACACAGACAGTTAAAACAAAGCAAAACAGGAGCACCTCAACCAGAGTTCTGCCAATCTGTAGAGACAGGACATAAATTCCTGGGATCTTCTTCTCCACAATTTCTTTAATGTAGCCCATACTCATGGGATTACAGCAGCTGTCGCCTATAGTTTAATGGAGGAGAGAAAAGAGAGAGAAAAGGAAGGTGATTAATAATCAGAAAATCCACTTCCCATTAGGACAAGCAGACAGTTCACAAATAGTCTTCTTTAGCCTGATACGGGCGTGTTTTACTTCAGCTTCCAGGAGCGACAAGAGCTTTGCGGGCCGGGTGAATTGGCGTCAGGGGCCACACCTGACCCCCCAGCCTTAGTGACCAGCTCCCTGCACCACATGATCGGCCCATGACCCAAAAACACACCATGTGATTGCAGAGAGATACAGATTCCGACTCATTTACTAGCCTGCTGATTACTAACAGAAACATGTACTGATGAAGACTTAATTTTTCCCTACAAAGGTGTTGTGAAAATAATACAAAGGGGAGAAATCATATTCTACCTGCTCACCTTGACCTCTTTGGATGAAAGGCAGGATATAAATACAGCCGGAGGCATGTCTGACATCTAAAATAGTGTTTGGTGAGCTGACTAACTTCAAAAACAAAACCAACAAAATCACATTTGCTAATTTTGATCTTTGCAACCATTTCCCCCAACCAGATTCAACCTAACCACATCAAGGTGCTTGCCCGAACTAGAATCCAAGGCACCATCCAAAGTAGGTAAAAAGAAAAATAAGAATAGTTTCTTCAATCCTTCGTTTTCCCTCTTGTACATGCACGTCCTGTACTCTACGTTTCTTCTTCTTCTTCAAACCCTTAGACTACCCAAAATTAAGCCACTTTCTTGGCTTTGTCATCAGCAAAACTTAAGTCCTCATCGGTGCAGCAATCGGCAGGCCAGTAAATGAGCTGGATTCTGTATCTATCTGTATTCACACCATGTGTTGTTATCCACCAGTAGCCCCCACTTAGCCCCCACTTATGTTGGTCTTACATTTACCATAGGTACTCCAACCCTCAGCCTATTCCAGGACCTGCAAGTGACATAGGGGAGGTTGAGTTCCTCAGCCATTTCCTCCTTTAATGTCATTCCTGGTCCAGTGAGCTCCTTCCACCATCTTCTAATTTGGTTTTGCTCTTGTGTATCTTCAAAAATGTTTGTTCTTGCCATAAAGCTCTTCCTGGATCTGAGTACAGTACTCTACATAAATTTGCAGCATACAATTGCGGTTTTGAACAGGAACCAGCAAGTCTGTAGCTTCTCCTTCCAGGCATGTTTAATAGCAGACTCATGACAAGAATCTACGCCACTACCCACAAACTATTAAGGTCATTACAGGACCGATATCATTGTAAACAGGAATTCCTCTGCTCTGCTTCTAGAAGAAGGACTAAGAATTCACCAGAGACAAGGAAGTGTGGAGAAAGAGACCGGTTTAGCAAGAAAACTGTAGCGTAGGAGAGCCCTTGGATTATCAGTTTCCTCACAAATATTTCTTAACAACTATTCTGTTCTACCACAGTGTCCTATTCATCCATCATGCCCTGATTTCAGTTCTATATGAAACTGAATGTGTTTTCCCAGAAAAATTAATCAGGAAAAATATCGAATAATTAAATTTTTTGTTAGTGAGGGGATTCCAGAAAGCAGTAAATCACTTATGGCACGTTACATTTGTGTTTTTCAGTCTCTCTCTATTACAGAAGATATTTACAGTAAAACGCCGGGTTACAACCACCTCAGTTTAAGTTTCCTGTGGTTTACAACGGCAAATCCTATGGAAATGCTGTCCTGGTTTACAAATTTTTAATGTATTTTTTTCCGGTTTACAACGATCAATTCAGGACTGCTTTTTTTTTCCAATGCATCCCTATGTATGTTTTGATTTACAATTTTTTCGGGTTACAACGGAGGCTATTGGAACGGACCTTTGTCATAACCTGGGGTTTTACTGTACTTTGTTTTGTTTATGGGCTACTGTGGCTCAGTGGTTAAGAAGCTCGTCTTGTTATCTGGAAGGCTGGCAACTCGGCAGTTTGAGACCTGGGTACTACATGACATATTGAGCGCCCGTCTCTGTCCCAGATTCTGCCAACCTAGCAGTTCAAAAGCAAGAAATTGACATGAAATTATTACTATACCAGTGACCTACATATTACAGTCTGACCAGGCTACCCTGCTATGATAATAGAGTAGAACAGGCCCTACTGCCAGTGACTCAAAACAGATCGTCAGGCGGCAGTTAACTAACCGGGCAACGCTGAGGACTAACAGTCTTTGGTGGCGAAGTCCACAGGGAAGGATGATGGTCCCCAAGTGGGTTAAATCCCCCTTGAATCCCTCTACATGGAGGGCAGCAGCTTCATCCATCCTGGCCTGGGGCTGAGGAGGACTTTGTGTGCCAAAAGGACTCAGGGCCAGAAAGTGACTCATGGAACTGGACCAATGCTAAGGTGTCATGCTGCAATGCGGAAGGCAGAGGAAAGCCCACAGCATTATATTGTTCCAAGGACAATCTTCATGGCTGATCACCATGATGATAGCCAATATCTGGAAATGGATACGGCACTTGAAGAATTCACATACCGCCTGTTACAAAAGATATTTATTTATTCTCTTCCTCAAGTAGCCAAGAAGTTGTAGCACAAATAGTAACTTTTCCCCCAAGCTCCAATACCAGGATTGACATATTTGCTGATATATAAGACCCACTTTCCTCCCCCTTAAAATACACTAGAAAAATTGAGTGCATCTTGTACTGTATATAGTGGCCTATAGTGGGATGTTTTGGTAATAATGGGGTGTGTCCTATTCGCTGGCAAATACGGTAATTTGTAGGGAGGGTGGGCAAAAATTAATTCTCTAGTTGAAGGTACCATCAATATAAATGTGTGTTTATCCTATCTTCTGTGTTCTCCATTTTAACATTAATGGGGATTAGAAGACATTTCCATGTTTTAGAGGTGCTTTTAAACAGCCAGTTCCACTTCATTTCAACGACTGAATCATCCCACAGGTTGATCCAATTAGGTGATTAAAGTGCAAAAGGCAGGTTGATGCTTGGCCATCTTTGAAGAAACCTTTTTTCCCCACCACCACTTCTTTTCATGAGCATCAAATATGATTTCCAAATTAAATCCACTTTGGGAATGAGACCCACAAAGAAGCATAGGGCTGTAACTACGTCTTATATTTGGCGGGGAAAACAACTGATGGATTTCGACCGGACTCTGAAGGACCTCTACCCTTGCACAAGGCACTTGCTTGTTGCTTTTGATTACTTGTTTATTTATCTATCGTAATACACTCAGAACCTACATTTCCTCCAATGAGTCACGGTGGTACACACCGTACTCCTTTTTTCAGACTTTGTCCTGACAACAACCCTCTAAGACAGATGAGGTTGAGAGAGATTGGCCTAAGGTGACACAGTGAATTTCACAACTCAACAAGGACAAGAACTCTTAAGTCCCAGCCTAATCCAACACTCTATCCATGTCACCATGCTGGACCCCTTTCCAGATTTAAGATATTTTCCATCTTCTGTTTTAAAAAAACCAAAATAAACAAGAGATGTACAATGTCAGGACAACCCAGGGAGTACCAGGGAAGCTTGAAACACAATTGATTCATAATGAAGCTTTAGAACTGAACATATGGCCACTAGGAAGACCTCGGGACATTGGTTTTTACCTCAGGGTAAGCCACCTAAGAGAAAACTGCCTGCCCACTTCTGCAAGGTGAAAGAAATCAGTTTCCTTCAAGTAAGTAAATAGTTGACGGGAAAATCTGTTGAGCATGGGCTGTGTTGGGGCCGGTGCATGAGTTAGAAGGGAAAAGTGACATTCTGTTTTCTCTAGCTATCACAGTGAGCGGAGGAGGAACTCCGATTCACAGCCGTCATGGAGGCGGAAGAGGCCATGCCAGATGGACAGGCTGTGAAGGTGCACATTGTCCATATCCTCAAGGCTGTGGCAGTCCTTTGCAGTCCTGGTGTTAAATCCTGCATGTCTCATTTCATATGTGCCACAAGCGATGGCTCCGTGATCACAGTGTGAGGGTCACTTCATGGCAAGCTGGGATCCACCTTCAACAAATCCACACCCATGGCATTTTTCTTGCCTCAGGAAAAAAAGCATTCTCGGATACGAGTTGCAGGCGGCGGTGACGACAGTGCCTTCAATATATGTGTGCATGGACATACACATAAACAAGACTTGTGAGTTCGGTTCTGCCATGGATTATACATTCCTGAGCTAAGCTTGTGCCCACAGACATTATGTTCCTAAATTTTTAGTACACGTCTCCCAGAGTTGAACTATTATGCAACACCTGACTCTGCCTTATGGACATCACTCAACTAGTTAAAAAAAGAGAGAGTAGAAGATCACTGCTAAAAGATGTAATAACAGAATACCAAACGAACAATTTAAGGTGGGCTGGCCATGTTGCAAGCACAAGTGACAATAGATGAAGTGCCAGAATAATGAATTGGTATCAAAGAGCTCGCAAAAGACCCAGGGGAAGACCACCTCGCAGATGGGAAGATATTCTCAATAAAAATGTTGGACCAACATGGAGAAGAACTGCCAGGGATAGATCGCTATGAGCAGAAGTTGTGCAGAATGTTGACACGGAGACATCTACTCATACAAGGACTCCTCGCTGACTAACGACTCCAAGGTAAAAGGCAACGTGGATCCTGAAAACTTGGGGTCCACCCAGCCCTGATCTATGATGTCCACTGAGACGACCTTTTAGCAAGAGGAAATATTTATTAAATTTCTCAGTTCTTATTTCCATTCTCAATAACAACTGAGTGGGGAAATATCCCAGATGGGCGGGATATCAATGTTATACATAAATAAAATAAATAATAAAACTGTCTCTGTCGCCAAGTCAATTCTAACTTACGGCGAACCTTTCCAGGATCTTCTAGGTAGAAAATAAACAGAAGTAATTTCCCATTCTTTTCTTCTGGGGGCACCCTGAGATTATGCCGCTTGCCAGAGGCTACACAGACTGGCGCTTCTCTGCGGAGATACAGTGGGGATTTGAACTCCCAACCTCTGGTTCCACAGCAAAGAGACCTCAACCACTGGGCTCTCCAGCTAGCTATTTCCATTAGGTAAAGGTGCCCTTGCTCAAAAGCCAGTCGTATCTAACTCTAGGGTTCAGTGCTCATCTCTGTTTACAGACAAAGAGCCAGCGATGCCTGCATCTACAGATGTTTCCATGGACATGTGGCAGGCATGACTAGACAATGAACTGCATGGAACGTTCTTTACCTCCCCACTGAAGTCGTACCTATTTATCTACTTCCAATCTCTTGCTTTTGAACTGCTAGGTTGGCAGGAGCTGGGACAGACGACGGGTGCTCACTCCATCGTGCAGTACTCAGGTCTCGAACTGCTGACCTTCCGGTCATCAAGTTCAGCATCTTAACCACTTAGCAACACTACAAACTGACCATTTTACAGAGATGGAACTAAAAGCTATCTGCCACGTACTACTTTTGCTCTCTTATTTCCCTTCGGTTACTCTAAGGGAGAATATCAGAGAGTAAACAGGACAAAAAAAATCTTTGTAGCACCTTAAAGATTAACTCCTGGATTTTAATGTTAGCTTTCTTGGATCAAGTCCACTTACAGGAGTTATAGTGCCACAAGATTTTTTTGTCCTTTTTGTTTTGTTTACTCTCTGATAGGCCTACACAGTCTAATACGGCTACCACTTCAAAAATTTCTAAGGGAAGATTGATAGAATTCTGCCTTTCAACGTCTTCAAAAATACTACTCCAATCAAACTTTTATGGCTTACCAAGAGATTCTTAGCACCCTCTGCCCAATGAAGGACTGCCAGGGACTGAGGGCCGTGTTTATTTGACTTTCAGTCGTGAAGATTGTCCTGGGAACAATATAACGCAGTGGCCTTCCATCTGCATGCCTCATTGCAGCATGACCCCTGTACCACTGGTGCAGTTCCATGAATACCTTTCTGGTCCTGAACCCTTTTGGCACACAAAGTCCTCCTCAGCCCCAGAGCAGGATGGATGAAGCTGCTGCCCTCCATCAAGATGGATTCAAGTGGGATGTAATCCACTTGGGGACCATCATCCTTCCCTGTGGACTTCGGCACCCAAGGCTGTTAGTCCTCAGGGTAGTCAGATTAGTTAACCGCCACCCGACACTCAGTGTTTAGTTGCTGGCAGTATGGTCTACTTTATTACCACAACAGGATAACCTGGCCAGACATGGTATTTCATTAACCATAGCAAGACACTGGTGTGAAATATCCTCAGAAGGACTGCTCCAAGGAGTTAAGATCAGGAAAACTTTCACCACGATAACCAATGCTCAGAATGGATGCAACACTTGAAGAAGAATCCAATTTAAAAATATAGACTTTTAGAACAGTGTGTTTGTAGTAACAGAACGAGTGTTTGAGCATTAAGTCTAAGCAATCGACTATCAGCTCAACCAAAGCTGCTTTGAAAACTCCAAGCTTTTGCCTGCCTAAAGAGTATCCCAGCCCAACGTCAAACCAACAATAGTATTAGGTAAAGTTAAAGGTCTCCATTGCTCAAAAGCCAGTTGTGTCCGACTCTAGGATTCAGTGCTCATCTCCTTTTACAGCCAAAGAGACATTGTCTGTGTCTGCAAGCATTTCTGTGGTCATGTGGCAGGCATGACTAGATGCCAGAGTGCACCCAAAACCAAAAATTCCTCAAGAAAATTTATGACATGCATAGCTATTCATAAATTTACACTGTTTTACATTGTTATTTATCTACCTGCAATTTCTTGCTTTTGAACTGCTAAGTTAGCAGGACCTGGGACAGATGACGAGAGCTCACTCTACTATGCAGCACTCGGGTCTTGAACTGCTGACCCGCCGACCTTCCAGTGGTCAAGTTCAGCATCTTAACCACTAAGCCACTGCAGTCTCTTCAACACTAGTACAGAATTAGGTAAAAGTCGCACTTGCTAGAAAGCGAGTTGTAGCCGACTCTAGGGTTCAGTGTTCATCTGCTTATAGCCAAGACTGCACGGAACGCACTTTACCTTTCCCACCGAAGTGGTCCCTATTTATCTACTTGCAGTTTCTTGCTTTTGAACTGCTAGGTTGGCAGGGGCTGGGACAGAGGCGCTCACTGTCATGCGGCACCCAAGAAATGAACTCCGACCTTCCAGTCAACGAGTTCAGCCTCTTAACCACTTGAGCCACCGCAGTCCAACACTAGTATTAACGAACCCTTAATTCAGCACCATTATTCAACCCGCACAGACAGCCCAGAAAAAAAAGGAATGAAAGGTCAGTCCAAGAAGGGGTCAAGGGGCCAGAAGTGGCCTGCTCCCACTCACCCATGCCATGCCAGATGACCAGCGGCACCGGCTCCGCGCCGCTGCCTCCTAAACCCGTCCTCGCCAAGCCGCCCCACAGGATCAGCAGCAGCAGCCGCGGCAAAGCCACCGCCTGCCTGGCTGGCGCCATCATGAATGGGTCATATGACTCTCAGGCCCCCGCGCGGGACCAGGAAAAAAGAGGGGAGGTCACGTGCGCCACGGCCCCACCCCCTTCGGCCGGTCGAAAGCACGTCGTATCCGACTGTAGGGCTCAGTGCTCATCTCTGATCACCGCCAAAGAGCCAGCGCTGTCTGTGTCTGCAGACGTTTCCGTGGGCATGTGGCAGGCATGACTAGACACCGGAGTGCACGGAACGCTGTTTGCCTTCCCCACCCCTGTTTATCTACTTGCAATTTCTTGTTTTCGAGGCTGCTAGGACGGTTGACAGGAGAGTTGTCGAGTCCGACCTTTTGCGACCCCCATGGACCATTCTACAACCCAGACAGTGGCCCAATATAGTACACGTATATTGTACTACTATACGTACATTTTTAAAGATTTTGGTACGTTTTCTTGTGCGGCTGTTGTGATTTGGTCTGTTTTTTGGTGTATTATTTTTGTATTACAACGAGACTGCGGCGGCCAAGACGCTGACTGGAAGGCGGCAAGTCAGCAGTTCGATTCCCGAGTACTGCAGGACGGAGTGAGCTCCCGTCTCTGTCCCTGCTCCTGCCAACCTAGCAGTTCGAAAAAGCAAGAAATTGCAAGTAGATAAATAGGGACCACTTCGGTGATCGGAAGATAAAAAGCGTTCCGTGCGCTCCGGTGTCTAGTCATGCCTGCCACAAGACCACGGAAACGTCTGCAGAAGCAGACAGCGCTGGCTCTTCGACTTTGAAACAGAGATGAGCACTGAACCCTAGAGTCGGATACGACCGGCTTTGTAGCAAGGGCGACTTTTACCTTTATTGCTATGTGTAAGTTTGTTGCGATTTTGAGACGTTTTCTTGTGTAGCTGTTGTGATTTGTGTGCTCTTTTTTGCATTTCAACGAAATAACTGCGGAAACCCTTATTCGGGGGTCCCCTGAGCGGAGTTGCTCCCGCAAAGAGCCTTTCAACCCAGAATAATTTAAGACACCAAATGCTTAGTAAAAGTAAAGGTTTCCCTTGCTCGAAAGACAGTCGTATCCGACTCTGCGTTCAGTGCTCATCTCTGTTTCAAAGCCGAAGAGCCAGCGCTGTTTGCTTCTCGAGACGTTTCCGTGGTCATGTGGCAGGCATGACTAGACACCGGAGCGCACGGAACGCTGTTTACTTTTCCACCGAAGTGGTCCCTATTTACAGTACTGTACTTGCAATTTCTTGCTTTCGTACTACTAGGTTGGCAGGAGCTGGGACAGAAACGGGAGCTCATTCTGTCCGGCAGTTCTCGGTAACCGAAATGCAGATCTCCCGCCTGGAGCTGTAAAATGAAGATTGGGACAGTTTTTCATTTATGGTGGTCTCTCTTGAAGGTTTAATGTAAAGAGAACTTGGAGGAAAGTTTTCGAAGAGATTAATGTGATCAAATGGTTTCTTTAAAACTAGAGAGATGCTCAGTCTTCTAGACGAGCATTGTTAATGGGTTTTGGAAATAAGGAGATAGAAAGAAACAAGAGAGCTTTGATTATTGTAACGCCTTCCAGCCTGCGTCTTAGCCACTTGAGTCACTGGAGGATGATGATGATGATGATTACTGTACTATAATTAAATAAACGGGCGTGCTCGAGTGACGAGGGCGGAAGGAGACCGGGAAGCGTGCGAGAGGCAGGGAGTGGGATTCATCCTGCCGGTGGCGATGGCGGACCGGAGGCTCTTCCTGGTCCTCTTTGGCAGCCAGACGGGCACCGCCCGGGACACGGCAGAGAGGATCGGCCGGGAAGCCCAGCGACGCCACTTTCAGTGCAAAGTCCAGGCTCTGGACGACTACGATGTGGCTTTGCTCATCCACGAGCCGCTGGTGGTCTTCGTCTGTGCCACTGCAGGGCAAGGAGACCCCCCTGACAACATGAAGCACTTTTGGAAATTCATCCTCCGCAGAAACTTGCCCCCCACCTCCCTGTGCCAGGTGGATTTTGCCGTCCTGGGGCTGGGAGATTCCTCTTACCCCAAGTTCAACTTCATTGCCAAGAAGCTGCACAAGAGGCTTCTCCAGCTGGGGGCCAGCCCCATGGTGGCCTTGGGGCTGGGGGACGACCGGCATGACTTGGGTCCCGATGCCGTCATTGACCCCTGGCTTGTCGATTTGTGGGGGAAGATCCTGGCTTTATATCCTCTCCCTCCCCACCTCGAGATCATCAGTCCGGAAATTATCTTGCCACCCAAATTCACCCTTCAGTTTCTGGGCGGCGACTCCAGTTTCAGCACAGACGCCCCTCCGCAAGAGAAAGCCTCACCGGCCAAGGCCCCTTCGGAGCTGCACCCTTTCCTCGCCCGCATGGTGTCCAACCGGAGGGTGACAGCGGAGTCTCACTTCCAGGACGTCCGCCTCATTGAGTTTGATGCCACCGGCTCTGGCATTGAATCCTCCGCTGGTGATGTGGTCATGATCCAGCCCCACAATGCTCCTGAAGACGTCCAGCTCTTCTGTGACCTTCTCTGCTTGGACCCTGACAAGCAGTTTGTGCTAAAGCCCACCAAGCCAGTCCTGGGCACCCCACTTCCTGCCCACCTGCCCCAGCCATGCACCATCCGGCACCTGGTGAGCCACTACCTGGACATCACCTGTGTCCCCCGGCGCTCCTTTTTCGAACTCCTCTCCCACTTCTCCACCAGTGACCTGGAACAGGAGAAGCTGCAGGAGTTCAGCTCTGCCCAGGGCCAGGAAGACCTGTACAGTTATTGCTACCGGCCACGCAGGACCACGCTGGAGGTCCTGTGTGACTTCCCTCACACCGCCTGCGCCATTCCCTACGATTATCTGCTGGATCTCATCCCACGGATCAGGCCCCGGGCATTCTCCATCGCTTCCTCCATGCGGGTTCACCCCGACCGAATCGAGATCCTCGTGGCTGTGGTCCGTTACAAGACCCTCCTGAGCAAACCTCGGCGTGGGCTCTGTTCCACGTGGCTGGCCTCCCTCGATCCGCAAAAGGAAGCCCCCCGGGTGCCTCTTTGGGTGAAGAAAGGAAGCATGAAATTCCCGGAGGACCGGTGGACGCCTCCCATCATGATTGCCACGGGGACAGGCGTGGCCCCCTTCCGGGCCTTGATTCAGGAGCGGCTCGCCCAGGACATATACCAGCAGTATCTGTTCTTTGGGTGTCGGCACAAAGACAAAGATTTCTACTTCAAGGAGGAATTGGAGGTGCATCAGAAAACGGGGGACGTCTATCTGTGCATGGCCTTCTCCAGGGATCAGGAAGAGAAGATCTACGTCCAGCAGCGGGTCAAGGAGGAAGGGATGATTATCTATGGCCTGTTGCGCCGCATAGGGTCCACTGTCTACATTGCTGGGAATGCCAGGGAGATGCCAGAGGCAGTGACGGAGGCCCTGAAGCATCTGATCCAGCATCACGGAGTCCAGTCTGCCGATGATGCTGAGCGGTTTTATGCCTCCTTAGAACGCCGGGGCCAAATCCAGATGGAGACCTGGACGTGAGCGGTGGGACTGAAAGGGGCTTCTCACCAGCACAGAGTGGATGGATGTAGCCTAGGTCAGGGTACGGAACCAATAAACAGAAGCACAAAAATAAATAAAGAAATAAATTTACTATAATGACAAACAAATCAGTGGTTTCTGTAGGGGCTCAACCCGTCTCACATTTGGTATTCCTCTGTTCCTGCTGCCTTCTGCCTCTCCCAGCATCATTGTATTTTCCAGAGAGTCTTGTCTTCTTACAATATGCCCAAAGTAGGACAGCCTCAGCCTCATCATTTTAGCCTCCAAAGACAGTTCAGCCTTGATTTGCTCCAGGACCAACTTATTCATCTTTCTGGCAGTCCAGGGTATCCGAAAGTCTCTCCTCCAACACCACATTTCAAATGAATCCATTTCCCCCATGTTTGCTTTCTTTACTGCCTTTACTTTCACACCCAAACACAGTGATTGGGAATACTGTACTATAATGTGGCATTATCTTGATTTTGGTCTCATCCATACACTTGATGGTCTTTTCTAATTCTTTCATTGCTGCCCTTCTAAGTCTCAGCCTTCTGATTTCTTGGCTGCAGTCCCTATTTGGATTGATGGCTGAACCAAGGTATATAAAATCTTTCACTACCTTGATTTCTTCATCTACAATAGGGGTGACCAAACTATGGCCCATGGGCCAGATCCGGCCCATGACACCCTTGCCACTTCTGGAAGCGGAAGTGTCAGGGGCTGGATCTGGCCCACAGGCTGTAGTTTGGTCACCCCTGGTTTAAGCAGAGAAAATGGCAGCCTAAAAATCTATCTCATCCTGTTGCAAAACAGATTGCACAGCGCAGTTTACTTCCACTTCCGGTGAGAGGAACCACATGACTAGCCCAATGAACCACATGACCGGCCCACAGCCTGAAAAGTTTGGGCACCAAACAACATTCAAGTTGCTTAGGTCTTCTGTTTTGCATACTGACTGAACAGTTAAGGGATAAAATACACAGTTGCCTAACAACCTTGCCTGGGGAAAAACATCCTGTCGCTCCATATTATTTCCTAACAGTTACTTCTTGTCTGCAATACAGGTTATGCATCAGGACGATTAAGTGATTAGGCTCTCCCGTTTATTTTAAGCACTCATAATTTTTCATAATTAACACAGTCAAAGGCTTTGTTGTAGTCTATAAAGCACAGGTTGGTATTCTAACATTCTTTGGTATGCTGCAGTATCCGTTGGATATTTGCAATATAATCTCAGCTGCCTCTTCCTTTTTGGAATCCATCTTGAAATCAGGCATTTTTCATTCCATGTAAGGTAAAAGCCTTTGTTAAAGCAACCTGAGCAGTACTGTACCTTGCTTTCATGGGGAATTAGAGCAATCATTCTATAATTACAGTACTGCACTCCTTGGGACTGGAATTTATACTGAGCACTTCCAATCTCTGGCCCATTGTTTTGTTTTCCAGATTTCTTGACATATTCTTGTTAGGATATTTGACATATTCACTCCCTGTGGTTTGAAATAATTTTACAAGTATTCCACCTGCCTGGGATTTATTTCTTCCTAGTACTTTCAAAGCAGCTTTTCCTTCACTTTCTAGAACTTCAGGCTCTTCATCATAGGATTTTTCTTTAAAGGCAGCTGTCATCCTTTTACCTCTTTTGTACAAGTCTTCAGAAAATCTCAGATGCAGCACTGCAGTGGCTTAGTGGTTAAAACGCTAAGCTTGAAGACTGGAAGGTCAGGGTTCGATACCTGAGTGCTGCACGAAGGATCTTGGGGACATGAAAGGCACCTCATTCAGGTGTCCCCTGAGCAGAGTTTCTCCAGCAAAAATCCTTTCAACCCAGAATAATTTCTGACACAAAATTTATTTATTAATCTCAGATGCGCCCTGAAGGTTTAAAAGCCATTTGAAGCCAGGGAAGAGCAAAACTGTTTAGTTATCCTCCAGTATTATAATAACTGGATAGGCTAAAATGCTAGAAATTCACATCTTGTTTATTTATTTTATTTATTTGTTTTGTAAATGTATACTTTGTCCATCTGGTAAAGCACTACTCTACAGTCATGTAGAGACAGGTCTGTCTCAGTCATTGTTCTGCCTGAGGTGAAGGTTCAGAGAGCAGTTCTGCAGTCAGCAATACAGGTGGAAGCCAAACTAACTAGCAATACTGTTAGCAACTTATTACTGTATTGTGCTTTCCCCATCACCTGAATCAGGAATCCATTAATGAAATTTTATTAAGAAGCCAACTTGTCTTACAGCATGGGGCTTCCTGTGAGGTAAGGGTACTAAACAAGGGCTACAATCCTATGCATACGTACTTGGACATTATTGGAGAAAGAAACATATTGGATTATCTACAGTTAGAGTGGAAAGCACATCTTTCATGTTTACAAATTCAGACATCATATCAATCATAGGTTTAAGTCCTGAGAATAATTCACCAAACAAACTAATATGGAAGTGGCTAAGACGCTGACTGGAAGGCGGGAGGTCAGCAGTTTGATTCCTGATTACTGCAGGACAGAATGAGCTCCTGTCTTTGTCCCAGCTCTTGCCAACCTAGCAGTTCAAACACAAGAAATTGCAAGTACCGGTAGATAAATAGGGACCACTTTGGTGGGAAGGTAAACAGCGCTCCGTGCACTCCGGTGCCTAGTCATGCCTGCCACATGACCACGGAAATGTCTGCAAAAGCAGACAGAGATGGCTCTTCAGCTTTGAAACATGAGCACTGAACCCTAGAGTCAGATACGACTGGCTTTCAAGCAAGTGAAACCTTCACCTTTACTTACAAGACATTCAGGTGCTTCCATAACTCAAGCATTTCTTTTTCTAATCATGAACTATTTGTAATGTCCAATTCTCCCCAAAGCTTCACTACACACTGAATATGGAAGAACTTACTTCTTAGTAACTACACTGAGCTTAGTACTGTATTGCACTAATTCTGCTTCTATGAAGGTAAGATGAACTAACCTTCCTCTTTCTGGTAACATCTCAACAGAAGCAGCAATTAACCAATAACGAGCATTGATTGGTTCTCATCATAA
Organism: Furcifer pardalis; assembly: GCA_030440675.1. Classification (NCBI taxonomy): domain Eukaryota; kingdom Metazoa; phylum Chordata; class Lepidosauria; order Squamata; family Chamaeleonidae; genus Furcifer; species Furcifer pardalis. The sequence continues at coordinate 299,520,727 of CP126890.1, read as the reverse complement.
CAAAAGGGTGTGGTTGGCCAAACTTGAGTTTTTGGGTCAGATGAGAACGAACTTTGAGGTGGCTGAGTTCATTATTTTTCAAATTATTTGATAGGGGTAAGTATTTCCCCCCACCCCACCCCATCTGCTGCTAAGGTTTTAGCTGGTTACTTCTATCACATAGGAGTTTGGATGAGTATAAGAGAGGGTGGTTTTTAATGTTTTGTAATTATTGTTCCAGCCAATTTGTAGGGGAATGAGAATCTTTAGGGTAATACAGTATACCTCCCTGGGTAATAATTTGAGTCCAGTTGTAAATTTCTTAGAAGTCCTTGCAAAGTTTAAGGGCTGGCTATAAAGCAATATTGAAAAGTTTGGGTTCTCTGTTGAATCTAGAGCAGGGGTTCTCAACCTTTTAAAGTCATGGGCCAGACCATGCTCCCTAAGACAACTGAGCTGGCCGGACTGGTGGTTCCCCCTGCCATAAATGCTGCTGCAAAATGCATCAGTGGTTGCTGTAAACGCGTTTACAACAGCTGCAGGCATATTTACGGCTGTCGTAAATGCATCTGCTTCTAGCAGCGGCAGCAATACAGGCCACATGAAATGGTGCTGTGGGCCAGGGCTAGCCCGTGGGCTGTAGGTTGAGAACCCCCGATCTAGAACATGCTTTTTATCATCTTTCAACAGCATTTGCTTTGCCTTAGAGTTAATGCTCTTTTTTTTACTGTAAAACTTATTTGTTTGTTTCCTGTATTTGTTTCAGAGATTGGAAGAAAGTAATTATACATATCTAGCCAATTATAATCCCATATAACTATAATTATAAGTACATTCTAATGAACTGTAATTACTGTAATTCTGTTTTTAACTGAGAAAAGGTGTGACTACACTACACCTGACATTTAATAAGGTACAACCTCACTCTTTTGTGTTTTAACTGTAACTCTTGTAACCTAAGTTCACATTTCACCAAACTCTGCTTCTATTAAGGCAGGATAAGCAATTTTTCCTATGATGGGAGGCATCTGAACAGAAGCAGTAATTAATCCATCTATGTACAGAAATACAGTAAAGAGGTTTTGTATCTAATCCAGGCATGGCCAACCTTGGCACTCCAGGTGTTCTTGAACTTCAATTCCCAGAAGCCCTGATCAGCAGGAATGTTGACTTGGGCTTCTGGTAATTAAAGTCCAAGAACACCAGGAGAGCCAAGGTTGGCTACCCCTGATCTACCGTAATCTCTCTGGAGTGGATTCCAGTGTTTAGGTGCCCATCTCAGATGCTACTCTTGGAACTTATCTGATCAATTATCTCTAAACCTTGGGTCTGTCAGATATGTTGGGTTACATTGGGAGCATCAATAACAGGAGTCTGATGTTTGTGGAAGGTGGGTTTAATAGTCTGTATGTCACTGGACAAGGAACAACATTAAAGGAGGCTATAGCTGAGGATCTCAACCTTACCTATGTTACTTAGAGGACACTGAATAGGCTGAGGGCTGTAGTCCCTAAATGCAAGACCATCATGCTCAAGGGGGGGGGGGGCTGCTGGCAGAATGTGGAGAGATACAGAATCCGGCTTATTTACTGGTCTGCCAACTGCTGCCAGAGAGATGCACCGATGAGGACTTGTAATGACAAAGAGAAGAACATGGCTTCATTTTGGCAGTCCAGGGTTTGATCAGGACATGAAAGAAGATGATCTGTACGTTGCCTCCATGTTGAAGGTTGTCAAAGACTGTAGGGAAGGGGTTCCCAACCTTTTAAAGCCGGGAGCCGGGTCATGCTCTCTCAGTCAGCTTCAAGGGACAGACGGCCATTTTGCCCTGTCTGCATGATGGGGATGGCCATTTTGTCCCAACAGCTTCAAAGGGGTGACTATTATTTTCTCAAATGCCCTTGGAAGGGTGGGGTCCGCATCTGGCCCAAGGGCCTTAGGTTGGGAACCCCTGCTGTAGGGTATTTGACCGTTCTTCCTGTTAAGAGAGATCTGCTGTTTTCTTTCTTTGAAATCTCTTGGTGTTGTAAAAAAAGGATCTTTTGTGGTACGGAGTCATCCATGTTCTGATGTTCTGCTCTCTTCTTCAGACCTCTTTAGCTGCCGCAATGGGAAAAGAGAAAACCCATATAAACATTGTGGTCATTGGCCATGTGGATTCGGGGAAGTCCACCACCACCGGACATCTCATCTATAAGTGTGGAGGAATTGACAAAAGGACTATTGAGAAGTTTGAAAAGGAAGCCGCTGAGGTCAGGAGGAATCAAACGTTTAATAAAGCTAGGCTGGCCGTGTAGGGATGAGACTGAAGGGGATGGAATAAGGAATGATATCTCAGTTTAATGGATCTTGGTGTCTCATGCAGTCCAAGGTGTTTAAATGTCCTAGAAAAATATAATTGCTTGTGGTCCCTTTGCCCAAGGCCCAGCAATTTAGCAATGACTTTAAAATCCAATCTTTTGCAGAGCTAAGAATACCTATAAGCTTAATTTGGGTTAAGTATCTGATTTATTTCTCACCACCAGTTCGAACTATTTTGAAAAATAAGGGTTTCAACTTCAGGTAAATCGTACTGAAGCTAGCCAAGTTCTTCAGGCTCAGAAGCCAGAACATCCTTCAAAATTTTCTCCCTGTTGTTAGTGATTGAAAGAACAATAGGAACAAGATTGCTGCCCCTTCACCACACCGGAAATATGCTGTCTGAAGTCAGTATAGCGGTCGCCCTTGCTCAAAAGCCAGCTCTAGGATTTAGCACTCATGTCTGTTTATGGCCAGAGAGCCAGCACTGTTTGTATCTGCAGACATTTCTGTGGCCATGTGGCAGGCATGACTAGATGCTGACGCACATGGGATGATGTTACCTTTCCTGTCAAAGCAGTACCTATTTATCTACTTGCAACTTCTTGCTTTTGAACTGCTAGGTTGGTAATTGCAGACACAGACAGCGCTGGCTCTTTGGCTGTAAACGGAGATGAATCACCCCCTCGAATCAGACATGAGCAAAAGAGACCTAGGGGAATTCTGTAAGCCTCGACATATCCTTGTTGTATCAGATGTTCTGTTTCTCCTAGATGGGGAAAGGGTCTTTCAAATACGCCTGGGTTCTGGACAAGCTGAAGGCCGAGAGGGAGCGTGGTATCACGATCGACATCTCCCTTTGGAAGTTTGAAACCGTCAAGTACTACATCACCATCATAGATGCGCCTGGGCACAGGGACTTCATCAAGAACATGATCACGGGGACCTCTCAGGTAACGGAGGGCTCATCTCATTTATGGGGCTTCCAGGTTAATTATGCAATGAGCTTGCCTCAATCATAGAATCTTACTGGGCATATATCAATTTTGGAGCCTAGTACACATTAGCAGCATACTCTCTCATTGGCTAAATCAACATCCACCATTCTGTTTTGTTCAGTCACACAGTCGATTCCGACCCCTTGCGACCCCATTGACCATTGTCCACCAGCCACCTCTGTCCTCCACCATCCTCCTCAACTTGCTCAGCTCTGTCCCCACTGTGTCTACAACACCATCTAGCCATCTCATTTTTGGCTGTCCCCTTCTTCTTTTGCTCTCCACCTTTCCCAGCATCAAGGCTTTCTCAAATGAATCCTCTCTTCTCATTTGATGTCCAAAGTACTTTAACTTCATCTCTAAGGTACGTACCTGTAAATCACTCAAGAAACATTTAAAGTAGGAGGAAAACTATCTTTACTTACAGTTGCCTCCTGTAGTTATAGCCAAGAGGAAAAGGAGAGAGGTGATGGAGTCCCCAAAATATGAGAGACCCTTCTTGCTTGGAGGGAGGTCAGAAGCAGAAGAGAAGATGATCAACAAAACAATGAAAATAAAAACAAACAGGAAAATGGGACTAAGATTATCAAATTAGTGGCAAAGGACCATTCACATTAGACTGTAAAGACTCCTCCCGCTGATACACAGTGGTTAGTGCATGCAAAATTGATATTATCCCTACAAACTAATGTTGAGAACTCTGAAACTCCTTAGAATATGACTTCTTGGTAACAAGTAGTGGCCAAACTCCTCTTGCTTAGCAGAGTAAACCCCACTTGAATAAGCCCATTGAATCAACAAACAGGGATATAGAGAGTCAATTTCTCTGTAAGTTCCATTGATGGAAATTTTAGCATATTAAGTCAAAGTTGGTCTGTTTGAATAAGTGGAACTTACAGGGGAAATAATTCACTAGATCTGCATTGATTTGACCCTATGTTAGTATGACTTATTACATTAAGGGAAAGAATGTTGGTCCATTTTATCATAAGTTGTGCTACTGATATACACAGGCAAGATGGAAAGAGACTTTCTAAAGTTATGAATATATAATTCCCCAGTATTTATAATCTGCCTTTCTGTAGACTGCAAATCACTATCACTAAAGCAGACCAATAAGTATGTTCTCCAGCCATATAATCGTTGTAAAGGAAAAGATAAAAGTCACCCTTACTCAAAAGCCAGTTGTATCTGACTCTAGAATCCAGTGCTCATCTCCATTTATAGCCAAAGAGCCAGCGCTGTCTGTGTCTGCAGACATTTCCATGGACGTGTGGCAGGCATGACAAGACACTGGAGCATACAGAATGCTGTTACCTTTCCTTATTTATCTACTTGCAATTTCTTGCTTTCGAACTGCGAGGTTGGCAGGAGCTGGGACAGAGATGGGAGCTCACTCTGTTGTGCAGCCCTCGGGTCTCAAACTGCTGACCTTCCACTGATCAAGTTGAGCATCTTAACCACTAAGCCACCGCAGTCCCTCTTCAATAGGCAAAGCTCTTCTTCAAATGCTATACCCTGCCCTAATCATTCCAGAATTCTTCAAAACTCACCGTCTTCTTTCCAGGCTGACTGCGCAGTCCTGGTCGTGGCCGCTGGTGTCGGTGAATTTGAAGCGGGCATCTCCAAGAACGGGCAGACCCGTGAGCATGCCCTCTTGGCTTATACCCTAGGAGTGAAGCAGCTCATCATTGGGGTGAACAAGATGGACTCCACAGAGCCCCCTTACAGCGAGAAGCGTTTCCAGGAGATCACGAAGGAAGTGAGCACGTACATCAAGAAGATTGGGTACAACCCTGCCACAGTGGCCTTTGTGCCCATCTCTGGCTGGCATGGAGACAACATGCTGGAAGCCAGCTCCAAGGTAAGATGGCTTTCTTGTGTTTCCGTCCATCTACTTTTCTAAGTCACAGGTTTGCATTGGGTCAACATCTCATCTGGAGAGTGGTTGTCAACCATTTCTGTGACATCTATTTTTACTGTCTTTCCAGTAAGATGCTCTAGGTTTTCCAGCATACTGCAGGTCTCAACCACAAATAGCTTTGTTAACGTTCCAAAGTCTTCGCTCTCTCAGGGAGGACTCAGGACAGCCAAATAAGCAAAAAATGAACCTTGTACCTTGGGATGCCTTCTGCCAGTGTCCTTGGTGTTGAGAACATGATGTTGCTAACTCTGTCTATCTAGGACCATGATAGCAAACCTTGGCACTCCAGGTGTTCTTGGACTTCAGTTCCCAGAAGCCCAAGTCTCTGTGAATCAACATGTACTCATAGTAAACCCATTTGTGTGGATTCACAGAGACTTGGGCTTCTGGGAGTTAAAGTTCTAGAACACCTTAAGTGCCAAGGTTCGCCATCACTGATCCAGGACAATACTTGTGCCATTTTTGAGTGGGTATAGCAAATGCTTCTTTTCTTGTTCTTCTTTACTTCTTCTTTACTTCCTGTTTTACCCCTTCATGTGTCAAGAGAGATACAGGTTCTTGCTCTGGCACTGATTGTGGCCTCCTCCGGTATTATTTGATGTTCTTGTAATGTTTCTTCACTGTTATCTCTCCAATTTCCTCTGGGTCTGCTTGGTGGCCTTTGTCTTTCTCCTCTTTCCACATATGCCTTGTAAAGCATGGAATTCCTGAATTCCCAGTATCCTGAATGCTGGCAAGAGGGTCACTTTTGCTTCTATTCCGGTGTTTCCCAACCTTTGGTTTTTGGGCCTCAATTCTCAGAAGCCTAAGTCAGTCCCCCAAAGCACTGATCAGCCAATGGACTGACTTAGGCTTCTGGGAATTGAAGTCCCCTTGTGGGGCCTGGGCCCCATGTTGGGAACCACTGCTCTGTCCAAATGGGCAAACCACTTTATTTGCAGACATGGAGTTGGACTTTAAGAAGCATAGCAAATGTTCAAAACAACAAAATACAGTACTCTCTTCGTCAATGGCATTGTGCCCTGTTGTTGCTAGGTACAAATTATGGGGGTTGTAATTAAATACATTGGAAAAACATCCTTCTAATGCACTGAATTACAACTCCCATAATCCTCACCTTCGAGTAACTAATATGATACCATCCTTGAGATCCTACAAGTATATGCAGACAACATTGTGTGTATGAATTCCATTGTTGGCACCAACTTCACGTTTCTCTTGTCAGATGCCTTGGTTCAAAGGCTGGAAAATAACCAGAAAGGAAGGGGCTTCTACAGGAACAACACTGATGGAAGCCCTGGATTCTATCATTCCTCCATCCCGGCCTCTTGACAAACCTCTTCGTCTTCCTTTACAAGACGTTTACAAGATAGGCGGTAAGTCCATATCAGCACAGAACTAATAGAGTTTTGAAATACAGTACATGAAATCAAACCAGTGGTGGCTCCAATCCTCAAGAATGTTTGTTCTTGCCATAAAGCTCTTCTGGATCTGAGCCGAAGGACTTGAGGCTCATATCCATTCAGAGGAGGTTGAGGGTCATCTTGTTTAGTTATCTCAGCGTCCACTGCTACATCTCTCCTTAGATGGAGCCATACCAACAAGAGGCTATATTTTCTCAAGTGGTGCAGGTTTAAGTGCCTGTGGTTATGATCCAGCAGCTAGGTCAGTGATAGTGAACCTTGGCACTCCAGATGTTCTTGAACTTCAATTCCCAGAAGCCCAATTCCCTGTGACTTTACACAAATGGGTTTACTGCATGGACCCATTTGTTTGGATTCACAAAGACTTGGGCTTCTGTGAATTAAAGTTCAAGAACAGCTGAAGTGCCAAGGTTCATCATCACTGGACGTAGGAAGTAATCTGGGCCTTCAACCACCTGTTTTGGACATTTAAATGCAGACTGCATTGCAGAATGATAGGCAGTGGCGTCGCGGGGGGAGGGAAGGGGGCGTGGGGGAGGGTGCCCCGCCCCGGGCAGCACTTTTTGGGCTATGGGTTTTCTTGGACTACAATTCCCAGAAGCCCTAGTGGGAGGGGGCACTGGTGTCCACCAGGGGGCGGCAAATTTGGCTTAAGCCCCAGGCGGCTGAAATCCACATTACTGACTTTAGGACGGGGTTCCCAACCTAAGGCTCCACCCCTCTAAGGGCATTCGAGAAACAAAATGGCCACCTCTTTGAAGCTGTTGGAACAAAATGGCTACCCCCATCGTGAAGGCAGGGCAAAATGGCTGTCCAGCCCTTTAAGCTGACTTAGAGAGTGCGACTCGGCCCTCTGCTTGGAAAGGTTGGGAACCCCTGGTTTAGGAGATTTAGGTGTGGAACCTGTATTCAAAATTTTGTCCTCCTCCTCTCCCCCAATCTGGCCAGGCATTGGCACCGTCCCAGTGGGAAGGGTAGAAACCGGTATCCTGAAGCCTGGCATGGTGGTCACTTTTGCCCCGAGCAATATCACCACTGAGGTGAAATCGGTTGAGATGCACCATGAGGCCCTGGCGGAGGCGTTGCCTGGGGACAATGTTGGCTTCAATGTGAAGAATGTCTCTGTGAAAGACATTCGTCGTGGGAACGTGGCTGGAGATAGCAAAAACGATCCCCCCGTGGAGGCAGGCGGTTTCACAGCCCAGGTGAGTTTAGGAGATGTAAGGATGAGGGTCTGAGTGCCACGATGGTGAACCTTGACACTCCAGCTGTTTTTGCACCTCAGTTCCCAGAAGCCCAAGTCTCTGTCAATTCACATGAATGGGTTTGCTTCCCGTACGTGTGCATTCACAGAGACTTGGGCTTCTGGGAATTGAAGTTCAAAAACAACTAGAGTGCCAAGGCTTGCTATGACTGGTCTGAATGCTTTGCCTGTTTAGATGCTAGTTATGATGCGCTCTGCATCCAAGTCTTGGTTTTTCAAAGCTAAGCAACTTGGATTAAGAGGGCAGCCTTGGTGGTGCAGTGGTTAAACTGCCATGCTGCATCCAAAAAGGTTGTAAATTCAATCCTGACCAGGGATCAAGGTTGACTCAGCCTTCCATCCTTCCAAGGTCAGTAAAATGAGTCCCCGGCATGTTGGGGGCAAAATGCTAATTACCTTGTGAACCACCCAGAGAGTGCACTAAGCGTTATAGGGTGGTATAGAAGTGTGATTGCTTTGCTCTATGCCTGTGGTGGCGAACCTTGGCACTCCAAGTGTTCTTGGACTTCAGTTCCCAGAAACCCAAGTCTCTGTGAATCCACACAGATGGGTCTACTGTCCGTACACTCCAGGCATTGTTGAACTTCAGTTCCCAGAAGCTCAAGTCTCTGTGAATCTACATGAACGGGTTTACTGCGTGTATGCTCCAGATCTTCTTGGACTTCAATTCCCAGAAAACCCATTCGTGTGGATTCACAAGGACTTGGGCTTCTGGGAATTGAAGTCAAAGAACACCTGGAGTGCCAAGGTTTGCCATCTCTGCTCTGTGCTGTTTGGCTTAGTAGTATGGGACAGAGGGTTGGCAGAGAGGAGCAAAATGCAGTTGGTGCTTGATCCCCGCATCTCAATGATATTTTGCTCCTACATTTTCAGTGGGGACCTGCCAGTCATAACAATAAACAAAGAACATCTACTCTGTATCTAAGGTGCTCACAAAGAAGAAAAGAAGGATCTGTTCTCCATCGTCCCAGAGTGCAGGATGCGTAACAGGTTGAAAGGACAGGAAGCCAGATGTAGGCTCAATGGCTAGAGCAGTAAGACAATGGAGCTAATAACCAACACTGGAAGCCTTCAAGGGAGAATTGGACAACCGTCTGTCATATCTGCTTTGATTCTGATTCCTGCATTCATAGAATCATTGAATGACTGGGTTGCAAGGGGCCTTTTTGGGCCCGTGATGGCGAACCTTTGTACGCGAGGTGTTATTGGACTTAAATTCCCAGAAGCCCAAGTCAGCACTCCTACTGATCAGGGCTTCTTGGAACTGAAGTTCAAGAACATCTGGAGTGCCATGGTTCACCATCACTGTTTTAGGCCATTGAGTCCTGCTCAAGGCAGGAATCCAAATCAAAGCAGATCTGGCACAGGGTTATTCAATTCTCTCTTGAATGTCTCCAGTGTTGGAGCACTCTCCACCTCTCAAGGCAGTTGGTGCCACTGTCGTACTGCTCTAACTGTTAAGAGGTTTTTCCTAACGTTGGGTTGGGCTGGATGGCCTAAAACAAGGGTTCTCAAACTACAGCGCATGAGCTGGATCAGGCCTGCAGCACCATTTCATGTGGCCTGCTGCCCTCGCTGCCACTGCCACATTTATGACTTTCATAAATGCATTTACAACAGCCGTAAACGCCCCTGTGGCTGTCATAAACACATTTACGACAGATGCGGACACGTTTTACAGCCGCATTTACAGCAGGGGGAACCACCAGTCTGGCCCGCTCAGCTGTCGGAGGGAGCGTGACCCGGCCTGCAGCTTGAAAAGGTTGAGAACTTTGGCCCAAAAGGTCCCTTCCAACTCAGTGCTTCTTTGATTCTACACAAGACAATGCTCATTATATGTGGCTCATCTGGCAGCTCCTGTTGCTTCGTGCAGGTTATTATTTTGAACCATCCAGGGATGATTCAAGCTGGCTATGCCCCCGTCCTCGACTGCCACACAGCCCATATTGCTTGCAAGTTTGCCGAGCTGGTGGAGAAGATCGACCGCCGATCTGGCAAGAAGCTGGAGGACAACCCTAAATCGCTGAAGTCCGGAGACGCAGCCATTGTCAAGATGATCCCTGGCAAACCCATGTGTGTAGAGAGCTTCTCGGACTATCCTCCACTTGGTAAGGGCTTCTTCTCCTGTGTTGAACTGCATCTTCTGTACAAGAGGAGCTGTCTCTGCCACAGCACCTTTTCTATAACATTTCTGGCATAGTTTCATGTCCTTTCTGGGCATGTTATGAGTACAGCATAAGCATCAACAGGAGGCTGGAGCCTCCTTACACTTTAGCAAACAGGGTAACGTGCTGGTGCAATAAAAGCCTCATCTGACACTGTTCTTGGTACAGGCAAGAGGCTGGTTACTGCTGTTACTGCTGTTACTACTATTACCACTACTTTTTATTTTCTTCAAGTGCCGTATCCAATTCCGAATATTGACGATCATCATGGCAACCAGCCATGAAGATTGTCCTGGGAACAATATACTGTAGCAGTCTTCCATTTGCAGTGTGTCACCCATAGTACCACTGATCCAGTTCCACGAGTCACTTTCTGGCCCTGAGCCCTTTTGGCACACAAAGTCCTCATTGGTCACAGGCCAGGATGGATGAAGCTGCTGCCCTCCCTCAAGATGGATTCAAGTGGGATTTAATCCACTTGGGGTCTGTCACCCTTCCCTGTGGACTTTGCCACCCAAGACCATTAGTCCTCAGGGTTGTCAAGTTAATTAACTGCCACCTGACAATCAGTATTGAGTTGCTAGCAGTATGGTCTACTCCAGTGATGGCAAACCTTGGCACTCCAGACGTTCTTGAACTTCAATTCCCAGAAGGCCCTGATCAGCAGGAGTGCTGACTTGGGCTTCTGGGAACTGAAGTCCAAGAACAGCTGGAGTGTCAATGTTCTCCATCACTGGTCTACTCTATTGCCATAGCAAGAGAATGGTGTGAAATTTCCTCAGAAGAACTGTACAATATAATGTAATGGGGGCTGCAGTGGCTCAGTGGTTAAGAAGCTTGCCTTGTTATAAGAAGGCAGCTCGGCAGTTTGAGACCCAGTACTGCATGACGGTTCGAGCTCCCGTCTCTGTCCCAGCTTTTGGGGACATGAAAGGAGCCTCGTTTGGGCATTCCCTGAGTGGAGTTTCTTCTGGAAAAATCCTTTCAACCGAGAATAATTTCTGACATGAAATTATGATTATTATTATTATAATGGAGTAGCCTTCCATCCGCACCACTGATCCATTTCCACGAGTCACTTTCTGGCCATGAGCCCTTTTGGCATGCAAATTCCTCCTCAGCCCCAGGCCAGGATGGAGGAAGCTGCTGCCCTCCATCAAGATGGATCCAAGTGGGATTTAATCCACTTGGGGACCGTCATCATTCTCTGTAGCCTTCACCACCCAGGGCTGTTAGTCCTCAGGGTTGTTGATTGGCATTGAGCCAGTGACAGTTGGGTCTACTCTATTACCATAGAAGGATAACCTGGCCAGAAACTGATGACGCTGGCATACAGCCCGCTGCTTGGTGACGAAGTTTGCCTTCCTTGTTTGGCACCAACTTGTAATTCCCCTTCTCTTTTTGGCAGGTCGTTTTGCTGTCCGTGACATGAGACAGACGGTGGCGGTTGGAGTCATCAAGGCGGTTGATAAGAAAGCCAGTGTGGCTGCCAAAATTACCAAGTCCGCTACGAAAGCAAGCAAAAAGTAGATGGCAGGAGGAAAGCTATTTCTAGGCTCTTATGTACAAGTGCCTCCTTTGAGGCCAAAGGCCACTGGTCTGTTGCATTGGCATGAAATCTCTCCCCCCCTCCTACCAATCTATCACTACATTAAAAAAATAGCTGTGAAAATCTCATTAAAAAAACTACAGAAGGTGGAAGAAATCTGCATTTACTCAATCCTGAATGTTAAGAGTCTTTCATCTTCTTTCTGTATGTCTGCTTTAGTTGACTACTTAGGAATCAGCAGGGAGGGGAGAGTTTCTGGTTATGTCCATTCAGCATAGGCTCAAGCAATCATATGTTCTGATCAAATCTATATGCATCCAGTTGGGGGGAAATGGAAGCCCCAGTAGCAGAGGGGGGGGGAGTACAGATTGTGGAGGCAAAATTCTCAACTGATTTGTGCTGGTTTATACATCACATAGGGCCACAATGGCTTAGTGGTTAAGGCGCTTAGCTTGATGTCTAGGTGGTCAGCAGGTCAGCAGTTCGAGACTCAAGTGCTGCACAACAGAGTGAGTGTCTACCGTCTGTCCCAGCTCCTGCCAAGCTAGCAGTTCAAAAGCAAGAAATTGCAAGTAGATAAACAGGTACAGCTTTGGCAGGGAAAGTAATCATGTTCTGTGTTCTTCGGTGTCTAGCCATGCCTGCCACATGACCACGAAAGTGTCTCCAGACACAGATAGCGCTGACTTTTAGGATGTAAATGGAGATGAGCACATAAATCGGACATGACTGGTTTTTGAGCAAAGGAGACCTTTACCTTTATATGCCACACAGTCAATGGAAAATAGAAATCAGACCATAAAATACCGGTAATACAAATCAGTAGGGGCTATATGCATCTAGCTTTTCTTATATATTTATTTTTAGCTTATTTCCAACAGCAATAACAAAATGCTTTCAGACCTCTTTCAAAATTAGAACAGGTTGCCCTCCATATCTTCAGGGGATACATTTGTAGAACTACTGTGGATACCTGAAGCTGTAGGTAGCAGTAAGCCCTATATTTTACATTGCAGACTGTGGCCACTAGTGGCCAGTTCTGGTACTGCACTAGAGAAATATGTATTTCAGGAGATTTTCTTTGAATATTTTTAGATCCACTGAAACTATGGATACTGAACCCATGGATATTAGGGGGAGGGGGGGGGATGACCTGCAGTTAGTTTGTCCCTGTTTTGTCCTGAAAGGACAGGCTTCAAAAGAAATACCAGTGTCTTTTTTTAGACGTAAAAAATTCCGAAAAAGCTTTTATTCAGAAAGAGCATCCACGGGTGGGTGCCTCTTTGAGAAGGAGGGACCGAGATATCTGAATACAGCCTGCTTAAATGCCTAATCATAGGGGTTCTCAACCTTTTCAAAGCATGAACCGGGTCACAGTCCCCCCCCCCCCCCCAACACAGCCACATAACACATCCATGGCTTTTGGAAACATGTTTCCGCCATAAATGCGGACACGACTGTTTCCAGCACTTTCAGTGGCAGCAGCAGGGGCAAGGGCTGTGGGTCACATGAAATGGTGCCGTGGGCCAGATACACCCTGCCTTATCCGATAGCACAGAACAATACATAAAGGCAATTATTTTTCACATGAACATTCTAACATGATCTTAGAGAGCACCGCAGTCCTGAATCGTCTTTGTTCTCCTTACCTGAAATAGCCAAGGCTCTTTTCAGCAAGCAATAGCAGCCTTCAGTGTTTATGAGACACGGTGTACTGTCTTTACTGATGCATTACAAATTCTCACATGTCTGGCCACACATCCCGCTACGGTAATGGAATAAACCGTACAGCCAGTGACTCAACGTTGAGTATTGGGTGGCAGTAAATAACCTGACTCCCTAAAGGGGCCAATGGCTATGGAAACCCAATGGCAAAATGAGCGGAGTAGGTACCACTTTACTATTCTGTTTCCCAACAGTTCACTTGTTTTCAAGTCAGAGATTACTCTGGGTTGAAAGGATTTTTGCAGGAGATGCCCGAATGAGGCTCCTTTCATGTCCCCCAGCGTGCAGCTCTCGGGAATTGAACCCATCTTTCCTGTCTCCAAGCCTAGTGCCTTAACTACTACGCCACCGGGGGAGCTTCCCAACAGCCATGATGATGGAAGAGGCCATTCCAGATGGACTACCTGGTCAATATCTTCAAGGCTGTGGCAGTCCATTGCAGTCCTGGTGTTAAATCCTGCATGTCTCATTTCATATTGTGCCACAGGAGATGGCTTTGTGATCACAGTGTGTGGTTCATTTCATGGCAAGCTGGGATCCACCTTAAATAAATTCACGCCCATGACATTTTTCCTGTTTGTCATTCTTCTTTCATCCATCAACTGAAAATGATTTTTTTTTTTTGGGGGGGGGGGATCTATACTTGGACACAAGCAGCAGCTGATAAATTTTGGCACTATTCCATAGTTTACCACATTCCAACTCACAAGCTTAGGAAAAGAAACAAATTGAGAAGAAAGAAGAAATAAAGCAAGACTGGTTTATGATTCATAGATATGGCAGGGGAGTAACAGATCTATGCTTGATCTAATTTTATATACATGTGGGCCACATTGTTCATTTTCTGGAATAGCCTTTTGTCTTTGGGATTTTTCTTCTCTTTCTGCTTCCTGTTTATGAGTAGTCTCATTTAAACCAGAGGAGCTTAAAATAAAAGGCTCTTCTGAATAAGAGATCCTTGAGTTATTACGAACTAATTAAGTTCCTCTAGAGTTGGGACTGCACGACAGAGTGAGCTCCTGTCTCTGTCCCAGGTCCTGCCAATATAGCACTTTGAAAGCAAGACATTGCAAGTAGATAAATAGGTACTAGTTTGGTGGGAAGGTAAGCAGCATTCCATGTCTAGGCATGCCTGCCGCATGTCCACGCAAATGTCTGCAGTCGCAGACAGTGCTGGTTCTTTGGCTGTAAACAGAGATGAGCACTGAACTCTAGAGTTGGATATGACTGGCTTTCGAGTAAGGGTGACCTTTACCTTTACCTAGAGTTGGGAAATTGAGAATAAAGGCAAACATTCACTGCTGCTGGTAACAATGTGCAGTTGGCTTTTTCTCCTGTAGGATCAGAAGTGGATGTTTGAGGAAAAGATGGGACCATTTGGACTATAGAACCCAGAATCCCCTGAGGGATTGGAGTTTTTGGAGCTGACAGTCCAAAATGCACCTCTTTCAGCCTCTGATGCATGCGACCTATGGCGCACAACTTGCAGTACAGTCTTGCTTGGGTGGTGTGTGATCCAGAACATTCCCTCCCTAACATTCTGAGGAGATGGGTTGTGGCGGTTGGAAGGAGGCAGTTGGTGGAGTTGTGGGGGAAACCCTTGTGCATTTATAGGGCTCCTTAAGGGAGAAAGACCGCCCCAGAGCTGAACCTTTTGAGATAGCATTTCTCCAGTGCTGAGCCTAGTCTGGAGTGATTTCAAACTACAGTATCGCAGAACCTGGTCTCAAGTTCCCAGTAATATAAGGGTAAGATAATAGTAAATACTGAAGGGCAAGTAGTCTTCTAGGCGCATGATGGCCAACCTTGGCACTCCATGTGTCCTTGGACTTCAATTCCCAGAAGCCCAAGTCAGCACTCCTGCTGATCAGGGCTTCTGGGAATTGAAATGCAATAACACCTAGAGTGCCAAGGTTCACCATCACTGCTCTAGGCTGTCCATAGAGTCCATTCCCCAAGGAAATGGAAAAATATTAAATCCCTTCACTTTATATGAGGATGAAAATGTCTACAGGTGTTTTGTTGTTGAGTGGGCGGCAATATAAATTTGAACTAATAAATAAATAATAAATAAATATGGAAATATAGATAGATAGACATACATATACACAGCATACCAGGTTATCCTGCTATGGTAATAGAGTAGACCCAACTGCCAGCAATTCAACACTGATCATCAAGTGGCAGTTAACTAACCTGAGGACCCTGAGGACCTTTGGGTGGTGAAGTCCACAGGGAAGGGTGATGGTCCCCAAGAGGGTCAAATCCCACTTGAATCCATCTTGATGGAGGGAAACAGCTTCGTCAATACTGGCCTGGAGCTAAGGAGGACTTTGGGTGCCAAAAGGGCTCAGGACCAGAAAGTGACTTGTGGAACTGGATCAGTGGTATGGGTGTCATGCTGTGATGTGGAAGGCAAATGGAAGGCCACTGCATTATAGTCTCAGGACAGCTATATCAGGCAGACGAAACAGAAAGTTGACTGCATGTCTTGTCGCCTATCTCAGCTTTTATGAATGTTAGACAGTGATGGAATGTAACAGGTTCGCACCAGTTCGCCAGAACCGGTAGTAACTTTTCCCAGTGTCCCGGAGAACCGGTAGCAGTTTTTTGGGGGAACCACCTTCGGGGCTTACCTTTTCACTGGTTCCCCCACTGCGCATGTGCGCCAAGCACTTGGTATGCATGCATTCCTACAGTACTTGGCGCGTATGCACAGCCTCCTTGCTGTCCTCCCAAGCAGGGAGGAGGAAGAGAAGCTGCTAGCCTGAAGTGCCCTATAGCCTGCTCCCCAGGGTAAGTGACTCCCTTTGGATGTGGTGTGTCTGTGTGTATTTTAATGTGTATTTAATACCTTTACCTATATTGACGTACTACCACAGTTCCTAAAAAGGCCTGGCTTGTGGTTTTTAAGCAAAGTCTTGGAGTTACCTCATCAATAAGCTACACCTGTGCTGCTCCAATTGTTGTTCCAATTGGAGAACCCTTAAGGAGGTACAGTCAAACCTTGCATAAAGAGTGCCTCGCTTAAAGAGTAACTCGCTTAAAGAGCAGAATTTTTTCTGAATTGGTCTTTTACAATGGTGTTTCACTTAAAGAGCAAACTCGCTTAAAGAGCAATCCTGTGTATTTTAATGTATTTTTATTTTATTTTATTTATATTTATTTATTTATTTATTTACTGGTTTGTGTTGTGGGTGGGTGGGTGGGTGGGTTGAGGTGTGTGTGTGTGTGTGTGTGTGTGTGTGTGCTTATTTTTATTTTATTTTTATTTTTTTTATTATTTTTTATTTGGCCTCGCCCACAGCATCATGATGTCATGATGTTGGCTCCGCCCACACTGTGATGATGTCACGGTGGGGTAGTAAAAATTTTGACATCCCACCACTGATGTTAGAGACAATATTTTAAAGAGAGTCTAGAATGTGGACTGGACAAGCTAACTGGGCGCCAAAGGTCATGATAGCACTTGGGTAAAACCCAGTTAAACCCTCTCCACCAATTCTGAGGACAGAAAAAGCCTAGTGTTTTAGGTATTGACATCTACAGAGCTTCTGGTTTCTGCACTATCATGGACAACATTTGGAACCTTTATAGTTTCCACCTGATACTGTATATAAAAAGTAACTATAATCGCACCATCTTTGTGGATTTCTCCTCTCTCTTTTTATTGGCCCCTTCTTCCAAATGTGAGACTTCAGAACAGCAGCTTCAAAGCAATTGGGTCTTCTCCAACCCAACACTCTCCAGATCTACTAGACAACTCCACCACTAAGCTGTGGTTGGCAGAATGGTAGTCTGATGTGTCTAGAGCAGGGTTTCTCAACCTTGGGCCCCCAGATGTCCTTGGACTTCAGTTCACAGGAGCCCTGATCAGCAGATATGTTGACTTGGACTTCTGGCAATTGCAGTCCAAGAACTTCTGGAGACCCAAGGTTGAAAAACCCTAGTCTAGACCAGAGGTCAGCAAACTTGGCTCTCCAGGTGTTTTTGAACTTCGATTCGCAGAATTCAAAGTCAGCGCTCCTGGGAATTGAAGTCCAAGGACAACTGGAGAGCCATGTGTGCTGGCCCTTGGTCTAGAGTAGTAATGGCTAACCTTGGCACTTCAGGTGTTCTGGAACTCCTGGACTCCAGGTGTTCATGGACTCTTGCACTCCTGCTGCTCAGGGCTTCTGGGAATTGAAACCCAAGAACACCAGGAGTGCCAAGGTTCACCATCACTGGGCTAGAGGATGCTAGTTTGATAAAACCTGGCTTCTTTTCAGATCTTTCGATCACAGCTGCTCAAGCACTGACCCCAGAACTGTCAACTGTGTTCTTTCCCAGACCTCGCAGGTTCAAAAGTAGAAACAACTTTGCATTTCCATTCTTCTCTTAGCCCCATGTCTGTTAGGAAAGTCAAAGAGATAGAGGAGACACCTCAAATGAAATCTAGAGGAAGGGCATGCAGAAAGACCAGCACCGATATTGTGCATGACTGTGATCCACCGCTATCATCATCAGCAGAACTCATAAATGCCAAGCCAGAAAGCACTGAGGTGCCTGGATCACAGGTCCCAGAAGCCATGGAACATCCTCGGACACCTGTCCCATGGGCCAGAAGGAAGACAAAAAGGCTCAGACAAGACTCGGCAGGTAGATATTTCCTTCTGCATTTCTTCCTGTTCTCTTTGAAAACTGCCCACTCAAAAAATGTAGCAGGTTTTCTCAATGGGTTCCCCCCTCCCTCCCTCCTTGAATTGTAAATATACTCATTTATTTTAATGTAGACAAAAAGCAACATGTCTAGCCAGGCAGCAAGAATGATTTTTGAGGCAATCTACCCAACTCTCAGTATGTGTTAAATGGGGTCATTTTACATAAAGTCATTACTCAGTATCTTGCCCCCACAAAAGAGTATAGCAGAAGCATAGGGCCACGGTAACTTAGGGGTTAAGACACTGAGCTTGATGAAAGTCAGCAGCTTGAGACCCGAGTGCTACGTAACAGTGTGAGCACTCATCATCTGTCCCAGCTCCTGCCAGCCTAGCAGTTCGAAAGCAAGAAATTGCAAGTAAATAAACAGGTACTGCTTCAGTGGGAAATGTAACAGTGTTCTGTATGCTTAGTCATGCCTGCCACATGACCATGGAAGCATCTTCAGATGTGTCAAATCGGAGGATGCTTTTCTCACTGTATATTCAAGCTTCTTTCAGTCACAGAACACTGTTACTATTTATCTACTTACAATTTCTCATCTTCGATGCAGACGGAGTGAGCTCCTGTCTCTGTCCCAGCTCTTGCCAACCTAGCAGCAGTGAATAACATAGGTAAAGGTTGACCTTGCTTGAAAGCCCATCATATTAAACTCTAGGGTTCAGTGCTCATCTCAGTTTACAGCTGAAGAGCCAGCACTATCTATGGTCATGTGGCAGGCATGTGCATGGAACACTGTTTACCTTCCCACCAAAGTGGTGCCTATTTATCTACTTGCAGTTTCTTGCTTTCGAACTGCTAAGTTGGTAGGAGCTGGGACAGAGATGGAAGCTCTCTCCATTGTGCAGCACTTGGGTCTTGAACTGCTGACCTGCCAACCTTTCAGTAGTCAAGTTCAGCGTCTTAAACACTAAGCCACCGCAGCCCCTGTGAATAATATGGATGCTGCAAAAATGCCATTAGTTTTCAGAGACACCCACTGGCAAGAAAGGTGATCTTGGAGAGCCCAAAATAAAAAGCCTTTGGGCCAAATCTGACCTAAAGATTCCAGACCTCATGGTCCAAAGAGAAGCACTCAATCCCTTTGTGCAGGGAGGTTGCCTTCACACACCGCTGGAGTTTCCAAGTGGAAAAACAAGAGGCATACAGAGGAATCTCCAGTTACAGCGATTTTGCTCCTGGGACTAACACATGTGATTTACCTGATATTGTGTGTGCTGATTCCAAATCTGAACTCAGAATTTGACTATCACGTATAGATTTTAAGGTGTGCTATAGCTGTTGAAATAGTCAGTAATTGGGTAATGCATTTTTACATGGGACTATTATAACAGTTGCAGCTACCACTATGCCTGCTGCTGCTACCACTATGCCTGCTGAATCACGTCCCTTGGTGGCACGCCTGTTCCAGCAGCGGCTGGACACGTCTGAACAAGTCAGTGAGCTTACATCAGAAATAGGTATATAAGGCGAGCTGGACCAAGGACTTGTCTCTAGTGTGAAACCATCTTATTGGATAGTACAGCTAGGCCATTGTGAGTCTGTTTTGAGCTAAAGATGACTGTTAATAAACCGGACAGTTTTTTCTACATTTTTGGCAAATATACCTGGCGTAATCAACGCAAGAACCTAACCAAGAGGATGAGCATTGCTTACTTAAAATCCTAATGTCCTAGGCAGAATTGGACTTCAGATTTGGATTCAGCACACTTGATTTATTATAGGACATGTGGATTATCAGTTCTGTAGATTTCAACCCATTTGGGTGGGGCAGAATATGAAATCAATTCAACGTGAACGAAATCCTTCCTTGATCCTAAATGATTTCCTCCTAGCAGGTGAGGGAAGAGAATCTTCCTTCTTGACCACCATGAAAGTATGCAAAGAAACACATAGTTCAGCAGCAGCTGCAGGTGGTGGAGGAGGAGACAACCAAAGCTGGCAGGCTGAGGACATCCCACCAGTTAAGAAGAAGGCAAAGACTCTGATCCTAAACAAGCAGCCGGACCAAGCTCAGCCCACAGATCTCCTTGAGAACTTCCTCAGTCAGTTTCTAACTTATCTTCAAGAGTGCCCGGAGAGACCTTACTTCAGTGACATCAAAGAACCCGCCCTAGGAAGTAGCTATGACTACGAGAAGGTAGCAGGCTAGTTGATGCGGACATAAGGAAAGATTGATGTTGTAAATCAGCGTTTCCCAAACTATGTTCCGCAGAACACCAGTGGACTTCAATGCTCAAGAAGCCTCAGTCAGTACTTTGGCTGATCAGTGCTTTGGGGAATTGACTTAGGCTTCTGGGAATTGAAGTCCAGAAACCAAAGGTTGGAAAGCATTGTTGTAAACAATGCCTCTGAGGTAGCAAGCTATTTTGGAGGGCCATCTCATTATCACGAGAGACTCAGTGTGGTGTAGTGGATAGGGAGACAATCTAGGACAGTGATGGTGAGCCTTGGCACTCCAGATGTTTTATTTATTTATTTATTTATTTATTTATTTAGATTTATATTACTGCCCACTCGCCAAGGTGACTCAGGGCGGCTTGCAGTCAAAACAACAACAGTACAATAAAAATTATAAAATGCAACCACATAAAACAACCAAACCAGAACACAAACTAACTCCCGTCAGGCCATTGTTGTGGGCCCAGAGGAGTGGGCAAGGTCCCCAGCCACTGCTAGGCCTTTGCATCTTCTTCCTCAGGCCGTTGTTGTGGGCCCAGAGGAGGGGGCGATGTTCTCAGCCACTGTTCTTGGACTGCAATTCCCAGAAGCCTTGATCAGCAGGAGTGCCAACTTGGGCTTCTGGGAATTGCAGTCCAAGAACACCTGGAGAGCCAAGATTGGCCATCACTGATCTAGGAAGCCCAGGTCTAAGTCTCCACTTGGACATGGAAACTCACTCCTACATGGAGTGTTGGACTGGTAAAACCACTCCTTAAACATCTCACCTACCTTGAAAGCCATTTCAGGTTCACTGTGGGTCATTTCCAATGTGGTGCCAACTAATGATAACTCATCACTACCCACATTGACATACCATTCAACTGCCATTATGTAGGAAGGATGCAGAGGGTGTGATATTGTATTCTTTTCCCCTCAGGCTGTGTGGTTGTCTCTACCTTCCTCAACAGCTTTAATGAACTGTGTTGCCAAAAATTGGCACATCGAAGCTCGTATGGCTGTGGTGACCAAAAGGAATACAGTAGGAATAAGTAGGAGAGAGAGAAAGGCTTTATTCTTTATACAGCAAAGAGTGAAGAGACAAAAGTCATTTTACAAAGAAGGCTGTGATTGGACATCAGACATCCCAATACACAACATTCACAATAGGCCAGAACTAGTCTGACCAGGCTCCCTTATCTTGTACCAAGTTCTTTTGCATAACAACTCAATTCTTTTACCTGCTTCCTGGCACTTAGACAGAGACATGGGGAGGGGGTTAGTTCACTTGAGGTTCAAAATGGCGTTCATAAGTGCCAAAAGTTCCAGTCCTCTATCTCCTGAGGCTCATGTAGTTTGGTTCTCAAAGAGCAAGCCAGTCAGTATATATCGAGGAGGGCCCCCCCATGGGAGACAGGAGCTATAGATTAGAGATTTGCAACCTGCACCCCATGGGCTTCCTTCACCACACCAGGAAGAGCCATGTGGTGGAGGAAGGGCAAAATGACTGTTTGGCCCCTGAAGCTGTCTGAGGGAGTGTGACCTGGCTTTAAAAAGTTTAGAACTCCTGTCCTAGATGCAACATCAAAGCTGTACATTAGAAATTTCATGGCCACTGGGGAACTATGAGAACTGCAGACAAGCTCAGGTAGATAAGAACTTCATCAACTGTGTTGTTGGTTTGCCTCCAGTTCCTGCATCCAGGTGAGTTTGAGGTTTTGCTGAGCATCTCCGTTCCAGAGCCCATCCAGTACACAGAGGTGGAGGGCTACGGGGGCCTCTTTTACACCCTGACTCTCCCACGGAAATCTCGCAACTTCCCGGCAGCCCTTCTCCTAGAAGATGGGAAGACCATCTCCCCACGGAACGTCATGGAAGAATTCTGGCAGCATGTGGACCAGTTTGCTAAAGTTTACTATTCAGGTGAGGAGGGATGGTGGGTGAGGATTGAGAAGCCATGACCTGCTTCCTCATGTCTCTGCAATGCTAAATGGATTGGTGTGTAGCTGAGATGGTGAAGCCATGTTGAAGTTGCAGCTACACTAGTATTTTAGTTTCAAACACAAAAGGACTCGATTTCCTCAAGCTACACTCCTCCAACGTTTGTGGGGTCATCAGAAATGATAAAACGGACACACAACATCAGAGCAGGTTGATCATTTTTAGAATCAGCAGGCGTTGAAATGTTCGGTTTCTCTCAGTGTATCTTTTCTATAAAAATACATTAGGTGACCTTGACTTCAAAAGATCAGAGTTCTGTCTTTTGGACTCCAATTCCCAGCATTTCCCAGCCGGCATGGTGACAGATGCTATCCTATCAGCACCTATGCCGGGTACACATCAGTGGTATGAAAGGGACAATTGCTCATTCCACCTAAAAAGTAATTCTCTATCTAGTACAGGGGCTCTCAATCTTTTCAAGTCAGGGACCAGGTCACACTCACTCAAACAGTTGAGGGGCTGGACTGGTCCCCCACCCCATTTATGGCTGTGGTAAGTGCATTTCCAAAGGTTGTAAATGAGTCCATGGCCAATTCCACTAGCGGTAGACTGAAGCGAGGGTCGGGGCTGGATTATTTGATGCCAAGGGCCAGATTTGGCCCACGGGCCATAGGTTGAGAATCCCTTAGTAGTTACATGATCTCTTGCCCCAAAATTACTGGTTAGACATAACCGTGTTTCTTGGAACAATTTACTTCTGAACTTTGTGAAGATCCTTCTGTTAAATTTATGTAGAACTTTGCAAAGTTTGAGATGTTGATATTTTTTGAAAACGAACCAACAACTTTCTCATCCATTGCTAAATGTGGGCAGACTCCTTGCCTCTTTCTGCCAGCCGCTGACTGCAATTTAAGTCGAAGGTATCTCATTTCCTCAGTCCAATGGTCCATCTGGTCTCTCAGTGCCTTTTCCAGGTTGGCAAGTAAAACTGGAAAAGAAGAAACCCAACTGTCCTTCCGTGAACTTGGTGATCTTGGATAATAACAGCACAAAGGTCATGTCCGTCAACCTCATCCCTGCCTTGGAGATGGCCAGCCAATGGCCCTGCATGAAGAAGGCCAAGGAGCTTCTGGTGGAAAAGGAGGTGCAGCATCTAATGAAGGTGTTTTATTTCATAGCCCAGCAGTCTCCGGGGAGACACAACAAAGGTAACCCAACTCTCCTCGATTGACTAGTGGAAGATTTTCTTCACCTGGTCACATAGCATGGCTAACAACCTCACACAAAGCATTGACTTGAAAGAAGCAGGACATTTTCCCTCCATAGTTTGTCCAAGATGTTGGTATTTCCCGATGAATGATGCAACTTTCTATACAGCTTAATCATATCCCTGTTCTTAACTGACATGGAGCTAGGCCTGTGAGAGGGAACCTTTTAGAGACAGAGTGCCCAAACAGAGAAGCATGGCGAACTCTGTGCTGGAGGGGGGAGGAAGTGCAGCCATTGGGCTGCTGGGCAGAGGGGCAGGGCAAACTCTGTGCTGGGGAGAGGGAAGAAGTACTCCCATATGGCTGCTGGGCAGCTGCGGGGGGAGGGGGCAAACTCTGTGCTCAGGCAACGGTGTGCGTGCCCACAGAGAGGGCTGCGAGTGCCCCAGTCTGGCACGCATGCTGTAGCTTTGCCACCACTGCTATATACATTCAGTATAAGAATTTCATGGAATCATAGAGCAACTGAGTTGGAAGGGGCCTTCTAAGCCATCATCCACCTGCTCAATGCAAGAATCAAAATCAAAGCCAATATCCAGCGGCAGAATATAATAATGCTTGGGCGGGGGATCTAAGAACTTGTGTGTTGGCACCCCAAGAAGTACCTGCTAGCTTCTGTAAGATGTTGTTTCTGGTTTCAATCTGACAGTGACCTGAGGCTGAGGTGAGCTGTGATTATTTTTAATCTTCCAGAGACCTGGACAATTTCTTTCTTTCATGTGGAAAAAGAGATTCTGAATCGGCATAGCAGCTCTCAGGTGTGCTTCAGGTACCACAAGGCGGAGTGCTGCAGGTACATATCTGTCTGGCAAGATTATTTTAAAAGGGAGACGTCAATGGGCATTTGAACTGGATGACTGGTATAAAGAGATATGGACTATAGCTATAAATGATAAATTAACATGTGAGTTAAAGATAAATAGATTAATTTAAAAAGTTTATTTTAGAAAAATATAGGGCTAATTTTTAGATTGTGTATTAGTGATTGGGGAAGGAGTAAAGCCAGAGCAAAATGTATTATCTTTTTAGAAGGAGGGGGTGTATATATAAAAATGTAATGATATTGAGATCAGTTGTTCCCAAAGGTTTATAACAGTGTTGCCCAATCTTGGCTCTCCAGACGTTCTTGAACTTCAATTCCCAGAAGTCCTCATCAGCAGGAGTGTTGACTTAGCCTTCTGGGAATTGAAGTCCAAGAACACCTGGAGTGCCAAGGTTGGCCATCACTGGTTTATAGTGTCCTGCTGGTGGTAAGTGCATTTAGTAGGACCATCTCCTGTCTTCTAGGAACAGGGACCAATGGGAATTAACACACGCAGATGCCTAGACAGAGACATGGTGGAGGTAGGAGGGGGTGAAAGTGACTCTTAACAGGTGCACAGATGCATGGGGAGAGGGGGTACATTCTACTATTTAGTATCGCTTCTTGCCCTTTTGGCTAAGATCAAGTGTAGTATCTACTCTTTAGGTCACTTAAAGTTCGATCCTGATGGGGATCAAGGACCAGGTTGACTTATCCTTCTGAGGTCAGTAAAATGAATACCCAGATTGTTGGGGAGGGGGATGCTAATTACTTTGTGAAGCACCCAGAGAGTGTGTGCTGAGCAGTATGGTGTGGTACAGAAGTGTAATTGCTATTACTATTAAAATTGGTTGTCTGGCCAGATTATCCTGCTATGGTAATAGAGTAGACTCAGTGGCGTAGCGTGGGGGGCAGGAGGGCGGATGCCCCGGGCAGCGGCTTTCAGGGGGCAGCAAAATGTCCCCACCGCTTTGGCCTCCCTCTGCCTGGGCTTAGGGAGCAGGACTTCCCAGGCAGAAAGTGGCCCTTTTGCTGCGCCGGCGGCCAGGCCGCCCCCTCTTTACCTCCTGCCGGCCGTGGCTGCCCTTGCTCTGCCTCCTCCGCCGCCTCCCTGACTGGTGCCCTGCACGTGCGCACGCTGCTCACCTCCACCCGTCCGCCCACCCACACCCAGCTAGCCGTCAGGGGCTCTCCCTGCCGGGGGCTAGCTGCCTGCCTGCCTGCCTGCCTGCCCGCTTCCCCCATCCCGCCCCCTCGGCTTCTCTCCCTCTCGTCCCTCCGGCCCATCACTTTGGCTCCAGAGTTGCTCCGGATTCATCTGCTGGCCTTGGCGAGACCCCAAAACACCCTCCTTCTCAGTCGCCGCCCAGGGGAACGGCGGGCAGGCGGGGCTCTACAAGAGGTCCAGCCCTGGGGGCCTTGGAAAAGGTAGCCAAGGGTTAACTGGGTGGGGGCGGCTGCGGCGAGCCTAGATGGAGGGGGCGGCGAGTTTGGTCTTTGCCCCGAGTGGCAGAAGCCCGCACGACACCACTGAGTAGACCATACTGCCAGCGACTCAACGCCGAATGTCAAGCAGTGGTTAACTAACCTGACCACCTTGGGGACTAGTGGCCTTGGCGAACTCCACAGGGAAGGCTGATGGTCCCCAAGTGGGTTAAATCCCACTTAAATCCATCTTGATGGAGGGCAGCAGCTTCATCAATACTGGCCTGGGGTCGATGAGGACTTTGCGTGCCAAAAGGACTCAGGACCAAAAAGTGACTCATGGAACTGTATCAGCAGTATGGGGGTCACACTGCAATGTGGGTGGCAGAATAAAGGCAACTGCATTATATTCTCAGGAGTCTTCATGGCTGATCACCATGATGATTGTCTATATTCAGATTCAGATACTGCAGAACAAGAAGAACAAGATTAAAGTTCAACCAGACTTTTATTCGGCTACAGCTTTTACACCATTTATAAAGGAGCTGAAAGATCCAAGAGCTCTTTGCTTTGTCCTCTTCCAGGAAAGTCTGCCTGCAGATGCTGGAAGATGTTGTGGATGCTCTCAAGATGGAATACCCCCAGATGTTGGCTCACTTGAGTTCCTACCACACTCGGACGTCATTCTTGCACACCCTCTGGGAGTGGAAGTCCGATGCGGAGTGGAAGCCTTTGGATGCCGCTCCCTGCTTTGAGAGGGTCTTGTCCAACTTCACCCATGAGGTTGCCACCGCCAATCTGGCCCACTTCTTTCTCCCCAAATGCAACCTGTTTGGGGCAAAGTTCTTCCCTCCGACAAAGCTGAAGTTCCTGTGGTCCCACCTGAAAGAGAAGGAAGGCGCTGAGAAGACGTCCAGTGTCCCTCAGAAGAGGGGCTGTTGTTCCCTCCTTGTCCATCCTGACCTAACGTGGCCACTCATGATTACTCTTGGCTTCATCGGCCTCATCTCAGTTTTTCTCCCTCACATGGTGATGTGAAGAGGCCAAACGGCCTCCCTCCACTGTGTTTATGTTGAGAGGAAAGCCCATGTTTAGAAATGTTGTTAATGACCAAGCAGTCCAGTCCATCCTGACCTGTGACTGACTTGTGCAACTTCAGACGTACCTTCTTGCATCTTCAAGAAAGGCTTTCAAGATTAGGAAAATCCATATAGAATCATCCAAGACATCCGAAAGGTTCCTGGTCCATTAATG
The DNA here is from genome assembly GCA_030440675.1 of Furcifer pardalis. Taxonomy (NCBI): domain Eukaryota; kingdom Metazoa; phylum Chordata; class Lepidosauria; order Squamata; family Chamaeleonidae; genus Furcifer; species Furcifer pardalis. The sequence goes on along the minus strand of CP126890.1, from coordinate 299,493,853 downwards.
CTGATTTTTACTCCTGATCCTTCCTGTAAATCTTACGGGGACCTATGCATTCATTCTCCACTAGTATTAGCTAGCATCTTTCTCAGTTCTTCCGGTGTTACTTCCCAGCGACGTTTGTGATAGCCACTAGTATTTTACAGCCAAAATCTTGTTGTTCAGTTGCACAAAAGGCTGTGTGGCTCTATGCACAACCGAGAACGTCTGCAGAGCTTTCTTGAAAGTCATGCCTTTTGCGTAATTGTGCAACAGAGTTTCCGTCAAAATCTAGCTAGCTAGCCTTCTACTCAGATATTTTCGGATGTTTTTGGTAAACACCTTTGTTTACTTATGTGGGAGTTGTGGTCTGAAACAAGCCTTCCTGTTACACATTTTATCCTTCCTGTTTGACGTGAGAGGAAGACTATGAGTGAATCAGGCTGTCAGTGTACGATGAAATCATATGGCAAATATATAAATTCGTATGAGCTTTGCAGCCATTTACAACATGTAGTTTCTTAGCATTTCTACCCATAATAGAAGCTATGGTGGAGAACGGAAAATATCTGAGCTAGCTACTGACTCAGTTTTCACCCGCAAAATCTGTGTCTAATAATACAACCTCCTTAATTTCCCTTTGCTCATAATACAGGATTTGTGCATGGGTCAACCTGATGTTTATCTGCAAGAGTATAATTAACAGGAATTATCACCTTCCGCTTGTTTGAGTGTTAGCTAGGCTACAAAGAATTTTGAATGCTTCTTTTCCACTACATGTCTGAACTGGAGAGATTCTCAAAAGGGTGGGGAACATCAATACATTTTGAATTTAATTTCTTGTTGTTGTGTTTGGTAATTAACTGTGTTCCAAAGAATTTGTTGTACAGAAGTAGAAAGAAAATAAATAGATTTTCAGATCTCTAATCTGGCGGTTTCTTTATTTCTTACATTTCAATTATGAGCTTTTGTCTATGTGGCATGGAGGGTGTATATGGTTTATCCAATCTTATTTTATGTCCCATGTTCAGCAAGGTAAGGGAGGCTAAAAAAATGACCAGCCCTCAATCCTGTTAGTGGTCTTTAAGAAAGGGAGGTGGATTTGAATTAGAATCTCCCCACTCCACCATCTGACATACTGACCACAATACCACTCATCTCTTTGGTAATACTAATTCGGGCATTGATTATTTATTGACCTCTATACCAGTGATGGCGAACCTTTTAGAGACCAAGTGCTCAAACTACAACCCAAAAACCACATCACAAAGTGCCAACACAGCAACAGGGGAGGAAGGAAACACTCCCATTGGGCTGCTGGGAGGAGGGCCAGGGCAAACTCTGTGCTGGGGGAGGGAGGAAATGATCCCATTGGGTTGCTGAGCAGAGGGGTGCGGTGAACTCTGTGCTGGGGAGGGAGGAAGTGCTCCCATTTGGCTGCAGAGGAGAGAGGCGGGGCAAACTCTGTGCTAGGGTGACTACATGGGTGCCCACAGAGACGGCTCTGAGTGCCACCTCTGGCACGTGTGCCATAGATTCACCACCACTGCTTTATAACAAGGAGTTATGCAACACCTTTAAGATCAAACCATTTATTCTGACATGAATTGTCCCTAAGCTCTTTGAGGCATAAAGACTGTAGTAGCTTAATGGTTAAGATACTGAATTTGCCAGCTGGAAGGTCTGCAAGTCAGCAGTTCGAGGCCTGAATGCGGTGAAATGGAGTGAGCTACCATTATCTGCCCCAGCTCCTGCCAACCTAGCAGTTTAAAAGTAAGAAATTGCAAATAGATAAATAGGTACTGTTTCAGCATGAAATGTAACAGCACTCCGTGCACCGAGGCATCTATCTAGTCATCCCTGCCACAGAAATGTCTGCAGATGCAGACAGTGCTGATTCTTTGCTATAAACAGAGATGAGCACCGTGTCCTACAGTTGGATACAACTGGCTTTCTAGCAAGGGCAACTTTTACCTTTACCTAATAGTAAAGTACTAAGGCGGGGTGCCCAAACTTTTCGGGCTGCAGACCGATCACATGGTTCAGCAGGCCAGTCATGTGGTTCCACCGGAAGCAGAAGTAAAACACGCCTTGCAATCTGTTTTGCAACAGGATGAGATAGATTATCTCTGCTTAAACCAGGGGTGCCCAAACTATGGCCTGTGGGCCAGATCTGGCCCCTGATGCTAATTCATCCAGCCAGTGATGGGCTCAAAAAAATTATTACCACACTGTGGGTGTGGTATGGTGAGTGTGGTAAGGGGGAAAGCCCGGCATTGCACCCAAATTAGGACTACTTTATTTCAAAACTTGGATGGGCAGGGCCAGCCATAATTTCTGCTACCGGTTCTGGTGAACTGGTGCAAACCTGCTGATGCCCACCACTGCATCCAGCCCACACCTCTCTCTTTGCTCCTGGAAGCGGAAGTAAAACATCCCCATATGGGTGTGTTTTACTTCTGCTTCCGGGAGCGACGAGGGCAGCACGAGCCAGAAGAATTGGCATTGGGGGCTGGATCTGGCCCACATGGGCCTTAGTTTGGACGCCCCTGTAGTAAGGCATGAACACAGCTCTAATTCAGAAGTATTTTTACCCATGGAGTGTCTCTTTGGCTGTTGGGGCAATGACAGAGCTGTCGTCGCATCATGGAATTGTAGGTCTAGAAGGGACTCCCTTGAACCACTGAGTCTAATCTTCTTGACACCTGCCCCATCAAAGAAGAAAGTGGCAAAGCAGGGCTGCAGCAGAACATTATGAAAACCAAAGTCATAACTACAGAAGAACTACCCAACTTCAGGGCAAACAAAGTAGATTGGCTGTGGTGATCCATTTTTAAATCATAAACAATGCAAATAATTTATTCATTCATTTATTTTATTAGTCACATTAGTATTGCCACCCACTCGAGGAACGTGACACCTTTATTGGATCACTTTAAAAAACCAAAACAAATGTTGCAAGCTTTTGAGAACAGGTCTCTTCTTCAGGTAGGAATAAAATTATTAATAAAAGTTCATAGCACGTTGTTTTGATGCTAGGGAGAAATGCATGTTGGACAAGCAGCTGAAGATTTAATGGCGATTTCAAATCGGGGCAGATTTGAAATCGCCATTAAATCTTCAGCTGCTTGTCCAACATGCTTCTCTACCTCCTAGCTGCACCATAACAATGTGCTGCTAACGTTTAAACACGCATCTCTACTCGACTTAATGGGCATGTAGCTCTTCTGCCCTCCCGCCAGCAGGTGGCAGCACAACCGCTATCTGCAACGCAAGCCAATCAACCCTTCTGGCTCCTCCTCGAGCGGCTAATCTCTATAGCTGCCCGTAGCGCCGCCGGGCGCGCAAGTTCCGGTTCCGGCGCCCGAACTCCCTCTTCTACGCCTCCAAAATGGCGGTGAGTACCTGGGGGAGCTAGAGCCGCGCCGGGCAGGGGGTTTAAATCCGCCGCCATCGGCTCGGCGACGGCTCCTTTGGGCCGAGAAGCAGCCGGGACGTGTGGCGAAGGCCCGGGCGGTTTCTGGTGGGGTGGTCCTGGGGGTGGGTGAGGCCGGGAGGACGCGTTAAAAGCGGGTCTTCTGGCCCCCACGGTTTAGTTCAGGCCTGTCAGTAGGCCGCAGAAGAGCCAATCTCTGGGTCTTTTTAAATGGTGTCTCTGCTGTGTTACTGTTTTCTCGCCTAGGAATTCAACTCCCACCTGTGGTCCTTTTCCCTTCTATTTTGGGTGGCTAAGATTGGCTTTTTTTACCTAAAATATACTTCACTTTGGTTTTCCATTCTTTCTTATGCCCCTCCAACCTCTTAAACCAGGGGTGCCCAAACTTTTCAGGCCGCGGGGCGGTCACATGCTTCAGGTCGTATGGCCTGGGGGGCCGGATCAGGCCCCTGCCACCAATTCATCCGGCCCACAAAGCCCTCGTTGCTCCTGGAAGCGAAAGTAAAACATGCCCGAATGGGCACTTTTTACTTCCACTTCCAGGAGCGACGAGGGCTTCATGGTCTGGATGAATTGGCATGGGGGGGTGGGAGCGGATCTGGGCCCCGGGCCATAGTTTGGGCCCCCTTGCTTTAAACCGAGGTGGGGCCACCTATGCTTGTCCAGTGATATCCAGACTATTAAACCCATCGTCCACACTCGTCAGACTCCTTTTGAAGTTAAGTTCCTCAGCCATATCCTCTTTTTAATGTCCTTCCTTGTCCAGTGAGCTCCTTCCTCCATCTTCTAATTTGGTTTTGCTCTTGTGTACCCTCAAGAATGTTTGTTCTCGCCATAAAGCTCTTAGTCGGCAGACTTGAGGCTCATATCCGTTCAGAGGGTGTCGAGGGTCTTTCTCTTGCTTGCTTCTCTCTGCATTCACTGCTACTTCTCTCCTGATCTTAGGTGGAGCGATAGCAACAAGAGGGTATATATTCTCAACTGGTGTAGGTTTGAGGCATCCTGTCACAATATATTCTTTCATTAACAGCAATGTCAGCTTGTTTTGTGTGTGTTGATGAGTTCCATACTAGAACAGTATTCTTTGCCGTAGAGGCATTCGGGGCCAAAGCTTATGTACACCGCATGGGTGGTTGAGCTCTCCATGTATAGTTTGTCATCTTCCTGATGATATTGTTCCTTGTGCTAACTTGAGCCTTGATATTCAGGCAGTGCTGCTTAAAAGAGAGCATCTTGTCAAGTATGTATGTTGACGATAGTGTCTAAGGTTGATAGTTCTTCAGTGATAAGTGAACAATAGTGCTTTTTGTGTAAAAGTTGAAGATTTTAGAAGCAAGAGTGTATGGCATCCACATTCCTTGCACATAGAAAGGTAGGGAGTAATGGAGAAGTTTAGACCAGTGGTTTTCCAATTAGAAAGCAAGACCAACACGCTTGAGTGGGAGCTGCTGGCAGACAACAATATGCTGTGTGAATGTGGAGAGATGCAGAATCCGGCTCATTCGCCAGTGACTGTCAGAAACATAAAACGACAAAGCCAAGAAAATGGCTTTATTTTGGCAGTCCAGGGTTTGATCTGGACAGGAAGGAAGAAGTTTGGAAATCAGATTAGTTTTGTAGAGCAAGATCCCCCCCCCCTCCTTTTATGTAGCTCTCTCACCCTTTTTGAAGCAGTATAACTGAGACATAGATTATCTGGGTGATGCGTGTGTGTGTGTGTAAAAGTAACCAGAGATAGTATAAAAAGGGACATTACGGGGATGACAGCAGAAGTGGTCTTTGGTGAAATTACCCTTCTCTGTTTACGTGTTTAAAGTTGCTGCTGCAGAATATTCTTAGCTATTTCTCCCTAAAGCTCACATGGGGATGAGGATTGATTTTAACAATAACACAACCTTCTCTTTATATGGACATCAAGTGACTCATGTGAGATTACCTAATGAGATTATTTGGCCCTGTGAATCAGATATCCAAAGTGCAGCCTTTGGATAGTGTAGGATTGCAGTTATCAATAGTCTTTCCTATTGGTTGTACTGGACAAGCTTTATGGGACTTGCAGTTATGCGACCACTTTGCCCACCCCAGTCTTGACTATCACACACCATGCTTAGCATTGGTTTCCCAGAACTTTATGTGATAGGAAGGAGATCTTGCCTTTGGTATCATGAAGATATGACGAATTGATGGAGTCTCTGTGTAAATAGTGTCTGTCACTGAACTATGTTTTCTTCCTTTTCATGGGTTTTTATAGCCAAGTGGAGGTTAAACCCTGTTCTAATCCCATCCCTCCATTGTCTGTACCACACTGGCTAGAGGCTGCGGTGTCTCAGTGGTTAAGAAGCTCGCCTTGTAAGCTGGGAGGCCAGCACGTTGGCAGTTTGAGACCCAGGTACTGCAATGACGGATTGAGCTTCTGTCTCTGTCCCAGCTCCTGGCAACCTAGCAGTTTGAAAGCATGAAGTTGCAAGTAGATAGATAGGGACCACTTCAGTGGGAAAAGATCTTGAAGACATGGAAGGAGCCTCATTCAGGCGTCCCTTGAGTGGAGTTTCTCCAGCAAAAGTCCTTTCAACCCAGAATATTTTTGACACAAAATTATTGTTGTTACCACACTGGCTTTCTATTAAACAGTTAGGGTGTTTATTTTCAGACACATATTATAATGCTAGATGGCAGTTAATCCCTTTTCAATCAACTTTGTTACTCCTTCCTGCTATCCATGAGGGGTTAATTTATAGTTCTGGGTAAAAACAGCACGTTAGAGCTCTGCTTCAAATAGTAACGTGAAGATGTAAAAAGATAGAAATGACTTTATCAGTTTGTTTCATGTGGTAGTGCTAGGTGTGTTCTGTAAAGTGTGTTATCATTGGCATAGGCTTCCCGATGGTGACATAAACTACCAGGGGAAGAGGCTTTTCTAAATGAATTTCCAACAGTTTGTGTAGATATTTCTTCAGCACCTTCTGTGCTTGTTAATGTTAGAGAACTTGTGAGATATGTTTTGACTTCGCCTAATACAATGTTGTTCCCTGTTTTATGTCATGCATCCTGTGTATACATGAAGACTGCCTCTGCTTTAATTCTGGTTTCTTTTCCCATTTGTCATGTAGCAACAAGACCAGGGTGAGAAAGAGAATCCCATGCGGGAGCTGCGCATCCGCAAACTCTGCCTGAACATCTGCGTTGGGGAGAGCGGAGACAGGCTCACCCGAGCAGCCAAAGTCCTGGAGCAGCTCACAGGCCAGACCCCTGTGTTCTCAAAAGGTAAACTCTGGCAGACCATCAGCAAAGCAACTAGACCAGTGGTTCCCAATGTTGGCCTCACAGGGGGACTTCACGTCCCAGAATTGACTTAGGCTTCTAGGAATTGAAGTCCAAAGAGCAAAGGTTGGGAAACACTAATCTAGTGCGCACAAAAAAGTCTGTAATTTGAAATGTGTCCCTTCTGGAAAAGAAAGCAAAGATCTGCCTCTATATCAGTGTTTGGAGACAGAACCCATATTTTAGAGTAAGTTGCACTGCATCCAGAGAATCTAATTGTACATGTAATAAAATCAATTGACCAGCATATCATTTACATGCATCTTTTCAAGCAGGAAAGCTAGGTATCTTTAAAAAAAAAGGATTAGGTTTTTGTTGTTCTGTTTAAAAAAAATGCTTAAACTATGGTACAAAGACTCCCTGTGGTAGGTATTTTGGTTTGGAGTTTACCCCTTGAATTCTGTTCTTGTTTTAGACAGTAACATGTACACAGATCTCTTTTGAATTGTTTTGTTTTTGCAAGAGTCTGGTGGTTTTTACAAGGTGTGTATATTGATGTCATATTGTCTCGGACATAACTAGATATTTTTCCTGCAAGTGTACATTGAGTATGGTGGGCATTGTTAATGGAAAAATTGCTTATTGAATTGCATTGAGTTGTTGGTTTTTTGTTTTTTAAGTAATGCTTCTATCGCTCTGTCAAATGTTCTGCCATTTGTGGTCTTCCAATCAGCCATAATTTGTTTGTTGTGCAGCTCGATACACTGTCAGGTCCTTTGGGATCAGAAGAAATGAGAAAATTGCAGTTCACTGCACCGTCCGTGGGGCCAAAGCTGAGGAGATCTTGGAAAAGGGGTTGAAGGTGAGCCGTTCTTGATGCATTTGGGGAATTTTCTGATAGAACTTGATATATGGAAAGAGAAAAGGGCCAGAGCTAAAAAAAAATGTCTGTATTTCAGGTGCGGGAATACGAGCTGAGGAAGAATAACTTCTCTGACACAGGCAACTTTGGCTTTGGAATCCAGGAGCACATTGACTTGGGAATAAAATACGATCCCAGTATTGGTATCTATGGCTTGGACTTCTATGTGGTGAGTAGAAGACCTTAAGAATAAGGGGTGCCTTATTCTTGCTATATCTAAAGCAGGGGTGCCCAACTTTTCGGACTGCGGGCCAGTCACTATGGCGCGGGAGTCATAGTTGGAGCACCCCGGTCTAAAGAGCTAAAGACTGTTCCAAAGATCTTGTGATATTAGAAATTTTTGTCTCTGTCAAAACCTCCTTCTTTTGTTCAGCCATTTTCAGATACTTAGGGAAAGAATTAAACTGTTCTAATAGGTGAACATGATGCACAGATTCAAATGCACTCTTGAGTTTTAATTGCTCAAAAGTACAGTTGTACCTTGCTTAAAGAGCATAATGCGTTCCACAGGATTGCTCTTTAAGCGACTTTGGTCTTTAAACGAAACACCATTGTAAATGACCAATTGTGGGGAGGATTGCAAACCTGATTTATTTGTTAAGTGAGTTTTTGGTTGGTTTTATTTGTTAAGTGAAGCAAACATTCAGAGAAAATTCTGCTTTTTAAGTGAGTTACTCTTTAAGCAAGACGCTCTTTATGCGAGGTTTGACTGTATCTCTAAGATGATGAGATTTTGTGACTTACCTTCTAGAGCAGGGGTTCTCAGCCTGCAGCCCACAGGCCAGATCTGTCCCGCTGCACCAAATAGTCTGACCCTCACTCCAGTCACCACCGGAATTGGCCATGGACTCATTAGTGGGCATCATAAATGTGTTTACAGTAGCTGTTAATGAGTCCACAGCCAATTCTGCTGCCACCGGCGACTGGAGCATCAGTCCGACCCGCTAACTGTGAGGGAGCGTGACCCAGCCCCTGACATAAAAAGGTTGAGAATCTCTGTTCTAGAGTGACAAGCAAGTTGCTTAGCTGCTGTTTGACCCTATGTCACTTTTCTAACATCTAAAGGTTAGGATATGCTACAGTTTCATTAACTGTCAGGTTTTATTTCCCCTTATTCATACTGTTGTTTCAGTGATGTATCCAGCTCTCATGTTTTTGTATGAGACTGAATTCAATCTTTGATTATACACACACACACACACACACACACACACACACACACACACACACACACCCACACACCCACACCCACACACCCACACACACACACACACACACACACACACACACACACACACACACACACACACACACCCCGACTGTTGATTGAAATGAGAAAAGTAAAACATGTTAGGAAAAATGATTGAAATAATTACCAGTGTTCTTTGTGAAAGTAAATAGAAGCCTAGTCGGTTTTACAATAGCTGGATGTGTCAACTTGCATTCTTCCAGGGCCTTCAAAGTGTCTGAGAATTATGTTGACACAGAAGTTTAGTGTAATCCTGCCAGGATAGTTATTGAAATATTGGTTGGGCGTCAGTTTCCTGGCTTGTAGTTTTTGAAACAGAATCATGTGTGTACATTATTAAATACAGTCATGTCTTTTGAGGCCAGCTAGGCAGAAAGTGGACTTTGTCTGCAGATTTTAAAACAACTGCATGGGAATTTGTCCCTGGTTAGTCAAAGATATGGCAGGGGTGCCCAAACTTTTCAGGCCACTGGCTGGTCACATGGTTCAGCAGGCTGATCACGTGATTTCTCCCACTGGAAGCGGAAGTAAAACACGCCTTGCAATCTGTTTTGCAACAGGATGAGATAGATTTTAAGCTGCCATTTTCTCTGCTTAAAACGGGGTGCCTAAACTATGACCCACGGGCTTGATCCAGCCCCCAACACCAATTCAGCTGACCTCGTCGCTCCCAGAAGTGGAAGTAAAACGTGCCCATATGGCGCATTTTGCTTCCGGGAGCGACGAGGGTGGTATGGGCCAGATGAATTGGTGACAGGGGCCGGATACGGTGTCCTATGTCTTGAGTGGTTTGAAAGAGCTCTTTAGCTTTGCAAAGATGCTTAGATGCAGATGAATCTGAGAGAATACCTTCTAAAAAGATCACTCAGAGTTCTTAATTGCAGACAATTGCAAATAAACTAGCTATTCAGTGATGGGATGACAAAAATTCTACTACCACGCCATGACGTCACGGACGTCATGGGCGTGGCCAATGTCATGACATCATGACGTCATGGCCGAAGCCGACGTCATGACGTTGTGGGCGGGGCCAAAATAAAAATAAATAAAAAATAAAAATAAACATACACACACACCCCTCCCTCTCAGCCCACCCACCCAGACACAAATAAATAAATAAATAAATAAAATAAAAACAACCACCCACCCAAAACACAAATAAATTACCCCTCGCTTACCTTTCTTGGGACCCCCCCCCCCCAGCTCGCCGCTGCCGCCACCCCCTCCCCCCGACCCAGGCAGAAGGCGGCCCCCTGCTGACTAGCGGCGCGCGCGCGATCTCGCACGCACCACACACCTCCGTCCGCTCGCCCGCCAGGGGCCGTCCGCCACCCACCCCCGACGAGCGCACCTCCGGCAGATCGCCCGCCCGGCTGGCCGTCGGGGGCTCTCCTGGCGGGCGGTGCGCGCGCACGCTACCCACCTCCTCCTGCCCGGCCAGCCGCCAGGGGCTCCCCGCCACGGCGCCACCCACCCACCCCCGACGAGCGCCCCATCTCACGGCAAGTTGGGTGGGTGGCTGGGCGGGCGGAGGCGAGCAGCGTGTGCGCGCACGTGGGCCGCCCGCCGGGAGAGCCCCTGACGGCCAGCCAGGCCCCTCCTTGAATTGTCCGCCTAAAAAAACCCCCCTTTTTCTCCTCCTCACCTGCAAGCGGCGAAGCGCACGCGGGGCGCTCGCCAGCAAAAGGGTGGGGAGGGGACATTTTGCCGCCCCCTGAAAGCCGCTGCCCGAGGCATCCGCCCCCCCCCCCCACGCTACGCCACTGAGCCAACGGCAGCTCCGGCGGCGGCAGGCGGCGGTTGCAGGCACCCAGCCCACAGGCCGGCGCCCGGCGGAGGAGGAGGCATCAGCAGTGCGCCGCGCCGGGCGTCCCCAGGGCATGGGGCTTGTCGGCAGCGGACGGCCCAGGCAGCCCTCAACGTGCCGCGGGGTAGGTGCCCTTCTCAGAGGGCTGGTGCCGCCTCTGCCGCTGCCGTCCTGAAAGCTCTAAACAATTTTTTTTTTAATTGGAGCTAAAATGGCTCCAATTGACTGCGCATGTGCAGAAACTCAATCTGACGCATGCGCAATGTGTCAGATTGAGTTTCTGCACATGCGCAGTCAATTGGAGCCATTTTAGCTCCGATTTAAAAAAAAATTTCTTTCGGTGAGGCGTCCGGAACCGGACGCCCCAAAAGTGGACTCCCCTCACGGAGACCCCTCCGGAATTGGTCCTACCGGTCCCAGGGAACCGTCTGGAACCGGGGACATCCCATCACTGTAGCTATTGTGGCAGGTTGATTTCCCTGTGAAAAGCTTTGAGAGTTTCCCTTTGATCACAGTGTCCCAGACCTCAGGTGACCTCTAAAGTTCTTTTTTCTGCTCTCTTAACGAAAGATGAGAATCTGTCTGAAAGGTTTCCCTAACATTCGCTTTTGGAAGTAAAGCAGAGCTTGTGTTACTGATGCAGGTTCTGGGCAGACCAGGCTTCAGCATAGCTGATAAGAAACGCCGAACCGGCAGCATCGGGGCCAAGCACCGGATCAGCAAAGAGGAAGCCATGCGCTGGTTTCAGCAGAAGGTAAGTCCTGCTCCCATTTTTAACTGTTCACCTACTTGCAAAAGCACTTGGTCTTTCTTGAGGCGTTTATTAAAGTGGTTTGATCTTGCATGCTTAATATTCCCGCATAATGCCCAGTGATGCAAAGATCACACAATTGCAGCCTCTTGACCATACTAAGGGACTGCAGTGGCTCAAATGGTTAAGATGCTGACTGGAAGGCAGGAGGTCAGCAGTTCAATTCCCCAGTACTGCAGGACAGAATGAGCTCCCGTCTTTGTCCCAGCTCCTGCCAACCTAGCGGTTTGAAAGCAAGAAATTGCAAGTAGATAAATTGAGACCACTTTGGTGGGAAGGTAAATTGTGCTCGGGTGTCTAGTCATGCCTGCCACATAGCCACAGAAACGTCTGCAGAAGCAGACAGTGCTGGCTCTTCAGCTTTGAAACAGGTGAACGCTGAACCCTAGAGATACAGCTGTCTTTCGAACGAGGATGATCTTTACCTTTAACCATACTAAAAAGGGGCTTCAGTGGCTTAGTGGTTAAGATGATAAACTTGACAACCGGAAGGTTGGCAGGTTAGCAGTTCGAGACCTGAGTGCTACACGACAGAGTGAGCTTCTGTCTGTCCTAGCAGCTTGATAGTAAGAAATTGCAAGTAGATAAATAGGTACCACTTTGGCAGGAAAGGTAACAGCATTCTGTGCACTCCAGCATTTAGTCATGCCTGCCATATGAGGCATCTGCAGACTGAAAATGAAGGTGAGCACTACGCTCTAGAGTCAGACATGCCTGGCTTTCGAGCAGTGGAGACTTTTACCATGAAGCCAGCATGGAATAGTGGAGTTGCCTATCGTTTAAATTGAACTTGCAGTATGGACGATTTTCCACAGCAACACGGAATGCGTAACAGAGTAGCATTTGCAATACCTTTGGGCGTAGTAATGTGTCTTCACTGCAGAATGTCTCAGCTCCTCATTATTTAAGCAGACTTGGAGTGACTTTGCATGGTTGCTTTTCACAAGGAAACCCTGTCCTCCCAACAACTGGAAGTCAGGTCTTCCTTTAGGCCACACACAAAAAATGATTTAATTATAGGGCTAGTTTTTGAATATAGTGAACTTATTTGTATGATTGTTCATTAAACTGCATTGCCAAATAGATGTATAAAAAATTTATTGCATGGCTATAAAGTGCCTTCAGGAGGTTTTAATTGTTATGTCTGATTCCTTTCTTCTCTTACAGTATGATGGCATCATTCTTCCTGGTAAATGAACGGTATCCAGTATCCAAAAAAGTTAATAAAAATTTTTCACTATTGGACGTTTTGCAGTGGTTTCATCCTTTATCCCTAATTTTATGAAGTTGCCAGACTCATAAAATATATATCTCTGTTTTTCTCTTGGATGTGGTTTAAGGCATCCATGTCAAGGACTGAGAGACATTGGGACCCATTAAATCCATCTTTTTTATGTTTCCAAGGTTGTCGTTCAGCTGTGAGTTGGAAGCACCATGAAAAGCATGGTGAGGGTTAGGGAGGAGGAGTTAAGTTGGTATTCCTAGAAGCTCAGATCCCCGTGAATCCACATGAAGTACACGCAGTAAACCCATTCATTTGGATTCACCGAGACTTGGACTTCTGGGAATTGAAGTCCAAGAACGTGCACAGTAAATCAATTTGTGTGGTTTCACAGGGACTGGGGCTTCTGGCAGTTGAAGCCCAAAAACACATGCAATAAAGCCATTTGTGTGGATTCACAGAGACTTGGGTTCACCATCAATGGCCTAGGCAGAATTCTGGCCCATGGAGCAGTTTCCATTACTTCTACACGGGCCCTCTTGTCACTACTTTCTGCCTTGAAGAAGGAAACTTTGGAAATGTCAGGGCTTCATGGAATCCACCATGGTTCATGGGATGAATAGTTCTTTGTATGGAACCCCCGTGGTAAGTAATGGGTCACAAGGCTACCATGCCATGAATTATTGTGGCTCCCATGGGACCTTCCCATTCACAAGCACTACTTGGGCAATGTCATAGTGTTCAGAGGCCAACAACAAAAAAGGAATGAAGCTCATGTACAGTAAGTAATGAAAATCCGAACTATGGTGTTAGAAAAGACTTTTGAGAGTCTTCTAGACTGCAGGGAGATCAAATCAGTCAATCTTAGGAAATCAACCCTGACTGCTCTTTGGAAGGACTGGTGTGGAAGCTGAAGCTCAAGTACTTTGGCTACCAAATGAGAAGAGAGGACTCACTGGAGAAGGCCCTGAGGCTGGGAAAGATTGAAGGCAAAAGGAAAACGGGGCAGCAGAGGATATGTTGGTTACATGGCATCGTCGATCAGACTGGAGGGTGGCAGGAGCCGACCATATTGTCCATGGGGTTGCAAAGGGTTGGACTACTATGAACAAGAACAATGGAAATTCCTCTCGACTTCTACCTTTTGCCTCCAACTAAAAAAAAAAATATAAGACCCCACCAGAAAGTCCTGTGCCAAGAATCAAACATCTGAGTTTCCTCTCCATTTTTGGACTATCACCAAGAATTGCCAAAACTTGGCGAGAGACATTGTACTTTCTGGGCCTTGTGGGACTCCCAGAACTACAGGCAACAGCTTTAGACTCTGTCCTTGTAAAATCATATAAACATTGGTAATAAACCTGTAGGATCAAAATCTTTGGTTCCATCTCTTCATGAGGTGCCAGTCTACGTCACAAAATGAATGAGAGTCTCCACCCTGAGTTGGATTATCCTATGCATCTATAACCCAAGTCATTGTGCATTCCAGTGGACAATAATGACTTGGATTATAGATTAATAGGACAAATGAGCAGAAGAGGAAGAAGTGATGTACCGAGGATGTTTTAACACAAATGTTTCCAACCTAAGGCTTTGCAGGCCAGATCCAGCATCATTTCATGCGGCCCCCCACTGCAAGGACATGTGAGAAACAAAATGGCTCCCATGGGACCTTTGAAGCTGTTGGGACAAAATGGCTGCCCCCATCATGCAAGCAGCGCAAAACAACCGTCTGGCCCTCGAAGCTGAGCATGACCCAGGTGGTTGCGAACCCCTACTTTAGCTGGGTGAGATTGAGATAATGTCTTGTCCCAGGGATGTTTATCTACCGTTGACAAGATGTAGAACATGCTTATTGGCTGAAATGGCCACTTCATTTTGAAACCCACCCATCCACATTTCCCATTGAAAGAATGGAAGGAAGCTGACTTGAGCATGAGTTCTCAACCTTTTTAAGCCAGGAGCCGGGTCACGCTCCCTCAGACCGCTTGGGGGGGGGGAGGCGGATAGCCATGTTGCCCTTCCTTCACCACATGGCACCTCTGGGTGTGGTGGAGGCAGTGAGAGGCCACACAAAATGGTGCCAAGGAGCTGCAAGTTGAGAATCCCTGGTCTTGAGGAATAACTATGGGTCCTAATGCTGCCATAAGTTCTTCAAGCTATCAAAAAGCACCTGATTCAGATGAACCCTAGAGTAGGGCGTAAATGTGAACTTTTCTCTGGAAGCCCCATAATTGCTTTGCATAAACCATAAGCAGGCAACTGCTATAGGTCAGACCACCACACTATTTCTCCCAGTTTCCCCATCACTTTGGGGGAACCTCACTCTAAAAGTGCCAGATGCCCCCCCCCCCAAAAAAAGGGGGGAGTTGGCATTTCTGAGCTCCACGACTTCCAGTTGTTAAGATCTTTCCCCTTTCTGACTGCGGTTATAGACTTTGTTCTGTCTTTCCAGCAGCACGAATGTACTCCTTGCGTTTGAACCACCTTAGTCCAAACATGTCTAAGCATCTGGGTTCGTTGCTCAGCCAATGGCATCCTTTCCCATCAACCACCCTGTAATTACTGTGCCGCCTAATTATTTTGTCTCCTAGCAACATGCTTTCTCCAGACTCGCTTTGAAAAAGAAAATTGGCATTTGCCGGCCATGCTTAAACTGAATCGCACAACTCAGCGCTGTTCTGTAGCCTGGATGGTGTCGGTTTGGGAAGCTGAAATATCCCATGAAGCAGAGTGTCAGTTGTATGACCTTGGAGTTCAAAAATAGAACTGGCAGCAACTGGGTGTCAGCATTTATGCCAGCAATCGAGAAACAGCGACGGAGTGAGATCAACACCTGCAGCAGCCAACCAGGCTGGCCGTCGAATCCAAGTTGACGCAAGTGGAGAACTAGCCTCCTACACCACAACTGAGGTCTGCAAGCTAACTTAGGGAGTTCACAGAAGGTCTGTGCTGATACAAGAGAAAAGCCAGAAAGCTGCTGCTACTGCCACACCTCACGTCTGTTCAGAATCAGAATGACTGCGTTGGAAGGGGCCTTTTAGGCCAGGGGTGGCAGATACCTGCTAATTGGGGCTTCTGGGAATTGAAGTCCAAGAGCACCTGGAGCCACCAAGGTTGGCCACCCTTTAGGCCAGGGGTTCCCAACCTAAGGCCTGTGGGCGTATCTGACCCCTGGTGCCATTTTATGTGTCCCCACCCCTTCAAGGGCATTGGAGAAACAAAATGGCCACCCTTTGAAGCTGTTGGGATTTAAATGGCCACCCCCATTATGCAGGCAGGGCAAAATGGCCATCTGGCCCTCGAAGCTGACTGAGAGAGCATGACCCGGCCCCCAGCTTGAACACGTTGGGAACCAGCTAGCTCAGCCATAAAGACCTTGCTGCTACTGCTATTGCTGCCTCCATGACCACCTCAGGAACATCACAGAACTCTCTTTGCCTGCTGGAGAGGGGGAATGAGGGCCAGCTGTGTGGACCAGCTAGCTCAGCCATAAAGACCTTGCTGTCTCTCTTGACTGTATTGTATTTTTACACTGTATTTTATTGTATTGTTTTTTTCTTTTATGTAAAATTTATTGTGTTATCTGTGCTGCATCTGTTGTTATATTTTATATTATGCTGTATTTATATTTGAGATTGTGATACTGTATATGTTTGTGTTATGTGAGCCCCTCTGAGTCGCCTCAGTGAGGTGAGTAGAGGGGCATATAAATCTAATTTAATAATAATAATAATAATAATAACCCTTGCTCTAGCAGATGGACCGTGTCCGATTGCTTCCTTTTCGGTCTGGTCATAGTAATGTTGTTCAGGTTGTGCCAGGTGGCTACGTTCCTCCTCGGGGCCGTTGCCCAGAGCATGTATTCATGCTATTTATTGCATTTTCATATTGTATTTTTGCCTTGTCTAATTTATTGGTTGACTGTATACTAATTTATTTTGTACACCGCCCTGAGTTGGTTGAACACCAAGTAGGGCGGTATAGAAATCCAATAAATAATAAATAATCATCATCATCATCATCTCCATCCCAGGGGAAGAAAGGCTCCCTCCATCTCTGTTAAACTAGCAGCCCCAACAGTCTTGTTTCAAAGGGCCTTGAGACACCATGTCTGGTATTTAAAACTGGTTTTTAAAGAATAGGTTGGATCTTCCCTCGTGGCGCAGCGGTTAAACTGCTGCACTGCAACCAAAAGGTTGTGAATTTGATCCTGACCTAGGCTCAAGGTTGACTCAGCCTCCCATTCTTCCAAGGCTGGTTAAATGAGTCCCCAGCATGTTGGGGGCAAAATGCTAATTAACTTGTGAACCGCCCAGAGAGGGCACTAAGCATTATGGAGCAACATAGAAGTGATTGCTTTGCTTTAAAGAACATTCCTTCTCTGATTGTAAAATAATGTTTCAAGTCTGTATTTAATCATTTTAATCGATGTACTGTAAATCTCCTTGGGAGCCCTGCTTGAGTGATAGGAAGGCAACAGATAAATACTCTAAATCAGGGGTTCCCAACCTTTTCCTGCCAGGGGCCTGACCACACCCCCTCAGTCAGCTGACGGGCTGGTCACATGGTTCTTCCCAGCCTTGGCGACAGGGGCGTGTGCATTTGTGCCGCATTTCTGGCTGTTTCCCCCACCTCCGCCGCTTCTCTTGGAGGAGGGAGGGAGGGAGGGAGGAACATTTTTGAATTTTCCTGCTGTGTTTCAGTGCAAAACCACAGTGATTTTGGCACTCCAGGTGATGTTGGGGCACTTCCAGCACCGGCAGCAATTTGGCCTGGGGGCTGGATCTGGCCTGGGGGGGGGGGCTTAGGTTAGGAACCCCTGCTCTAAATAATAAGAAAGAGCTAAGTAGCACACACATACACACACTAGCATTAAAACGAAGGCAAATATCTATAAGTGTTGCTTCAAGTACCTCTATTTCTGATCCACACATATATTTTTTTTGTCACGATTGTTGCTTTTTTCTGAGGAGGAACTTGGCAGAGAACGGTAAGGCATTTCTGTCTCCAATATACTGGTAGGTGGTTCAAACAAGATCCCGCCATGCAAACATGGACCTTTGGGTGTCATATTCCCCCCTCCCAATCCACCACCTTTATAGATAAGCCATAAAAGATTCATGGTGTATCTCACATTTAGAATCCACTCCATTTACATCACTGAAGGTTGGTCTTGAAGATCAAAAATGTCCTTGAAAACTGGTGGACAGTATTTGAGAGGAGGGAGATATTCTTGATGGTGGCAGCTGCTACTTGTATCTGAGCATACATTTTTCCTGGAAGTCATTTTCTCAGTTGATGGATGTGTCTCTGGTGACTCAATAAACCGATCCTGGCATGGAACATGTGACCACACATATCATTGAATAGATAGTAGAAAGCGTAGTTGAGTTGTCACTTAGCCTCTTCATGTCTGTGGCATTCTCCTTTGAAGTGATAGGTATCAGCAGAGATGGCCTGGCACCAAAGTAGGCGAAATACGGCCGCTGCCTCCCAAGTTTGTGGGTTTATACCTGACACCTTCATAGTTTGTTTCAGCTGGTCCTTATAACGCTTCAAAGAGCTCCACAAGGTGTTGTACCAGAGCGAAGTTCCCCATAAAGAATTTGAGGAGGAAGCCTGGAACCGTCCATATGGCAGACATGCGCTATCCATCTAAGATGATGGCCTATGATGGATGCTTTAATGCTATTTACATATGCCTTATCAAGGACTGCGATGTTGATGACATAGTCATCCAACTTGATGTTCAAGATGGATTTCAGCTTCTGAAAGTAGGGAGATAGTCTAGCAACAGGACATTTGAGGGGTTTGCTTGAAGGTCAGTCGCTGAGTGCAATTAGAGCAAATAACCTAATGCACGACTACTAATGTAGAAGTTTCCACAAAGTAGAAGGAGCCGTGGTAAAGACCTGTAAGCTTTTGCTGGAAGCTAAAAAAACAAAAACCCTGTCGTAGATGCACTAATTGTATTTAGCTAGAGTACTGTTCTTTAACTGGAGAAAGAAGTTATGACTAAGTCACATCTTGCTGTTCTTGTGAAGGATTCAGACATGCAGCCCAAGACCCGTGTTGAATGCTTTCTTCCATCCTACCCAGCCAACCTTCCCCCTTTACATGCTAACCGCTGCTGAACCCACAGAACTGGCCCTGGACCCCCTGGTGCTTGAGTGCGGGAGGGCGATTGTGCAACAAGAGACCCCCACAGTACCTTCAGAAAGTTCTCCATCTTCGACCCATTCGTTCAGGTCGGGGTTGTAGGCCAAGATACTCTTCTGATATTTTTTCAAACTTTCATTCCAACCCCCTACTAGGAGGATTTGACCTCCAAGGGTAGCTACTCCGGCCATACTCAAGCCACTGGGCAGCGGGGCCATGTGACTCCATTGGTTGGTTGAAGGATTGTAACACTCTACAGGGATGACGTCTGCCCTCTCTCCTCGGGGCCCCAGTTGACTGCCCCCCAGAACGTAGGCACGCTCCGCCAAAGTGGCTGCACAGTGCCAGCCTCTTGGACTGCTCAGCCAAGCACAGTCTCTCCAAGAATCGGTCGCTGGGTCGTAGCTGCAAACCGTACGGGAGTAGGCGTTATTGACGTAGCCGCCAGTCACCAAGATCTTGCCATCAATCACTGCACTGGCATGGCAGCAGCGAGGAAGCTCCATGTTGACTTTGGCTTGCCAGCTGTTGGTTGAAGGGACGTAGCACTCAATGGAGACCAGGGTCCCCTTAGCATTGCGTCCCCCGATGGCATAGAGGTGAGCCCCAAAGGCAGTGAGACTGAAGTGTGTTCTCCTGTGTGACATGCTGGCCAAGGGAAGCCAAGTGTTGAAACGTGGATCATACCTATGGAAGAAGCACAATCGCCAACTGTGAATTACAATGTGTTGATTTGAATGACAGGTTTCGGAAGGCAAGAAAGGAAGGTGCTGATGCAGAAATGCAAGAGAGACCAAGAGGAGGTGAAGGTAGAAGTCTCCCTTGTTCAAAAGACAGTCATATCTGGCTCTAGCAGCCAGTGCTCATCTCCTTTTAAAGACGTGGTTCCCAACAGGGCGAGCACACCCCACAAAGGGGCAATTTGCGAATGAGTTATTAACAGTAAATGGCCTTTTAGGCTTCCTCCGCATGAATAGGAGTTCACTTTTTGAATAATAAGAATTATTTGTCACAGGAGGGGCTGAACTCCAATATGTTGCTGCAGTCTATTTATGTACTTGAAGCAGGGCCGTAGCCTTGCTTCAAGTGCATAGGAATGCATTGAAAAGAGGCTTTGTTGCCCATCCTGGAAAAAATGTTCGCCCACCAACATCTAGAATCCTGGCTATGGCCCTGCATTGAAGCCAAGCTAAGCAGGATAAGCTAGTTCATCTTTTTTGTTTTAAGAGGATTGTTTTTGTGGAGTTTTATCTGAGGTTTTGATGGTCCTAAATATGGTGATTGACTCATGTAGCTGCCGATTGAACATTTCAGGCATGGTGGGCACTTTTAACGTATTTATTTGTAAATACTTACATCCAGCTGAAGGGACTGCAGTGGCTCAAGGGGCTAAGATGCTGACTGAAAGGCGGGAGGTCAGCAGTTCGATTCCCGAATACTACAGGAGGGAATGAGCTCCCATCTTTGTCCCAGCTCCTGCCAACCTAGCAGTTCAAAAGCAAGAAATTCCATGAACTCTGGTGTCTAGTCATGCCTGCCACATGACCACAGAAACATCTGCAGAAGCAGACAGCGCTGGCTCTTCGGCTTTGAAACAGAGATGAGCGCTGAAGCCTAGAGTCAGATACAACTGGCTTTCGACCAAGGGACACCTTTACCTATTTACATCAGCTGATTTAGTGTAAACACTGTTTAGGGTAGTTCTTCCTGGCAGAGTTGGATTTACAAGTACTAAGTAGGCAATCTGCAGCTTATTTTCTGTCTCCCTAAAATGCCGTGAAGCTTCCTAACTCATAGTGTGAGAGAGAAGGGAAGACAGAGAACTTTTCCACAGTAGTCTGGTTGAGTTTCACCCAGCTCAAGTGTGAGCAAGGTAACGTAGTTTAGTTGAATGGTTACATGGGGATCCTTCCCGTGTCACTGCTAAACCCTAAGTACAAAGGGGCCATTCCTTCATGAGATGTGCAAGCAAATGAGTTCAACATTTCCCATTCAACAACCTCTACTTGAGATGTTGGAGAGCTATGGCTAGACAAAGTAGGCCAGGGTTTAGGTCAGGGTTTCTCTACCTTGCTGCTCCAGGTGTTCTTGGACTTCAATTACCTGTTGATCAAGGCTTCTGGGAATTGAAGTCCAAGAACATCTGGAGTACCAAGGTTGGGAAGTCCTGGTTTAGGCCCTCCACCTCCAGATTACTAGACTACAATCCCCATGATCCATAGCTGTTGCCCAAACTGACTGGAACATGTGGGAATTGTAATCTAAAACATCAAGAGAGCCAAATGTTGTTTATCTCTGGAATAGACAAAAATGAGCTTGGCAAGTCAATGTTCTCACTAAGAAAAAAGTACCTTAATGTGTTTAGGCTGCATCTACTGGAGGAAAATTTTGGAAGTTCACTCAGCAGTACAGGTATTTCATACAGGTCTAAACTCTAATCCCCTGTCTTTGTTATTTACCTTTCATCAAGTCTTTTCCCATGTATAGAGACCCTGTGAGTTAGCTACCTCCAAAAAGTTATATCATCAACAACCCTACTCAGTCCTTGTCAATTCAAGGTCATGGCTTACTTTACTGAGTCAGAACTTGGTTCTCTAGATGTTCTTGGAGTTCAGTTTCCAGAAGCCCTTATCAGCAGGTGTACTGACTTGGGCATCTGGTAACTGAACTCCAAGAAGACCTGGAGTACCAAGTTTGCTGACCCCTGGGCTAGGCAAACCAATGGTCTGGCTCTAGCTAGGACAGCTTTGATGTTGTATTGATAATAAACAATATTTAAAAACTAGTTTTGTGTTACCTGCACAGATTGTCAATCGCATGCTTAGCCTGGTTCCGAGCATCGCTTTGATCTTCTCCTCCTGCCACGTAAAGAAATCCATCCATCACGGAAACACATTGGTTCAAACACTTAGAAGGCATCTCTGTTATCTTATTCCAGTTCCCTTCTTGATCTCTGTAGCTGACGTCTTTACTAACAGCTTTCTCGGCTGTACAAGGACGCCCGCCCACCATGAGCAAGACTTTGTGGCTCCCTCGAATCTTGGTCCTTCTGGACTGGAGCTCATTTTGCTGATAAGGTAGCAAGTGGTAGTTCATGGCGTCTACCAGAAGCCGGTGGCATTCCGGGTTCTGCATCATACACGGCACGGGCTGGATGAAGTTGATTAAGTCATGAGCCGGGATGGTACCAAACCGAACATTGTTCAGCAGATCAGGGGCATGCTTGATTCGTTTAGGGTCAAACTCAATCCACTTCATGGCGATCTGAAACACGGACACCTCACTGGGGAACTGGAGGTCATCGTCCATAAGTAGGTCATTGAGCTGCTCAAAGGTGAGGTTCATGAACTGTTCGGTCTCGGAAAACTCCAGGAAATGTTCCCGAATGAATTGCCGTGCAGCCTCCTTCGTCTTGTTGAGATTGTACGTCTCGGCTAGGTTGGCGATGTACGTCCAGTTCTCCACGTTCATTTCTTGGACGAGGAAATCAGTGCAGATGCTGAGCAGCGCGTACATCTGCAGGTAGCTGGCTGTTGAAATGGTGCTTCCAATGGTATACAGAGAAAGACTCAGCCTCCCTGTGTAGGCATAGGAAATGGCAGCTGCCAAGCCCAAAGAAGAGATCTCTTTCAGGTCCACTTGTTGAAGGCCGGGATTTCTTTTCAGTAGGTTTCTAAAATACTGGCTGCTCGAGGACATCACCAGCTTGTGGACACTAAAGGGCTTCGTTTTAGTGTTGATAGTCAGGTCACAAAGGAAATGCTCATGATACATGCAGCGCATCTCCTCCAGAACATTGATGCCGTGTCTTGGATCGAAAACCTCTGTCGCAGTGCATAGGAATCCATCGGAACCATTCTGGAGCAGTTCGTCCAGTGGATGATGATGGTCATGGTCAATGTCGAGAGAAGAGTCTTCTGCAACTGTGATATTAATGGGATCTTCTTTCTTCACCAACTTGGTCTTCTTAGAGACTTTCTTCTTGGGTGCCATCTGGGCAAAGGGTTGCCTGTGAGGACATAATGAAGAAGAAGCAATTGTGTCAACCACTAGTGTAGAGTGGCATATATGATGACAAAAATTAAGATTGGTCTTTAGACACTGCCCTCATCTATCAAGATCAATCTTATCAGCAAGGGGCTGCAGTGGCTCAGTGGTTAAGAAGCGTGCCTTGTTAGCTGGGAGGCTGGCAAGTTGGCAGTTCGAGGCCTGGGTACTGCATAATAGATTGAGTGTGGGTCTCTGTCCCAGCTCTTGGGGACATGAAAGGAGCCTCATTTGGGTGTTCCCTGGGTGGAATTTCTTCTGCAAAAATCCTTTCAACCCAGGATAATTTCTGACATGGAATTATTATAACCTTCCCAGCAAAACCAGTGGCTGCTTTATTTAAGGCAGTGTGGTTTTCACATTTTCCTTTGTGCCTTCTCTTAAATGCATTCAGTATTGAGCTGCTATGTGATGGAAAGGATTCTGAAACCTGTATCTCCCACCCACACACCCCGAAAAGCCTAATTGTATGTAAAAGCTAGATTAGCTAATTAGGTGAAAGTAAAGATCTCCCTTGCTCAAAAGCCACTCGTATCTGACTCTAGGGTCTGGTGCTCATCTCTATTTACAGCCAAAGAGCCAGTGCTGTCTGTGTCTGCAGACATTTCCATGGTCCTGTGACAGGCAGGACGAGATGCCGGAGTGCATGGAAATATGTTACCCTTCCCAACAAAGTGGTCCCTATTTATCTACTTGCAATGTCTTGCTTTCAGACTGCTAGGTTGGCAGGAACTGGGTCAGAGACAGGAGCTCACTCCATCATGCAGAACTCTAGTCTCAAACTGCTGACCTGCCAAACTTCTAGTCATCAAGCTCAGACTCTTAACCACTAAGCCACCTGATTCAATACTTACTTACTTACTTACTTACTTACTTACTTACTTACTTACTTACTTACTTACTTACTTACTTAGACTTGTTTAGCCGCTAATTTCCCTGTCTTCTTGTGAATGGAGAGCAAATGTGAACACAAAGCTAATATTCTCGCAGTTACATTTTATTTTCTTTCTTTCTCTATCTCTCTTTCCCTCCCTCCCTCCCTTTTCTTCCTTCCTTCCCTTCCCTTTCCCTCCTTCCTTCCCTCCCAAAGTCCTGAACAGCAACTGAGAAACCATCTTCAAGAAAATAATCAAAACTACTTTCTCAGTTACCTCTGAGGCAGGGAACTAATTGTATCTTTCCAGACACCACCCCATAGACAAAGAAAATTGGTAGAGGGAAAATATCTTGCACACTGTTGTGTCCTGCCACATGTGGGCATGCTACAGTGCTGCACCAGATCTCTGGATCAAACATGCGTACAAATGCTGGCCCTCTGCACGTGGGTGTCTTCTTCATGTTCCTCAGCTGTTTCGGTCTACCTTCCCTTTGCCATAGTGAGCAGGGCAGAGAGACCTGAGTGGCTGGGTAACAAAACTGTTTGTGACAAGACAGAAATAGCCCAAGTGCTTCTGGCTTGCATCTCTCAGAGCTAGAAATAAAGATCAAATTTCTGGAGGCTTAAGCAATCAGTCATTCTTAGAATGGGATGAGAAGGAGGCGAAGGGCAAGAAAGAGACCATGAATGCACATCCAGCCTGGGGCTGTCAACTATTCTATTTGCCATCTGTAGCTGTGGCTCAAAACAGCATTCTGTGCGCTCCGGTGTTTAGTCATGCCTGCCACATGACCACGGAAACATCTGCAGGAGCAGACAGCGCTGGCTCTTCAGCTTTGAAACAGATGAACACTGAACCTTAGAGTTGGATATGACTGGCTTTCGAGCAAGGGAAACCTTTTATTTTACTAGCTGTGACTGGAAGCTTCACCTACAGATGCAACAGGCATTCAATGTTTCTCTGAACGAAGAAGTCACTGGAAGATCAAGTAGGCATGTTGAGGGGCGCTTCTAAATCCTAACCCTAAACTATGAATTTAACAGATTGCAGTTGTGGTCCCAGGACTGCGGTGGCTTAGTGGGTAAGACACAGAACTTGACAACTAGAAAGTTGGCAGGTCAGCAGTTTGTTACCCGAGTGCTGTGTGACAGAGTGAGCGCCCATCATCTGTCCCTGCTCTTGCCAACCTAGCAGTTCGAAAGCAAGAAATTGCAAGCAGATAAAGAGGTACTACTTCAGTAGGAAAAGTAACAGCATTCCAACTTTCTTTATTCATGTCAGAGGCACCACCAGCACATAATAACATATAAAATGAAAATTAACATATCTAAAACAGTGGTCCATGGGGTCGCAAAGGGTTGGAATCGACTGTGCGACTGAACAACAACAAAACAAAAAGGAATTAAAAGGACTAGATGACATCCGCCCAATGTTGGGCCACATCAACACCATTTCTTCTTGCCAACATAAGGTCCTCCTCCATGCACGTTGAGCAGCATCGTGTGCATTGTATTATATGGGCGATTGTTTGTTCTTCTCCACATTCACACAGGCTACCATGTAAAGGGAAACCCCACTTTCTCAGATTAGCCCTTGATCTTCCTACCCCGACACACAGTCTGTTTAAAGCAACTCTTTTGAGCAGCGTTCCATGAGTGTCTAGTCATACCTGCCACATGACCATGCAAGCATCTGCAGATGCAGACGGTGCTGGCTCTTTGGCTGTAAACAGAGATGAGCACCAAACCCTAGAGTCAGACACATCTGGCTTTGAGCAAGGGAGAACCTTGCCTTTATTTAGTTATGGCTAGGATTGCGTTGGTGTAACTTTCATTATCTGCCAACAGTCACCTTTTCCAGAGAAAGACGATTTGACCACCATTATATTTATCACCTACATAGGCAGCATAAGCAAAAAAGCCAAGCCAATGAATGGAAACAATATCAACGAATTCCTTTTTTCAGATGATCAGGCATTGATAGCAAGTACAGCTATAGGTACCACTTCAGTGGGAAGGTAAACACCATTCTGTGTACTCCGGCATCTACTCATGCCTGCCACAAGAAACATCTGCAGATGCAGACAGTGCTGGCTCTTTGGCTATAAACAGAGATGAGCACTGAACCCTGGAGTCAGATACGACTGGCTTTCGAGCAAGGGTGAGCTTTACCTTACCTTACAGCTAAGGAACTACAACAACACCTTACATCTATGAAGCAAGAATGCAAGATAAATACAGTAATATGAGATTCAATGAAGAGAAGACTGAGGTAATGGCAATTGGAAGGAAACAGCATATTTTAAATATCGTAATAGAGGTACAATACAAGGGAGCAGATATAAAACAAGTGGCAGAGTTCAAATACAGAGACAACAGATTTGGGGAGAATGTCTTGGATTTCCATACCTTGCAAGACATATGTGGAGAGAAGAGAAGGACAAAGACCACAATGCAGACTCAGAGGAAGGTGGAGAGAAAACATCAGAGACATATTACAAGAACACCAAATAATGCCGGTGGAGGCCACTAGAGAAGTGCCAGGACTGCAGTGGCTCAGTGGTTAAGAAGTTCACCTTGTTAGCTGGAAGGTCGGCAAATTGGCAGTTCCAGACCAGAGTACTGCATGACAGAATAAGTACCCATCTCTGTCCCAGCTCCTGGCAACCTAGCACTTTGAAAGTAAGAAATTGCAAGTAGATAAATAGGGACCACTTGGGTGGGAAAAGATCTTGGGGACATGAAAGAAGCCTCGTTTGAGCGTCCCCTGAGCAAAGTTTCTCCACCAAAAATCCTTTCAACTCAGAAAACAGCTTTGTTTGCTTCTGACACAATAAAAAAACTAGAAGTGTTAGACACTGAAAAGGGTAGGGGGAAGGGGGAGGAAGAAGAAGAAGATGGTGATGTGTTTGAGAACCATCCAAGTTAAAATATTGCTAGACATTTTGCACTGGTCTGGAGACTACACACTCAGAGCATTTAACTAAACTGGGTGTGGGATATACCAAGGTTGGCCTGATTCTTGCATGATTCTGCCTCTTTGTTAGCAACTTTTGCATCCATGAGGACTGCAGTGGCTCAAGTGGCTAAGAGTGCCACTAAGAATGGCGGGAGGTCAGCAGTTCAATACCCAAATACCGCAGGACAGAATAAGCGCCTGTCTTTATCCCAGCTTCTGCCAACCTAGCCATTCAAAAGCAAGGAATTGCAAGTACTGTACTGTAGATGAATAGGAAGCACTTCGGTGGGAAGGTAAACAGCGTTCTGTGCGCTCCAGTGTCTAGTCATGCCTGCCACATGACCATGGAAACTTCTGCATAAACAGACAGCACTGGCTCTTTGGCTATGAAACAAGAGATGAGCACACGCCTGACTCAACTCCCTAGAACCCTAGAGTCGGATACAACTGGCTTTTGAGAAAGTGAGACCCCCGTCGTAAACACTGCTGTAAAACGCACCCGCAGGCGTTGTAAACGCGTTTGCAACAGCCGTGTGTGTGTTTAAATCTGTCGTAAATCCACCCACTTCCGGTGGCAGCAGTGACGCGGGCCACATGATATGGTGCCACTGGCCCTAGGTTGAGAACCCCTCTTCTAAATATTGTAATACAGGGCACAGGCATAAAACAACATGAAAACATGGCATTCAGACTCCCAAATATCCCCTTTCAACTATGGGAGTAAACAAGATGGGTTGGGAAATAAAATATGCAGTACTAATAACATCTAAGCTTCCAGTATTTTATTCTTTATCTTTGATTTAACACTCCTCACTCAACTCCCCTCTTATTTTTTTAACTCGAGTGGGGAAGCACTATAGTGTGAATCCTTCCACTCTGCGGGCAGGGAGGCAGGATTACACCTTCTGTCCAGCCTATGGTAGGATCACATTTCTTGGAGATGTTTCCCCTGGCTCTTTGTGGATGTCTCTTGCTGGCATAATGTAATCTAACTCTGTTCTCGAGTCTGGCAGTGTAAGCACTAATATTCTAAAAAGTATATACGTATAAGAAAACCATCCACACATTGCAAAAAAGCACCACCTTCATAGAGTTCTCTTTGCAACTCTCTCACTCAATCTGTTAGTTGAATTAGCCCTGCAAAGGCTGCTACACAAGATGAATCCAGCCCCAGGAACAAACAGGAACCAAAAATGGATTGGAGAAGTTAAAAAAAACATTCCGGAAACACCAGGTAAAGATGCTAAAGATGATAAAAACATCAATTGGATGTTGGGCCATTTTCCAGTAAGATCTGTGCCTGAAAGCCAACTTGAAGGGGTACAAATCTGACTGAGCATCTAAATCCATAAGCGTCGACTCGGCAGTTCAGTTCAGTGGGATCTTTCTTGCAATGCATAAGTGCTTGTGTACCTGGGAGTGTGCCCCATTGAACTAAGCATGAGTACTTATATCTATGCAGGCAGCTATAGATTTGTGCTGCTCATTTGCAGCCAGCCCTTTTATCAAACAAAGGCAGCTTAAATATATGAGCAATTAAATAATGAAAAATAACAACATAATTTGGGTATCCAGATCTTTACTCTCTGTATAAGTCAGAAAATAAGAATTAGCATGCATATAGTACTGGCGATGTTTAAGCATTTCAGGTACATATCTCAGCACATTTCCAGCTATTATGCCTTAATATTTAACATCTCTAAGGAGATTAGATGAGTGGTAAGCTAAATAATTTTGTACAGTCTATTAATTGTTACTGTCACCATCATCCACCCATGTGTTTTAAATTATAAAGCAAGAATGCACACACAGGAATTCTTGACCATTACAGAAAGAGTAATTAACACAATAAGGGCCACAGTGGCTTAGTGGTTAAGATGTTGAGCTTGACAATTGGAAAGTTGGCAGTTCAGCAATTCGTGACCCGAGTGCTGTACAACGGAGTGAGCTCCCCTCATCTATCCCAGCTCCTGCCAGTTCAAAAGCAAGAAATTGCAAGTAGATAAATAGGTACCACTTCAGCGGGAAAGGTAATAGCTTTCCATGTGCTCCTGTTGCAGTTGTAATCATGCCACATGACCATGGAAACATCTGCAGACGCAGAAAGCTCTGGCTCTTAGGCTGTAAGCAGAAACAAGCACCGCCACCTAGAGCCAGAAACGACTGGCTTTCGAGCAAGGGAGACCTTTACCTAATGAGCATTATGTGATATCAAATATGAACACCTCATCCCATCACACATTGTCCTACGACAACTCCCATGCTGGCTGGCAGTTCTATGAGCCACAGTCTAACACTGGGCCCAGTCAACACAGTCAACCTATGGCCCATGGGCCAGATCCAGCCCATGGCACCATTTCATTTGGCCCATCACCCTCCTTGCTCCTGCCGCCAGAAGTGGAAAATGCGGCAGAAACAGTCATAAGTGCATTTTTATGCATTTACTGCTGTTGTAAAAGCGTTAACAACAGCCGTGGGTAGATTTTACAGCACTCAGCTGATGGCTTTAAAAAAAGGCTGAGAACCCCTGGTCTACCATACCTGGAGGAGGCTGGAATAGATGAAGTTAAACTTTTCACTTCAGAATTGGAGATACCCTTTCCTGGTCTGGGCAAACTTCCACCCAGCCTGCCGTTGGCAGAATTTCAATGTCCAGCAAGCAATTTGGTGGTTCCCACCCACCCCCACTTAAAATTCCTCTGGGGCCCATCCCAAAAGCACTATCATAACTTCTGCCCCGCTTCTGGTTAGTGAAAGAATCTGGCTATTCTGGGCAACATTTTCTACTTACTTCACAGCTGTGGCTTTAGGTCTAAATAAAGAGCTAGTGTTGGACTTACAAGAAAAATAAATAATGAAAATACTGAGGTTCCAGGCTAGTAATCTAAGCCATATGGCATTTGTCTCCCCCACCCCACCCCACTTTCCATTTGCTCACTGGTCTCCCTTTTCATGAAAAGAGCAAACTTTGTTTGGTTTGCGTCCTGCTTGGAACAGCTCAAGTGGCCTGTACACTACTGTATAAATATTAAAGTTGGAAAGGACAGCTAGTGTCTTTTGCCAACCAGTTCAGGACAGAAGTGGCCTTCGCTTCTTACCTTAGTGTTGAGAAGCTGATCCAGTGGAAATAGCCGATGCCTGTGCACAGTGTGACCAGAAACACGGCGAGATCTCCAAATAAAATCTAAAAATGCAGCCGCTATTTGGTATTCCTCTCTGTCTCTCCTCCCCCTTTCCCAATTCAGCTCGGCCAGCTGACCATCCTTCTACATCTATCTCCACTTACAACAGCTAGAGGAGTCTGATGTGAAAAGGATGACAGCTACGCCTGCAAGAGGAGGCCAGCCAATGTGGTCAGGACATAGAAGAGGAAATTGGACACTATCAGGGACTACTTAAGAAATGCTGATCCCTCCACCCTGTGGCAAGGTGCATAGATTGTTATTGTGATGGGTTATCAAGTCACTGCAGGGACTATGGTGGCTTAGCGGTTAAGATGCTGAACTTGACGACTGGAAGGTTGGCAGGTCAAGACCCGAGAACTCCCATCTCTCCACCAGCTGCTGCCAAACTAGTAGTTTGAAAGCAAGAAATTGCAAGTGGATAAAAAGGTACCATTTTGGTGTGAAGGTAAACAGTGTTCTGTGCACTCCGGTGTTGAGGCATGCCTGCCACATGTCCACGGAAACCTCTGCAAACACAGATAGCGCTGGCTCTTTGGCTATTAACAGAGATGAGCACTGAACTCTAGAGTTGGATACGACTAACTTTTGAGCAAGGGTGACCTTTACCTATCAAGTCATTTCCACCGTTATGGCGATCCTATATGAGTGGCACCCTGCTCTGGTCTTAGAAACACAAGGCTGTGACTTCCTTTCTTCTTCTTCTTGTACCACATCCGATTCTGAATATTGGTGATCCTTATGGCGCTCAGCCATGAAGATTGTCCATGTTGCCACCCTTGTTGCTCCCAGAAGTGGAAGTAAATGTGCCCGTGCATGAGCAGAACACTGCCTTAAATGGCCCTGTGGCTGTTGTAAAAATGTGTGCATTTATGGCAGCGTTCTGCGCCTGCCAAGGTGCTTTTTACTTCTGCTTCTGGTGAGAGGAATCACATGATTGGCCCATGACCCAAAAAGTTTGGGCATCCCCTTGTAGACAGTGGCTAGTCCTCCAGTGTCCAGTTCCCGTTCTAATGGCAAGTTCTGATAATGCACCATAAAAAATACATAGGTATTTCAAGATTTTTATTGAATATTTTAATACCCACAGATAACTGAAGCTGTGAGTATTGAACCCATATATATGGGAGGCAGCCTGTACAATCCTAACAGAATAAATGGCTTTGCATCTTCCTGGCCTTCCAAATTTGTTGTTAGAGAGGACTGCTTGACCTTGCCTGATGATAGAAGCAGCTCTGAAACGGTATAGACTTGAAGACATCATGTGAATAGTGGTTACTGGTTTTTTTAAAAAAAAAAATTGCAGACAGCAAATTGTATGTAGCAGCAATTATCTTCTGCCCAGAATGATAGGATTACCTCAGCCCCAATTGTTCCTGTTGGCCTCTTCCTGTCAAGTTGTCTTCTTGACTTATCAACTAGGTTGCTGGCTTTTGTCCTTAATTATTCAAGCTCATTTTGGTCTATCACACCTTTTTACAGGATGGAAAAACAAGCTAAAACATATTAGCTTAGATTAGAATATACTCAGAGTAGACTCTGCAATCCTAGCTGGAAACAAAGTTCCTTTTTTTATTAGCAGTTTATAAGGAAACCGAATATATCTAGGTGGGCTAGAACTCAAGATATACTTACATATAATTTTATTAAATTTCCTCATCTGCTTTTCCCTTGCTAATGAGGGAAGCACAAGTGTGGAAACTGGGGCATGTAGTACTTACGTGAATGTATGTATGTAGGGGTGACCAGAAAGCAGAATTATTTATTTATTTATTAAAATGGAGTTTCCGGATTTGACCTAACATCTTTTTCCTACTTTTGGTGCAGCATGGATTTCCTTTGTTATCCACATCCACACAATCTGTGATTTGTCTATTTTTTTGCAACAATGTTTTGCAAGTTTTCAAGTTCCATCACATTTGTGTCAGTCTTTTAATTTTTGACTTGTGGCTCTATCTTTCTGCTCTGTGGAAAGAATGTAAAGCCCTGAGTTATTTATTTATTTTTAGATTACAGGAGTCCTATCTGGTAGATCCTGAAGAGGCAGGTTAAAAAAATAAATAATTCCAAGCTCTGCTGAGAGTACCAACATTTTAAAATATATATTCAGTTGTTGCTAATCTTTGCACACATACTTCATATTATCAACCGAAGAAAGAGCTTGGGGACCACAGAATGCTTTTTTTGCAAATCTTTTTAATTTTCACAATGGTAAAACCCTTGCTAAAATACAAACAACTAGGAAGAAATGGGATAATGAAGCAGCTACAGGATGTCCTGGATGAAGCGGATTATCTGGACCCTTTTCAGTCAGGATTCAGACCCGGATATGGCACGGAAACTGCACTAATCGCATTGGTGGATGATCTCTGGAGAGAGCGGGATGGAGGCCATCCATCCATCCTAGCCCTTCTCGACCTCTCAGCGGCCTTCGATACTGTCGATCATGGTATCCTTCTGGGGAGGCTCCAAGGATTGGGGATCCGGGGCACTGTGTTGTCCTGGTTTTCCTCATTTCTGAGGGGCAGGACCCAGTCAGTGTGGCTGGAGAAGGAGAAGTCCAGCCCTAGGCCCCTTCAATATGGGGTGCCTCAGGGTTCGGTACTCTCTCCTCTCCTATTTAATATCTACATGAAGCCGCTGGGTGAGATCATCCATTCCCACGGGGTGAGGTATCATCAATATGCAGATGATACCCAGCTGTACATCTCAGCCCATGGGGACCCAAGCGGTGCAGTGGAAGTCCTCTCCAGGTGTCTGGAGGCTGTGAGGGTCTGGATGGGGGACAACGGGCTACAACTGAATCTCGGTAAGACTGAGTGGCTATGGGTGAGGGGTCCCGTGTTATCACAGGAGTTGCCAACTTTGGTTCTGGATGGGGCAGTCTTGCCCCAGAAGGACCCGGTGCGTAATCTGGGGGTCCTCCTGGACTCACGACTACTGTTCGAAGAACAGGTGGCAGCCGTGGCCAGGAGGGCTTTTGCACAACTTCGTGTAATTCGCCAGTTACGCCCCCTCCTAGACCGGGATGCCTTGCTCATGGTCACACATGCCTTGGTCACCTCCAGACTTGATTACTGTAATGCACTCTACATGGGGCTGCCCTTGGTGACCATTCGGAGGCTGCAGCTGGTTCAGAATGCGGCAGCTCGGGTAGTGATGGGGTGTGGGCGTTATGCTCGGGCCTCACCACTGCTCCGGGAGCTGCACTGGTTACCAGTATGCCTCCGGGTGCAATTCAAGGTGC
Source organism: Furcifer pardalis (assembly GCA_030440675.1). Lineage (NCBI taxonomy): Eukaryota > Metazoa > Chordata > Lepidosauria > Squamata > Chamaeleonidae > Furcifer > Furcifer pardalis. The sequence continues at coordinate 299,460,698 of CP126890.1, read as the reverse complement.
TGGTTATTACCTTTAAAGCCCTATATGGTAGTGGGCCAGGATACCTAAGAGACCGCATCACCCTAAGAATGTCTGCCCGTCCCACTAGGGCGGATCGGAGGGGCTCTCTTGTGACTCCATCTGCTAGGGAGGCTCGTCTTACGAGCACTAGGAAGAGGGCCTTCTCCGTGGCCGCCCCGGCCCTTTGGAACCTCCTTCCGCCTGCAGACGGAGCTCCTCCCATTTCGAAAGGGGTTAAAGACATGGCTGGCAGGTCAAGTGTGGGGACACAATAATGTAGGTTCCCATCCAGGATGGCTGATTTAAGGGTAGCCATCCCCCCCCACCTGGTATTTGTATCTGTTATCACTTGTCTCTATCTGTTTTTTAATGTTTTAATGTTTTAAATTTTTTATGAACTCATGAATTTTTAATGTTTTATAATATTGTATGTTCCTAGACTACCCATTGCGGTAATGTACTTTGTAAGCCGCCCAGAGTCAGGTCTTCCCGAGTGGGGCGGGGTATTAAATGCGAACAAACAAATAAATAAATAAATAAATGATGTGTTTTATGTTTTACGAATTTAATTTGAAATGGGATCATCTAGGTTTGTATATTGCTGTTTTCATTTACTGTATATTGTTTCATGCTGTTTTTCTTGTTTTAAATAGTTTTGTATATCACCTAAAAAATGCTGTTTTTATGTTGGCTGTTTATCTTTGAGTTTTGTTATATTGTTTCTAGTTGTTGTAAGCCGCCCAGAGTACTGTAATGTCTTATACTGAATGTAGCGGGATACAAATCAAATAAATAAATAAATAAACAAATAAACTCTCTTGACTGGAGGATTTTTGCCAGCACTCAAAATGGCGGTCTGACGTTAGCAAGGGACTCGTCCTGCCCTTATCGAATATGAGGAGGTCCCAGCCCATTCCTTCAGCTGTTTTCGGTATTGTGGGGGGAGGTTGCCCTGATCCGAAATGGAGATTTTGGCTCCCCTCCCGCCTTCTCCATCTGTGAAGCTCTTGCCAGTTTCAAAGATGGTGGAGAGGAACCTATGAAAAGAATGGAGTACTCCCCTCTTCGCCCTCAATAAAGATGGCGGCAAGGGGGAAAAAAACGCACGAGAACGGACGAGCGGTTGGAAGCCCCGCCTCCTCCTGGGTAGACGGCGCCACCGCCGCCGCCACTTCCGCCGCGGAGAGCCCTTCGCCAGCAGTCAAAATGGCGGAGTCGGTGCTCGAAGTTGTTGGGAAGCTGCAGTCGCGGCTCTCTGGCAGTTCGGAGCCCAGGAAGGTAAAGGCCTTCGGTGGGCCCTCCATCCACACGGGAGGGCCGGGGAGGACGAAGAGGGCCGGGGGCTCAGGGGGAGCGAAGGGCTGGTGGGCTCGTCCTGGGCATCGGCGGCAAAGAAGGCCCCTCTGGAAATCCCTTTGGCCGAGGGAGGCTGAGGAGGGGTCCCTGAGTGGGCAGAGGGGGGCAGTTAAGCCTCAAGGGAAGGGGTGTTTTTGGGAGGTGGTGACATGGCCATGAGGTGGGGAGGGGGCTTTGTGGGCCTGCAGGTAACCGGGCAAGGGCTGCCCTTATGGGATCGTATCTACCACACACACACCTACCCTACCCATCCCCTGCTGAAATTTAAGTCAAGGGGGAAGGAAGAGGAGGCCTTTTTCCCTATTTATATTCCCCCCCCCCCCCATCTAGGAAAGAAAGAGATGAAGGGGTCCTGTTTCCCCAGGGATTTCCTTCCCCCCCTCCCAAAAATAACATCCCCAGGGCTGGGAATGTGGGGTTTCCAAGACTGTATATTCAGATTCATTGAGATTTTGAGAAATGGTAGAAGTGTTAGTCTGTGTTTCAAGCATATCAGAGATCAAACAAAAAAAAAAGACAAACAACAACAACATTGTGTTACTTTAAAGACTAACTGATGTGTTTTAATGTGAGCTTTTGTGGATCAGGTCCGCTTCGTCAGACAGTTTATTCGAATTAAGTGACACATTCCCTCCCCTTTCACCCCAAAGGCAGTCATGGTTGAGATTTGAATGGAGTCAGTTGGGAAGAGAGTTCTCTGCTCAGCCCCCCCCCCAACTGTTCTGTGCCCCCCCTTCAGTTGTTGCTTGTCGGTTATGAACCTTGTTGGGTGGTTATTTTTGTATTATATTAATCAAATAGCATACCAGCCTTGCATGTAGGCTGGGGGAGGGGGAGAGGGAGAGGGAATTGCCTTTCTCATCCTTTTATGTGAGATGTTTAGGATTCTGCCCCAGTCCCAATTCCAAACAGTCCGATTGGTTGACTGACTGACTGATTGATTGTACTTATACCTTGCCCATCTGGGATGGACTCCCACTCTGGGTGACTTACACTATTAAAATAAAAGCGAAACCAACATCATTAAGACAATAAAACAACTCCCACCCACCTAATTAAAATCAGAACTGAGGACCCCAAACTCTTGTGACAGAAAGTCCGTGGGAGGGTCTCCTGTTTGGTCTTCAGCAGTCCTAAAGCTTTAACATCGCTAATGAGCTCCCGTCTCTGTCCCAGCTCCTGCCAACCTAGCAATTTGAAAGCAAGAAATTGCAAGAAGATAAATAAGGACCACTTTAGTGGAAAAAGATCTTGGGGACATGAAAGGAGCCTCAGTTGGGTTTCCCCTAAGTGGAGTTCCTCCAGCAGAAATCTTTTCAACCCAGAATGCACCTTTGTGTTCTTGTGACACGATTAAGAAAACACATCAATATTGGATTCATGGTTTTGTTCTTATAGCAGGTTTTAGCTGTAAATATGCTCATAAAGCGCAGTTTGAAACCTTTGAATGACAAAGTGGACTTGATCCACAAAAGCTAACATTAAAATATATCATAGAGTAAAGAAAACAACAAAAGAGGATGTAGAGCGTTAAAGACTAACTCCATAGCTAGTCTTTGAGGTACCATAATGTTACTGTTTTTTATTTACTCTCTAAGCTTGAAACATTGTTTTTTAAAAACCCTCTTGGCTTTGTATTCATGGAACGAAAATAAAGTGTGTAAAGAATTGACAGTGTGACATGATCTTCAGTTCAGGGCTGCCCAAGACATTGAGACGTCTGAGACATGGTGGGAAATCTCGCAAGGTGACATGTATGATACCTCCAAAGTAGTTGTTTTTACATGTGAGGCAGAAAAATCCGTAAACCATCTTTTTCTTGGACAATAAAAATACAGCATAGTGATAACAATGAATGAAAACTACTGCTATTTTGTGACACACACACACACACCCTACCCCTATCCTTTGCCTGTGGTGGTGACATCATTCTAGCTAATAGTAGGGCAGATGCTACATCATGATGTTGCATAAGAAACTGAGGGTCAGTGTTGTGAACCCTGAGAAAGTTGCTGGTGAATGGCTTAATTTACTGTATATACTCGAGTATAAGTCTAAGTTTTTAGCCTCCAAAATGAGATTAAAAAAGGGATTCATATTCGGGTCAACGACCTCGACGGTCCCAAATCCATGGTGGTGCAAATTCAAACATACATTTTTTAAAAGCACTAGTACTACCAGAAAATTTTGAAAACATACCCACACAAATGTCTGAATAAATTAATTGTACCACATTTTTAATGTATTTTTATTGCTGAAACTCACTAGCAGCTGCTGCATTTTCCACCCCGACTTATACTCAAGTCAATCTATTTTCCTAGTTTTAGAGGTCCAAATTAGGTACAGTAAAACCTCATATAACATTAAAACCTGGTTCCACAAGTCTTCGTGTTATATGATTTTTAGTGTTATCTGATCCTCTATGGGATCCATAGAGATACATTGTAACCACACAGGCTTTCGTGGTTGTTATCTGAAGCATCCCATAGGATCTTAATGTTATCTGATGCAATTCTTCCCCCCAGATTCCTTGATGTTATGCGATTTTCGTGTTATTCGATACTAATGTTATATGAGGTATTACTGTACCTTGACTTATATTCAGGATGACTTATAGTCAAGTATATATGGGTACAACATTAAAAAAAAGAAGAAAAAGGTTATTTTTCCTAGGCTTGTAGGTTTCTCCCTTTTCTTGGTGGGTACAACTTGGCATCCATCGAATGCTTTGTCATTTTTATTTGACCAAATTGATTGGAATTGAGGGAAGAGGAGAGAATGTTGCTTCCTTTTTATTTTAACTTGTTACTGAGATCTGAGGTTTAGAGAAGGAGGCATATCTTTGTAGCATTAAACCACAAAGCAGAAAAAAACTTTATGGCTGAAATTACTTCCTCTGTTTTCAGAATTTTAGATGGGTTCCTCTGAAAGATGTATTTTTTCCTCTGTCCCAAAATTATTTAAGATCATTTGGCCTTGGTATTCATGGAAATTTAAAATTGATGGAATGATTTCAAACTTTTTATGTGCTTAAGAGGCTTTTTTAAAAAAAAAATGCTGAACTCTAGAGTCGGATATGACTGGCTTTTAGCAAGGGTGACCTTTTCCTTTAAAAAAATTACTTAATTGGGCTGTGACAGACATCTTTCTAAAAATCCCATAGTAAAAATGCTCAGGTTCTGCTAACTATTAATGGAAACCAAACTCAGAACGATGGCAAGAAGGAACACCATTCCACTCTTACTAGCTGTGCAATGCCTACTGTATTTTTGTGTGTGTGACATTCATGTTGTGTATTTAGTGAGGCGGTAAGGAATGCTTTGTGCATTTAGGTAGGATCAGGTATATGTTCCAAGAAATCTTGGCTCCTGTTTAAAGAGTTGGGCCACAACTTGAGAGATCCATACTCAGTTCTTCTTAACCATGAAATTCACTCACTGGCTTTGGGCCAGTGACGTTTTACCCACCCCATCTACCTCACAGGGTTGTTCTCGGTATAAACTGTGGAAAAGGAAAGCTAAGGATACTGTCTTGATCTCTTTGAAAGAAACACAGGATATAAATTCAATAAATAAATAAAATATGTAAGTGAAGTTTCTGTCTATTTAGGGGATGAAAATAAGTAACCACATCCTAAATGTCACCTTATGTGCTTTGTACCTGTGATGATATAGGATACTAGGATGGTGAGTAATATTCTAGTAAATGATAGGAAGAGTCTAATCTATTTCCTCTTTTGTTGTCTGTCTCAATCAGTGGTTTAGACAGTGTCTAAATAACTGTAGTGGCTCACGTGGTTAAGATGTTGAACTTGCTGGGTGGAAGGTCTGAGCTTGATTCCTGGGTACTGAATGATGGAGTGAGCTCCCATCTCTGTCCCGGCTCCTACCAACCTAGCAGTTCAAAAGCAAGAAATTGCAAGTAGATGAATAGGGACCACTTTGGTGGGAAGGTAAACAGCGTTCCATGCACTCCAGTGTCAAGGCATGCCTTCCATGTGTTCATGGAAACATCTGTAGACACAGACAGCCCTGGCTCTTTGGTTATAAACAGAGATGAGCACTGAATCTTAGAGTTGGATACGACTGGCTTTCGAGCAAGGGTGACCTTTACTAAATCAGTGTCTAAATCAGTGGTTAGCCCATGTCCCATAGGGAGCTTCAATTCCCAGAAGCCTAGGTCTGTACATTGGCTGATCAGTGCTTGTGGGAATTGACTGAGGCTTCTGGGAATTGAAGTCCAAAAGCCAAAGGTTGGGAAACACTGGCCTCAATGGATGCAGACATTTGCCAAAATTCTGTTTGCTATTTGGCTGGGAGCTGTGGTCAATCAACATGGCACATGGCAGACTCTGGCCCTTGGCAACTTTCTACCCCTTCATATATCTTGAAGATACTGCCTGTGTGTGGGGCCAGAACAGCTCACATTTTATGGATCTAGAGGATTAAAAAATTGTGTTTGCTTTGACAAAGGGTGTTTTTGTCCTCAAGAGGGTTCCCAGTTGTGTTTACTTCCCTTTTGCTTTAGATGTCCTCAGGTGAAAAAAAGCTTCATTTGGGAAGATCAAGTCATGTGGCAAATGTATGCCTGAGCCCATTTAGCCGCCTGAGAAATTTTGGGATGTGTCATATGAAAAATTTTAAATTAGCAAGTTGTGGTCCAGACCATTGCTTAGAAGCATTGCCCTTTTGAACTGGCATCTTTTCTTTCTTAATAAGCGGAGAAAAAGCTGAGCTTTTTGCCACTAATAATTGCACAAAATAAGAGTTAAGAGTAGTTACAGCTTTCTTATCTCTTCAAGATAATCAGTGAAAAACCTGTGTTTGTATAGCTGTGAATAATAACTTCATGTCAAAAATTATTCTGGGTTGATAGGATTTTTGCAGAGGAAAATGCTCAGGGAACACCCAAATGAGGCTCCTTTCATGTCCCCAAGAGTTGGGACAGAGACTGGCACTCAATCCATCATGCAGTACTCGGGTCTCAAACTGCCGACTTGACAGCCTTCCAGCTAACAATGCAAGCTTCTTAACCATTGAGCCACTGCAGCCCCCTTGTATAGCTGTTAATTATATAGGAGCCACCCCACTTTCTTTTTCTTTTTTTTATTAAGGTTTTTTTGACAATAAGAAATATTAAAAAGAGAAAACATCTTACTATACAAAATTACATCTTACTATACAAAAAGTAAAAAAAACAAGCAAATATAACATAATACAGAAAAGAAAAGAAAAGAAAAAACAACAAGTTAATTCAATTGCTTTCAATACAATCAATCTCTTAACCATACTATTTATATGCATATATAAAATATACTTTTACACTTTGTACCAGTTATTCTCTTCATCATGGTATTACAACTTTTTAAAACACAATACATGTATCACCCAAGTGCACTAAGGTCCTTGAGTCTGCCAGCTATCCCTTTTACAACTCAGTTGTTCTGCCAAAAACACATTGTATTCGGTGCAGGTTTATCACCTTTATTTTCCCTCAATGTATATTGCAAAAAAGGTTTCCAAGTGTCCCAAAATCACTTTCTGCCTTGGCTAAAGCTGAAGAGCAGAAAAACACAGATTTGTATAATAAATTTTTTTAAAGAAATACTGTATCTTTCCTGTGTTATAGTTTGTGATGAGGGAGTCATAAATTTGATAAATTTGAAGGGAAAAGATTTAAGTCCTTAAGTGTCACAGCTGCGTTTGGAAGACGGTAGAAGGTTTATGATGTTTGGTAATCACACTGACTGTGAATCTAAGTTGAAATGTCTTCTCTGTCATTATGTGGTTGCAGTTTCCAAGAGCACCTGCTCCCAAAACTGTTTGGATGTACAAACACAAAGGATTTTGACTGATGCTATTTTCCAAATGCTTTGTGCCTGCGTAGGAAATGGCTATTTTAATAGAAATGCACACCTCTGGAATGATCTTCTCTGTGACTCTGGCTAGCCCCAATGTTGTTGTCTTGTAAGAATTGCATGCAGTTTATTTTCTAACCTATAGACCAGTGATGACGAACCTTTGGCACTCCAGGTGTTCTTGGGCTTCAACTCCCAGAAGCTGAAGTCAGCACTCCTGCTGCTCAGGCCTTCTGGGAATTGAAGTTCAAGAACAGCTGGAGTGCCAAGGTTAGCCATCACTGTTATAGGCATTTCCAAAATACCCAAAATTTAAACTTTCTCATCTTTGCTCTTTTACACGCTGGCTACCTTGGGAATATTTACTTTACCTCCTGAATTTTGGTAGCCACATTAGATATTTGATTAAAAGTTGGTTGTTCATTTACACAGTTGAGTTTGACCCTTCGATTAAAAGCAGCATGTGTATATTTTGTATTTTATATACTTGTAACCAGCCATTTCTGTTGAGGAACCATTGCTTTGAAGTAGAGACCTGCATGGATGCATGGGACAAAATAAGTGAAATCCAGACCCCTTTCATTATTGGTACATTTATGTCTATGACCAGAATCCTGACATTGATTTCTGTTTCACTAATAATTACATACCATCCAATTGATTCTGACTTATGGTAAACCTTTCTAGAGTTCTCTAGAAGCACAGCATTCGGATGTAGTTTACTGTTCCCTGCTTATGTGAAGGAAATTGCATAAATCTTGATGGTACATTAATGCCCATTAGCTAGGTTCTTGTTTGTATCCTAAGTGCAGTCTTGGACTAAGCATCTTATTAATTAATGACAATTTGGCACCAATATTTACATTGTTACTCTTACACAAGCGAATATCAGCAACAGGATTCTGGTCTTCGACTGTTCTTCCATTATTAATAAGTTAATAAAGGATTTTTCCTGTGTTGTTTAAATATTAAATAAACAACAAAGGTTTTAAAAAGGTAGAATATTAAAATTAACATACCTCATGAAATGCATATGGTGACGTTTTCCTCCTTAAGATATTTACAGTCATACCTCACATAACGAATTTAATGCGTTCTGCGAGGCTGCTCGCTATGCAAAAAATTCGCTATGCGAGTCAGACTCGCATAATGAATTTTTCGCTATGTGAGTCAGACTTCCCTATGGAAAAACTCGCATAACACTCGTTATGCGAGTTTTTCCATAGGGAAAAGTCCGACTCACATAGTGAAAAATTCATTATGCGAGTCGGGCTGCTTAGCAAAAACTTGCTCGTTATGCAAGTTTTTCGATAAGCGAAACGCTCGTTATGCGAGGTTTGACTGTACATGGAAAAAGTTAAGCATAACTTTGGAATCACCTAAGTTGACTGGTAGTGTAATTTGTAGCCATTATTTTCATTGTAGATTTTACAATGTAGAAACTTTTGGTGGAACAAGATAGAGGCAAAACCCAAAAGGTTATGAAATATGTTCTAGTCACAATAGCATCGAGGCTTAGCTGGTGTACAGTCCAGAAGGATAAGTTGGAAATACGTTGGATACGAGAAGGCAGAGAATTCTCTACAGGTCTTTGAATTAGCATTACAGTTGGTGTGAATCTGACATGGTCCCTATTCAGATCACAGAAGAGTTATATATTTTTTTATTTGAATCCTCCAAAATCTACTGGCATAAACCTTGGTTGTGTTGACTAGAGAGCCTGAGAATCGAATGTTGTTTTTTAAAGAAAACTTTCTGAATTTTGATGTTCAAGTGGTAGCATTATCACAGTTTAATTGACACTACTTAGATGGAATTGTAGTGGCTTAGTGGTTAACATGCTGAACTTGATAACTGGAAAGTCGGCAGTTTGAGATCTGAGTGCTGCATGAGGGAGGGAGTTCCCATCTCTCTCCCACTCCTGCCAACCTACCAGTTCAAGAAATTACAAGTAGTTAAATAGGTACCACTTCGGTAGGAAGGTAAACAGTGTTCCGTACACTCCGGTGCACTCTAGGCATGCCTACCACATGTCCATTGAAACATGACACCCATACCACTGATCCAGTTCTGCAAGTCACCTTCTGGTCCTGATTTTGGCACACATCGTTGTCCTTGGCGCCAGGGAAGGACGGATGAAGCTGCTGCCCTCCGTCAAGATGGATTCAAGTGGGATTTAATCCATTTGGGGACCATCACCCTTCCCTGTGGATTTCGCCACTCAAGGCCATTCATTAGTCCTCAGGGTTGTCAGGATCTGCACAGCTTAGAAAATGTATTTTTGAGGTCCAGTCCCCAAATGTATCTTCTGCAACAGGACCAGGGCTGAGTTCCTTCTAGGTGAAGGTGCCACTTTAGCCGCATAGCCGACTGTCATTCTTACCCTGGCTCTTCACGAAGCACACCTTTCACACAGTGACTGTCCCAACCTTTTGCCTTCTTGTCTCCACAGCTGATGAAGAGTTTGAAAAAGCTTTCTGAGTTGCCAATTACGGTTGATATTCTTCTGGTAAGAGCTCTTTCATTCTTGATACATTTCAAACTCTGACCCCTTTTCCATGGAGGTATGGGTGACACTTGTTATCTAGAGAAAGGAGACCTTATAATACGGACAAAACTATATGGTTGTACCGCGTTGTACTGTCTTTGGGGCTGCCCTTGAAGACAGCTCAAAAAATCTAAGTGGTGCAGAATTTGGCAAGAAGAACACAAAACATTTGGAATATCTTATTACTATTCTGCACAGCTATAATGGCTGCCCTTTATTTTTAGAACTTATCGGGCTTTGTCTTTAATGTCCTAAACCAGTAATGGTGAACCTTGGCACTCCAGCTGTTCTTGAGACTTCAATTCCCAGAACCCCAAGTCCCTGTGAATCCACACACATACACACAGTAAACCCGTTCGTTGTGGATTCACAGGGACTTGGGCTTCTGGGAACTGAAGTCCAAGAACAGTTGGAGTGCCAAGGTTTGCTATCATGGTCCTAAATTGTTTGCGACTATGTTATGTGAAGGCCACGTACAGTCATACAAACATTGCTCTCTGGTTGTTAAGAGAGGTTAGTTTCAGCACCTTGGTGATTCTAAACTAGGCCTTCAAACTCATTTGCATAGGAAATCTGTGTCATCCATCCAAAGACATATTTCAGGCTAAGTTTAAACATTTCATTCCCCCCCCCCCTTTATGTCCTAGTAGGGTTAATTGATTGTTTCCCATTTTATATGTTACCATTTAAATTGGATGCTTATCATTATTTTGTGTTTTATTTGGTATCCAGGAAGAACAGTTATGCCCCTAAGATAGTTTGTAGATAATAGAATGCATCAGTAAACATAGTCTTAACAACCTCCCAATTTATAATAGATGGCTATCATTAATGGCTAATCTATCTCCCAGTAATTTTCTGCTGAACTTTCCCTTCATGCTCAGTTGTATTGTATTGTTCGACTTATATGCCGCCCCACTCACTTATAGTGACTCTGGGCGGCTCACAGCAAAACAATGTTTCATAACTACAAATATTACATCACAAAAATCACATATCAGAAGTACATAAAAACATTACAAGAAATCCCCCATCCCGATTACCAAATTAAAAATTCATAAACATTTCATAAACATTTCATTTCATTACAAAAAACACATCAAAACACTTTAAACAGTCCACACAAGCCTCAAACTCTGCCCCATTTACTAAGCCCAATACCTCCCTTTTCCTGCGGCTTCTTTCCCCTCAGCCGAACTTGGCTGAGAGAGCGGCCAAATTTGAGGTGGAGGGGGAAAGACCCACATAGCTCGCCTTGGTCTGAGCCCAGGGGAGAGCGGCGTCAATGTCCGGTAGGGGCGGTGGCAGCTGCCAGCCCCGGACGCAGCTGTCCTTGCTCTCCCTGGTCTGAAACCGGGGGAGAGCGGCGTCAATGTCCCGGTAGATACATGCCCTAACGGGAACTATTTGTAAAACCCATGGCAGGGCAGGTCTCCGGGGCCAGGTGGTGCGAATCCCCGGGCTGGACGCTGTGTCGGCTTCTCCGCCCCGCCGCAGATGTTCCAACGAGAGCGGCAGCGGTGCGAGGGTCCCGGCGTCAGAGTCTCTCTTTTAAAGCCCACGGCAGGGCAGGGCTCCAGGGCCAGGTGGTGCAAATCCCCGGGCTGGACTTTGTGTCGGCTTCTCCGCCCCGCCGCAGATGTTCCAAGGAGAGCTGTTCCTGATCCAGGGATCACAGAAAGAGCCTCCTTGAAGATTGTGGTATTTTTGAACCACAGTTGGGCATACCGCAGGCAACGGCAACCTTTTTGTGCCAACTAATCCTTCTCACTCTAGGTCAGGCGAAAGGAACTACAAAATGAATTCACCAATAAGTGGCTTCATTTTTGCAGTTTCACATCTGGCCTAAATATGGAAGAAGAAGTAATAGTTCCTCAGTCCAAGACCTCCCATCCATCCCCATCTAATGAACCTACAAGAGTCACTTTGCCAATTTTAAATAATGAAGAAGGGTTGTTTCATCATTTCTTGTTCTTTGGGGTGAACCAGGCAGCTTTAGGCAAGACATACCACTGGTGTGTCTGTTGAACTGCCCATTTTTGCATATATGTCAAAGAAGATTTTAGGAAACATTAGTGAAAAGTTGAGACCATTCTGTTGATGTTGTATTAGGGTTGCCATAAATTGGAAGCAGATTAAAAGCAATTCAATTCAATTTCAATTTGTATGCCGCCCCACTCGCAATGCGACTCTGGGTGGCTAACAAAGCACATAAGAGTGATAGATTTACGTGGAAAACCTTTCTTTATGGCTGGTTTATGTGATTGTGGGAGGGAGATAATGTTGCCTACTCAAGGCTTTTCAGAATACAGTAATACATCGGATAACGTTTGCATCAGATAACGGTAAAAACGCATAACCTTAAGCAATCGGGGGGGGGGGATTGCATCGTATAATGTTAAAATTCTATGGGATGCATCGGATAGTGTTTGCTAAAGCCTGTGCTGCTTACATTCTATGCAGAAGAGTAGCGTGCCTTGGCGGGGCCCCGTATAAAAATTTGTTTGGGGGCCCTTAGGAAGGGTAAAGATTTGTTTTGCTTACGCACGTTGGGGGCCCCCGTGGCCCTGGGGCCCCGTATAATTGATACGGCAGATACGGCGGTAGCTACGCCTCTGATTCTATCTATGGAGTTTTAACGTTATGCGATTCATCCTATAGGATTCATCCCATAGGATTTTAACATTATCCGATGCATGCATTAAAAATCATTAAAAAACATTAAAAATCATTTTTAAAAACATTAAAAATCATTTTAAAAAACATTAAAAATCGGATGACACTAAGACTCGTGGAACCAAGTTTTAGCATTTAGCATCCGGGATTTTACTGTACTTTTTTCTTCCATGTCTAGGCCTTTTGGTGAATTCATTCTGCATTTCCTTTCACCCAACCTACTGTGAGAAAGATTAGCCAGCACCACAAGGTGGTTGTTGCCCAGGATATGCCTGCTTGTGGTTCAAAAGTACCACAGTCTTCAAGGGGGCTCTTTCTGTGTACCCCAGGATATTTACTTAAATAAAAATAAATATACTGTACATCTTTCCAATGTTGTCCAGACCTGAACTCTTTTTCTACATTTATCCTGCAGGAGACTGGAGTAGGAAAGACTGTGAACAGTTTAAGGAAACACGAACAGGTTGGAGATTTTGCCAAGAATTTGGTGGCAAGGTGGAAGAAACTGGTGCCTGTCCCACCTGAAACAGAGCGGTAAGCGAGCTCTCTGTGCTGTTCTCCAACTCAGACTCTTGCTTGAAGCCACCCTGGAGGGTTCTGTTTCATCTGTTCATAGGCTTCACTTTATTTTCAGCTGTGGTTGCAAAGGAAAGGAGCTGTCCAGTAGAATGTGGCAGTTCAGGTTGGAGACCCACAGTCAGGACTTCTCCAGGATCTTCCTTCTTTGTAGGGGGAAGGGCCATAGTTTAAGGCAGTGTCTCCCAAACTTTGGGTAAATCATAGAATTGTAGAATAACTGAGTTGGAAGGAGACTTTTTAGACCAGTGTTCCCCAAAACTGTTCCACGGAACAAGTGTTCCATAGAAGGTCAATAAATGTTCCATGATAAAAATATGAAATGTTGGTAAATTAGTAGCCTTGTATGATTTTAAATACTGTACTAAGTTGTATTCTAAATGTGTGAATTGTAAATGTTTATTTGGTTTTTTAAACTCCTTTACTTATTTACGTTATTTGTTATTTAAACTGAAAAATCCAAACTTATCTTTCTATTACAAAAACCAAAGTGTTCCATTAAAATTTTAGGATTTGTAAATTGTTCCATGATATAGTAAATGTGGGTAATGTAGTTTTAGACCGGGGTTCCCAAACTACAGACTGGGGGCCGGATGTGTCCCCTGACACCAATTCATCTGGCACGTGAAGCCTTAATCGCTCCTGAAAGCAGAAGTAAAACACGCCCACACGGGTGCGTTTTACTTCTGCTTCCAGTAGTGATGAGGGCTTCAGAGGCCAGATGAACTGACATCGGGGGCTTCATCCCCCCCCCCCGGGGCATAGTAACCGGCTCCCTGAACCACGTGATTGGCCCGCGGCCCAAAAAGTTTGGGCACCTCTGTTGTAGACCGAGTCCAACTTCCCTGCTCATTGCAGGAATTGAATCAACACCTCCCGAAGTAGTTGGTTCCATTGTCATACTGCTTGAACAGTTAAGAAGTTTTCCCTCATATTCAGCCTATATCTGGCTTCCTGTAGTTTCAGCTAATGAAACTGAAGATTTGAGTCTGGATCCAGCTCTCTTGGGTTTTCCACACAGATAGGAATCCCCTTACTCAAGACACCATTATTTGTTGGTTTTTCGGTTTCATCTGATTTTTCTCCCCTTCTAAAAATGTGAAATGTCAATCTTGAAGTTTAATCACTGGTAGTAGGAACTATAAAGTAAAATATGCTGTTCTTTTTGGTCCCAACTTCTTCCTCTTGCAAGCCTCCAATAATGGTATGCAGTTCCAGACATCTCTCTGAAATTCAGTTCAGTGAATATGGGAAGGAATTGGTATTTCCACCTAAGGCAGGGGTTCCCTACCTTTTCAAGCCGGAGGCCGGGACTTGCTCTCTCACTCAGTTTCAGAGGCTGGACGGCCATTTTGCCTTACCTGCACAATGGGGTGGCCATTTTGTCCCAACAGCTTCAAGTGGGTGTGTCATTTTGTTTCCTTAATGCTCTTGGAGGGGTGAAGGCCCCACATGAAATGGCACTGCTGGCCGAATCTGGCCCATGGGCCTTAGGTTGGGAACCCCTGACCTAAGGCATTAGACCAAGGGCCAGATTTCCAGGGAGGTGCCTTATAGTCTTCCCCTGGGCTGGCTATTTCAGTTATTCTTTGTTTTGTGCTACTCACCTGCGTTGTCCACTCCACTATTTCCTAAACTGCTTTTGTTTCAGGAGGGGTTTTTTCTAGCCTTAAAACTGGATGTGTATGCCACTATTAGAGTAAACAAGGTAGAGTAGCCATTAAGCATTTCACAAGTTTAAAACACAGAAGCCTAAAGCTGTGGCTGAATTTTCTATCTACAGTATTGCAGTGAAGCGGAGTGAATCTATCCAAGATTAAGGGTGGTTCTGTCTTACCCGTAGCCTTGTTTTAATCTACTTTCTCTTCTTTCAAGACATAGCCTTGAACCTGTTGAGCGCAGCTATGACCGAAGCGTCTCTAGGAAGCGGCCGCGAGAACTGTCTCCCCAAGACAACGATGAGGTTGAGCAAGACTACTCAGAAGTGTACCAGCCTTCTGGAAGCCAAGTGTACAACATAGATCATGGCGTGAAAAAGCCCAAGAGGTATGCGGAGCCCGAGAGGGCCCATCATCCCATGAGCTATGGTGCTCCAGAGGGCAGGACATGGGGCGGACATTCTCCAGTACTCTCTGACCAGGAATGCTCAGACTACGGGCAGGCGGCCTCACCTGAACCCAGTGAGAGCCCTCAGGAACTATACATGGACCTCTGTCAAACTGAGGACCAGGAAAGAGAGCCAAAGTCTCTTCATCGGAAGGCCAACAAAGGCCATAGCTTTCCAGACAGGCAGGAGGGAGGTCACAGCAGACATTTGAATGACTCCCAGGACAAAAGCAGCTCTGGTCGGAGCAAGGAACATAAATCATCTCACAAGGAGAAACGGGCAGAGGCCAAGGGGGAGGAACAGGGTCCTTCTTTCCATCTTGAGCGACTCCAGAAAACGTCTTCCAAAGAAGCTTCTTTGACCAGCAGCGGCAAAGAGAGGCTGAAGGTCAGCTCAGATGGATCTAAGCGAGAGAAGAAAAGAGAAGGTAGCAAGAAGGAGAAATCACACGTCGATTTGGAGGAAACCCCCGGGGACCATGGGAAGAAGCAGAAGGATCCTGAGAGAGCCAAGCCAGAGAAGGTGAAGCTCAGCGCAGAGGTCGCCCATGGAGAGCAGGAGAAACGGAAACCTGAGGGGGATTCCTCCGGCAAAACCAAGGAAAAAAAGGTTCCTGCCAGCTTAAAAACCCCAGAGGGCAAACCCAAGGCTCCCGAGTCCCACAAAAGAGCCCTAGGCTTCTCCCCTCCCAACCCAGGGGAGAGGGAAGTGGAGGACGAATACGAGCAGCCCACGATGTCATTTGAGTCCTACCTGAGTTATGATCAGCCTCAGAAGAAGAAGAAGAAAGTGGTCAAGCCGCCTGCTCCTCCCCCGGAGAAAGAGAAAGACAAAGGGCACGGGAAGCAGAATGGGTCCAAAGCCAACGCCAAGAGCGCCGAGCCCAGCCGGAAGCCCCACAAGCAGGCAAATGAGAAGAAGCAGTCGGCGGTGTCTAAACCAAAAAAGGTGAGTGTGATGGTCAGGGTATTCCCTCCCCTCTTGGAAGCACCATGTACTTTATGTATTTACCATTGGCTTGTTTGTGGGTGGCAACACATGGGGGCTTGAGTAGTCTTAACTAGGCAGTGTTGCCCATCTAGTGTCAGTGATGTTAGGCCAGGACTAAAACTCACCCATGTGTACTCCATCAGATCCCTTGAGCCAGGTGAAATTGGAGGGCACATGCCATGGTCTGCCTAGCCAGCAGGTGACATGATTTCCAAATGGCTAAAAAAAAACTGCATGCAAATGGACTTGATTTCTCAAGTCCCATTTGCATGTATGGAATGTCGTTGCAGAGTTGTCTGCCAGTGCACGGAGTCCTCACTGAATAATGACTCCAAGGCAAGGTAACATGAGAGCGCTAATTTGGGATCCTCTCAAAGACCTGCAGAGAGCAGGGATAGAAACAGCAGAGAAGGAGTGGTAATCTGGGCCAAGAAATGTCACTCCGTGAATCGCTCACTTGTGGTGAACTGAACATCAGATGCTTCTCATTCATTTCCTGTTCATTTCAACAAGAGCTGTGTAGGAAGTCTTCTCTGGAATGTACAAAGGAGTAGTCAAAATGTCTCTGGGTCAGTCCTACATTTATTTCTTGTCCTCAGGAACAGTAAGGTCTAAACCGTCTACTGTGCAAAGGTCTCTCAAGTCCTGTATCTGTTTTGACTCTACTGTTGTAGGAATTGCATGTTCACTTCAGAGCTTGGAAAAATTACTTTTTCCAAAGTTATTCAGGGTTTTATATAGTAAAAAGTCCCACGTTTTTCAGGCCCAATATCCTGTTGCTCTGGTCCACCTACATAATGGGAAAGACATAGTTCTGATTTGTAGATTGCTAGTAATTAAAGACTGCTTTAGTGTGTATGACTTCATCTCATTGCACATGAGTGTATCTGTGGAATTGGAAAATAAAATCTATGGTTAGCAGCACTCTGCACTTATGGTAATGGCATTCCCGTTATGCTGTCAAAGCTGCACAACAGGATATTGGCCATTATAAAGTAAAAGTTGGGAAAGGAAATCAAGGAAGAGCCTTGCAGCATCTCTGAGGCTAATCTTCTGTAGCCTAAATTTTTGTGGATTGCAGTCTGCTTCTTCAAATGTATTAACAA
This sequence comes from Furcifer pardalis, assembly GCA_030440675.1. Lineage (NCBI taxonomy): Eukaryota > Metazoa > Chordata > Lepidosauria > Squamata > Chamaeleonidae > Furcifer > Furcifer pardalis. The sequence goes on along the minus strand of CP126890.1, from coordinate 299,443,482 downwards.
TGTAGAGAGAGAAAAAGATCCTGCAATACTTTTAAGACTAACAGATTTATTTTGGTATGATGTTTTTGTTGATTTCCATGCAAAGTGGAACCTTGGTTAATGTAATTAATGTATTATCCGGGATGTTTCTTACAGCGAAAATTACTTTAACCAAATTTCCCATAGGAATGCATTGAAAACCAAAATACATTAACCAAAACGCGGTTTCCCAAAGGAAGACATTGAAAACCAATTATTATCTATGATTTTCCTTTTGTTATGTGATTTTTATGTTAACTGAGCTGTTTGTTAACCAAGGTTCCACTGTATTTCTTCAGACACATGTAGCAAAGTACTTCTTCCATGTTTAAGTCAGACATCAAACTGCCAAAATGAAGCTGCCTTTTGGTGAATTCATTCTGTGGTTCCTTTCGCCTGACCTAATGTGAGAAAGATCAGCTGGCACATTAAGGTTGTACACCTGATTGTGGTACAAAAATACCACAATCTTTGAGGAGGTTCTTTCTGTGTACCCCGAGCAAAGTACTGTGCAGTTAAAATCTCGGGTGCAGTAAAACCCTATGGATGATGCTTTGGGTTATGAATTTTTCATGTTATGTTAGGCTGTTGGAACATACCTTCGTCATAACCCGAGGTTTTACTGTACTATACAATCTATAGAGTCACTAACCTGAAAAAATTGATTGCAATCTGGCCAAGCTTTTTATTCAAATAAATCTATTGGTTTTAAGACTTTTTTTTGGTTACATGGAATATAATAATTGAATAAATAGAATAAATAGAATAAATAAATAATAGAACTTCTGTTACATGTGACATGTATATGGTTGTGGGTGAAATCAGAGTGACATTTGATGCAGAAAGAGGAAATTTGATTATTATAGTGAACAAGCAGTGTATTACATGTTGAAACTATAAAACAATTTAGTTGGTTTCTTTAAAAAAAAAGTTTGTTTTGTTGTGCTGGAAGCAGAACGTCTTGTTGCATCTTACAGACTTGCTAGCATTTTGACCATACACAAACCTATCGAAGTAAATAGCTTATGGATTCATACAATGTGCCGAAAAAAGCATTAATTTGATTCAGACCTTGAGTGAAGGACTGGAATTATTGAATATATGTAAATTCCACTGTCTCCCACTCTCAGGCAGTATGTAAGAAGAATGATCTTCATTCATGAGCACTCACGCAGGGGACAAACTTGTTCCAAATTCTGCCTTCCTTTCATCTGTTGAAAAATATAAGTCTGAACGCCACTGTTCTTAAGCAACTGAATCTTGGTATATTCAACACAGGGAGGGACAGACTTGCTTCAGTTTCTTTCAAGGTGTTCATGGCGGCTTTGTTACTGCTCATCAGTGAATATCAAGGTTGCAGGAAAGTCCATTGAAGGCTGCCTAGCTTTGATAAGAGGCTGAATGAGGGTAAAAATGATCAGGGGAAGTGAAGACAGGACAGAGGAGCTGCTGGTCAGGAGAAAGTAGACCTTTAGTTTAGGAGTCTCCATATACTATGTCAGTGATGGTGAATCTTTTAGAAACCAATTTCCCAAACCACAACCCCAAACCCACTTATTTATCACAAAGTGCCAACACGTCAACAGGGTAGGGAGGAAACACTCCCATTGGGCTTCTGGGCAGAGGGAGGGGTGAAATCTGTGTTGGGGGGAGGGAGGAAGCGCTCCCTTTGGGCTGCTGGGCAGAGGGAGGGGGTGAACTCTGTGCTGAGGCTACAGCACGGGTGTGAGAGGGAGAGTCTCTGCACAGCAGCACCGCCCTAAACACACCAGCTGATGTTCCGGAAGCTGTCTTAAGTTCCCCAATACAAGAATAAAACAAATAGTCTTGTATGGGAGTGAGTGAGTAAAACAAAAGACTTTAGTTGCTGAAAATAATATACACAAGTGCTGGCTTCTATATACAGTGCAGGGAAATAACATAAATGAAGAAATAATATACCAAGCTTATCTTCAGCTTTCTGTTGTCTTTGAACGAAGGCAGGAATGAAAACAAACAACTCCCAAACCTGGAAGCAGCGTTCTTTGTCCACAATGTGTCCACAAGGTACAGCCAAATGTTCAAGGCTTCTGACCAATGGTCACAGGAGTCCAAACAGTAGCACAGAAAGCAAGCAGCTGAGAGAGCATCAGTGAGAGAGAGGGAAAAACCCAGAAGCTTGCTCGCTCTTATTTCCTTCACAATAGCTGCTTGTGAAGCAACACCCCATGGTCTTAAAGGGACAGACCAATATCCCATTGTCAAGTTGCAATGTAGACCTATGGCCCTAGAGAGAGCCACAGCCTATGCCCACAGAGAGAGCTCCAAGTGTCACCTCTAGAATGCGTGCCATAGGTTCGTCACCACTGTACAATGTGTTTCCCTTAGGTCAGTGATGGCGAACCTTGGCACTCCAGGTGTTCTTGGACTTCAATTCCCAGAAGCCTTGATCAGCAGGAGTTGTGACTTGGGCTTCTGTTAATTGACGTCTAAGAACACCTGGAATGCCAAGGTTTGCATCACTGCCCTAGATAGACTACAGTGGCCCTGGCTGTAGTGACCCAATGCTTGTCTCGTTCATTGTGTCGCTTGTGACTTCTCTTTCGAGTCAGCTTGATTGGGCAACAGTTACCCACTTCTTTCTTTCTTGCTTAGATCACTGCAATGCATTCAACCTAGGAATCCCTTGGGGAAATACCTGCCTGGCAGCTGATACAGATGGTGGCAGCTGGTTTGCTAGCTGATAACATGTTGGCAGGATGCCTCTGGGGTTGAAAGAGCTGCAGAGAAGGCTGGCTCTCCTCCAGCACCCTGTAGAAAAGAGATCCCATTGCTTGCTATGTGGCTGCCCTTTACCAGGCCTGTAAATAGCCACTTATGCGCTCACCAATGGCAAGTGAGAACTGCCTACTGGCAACCAGGACAGCTTTCCCAAACACATAGCTATATATTGATTTTTTTCCTCATGTTCTTTCAGGCCATCCATAATCCACCAACAGCTCCCTGTTCCATAGGAAGGAAAGCTAATAAACGGAGGAGTACATATTTTCATTCATTCTAGCTCCCAGACTACCCCATGCAGTTACATTGTCTGTGGAGTTCTGGAAGCTGTGGTCCAAAAAATCCATATCCACTTCTCTGTGAAATATTGTTGTGAGCTAATATCTCTTTTATAGACTTGTTTTTCCCAGCTGCCTTACCTAACACACTTATTTGTATTCTTCCCACTTTTCAGATTGTCTTTGATGTGGTACCAACACTCCCTGATATCCCATTGCCTCCAATCCAGGCGAACTACCGCCCTCTTCCCTCACTTGAATCCATCTCCCCTGTCCAGCCAAAGAGGAAAGGTAGGTTGTGAATTAAGTGACATCTGCTGGAGAGAGAATCGTTCTCTGTTCCTGAGTACGGGGAGGAGGATGGAAAACTATTTTTTTCTCTCTCTGTAGCACAAGTCCAGAATAGGCTTTGAATGATCTCCTTTGCCAGTTTGTTTTTATTAACTTCCACGTGTTTGCATTTCATTCTCCTCTTGTGGAACTGTTTGGGGCTGTAACGATGAAAGGTGAAGGATGGTGGGGAAATATTCCATTCTAAATGGTGTAGAACAGTAATTGTGAACCTTTTAGAGACCGAGTGCCGAAACAGAGGGGTGGGGCAAACTCTTTGCTGTGGGGAGGGAGGAAGCACTCCCTTTGGGCTCCTGGGCAGAGGGGCGGGGCAAACTCTGTGCTGGGGAGAGGGAAGAAGCACTCCCATTGGGCTACTGGGAAGATGGGCGGGCGACCTTTGTGCTGGGCTGACGGCGTGTGTGCCGAGAGACAGAGAGCTGGGAGTGCCACATCTGTAACGTGTGCCATAGGTTTGCCACGACCAGAGTAGAAGCACAAAACTAACCTAAAAAACAAGATACAGTAAAACCTCATATAACGCTAAAACCTGGTTCCACAAGTCTTCGTGTTATATGATTTTTCGTGTTATCTGATCCTCTATGGGATCCATAGAGATACATTGTAACCACACAGGCTTTCACGGTTGTTATCTGAAGCATCCCATAGGATCTTAATGTTATCTGATGCAATTCTTCCCCCCAGATTCCTTGATGTTATGCGATTTTCGTGTTATTCGATACTAATGTTATATGAGGTATTACTGTACTGTAATTTTATTTCGAAGAACACTTAACTTGGAGAATAGCATAAGAAGGCCATGTAAAATCTCTTTTGGAGTGGAAATGTCTTTCTATGTTCCCCAAAGAGCTTGTTCCCACAGGCTTCATGGAGCACATTGCTCCACACAAGTGCAACTGAGTGTAGGAAATGCAAGTCTCCTCTTATTTCAATTCCATCAGCAGGAACAAAAAAATATCAAAAGTTTTCCACCATGGGGGTAAGAGTACAAGGGCATTTATGCTCAGTCCCCATTTCAACACTTTTTTGCAAGACATTCATAGAAGTCCAAGAACATCTGGGGGCCCGAGGTTGAGAAACTCTGCCTAGCATAATAATGCACTATGTGAAGTTTTACTGTCCCGCATCTCCCACCACTCTTCTTCGGTAGATTTCTCTTGGTTCTAGTATTACATGCGAGAAATGCTTAGACTTTCCAGGTTGTCTGTCTTCCTATACATTCACAGTGGCATCTTCTTGCTTATTCTTTCCCCTGATCTTGCAGCTTTGTCGTCTCCTGTTGAGGAGGATGAGGCTGGCTTCACAGGACGCCGGCTGAACTCCAAGATGCAAGTGTACTCAGGCTCCAAAACGGCCTACCTTCCAAAGATGATGTCGTTACACGAGCAGTGCATCAGGGTCCTCAGCAATAACATTGACTGTGAGTTGCTGCAGCTTCAGCTGTTCTTCCTTGAGGGAGTCCTTGGGTAGCTCTCACTGGCTGATCACATTTGTACATCAGTTTGGCTCAATATGGCAGACTGCAGTTCTGTTTGCTTTATTATTTGTTAGAGGCATGCAACCTTTTTGCAACCTTGCTAAGAGACATCAGTGGGTTCTGTGATGGATAATGTCACAAACATTGGTGTACAGATTTGCTTTCTATTTAAGATTATAATTTTCAGAATTGCCCATAGCTTCCTGGAGAATTCTGGGAATTATAATCCTGAAAAACAGATCTGTACACCTTTATTGAGAGCAGCCTAGGCTTTGCAGCTACTTTCTGCTGCCTTTGCTGTTGATCTGTAATTTGCTTGGTAAGTTATTTTAAAAAACAAACAAACCCTGGAGCTTACAGTAACATTCAACCCAAATGGTCTTGGGGGTGAAGAAATGTAATGAGTATTGTTTTTCTCTTTCTCCTCTCCACCCAATTTGTTTTCCAATAGCAATCTATGAAGTGGGGGGTGTCCCTTACTCTGTACTGGAGCCTGTCTTGGAGAAATGCACACCAGAGCAGTTGTACCGCATTGAGGAATGTAATCACGTAAGTGCTCCAGTGGGGAGGATGTTTGGGAGCAAGAATTGTTTGCTTATATATAATGACCCTGTCATGTCTACATCTGTAAAAAATGTTGAACATAGTACAGTGTGGCTCAGTTTCAGCTGTTGTACTTCAGTGTTCTAGTACAGGTCACCCCCTGACATGGGTTTCTTTTCTGCAGTTTCAGTGGGCCCAAAAATATTCAAATAAATCCTGAAATATGTAATATACAGTAAAACCTCGGATAACGTTAAAACCTGGTTCCACAAGTCTTGGTGTTATCCGATTTTTAGTGTTATCCGATGCATGTTAAAATCCTATGGGATCCATAGAGATACATTGTAACCACACAGGCTTTAGCGGTTGTTATCCGATGCATCCCATAGGATCTTAATGTTATCCGATGCAATTCTCCCCCCCAGATTGCTTAATGTTATGCGATTTTAGTGTTATTCGATACTAATGTTATATGAGGTATTACTTGTACCAGTATATGTATTTTTATGGTGCATTACCAGAGCTGGCCACTTGAGGCCACTGTCTACTATGTAAAGTTTAAAAGGAATGTAGGCAGACACTTTGATAGTTCTCATGTAGAATGATGGAGGCATCTGTGGGGCCCCTCTGCCACTTCTATGACTCAGATATGTATGTATTAAATATAAGGTTCACTATTATCCATGGCTGCAGTCAAGGACATCTGGAAGGCATTTAGTTGGTAAAGGCCTCCTAAGAGTGTACATTGGTTTTTGGTTTAGCCTTTGCTTTCTGCAAGGCTTTCTTTCTTATAACACAGCTGAGTTATGCTCTCAGGAGGATAAGTCACAGTGGGGATGTCAGGCTTTCCTTCTGAGTAGTGTATAGTTGGAAGAATTAGACCTTGATTATGGCAATGCATGTTTTCTACCAGCTGTTGCTGTTCTGAATGAGTCTCTGAGGTCTAAAGAGAGATTGAAAGATTTATGGAGGTGTCATACATTTCTGGGAAGGAAAAATACACATGCTCAAACACACATACACCTCCTTAATCGTTCAAGGCCCAAGGGTTGGCATGTACCCTCCATAGAAGATCAGGCAGCTGGTAGCACAAATGGCTGCTTTTTTATTATTTTATTATTATTAAATAATTTTTAACTCCAGCATGATCTGGCAGGCCAGTGGTTTTGTCTTCTGTATCTCAGGTTTTTGGAGAACTTGAAATGTTTTTGGCAGGGACAAATGAAAGGAAAAGAAACTTACAGTATTTCCGTTCTTCTTCCTTAAACTAACATTTTTTTTAAAAAAATCATTTTGTTATACAAATATCCAGTCACCATAAGACAAAATGAAAGTAAACTTAACAAACATACAGCCAAGTTGGCCAGTTCTGCGTAAGAAAGATACATCTTTGCTCAGCAAGGCTGTGATTGCGTCGAATATTAGTGGCTCCAATATGTCAGTTAGTGCTTTGTTTTTTGATATTGATAACCCTGTGCTCAGTCTTTCCTTGTTCTTCACTGCCAGGTTTTAGTTGAGGACACAGACCGATTGTGGCATGTTCACTGCCTTCGCGATTTCAAGAAGGAGAAGCCAGAGGAGTTTGAGACATGGAGGGAGATGTATTTACGCCTGCATGATGCTCGAGAGAAGCGGCTGCGCATGCTGACCCAAAACATCCGATCAGCTCATGCTAATAAACCCCAAGGTAGCATGGTGGTTTGGGTGGTTGGGCCGGGCCTTCAGATGACATGAGATGGGAGATGCTAGTGATTTCTTTTTGAATTTGAAGGCATAAAGCAGGGATTTTCAACCTATGGCCCACGGGCTGGGTCTGGCCCATAACACCAACTCATCTGGCCCATGCCCTCCAGGTGCTGCTGCCACAATCCTTGTCCCCTCTGCTTGGCTTGTCCCTCTCCTCGTTTGGTGTGGGGTGACGGAAAAAGAAGGACCTTTTAAGCCCGTTTCTTTTCCCCCATCCTACTCTCCTCACTTAGTTGTGGGATGAGGGAAAACAAAGGATCCTTCCAGTCCGGCCCCTGAACAGTCTGAGGGGGCATGAACCGGCCCCTGGCTTTAAAAGGTTGAGGACCCCTGACATATAGAGGATTTGACCTGGAGATCAGAAAAATTAGATTCTAAGTTCTGTTTTCCCCACAATCCCCTCCCTGAGCATGGCTACTGACCACGTTGACTGTGGGATCCTGGGAGGTATATTCCAGAAAGTAAGTTCTGGGGACTGGCAATACAGGAAGTGTTTTTAATATATTTGATACATGAGCCCTGGTGGCACAGTGGTGTAACTTGTACTGCAGCCAAAATGTAAGTTCAAGCCTGACAGGGCTCAAGGTTGACTCAGCCTTCCATTCTTCTGAGGTTGGTAAAATGAATACCCAGCATTTTGGGGGCAAAATGCTAATTATCTTGTGAACCACCCTTTAATTAATGTTATTAATTTAATTAAATGTGGACCACCCATTAAGCACTAGGGGTGGTATATAAGTGTCATTGCTGTATTTGTACCTACAGTATTTATGTGTATAATTATAGAAATAATCATCCAGTCACTTTTAGTATTGTTGAAGGGCTTTGAAAAATGGCCTAGATCACCGTTGTTTGCCAAACACCTTTTTAAAAAGCTCCAAAGATAGCAAGCTTATCAGAAGTGTACTCTTTCTCACTGTTTCTTGCAAGGATGGGGAGATTGTGGCCCTGTGTATGTTTTTAAAATTGCAGTCCCCATTATTCTTCCGCCAGATCTATGCTAGCTGTGGCTGATGGATTTTGCCACCCCAAAGAATTTGTAGGGCTGCAAAACGAAAGAATGGCAGCCAAATGGATTGTAAGATGGAGTCCATTCTATAGGGCTACGGGTTTGGTAACTTATATAAAATGATCTTGGTTTGAAATGGCTGCTGGACGGTTCCCTTTGTATTGACGGGGAGAAGCTCTCGGGGGTGTGTGTGTGTGTGTCTTTCTTTGAAAAGAACGTATGGAGAGGAGGCAATCTCTCGTAGTGGTTACCCCTTTACCGGCAACTTGAGAACTTGAGGAAAGGAACTCCTAGTTTAACCTCAATTCTTTCATTTTGCTCTCTTTCAGGCAGAGTAGCCAAGATGGCATTTGTCAATTCAGCAGCCAAACCACCCCGGGATGTGCGCCGAAGGCAAGAAAAATTTGGAACTGGAGGAGCTGCCGTCCCAGAAAAGATCAAGTGAGTCTTAGAATGGGATCTTTGTTCAGGTTTGGTGTTGATATTGAAAAGGGGCTGCAGTGGCTTTAGTGGTTAAGACACTGAACTTGACAACTGGAAGCTCGGCAGGTCAGGAGTTCAAGACCTGAGTGCTGCATGACGGAGTGAGCTCCAGTCTCTGTCCTAGCTCCTGCCAACCTAGACGTTCAAAAGCAGGAAATTGCAAGTACAGTTGTACCTCGCTTAAAGAGCATAGTGCGCTCCACAGGATTGCTCTTTAAGCGAGTTTGCTCTTTAAGCGAAACACCATTGTCAATGACCAATTGGGGAGGGGGGGATTGGGAACCCCGATTTATCTGTTAAGTGAGTTTTTGGTTGGTTTTATTTGTTAAGCAAAGCGAACATTCAGAGAAAAGTCTGCTCTTTAAGCGAGGTGCTCTTTATGAGAGGTTTGACTGTAATTGTATAAAGAGATTTTGTGTATTTTTTCTTTCTAATTGTATTTGTTGTTTAATTTGTATGTTGTTTTTCTATTTTTATTTAGAATAAAATTTAAAAGAAAGAAAGAAAGGCAATGGAATGCCAAAATGAAGCCACTTTCTTGGCTTTGTCATTGGCCAAAACTTAAATCCTCATCAGTACATGTTTTTCTGTAGTAATCGGCAGACCAGCTAATGAGCTGGACTCTGTATCTCTCCACATTCACGTAGAGCAGGGGTGCCCAAACTTTTTGGGCTGTGGGCTGATCATGTGGTTCAGGGAGCTGGTCACTAAGGGCCAGGTGCGGCCCTCGACGCCAATTCATCCGGCCCGCAAAGTCCTCATCGCTCCTGGAAGCGGAAGTAAAATGCGCCAATCCGGGCACGATTTACTTCCGCTTCCAGGAGCAACGAGGGCTTCGCGGGCCGGATGCATTGGCGTCGGGGGCCGCACCCGGCACCCGGGCCTTAGTTTGGGCACCACTGACATAGAGTATTGTTGTTTGTCAGCAGCGCATTTCTCAAGTGTGGAGCGAACATGACTCAGGGTTTAAGAAGCTTGCCTTGTTAGCTGGAAGGCTTGGCAAGTCAGCAGTTCAAGACCCGGGGCAATGCATGACAGAGTGAGCACCTGTCTCTGTCCCAGCTCTTGGGGATATGAAAGGAACCTCATCCAGGCATTCTCTGAGGGGAGTTTCTTCTGCAAAAATCCTTTCAACCCTGAATAAGTTCTGACACGATATTGTTATTATCTCACCGTCATTTCTGGGCCTTCTCTTTCTCTCTCCTTAGGATCAAGCCAGTGTTCTTCACACCCAGCAAAAGCAGCAGCACTGTTCACGCCGAAGAGGACCAGTCCTACGATGGACCCAGCACCAGCAGTGGCCACTCAGGATCCTCTATGAGCAGCACCCCATCAGTCAGCTATGACCCCCGGAAGCCCCCCGTGAAGAGTAAGTGAGGTCTATGGGGGGGAAATGCTGCTCACATTTCCTGTGTTTGAAACAGATCTTGGTGGACGCCTCCCTTGCTTTCCTGCATTGCTGTGGAGTTACGGCCATTGCTCAGCCTTCACCAATACCAGGGATGCATTTTAAGTGCCCTGGTGGCACAGGGGTTAAACTGCTGTGGTGCAACCAAAAGATTGTTAGTTTGATCCTGGCCAGGGATCAAGGTTGACTCATCCTTCCAAGGTCAGTAAAATTAACTTGTGAACTGCCCCAAGAGTGTACTAAGCGCTATGGAGTGGTATGTAAGTGTAATTGTCATTGCTATATTATTGTTAAATATAACAATGTTCTAATTATGGGCTATTTACAATGTCCGTTTCTGCCCCTATGCTCTTATCAAGTTCTTCTTCATGGTCTCTATTGTGAGTTTGATCCTGGCCAGGGCTCAAGATTGACTCAGGCTCCCATTCTTCCGAGGTCAGCAAAATGAGTACCCAGCATGTTGGGGGCAAAATGCTAATTAACCGAAGAATCCACTAAGCACTATGGGGTAATAATATAAGTGTAATTGCTTTGCTTTATCCATTCAGGGGTGGCCAACCTTGGCGCTCCAGGTGTTCATGGACTTCAATTCCCAGAAGCCCTGATCAGCAGGAGTGTTGACTTGGGCTTCTGGCAGTTGAAGTCCAAGAACATCTGGCGTGCCAAGGTTGGCCACTCCATCTAATCAGTTGCCTTAATGAGGTCAGAAGCAGCCACCACATGGCACGCAGAGCATTTCAAGTGCTTTAAGCAAAGCAAGTAGGACCGCAGTGGCTCAAGTGGCTAAGATGCCGACTGAAAGGCAGCAGGTCAGCAGTTCAATTCCCGAGTACTGCTTGACGGAGTGAACTCCCGTCTCTGACCCAGCTCCTTCCAACCTAATAGTTCAAAAGCAAGAAACTGCAAGAAGATAAATAGGGACCACTTTTGTGGGACGGTAAACAGCGTTCTGTGCGCTCCGGTGTCCAACCGTGCCTGCCACATGACCACAGAAATGTTTGCAGAAGCAGACAGAGCTGGTTCTTCGGCTTTGAAACAGAGATGAGCACTGAACTGTAGAGTTGGATACAACTGGTTTTCGAGCAAGGGAAACCTTTATCATTAAACAAAGCAATGACACTTCTATACCACCCCCATCGGGCTTAATGCACTCTCTGGACGGTTCACAAGTTAATTAGCATTTTGCCCCCAACATATTGGGTCCTCATTTTACTGACCTCAGAAGGATGGGAGGCTGAGTCGACCTTGTGCCCTGTTCAGGATCGAACTCACAACCTTTTGGTTGCAGTACAGCAGTTTAACCACTGCACCACCAGGGCTTCTTTACGTTTGGTGGTGGGAGCATTACGGTTTTTGTGTTTGATTTGGGTGGGCTTTGACAGGTAGGAGGTAAATGTGCCCATGAAAATCCAGGAGGAGAAGCCAAGGAGAAATGAATATCTGCTCTGCATCCGCCAGTGAATGGCCTCCCATGCTTACTTAGATAAAAAAGAGTATGATGCTTTTTGGAACCAGTTCCAAGTAAAAATCTTAACAGACCTGAACTTGACAACCAGAAGGTTGGCAGGTCAGCAGTCCGGGTCACCCTCCCTCAGACAGCTTTGGGGGACCAGACAGCCGTTTTGCCCTTCCTCAACTACATGGCACTTCCTGGTGTGGTAGAGGTGGGAAGGCACATGAAATGGTGCCGTGGGCTGCATCTGGCCCACACGCCGCAGGTTGAGAATCCCTGCTGTAAACAGAGATGAGCATTGCACCCTAGAGTGGCACACATCTGGCTTTCGTGCAAAGGAGACCTAATTGGGGCAAATTTAGACCCCATTCACAAGGAGCATTAAGTGCAAATCACTGACTGCAAGGACTTTCATGTTTTCTTCGCAAGACGGTGCCACATTGTCCGTATTCTTCTTTTTTTTTTTGTTTCAGAAATTGCACCTATGATGGCCAAGACAATTAAAGCATTCAAGAACAGATTTTCCCGGAGATAAAGGCAGCCATGCGCGTGAGCCAACGAGAAGGGGATTCCCTTGGATGGGAGCGGCGTTTGATGGGGAAATTGGGGAGGGGGTCAGGGATAGCCACGACTTTCCCCCCAAACCCCCTTCTCGAACCAACAACAGCACAGTATTGTTCAAAGCAGCCTGGGAGGAGGGGTTTTTCCTCTCCCTGCACCCACAAACAGGTTCCTTCTGCCCAGTGTTTTGTTTTTTAAAATGCAAAGTCTTGGCTCAGTCACCGAGCTAAGAAGGTCCACAGACAGCTGTTCTTTATTCAATCTCTTTCTTTCTGACCTGGAACAAAATGGTCTCCTTTTTTGTGGTCTTCTTTCCTTGGCCCTCATGTTAAGGACCGAGGTCCCGGCTTGTGTCCAGTTTGAAGGAATCTCTTTTCTGCAGACGCTGTTCCTCTGAAAGGCCTTTACTGTGATTTTGGCTGCTCCTTTTCAAGTCATGTTGGGGAATCCTTGTTAAGCCCTCTGCGGAGTCATCTTGGAAGCATTGCTTTCTCATTAATTCTTAAATCCCCGATTTTGGGGGATTCCCCCCCCCCCCCGGCTCCTGTTCATAAAAATCTGTATACCAGATATATGTCGGTTTGGCTTTTTTATTCTGTGGACACCAGATACTGGTGCTGGCGAGCCTCTTGTTTTTGCCTGCTGCAAGAATTTGGCCCAAACTACAATTAAAATGGAACAAATCCTTCTCCCTTCTGTTTTTTAGATTTGTTGAAGGACAAGGTGGTACAAACAACTGAGAGAGGCTCTTAGGAGGCTGTGGAGGGTGGATGGAGGAATGTCACTTTGCAGACATCTAAATTTTAAGCACGCAGTCCAGTTTTAAATTGATCTCTGCTCATGACCGATATGTTTGTTTTTAAAACAAATAGTAATGGTTTCCTATTGGGGGAGGGGCTCCTTTCTCTCCCCTTCTCCCAAATTAACAACCAGAGGTCTGTCTTAGCTTGTTTTAGTCCCACTTTCAGTTTCGGTCAGAAACTCTTCTGACTTTTAAAAAATAAACAACTGGCACTTTAACCCACAAAGTCCCTGCAAAAGAACTTCAGGGAAGACATGGAGTCGTTTTATGATCTGTTTTAGTTTTCTCATCTGTTTGATGGGAAGAGGATGAAACCAAAACCTCTCTTCACCTTGTTTGGTTCTTGATCTTCGAAGAAGCTCCAGGTGAAATGCTCTGGGCAAACTAATTTTCATCTAAGAAACGACATTTTCTGCATCCAAATGGATTTGAGAGCCACATTTCACCATAGATGAGGCTAGAAGAAACGGTGCATCTGTTCTGTCCACTGGAGAGTTGGAAGGAACGGAATTCCTCGGTTGCAGTTGTTTCTGAGCCAGAAAGGATGACTGGCTAAGTACGGCTGTCTTTCCTGATGTTGACGGGCATATTGGGAAGTGGAGGAAGAGAATCTCTTTTAGGAAGCTTGGTGGCTGTGTTATTCTTGGTGCCAAGATGAAATGAACTTTGGCAAAGAGCGTTTCCCAAGGAGCCCAGCCTTTTCCTGATGTCACAGAATGGGGAAAGACATTCTTTCCAGTGGCTTTCAAATGCCACCCATGTACATGCTGATTTTTCCTGGAAGTTCCTCAGGCAGTTGGTGACAATTGTGGCCACCGATAAACCATTGCTGGCTTTTAATATGAATAATTCCTTGGTAGTTGAGGACACCTCAAAGCATCTACCAATACAGGCTGTGAAAACTCTTTGCCGTCCTCCGTCTGATCTAACAAACAACGATCCTTGAAGTTCCATCTCCCCCTTTTTTATATACATGTAAAAATTTTTAATTGTGCTGGTGTTTGGGGGGGAAATGGGGCTCTAGGTTTCTTTCACTGTGTTCTGGAGCTGATGAAAAGCCCCCCCCCCCCCACTTTACCGACATTGTGTAGCATTTCAAGGTGTGTTGTGATGTTGGATTACAAAAAAAAAAATCATGCTTCTTTTGCTTTTGCTGTACTTACTTTTGCTGTAACGGTTGAGTTAATTATATAGATATGGCCAGCTGTTGTACCTAGTGTATTTTCTCCTTTTTCTAAATGGGATTGGTGGCCAGAGTGGCATTGGATGGAGAAAAATGGATTAAGTCCCCCACCATTGATGGATGGGGCCAGGATGCCTCCATGGGATTAACTTTCGTGCAAAATGTAGAAGCCTAGCATTTGATTTGGGATTGGAAAACATCCCATCTCTTAGCCACACATATAGGAAAGTTGATTCCTCCCGCTTTTCCCAGTCCAAGGAAACAACTGGGGCATTGCTTGCTCAAAATGGTTGCTCAGCTGTAGGGCCTCCCAAATGGTGCAATACGGTCCCCATGCCGTTCCAGATTCAGCATAGGACAGCCTTTCCAAAATTGGCTCTACTAGAACGCTCTTGTCTCTGCGAACATGGGCTTTGACTGGGGACACATCCTTGCTGGGGATGATGGGTGTTTCAGTGCAGCACATCCAGAAAAGACTTGGCTTGGGGAAGGCTGGTTTAAGAGGAGCCTTTGTAATCCCGGGGTTTCACGACATGGCAACATCACAGTCCAGGGTGGATCTGGTGGACTGGAATGACATGACCATAAGCTTGCTTGAGAACAGACATCTGGATAGGGTTGTGCATGTTGCTATCCAGGTGTGCTGCTTATCACTCTTGTCATTGCCACGTTGGAGATTAATGTCTGTGGATCACCTGCTGTTCTACGCCACTGGGTAGATTCTTACCCAGGTCGAGAATTCCCCCATCCTGTCAGCATTTGGGATTAGTCTGATGGCTTTTCCAATGGAAGATGTAGGGCACATGCTAGGACTTTATAAATGTGGGATACATCTGTTCATTGATAAAAGGAGATCTAGAGAGACAGAAAATATGTCCTCAGCGCTCTCTAGTTTAGAGGGAGATTGAGGTTTTCCCCTTTTCTCTCTCTCTCTCCCCTCCCCACTTGAGCCAGGTGCTAAGTCAGCTGTCTTGAGAGCATTTTTGAACCTTCTTTTTAATTGGGTGGGCAGCACAGGACGAGGTCAGTTGCACAGTGAAACAGACTCTGCTTTGGATTTCCTCTGGGCATCTGACACCTTTTAAAAGGGGTGCAATTTTCACTACTTACAATACATGCAAAAGAACCAAAATGGAAGTATCCTCCCTTCTCTTTTTTGTTGTTGTTGCAAACCACAAGGAAAGGCAATGCCGAATCACATTTGCCTTTTCTTCTCTCTCTCCCCCCTCCAACTGTAAATAACAATTTTCTATTTTACTTTTTTTGTGGTAACTATATGGAGATGAATATTTTAACTAGATAAGTTATATGAAATGAAGAAATTTGTGTCTCAATAAAAGCCAAACACTGGAATTTTGTCTCAGGTGTTTCTGTTCTCTTTGTTTTTCCCACTAAAGGGGGTCCCCGTCCCCAATTTTTGTTTCCAAAAATATGAGTAATCGGGCTACGGTATATCTTTCCCTTAAGATACTAATTCCCACTCATTCCATTATTTTGTCCTAATATCCCATGGAAAAATAGCTTGCGAGAAGTAAATACAATAATTCAAGAGTTTTGTGACCATTCCACAGAAGCAGTTTTGTCCAACAAAACTGTTTGTGCTCCGTATCATTTTGCTACATCTTAGGTATGGCTTGACAGGTACAGTTATGTTGCAGCAGAATTACCTGCCTGTTTGTCGAACAGTCTGATTCCAGAAAAGTTACTCTATGGGACTACTGTGGGGTGGGTGGGTTCTAGATTTGTAATCAGACGGGAAAAGGAACTTTCCATTCTCTGGCTCATGCTATCCACCTGTCCGGTTTGACTTCTTCTCCCAGCTAGGAGACATTCAGATATATCAAGGCTTCTAGCAAGTACTGTACAGTAGTCCTATGAAACAGGATGTGAATACAGTACTAGCCTAACAATACATACTGTATTCTTAATAATGGAAGTCTTTAGACAGAAAACATTTTTCCAATCTTATCACACAAGTCCTATAGCATTTCTTCATTTCAAGACTTAATTGTTTAGCGAACCAGCAGGTAAAATGCAGGACAAGTAGCATTCCTATCTTTGCTTGTGAAATGGCAAGTACAAAGTAAGGTTTATCAAAAAGAATGCCCTTGGGCATGCTCTGCTTGCTTATTGGTTGCATGCTCTGGTTCCCATTTGAACACGGTCAGTGTAGGGCCTTTATAGACCTAGCAATTAATAAAGCTGAAAATGCTTTCACATTTCATTTTGAATTTTACTTTTTCTTTGTGTAAGAAGGCCAGATGTGCTGTAGAACTGTGTCTAGGGACCACTAATGTCTGAATGATTTAATCCTGCAAATGCTTGAATTTGCGATTGGGTTATTGGTTTGTAAAATTTAACACTTTGAGATCCACCAACTGGAGTCAAGGTATAAAAGATGGAGTGAAAACAAACAAAAATGTCCTGATACTTAGTGGGCAATTTCACTGGCCAAATAGCCTGGGGTTTCGATTGGGTTGGGAACAGACACACTGAAGAAACCGGAGGATGTAAAGCTTGGTATTGCAAAACCCGCATTGTGCATCTGTCTTTCTGAGTGTGGATTATGCTTTTTATGTTCAGCTATAGTGATTAAGATTCCCAAGAGTAGCCTTGCAACAAGGAACAATTCTGTGTTGTTTTCCCTGCAACCATTAATTCCTCATTCTCATATTAAAGAATTAGTTCTGCAAGGGACAGAGTCGGACTCCCCCCCCCCCCAATAAATAAATAAATCTGCACGATGTTGCACTATAACAGGGATTCTCAACCTGCAGCCCGTCGTGGGCCGAATGCGGCCTGCAGCACCCTTTCATGTGGCCCCTCTCTGCCTCCACCACACCAGGAAAAGCACACAAAGCAGTATACACTACATATCCCATGAGCTTTATCCTACAGGGTCGTTGGGAATGAATGAATAAAGCTGTGCTCTTAAGCTCTCTACCGCCAGTGCTGGTGCTATGGTTTACAGCAGAGCAGAAGGAAACCATTCCCAGCACCTCCTCCTGCCGGCTGATGGGAGTTGTAGTCCAACGTTCCTGGGGGGGTGAGGCTTGAAGTGCCCTTTGCAAAGAGTGACGGCTTTTCGAGGGGAACCGGAAGTGTGGGGTGCACGACAGGGCGACTCTTCAAGCGTATCTCTACGAATCACTGAGGGACCACCGACGAGAGAAGTGGGCGTGGCCATATCACGTGCCAGAAAGCGGGGGGGCCCCGCGCATGCGCCCGGGCAGGGTTGACATCCGGGCCCTTTCTACTGGGCAACGTCAGAGAGGGGTTCCGCTTGGCGCTAGGTCATGTCGCACGGGCACGGGCACGGGGGCAGCTGTTGCCATGGCGACGACCATCCCGAGGAGCCCCCCGAGCGCCGCGGCCAGGCCTGGGGCCTCTACCTGCGCATCGACCTCCAGCGGCTCGAGTGCCTCAACGAGAGGCGGGAGGGCAGCGGGGCCCTCGTCTTCCGCGCCTGGGAGGACCGCGGCGACCGCCAGAAGGTGGGGGGAAGGGGAGGCCTTGCCCTTGGGGGTGGGTGAGCGGGTCTCCGCGAAAAACGCTCCTCTCAGGGTTGGCCTGGGCCTACTCCCGTGATGGCGAACCTTGGCACTACAACTGTTCTTGGAATTCAATCCCCAGAAGACCCAGTCCCTGTGAATCCACACAAATGGGCTTACTATGTTTATGCGCAGTAAACCCATTCATGTGGATTGACAGGGACTTGGGCTCCTGGGAATTGAAGTCCAAGAACAGCTGGAGTGCCTGGGTTCGCCATCACGGGTCTACTCCATTACCGTAGCGGGATGTCTGGCCAGACTCGGAGTGATGTGTATAAACTGATGTCATGAAGCCTCACTTCCGATTGAAGTGAACTTGAGCCACTAAAGGTAACATTAAAATACAGCAGTCTTTAAAGTGCTTTTGTTTTGTTTACTCTCTGATATGCTTGAAACAGACTAATATGGCTATTTAAAAAAAAAAATCAACTAGGATTTTTTTTTACCAACAATATAGACTGGATGTAAAAATTCTTAAATTCATTTTTGTCTTTTCCCCTCCAGTTTGTAGAAAGTGATGATGATGAAGAGCTGCTGTTTAATATCCCGTAAGTAACTGTTTTTGGACATACTGTATCATGATTTTTTGGCATGTTGGGGGCCATCTTTTTACTGGAAATCTTGAGTGTTAATATAGAAACATTTAGGAAGATTTTAGGGCTGGTGGAAAGTCGAGCTATAATATAAAAAGTAAATTTGAAAGACAATCTTCATTTTTCTCTTATTTCCATCCAACTTTCAACCATGTTTAGCTTTCAGAGCATTTTAACACTAAAGCCTAGAAAACAGACAATATATCTGGGTTGCTTATGCCTTTTATCTAGTTTCTTTTTTTTTTTATTTTTTTTATTTTTTTATTGGGTATATAAAGTAATACAAAACAGGACACATACATAAAACAAAATGAATTACATAACTAAAGAATATAAACAGAGAATCCAAAAAGGAAAATAAAATCTCTCATACATAATGGTACTGTATTGTTAACATCCATCAAGAATTATTACCTCATTATAAAACACTTTTTACTACATCAATCTCCAAACTATATTTCCATCTATCCCCTCATAACCAATATATGTTATTCTCTATCTCAGTTTTTCTTCTTGTCTTTAAGACCACCCTTGTGATATATACAATGTCCGGGGATTTATGTTTACTTATATTTTCCAAAAATCATTTTGCTCAAATGCAGGGGGTATGCCCTGATTCTTTACTGTTACATATTCTATAAAAGGTTTCCAGGTTCTCCAGAAGTTGTTACCAGATACTTTACCCTTTTTAGAATTTATCTCCCAAGTGAGCTTTTCGTTGAGTGCCAAATCCCACATTTCATTATACCAATTCCTTCTTTGTAGATTTTCATTATTTTTCCAATTTCTGGCTATACATTGTCTGGCCGCCGATAACATTATCGCCATCAATTCATTTTTATCCTCACTCATTTTATATTTATCCGTCTCAGTTAACAAAATTGTATTTGGGCCCAGTTCAACCTGCAAATCCAATATATTTTTAATTTCGACCTCTATTTTTCCCCAAAAATCCTTCAAAGCCTCACAAGACCACCACATGTGTTCATATGTTCCTCTATCTTTTTTACATCTCCAACATTTCTCACTCACATCTTTATACATTAAATGCAGTTTTACTGGGGTTCTATACCATCTCCAAATTAGTTTATAATTATGTTCCTTCACTCTTACCGACATAGATCTCATAATACGTCTTCTCCACATTTTCCCCCAAGTCTTCTCATTAATTGTTATATTCAGTTCTTGTTCCCAACTATCTTTCAATACTTGTTGAGCCTTCCCTCCTTTATTTAAAATTTTATATATTTGACTAACTATCCCTTTTAAACCTATGTCTCCTTTTCTCAATTTGACCAGCAATGTTTCCAATTCTGTAAGCTCCCTATCAGATCCCATTTCCAAAAGAAATTTCTTATTCCAATTATTTATCTGGAGGACTTTAAACCAATCCAACTCCAGTTGCAGATAGAGCTCCTTTCTCTTCTCCGAATCCCTACAAATTTTGATCCAATCCTTCAACAGAGAGACCCCATTTTTTAATAAGATATCCTTAATCCTACCTTCTATTTTTATCGGAAAGTTGTTAAAATCTTCTAATTCTGTAACCATTGAGATCCCTGGAATAAGTTCCTTTCTTACTTTGTTCCATTCTTCTATTGTTGCTCTTATCATCTTGCCCTGAATCCTCATTTTTTTATCCTTATCGCCACATAAAAAGAATGCCTTCCCTTTCCTAGAAAACTCTTTTGATTCTAATTTTCCCCATATCGGCTCTTCTCTATTTAGTAATTTAATAACACTTCGTAATTGAAAGGCTCTATAATACTTGCTAATATTCGGAATACCCAGTCCCCCTTCTTTTTGTGGTATATACCATAAAATCTTGGGTATCCTTGCTTTTCTTTTCCCATTGCAAAATCTATTTATAGTATTTTGATATTTTTCCAATTCTTTTTCTGTGTGTTTTATTGGCAGAGCATCAAATAAGAAATTTAATTTAGGTAACAACATCATCTTACACATTGCCACCCTGCCAAACCACGATAAATTCAACTTATTGTACTGTAATATCTTTTTATCTATCTCTTTCATTTGTTTTCCATAATTCAATTCCTTAAGTTCCCCAGTTTTTCTAGCAAGTATTACCCCTAAATATCTCACTTTATCCGGAGTTTGAATATTAAATTTTTGTTTTATTTCTTCTTCATCCTTCTTACTCCCATTGATTAAAATCATCTCGGACTTATCCCAGTTCACCCTTAAACCTGTCATTTCCTCAAAAGTTTTCAGGTGTTTATTAATCCTCAATATTCCTTGTATTGGTTGTTTAATTGTGATTAATGTGTCGTCGGCGTACAAACTTATTTTATTTCCTTCAATTCCAACTATTTCTTTATCTTGCCGTATTAAATTCGCCAATAGTTCCATAGCCAAAACAAATAATGTGGGCGACAATGGGCAGCCCTGCCTAGTTCCAGCCTCCAGTTTTATTTCTCCTGTATAGTTATCATTAAATTTCACTATCGCTATTCCCTGTTTATATAAATTCTTGATAACTTTTTGAAATTTGTCCCCAAATCCATAATGTTTAATTACCTCATGTATTGTATCCCATTGCAAAGAATCAAATGCCTTGAAAATGTCCAGGGCTAAGAAACCTACCCTATCCTTTTGCCTTTCAGCTATATCCAATAAATCCACTACCCTCCTTGTAAGATCTGACATATACCTACCCTTTATAAACCCTGCTTGATCATCTTTTATGTATTTGGCTATGAAGCTATTTAGCCTGGTCACCATTATTGTAGAAAAATTTTTGGCATCTTGGTTAATTAAGGATATCGGCCTATATGATTCTATTTTATATAAATCTTTCCCTGGCTTGGGAATCAATGCGATGATAGATCTATTCCAAGATTCTGGTGTTGATTCTCCCTCTAAAATCCCATTAAATAATTTGTGTAATCTCGGAACAACCCAAAACTTAAAATCCTTGTAAAATTCAGCGGGAAGCCCATCTTCTCCTGGAGCTTTATTCAATTTTAATTTGTTAATTACATTCTCAATTTCTTTTACAGATATTTGTTCCTCCATCATATTTCTATGTTCTTCTGTTATTAAAAGAGTATTATATTTTTTGAAGTGATCCTCCAATTTGTTCAAATTTACCTGCTTCTTTGAGTATAGCTCCTTATAAAAAGCCTCTATTATTTCCGCCTTCTCTTTCCTTTTGTTACATCTCTTCCCCTTCTCATCTACCAATACTCCTACCTGACCTTTGTTTTTTTTATCCCTCGCTGCTTTTGCTAATAACTTTGAGTTTCTATTACTATGCTCATAGTATTCTCTTTTTAAAAATATCAAATCTTTTTTTACCCTTTCCATGTCCTGGGCTTCCAATTCCTTCTTTACTTTCTGTATCTGCTGTAACACCCTCTGATCTTTAGCCTTTATATATTCCCGGTGAAGTTGTTTTAATTGTGTTTCCAATTCCTGAGTTCTATTGATGTTCCATTTTTTCTTCCAACTACTCAGTTTTATTGATTCTCCTCTAAAAATCGCTTTCATTGTATCCCATACCCCTCCTGAGCTGACCTCGTTATTATCATTCCATGTCCAATATTCATCCCATTTCTCCATAATTTGTTTTTTCATGTTGTCCTCTTTGTATAATTTTGAGTCATATCTCCAAACATATCTTTTCCTGTCACCTTCATCCAATTTTATATCTATACTTATCTTGGCATGATCTGATTCTCTAAACGTCCCTATTTTAATATCTTCTATATTTTTCAATAACCCTTGCGTTACAAATATATAATCTATCCTTGAATACATATCATAAACTTGAGAATAGTAAGTGTAGTCCCTTTCCTGTCCTTTAAGTTCCCTCCATACATCTTTTATATTCATTAATTTTGTCCAATCGCTTAGAATATATTTATTACTCCTCTTCTTAATACTTGTGGTGTCAATCCCGGAACTTAACAAATTGAAATCCCCCCCAATAATCATATTCCTCGTTCCTTCTTTCTGTAGAGTTATTCTTAATTTTTCTAAAAATTCTGCCTGATTGGTATTCGGGGCATATACGTTTACAAGAGTTATCTCTTCATCTTCTATCCTCCCCTTAATTATTAGGTATCTCCCCTCTGGGTCAGCTATGGATTTTATCACAGTAAAACCCAATTTTTCCGAAATAAGGGTTGCAACACCTCTTGCTTTTGATGTCCCATAAGCCATTTCATAAATATCAGTTCCTCTCACAAATAATTTGTTAGTATCTGCCGATTTTTGATGGGTCTCCTGTAGAAAGATGATATCAGATTTAGATTTGTTGAGCGCTATCTGCAACCTCCTCCTCTTCACGGCATTCCCTGTCCCTTTCACATTCCATGTTATCAGCCTTAAATTCTTAACCATTTGTGTTTACTAATCCCTCCCCTCCTTTACATTCCTCCCCGGACGTGTTATCCCCATCCCCTACTAAAAGTCTAAAAAAAAAACTAAGAAAAAATACAAAAAAATGAATACAATCTAACAACAAAAAAGACAATCGTACATTCTCAGTACAAAATAACTCTGTAAAGTAAAATACTTGAAAAAGATTGCTTACTGCTACTACAAAAAAGAAAAGAAAAAAGAACTTACCTACTCTTTCATTTTCTGCAACCCTCCCCACACCTTGTTCCAAGATGTCGCCTCTATCCTTCAAAGAGGGGAGGGGGGGACCGGGGGGAAAAAGCATTATGTTCTTCTAAAGCCCCCCTCCCTCCACCATTATAGTTTTATTCTGCATATTATTTATTCAAAAAGCTCCGCACTCGATGTTCCT
Organism: Furcifer pardalis; assembly: GCA_030440675.1. Lineage (NCBI taxonomy): Eukaryota > Metazoa > Chordata > Lepidosauria > Squamata > Chamaeleonidae > Furcifer > Furcifer pardalis. Next base: position 299,420,489 of record CP126890.1, on the reverse strand, counting down.
GACACTTCCGCTCCTCCCACTGCGCCTTCCACCTCCCCCTCCTTATTCAGTACCGGGCCCATCACCCCAACTGCGTACAAGTCAGTTCTCATAGCAATCCATTCTGAACTAGCCACCTTCATGAACCCTAATTGAGTCAAGTACTCCAAGACATCTGTTCTATCATCCAGAATATGCCATCTTTTTTCATAAAAAAATCTCAACTGTTGTGGAAATCTCCAATTATACTTAATGTCTTTTGAAGTTAAAAATTTCGTCACAGGTTTCATCATGTATTTCCATTTTCTTTCCTCTGGCGCGATGTCATTGTAGATTTCCACATCAACCCCCTCAATCTTTAGAACGCCAGACCCCGCTTGTTTGATGTAAGCCATCACTTTTAACTTATCCGCCCAATTTGCAAACTTAACCAGAACATTCCTTGGTGATCTCCTATCTCGCCTTCCCCCCACTCTATACACAGCTCCAATATCTTCTGCCACAAAATCTTTTCCCATTTTCAAGGAGTTCAGCCAATCCACTACTCTATCTCTAAGCTTGTCTGGCGTTCGTTCGGCCATTTTGCGTATCACAATATTCTGTTTTCTCTGCCCCTCCTCCACCATCATCATCCTTTTCTCCTGAACAGACACTCTTGAAGCAATCACATGTTCTTGAATCAGCATCTCATTCATAGAAATCTTTGCTTGCTCTAAATCCTTTTGCATTGTTTCAGTAATCATATTAATTTTTTTTGTATTCTCAGTAACCTCCTTCTGCACATCTGTCAGAGTCCTGGCCAGGCTCTCATGTTGTAGCCTGGCCAGTTCTCTGTCTTTTTTCATTTCTTCACAATTATTCTCCACCATTTTATTCAATTTTTGCATTGCAACCTGATTTTCATTTCCATTTTTAACCAATTGTTGTAATATAGCAAACATATTGTCCATTCTATCCGGTGCATCCACTGATCGTCCTCCAGCGCCTGCTTGAGAGTCCATTGCTGCCGTTGTGGTCTCCATTGTTGGTGAGGGTGTGTGCCTTTCCTTTTCTTTTTGATCTTTCTCTTTTTTCTCTCTCCTCCCCTTAGGTCTAACTGTCTCCTCCCCTTCCTGCATAACCTATCTATATGACTTGAAACTCAGCTTTAAAATCACCTAAATGCCTCTCCACCAAGCTTAACTCTCCAAAGTTATCAAAATTCAACAATAAAGTAACTCTTATTATCTATTGTAGACAAGCCCAAAAACCAGAGAAAGAGAAATTGAATAAGAAAGGGAGGAGCAAACTAGGTATAACACTACTAAAACCACTGCTGTTATAATAACTATATACTTAAATCAATATTTGTATAAATTGAGATCACCAAAATTGCAATATTATGTCCTGTATGATTAGAATCAAAGTAAGCACTTAATGTCTATTACGTAAATACCAGAAAAAGAAAAAACAAACAAGAAGGAGAAGTGGGGGAAGTGGGGGGGAATGGAAAGACAATCAAGCTATAATGCTATTGAGACCGCTGTTGTTGTTTTTTTTCTTCTTCAAATAGGCAAGGTGATTGTCCCCAAATTAATCATTATCTAACCGGAGAGTATAAAGTTATAACACGGCCACCCAAGCCCAGCTGGAAAAAAGTTTTACAAAAAGCCTTCTTCTCTGCCGCTCTTAGTTTCGTTTCTACACTCCAAGTTAGGTTTCGCTTTTCTCCGCCATTGTTGTTGCGTCCTTCCCACTCGCCCCTCTGTCCCAATCCCAGCACCCGATAACTGTTCTCTTCCACTCCCACCAAATCACAGTTCGAAAGATTTTTATTAAAAATGTTATCAGGAGTGAGATGTTATCGAGGGGCAGTCTCTCTACTTTCAATTATAGTCAGTCGCTCTCCAAAAAACACCAGCCTCCAAACTATTCCCCCTTCGAACTTCTCCCTTCGTTCTTTCTTCTCTTCACCACCAAGCCCCTTGCCTCCTCAGTTCTCCCGACCAGCTCTCTCTATAATCCGTCTTCTTTTCTTCTTCGCGTCTCCCCCGTCTCCCCCTCTCAGTGAGAAACCACCACCATAGCTCCACTCACGACAATCCGACTCACGGGGCAGACTCCGGGGACGCGCTCTCGAAACGGCACCTTTTTGCTTCAACCTCTTTTTGCTTCAACCTCCGTCTTTGTCTCTATCTCCGTAACTCTTCTCTTACGGTGCAAACACCTCCGCGGCGTCCCTCAGGGCTCCACTCCGGCTCCGGAGGCGGCTCAACGGGCGACAGGGAGAACCACGGCGCTCTTCCGAGCCTCTAGGCCCCCTCGTCACCCGGAGCCGAACTCTCCAGGCCCCCGCTCACCCGCTCTCGCAAATCCGCCGCTTCTTTCTTCCTCTCCCCTGGTCGGGGGTCTCTTCCTGCTTTCGTCAGCGGTCCCTTTCCTCCACTTCGTCTTTTATTTTTTTTAAAAAAGTCACATTTTAAGTCCCATTAATGGCGGAGGAAGGGAAAGCCGCTGCTTCTCCTACTCCATCCAAGCCACGCCCCCCCTTTTATCTAGTTTCTAGCAGGGGATGTCACAGTCTAGATTCTAGGCTAGGGCTTCTCAACCTTTTTATGCCATGAGCTTGGACCACACCCCCTCAAACAGCTGAGCAGGCTGGACATGTGGTTCTGCCTGCCATAAACACTGTCGTAACCTGTGTGGGTGTCTTTATGGCTGTTGTAAATGCGTTTATTTCCGGGGTCGCTGCCACTGGCTGGGTGATTGCTGCTGTGGGCCGTAGGTTGCAAATCCCTAGTCTAGGCTCTCCCACATATAGAGAATAAGAAACTTCAGAAAATTTTGTAGGATAAGTAATAGCAGTTACACTTCTATACTACTCCATAGTGCTCAGTTCACTCCCTGGGCACTTCATAAATTTTGCCAACCAAAATGCTGGGTACTCATTTTACTGACTTCAGAAGGATGGAAGGCAGAGTCAAATTTGATCCACATCAGGATCGAACTCACAACATTTTGGCTGCAGGACAGCAGTTTAACCACTGCAACACCAGGGCTCTTATAAGGGGTGATATTTTATTTATTATTTATTAATCAAATTTATATTCCGCCCTACTCGCACAGGCGACTCAGGGCAGAGCACAACCGGCATATAATACACCATTAAAAGTGGTGGGCTCAAAAAAATTTTTTACTACCACACTGTAGGTGTGATATGGTGGGCGTGGCCAGGGTGAAAGTCCTGCGTTGCACCCAAATTTATTTCAAAACTTGGATGGCCAGAGGGGCCAGCCAGAATTTCTGCTACCGGTTCTGGCGAACTGGCGCGAACCTTCTGATGCCCACCACTGGTGATGTTACGATATTAAACTACAAAGGCAACTCATTTGTCCAGAGAAATAACATTGAAGGTGTGGTACACAGCTGTTTGAATAATTACTGATGAATCTTTTCCTGCAGGTTTACAGGCAACGTGAAATTAAAAGGAATTATTGTAATGGGAGAAGATAATGATACACACCCATCAGAAATGAGGCTGTAAGTAGGACCCAAGAACATGTCATTTCTGGTGATTTATTGTGTACAATAGTCACATTTTTTAAAAAACGGCTATAAAGATCTGAATACTTCCTTGTTCTTGCCTTTTCTCTTTTGCTTTGAGTAATGCAATTAATAAGCTTGCAGTAAATGATTTATAAGGCTTCAAATTGATTTGGTGGAGCAAACTGTTAAAGCCCTAAAATTGCATGCATCGAACAACGCAAAATAAAAAAAGCCCTGACTTCAGGGACAAACCGAGCAGGCAGTGGGGTGCCTTTAAAGCCACTCCCCACTGCTGTGACTGCACACCCACCCCACTGCCTGCTCGGGAGAATCCAGCGCAGCCCTGGCCATTTACCTTCAGGCCACCAGTAAGCTTCTCTTGCTGAGCTGCATGCTCTGACGATCGCTGGAGGCTTGTTTTTTTTTCTGTTCCCTTCATTCCCTTCCCTCCCTGTATTTAAACTAAAGGAAAGGGGGAAAGAGATAAATGTGATTGGTTCTCTAGAGAACCAATCACCTCTCTCTCTTTCCCCCTCCCTGTATTGTCAATACAGGAAGTGAAAGAGAAAAACAAGCCTCCAGCGATCGTCGGAGCATGCAGCTCAGCAAGATAAGCTTGCTGGTGGCTTGAAGGTAAATGGCCAGGGCTGGGCTGGATTCTCCCAAGCAGGCAGTGGGGTGGGTGTGGGGAGTCCCCAAACTGCTGGGGGGGGGGGGAAGGAGGGAAGTGGCAGGGAGAGGAGCTTTGACCTCCTTTACTTCTCTAATACGATGGATCGGATAACGCTAAAATGAACGTTCTCCAGTGCAAATCTTCCCCCCAAATTTGTCGTTATGCGGTTTTAGCGTTATCCGGTGCAATCGTTATCTGGGGCATTACTGTATTTGGATGGCTCGGGTGTCTCTGTTAATGAGCAATGTATGTTAGCTTGGAATACCAGGCCAAAAAGCTCTATAAAATAAAAAAGAATAGTGCTTCTGAGACTATGGCGATTGGGGCCCTTACTTTAGTCTACTAAAGTCTTTCTTGATTTTTAGACTTTCACTGAGAAGAGCATGTGTATGTTTAAATTGTTACCTGCAACAAGGAATACAGTAATACCTCAGATAACATTAGTATCGAATAACACTAAAATCGCATAACATTAAGCAATCTGGGGGGAAGAATTGCATCGGATAACATTAAGATCCTATGGGATGCATCGGATAACAACCGCTAAAGCCTGTGTGGTTACAATGTATCTATGGATCCCATAGGATTTTAACATGCATCGGATAACACTAAAAATCGGATAACACTAAGACTTGTGGAACCAGGTTTTAGTGTTATTCGAGGTTTTACTGTACTAGAAACTTAAAATCTTGGTTAGCCTAAAACTGCTAAGATATTATATCTCTTATGCTTGTGGTACGTTTGTATCAATGTGGTTTCCTTTTGCTTCCTTAAGACAGTATTGTTTGGCTTGTGTGCTAGGTGAATTACTACAGTAAAACCTCAATTTACGTAAAAAGTCAGTTATGTAGCTTCTTACGTAAATAGGGGTTTTACTTAAATCAAAGCATCTCCATAAGGATGCATTGAAAAATTAAAAAACAGGCTTGAAATTGGTTTTTAATGCATCCCTATGGAAAATTGCGCTTTGCACCCCTAGTGGCTGAGATGGTAATGACAGGCATTTCCCCCCCACACACACACACTCACACCTTTTAAGCTCTTCTCCAAGGCGCATTCGCAACTAAAGCACACACCCCAGAGAAACCTCCTGTGAACAGCAGAAGGGAACGGATGTCCCCCCCCCCCCCCCCGGCACTCTCCCAGTCCCGGCAGAAGCAAGCAGGGACTGCAGAAAAGCCTCTACTGCCACCACAGTGATATCTTGCGACTTTTGGCGGTGGGGTAAGTGGCGCGGGGTGGAATTTTAGCTTTTAAAATGGTGGCACCATCATTTAAAAATCTAAACACACCAGGAAACCCTTACTAGATTTTTTGGCGTAAATCAGGATGTGATTTACGCAAAAAAAAAAAAACCTTACATAAGTCGAATTTTATGTAAGTAGAGGCATATGTAAATCGGGGTTTTACTGTACTATACTTGCTTTCTAGTTGTGTTTACAGTTCACTCCTCTTAACAGTTGGATGTAATATCTTTGTGACTGGATTGCTTTTCTGCCACCCTTATACAGTGGAACCTCGGTTAACGTAATTAATGCATTCTCTGGTACGTTTCTTACAGTGAAAATTACTTTAACCGAATCATGGTTTCCCATAGGAATGCACTGAAAACTAATTAATCTGTTCTGAAAAGCATTCTGTAAGCCGAGCCACTATTTACTATGGATTTCCTTTTGTTATGCGATTTTTATGTTAACTGAACCATTTCTTAACTGAGGTTCCACCGTACAATATTTAAATACAAAGATGAAAGGCCAGGGAGTTCATGGACTGGGACGATGAGGGAAGATCCTTTAATTGCTAAATTAATGTTAAGTTAATAAGATACTCTGACCTACATACCAAGTCATGGGGGGGGGATCCTTTTTCTGATTAGTCTATTAATATACAGCCTTCAAAAATGAAAACTAAGTTTCTTCCTGTTTGTTTTTTAATGTTTGCTTTTGTCTTAAATGGTGCATAAGTTTGTTCTTGTTTTAAAAATATTTTGAAATACAGTAATACCTCGGATAACATTTACCTCGGATAACGCTAAAATCGCATAACGTTAAGTAATCTGGGGAGGAGAATTGGATCGAATAACGTTAAGGTCCAATGGGATGGATCGGATAACAACCGCTAAAGCCTGTGCGGTTACAATGTATCTCTATGGAGCTTTAACGTTATCCGATACATCCCATAGGATTTTAACATGGATCAGAATACACTAAAAATCAGATAACACCAAGACTTGTGGAACCAAGTCTTAGCGTTATTCGAGGTATTACTGTAAATTGCTATAGTGGTTGAGTGGTGAAGGGGATTCATTCGTTGCCTTTGGTTTGGGGCAGACGAACTACATCTGTTGTCTTGCCTTTCTCTAGGTTTAAGAACATTCCTCACATGTCCTTTGATGATGCAGCCAGAGAACCGGATCAGATGTTCAGCCTAAATCATGACACCACAGGAGAACTGGAATATCCTACTAAGTATGCCACAGTCTGCTCAGCATTCACTGGGCTTATATAGCATCCTCTTGCTTGAAAATCCTCTGAACTGGATGGGCCACTTGTTCCAGAATATTTAACTTGAGCTTTAATGGACCTTCTCTATGCTATCTTTTCTTTACTGGGAATTTCAGTTATTATTCCAGTTGCAGATATACAGGGAACTGCAGTTCTGTCACATCTCCTTCAGCATGGGGCAGTCTTGGTGTGAGGCAGTGAATAGAGATGGGGGAAAGCCAGTATACAGTAAAAAAACAACAACAACAACCCGGGTTACGGAATTAATACATTTCCGGGGTTTTTCCTTATAGCGATATTCCCTTAAAGCATAGCTCCCATAGGAATGCATTGCACAGTTTCCCATAGAAATGTATTGAAATCAAAAAGTTCTGAAAAAATTCCATAAGCTGAGGCATTATTTTCAATGGATTTCTCTCTGTAAATCATGTTTTCTGTTACCTGAAGCGTCCGTAACCTGGGGTTCCACTGTACCTGATTGCAGTTTTCGTCTGTGTATTTTCCCTGAATGATTTAGAAACAGACATTTTGCTACTGCTGTTATACGGGGTAATGTTGTCTTTCTGCTGCTGAAGTGTGTGGCAAATCTTAGTAGTACAGTTGGAAATGTGTTAAGTAATAACGGCAAGGAAGGAAAAATCACTTTGATTCCTAGAAAACAGAACTCGCCCCCCGCCCCCCCTCCAATTGCTGTTTTGCCAATTTTTTTTTTTACCAAGGAGTGGAGAAATAGTTTACACTAGCATTTCTCAATGTTTTCAGGTTGTGGGCCTGACAACACCTCCTGGACAGTTGATCAGACCAGACACTTGGTTCGTCCCGACTGGAAGCGGAAGTAAAATACACCTCGCACATGCGCAGAATGCATTTAGCAGTGTTCTACACATGCACAGGATGCTTTTCACTTCTGCTTCTGGGAGTGGTGAGGGCCAGATGAATTGGTGTTAGGAGCTGGGTTTGGCCTGCAGGCCCGTAGGTTGCAAATGCTTGGTTTACACCCAATATAACCTAGTTTTCCTGGTTTCTCTATGTGAAGCACTGATAGCCATTATTGCTTCACATGAGTAAAAGTAAAGGTCTCCATTGCTTAAAATTCAGTTGTACCTGACTAGGGGGCGACATTCATCTCCACTTACAGCCAAAGAGGCCACATAGTCTGAGTCTGCAGACATTTCCACGGTCATCTGGCAGGCATCACTAGATGCCGAAGTACAAGGAATGCTGTTACCTTTCCTGCCAAAGTGATACCTGTTTATCTACTTGCAATTTCTTGCTTCCAAACTGCTAGGTTGTCAGAAGCTGGGACAGGCAACGGGAGTTCAGTCCGTCACGCAGGACTCAGGTCTCGAACTGCTGACCTTCCAGTCATATTGGAATGTAATTGTGGTGCATAACAGGAATTTTATTTACACAGTAGTTGAACCTTTTTTTTCCTTATCTTTCAGGATTGCTCGCTTCTCAAATGTCCATCATCTCTCCATCCATTTCTCCAAAAATTTTGGTGCCGAGACAACAAAGATCTTTTATATAGGCTTGAGAGGCGAATGGACAGAAGTAAGTCTTGGGGCCAAGATTACAACAGGGGTGAATACACAGAGAAAGGATACTATCCAGAGAATTTCTTCTTATTTATGATTTATTTAGAGAGGTTAAAACAGGAGTTCCACAGCCCAGTGGTTGGGGACCCCTGGGTTAAAAAACAAGTCATCACTTTCTCATTTCCTTACAGTTAAGTAAACACAGTCCCAAAATGTGGGTGGAACGGAGAGCAAGCTAATGTAGATACCAGTTATTAAAGGTTGCAAAACTGATCCTTCATTAGCAGTATTATCCAATGAGGAAATTGTTTTTGGCAGTGATACAAATTGCAGCACATATTTTTTAGGGTAGCAACATTACTGTTGTTGCTTTTAAAACATAACATAGCTCATTAAATTTTGAAAACATTTTGTATAACAAGTAACATATCCCAAACTGCTTTTATTGGTAGTTATTTAGGTGGATTTGGGGCCATTCTAAAACTTCTCTGCATATTTAAACAATGGTGGTTTTTATGGTACTTCATTAGCAACAAATTCTCTAGCACAGTTAATCAATCTTACTCTTTTTAATAACTATTAACTTTAATGAACTACATTTAAAATGGGAAATTCTAAAAACAATTTCTAAGCTGGGAGAGAAGGAACCAATTTAATTGCAGTTTTATAAAACTCTTCTGGCTTATGTAGATCGAAACAAATGTAAAACTGATTTGGACACAAAAGTTGTTTAGAAGAACAGTATTTTTTATTTATTTATGCTTTTATTAAGGGTGATGACAGAGTAATAGACAATGTCCTGTGGAATTGTAGCCCAGTTACTCATGCACAACATCCATCTATATTAAAATACATTTAAATATAATTATTACTGTGCCACAACATCTCCCTAAATACTGTACTCTTTCAGTTCCTGGTGCTAGTATTATGATAATTAGAATATCCACAAGATATATGACAAGTATGCCACACTAGCAGATAAGCATCCAAAGGTTAATTCACCTTTGTAATTTTCTTTTCTGCTTGAAACACTTAACTTGAAACACTGTTTACTGATTATCATAAGAAAGTTTATTCCTAAATAAAAGCTACTACATATATTTATCATTGACAGCTGAATAAACTTGTCTTTGTTTTTTTGTTTTTAATGGATATACAGTAATACCTCATATAACATTAGTATCGAATAACACTAAAATCGCATAACATTAAGGAATCTGGGGGGAAGAATTGCATCAGATAACATTAAGATCCTATGGGATGCTTCAGATAACAACCGCTAAAGCCTGTGTGGTTACAATGTATCTCTATGGATCCCATAGGATTTTAACATGCATCAGATAACACTAAAAATCGTATAACACCAAGACTTGTGGAACCAGGTTTTAGTGTTATATGAGGTTTTACTGTAATAATTTTGTGTCAGAAATTATTCTGGGTTTAAAGGATTTTTGCTGGAGAAACTCCACTCGGGACACTCAAAAGAGGCTCCTTTCATGTCCCCAAGATCTTTTCCTACCAAAGTGATCCCTATTTATCTACTTGCAATTTCTTGCTTTCAAACTGCTAGGTTGGCAGGAGCTGGGACAGAGACAGGAGCTTACTCCATTATGCAGTACCTGGGTCTCAAACTGCCGACTTGCCGGCCTTCCAGATAACAAGGCAAGCGTCTTAACCACTGAGCTGCCGCAGCCCTAAAATGTGGATAGTCCTGAAATATATCACTGATGTTCATTAAATTGACTTTTTCACACACCTGCCAGGTGATTTGTTTTAAACTGGCCTCAAGGGGTTGGCTAGTCTAATAAGGGGCATTTTATCCAGAAGATAATGTAAGAAATGTGCTACCTAAAAATGCCTATTTTTTTCTCTTATGTCTTCTTTCACATCTTCCAATCCCACTATACTTTGGGTGAAAGCAATTACTGTTTGTCTACAGACTGGGGCAGTAATGGCAATCTTGTGTTGCCAGCTAATCTTTCTTATACTGTGTCAGGCAAAAGGAACTGCAGAATGAACTCATCAAAAGGTGACTTCTTTTTGGCAATTTCACGTCTGGCCAAGACATGGAAGAAGAAGTGTTCTGCCAAGCTAAATAGGTGTTGTATTGTTTGTTGATAGTTAGTCTCCCATTTTGGTCTGTGCCTTTCGCTTTGTTTGCATCAACATAAAGTTTCTCCAAACAAGCACAAGTCATCCAAAATCTGTACAGTAACGAATTTTGGGGAGAATCTATGCAGGTGGAAAATGGCAGTAGTAATAAATAGAGGATGAAATTACTGTTTGTTTGTTTACTTATTTATTTTCTAACTTTTATTGCCGCCCAGCTCCGAAGACTCTGGCGGCTCACAGAAAATAAAACCAATTGCAGTTTAAAAGGAATTTTTAAAAACCATTAAAAACTACTGACAAAACTTTAAAAGATTAAAAGAGAGAGATAATGTGTTCTACTAAATTAGCCAGCAAGCCGGGGTTTTGGCTTTTGAGGATAAGTTTGCATCTTAAAGGGACTGTGGCGGCTTAGTGGTTAAGATGCTGAACTTGATAACTGGAAGGTTGGCAGGTCAGCAGTTCAAGACCTGAGTGCTGCATGAGAGAGTGAGCTCCCATCTCTGTCTCAGCTCCCGCCAACATAACATTTCAGAAGTAAGAAATTGCAAGTACTGTACATAAATTAGTACTGCTTCAGCAGGAAAGGCAAGTGTTCCATGCACTCTGCCATCTAGCCATGCCTGCCACATGACCACGGAAACATCTGCAAATGCAGACAGCGCTGACTCTTTGGCTGTAAACGGAGATGAGCACCAAACCCTAGAGTCTGATACGACTGGTTTTCAAGCATGGATGGCCTTTACCTTGCAGCTTACGTTGTCTTTTTGTTTCTGTGCAGCCTCATCGACATGAAGTGACCATCTGCAACTATGAAGCAGCAGCAAGCCCAGCTGACCACAAAATTGATCAGATCACACCACAGACGCACTTCATTTCCTAACTTTGGAGGCTCCTGCAAACAACAAAACATCAGGCAGACCTGAATGGATTTGGAATACTTGAGGCTATGGCCATCATAGAGGTTTTTCTCCCTTGTTGTGGGTGTGGGTACATTCTGGGAAAGCAGATCACTGAATGCTTGGCAAAGAGGTAGAAAAAGGATTGCCAAGGACAATCATGCTTTGGGACTTTAGAGGTTTTGAAGATGTAGGTCTTGAAAATGTTGACCATTGCATTCCTATGGCGTGGCAATTTTAAACATACAATCTGTGTCTGGGTCAAACATTTTCTGAGCTACCTGTTTGCTGCTAGTGTGAAGCTGTTGGGCAGTTTTATTTGGGAGCATTAGACAGTCTAGGATTCTGCACTGGCTTTTGATTGTAGTTTATACAGGGCAAAGATACCAATGTTCTAGGCCAGTGATGGTGAACCTTGGCACTCCAGGTGTGCTTGGACTTCAATTCCCAGAAGCCCAAGTCTCTGTGAATCCACATGGATGGGTTTACTATGCATGGATTCACAGAGACTTGGTCTTCTGGGAATTGAAGTCCAAGAACACCTGGAGTGCCAAGGTTCACCATCATGGTTCTAAGCAGATGTTGGCTAATTTTGAAGTGTATTACAGTGACTTACACATGGCAGTGTGACTGTATGCCAAAGTACTGCATACCTTTGCTTAAGAATCAATCTGTAGGTCTCTTTTTGATAATCTTTGTGTCTAAAACTGGAGAATTAAATATCTTGGAGATTTGTCTCTTAGACACAACTTCATAATTGAAGTAGTTTATTCCCCCCACCCCACCCCCAATAAATATGAGAAGGAACACTTGTGTCTGTTGGTTTCTACACTCTTACTACTAGCAATAAAGGGAATGAAGCTTCTTCTGCCATATCTAAATCCGAATATTGGCGATCCTCATGGCAATCAACCATGAAGACTGTCCTGAGAATATAATGCAGTGGCCTTTCATCTGCTTTCTGCATCTTACCGTGACTCCCATACCACTGATCCAGTTCAGTTAGTCACTTTCTGGCCTTGAGCCCTTTTGAAACAAAATCTTTATCAGTCCCAGGCCAGGATTGATTAAGCTGTTGCCCCAGTGGCGTAACGTGGGTTTCAGCTGCCCAGGGCGTAGGCCAAATTCGCCATCATGGACGGACTTCTCCGAAGGGACTTACCTGCACCCTATCCTAATTTTCAGGTGTTATTGGACAATATTGAACTCTATTCTTTATATGAAAGAATTCTCACTGAATATCCGTCATGAACAATCCAAGCACAAAATAAAACGCAGGTAATTACCGCAAGGCAACTGGTTAGTACAGACGGTGTTGCCAGTTGCTAGAGCGAGCAAGGTGCCTACACTTATTTAAAGAAAGGGGATTCCTCGGTTCTGTCACAGATTAAATAATAAAAAGTTCTGTGCTCATTTTAATTGGTCCGAATTGTAGGTACGACAAAAATATGAAATGAAATGGTTCAAATTTTTAGTTCAGATTACAAGATATTATTATTTATTGTGAAATTTTGCCACCCCCCAAAAAGTGCTGCCTGGGGCGGGCCACATCTGCTACGCCACGCCACTGTGTTGCCCTCCATCAAGATGGAGTCAAGTGGGATTTAAACTGGGAACCATCAGCCTTCCCTGTGGACTGCGGCACCCAAGACCATTGATCCTCAGGTTTATCAGGTTAGTCTGATACTTGGCATTGAGTCATTGGCAGTATGGTCTACTCTATAGCAGGATAACCTGGCCAGACAGGAAAAGATGGATTATTCTTGGCAAATATCTGAAGCAGTATTGCGAAGAGCTTTTGAAATTAGGCTGAGGTCCTCAACTCTTGCCATAGCAGCAAAACTCACTAGACAGTGCTGCCTATGAACACAGACTAGGCCTTGCTGCTTGAGCTAATAAACTCTTAACATCTTTTGTAAAGGCATGTAAACAAAACAATCTGAGCCTGAGGCCTTACTAGCATTTTCCAGCATTCAATTTCATGCTGATTTGGTACTTTCTGAGAACAGAAAAACCACACCATTTAAAGTGGGAAGGACAAGATGTAGACCTGACACTCTAAATCTGAATCCAATTACTGTTTTTTTAACAGAACACACAATGGATTGGGTTAAGTGCCATTTTGCATGTTATAAAGCGATTAAAACTATTTGCTGCCAAGTGTACAGACAACAGTTACACCCAGTCATACCTCTTTGTGGTTAAGTGGTATCAGAATAATGAAGCTGGAAGGGATCTATGAGATGTTGAGTCCCAACTGTGCTCAATAAGGGGCTCCAAATCAAAGAATTACATAATAGACGGGTGTCTTGTCCCCCAGGAGTAGAAAGTTCACCTTTTTCCAAGGTAATTTGCTCCATTGTCATACTGGTAATTTGCTCCATTGTCATACTAGTAACAGGAAGCTTTTCCTGCTAAGTCAGTCGAAACCAGGCTTCCTGTAACTTGAGCCCATGACTACATGACCTGCACTTACTGAGAATTGATCTGCTCCTTCTCTGCAAGATAACCTTTCAAGTATTTGAAGACTGCAGTCATACCTCCTGTTTTTGTCTTTCAAGGCTGAACATGCCCAAATCCTCCAATCCGTCATCACAGGGCTTGGTTTCCAATCATCATGCTGGTTACCCTCCTCTGAACCTGACCCAGCTGAATGGGACACGGTTCTTAAGATGAGAATGATGCTTATCTTAAGATGGGCCACACAGAAAGAGCCTCCTCGAAGATTGTGGTATTTTTGAACCACAATCAGGCATACCCTGGTAACGGCCACCTTGTGTTGCCAGCTAATCTTTCTCGCGAAAGGAACTGCATGAACTCACCAAAAGGTGCCTTCATATTGACATAGGCAAACAAAGAGACTTAGCCATGCGATCCATATTCAAGTTACAAAAAATGCAGCAAGAAGACATTATGCCATGCCTGAAGAAGAAATCTTGTATTGCAAAAACTCGCAAAACTTATTTTATTCTTTGAGTGATCCAATAAAAGGCATCACCTTCCTCCTACATTTGCTTCATATTGGCAGTTTCACGTCCAGCCTAGACACAGAAGAAAAATAAAAATTTTAAGAGGAGTGCTAACCAGTGCAGAGTAGAAGGGAACTAATACTTCACACAATTTGATAACAAATTTTTCCACTAATGTAGTCTAAAATATTATTTTAGTGTGGGTTTTTTTTGGCAGCCTCATTAAACATCTGGATCAATATTCTGCTTATCATATATACTAATCTCAAGATCTTTGTCGCATGTAGTACAGTAAAACACTGGCTAATGCTAAAACTTGGTTCCACAAGTCTTGGTGTTATCTGATTTTTAGTGTTATCCGATCCATGTTAAAATCCTATGGGATGGATCGGATGTTAAAGCTCCATAGAGATACATTGTAACCACACAGGCTTTAGTGGTTGTTATCCGATCCATCCCATAGGACCTTAACGTTATTCGATCCAATTCTCTTCCCTAGATTACTTAACGTTATGCGATTTTAACGTTATCTGATCCAATCGTTATCCGGTGTTTTACTGTACTGTATTCCTAAGCCAAGTATCCCCCATCATGTTGTAGCTCATCAAAATGAGGTTGCATTTTTCTTTTATATTTTAAATACACTTTTAAAAATAATAATACAGTAAAACCTCGCATAAAGAGCACCTTGCTTAGAGAGTAACTCGCTTAAAGAGCAGAATTTTCTCTGAATGTTCTCTTTGCTTAACAAATAAAACCAACAAAAAAACTTGCTTAACAAATAAATCGGGTTTCATAACCACCACCCCCTCGAGGTCACAACTGGTCACTTACAATGGTGTTTCGCTTAAAGAGCAAAGTCCCTTAAAGAGCAATCCTGTGGAATGCATTAGGCTCTTTAAGCGAGGTATCGCTGCAATCACTTTTTAGTCTAACATGAAGTAGCCTAAGAATGCCAATTCTTTTTGTGTGTGTGTTCAGATCAAACTTTGGACTGCCAAAACGAATCCACTTTCTTGGCTTCGTTGTTAACCAAAATTAAATCCTCATCGTTATATGTTTCTTATAGCAATCAGCAGACAAGTAAAGGAGCCAGATTCTGTGTATCTCCACATTCATATAGTGTAGTGTGGTTTCTCCCACCAGAAGCGGAAGTAAAACATTCCCACACATGCGCAAAATGCTGTTATAAATGCACCTGCAGCTGTTATAAATGCGTTTACAATAGCCGCGGGTGCATTTAGGCAGTGTCTTGCACATGCATGAGCGCGTTTTAACTTCCGCTTCTGGGAGTGGTGAGGGTGGCGTGGGCTGGATTATGTGGTGCTGTGGGCCAGATCTAGCCAGCAGGCTGTAGTTTTGGAACCCCTGATATAATGTGTTGTTATCTACCAGTAGCCCCCTCTGGAACATGTTGGTCTTACGTTTAGGAACTCCAACCCTCAGCCTATTCAGGGTCCTCCAAGTGATGTGGGGGAGGTTGAGTTCCTCAGCCATATCCTTCTTTAATGTTGTTCCTTGTCCAGTGAGCTCCTTCCTCTATCTTCTAATGTTTTGCTCTTGTGTACCCTCAAGCATGTCAATTCTTCTGCAGCCTCCAGCTACTGTTCTTTCCATTTATCGTCACATAGAATCTCCAGTTCTGGAGGAAGCAACCAATGACTATTAAGCTTGTTATCTCTGGTAAGGCAATTCATTTTACGGAGCAGTATCAGTGGCTCAAGTCACTAAGACGCTGACTGGGAGGCGGAAGGTCAGCAGTTTGATTCCCGAGTACTGCAGGACGGAATGAGCTCCCTTCCCTGTCCCAGCTCCTGCCAACCTAGCAGTTCAAAAGCAAGACATTGCAAGTAGATAAATAGGGACCACTTCGGTGGGAAGGTAACAGCATTCCATGCGCTCCGGTGTCTAGTCATGCCTGCCACATGACCATGGAAACGTCTGCAGAAGCAGACAGCGCTGGCTCTTCGGCTTAGAAACAGAGATGAGCACTGACCCCTAGAGTCGGATACGACTGGCTTTCGAGCAAGGGAAACCTTACCTTACCTATCTTATGACTGACAATATCGTACAATGTAGTTAGATCAATGAAAGCCACTCTTGCAATTAGCTGCCTTTCGAAGGCATTCTCAATGTGTTGTGAAAGCTTAAGAATTTGACCACAACATGGCCTGCCCTGTCTGAAGCCTGATTGATCTTTCATGATCTTTCCATCAATAAATTCAGAAATATGATTGTAAATAGTCTATTCCAGTACTTTATAAAGATGACAAAGGAGTGACACTGGTTTTTCGGGTCATCTGGTTCTTGCCTGATTTCAATAAAACAATGACTCTAGCCTGTTTCCACAGTTTAAGAATCTTAAGTTCATCTATGCAGTTGTTCATTAATGTCAATGACTATCACATGATGCCATGTACAGTTGTTTCAAATTAAATAAAGACTAATTCAATGGTGGCATGGAAAGAATGTTTCACCCAAACATGAAAGGAATGGTGTATTTCCCCTGTCCTGTCAACAGGACAAACTCTCCTCATGACTTGATATGCTCAAGGCAGTAAAAAATTAACCCAAATTGTAGTTAAACAAATAAATGACCTGCTGAAGACAAAAAGCACGAAACACGACTAGGATTAGATCCATGGGGTGTTGTTATGACCTGAAACCCAAATTAATTGATGTTGCTTCGACGAGTCCCAAAAACAATAATTAGCAACGCCCACATCCCGATTTCCACAGTAATTATTAATTGCCAACTGTTGCGCAATAGCTCCAAATGCGGTGCAAAAAATCTCAAATATTAATTATTACCACCAACAAATACCAATGTTTTAAAGAAGCCCCAATGTGAGTACTATTTTCGTCAGTGCCTAATGAAAGATGAGCAATAAGGAAACACTGACCAGTAGTGATAATTACCTTGACTGGTAGAAATGGGGGCAGGAATTCTCTTGCCTACTACCTGAACCATTAGAAAGAGAAGGGAAAGAGACGCTGCCCAGCAAACAACATGGTCGCGCCCATGGCACGCATCCCTTCCCTCCCCAACCTACTTCCGGGTTCCGTACAGGCGCTTTGTGGCGGCGGCTTACGTCACTTCCGGAGAGCCGCCCTCGCCGCCCCCTCTCAGGTTGGGCCCGCCCACCGCGCGCGGCGGAAGTTCCGGAGCGGTCTAAAAGAGCTCGAGAGCGGCGGGCGGGATTCGCCTCAGTCAGTCCGACGCCGGGTGGGGAGAGAGGCAGAGCCGGAGCCCGACGCGGAACCGAAGAGGTGAGGGGAGGCAGGCCGGGCGGGAAGGACTGAGGGGAGGCCCCTTACCTCGTGTGTGGCTGTATGTGGGGACATGAAATGGGGGTGTATGTGAGGTGAAGTGGTTTCGCCCCCCCTTCCCTCAGGGGTGGCCATTGTGTGTGTATTCGTGTGGTGGTGGGGTGAGGTGGTTCCCCCCCTTCTTCCCTCAGGGGTGGCCGTTGGGGAACGGAGGGTCATATGTGGGGAAGGGCCACACTGAGTCTCTGAGAGGGTCTTTGCTGCCTGAGAGGGTGGGGGGGCTTTAGCCATTGGCATTGCATGCCACCTTTTCCAGTAACCAAGGGAACCACCACCACCACCCTCCCCACCTTGTCTCAGGTAGGAAACAAAGCAGAAGTGAACCCGAAACAGTGTAGTGTTGTTTGGTCCCATTGGTTGTTCATTTCATGAAAAAAATCCCAGAGGGGTGGTATGGGCAATGATAAATAACAGTACAGTAAAACCTCATATAACACTAAAACCTGGTTCCACAAGTCTTCGTGTTATATGATTTTTAGTGTTATCTGATCCTCTATGGGATCCATAGAGATACATTATAACCACACAGGCTTTCGCGGTTGTTATCTGAAGCATCCCATAGGATCTTAATGTTATCTGATGCAATTCTTCCCCCCAGATTCCTTGATGTTATGCGATTTTCGTGTTATTCGATACTAATGTTATATGAGGTATTACTGTATCTGTCCTCCTTGGTGCCTCTTTAAAAGCAATCTTCTGCTGCTTCTTTTGTCTCCTGATCAAACCCTGGACTGCCAAAATGAAGCCACCTTTTCGGCTTTGTTGTTGGCCAAACTTAAGTCCAAGTTTCTGGTAGTAATCGGCAGACCAGCAAATGAACCGACATGTTGTCTGCCAGAATCCCCTGCTTGAGCATGTTAGTCTTGCACTGAGGGACTCCCAACTTTCAGCTTATTCAGGGTCCTCCAAATTATGTAGGGGAGGTTGAGTTCCTCAGCTATATCCTCCTTTAATGTTGTTCCTTGCCCAATGAGCTCCTTCCTCCATCTTCTAATTTGGTTTTGCTCTTGCATCCTTCAAAACTGTTTCTTCTTGCCATAAAGCTCTTCCTGGATCTGTGTCGGTGGATTTGAGGCTCATATCTGTTCAGAGGATGTCGAGGGTCATTCTCTTGTTTAGTTCTCTCAGGGTCCACTGCTACGTCTCTCCTTATCTTAGATGGAGCAGTAACAGCAATGTCAACTTGTTTCATGTGCTGCACACGCTTAGGGCCAAAGCTGACAGAGGTGGGAGTTTAAACCATTGGCATCGCATGCCATCTTTTTCAGTAACAAAAGATCCTGCCCCTTTGTCTCAGGTGAGAAACAAAATGAAAGCAACAAAACACTCTTAGTGTTGCTTGGTTTTGTTGTTTGTTCATTGAGTTATTTGTACGCCACCCAGAGTGGGAAACATCCCAGATCCTGGGTATAAAAACGGAATAAATAGCCAAATAATAAAAAGACCTAAAGGTTGTGGTACCTTAAAGACTAAGCCTTTGAGATGTGGTGTTGGAGGAGAGTTTTGAGAGTCCCCTGGATAGCGAGGAGAACAAATAGGTCAATCTTAAAAGAAATCAACCCTGACTGCTCCTTAGAAGGTCAAATAGTAAAGATGAAGCTAAAGTACTTTGGACATCAAATGAGAAGAGAAGATTCACTTGAGAAGGCCTTGATGCTTGGAAAGGTCAAGGGCAAAAGAAGAAGGGAGCGGCCAAAAATGAGATGGCTAGATGGTATTGTGGACACAATGGGCACAGAGCTGAGTGAGTTGAGGAGGATGGTGGCGGACAGTGGTCCATGGTGTTGCAGAGGGTCGGAATCGACTGTGCGACTGAACAACAACAAAAAAAGTGTTGTGAGGAAATGGAGTTGATCTATGAAAGCTCACATTAAAACAGAGGGTGTCACTTTTGGTTTTTGTTTCATCTGGTTGTTGTTTAGAGTATATTTTGTCTGTAGTAATGACCCTAACCTTTAGTACAGTACTTCTTACCAAATTCTCTCAGAGTAAGAGTCCTACATTCCTAGAAGATGTGATTAGTTGAGTATATTTGGTAGCTTTTTCCTCTTTCCTGGAACAAAAGCAAACATTTTATCATGAAAAGTGCATATGCAGCCTTCTGTTGAGTAATAATGCCTATCTTCAACTTCATAACAAAATTAAGATGATTGTATTGAAACACAAATTTGTATGAAAACACAGTTACGGTACGTTAGCTTTGCCTGAAGATTCATTGAGATAAAGTAGCTTTGTATATAAGAGAGGTAGTAATAACTAGGTTGGAACATCTGCTATGACATGTTTAAACACCTTAAACCTGACATGTTTAAATTTGTCTCTATCTTTAATATTTTGGGAAGGTTGTGTCTGAAGAACAATGATTTAAAATTTAGATAATAAGGGGGAGATGTGCTCTGTTAGAAGCAGTAATAACTATGGCATTCATAATCTGTCAAAGATATTGTAATCTAGTTAAACATCACACTGATCCTAAGCTCAAATCTGTGGCGGTTACATCCCAGAAGTTATGATTTGGCCCTTAACTAGTAATGTTTGTTCTTGAGCATCATGGCAGATCACAAGAAATCAAGCTGGGTTTTTTTAAAGAGACATGCCATTGTATTATTCATTAGTGCACCCCAAAAAGAAGCTTGTTGGGTGAGCCCAGAGATGTGATGAGGTTCATCTGCTGGATCATGTTCCTGCTTCCAGAATTAGTAGTTCACTCACTCTGTGTCAGCTCCCTCCACATCTACTTAGAAATCTGTTCAATAGGGCTGGAAACCTGTCTGGAAGGGGAGGAAAGGCATCCTTTTGCTAGCTTTGGGAATTGAAATATTGTACTGTACAGTGTTGCATTTTGGCCCAGGTTGGATCCATCTGGACCACTGATCTGTGTCTAAATACTTCTGCCAGTTAGATACCTGTAGAAGTGCATAAGCAGAGCATGAAAATCACAGCTCCAACCTTTGTCTCTACTGTAATGTTCTCAGCAATGTTTTTAAAAAAAGAAGTTCTGTTGCTATATTTTTGACAAGTTGATGTCCTAACCCTGTCCTTTGTGAGTTTCTTGGTGCCTTTTTAAAAGCAGTATAAGTTAGCTATTACTACTCGTGGTTGTCGTCGTTGACTGCAACTCGTATCTGAGAATGCATTTTTTCCCCCTGAAGCAGGAAAAATGTCACTGGCATGAATTTGTTTAAGGTGAATCCCATCTTGCCCTGAAGTGACCCACACACTATGATTTTGGAGCCATCACCAATGGCACACATGAAGCAAGACATGTAGGATTTAACACTGGGACTTCAATGGACTGCCGCAGTCTTGAAGATATGGGCAAGGTGCGCCTTTACAGCCAGTCCATCTGGCACAGCCTCTTCTGCCTCCATGATCTTTGGGAATCAGGGTTCCTCCTCCACTCATTTTGCCATTGGGCCCAATATGGGGGCTCATCCGCCCATTGCCATTGGCCCCTTTAGGGAGTCAGGTTAGTTAACCACCACCTGACACTCAGTGTTGAGTCACTGGCTGTATGGTCTACTCCATTACTGTAGCGGGATGTCCGGGCAGACAGGTACTACTTGTGGTAACGATGAATCAATTGAATGCATCTTGCATTAAATACTAAGTCATGGATGGAAGCTTGAAACCTCTTATGGCTAGAGCTGAAGACTGTATTGCAGAAGGGTCAACTTTTAATGGCAGAAGGGCAGTTGAAACAATTGCTCCCAAATTCTAGGCAGCTGTTTACTGATATTTCCTGTTCAAGAGGCAGTAGAAAAACATTTCTACTAGCAGACTACTAGGCCTACCTGGAATTCTAGTATGCTAAATTATGCAGCATTCTCTACACCTGCCTCAACTCTTTGCCATATTTCCAAGTAATTTGTGAATAGTTTAAATAACATAATTTCAGAATTGAGGGTGAGCTAGTTTACTTCCCTTCGTCGTGGAAATGGATAATTTATTTCTACTCTCCATTTCCCATTTTAACCACCTATCTATCAGAGTCTGCCATTCATGATTGCACTCTTTTTATTTAGAGGGCTTTGAGTGCTCCTTACTACTTTGCCTATTCCAGATACAGTAGTTAAATTCCCAAATACTTGCAGTCACTGGAGCAGTGCTCAGAGTTAGGAGAAATTTGTTTTTTAGGCTCCCCCCCCCCCTATTTTTAAACTGTTACTTCACCTAAAATTAAAACCCAGCTAGCATGACTATGTTGATTAGGAAATTCTGTAATTTGTTTTTCAAAACAGTATATTTTCCAGTTTATGTAGTTTAATGTATGGCTGGGATTACAAATCCTAAGTCTTAACAAGGCTTCTAGCAAACACAGCAGCTAGTCAAATTAGTCTATATTATTTTGGATCCCTTAAAATGTATTGTATTGGCTGCAATCCCTCTGGCAAGAGTCAATTTCAATGCTCCCATGAAGTTGTAAGTCACTACAAATTCAAGATATGCTGTCCTCTTTGTTAAAAACTACCCTTCCTAGACAGATGCTGGTATGGCACGAAATCTTGTAAAAACTATCACTTCTTTTATTACTTGTAAACTGCCCTGAGTCACTTTGGTGAGAAGGGCGGTGGATAAATATGAACAAACTTCTAAAATTTAGGCTTATTCCAGTTTTACAATTCTGAACTAGGGATTAATGGATCTTCCATTAAAAAGATGAAGGCAGGAGTAGTTCTGCACTGTGACAATGTGGAAAATAGATAACTAGATTATCTAGTATCATTGATGGTGAACCTTGTCACTCCAGCTGTTCTTGAACTTCAATTCCCAGAAACCCTGATCAGCAGGAGTGCTGACTTGGGCTTCTGGAAATTGAAGTCCAAGAACACCTGGAGTACCAAGGTTCACCATCAAGAATCTAGTATCTTACATTTCAGACTGACTGCTTAGTTTGGACTGGTCTCTGAAGTGTCAGTGTATGGCTTTATTTTTATGTTTAAGAAAACCTTAACCTGAGACTTTTTCTATCCTGATGTCCAGCAATAATAATAATTACTTGTCAGAAATTATTCTGGGTTGAGAGGATTTTTTCTAGAGAAACTCTACTCAGGAGACACCCGACTGAGGCTCCTTTCGTGTCCATAAGATCTTTCCCCACCAAAGTGGTCCCTATTTATCTACTTGCATTTTCTTGCTTTCAAACTGCTAGGTTGGCAGGAGCTGGGACAGACTCTCATGCAGGAGCCAGATCTTGGACTGCCAACTTGCCTACCTTCCAGCTTATAAGGCAAGCTTCTTAACCACTGAGCCACCTCAGCCCCTCTTGGGCTTGCCATTCAATAAATGATGTCATGTCTTGGAGAAAGAAATTGTGGGGACTAAGTCTTTCAAATGCTTTTGTCCTACCTGATAAAATGTTCATAAGCTAAGAAGGATCCTTACCATTGCCATTTTCTGCCTCATGTTTTTCAGCTTATATTCATGCCTTCTATAAACATTATCATTTAAATATCTAGTTCTTTCCCCAAGATAGAAGGTGAGTCTTTAAATCCATTTTTTTAAAAACTGGGTTTATAAACAAAGTGGATTTCATAAAAGATGGCTGTCCTGATATTTCCCTTTATTGAATTCTGGTCTTGACTATTGTATTGTTCCATCATGTCAGTCTTAGATTGGATTAGTGGGAGTTAAATGCCCTGGGGAAATCCCACGTGGTGGGATTTGATTGGACACATTTTGCATATAGGTTCTTAATCAAATATTCCTGTGTGGAATGCAGTGGTAGGTAGGCTTGTGATCCCTTGGGAGAACAGCTTTTTCAAACTGTATGACTTAATTGCATGAGTGGGTTATGTTGGCACCATACAGGGCTAGGTCAAGAGCTAGACTATTAGACTTATGAAGATTGATCTCTTTGCTGATAAGGACAAAGAAGCAGGAAGCACTGCAGTGTGAGGAAGGCTGGGTGGTGTTGATATATACGACAAAAGAGTTGCTCACTAAAAGTGTCCATGGGATAAACTGATGTGCCTCTTCTACTCGGGCTGCAAAATGACATCTGCAGACTACATTTTCCTTTTCATCAGAAGCAAAGGGTAGTTGTAGCATGACCAAATAAAACCCAGCAACTAATATAAGCAGCATCAGCTTGTTCAGAAAGCAACACTTACCAATTATGTGGAAGTTCTCATAAGTAGAAACCATTCATTTCTGTAGTTAATAATAATTTTGTGTCAGAAATTATTCTGTGTTGAAAGGATTTTTGGGGAAGAAACTCTGCTCAGAGAACGCCCAAATGAGGCTCCTTTCTTGTCCCCTAGAGCTGGGACAGAGCTGGGTGCTCAATCTGTCGTGCAGTACCCGGGTCTTGAACTGCCGACTTGCCAACCTTCCAGCTGACAAGGTGAGCTTCTTAACCACTGAATCACTCTGGTATTCTTGTGTCAGGCTCATCTGATGTAGTGCTTGGAATGTGGGATTGGGACGTGAATAATGTGAGTTCCTGTCCATGCTGAGGCATGAAGCTTAATGGGTTATTTCAAGGATTGCCCTAACTCACAAGGTTGTGGTAATAGAAAGAGAGCCACTTAAGTTTCCTTAAGCTCATTGGAGGAAAGGCAGCATGTAGAAGTGTCTAATAGGTATCATCCTTCATTCATTATCAGATGTTAGTATCTCATCTCTGCACTATGGAAAACCTAGAGCTGGTTTCTACACAAGCTCATGAGGCCAGAACATTGGTTTCCCAAACTGCGGGGACATAAAGAACTCTCTGAGGGGGAAGAGTTTTGCTAGGTGAGATTTTCATGGTAAAAACACATTTTTATCAGCTTAAACCGATGCATTACAGTATTTTCAAACTTCGTACTAGGTAATTATCTTAAAATAAGATTTCCCTAGATGCTTATCTCTTTTTTAAAAATTGCAAAATAGGTATTGAATTACTTTTTAAAGAGGGGTGCTGGCTGGTTGTAAAGAACAGATGGGGAACCATGGAGAATGAGGGTTATAGAAAGACAGCGTGTGTTGCTGAAAAGCTTGGGAATTAACATGAGCTAGCAAATTTGATGCTGATGTTTAATAAAGGCTGGGATGGCTGTCAGTATTATCAAGTTATTAGAGTCCACCTACGCTCTTGGCTTTTTTGCTTTTTTGTCGGAGTTGAACGATGGTTGTTCTCCACAACCAATACTGTATATTAGTTGACTTGTTTGACGTACTGAGGAGGGAGAACTGAATTGCATGAGTGGAAATAGCCTGGCCTTTGGGAACATAGCCTTATCCAACCAGACAGCCACCAGGCACAGTCTGTATTTTCCTTCTGCTGGTTGCATCAGTAGTAACTGAGGCATCACCAGCTACTGAATCTTCTTGTCCCTTCAGTGTTATCAGCAATTATATAAATAGCCTTGTCCTTTGTTGATGGTATAGAAACAAGCACAAGCTTGTTTTAACGCTTCAGCTTTTGAGATGTAGGAGAATGTGAAATGTGTGCTTAAAGCGGACAAATCTCTATGCTGTAGTTCAGCCTGAGCAAGTGACTCACTGCATGTCCTTCCTATGGTGAGTCCCAAGGGCTTTGGCAGAATGTTGCCCATGGACTGGCATAAGAGACATGGAAAACCTGGCAAGGAGTTGACAGTGGAAGTGGAGATGGGCAGAGCGGAAGCAAAGTGTTTGATTTTGGCAGCAAAATGACATCCTCAAGGTTGCCAAGAATGGCATTCAGTGAAATAAAAATCCAGAGCATAGAGATGACCAAGTGGTCCACCTCCTGCAGAAAGGCTGCTGTGCTGTCAAGAAAATGAGGGTTAAAACAGTGTCACATTAATCCAAGGAAGGTAAAGATTGTGGTGTTTCTGGTGATCGTAATGTATGTAGGTGGAAGGGGAAGTACCTTGGCCAACATCAACAGCAATAGATTAAGGACTTCTGCTGCTTTACATATTGTCCTTATATTTTGAATTTGGGGATCTGTTTCTTACAGCCTTTCTGTTGCTGAGCAAGTCAAGAAGGGCCTGGAGCAGTGGTTCCCAACATAGGCCCCAGGCCCCATAGGGGCACTTCAATTCCCAAAAGGCGAAGTCAATACAGTAATACCTCGGATAACGTTTACCTCGGATAACGCTAAAATCGCATAACGTTAAGTAATCTGGGGAGGAGAATTGGATCGAATAACGTTAAGGTCCTATGGGATGGATCGGATAACAACCGCTAAAGCCTGTGCGCTTACAATGTATCTCTATGGAGCTTTAACATCCGATCTATCCCATAGGATTTTCACATGCATCAGATAACACTAAAAATTGGATAACACCAAGACTTGTGGAACCAAGTCTTAGCGTTATCCGAGGTATTACTGTACATTGGTTGATCAGTGCTTTGGGGAATTGACTTAGGCTTCTGGGAATTGAAGTCCAAAAACTGAAGGTTAGGAAACTCTGGCTTGGAGGGTCACAGATCACCCATCCATGTCTCAACCCCCCCCCCCCAATTCGTTAAAATTATAAATCACACTGACCACTTTTATACATAGGCAGCTTATAAATACAGAAGATGGAAATGAAAATGTTATAAGCTTTGGTTATTTAGGGTGAAGTTCAGCATTGCTCTAGTTCTTCTTCCTTAAAATAGACTGCCTAAGCCAGACATGTCATCAGTTGAATCCCGACTCTGGGCCCGTGTTATTGTAGCCCAGCTGTGTAAATTAGCAAAGGAAGATGTCAATAGCTGTATAGATGGATGAGAACTTCCAAGGTATACTTCATGATCAAAGATTATGCCACTGGAGTAGTGAGGTAGATTCTATAGGTATGTTCTGTGTTGTGATTTTTACAGGGGTGCACAGGATAACATGTCACGGTACAGTTTCCTTTTGGTCTGAAGCAGACCTTCTGTATATAGGTTTAAATGAGACCTAAATGTTAATATTGTGAACTTTTAAAATATTGTAATTGTTATTAGACCAAAGATGCTGAAAGAGATTTAGTCTATAGTATTCAATTATTTAAGGAGTTTCTTGGGTTTGCTGTCTCTATGTGTTCTTTATGATTGAATGGTCAATAAATATTTGCCTTTAAGAGTAGCTGTATGATTATTGACCAGGAACATCTTTGAAAATTTGGTGAGGTTTGGTCCCTCTGGTTCTCAGTGTAACAGATGCCGGTCTGGTCAACCAGGAGAGTATTTTGTTTTGCAGAGGTGTTTTTAGCTTACTGATTGACCTTGGGAATTTTTAACAGGAGGATATTTTAAACTTCCCCCTTGACTTATTCCCCTACTGTGGGTAGTTAAATATATTTGCAAAGCCAGCACAAAGTACACTGTATGTGTATAAAGAAGGCGTGTTGAGTATCTAGGAGGGTTGTTGTTTTTCCAAAGAAAAATACAGAAGCACTTTTAATATCTCAGCTGCTGAGGTGGCTCAGTAGTTAAGAAGCTCACTTTGTTAGCTGGAAGGCTGGCAAGTCAGCAGTTTGAGACCCGGATACTGCATGACAGTTTTTTTAATTATCATCATCGTCATCATCATTACTTGTGGCTTGAGCTAACATCATTGCCATTTTAAAGCAGAGGAACTGGTCAAATAGTAATTCTTAAGGGTCTCCAAAAAGCCAGCAGCAAGATGGAATTTTCTCTGTCAACTGTCTGAGACAGAAGGCATCAAAATGCAAAACAAACTGTCATTTCCCTAGTTTGGTCTTTACTCAGCCATTTTTTGGCATAATGTGATCTAGCAATTAGTCAGGTTTCTTCTGTGTGAGCGCATGTGCTGGAGCAAAATAGTTTTAGAAAACCCTTAAATTGTACAAAAACACAATATTATCTTTTTTACTTGCCTTGTTTTATATTTTTGTCCCATTTTCATGAGATGTGACATTTCTGAAATTTGAATACTCAAAGCATTTGCCATCTGAAAATTATTTGAAGAACTACATTCTGACCAGCCTCTATGTTTTTCTCTAAATGAGGTCTTGTCTCCTCATCCCTTCTTAGGATATCTACATCCTGCCAATTGCACAAAGTTGTTTTGCTTTTCCCCCCTTTCATGTGGCTTTTGCTACCACAAATCATCTGAGTGGTAGAAGTTCATTTTTATTTGATTAATCTTAGTCAGTTCAGCATAGATTGTTATTCATTACTGACTGGAGCCTTGCTTTGCCCAAGTAAAGATCGCTCTTGCTCAAAAGCCAGTCATATCCGACTCTAAAGTTCAGTGCTCATCTCTGTTTATAGTCAAAGAGCCAGTGCTGTTTGCATCTGCAGATGTTTCTGTGGACATGTGGCAGGCATGCCTCAACACCGGAGTGCACGGAAAGCTGTTTAAGTAGCCTACTTTCAATGAATCTTCTGTGTTTCTTTTAATCACCAATAGGTCATCTTTACACAATTCTGAGCAATCCATATACTAGAAGTGTATAACCCATAGTACCATCCTAAACTATGTCACAAACAACGTTTGAAGTAATGTAAAACATAAGACTGGGTTTTTACTTTTTGAGTTTGAACGCAGGATGGTCCCTTTGCTACTTGTGCCTGCTGGTATCAAGTATGAAAGTTTTCCAAAGGGGACAGTTGCCCTTCATAGCTGGATGACTTCAATCTATATAATTGTGATCTTAAGTTTCTTCTGCTGTCCTTAAGGTGGGCAATAACTTTTCCTGCTCATACCGTCTTGTCAGTTTTCAAACACTACATCAAGGGTGCTAGTCCTCCCCCTTAAAGGGGGGGGGGGAGAATTGGAGAATATTCAGCAGAGAAACCTATATAACCTGTGTTATTTTTTTGTTATCAGGATTTGCATGTAACTTGCTTCACTTTTTTGCTTTGACTCCCGTCTTACAGCAGGGGTGCCAAAATTATGGTCCATGGATCAGATCCAGCCCCTGACACCAATTCATCCGGCCTTCCCCACTCCTGGAAGCAGGAGTAAAATATGCCCACGCGTGCACAAAATTGTGCCATAAATGCATTTACGGCAGCATTATGTGCAGGTGCATTTTACTTCTGTTTCTGGTAGAAGGAATCATGTGACTGGCCGGATTAGCTGTCCAGGGGTGAAGGTCAGGCCCATAGCCAAAAATGGTTGTGCACCCTGTCTTACAGCACTGGTGGGAGGCCAGGCATTTTCAGTGGGTGGTATAATAACACTTTTAGATATCTAAATGCATTTCTGTTCATATCTTTCTTTCTTGCAGGTGTGAGCTGCTGAAACCTCTATCGGTGTATGTGCGGTAACAACATGTCTGTCCCCCTCCTTGCTGATGCTGTGACCATTTCAGGGACAGAGCGGGAGACTGCAGCGGTAAGGGCTTGCTTGCCCTCCTAAGCTTACCATCTGCTGGGATCCAGGGAGATTAAGGGAATTAACTAGATTTCTCTCCCCCCCCATGCCCAGCTGCAAACTAAGCACAAGGGACCACTCTCACTGTAACTGAAAGGGAATGGGGAGTGGGCGGCAGGAATTTTATGGAGATTAACTTTCATGAGGGGAGTGCAGCAGGAAGAGATCAAAATTATTTCATTCCTTTCCAGTAATACCACACAGTAGTGCTTGTGTAGAACCTGGGCAGAAAAGAGCATTCCTGCCTTCAGCAGGTAACTTAGTCCAGCTGTATCAAATTGTGTTGGCCTCCCGGTTGCGGTTGCACTAACAAGGTAATAAATGGTCACTGCTTGCTTCGCCCCCAACTAATGCAGGCACCAGACTGTGGTGACAGATGGTTCAGGCCTGTTGGCTCCACAGAAATAACACTGACCGGGGTGGGGTGGGGGCTTCTGTGCCCCTTTAATCCTCAATCTTGCTAGCTCTGGCTGTATCTGCACCATCAGACATAGACCTTGTGGTTGACCGCTTGCCTGTGCGTGAACTGTGCCCTCTCTCACAACAGTCAAATTCTGCAAGGAGAACATGTTGACTAAATCAAACTGATGAACTTAAGTCATATTATTCTACTTAGCAATTACACTTCTACAGCACCCCAAAGTGCCTAGGATTGAACTGACAACCTTCTGGTTACAGTACAGCAGTTTAACCCCTGGGCCACCAGCGCTCTATAATGACAGGTTGCTTACTGATAACTACGTCTTCATGGTCCCCTGTGAATCCAGACTAATGGGTTTACTGCATGTATGTGCAGTAAACCCACTCATGTGGATTCACAGAGACCACGAAGAAGAACTTTATAAGAGCATAGGGACAGAAATAGACATTGTAGATAGCCCATAATTAGAACATTGTTACATTTAACAAGGCTATAGCAGTAACAATTACACTTACATACCTCTCCATAGCGCTTAGTATAGTCTCTGGGTGGTAAACAAGTTAATTAGCATTTTGTTCTCGACATGCTATGCATTCGTTTTACCAACCTTGGCAGGATGGAACGCTGAGCCAACCTTGAGTCCTGGTCAGGATCGAACTCACAATCTTTTGGTTGCAGTACAGCAGTTTAACCACTGCACCACCAAGACTCTTCTAGGATATAGCCCAGGGGTGCCCAAACTTTTTGGGCCGGTGGCTGATCATGTGGTTCAAGGATCTGGTCACTAAGGCCCGGGGGCCAGGTGCGGCCCCCAACGCCAGTTCGTCTGGCCCACGAAGCCCTTGTCGCTCCTCGAAGTGGAACTAAAACTCGTCTGTATTGGTGCGTTTTACTTTCGCTTCCAGGAGCGACGAGGGCTTCGTGGGCCGGATGAATTGGCATTGGGGGCTGCACCCGGCCCTTAATTGGGCACCACTGATTTAGGCTCTTGAGCGTGGTAGGGAAGGAGAAAACTTGGAGTAGCAAACTGGAAGGGCTTGGCATGCGTCTTCCCAATTGCTTTGCTATTTCTGCCAAGTTACCATCTCTATGGGGTCTTTAAGATTCAGTTCCATCTATTCCTCTATGCTACCTACAATGGTGAATCCTGCATTCTTTGTGTGCTTTGCTTCTAGGTGGTGGTTTGACTCAGTGACATGGTAGCGTCTTCCATTTCTTTTTACTGGTCATATTTCAAATTGCTATATTCCAGAATTGTTAAAACCCATGTTTTTTGTTCCGAGACAGTATGCAAACATGCATTTGTGCTTAGTTTGCCATTGTAATTTTGGCTCAGCTTTTTAAATGGACAGATGGAAAAGACAGATGGATATGATTGGTTGTGGAATGAAACTTTGAGGATGCTGTTTCTGGAGTGTGGAAATGGGGGAGCTGGAAGAACTAACTTCTGTTTGATGCAGAATTCAGTGGAGATAAATGTTGAACCTTTGAAAAAGTTATCTAAAGCTCTTGAGAATTTTAGACATGTCTCTACTATGCAGTTTGGGGAGACTTATATTCACGGGTAAGGCTGTCAAAGTGGGTTGGGTACCATGTAGTCTGCCAGTCAGTTCCAACCAGTATAGCCAGTCATGCATTCCAGACAGAAATGAAAGGTTTCACATCCCTAATGTATAATTGGGAACATCTATAACGGGATGCCCAAACTTTTCGGGCTGTGGGCTGGTCATGTGGTTGAGCAGACCAGTCACTTGGTTCCACATGCTGTAGTTTGGGCACCCCTGGTCTATAGCATAAAGACATAGAGCCATTGTGGGACACTGAAAAAAACTGCAAGGAATTCAAGGCCATCATCTGAGCTGTATAGGCTACAAACTCATTTTTCTGTTGAAAATGAAGACACAGATTTCGTCATGACTTAAGACAGGAGTTCTCAACCTTTTTAAGCCGGGGACCTGGTGGCCCTCATGTAAGTTAGTGTGGGGTGGCTACCACACCGGCAACACCCCATACCTGCTGTGCAAGCCAGGTTTTGAGCTCTTTTCTGAAGGGTAATAGCTCTGGTTCCACAGGGCTGGAGCAGATGCCGAAAAGGCCCTCCTTCTAGTGCTAGAGAGGTGGACCTCTCTAGCCAATGGAAACACCAGGGAACCTCTCTGTTCTGCTCTGGTGGGCCGGACAGATGTCCTTGGGGTAACATGGTCTCTTAAGTACCCTGCTTTGCCTATTTCAGTTGGAGGCAAGTCCTCTTAAGCAAGCATAGTCATTTGTGTTGCTTTGCGAACAGAGGTGAGCAACCTTTTCTTCAACTTGGTGCCCTCCAGCTGAGTGGAAGGGCCCATCCCAACACATCTGGATGATGCCAAGTTGGAGAAGTCTGGTCTTGGATAAGATCAGGAAGACCCAATTCTGTGGTAGTTGATGGTGCAAAGAGACCAGTTTATCTGCCTCCTAGGATATCTAATGCTGTCAAAAACATGCCAGCTCTAGCAGCACAAGACATGGATGGTGAATGGCAGAAGCATTTTAACCCAGATCTGACTCAAAAGCTTCTCCAAGCTGCCTAAAAATAATAGGTCTGCTTTCTTTGGGTGTGCCAGTAAAAATGGGAAGGCAAAGCATGAGTGTTTCCTGGTGACATTTGCCTTCCTGGGTCTGAGTCTGTTGATCAAGAAGGATTAATCTTCCTGACAGACAAACAAAGCAGGTTGCCAATATGTCTTTATGAAGCAGCTTAAAGCCGGATTTCATGGTGGTGACCCTTTTAAATAGGAACTTTATATCAGTGAGTAGCTATGCTGAAGCTCCTAAATTTTGCATTTGTCATACATTTTGCTAGTTTGGGCTGTTTCTCTTTGAGTTTTCTCATCCTAATTGACAGCGCTTAAGGTTTGCATAAATTATTTACCAGGGTGTAGGAGGAAAACAATGAATTCTGACAGGCATTTGAAATCCCAGCCTCTGGAAATCACTTCAGAAACTCCATTTTTGGCTCCTGAGATTTCAGCAGACAGTATTGACTTCTTCACAGTCGTAAGTCTCTAGATCAGTGGTTCCCAAAGTGGGGCACATGCCCCGCAGGGGAGCTTCCAATTCCAAGAAGCCTAAGTCAGGATATTGGCTGATCAGTGCTTTGGGGAATTGACTTAGGCTTCTGGAAATTGAAGTCCCAAAACCAAGGGTTGGGAAACACTGGTGTAAAACTTGTTTTCTTTGAAAACAGAAACTGAGATTTCAGGAAGCAAAAATTCTGTGCGCCTATCAATGTCAGTCAGTAGAGTTTACATCTTCTCTGCTGAACCTCGTAGACCTCATCATCTGTATGGCAAAAGGGCTGAGAGATGCATTTATCACACAAAAAGTGTTATCATACACTTTACCTTGTAGTTAAATACAAGGGGGTGGGGGAGGAAATGCTCAACAGATTAACTCACAGATAGCAATAACCTTGACCCAGAAGTTACTATCTGGTCTCGGCTTTGGCGTAAAAAATCTAGATGAGGGGATTTCATGTTCCTTTTGTGAAGGTTAAACAAAGTGGCTTAATTCGCAACCTGTGCTTCCTCTCCAGTTTCCCAAAGAAAATCTATTCATACTGATTTAACAAGTCCTATTCCAGTGTTTTATTTCCCTCCAGAGGCTGGTTACAACTAGGGCTGTGATGGTGAACCTTGGCATTCCAGGTGTTCTTGGACTTCAATTTCCAGAAATAATAATAATTTCATGTCAGAAATTATTCTGGGTTGAAGAGATTTTTGCGGAAGAAACTTTGCTCAGGGAACGCCAAATGAGACTCCTTTCATGTCCCCAAGAGCTGGGACAGAGACGAGTGCTCAGTCCGTCATGCAGTACCCGGGTTTCGAACTGCTGTCTTGGACGCTTTCCAGCTAACAAGGTGATTTTCTTAACCACTAAGTCACTACAGCCCCCCAAGCAGTGATGGGATGACAAACATTCTACTACCACGCCATAATGTCATGGGCGGAGCCGACATCATGATGTTGTGGGCGGGGCCAAAAATAAAAATAAATAAAATAAAAATAAACACACACACTCAGCCCACCCACCCAGCCAGACAGCTACAACACAAACCCGTAAATAGCTTAAATAAAATAAAGAAATAAATAAAATAAAAATTAAATAAAAATACAACCACCCACCCAAAACACAAATAAATCACCCACCCACCCCAAATAAAAAACCCTCACTTACCTTCCTTGGGGCCGACGAATCACCACGGCCCGGGGCCACCCAGCAATGCGCGCCGCCCCTGACTGTGGCCTCCTCCTCCTCCGAAGGCCGCGGCCACAGGAGCCACTGCCTGCAGCCGCCGTCCACAGTCGCCAGAGCTGCCACTGCCTGCAGCCCTGTGGGCTCCTCCTTGGGCCGGTGCCTTTTTGGCCCAGCTGCGGCCACGGCCAGGGGCGGCCAGGGGCTGTGGGCAGCAGTGGCTCTGGCGGCAGCTCCGGCCACGCAGCCGCGGCCGGAGCCACCGCCAGAATCACTGCTGCCCGCAGCCCCTAGCCGCCCCTGGCCGTGGCTGCAGCCGGAGCCGGGCCAAAAAGGCACCGGCCCGAGGAGGAGGCCGCAGGCGCCCGGCGGAGGAGGAGGCAGCAGTCGGCAGCGGACGGCCCAGGGAGGCTCGGCGGCCATGGCAGAGCTACCGCCAGAGCCACCACTGCCCGCAGCCCCTGGCCGCCCCTGGCCATAGCCGGAGCTGGGCCAAAAAGGCACCGGCCCAAGGAGGAGGCCACAGGCGCCCAGCGGAGGAGGAGGCTGCAGGCAGCGGTGGTGCACCCCGCCGGGCATCCCAGGGCATGGGGGCTTGTCGGCAGCAGACAGCCCAGGGAGGCTCAGCGGCAGCAGACAGCCCAGGCAGGCCTCAACGTGCCCCGGGGGAGATGCCCTCCTCTGAGGGCTGGTGCCGCCGCTGCCCTGAAAGGTGCGGCTCCGGCTCCAAAAGAAAAAATAAAATAAAATTGGAGCCAAAATGCGCAATGCGCCAGATTGAGTTTCTGCTCATGCGCAGTCAATTGGAGCCATTTTGGCTCCGATTTTTTTTAAAAAAAATTTCTTACAGTGAGGTGTCCGGAACTGGATGCCTCAAAAGTTGACTCCCCTCCCAGAGAACCCTCCAGAATTGTTCCTACCGGTTCCAGGGAACCGGATGGAACCGGGGTCATCCCATCACTGCCCCCAAGTCTCTGTGAATCCACACAAATGGGCTTACTGTGCGTACGCGCAGTAAACCCATTCGTGTGGATTCACAGAGACCTGGGCTTCTGGAATTTGAAGTTCAAGAACAGTTGGAGTGCCAAAGTTCACAATCACTGAACTGGGGCATAAACAGTCTGTGTTTTCAACCTTTCATCCTCACCTTAGCTTGGACCTCTCTTGCTTTTCTCCTACAGCATGGTCTGCTTTTATTTTACCCATTTATTTACTTTTGCAACTAACTGGCCCCATTGGATGCTTCCTTATGTGCTAAGACAGCAGTTTGTTACTTTTTGTCCCAGTTAACGTGTTTATTTTCTGATTCATTTTACAGGTCATTTTTTTACATGGGCTTGGAGACACAGGGTGAGTATTTTGGGAGGAAAGGAGGCCATGTCTGAGTCATCTGAAGCTCTGAGACTGGTAGTTGGCAGAAAGTTAAAGGCAGGTCCATCTTTCCTTCCAGAGTCTGTATCAGAAGAAGAAAACTGGTGCTCTTGTTCTTGCCCAGAAGGTTTTGAAAGCTGATCTCTTAGCCAGCAAAGGGGAAGAGAAACTCTGCTCAGGTCTCGAACTACTGACTTGTTGGCTTTCCAGCTAACAAGGCAAACTTCTCAACCACTAAGCCACTTCAGCCTCTTAGCTAGTTCCATGAGCGTTAGTGACCCGCCAGATAATGTGGAGTTGTGTTATCAGCTTAGATAAAACAGAGGTAGTAGAACAACCCAGAACATCTGGAGAGGTGAAGATGTCCACATCTGGCTTACTTTCAGTAGCAGCAATTCTTCAGGGTCAAGGGTCTTTCCAGGTGCTACAAATTGAATCTGGAATTTCTCGTAAAAAAACCCCAACAACATATGCTGTATTACTACTACTTCCATGACTAGGCCAGACGTGAAACTGCCAAAATGAAGGCACCTTTTGGTGAGTTCATTCTGCAGTTCCGTTTGCCTGACCTAGTGTGAGAAAGATTAGCCGGTAGCACAACATGGCCATTACCAGGGTACCCACGATTGTGGTTCAAAAAATACCACAATCTTTGAGGAGGCTCTGTGTACCCCTGCTGTACTACTAAACTTTGCACATATACATTCCACGTTTTGCAGAATTGAAACTGAGATAGTTGCCTTCATCTGAATGGTTTGCTGTCTCCTTTAGAAAAGCAGGCTAAATCAGATTTGTGGGCAGCTGAATCAGCTTAGCCAAAGGTCTCGGTAAGAGGAAGCGATGTTCAAACGGGGACAGGAACCTATGCAATAGCGCTGTGCAGGCAGAGCATAATATACAGCACAGATTACTTCCAAAAATCCTGTGACTTGTATATTCTGCATTCCTTGGTGATTTGAAAGGCACAGGCCAGTATTGATGAAGCTGCTGCCCTTCATCAAGATGGATTCAAGTGGGATTTAATCTACTTGGGGACCATCCTCCTTCCCTGTGGACTTCATTACCCAAGACCATTAGTCCTCCACCCAGGTTAGTTAACCGCCACCTGACACTTGTTGAGTCACTGGCAGTATGGTCTACTCCAGGGGTTCCCAACCTAAGGTCTGTGGGCCGGATCTGGCCTGTGATGCCATTTCATGTCCCACCCCTCCAAGGGCATTCTAGAAATGAAATGGCCACCCGCTTTGAAGCTGTTGGTACAAAATGGCCACCCCCATCATGCTGACAGGGCAAAATGGCCATCCGGCCCTCGAAGCTGACCGAGAGCATGACCCGGCCCATGGCTCGAAAAGTTTGAGAACCCCTGGTGTGCTCTATTACTATAGCAAGATAACCTGGCCTGACATAAGCATTCCTTAATTCTTCTTTAAGCAAGGTTCTGAGCCCAGCATTGGCAGTTGTGGGCACGTCCCAAAAAACCTCTTTCCCAGTGGAACGACTTTCCTGTCTGGTGGGTAGGGAGTCAGAAGGGCCAGCCAGACAAATAGGAATGGCTGCCTTCCTTGACAGCATTCCCTTACTTGACAAGAAAGCCCAATGCTGATCTTTTCTTTCTCTTTCATATTGCAGGCACAGCTGGGCTGAGGCCCTGTCCTCCATCAGTCTCCCTTATGTGAAATACATCTGCCCTCATGCGTAAGTACTGTCTTTGTCCTAGGTTTGAGTCCAGGCTTTATTATATTGAGAATATTTCTCTATCAATCTCTCTATAGTAGAGGAATAGACACAAACAGTGTTTAAACAAAATACATAAAACAATATCCTTTGGAATAGTTGTAGCCTAAAAGTTTTCAAAAGGCTAAGAGGAACAAAATGCAGAGACAATATAATCCAGCAGATACCTGAAACCGCAGATAACACCCAGCCCTGTTTTACATTGCAGACAGTGGTCTCTAGTGGCCAGCTCTGGTATTGCACCATAGAAATAAATGCCAAGCCACCGCTTTTAGTTGCCAAAACGTGGCAAAAACATGATGGAAAATTAAAAAAAAAATAGTGAATATGCTCCAAACACCCTTCTGCTGCCGTAGGAAGTGGTGGAGCCTCCCAAAGCAGTTGAAAAAAATTGCTTTTTTCTGACCTCCAGAATGGATTGTTTGGAAAACTGTACTTCAACATGATTTTTTTCATAATACGAATCGTCCCAAGGAATGGATTAAATTCGCAAATCAGGATTCCACTGTATAATGTATTTTTCTTTGAATATTTTTAGACCCATGGATAAGTGAAACCATGGATACTGAACCTGAGATATGGAGTAGGGTGTAACCTGTTTATCTTATTGTGGAGGGCATTTCCGAATTGTGCTGCCACTCTATCAGCAAGCTTGAACAGTTTCAGATTTTAGAAGATGGGTTGCCAAACCATACATAGTTTATTTCCAAAAGGATTATGTGCAGGTCATATGGATACATCATCAGTTTGGCACACTTAGGTGTGTCTGCATGTCAGTTTGATAAGTGAGGTTTTCCCCTAGCCCCAAATATTCAGGTTATAGAGATAGTAGAATCCCGGGGCCAACACACAGGCTCATGGTTAAAATATGTAAAATTTACGCCCAGTGAGTTTCTCTTTATTCCTCTGTTATTTTTCTTAAACCTTCAGTTACATTTCTTTGGGATCTCAGTTTCCCAGCTTTTTACCTTCCTTGCTCTGTTGTTTTTCCCCCCAAGCATTTTGCTACCCCTTTTATCTTTCTAACTATCCTTACTTGCAGGTTCATGAAAGATATCTGGTCAGCCTCTGTTTGCCACAAGTTCCTGGATCACCTAAGCAAGGGAGCCCCAACCTAAGATCTGTGGGCTGGATCCAGTCCACGGTGCCATTTCATGTGTCCCCTCCCCATGCCCCTCCAAGGGCATTTGAGAAACAAAATGGCTATCCCTTTGAAGCAAAATGGCCACCCCCATGGTTTCAAGGCAGGGCAAAATGGATGTCCAGCCCTCAAAGCTGACAGAGAGTATGACCTGGCCCCCAGCTTGAAAAGGTTGGGAGCCCCTGACCTAAGTCTTTAGTCCCTTGCTGGCGAACCTTTGGCACTCCAGATGTTCTTGTACTTCAATTCCCAGAAGCCCAAGCACCCTGAGAATCCACACGAATGGGTTTACTGTGATCCAGCCGTATGGGCGCGTTTTACTTCCGCTTCCAGGAGCAACAAGGGCAGCGCGGGCCGGATGAATCATAGTAACCCCATTCGTGTGGATTCACAGAGTGCTTGGGCTTCTGGGAATTGAAGTCCAAGAACATCTGGAGTGCCAAGGTTCGCCATCACGGCTTTAGTTTGTTGTGATCAAGACTGTTAGATTCATTCATCAGCCCAGTCAGTCATTACCAAAGGCTTCATTGCTTCAGGCACCGTACAGTACAGATCGCATCAATAGAACCAAGTGGCTGTGATAGATGCCTATTGAGAGTCATGTCTGGCCTTTTGTTAGTCTGCTTTTGTTTTTGTTACTGAGGCAGAATGTCAGCAACTTCTCTGTGCTTTTCATTGTTGGCCTGAACCAGCTCCATTGCTTTCTCAAAGTTGGAGGGATACTCCTGCATTCCAGAATAATCTATATTTTAGGGGTGACAGTGGTTTAACTCTTGGCTGCCCAGTTGTAACATCTCTGAATCCCTGGTTTTATAACTGTGTAGCTGGAAGGAGATCATGCTAACTAACCCCCAACATGGCTGGCAAGTCAGCAGTTTGAGACCTGAGATGATGGATTGAGTGCCCGTCTCTGCCCCCGCTCTTGGGGACATGAAAGGAGCCTCATTCAGACTGTTCTGCATTATATCTATAATCATCAATGGCAGACACATCTACTGATAAGGCAGGTTCTGTACAAACTGGAGAAAATTGCTATTAGTTCTCCAACTTGGCTCTCTGACAGCCACGTCCCTAGTGCTAAGACTACCTTGATGATGGCAGCGGCTGAGCCTCCTTTACCAGAAACAATGGTTGCTATTTCCTCCACAACTTGCCAGCAAAAGCAGCAGGATCAAGCTGAGCCTGCATACATACGGGTACCCAGGTGGTTTGCTAGGTCAGTGTTTCCTAGTCTTTGGTTTTTGGACTTCAATTCCCAGAAGACTAAGTCAACTCCCAGTAGCCAATGTACTGACTTAGGCTTCTGGGAATTGAAGTCCATAATTGTTCTGCAGAACATAGTTTGGGAAAGGCTGTGCTACGTAATAACAACCTTTGATCAATGACAAACAGTGTATTTTTGAATCTAATCTAGCCCATCTTGGATCTGGTGCAGAGGTAAAGAGAGGCAGCTTTAACAGCTATTAGCAGTATCTACATACACGCCTGTACGCTTCAGCATTGCAAGCCTAGTGTAGTGATGGCCAACCTTGGCACTCCAGCTGTTCTTGGACTTGAATTCCCAGAAGCCCAAGTCAACACTCCTGCTGATCAGGACTTCTGCAAATTGAAGTTCAAGAACATCTGGAGTGCCAAGGTTGGCCATCACTGTCTTAGCGGCTGTGCTGGCTGATTCTGGGTCCTGAAATTCTTCCTTGCCTCCTTCCAAAAATAACTTGCCCACACTGGTGTATATTCCATACTTGTGCACATATATGTAGGACAGTAGGGCTTACAGTTATGGTTTTTGTGTCTGCATTTTATCAATGAAGAAGAAATCTATTTTTTTTCTTGATGTCTCTGGTAAGTGCAGATGTCTTAGGTTGGTTAGCAACCTCATGGCTTCTTTCCTTCAGCATTACATTGATTTGCTCCCCCTTTCCCCCTCCTCAGGCCCCGGATCCCTGTCACCCTTAACATGAAGATGGTCATGCCATCCTGGTTAGTATAAAACAAAATAAACCATTGCCAGCAGGTAAGATGCGTCCCCCTGACCTGCTACTGCCACCTGTGTCTCAGTCCATGTCCTTGTTATGTGCCTTCATGTAGCTTCTGACTTACCGTATATACTCGAGTATAAGTCATCCTAAATATAAGTTGAGGTACCTAATTTGGACCTATAAAACTATGAAAATAGGTTGACCCGAATATAAGTTGGGGGCGGAAAATGCAGCAGCTGCTAGTGAGTTTCAATAATTAAAATATATGAAAATACAGTAAAATTAATTAATTAAGTGCATTTTTTTACTGTATTTGCACTACCCAACCACTGGAAGTGGTGGGCTGGTCAGTTGCAC
This sequence comes from Furcifer pardalis, assembly GCA_030440675.1. Lineage (NCBI taxonomy): Eukaryota > Metazoa > Chordata > Lepidosauria > Squamata > Chamaeleonidae > Furcifer > Furcifer pardalis. Next base: position 299,380,443 of record CP126890.1, on the reverse strand, counting down.
TGAGGCAGGAAGTGTTGCTCTAGCCTAGTCTCTTGCTCATCCTGTGAGCAAGAAGCATAGCTTTCCCTGTCCATCTTGGTGACTGCATGCAGCGGGGACAAAGACATGAAGGTAAGTGAAATCCTTTCTTTTTACACACAGGTTTGGTTTCCCACAGAAATGTGTTTAAAAAAAGCTTCAGAATAGAAGAAATTAATTTTCAATGCTCTTATATGTTTTTCCCCCTCCCCAGAAGCCGAAGCTACTTTTAAACTGCCAAATTGCATCAAATCCAATGCACTTTTGGGACCCTCGTGGTCATTGACCCGTGTATAAGTTGAGTCACCTTTTTGGACCTCATTGGGGGGGGGGGCTAAAAAACTTGACTTATACTTGAGTATATACAGTATAATAAACCTAGCAAGGCTTTAGAGCAGGGGTAACCACCCTCTTTATGTTGCGGGCCTGACCACGCCCCCTGGATAGCAGAGTGGGCTGGACCACGCCTTCTAGAAGCAGGTGCATTTAAGGCTGTCATAAATGTGCCCACTTCCGCATTTACAACAGACATGGGCGCCTTTTACGGCTGACGTAAACGTGCTCACTTCGGGGGCAGCGACAGGTCGGATGGAATGGTGTTGTGGGCCAGGTCTGGCCCCCAGGCCGTAGGCTGGGAAGCCCTGCTTTAGAGTTCTATGAGAAGGTCAGAGAGTGGTTTACCATTTCTAGCCCACAGTTGAGTTCCCATGGTCAGGAAGGGATTTGAACCCAAGTCTCCTGCACCAACACTGTCAACTATATCGCACTGATTGTCTTACCTACCTCCATATGAAACTGGAATAAAGAAAAGGAAAAAGAGGATAGCTTATGTTTTTAAGGCAGCTGCCATACATGAAGAAGACAACAGTGGCTTAGTGGTTAAGATGCTGAGCTTGAGACCCAAGTGCTGTGTGATGGAGTGAGCTCCTATCTCTGTCCCAGCTCCTACCAAGCTAGCACTTCAAAAACAAAGAAATTGCAGGTCAATAAATAGGTACCACTTTGGCAGGAAAGGTTCCGTCCGCTTCAGCATCTACTCATGCCTGTCACGTGACCATGGAAACATCTGCAAATGCAGACAGTGCTGGCTCTTTGGCTGTAAACAGCGATGAGCCCTGCACCCTAGAGGCTGGCTTTTGATCAAGGGAGACCTGAACCCTTTATCTTTACCATGAATGAGGAAGAAAGATAATGCGGGGGAGAGATAGAAAGGGAAGAGAAATCAGTAGTTGCGTGTTGTGTATGAAGAATCTTACCAGACTGATGAGACCTTCAGGGGCTGCCCAGCAGTAGATGAATATTTGGGTTGAACATGTTTCAAAAGACATTTGTTGTATTTCCTCCTGACCAGAGGCTCTGCTTTTTAAATTGCGTCAACCGAGTGTTAACAACTGGTTTGAAATAAAATGGTCCATGATCCTGGGTGTAAAGAGTGTAGTCCAATTTACCATAAAGCTACCAGTAAGCCAATTTGGTCTGGAGTTATTACTGACTATGCCTGCTAGCCAAGTGTGTCTGACCCAGATCTCCCAACCCCCAGTTGTGTGATTGCCTTTGAATAATCTTGGTAAGTCCACAGGTTTTGTTTTAAGCTATTTCTGCAAAATTTACAACCTGTCATCTGGTTCTGTTTGCTTTTCTATACAGTGGCATGGATTTGATCCATAAAAAGGGAGAAGGAAAATAGGCTGCTATTCTTCCTTTGAAAACTTAGAACAGGGATGCCCAAAAATTTTGGGCCGTGGGCTGGTCACTACAGCCCATGGGTCAGATCTGGCCCCCAATGCCAATTCAGCTGGTCCACGAAGCCCTTGTCGCTCCCGGAAGCAGAAGTAAAACACACCTGTATGGGCGTGTTTTGCTTCGGGGAGCTATAAGGGCTTTGTGGGCTGGGTGAAGAAGGAATATCTGGGAGTGTGTGCCCGAGGGGATACCAAAGGTGGTGGAAAGTGGGAAATCTTTCTTAGCAGTGCTGCTGGACCTTCTGTAAATCTCTGCTAGGAAGTGTCCATATATCAACATCTAGTTCAGGGCCCTGCTCTTGCTTCCCATACTGCCTGGTTTAGTCCTAGAAAGGCCAGTGAATTAACTTCACCCTTCCTCCTATTTTCTAGGTTTGACCTCATGGGCTTATGTCCAGAAGCGCCGGAAGATGAAGCTGGAATCAAAAGAGCAGCTGACAACAGTAAGAAAAGTTTGCCTTGGGCCCTGTTGGCGTTGGCCAACATTTCCTTTGAATCCTAATTGCTGGCGTTTAGAAACGAAGTAGAGACACTTGGTAGGACTGCGGAGATTTAGTCGCTAAGATGCTGAACTTGACGACTGGAAGGTCAGCACTTTGAGATCCGAGTGCCATATGACGGAGTGGGTTCCCGTCTGTCCCAGCTCCTGCCAACTTAGCAGTTCAAAAGCAAGAAATTGCAAGTAGATAAATAGGGACCACTTCGGTGGGAAGGTAAACAGTGTTGCGTACACTCTAGTGTCGAAGCCTGCCTGCCACATGTCCATGGAAACTTCTACAGATGCAGACAGCGCTGGCTCTTTGGGTATAAACAGAGATGAGCACCAAACCCTAGAGTTGGATATGACTGGCTTTTGAGTAAGGGCAACTTTTACTAGAGACACTCGGGCTCTTTTCCTAGAACTGACCTCTAAACCCAGAAAGTAAAACCAGAGAGATGGTCAGAAATGTCTCTTCCGAATACTCAGTTGCTGGAACTAAGACTTTTAGAGAAAATATGCTGGTATTTTGTTTTTATCCCCACCCACCCAATTGTGGAATGTTCCCCCTGAGAATTGTTTTGAAATTTAATACCATCCCTCCACCTCAGGCTTGTAGAAGTCTGGTTCCTACCTGTGCCTGGTCCAGTCAGATGCTTCGTTCAGTTGTGTCTACATCAGGGTGGGGATCCTTTCATCCTGGAGGTATTTAAGAAGACAACTCCTGTAATCGCTGGCTTACTTTGAGCAATTTGGGGCTTCTGGCAGATAAAGCCCAAAATCCTAGACAGACAAAATTTTCTTCTGTCTCGTCTGCCTTGAATATGCTTGAAGTCCATGGATTCAGACAGGAATCTTCTCCATTCCTTCCTTTTGGGGTCTGATCCTGTCACCTCCTCTGTCAGCAAACCTGTGTTGTGTCCCTGAGTTATGCTGACAGTAGTAGTTGATATTGGAAGAAAGGGAGAGAGGAGGATTGAATCCAGTGGAAAGGAAGTAGAGAAGGAGCCCACGTTTTCCAGATGTCCAACATCTTTGGACTATCCTTTTTCTTGTTGCATTCCAGCTCTGGAGAATAATTTCAGAGTATTGTGCAGAAGGGTCACCATGTGCTCTGGATATGTGGAGGCGGGTCTTCTTGCGTCACTGTGTGTTGTCTTACCCTAATGCTCCAAAATGGGTGAGACTGGCTGAGAATTGTGAAGTCTGTGGCCTGAAGCCACATCTGAGAGGCTTTGGACAAGCTAAAGACCCCAGAGGATTGGCTGTTATCAGCCTTCCACATATCCCGTTCTCAACTAAGGCGCACCGTTGTGATTTCCCACTTTCAGCTCGAGAGTGCATCAGTTCTTTCCCAGGTTCAACGGTATCTTCCCAAAAAGGCTCCTAGTTGTACCTGAAATCTATCCGGCAGTGGTTTGATGTCACCAGTCAAGCCCTGGATCTACTGGGAATAACATTAAAGCAGGGGTTCCCAACCTAACTCCTGTGGGCCGCATGTGGCCCACAGAGCCATTTAATGTGGCCCTCCACCCCTCCAAGGGAATTTGAGAAACAAAATGGCAGCCCTTTTGAAGCTGTTGGGATAAAATGGCTGCTCCCATTGTGCAGGTAGGCAAACTGGCCTGCTGACTGAGAGAGCATGACCCGGCCCCCGGCTTGAAAAGGTTGTGAACTCCTGCATTAAAGGATGATATGGCTGAGGCACTTGGAGGACTTTGCATAGGCTGAGGGTTGTATCTTTATGGGCTCATTTCTGAAAAGATTCCAGTGTAATCAGGAGAATATCCCATTGAGCTTTATGGCAAGAACAAACACTCTTGGGGGTACGCAAGAGCAAAACCAGAATAGAAGATGGAGGAAGGAGCTCACTGGACAAGGAATAACATTAAAGGAGGAGATGGCTGAGGAACTCAACTTCCCCTACATCACTTGGAGGACCCTGAGTAGGCCGAAGGTTGGAATCCCTAAATTCAAGACCAGCATGCTCAAGTGTGGGGGCTACTGGTGGATAACAACACTCTATGTGACTGTGGAGAGACACAGAATCCAGATCATTTGCTGGTTTGCCAATTACTACTGGAAACATGCACTGATGAAGACTTAATCTTGGCCAATGACAAAGCCTAGAAGGTGGCTTCATTTTGGCAGTTTAAAGTCTGACCTAGTCACGAAAGAAGAAGAGTGAAAGAAGTTTTCCACAGTGAAACCCAGAGTGCTGTGGCATTTTGGATTTAATTCACATGAAAGCCTGAGACGAGTTCCTCCATGCTCCTTCCCATAGTGCAAGAGTGTCCAAACTTTTCAGGCCATGGGCTGGTCACATGGTTCCTCCCACCAGAAGCAGTAGTAAAATGTGCCTTGCAATCTGTTTTGCAACAGGATGGGATAGATTTTAAGCTGCCATATTCTCTGCTTAAACCTAGGGTGCCCAAACTATGGCCTACGGGCCAGATCCGACCACGAGTGCATTTTTCTTCCGCTTCTGGGAGTGACAAGGGTGACATGGGCTGGATGAATTAGCATCGGGGGTCAGATCTGGCCCACAGGCCGTAGTTTGGGCACCTCTGCCATAGTGCATTGCTGTTGTGTTCCCCTTGATCTTTTGCCCCTGCAGGCTTTGCACAGGGAAATATGAAGCTCCCTTAAACACTTGGCATTTTGGAAATGGCGGAAAACCGTGTGCATCTGTGCCAGCAGACTTGCTTTCATGATTTATTGTGTGCGCAACATGACATTTGGCAGCAAGAACACAAGGCCTGTGGTGCCGTCACCTTGAACTTGTTTCCTTCTTTCTTTTTATTGCAGTCAAAGCAGCCATTGAACATGAAATAAAGAACGGGATCCCAGCCAACCGTATCATCCTGGGAGGTTTTTCACAGGTAAGGGGGCAGGCCGGCCCACCCTGTTGCGTCTGACTGTGCCGTCTCTGTTGCATGTGACTTTAGCCCAGTGGTGCCCAAACTAGGGGCCGGGTGCGGCCCCTGACACCAATTCATCTGGCCTGCGAAGCTCTTGTCACTCCTGGAAGTGGAAGTAAAACGTGCCTGTATGGGCGTGTTTTACTTCCGCTTCCAGGAGTGATGAGGGCTTCACGGGCCAGATGAATTGGCGTCAGGGGCCGCACCCAGGCCTTAGTGACCGGCTCCCTGAACTACATGATCGGCCCACAGCCCAAAAAGTTTGGGCACCCCTGGTTTAGACCAAGTTAATGGCCTTTTAGGCTTTCTCTATATCAGGGGTCCCCAACCTTTTCAAGCCGGGGACCGGGACATGCTCTCTCTATCAGCTTCAAAGGCTGGACAGCCATTTTTGCCCTGCCTGCACAATTGGGGGGTGGTGGTGTGCTGCCGTTTTGTCCCAACAGTTTCAAAGGGGCTGCCATTTTGTTTCTCGAATGCTCTTGGAAGGGTGCCCCCCCAAAAAAATGGTGCCATGGGCCACATCCGGACCACAGGCTTTAGGTTGGGAACCCCTGCTGTATGTGAATAGGAGTTCACTTTTTTGAATAATAAGAATTATATGTCATTGGGGGGGATTTTAGAGATGCTTAGGTGGAGCGTGTTCAAAAATGGTTGGGAACCTCTGGCTTAGAGGAAGCAGGCCATGCCGAGGGAGAGCTGAGAGCCCCATGTGGCATAGAGTCCTAGAACTGTATAGTCAGTCAGAAGGGATGCTGAGGGTTATCTTAAGCCAGGGGCCAGATCATGCTCTTTCAGTCAGCTTCGAGGGCCAGATGGCCATTTTTGCCCTGCCTGCATGATGGGATGGCCATTTTCTTCCAAAAGCTTCAAAGGGGGTGGCCATTTTGTTTCTTGAATGCCCTTAGAGGGGGTGGGGGTCACATGAAATGGTGCTGTGGGCTGCATCCGGCCCATGGGCCTAAGGTTGGGAACCTCTGTCTTAAACCATTGCAGTTTTGGTGGAGAATGCGGTATCCTGAGTAGCTTTGCTTTCATGCACCCACCCTCCCACCTGAAAACAGCTATCTGGGTGATCTGCATACAGATGTCGATGACATCTGATCAGATGTTGAAAGCTGGAAAGTGGCAGAACAAGGCAATTGGCATGAATTACCATTCCCCTAGCTAGCTATTTTCCTTTCTCCATCTCTACTTCCCTCCTTCATTCCCTCTTTCTTTATCTCTACTTCCCTCCCTGATTCCTCCTTCTATCTTTCCTTTTTCAGAACGTTTTTATGCCAAAACAGGCAACCTTTGGAAGTCTGCCTATAATGTACTCCAGTTGCTAGTGCTTCATTTTTCCAAGTTCGAGGGCTACCTTTAATACTCAGCAGTGGGGGCTCCCTTAGGGATGTGCGCATCTATGCATGCCATAGATTTAGCACAAGTGGTGCCTTTTGAACCTCTGGAAGGAACTCTGCATTTCTGCATAGGTGGGGGAAGGGAGGAAAGGGTGATAGTAGACACGGGCTATGTGCGTAGTAGCCTGTCTGCGCTTGCATCAATGGATAGATCGTCTTCAGTCCTATTCCTAACCTAATGCCATGTTCACGGTTGTCCTCCAGGGTGGCGCACTCTCCCTCTACACAGCGCTCACTTGCCCATATCAGTTGGCCGGTGTTGTGGCCCTCAGCTGCTGGCTCCCCCTGCACAAGACCTTCCCACAGGTACCGTAGCCACTCTTCTCCCCGAATTATCATTCCATTGGGTGAGGTTGGGGAGGAGTATAGGTGCCCTTGCTCGAAAGCCAGTCGTATCCGATTTTGTGGTTCAGTGCTCATCTCTATTTATAGCCAGGGTGCCCACCCAGTGGTGGATTTCATTTTTTTTACTACTTACTCTGTGGGTGTGGTATGGTGACCGTGGCCAGGGGGAAAGCCCTGCGTTGCACCCACATTAGGACTACTTTATTTCAGAACTTGAATGGGCAGAGGGGCCAGCCGGAATTTCTGCTACCGGTTCTGGCGAACTGGTGCAAACCTACTGAAGTCCACCACTGTGCTCACCCTGTCTGCATTTGCAGACATTTCTGTGGACATGTGGCAGGCATGCCTGGGCACAGGAGTGCACAGAATTCTGTTTACTTTCCCACCAAAGTGGTACCTATTTATCGACTTGCAATTTTTTGCTTTCGAACTGCTAGATTTACAGTGCATGCAAAGTACTATGTCGTGTAGCACTTTGGTCTCCAACTGCTGACCTGCCATCCTTCTAGTCATTAAGTCCAGCATCTTAACAACTAAGCCACCACAGTTCCTGGGGAGGAGTATACCCATACCCTAATGAACAGGGCGATGCCTGTTTGGTGGAGCCCTTTCTCTCCAGTGGCCCTACAGCGGGTCGTATTTTGCAGGCTGCCCTGGGTCAGTCGTTCAGTTCTCCTTTCTTGTTCACAGTTCAGTACTCTTACCCTACTGCCGTTTTCTCATTGCAGGCAGCAAATAACAGCATGAACAAAGACATCCCCATCCTTCAGTGCCACGGGGAAATGGACCCCATGATCCCAGTACGCTTCGGAGCCCTCACATCTGAGAAGCTGAAGGCTATCGTGACCCCTAGCAGGATCCAGTTTAGAACCTATCCAGGAATGATGCACAGCTCCTGCCCTCAGGTTTGTTGATAGCTGCTAATTCATTTTCCTGAGATGCCTGGCTCAGACTGATCTCTTTCATTGTTGAGGGTCTGCTGGAAAGCAGTGCACATGCTGAGCATGGCCTCTTTTGTGTGAACTTCCCTTTCTTTATTCTTAGAGCATCAAAGAAGTCCTGCTCAACCTTCAGGGGTCCAGCTGACGGAAGCTGTAAAGAGGGCTTTCTTTGTGGTAGCCCTTCCTTCTAGAGCAGTGATGGCAACCCTTGGCGCTCCAGGTGTTCTTAAACTTCAATTCCCAGAAGCCCAAGTCTCTGAATCCACATGAATTGGTTTATGCAAAGTAAACCCATTTGTATGGCTTCACAGAGACTTGGGCTTCTGGGAATTGAAGCTCAAGAACAACTGGAGTGCCAAGATTCACCATCATGGCTCTAGAGCAGTGATGGCAAACTTTTTAGAGACCGAGTGCCCAAACTGCAACCCCAAACCCACTTATTTATCTCAAAGTGCCAACACAGCAACAGGGGAGGAAGGAAACGCTCCCATTGGGCTGTTGGGCATAGGGACGGGGTAAACTCTGTGCTGGGGTGACTGCATGGGTGCCCGCAGAGATGGCTCCGAGTGCCACCTCTGGCATACATGCCATAGATTCTCCACCATTGCTCTATAGCAAGGTTCCTCAAACTTGGCTCTCCAGATGTTCTTGGGCTTCAATTACCAGATACATTGTGAAACCAATGTTTCAGTTAAGCCTGCCTATTGAAGTACCAGGAGCTAATTGTGAATCTCTTTTTCTGGCCAAAGGCTGCTTTAAAATTATTGGGGGGAAATTAAAAATCTCTATACTTTTTTATGGCAACAACTCATGCAACCTAGAGAAGAAGCTAGCCATTTAAACTTGCAAAAACAAGAGTCTTTAGTCTATTGTTTAGAACATTATTTTCAGAAAGAAACTTAAAGTTCCATGAGAGTGTGAATAGGAATTTTATTGACTAATTAATGGTTTGGGTTTATTGTTCTTTGTTTTGCTTTAAAATAATAATGTATTTTTATAGTAAATTAAAGACAAAAATAAAGAAACATATACATAACATTAATATGTAAGTGCTCCCTCCACCCAGCAGTCTTATGAACATTATTATAGAATTATTTCCTATGTTCTTACATCACCTCCCAAAAGATAATATATTTTGTTCTGGCTTTGTCTCTTTCTTTTTCCACTAGCACATGATCCAAAAAATTATTCTTCTACAATATATCTCTAAAATCATTTTCTTTCACTAATCCTTTATTTTATTTTAATTTCATATGTTACTTTATTGTTATTGGTGAGAGTCCATACCTCTTTAAACCAGTCATCAAGTTCAGAAATAAAGTCTACTTTCCATTTTGTGACCACAGTTAATCTTACGTCTATGGCTAATATATTTCTTTCTTTCATCTTCCTTCCTTCCACTGTTTTCTTTCTTCTGCCTTCCTTCCTTCCTTCTTTTTTTGCCCATAGTTTAAGGCAGGAGTTCTCAAACTTTTCTAGCCAGGGTCCAGGTCACGCTGTCCTTCCTCCATCACATGGCGTTTCCTGGCGTGATGGAGGCAGTGGAGGGCCACATGAAATGGTGCCACAGGCCGCATCTGGCCAACGAGCTGCAGGTGGAGAATCCCTGGTTTAAGGAATGGCACCTCTTAGGTCGACCCTTTCTCTACCTCGGTCTTACCATGCAAAATACACTTACTCTCCTCCTCCTCTTTTTCAGGAGATGATGGCTGTGAAGGATTTCATTGAGAAGCTGCTGCCCAGGATTTAAACCGAACGACTGTGGACTGTTGGCAGGTAGAGGAGACGGAGGCTTTCCCCCTCCCCTCGACCCTGTTGTTTGCAATCAGAAGCCACGGCAAATTCACCTCCACTCCAGCTGGTTTCTTTTCTCTGGCCTCCCCCTTCCTCCCGTGCTGTGTGGTGCCCCTTCCCCCTACCAAGGGAGGCTCACCCCTTTCTCCTCTCCAGGGAGTGAAGGCAACAGAGCGCATTTCAGATTCAACTGGGATCTGGGCTTGGCTCTGTACTTACAAATTAGCATCTTTTGATCCCTCTCCCCACCCCAGTTCAGTCTTTCTCTTTCCCCCTCTCCTCCATGATGCTCACTGTGGCAGTCAACCGGGCAGGAGCTGACAGTTTAGGGCAGAAGGTATTATGAGACAGCATTCAGTATTGGTAGGGAGATATCTTTGGGGGGGGGGGGGGTGTCAGGATTCCCTTTTGTTTCATCCATCATCATCCTCGCCCTCCCTGTGGTTAGTGGAGCTTTTTCCAGCTTGTCAACTCCCACAGGAACAACCACTGGGGCAGGGAGACTCAACCCCATTTCCTCAAGCTGCCCCTTGGCTTCCTCTCAGTGAGAAACCCCTTCCAACCAGTCCTTCCACTTGACCCTTAGACCAGGGATGCTCAAACTACGGCCCATGGGCTGGCACCATTCCATGTGGCCACCCTCGCCCAGAATTGAAAGTGGACGTGCCCACACATGCGTAAACACTTCCACTTCTAGAGGGCATAGTCAGGCCTGCTCAGCTGTCTGGGGGTCATGGTCAGGCCCGCAGCAAAAAACGTTTGGGCACCCCTGCCTTAGAGTCATCAACCTCTGTGGGAAAGAAAGCATGGGAAAGCAGTGGACAGCTGGGGGGGGGGGGAAGGGTTTGCTACAAGTCATCATCCCAAGACAACATCCTAGAATGGACTTCCTGTGCCACCCAGTATGCACACTACTCATAGGTTGCATTGGCGGTTGGCATGCTGATGCATTGGGTGTGTCCATCAAGCCCTCTTTATCCTCCGTTAACCATCACAACCGGTTGTCCTGCTGACGCGTTGCGGGGGCCACATGTTTCTGCCCAGAGTTACTGCAACATCAAGACAAATATAGTATGTTATATAGCCTTTAAAGACTTCCCTTCTCACACGCCGGGTCCCCTCTGGCTTTGTTGCCGCATTGGAAGAGCATACTGCTCAGGGAGGTGGCTGGACTCGGAGGCAGGCCCAACATGTCTGACAGGTTATGTTGTCGAAGAACAATGGTTCCCATCGTCCCCCCCCCCACTCTCCCCCCCCCCCCCACTATGATCTCAGAGCCAGGGTGAGAATATCTTCCAAAGGAGGTTGTTTATTTCATCTCTCAACAGCTGCTCCGCTTGGGAGTGGAACCATTGGGCCACACTTCCCTGCACGTCTTGGTTTGCTGTGTGGCTTCTCCATTCATCAGGAATCGGGCTCTCGTTTTCATGTTCGATGGAGGTTGTGTTGCTAAAGAGCAAAGGTTCCCATCGTCCCCGGATGGAGTGTCAACGCAGCAATGCAGCCTCCGTCGGACATGAAAATGAGATGAAGTTGTATTTTTCTAAATGAGATTCTTCTCTTCTGGTTGAAGGACTGCCGTTGCCTCCAAACCTTCACTGTAACACAATTTTCTTCCTTGGAGATATCCATAGGAGGGGAAATAGGATGGGGGTGGCAGCGAACCTTTAACACACCACATATTTTGGGCTACAGGGGTCCCTTGTCCTGTATTGCAGATGATAAAGGACTGCCAGAGTTGTAGCCCAAAACATCTGGAGTGCCAATCAGGTTTGCCACCCCTGAAGGAGGATGTCTCTGACACAACCAGTACTGTTTTTATGATTCTTTTATCATAGCTTAGAAATGTTCTTTTGGGGACTTTGGCACTACAGTTGTTCTTGGACTTCAATTCCCAGAAGCCCAAGTCAGTACGCCTGCGGATCACGACTTCTGAGAATTGAAGTCTTCAAACAGTTGGACACCAAGGTTAGCCACCCCTTGACTATAACGTTTAACGTCCCCAGTTAGAATGAAGCAGTTTTAGATGTTGTACAAAGAACTTATAGCCCAAAACAAGAGAAAGCCACGCAACCTTTTTTTGATTTTATTTTTTCTGGGATGGAGTGACAACCACCGAGAGGTTCATGAGGGTTGAAGATCAGCTTCATTCATCTACAACAGTGATGGCCAACCTTGGCATTCCAGATGTTCTTGGCCTTCAATTCCCAGAAGCCCAAGTCAACACACCTGCTGATCAGGGCTTCTGGGAATTGAAGTTCAAGAACTCCTGGAGTGCCAAGGTTGGCCATCACTGACTTACAACATGCCCTGTATCTCCTGAACCTTTCCCCTCCTCGTAGCCTGCCTTTCCTGTGTTCAGCACAAGACTGCCTTGCTTGCCTCTGGTGGTAGGGCTGATGCCAACATTGAGGACAACTAGACCAAGACCAAGCTTGGCTCTTGGGCAAAGCCAAAGCCTCCATCTTAGGATGGTTGCTCTGCTATGGAAAAATCCCTATCCCTTTAGGTCCTCCTCTTTTCAGCACATGATAATGCACTACTGTCCTGCTAGTTGAAGGGATTTTCCTTAGTCTCATCCCAAATCAGGCTCGATAGGTAACTTTAAGCCAACGTTGTGCAAGATTCACACAAGCAGAAGAGAGGACTTGAAGGAAGGGAGGCAGGAATGAGATTATATGGAACAGGCATTGGCCAGGACCTCCATTTCATCCATTACCACCAAAGGCGCAGAAAGCAATAACCTTTCCATGGGCTAATTTGCATAATTCCGGTTCTACCAGTAAAATGGCTTCTTATGTGCCCTGCCTGAGGACTTGAAACCTCCACACTCCATTCCGTGTTTGGACAATGGCAGCAGCTGGAAGCTGCCAGGTCTGGTCCTACTCGTGGACTAGAAATGTAGTAGTAAAATCCAGGAGGCAGTGAATTGTACCCGTTCTGTGACTGCAGTGGATGCCTTTTTGACCGCTTCATTTCTTTTTCTTAATTATCTCTGCAAGTAACATGAAGGCCCTCATCAACGAGTTTCTAGCCCAGTGACTGTGAACCTTGGCACTCCAGGTGTTCTTGGACTTCAATTTCCAGAAGCCCAAGTCTGAATCTACATGAATGGGTTTATTGTACATAAACTCATTCACGTGGATTCAGAGATACTTGGGCTTCTGGGAATTGAATGCCAAGAACACCTGGAGTGCCAGTAAACCCATTTGTGTGGATTCGCAGAGACTTGGGCTTCTGGGAAGTAATGTCCAAGAACACCTGGAGTGCCAAGGTTTGCTACCACGTTTCTAGCCCACTCTTCTCTCTGCCTTCCTAAAAAAAAATTTTTTTAGCTTGTGGGCAGTGTCTGTGTGTGGCTTTTCACACAGAAAACGAGATGGGATGTTTAGGATGGCCACTACAGCTCTCAAGGATTGTTCTGCATTGAGATGTCGAGAGAGAGGTTCTCTTTGCTACTGACCCCACTTCCATTTTGGTTGGCCCTTCCTTGAAGTCAGGAGCCGTTATCACCGGAGGATTGGAGAGTGGTTTGTCTTTTTGTTTTGTTTTTTGAGAGGGGCATGTTAAGAATAAGGAAGCCAAAGGAAGATGGCAGCTTGTCTTTGCCTTTTACCCATGGCTCTTTATCCTCTTCCCTTTTCCTTTCGTCTTCTCATGTCATCTTTATTTTATGCGCTCCATCGACATTAAACAAACACAACTGTGGTGTGTCTCACTGTGTTGTTTCTTTACTGTAGTTCAGCCATCCCCAGTTAAAGATTTCAAACCAGAACCACATTGGCAGTAGATCAGTGTTTCATTCCCAACCTTTGGGTTTTTTTATTTCAATTCCCAGAAGCCTAAGTCAGTTCTTCAAAGCATTGATCAGCCAGTCTAGTGACTTAGGCTTCTGGGAATTGAAGTCCACCAGTTTTCCACAAAACATAGTTTGGGAAACTCTAGAACCGTGATGGTGAACCGTTGCACTCCAGATGTTCTTTGACTTCAATTCCCAGAAGCCCAAACCCCAGTGAATCCACACGAATGGGTTTGCTGTGATTCATCCGGCCCATGCCGCTCTCGTCGCTCCTGGAAGTGGAAGTAAAATGCACCCGTACAGTTAAAACACTTCTGGGTTAACCATATGGGCACGTTTTACTTCTGCTTCCAGGAGCGCAGAGGGCGGCATGGCACAGGCCGGATGAATTGCAACAAACCCATTTCTGTGAATTCACAGGGGCTTGGGCTTCTGGGAATTGAAGTCCAAGAATACCTGGAGTGCCAAGGTTCACCATCATGGCACTAGAACAAGAATTCTCAACCTTTTAAAGCCAGGGGCTGGGTCACGCTCCCTCAGACAGCTTCGGGGGCAGGACGACCATTTTGCCCTTCCCCCACCACATGGCACTTATCCAGGTGTGGTGGAGGTGGTCTGCATCCAGCCCATGGGCCGCAGGTTAAGAATCCCTGCTGCAGAAAGACCTGGTCACAGATCTTTGAAAAGCAAAATTCTGGTGCCTACAGTAACCAGTACATGATCCTAGATACAATGAAAGTCAAACTAGAAATACCAGGGATTGATCATAGATGCACACAGAAGAAGGATTCCTAGGCCTCTTCCAACCTAGACTGCAACAACATAATTATTTATTTATTTATTTATTTATTTATTTGTTCGAATTTGATACCCCGCCCCACTCGGGAAGACCCAACTCTGGGCGGCTTACAAAATATTACCGCAATGGGTAATCTATAAACACACAACACCATAATTCCACCATAATTTATAGACTTTTTGCCATGCTTAGAATTGAACCTTGGAATAAATGTTGAGGGAATGGAAAAGTTATCTGGATTCTCATCTTGTAACCAAAAACAAGAACTGGACAGTTAATTCTGTCTGCCTCTTGTCTCATTAAACAGTTTTGCATTTTCTTCCCCAAGAAAATCAGCTAATTATACTCTACTGTACCAAAAATGCTGGGGTTTTTTGGTTTTTTTTTTTGAAGATTTCTATGCCTGGCTTAGAAACAAAGATTTACTTCACTGGCCCAAACAGTCCCACTTAAACCAGGATGAGCTTACATGTTGAACAATTACATTAAATTAAATTACTGCTGGTGCAGTCATAAAAGCCAGAAGTGAACTAATTATAGCCTAGTATAGTGACGGCGAACCTTGGCACACCAGGTGTTCTTGGACTTCAATTCCCAGAAGCCCAAAGTCTATGAATCTATACAAATGGGTTTACTGCTTGTGTGGATTCAGAGACTTGGGGCTTCTGGGAATTAAAGTCTAAGAACACCTGGCATGCCAAGGTTCACCATCACGGGCCTAGTACTGTGCAGTAACCATTACAAACATGCACCCATTTGCAGTTCAACTTTCTTGCCTCAAGTTAACAAACATGTTCTGGCAAGGTAATGTTTTGCTCACAACTTCTGAAAAATGCTTGAACAAGGAGTTCTACAGATGCTATTAATTCCTGTCCTCAAATTTATTCCTGGTGTAGAGGCAGTTCTCAGTGTGTTGGCTTTAACCCTCCTGCTTCCCTTGAGCTGCAGACGTGAACGCCAGCAAACTTAGCACTGCTATTTAGGAAGTTGATATTTCAGTCACAACGGAGGCTGGGATATTTTTATACTTGTCGTTTATTCTGAAACAGAACATGTTTGTTTTATTTCTGGTCTGCATGGAAGATCCATTGTCAAACCCCGGTTTCCTTCTACTTCCCCAATGTTTCTTCCATCTCGTTTGAGATCTCGTATCAGTGTCCCTTTTTTATTTTGGAAAAGGACAGCAAACAATACAGTCACTTCAGCTAGAGACTCCCTCCACTTTGCCTGCCTTGTTCCCCCCTCCAGATGTTAGATCCGTGATGGTGAACCTTGGCACTCCAGGTGTTCTTGGACTTCAATTCCCAGAAGCCAAAGTCTTTGTGAACCTTCACGAATGGGTTTATTGTGTGCAGTAAACCCATTCACAGAGACTTGGGCTTCTGGGAATTGAAGTCCAAGAATATCTGGAGTGCCAAGGTTCGCCATCATGGTGTTATTTGTGCTGGATGCCTTGAAAACACAGCTGTAATAACCACACAGGGGTCCTTAAATGAAAAAGGGGTTTTAGCCCAATGTAGGAAGTGCCTTCTAAAAGGATACATTGCCACATCTGTTACAGATGAAAGTCAACAGCATGAGTGACATCCCTATCCAGATGTTACCCCACTGAGTTCAAGGTGGCCTATGGGATTCCTGACCTTCTCACATTATCTTTGCAACTCTGAGGAGTATGACCAACTCAGTTTGCAGGGTCTAGACCAGGTGTGGAGAACCTGCAGCCTTCAGGGGAGGCTGGGCTTCTGGGAATTGAAGTTCTAGAACAGCTGGAGGACTGGCCTGTTTCCTTCAGGCCAGGGTTTCTCAACCCTGGGTCTCCAGGTGTACTTGGACTTCTATTCCCAGAAACCCAGGCTCCCCTCCAGGTTCTCCACCCCTGATTTAGAACCTCATTCTCCCCAGTTCTAGACCAGCAGCTGAATCACTGCATCACTCTGTCCAACGACACCCCACAAATGCTTTGTTGTTGCTCCTGCTGCCCCAAACACAGAAAATCATCCACAATGCTCTGTGTAGTGCAGATAAAGGCCATACATCCATGATGGCCAACCTTGGCAGTCCAGGTGTTCTTGGACTTCAATTCTCAGAAGCCCTGATGAGTAGGTGTGCTGACTTGGGCTTCTGGGAATTGAAGTCCAAGATCACCTGGAGAGCCAAGGTTGGCCATCACTGCTATAGATGGTGGTGCAACTAGAGCTTGAAAGACCAGGGCCAACATCTAGGTCAGTGTTTCCCAAATGCTGGTTTTTGGACTTCAATTCCCAGAAGCCTAAGTCATTTCCCCAAAGCACTGATCAGCCACTGTACTGACTGGGGCTTCTGGGAATTGAAGTCCACTAGTGGGCTGTGTATCCCTTGTTGGGAACCACTGATCTAGGTCACAAGATTCCCCCTGGACCTGTACCAGGAGAAACTCCCCAGCCACCTCACAAAATGGGATGGAGGCGGGGGGGGGGAGACTGCCAAGTGTTCCCTCTTCCAACTGCCCTCCGCCAAGAGATATAAACGTCTTGGGTGGGGAGATTATGGTCACTCTGGAGAGACACATACAGAAACAGGTATGGTGGCCAAAGCAATTTCTGGCCCCCGTCTCCCCAAGGACACTGGCCAACATGGGCTTTTTGCCCCATCCCTCAAGCTGTGACCTGGTTTATTGTGCCTTCCCAGGAGGTACTGAAAGCCCATGAAAAGCCTCTTCTTGGTGCCATTGGAGGAGTCCACTGCCCAGAGGCAGTGAAAAGGAGGCAAGAGAGTTCAAGACTGCACATGTAACGCTTGCCTGAACAAAAACTGGAAATAAAGGTACGGACGATCCCAATGGTGACCTTGACTGATTTAATTTTTTGGAAAAAGTGAGAGTCAAACCAAAAAAAAAGGGGGGGGGGATTTAACAACACTGCCGACACAACCAGAAATGGGTCAGGAAGCCCAAAGGATGTCTTGTAAGTAAAGGCAGGCAGAGGAGTGTGACATTGCAAAGCAGCGTCCTTGTGCTTTAGTAGAACAGATCTGATAAAAAATGCAGTCTTCCCCTTCTTCTGCCTCGTCCTAGAGTTGGGAGTCCACAGGAAATGCACAAAGAGGAACCCTCTGCTTCCAGAGTTTTGGAAACCATTGCCTTTTTACACCAGATCTGCAATGGGATTGCGATCTACTTGCTTGTCCCACCAGAATTTAAAATAAGATAGCTGCTCGGGTAAGGTGGCCCTTGCACAAACGCCAGCCCTATCCGACTCTAGGGTTCAGTGCTCATCTCTTGTTTATAGCCAAAGAGCCAGTGCTGTCTGCGTTTGCAGGCATTTCCATGGTCATGTGGCAGTCATGACTAGACACTGGAGTGTACAGAACGCTACTACCTTTCCTGCTGAAGCGATACCTATTTATCTACTTGCAATTTCTTGCTTTCGAACTGCTAGGCTGGCAGGGGCTGGGGACATGATGGGAGCTCACTCCGTCATGCAGCACTCAGGTCTTGAATGGCTGACCTTCCAGATGTCAATTTCAGTGTCTTACCTGCTAAGCCACCACAGTCCCCTTTATGTATATAACGTCGGGCTAAAATAAAATCTGGGCAGAAAGGGCAAAACTTTCCAGCACATAAAA
Source organism: Furcifer pardalis (assembly GCA_030440675.1). Lineage (NCBI taxonomy): Eukaryota > Metazoa > Chordata > Lepidosauria > Squamata > Chamaeleonidae > Furcifer > Furcifer pardalis. Next base: position 299,362,600 of record CP126890.1, on the reverse strand, counting down.
CTTTGCCCGGGCATCTACTCATTTCATAAATACCTTCTTCAGGATGTCGTCTTTTAATTAACCGTAGAACCACATAGAAGCCTTCCTAAAGCTGACAAGATTACAGAGGGTGGCGACTTGACAGAAAGGCCAAAATAATTGGATCCCAAGGGAGAAAGGAAAGATAGGCCACTGGTGTACGAACAATAAGGTCTGCTCCTGACAGAATGGACCCCTCCTTATAGACAGAAAAGACAAGCCTCAGATGGGATCGGGTGACAACATAGCTGGTGGCTATCTCCTGATGACCAGCCCTCCTAAAACAGTGATGACGAACCCTGGCAATCCAGGTGTTCTTGGACTTCAATTCCCAGGAGCCCAAGTCTCTGTGAAGCCACACAAATGGTTTACTGGTAAACCCATGCGTGTGGATTCACAAAGACTTGAGCTTCCGGGAATTGAAGTCCAAGAACACCTGGAGTGCCAAGGTTCTCCATCACAGTCCTAAAACAAAGCAAGCAAATCCGTAAACTATGGGGGATCAGGAATAACTCACAGGATTATAATCAGGCAGGTTTCCATATTTCGGGAATGACTAATTCTCTGCAATTGATACTTGGACCCAAAATGGATCAACTGCTTCAAAATATTTACCCTGAAGCATAGCACCACACCATTGCCTTTGCAGAATTGCAAAATCACAGCATTTTTTTTTCAGTTGGTGAAAGTGTTCAGTCTTACAGTTTGCACAGCCTAGGCCTGTGATAGCGAACCTTGGCACTCCAGGTGTTCTTGGACTTCAATTCTCAGAAGCCCTGATCAGCAGGAGTGCTCACTTGGGCTTCTGGGAATTGAAGTCCAAGAACACCTGGAGTGCCAAGGTTCACTATCAAAGGCCTAAGCAGTGAGATGTCAATTAAATGAGTCTTTCTAACATACAAACACCCCGAGAGCTTTATAAATTAGAAACAGGAAACCAGGGAATGACAAAAGATCAAAGACCTCGTTAATACCCCGGTTTCCTTCCCCGTCAGGTTACAATAGACATTTACTTGCTCTCATAGGTCAACATCTCATATCTGAGCATCGAATGCTAATGACCTAGCAGTCGTAGCCTGAAAAAGGAGGAAATCCCCAAAACCAAACCCATGAATTGATATGGAACATATGCCACCCGTGATACTGTCTCTGGTTGCCCCCCATCTCCCTTGATATTTTAAGGAAGAGAGTGTACAAGTTCCTCGCTGCCTAATTTGGATTGGAACAAAAGGCAAAAAGATGGAGGGGACAGAACTGCTGAAGCCAGAGAATAAGGGCTGTCAGTCATAATAAAAGGGGGGAAGATTGAAAAACGACTGGAAAAGACCAAGCAGGGACCACCATCCTCTTCCCTGAGTTGAAAAGCTAACTAGTCCTTGGAACTGCGTTTGGTGCCGTCGCAGTGCCTGAATGACGATGGCATCAGGAGTGTCTCTTCCAGTCGCTAGTTCTTGCTGAAGCCCGTTGGGTTCTGTGACTGCCACCGCCACAAATCCTCACCTGAAAAGAGGGCAGAGGTGAGAAAGGAAGGCTTAGTGCAAGGGTGTCCAAATTGGCCCTGGGGGCCGGATGCAAGCCCTGACGCCAATTCATCCGGCCCACAAAGCCCTCATCGCTCCTGGAAGCGGAAGTAAAACGCGCCCGTACGGGTGAATTTTACTTCCACTTCCAGGAGCAACGAGGGCTTCGCGGGCCGGATGAATTGGAATCAGGGTCCGCATCAGGCCTCTGGGCCATAGCGACCAGCTCCCTGAACCACGTGACCGGTCCACGGCCCAAAAAGTTTGGGCACTCCTTGTTTAGTGCTTCCCAACCTTTGGTTTTTGGACTTCCATTCCCAGAAGCCGAGGTTCCCCAAAGCACTGAGCAATGTGGGCTTCTGGGAATTGAAGTCCACTGGTAGGGTGTGGGCCCCATGTTGGGAAATATTGGCTTAGGGCAGGGTTGCCCAAACTATGTTTTGTGGGCAGGATCCAGCCCCCAATGTCAATTCATTTGGCCCGCGCTGCCCTTGTTGCTCCCGGAAGCGGAAGTAAAATGCGCTCATATGGTACCTATTCATCTACTTGCAATTTCTTGCTTTTTGAACTGCTAGGTTGGCAGGAGCTGTGACAGAGACGGAAGGGGCGATGATTGACTTGGAGACTGAACCTTGCCAAGGCAAACGAAACTTCAGCACAGTACTTACACATTTTGTCCAGGCCAAAGACGGCTTTCCAACCCAATTCCTTTTCGGCTAAGCCAGGATTTGCATAGCAGGCGGCCACGTCCCCTTCCCGTCGAGCCACAACCTTGTACTTTATCTGGAATAAAGAGAAAACACCCTGTGAAAAGGGGCTTGGGAATTGATAGGACCGTGATGGTGAACCTTGACACTCCAGATGTCCTTGGACTTCAATTCCCAGAAGCCCCCGTGAATGGGTTTACTGCGATTCATCCGGCCCACGCCACCCTCATCGCTCCTGGAAGTGGAAGTAAAACGTGCCCGTACGGTTAAGGCTCTCCTGGGCTAACCCTCTGTTACGAGTGGGATTTACTTCCGCTTCCAGGAGCGACGAGGGCTTCGTGGGCCGGATGAATTGGCATCAGGGGCCGCACCCAGGCCTTAGTTTGGGCACCACTGGCCTAACCACACACCCAGACAGCTGAGCAGACCAGACCATACACCCATAAGCAAATGCGCCCGCTTCCACATTTACGACAGCCATGGGCGCATTTACATTTCATGTATCCACCTTTATGCATACGCCGGTGCGTTTTACAGCTGTCGTAAATGCACCCGCTTCCACTTCTGGGTGCGGCGGCAGCAGCAGGCCTCATGAAACAGTGTTGCAGGCCTGGACTGGCCTGCAGGCTGGGAACCCCTGTTCTAAGACGATGGTATCTAGGCCAGCCACGCTGCCTATGAGTCATAAAAAAGGAGTACATCTCCCAGACATCGAGGGCCTCTTGCCTGGGTAGAAGAGCTTCTCTACTGTCTACTGGGGACAGTGAGAAGAACAAGCCAACAGCAGCCTGGCAGTCCCCAAAGTATAAATTAATACAGAAATTAGTATGTATGCAGCTACAGAGCAGAATTTTTGTTCACACCACAATGTGCAAGTCTACTTGAGACCCTTCTCTACTCATCAGGCAGCAACATCACTTTTTCTCTCCCTTCTCTCTGGGCTTCAACAAGGTCTAACTCCCACCACCCCCAATCCTGCCAGTCTGGTCACGGTACCTCCCTTCCTGACGCCTTCTCCATGGCTTTAACCATCTGTAGGACTGAGTAGCCGGTTCCAGTTCCAAGGTTGTAGATCTGCAAGGAGACGACTTGCGTCATTAAGGCTCTCTCCCATTAGTCTATTTTCCTATACAGTGGAACCTCGGTTAACAAACGGCTCGGTTAACATAAAAACCGCATAGCAAAAGAAAATCCATAGAGAATAGTGACTCAGTTTACGGATCTTGCCTCCCCTCCCCCAAATGGATTAATTTGTTTTCAATGCATTCCTGTGAGAAACTGCATTTTGGTTAAAGTATTTTGGTTTTCAATGCATTCCTATGGGAAATTGCGTTCAGTGCATTCCTATGGGAAATTCGGTTAAAGTAATTTTTGCTGTAAGAAACGTCCAGGAGAACGCATTAATTACGTTAACCGAGGTACCACTGTATTGTCCTCCAAAAGAAAGGAAACAGGTGCTATGCTGAGAAGCGCATGCATTTAAACTGAACAACGCACAGAGGCTGCCTATGGGAGGGTGAGCAGTTACCCTTAAATGTTTGGGTGATGGTCCCTTTGTCCGGTCCATGAAATATTTATTGGAAGGGAAACTTCAACCCTCCACGTCACACTTCGTACCTCCTGTGACTAGCATAGGGGTGCTCAAACTATGGCCTGTGGGCTGGGTCCGACCCCCGACACCAATTCATCCGGCCTGTGATGCCCTCATCGCTCCAGGAAGCGGAAGTAAAATGCGCCCGTACGATAAGGGCATCGCGGACCAGATGAATTGGTGTCAGGAACCAGCCCTGGCCCACAGGCAATAGTGACCGGCCCCCTAAATCACAGGACCAGCCTGCGGCCTGAAAAGTTTGGGCACCCCTGGACTAAACAAAGTTGTGCATATCTGAGATTGCAGAGCAAATTCTCAAACACCAAGCTTTGGACAAGTTACTTTCTTAGGCTGCAGTGCTTGGCTGGAAGTTCGGGGGGGGGGGGATTTTTTTTTTTAAAAAAGCACCACTTTCCCAAATTCTGGTCAACGGCCAGCTTGCCTACCTTACAGCCACAGTTCTTGAGCTTTTTCAAGGCCGCAAGATGGCCTTTGGCCAGGTCCACTACATGGATGTAATCCCGAACTCCTGTCAGAGAACAAAGGAGCCCATCATCCTGGGGTTGGTTCACCAAGCCCGGCAAATCCCACACCCCTAGGTTGTTGTAGTTTTTGTTAGCCAATGTATACAGAAACAAACAAAAAAACAAAAACAAACGGGGTCCCTACAGGAGCCCTGGTGGCAGTGCTTAAGATGCTGTACTACAACCAAAACTGCTAACATTGTGAGTTCGATCCTGACCAGGGATCAAGGTTGACTCAGCCTCTTCCATCCTTCCAAGGTCAGTCAAAGAGGACCCAACATGCTGGGGCGCAATCCTAATTAACTTGCGAACAGCCCAGAGGGTATGCTAAGTGCTATGGGGCAGTATATAAGTGTAATTGCTATTGCAATAAGACCAGAATACTCTGTGTGTATGTCCACCCCTTCCCTGTGTGTGTTGTACATCTTCAAATGACTCTGTTGGGTAATTTCGAGGTGTTCTCAAAAAGCCTTTCATTTTAGACACTTTGGTTTGTTTTGGTCAACATGCCGAGAGAACTAAGCCAGAGAATGACCCCCGGCAGCTTCTGAACGGATATGAGCGTCAAGTCCGCCGGCTCAGATCCAGGAAGAGCTTTAAGGCAAGAACAAACACTCTTGAGGATATGCAAAAGGAAAACCAAATTAAAAGATGAAGGAAATTGCTCAATGGACAAGGAACAACATTAAAGGAGGATCTGGCTGAGGAACTCAACCTCCCCTACATCACCTGGAGTACCCTAAATAGGCCGAGGGTTGGAGTCCCTAAATGCAAGACCAGCGTGTTCAATTGGGGGTTACTGGTAGAAGATAACACAATGTGTGAATTGTGGAGAGATACAGAATCCGGCTCATTTACTGGTGACTGCCAGAGACATGTACCAATGAGGACTTAAGTTTGGCCAATGACAAAGCCATGAATGTGGTTTCATTTTGGCAGTCCAGGGTTTGATCGGGACATGAAAGAAGAAGTATTTTAGACACTTGGAACCAACTTACCCGTCCCATCTATGGTGTTATAGTCATCCCCAAACACACTCAGATATTCTCTGCGCCCCACGGCCACCTGTGGAGGGAAAAGAAGAAGAAAAGAGATACAGTACCACAAAAAAAAAAACCCCTCTGCCCAATGGATGAAACAGAGTAACAGTTCCTTTAGCAGGGTGGGTATGGATAAGAGGGGGGGGGGAGGGGGGAGAACTACCTGGGCAACGTAAGGCATGAGGTTGTTTGGGATGCCCTGGGGGTCCTCCCCGATCATTCCTGACTCGTGGGCTCCAATGGGGTTGAAATACCGCAATAGGACAGCGTTCCAGTCCTGAGAGGAGAGGCACCAAGGGAAAGAATGGCAGATGTACAAAGACGGAGCAGAATCTCTGACAATGAGGGGCATTTGGGAGAAACCCTTTGCTGTCTTTTCTTATATTGAGTTTTATTGATAATAAAACAAAATACAACAAAGTAGGAAAAAACAATAAATGTAAACAAAAGTACAACACTAAAAGTAATAAAGGATAGCATTTATTTATTCATTCATTCATTTATATCAGGGGTTCCCAATCTTTTCGGGCCGTGGCGTTTACAACAGTCCTGGGTGCATTTCGGGCAGAATTTTGTTAATGTGCAGGCACGTTTTACTTCCGCTTCCGGGAGCAGCGAGGGTGGCATGGGCCAGATGATTTGACACTGTGAGCTGGATCCGACCCACGGGCCAAAGTTTGGGAACCCCTGATTTATAGCCTACCCATCTGAGATATTTTCCCTCTCTGGGCAGATTACAACATACTAAAAAAAATCTTTACAGTAAAAATTTAACCAACTGAATAAAATATAAATCTCAACAAAACCAGAAATGATAACCTCCAATTAAAACTACTACAACCACCCAGCCACAAGCATAACATCAACACATACATTCACTACCAACGGGAAATTTATTATCTTACCTATGAAATCTAATTTTCACTTTTCTTATTCTTATCCTCTTATTTCCAAAAAAGTTGCATATTCCTGTGCTGGTTTTATCCCTTTAGTTCTAAGAAAAACCTGCTTAACAAATTCACCCCAAATATCTATAACATCATTTTATTTTCTTACCGGTTCTGCTTTGCACAAGTCTTGGATCATCTCTTCTATGAAGTACTTAGACTTGCCGTAGGGGTTGGTGCAGCCTCCGACGGGATGTTTCTCGTCCAAAGGGAGGTAGGCTGGGTCTCCGTAGACAGTGGCTGAACTGCTGAAGACAATGTTCTTGACTCCGTGAGCTTTCATGGCCTGGAATGATCGAGAAAAGGCAGACTGGCAGGGCTCCAGAGAGCTCAATGTAGTTGGTTTCAAAAGTGGTCCTAAGACCTGAATCTCCCATTAAGCTAGTGGCCCTTCTGGCAATAATAACAATTTTGCTCAGAAATTATTCTGGGTTGAAAGGATTTTGTGATGAAATTCCACCCAGGGAACACCCCAATTGAGGTTCCTTTCACATCCCCAAGAGCTGGACACTCAATCCGTCATGCACTACCCGGGTCTCGACCTACCAGCCTTCCAGCTAACAAGGCGAGCTTACTAACCACTGAGCCACCGCAGCCTGTACATATCACGACCCCATTTCTAAAGGTTGAAATGCCCCTCTGCATTTATATGTATCAACTGATATGTGTATAAATTGATGCCATTAAGTCTCACTCTAAAGTCTGACGAAGTGGATTTGATCCACGAAAGCCAACATTAAAATACAGGAGTTAGTCTATAAGGTGCCACAGCGTTTATATTTTGTCGTTGTTTACTCTCTGATATGCTTGCAGAGACTAGCGCAGCCACCACATCAAAAATAGCTAATAATTGGCATCCTTTTCAAAATAACCACCTGAAGCCCTGCCATTAGAGAGAGGGAGGCTGTTTGGGTATGTTGTCTAATGGCAGCGCTGGTCCATTCAGGAAATTTCCTCCCAGAAAAGCAATGAAAGTGCTTTATAGACCTTGCTCAGCAACAGTGCGCTCCGGTTTCCCGTCCTGCCTTCCGCAGACACAGAGACAGCACTGGCTCTTTGGCTGCCATTAAAGAGAGATGAGAACCAACCACTGGAAAATGTTTAACTGTATTTATTCACAGTTCTTGGACAGTGGAATTCTCATGCAAATTTACTTTTTTCACTGTCCACATTTTCTCCATCTGATTATGTAAAGTGTAAAAAGAAATTTTTGCTACTTGCAAGGATCTACACCAGGAGTGCCCAAACTTTTTGGGCCATGTGATTCAGCGGGCCAGTCACATGGTCATCCCCCACCAGAAGCAGAAGTGAAATGCGCCTTGTCATCTGTTTCGCAACAGGATGAGATAGATTTTTAGGCTGCTATTTTCTCTGCTTAAACCAGGGGTGCCCAGACTATGGCCTGTGGGCCGGATCAGGCCACTATGCAATTCTTGCAAGGGGGGAATGGATCGTTCAATTTCCCCAGCTGGCTGGCTGGTTTGACACCCAGTGCCTCCTAGCTATAATACCTAGCTATAATGCCTGGTTTTTAATGCTACGTTTTTAAGCTTCTTTTAAAACTTTTAATTTCTAAATTGGTTTTAAATGGTTATCGTGTTGGGAATCGCCCTGGGTCCCTTCGGGGAGGAGGGCGATAAACAAATTTAAATAAATAAATAAATAAACAGTCTCTCAGCTGCCAAGGACTTGGGAGTTTATTCCTGATGCCCCAACGTTGATACAACCAAACAATATCTGCCCAACCCTCCATCTCTAGTAGAAGATGTGATCACCTCTATGCCAGACCTAGCAGTTTGAAAGCAAGAAATTGCAAGTAGATAAATAGGTGCCACTTCGGCAGGAAGGATAATAGCGTTTCCGTGCGCCCCCTACATGACCACGGAAATCCTGCAGATGCAGACAGCATTGGCTCTTTGGCTGTAAACAGAGATGACCACCAAACCCTAGAGTCACATCCGTTGCCTTTTGACCTTTACCTAAACCAGGGGTTCCTAACCTAAGGCCCGTGGGCCTGATCCAGCCTGCGGCGCCATTTCATGTGCCCCCACCCCCTCCCAGGGCATTCGAGACACAAAATGGCTGCTCCAGATGTGTGCCCAAGCCACCGCTTACCTCCAGCAACCAGATGGTCCCCGTCAGGTTCACCTTGTAGTACTCCAGAGGCATCTGGGTGGACTCTCCGACTGCCTTGAGGCCCGCAAAATGCATCACGGCCGAGAAGTGGTGCTGCCCGGGAAATGGAAAGTTGAGGACTCTCTGCTTGCCGGTGTGATGCGCGAGTGAAAATCCATACCTCCATGAATGGAACCTAACGTCTAAGGCGGGGTGAGGATCCTTCGGCCTTGGGCCAAATGTTGACCTCCTGGAGTCTTAATGTGACACCCTGTGATTTCCTCATCGTAATACCACCGTTTGGTGACTGGAAGCTGTTGTGATTCCCTCTCTCAACCCCATTTCAAAAGGTCGAAATACCTTCTCTGGTTTACAGTAGCTGGTAGGTAACACTCATAGAGTTGGTATTTTTGACTTTCATTCTTTTGCTCCCCCCCGTCGCCCCCAATGCAGCTGTGCCATAATGAATTTCTCTGGAGTTGGATTCGGCCCCTTGGTCTACAAAGGTAAAATATACCAAGAATCCATGTGGCTGTATGATTCCTGCTCTTTCACTACGTTGTTGCTGCGATGTGCCATTCAAGATGTCTCCAACCCATGGCGAATCTATAAATGAGTGCTCTTCAAAATGTCTTCTCCTCAACAGCCCCACTCAGCCCTCGCAAACCCAAATCTGTGGCTTCCTTAGAGTCAAACCATCTCGTACAGCAGGGGTGCCCAAACTCCGGCCCGTGGGCCGTTTCAGGCCCCCAGTGCCAATTCATCCGGCCCCCAACACCCTCACCGCTCCCAGAAGTGGATGGGGGACGTGCCCACTAATGCACATGTGTGTCTGGAACCACTTCTGGGATTGACTGACGTATTTGCGCATGTGCAGAGACGTCCGGAACCACTTTCAGGGGTGTGGCGAGGCCCGCTCAGCTGTTCTGGGGACGTGGTCAGGCCCCTGGCACAAGACGTTTGGACACCCCTGTCATACACAGTCTGATTTTGCCTGTTCTGTATGAGCCAGAAACCACAGTTAGAAATGAGCATAACCAACCTCAATGCAAAGCAAAAAGCAATCACACTTCTATACCCTGCCCCATAGGGCTTAGTGCACTATCACTTTCTCTCTCTGGGCAGTTTGCACGTTAATCGTCGTTTTGCCCCCCAGGATGCTGGGTAACTCATTTACCAACCTCAAAAGGATGGAAGGCTGAGTCAACCTTGAGCCCTGGCAAGGATCGAACCCACAACCTTCTGGCTGCAGTAGAGCAGTTTAACCGCTGTGCCACCAGGGCTCACCAGGGAGAGGAACGTCTTTGCTACAGGATGAGGTGTCATCTCAGACACCCAAGGAACATTGGGCGAAGCTGTCTCAGCTCCTTGACGTGTGCCAGGCCTGGTACAGGACCTACGATGGAAAGGGGAAGACGAAGGATCTCACCTTCCTGAAAAGCTCCTGGAGGCCTGCCTGGTCAAGAACGTTCATCTCCTGGAAGGGGATCTCCTTCCCCACAATATTCTGTACCCGCCGAATGCTCTCAGGTAATGTGTCGCCTCCTGGAGGAAAGACAAATCCATTCGCATCCTCAACACCCGTGTTTCTCAACCTTGGGTCCCCAGGTGTTCTTGGACTTCAATCCCCAGGGGCCCAAGCTTCCCTCTAGGCCACAGGCTCCCCACCCTTCGTCAAGAACAGGGGTTCCCAATCTAAGGCTTGTGGGCCAGATCTGGCCCAGATCTGGCCCACAGCACCATTTCATGTGTCCCCCATCCCTCCAATGGCATTTGGGGGAAAATGGCCACCCCTTTGAAGCTGTTGGGACAAAATGGCCACCCTCATCAAGCAGACAGGGCAAAATGGCCACCTGGCCCTCAAAGCTGACTGAGAGAGCATGCCCGGCCCCTGGCTTGAAAAGGTTGGGAACCCCTGGTCTAGAACCTCATTCTCCCTGGTTCTAGGCAAGCAGCTGCTCACTACACCAGTACCTTTTCCACCAATCACACTCCTGGTTTGTCTAGTCCAGGGGTTTTCACATTCTCTCAGTCAGCTTCGAGGGCCAGACAGCCATTTTGCCCTGCCCTGACCAGGGATTCTGGGAACTGAATCCAAGAACATCTGGGGACCCAAGGTTGAGACACCCTGCTCTACACCAAATCCATCTTTCCAGGCAGGGGGCTGTGGTGGTTTAGTTTAGATGCTAAGCCTGCCAACCTAGCTGTTTGAAAGCAAGGAATTGCAAGAAGATAAACAGGTACCGCTTCAGCAGGAAAGGTAACAACAGTCTGTGCACTCTGGAGTCTAGCCATGCTTGCCACATGACCACAGAAACCTCTGCAAGTTAAACATGAGTTCCACCACTGAGCTACAACGCTTCTGGGCAGAAGTGCAGGAAGTAACTTTTCCACCAATCACACTCCTGGTCCGTCTAGTCCAGGGGTTCCCATCCCAAACTTTTCAAGCCAGGGTCACACTCTCTCAGTCAGCTTCAACGGCCTGATGGCCATTTTGCCCTGCCTGCATGATGGGGATGGCCATTTTGTCCCAACAGCTTCAAATGGGCAGTCATTTTGTTTCTTGAATGCCGGGGGGGGGGGGATGGTGCCATGGGCTGGATCCAGCCCATGGACCTTAGGTTGGGAACCCCTGGTCTAGTTCCATTTTGCCAACTCTAGCCAGCAGTAGTGCAAGAAATCTCTTCCAACCCTATTGAGAAACGCAAGGAATCGAGTCCGGGACTCTTTTCAGAACTCAATCCTTACCTTGGATGGCATTGTGGAAGTTGTCAATGACCACAGGGGTGTAGCCGGCCTCCACCAGCTCCAACACGCAGTGGCTACCGATGTAGCCGGCACCGCCAGTCACGAGAATCTTTTCCGGCATTTCACCTGAAAGAGTCAAGAAGAAAACCGTCAGGGATCGTTTCAGGGACAGAGAGAGCAGTGGCTCAAGTAGTTAAGACGTTGGTTGGGAGGTGGAAGGTCAGCAGTTCAAAACCCAAGTACTGCATGACAGAGTGAGCTCCCGTTTTTGTCCTAGCTCCTACCAACCTAGCAGTTCAAAAGCAAGATATTGCAAGTAGATAAATAGGGACCACTTCGGTGGGAAGGTAAACAGCGTTCCATGCTCTCCGGTGTCTAGGCATGCCTGTCACATGTTCACGGAAACATCTGCAAACACAGACAGTGCTGGCTCTTATAAACAGAGATGAGCACTGAACCAGAGTCGGATACGACTGGTTTTCATGCAAGGGTGTCCTTTACTTTGACCGTGAGAGCTTCAGGAAACTTGCAAAGAGGCAAGATCCAGAGTGGGAAACCTTCGGGTCTAAATTTGATCCTCCTCAGACCAAATCTAGCAGTGGACACTGAGAGAACTAAGCAAGAGAAGGACCCTTGACATCCTCTGAATGAACATGAGCCTCAAGTACACCAGCTCAGATCCAGGAAGAGCTTTATGGCAAGAACAAACATTCTTGAGGGTACTTCTGCTGTATCCAACTGAATATAGGTGATTGTCATGGCGATCAGCCATGAAGAAGGTCCTGAGAATATAATGCAATGGGCTCTCATCTGCCTTCTGCATTGCAGCGTGACACCCGTATCATGGATCCAGTTCCACAAGTCACTTTCTGGTCCTGAGCCCTTCTGGCACACAAAGTCCTCCTCGGTGCCAGGCCACGATGGATGAAGCTGCTGCCCTCCGTCAAGATGGATTCAAGCAGGATTTAATCCACTTGGGGACCATCATCCTTCCCTGAGGACTTCGGCACCCAAGGCTGTTAGTCCTCAGGGTTGTTAGGTTAGTTAACCACCTCTTGACAATCAACGTAGAGTCACTGGCAGTAGGGTCTACTCTATTACCATAGCAGGATAACCTGGCCAGACTGGCCTTGAGGGTACCCAAGAGCAAAATCAAATTAGAAGATGGAGGAAGGAGCTCACTGGACAAGGAAGAACATGAAAGGAGGAGATGGCTGAGGAACTCAACCTCCCTCTATCTTGGAAGACCCGGAATAGGCTGAGGGTTGGAGTCCCTAAATGCAAGACCAACATGCTCAAGTGGGGGCTAATGGCAGACAACACATTGTGTGAATGTGGAGAGATACAGATGCTGGTTATTCTGCCTACTAAAGTTTAGAGATAAACTGGTGAGGTGTGTCTGTGACATTAGTAAAAGTATCTGCAATTTTGGAGGCCAGGTAACCATCGGAAAAGTAGACAGAATCACTCTACCGGTGGCTTCATGGCCGTTAAGTTATGGCAATTTAATGTTGGCCAATGGCCAAGCCAATAAAGTGACTTCGTTTTGGCAGTTTAAAGTCTGATGAAGAACACGAAAGAAGATGAAGAATCAGCATTCCTTTGCAGCAAGCCTTAAATACCTATATGTAGGAAAACCAGATGTTTTGCATTATGATTTATGATTACCTCGATCTTCCATGCATCTGCTGGAAAATTTCTCTTACTTTTTACACTAAAATGGGAGGGAGGGGGTTTGCGTGCAACAAACTAGCTTCAAAAGGGAACGGTGCTTGAGTTGGCAGAAAATCTCTCATCCCCAAATAACCAGCGTCAACTTAACCCAGAGCTTGTTCCTTCATGCATAACTTAATCCCCATCAGGCTCCATTTTACCTGGTAAACCAGTGTAGGTGGACAAGAAGGGGCAAATAGCCTATTCATGTTATTTCCCCTCCACCTATCATCCTACTCCTTGATTTCACTACACAACAAAAAAAAAATTTCCCCTGCTACTGGGTTGAAAATATGTTCCTTATAGTAATTCAAATGTGCTGAACACAGAACTGAAGTCAGATTTGCTCTGGCACGTCAGGAAAAAAGTTATGTACGTGTAAAGGTTATCAAGGAAAATGCTATTAACTATGTTGAAAAGCCATTGTGAGAAATTTTAGGGAAATTAATGTGCGTACTTTGGGATGAAAACACTAACTATTATAATTAAGAAGTGAATTATAAATGTTAATTTACCTCTGAAATGAGTCAGGGACCCTTAGTTACACTAAGATTGACAATGGCTTGGTTTAAAAGTGTGTAGAGCTTCTTGCTTTCCGCCTGTGAACATCTGTTGCTCTCTGCAAAAACCAACAGTAATCCCCCATCATTTTTTGATTGAAGCGACCTTGATATCTTGCTTCCATGGTGGACATCTCTGGTGGAATCTTTCACCATGCTCGTCACTCACGGCTCCCATATTTGACGGAAAGAAGGTGAGATGCGAATGCAAGAAATGCAGCTTTAGTGACATTCGGCAACCGAGCTGCTGGAAGGCTGTTAGCAAGTTGTCCACAATTTCTGCATAGTTCTCTGCTCTGTGGTTCCCAAGAAAGTTGTGCATGACAGTTTTCATCTTTCCAAACTTGCCTTTTAGGTACTGAAAACTACGATTTGTTTTATCCATCACTGCAACAAACTGTTTCATAAGACCCAGTTTGATATGGAGTGGAGGTAGGTAAATCTTATTACGATCCACAAGAGGTACATGTTGAACGTTGTGCTGTCTGACTACAGGTAAATTTCTGGGTGGCCAATTTTTCACTATGTAGTGATTCTTGTCATTGCGAGTAAGTTCCACTCCTTCAGTCTGGAACCCAACAGTTCAGACTTTTCTTTCGACAGGGACAAATCGTGAACCAGGTCGTCCAATTCGGCTTGGCTGATCAAATGTGGCTTTTTAATGTCACTGTCGGGATCATTCATGTATTCCATAGCTCCAGCGTCACTGTCATTACCTTCAGTATCACTTTCTTCGTTGTTCACTGCATCTGATGAAGGAGGAATTGGTACTGGGTAATCTGTACCATGCGCCACAGGCTTTAGAGCAGACTGACAATCCAGATACACGATTTTTGACTTGTTTTTCTTGCTGTACCCGGATACGATGGTCAAGGAGAAATAGCAATCCAAATGGTGATCTTTCTGCTCCCGCCAAATCATGGGAACAGCAAAAGGCATTCGATTTCGCTTACCGTTTAACCACTGGGTTAGGCCGGAGTAACAGACGGTGCAACAGAGATGAGGAGCCCAGGATTTTGTTTGAGCTCCGATTTCACATCCGAAGTAATGTTTGTAAGCTATACGTAGCTTTCTGGAGATGTTCTTGCATTGGTCAGACGTCGTATACTTGCCACAAATGTAGCAAAAGCAGTCCGGACAATTCACACAGCTGCGCCTATTCATCTTTCGTTTACTGAATCGCCATGTACCGAATTGTCTTATACGAAATCACTTAAATGCATGTTACTGCGACTGCTGATTAATAAAACACAGAACCACACTAGCACAAACTATTCTCTAGTCACCTCCGAATCAGACTGATGGACAAACACACACACACACAATCGCACATCAAACATGGCTTGTTGATGCAGCTACATATTAACTCATGTACAGGCTTTTAATATCATATGACTTTCAGCTATAACTTTAAATCCAGACATCCTACAACAATTCTGATTACAAAATCGGAACCCTATTACATAACAATCACGTTATTTTCACCCAGTAGCAAATTTTTTGTTGCGTAGTGTTTTTAGTACAGTAAAACCCCAACTTAGGTATGCCTCGAGTTATGTAAAATTTGACTTGCATGATTTTTGCTCTAAAACCATGTCCCGATTTACATAAATGTCCTGATTTACATAACGCAATTTCCTATGGGTTTGCTTCGAGTTACGTTAAACATTCATTTTTCTTATGGGTTTGCTTCAAGTTACATAAAACATAAAAAATCATTTTTCCTATGGGGTTGCTTCAAGTTAAGTAAAAAATATATGGAACAGACTTTTTATGTAAATAGGGGGTTTACTGTATTTTCCATTTCCATGCAATGGTGCCACCAGTCCAGCTTTTAAAAGTCTGCCAATATTCACCAATTTAAAAAACAAACAAACCCAGCTTCTGGAACTTAAATTTAGAGGCTTATGGCCTGGTTTGTGCCAAACCTGTGTAAAGAACGGCCTGTTTTGTGCCCATCTCCCCTCTTCTAAATAGCCGCAAAGGGGAGGGGAGGGATTCACATATATGTACAGGATTCATACACACCCTGTGCAAACAGTACATTTTGTTGCCTCTAACGGAACAACTTCCAGCTCCTGCAATTAGTGTAGTGTTGTGCATTGTGTACCACAATGTCAACAGAGGCATTATATCCCAGGTTGACTAGTAGTGGCTAATCTTTGTGTCAACTTAACCTCAGGGACGGGCAACTTTGGCAGGTCTGGGGGAAAATTTCATGACCCTCGAATTCTCTGGACTGCGGAAAAAGCAAAAAACAAAACACCCCCTTTCCCCAATCCAAACCAAGCAAAAGCAAAGTGGTTTAGAAGTAACATCTTGAGTTTTAAAAGCTGCCAAGATAGCAGTTTGAAAGCAAGACATTGCAAGTAGATAAATATTTATCAATTCGGCGAGGAAGGTAATAGCATTCCATGTGCTTCAGCGTCTAATTCAGTTATGGTGCACCTTGGCAGTCCAGGTGTTCTTGAACTTCAGTTCCCAGAAGCCCAAGTCAGTGCTCCTGGGAACTGAAGTCTAAGAACACCTGGAGTGCCAACGTTTGCCATCACAGGTCTAAGTCATGCGTGCCACGTGTCCATGGAAATGTCTGCAGACACAGACAGCGCTGGTTCTTTGGTTGTAAACAGAGATGAGCACTGAACCCTAGAGATGGATATGACTGGCTTTCGAGCAAGGGAGACTTTTCCTTTTACCTCAAGGATCTAGTGCAGAAAGAGTCTGCACAAGGAATTAGCATGCCAAGATCTATCTTGTACCCAAAGCCAAACCCCACCCCTGGAACGGAGAACCAAGATTGCCACCACAGAGAGGCAGCTGCCAGAAACCACACCTTGGAGATTATGTACCTTTCTGGGCCTGGAAGGTGGGCAGAATAACTTCGCTGCCCACAGAGTGAAAGAGCTTACTGTCCATCGACTCCCTCGGGAGGAAGGCTGGACCTTAACAGGAAGCGATGGGAACAAGGAGAGGGGGGTTCATCGTGAAAAGATGCTTTCTGGAAGGGACACACCTCTGTCCTGGAACAGAAGCCCTCAGAGTATGAGTTGAGGAAAGGAGGGCCAGCGCAACAAACCACTCATCCCACCCGGTGGGGAAAGGTACTCTTGTCTACTCACACGCACAAATACACAGAGAAACTTTTGAAAGTGGTGTTAAGTCTATGCAAGTATATCAGAGAGTAAACAAGACAAAAATAAAAGTTGTGGCACCTTAAAGTCAAGATTAATTCTTGGGAGGTGAGCTGTGAGAAACCTAAGGAACACAATAAAAAAACAGAGACATCACTTTGCCAACAAAAGTCCGCATAGTCAAAGCAATGGCCTTCCCAGTAGCAAAGTATGGCTGTGGGAGCTGGACCACAAGGAAGGCTGAGTGCAGAAGCATAGACACCTTTGAACTGTGGTGCTAGAGGAGACTCTTGAGAGGCCCCTGGACTGTAAGGGGATCAAATCAGTCCTAAAGGGTGAACAGACACTGGAGTGCATGGAACGCTATTACCTTTCCTGCCGAAGTGTACATGCTTATCTAAAAGTACTTGCAATTTTTTGCTTTTGAACTGCTAAGTTGACAGGAGCTGGGACAGACAGTGATTGTTCACCCCATCATATGGCACTCGGGTCTCGAACTGCTGACCTTCCAGATGTCAACAAGCTCGGTGCCTTAACCACTAAGCCCCATCTGAGTAGGAGGGACTACCAACTTTTCTTTTTAAGGCACTGGTCCCTCTACTTCTATCACCAGCAGAGCTTTTCCAACCCCACAGGTAGATCTTTTCTTATCAGTGTACTTCTATGCCTGGAAACGTATTATTTGCTGCGCTTCTACCTGCCCGATGGTTTGTTAAAAGCCCAGAAGCCCAGGAAGTTTTAAAAAAAATCAAATTGAAGCCACGGGTTCTCTGACTCTTTAACTCAGGGTGCCCAAACTAAGGGCCAGGGGCCAGGTGCGACCCCCTATGCCAATTCATCTGGCCCGTGAAGCACTCATCGTTCCTGGAAGCTGAAGTAAAACGCACCCATACAGGCGCGTTTTACTTCCACTTCCAGGGGCGACAGTGGCTTCGCGTGCCAGATGAATTGGTGTCAGGGGCAATCGTGACCAGCTCCCTGAACCACGTGGCCAGCCCACAGCCTGAAAAGTTTGGGCACCCCTGCTTTAACTACTGAGTTTTTAAGGAAGTCAAACCAAGATCAGTACTAGTTCAGCCTTAAAAGGTGTGTCAAAGCACAGGTGCACAACACAAGTATGTGTCTGGTTACGTGGCCAACATGCTTCAAAGAACCAGGATGTTGGAGAGGTCAAAATTACACAATCCAAGATCGAACAGGGCAGGGCGTGATTAGCAAAACTTTCTAAAGCAGTGTTTCCCAACCTCTGGTTTTTGGACTTTGATTCCCAGAAGCCTAAGTCAATTGCCCAAAGCACTGATCAGCCGATGTGCTGACTTAGGCTTTTGGGAATTGGAGTCCCCCTGTGGGGCCTGGGCCCCATGCTGGGAACCACTGTTCTAGAGCAAGATGAACCACTGAAAACAAGGCATAGTCTAAATATTAACAATTGTTTTGACAAGTTTGTTTCCAGGCTAATTTTTTTTTTAAACTGACAATCTAATTTAAGAGATAAAGAAAGGTGTATTACGGAGTCAGCAAATTGTAACTTTTCCTGATGTTGAACTATTAACTTTCCTTGCCATGGCCTTTGTTGTGAATTGCAAACCATCGACATCAGAAGCGGAACAGACATCCCACAACCAGACGCGCACAATCGGCAGAGTCTGAGCCAGGATTTTAGAAGTCATACTTTCCTTCTCTTCCCAATTCAAAGTGCATTTCAAATCCTGTTGTTAAGAGAGTGACTCAATTGCAATGGAAAAGAACCCAGAGTCTAGCAACACAGATGGAAGCAGGATGAAACTCTGTTTAACTTAAGACCATGTGATGGCATTATAAAGAGGCATTATGAAAATCAACATGGGAAAAAATCTGGGAAACAGCTTGAGGAGAAGAAAATTACAATTCAGCCAGTGGACGATATTATTTTCCTGGTCTTGCTTTTAACCATCACGTCCGTTTGGTTCAGGTTTCGCAAGCGGATTCTCACACACAGCTGGTCAAGCCACACTTTCTGGTTTAAACTGCCCAAACATTACTTGGGAGAAAAAGAACGAACAGAGAAATTAATGTGCTCAAGATTTCGTTGGTGCGTCACCCACACATAATGAAGAAGAAGAAAATTTCATCCTTGGAGTGGATAACCAAGAGTGCTCTTGTGTGAACCAAACTGGGAACAGAACATAAATCAGACCGCCTTTCCCTTCTAGCCATACAGGGGGCACCTAAATGTGAAGTACAGATGATTTTGTTTTTATTATTTCCTTCTGCGTTTGCATTCTTCTGGTCTCATGCCATTTCTCTCATTTAAGATAACTTGGCCAGGTTATTGGTAATAGAGTAGATCAGGGATGGCCAACCTTGGCACTCCAGCTGTTCTTGATCTTCAATTCCCAGAAGCCCTGATCAGCAGCAGTGCTGGATTGGGCTTCTGGGAGTTGAAGTCCAAGAACACCTGGAGTGCCAAGGTTCGCCATCATGGGAGTAGACCCTACTGCCAGCGACTCAATGTGGAGTGTCAGGAGGTGGTTAACTAACTTTAGGACTAACAGCCTTGGGTGGCAAAGTCCACAGCGACTCAACGTGGAGTGTCAGGAGGTGGTTAACTAACTTTAGGACTAACAGCCTTGGGTGGCAAAGTCCACAGCGACTCAACGTGGAGTGTCAGGAGGTGGTTAACTAACTTTAGGACTAACAGCCTTGGGTGGCAAAGTCCACAGGGAAGAGTGATGGTCCCCAAGTGGATTAAATCCCACTTGAATCCATCGTGATGGAGGGCAGCACCTTCATCAATACTGGGGCTGGGGCTAATGCCATAGGACTTTGCGTGCCAAAAGGGCTAAGGGCCAGAAAGTGACTTGTGGAACTGGATCAGTGGTACAGGGGTCATGCTGCAATACGGAAAGCAGATAAAAGGCCACTGCATTATATTCTCAGGACAGTCCTCATGGCTGATCACCATGATGATCGCCAATATTTGGATTCAGATACAGCAGAAGAAGAAAAAGAAGTATATCTGACAGACTGGAGCACTCATTGCCACCCAAGGTAACAGGAAGGACAAATCTTACCTCTCTTTTGTATGACAATCTTTCCAGTACTGTACTATGTTTGAAGACTGCTTCAAAACCAGGGGATGGCTCCCATTTTGGCCATTAAAGTTTGATCTGGACATGAAAGGAATACAAGGGGCTGAAGTGTCACATAGGACCACGATGGTGTCCTGGATGGGGAGATGTAAACTTTCCATTTTGTCTACTAAAGTTGAGGGATAAACTAGTGGTGGGTAGGTGTGACGTTAGATAAAAATATCAGCAATTTTGGAGGCCAGGGAACTATTGGAAAAGTAGATGGGATGGATTACTCTAGCTTCTAGAATAGTGGTGCCCAAACTAAGGCCCCCGATGCCAAAAAACCCGGCCAGCAAAGCCCTCGTCCCATATGGGCGCGTTTTACTTCCACTTCCAGGAGCGATGAGGGTTTCACAGGCCGGGTGAATTGGCGTCGGGGGCCGTACCCAGCCCCCAGGCCTTAGTGACTGGCTCCCTGAACCACATGATCGGCCCACTGCCCAAAAAGTTTGGGCACTCCTGATCTAGAACTACAGGTGGCCATAATCTATGGACCCAGTCTTTAATGGCCCAGTCTTCAAACTTTAATGGCCCAGTCTTACCTTCATGGCATTACACCATGAGACCCAATGTGATGAAGGGATATGCAAATAAGGTATGGGTGAGATCTCTGTATTTCGCAGGGCAAAATGAATGGGCAGGTCGAAAAACCATGAATGCGAGAGTATGTCCTAATGTGTCCAAGAAGAAAGGGACTGGGGCTTCACCCTGTGCCACAAATGTCCACCACCACCACCCTCAACTCCAGCTTTGTCCATATTGGGCTTCAGTCTTGACCAGGGGTTCCCAACCTAAGGCCTGGATCTGGCCTACGGCACCATTTCATGTGGCCCCCTCATCCCGCCAAGGGCATCTGAGAAACAAAATGGCCACCCCTTTGAAGCTTTTGGGACAAAATGGCCACGCCATCGTGCAGGCAGGGCAAAATGGCCATTTGGCCCTTGAAGCTGACTGAGTGTCACCCGGCCCCTGGCTTGAAAAGTTTGGGAACCCCAAGTATGAACTATTTTGTTAGTCTTATAACCATCACAGGACTTACTGCTATGAACTGCAGTACCCTGAAATTTGCCATCTACTCTCCAACGGGAACGCTGAAAGCAAAAGTATACATGCTATGCAAGGGTCTTCCCCTTACAAGGGTAAAAAATGGGTTCACTTCCATGCTTAACTTAAAAAGCCGAGTCAGCCTTGAGATCTGAGAAGAAGATGCTCAGAACCTGGAAAGAGAGACTCAAACTTAACTACCTGCTCTCCATACCTGCAAGTGATTTATCACACACTGCTACCAGGAAATAGGGGTGGCAGGAAGGTTTCGCAGCAGGCAAGCAGGACAACAGGCGTTTCCATTGGACTATAAAAGTTTCTTATGCCACCCTGGCAATGAATCAGGGTTGCTGTGTTAGGCTGTTGCAGCAAAAAAATAAAATAAAACAATAACCTAGTACAGGGGTGTCCAAACTATGGCCTGGGGGCCGGATGCGGACCCTGATGCCAATTCATCTGGCCCACGAAGCCCTCGTCGCACGTTTTACTTCTGCTTCCAGGAGCAACGAGGGCTTCTTCGTGGGCCGGATGAATTGGGGTTGGGGCTGGATCCGGCCCCCAGGCCATAGTGACCAGCTCCCTGAACCATGTGATCAGCCCATGGCCCGAAAAATAAGACGTCTTATGGCACCTTAAAGACCAGCCAAGGTTAATGAGGCAGATGCTCTTTTGGATCAGAATCAAGTGCAATTCAGAAAGACTGATGGCAAATAAATGACGCTCTTTAAAAGAGTAAACAAACAAAATGACAAAAAACCGTTGTGGCACCTTAAAGACTAACTTCTGTCTTTTAATGTTAGCTTTCGTGACTAGCGTAACAGATAGCTATTTAAAACAAATAATAACAGAAGATCAGTGTGTCCATTTATAACTAAAAAACAACAACAGAAGATTGCTCGCTGGGGTTAGATTTATTGCTGCTAACTTTGTTTCTCTTGTCTTGAGTTATAAACAGTTATTGGAAAATAAACATTCTGGCATTACACATCTGCTAATGACTTAACTGAGGATGGTAAAAAATGATCCTTTATTAAAGAGACTCTCTGGGATATTCATGGTCCATTCATCAGCCTGTTTAACAGCAGAGGAGCCTGCTAGTCAGAAAAAGTTGGCAACACCGAGAGGCAGAGGAACCACACATTGCCAAGTTACAATAAAACCAAAGAGACTCCAGGAAAAATTCCTTTTTTTAAAAATGAGAAACTCATCTTTATCAACCATCACCCTTTTAAAAAAGCACCCGCAAGAAAGAGATTCAACAGGTCTCTCTCTCATTCATTCATTCATTCATTCATTCTTCTGTCCATTCATGGCAACGCAAGCACGAGAGATGGAACTCACCTCTGTCTTGCAAGCGCCTTCCCGGCAATATGGGCGCAATATTTGGTACGGCCCCTTTAAGGACCTCTCGCCTTAACCCCGCCCCTTCCCTCTTTCAGCCCCGCCCAGCGCCTGGCGTGGCGACACGCAGCGGGCTCCCCATGGAAACGTGTCGCTCTTTTCCCCTCTTCGGCGCTCCGCCCACTTCGTACGGGATGCCGCAAAGGCCAAAAGACTCCGAACTCGAACAACTAAGTCTTTTACAGTAGTAGAAAGGGCAGTTTATTTTTTCCATGCATATTGTGTCCGAGCAAGATCTGAGTGTCCAAAAGGAAATGCGCTTGGCATAATAATATATGCTTATTGTAATCAATTATTACTCCTCCTTTGCTCAACTGTCACATCATAGGATTTTGAAGTTATAACTATTTAGGGATAAATGAAAATTTTGAAGTGTTATTATTATTATTATTAGTTCAAATTTATATTGCCGCCCACTTGCCGTGGCAACTCAGGGCAGCTGTGTGAGTCTGTGCAAGAACATCAGAGAGTAAATAAAACAACCCCAAAGCCAATAATAATAATAAATCCAGTGACTTAAATAGGGGCTTAGTGTTTAAGACACTGAACTTGATGACTAGGTCAGCAGTTCGAGACCCTGTCTCTGTCTCAGCACTGGCCAACCTAGCAGTTTGAAAGCAGGAAATTGCAAGTAGATAAACAGGTACCGATTCGGCAGGAAAGGTAAAGAGCATTCCGTGTCTAGTCATGCCTGCCCCATGATCAAGGAAACGCCTGCAGACGCAGATAGCACTGGCTCTTTGGCTGTAAACAGGGATGAGCACTGAATCCTGGGACTGTGGTGGCTTATTGGTTAAGAGGTTTTCTGTGTTAGCTGGAAGGTCGGCAAGCCGGCAATTCAAGGCCTGGGTACTGCATGACATTTTAAGCTCCCGTCTCTGTCCCAGCTCCTGCCAACCTAGCAGTTTGAAAGCAAGAAATTGCAAGTAAATAAATAGGTACCACTTTGGTGCTGACTGGGAGGTGGAAGGCCAGCAGTTCGATTCCCAAGTACTGCAGGACAGAATGAGCTCCCATCTTTGTCCCAGCTCCTGCCAACCTAGCAGTTCAAAAGCAAGAAATTGCAAGTAAATAAATAGGGTCCACTGTGTTTTAACTACCTTGGCAAAAAGATGACATCACTCATCTTGACATCTACCATCTTTTTTGTGCCTTTTTTTTTTGGGGGGGGGGTAGCTTTTAAAGGTATTCCCCACAGTAAGAATTCTGGAATTTTTTAAATGACCACCAGCACTCTCTGGTTTCATTTCTTTTACTGCACGCAATTACAGACCAATGCTTCTAGGTTATTTTGTCCACTTTCACACATTGGAATGTTTTGTCTTTGCATCTTGATGTAAGTGAAGTATCAGGTCACTCGTAGCTTTCCCCCGGGTAGTAAAGTGTCCTGGTCTGGCCTTGCACAAAAGAGTCACTTCTACCCTGTCTTTTGAAAATGGCTCTTGAAAGAAGTTGTGAACTCTTGTCAAATCCATCACACCACCTTTTAAGATAAAAAGTTGCATTTAGATCTTACGCAGTCCAAAACATTTGTATTTAGCATGGTTACAATGCTGTTAACAGGGGGCTGCAGTGGCTCAGTAGTTAAGAAGCTCGCCTTGAAGGCTGGGAGGCCAGCAAGTCGGCAGTTTGAGACCCATGTACTGCATGACGGTTTGAGTGCCCGTCTCTGTCCCAGCTCCTGCCAACCTAGCAGTTCGGAAGCAAGAAATTGCAAGTAGATAAATAGGGACCATTTTGTTGGGAAAAAGATCTTGGGGACATGAAAGGAGCCTCATTCGGGCATCCCCTGAGTGGAGTTTCTCCAGTAAAATCCTTTCAACCCAGAATAAATGCCGACACACAATTATTATTAATGCTGTTAACAAACCTGGATTTATTTTTTATATATTTGCATTTCTACAATAGAAAGGAAACCAAAGCACTGGGTTTGGTTGAAAACAAGATTGAGAAGCAAAGCAGAAATAGTAAAATAACAATCTTTATCTGAAGTAAACAAAACATTTCCAACATAGTAGGTAAAGGTCGCCCTTATCAAAAGTCAGTTGTATCTGGCTCTAAGGTTTAGTGCTCATCTCTGTTTATAGCCAAAGAGCCAGCGCTGTCTCTGTCTGCAGATGTTTCATCGGACATGTGACAGGCATGACTAGACGCCGGAGCACACAGAACACTGTTACCTTTTCCACCAAAGTGGTACCTATTTATCTACTTGCAATCTCTTGCTTTTGAACTGATAGGTTGGCAGGAGCTGGGACAGCAATAGGAGCTCATTCCTTCGTGCAGTACTTGGGTCTCAAATTGCCGACTTGCTGACCTTCCAGTCATCAAGTTCAGCATCTTAACCACTAAGCTATCAGCCCCTCCAACATAGCAACCAGTTACTAAAACAAACAGAGTTACAAACCATATCATGTACAAAAAAGAAACTCATAACTGAATCAAGATGTAATGGGTGCAAGAACTATATATATATTTGTATATATCTTAATATATTGTATATATATGAAAATATTGTATATTATAGTGTGTGTGTGTGTGTGTGTGTGTGTACAGTAATACCTCGGATAACGTTTACCTCGGATAATGCTAAAATCGCATAACGTTAAGTAATCTGGGGAGGAAAATTGGATTGAATAACGTTAAGGTCCTATGGGATGGATCGGATAACAACCGCTAAAGCCTGTGCGGTTACAATGTATCTCTATGGCGCTTTAACATTATCCGATCCATCCCATAGGATTTTAACATGGATCGGATAACACTAAAAATTGGATAACACCAAGACTTGTGGAACCAAATCTTAGTCTTATCTGAGGTATTACTGTATATCTATCTATCTATATCTATATCTATATCTATATCTATATCTATATCTATATCTATCTATCTATCTATCTATCTATATATATATATATATATATATATAGTGTGTGTGTGTGTGTATATTTTTGTATATATCTTAATATATACAATATATTTTATATATTGCATATTATATTGTGTGTGTGTGTGTACACACACACACACACACACACACACACATACACACACACACACTTGTACCTCACTTAAAGAGCATAATGCGTTCCACAGGATTGCTCTTTAAGCGAGTTTGCTCTTTAAGCGAAACACCATTGTAAGTGACCAATTGGGGGGGGGGGGTTGCAAACCCCGATTTATTTGTTAAGTGAGTTTTTGGTTAGTTTTATTTCTCAAGTAAAGCGAACATTCAGATAAAATTCTGCTCTTTAAGGGAGTTACTCTTTAAGCAAGACGCTCTTTATGTGAGGTTTGACTGTATAATAGATTTAAATCTATTGTATATATTTAAAATATAATATATTATTTGTATTATTCTTAATTCCTAAAAAACGTAGGCACTTAGGATCATCTTAAATGTTTCCCATGACAATGATAGTGAAATGCCAGACAGTACGCTGTCAGCATAGAACTGAGAGACCCCACTGCCCTCAAAATATATGTTTACTTTAAAACATTAAACTTACAAGTCTCAGGACTTCTTCTCCTCTCCTTCTTTAATCTTTGCAGGTTCCCTGCATAAAAAGAAACACAACATACTTCACTTTGCTCCTCCACATTTCTGTTCCAATAAGCAAATATCTACTCTGTGCCAGGGTTTCAAAAGTTTGGGTCCCCCAGATGTTCTTGGACTTCAATTCCCAGGAGCCCAGATCAACAGGTATACTGATCTGGGCTTGTGGGAACTGAAGTCCAAAAACAAACACTAGACCAGTGGTTCCCAACCTTTTTTGGTCATTCCCAATGAAAGCATCTCTAAAATCCTGATATCCACCACCACCACCTGCCTCAGTGACATGAAATTCTTATTATTCAAAAAGTGCAGCCTAAAAGGTCATTAACTTGGTCTAAACAAGCTTCCAAATTGGAGACCTGGTGGAGCAGTGGTTAAACTGCTATACTGCAACCATAAGGTTGTGAGTTCGATCTTGACCAGCACACAAGGTTGACTCAGCCTTCCATCCTTCCAAGATTGGTCAAATGAGTACCCAGCACCGGGGGGGGGGGGGGGAATATTAATTAACTTGTTACCGCCCAGAGAGCGCAGTAAGTATATAAATTTGATTGCTTTGATTTCAAATTGCCCTTTAAAAATTGAATTGCCATCCTGAGCATCATGTGCCCCACGTTGGGAACCACAGCCCGACACTGTACCTTAATTTAATTTAACTCATTCATTCACTCACTCATTCACTCCATTTATATTCCAGCCATCTGGGAAAGAAATGCACCCTCTGGAGCAGAGGTCTTAACCTTTTTACATCGTGGGCCGGGTCATAAACCCTCAGACAGTTGAGTGGGCTGGACTGATGGTTCCACTCGCCGTAAACACTGCTGTAAAATGAGTCCACGGCTGTTGTAAATGCTTTTATGACAGCTGCAGGTGCATTTACAGCTGTCATAAATGTGTCTGCATCTGCTTCCTGCAGCAGTGGTATGAGCCAAATGATTTTCGTGCCATGGGCTGAATCCAGCCCACAGGTCAAAGGTTGATAACCCCTGCTTTGGAGAGTTCTCATCAATAAAACAAATTAACATAGCAATATGTTAATAATCAAAAGGTATACTTTACGGCTTTCCACCACCAAATCCAGAGGGAGGGGACTTACTTCTTGGAAGCACCGATGGCTGCTCCAATACTGGCTGCTGCAGCCGTCACACCTGCTTTGGTAGAGGCTGCAAGACCAGCAGCACCTGCAAGTAAAATGAGTTAGCGCAGTAGTTAAACTGCTGCACTGCAGCCAACACTGCTGATGTTGTGAGTTTGATTCTGACCAGTATCACGGTTGCTTCAGCCTTCTATCCTTCTGTAGTTGGTAAAATGAGTCCCTAGCACTAAGCACTAGGGGGCAGGAAAGGGTAAAGGTCCCCCTTGCTTGAAAGCCAGTCATATCTGACTATAGGCTTCAGTGCTCATCTCTGTTTATAGCCAAAGAGTCGGCTCTGTCTGCGTTTGGCAGAAATTTCTATGGACATGTGGCAGGCATGACTAAATACCGGACTGCATGGAATGCTGTTTACCTTCCCACCAAAGTGGTGCCTATTTATCTACTTGCAATTTCTTGTTTTCGGACTGCTCAGTTGGCAGGAGCAGGGGCAGAGTCAGGAGCTCACTCCAATGTGCAGCACTTGGGTCTCGAACTGCTGCCCTTCCAGTCATCAAGTTCAGCATCTTAACCACTGAGCCACCAGAAAATGACTCCCAGAACTGGTTCCTGGGGCTCAGGTTTAGCTAAAATTCTTAGCAGGACGGATCTTACTGCCACAGTCCAGGAGACCTACCGACAGATTGCAGCGTCGCCACCACACCTCCGGCTGTTACTCCTCCGCCACTGGCAATGGCGGAGGCTGACATCATCTTGGCGGCCATCGACCCGGCAACAATTCCTGCGCTGGTGAATCCTACAACCCCCAACACTGCCGGAACAGCGCAGACTGTGATACCTGAATTGCAGAAACCCAAAATTTGACATTAAGATGCATGACTGAATTGTTGTAGCAAAATAGATGAGACGGGACAGCAATTCCAGGTCTTACAGATTTCAGGCTCTTTTATTGCGCAATTGGTTCACAGATAGTATCGCTACTTAAATCTGAGAACCTGGAAGGGTTCAAGAAACAGAGTTTATATACACAGTAGTAAACAGGAAATGCATGGCCCTTCCATCATGTGGTGGGCTTAGAATTTTAACACCTTGGCATTGGTTCAAAGGACAAAGGAATTCAAACAAGACACTTGTATTGGCTAATGGCCAAAATTCACACTTACCTATCCTCTACTACTGGGTAACTTTATAAGACCTCTATTCTAATGAGGAAGGGTCTATTGCATCAGTCAGGAAAATAGGCAGGCAAGTTTAAGCCAGTGATGGGATGATGCCGGTTCTGACCGGATCCCCAGAACCGGCAAGAACAATTCTGGAGGGTTCTCCGGGAGGGTAATTCTTTTTTTGAGGCATCCGGTTCCGACGCCTCAAAAAAATAAAAAATAAAAATAAAAATTGGAGCCAAAATGGCTCCAATTTAGTGTGCATGCATAGAATTCAATCTGACGCATGCGTGCTAGAATTGTGAAGCACGCATGCGTCAGATTTAATTCTGCGCATGCGCAGTAAGTTTTGGTGAGGTGAACAGTGGTTTGGGAATCAAGCCGCGCTCATGCGCGGTTTGATCCCAAAAAAACCCGTTCGCCTCACTGATGGTTCGGTGAGGCAAACGGGGATTTTGGGACCACCCCTGTTTGCCTCACTGATGGTTCGGTGAGGCAAACGGGGGTTTCAGGAGCAAGCCACGCGCGCACACGGCTTGGTCCTGAAGCCCCCGTTCGCCTCACTGAAGCATCGGTGAGGCAGATGGTGGGGGTGTTAGGAGGCTGTGCTGACTGCCTAGTGCCTGCTCCCCGACCCCAGGCCAGGTAAGTGATGGGTTTGTGTTTGGGGTGGGTGGGTTGATTTGTGTTTGGGATAGGTTGATTTGCAGGTGGGTGGGTGGGTTGATTTTTTTTAATTTTTAAAAAAAATTCTTTGGCTCCGCCCACTACATCATAACATCATGATGTTGGCCCCACCCATGACATCAGGGTGGGGTAGTAAAAAATTTGTCATCCCACCACTGGTTTAAGCTGAATCACTGTCACTTCATTTGTAGGTTATTGAGATAGCAAAGATGGAGTCTCTTTGGTTTTATATTATTCTATATTCCAGCATAAAATAACTGGATTAACAAGACACCAAAAAAAGAAAAGACTGATGCGACCCTATTGGAAGGATGATGTCAAGAGATTACAAGAGTTAAGTGGAGGTTTATTCTTTCCAATGATGCACCAGACCAAATCGCTGTGTCCATCGGTCTGCTTACCTATTCCAAGGGCAGTTCCAATCAGGCCACTCTTTCCCATACGAGAAGCTCTCCTCAAGAACTCTGAAATTAAAAAAAATACAATGCTTGCTTTAAAACCATACAGTACAACAGTTTTACAGGCACGTTTTACTTTCGCTTCTAGGAGCGATGAGGGCTTTGTGGGCCAGATGAATTGGCCTTGGGGGCCACAACCGGCCCCCATGCCTTAATGATTGGGTTCCTGAACCACATGATCAGCCCACGGCCCAAAAAGTGCTCATCTCCATTTACAGCCAAAGAACCAGTACTGTCTGTGCCTGCAGATGTTTCCATGGTCTTGTGGCAGGCAAGACTAGACACCAGAAGACATGGAATGACATTACCTTTCCTGCCCAAGCAGTACCTATGTATCTACATGCAATGTCTTGCTCTTGAACTGCTAGGGTTGGCAGGAGCTGGGACAGACAATGGGTGCTCACTTCATGTGCAGTACTTGGATAGTGGTGGTGAAGCAGTCCCCCTGCCCGTGAATTTTACTGCCCCCCCCCCCGGTTGTTCACATCTCTAATTGTGATCTACCTTGTGTGTGTCCCCTATCAGGAAAAGCATGGCCTGCCAACCAAACTAGCAACCAACCCACCCACCCACCAAAGAAGCAACCAGCCAACTAATCAAAGAACCAACCAACCAACCAATCAAAAAAGGAAGGCAGGAAGGAAGGAAGCAAGCAAGCAAGCAAGCAAGCAATCAAAGAAGCAAGCAAATAAACAACCAATCAAAAAAGCAACCAGCCAACCAACCAACCAATCTATCAACGAAGCAACCAACCAACCAAAAAAAGAAATAACCAACCAAAAAAGAACCAACCAACCAACCAATCAATCAAAGAAGCAAGCAAGCAAAAAAGAATCAATCAACCAACCAATCAAAAAAGCAAACAAAAAAAATAAAAAGCGAGCAAGCAAATAATCAATCAATCAAAAAAGAATCAAACAAACCACCAATCAATCAATCAAAGAAGCAAACAAACAATGAAAAAAGAACCGATCATTCAAAGAATGAAGCAAGCAAGCAAGCAAACCCTTTTCCTAAAAAAAAAGGAGAAGGCATTCAATCAAGCCAAGCTTCCTCCTCCAGGCCATTTATTGATCGCCCCCTTTCCCAAACTCCCTTCCAGGCTGCGTTTGGGGAAGGGAGGGGGTTCCCCTCCCCCGCATCCCACCCCAAAGACCCTTTTGGGGGCCCGACTGGATCCCCAAAACTTAAAGGATCTTTGGGGTGGGATGGCGGAACACCTCCTTCCTTCCTTCCTCAAACGCAGCCTGGAAGAGGGCTTAGGAAAGGGGTCCAAGGCAAGACCAACCCCTGGCTCCAACCTACCCCCCAGCTCCGTCTCCGGCTTCATCTTTCACTTTCTGGGGCGATTCGGACTGCCCATGGGTCGCAGTTTGCTCCCCTTTGGGAATGCCTGTGCTCCATCCCTTTGGAATCATGGGAGTTGTAGTTTGGACCTACTGCTCCCCCCCCCCGCCCCTACCCCAAAAAACCCCAAACCAACATCAGGGAATCAGAGCCTTCCTGCCCACCGCCCTATAATAATAATAATAATAATAATAATAATAATAATAATAATAATAATAATAATAATAATAATAATAATAATAAATGTGGCACCTTAAAGACCAACTGTTGTATTTTAATGTAAACTTTCGTGGATCAAGTCCACTTCATCGGACGATCTATTGATGGCTAGTCAATCTTTAACTTTTATTACGGTCCAAGTCCAGCGTAGTACAGCGAAAGACAGAAGTGAAGGGAAATTAAAATATATTTTAAGAGGAGCACATCTGCTCAGTTAAAGGGGTGATAACATTTGTATCTAAATTAGTATTGTTACAATTACTATTTGTGCCTATGATATAGCATCGGTAGGTTTATGGCTAGTCATGCTACCAACCAGACCATACGAATACGGAGTAGAAGAGACTATATAGGTCAGGGGTTCCCAACAGTGGCGAAGGAAGGGGGCGGTTCGCCCCGGGCGGCGCGTTTTGAGCAGTGATGGGATGTAACAGGTTCTTACCAGTTCTCCAGAACCGGTAGTAACTTTTCCCAGTGTCCCGGAGAACCGGTTGCAGCTTTTGGGGGGAACCACCTTCGGGGCAATCATGCCTACAGTGCTTGGCGCGTATGGACGGCCTCCTTGCTGTCCTCCCAAGCGGGGAGGAGGAAGAGAAGCTGCTAGCCTGAAGCTCCCTATAGCCTGATCCCCTAGATATCCTAGAGAACTGGTTAGGCAAAGATTTAGTACCTAACTTCTTTAACTGTTGAAAAGTGCCAAAATGAAGCCATCTTGTGGCAAGTTCATTCTGTAGTTCCTTCCATCTGACCTACTGTGAGAAAGATTAGCCAGAATAAGCCTTAAGCTCTGGTTTAAAAGCTCTGGTTGATTTGTTTTGTGGGTGGGTGGGTGTATGTTAATGCATTTTTTAATTTATTTATGGGATTGTGTTGTGGGTGGGTTGAGGTGTGTGTGTGTGTGTGCTTATTTTTATTATTTTTAAAAATTTTCTTTGGACCCGCCCAATGTCATGACATTGGCTTCGCCCATGATGTCATTATGTTAGCTCCGCCCACACTATGATGATGTCATGGTGGGGTAGTAAAATTTTTGACATCCCACCACTGGTTTTGAGCTATGGGTATTCTTGGACTACAGTTCCCAGAAGCCCTAGCGGGAGCAGGCGCCAGCACCCACCAGGAAGTGGCTTATGCCCCGGGTGGCTGAAATCAATGCTACACTACTGGCTCCCAACCTTTTCAAGCGGGGCCTGGTCATGCTCTCAGTTAGTGTCAAGGGCTAGATGACCATTTTGCCCTGCCTGCACAATGGGGGTGGCCATTTTGTCCCAACAGGTTCAAAGGAGGTGACCATTTTGTTTCTCGAATGCCCTTAGAAGGATAGGGGCCCACATGGGATGCATTGTATAGTGAAAATCTCTATGGGGAAAAAAAATCACACAACAACAATTTATATGGGAAAAACCGTACAAAGAAAAATATTCATTGTACGATTTTTCTCATCAAGATTTTCGTTGTACAATGCAACATATTTTTCAGATTCTCGTTGTACGATTTTTTTCATTGTACGATGCATCCGTTATACGATGTTCCACTGTATCAACTCGAGTACTGTATAAGCCTAGTTTTTTAGTCCCAAAAATGAGCCCCCAAAAGGGGAAATGGCTTATACTCAGGTCAATGACCACTAGGATCCCAAGACCGCGTTGGATTGAGGCATGCCAACATATTTTGGCCATTAGGCAGAACTCCCTGGAGCAGACTTAGAGGAATTGAATTTAGAGGAAAATACAAAGGACCTATTAGCTATTTTCTTAACTTTGGCAAGACAACAGGTGGCCAGAAATTGGAAAGGTGCTTTGAATTCAGAACTGATCTAAATGGTACACTGATGTTTGGGATATGGCGCTTAATGAAAAACTTATATGGGATTTAAACATAAAAAGGGGGATATTAAAACAAAATAGATTTTGGGACATTTGGAAACCTTTTTGGCAGTATACATTGAGGGAAAATAAAGGAGATAAACCTGCACCGAATGCAATGTGTTTTTGGCAGAACAATTGAGTTCTAAGAAGGACAGCTGGCAGACTCAAGGACCTTTGTGCACTTGGGTGGTACATGTATTGTGTTATAAAAAGTTGTAATACCATGATGAAGAGAACAATTGGAACAAAGTGTAAAAGTATATTTTACATATACAGTACATATAAGTAGAATGGTTAAGAGATAGATTGTATTGAAAAGAATTAAATTAATTTTTTCTTTTCTTGTTTTGTTACAATTGTTATTTCTTTTTTCTTGTATAGTAAGTTATGTCAATTTGTAATTTGTTCTTTTATTCTTTTTAAATATTTTTTTGTTAAAAAACTTTAATAATTTTTTTTTAAAAAAAGGAACTCCCTGGAGCAGGGCTGAAGTAAATCAACTTGACCCAGAGTGGTCCAGATCCAAAACTGGTAAAAGTAGCCACTGCTCAAAAGCCAGTCGTATCGGACTCTAGGATTCAGTGCTCATCTGTTTACAGCCAGAGCCAGCACTGTCTGCGTCTGCAGACATTTCTATGGGCATGTGGCAGGCATGACCAGACCCGAGTGCACAGAATGCCGTTTACCTTTCCCGCCGACGCGGTACCTATTTATCTACTTGCAATTTCTTGCTTTCGAACTGCTAGGTTGGCAGGAGCTGGGACAGATGATAGGAGCTCACTCCATTGTGCAGTACTCAGGTCTTGAACTGCTGACCTCCCAGGCCTCAAGTTCAGCATCTTAACCGTTAAGCCACTGCAGTCCCTGGCTGCACCGTTACTTCCCCCATATTGCTGCAAGGAGTAACTCCAATCTGCATTTGTTTTTCCTGGTATTAGAAGGAACACCGGCTAATACGTTTCCTCCAAGGATACTCCAAGAGAGAGATGGAGAAGCCATATGATATCTAAGGAGGGACATGTGAAGGATACAGCCACAGGGAATTTGTGGTGGGGGTAATTTGACTCAATAAAGGGGATTTTCATGAAGCCAAACTGCCTTGCTTGGACAAGAGTCCTGCGCTTTTGGCCAAGCAAGAATATTCAGAGGTTGCTTTCTTTTTTCCTAGACCCGTGATGGCGAACCTTGGCACTCCAGCTGTTCTTGGACTTCCAATTCCCAGAAGCCCAAGTCCCTGTGAATCCACACAAATGTGAGTACAGCAAACCCATTTGTGTGGATTCACAGGGACATGGATTTTTGGGAACTGCATTTCAAGAAACAGCTGGAGTGCCAAGGTTCGCCATCACTGACCTACACCGTGATGTCTTTCTCAGGTTCATTTTCTTGCCAACTGGGAAATCCAGAAATAAAAGTCAGGAATAAAGAGCCAAAATGGTTGTTTTTCTTAATAACCCACAGATACAGTCAAGGTTTTAAATAAAAAATTCTAGAGAAGGCTTTGGCCATAAGTCCGAAGTCCGTCTGAGATTCCAGATGCAGGGAACAGAAGAGGCCTGTGCCAGATGTTAAGGACTGCTTGCCCAGCAAGAAACTGGCTCCTTCGAGGTGAGATTCAACCAGGAGAAAAGGAGTCCTTCTCAAAGATGAAGCAGGTAGCTGACACTGGTCTTCAGCGTCCTAGCACTTAAGAGTAAGGCTTAGTCCGAGTTAGGCAACTGATCCCCAACAGGGCAGACGGGATTGCCTAGGCACAGCCTTGTTCCCAAGAAATTTGGCAAAAGTCCCGACCCCACGTCAGAGTTTGCACGTTGCCTGGGCCACCTTGGAATTTGTCCTTATGTTCAGTGCTTTGCAGATAAAGGCACCGGCTTCCAGGAGTTTGGGCAGCTCCACACCCTTGATAGGAGAGAAGAAGAAGAAGTGGAAATAAATGATCTTGCTGCTTCTTTTGTACAAATAAAGGTGCTTTATGCCGGAGGTCCCCATCGGGGCACCCAGCGCCACCCCACCCCCCCATGGCATGGTTCGGGACAACCAGGTTATCAATCAGGTAACATCCTACTTACTGTGTGAATGCCAAGACCGTGAAGCATGTACACCACATCTTCTGTTGCCACATTCCCAGATGCTCCTCGTGCATAAGGGCAGCCTCCCAGGCCAGCGACGGAGGAATCCACCACGCTCACCCCCATCTGCAAGCAGAAGTAAAATTCTCCTAGGAGCTGTTTCTAATGTGGCTATCTAGTCTGTTCAGTGAAATTTATGAGATGTGGGCAGAACTAGATTTTGACGATCTAGACCAGGGGTGCCTAAATTACAGCTCGGGGGCCGGATCCCCTGGGCCATAGTGACTGGCTCCCTGAACCACGTGACTGGCCCACAGCCTGAAAAGTTTGGGCAACCCTGATCTAGACTTGTGATGGCGAACCTTGGCATCCAAGAACAGCTGGAGTGCCAAGGTTCACCATCACGGATCTAGACGGTGCTCTTTGCTCTCGCAGTGTTTAGTTGGATATGAGCCTCAAGTCCACCGGCTCAGAAACGGGAAGAGCTTTATGGCAAGAACAAACATTCTTGAGGGTACGCAAGAGCAAAACCAAATTGGAAGCTGGAAGAAGGACCTCACAGGGCAAGGAATAACATTAAAGGAGGAGATGGCTGAGGAACTCAACCTCCCCTACATCACTTGGAGGACCCTGAGTAGGCTGCGGGTCAGAGTCCCTAAAGTTATGCTTTGAACTGTACAGCCACGAAGAACATACATACCTGCAAGGCCACCAGTGTATTGGCAAGCGCCTGTCCATATGTATCATGACAATGAACAGCAAGGGCCTCCACCGGCACCTCTTTCATGACCGCAGAAAGCATCTCCTTCATGTTGCCTGGCGTCCCAACGCCAATGGTGTCGCCGAGGGAAATCTCATAGCATCCCATGGCATACATTTTCTTTGACACCTGTTACACAGAAGGGCACATTGATAGGAGGCAGATTCACCTTAGGCTCAAAAAAAAAGCCCAAGTACTTTTTTCTATAGAAGGTAAGATTCTCTGGAAAATATTAATGTTGCGAAAGGCTGAAGGCAGCAGGAAAAGAAGAAAACCAAATGTGAGATGGATTCAGTCCGTAAAGGAAGCCATGGGCTTGGATTTGCAGCAGCTGAACAGGGCTGCTGAAGACTGGAAATTTTGGAGATTTCTCATTCATCGGGTTAAGATAAGTCAAATGCAACTTGATAGCATGTAACAAACAACTTTTTCTGCTGGTCTGGACATTAATGGCTGAGAAATGCTCAGCTCAAAATCCCATTGCTTAGAGTGGTAAACTGCTTTAGAGTAAGCCCACTGAATCAGTGGAGATTGGGTGAATCAACTGCTCTGTATGTTTCATGGGTTCAAATCCTTCCGGAAGGTCATTGAGTCAGCCGTTTCATCACTGCGTGACAGAGTGGGCTCCAGGCCGTCTGTCCCAGCTCAACAACCTCACAATTTGAAAGCAAGAAATTGCAACCAGATAAACAGGTTGGGGGAAAAGGTAACAGCATTCCCTGCTCTCAGACGTCTAGTCATGCCTGCCACTTGACCATGGAAACGTGCACAGTGTTGGCTCTTTGGCTGTAAACAGAGATGAGCACTGAACCATAGAGTCAGATATGACTGGCTTTTGAGAAAGGGCAACCTTTACCTTTACTAAGTTACATGAGAATGCTTAATATGGGGCTGCCATTGCAGAAGGCCTGTCTGGTATCCTCTAAATGTCATGAAAAGCATCGTTTACTCATCCCATCAATACACAACCTTTAGCGATGGATTCTACAGAGGTTGGTTGTCAAGGGGGGAAAGTCCGACACCTCCCAATAAACCCCCTTCACAGTCCTGCTGGGCACAAGGTGGACTTTTAAAGCGCTCCTTCTGCTCATATATAAACTCACCTCTGCAACTTTGGACGGTGCAATTTTCCCTTCGTACGGGCAGCCAAGGACGCAGGACACGTACCTGCAACCGAGGGAAACGAGTGGATCTTAGGACAATCAACAAATTCAAGTTTCTTTCTTTCCCTCCCAAACCAGTCGCCCCTTCCTCTCCTTCCAGCTTCATACCAGGGAAGCAGAAGGCGGTGGAAAGAGGTGCCTGCAGAAATTAGATCGGCTTATTCCACTCTTACGGCATTTCGTCAACAGCTAAACATGTTCCTCTTCCAACTTGCATTTCCCTTCTAAGTAACTTGATTACTAAAGTGCAGGATTCCTCAATGAATGAACGGCATGATTTTCAACTTAATTCTAATTTAACTGTGATTTCTTTTTGCTGACCGAGTTATATTTTGGCTGTGAACAGGAGACACAAGTTATTAATTTGTGCAAGACTCTAAAATTTATTAACGCCACCTGGGTAGGTATTTTATTAATGTTTTCCATTTATTTTTTATTCTGTCTCTTTCTGGTTTATAGGACTGTTCTGTGGGCTTGTCTTTCGTTGATTTAAGCCACCCAGAGTGGTGCATGTACCAATTGGGGTGCAAAGTAATGAATGAATGGACAAAGGAAGGAAGGTAGGTGTGCCACCCCAATCAGCACTGCATTCCTAGTGCTTACCCTCGGACCGGGATCCTGGCTTCTTTAGCCGCACTCAGGACGTCACTAAATCTTTCCAGACTTTCCTCTATGGAACAGTTGATGTTTTTCTTTGTGAAAAGCTCCGATGCTGCCCCAAAGATCGACACTTCTTTAGCTCCTGCCGCTACCTGCCAAGTCGCGGAGACTGATCAATTACACTGCATCATTCACAAAAAAATAAATAGTCTGCTACTTGGGTCTAATCCATGTGTCCTATACTAAATTAAGTGCGCTGAATCCATAGCTGAAGTCCGATTCTGCCTAGGACTTCAGGATATTAAGTAAGCAAATCTCACCCTCTTGGTTAGGTTCCTGTGTTGATCACACGGGGTATATTTGCCACAAATGGAGCAAAAATTGTCCAGTTTATTAACACAGCTGCACCTACTCATCTTTAGCTCAAAACAGACTCACAACGGCCTAGCTGTACTATCCAATAAGATGGTTTCACACTAGAGACAAGCCCTCTGTCCATCTCGCCTTATATACCTATTTCTGATGTCAGCTCACTGACCTGCCCAGCCACTGCTGGAGCATGCATGCCACCAGGGGATGTGATTCAGCTGAGGTGGCAGCAGGCATAGTGGTAGCTGCAACTGTTATAATGCTCCCATGTAAAAATACATTACCCAATTACTATTTGAACAGCTATAGCATGCCTTATACACTAGTACCCCGGATAACGTTATGACTTGGTTCCACAATTCTCGTCGTTATCCGGTTTTTAACGCTGTGCGATACATTGATCACACAATGTTAAAAAAAGCCCTGTTTCCCTGGAGGCTGCAGCAAGCCAGAACGTCGGGATTTGAATCCTGACATTTTGGCTTGCTGCAGCCTCCAGGGAGGTGGGGGAACATTGGAAATAGCTTGGATCGGGTCTCCCCACGTCCCTGTCTGTCTTTTTTTTTACCAATTTTGGGGTCTCTGACCCCCCTACCGGGTCCAGGGAGGTGGGGAGACCCGATCCAAGCTGTTTCTGGGCTTCCCCAACGTCCTCAGCCAGTGCAGCAAGCCAAAACTTCAGGGTTCGAATCCCAACATTCTGGCTTGCTGCAGCCTCAAAGAGGGTGGGGGAACTTCAAAAATAGCGCGCATCGGCTCTAGGGAGGTCGGGAGACCCGATGCGCGCTAATTTTGAAGTTCCCCCACCCTCTTTGAGGTGGTCGATAAGGAAACATCAATATGAGGGAGGAAGGCGATCCAACCAGGCCTTATCTCTGGAAGTCTTAATTATGGTAACTTAGAACAAATTGATAGATTCTTTTTATTTAGGGGAGGACATGTCTTAAAGCATCCTTTCTCTAAAGCGAAATTTTGATTAGGTTATTTTTCTATGCTGAGATTCATCAAGAACCATGCTACAACTTCAATAAAACATATTTTCTTCAATCAATCTGTGTTCATTGGAATTGGGATGCAGGGGTAACAGACAGTAAGTCCACTGGCCTTTTTTTTAGCGCTACCTTACCTCTCATAAAAAGTAACTTGGCTGGGCTCTGTATACAGATAAGTCCCAGGGTTTTGGTTAGCCGGGCGTGGCTGAGAACATACATTCCTTGCCGTGAGCTTTGGGCGAGTTCTATAGGGGATTTTGGAATAATCCACCTTGGATTGAATGCCTGAGAGGTCCCAGAGCACGTGAGGGAGAGTGTGCATTCATCATATGGGCCTTCTGTTTCCAAATCACCAAGGTGACCCCCCAATAAGACCTTCTGCAATCATAAGCATCCCTTACCGCTGCTTGAAAACCCTTGAGGTTGGGGGTCAGAACAGGATAGCTGATGCCGGGGGCTTTCTGGATGCCTTGCATGACTTCTGTGTGGTCAGACATCTAAGAGGGAAACCCAAGAGAAACGAAGTCAGGAGTTAAATCCTTTTGGCAGTCAAAAAGAGGCCCTTCCAGACCCAAGAAAAGCAAGGCCAGAATAGAGTGATACATCCAGGACGGGGGAAAGAGGAAAATGGTGAACGAACCAAAGGAAGCCCTTTGAAAATGTTGAAACGGAAGAGGCAGGCCTCTCCTCATGAAAGGCAGATTTTTATTTATTTTAGTTAATAAAGTTGTACATTCTGGGTGGTAGACAAGAGTTAAAACCAGACATTTCTTGCCAGACGTGAAGCTGCCAAAATGAAGACAGCGTCTGGTGAGTTCATTCTGCAGTTCCTTTCGCCTGACCTAGTGTGAGAAAGATTAGCTGGCAACATGAGGTGGCCATTACCGGGGTACGCCCGATGGTAGTTCAAAAACACTACAATCTTCAAGGAGGCTCTTTCTGTATACCCCAAAACCAGATATATACGCACAATAAAAATTGATGATATTCAAGGATGGTATGATATCCCCCCCCCCCCCCGATTCTTCTGCCGTTATTAACTGCTCTCTTTCGGGAGACATGGAAAATTATCCTGAGCATCCAGCCCCACAAAGAGAACAACCGTAAGTCCCCCCCCCCCAGTACAAATGTATTCTACCCATTGCTCTCTCGTAGCTGTTTTTCGTATTGACAACATTCTAGTTAAGTCACCATTACCTGAGGGACCCATTTCGGAGAGACGAAACTAGTCGCTTCTATGACTGAAAGCCCCGTTTCTGAGAGCATGTTGATGAAATCGATCTTCACCTGGGTAGGGACGATATTCTACAAAAGAAAGAGAGAGAAATTTCGTTGAACAATAATTCTGTAATGCTACTTCTGCTCCAAGCATCCAGTTGAACTTATTTTGAAAGAGGAAGGCCCTAAATGGGAGATAGAATACTGAGGACAAGAAGGTCACATAACAAGACATGGAGACTCTCTTTTCAGAAAGAACAGAGCAGAAGCCTTCTTCTTCTGCCATATCTGAATCTGAATATTGGAGATCCATGGCGATCGTCTATGAAGACTGTCCTGAGAATATAATACAGTGGCCTTTCATCTGCCTTCCGCATTGCAGCATGACCCCCGTACCACAGATCCAGTTCAATGAATCACTTTTTGGTCCTGAGCCCTTTTGGCACACAAAATATAACCCTCCTCAGCCCCAGGCCAGGATGGATGAAGCTTCTGCCCTCCCTCAAGATGGATTCAAGTGGGATTTAATCCACTTGTGGACCATCATCCTTCCCTGTGGACTTTGCCAACTAAGTCCATTAGTCCTCAGGGATGTAGGTTAGTTAACTGCCGCCTGACACTCGGTGTTGAGTTGCTGGCAGTGTGATCTACTCTAGCAGGAGTCTATGGGATCTTTACACACTGTTCTTAGAAAATAAAAGGAAAGGTGTAGCAATACATAAAATATCTTCTTCTTCAAGTGCCAAATCCAATTCCAAATATTGGCTATCCTCATGGCGATCAGCCATGAAAACTGTCCTGGGAACCATATAATGCAGTGGCCTTCCATTTGCCTTTCATGTCACAGTGTGACACCCATAACAATGATCCAGTTACACATATTCAATAAATTCACCCCAAGTCTCTCTAAAATCAGACTTTTAAAAGAATCTCTTTTAAAACTTTAATTCACGCATCACTCTATCGTTTATTGCCTTATTCCATCTCTCTTTAAACCAGGCGTCAGATTCATAGTTCTCTTGCTTTCATTTTCAACGTTATGCTTCACAATAATAATAAATTTTTAAAAGAAGATAAAGGAGAGAAAAAAAACGTAATGCAATATTCTTATAACCTTTTGCACACTTTCATTTTTATGTTGCAAATGATTCTGGGCCATCACGATGGGGTGGGAGACGTAGGCTAATGAAGAAACAAGT
This sequence comes from Furcifer pardalis, assembly GCA_030440675.1. Classification (NCBI taxonomy): domain Eukaryota; kingdom Metazoa; phylum Chordata; class Lepidosauria; order Squamata; family Chamaeleonidae; genus Furcifer; species Furcifer pardalis. The sequence goes on along the minus strand of CP126890.1, from coordinate 299,321,670 downwards.
ACGTTTGCTCTTGTAGGCAAATTGTTTGCCTTCTGTACCGACCGCCGTGAGTTTTTGCAACCCAAGTAGGACAACAGATTTTCCTCTTTAGCAACCTGAACTTCTGTAATTCTGCAACAAGTAAACATTAAGTAGCTCTGAAAACAAACGACCTGTCCCTTCTGCGTATTTGTAGAGTTTCTTTCTGTCACCCTTCAGGTTACCCCAGGGCAGAGGCTGCAAAAACGTCAGAAATTTGCACCACTTCACCTGGGCAGGAAGCCCACAGATTAGGAACTGAGAAAAATAAATAGGGAAAAAGTTGCTCTGTGATTTTGCTGGCTGTGATTGCCACAGGCAACCTCCATTTTAGAAGCACAAAAGCCCTGCATTACTACATCCACAAGGACCAATCTGGGAGAGATTCCCAGGCATTATATCTTGACTGTGAACTTTCAAGAGGGCCTGGGATCCTGGACTAGCCAGATAATGGATTTCCTCTGCCACACTGTGCTTATGGCTCCCCCAACCCCCTTTAAATCTGGAAACAGTCTTAATGAGATGTTCAGGTGGACCCTCATATCTGCAAGGGGTACGTTCCAAGACCTACCATGGATACCTGAAACTATGGGTAACAGCAAACCCTATACAGGAGTACCTCGAGTTATGAACACCTCAGCCAACAAAATTTATACATGCATCATATAGCGATTTTCCCTATGGGATGCATCATACAACATTTTTTTTTCTTTAAGTGGTTTTTTCCCATTGAAAAATTGTACAATTTTTTCCATAGGGAAAATTGTTATGTGGGACACCATCCCCTTCCCCCACACACACCAAAAAAAAAACACCCTAATTGTTATACAATTTCATTGCTATACGGGGCAATTATTGTATGAGGTCCCACTGTATTACTAAATTACGCATTTCTTTATAAGTTTATGATATTAATGTCTATGGATAATATTTAATTATACACATATCTACTCTGTTATATCAATATAATCCAGCAATATAAAATACTCCCAGTATTTTATTTTTTTAAATCAAAAACGCCAGTGATATTTACAAAGCCCCGACAACTGCGTTTACCTTAGCAGATATATTGCAACTTCCAAAAACTCAGTTGATCTGGCGTTGGGTCTGCCACCTTTACCTTTATACTATGTATAATCCACAAATAGTTTCCATATTTCCCAAATTTTATTTAATTATACCTTTTCTTTTGGTTCAATTCCCACATCAACTTATCATTCAACGCAATATTCTATATTTCTTTATACCATTCCTCCACTTTCAAACTTTGGATATTTTTCCAGTTTCTTGCAATACATTGTCTTGCAGTTGCCAACAAAATAATAATTCTTTTTTTTAAATTAACATCTACGTCTATATCCTCGTTATATATGGAGTTCTACTGTACAGTATTGACTATCATCGTGACTAGCAGCTATGAAGATTGCCCTGAGGGCATTATAAGGCAGAGGTCTTCCATTTGCTGTCTTGTCTGTTCACATTTTATGTTTTGTATCTTTATGTTGTTGTTTTTTTGCTTATGTAAGAAATAAAATTTAAATTATTATTTTTTTAAAATCCACCCAATTTATTGTAGGTTTCAGACTCAAGCCCAACTCAGTTTAGCAACCATCATTTACCTTTTCATTCTGCAATCCATCCCTTGGACCAACCTCAACTATCTTCACATGTTTCGGAAGTATTCCAGCTGTGGATGAGCTGAGCTGTAGAGAAGTAATGTGAGAGAAAAATAGTACATTAATCACAACGAGGTGAGCCAAACGTGTCCACAGATTACTTATCTGATTGTGTCACACGCCTCTTGGTCACTGCAGTCAACGCGATGCTACTACTCACACAACTGAGTCACCTTGTCAATTAGCAGCAATTAGCCACAAGAAGTTATGCCAGCCTTAAAATCACAGAATCACTGAGTTGGAAGGGGTGTTTGAGATCATTGGGTCCAATCCGCCTTGCTCAATGCAGGAATCCGAATCAAAACAGATATGACAGATGGCTGCCCCATTCCTTACACGAACACCAATAAGATCCAGGCTGTTCTTAACTCTCATGGGGTTAACACTGGTTATAACAGCAGTAGGAGCTGCAGTTTGCTCAGCGGTTAAGAAGCTCACCTTCTAAGCTGGAAGGCTGGAAAGTCAGCAGTATGAGACCCAGGTAGTGCATGATGGACTGAGCGCCCATCTCTGTCCCAGCTCCTGCCAACCTGGCAATACGAAAGCAAGAGATTGCAAATAGATAAATAGGGACCACTTCGGTGGGGAAAGCTCTTGGGCACATGAAAGGAGCCTCATTCGGGCGTCCCCTGAGCGGAGTTCCTCCAGCAAAAATCCTTTCAACCCGGAATAATTTCTGACACGAAATTGTTATTAGTATCTGACTGAACTACCAACAGTGCTTGAACTTTGCTATTTGGCTCTAAGCCAGCTGTTTGGACATCAACTCTCAGAATCCCTTCCCGCCAGCTACGGGGTGGTTAAAGTACAAACCATCACAAATCATTGCCCTAAATCAGAAGCCTAAGTCAATTCCCCAAAGCACTGATCAGCCAATGGACTGACTTAGGCTTCTGGGAAGTAAAGTCCCCCCCTTTACTTCCCAGAAACCCCCCACCCCCCAAAAAAATCAAGTTGCCCTCCTGTGGGGCGTGTGCCCCCTACTGAGAGCCAAGACTCTAAAGCCGGGGTTCTCAACCTTTTCAAGCCGAGGGCAGGGTCACGCTCCCTCAGACATACTTTGGGGACCGAACAGCCATTTTGCCCTGCTTGCCACACATGGCACTTCCAGGTGTGCCGGAGGCAGTGGGGGCCACATGAAATGGTGCCGCGGGCCGCATCGGCCCCTGGGCCGTAGGTTGAGAACCCACCGCCTTGAATTTACAAGAAGAGGGCTGTTGAAGGCAGGCACCTTTTAGAGATCACTCATTCAGTGGGATGCTAACTTTGGGCACATCATGGGAAGGTGGGATTCTCTGCCAAAGACAGTAAAGCTGGAAAAGGGGGGGAAACAGAAGGCAAAGAGGAAGACCCAATGTGAGATGGACTCACTCTTTAAAGGAACCACAGATTTGGATTTGCAAGAGTTGAGCATTCAGGACAGCCGATCCTTTCCTGTTGATTGTGAATCCACAAGGACCCAGACAGCTCTCCCCCCCCCCCCACCTGCCAAACCCTCTCCCGATCGCTCTTCCCGACCCGCCCGCCCTGCGAGGTAGGCCACCCCAGGACGCCCGCATGGCCCTCCTCCTCGCCCCTCACCGGCCGCAGGGAGGCCACCAGCCTCGGGATCGCCCTCTTGGCCACCACCATCATCCTTCCTTCTCCTCCTTCCTTGGGGAGGAACAGAACCAGCCTTGGTCACATGACTTTGGGAAGGCTGGTTTTTTCTCCACGTGACCCGGGGGTGGGCGGTACTTGGGGGGGGGGTTCGGTTTTGGAAGGTGGAGGGCGGGGAGCAGGAAGGAGGACTTTGGGCTTGGCAAGGAAAGAACTCTGCACATGAGCAGAGATCTTTCTCTGCACTGCAAATTCAAAAGGCAAAGGCAGCTGCTTATATAGAGTGCAAAGGCAGGCATTCCCTGGACAGTTCACAAGGTCAAGAAACATCCTTGCCCCAACATGCTGGGTCCTCATTTTATCTACTGGGAAAGGATGGAACACTGAATCAACCTGGCACTTGTAGGGATCGAACTCGGATCCTGAGCTGATCTGGGAAATGTGGTATCCTTTGGGCCCAAGGCCAGGGTACACAGAGCGAGCCTCCTCAGAGATGGTGGCATTCTTAAAACACCATCAGGCATATCCTGGTAATGGCAACCTTGTTTTGCCGGCTAATCTTTCTCACACTAGGTCAGGCAAAGGGAACAGCAGAATGAACTCATCTAAAGATCTGGCCTAGACACAGAAGAAGAAAAAGTGGACAGAAGCAAACGGTGGACCCTCACTTAACAAATTTAATGCGTTCTCCAGGACCTTTTGTATTACGAAAAAATTGTAAAGCGAAGTTCCCATAGGAATGCATTGAATGAAATTTCCCATAGGAATGCACTGAAAACCAAATTTTAAGTTTCCCATAGAAATGCATTGAAAACCAATTAATCTGTTCCGGGGGGTGTGTGTGTGTTAATCGAGCCAAACAGGTGATATGTGTTTGTCCATATGGCACTTCTAAGGGTCTGGTGGCGGCTTAGTGGTTAAGATGCTGAGCTCAAAGGTTGGCAGATCAGCAGTTCGAGATCCAATTGTTACTGCTATTTGAAAGGGAAAAATGCAAGTACTGTAGATAAATAGCTACCTTGATGGGAAAGGTAACAGTGTTCCGTGCACTCCGGTGTCTACCCTGCTTGCTACATAACCATAGAAACATCTGCAGATACAGACACCGCTGGTTTTCTGGCTGTAAAAAGAGGAGCACCGCACTCTAGATCAGGAGTTCTTACCCTTTGCAAGCTGGGGGCCAGGATATGCTCCCTTAGGCAGCTTCAGGGGCCGGACCACCATTTTACTTGAAATGTCTCAATGTGCCATTAAATCAGAAGACAAACAACACAAATTGTTTCTTATTTTTATAAAAGCAATACCTGTCCCATAAGGCTTCCTCTTCGTAAGGGTCCCATGTCGATAGGGCTGGTGTATTTCTGTTCGAATACAGCTTTAGCGGAGCTTGATCTCTACAGCCGATGAGAAAACACGGTCCTCTGAGCATTTTTATACAAACGATTAAATCAACAGGGGATGCATGCCTGAAATCAACCTGTTTGTTTTGGCTCTCCCAGTCGTTAACCGTTCTTTCGTTGCAATTAAGGGACTATGCCCTGGTCCACAAAAGGTGTGTCCATTTTCTCCTCCCTCACAAGGGATAACGTAATAGCTTTGGTCCATCATTGTCAATGCTACCCATGTGGACAGCATGTTGGCGACTTCTACAATGATGCAAGTCAGGATCTGTGCCGAAAACTGTTTGCCAATGGTGTAAGACGTCTGAAATTGCATTTGCACATGTTCCTAGGCTAGAAAGCTGATGACACCAGTTGACAGTGGCTGAACCCCAACACAAGCACGATCTATCTTGCGAACTAGTACTGCAAAGCATGACAATTTAATGATAATATTGTATCAGAAATTATTCTGGGTTGAAAGGATTGTTGCTAGAGAAATTCCACTCAGGGGACGCCCAAATGAGGCTCCTTTCTTGTCCCCAAGATCTTTTTCCACTGAAGTGGTCCCGATTTATCTACTTGCAGTGTCTTGCTTTTGAACTGCTAGGTTGGCAGGAGCTGGGACAGAGACGGGTGCTCAATCTGTTATTCAGTATCCAGGTCTTGAACTGACTTGCCAGCCTTCCAGCTAACAAGACAAGCTTCTTAACCACTGAGCCATCGCAGCTCCAATACTTGAAATGTGCTGTTCACAACCATCATTCTTTTCATAAACATCATACCAGTCTTCCCCTTTTCATGTACTAAGAAATAATACTACAGTTGGTTAAAGGGGTGAGGGAAGCATCTCATTCCTAGTGCTTGTACACTGCGATGCCCTTTGTGTAAACATGCGCAGATTATCAGACTCTGATTCCAAAGTTTATTGTTGAAAAAATTGACATTTGAAATCAAATATGGAAAAAAAATCAGACATGACACTGTAATGAGTTCATGGCAACATCTGGACCGTAACAGCTCTAGAAGACAGGATTGTCCTTTAAGGAATGGACCGAAGCCACAAAATCTTTCTTTAGCATTTGTTTTTTCTTACATGGAGCCCTGGAAGAGAAGCGATTTACACGGAAAGTTTCCAGGCTTGTTTTTTAGTCAGCCTCTAGAGCTGTGATGGCGAACCTTGGCACTCCAGATGTTCTTGGACTTCAATTCCCAGAAGCAGTAAACCCATTCGTGTGGACTCACAGAGACTTGGGCTTCTGGGAACTAAAGTCCAAGAACACCCTGGAGTGCCAAGCTTCGCCATCACGGCTCAAGAGAAATCTAGAAGGCAAGCTGAAATGTGCAGCTTAAGAAATATGAATTCTATGCAGCTACATGAACTGCTTTTATCTTCAAGATACAATTAAACTAATAAAGATGTATGAGTGAAGGGCACAGGCAAGAGAGAAACCTTCCACCCTAGGTAGAATTCACCCAATGGGAATGTCAGAAAATGACATCTTTTTCCTAATGTTCTCAAAGCTTGGTGAGGTTGTAGTTTCAAATAGGCCTCAGAAAAAATCCTTTGTCTTCTCTGAGCCTCAAGGCTGTGTCACAGCCTGTTTTTCAGTATTTCTTATCTTTCTAAGCTAGCTGAGGTCCATGTTTTGTCTATATGCCAGAACACTCTCTGTGCATGTGTGTAAACAATGTGTTGTTTTGAGAAAGTTATTCTCTGTTGTTCTCTGTTACTTGATTGGCTAAAGCAAAACCACCTGACTGCAGATTCTCCATGAATTAAGACCTGTTTTGATTTGAGAGTTTTTGTTCCTGGATCTCTATGGGCTAACATTCTTTTGCCTAGGAGCTATGCATTTTTGCTCCTTAAAAATGGTTACCTAGATTACCTGTGGACTGTACTGGACTGACCTATGCTACTGATTTTTATGCTTTATGAACCTGATCAATAAACCATCATTTTCTTGAACAACGTGTCTTCATTGGACTAAAAGGGTAAGAGAAGCATTGCATTTCACACACAAGCCTTTGAACACGCTACCAAATTAAACCCCCTTGTGGATGATAGGCAGCTAAGAGCTGTAACTCTGTTTTGCCGGCCAGCCCGCCCTGTGGAGGCTTTGGTTTAGTCGGGGGTTTTCCAGAGCAGAGGGCCAGCTGGTACGTGACAGGGAATGTATATGAATACCGTATCTGAGAAAACCAAAAGGCTAGGACTGTGTAGCTAGGAATTGTACAGTTAATTTTATAATCCAGTCTGGCCAGGTTATCCTGCTATAGTAACAGAGTAGACCCTGCCATTGACTGAATGCCAATTGTCAGGGGGCAGTGAACTAACCTGACCATAACCTGACCACCCTGAGGACTAGCAGCCTTGGGTGGTAAAGTCTGCAGAGAAGATGATGGTCCCCAAGTGGATTAAATCCCACTTGAATCCATCTTAATGGAGGGCAGCAGCTTCATCCATCCTGGCCTGGGGCTGATGAAGACTATGAATGCCAAATGGCCTCAAGACCAGAAAGTGACTCCTGAAACTGGATCAGTGGTATGGGGGTCACGCTGTGATGTGGAAGGCAAACAGAAGGCCACTGCATTATATTGCTCCCAGGACAATCTCCATGGCTGATCACCATGAGTAGAGCCAATATTTGGAATCATATATGGCACTTGAAGAGGAAGAATTTTATAATGTACTGTATATAATTTTCAGTCAATATGAAGCTGGCCCTAGTTCCTCAATCCTCTCCTGGTTTAGATCTCACTCACCTTAAAGCTCAACAGTGAACTTCTACAATGCCACAATCCTGACATCATGTTGACGTCATCCACTCCCTTTCCCCCCCAAGAACCAAGCTGTTTTCGCTTCCCTCAAGTCGCTGAATCGACTGAGAATTACCTGGCATTTAATTCTGTTTTTCGTCTGCAAGATTGCTCCATTCCATCTCAAGGAAACTTTCAATGTGATCATCACTAGAAGTGCTTATAAGAAAGGTGACATGGGGATAGGCAGATTTGCATCCTGAGTGGGAGTCTGAATGTTTTAAATGACAAGGAACACTTCTTCCACCTCAAATCTATTTTGTCCTCAGATCCCTTCCACCCAGTAAAACTCCTATAAGGCCAAAGTAACTCCCCTAAAGTTATTAGACACAGTTCTTATTCCATGTATAAATGATGTTAACATGCTACAGCAGAGTTTTGGTCACAGGCGTCAGGGCGAGTTAAATCCTGCCAAGCGGATTCTGACTCTTCAATCTGCCTTGATTAAAATGCAAAACCCGAGGACGGTTTAAGGTGCAGCAATCTAGTTTCATTTAACTTCAGATCCAATCATTTAAGCCCACCTTATTCATTGATTAGAGCGGCACTAAACTCTTCCACCTCTAGGAGACAGAGAGAGAGAGAGAAGGAAATTAAAAACAGCAAAGGATTCCCATGAATCTCCTTCACCTTCTTGATCATGCTACGCCGAGTAGCTTGACAGTCCAGCCCTGCTGCTGGAGAAGTGAAGGGGTAGCTGAGGGCAGCGTGACCTGCAGTCCTTTGCCTGGTAATGCTTGCCACTTCAATGGCTCAGAGAAGCCCAACAGAGTCACCTGCAAGGGAGAGGAAACAAGAGGTTCCCTTTGCGAATCTACTTTTACTGTATGTCTAATTCATTACTGAGAGCTGCTTTATCGGGTGTGGGGGTGGGGGTGGGTTGCTTATGGTAGTTTTCATTTGCTTACTTTAGTGCTTGCTGATGGCAGAGGGAACAAAAGTTTCAACACGCCACCTTTCGGCCAGCTCAAGAAGAGCGCATACACCGCCGTCCCTTTCGAAGTGTACCTGGGAAAATCAGAGGCAAACTTTTGAGTTGTGGAACAGCATCGTGAAAATACCAAAGTGAATTTACAAGGAGTCCATCTTCCCAGGAAATGCAGCCACTACTTGTGCCACCTTAAGCCTCAGCTGGGTTGGCCACAGCCGCAGGCCAGGCCACAACGCTCAGAAGTTTGTCTCTCACACTGGTTTCTGCACAGCCAGAGTTGATGAAAGCCTCAAAGTCCACCTTTACACACACTCTGAAAAGGCAAACATTGCATTACAACCTGTCTTTTTTATTTCACCAGCTGCTGCCGTCAATAATACGTTAACAGACTTGGCAAGGGGAACCATGCAAAACTTTCCACAGGTCTCTCCTGTAGTGGAATGCTCTGAATGCCATTATGCTGTTTCATGTTCTATCATTCCGTCTTCTGCTTAGATCAGGAGTGACCAAACTTTTCAGGCCATGGGCCAGTCATGCGGTTCAGCGGGCCGGTTATGTGTTTCCTCTCACCGGAAACGAAAGTAAAGCACGCCTTGCAATCTGTTTTGCAACAGGATGAGATAGATTTTAAGCTGCCATTTTCTCTGCTTAAGCCAGGGGCTCCCAAATTACAACCTGCAGGCCAGATCTGGCCCCTGATGTCAATTCATCTGGCCCACACCGCCCTCGTCACTCCTGGACGTGGAAGTAAAACGTGCCCATACGTGTTTTACTTCCACTTCTAGGAGCGACAAGGGTGGTGTGGGCCAGAAGAGTTGACATTAGGGGCCAGATCTGGCCCACAAACCGTAGTTTGGGAACCTCTGGTTTAGATTTTAACCAACTACTACAATAATAATGTCATGTCAGAAATTATTCTGGGTTGAAAGGTTTTTTGCTGGAGAAATTCCACTCAGGGGAATTTCACGAGGCTCCTTTCATGTCCCCAAGAGCTGGGACTGAGACAGGCATTCAATTTGTCATGCAGTACTTAGGTCTCGAACTGCCAACTTGCCGGCCTTCCAGCTAACAAGGCGAGCTCCTTAATCACTCAGCCACTGCAGCCCTGTTACCTTTCCTGCAGAAGCTGGCAAATCAGCAGTTCGAGACCCAGAATTCCTGACACGAAATTATTATTAGTATAGTGTCAGATTTGTACTTTATAGAAGCAGGTAAAACCCCCTCCCTGCAACCCTTGAAGGGTTTAAGGTTTACGGTACCATGTATTAGATGTCGCATTCTCCTTTTGTGCTCTCCAGGGTGTTGACTCATATATGGCCTCCCCATTAATGCTCAGCCACTTCCCAAGTTGTCGAAGCCTCTCTTGAAAGATGGGGACAATCACCCCTTCCTTCGTGGGCCCCACGTTGAGAAGATAGTTTCCTCCATAACTCACAGTTTGCACAAGTTCCTGTCGACAGATAAGAAAGCACACAAGCGGATCAAGTCAGGAAGGGAAAGAGTCATTCCACCAGAGAATCATAAAACTGCATATTTCAGCCATGTAGTGGGATACGCAGAAAGAGCCTCCACAAAGATTGTGGCATTTTTGAAACTCTTGGCACCCATAACCCATTCTCCATCAGGGTCCTGTCTTAAAGAAGCAGGCCTACTCTAAGTACACCCAGAGTCCCTGGTGATGCAGTGGTTAAAGTGCTGTACTGCAATCAAAAGGTTGTGAGTTTGATCTTGACCCAGGATCAAGGTTGACTTAGCCTTCCATCCTTTGAAGGTCAGTAAAATGAGTCCCCAGCACGTTGGGGGTAGAATGCTAATTGTGAACCCCCCAGAGAGTGCATTAAGCGCTATAGGGTGGCATAGAAGTCTGATTGCTTTTGCTTTGCACCCAAGGGTCAAACCAAATCTCTGCTCCAGATGCTGATATATACTGTATCCATTATGTGCATTTGTATACAGACACTTTTATCCTTATAACTACTGTATAACTTTTAAACTTTTGCATTTATGTCAGAATTTAGAGATGTCAGCTGTCCTATCCGTATAAATCTATGCTGTTTTATTCTTTTAAAATCAGGTACAAAGAAGTGCTGTCCCATTACCTGGCCCAAATGCAGCACCGATTTTAAGGACTGATTTTATTCTGTTTTGTTTTAACTCAAGTAGATGTGTTTGTGGTGGTGCATTTTGACTGTATGTCATGCACTTAAACCCTTCTTACTGTGCTTGGTCATTGGCTGTAATAAAGTGATTTGATTCGTTGAAAACCCCTGGCAATTCCCCACCAGCATCTGCAATACCCCTGCAGAGCTGCAAATCCTTGGTTTTCTTGCCAGCACTTTGATTACCTGAATGATGCTAGACTCATCCATGAGTTCATGGATCTGCATGTTGCTTCGATAACCCCACGATCTTCTGTCGATAGAGCTGCACATCTCCCACTTGTGGTCCAGCAAAGTGCCGGGCTTATATTTATCTTGGCAGTTGTAAAAATCCCCGTGATGGCAGGAGCAATTCCTGCCCCATCGATCGTTCACCACCACTGTGTCCTAAGAAGAGAGATTTCCACCCCCGCAAACAAGGAACAGTTGAAGGCACTTTGACTAGACAGTATTTATGAGTCTCAATGAGCTCTGCAGTTGTCCCTACTCTTAGGCTTCACATGTTCCACAAAAATACACAGCTTAATGATGGTGAACCTTTTAGAGACCGAGTGCCCAAACCGCAACCCCAAACCCACTTATTTAATGCAAAGTGCAAACATAGCAACAGGGGAGGAAGGAAATGCTCTCATTGGGCTGCTGGGCAGAGGGGCGGGGCAAACTCTGTGCTGGGGGGAAGGAGGAAGCACTCCCATTGGGGTGCTGGGCAAAGGCGACAGGGCATGTGTGTCATAGGTTTGCCACCACTGCTTTAGTATAAATGTGACTTGTTCCTTTCTGTTGCTTCCTCGCTTAGCTTTGGGTGAACCAAAGCCCGGAAAGAACATGACATGCAGAATCACAGTATTAATTCCAAATCTCCATTATCCCTCCAATGCAAGCAAGCAGGAAGAGAAGCTGTCCTGTACTTGATTCCTGTAACTTTAAAGGTAAAGGTTGCCCTTGCTTGAAAGCTAGTCATATCTAACTCTAGAATTGGGTGCTCATCTCCATTTATAGCTAAAGAGCCAGCGTTGTCTGCATCTGCAGATGTTTCCATGGTCATGTGGCAGGCATGACTAGACAACAGAATGCACTGAATGCTATTACCTTTCCTGCAAAAGCAGTACCTATTTATCTACTTGCAATTTCTTGCTTTCAAAAGCTAGATTGGTAGGAGCTGAGACAGACGGTGGGAACTCACTCCGTCATGCAGCATTCGGGTTCCAAACTGCTGATCTTCCAGTCGTCAAGTTCAGAGTCTTAACCACTAAGCCACTGCAGTCCCAATTTGAAAGAAATGTGAATACCTTTACAGGACTATCGTTATATAGCCAGGCAAGGAAAGCTGTTGAATTCCAGTACGTATCAGGAGCCTCCCAATCGCCATCAGACCAGATGACATCTGGTTTGTACCTTTGATACATAGGAACCAAACCAGGAAATTTAATAATAGGTCGCGTCCAAGATATTGATTTTCCTAGCGTGAAAGCCCACCAGCGATTGGCCTCCCCCAAGTAAGTAAGGTAAGTGAATAGTTTATGCCTTGCTTTAAAGAATCACAATTCATGGAACACTATTTTTCTTTAAAACAAGGCACATGCCTTCCATGTATGTATCTTACTTTACTGCCATTGTGATACAATCAAATTAAGTGGTGGCAAAGAGGGGACTTCATGCAGTCCACACGTCGACCATCCTTTTATAAACCAAGCCTGTTCTTTCTAAACAAGCCCACCTTTACCTCTAGCTCTGGAGGGAAAGGTTTGGCTGGCTATCTAGCTGAATGTGAGCAGAATACACAAGCCAGCCCCAAAATAAGCTTCAGTAACTTTCCTCAGGCTCTGAAAATGTTGAGCCGAGTACAGAAGCAGAAGGTTTATAGCAAAAGAGCCAGCGCAGACATTTCCATAGTCACGTGGCAGGCATAGCTAGATGCCAGAGTGCACGGAATGCTGTTACCTTTCCCACCAAAGCAGTACCTATTCATCTACTTGCAATGTATTGTTCTTGAACAGCTAGGACAGACAAAGGGGACTCACTCTATCATGCAACACTTTGGTCTTGAACTGCTGTCCTGCTGACCTTCCAGTCATCAAGCTCAGCATCTTAACCACAAAGCCACCAAGACTATACAAAGGCACAATTCTACATATGCTGTCCTGAGTTAATAATGCATCATGATTCATCTCTCAGAAAACATATCTAATACAAAGACTACAAGGAAGGATACCCCGTTATGTGGATTTCACCATTGCATAATGAACACTTCGTTGTGCGAATTTTCCACTATATGATGCATTTGTTATGCAAGGTACCACTGTACTAGCAAATATAGGTAAAGGTCACCCTTGCATGAAAACCAGTTGTAGGGTTTAGTGCTCATCTGTTAATATCCAAAGAGCCAGCACTGTCTGTGTCTGTAGATGTTTCAGTGGACATGTGGTAGGCATGACTAAGTACACAGAATGCTGTTTACCTTTCCCGCCAAAGCAGTGCCTATTTATCTACTTGCAATTTCTTGCTTTCGAACTGCTAGGTTGGCAGGAGCTGGAACAGAAGCAGGAGCTCATTTCATTGTGCAGCTGACCTGCTGACCTTCCAGTCATGAAGTTCAGCATCTTAACCACTAAGTCACTGCAGTCCAAAACTGGCTTAGATTCCCCCCCCCCCTTGGAGGGTTTTTCCTCTTACCTTAAAACAAGTTCATAAAGCTCTGGCATCGTCTTCTCTAAGACAAAAAACTGGGTCCTGAATCCATTCTTTTTGTCCATTAAGTAGAGCGGATTAAACCATTCATAAAGAGAATGGTATAGCCCAAAACGTATGTTCCTGTAGTGAGAAATAAAGGTGGAAAGAACAAGCATTGAATTATAACACTGCAGAAGTCATCAAAGGACCAAAAATAAAATAAAAATAAAAGCCAGCTCCCTGTGTAATGTTAAGATCCACAAATCCAGAACGGATACCTTCTTCTGAGAGCATCGCCCAGTTCACCCACTAAGTCTCTATGAGGTCCAATATCCATTGAATTCCAGTTCCAGGACACAGAAGACCCCCAGTTGGTGAAGCCTTCATGATGCTTTGTGACAAACACCACATATCTGTCGGGAAAGATGCTGCAAGGTCAGAAGGCAAAGGAGAAAGCCAGAAGGCAAAGAAAGGCAGACGTGCTCAATTCCTACTTTAGTTTGGCCTTTTCCCAAAATACAGTCTATGATTCTTAAGGAAAATGTGAAGGCTAAGAAGAAATGACAGGGTTGTAGCCCAAAATTGATAGGCAAGCCATGTCTTATTACTTTGGACAAGTTCAAATCACCAGGGTCAGTTAAACGATATCCAAGAGTACTGAAGGAACTGCCGGGAAAACTCTCAGAACCACTGCCTATTATTTTCTTCACGTAACTGATGATTAATGTTATTCATATCTTTAAAAAGGGCAAAAAGAAGGAATCCAGGAACTGCAGGCCAGTCGATTTGACATCAATCCTAGAGAAAATTCTGGAACAGATTATTAAACAATCACTCTGCAAGCATCTTGAAAACAAAGCAGGGTCTTTTCCTAAACATGGCAACCTCAACTGCTCCTGTTTTGTGTGTGTGTGTGTGCCTGAGATTAAATGATTTTTGCAGGGGACAGCCGAGTGAGGCTCTGTCCCCTAGCGTAGGACTCTCAGGGACTCGAACCAAGTCCTTTCAGTCTCCAAGAACAGTGATTTTACTCGCTGAGCCACCAGGGAGCAATATAAACTAGAAACCAACATGGGTTTTTTCAAGGAAATCCAAATCCTGCCCAACTAACCTTATTTCTTTTTTAAAACTTGGTCACTTCCTTGGTAGACAGTAGGAATGCTGTAGACATAATATATCTTGACTTCAGCAATGCTTATGACAAAATGCTCCATGATATTCTCATCAACAAGCTAACTAGATGTGGGATGGGTCAGGCGGATACATAGTTGGTTACAAAATTACACCCAGAGAGTGCTTGTCAATGGCTTTCCCAAACTATCAGGGGGTAACAAGTGGAGGTACCACAAAGCTCAGTCCTCTCATTACTCCAACATTTTAATTAATGATTTGCATGAGGGGCTGCATTGAATGTTTATTAAGTTTGTGGGTGACACAAAATTGGGGTGGAATAACTAATACCCTGGAAGACAGAAAAATAATAATCAGAAAGATCTTCATAGTCTCAAAAACTGGGCTATCACAGAGCCCTTTCCATACACGTGTACGTGTGAATCCTCTCCAAAGCACAGGCATCAAATCCTGGATGGGGCGTGGCATCGAGAACGGCGGGGCGGAGTCGGCACCATAACTGTTCCCCCCCCTGGGTGGAGTCGGGGCTACAACCACGCCCCAGGGCGGAGTCATGTTTAAGCCACGCCCCTTCTCACCTGGCTCCGGCCTGTTTGAAGAGCTCCGCCCACTCCTCGGGCCGGAAGTCGCGGGCGGTGAAGCTGGAGGCGAAGTCGGCGTAGGTGGTGCCCGGCAGGAATCGGTCCCGGACGAAGCGCCGGTAGTCGGCCCGCTGCTCGCCCTGCCAGTGCCACCAGAACCACTCGGAGCCCCAGGCCGGCACCGAGAAGACCCCCCAGTGCACGAAGACCCCGACCTTGGCCGCGTCGAACCAGCCCGGCAACGGCCGCGAGTCGAGGCTGGGCCAGTCCGGCGAGTAGCGCCCCGGTCCGCCCTTGGAGGCCTCGACCAACAACGCCGCTAGCAAGAGCGGCAGCGCCGGAAGGAGGAGGAGGAGCAACAAGCCCACCACGCTCCCCGAGGCGGCCATTTTGTCCGCTTGGGTGGGCTGACAGCCGACGCCCCGCCCACCAGCCGAGGGCTCGCCCAATGGCAGCCGCCCTCCCTCGAGCCGTGCGCAACAAATGCCGCCGGGCGGTGAGCAGGGCGCAGTGGGATGTGCAAAAAGGAAGCAGGGTCTCGCCGGGTGGTAAAGCAAACCATGATGCTGATTTTTTTTTTTAAAAAAAATTGAAACAAAAATGCAGAATATAAACAAACAGTAATTATAAAACTGACAATAATTACTAAAATGAAAATAGAAAAATTAGAAACAAAAAAACCCCATTACATTAACGTGTGTGTGTAAGGCAAAGGTTGCCTTGCAGGAAAGTCAGTTGTGTCTGACTAAGGGTGCTGGTGGTAATTGTTTCTTTACACCACAGCCAAAGAGCCAGCACTGTCTACATCTGAAATGTTTTTGGTCGTGTGTCACGTATGACTAGAAGATGCTGGAGCACATGGAAAGCTTTTCCCTTTACCACCAAAGCAGTACCAGTTTATCTACTTCAAAGTGTCTTGCTTTTGAACTGCTAGGTTGGCAGAACTGGAACAGATAGACAGGAGTTTACTCCCTTGCGCAGTGCTCGCCTCTCAAACTGCTGACCTGCCAAGCATCCAGGCATCAAGCCACCGCAGCCTTTGGTATTATTCATGGGTGGTTATTATCCAGCTATTTCTAGTGGAGAACAAAACTGCCAGAAAACTCTTGGCTGCCTTCAACATTACTGTTTGCGTTTGGACTCTTCTTGGGGTTGTGACTATGGCTTCTCTTCAGCTTTTACCTTCATGCGACTGCCTTGGACATGGGTGATTCTGATTGAAAACAGTGGAAAGGAAAAGCATCCTCACCCACCATTCCTGACAAGAAGAGTGATGTATTGTCAAGTTGTCTCTGACTTCTAGCTATTCTCTTATGGATTTCTAGATATAAAGCTGTTCCTAAGATGCTCCTTTTGGTGAGACTGGGACGGACTCAGCTTGCCCCACACTGGGCAAAGGGCGAAGGATGTCGTTCTGCTAGCCACACAGACTCCAGGAGATCTTAGCTGGTCCCTCTCCTGGGCTGCAGAGTGGAAATTCAAACTCCTGGACTCGGCCTTCACACCCAAGCACTTCAGTCTACTACTAATAATTTTGTGTCAGAAATTATTCTGGGTTGAAAGGATTTTTGTAAAAGAAGCTCCACTTAGGGAGAGTCCAAATGAGGCTCCTTTCGTGTCCCCAAGAGCTGGGACAGAGATGGGCACTCAATCCGTCATGCAGTACCTAGGCCTCAAACTGCTGACTTACCAGCCTTCCAGCTAACAAGGCGAGCTTCTTAACCACTGAGCTATACTGATCATTTTTAAGATAGGAAAGATTGTCCCTAAAGAGGAGCTTTGCATGTAGAAAACCTCAGGTTCCACCCCTGACATCAGTCTTCCTCTTGTTCCTTTTCAAAGGTCATTATCCCCAGCCAATATGGCCATTGAAAATATAGTCTGAAACATCTGAAGGGGGTCCCATTGCTTATCCTTATTTCTCCTTATCCTTGCATAAACTGCATGGTAGTGGCAGAGACAGGAAGACCTTCCATCTCTACATTTTCATCTCTGGCCTTGTGGTGACTCAGTGGTTAAGAAGCTCGTCTTGTTAGCTGGAAGGCCGGCAAGTCAGCAGTTTGAGACCCTGGTGCTGCATGATGGCTTGAGCGCCCATCTCTGACCCAGTTCTTGGGGACATGAAAGGAGCCTCATTTGCGTGTTCCCTGAGCACTCTGCAAAAATACTTTCAATCCAGAATAATTTCTGACACAAAATAATTATCATCTCTGGGCCACAGTTCTGTTCATCTACGTGATCCTATAAGCATCTCCACCTGTTCATGCATCAGGTCTTGCACTAGTTGCAAAATCTGGCATTCAACAGATCACGTAACTAGCTTCTTGTTTGGTGAAAGGAGACCTTTGGACAAGTGCTTCCCCAGGCGGAGGAAACGTCTCAACAAACATCAACCTTTGTGTTTTATGATGCACCTTTAGTCTTCAAAACCAAAGCACTTCCTGGGATAGAACGGAGTAGTCCTGTTATGCAACAGAGACCCAAGGCCAGTCTGGGATTGTCCAGAGAGGGGAGCAGCCTTTGGATGAGGCAGAAAATAACTGAGGATTACCTTAGGCCAGGGGTGCCCAAACTATTGCTTGTGGGCCAGATTCAGCTCCCGATACCAATTCAACTGGCCCATGCTTCCCTTGTCGCTCCTGGAAGCGGAAGTAAAATGCACCTATATGGGGGCGTTTTACTTATGCTTCCAGGAGCGATGAGAGCTGCATAGGCCGAATGAATTGGTATCAGCTGCTGGATCTGGCCCACAAGCCGTAGTTTGGACACCCCTGGTTTAAGCAGAGAAATGGCATCTTAAAACCTATCTCATACTGTTGCAAAACAAATTACAAGGTACATTTTATTTCTGGTTCCGGTGGGAGGAACCACATGACAAGTCTGCTGAACCATGTGACATGACTAGATGCCAGAGTGCATGGAACACTGTTATCTTTCCACCTGATGCAATACCTACTTATCTACATGTGATTTCTTGCTTTCAAACTGCTAGGTTGGCAGGAGCTGAGGCAGAGCTCATTCCGTCATGCAGCATTTGAGTCTCCCAAGTGTTGACCTAGTGACCTTCTCGTTGTCAAGTTCAGTGTCTTGACCACTATGCCCCCACAAAACCTAAATTTTGGTTAATTTTACTGGCAAAACTAGTTTTAAGAAGGTCATAACAAGAATTTTCCAGTCCTGCGACTCAGGATAGTTTATAATGAAAATATGCGAACACTTCAACAGTGGAACATATTTCTAAAACCGGGACTTCAGCACCTTTAGAAAGCAAAATTATAAAAGTACAGTACAGTACTGGAAGCATTCAAGTGAGAATTGGACAAACAACATCTGCTTTGATTTAGATTCCTGCATTGAGCAGGGGGTTGGTCTCAATTGCCTAAAAGGCCCTTCTAATCCAGTTATTCTGTTTCTTATGTATATAAATAAGAACATCCGCTTGATATTTTTGTAGTTCTGAGTGAAAATAAACAGTTAAAAATGCCTTCTAAAAACCATTGAGCTCGCAGCTCTGACCTATCCAGTAGCAGTATATTATGGTGTAAGGTAAAGGTCGCCCTTTCTCCAAAGCCAGTTGTAGCCATTTGCAGGGTTTAGTGCAAAATTTCTGTTTATAGCCAAAGAGCCAGCGCTGCCTGTGTCGGCAGATTTTTCTGTGGACATGTGGCAGGCTTGCCTAGACACTGGAGTACACGGAACACTGTTTAGTTTCCCACCGAAGTAGTACCTATCTACTTGCAATTTCTTGCTTTTGAATTGCTAGGTTGGCAGAAGCTGGGACAGAGACGGAAGTTCACTCCATCATGCAGTACCCGGGAATCAAACTGCTGACCTTCCAGTCAAGTTCAGCGTCTTGGTCACTAAGCCACTGCGGACACCCATATATTATGGTGTGCAGCTATGTTATTGTGTAGCAGAACAAAACAATGTTCTATAAGGCAATTCTAAAATGAGCAATTCTAAAGATGTTTATCTTTAAGATGTGTATCTTTTACTGTACTTTGCGTGTCCAGGAACAAGTTAATCTACACAAACATACTTGTGTGGGCCCATATTCTCAGTCAACATTACATATCCTCAATGGTCAAATTCCTCTCTGCCTTACCCTGTCACACCCATACTGTTTCAAAACTTCCCTGCTTTGAAAATGTTCTTGGCCCCATGACAGATTTGCTGCCATCATTTGCTGTCTTGCTATAGTTTTTTTAAAGGCATTCACAGCATTTGTTACCAGCTAAATGTTTGAACCCATCATGGGAGAGAAGCATTCAAACGGTGCTGAAGACAGATGGCTTGACCAAAAGGCGAATCTCTCTTATTTATGGTTCTGCCGTACCAGAAGTGAAACAAAATAAAAGCTGAAACTTATAGAGAGGGCAAGTCTTGTGGTGGAGGAAAATGAAACACAACCACGTAGATGAAAAATCAAAGTGGAAACTAGAAATGAAAAAAAGAATACACTTCAAAAAAATCCTTTTCATAGATAAAAGTGGAGGCTAATTATGTTGCTTTTTAGAATTCTAATTGCAGATCCTCTAAAGCAGGGGTTCACAACCTAAGACCCATGGGCCAAGTCTGGCCCACATCACAACTTCATGTAGCCCCCACCTCGCCAAGGGCTTTTGAAGCTGTTGGGACAAAATGGCCATCAGACCCTCAAAGTTGACTGAGAACGTGACCTAGCCTCCAGCTTGAAAAGGTTAGGAATCCCTGCTCGAAATGTAAAGGTTTCCCTTGCTTGAAAGCCAGTCATGTCTGACTCTAGAGGTTGGTGCTGATCTCAGTTTACAGTAAAAGAACCAGTGCTGTTTGTATCTGCTGCTGTTTTCCTGCTCATGTGGCAAGCGCATGACTAGATGCCAGAGCACATGGAACACTTATTACCTTTCCCGCTGAAGTTTATCTAATTGAAATTTCTTGCTTTTGAAAAAAAAATCATCCTTCTCAATTCATTGGAGCTTTCACTCTTATAAGAGGCTACAAAAATGGATTTTATACCATTTCTGAATTTAATTACTAACCCTATCAATACCTCCACAAGAGCTAAACCAAATTAGAAGATGGATAAAGGAGCTCCCCGGACAAGGAATTACATTAAAGGAGGATATAGCTGAAGATCTCAACCTCCCCTACGTCACTTGGAGGACCCTGAATAGGCTGAGAGTTGGGGAGTCCCTAAATGCAAGACCAACATGCTCAAGTGGGGGCTTTTGGAGAATGTGGAGAGACACAGAATCCGACACATTAACTGATCTGCCGATTGCTGCCTGAGAGGACTTGGGTTTGGCCAACAACAAGGTGAAGAAAATGGCTTCATTTTGGCAGTCCAGGGCTTGATCGGGACATGAAAGAAGTGCCTCCATCTTTTGCTCAAAATTGTAAACTTATGAAGTGAGTGGATATTCCAGTGAAAAGAAAATATCTAGCATTTGCATAACATGTTGCTGACTGCAGTATAAGAGACTTTAGAAGTTGAAATACTCCCTGCACTTAAAGCTTAATACTATACCAGCATCCTACGTGAATGACTGGGACTGCAGTGGCTCAAATGGTTAAGACGCTGACTGAGAGATGGAAGGTCAGCAGTTCAAAACCTGAGTACTGCATGACGGAATGAGCGCACGTCTCTGTCCCAGCCCCTGCCAACCTAGCAGTTGAAAAGCAAGAAATTGCAAGGAGATAAATAGGTACCACTTCGGTGGGAAGGTAAACAGTGGTCCATGCATTTCATTGTCTAGACATGCCTGTCACATGTCCACAGAAATGTCTGCAAACGCTGACAGCCCTGGCTCTTTGGCTATAAACAGAGATGAGCACTGAACCCTAGAGTCGGATATGACTGGCTTTCGAGCAAGGGTGACCTTTACCTTTATCTTACGCATATGACTACTTAGAACTCCACTCCCACCCCATTAAATGGAAGAGTTAGTTCACATTATCATAGACAGCATCAATGGCCTATCTGTTGTGATAAGGCTTTTGTCCAGACCTCGGTCCCCACCCCTTGTGGAAGCCTGAAAGTCTCCGCTTGGGCTTAGTTATTTGCCACTAAGACTATGGCTAATACAAGCTGATACTTATACAATACTGTACTACCCTTTCCCCTTTTGCCTTCCAGGATACTGGAAGGCAGCCCCCAAGCCATCTTTCTGAAGTTCAGAACTTATCCTTGGAGTGATTGGGATTCTGAGGTCATGACACAGTTTAAAAGTTCAGCATCCTGTGACACTTTTACCATTAACGACACACATGCTGCAGATGCTGCAGGACTCTTCCTGCAATGGACTAATCCAGGCTACCTCCTTGAGAGCATCTTAAAGTATACCTTTAATCTTTATTTGCCTGAGGGTGAAGTGTCATTAATATTTACCCTGTGATTTCTACTGGAGTTGGAGTGATTAAATCCAATGTATCTCCCCTCACAATCACACCATTTACAACTAGTTGCAGTCTTTTCTCATTATTTATTTATTTATTTAAATTTGTTTATCGCCCTCCTCCCCAAGGGAACCCAGGGCGATTCACAACACATCAGCATCGACAACAATTTAAAACCATTTCAAAAAAATTAAAAGTTTTAAAAGTCTAAAAGAAGTTTAAAAACCTATCATTAAAAACTAGGCATTGTAGCTAGGAGGCACTGGGGGTAAATTTGTTCAAACCACCCAGCCGGCTGGGGAAATTGATCCATCCACTCCCCAGACCTGACTTGCCAACCAGGTTTTCACTCCCTTCCTGAAGGAGAGCAGCACTGTCTGCAGGCGTAGTTCTATTGGGAGGAGGTTCCATAGGGCCGGAGCGGACACCGAGAAGGCCCTCCTTCTAGTGCCAGAGAGGTGCGCCTCTCTGGCACATGGCACAACCAGAGAGCCTCTCCGGTTCGCTCTGGTGGGATGGACAGATGTCCTTGGGACGGTGCGGTCTCTTAAGTATCCTGTTCCACTACCATATAGGGTAGTGGACCATTAGCATTTTTGATCCGCTAGCAGGGGGGTTAGTGCTTTTGTGTTTGGTTGTTTCTTATTTGATGTGTATGGATTCTACTCACCTGCCCCCACATGATCACCTATGTCAGTGATGGCAAATCTTGACACTCCAGGTGTTCTTGGACTTCAATTCCCAGAAGCCTATGTTTCTGTTAATCCACATGAATGGGTTTACTCCACACAAATGGATTTACTGCATGCAAGACTTGGGCTTCTGGGTATTGAAGTCCAAGAACACTTGGAGTACCAAGGTTCACTATCAAGAAACTATGTTGATCTAAAGCAGCAGTGGCAGATGCATTAAAAAAACCTAGCTGTGTTCCATGATGTCAGTTCTGATTTATAGTGACCCTTTCTGGGGATTTCTGAGAGGGGATATAATAGGCAAAAGCAACTTTTGCATCTGGCCCTGACATGGAAGCAACAGCAGCAGCAGCATTCTTCAAATACCTGAAAGGTGGTCATAAAGAGGAGGGGTGGGATCTCTTCTTCATCATGCCAGAGGGCAGGACATATACTGGTAATAACAGGCTGAAACATATTAAATCAGTAAAAGTTAAAAGTGCAATGGGTTAAATCTACCAGCCAAATCCAGGCAGCTTCTTCTTCTTCAGAATCCGAATACTGTATTGGCAATCCTCATGGCAATCAGCTAGTTGCTTCTATGACAGAAAGCACCATTTCCAAGAGAATGTTGATTAAGTCAACCTTCACCTGGGTGGGGATGATAATCTGCAAAAAGAGAAAGAGAAATCTCGTTGATCAGCAATTCTGTAATGCTACTTCTGCTCCAAGCCTCCAACTGAACCTTTTTTTAAAGAAGGAAGAGATAAAGGCAGCACCCGTGCCCTATATGAGGGATACTATGGGAATACTATGGACAAAAAAGATCATATAACAAGGCATCAAGAGACCCTCTTGTCAGAAAGAACAGAGCAGAAATCTATGGGATCTTTACGTGCTGTTCTTAGAAAATAAAGAGAAAGGTGTTAGCAATACTGAAAATATCTTCTTCAAGTGCTGTATGAGATTCCAAATATTGATAATCCTCATGGTGATCAGGGAAAATAACACAGTGACCTTTAATCTGCCTTGCAGCTGGACACCCATATCACTGATCCAGTTCCACAAGTCACTTTCTGGTCCTGAGCCCTTTTGGCATGCAAAGTCCTCATCAGCCCCAGGTCAGTATGGATGAAGCTGCTGCCCTCCATCAAGACGAATTCCAGGGGGATTTAATCCACCTAGGGATCATCACCCTTCCCTGTGGACTTCAGCACTCAAGCTGTTAGTCCTCAGTGTTGTCAGGTTAGTTAACTGCCGCCTAACATTTGGTGTTGAGTCGCTGGCGGTATGGTCTACTCCAGTGATGGCGAACCTTTTAGAAACTGAGTGCCCAAACTCAAAGCGCTGCAGAAGGGCAGGGTGAACTCTGTGCTGGGGGAAGGAGGAAGCACTCCCATTGGGCTGCTGGGCTGAGGGGCAGGGCGAACTCTGTGCTGGGGCGATGGTGTATATGACCACAAAGAGGGCTCTGAGTGCTTTCTCTGGCACACATGCCATAGGTTCACCACCACTGGTCTACTCTATTACCATAGCAGGATAACCTGGCCAAATCCAGACAGCTACTTGATGCAAAATTTAGGGCTTCAGGACACTCAGTTTGGTCATTTGGATTCCAAAATCTTGGAAGAAGATGCACACCACCCACCCATAGTACAAATAACCTTTGCAAGTCTTGTCCATTCCAAGTGACCCAAAATTTGGCAAGGTGCTAATAATACAGTATCAGGATTCTGCCTAGTTCCCTTTAGCAGAATTATAATTTCCAGGATTATTTGGGGGAAAGGACAAATATTAATCCTGTCCTATCTGGTATTTGAGGCTGCAATTTTAAATAGCACAAACTGTTGCATATAATACAATGAAGAACAGGGTGTTATTGTTGTAATCAGGCCCTAGAGATGTAGTAAACAAGAAATCATAGGGTGAGGCCTTTTGACGTCACAGTGTTAGTTTCTTATCTAGTCATAGAGGTGGTTCAGGAAAATGTTCAGGAGGAGACTGGAACTAGAACTCTGCCAAGTGGTTGTAAAAACCAGCCCAAATACAACCTGGGGAAATGGGCCAAAAGACTCTTTGAAACAGAATAAAATGATGTGGCAGTCAGCCAAGGACAAAAGGCATTTTTCAGTGACTAGGTGCAGTCTGGCCAGGTTATCCTGTTATGGTAGTAGAGTTAACCAGGAGTTCTCAAGCTATGGCTCATGGGCCAGCCCCAGCCCATGGCACCATTTTATGTGGCCCACATCACCATCACCATTGTTGCTGTCGCCAGAATTGGATGCGGATGCATTTGTAACAGACGTGCATGCACCCACGGCTATCGCAAACAGCTGTGAATGAATTTTATGGCAGCATTTACGGCAGGGGGAACCACCAGTCTGGCCCGCTCAGCTGTCTGAGGGGGCGTGGTCTGGACCACGGCTAGAAATGGTTGAGAACCCCAGGAGCAGACGATACTGTCAGCGACTCAATGCTGAGTGTCAGGCAGCGGTTAACTAACCTGACAATCATGAGGACCAATAGGCCTTGTGTGGTGAAATCCACAGGGAAAGGGTGATGGCCCCCAAGTGGATTAAATTACACTTGAATCCATCTTGATGAAGGGCAGCAGCTTCATCAATACTGGCCTGGGGCTGATGAGGACTTTGTGTGCCAAAAGGGCTCAGGTCCAGAAAGTGGCTTGTGGAACTGGATCAGTGATATGGGTGTCATGCTGCAATGCGGAAGGCAGATGAAAGGCCACTGCATTATATTATCAGATCAGTCTTTATGGCTGATGTCCATGATGAGTCCTATTAGTGAGTCAAGCCTGAAGGCAAAAATAATGAAGATGAAGCTGTCCCTACTTTGGACACATCATGAAAAGCAAGATGCTCTGGAAAAAACCAATAATGCTGGGAAAGGTGGAAGGTAGCAGGCAATGAGGAAGGCCAAATGTGAGATGGATTGATTTCTAAAGGAAACAACAGATATAAATTTATCGCTGTTGAGGACAGGACATTTTGGAAATTATTTATTCATAGGGTTGCTATTAGTCAGGGCCAACTTGATGGCATTTAACAAGAAGGCAGACAAGAAATGGAGCTAAACCATTGCAGCAGTTGCTGCCATTCCAGCTAAGGCTCAGGCTTAGCAACCTGAGCAAACTTGGCGAACTGAAGGTCTGCAGTTTGAGACCTGAATGCTGTGTGACGGAGTGAGCTCCCGTCATTTGCCCCAGCTCCTGCCAACCTAGCAGTTTGAAATAAAATAAAATTGCAAGTAGATAAATAGGTACCACTTTGGTGGGAAAGATAACAGCATTCCATGTGTTCTGGTGTCTAGTCATGCCTGCCACGTGTTCACAAAAATGTCTGTAAGAGGAGATGAGCACCGAACCCTAGAGTCAGATAGAACTGGCTTTCAAACAACGGTGATCTTTATGGCCCAGAGTGGGATACCACTCTAATGGGCAGTATAGAAATGTAATACTAAATATAAATATGTTTTGAGGGCCAGGACATTATGAAGACATAAGACTCAAAATGGCTGCTCTAAAATGGAAGCCAGCAGGACAAATTAAAACTGTTATCCTTGGATGGAAAAAAGTACGTGCCTTAGGCTATTGTAAGAAAAGGATGTGCTGTTACATTTCTTTTATGGTAAGCACATACAGTAGTTGGGAACATGATGAAACTTGATGGTTTGGGTTACTCCTTATTTCTTATTTGGCATTAAGATTAGCCCTTCTGAAACACTGATCTTGAAACAGTAAATCATTTAGATATTATATCAAGGGCAAAGGATTTAATCTGATCTTTAGGGAACTGAAAGTGATATTTGTTCCTTATTCCCAGATCCTCATTTGCATGACCACAATTTAGCTCATTTCCTCTTATGTTTGTCAAAGAACACATGCCAGTAATTCTGTCTGCCCCTCTTTCTTGAGCAGAAGTTGTGACCGAGCAGCAAAATCTGGGAACTCTGTAGATTGTGTCAGGTCCCCAATTTGACTCAAAGCACAACCCGATCCCTCAAAAACAAACAAATGGTTCATGTTAAACCAGCCAGACAAGTAACTACTATATTAGTAAGATGAAAAACATGCTATGAAGAGGGAAAAAAAGATAAAAAGAAGAAGAGGTACAAAATAGGCTGGTGTTTAAAGTCTTGGTCCTTGAGGTGCTGGTCAAGAGGTGAGATAAAACTGTGCTACTGTGTATTTGTGCAAAGAAACCTGTAAGCAGGCAAATGGAAGGCAGCCTTCTTCAGCTGGACATCCCTTAGAATTAGATATGTTGATGTACAACTTTCATCATCCTCAGTGTTTGCTGGGGATAATGGTGTTACCTGGATTTTAAGAACCAGACACATCACTCCATTTTAATTCTTTAATAGAGTATCAATCATAGAATCAATACACACACACGAGCCCAAAGGATAGGAGATGGGGGGGGGGAATAAACCAACGCTTTTAAAATATACCAATACAAGATCGATATAAGCTCTGTAAGGGGGCTTGATTAAAGGGAAAATAAAATAAACTTTTATAAGGCTTAATATGAAAGCACCAGAAAACCCTTGCAAGGGAAATGTAATTAAAAGAGAAGTCCCGTCCGTCACGTACACAATATGGACAATTACTGTGGATTAAGAACTGCCAATTAAGAATTGGTCTCTCCCCCTCCAAGGGTTCCCTGAGTCACCCAGTCAAGATTCGGTTGGAATCCATGACTTAATCATTTGCTTTGTTTCCATTTCTTAAGATAACCCGGCTTTACAGTAGGCAATTTCTGAGCCTGAAAAAGGCAAGGAGCGGCTTAGCGGAGCTTTCACCTCAGGCTGACACCAGAAGCCTCCCGCCTCCTAATGCTATTGGAGGACAGAAACCGGAGAACGCTCCTGATTGGTTAAAGCGTGCTAGACTGTTCACTCACTATACAGCCTTTTGATTCATTCATAAAAGTGACTGGATACATTGTTTCACGCTGTAAATATTTCCTGACCGCAAAATGACACCTTGTAACAGATTAAGATCGCCTGAGGAGATCACTTCCTACAGAAACAATGGATTGCTCGCTGCCTTTACCATTGCCCGTGTATTTTATTTATTTATTAGTTCAAATTTATATTGCCGCCCACTCGCCATGGCGACTCAGGGCGGCTTACAGACAATACATTAGATTACATTACATTACAATATGTTGGGGTGGGCACAGGGAGGGACGACAAGATCTTCATCCTGCCCTGGCTTCTTCCTCCCCTGACAGTTGGTGTAGGCACAAGGGGAGGGGCAGCAAGGTACTCATCCTGCCCTGGCTTCTTCTTCCCCTGGCACTTGGTATAGGAACAGGGGGAGGGGCGGCAAGGTCCTCATCCTGCCCTGGCTTCTTCTTTTTTTGGCAGTTGGTGTAGGCACAGGGGAAGGGGCGGCAAGGTCCTTATCCTGCCCTGACTTCTTCCTCCCCTGGCAGTTGGTGTAGGCACAGGGGGAGGGACGGCAAAGTCCTCATCCTGCTCTGGCTTCTTCCTCCCCTGGTAGTTGGTGTAGGCACAGGGGGAGGGGCGGCAAGGTCCTCATCCTGCCCTGGCTTCTTCCTTTCCTGGCAGTTGGTGTAAGCACAGCGGGAGGGGTGGCAAGGTCCTCATTTGTAAATTGCTAAATGTACTTTTGGAAATTGCTTTGTACTATCAAACTATGCTTTTGTAACATGTAATCAAGAAGTGTAAAGACCCATTTAATTGACCCATTTTCAGTAAACAGCATTTGTACCTGCCTATACTTGATTGTCGACTAGAGTAAATGTATAAAAATGTTGGGGAGTGGGAGGGACTTCAGCTCATTCACAGAATAGCATGAATGAGTTCACGAGGGTGGTTTTTCTTCAAAATGGGTGAGGTTGAGATTTCTGGTTTATAGCCTGGCAACTGTAAATTAGAACCCTTTTAATACCAATAAACCAATTTTGTTTTGGTCAAAACCTTGCCTCGTTTTTGAGTTCCTAGGGCACAATATTTCTCTGCCAGGGCACGAACCGAGTACCTAAAATTTCAGGTAACAATGGGAATTGCAATAAGGTCATCGGGAAGGTCCCTTATTTGGGAAGACTGTCCTGCAGAATCTAGTTCAGAATGGAATGACTGATACAGTACATAAATATTTCAGCCAATTCAACTAAATGAAAGGATTTCATTTTGTTCTTGCTTTGAATGCGTATTCCATAAAGTTCTTTCTCGGTCGTTTCACCAGAGAACTTGCCCTTGCATAAGTTATGTGCAGAATTGGAAGATTTAAGAATGATGTCGTCACTGGAAGCTCCTGTTACTGCATAAAATTCTGTGCATCAAGAGACCCAGGTACACATTCAAAGTGGTGGTGTGTACTTATTTCAAGGATTGGGGCCAAGTCTCCCCCAGTACAGTACGTTTATTACCATGAGATTGCTGGGGAAATGTCAGAATTAGCCAATAAAATAACATTGAAACAGGGAAGATTAACTACTACTGCTGCTGCTGCTACTACTATTATTACTACTACTGCTACATCCTTCTGAATATTGGGTCTCATCATGGTGATAGTCTTCCTGTTCTTAACTCCTTGGGACAATTCTTCTGAAGACATGCCACACCAGTCTCTCAGGTTCTTCAGCCATGAAGTCCGGCTACATCCAGAGTTTCTTTTCCCAAGGACCTTCCCTTGCATAATGAGTTGGAATATTCTATACTATATTATTATACTATATTATGTCATTCCTCATGATATGCCCAAGGTATTAGAGCTTTCTTTGTTTAATGGTCTTTTAAAAAAATATTGTTCTTTATCCATCTGGCCCAACACTTCTATGTTAGTCACAGGGTCAACCCAAGGGAACATTACCAGTGATTAAAGTTATCTGATTGTTGTTCACAATGATTTGTAATCCAGAGCCAATCTCTGTTTGCTCCAGGGAATTTTGAAGATTTGGAAAGTGCTTATCAAAGATGAAGATGGGGAAATGATATACTCAGGCCCCCGGGGATGTCTCTTGCATCATCTGGGCCTGAGAGCTACATTTTGCCCCAGTCCTTCTATGCAGATGGCCTGGTGGCTGGAAGTATTTATTGTCTGCAGTCGGGCCCATCATAGGAATGGACAGATTTCATGCTCTTGCTGGTCTATGAAGCCAATAGACGTCTCTACTGAAATCCAAAAGAAGAGGTAACATGAAACTCTGGGTCTGGCTTTCTCTTTTTTCTTACATCCTCAAAAACACTTTATTTTAATTTCAGTGAAATTGTAGACTCTTGTTGGATCTTTAAAAAGTACAGTTTGGGTTAAAAGTTTAGGCTCCCACTGGAGACCAAACTGGTCGTGTGTTAGCCATGACTAGACACCAACAGTGTACAGAATGCTGTTACTTTTCCCGCCAAAGTGGTACCTATTTCTCTACTTTCAATTTCTTGCTTTCAAACTGCTAGGTCGTCAGGAGCTGGGACAGATGACCGGCACTGAGTCTCAAACTGCTGACCTTCAGGTTGTCAAGTTGTTACCAGGTACAGTATATAATAATTCCGTGTCAGAAATTATTCTGGGTTGAAAGGATTTTTGCTGGAGAAACTCTGCTTAGGGGACAACCAAAAGAGGCTCCTTTCATGTCCTTAAGATCTTTTCCCACCCAAGTGGTCCCTATTTTTATCTACTTGCAATTTCTTGCTTTCGAACCGCTAGCTTGGCAGGAGCTGGGACAGAGACGGACACTCATTCTGTCATGCAGTACCCAGGTCTAGAACTGCCGACCTTCTAGGTAACAAGGAGAGCTTCTTAACCACTTGACTTTTAACTTTCTTATACAGTACTAACCAAACTTAGTGTACCTCTATATTGCCACCTATTATTCTGGCCTGCCCTCAGTGCCTGATGGAGCCAATAGGATTTTAGAGGGAGCTGGGGGAGTTTTCTATGGATCAGCTGCACGATACTACCAAGGCCTTGGTCACCCTTTGGAATGAGGCTGCTACAGCCTTGGACATTATCGTTATGGACTCTGTAAATGTGGGCCTTGGGCCTCCCCTGGGTTCTCTGAGGAGCTAAGGGAGCTTAAATATGTAAAGAGACACCTAGAGCGCCACTGGAGGAGATCCTGGAGCATCTCAGACCGAACACAAGTTAGAGCCTCTATTAGAGCCTACCTCGTGGCAACACGGGTGGCAAAATGGCAGTATTTCGCTGCTCGTATTGCGTCAGCAGG
Organism: Furcifer pardalis; assembly: GCA_030440675.1. Lineage (NCBI taxonomy): Eukaryota > Metazoa > Chordata > Lepidosauria > Squamata > Chamaeleonidae > Furcifer > Furcifer pardalis. The sequence continues at coordinate 299,291,447 of CP126890.1, read as the reverse complement.
TAATCACCTGGTGGCCCTGTTCCGGGTGACTAGGTCCCTTCCTGGTAGGGGAGGATCTGGCCCCGGATGGCAGGGGTCCACCAAGGAGTTTGCTGATTTTCTGAAGGATAAAATCACTCCGGGTTTAACATCGTGTCACGGGAGTTGGCCAGGATCCAGTCCTGCCAGGTTATCTGGGATCAGTTTGGTCCGATTGACCCTGATGAAGTGGACAGGATCCTGGGGAGTGTACGTGCCACCGCCTGCGAGTTAGACCCGTGTCCGGACTGTTTCGTTACAGCAGGCAGGACGGTGATGGGTGGCTGGATTCGAGTGGTGGTCAATGCTTCGCTGAGGGTGTGTGTGTGTGTTCACACCGCAACTCAAACATGCCCTGGTGACCCCCTCCTACCCCCCCCCCCCCATCACTCGATCTGGATATACGTTCCAACTTCTGCCCTGTCTCGAACCTCTCCTTTTTGGGCCAGGTTGTCGGGAAAGTGGTGGTGCGGCAGCTCCAGGGGGTCCTGGAGGAAGCGAATTATCTGGACCCTTTCCAGTCAGGCTTCAGGCCGGGTCGTGGTACAGAGATTGCATTGGTTGCACTGTTCAATGATCTCTGGTGAGAGCGAGATGGAGGGTACCCCTCCATTCTCGCTCTTCTCAACCTCTCAGCGGCTTTCGATGTTGTTGACCATGGGATCTTGCTGGACCAGCTCCAGGGGTTGGGGATCATCTGGGGCACTGTACTCCCCTGGTTCTCCTCTGTCCTGAGTGCCCGGACCCAGTAGGGGTGGGGTGGAGCATGGAGTTGAGTCCAAGACAACTAGGGTGCCTCAGGGCTCGGTCCTCTCGCCCCTACATGTAAATAAATAAATAAATAAATGCCATGAAGTCCAATTGTAACGAAGTGGACTTAGTCTATGAAAGCTAACATTAAAATACAGTACAGTAGTTAACTTTTAAGGTGCCATTTTTTTTTGTTTCATTTACTCTTGATAAACAATATTCCGGACTTTTTACAATTCAAGATTAGTCAAGGGCTATGTTTTGGGCTTTGGTTTTGGAAGTCTGAGGCGAATAAAAGTCCACTTTCTCCCCCTCATCGCTGCTGGAAGCGGAAGTAAAACGCGCCCGTACTGGCACGTTTTACTTCCGCTTCCAGGAGCAACGAGGGCTTTGTGGGCCGGATGAATTGCGTCGGTGGGCACCCCCAGCGGCCCCCGGGGCCTTAGTGACTGGCTTCCTGAACCACATGATCGGCCCACCGCCGCAAAAGTTTGGGCACCCCTGCTCAAGAGGCTCCGGCGACCGTTTATTTTCCCGACACGCCCCTCCCTCCCAGGGAAAGTTCAAATTCAACAACAACAACAACGGCCCCGCCTACGGCATGTGGCTCCTCCCCTTTTGCCTTCCTTCCAACCCACGCCCTCCCACTCCTAGCAACAGGCGGACGCGATTCCGATTGGTTGTTCGAAGGAAGAAAAGGCGGGCTCTCGGGCTGCGTGGTCCCTCCCACCCTTCCTTGGGCTCTCGGAGAGGGAAGGAGGACGCCATTTTGCGTGAGGGAGTTTGCTTGTGGAAACCGAGAGGGACGGGAGAGGCAGAGCGAGGAGCAGGGGCTGTGTGTGTGTGAAGTTGTGCCTTGGTTGGAGGTAAGACAGGGAGGACTGGGGTGGTCCGTGACCGTTTTAGTGTGGCGGCGAAGGGAGGTCGGAGGAGTGGGAAACAAAGGGGGTGCGCCGCCATGTTTGCGTTGTCCCACTGGGCGAGTACAAAGTGGGTCTTTGGGAACCCCCCTCGGCTCCTTTGGAGGCGACAGGAAGGTAAAAACTGAGGTAAGGTTTGTAAGGCCTTTTATTAGCCTGCCTTTTGACGAATGGAAGCTGAGAACTTGAACCTCCCTTCCTCCGTGTTCATGTGGGAATAAAAGTTTAGTGGGGGTTTGATATGCCAGGAAGCGGGGGATGAAGGAAGGAAACCCATAAAACAAATATAATTGGAGGACTTCGGTGCCTCTCCTGTATCTTTTTACTTGTGTGAGCCACGTAAGGTAACCAGAAGACTTCAGTAGTAGTAGTAGTAGTAAATTAATAATTAATAATAATAAATTCGTGTCAGAAATTATTCTGAGTTGAAGTTTTTTTTGCTCGAGAAACTGCTCAGTTAATTAAAACATCTAAGATTAAACAAAAACAAGGTGTGGCACCTTAAAGACTAACTCCTGTATTCCAAGTCCTGAAACTAAGTCCAGTTTCTTGTACTAACAAACCATTGTATACGTTTGTACTCCCACCTTGTATGTACAAATTCATGCCATGAAGAAGTCCAACTCTGACGAAGTGGACTTGGTCCACGAAAGGTCACATTTAAATACAGTAGTTTTTAAGGTGCCACAACATTTTTGTCCCCCACCCCCGTTTCTGTTTTGTTTAATCTCAGATAATGCTGGCACAGGCTAACACGGCTACCCCTTCAAACATTTCCACTCTTAATTGAAACGTCTCTGTCCCAATGTTTTGTGGCGACTGGTGGTGTTTTTCTTCCGCACATATGCGGTAAACTCAATGAATATTTATTAAAATTCTTTTCCTGGTTGGGAAACGAGAAATCTTGGGCTGTATTATGAAGGCAGTTGTCTTTGGTTGCTTAGGCTGCCGGGGGTGTGTGTGTTGTTGTTAAATCCCCCTTTGTGGAGCGAGTGGAGATCCAGTGTGATCTAGACAGAGATCGCACTAGCTCCCTGTACTGTATTGAAATCTTCGTTCGGCTGTGGAAACTTCCTGGTGGTGGTGTTTTGAAAAACTCACTTTTATTCTAAATTGCTACGAACTTGGCTACTGGAGGCTGGAAGGGACTCGAGGGCAGTGCGACGGCTAGATTTGATCAGGAGCGAAAAATGCTTTCTGCTTCCTTGTCTCTTTCGTTTCGGTGATGGCAGCTTTGGAAATTCCCCTTGTGGTTGTGTGTCAGAGGCTGACGCAGCGATCTTTGGAGGAGGGATCTAGATATGAGGTGCACAGAGAGTGGCTAAAAATTCCTCTTTGGTTTGCAATCTAGGACCGTTTCTTTCCTTCCTCCAGTACAGATAACAAATGAGTCGGTGTCAAAAAAAATTGCTAGTAAATTGCCTGTGATGCAAAGTTATAAAAATCTGTGTAAGAGAGGTACTGTATTTCCTTTCTTTTCATCATCTTGTTCTTGACTTGGCAATGGAAGTGAGCAAAGGAAGCCCAGAGGAGACAACAAAAGAAATCACAAACAATTGCAAGGAAAAGGCAGTACAGTCAAACCTCGCATAAAGTGTTTCGCTTAAAGAGTAACTCACTTAAAGAGCAGAATTTTCTCTGTTCGCTTCGCTTAACAAATAAAACCAATCAAAAACTTGCTTGACAAATAAATCGGGGTTCGCAATCCCCCCCACAATTGGTCACTTTCAATGGTGTTTCGCTTAAAGAGCAAACTCGCTTAAAGAGCAATCCTGTGGAATGCATTATTTATTTATTTATTGGATTTCTATACCGCCCTACTTATGCTCTTTAAGTGAGGTACAACTGTACCTTTGATAGGTTTTAGGCATGGTTACATGGCTTATTTTTGCCAAAAGAAACTGTCACAAGTTGTACTGTATTTGTTGTAATTTATGTTTTAACTTTTGTATGTGTATACTGTATTTTTTTAAATGTGTGACTTATCAATGTGTGAGTTTTCTGTTGTTAGCTCCCCAAAGTAGAAAAATCTCCTAGATGGGCGGGATATAAATAGAATAAATAAATAATTAAATAAAACTTTTCTGCCATAAAGGGGTCATGAGGTTCTTTGTGATTTTTGGTGCAACAGAGCAATATGCAGATAGGTGAAGAGTTGTGGAACTATTAGGAAATGTCTTTTTTCCTGGTTTCTTTTACCAGGAAAAAAGTGGAGGTTTCCTATCAGTTCCCTCACTCCCCCCCCCCCCGCATTTTTCTGGATCTTTTTCTACTATTAGTTGCCTCATCAAAATGGTTGAAGGAAGATGATGGAAGTTTTAGCAGATTTGAAATGTCCCTATCTAAGTAAACTAGCTTTCTCTAGCCTGATGCTATCTCCCAAACATGCTGGACTATAAATCTACATTTTCCACAGTTAGTGTGGTGTATACTGGCTTACGTTTATAGTTGAACACATATGGAAGGGATCAATCAGGTTGGGAAGGTCTGGTGTAAATTAATAATAGTTGCATGCCATCAAGTTGATTCCAATTTATGATGACCATTGCTAGGGTTTTCAAGGTAGAGAATCCAGAAAGTTTACCAGAGAGTAAACAAAACAGATCAGCAAGAAAAAGATCACTTCATCAGACTTTGTCCATGAAAGCTCACATTTAAATACAGGAGTCAGTCTTTAAGGTGCCACAACATTCTTAGTCTTTTTTTGCTGTTGTTTACTCTGATATGCTTGCACAGACTAACACGGCTACCGCTTCAAACAGAAGGTTTACCATTCCCTACTCCTGGGGATTCCCAAGAACTGGGCACTTTTCCTAAAGCTACACAAAACTGGGTTTTCTCACAAGAAAAGGGGAATTGGAAGTCCCAACTTTTGTCTCCACAGCCAGATACCTAAACCATCAAACTGTCCAGTCAGCTAATGTAAATTACAGTAGAGATCTGTGTACAATTCGGTCAGTTTACTCTTAAATGTCTACTCTTGGTTCCCTCTTTTAAGATTGGATTCAACCATGACTGTTCTGAGTTTGTTATGTGCCAGCAGGTTATATGGCAACCAATATGAATGAGAGACATGCAAAAAGTCCTAACAGCCTTTGCTAAGATTTTGCAAACTCAAGGCTGTGGCTCTCTATTCTTTTTTGTATATTTATATCATAAAATAGATATATGTGCATCTCTTTATACAGTATCTGTGGCAATATGTGAGAGGAAACGGGAGAAAACTTTGATTTTTAGGGGGGTGGGGAAAAGTTTTTGCTATGTAATTTTTTTGAAAAGAGAGGTGCTTTGCATGAAGGTTCCAGGTTCTATTTCTGCTTTCTCCCATTAAAAACCAGTTGATGTGCAAGTAGGAAGAATGTGGAACCATATCGAGTTGTAGTACCATACTAGATGAACCTATATGCCTGGGTGTTAGTTTCTCATTTTTTTATAGGTGATAGATGGGATGATTTCAGACCTGCTTGTAGAGACATCTAATGTGTCCAAAGACCAACAGTAAAAAGTATTTGGAAGTCATATACTATTGTGTTAAATACTTAGGAGATTTGAATGTAGCTAATGTATGTTGATTCTGTTGACAGAAACAACTTGATTAATGTATTCTTGCATAGGTGATATTAATATAAACAGTAAGACATTTGATTGTCACTGGAGGTGACTGCTTTGGGGTTTTAACAAAGATATGCCAGATTAGTAAAGTTATAGCTGGCTGTTTAATTATTAAATCAGTAGCTCTTGGAAACTTGTGCTAGACTGGCACAACTCTTTTTTGAAAAGCCTTGATCTTTTCCTTTTAATTTTGTTGTTGAACAAACATATAAACCTGTGTACATTTACTTTTGAATAACCTTTGTTGAACATAGTGAGGCTTCCAAGTAAACCCATGAAGAAATAGGCCTCACTGAGAATTTATGACTATTAATCTAAAACCCACAGGTGAAATCAGTTACCGTAATTTATATTTGCACCTGTGTGAAGACACAAATCTGTCCCAGTCTTTTAAAACAGAAAAATTTAGAACTTGATGCTTGAACTGTGATTCTTTACTGGGTGCTATCTTGAATTTGTCATTGTTCTATTTTTGTTTGTCTTTTCAGAGCTGGGATCTCTACCATTGAAGCCTGAGTGCCAAGAATCCGATGTTGGACTCTGCTTCTTGGCTGAAAACAACCAATTGGCCGATGAGAACTCCCATCTCTAGCCATACCAAGGAATATAACAGGAGTCGGCATCTATTCTTTCAGGTCTGGCAGCAAGAAATAGGGCAGGGAGTGGAGACCGTGGAATCTGAAAAAAGAACTGAAAGGTAAGGACATGAGACCTTGGGATTTGAAAGATAACTTTTAAATGAAATTTGTCCTGAATTGATCTTCCCATCTGATTGCTAGCCTTCCTAGTAGTCGCTTTGTGCTACAGGTTCTTGACCTTTTCAAGCTGAGGGCTAGGTCACACTCCCTCAGACAGCTTCTGGGGCCAGATGGCCATTTTGCCCTGCCTGCCACACATGGCACTTCCGGGTATGGCGGTGGTGGGCCATATGAAATGGTGTTGTGGGCTGCATCCGGCCCCCAGGCTATGGGGTGAGAACCCTTGTTTTATGCCAAGTGGCGCAGGGCTAGCTGGTTTTACAAGGAAACACTAGGCCTTTTATGGAAATGGAAGGTTAAGATATCAGAGAGTAAACAAAACAAAATAGCAAGAAAAAACCCAGAAATTTTGTGACACCTTGAAGATTTACTCCTGTATTTAAATGTGAGCATGATCCATGAAAGCTCACATTTAAATATAGGAGTTAGTCTTTAAGGTGCCACAACATTTTTTGATTTTTTTGCTGTTTTTTTTACTCTGATATACTTGCACAGACTAACATGGCTGCCACTTCAAACATTTCAGCTATGAAAATCTGTTGAAAATGACTCGTTTTACGAATATTTTCCAGAATGGATTAATTGGTTTTCAATACATTCCTATTGGAAACTGCATTTTGCTTTACAATTTTTGGTTTTCAATGCATTCTTATGGGAAATTGCAGTATGGGAAATTTATGAATTTTCGTACTACAAAACCGCAGGGAATACATTAATTTCATAAAGTGAGGTACCATTACTATATATATAACTGCTATACAAAAATCAATATTTCTACTGCTTCCATATTGTATATTTTCAAGTTTTCTGACCCTGTAATGGCTTTTAATTTGTTATGCAATGGCTAGGTCGTTCTGCCTGAATATCCGAGAAAATGCTTCTCTTCTGAGAATTGAATCTACTCTCTTGGTAGGTGACACTTAAGTTGAAGATGGGCGGTGGAGAAAGGTTCAACGTTCCATCTAGTCAGCCTCGAAATGCTGCTAAGAATCATCAACAACTGAACAACAGGAAAAAAAGCAAAGACCAGAATTCCCAGATGAAGAAAATCCATAAAAAAGAGAGGAGCCATGGGTGCAATTCATCTTCTGTAGCATGGCAGGCAATTCAAAATGGAAAGAACACACTGCATTTTCCAGCTAATCAGAATTGGAACCCAGCTTTCTCCCACTCACTCTTCATGCCTCAGGCCAATCAGAACTATGCTGGAGCAAAGTTCAGTGAGCCGCCATCTCCAAGTGTTCTTCCCAAGCCACCCAGTCACTGGGTATCTGTTTCACTTAACCCTGCTGAGAAAGAGATCATGACGTTTCGGCTTAAAACCTTGCTTAAAGTCCAGGCTTGAGATAACTGTACATTGGGAGAAATAACACACTTTGGTTTGATTCTGCACAATGTGGGTCCATGTTGGTTTCCAGTTTACACACGCACAGTTTATGGAATTACGTTAGCTGCATACTAGTTTGATGTATTGCCTGTCATTGGGAGGACTCTTAAGCCTCCATTAACATTTCATTCTTTTCTGATTATGTGCACTGAATCTATTTCTGTAGCCTACAAATGTTCTGTTAGAAATCAAAAGACAGCCTGAACCAATTCTTGGCCATAGTCTTCATTACACACTGTTGAGATACCAAATTTCAACTACTTTTTTGTTTTGAAACTACTTGATTGATACATATGTTTTCAGGGGAGTTGAATAAATGGCACGTGACCAGGTTACGGCAGTTATAATGCAATATAATTGCAAAATGTACATGTGAGATACTGTAGGCTTTTAAGTTGGATTAGTAACTTGTTTTCTGATGAAAAGGTGTTTATTAAAATATTAACACAACTAAAAGAAATCCACTTAGATTATAACACACATGTGTCTTTTTTAGTTTACTAAACTACACATGAACTACTTGATCAGTGAGTAGGAATAGTAGTTTGAGCAGGAATTCATGTATTCATAGCCCTTTGACCAAAATGTAAACATTGTATTCTTTGTTGCTTTTTGTTGAGAAATATTGGTGTGCGGTTGGTCTCTTCTTTTTGAACACAGTTTATGTGTGTGCCAAGTCTGAGTCTTTGCACTGCCAAGTGAATGCCAAAAGCTTCAGTGTTTTATTTTTCCACTAAGACTTTTACAGAACGAACTGTGTTACACATTCTATGTGTTGTATCATTTAATGCAGGAACTATTGAAGTCAGTTTTGAATTTAGATAAGTCTCAGACTTATTTAGCTAGTGTAAAACACCATTCATAGATGGAAGAAAGAGCCATGTAAATAAATGTAAAAATTTGTAGCATATGTACACTTATGCTGGGCTTCCTTGCCAAAATAAAATATTTTTAGTACAAAATTGCTGAATGTAAAAAGGCCATGCTAAACACATGGTATTTTTTTTAAAAAAAAAACTTTAAAAAATATAAATATAAAAAACACACATTTGGGTCATTGCACTTAAGTTGGGGTGGCCAAACTACGGCCCACGGGCCTGATCAGGCCCTCGCTGCTCCCGGAAGCAGAAGTAAAATGCACATGTGCAAAATGCTGCTGTAAATGTTTACGCAGTTGTTGTAAATGTTTACAACAACCATGGGTGCATTTATGGCAGCGTTTTGTGCATTTTACTTCCACTTCTGGTGGGAACCACCACATGACTTGAAAAGTTTGGCCACCCGTGCATTTGAGTATCATTTGAAAGCATTGGGTCTTGTTTGGTTTAAACTGGGACCAAATCCTGGTGTTAATCCTAACTAGACTGCTGAATGAAAAGAAATTATGTCAGCACTTTTATAAAGACCTGTTGATTCTGAGGTCTACTTTTCTTGAGAGTAATAATTGGATTTAGCTCTTGGGTTGGCAAGTAAACTTGGTACAAAGAATACAGTAAAACCTTGGATAACGCTAAAACTTGGTTCCACAAGTCTTAGTGTCATCCGATTTTTAATGGTATCCGATGGATGCATCAGATAACGTTAAAATCCTATGGGATGCATTGGATAACGTTAAAACACCATAGAGATACATTGTAACCAGCACAGGCTTTAGCGAACGTTATCCAATGCATCCCATAGGATTTAATGTTATGCGATGGAATCCCCCCCCCCCCAATTGCTTAACGTTACACGATTTTGGCGTTATCTGATGCAAACGTTATCCAAGGTATTACTGTACTGTTTCTTTAGGTAAAAATATTTTAAATTTAAGAGTGCATTTCAGTTTCAATTAATGAAGCAAAATTTGATAATCTGTTTGAACTGAATTGCACTCTTAGGCTACAGTCCTAGGCATACATATCTGAAAGAAAGAGCCCTCGTGGTGCAGTGGCTAAATTGTACTGCAACCAAACTTCAGATCTGAGTTGGAGCCTAAAGGGGCTCCAGGTTGACTCAGCCTTCCATCCTTCAGAGGCTGGGGGCAAAAATGCTGATTACCTTGTAAGCCAGCCAGAGTGCACTAAGTGTTATGGGGTGGTATACAAGTGTAATTGCTATTGCTGTTACGGGGGGAATCATGATTTTGATTGTAACCTGAAAGGTTTGCTTCATATTGGATGTGTTAAGTAACACTTCAGAAGGAAAAAATTTAGAACTTTCAATATCCAGAATATTAAAGCTCTTATTTGTAAAGGTTTACTCTTGTGACCTCTGCTGGGTCTTGCATTTAGTTTGAAATTACAATTCTATTTTAACTTTGATCTTTTCACAGCACAGATGACCTGTGAAATGAAACATGAAATGTTTTTAAGATGCATTTCTTCATGGGTCTTTTGAATTGAGTTGTACATAGTTCCTCCCTTTATAACAGCACCTCCAAAAACAGTTCAGTCATGAAATCATGAGAGGAATGAATTTCCAGTGGTAACTGGAAGCAATGGAGAAAATATATTAAATTACTTTGAAAAGTATCTTGTTAAGGACTCTTGGTTTAACAGGGTGGTTTGACTATGTCATTACTTACACATTCAAAGTATTTTAGCAACCATTTCAATGTCAAAAATATCCAAAATGAAATTAATTGGACACTGCTCAATATTATGTCTTATTTCCCAAATTTTCCTTGATACAGTATTACTAAATTGTGTCATATCCCAAATGTAATTTTGGAGTTCTAAATTTTATGTTCAGTGTACTGTTTTGATGTAAATTGGAAATAAAACCCCCATACCTTTTCTGCCCAAGAATGTGTTGGTCTATTTTTTAGTAAGCAAACTGTGTGTAGAAGTGAAAACAAAGAATCTAGTCCCAACACAGTGATGTTTTAATTTGGAATTTGGCTGAATGGTTTAAACAGAATTTGAAGTCTTGTGGACGGTGTTGAACTAGGACTCAGGATACCCAGGTTCAAATGCTGTCTCAGCAATGGGGCACAAGTAAGAGCCTATCCAGACAGGCATTCAGTCATGTGTATATGTTTGTGACCACACTTAAAAGTACATCAGAGAGGACCCAAACATGCACCACTAAACATGTTAGAACAGGTTTGCAACATGCAGGCCAGACTTGGCCTGTGATAGCAAATCATTTGACCCACAGCAGCGACCCTGAAGGTAGAAGCATTTATGGCAGGGGAAACTACTTGTCCGGCCTGCTCAGCTGTCTGAGGGGGAGTGGTCCGGCCCATGTAGTGGAAAGGTTGAGAACCCTTGTGTTAGAAAATTCAACTTTTTCTACCTACTCCCACATAGTTTACAGCACTGGTGGATGGGAATACAGTATATATAGGAACTTTGTGGCTGCTTCCAGTATATACACTGGTATGCTAAAGGAAACTAATGAGCCCCTTCAGTATATCTGATAATGACATTAAACACTTCACCTGGTCCTTTGCAGGAAAGGCAGGGAAAGTATAACACACACACACACACATTTACTTTCCTTTTTTTAGCACTTTTTTTCTTCTATTATGTACTGCTGATTGAAACTGGCTGTGGGCAATTTCTTGACTAGTGCTGTAAGGAGAAAGGAAAGTATTTTTTTTTTTTAACTAGTGGTAGTGCAACTGCAAACAATAGAGAAGGGGGAAAAATTACTTTCCCTGCCCCTTCAGTCCTAGTGTTGCAACTTGCCACTTCAGGATGCCAGTAATTAGGTTGTTGCTTTGATTGGGAAGGAAGTGGGCAAAACATTTAGCTCTTTCTCTATCAAGTAACTCCCACAATCATGATCCCAGACAGCACAAGGGGCAATCAGAACAGACCCGAAGTTAAACCACCTTTTGAACATCTCAGATTATAAGGTAAGGGTCACCCTTGCTTGTACCCAACTCTAGGATGAGGTGCTCATCTACGTTTACAGCCAAAGAGCCAGTGTTTTCTGCGTCTGCAGATGTATCTGTGGTCATGCAGTATACATAACTAGATGCCAGAGTGCATGGAGCATTACTTTTCCCACCAAAGCAGTACCTATCTATTTACTTGCAATTTATTGCTCTTGAACTGCTAGGTTGGCAGGAGGTGGGACAGAGATGGGAGTTCACTCAGTCATGCAGCACTCGGGTCTCAGACTGCTTGACGTTCCAGTAGTTCAGCATCTTAGCCACTAAGCCACTGCAGTCCCTTTAAAATTATTAGGGTTGCCATAACTCAGAAGTCACTAACGGCCGTTAACTGAGCAAATGAAAATAAGGGATTATTGTTTAAAGACAGAAAATAAATGTATATGCTGACAGGTTTAACAAAAGAAAATTTAAAAAGTCAAAAAGATCTAGATAACAAATTAAATAGGAAATCTTAAAAAGTTGAAAAATATATACGTAAGAATTAAGAAATTGACTAAATTGGATTTGTCAACATCAGGGAGAATAGCATTAGTCAAAGCATATATTTTGCCAAAAATTTTTATTTAAAAATACTCCATTACAGCCAGAAATGAAAATAAAATCATGGCGAAATTTAGTAAGGTTTATCACACAAAAAAGAAAGCAATTAAGATCTAACAACAGTGTCAAGTATGGTCAAAGTGCAGAAGGATTAGCTATACCACAATTATTAAACTATTAGGAAGCATTCTGAACGTTGACTCTTAACCTTATACAGATTGAAGATATTTTTGATTGGACTAATATGGAAGGAGATGGAGGTGGTGGTAGAGTTAATATATTTATATATAGCAAAACAAAAGAAGGGAACTTCAAAATCCAATTACTATTGAGACATTAAGGATATGGTGAATATATATGAGATTTTTTTTTTGCACCTATGATATTTCGGAACATCCAAAACTTAAATCTTAGGAGAAGTTTACAGTTTGGAATTGGAGAAGTATTGGAATTTATAGAATTAGGGATCTATTTGATTTTGGGAAGCCAATTAAAATTGGGCAACTAGAGCAGAGTTGTCAAATACCAAAACTACAATTAAAACAGGTAAGAAATTTTCCAACCCAACTAAACCAGAGCTCCAGCCCCTTGAGAACATGAATGTAATTCGAACAATATTGTGTAGAAAATAATAAAAGTAAAAGGAAGAGAATCTCAAGAGACATTTCAGACAAGTGTTGGGAGAAATTGTGGAACATATATGGATCGTTTGTCCTAAAATAGAAACATTGGCATGAAATAACTGGACAGAAAATTTGTCAAATAAAAAAATAACTATAAATGAAACATTTTTGTTATTTAAATGGTGATATTGAGAGATAAGAATTTGAACAAAGAATTGCGATTCTTACAGGAGCAGCAAGATAGGAAATTTCAGTCCTGGAGAAACACGCAATACCTGCTATTACACAGATTTCTCAATAGAATTTGGCATGATCAATTTATGAAAATGTGGCAAACCTTATTAAAATAGGGTACTGGGCTAAAGAATGGGAAATATAGGTCACTCTTGTTTGGAAGCCAGTCATATCCAACTATAGCGTTTGGAGCTCATCTCCGTTTACAGCCAAATGAGAAATATGCAAAAGGAAATAATTTGGATTGTTGGTCTGTAAAATATTTTAAGATATATAATGTATGGGTTAGATGTTTAATATTAAAATAAATTAGTGGATGTTTGGTGATTATTATGAAGTGATAACATCAAGACTGTACAGGTAAATAACGAAGCAAACAAATTACTTGGGACTGGTACAGTAATACCTCAGATAACATTAGTATCGAATAACACTAAAATCGCATAACATTAAGCAATCTGGGGGGGAGAATTGTATCGGATAACATTAAGATCCTATGGGATGCATCGGATAACAACCGCTAAAGCCTGTGTGGTTACAATGTATCTCTATGGATCCCATAGGATTTTAACATGCATCGGATAACACTAAAAATCGGATAACACCAAGACTTGTGGAACCAGGTTTTAACGTTATCTGAAGTTTTACTGTATAAACAAGATTTCTTAGGCAAGCAGTAAATTTTGTGATAGTTTACCAGGAGAATGCTTTCATGCTGCTTTTTAATTCCCTTACCTTTAGATGGGAATTAACAACACATCTAAGGTAAAAATACCTAGTTTTGGTGCAACACATTGCTTTCCATTATTTCCTTAGAGCAGTGATGTGTGAGAAGCCTTATTTGGGCATTTTATGTTTAAGAATAAAGATACTGTATATACTCAAGTATAAGCTGATCTGAATATAAGCCAAGGTGCCTAATTTTACCTGAGAAACCAGGAAAACTAATTGATTCGAGCATAAGCCTAGGGCAAGAAATCCCAAACCAAGCTAAAATATGAAAGTGCCATGGGCATCAGGGCAGTGTGTGTGTGTGTGTGTGTTTTGCAGATGACTTGAGTACAGTAAAACCCCAGGTTACAACGGAGGTCCGTTCCAACAGCCTCCGTTGTAACTTGAAACATCCATAGGGATGCACTGGGGAAAAAATGGTCCTGTATTAATCGTTGTAAACCAAAACAAATACATTAAAAATTTGTAAACCAGGATGGCATTTCCATAGGATTTGCCTTTGTAAACCAGATCAAACTTAAACCGAGGCAGTTGTAATCTGGGGTTTTACTGTATAAGCAGTCTGCTTTTTTCAGCACATTTTTGGTGCTGAAGAAAACAGCTTATACTCAAGTATATATGGTACCTGTTATATGACTGTTGGCACCAGCATCTTCTGTTCATAAGTAGTATGTCCCTTCAATGTAGATCAGCAGTGTCCAAACTTCAGGCCACAGGCCGGTCACGTGGTTGAGCGTACCAGTCACATGGTTCCTCCCAGCAAAATGCACATGCACGTGTACATAACACGGCTACACATGCATGTTTTAGTACTGCTTCTGGGAGTAGCAAGGGCAGCATGGGCCAGATTAATTGGCCCCATGGAACAGATCCGACCCACAGGCGTAGTTTGGGAACCCCTGATGTAGATGGATGTGAGAATTCAGCATTGCCTGATTTATAAGGCCAAGGCAAACGCAATGATGTAACTCCCCTTTTTGTCTCTATATACATGGGATTTTGTAAACAAAATGGCAAGGCCAAAGTTGCATTTGCCTGGGAATTGACAATTTTTTTTTGGATATTCCTTTGCAAACCCATAAAGAAAACTAGATTAACTCGTGAGATCATCTTTCACTGGGTTGAAGCCACTTCTTTCCGAAGCTTTTTCAGAAGGACAATCCGGTTGGAGACTCTGGAAATGGCTAACAGCTATTCTTGAGACCCAGGGGGTCTCCTGATATATGCGCAAACTATTTCTCTCCAAATATTCCAAAAGACAGTATTTTGAATTTAATATTTTAAAGTGGTAAAGTTCTAAGCATCAACTTATATGTACTGTATCTTAAAACAGATACCGTACTCTTCACACAGCCACCAATTACCTCACAAGGAAAGATGAGTGAAACCCAATACTAAAAAGAAGAGGAGCATGTCTGGCTGGACATCTCGCTATGGTAATGGAATAGACTGTACAGTCAAACCTCACATAAAGAGTGCCTCGCTTAAAGAGCAGAATTTTCTCTGAATGTTCGCTTCACTTAACAAAACCAAACAAAAACTTACTTAACAAATAAATTGGGATTCTCAATCCCCCGCATCAGAAGTCACAATTGGTCACTTACAATAGTGTTTCACTTAAAAGAGCAAACTCGCTTAAAGAACAATCTTGTGGAACACATTATGCTCTTTAAGCGAGGTACAACTCTATGTACAGCCAGTGACTCAACGCTGTGTGTTGGGTGGTGATAAATAACCTAATGCCCTAAAGGTGCCAATAGCTACGGGCAGATGAGCCCCTTTAGGTGGGGTGATGGTCCCCTCAATGGAGGAAATGCCACTGGAAACCATCCTATTGGACCCAACGGCAAAATGAGTGGAGGAGGAACTCTGATTCCTAACAGTCATAGAGTGGAAGAGGCCATGCCAGATGGATTGGTTGTGAAGGCGCACCTTGTCTCTATCCTCAAGGCTGCGGCAGTCCATTGCAGTCCCGGTGTTAAATCCTGCATGTCTCATTTCATACGTGTGGCAGAAGATGGCTCAGAGATCACTGTGGGTCACTTCACGGCAAGCTGGGATCCACCTTAACCAAATTCACATCAATGGCATTTTTCCTGCTTCAGGAAAAATGTATTCTTGGATACGAGTTGCACCTGACAATGACTAAAAAGAATGAAGCTTAAGTGTGTGCATGTACTCTTACTATTTCACAATTAATTACTCTGCTTATGTAGTGTTGTCTTTCTGGTTGATAGGATCTTGCCTACATGACATTCAGCTGTGCCTTCACTTTCAAATTCCAATTTAACACAGTATACCAGTCTATGACATGGGCAAACGCACTAGACCAGTGGTTCCCAACGTGGAAACTCACACCTCACACGGAGATTTCAAATTCCCCAAAGCCTAAGACAGTAGATTGGCTTTGGGGAATTGACTTTGGCTTCCAGTAATTGAAGTTTAAAAACCAAGTTAGGAAACACTGCGCTAGACAAGACACAGCTGTCATGTGATTTTCTAACGAGTAAATAATTCCATATAGTCAACATATTTATGAGAAATTTCCAGTTTACTGTTTAACAAATGCCCCTTGCAAGAACTCTGCACATGGTTACTACTGTCCATAACAGAATGGACTGCAAATCATGCACTTGTTGAGCAAGTGTTTGACTTAAACTTTAACTTGTCATTGATATATCTTCACCATTGCAATTCTTACAGACAAGTTTTCTGTCTACTTAAAAGAAGGTTCCTTTCAACTATAACCATATACTCGTCCCAGCTATAAATTTAAATTTCAATATTATAAATGAAGACTTATTGGATTTTTTTATTACAGCATATTTGCTGTTACAGTAAGCAGAGAAAATGCAAATTCTTTAATCCAAACATTGATGTTTTAAAGTAGTACACACTATTTTTTTTAAAAGAACGTATAAAAATACCCTTTTGAAGCCTCTATAAGAAATGAAATACAAAGTTTATTTCCAGAACTTTCCTCTGACCAGAGCTGCACAGTAACGCTATAGTTTTAAACTTCATTTTAAACTATACAGCAGGGCGATGTCTAGGAAAAAATTAAAGTAACATAAGATATAAATGATTGCATAGAAGAACATTAACTTTTAACATGAAACAAAAGATAGAAAACTATTAAATATACAAATTACTAGGATCATTTGTTAAATGCATTCCACAGCCAGAATTTCAAAAGCCACCTTAACCCTTGCGGCCTATTACAATAACTAAAAACTTATAGAAACCAAAATTGTCTCAACATACTGTTAGCTTCCTTAAAAGAAACAAAGAGGCTTTCACATTTTAACAGAAAAGCTGTGTTCAGTGCTTTCTCCAGGAAAATACTTTGAGACTATACCATGGCATCCTTTTATATTTAATTTTAATAGTTTTCTAATCCAAAAGGAACCTTTGTAGATTTATATATAATACGAACACACTTAAATTAAGATGTGCTATACTGCACTGGAGCTCTTTTGTCTCATGTGAACAGAGACTACTTTGACCTACTAAGTGGGTTCTATATGGGAAAGTATAAACTCAAACTGTCAGCTTTTTTAAAAAAATGGCTAGAAATTGGTACCGAGGACACCCAAGCAACCTATGAAGTCATGGCGTAAAGGTTTAGCTCTTTCATATTGTCTGAGCTAATCCAAGATATTTTATCTGCAGTTATTACAGCAAGGAAGTCTAAGCAAGGAGTGGCTACCTACCTACTAAAACTTAACTTACAACACAATACAAAGAAATGTATCCATCTTTATCCAATTACTTAACTGGCTGTTTTTGGTTCTGGGGTTACTGTATTAGTCAAGAAACATCTGCAATCTTGACAAAATCCATATGCTGTCATGGCTTGGGTTTCTGCTCACCAGACTTCCGAATTTATCAATGAGTACCTTGATTCCATCTTTCACAATGCTACCAGAGCACGCCACAAGCAGGCATAGCAAATGCACTCCTTTAGGATGTGGAACCATTCATTTTTATTTCACAGCAGTCATTGTTGCACAAAAGCTGCACAGTTACAGCCAAATAGCAGACTACTGGACAACACAGATACACAGGGAATATGGTATTTATTTTATGGATGAGAACATTAGGACAATGCTGACAACTAAGATGTTACTCAAGGTATCAGAGAGTAGCTGCCCATGAGGTTTAACAAAGTAGACTCTTGTGTGTGAGATTCTTGTATCTTACTTTAATAACTACAGGGATAACTGACATTATCTTGAAACAATATTGCAACATCATAACTCAACTGTGTTAACTTATGATACATGCCTGATAAAACAATATATACTGTTAATGGCCACTGGACTTGGGGCTAGCCCATGACCTGGATCTGGATTTCGATCTAGAACACGATCTTGACTGAGATTTGGATCTAGCTGGTTCTTTTTTCCTTGAATCTTTTTCATTTCTTGAGCTAGACTTATATTGTGTCCTAGAATCCGTTTTAGAGGTGCCTCTAGATTTAGTGTGAGATGCAGACCTAGAACGTGATTTAGCCTTCATTTCTTTTTTGGGTGGTGACTTAGACCGTGATCTTGAATTGGACTTTGACCTTGATAAAGACCTGTCTTGGTGTCTGAACCTATCAGAAAGAGGAAGATAATATATTTGAACACAGACAAGCTATTAGGAGTTGTGTATTGCACATTAAATGGCTTATTGCTGTAGACACACAGTGTTCTGATTTTAAATTTATTATATAAAAGAGCATTTACCTATCATTATCTGAACGACTTCTGCTACGGCGGTGTCTTCCAGCAGGTCTATTGCTAAAAAGGTACATCAGAAAAAGTAAACAGTGGCATATAACTTTACAATTATTTACCCCCCCATCCCCAACTAAATTTTATTGATAACTGCACATTGGTTTTTTATTTTTCTCCCATGATACACAAGTTATTTTTGATGGCTCATGCAAGGTTTAACAACTTCCATGCATGTTATTAACTAAAGTGACTTGTTATCTAGATGTCAAGACAGTGAATATGATCTATCTTCTCTATTACATGGCAACATAGGTCAAATCAAGGTACAACACTTACTTTCTAGGACTATAAGATCTGCGATAGCTGTAGTCAAAAGAACGGCTTCGTGACCTCCTTTCATAACTGCGGCTTCGAGAGCGCCTGTATCTATCATAGTCATCGTAACGGGAAGAGCCATATGTATTTCTTCCTTCCTTAGCTTTCATTTGGTTTGGTGCTGCAGAAAAAAAAGAATAATGAGTCTTTAATATTACATTTATTAATAGCAGGTTTTAATATCATGGCACAATGATTTTGCTTCTGGGAATAACATGTGATTTACATGATATAGAGTGCTGATTCCAAATCTGAACTCAGAATTTGCCTATCATGTACAGATTTTATTCTATAGGCGTGCTATAGCTGTTCAAATGGTCAGTAATTGGGTAGTGTATTTTTACATGGGACCATTATAACAATTGCAGTTACCACTATGCCTGCTGCTACCTCAGCTGAATCATGTCCCCTGGTGGCATGCATGTTCCAGTAGTGGCTGGGGATGCTTGGACAAGTCAGTGAGCTGATGTCAGAAATAGGTATATAAGGCGAGATGGACCAAGGGATTGTCTCTAGTGCAAAACCATCTTATTGGATAGTACAGCTGGGCCACAGCGAGTCTGTTTTGAGCTAAAGATGAGTAGGTGCAGCTCTGTTAATAAACCAAATAATTTTTGCTACATTTGTGTCAAATATACCTCACGTGATCCATGCAAGAACCTAACCAAGAGGATGAGATTTGCTTATGTAAGATCCTGACGTCCTAGGCAAAATCAGATTTGGATTCAGCACACTTGATATAGTATAGGACACATGGATTAGAACAAATAGCAGTCAGGATTTTTTTTTGTGACACAATGTATTGCTTGGCTTCCTCAAAAACTCTACCTTCCAATCATCAACAGAATGAGTCTGTAACTCAGCTTAGCCACACATGGTTCATGTTTCCTATTGTTTAACAGGGCCCTTGACAGCCAGGAGCAAGAAGATGCGAATGATGCCAATGGCCAACTTCAGTATTGATTGGAGTTCACTACATGAACTCCACAAACAAATTCAAATGTCTTCCTAACTACCAACTCTCCAAAATAATACACACTTATTGAGGTTCCCTTTAATCCCTCAGATTCAAGATACTAATCCCTTATTCTGCCCTTGTGAAGAACTTCTGCTACAAGGGTTAAAAGGGAAGAATAAGAGTGGTGACCAAATGGTCATGAGAGGTGGTAAAGCTATAGCTGTATGGAAGCACTGGATGGAGCAATCCTTATCTCCTTTTCGATCCCAAGGACCAGCCTTGGGACTTTATTACAGCTAGGGATGATCTCACCTCTGGGTGGGTTGTATCCTGGAAGATGACATCTCCCCCCCTCCCAACACACACTCTAACACTCAAAATCCCCATTGACAGGGTAAGATCAGGAGATGGGAAAAGGTCATAACCATGGCCCAGGAACAGCATAGCGGTTGGCTAAGGTTGGGCTTTCCTGTGCCCAATATATCTCATATGCCTAACTCTGAGTATTGCATTCCCAGACTACTTTCCTTAACGAAGAATCAAATTACACAAAGATGGTAAACATACTTTTCCGATCTCCTTGTGCAAACTGGATTTCTATTTGACGGCCACAAATCCATTTCCGGTCCAAATTATGAAGAGCATCTTCAGCATCACGGACATCTTCGAATGTGCTAGATGTTAAGGTATTTGGGAATCTGAGGTATTTACAGCTAGAGACAACTAGCTTCCCCATAATGTCATCATATATCCTTGTTTACTAACTTGTCATTTTTAAATGTTCTATGGCATAACAAAAAGTAGCTGACAAATTTTCTTTGATATTTTTGAAATAAAAGGAAATTTTTAGTTAAAAATTAATCTTACAGTGCCAGACTTCTTTCATATATATTGGTACTGTATTTCAAAAACTGTTCTAAGCCTACGATGTATTTTATTCCCTTTAACCAAAGAATTTCTTTATCATTAATATCGCTGAACTCTGTTCACAAAACTAGCATTACGATTGATGTTTCCTACACTGGATTAAAGGCTACATCAATATAAAATTATATCTTTGTGTTAAAGATATATGTTGGAAAACTATATTTGAATGAAAGATTGTGTTGCATTCTAACTCATATTCTGTAGAAGATCTAAGCAAGATTATCACTATACACCCCAAGTACTAGATCCTAGGCAGATGCTGACTTTCATGCTATTACAGGTATACTAATCTCAAATCAGGTGTGACTGAATGCCTTTGATAACAATTTCAAATAACACTATTATTATGCAAATTATTACAGGGCACATAGCTAGACTAAATCAGAAAGAAAATTGATTAGTTAATCACTTACAGAAGCAGCAAGAGGACAGCTCTTATTCTGTAGGATACATCAGGTATGGCTCCTTTTATCTTGGCCACCAGTCAACTTCATCTTGACCTTTAACTCTTTAAGTGCTTGTCAGAAGGACTTGTCATGAGATGCTTGGTCAAAAATGACAGATGGCTTTATCTTTATACTTTGAAAAACAACCTTTTCCCCCATCTGCAGATAAAGCGAAGCTTTGTCTCTCATTATGGTTTTTCCTTCTTCCAGCTTTTCTTTATCTTTTCTTTTCCCAAACTTTCCCTTCTCTTCAAGCCTGATCCTTAAGAGGTCTTTGGCTTGTCTACTTGCCTTAATTCTTGAATTCTACTCTAAAGGTTCTTTCATGCTTTCTCTTTGGGGTCGCCATTACTGTACAGCTTTACACTCTGAGGCAACAACAGAGGACAGTAAATTAGGGGACAATAATTAGAGCATGGTTTTTCACCTCACTTTATACAAATGTGCTTTTGATCAAATCATTCCAATTTCCATGAAGTTAAGCAAAGCATCAGTCACATTAGGCTAAGCACAAGAACAAAATTTATTATTAACTGCCATTTATATTACAACTAGATACAGACATTTTGGAGGCAGCAGCAAATGCCATTTCAATATTAAAAGCACATATCTGAATCTGAATCTTGCAACAAAACACATTTCACTAGATATGGTTTAAATTTAAAGCAAGAAAATCTGTTTGAAATTAATCTGATACATGAGCACACCACAATATGACATTACATTCAAACACAAAACATAACAGCTTTTCATTTAGTTTGTTACCTCATAAACAAATGCGAATTTCAAACTTCAACACCCCTCACTAATCAGGCATCTGAGGAAAGGATATTGAACATAAGCAAATCCTCTTGGACGACGCGTGTAGAAATCCAAAGGTACATATACATCAACTATTGGACCATAACGACCAAATTCTCTGCGTAAGTCTTCAGATCTGAAAGGGGGGAAAATCCATATTGGGTTTTTTTTCCATTTACAAACCTATGTGAACACAAAGACCTGAAAGTGTCCAGCCACTATGTGAAACTAAGGCTATACTCGGAGAATGACTTACCTAGGATGTTCCACTGAAACAGTACTACAGAGTACATTAGTAGAGATTAAATGAATTCTGATTCTTTCCCCTTAGCATTCTGTGTAAAAAAAATCCTACTACAAATATATTACAGCAATACCCCGGATATCGATCGCACCGGATAACGCTAAAACCGCATAACGACGACAAATTTGCGGGAAAGATTTGCACCGGAGAACGTTCTTTTTAGCGTTCTCCGATCCATCGTAATAAAGAAGTAAAGGAGGCCAAAGCTCCTCTCCCTGCCACTTCCCTCCTTCCCCCCCTCCAGCAGTTTGGGGGCTCCCCACACCCACCCCACTGCCTGCTCGGGCACAAGAGAATCCAGCCTGGCCCTGCTTACCTTCAAGCCACCATAGCTTCTCTTGCTGAGCTGCACGCTCTGACTGAGCCAGGCTTGACCAGCCGATTGCAGACTGCTTTAAAGGCAGGCAGGGAAAGAAAGAGATCTCCCTGCCTTTAAAGCCACTGTGACTGCAGTAGGCTTCGGGGAAGCGCCTCCCCCCTCCCCAACCTACTTCAATCGAAGTCTCTTTCCCTCTTTGTTTCCCTCCCTGTATTTAAACTACAGGGAAGGGGGAAAGAGAGAGAGAAGTGATTGGTTCTCTAGAGAACCAATCACATCTCTCTTTTCCCCTCCCTGTAGTTTAAATACAGGGAGGGAAAGAAAATCGCATCTTTTTTCCTCCCTATATTTAAACTACAGGGAGAGAGAGGCTTCCCCCCTTCCTGTATTGAAACTAAAAGCCTCTCTCTCCCTGTAGTTTAAATATAGGGAGGAAAAAAGACAGGGAGGGAAATAAAGAGAAAAAGAGACTTCGACTGCAGTAGGTTGGGGGGGGGGAGGCGCTTTCCCCGAGCCTACTGCAGTCGCAGTGGCTTTAAAGGCAGGGAGGTCTCTTTCTTTCCCTGCCTGCCTTTAAAGCGGTTTGTCCCTGAAGTCAGGGCTTTTTTTTAAAGCATTGTTCAATGCATGCATCGGACAACGCTAAAAATCGGATAACGTCATGACTTGTGGAACCAAGTCATAACGTTATCCGGGGTATTACTGTACTTGGCTGAATGGACAGAATCAACTTCTTTAAAGTTTGGAACAGGATTAGTCTTTATTCTTCCTGTTTGAAAAGATTTAATTAAGGTAATGTTTACCTGAAGAACTTAAGGCCAATTACATGGCACCCTGCCACTTACTGAAAACACATGGACATAAAAAAGTAAACACATATTCCAGTAACTGATGGATAGCGACTGATCTGTCCAACCCCTCTCCCTCTGTATTCAAGTCATACCATATACCCATGTACAGTATATAGCTTTTTGGAAATAGGAGACACAAATATATAATGAATGCTATGTTCTGATAATAGGTTGAAGGTATATAATGTCCCATCAGTAATGGGTGCACATATTTAATAATGTATTTGGTTTTTCTTATTATCTTAATGTTTTTATTTTAGTTACTGTTAATTTTATTATTATTATTCTGCTCATTTACATTTTGTATTCTTTATTGTTTTAAAATATTATAAAGTTTAGGTAAAGGTTGCCCTTGCTTGAAAGCCAGAAGTATCCAACTCTAGGGTTCAGTGCTCATCTCTGTTTATAGCCAAAGAGCCAGTGCTGTCTGCAGACATTTTTGTGGAAGTGGTCCCTATTTATCTACTTGCAATTTCTTGCTTTCAAACTGCTAGGTTGGCAGGAGCTAGGATATTATAAAAATGGGCTTCAAAAGCTGAAATTTGCAGAAAAAGAGGAAAGCAGAATCAAAAGAGGAAACAGATCCTTGGAATGGAGAGAAGAATAAGGCTTTGAAAGTAACAACTTTTGCAATATTTCCCATACAATCATTTGACCGATCTATTAGGCTGATTTCACTAACTGATCTAGTTCTGGCATATCAGAAAACAAAAACAAAAAAGTAATAAAACAAAAGCAGATAAAACTTAAACCTATGGTGCCAACTTGCAGGCAGCATGTTCAGGATATACTGTACTGTAGTTTTCAGAGCAGCAGCCATGTTAGTCTATGCAGGTATATTATATCAGAAGCAAAAGGGGGCATGGATTCACTTTAAAAACTAACTGCTGTTGTTTCAAATGAGGAAATAAAGACTTGAGATTGGTGTGCGAGTGTGTGTTAAGGCAGAACAGATAAGAAAAGAAGTGAGATGGCAGGAAGGAGACCAGATAAGACCTCCTTCCTATGCTATATCCCAGCTCCTGAAAGCCAAGATAATGGTAACAGGCCCTATCAGTCCCTGGAAAAGAGATGGGGAAGAAGTAGAAGCAGTGACAGATTTTACTTTCTTGGGATCAAAGCTCACTGCAGATGGTGACTGCAGCCATGAAATAAAAAGGTGACTGATTCTTGGAAGATGAGCTATGAGAAACCTGGGGAACATAGAGAAATGTAGAGAAATCACATTGCAAACAAAAATTCGTATAGTCAAAGCAATGGTATTTCCGGTGGCAATGTATGGTTGTGAGAGCTGGACCATTAGGAAAGCTGAGCGCAGAAGAATAGATGCCTTTGAGATGTGGTGTTGGAGGAGAGTTTTGAGAGTCCCCTGGACAGTGAGGAGAACAAATAGGTCAATCTTAGAAGAAATCAACCCTGACTGCTCCTTAGAAGGGCAAATTGTAAAGATGAAGCTAAAGTACTTTGACATCAAATGAAAAGAGAAGATTCACTTGAAAAGGCCTTGATGCTGGAAAGGGTGGAGGGCAAAAGAAGAAGGGGGCGGCCAAAAATGAGATGGCTAGATGGTATTGTGGATGCAATGGGTACAGAACTGAGCGATTTGAGGATGGTGGAGGACAGAAGTGCCTGGCAGACAGTGGTCCATGGGGTTGCAAAGGGTCAGAATCGACAGTGCGACTGAACAACAAAAACCCTACCTAGCAGATGGAAAGCAAGAAATTGCAAGTACAGTAAGTGACCAATTGTGACTTCTGGTGTGTGTGATTGTGAACCCTGATTTAGTTAAGTGAGTTTTGTTTGTTTTTAGTTGTTAAGTGAGGCAACCATTTAGAGAAAATTCTGCTCTTTAAGCGAGTTATTCTCTAAGCGAAGCACTCTTTATGTGAAGTTTTACTGTAGATAAATAGGGACCACTTTGGTGGGGAAAAATCTTGGGAGACATAAAAGGAGCCTCATCCTCTTGTCCCGAGTGGAGTTTCTCCAGCAAAAATCCTTTCAACTCACAATAAATTCTGGCACAAAATTATTATTATCTGATTCCAAATATTGACTCTCCTCATGGTGATCAGCCATGAAGATCGTCCTAGGAACAATATAATGCAATGGTCTTCCCTTTGCCTTCTGCATTGTGGTGTGACACCCATACCACTGATTCAGTTCAGTGGGTCATTTTCTGGTCCTGAGCCCTTTTGGCACACAAAGTCCTTATCATCCCCAATCCAGTATTGATGAAGCTGCTGCCCTCCAACAAGGTGGATTCAAATGGGATTTAATCCACTTGGGGACCATCACCCTTCCCTGTGGACTTCAGCACCGTTAGTCCTCAGGGTTAACCACTACCTGATGATCAGCAGAGTCCGCTGGTAATAGGGTCTACTCTACTCCAATGGTTCCCAAACTTTTTTGGACCATGCCCCACTTAAGCATCTCTAAAACTCCGATGCTCCCTCCCTTCTGACATATAATTCTTTTTATTCTGAAATGAACTCCTATTCACACGGTGGAAGCCATTAACTTGGTCTCTAAGGCTTCTGGGAACTGAAGTCCAAGAACACCTGGAGTGCCAAGGTTCGCCTCTTCACGGGTCTAAATCTCGAATTGCCTCCCTTAAAAATCAAAATGCCCCCTTGTGGGGCGACGCTGGGAACCACAGGTCTACTCAATTACCATTGCAGGATAACTTTGGCCAGACTGGGCCGGAAAGTCCATCCTGATAAATATAAATACCGTCCTCCCCTCACCACCACAACACTCAGGCTTAAGGTGCGGCCTAGTGAGCCCGCCGGAATCTGAGGCAACGGTTGCGTGAGGGGGGGGGCCCTCACGGAGGCCTCCGTCGTGGTGGAGACCATCGCGGGCGACCCCCCTCTCCCCGTCCCCACGACGACGGCCTCCGCGAGGCCCACCGAGAACCCCCCACCCAAGGCCGCCTCCTTCTCATTTACACACACCTGGTATCGTCGGCCACGTTCCTCACGAACAACGAGGAGTTGGGAGGCCTCAGGTACCGAGACATGGCGCCGGGTGTGAGGGAAAGCGACGTCGAACGGCCGGCGGCCTCGGGACGAAAGAGGCCAAAAAGGCGGCAAAAACCTCCCCTCAGGCGACACCGCCGTGCAACGAGCGCCTCAGCGCAACCGCCTTGTGACGCCCTCTCGCGAGAGTTGGCTCCGAGAATCCCGTCCTTTCTCCCAACGGCGGGAGGTAAGATGTCGCTGTGCTGGCGCGCATGCGCCTTAGCTTCCTAGCGTTGCCGCGTTCCTTTTCTCTCTCCGCCACTTTTTCGGAGAGCAACTTCACCTGATGTTAAGGCAGTTGGCGCGTGCGCACTTGCTCACAAACTTCCCCTTTCCTCCCTAACGCTCCTTATCGCGAGGGGCGGTTCTCTCCTCCCCCGCCGTTAGTGCGCATGCGTTTTGCTGCTATTTGAGAGGCGCGTCAATCGTTGCTATTAGCAACCATTCGGAATTTCAAACTTGTTAGAACAGGAGTATGTTAAAACTGTCCAATAAACTACTATCGCTGGCGTGGTTTTTTTAAAAACACTTTTTCAATAGTGATGTAAATGGGTTTCATTATAGAGGCGCTCCATGGCATCAATTTATAGTATACCCATGTGCCTCTGTATCTGATCTGGGTGTATAAATTGATGCCATGAGGTTTTTTTACTGTTATGTCTGATGAAGTGGATTTGATCCATGAAAGCTCATATTGAAATACAGGAGTTAGTTTTTAAGGTGCGACAACTTTTTTTGGGGGCCTTTTGTTGTTTTGCTACATTTACCAGTGAGTCCTCTCATTTGGTGTACAAAGCACAGTACTGTACTTGAACTTCAGCTTCAGTATCTGTCCTTCCAAGGAACAATCAGGGTTAATTTCTCCTCCTTTTAGAGGGGCCCATTTGTTACAGGCTTCATGTACTGATTTCTCTTTCAATAAAAAGACCAGTTGTTTCAAACTATACTGGTTCTCTCTTGATCTCCTTCCAAGGGAAACCAGGGCAAGCCATTTTTGCCTGAGTTTTTAATTTTATAGTAGGAGTTCTCAACCTTTTAAAGCCAGGGGCTGGGTCATGCTTTCTCGGACAGCTTCGGGGGCTGGACAGCCATTTTGTTCTTCCTTCAATGCATGGCACCTCTGAGTGTGGTGGAGGCAGGAGGCACGCACAAGAAAAGGCATTGACTGAGGGCCACATTCGGTCCATGGGCCATAGGTTGAGAATCCTTATTTTAGAAGGCTTGATTTTAAGAAGCTCAGAGCAAACACATCTGTTCATGGGTTTCTTTTAGTTGCGTGTGAAAACAGGAATATGAATGACAAAACCACACAAGCAAGGTCTCTGGGGCTATGGCCAATGTAACTGTTAGTTGTTGTTTATTCAGTTACAGTCATTTTGTTGTGGATATGTTATCATCAGTACTGTACTGTATTATTAATTCACATAAGGTAATACAGTATAGTAAAAGGGATTGCAGTGGCTCAAAGTCAAGTGACTAAGATGCTGACTGGAGGTCGGAAGGTCAGCAGTTCAAGATCTGAAAACTGCAGGACGGAATAAGCTCCTGTCTTTGTCTCAGCTCCTGCCAACCTAGCAGTTTGAAAGCAAGAAATTGCAAGTAGATAAATAGGGACCACTTCGGTGTCTAGTCATGCTTGCCACATGACCATGGAAAGGTCTGCAGAAGCAGACAGTGCAGGCTCTTCAGATATGAAACAGAGATGACTGACTTTCAAGCAAGGGTGACCTTTACCTTTGCAACGTTTTAAGGCAGGAGTTCTCACCCTTTTAAAGCCGGTGGTCAGGTCACACTCCCTCAGACAGCTTTGGGGACTGGATGGCCATTTTGCCCTTCCTCCAACACATGGCACTTCCTGGTGTGGTGGAGACGGGGGGGGGGGTCACATGAAATTGCATCGTGGGCTGCATCTGACTCACAGGCTGCAGGTTGAGAATCCCTGCTTTAAAGACGTGTAGTGAAATCAACAGGCTGCAACAGTTTAATAAAAAGCATTGTGGAAAGGAAACCACCAAGGTTTGGCTTCTGTGTGGAGGAGGTAATTTTATAATAAACTGTTTAATTAGGTCATGCCATTACTAATTCCCAGATGGAGCCACTGCAAGTCTTGACAGGCTGTTATGCTTCATAAATATGCTGCTAGTCACAACAAAACCAGTGTTTCCAAACCTTTTACAAGTTGCATTTCCGTTTTATAACAGCCAAGTAACCCATGACATCCTCACATTGTATTAAAAGGTATTTTCATGAGGTAAGGGTAACACATTACATGGAGATTTTTCAAAATATAATTCTGTAATTCTAACCTAATATGAATATGCACTAAAGGCTATGGGGTGGTATATAAGTGTGATTGCTTTGCTTTAAATAAATTGGATTTCCTGGCTTAAAAACTCGCTTCCGCATTGCTACACCTCATGATGATTACTTTGACTTCCAAAAGGATGACTCCCAAGGACTTCTTGTTTTGCACCCATGGCCATGGAACAATTGATGATGTCCAAATAGACTAACTGAAATGCAAACCCTACCAGCCCAATGGAGGTCCAGCAGTTGGGATGGAGAAGAGGTTAACTTATGACCAAACCTGACACCTAAATGAAGTGCTCTAGAAACTACAGTTTCATAATAAACCTAGAGTTCTAGAAGTTCCCAGGAGTCTTCTCAGAGCTAGACTGATTACAGCAATAGCACTTTTATATTTCTTTTTTAAAAAGCACATTAAATAAATGAAAACCTGTTTGTGAGTAACGATGTACTTTTATTTCCAAAATATAAAAACATCAACTACAAAATACATTTCACTTCTTTATTTCTAAATTTTCCTGCTTCTTCTGGTGAATGTTGCTGAGCCAGATGTTATGGTCTGTAAGAGAAAAAGTTGAGACAGTCCTCTCTAAATTGCTGTGTAAAATTGTAGTGTCAAACGACTCTAAATGCCAGCACAAAACTATGTACATTATAAGCAGATGGAACCAAGAGGTGAAAAACCCAGCAGCTCATTCTGAACAATAAGGTAAAGGTCTTTCTTGCTTGAAAACCAGTCATATCCGACTCTAGGGTTCAGTGCTCATCTCTGTTTATAACCAAAGAGTCTGCATCTGCAGATGTTTCTGTGGACATGTGGCAGGCATGCCTAGCACACAGAATGCCATTACCTTCCCACCAAAGTGGTACCTATTTATCTACAGTACTGTACTTGCAAGTTCTTACTTTTGAACTGCTAGGTTGGCAGGAGCTGGGACAGAGATGGGAGTTCACTCTGTCATGCAGTACCTGGCTCTTGAACTGCTGACTTGCCAAACTTCCAGTTGTCAAGTTCAGCGTCTTAACCACTGAGCCACCTCAGTCCCCCCTCTGAGCAATAAACCCTCCTCCAACCCTCCCCTCCTTCCTAAAATATCATTATTTACTTACCTCCACCATTTCGTTGCCTACTATTTCTTGCTCATGTATGAATTTATCAGCCTTGGCTACTAGCTTTCCATCTACCAGGTTTACTGTGCACTGTTAAGAAGGGGAGGAAAAGGTTATTGCAAAAAAATTGGGCAACTAACGATTTTGAAATAGTTAAGAGACAATTTCCACACTCACAGATACGCAACAGGATTTCACATACAATATAAACCTGTGACCTAAACTGTTGTGCTCCACATGTTTGAGAAAATGAATTGTTATTTTTGCAATTTCCCAGTCAAATGAACCTGCTTGTTTTGAATATGTTATCAAATGTTTCCTTTTGCTTTGCTAGGTCTTGTGTGCGACTCTAGTTTACAGCCATGAACATGCACTTTGCCCAAAATCACATGGGTAGAAGGACTCTTACTTAGGGTGCAACTAGGCACTGCCTCTTAGGTAAAAGTAAAGGTTGCCCTTGCTCAAAAGCCAGCCATATCCAACTCTAGGGTTTGATGCTCATCTCCGCTTATAGCCAAAGAGCCAACGCCGTCTGCATCTGCAGATGTTTCCATGGTCATGTGGCAGGCATGATTAGATGCCAGAGTGCATGGAATGCTGTTACCTTTCCTGCCGAAGTGGTACCTATTTATTTTCATGCTTTTGAACTGTTTGGTTGGCAGGAGATGGGACAGATGATGGGCAGCACTCTATCCAGCAGCATTCAGGTCTCGAACTGCTGATCTGCTGACCTTCCAGTCGTCAAGCTCAGCATCTTAACCACTAGGCCACCATGGTTCTCTATACTAAAATAGACAAGCTCAACTACCTCTTCAGTCTAGCTCAAGCCTAGCTACTTTCCTGAGGAATCCTTGCATGCAAACCAAGGTGGACTTATCAGTCTTTCTTGGTTCTGTAATGCAGACAAGTCCAACCCCATTCACTGACATTTCCATGTCATTCTTCTTCTTTCTCCATGTCTAGGCCAGATGTGAAACTGCCAAAATGAAGCCACTTTTTGGTGAACACATTCCACAGCTACTTTTGCCTGACCTAGTGAGAAAAATATTAGTCGGCACAAGATGGCCGTTGCCCAGGGTACACCTGATTGTGGTTCAAAAATACCACAATCTTTGAGGAGGCTGTTTCTTTGACTTCCTCCAAGTCATTGTTAGACAAGGAACAATGCTTGGGATTTTTATTTTTGTGGCTTGACCCCTTCAGAATCTCCTGCTGCTGGTGACTGAGTATTTTTGCAAATTGTGTTCTGAGGAAGTAACTTCCAAGTGCTGGTGAAACTGCCACTGCTCTTGCTGTGGCTGACTCTCAAAGGCATTTATTACCTTTACTTTTTTCCCATCCATGGTGTTAATTTCGGCTTCTTTCCCCAAGGTGAAGGTATTTGTGATGGACTTGTTTGGGGTTTTTGATGTAACGACGAAGGTGTTCCCAGTTTGGCGGATTTCAGTGATGGGCTTTACATCTTTGGCAACTTTAATAATGTCTTCTGGCAGGGCTGCAGGAGAGTAGGAAAGGGAGGTAGAAGAACTCAAGTTTTGTTAGTCAATGAGTAGCAAAAGAGGTGGACTTGAATGGGGAAGGAAACAGCCCAGCTGCTGGAACAGACAAAGGATGTATCAGGGTAGCTTAAGTCCAGCCTTCCAGATGTTGCTGGACTGCAGTTCCCATCAGCCCTAACCAATATACCTGATCTGGAATGCTGGGGGTCATATTCCAGTGGCATTTTGAAGACCACTTGTAGGTCTACCTCATTCTGTTCTAAGGATGGGGAACTTCTTTAAACCCTAAAGCCAAATTTAGTCTTTGGTGGATTAGTGGTTAAGAAGCTGAACTTGATGACTGGACGGTCAGCAGTTTGAGACTTGAGTGCTACACAACGAAGTGGGCTCCCGTCCCGTCCCTGTCCCTGCTCCTGCCAGCCTAGCAGTTCAAAAGCAAGAAACTGCAAGTAGATAAACCGGTACCACTTCAGTAGGAAGGTAAGCAGCATTCCGTGCACTCCAGTTTCTAGTCCTGGCTGCCACATGTCAACAGAAACATCTGCAGACACAGACAGCACTGGCTCTTTGGCTATAAGCAGAGATGAGCATCGAACCCTAGAGTCGGATATGACTGTCTTTTGAGCAAGGGCGACCTTTACTTTTACCTAAGAGGCAGTGCCTAGTTGCACCCTAAGAGTCCTTCTACTCATGTGATTTTGGGCAAAGTGCGTGTTCTTGGATTGCCAACAGAAGAGGGGCTGGGATACCAGTTTTACATGCTTTAGAGTAGACCTAGAATCTCTGGGAGGCTTAACATAAATCAGTGTCAAATCAACAACACACAATAATTTATAATAGAAGTTGGTGTTTGAACCCGTCCAGCTAATAAGATTGGAAATGAAAAATGCTCTTCCAGGCATAGAATATAAGGAGTGCCTATATTGTAAGCTTCCAAACAAGCATCCATGTTAATCTGGGCAAACATATCAGACAAAACAAAGAAACAAAAAATCAAAGGAAACAAAATAAAATATAATTGCAACACTTTCCTTGTACTTTGTCTTTTTGTTTTTGTCTGATACATATAGCAAAAGTTCACTAGTTTAACATATCAGAGAGTAAACGAAACGAAAAGACAAAAAGTGTTGTGGCACCTTAAAGACTAACTGCTGCATTTTAATGTGCGCTTTTGTGGCTCAAGTCCATTTCATCAGACATAAGCGTGAGACTTCATAGCACCCAGCTGTACACATCAGGTACAGAAGCACACAATGGCTGGCTAGTTTGAAGTATTGTAGATGGTCTCCAGAAATCCAGCTCATTTAATAATGGGAGGCCAAAAGG
The DNA here is from genome assembly GCA_030440675.1 of Furcifer pardalis. NCBI lineage: Eukaryota > Metazoa > Chordata > Lepidosauria > Squamata > Chamaeleonidae > Furcifer > Furcifer pardalis. The sequence continues at coordinate 299,259,020 of CP126890.1, read as the reverse complement.
AAATTCATGTATGAGCAGTGTTGGTACCATCATTCCCTGACACTCCCCAGTTATGGGGTAAGAAGTTTGGGGACAATTTTATGAAACCCATGGGCCTCAAATCCCGATCTTATTTCCCTGTGAATGCTGCTTATGCCCTGTTGAAAACAGTCGCTACAAGACTGTGTTTGCAGACATTTCCGTGGACACGTGGCAGGCAAGACTAGAGTCTTGCATAGATTCTTGGAGTGCATTGAATGCTGCTTACCTTCCATTTGAAGTGGTACCTATTTATCTGCTTGCATTTTCTTGCTTTCAGACTGCTAGGTTGGCAGGAGTTGGGGAGCTCACTCCATTGTCCAGCACTTGGGTCTCAAACTGCTGACCTGCCAACCTTCCAGTCCTCAAGTTCAGCATCTTCACCACCAGGCCACTGCAGTCTCCTTCTTAAAAAGCTATATATTTCTCTTAACCATAGGTTCCTATGTCCTTATGACTTAACAGGAAGTCTTTTACAGCTATATGCATAGAAGAAATAGGTAAGAGTCATCCAGATTGGACTCTACGACAGCCTTCCCAAAACCTATTGCTCTCCAGACATTTTGGACAACACCTCTAGCATCCTTTAACTGGTACATCCGTGGGTTGTGCCAGCACACAACCACATGGAGTTTGCAGTTCAAAGTGTCTGGAGGCTGCTCAGATGGCTTCATTTACTTTGTCTGTGAAGCCACGTGTTGCTTACCAATTGCTCTTAGGAAGTCTTCATAGTTCTCCTGGACATAGACTTGCCATGTACCGTTGAATGCCATTTTGTCACCCTAACCAGTAATGGCACAGTCAAAGCTGCTGGAGAAGGGCAGTGGCAACCACTCATGGCATGGGTCCTATTTATAAAGACAAGGATGTTGGCATCTTGTCTGGAACCAGGGTTTAAATTATGAAATCAAGAGCTATCAATCATTAATCTCAAATTTGTGCTTGGTGGAAATAACCTCCCGTACATTGAGCTGGAGAGACCCTTGATTGACTCGACAGGGAAACGATCATTATTAAATGCAATAATCAAGGTCCAGGGGTATAATGATAGTGAAGACAGAAAGCTTTGATTCATTTACTTCCAAATCTTACTATCCAGTCTGGTCAGGTATGGTAATAGGGTAGACCAGTGTTTCCCAACTTGGGAACCATTCGGGTAGACCATACTGTCAGCAATTCAATGCTGATCATCAGGCAGCAGTTAATTAACCCGACAACCCTGAGGACTAATGGCCTTGGGTGGTGAAGTCCACAGGGAAGGGTGACAGACCCCAAGTGGATTAAATCCCACTTGAATCCACCTTGATGGAAGCCAGCAGCTTCATCAATACTGGCCTGGGGCTGAGGAGGACTTTGTGTGTCAAAAGGGCTCAGGACCAGAACGTGACTCGTGGAACTGGATCAGTTATATGGGTATCATGCTGCAATGTGGAAGGCAAATGGAAGGCCAGCACATTATATTGGTCCCAGGATAAGCTTCATGGCTGATTGCCATAAGGATAGCCGATATTTGCAATTGGATACAGCACTTAAAGGAGAAGAAATCTTACTAATAAATCTTGCTCCCAAGATTCTAAGCACCATATATGGATGTTTCTTTGGTTCTGACCCATCCATCTTACTTTTTTGAATAAGTCAGTGGCTGAAATCCGATTGCGCAAGGCTAACAGCATGATTTTTTACGAGGCAACAGATAATGTCTAAGGGATTTCAATCCACTGTTGTACTCTTTGCATAACTTTGCAACAAGATTTCAGCCGTAGTAAGATTAATGGGAGCAGTTATAGAAACAGAACATTTAGGGGAGGATGGAGGGGGGGGGACCACATTAGCTGGTGATTCCAGTCTGGTTCCGAACAGATAAGATTTACATTCTAGATATAAATATAATGCCTTGTTTATTAAGCCTCATCACAATACCAGAAATTGACAGTGGAAGGGTAAATAGGGTCATTTGAGGTTTGCATGTCATTTAGATGACAGAATTTCACCAAATGGCATATCGATCCTTTCCCTGACCTTAAGAGACTCTATTTAGAGTGCACCAGCCTGCTCCGATAAGGCCAAATTGATCACAGATCAAGAGAGAAAAAAGGGGATGAAATTCTCACTGAAGCCCTGTTTTGGTTTAATGAGCAACACTTTGCATTAATTTTAAAGGACATTTTACAGCAAGTTTAGAAGAGGGCTGACATGATGTTTTCAAATTTATATTCCATTTGTTTTTGACCAATTGTAAGAAGTTTTTTTTAGAGAGAGAGAAAGAGAAAGCAACGAGTTACTTTCCCAGCATTGTTCATGAATAAATATTAAGGGTTATTTCTCAAACGCTGTTACGTGTAATGGAGCCCTGATGGTGCAGTGATTAAACTGATGTACTGCAGTCAAAATGTTGTGAGTTCAATCCTGATGGGATTCAAGGTTTACTCAGCCTTCCAAGATGGGTAAAATGAGTACCTGGATTGTTGGGGGCAAAATGCTAATTAACGTGTGAGTTGCCCAGAGAGTGCTATGAAGTGGTAAAGGTAAAGGTAATCTTTGCTCAAAAACCAGTTGTATCTGACTCTAGGGTTTGGTGCTCATCTCCATTTAAAGCCAAAGACCCAGTGCTGTCTCTGTCTGCAGACATTTCCGTGGTCATGTGGCAGGCATGTCTGGACACCGGAGTGCACAGAACACTTTTACCTTTCATTCCGAAGGGTTCCTATTTATCTACTTGCAATTTCTTGCTTCCAAACTGCTAGGTTACCAGGAGCTGGGACAGGGATGGGAGCTCACCCTGTCATGCAGCACTTGGGTCTCAAGCTGCTGACCTTCCAGTTGTCAAGTTTCAACAACTTAACCACTAAGCCACCACAGTGCCCCATGGATCATTATATGAGTGTAATTGCTATGGCTAATGGAATGAAGTAAAATTGGTGGAGGACAGAAGTGCCTGGTGGACAGTGGTCCATGGGGTCGCAAAGGGTCGGAATCGACTGTGCAACTGAACAACAACAAATCTGAACATAAATTGTTGCTCACTTTTTCTCAGGGGGAGAGAGGATGGATTGTGAAGGCCCTGTGGGATTGGGCATGATGAATGTAACATAGTGATTAATCATCACTCTGACCCCAAGGATAGTTCGTTAACTTTGGCAAGGCCTCTTGTTTGCCGGGCTGTTACTTCATCGAAACAGAGTTTATAGCCAACAGGGCATGACCTAGCTGGGTCAACATTTTCAGCCAAACATGCTACGCTGGGCAACTACATCAAAGTCGAAGGGTAAGTGTTCTGCTTCACTTTGCAAACATTTGCAACATTCTCCATTGAGACTCTGGGATTATGGGACTTGAAGTCCAGCACATTTGGAGGGCAACAGATTGGGGAAGACTGCTCCAGAAGGGGAAATGACCTTAATATGCATTGGGAAAGTTTGAGAAAGACCACGTTGGTATTTCTGATTGGTTCACATCTGTTGCAGGAGTGCCGACTTGGGCTTCTGGTAATTGAAGTCCAAGAACACCTGGAGTGCCAAGGTTCACTATCCCGGCACTACACTGTCTTCTGGTAACATTTTCCAGGGTTTTCTAAGCTTGCCCAAGGTCACAAAGAATGGTACTGTTCCTTTGGATGACAATAGGGATTTGAACTCTCAACCTCTGACTCTGTAGCTGAGTTACGCAGCCAACTCAAGCGCATTTATTGTTGTTATGTACCATCAAGTCATCTCCAGTTTATGGCAATGTTATCCGTGTATGATCTCCAAAATGTCCTGTGCTCAACAACACTGCTCAGCTCTTTCAAACCCAAGCCTGTGGTTTCCCTTACAGAGTCAATCCACCTCACATTCCGTCTTACTCTTTTCTTGCTGCCTTCCTCCTTTCCCAGCATTCTGGTCACATCTCAAGATTTGTAGCCCATGGTGTTTAAAGAGAGGCTAGAACTGTCAATATCGATATACTCAGTGGTGGCCTCCAATTTTTTTTACTAACACACTGTGGGCATTGCCTACTTTGTGGGTATGGCCTGCTTTGTGGGCACGGCCATGTGACTGGATGGGTGATCTTGTCATGCCTGCCCAGTGGTGGGATTCAAATTTTTTTACTACCTACTCTGTGGGAGTGGTATGGTGGGCGTAGCCGGGGGGGAAGCCCTGCATTACACCTGAATTAGGACTACTTTATTTTAAAACTTGGGTGGGTGGGGTCAGGCAGAATTTCTCCTACCGGTTCTGGTGAGAACCTGCTGAAGCCCACCACTGGATATACTCCTGAGTTCTTTGTAGAGATTTGCAGTTCAGGATGCATTTGACAAATGATGTGCGTGGGGGGTGAGAATCAGTTTTGAGCAATTTTGCTGAACTCTCCTCTCTGGCTGTGCTGACCTTGAGGAGCTAAAATTTAAGCTAATGGGCCCATGATCCCTGCCACCTTAGCGAACTAGAATAGGCTTAACTCTGAAGCAGGGTGAGGTAACCTGCAGTCCTCCACATAATGCTAAGCTCTGGATCTTATCACTTCTACCCAGCATGGTCAGTGATGATAGAAAAGGAAGATCTCCAGATGTTGGACTACAAAGACTTTTCCCCCACCTCTGGAGAGAGCGAGCCCAAACCAGAGTCATTCAGGATGGCCACAACCACTTTAAGCATGACAGCTCAGGACACTTCTTCTTCTGCCATATCCGAAGATAGGCGATCATCATTGTGCTCAGCTATGAAGACTGTCCTGCAAATATAAACCAGTGGCCCTTCATCTGCCTTCCACAACATTGACCTCCGTGCCACTGATCCATTTTCTTGAGTCACTTTCTGGTCCTGAGCTCGTTTGCCATGCAAAGTCATCATCATTGATGAAGATGCTGCCTTCCATCAAGATTTAATCCACTTGGGGACCATCACCCTTCCCTGTGGACTTCACCACCAAGGCCACTAGTCTGCAGGGCTGTCAGATTACTTAACCATTGCTTGACACTCTGTGCTGAGTCTCTGGTAGTGTGGTCCACTCTATTACCATAGCAAGATAACCAAGATTTCAGTTTTATTGCTGGTGTTTTTAAGGAATGGTTTCCTTTTAGCCTTCATGATAGCAGGCTAAATAGGGGTCAACAGTGTGAAGCGGCTACAAAAAAGGCCAACACTGTTTTAGTATGCATGAACAGAAGTATAGTCTCCAAAACCTGTGAGGTATTACTAGTCCTCCTCTATTCAGCGTTAGTTAGACCACATCTAGAGTAGTATGCAACACACTTTAAGAAAGATGCAAACATCCAGAGAAGGGCAGCAATGATGATTGCAGGAATGGGAACCAAGCCCTAGGAGGAAAGACTGAAGGAACTGGGCATGTTTATCATTGAGAAAAGAAGTGATGGCTAACCTTGGCACTCCAGCTGTTCTTGGACTTCAATTCGGAGAAGCCTTGATCAGCAGGAGTGCTGACTTGGGCTTCTGGTAATTGAAGTCCAAGAACAGCTGGAGTGCCAAGGTTCACCACCGGGGAGGATGTCACTCTTCAAATACTTGAAATATAATCATAAAGAGGAAGGGAAGGATCTGTTCTCCATCATCCCAGAGTGCAGGACGCATAATAATGAACTTAATTTAAAGAAAGTCAGATACTGTATAGGCTGAATATTAGGAAAAACATCTTAATGCTTAGAGCAGTACAACAGTGGAACCCACTGCCTCGAGTGGTGATGGGTGTTCCAACACTGGAGGCATTCAAGAGAGAACTGGACAACCATCTGTCATATCTGCTTTGATTCGGATCCCTGCATTGAGCAGGGGTTTGGACTCAAAAGTCTAAAACAGGGGTGCCCAAACTATGGCTGGATCCGGCCCCCAACACCAATTCATCTGGCCCACGAAGTCCTCGTCGCTCCTGGAACTTGAAGTAAAACGCGCCCTGAACCATGTGACCAGCCCGTGGCCTGAAAAGTTTGGGCACCCCTGGTCTAAAAGGCCCCTTCAGACTCCACGATTCTGTAACAAAAGTTATAAAAGATGTGGGCTCTTCCTTCCTTGGATGTAGCTGGCCAATAAACCAATAAGAGTTTTCAGCATCTTCTCTATAGCATTCCCTGCAGCACTGTTGCTCTTGAATTATTTTCTTGCTTACATTTATTTAACACACAACTTCAAAAGAGTAGCATGAATCAGAAAAGGAACAAAGTACAGAGTCTTGATCAGTAAGTCCAGGAAATAAAATGAATTGAAGTCCACACAAGCCTTCTGCCTGCAAGGTGTTGGGTTATTTGTACATTCAAGCTATGATGGCAGCAGTGAGGAACTCTGGGTGTGATCGCACAGAAAAACAGGTCATAATTTGGACTCCTTTTATGGAGCAATTCGATGCTATCTATTTCTCGGCAATCACACAATACACAGGGAAACATGCTTCAGCCTGAACCGGGCTCTGTGCCAATACTGACTCAACTGTAGGGCCTTTTAGAAGACCCATATTAAGGGCGATTGAGCCAGACTCCTAATTTGAGCCCAATTTCCCTCTCAAACGTGTTAAACCTGGGGAAGACCTATGCATGATTCCAAACATTTTAGAGAAGCATATATTCATATTTGAATGTTTAAAATGTGTTTTATGTAAAATCATATTAGCAATAGAAATAGTGCTTATATACTGCTCCATAGCGTTTAGTGCACTCTCTGGTCGGTTCACAAGTTAATTAGCATTTTGCCCCAACATGCTAGGTTCTCATTTTACCAACTTTGGAAGAATGGAAGTCTGAGTCAACCTTAAGCCCGGTAAGGATTGAATTTACAACATTCTGGCTGCAGTACAGCAGTTTAGCCACTGCACCACCAGGGCTCTTAATTAATGGGACAGTATATCAATATTCTCATTCTGTTTCCAAAGCAAACATTTTTGTTTGTATGAGTAGATCTCGAAACATTTAGCACTGTAGGAGTTCATTCAGATGGAGCATGTACTGTATTCCCTAGTAGGCACCATTTTGTCATGTAATTTTCTGCATTGTGTAATGTAGATTGGGCGCAAGAATTTTTTTAATTTGCATTAATTAAAAATTTTCTATCCCCCTCTTTTGGGTTCTGAGGTTCCCTGAAGCTTCCATTTGCCCTGGAAAAATCCGTTGGGAGCCTCGAGGCAGAGCAGGGAGCCTTGGAAAGTTTTAAAAAAATCTCCACTGGTATTGGGTTTGCTGCCACTGATCACAGTTATTTTTTACTATCTGGAATTTTGGGGAAAATGACTGTAGGACTTTCTGTTTCAAGTGCCAAAAATAACCTGGTTTCCTCTTAGTATTATGCATCATGGGGCACACAGAAAGAGCCTCCTCGAAGATGGTGGTATTTTTGAACCCCAGTCGGGCGTACCCTGGTAATGGCATCCTTATGTTGCCGGCTAATCTTTCTCACACTAGGTCAGGCCAGAGGAACAGCGGAATGAATTCGCCAAAAGGTGGCTTCGCTTTGGCAGTTTTACATCCGGCCTACACACGGATGAAGAAGAATTATGCACCATGATGTCAGAGGGGGGTGGGTCTGCCTTAGGCAGCAAAATATCTGAGTTAGCTGTCTCAAGAAGTGCTGATCCTGTTGCGTAAGAGCCAGAGACGGCTGGCGGGGAGGGAGAGGACACACTGATAGACAATCAACTTTGGCACACACTGATACGACAGCCAACCTCTTCCTTTAACTGATTGTTTCATGCGGTCCAGAGTTAAACCCTGGGCTGAAGCAAGGATTCAGGAGCTACTTTTTGACTCCCTTTGAGGCCAGCTCATCTTTCAGTTCCTTCGGCTCTTCGCCGTGCTTGAAGACACTGACAGTAACCTTGCCCGTTTCGGAGCCCCACTTGTTCTGGACGTGGATGCTGAACTTCCCCGAGTCGTTGCTGTTGACATTCTCGATGGTGATGGTAATTACCGTCCCTTTCACTTCCATCTTGTAGCGATCTTTAAACGTGATCACGTTCTCGTTCTTGTACCAGGTGATTTCCGGGTAGGGATCTCCAGAGATGATGCAGGTCAAGCACAAGGTCTGTTTTGACAGACAAACAAAAATACAGCTTTAGCAGCAGGAATTCACATTTGAGTTGCAGCCCTCTAAAAAGGGACTTTCCAAGCTCCATTACTTTAGTACAGGGGTTCCCAACCTAAGGTCCGTGGGCCAGATCTGGTGCACAGCATCATTTCATGCCCCCCCTTCCAAGGGCATTTGAGAAACAATAATGCCCACCCCTTTGAAGCGGTTGGGACAAAATGGCTACCACCACCGTGCAGGCAAGGCAAAATGGCCATGTTAAACCACCCTGAGTTGCCCTGGTAAGGAGGGTGGTATATAAATTCGAGTAAATAAATAAATAAATAAATCCTGCCCTCAAAGCTGACTGAAAGAGTGTGACCCAGCCCCTGGCTTGAAAAGGTTGGGAACCCCTGCTTTAGTAACTTCTAAGATTGATATAACCAGTGCAACATACAAGCTCAAATGTAACTATAGTTCCTTAAATGTGTGATCTACAGAGCAGGTTTTTAAAGCATGTAGTTAGACATAAAATGTGTAGTGGGTGGTGGTGGTGGTGGTGTAATCATCCCATCGGAAGGTGATGATCTTCCATATGTAACCCTCACATTGACCTACTGATAGGACTAGAATTAACTTTCCCATAATTGTATAATTACCTTATTCTCCATGATGGTTGCCACGTCTGGAAGGCCACGGACCACTTTGGCTCGGTCTAGAGACAGAAGAGACATTAGTACTGTATTACCTATTCAATTTTTAACTAGCCTTTTTGTCAGCAAAACAGATATACTGTACAGTAAAACCTCGCATAAAGAGCGCCTTGCTTAGAGATTAACTCATTTAAAGAGCAGAATTTTCTCTGAATGGTTGCCTCGCTTAACAAATAAAACCAACCAAAAACTCGCTTAACAAATACATCGGGGTTCGCCATCCCCCCCCCAGCAGAAGTCACAACTGGTCACTTACCATGGTGTTTCACTTAAAGAGCAAACTCTTAAGGAGCACTCAGAGCCCTCTCTGTCGGTACATGTGCTGTCACCCCAGCACAGAGTTCACCCTGCTCCTCTGCCCAGCAGCCCAATGGGAGTGCTCCTTCCCTCCCCCCAGCACAGAGTTCATCCTGCCCCTCTGTGAGGCATATGGAATCCTGTTGCGTTTGGGCACTCGGTCTCTAAAAGGTTCACCATCACAGCTTTAGAACATTGTAGAGATTTTTAAAGAGAGGTTAGAGTTCTTCATGACTTACCAAAGAGCAGATCGATCAATTGATTCATTCCTATACTTCCTTTCTAGCGATGAAAACTACTCTAGGTGGTTCACGATAGAAAATAAAACATCCCATTCAGTTAATGTTAGAAAGCTATTCCATCCCTTGTGTTCTCAGATGGAAGGAAACTAAATTCTGGAGATGCCCTTGAAACCTCTAAACAGTTATGAAAGTGGGAAGCATGAAATGTAGTAAGAACTATAAACAACACCAACACAACATGCATCTTCTTATACTTACGCTCTTCGACAATAGCCGCTTGCCTAAAATGCAAAATTACAGAATTCATCATGGGATGCTATGCTTACATTTATATACAATACTCAGTAAAGAAGGAGCAGCCAAGAAAGTGGCTTTATTCTGGCAGTCCAGGATTTGATTGGGATATGAAAGAAGACATCGCCCCCTCCTCTGGACCCACAACAACGGCCTGAGGAAGAAGATGCCAAGGCATAGCAGTGGCTGGGGACCTTGCCCACTCCTCTGGGCCCACAACAATGGCCTGACAGGAGTTAGTTTGTGTTCTGGTTTGGTTGTTATATGTGGTTGCATTTTATAATTTTTATTGTACTGTTGTTGTTTTGACTGTAAGCTGCCCTGAGTCGCCTTGGCGAGTGGGCAGCAATATAAATCTAAATAAATAAATAAATAAACACCAGGCAGGTATTTCAAGCCAGAATGCATGGAACACTGTTTATCTACCTTCCCACCAAAGTTGTACTTATTTATCTACTTGCAATTTCTTACTTTTGAACTGTTAGTTTGACAGGAGCTGGGACAGATGACAGCAGCTCATTTTGTTGTGCAGCACTCGGGTCTCAAACTGCTGACCTGGCGACTTTTGAATCGTCAAGTTCAGCATCTTAACCACTAAGCCACTGCAGTTAAGGGAATACATTTTATTTATCTATTTATCTATTTAATTTAATTGATTGCACTTTTATGCTGCCCATCTGAGAAAGTTTAGTCCCACTCTAACTGTTAAAACACTAAAATAATTAATAATTAATTAATTAAAACAATTAAGTCGGTGAAGCCGTGGACAAGGAATGAAGGGATGTACTATGCAAAATAAATTATTTGAAATTATTTTTTGGGAATAAAAAACTTACTTGAGCTTTGGGTGTTCAACCAGAACATCTTCAAAGGCTACAGAAAAAGAAAGGTTTGGATTGAATGAACAGTGAGTTCTTCTACTGGTAAAATAACTGGTAACAATAGTTCTGAATCTTTGTCCCTGTTATCAGAAACCCCATTCATTGTGACTGAAAGAAGGATGTCCTTTCCTTCTTAAAGTAAAAAAAAAACCTGAAAGAAGGAAGGCCTTTCAGCAGGTGAATGAGGCATCTAGTAAATTCTCAAGCATAATCAGCTATATCTCAAAATGCATCTGTGTCCGCTTCCACTTCTGGTGGATGTGGCGGTGGCAGCGGCAACACCCGGCCTGTGGGCTACAGGTTGAAAGCCCCTGCCCTCGTTGCTTTCGGTCAATTAAACTAACCTAAACATTAGGAAACAGAAAACTAAAATGTGCATACATTTTCAAACAAAGTAATATATAACTATGCACTGAGGTTCTTTATTTTCTAAACAATAAGGGCTATGCAGGCCACCTGCCTAGTTAGACCAACATCAACATTGAGTTATTTTGTTGAGATTAAAGTCAACTCTGAACAATTTGCTCGGGACACTTTTCTAACAGAAGAATTGCCAGCTTCTCACTTACGTTTCCCAGAAAGGTCTGTCGACAGCTTGCGTGGTTCCTTCCCATCAAACAGCTCTAAGGTGTATTTCCCTTTGTCAGATTCTTTGGGATCCAGGATGAGGAGCCAAATTTGGTCCATGGTGGTTCCTATTTTAAGGCGGTCTCCTGCTTTCAGGCGATTGTCACTGGAGGCACAGAATGTGTATTACATTCCCATTTTTAAAATTTCGTTAAAAAATATAAACTAAACAAAAGAAAACCTACAAAAAACTAACCAAAATACAGTATAGATAACAAAAATATGATAAACAGAACAATATATTAAACACAACATAAGTCATACAGTTATTCAACATGTGTAATAAAATTACCGTATACAAATTGCGCTTCCCTCCACGCTGAGGGAATGTGGAGAGATACAGAATCTGGTTCATTTGCTGGTCTGCTAATTATTACTGGAAATTATTACTGATGAGGATTTAAGTTTGGCCAGTGACAAAGCCAAGAAGGTTGGCTTCATTTTGGCATTTAAAGTTTAAGCTGGACATGAAAGAAGGAGGAGAAGGAGGAGGAGGAGAAGAAAATTTGCAACCTCTGAGTCCACAGCCAAATACCACTGAGTTATAGGGTTTGGTAAATTAAACTGAGATATGATCTGCACCTCCTTAACGCATTCCCTGTTTATTGAAAGTACTCTTCTAAAATCAGGGACTTCCCAAAATATACCAGATAGACGTACTTGTGATACCAGGTGGCGTTCATGGCTTCTGTGTAGTATTTCACCTCACTGTAGATCTTAAGGCCTTCTGCTGTAGGCTGGACTTTCAAAGGCAAGGCAGAGAGAACTGAAGAAAGAATTGGGCGAAATGCACTTGAGAAAGAGGATTAAGCCTCTTTTCTGTTTCTTTGCCTACTAGTTGTTTTCCTATTTTTTTTAAACAAACACACTTATCTGTTGTAGAGATTGAGATGAAATGTGTATCTGATGCTCCCACCACCAACACCCTGCCACATGTGGGTTTAGAGAAACCAACCAACTTACCGCTGATCCTGGCCAGTTCTTTGAGGATGTCGTCAAATACTGGAAAAACATAATTTACAGAAATTTTAGTGCAAACCAGTGACCAAGTGCAACATTTTTAAAATGTTGGCCAGAATCCAGAAGTCCAAGCTATGTTGCCACAGTGAGTTTTGAAAATTTTAAATTCTGAAAGATTTGTACAATCTGAAGAGAAACCAGAGTATCCTGGCAGGTCCTTCAGCTAAATAAACTGCTCGCCCTACATCATAGGCTTAGCAATAGTTGTAACATTATTAATCTTATGTACTAATTTTAGGTACAGGTAAAGGTTGCCCTTGCTTGAAAGCCAGTTGTATCTGACTCTACGGTTGGTGTTCAACTCTGTTTATAGCCAAATAACCAGTGCTGTCTGTGTCTTCAGACATTTCCGTGGACATGTGGTAGGCATGACTAGACACTGGAGTGCACGGAACACTGTTTACCTTCCCATCAAAGTGGTCCCTATTTATCTAATTGCAATTTCTTGTTTTTGAACTGCTAGGTTGGCAGGAACTGGGACAGGGATAGGAGCTCACTCCATCATGCTGTACTCTGGTCTGGAATTACTGACTTGCTGACCTTCCAGTCATCAAGTTCAGTGTCTTAACCATTGAGCCACTGCAGTCCTTATATACTAATGTTACTACTCCTTAACTCTGAGCAGAAATGCTCCCTTTTAAAAAATATTTTAAGTACCCTCATTTTAACTTCTGTTCCTTTTGCTATACTATGCTGGTCTTGGGGCATAATAAAGATTGATTGATTGAATGAATGAATGAATTTGAAATTCCCAACCCTGCTTCTGATAAAATCTGAAGTATGGATATTAACTCAATGGCATCTGTTCCACTCCTACTCTGTGCAAACAGCAGTGATGGGATGTCACCGGTTCCAGACGGATCTCTGGAACCGGTAAGACCAATCCCGGAGGGTTCTCCGTGAGGGGAAGTCCACTTTTGGGGCGTCCGGTTCCGGACGCCTGACCGAAAGGAAAAAAAAAATTAAAATCGGAGCGAAAATGGCTCTAATTGACTGCGCATGCGCAGAAACTCAATCTGACGCATTGCACATGCGTCAGATTGAGTTTCTGCGCATGCGCAGTCAATTAGAGCCATTTTCGCTCCGATTTTCAAAACATTTAGAACTTTCAGGGCAGCGGCGGCGGCAGCAGCCCTCTGAGGGGGGCGCCTCCCCGCGGCACGTTGAGGGCTGCCTCGGCCGTCCGCTGCTGACAAGCCCCATGCCCTGGGGATGCCCGGCGGGGTACACCGCTGCCGCCTCCTCCGCCGGGCGCCTGTGGGCCGGGTGCCTGCACCCGCCGTCCACAGCCGCCGCCCGCCGCCGCCGGAGCTGCCGCTGCCTGAATCCCTGTGGACTCCTTCTTGGGTCGGTCCCTTTTGAGCTCGGCTGCCGCACGCTGCGGAGGAGGAAGCTGTAGGCGGCGGCGGTGCGGCATGGGGACGGCCCAGGGAGGCGCGGCAGCCGCGGCTGCCCGTCGCCCCTCGCCATGGCCGGAGCCGGGCTAAAAAGGTACCGGCCCAAGGAGGACGCCACAGGGGTGCAGGCAGCTCCGGCGGCGGCGGCGGCTGTGGACAGCAATCGGGGTGCCGGGTCCCAAGAAAGGTAAGCGAGGGGTTTTTATTTGGGGTGGGTGGGTAATTTATTTGTGTTTTGGGTGGGTGGTTGTTTTTATTTTATTTATTTATTTGTGTCTGGGTGGGTGGGCTGAGAGGGAGGGGTGTGTGTGTATGTTTATTTTTATTTTTTATTTATTTTTATTTTGGCCCCGCCCACAACGTCATGACGTCATGACGTCGGCCGTTACGTCATGACGTCATGCCATTGGCCACGCCCATGACGTCCGTGACGTCATGGCGTGGTAGTAGAATTTTTGTCATCCCATCACTGGCAAACAGGGGACATATTGTTCTGTATGGAAGCAGGATCCTACCTTCCTTGGTAAGATCCAGTCGAGTTGTATCTTGTCCTCGATCGTCAGCAACCACAGCTTTGTATATCCCTTTATCCTCTTTGGAAATCTAGCAACACACACATGCATTTGTAAATGACAAGTCCATACAATACATGGAGAACAGCAACATATATAATTAGGTGATCATAATAATAATTTTGCACCAGAGATTACTCTGGGTTGAAGTTTTTTTGCTGGAGAAACTCCAATCAGGGGACACCCAAATAAGACTCCTTTCATGTCCCCACGTGCATCTCTCAGGTATTGAAACCCGACCTTCCAGTCTCCAGCTCAGTGTCTTAACCACTAAGCCACCAGGGGAGCTCCACCTTCATGATCATTGGAAATCTTAACTTCTGGGAATCAGAACAGTGAAGTGGTTCCTCCTCTGCTCATTTTGCCTTTGGGCCCAATAGGATGGTTTCCAGTGGCATTTCCTCCACTGAGGGGGACCATCACCCCACCTAAAGGGGCTCATCTATCCATAGCCATTGGCCCTTTTAAGGAGCCAGGTTATTTACTGCTGTCCAACAGTTGGCATTGAGTTGCTGGCTGTATGGTCTACTCCATTACCTTAGTGGTATGTCTAGCCAGACTGCCTAGTCCTAATATCTGAGCTTAAAGCACTTGCCTCTAGTAACTAAATCTTGTCGTCATCTATTTCTTATGGTTTGTTGTTTAATGTGGTTTATTGTCAGTGATGGTGAACCTTGGCACTCCAGCTGTTCTGGAGTGCTAACATGGGCTTCTGGGAATTGAAGTCCAAGAACACCTGGAGTATCAAGGTTGGCCACCAGGGTTTATTGTATTATGTCTGGTTGTATGTTGTATTGGAAATTTCTTCTTTGTTGTTCGCTGCCCAGAGTGGGAGAAGATTCCAGATGGGCAGGATATTAATGAATGAATGACTGAATGAGATGAGATGTGTTTTATACATTCAGAATTAGGAGGGTGGGAAAGTCATATCAAATGTGGATAACCAACGATGATCCCATTTCAAAGAAGGGGGCCCGCCTTGTGATGAACAGTGGAAGGCAATACTGATGCACCATGTGGGCCAGGATCAGACCTGGGACCTAAGATTGCTCCCTCTGATCTACCCTTCACACACCCCTTTTTTTACCTTCTTAATCCGCAGAACTCCAGTGCCGGTCTTTGGATCGTATTGACCATCTGAGCGGAGGTGGTTATCAAAATACCATTTAAAGGTGGTCTCTTTCGTCATGTTGGCTGCCTGTTATAAAGAAGGATGATGGGGAGGATCGGCATTTATGTGAAAGCAGCTAAATCGAAGCAAGGCAGACAGTTCTCTGACTTTAGAGATAGACTGTGACTGGAAATGGGAAATCGCTGACTAAAGTAAGCATCTCAGTGCCATGGAATGGATTCTTACCTCTGCAATGACACAGATTAGATTGCTTTGCTTGATCTCCGCCCTTCAGGATAACCATAGAGTTCCTTTGAAATTTGATTTCACAAGCTTAGAAGGACAATTCTAGTTGGCTATCCTGTCTAGAGATCAGGATTTAGTTCCAACAATACTTGGAAAACCACACCACGCCCAGGAAAGGACAGTTCTAATTTAGCAGAAAGTGATCAATGAATAGGGATCCATAAATCTTGGCACACTTTCTTGACAATCAAAATGTCTGATTACTTTAATCCTAATGATTCTTCTCATTCATTTGGGTTATTATTGGCCATTATTTCCTGTAATTCTAAGAGGGGAAAGATCCTTGGTCTAGATCTGGAGGACCCCATTTTGGTCCACTCTCTGCCTCTTTAACCCACTATCTCCTTCAATTATGGGCTCCCTCTGTCACCCCACTACCCATCTCTGTTGAGGGAAGCCCATTATTGGGTAGTCAAAGGGATGGGAATGGAGGCACTCATGACCTCAACTGCCCAGTTGCCTTTAAATACTCTACATTTTACTGTATCAGAAGCAGACACAGGGAGCATCAGACTCATGGCACATGTGGAAAAGGTGTTTACCATTTCCAATATGCTCCAGTTTTAGTAAATCCAGCTGTGGCAGCCTCTCCCACTGGGTTTTTCATCCTTCTTTCGTGTCCACTTTCTTGGCTTTGACGTTGGCTAAAATTAAGTCTCCATAGCTTCATATTTCTGGTAGTAGTTGGCAGCCCAGTAAATGAGTTGGCTTCCGTATCTCTCCACATTCACACCATGTGCTGATGTCCACCAGTAGTCCCCACTAGAGCATGTTGGTCTTACATTTAGGCACTTCCAACCCTCAGCCTGTTCAGGGTCCTCCAAGTGATGTAGGGGAGGTTGAGTTCCTCAGCCATCTCCTCCTTTAATATTATTATTTGTCCAGTGAACTCCTTCTTCCATCTTCTAATTTGGTTTTGCTCTTGTGTACCCTCAAGTATGTTTGTTCTTGCCATAAAGCTCTTCCTGGGTCTGAGCCAGTGGACTTGAGGCACATATCTGTTCAGATGATGTCCTTCTCTTGTTTAGTTCTCTTGACATCTGCTGCTACTTCTCTCCTTATCTTACTTGGACGATACCAACAAGATGATATATTTTCTCAATTGGTGTAGGCTTGAGGCATTCTGTCACGATACACATGGCTTCATTAACAGCAATGTCAACTTGTTTCACATGTGTGGATGCATTCCATACTGGAGCAGCATACTCTGCTTCAGCGATGCTCAGGGCCAAAGCTGATGTATGCAGTGTGGTTGGTGGATGGTCCCACTGGGTGCTTAGCAGTGTTTGGGGCAGGGGTGTGCTGGGCACCTTGGGAGGGCAGTGGACAGGAAGTGATGGGTGCCTAGTGGGGTGGTTGGGGGTTGGGGGAGAAATCCCATACATTCCCATTATCTCTGCCTGCCTCTGGGAGGCACCAGTAGCTGGGGCGCACCAGGACGAATCCCTGTATCCTTGTGAGCCAGCACATCACTGTACTAAGCAATTACTGCTTTGGAACAAAAGTTACAGTCACTCCAATTTTCCAGTGTGCCCGAGTTAGAGCTCAGAAAGTTACTTTTTAAACTGCAAGTCCCAGGATTCTTTAGACCCAAAGCTTACTTTCAAAGTTCTGCATCCTGTCCTGAAGCCACTCAAAGGATTCCCCTGTCTGATAGCCACCTTTTAAAAAATTTAGATCTCTTAATTGAAATCATGCATTAATAAGAGTCAGGGATAGTAGGAACAGAGTGGTTGGATCAGCAGAAAGTGTGAGGACAAAAAAGGTTCTGCATCTTTTGACTGCATAAGTCAGCAATTTATGGGATGTTTTTATGCACACACCCATTCCACTGTTTACCTTGCAAGTGAGCAGGACTTCACAATCCTCCGTGACCTTCCACTGCAGCTGCTCGATAAAATGAGGGCCTGTTAAGTGAAAAAAGCCAGATTTAGAAATCCTCCTCTTATGCACGGGGGTGCCCAAACTACAACCCGGGGCCCAGACCTGGCCTCCGATGCCAATTCATCCAACCTGCAAAGCCCTCATTGCTCCCGGAAGCGGAAGTAAAATACGCCTGTATGGCCCCTGGCTCTTTGGCTATAAACAGAGATGAGCACTGAACCCTAAAGTCACATACAACTGGCTTTCAAGCAAGGACGACCTTTATCTTTACCTAAAGATCTCCCTTGCTCGAAAGACAGTCCTGTCCAACTCTAGGAGGTGGTGCTCATCTCCATTTACAGCCAAAAAGGCAGCACTGTCTGCATCTTCAGGCATTTCCATGGTCATGTGGCAGGCATGAACAGAGATGCACAGAACACTGTTACCTTCCCTGCCAAAGTGGTACCTATTTATCTACTTGCGATTTCTTGATTTCAAACTCCTAGGCCGGCAGGAGCTGGGACAGATGACGGGAACTCACTCCATCATTCAGCACTTGGGTCTCAAACTGCTGACCTTCTGAACTGTCAAGCTCAGTGACTTAACCACTAAGCCACCACGACTCTTTGAAGTTCGATTTCACAAGCCTGGAAGCACCACTTATTTATCTTTACCCCTGGTATCTGAAAAGCGCTCCTCCAACACCTTATCTCAAATGATTTTTCCCAGTGATGGGATGTAACAGGTTCTCACTAGTTCACCAGAACCAGTAGTAACTTTTCCCAGTGTCCTGGAGAACCGGTAGCAGCTTTTGGGGGGAACCACCTTTGGGGCTTACCTTTTCACTGGTTCCCCCACTGCGCATGCGCGCCAAGCACTTGGTGTGCATGGTGTGCTTGTCATATATGCACAGCCTCCTTGCTGTCCTCCCAAGTGGGGAGGAGAAAGAGAAGCTGCTAGCCTGAAGCTCCCTATAGCCTGTTCCCCAGGGTAAGTGACTCACCTTTGGATGTGGTGTGTCTGTGTGTATTTTGATGTGTATTTAATACTTTTACCTGTATTTATGTACTACCACAATTCCTAAAAAGGCCTGGCAGCTGGCAGGCCTGGATTGGGGTTTTTAAGCAATGTCTTGGAGTTACCTCCTCAATAAGCTACACCTGTGCTGTTTCAAATGCTGTTCCAATTGGAGAACCTGTAAGGAGGTACAGCTGTTTTACATTTACATTAAGGCATATTATCCTAGAGAACTGGTTAGGCAAAGACTTAGTACCTAACTTCTTTAACTGTTGAAAAGTTGAAAAGTGCCAAAATGAAGCCATCTTGTGGTGAGTTCATTCTGTAGTTCCTTTCGTCTGACCGACTGTGAGAAAAATTAGCCAGAATAAGCTTTAAACTCTGGTTTAAAAGCTCTGGTTGATTTGTGTTTGGGGTGGAGGTGGGGTGTTTGGGTGGCTGGCTATATTTTAATAGATTTTTATTTTATTTATTTATTTATTATTTTATTTACAGGTTTGTGTTGTGGGTGGGTGTATGGGTTGAGGTGTGTGTGTGTGTGTACTTATTTTTATTTTTTTATTATTATTTTGTATTTATAATTTTTTTCTTTGGCCCCGCCCATGACATCATGACAGCATGATGTTAGCTCTGCCCACTCTGTGATGACATCACGGTAGGGTAGTAAAATTTTTTGACATCCCACCACTGTTTTTCCCTGTCAGTTTTCTACCTGTAAGAAACAATCATTAGGAACACTAATGCTATGCAAGTCTTCTGATTGAACATCACTATCCAACCGAGGCCAGATTTTAATTTGCAATGCGCCATTCTTAGCAAGATAGTTAAAAATAATTTAAACAGGGCATAGCATGGGGATGTTAATGAAACAGGAATGTGGACTTTAAAACAGGGGTGCCCAAACTTTTTGGGCTGTGGACTGGTCACATGGTTCAGTGGGCCGGTCATGTGGTTCCTCTCACTGGAAGCGGAAGTAAAACACGCCTTGCAATCTGTTTTGGCAACAGGATGAGATAGATTTTAAGCTGACATTTTCTCTGCTTAAACCAGGGGTGCCCAAATTATGGCCCACGGGCCAGATCCGACCCCCAATGCCAATTTATTTGGCCCACACCACCCTCGTCGCTGTCTGAGGTGGAAGTAAAATATGGTGGATCTGGCCCACGGGCTGTAATTTGGGCACCTCTGCTTTAAAAGATAGAGAATATTGTTGCAATCTCTTTTGCTTTTCTTGTCCACAAGAAACTGGAAGCAGAAGTAATTGGACCAGATATCTGGGGGCACAAGGTAGTTGAATTTATATTTCCAATCTATGATCACAAGTAGAGCTTTTCAATATTTATTTATTTATTTATTTGCAATCTGCCATAATTAGCATAGAGCGCAATTCTAGACCATTCACAATAAAATAAAACATCCAGGTAGAAACTCTGATATGGCATGGATTCCTTACCATGCTTTCTCTTCCATTCTTTCTTTTTGGCATCAACCTCATCTTTAAGTTTATCGAACGCTGGATGTGAAAAAAAAGAAAAGTATAGGATTAGCTCATGCTGCCAGACAAATATATTTTGATTCAAGAAGGGTAATTTTTTACTTCTAACGTGGCTTGGGGATGCCTTCCCCACAAGTACCATTCCATTATGGTTGTGGTCATAGTGCAGGTGTCCCCAACCTTTTCAAGCCGGGGGCCGGGTCACGCTACCTCAGTCAGCTTCGAGGGCCAGACGTCCATTTTGCCCTGCCTGCACGATGGGGGCAGCCATTATGCTTAGCATGTTTTTAGAAGAGGTGTTCCCTCAAATGGTGGTATAACAGTTGACTTTACACACCAAGTCATCTTGCATTTAGCATCCTCTGTTTTACACTGAGTCATTGGAAAGTGAACATGGGTTTAACTTATAAAAACTGATTGCTGAGGCACTTATGATCAAAGAAATCTCTTTGTGGGAGGGGAAAGAAGTTAATTGTAGGGACTGGGAGACACTTTGCCTGTAGTGTCTAGTTTGACCCCAGATGGTTACTTTACTTTGGTGGACGGCAAAGAACCAACTTTGGGAATGACTTTTTGCCCAGCATTTCTGGTCTTCTACATACCTTCCCCAACCAACGACAAAGTAAACTCGTTTTCAGCTTTGCCGTCTTTCAGTTTGGCAACGTACGTCCCTTTGTCGTCTTCGCAGAAATCCTGGATGATCAGCTCCACAAGCCCTTTTGCTCTGTCAAAATTGATTTTGTGGGTCTGATGTGAAAAGCAAGCAAAATAAGTCATCGGCAAAGGAGAAAGAAGCTGGGGGGGGGGGAATACAATTGTATAGCAACTGGGACAGTAGCTAGCAACATTGGCACCTCAAGAAGTAGTACTGTATTATCTCCCACCCATTCCGTCATGACCCATGGCTGCAAAGCCATTTCCCCTTGAAAAAGTAAGAGAGGATGGTGTGTTCTGTCAAATAAAAGGAAAGTTTAGGTTTTAAAAAAACAAAAGAAGGCCAGACAGTGTTCATGTTGATTTTCCTGATACTGTATTCATCAGTCAATGTTGATCCCCTCTGAATTTCAGGTAAAGTAAAGGTCACCCATGCTTGAAAGTCAGTTGTATCTGACTCTAGGGTTCAGTGTTCATCTCTGTTTATAGCTGAAGAGCCACACTGTCTGCGTTTGCAGACATTTCCGTGGACATGTGGCAGGCATGCCTAAACACCGAAGTGCACGAAACGCTGTTTACCTTTCCACCAAAATGGTCCCTATTTATCCACTTGCAATTTCTTGCTTTCAAACTGCCAGGTTGGCAGGGGCTAAGACAGAGACGGGCACTCATTCCGTCATGCAGTACTCGGGTCTCGAACTGCTGACCTTCCGGCCCCCCAATCAGCATCTTAACCACTTGAGCCACTGCAGTCCTGGAGGCAAAATCAGTTGCCCCACCCTATTTATGCCCCTTGCATGCCACCTCTGACAAAACCTAATGAAGGTGAAACTCACTGGTGTGCTTGTAAGCTCTTTCCCATTGAACATCAAATGCAACTCTGCCTCTGGGGAGAGTTTTTCAACCTGGAGCCACAGCCGGACCTCCCCTTTCTCCAGAACATCAATGTTCCATCCAGATATCAGCTCAATCACTGCAGGGGAACAGAAATCAAAATAATGGACCATTAAAGAAACACCTACCCTTTGTTGGCACTGATGCAAAAGGCTCCAAAATAGAATCATAGTATAATTTAGTTGGAAGGGGCCTTTGACGCCACTGAGTCCAAACTCCGGCTCAATGCTGGGAGTCAAAGCAGATCTGGCAGATGGTTCAAATGTGACAGAGGGTTGTCGAGATCTGACTGGTTGTCATCCAATTGTCTCTTAAATGCTTCCAGGATGGGAACATTCATCACCTCGTCACCGCTGCTCAATGCAGAAATTCAAATCAACGTAGATCTCTCAAGGGAGTTGGTTCCACTGTCATACTGCTCTAATTAAGACGTTTTCCCTAATATTCAGCTTAAATCTGGCTTTCTATTGTTTCAGCACATGTCCTGCACTCTGGGATGATAGAGAACAGATCCTGCCCTCCTTCTTCATGATTACACTGCATCACAATAAATCAGTGGTGCTCAAACTAAGGCCCCAGGGCCGGGTGCGGCCCCCAATGCCAATTCATCTGGCCCACGAAGCCCTTGTCACTCCTGGAAGCGGAAGTAAAACGTACGGGTGCGTTTTACTTCCACTTCCAGGATCAACGAGGGCTTCGCGGGCCGGATGAATTGGCGTAGGGGGCGGCCCCCGGCCCCCGGGGCCTTAGTGACCAGGTCCCTGAACCACATGATCAGCCCACAGCCCAAAAAGTTTGGGCACCCCTGCAATAAATAAATAAATAAACATTCTCTTCTATTTCATCTAATCCATGTGTCCTATACTAAATCAAGTGTGCTGAATCCAAATCTGAAGTCTGATTTTGGCTAGGACATCAGGATCTTAAGTTAGCATATCTCACTCTCTTTCTTAGGTTCTTGCATTGCTCACACAGGGTATATTTGTCACAAACATAGCAAACATTGACCAGTTTATTAACACAGCTGTGCCTACTCATCTTTAGCTCAAAACTAAATCTTTAAGGTCTATTAAGGGTTTTTAATGTTTTATGATTATAATGTTTTCACTGTTATTATGCTGCCCAGAGTTGCTTGTTCGATTTGGGCAGCAATATATACATTTGAATAATAAATAAATAAATCAGACTCACCATGGCCTAGCTGCACTATCCAATAAGATGGTTTCACACTAGAGACAAACCCTTGGTCCATCTCGCCTTATATACCTATTTCTGACCTCAGCTCACTGACTTGTCCAGACATTTCCGGCCACTGCTGGAACATGCATGTCACCAGGGGATGTGATTTGGCTGAGGTGGCAGCAGACTGTTATAATGTTCCCATGTAAAAATACATTACCCAATTATTGGCCATTTGAACAACTATAGCACGCCTTAAAATCTGTACATGATAGGCAAATTCTGAGTTCAGATTTAGAATCAACACATTCGATATCATGTACCTCACATGTGTTATTCCTAGTAGCAAAATCATTGTTGTGCAGTGTTATCTTTCAGATATTTGAAAAGTGCTATCATATCCCCTTTTGGTTTCCTTTTAGCAAGGCTAAGCATGCTTAGTTCCTTCAGTGTTTTCTCCTAGGACTTGGTTTCCAGTCCTCTGCCTTGTTGCCCTTTTCTGTACCTGCTTAGGACTGCAGGACATAAGTTTGAGTGGAGGAATCATACCACCCGCAGCGATGTTCAGGAGTTAAAGACTTCCCCATCCATCCCACAAATCCCAACAGGTTTCCCACATTGGAAGAATGGGAATGAGAAATGCATTATTTCAGAAAAACTATGCAGTATAATTTACAAGACAGTTCAGTCCATGAATTTTATGTGAAATGCACAATTGAAAGACATCAAAATATAGTAAATACAGTAAAGTCTTTAGATACAGGTCTTTCCCCCGTATCCACAGGTTTAGTCAGGATCTGTGCATTCAGTTATCCATGGTCTAAAAATATTCAAAATAATTTTCAGTTAAAAACACCTCCATTACTAGAGCTGACCACTAGATGCCACTTTCTGCAATGCAATGTTTACAAGGAACAGAGGCAGACATTTTGGTAGCTCTCATATACAACAATGGAGGCATTAAACACCCCCCCCCCATTGCTTGTATGGATGAGTATATGTGTTAAATATACGGTTCAATGTTATCTGCAGTTCCATATCCATGGATGGTAAAGGAATATATCCCCTGCAGATACAGGGGGAAGACCTGTACTACTATATGTTTTAAACATTGCAATTGTTCTTATTCTTGTATTTGTAAGCCACCTTGAGCATTGTTTAGCAAAAAAAAAAAAGTGATGTAAAAATTGTTCTTATTATTAGCAGGGACTTACAGGGGTTGCGGATCTCATGGCTGATTTCTCGCAGCTTGTTAAGTTCTGAAAAGAAAAGAGCAAATAATAAATAGCAGGCTTTAGAGCTGAAAGCCAGATCCAAGGCAAAAAGCTACCTTTCTCGACCACACCTCCCAAATGGTATCCAGAAGATGCCAGCAAGCATCTTAGTGGATAGGATGGGTGCAGAATTCTGGGAGCTGGTATACAAGAAAGGTAATTTCTCCTGGGCACACCTTGAAAACAAACTCAAGTTTCTTAGGAAACCAGACCAGAGAGTAGAGGTATGAGAAACTGAGAAAAACCAAAATTGATATACTGTATATGTGTGTTCAAACTTACGAACTCACCTGTATACCCTCAGATTCATCAAACCACACAACGGCTTCCCAGACACATTTGGGGGCCTGATGAGGTCTTAACAGCTCCTCAATAGATTAGCAAGACTTTCTACCTCTCAGATTTCTAAACAATACAGACCAAATTTTGTTTGCGTGTGGATAATTTTGTTTTATTCTGTTTTATCCACCAATGAGCACACAAACTTTTGTAGCGGAGTTTTAGATTTTCAAACCATATACCAGGGGTTCTCAACCTAAGTCCTGTGGGCCAGATCTGGCCCACAATGCCATTTCATGTGCCCCTCTCCAAGGGCATTTGAGAAACAAAATGTCCATCCCATTTGAAGCTGTTGGGACAAAATGGCCACAAAGCTGACTGAGAAAGCGTTGGGAACCCCTGCCTTATACACATTCATAACTTATAACCTAATACAGTTGTACCTCACTTAAAGAGCATAATGCATTCCATGGGATTGCCCTTTAAGCAAGTTTACTCTTTAAGTGAAACATCATTGTACAATGCTATGCTATGCTTGCTAAATAAATCCTGTATCAAGAAAGAGAGATCTCTTCTGGATATTACGTTTATCAGATTGAAGGTATCATACCCAAAATGGGACACTTTTAAAGTTGAAAAGGACTTTCCTTAGCTTTTAAAGGGACACCTGCAATTTCTTTGGGAAATATTGTAGTTGTGGACACAATGGGCACAGAGCTGAACGAGTTGAGGGGGGGATGGTGGAGGACAGAAGTGTCTGGCGGACAGTGGTCCATGGGGTCGCAAAGGGTTGGAATTGACTGTGCGACTGAGCAACAAAACAGCAATTTGTAATTCTTTAAGGTGTTCCAAAATTATCTTCTGTTATTTAAATTACAATCATTATTTCTAAATTTGCCTTAATCCATATAAATTAGTGTGTGCAGCACTTTGTATTCAGTTTTTAATGGAAATCTGTATCCTCTTTTGTTTTCATTTTTGGCAACATGATAAGTGCCTACCCTGATCTTTTCTAAATGATAACGGAGATTTTGGAAAATTGAATCCAGTTCCAGTCCAGGAAATGGTTTCCATGATGCCAGGCATAATTTGAACTGGAATTTTATGTAGAAATGAGAGAAGGAAAGAGGAAGAAAGCACAGTTCAAGACTAGGAATCTGAGTCCAGTTCGATTCTGATCATTCAACAAAGCAGAATTATCAAGATAGGTAATAATATACCTTCTTCAGTCAAAACATGACTGGCAGAGATATCTTCGTCAGTGTCAGTTACTTCTACTGCATATGTTCCGAGATCCCTTTCGGTGGCATACGTCAGGATGAGCTTAGACCTTAAAGAAAAGAAAATACAGACGTATCAGGTCAGAAATACCTGGATTGCAAGTGACTTAAAAGTCATTCTCAGAGGTGTATGTACTCAATTCCATAGGAGAAAAGAGAAGATCTGCATTACTCCTGTGGAATTTGTGTACTTACAGTACATGCACACACAGAGAGAAATCCTACTTCCTGAAAATGCCAGATTTCATTTGTTAAAATGAGATTTTTTAACCTTATGGGTATTTAATTGAAACCTGTGAGCGAAGACTAACATTGCTGGATGCCTGTGTACAAGGTGTAACACCTGAACAACAGCACCACATATATGGTATACTTCAGGGGTTCACAACCTTTTCAAACTGGGGGCCAGGTCACACTCTCTCAGTCAGCTTCAAGGGCCGGATGGCCATTTTGCCCTGCCTGCAAATGGAGGTGGCCATTTTGTCCCAACAGCTTCAAAGGGGTAGTCATTGTGTTTCTTGAATGCCCTTGGAGGGATGGGCCCCCCACATGAAATGGTGCCAGGAGCCAGATCCGGTCCACAGGCCTTTGGTTGGGAATCTCTGGTATAGTCCTCCCCCAACCAAATTAATAACAATTGCATGTTGTCATCAAGTGAGACATGACCCTTTCCAAGGCTTTCTAGGTAGAGAATACACAGGGGTGTTATCCCATTCCTTTCCTTTAGGGGGAGCTCTTGAGACTGTGCCGCTTGACCCAAGCTACACAGGCTGGTTCTTCTCCCAGGAGGCACCAGTGGGGAATCGAACTCCCAACCTCTGGTTCCACAGCCAGATCCCTAAACCACTGAGCTAATCAGCCAACCACAACTCAATTATCTAATGATTGATTATATGGGAATGCAGAAAGATATTGGGAAGGAGTGACTGTGATAATAATAGGACAAATATTAAGTCGATGTGCTGAGAGGTATCCTTTGCTTAGGGTGGCCATTTTTTGTTTTTGTTTTCTTTGGCTCTGCTCTTATGCCTTCAGCAGCCTTAATACATACTAGGATATTTTCCTGGCAATAATAATCTGAGAAATAGGTTCTTCTTCTCAGTGTCTGTATGCTGGGTTGCCTTTCATGTCACAAAAGCACAACCCAATCAACTGGCAATTCTCGCTTCATACTTTCTCCACTCTGCAAGCGTACTTCTCATCTTTATCTGTGACCTGGACTCTGTCAGGCTTTGGAGGTCCTTCATAGTCCTTGGACCAAACGAACTCTGAGGTGTCAACCACCTCGTGAGGTTCAAAGGCCATGTAGATGAATCCTTCCTCATCCACTCCAAGTTCAATTTCTTTGGTGCCTGCAGGGAAGGAATGAGGTAGAGAAGGAGAAAGAAAGAAAGAATGGAGAAGGAATGAGGGAGTAAAGTAGAAATTAAGAAAGTAAGCAAGTAAATAAGTAGGAAAGTAGAGATGAAGAAAAAAGAAAGAAATAGAAAGAGGGAATGAGGGAGGCAGTGAGAAAGGAAGGAAGGAATTTTTAAAACATCAGACAAAACAAATCTCATCACCTCTATTCCTCATCCAAGATCATTGTTCTAAAACAGGGGTGCCTAAATTATGGCCCATGGGCCAGATTTGGCTCCTGATGCCATTCCATTTGGCACATGGTGACCTCACCACTCCTGGAGGTGGATGGGGGATGTACCCACCAATGTGCATGCACATCTGGAATCACTCCCAGAAGTGGATGGGGACGCCCCAACACATGTGCAAATGCATCTGTGCCACTCACAGAAGTGGATGGGGATGCCCCGTGCATGCGCAAACACACATGCACCACTTCTGGGAGTGGTTCTGGATGTCCATGCACAAACACGCCCGCTTCCAGGGGAGTGGTCAGGCCCACTCAGCTGTTCCGGGGGTATGGTCAGGCCCCTGGCACAAAAAAAGTTCAGGGACCCCTGTTCTAAAAGGAAGGGGTTCATCCACAAACTTTTGCTTTCCATCCTACAACTAGCAAGGAAAGAAGACCCAACCCTTTTTCTAAGAAGAGGTTCACAAAGACTGAGAGAAGAAGAAATAAAGAAGTCCATTTTAAAAGGTTGAAAAAGTGGAAATGTTGAGAAAGGGTAAAAAGAAGAGACTGGAGTAAGACCCAGAGCTTCTTACCTGGCTTGGTTTTTACAACCACGGGGTCCGAGGGTAGAGAAGGTGGGCCGACACCTGCTTTGTTCAGGGCCCGCACTCGGAACATGTAGCACTTGCCCGTCTCCAGATCAGAGAGCTGTTGGAGGAAATATCACGAAAAGAGGCATCTTTCAGGAGAAATTATCATAGAAACCATAAATACCACAGAGGCATTTTAAATGTTACAAACTGATCAAAACACTTAGGACAGTGATGGTGAACCTTGGCACTCCAGGTGTTCTTGGACTCCAATTCCCAGAAGCCCTGATCAGCAGGTGTGCTGACTTGGGCTTCTGGGAATTGAAGACCATGAACACCTGAAGAGCCAAGGTTGAGAAACCCTGATCTAGAACACTATAATTGCTAATATCAAAAGTACAGGTTATGCCATAGCAGAGACCTTCATGTGAGTGTCAGATATCGGCTTCTTATTCAGTTGCTCCCACGTGTCTGATCCCTCCTCGCAGGCATCCACGTAATACCCAGTGACGGGACCTGCTCCAATATACACAGGTGGCTCCCAGTGGACCATCAGAGATGTGTCTCTCACTTCAGTACACCTTACATCATAGGGAGGACCTGTTTCAAAAGAAGAAGAGATTCAAAGCAGGTAGAGAAAGAAGCACTGGAGTGTCTCCCCTTCTTTGAGCCGTTCCCTGGCTGTTTTAGATGCCAAGGTTGATATTATGCTGAGAAAGAAGAGTTGCTTCCAATTTCTTCTTCCATGTCTAAGCCAGACATGAAACTGCCAAAGCGAAGCCACGTTTTGGTGAGTTCACTCTGTAGTTCCTTTTGCCTGACCTTGTGTGAGAAAGGTTGCCGTTCCCAGGGTATGCCCGATAGTGGTTCAAAAATAGCACAATCTTTGAGGAGGCTCTTTCTGTGTACCCCACCTTTCAACTCATGCCATAAAAGAAATGTGGGATGACCAACCAACCAACCAACCAACCAACAACAAACTAACATGGGAGATTAACATTAAAAAAGGTTTGATTAAAAGTAATCAGCTTTGGAAAAATTGGAAATATTTTATTGAATATGCGATGAAAAAAGAATTTTGGATACAAAACTGTTCAAGAAATTTTGGAAATGTATGCTAAAAAAGTTAATGTTTGATAAATGATGAAAATGGTTCCCCATACTGGTGTTGGGTGCACATAGTATATGCTAGTAAGAAAGTAATTAACAGCCACAGAGCATTAAAATATAATTAACAATGAAAGGTCAATATATAAGAGACTATATTTTACTTAATTACTTAATATAAGAAATATAGAAGTAAGTAAGAAAGAGGGACTATGTCTAAGTTTTGAATAGAAACTTTTGACTATTGAATTGAGGTTATGGATTGTTAAATGCTTTACATATAATATGGTTATTGATTATAAATCTTAGCCCTCTTGCAATACTTACCTGGCTCTGACATTGTCCATTCTTCACACTTGAAAATGTCACTGGGGTCAGATACTTTACTGACACCAACCACGTTCATTGCATAACCGCGGAACTCATAGAAGTCTCCTTCCACCAGATTGGTGACCTAGAAGAGCATTGCAAAATATTCTCTGAGCCTTTCCCAGAGTTTTTGCTTGGGAGGCGGAAGGTCAGCAGTTTGATTCCTGAGTACTGCAGGATAGAATGAGTTCAAAGGCATCATGATGCTTCCCTTCTGACTTCAGAGGTAGGACAGTGGTGGCTCAGTGGTTAAGAAGCTTGCCTCATTAGCTGGAAGGCTAGCAAGTCGGCAGTTTGAGACCCGGGTACTGCAATGATGGATTTTGCTCCTGTCTCTGCCCCAGCTCCTGCCAACCTAGCAGTTCGAAAGCAAGAAATTGCAAGTAGACCAATAAGGACCACTTCGGTGGGAAGGTAGCAGCATTCCGTGTGCTCTGTTGTCTAGTCATGCCTGCCACATGACCACGGAAACGTCTGCAGGAGCAGACAGTTCTGGCTCTTTGGCTTTGAAACAGAGATGAACACTGAACCCTAGAGTCGGATACGACTGGCTTTTGAGCAAGGGAAACCTTTACCTATCCCATTCTGACAGAGACATGCAGCTCTACAAGCTATAAGCCTACCTAAAAGTTCAAACTGGTTCATCAGCTTACAACTATCACCAGCCCAGTTGCCTGCAAAGAATATACATACAGTACAGCACTGTACTTTGAAAGTCAGCATCAGGAATGTCTGTTGGATACTGGAAAAGAAAAAGGCATTTCCCCAGGGCTTTTGTGGCACTGTTTTTTAAACATTAATTAAATTTCTCCTCAAAGCAAAACTGATTGAATCAGAAGTTGGTTGCCAAATGGTCTTGTCCGTTTTGCTACTCTGCTCATTTAAAAAGAGTGCAGAGTAAACAAATACAAATAAGGGAAAAATTATTTGGGGGGAATAGATTACCTGCTGTACTGCAGCCAAAAGGTTATGAATTCCTGGCGGGGATCAAGGTTGACTCAGCCTTCTATCCTTCTGAGGTGGGTAAAATGAGTACCCAGCATGTTGGGGGCAAAGTGCTAATTAACTTGTGAACTGCCCAGAGAGTGCATTAAGTGCTATGGGATGGTAAGATAAAGATAAAGGTTGTCCTTGCTTGAAAGCCAGTCATATCCAATTCTAGGGTTCAGTGCTCATCTCTGTTTATAGCTAAAGAGCCAGCACTGTCTGCATCTGCAGACGGTTCTGTGGACATGTGGCAGGCATGCCTCAACACGGAATTCTGTTCACCTCCCCACTGAAGTGGTACCTATTCATCTACTTGCAATTTCTTGCTTTTGAACTATTTGGTTGGCAGGTGCTGGGACAGAGCTGGGTACTCACTCTATCATGTAGCTCTCAGGTCACAAACTGCTGACCTGCTGACCTTCCAGTCATCCAGTTCAGCATCTTACCCACTGTAGTCCCTTTACAACTCCAAAATTGTCAAAAATTCAGGGCCATGAGAGGTGGACATGGATAATGTTTTCCCTTTCTTAATCTCTTTGGAATCCTTCCACAGAGCTAAAAGGGGACATAAAGCAGGGGTTCCCAATCTAAGTCCCATGGGCTGGATCTGGCCCGTGGTGCATTTCATGTGGCCCCTCACCCCTTCAAGGGCATTCGAGAAACAAAACAGCCTCCCCTTTGAAGCTGTTGGGACAAAATGGCCACCCCCATCATGCAGGCAGGGAAAAATGGCCATCCGGCCCTTGAAGCTGACTGAGAGAATGCAACCCGGGCCCCGGCTTGGAAAGGTTGGGGAACCCGTGACATAAAGCATTCCTACCGTGTGTACGCGTGGAACAATTGGCTTAATGTTCACTTCATGCCAGTCAATCTTTGACACGTCATGCTGGTCCAGGAAGTATCCCAAAATAGTTGTGCCCCCTTTGCGTTTGGGAGGCTTCCAAGCAATGGTCATGTTGTCCTTCCCACTTTTCAGCAGGGCAAAGGCCCGCGGGGCTGTCGGACAGGCTGGGTGGGAGGAAACAAGAGTATAATGGAAGGTTAGGACTCACTCAGCGTGGGGTTCCTTGGTCTGTCCGGGACAGCTGTTTTCTAGGGAGGTCGATGCTTAAGTTGGGACTCCGCCATCACGCGGCGTGATACTTACAGATCGCCTGCCTCACAATCATGGGGTCAGACGGTGGGGAGCTGTCACCTAGGCCTGCTTCATTGACACACTTCACACAGAACATGTAACGTTTGCCAGTTTTGAGTCCTGGAACAGTGAACCTTACAAAGGAAAAAGGAATGAAAAAGAAGATAGAACAAAATGAATATACGTCATAAGGCTCAGTCAAGGTAAAGTTCTCGCTTGCTTGAAACCCAGTGAAAACAGAGTTGGCAAATGCCTTGGCTGACTTACTCATGACAAGTAACGGGTTTATTGTTGACTGTTTGCCATTCATCTGTCCCGACCTCTCGGGCGTATATGTAATAACCAAGGGGTTCCTCGCCTTTTTTTGGCTTGCTCCACTGCACAACAAGAGATGTGTTGGTGTCTCTGAAGGCCAGAACCTGAGACGGGGGTGGGAGTGGAGCTAATAAAAAAGAAAGGTGGACAAATTGGAATAACATAAGAACAGTAGCAATGTGGATATTATTATAATTTACAACGTTATTGTATGGCTGTGAAATATTGATCCTCTTTATCGCCAAGACATCAAAAAGTTTGAGCGCTTTCACCAACAGAAGCTAAGACCCATCTTGAACATCCAGTGGGATGACTATGTCACCAACATTGCAGTTGTCAAGAAGGCACATGTAAATAGCATTGAAGCTTCCATCATAGGCCATCGCCTTAGAATGGATAGGGCATGTCCGCCATATGGACGGTTTCAGGTTTCCTTGTCAAATGCTTTATGGGGAGTTCCAGAGGCAGCAGGACTACGAATGAACCAAATTATTCCTTCCAGGCCTCAGTGTGGGACTGAAGACTTCTCATCCCAGGAAGAAAGCTGATATGACATCATACAACTTTCAGAAGAATTACCTATTTTCCCCCCACATGAGATGGGCTCACTGGGCACAGAAGGCTCGCTGACCCCATACTTGTTCACCGATCGCACCCGGAACAAATAGGACTTTCCTTTGGCCAGGTCAAAGACAGGTAATGTTGTGGAATTCACTGGAGCATCCAGGTTAATCATCTGCCAGCTGTCACTGCCTGCTACAGACTGAAAAGACAGACAAGTCAATTTATTGGGGACATGGAAGAAAACTCTCCAATGAATGTGAATGCAGTCATGTCCTCCCCCCCCCCCCGGGGCAATGGTGCTACCTGTTGGCTGATCCTTCCCCTCCAGAAGCACCATTAGGTTGCTTCTGATACAGATAACAATTGTGAACAGCTAATTGAAACACCTGGGTGTAGAGTTAAAGGTTGCTGGTTCAAATCCCCTCTGAACTTCTTGGGAAACAAGCCAGCCAAAATCACACGTTAGAAGTCTAGAACTCCCTTGATCCAGTGGTTGGTAGGATTAGTTACCCTGTCAACTCTCTTACTTTGGGCCAGCTGTACAATTCCAGAGTCCCACCAGAAGGAGGGACCAAGGATGTTACCTCTGAGAATTCAGCACCTAGGAAATCAAGGGAAGGGTTTCTATACGTTGACTTGACACAGCCCACAGTTTTCTGAATTGCTACAAAACTGGAACTTCCACATGGACAGAAAATGTTTTCTAGGAGAAATTACGTGGCTGGAACAGAGAATGTCTCAGCTCCATATAAAAACTTAATGTGATCTCATTAACACTTCAACCGTGTCCTGTTCGTGAACAGAAGCGTAATCTGTGATTCATGAAAGTAAAAGTAAAGGGCCTCCCTTGCTCAAAAGCCAGTCGAGTCTGACTCTAGGGGGCGGTACTCATCCCCATTTATAGCCAAAGAGCCAGTACTATCTATGTCTGCAGACATTTCCACGGTCATGTGACAGATTGGAACACATAGAACTCTGTTACCTTTCCCAACAAAGTGGTACCTATTTATCTACTTCAGGGGTTCCCAAACTTTTTGCACTGTGGGCCAGACCATGCCCCTCTGGACAGTTGAGTGAGCCGGTCATGTGTCCCTCCCACTGTAAACACTGCCATAAAATGCCTCCACGGCTGCCGTAAATGGATTTACGATGGCTGCAGGTGCATTTATGGCGGCATTTACGGCAGGTGTGGGTGCGTTTATGTATACTTGGGCATGTTCCATGGCTGTCGTAAACTTGTCTGCTTCTGTTTCCGGTAGTGACGAGGGCGGTGGTGGGCCACATGAAATGGTGCTGCGGGCCAGGTCCAGCCTTTGGAAGGAAGGAAGCAAGCAAGCAAGGATGGCTGGCTGGGTGGCTGGCTTGATAGAGGGATAGCAATCCTGGGACACTTACAGGTTTAACTTGTGACACAGTCTGCAGGCAAAGCAATGGCCTCCATCCCAACAAACTTGACCACTTCTGTATTACAACCTTCCCGGCTACCTCAAATAATAGCAGCAGTTTAAGGAAATAGAGATTCTGAAGATTCTTTCCGAGATCCCTGTATAAACAAGTTTCAGTCCATCATTTCTTTACCTTTTCAACAAAGTAACTTAGGGGCTCTTGCCCTCGGGGATCCGGCTCATCCCAAGAGATGACCACATAGTGTTCCCTGACCTCACTGGCATGAACATTGGTTGGTGGCAAAGGAATCTTGATCTTGGCTGTGGGGGGACAGGGGACAAAACAACAGTTTAATGTTTTTAGTAATATGAGAATCCAGACCCCAAAGTGCTAAATATCTCAGAAGAACCATCTATACATTTCCCATCCAGGCCACAGGGCCACTTGAAAACAGCAGCATCAGGGAATGGCTAAGCCCTAAGTCAGATAGTAATAATTTAGTGTCAGAAATTATTCTGGGTTAAAAGGATTTTTGCGGGAGAAACTCCATTCAGGGGTCGCCTGAATGAGGCTCCTTTCATGTCCCCAAGAGCTGGGGTAGAGACGGGTGCTCAATCCATCATGCAGTACCCAGGTCTTGAACTGCTGACTTGCCACCCTTCCAGCTAACAAGGCGAGCTTCTTAACCACTGAACCACCACACCCTCTTTGAATCAAAGATCATGTCCCCAAGATCTTTTCCCGCTGAAGTGGTCCCTATTTATCTACTTGCAATTTCCTGCTTTCGAACTGCTAGTTTGGCAGGAACTAGGGCAGAGACAGGAGCTCAAACCGTCATTGCAATACCCGGGTCTCAAACTGCCGACTTGCTAGCCTTCCAGCTAATGAGGCAAGCTTCTTAACCACTGAGCCACCACAGTCCTACCTCCAAAGTCAGAAGGGAAACATCATGATGCCTTTGAACTTACGTTCCAATTCATCTTTGGAAATGATGATACTTCTCATCCCATCATTATAAGGGATAGCTAACAAAAGAGAGAAAGAAAAATACAGGTTAACACCAAAACTAGATGTATAGCATCTACAGTATAGGCAACTGCATTATATTAGCAATTACACTTATATCCTGCCCCATAGTGCACTCTCTGGGCAGGTCACAAGTTAATTAGCATTTTCTCCCCAACGTGCTGGCTCCTCATTTTACCAACCATGGAAGGATGGAGGGTTTAGTCAAAAATGTGCCCCGCCAGGATCTAACTCACAACATCAGCAATTTTGGCTGCAGCATAGCTGTTGAACCACTCTGTCACCAGAGCAACTATTGTAGGCATTTGCATTAAATTGTGCTCAAAGTGAAATTTCAAAATTAATTTAAGTTTCCAGCTCAGGTGAAACTTTTCTACAAAGTTCTGTATAGCTCTGTTGTGACAGACTAAGGTGTTTCCCTCACAGCTTTTAAATATGGAAGTTGTTTAGTTACACAGCATCACAAAAAATAAATATTGTCTGCTACTTGGTCTAATCCATGTGCCCTATACTAAATCAAGTGTGCTGGATCCAAATCTGAAATCCGATTCTGCCTAGAATGTCAGGCTCTTAAGTCAATTATGTCCAGTTTATTAACACAGCTGCACCTACTCATCTTTAGCTCAAAACAGACCCACTATGGCCTAGCTGTACAATCCATTAAGATGGTTTTGCACTAGAGATAAGCCCTTGGTCCATCTCGCCTTATACAGGTATGCCTATTTCTGACGTCAGCTTACTGAGTTGCCCAGACATGCCCAGCCGCTGCTGGAACATGTATGCCCCCAGGGGACGTGATTCAACTGAGGTGGCAGCAGGCATAGTAGTAACTGCAACTCTTCTAAAGTTCCCATGTAAAATACATTGCCCAATTACCAACCATTTTAACAGCTATTGCACACCTATAACTTAGGCAAATTCTGAGTTCAGATTTGGAATCAGCACAGAGTTCAGATTTGGAATCAGATTTGGAATCAGCACACTTGATATCATGTAAATCACATGTGGTATTCTCAGTAGCAAAATCGTTATTGTGGAGCAGATGGTGCTGCCTTGAAGGCTGCCTTAAATAGTGAGAAAACTTAATTGAGAACAATAAAAAGAAATTGATGTACTTATCAATCTTTTGGCCTCATTGGGATCAGTCATGGTGACAGGGCGGCTAGCCTTGGAAGGGTTACTGATGCCCACCCGGTTGACGGCTTTTACACGGAAATGGTACGTCTTTCCTTCGATGAGACCAACAACGGGAGACCTGCAGGTTTTCACGAGCTGAGAGTGGCACGGCACCCATTCATCAGTACCCACCTCACACCTGAAGGAAAGAAACACTGTTCGGTTGGACTGCAAGATATTCTAGACCATAAGTCCTCAAACTTGGCTCTGCAGATGTTCTAGGACTTAAATTCCCAGAAGCCCTGATCAGCACACCGTCTGGCTTCTGGGAACTGAAGACCAAGGACATCTGGAGTGCCAAGTTGGAGGACCTATGGTTTGGAAAAGGGGTGGCCAACCTTGCTGCTCCAGGTGTTCTTGGACTTCAATTCCCAGGAGCCCAAGTCATCACACCAGCTGTTCAGGGCTTCTGGGAATTGAGGTTCAAGAACATCTGGAGCGCCAAGGTTGGCCACCTTCTGTTCTAGAACATAAAAAGGGTTCATGGCTCTGTAGTTGCCGAGAACAGACCTTTCAATATAGTAGCCTATGACGGGGCTCCCTCCGTTGTCACTGGGTATTATCCAGGAAAGTATTAGGCTGTTTCTGTTGACATCATGGCACTGCACACAGAGAGGGGCTCCGGGGGATCCAGCTGTTTCTGCTGCTGCATCTAGAAAAGAATGGAAAGCTATATTCAGATTATTTCACCTAGACTAGTGATGGTGAACCTTGGCACTCCAGCTGTTCTTGACGTGGGCTTCTGGTAACTGAAGTCCAAGAACACTCGGAGTGCCAAGGTTCGGCATCATGGACCTAGACCAAAGGGAGGGGTGGCCCCAACAAGTTGGATTGGCTCACGGCTTTGTTTTTCAGCCTTTGAAGGAACCATTACCATATATACTCAAGTATAAGCTGACCTGAATATAAGCTAAGGTACCTAATTTTGACCTGCAAACCCAGGAAAATAGATTGACCCAAGTATAAGCCAAGAGCGGGAAATGCAGCAGCTGCTAGTGAGTTTCAATAATAAAATACATGAAAATATGGTAAAATTAATTAAATTGTTGGCACGTCTCAATCCAGTGTGGTCTTGGGACCCTCGTGGTCATTGACCAGAGTATAAGCCATGTCTCCTTTTTGAGGCTAAAAAACTCAGCTTATACTCGAGTGTATATGGTATATGACTAGATTTAGTTATTCTTAGAGGTAAAGGTCACCCTTGCTCAAAAGCCAGTTGTATCTGACTCTAGGGTTCAGTGTTCATCTCTGTTGGCAGTCAAAGAGCCAGTGCTGCCTGCATCTGCCAACTTTTCCATGGTCATGTGGCACTGTTACCTTTCCCGCTGAAGCAGTACCTGTTTATCTACTTGCAGTTTCTTGCTTTCGAACTGCTAGGTTGGCAGGAGCTGGGATAGATGATGGGTGCTCACTCCACTGCACAGTACTCGTGTCTCAAACTGCTGACTTGTCATCAAGATCAGTGTCTTAACCACTAAGCAATCATGCCTCCCAGTCATTTTTAAAATAAGCCCGTTGAAAGACTTCAGTTAGCAATGGCTCATTTAAGCCCCACTGGTTAAATTGGAATTGTTCTTAAGTATGTCTGGCTCTAATCCAGTGGTTCCCAGAAGATTAAGTCAGTCCATTGGCTGATCAGTGCTTTGGGAAATTGACTCAGGCTTCTGGGAATTGAAATCCCAAAAACAAAGTTTGGGGAACACAGATCTAGACAAAGAGTTAGTTTAAAAAAAATACCTCTAGTGATTTCCTTCAAGATAATACCTTTAAAATGTGCTGGAATCAATTCCTATTATCCACAGCTATTCATACCCCACCTTTCCTCTAATCAGCTCAATGTGGCATACATGGTTCTCATCTCCTTCCTACTTTATTCTCACATTAAGTCAGGGTGAGAACGTTGAATAGACCCAAGGGCATGCAATGAATTTCATGGCTGAGCAGGGGTTTGAAGTCCAATTGAACACATTAGTTATGGCACTTCAATAGGCACAAGTCCCAACATTGCTTTCACCAGAGAGATTGTAGCAAAACCCTGGTACCCACCTCTAACAAACACATAAGCTCTTTGCTCATTGTATCCGTCATACGTTGGGATGCGGATACTATAAAACCCTTCGTCTTCCTTGTAAGCACAAGACACATCTAGGGAAGCCTCTCTGTCTTCACATTTCATTTGCCGCCGGGCAGAATCTTTCAGCAACAGACCTGAAGTAAAGAAGTAAAGTATTTAGGCCAGGGTTCCCAACCTAAAGCCTGTGGGCTAGATCCGGCCCACAATGCCATTTCATGTGGCCTCCACCCCTCCAAGGTTGGGAACCCCCTGATTTAGGTAAAGTTAAAGGTCTCCCTTTCTAAGGTTTGGTGCTCATCTCTGTTTACAGCCAAAAAGCCAGTACTTTTTGCATCTGCACATGTTTCTATAGTCATGTGACAGGCATGACTAGACATGGAAGAGCAGAACACTGTTACCTTTCCCGCCAAAGCTGAACCTATTTCTCTACTTGCAATTTCTTGCTTTCAAACTGCTCGGAAAGTATCCACTTCTCATCAAAATGTTAAAACATTAACACTCTTGAGCTATGAGTAGCAAGTGTGTGAAATTGTGCTTCTCAATCCTACCAGAAGATGTCACGTGCACTGCCCAATCAGTGCTCCCCATGCTCTCAAATCCACATATCTGTACATCAACACTAGATATGCTTTTGAGGACTGTGGAAAAACTTTAAACACTGTTCAGGCAAACTCTTCTCTTCAATCCAAACCTGTTAAAAACCCAAGAATATATGACTGCTAATATATGAGCTTGGAGCATTTTTTAAAATCAGGAATACAAACCATCTCTGAACCAGCGGATCTCTCTTTGGTGTGCCTCTAAATCTGCAGTAAATGTACATTGCAGCGTGAAGGGTTCCTTCTCTCTGGTAAAGACATGCTTCAAGGTGCTGGCAAAGTCAGCTTCAATGCCTCTGAGTCTCTCTGAATGAAAGAGAGAGAGAGGAAAGGGGGGGATTAGGTTACAAATATGAAGAACTACGAGTCAGTAAGGTAAAGGTAAAGGTAAAGGTTGCTCTTCCTCAAAAACCAGTCATATCCAACTCTAGGGTTCAGTGCTCATCTCTATTTATAGCCAAAGAGCCAGTGCTGTCTGCATCTGTAGACGTTTCTGTGGTCATGTGGCAGGCATGCCTAAACATGGGAGAGCACTGAATGCTGTTTACCTTCCCAACAAAGTGGTACCTATTTGTCTACCTGAAATTCCTTGTTTTCGAATGGCTAGGTTAGCAGGAGCTTGGACAGAGCTGGGAGCTCACTCCGTCCTGCAGCACTCAGGTCTTGGACTGCTGACCTGCTGATCTTCCAGTCATCAAGTTCAGCATCTTAACTACTAAACCACCACTGCAGTCCAGGATTGGATAGATTTAGGGCAGGGTGGAAAACTCTGGGTACACCTGTCTGTGCATGAACATCTATTCATCACCATGATCTCACCATGTCAAATGCAGCAACAAAAATCCTTGCCATTTCCCTGCTATTCCTTCACATCTTCTATTACTCAAAAGTACAGTATCTTAGCTTACTCTAGGACAGAATATCCTTAGGTAGCCCTGTCCCACTGAAGCCTTCAAGTTAAAAGTAGCCCCTGCCCTAAGCCACTCCAAGAACATCTCTATTATATTTCTATCAGCCCCTTTGGCTGCAGAACCATCACAGTCCTGCCTCCTCTTCTTCTTGAGTCACTTTTGGCAACCAGAAGGCAGAAAGGTTAACCATCAATATCTATGCTAGGCAAAAGACAACATACAGTACTTGGATTTTAATCCTATTTTAAGCTGACCAGAATAGTGGTTTCACTAATCAGGCAGGATAGAAATCCATCCACGCAACCAATCAACCAACCACCATAGAAATCACCACATACAATTACTTACTTTTGTATAGCTCTGAGTCAAATCCAGACTCCGTCCCATAATACTCTACAAAACAACAGAGGAGAATTTGTGAGAATGTGTGTATGTGTGTGTTTGAGAGAGGTCTCTTTAGCTAAAGTGGTGGGAAAGGTTCTTCTTCCAGGGTCTTCCCATAAGGAGGATGCCTGGAAATATGATTTTTCCCCCTACCTATTTTACTTGTATTTAATGTGTTTTATTTTGTGACTGATCACTGGAACTTAAACACAGGCTTAACTTGCAAATTTGATTCCCACCCATGTATAGTAGGAGAGAAAATGGAAGGAAAGAAAAGCAAATTCTGGACTTACTCCTCACAAGTACTGTGGCAAAGGAATAGGCTTCTCCGTAGTCATTTTTCACTTCCACACTATATTCAGCAGAATCATCCAAGGAACATCTGGAATTAAATTAAATTAAATTAAATTAAATTAAATTAAATTAAAAGATTGTTATGAAGACATAGTAGCAAGCTGGTCTCAGAAATCACAGAGTTGATTGCAGATTCAAATAGTTGAATTAAAAGTAATGTGCATTTCCTACATTTTCAATGTTTTCCTTACAGACATGTGGATCCTTCAAAGTTTACCCCTTCATGCCCAAGCACAAGAGGACCCAACTAAATTTCAAGAAAGGGCAGGGAACACTTGTCCCTTTGGCTCTTTGGGGCTATCCTCCTTACAATCCCTTATAATTGGCCATGCTCTGTAGAACACCTGGGAATTGAAGTTAACACTCAGAGGATCCATGTTTCCCCATTTCCTTTAGGCAGAGGGGGCAGATGCTGAAGAGCCAGGGCTTAATCCTCATCTTCTGCTGACCTACAGTTCCCAATAGACTGTGCCTGAAAGAACACAGCTCTTGTAAGAAGAAAGATTGCCTACCTGTGATGTAATGTGTAATTGGACCCCGAGTAGCTGAAGGAAGGGGACCTGTGGTCAGATTAACTTGTAGCTAGCGTTCAATATACACAATCCTTATTTTATTTTATTTTTGGAAAGTAGATTTGAGACCATAGCCAGTCCAGAAGCCCTTTCCCTTCATGATGCATGATTGAAGGTTGGGTGACTGGAATCCAAAACAATAGAATAAAAATAAAAATAAATCATAAAACACCTAAGCTACTGAAAGTTGGACTATGTCAATCACCTTATGACCCACCCACCAACCAATGAGCTAGTCAACCAACCAACAAGCCAGCCAGCTGGCGAGCAAACCAACCAACCAGTGTTACTGCTGATAAAATAATTGAGAGAATAAAGAGGATAGAAAAGAACTCAGTTTGGATGAAACAGTTATCCAA
Organism: Furcifer pardalis; assembly: GCA_030440675.1. Lineage (NCBI taxonomy): Eukaryota > Metazoa > Chordata > Lepidosauria > Squamata > Chamaeleonidae > Furcifer > Furcifer pardalis. The sequence goes on along the minus strand of CP126890.1, from coordinate 299,218,147 downwards.
ACTCAAGTTTGCCAGGATGTTTGTCCAAACTACAGCAGGAGGAGGAGAAGACGGTGATGGCTATGGCAGATGGCAGTTTGCCCTGGCACCAAGGGCAAATGGCTCCTGGCATCTCTCCAAAGAGAAATTACAGTTGACGCTTTCCTGCCTTCAAACTGCATCTGTTACCTTCTGATGTCCAGGGTCAACATCCCAAACTCATTCTTCATCCTGTATTTCCCTGCTGGAGCTGTTCGTATGTCAATTCGCTCTCCATTTTTATACCTGTCCAGATGAAGAGAGACAGACAGATGTGAAATGAGCTTATAGACTCCTTTAGTACATGGTTATCTACCAGCAGTTCAGTAACGACACCAGATAACACTGCATCACTAAGAAATAAATATTGTCTGCTACTTGGTCTGATCCACGTGTTCTATACTAAATCAAGCACACTGAATCCAAATCTGAAGTCCGATGCTGCCTAGGAAGTCAGGATCTTAAGTAAATTATGTGTATAGGTTCTTGTGTTGATCACTTGGGGTATATTTGCCACAAATGTAGCAAAAATTGTCCAGTTTATTAACACAACTGTGCTTACTTATCTTTAGCTCAAAGGATACCCACTATGTCCTAGCTGTACTATCCAATAAGATGGTTTTGCACTAGAAACAAGACCTTGGTCCATCTCGCCTTATATACCTATTTCTGATGTCAGCTCACTGACCTGCCCAGCCACTGCTGGAACATGCATGCCACCAGGGGACATGATTCAGCTGAGGTGGCAGCAGGCATAGTGGTAGCTGCAACTCTTATAATGTTCCCATGTAAAAATACATTACCCAATTACCGACCATTTGAACAGCTATAGCACGCCTTAAAATCTGTACATGATAGGCAAATTCTGAGTTCAGATTTGGAATCAGCACACTTGATATCATGTAAATCACATGTGTTATTCCCAGTAGCAAAATCATTGTTGTGCAGTGTAATTTGGCTGAGGCACATCAAGCTGCACAAGCGAATACCAATATGCGCAGTAAAACCATTTGTGTGGATTCACAGAGACTGGGGCTTCTGGGAGTTGATGTCCAAGAACACCTGGAGTGCCAAGGTTCACCATCACTGTCCTAAGACGTCCTTTCCTTTACATCAGGAGTGCTCAACCTTTTAAAGCTGGGTGCTGGGTCATGCTCCCTCAGACAGCTTCGGGTGCTGGATGATGACCATTTTGCCCTTGATCCACCACATGGCACTTCCTGGTATAGTGGAGGCAGTGTGGGGCTATATGAAATGGTGCTGCGGGCTGCATCTGCCCTGCAGGCCGCAGGTTGAGATTCCCTGCCTTACATCCTGTCCCAGATACTGAAGGGATCACAGCTACACTCAAAGGAAAGGCTGAGAGGGTAAGGAATGATAGTACCAGTCACCCCATTTCCTCAAAAAGCGAGTGCCCTTTGTTTGCGTGAATCCTAATTCTATCGCGTCCCTTGGGTTCAAGTGAGTTTCAGAAGGATGGGAGTAAGGACTGGTTTTGTTGACTTACCAGGTGACGTAGGGCGGAGGGGAGGCCAAGACGGTACACTCCAATTTCACGCTCATTCTTTCCCAGACAGTGTGAGCTCGGAGGGGAATCCAAATCATGGGCCCCCGGCAGGACAACAACTCTATGACTTCCTTTTCCATCTTTGCCTTTGCTTCAGCCTAGGACAAGGACAAGCAAGAGTCTTCCAACTTTTTTATCTTTGCATTCTATAAATACAGGCACGGAGCTGCCAAGTCTGAATACTCTCCTGATACGAAATAAGGGAGGCAGGGTTGTTTTTTAAAACCCTCTGAAGTCAAAGAGGCTTTGTGGTCTAGCCTAGTTAGGGTGTGGGGTGATCTCTTCAGGCAGCGAGGGTTGACAGGAGGGCCACACTAATGGCTTGCTGGCTTTTTCTCCTGAACAGCTGGGGCAGTTGTCTACTGTCAAAGGAGAGAGCTATGACTTCTCCTGGTTGACACCCAACTAGCCTCAGGAACCCAATGCAAAACCGATGACTTTTCGCTCACACATGTTGATATGAGATTCAACCATCAAAGCAATCTGGTTGCCATCTATGATGGATGGGAGAGGGTGCCCCCCCTGCATCATCCAGTGGTGCAGGGGTGAAACTGCAGTTACAATGTTGTGTATTTGATCCTGACAAGGATCAAGGTTGACACAGCCTTCCAAGGTCGGTAAAATGAGTACCTGAGTGGTTGGGGAGCAAAATGCTAATTGTAAACCACACAGCAAGTGCATTAAGTGCTATGGCGTGATATATAAAAGTGTAATTGCTATTGGTTGCTAATTACTATCTTTTGCCTCTGAGCAAAACACTCAGAAGAAAACTGCCCCAAGACACAAGGTGCTGTCTAGGGGGCCCATGTGGTCCCCAAAACCTAAAACAAAACAAATTAAATTAAATTAAATTTAATTAAATAAAAAACACGGTAGCACTGCAAACACTGTAAACACTGTAGCACTGTAGTGCTACAGTGTTTTTTATTTTTTATTTTTTATTTTATTTTGTTTATTTTGTTTTGTTTTGTTTTGTTTTCTGATATGCCTGAACCACAGACTAACACGGCTACTATTCCAAAAAAACCCCCAAAATGTGACCCTTCCTAACTGTCCTGATGTTCTCAGATCTCCTTGAGACTTCTACTTCGTGTTAAAACACTTTTTCTTTGTACGTATTTTTATGAAAATAGCCAGTTGCTCAACAGAACAATTTGGGGTTGAGTTTGACCATTTTGGGGCTACTTTTAACTCACACAATTTAGTCTTAGGTCAGGGTCTCATTTTTTCAAAATCCTCCTCTCTGGTCTTCTGGTTTTCCTAGAAAGGTCTTTCTGGGCAGAAGCTCTTTGGATTCAAAGGGGCTGCCTTGGTTCTGTGGTTAAGAAGCTTGCCTTGTTAGCTGAAAGGCCAACAAGTTGGCAGTTCGAGACCTGGGTACTGCATGACGGATTGAGTGCCCGTTTCTGTCCCAGCTCTTAGGGACATGAAAGGAGCCTCATTTGGGCATTCCATGAGTGGAGTTTCTTCCGCAAAAACCCTTTCAACCCAGAATAATTTCTGACACAAAATTATTATTATAATAATAGCAAAACACTGGCAAAGGAAAGAGAAACTGCAGTTGGATGAATGTTTGATTAAATACAACAGTGGTGGTAAGTCTATGGCACGCAGAGTTCACCCCATCCCTCTGTCCAGCAGGCCAATGGGAGCACTCCCTCCTCCCCCCAGCACAGAGTTCACCCCGCCCCACTGCCCAGCCGCCCAATGGGAGTATGTCCTGTTGCTGTGCTGGCACTTTGTCATAAATAAATGGGTTTAGGGTTGCAGTTTGGTCACTCAGTCTCTAAAAGGTTCGCCATCACTGAATTATGAGAATGTCTTTAAGTAATAACTGTGTGCTGCCAAGTTGTTTTTGACTTCTGGAGACCTTTTCTAGAGTGTTCTAGCTGGGAAACACACAGAGGTGGTTTACCAGCCCTTTCCTCTTGGAGGTGCACTGGAACCACAAAACATGTGCAAAGACACACAAACTAGCTCCTCTCGGAGGAGGCACAGCAGGGAACTGAATTCCCAACCTCTACTGTCCATATTTTATTATGTGATTTCATTTCCTAGTTTAGTCATAACAAAACCAGAGCTTGAGATCCAGAATTTACAACAGAATTATAGCAGACATTAAGAGTTCTCTACCGGCTTGGTTACTTCAGCTGTCGATTCTAATTACACCGGAGAATGCCTACGCACAGCATACATTACTGCCGGACAGGAGCAGCTGTATCCATTACCACCTCCATGCAGAACTTGTAATATTGTTGTTATGTGCCGTCAAGTCATCTCCGACTCTTGGAGACCCTGTGAACAAGAGGTCTCCAAAATGCCCTGTCCTCAACAACCCTGCTCAACTTTGGCAAACTCAAGCTTGTGGGTTCCTCATGGAATTGATCCATCTTATGCTTGGCTTTCCTCTTTTCTCACTGCCTTCCACCTTTCAAAACAATATGGTCTTTCCCTGAGAATCCTCCCGTCGCCTCACAATGTACCAAAAATATGACAAAATGCAGCGTCGTCATTTTTACTTCTAGAGACAGTTCTGTAGTCTGGCCAGGTTACCCTAATATGGTAATAGAGTAGACCAGGAGCAATCAACCTAAGGCCCATGGGCTGAATCTGGCCCATGGCAGCATTTCATGTGGCCTCCATGTCCCCAAGGGCGTTTGAGAAACAAAATGGCCACCCCTTTGAAGCAGTTGGGACAAAATGGCCACCCCATTGTGCATGCAGTGCAAAATGGCCATTTGGTCCTTCAAGCTGTCTGAGAGTGTGACCTGCCCCCCAGCTTGAAAGGTTGGGAACCCCTGGAATAGGCCATACTGTCAGGGATTCAACACCGATTGTCGGGGGGGAGGCAGTTAACTAACCTGACAACCCTGAGAACTACTAGTGGCCTTGGGTGGCGAAGTCCACAGGGAAGGGTGATGGTCCCCAAAGTGGATTAAATATCACTTGAATCAATCTTGATGGAGGGCAGCAGCTTCATAAATCCTGGCCTGGGGTGAGGAAGACGTTGCTTGCCAAAAGAGCTCATGACCAGAAAGTGACTTGCAGACCTGGATCAGTGGTATGGGTGTCATGCTGTGATGCAGAAGTCAAATGGAAGGCCACTGCATTATATTGTTCCCAGGACAATCTTCATGGCTGATCACCATGAGGAGAGCCAATATTTGAAATCGGATATGGCACTTGAGGAAGGAAGATATTTTATGTATTGCTACACCTTTCCCTTTATTTTCTAAGAACAGTGTGTAAAGATCCCATAGATTCCTGCTAGAGTAGACCATACTACCAGCGACTCAACACCAAGTGTCAGGTGGCAGTTAACTAACCTACAACCCTGAGGACTAAGCAATTTCACATCTGGCCTAGAGACAGAAGAAGAAGAAGAAAAAGAAGAAGAAGAAGAAGAAGAAGAATTAGAAGAAGAAGAAGCAGAAGAAGCAGAAGGATAAGGAGAAGCAGAAGAAGAAGAAGATGTTCAGGCTCATAGTGTTACAGATCCTGAAACTGAAGTAATTTACAATCCTCTGTGTGTGCTTTGCAAACTGATAAAAGTGGATGGAAGGTTATGCTGCTTCCTTATCAAAACTTTGTATCAGTTTATGGCTAGTTAGTCTGCTGAACTTTAACCTATTTTTTGGATGATTAAAGCAAACATTCTTTGCTGATGTCGACTTTGTATTTCAAACAACTTATGCACTCAGGCTAGACAGTCTCCTGTTACCTTTCTCCGTAAGGCCTTCCTGTCCACCCTCACACGCAGAAATCGGCAGTGCCTGATGACGTCTTTCTCCAGCTTTTCCATGTCATTCCCGAAATGAACCTGTCTCTGTCCTCTCTTCTCTAGCTCCAGAACAGAAGCTTCCCGTCTCATCCTACTTTCCCTGGCAAGTAATAATAATGATAAGAATAAAACAGAACCCCGGTTTTACAAATCCAAGTTCTTTATTGTTCCCTCCCTACTGTTTGCATAATGCTACCCTAGTCTGCAATTTCATGTCTCCCAATAACAGATGTGGTTAAGGGAATATCTTAGAAACAACAACAACAACAATAATAATGCCCCAGATATCTGAAGTAAATTAACAGAGGTAAGCAGATATGTACAGTGTCTTAGTGGTTAAGATGCTGAACTTGAAAACTGGAAGGTTGGCAGGTCAGCAGCTTCATGATGGAGTGAGCTCCCACCTCTGTCCCAACTCCTGTCAACCTAGCAGCTCGAAAACAAGAAATTGCAAGTATATAAATAGGGACCACTTCAGTGGAAAGGTAAACAGCATTTCGTGTACTCTGGTGTCCAGGGCCATGCTAGGCCGCCAAATTACTGGGATGGGCGGCTGTGCAGCTCTACTGAGAACCCATAGCTTAAAGAGCCACACCACCTTGGCAGTTTCCACTTCTGCTCCTCTCACAGGGTTCCCCTCAGCCCTGGGAGAGAAAGTCCAAAGCGCTTCGGCAGCAGCACACCAGCACGAGCCTGCCAATGTCTAGTCATGCCTGTTACATGTCCATGGAAACATCTGCAGATGCAGACAGCGTTGGCTCTTTGGCTATAAACAGAGATGAGCACTGAACCCTAGAGTCGGATACGCCTGACTTTTGAGCAAAGGTGACCTTTCCCTTTCCTATGCTTTATTTACATGGACAAAATGTGGGCTCATTGGAGATTTGGATCCAACCAAAGAAGCCCATGAGCCACTGTTGCCTGAGAAGGTTATTTGTGGAGACAGTTGACACACAATCAGCTTGATATGCTATGGCAAAAGGAAAGACACACGTGCCATGATACATGCACATATCTGTGTGTGCACACACACATCCTGCTGAGTCCAGCTGGCCATGGTCGGCCTTTACCTTCTAGAGCAGAAGGAGACCTGGAGCTACCAAAAGAGTTTTAATAGCTGTGCTTTCCTTTGTTGAATCTGGGAAAGAAGGAAAGGAAGAGACCCCCAGCTGTTGGTGACAGAAACACCTTTTCTGAGGAGCACATTATCGCCTTGGCAAGATAAGCTGCTCTTAGGGTGTGTCTTGACTGTTAAAAGAATCAGGTTTCAATTGGTTTTGTTTTGAAAGTAGGTGACGGTCAAGTGGATATCTGCGTTCTTGGAAACAACCTTGTCTGAACCATGTGGTCTTTTAAAGCTGAACTTGATGACTTGAAGGTCAGTGTGTCAGCAGTTTAAGACCAAAGTGCTGAGCAACAGAGTGAGGTCCTGCCATCTGGCTCAGTTCCTGCCAACCTAGCAGTTTGAAAACAAGAAATTGCAAGTAGATTAAATAGGTACCACCACTCAGTCAGGAAAGGTAGCAGCATTCTGTGTACTAAGGCATCTAGTCATGCCTGCGACATGACCACGGAAACATCTGCAGATGCAGACAGCGCTGGCTCTTTAGCTGTAAGTGGACATGAACATCATCTCCTAGATTCAAACACGACTGGTTTTTGACCAAGGTAGACCTTTACCTAACCCTGTGATGGAGAACCTTGGCACTCCAGATGTTCTTGGACTTCACGTCCCAGAAGCCCAAGCACCTTGTGAATCCACACGGATTTGTCTACAGCAATTCATCTGGCCCGCGCTGCCCTTGTCGCTCCTGGAAGTAGAAGTATAACATGCCCACAGGAGCATTTTACTTCCGCTTCCAGAAGCAACGAGGGCGGCACTGGCAGAATGAATAGCAGTAAACCCAGTCATGTGGACCAATGGGGGCTTGGGTTTCTGGGAAGTGAAGTCCAAGAACATCTGGAGGGCCAAGGTTCACCATCATGAACCTAACCTATTGCTGCTGTTCTGTACCTGACACAGTTACATTTTTAATTTTTTTCTGTTTTAATCTTATAACATTTATTTTCCAGAAAAATTCACTGCTATAATGTTACATCATTTATTGTTTAAAAACTATTTTACTGTTATAATATTGCAACATTTATTTTTTTAAAAAAGTTATAAAGTCACAACATTTCTAAAGTCACAACTGTTATAAAGTCACAACATTTATTTTAAAAGACATTTCACTGTTATAATGTTGCAACTTTTTTTTTTTTACTGTTCTGGCCTTAAAACAATTCTTTGCCAGGATGGCTGACTTTTGAACTGTCACAGAGATATAACTTAAGGATTGTGTGGGAGAAAGAAAAACATTGTGGCTGTGTAACATCTTGCAAACTTTATGCCCTTGCACGTAGATATGCACAGAAGAATACAATGGTTTAGGGCTCAGTACAAAATAAATGATCCATAGAGCATAAGGGCATAAACAACACTGGGTGGAAAATTCCACCAAGGACTTATTAACGTCCATGAGGAACCACTGAAAGTTACACTGTTTGCTTTACATGAGTATTAACTAAGCAACAGGATTTTAATGATCCTGTTGCAATGTTAGAAAAAGGTGAGCCAGTAAACCAAAGGAACCTACCATGATACTTCGGACACTAGCGCAAGTGCAGACGCTATGGAGTAATCTAATTTCGTGAAGCCCTCTTCTTCCTCGCTGTTGGGTAAAGGGATGGGAAGCCAAATGAAAAGAAATAACCAGCAAGAAATTAAAATAAATTAAAAGATAACAAATCTAAGAGGAAGAGATGTTACGAAAAGGGAGGTAACACTGTACAGATTCATGAACATGTGAAAAAACCACAGAGAAACTTCAAACTGTTTTTTAAAAAAAACCAAGAATGTTACTTTAAAAGACTACACTTCCCAGAATCCCCTAGCTGGGGAGAGATTGCATACAGGAGCAATGTGTCTAAGTATTCAGCATAAACGATTTCATTAGAAACTAACCATGTTAGCATTTAGAGGGTAAGTTTTAAATTATTTGCCTAGCTGGAGTGATTGTAATAATCAGTTAAAACCTTATCTGACATTTAATTGAACTTTAATCTAACTGTAGTGAAAGGGGGGCTTTCGTTTTTCTTTTCATCACCTGCCCTGATAGTTTATTACAGAATGCTGCCTTCATGTCACAATTAAAATGGCTTAATGGCTAGGAACAGCTGGATTTTCAATTAAAAAAAATGTACAAGAAACCTGGACAGCTGATGTTGAGAGAACAAGGACTATTCATCTGCTTGTGGTAATAGCTTCAAGTTAAAAAAACACACACACACCTTTATTTCCCTAGATATTAAATGGTTCTGATTTTAGTAGTTTTTAAATAGCTTATTGATTTTTAAAAGATTTTAAGCATCTGCTGCTGATGGAGCATTACTGAAGCTGTTTGTTTTATTAGCTGCATGCCTCCTAATTTGATTCATTAATTAATTTGACTTATTTTCTATCTTTCTCCTAGAATGAGAACTCAGGTGGAGATGAAAACATTTCAGCCTAAAACTGATATAAACTGGAACAAGTAGAAACAGGGGGGAAATTAATAATGTTAGGATACAATTAAACAAACTATGGCCAAAATCCTGAATCTTAACGGTGATGTGGCATAAATTAAGAAGCAAGCACAAACATTTGCTGTTGTGTGTCAAGTTGTGTGACTTGGTACACCAAGGGTTCCCATCCTATGGTCTGTGGCCCTGGCTGGCCCTGGCCTGTGGTACCATTTCATGAGACCTGCCACTGCTGCCGTCATACCCAGAAGTGGAAGCGGATGTATTTACATCAGCCATAACGCATGCCCGCGCATGCGTAAATGTGCCCGCAGCTGTCATAAATGCAGAAGTGAATGCCTTTATGGCAGCTGTAAATGCACCCTCTTCTGATTTGGGGTGTGTGTGTGTGTTGTCCGGCTCACTCAGCTTTCTGGGGTGTGTGGTGAGGCCCGTAACGTAAAAAGGTTGGCCAATCCTGTGGTACACAATAACATATGCTTATATTGACTTAAGTTGCAATTATTATCACTGAAATACTGTATACACCAATTGTTGTATACCTGTGAGTGTGGCTAACAGGATTTTGGCCAATTGCTTAAATTATATCACAGTATTAAAAACTCTCTTTTTAAAATCTGTACCTGAATGTATTACGTTTATTTGTACTTGTTTCTAATTTGTGATGTGCCTTTGGTCCTAGAATGTAAATAAAATTAATTAATTAACCAAGAATACTGGGATTTATTTATTTAAATTAACTTATCAGCTTCACCTGGTCTTGAACTTGGTCTTCCTTGTTCTTGAGGTCATTTGCAAATCTTGATGTCTCTCTTCCTTCTGTTCTTCTTCCCTGTGGTGGAAAAAGGTTCGGGTGTCCATGATGGATGCTTCAGAAGAATTTTACCTGCCAAAAAAAATATCAAATATGCTGAGTATACCCAGTTAAGCCCCCACACAAAGAGATTTAACATCTTTTTTAAAAGACAGGCACAGGTTGGCCACCATGAGGTCTTCGTGGTTTATTGGGTGACACTTCCCACCAGTCCAATGAATACGACCAACAGTGCTAGAATTATGGGAGTTGCAGTTCAAGACATTTAGAGAGCCTAACATATCCATGAGGGCCGCATTGGAAGGTCAACAGTTTGAGACCTGAATGCTGTGCAACAGAATGAGCGCCCACTATCTATCCCAGGCAGCTCCTGTCAACCTTGCAGGTTGAAAGCCAGAAATTGCAAGTAGATAAACAGGTGCAACTTCGGTGGAGATGGTAACAGTGTTCTATGCACTGTCCACGGAAACATCTGCATGGAAACATCTGCAGACATTTTTATATTGGCTAAAATTTTGCGGTTGCTTTTTGGTGTTTCCCTAGCTTCTATAAAGCATCCTTTACTTTGTTGTTTGTTTGGAAGTAGAATACAGTATATAGCTTACTAACATCTGTTGTGGTTTATTTTTCTATAACTGGGGAAGGCTGGGAATTATAATATGGAGGAAGATATGTGAGATAGGTTGAGGATGGTATGTTAGCATTATAAGGTAATTTTATAACTATGAATTAAGAATACTCATCCAGGGTGTATATGGTAAAGTAAAAGAATTCACCCATGAATCTAGTGCTCCAAGAAATCCATGCAGGTTAAAACAGGATTAAATTAGAATTCAGTACAGATACCTCTGGTTTCCATGCATGCAAATTCCCTGGTGATCAAAAGCCATTTATTCCTACAGACCAAAAGAAAAAGAAAGCCCTGCCAGTTTCCATAAAGAAGTGGAAATGTTTGAAAGATGAAATCTTGGAACTTCATTTCCTCTAGCTGTCAGTAATCAGATTCCCTGCTCTATCTAACCATTGGTTGCCCCCTGTTCATCCAGGATAAATAGGTTGCACAAACAGCACACACACACATACTTTGATCACAAACACATAAGTGCACACGTATCACCGAATCCCCCCTCCCCCGACTCCCGGCAGTGCGGAGACTCGCTCTCCATTGAAATGCATGGCTGGGTCCTCTCTGAAAAGCTACCCGCCTTTCTGGTACTCCAGGACGGGGAAGAGGACTAGACCTGCCTCGGTATTGGAGCTCCCCTAGTGGTGACCCACGTAAGTGGCAGGGTAATTGCCTGTTGATCAAATAGTAATAAAATATCATGTGACAATAAGTGAAAGGGGAAGACTTGTTATTTTATTTTAATTTAATTTAATTTTTGCACTCAGGGAACCCGACTCAGGGCGGCTCACATGATAATTAAACATTGGAATTCCAGTCAGTGAAAGGGAACAGATGGGGCAAAACAGAATAGGCTAATTACAAAGCTAAGAAGGTGATTTCATTTTGGAAGTTTAAAGTTTGACCTAGACACAAAAGAAGAATAGATTACTTAGGTACAAAAGTTAGAAACTCTACTTTTACTATTAATTATTTATGGCTACACAGGATCTCCATACATCAGCGGGTCAACAAAGAACAAAACAATTTGAACAAAATCCATTCAGAATGACTTTGAAAAGCTCAAAGTGCCCTTGAAAATAAAATACAGTACAGTAAAACCTTGCATAAAGAACGCCTCGCTTAGAGAGTAACTTGCTTAAAGAGCAGAATTTTCTCTGAATAGTCGCCTCACTTAACAAATAAAACCGACCAAAGACTCGCTTGACAAATAAATCGGGTTTCACAATCCCCCCTGCCAGAAGTCACAACTGGTCACTTACAATGGTGTTTCGCTTAAAGAGCAAACTTGCTTAAGGAGCAATCCTGTGGAACACATTATGCTCTTTAAGTGAGGTACCACTGTAGATGGAGTAGCTATAGCACATTGCTTGTTGCACTAAACCAGACATTCTCAATCTTTTTAAGCCAGGGGCCGGGTCACGCTCTCTCAGACAGCTTCGAGGGCTGGATGGCCGTTTTGCTCTTCCTCTACCACATGGCACTTCCTGGAGTGGTGGAGGCAGTGGGGGCCACAGGAAATGGTGCCACAGGCTGCATACGACCCACAGGCCACAGGTTGAGAATCCCTGCACTAAACAGACTTCATACTGTTTCTACTTGTTATGCTGCATTTCGAATGTACAGTAATACCTCATATAACATTAGTATCGAATAACACGAAAATCGCATAACATCAAGGAATCTGGGGGGAAGAATTGCATCGGATAACATTAAGATCCTATGGGATGCTTCAGATAACAACCACGAAAGCCTGTGTGGTTACAATGTATCTCTATGGATCCCATAGAGGATCAGATAACACTAAAAATCATATAACACGAAGACTTGTGGAACCAGGTTTTAGTGTTATATGAGGTTTTACTGTAACTCCATTACAACTTTGTGCAGGGGAGGTGGGAGGGGAAGCAGCTAATTTCAGATCATGTTACTCTTAAAGTTGGAGCAGAGTTTAGAATAGCAGAGAGACAGGTCAACCACTTTCTCTGGGGTTGAAATAGGGAGGCAGACAATGCAGTTAATGCTTGGCCTTGGTCAAATTACATTTCAAGTTCCTGGCTGTCAAAGCAGAGAGGATGGTATGCGGTCTACCCTCCCCTTTTAGACTCACTCACTGGCCCTTTTTAGACACCACCAGCATTCCTGGGAGATCAAATGCAAGCAATGTTCAAAAGGATGTTCCTTCACCGTCTGAAAGAATCTGCAGAATCCAGTTCATTGCAATAGCTTTGGCTCCTGCTGCAGTGATCATTGCCACTGTCTCCTCCTCCTCCTCCTAGCTCCCCTCCCCCTTGGGTGTATAGGCTGTGTTGAAGACTCTCCACACCACAATATTTTGTTGCAGTTCCTAACTAGTTATAGACTTCCCCTGATGCCTGCCTCTGAGATACTTTCTTCTTCTTGGAAAGTTATTACAGTAAGTCAGGGGTGGCCAAAATACAGCCTGTGGGCCAGACCTGGCCCCTGGCCCCATTTCATGTGGCCTGTGATGCCTTCACTGCTCCCAGAAGTGGAAGCATGCACATTTACAGCAGCTGTAAAACGTGCCTGCACATACATAAACGCACCTGTGCCTGCTGTAAATACTGTGGCTGTGGTAAACATGTTTACGACAGCCATGGATGCGTTTTATGGCAGTTGTGGTGGGGGCGTGGTCAGGCCCGCAAGTGTGAAAAGTTTGGGAACCTCTGTACTAAGTTGTATACAGTTGTACCTCACTTAAAGAGCATAATGTGTTACACAGGATTGCTCTTTAAACGAGTTTGCTCTTTAAGCGAAACACCATTGTAAGTGACCAATTGTGACTTCTGGGGGGGGGGGGATTGCGAGCCCCGATTTATTTGTTAAGTGAGTTTTTAGTTGGTTTTATTTGTTAAGCGAAGAGAGCATTCAGATAAAATTCTGCTCTTTAAGCAAGTTTCTATTTAAGCAAGGCACTCTTTATACGAGGTTTGACTGTATATTAAATTTAAAAAAAGGTGATGGGGAAAAGTGGGAGGTTAAAATTTAGAATATGAGAGAAAGCAAAGGATAAAACATCTTGTGGGAAATAGTTTTCCCTCTTATCTATCGATCCATCGATCTGTCTATCTATTTATATATTCCTGACACTTATACAATGCAGATGGTCTCTTCCTTCCATGTTTATCTACACAACTATCCTGAGAGCCAGAGCAGGCTGGAAAGTAAGGCTGATCGAAGGTCACTCAGTGGGAATTTGAGCCAAGGCTTCCCAAATCTTTATCCAACACGGTCTTTGTATTTACCCTTCTTAAAAGTTGATGCTTTACTTTTAATATAAATGGTCTATGTTTCAATGCAAATGACAGTTTTTAAAATAGCCTGGATGGTAAAGTGTTGCGATGACTGGACATAAAATAGTCCAGCTTAGCAAAACACGTGTGCCTATCACTCTTGCATAGGGGGAGCTCAGAATAGGGAGCAAAATTTAATCTCTGCAGAAGGGAAAGACATAGGTAAAGCAATTGTTTTCTTTGATTTAAGATTAAACCCCTTGAAAAGGACACAAAGACAACAGAGATGGCTCAAGGCGCTGTTAGGAATTTGGACTGGGGGAAGTTTAAATCGTGGGTAGATGTTGGAAGTAACTAATCCAAAGGAACTTAGTTACATGCTTTATAAATACAGTAATGAGCAATGAATTCTTGGTGCAGCAATGACGTTTTCTTGAAATCCCTTTAAACTTTGAGAACTATAACCCTGTTTATTTTTATGGATTTTTAGTTGACCCTAATAAAGAGATTTTATTTCAATGCCCAGAATCTGAGTTCAGTCCCAACTGGCGCAAAGATGACCCAGCCTTCTGTTCTTCCGAGCTAGATAAAATGAATACTGAGCTTGTTTATGGCAAAATATTAATTAGCTTGTGAACCTCCCAAGGTGTGGTCTAAGTGCTATTAAGTGGTATATAAGTGTAATTTAGTCTACTGGTGGAGGTAGGATGTGATTTTGTTCTTGAGGGCCGACAGAAATGCCATTGCGCTCATCTTTGCAAGCTTAAGGCTCTGCTCCTGCCAAAATATATCTTTGAATCCTTGCTGACAGACTCTGAAAGAAGTATCTTAGGGTCAAAGGATCTACTGAGGATTTAGGAGAAGACAGAGAGTCTGGGAAGTAAGAAAGGTCAGGTTGTTCCACCATCAAAGTTCATGATGTGTTCTATATCTTTCTTCCCATGGACAGACCTACAGTTTTGCAAGTGTTTTAGCCAAAGAAAGAAGACCCGAGATGGAGGAACAAGATGAGGGAGCACAGAACATATTTTGAAGCAACCCATGATATGACCCGAGATGGAGGAACAAGATGAGGGAGCACAGAACATATTTTGAAGCAACCCATGATATGCTTCGACCCCGGCTGTGTGGGATTGTGTTGCTTCTTAAAGTGAAGGGACTCTAAATTTGTGTGGACACAGTTTGTGCAAGCTTTGGTGACTACCTTGGGAAATGTGCTGTTCCTTATGTTACTATTCCCTACCTACAGGCAAGGAATCTCCACAGGTTGAAAATGCCTCAGCAAGACGATGAAATGGGATAAATCAGGGGTTCTCAACCTACAGCCAGCAGGCCGGCCCTGGCCCCCAGCACTATTTCGTATGGCCAGCCTCACTGTTGATGCCACCACTGGAAGCAGATGTGGATGCATTTATGACAGGTGCTGTTGTGTTTTACGGCAGCACTTATGGTGGGCGAAACCACTGTCCGGCCCACTCAATTGTCTGTTGGGGGCGTGGTCCAGACAGTGACTTGAAAAGTTTGAGAACCCGTGGGATAAATCAACAAGAAAGAAGAATTTAGTGAGTATACTTTACATCCCTAAAGAAGATAAACCTTGCATTCCATGTAAGCGGCTAACATCCGATCTTGCCTGAAATAAATTCAACTTGCTTTGAATGTTTGTTGTTTTGGAGTCTAGAAACTCAACCTTTTTTGCCCGAAGGAAAAAAAGAAAGGTCAAATCTTCATTTTCCCCAAAAACAAAGATATTCTTGGACAGAATTCCAACTTATAAATGTCATTATGTCTTTGTTTTTTTCTAAAAACAACATAACCACAATATTTTATTATTTCTTAAGCACTTTTTTTTGGAATGCAATGAATTTTTTCCCCATGTGCAAAATCATACAAATAGAGAATTGTTTGGGACCCATTCAGCTTAATATTGGAGGCATTAAATAAGAAATTGTCCTTCTTTCTCCAAAACTGTTTCTGAGGCCCACAATTCTTCCAAACACTTCTTTCTTCTGGTGAAAAATGTGAATTTCTCTCCTGTAACAGGTGTCAACCCCTCCACGTAGTTCAATTAATTCTTCATTCCCGCTTAAGTGCTAGATAGAAGGGCACTGTGGAGAATGGTTCAAAACTAAGTTCATGGTGCCAAAAATAAATTTTATTGTGCTACATGAGCACACAAAGAGCTCATTTTTCCCACAGCGAGGGAAAAAAAGAACATTAAAAATACATTCGAACCATAAAAAAGCCACAGATTCAAAACAATTGAGAAATGAATGATGGGCGTGTTACTTACACTTTCTATGAAACTAACAAGTGCTAAGTCCCAGCCTTTCAGTTTTTGTTTTAATTTTCTTTTTGTGCAACTATTTTTTAAATTAGTTGCCAGTCCCCTGAGAACATTGTGAAATAAAGAAATGAACTTGTGTCACAGCGAAAGCTATTGGCTTGAACAAAGGCTTTCTTCAGCCTCTGAGGTACATGAGGCCAACCCCAAACTTGGGCCATCTGAGGTACAGCGTAGGTGTGGTGGCATGACAGAGGTCTTCATCACCATATTTACCACTGTTCCTCATCCTGTCCTGCAATTGGTGCCTGAGGTGCGGATCTCATCCTACCTAACGGTAGGGCCGGCCCTGCTACTGGGGACAATGACACTTGACAAGGTTGCTTCCAAGTCACTAAAAAGCAACTACACATGAAAACTCTTAAGTTCTGCTACAGCCAAGCAATTTCCTTTCCACATACCACACCACGTCCATTTTGAAAATGGAAGCCTGCGTGTTAACATTTCCTGAAAGCGGTGCTTTATTTTATACATTTTCAAATATTCGGGTGATTCTGTCCTCCTCTGTTTTATCTGAGATACAACGCAGGGCTTGATGTTAAACTTGGTGGAATCTATTGGCCTCCCACTTGAGTGGCTCAAAAACGATGCTCAACCGTGGCTAGGCCTGAGCGCCACATGTAATTGCCACAGCAACAGCATCTCCTTCCTAGAGATTTCAAGGCCAAAAACTCTCCCCAGGAGTAGGAAGCATAAGAGACAAGCAAGCAAGCCATAGTCATAGATACCTTCCATTGACCCTACTAGAAATTAGTAGAGTTGGCTGCCCAGATGTCAAGACAGGTATGGCTGTTCCTGGACTACAATTCCCAGCATTCTTCACTATTAGCCATACTGGCTAAGGGAATTGCTGTATAACATTTGGAAGCCTTCTCTGTGCCTAAAGCTAAAGTTCTCCTTTGGGTGAAAGCCAGTCGTTTCCAACTCTAGGGTGCAGTGCTCATCTCCGTTTACAGCACAAGAAGCAGCACTGTTTGCATCTAAAGACCTTTCCATGGTCATGTGACAGGTATGATTAGACACTGGAGTGCACAGAATGCTGTTACCTTCCCTGCTGAAGCAGTACCTATTTATCTACTTACAATTTCTTCCTTTCGAACGGCTGAACTGGCAGGATAATGGGAGCTCATTTCAACACGTAGCACCCGGGTCTCAAACCTGCAGCCTTTCAGTCATCAAGCTCAGCATCTTAACCACAATGATGCTTTTTGTCTACTCCTGCTTCAAAGACTTGTCACACACCAAAGTCAAATGTTTACTTCCCCAATTCTACATGCCCTGAAATTTGCTTCCTTACCTGGAGGTAAATAGATCCATGGCAATGGCCTTTGAGTTCAGTTGATCTTGAACCCTGGCAAACCGCATACTGAGGTGTCTCTTTGACTTATACATAAATCTCCACCCACCCCATCCCTTCTGTGCATATAGACATAAGAAATTCTTGCCCAAACTCTGGGAAATCAAAGCTTGCCATTTGAGCTAAATTAGCAAACTATGAATTCTACCTATCTTCGTTCATGGTTCACCATGGCTGGCCGTGGCATGATTTGCTACATATCACTTTCCCGCCCAAGATGGCTTTAATGACAAAAGAATGATATCGGGACTTGCAAAGAATGTTAGAAATTGCAAACGGCAATAAATAAAGACAGCTGGGCTAAATATAACCTAGGGCTTTGAACCAAAAGAATGAGGTATTCTTTCAGTTCCAAGATATGGAGGACTACATTAAAGTTAAATTAAGACAAGAGAAAGCAGGGGGTTGTTGCAAAACAGATAGCAAAGACCAGCAAAAGAGAAATGGGATCCGTTTTCATGCAAAGTGTATTGAAGACATGCAAGCAACTTTTTAAACATACTAATAATAATTTCGTGTCAGAAATTATTCTGGGTTGAAAGGATTTTATGATGAAATTCCACCCAGGGAACACCCCAGTTGAGGCTCCTTTCACATCCCCAAGAGCTGGGATAGAGACAGAGGCTCAATCCATCATGCAGTACCCAGGTCTCGAACTGCTGACTTGCCAGCCTTCTAGCTAACAAGGCGAACTTCTTAACCACTGAGCCACTGAAGCCCCTTTTAAACATTTAAAGCAAGTTTCAAGTTGGTGGGGTGTGCGTGGAAATCACCTGTGTGGAAATAACCTACCTTGCTTCAGTAATCTTGATGGGGAAATTGTCCAGACCTGTATATTGTTGGTTGTTGTCTCAATGTACAGAAAATCCAGAGAGACTTTTGGTGGGACTTCCAATCCTGAAGAAAGATAAAGGAGAAAACAGTGATGCTTCTTCTTTGCTTGTTGGCATCTGGTGTGACTGTGGCCACAAGAATGTGCACAAGGGTAGATCTGCCCTCCCTTGTAGCCTTAAATATAGCATTATCTCATGTCATTTCAATGACAATGGAGGGAAACATCGGAGATTTATGACCCCCTAAGTAAGACGAGATCATTTTTCTAGGTCAGGCATGCTAATGTGGACCTCATTAAAGGAGGACAAGGAAGGATGGAAGCAATCCAGTTTTCCATGCCCAGAATCTAGGACGTTGGCACTCCAGGTGTTCTTGAACTTCAATTCCCAGAAGCCCTGATCAGCAGGAGTGCTGACTTGGACTTCTGGGAATTGAAGTCCAAGAACACCTGGAGTGCCAAGGTTCGCCATCACTGATCTAGGATTTTGTTTCATGTGAAAGATGCATTTGCAAAAATGTTTTACCCTGCATGCTCTAGGTTTCTGTTTCCCCCACTCTTTTTAGGTCTATTCTCACATAGTAAACTTGCTCGAAACCCAGTTGTATCCAACTCTAGGGTTCAGTGCGCATCCCTGTTTACAGCCAAAGAGCCAGCGATGTCTGCGTTTGCGGACCTTTCTGTGGACATGTGGCAGGCATGCCTCGACACTGGAGTGCACGGCATGCTGCTACCTTTCCTGCCAAAGCAGTACCTATTTATCTACTTGTAATTTTTTGCTTTCGAACTACTAGGTTGGCAGGAGCTGGGACAGAGATGGGAGCTCACTCTGTCGTACAGTACTCTGGTCTTGAACTGCTGACCTGCCGACCTTCTAGTTGTGAAGTTCAGTATCTTAATCACTTGAGCCACCGCAGTCCCTCCTCACATGGACAACCAGAAAGTACCCCTGCTCAGTCTCAGATGAGCCTCCAGGACCCTAATATAATACTGAGCTTGCTGGCTCTTCGGCTTTGAAACAGAGATGAGCACTGAACCCTAGAGTCAGATACGACTGGCTTTCGAGAAAGGGAAACCTTTACCTTTACCTCTTGACAAGGTTACCACACCATTAACATTTGGCAATATTAGCTAAAGGGGTAGAAGAACTTTAGCATTTTGTGATACATCTTGACCGATAGCCTAATAGATTATTAATTTTCGTTGACTTTTGTAACATAGCAATGCATCTTTAGGTGGCGTGATCTGCGGTACGATTATAATTGTAGGCACCTGATCAACGCAATGTGTTTTGTTCCCACAGTTGCCAGGTGGTGGTCCAACCACTGCTTTATGGCATATTTAACAGATTATAGCCTTTGGATTTTGACCCATGTTTCATTTGGAACGGCTGTCTGATAAGAGGTGAATGCATGCGAGAGGACTGTAACAAACTCAAGTTGCTTTGAGAGGGAGAACTTTAAAATGGAGAAAAGGGAGAGGAGTAAAGAGAGAGCAAAATGTATTATCCTTTTGGAATGAGGGGACGGATATATAAAGAATGTAATTATATTGAGTATAGTTAATTGAGAAGGTTTATAATGTCCTATTGGCGGTGGGTGTCTGTCTGGCCTGGTGTCTGTTATCCTGCTATGGTAATAGAATAGACCCTAGGGCCAGCAACTCAACACCGATTGTCAGGCATTTTAATTAACCTGACAACCCTGAGGATGAATGGCTTTGGGTGCCGAAGTCCACAGGGAGGATGATGGTCCCCAAATGGATTAAATTCCACTCAAATCCATCTTGATGGAGGGCAGCAGCTTCATCAACACTCATCTGGGGCTGAGGAGGTCTTTGCGTGCCAAAAGGGCTCGGGACCAGAAAGTGACTCTTGGAACTGGATCAGTGGTACTGTGGGGGTCATGCTGCAATGCGGAAGGCAAATGAAAGGCCACTGCCTTATATTCCCAGGACAGTCTTCATGGCTGATCGCCATGATGACTGCCTATATTCAGATTTGGATATGGCAGAATGGGGAGGAGGTGGTGGTGGTGGAGGGGCATGTACAGTTGTACCTCGCTTAAAGAGCATAAAGTGTTCCACAGGACTGTTCTTTAAGCGAGTTTGCTCTTTAAGCGAAACACCATTGTAAGTGACCAAGGGGGGGGGGGTGAGAACCCGATTTATTTGTTAAGCGAGTTTTTGGTTGGTTTTATTTGTTAAGCGAAGCGAACATTGAGAGAAAATTCTGCTCTTTAAGCGAGTTACTCTTTAAGCAAGGCACTCTTTATGTGAGGTTTGACTGTAGTAGTTATATTAATTTTGTTAAGATTTTTTGATTTTGTTTTGTTTTCCATTCCCCTGGAGTTGTGATGGTTTTCTTTGTTTGTGTGTGGGTTTTAAATAAAAAATAATTAAAATGGAGAAATGGTAGGGATGGGACACTCCTCAATTGTTCAATACTTCCCTGTTTTAAATCATCTTGTTTGTTTGCTAGAAGGAAGGGAGGGATTCAAAACACTAACTGGATAGTGGGAAGTATTGGAAAACTGATTCAAAATGGGAAAGCAAGGAAAAAATACTTCAAGAACTGGAGAGGTACTGTTATATAGTGGTCAGGGCTGAGATGGACAACCGCTGAGTATCCAGCATGAGTTAGAAAATGGCCCAAAGTGATAAAAAAATGGGAAGGGAGATTTAAAAAAACCTCTAAGAATTCAGAGAGAAAAACAACTGTTTATAGGTATAGTTGGTTGGAGCACGTGGCTATGTTCCCTGGAAAGGGGCCAGAGGAAATCAGATTTTTGTGAGCCGCCCTGAGTCGGTATATGCTGAGTGGGCAGCATACAAATCGAATCAATCAATCAAATCAAATCAATCAGTTTCTTGCTTTTGAACTGCTAGTTTGGCAGGAGCTGGGACAGAGACAGGAGTTCACTTTGTCATGCAGTACCCGGGTCTCGAACTCTGACCTTCCAGTTAGCGAGTTCAGTGTCTTAACTACTTGAGCCACAGCAGTCCCGTTACAAGCCATAATTTTGGCTTTCTCATAATTTACACTGAGAAGATCGTTCTTACATTAAATGTTGACCTTATGAACCATGATCTGAAAAGGCCCCCCTCTAACAACAACAACAACAACAACAACAACAACAACAACAACAACAACAACAACAATAATAATATGGTGTTAAGATTCCCTATCAGCCCCATTGTGTCTGTTTTTAGGGTCTGAGGTATGGGGCTGACATTCCTGTCATTGTGCAATTATTCCAGCTTTGCTACATGGACTGGTTTAATTAATGTGGCCAGAAAAAAAGGGTTGCCGCAATTTATGGACCTCAGAAGGCATGTCTTATTACATCTCCAGTTAATCGGTAGATACAAATTCCCGGCATCTTCTATAGCTGTGGATAGAGGATCTCCCTATTAGCCCTTTTATCCAGCAGCGTCCCACCAGGCACAAGCTGGAAGGAATGATGTGGTGGCATTCAGTTACTGGCCGAATGGCATCAGTTGGCGTGTTGTTGACATGGGATCCCCTGGCAATCACTCTGAAAAACATGCCGCATCAAGAGGTTGGAACGCAGCCTTGGCTCCACAACACACACCCTTTACAGTCCATTCGGCTCTGGTGAAAGAGCAGGTCAGATAGCTGGGGAGGAGGGGCAGCTGTTGGAAACATCTGCAGCTGCTTGCTTGGACACATAAAAAACCAGGCATTGCTACATAACTCTGGGCATTTCTATACCATTCCAGATGCCATTTCCCAAAGATTATCCTCTGCTGCGGGAGTTCCCAATCTTTTCAAACTAGAGGCCGGGACACACTCTCTCAAATAGCTTCGAGGACAGGATGGCAATTTTGCCCTGCTTGCATGATGGGGGTGGTCATTTTGTCTCAACAGCTTCAAAGGGGCAGCCATTTTGTTTCACAAATGCCCTTGGAGGGGTGGGGGTGGGAACACATGAAATGGTGCTAGGGGCCAGATCCAGCCCACGGGCCTTAGGTAGGGAACCCCTAATCTACTACATTTTTTTCTTAAGCTGGTTCTTCCTCCTCCGTGTCTAGGCCAAACAAGAAACTGCCAAGATGAAGGCACTTTTTGGTGAGTTCATTCTGCAGTTTGTTTCACCCAACCAGTGCAAGAAAGATTAACAGGCAACACAAGGTTGTCATTACCAGGACATGCCCGATTGTGGTTCAAAAATACTACAATCTTCGAGGAGACTCTTTCTGTGTCCCCCTAAACTGGTGCTCTGTAGATGTTTACAACTGTGAGTCCCATAATCCACAGCCAGCATGGGCAATGCTTGGGGATGAAATAGCCTCCATCATGTTCAGCACAACTTGCTTTCAACCAAATATATAGGTGAGATCTCTTTGGCTTCAATGCATTACTTATGCTACAAAACTCAGCACTTGCCTCGTTTGGACGATCTCCAGTGGTCACCTAGGGAGCTGTGGTGGCTCAGTGGTTAAGAAGCTCACTTCGTTAGCTAGAAGGCTGGCAAGTCGGCAGTTTGAGACCTGGGTACTGCAGGACTGATTGAGTGCCTGTCTCTGTCCCAACTCTTGGGTACATGAAAGGAGCCTTGTTTGGGTGTTCTCTGAGTGGAGTTTAATCCTTTCAACCCAGGATTATTTCTGGCATGAAATTATTATTATTACCTAAAAATGTGAAGGCCACCAGTGTTGGAAAGGGTGTTGCTTAATTTTTATTTTTGCAGCATCCATTGGCTTTAATGATTTTGCCCCACTAGCTTCTTCTTCCATCTATTCAGTCTGCAACATGGTTTGTTGTTTGCATTGCTTTGGGAGCAGGACGTTGAAAATGGAGAACTGATAACAATGCTTACCTCTTCCATTGTTCAGTTCTTCCCTGTTCTAAATGATCTTGCATCTTTGTTGAAGGGTGGGGAGGGATTCAAACCACGAATCAGCCACAACTCTTTCCTGGGGCCCATTATGTGCCGTTCCTAGTCATATGCAACCTGCTTTTGAGTGAGCAAATGTTGGGTTGCTCTGTGTTCCTTTGCCTCCTTCCTCCCCGCCCACCTTCTGTGGATGATCAGTCCTGATTCATTTTGCTTTAATACAGAATCGCACCCTAGAATCGCACATGACTGGCTTTCAAGTAAGGGAGACTTTTATCTTTAGTTAACCCACCCCTTCTGAGCACACTGGATGCAGTCACATTTCAGAAGCTGGACTGTGGTAGCTCAAGTGGCTAAGATGCTGACTGGATGGCAGCAGGTCAGCAGTTCAATACCTGAATAGTACAGGACAGAGTGAGCTCCCGTCTCTCTTCCAGCTCCTGCCAACCTAGCAGTTCGAAAGCAAGAAATTGCAAGTAGATAAATAGGGACCACTTCTGTGGGAAGGTAAATCAGTGTTCCGTGCACTTCCAGTGCCTAGTCATGTCTGCCACGTGACCACAGAAACGTCTGCGGAAGCAGACAGCTCTGGCTCTTCAGCTATGAAACAGAGATGAGCACTGAACCCTAGAGTCGGATACGACTGGATTTTGAGCAAGGGTGACCTTTACCTTTACTATATAGGGACCAGTTCGGTGGGAAAGTATCTTGAGGACATGAAAGGAACCTCATTCGGGCATCCCTTGAGTGGAGTTTCTCCAGCAAAAATCCTTTCAATCCAGAATAATTCCTGACACTAAATAATTATTATTTCAGAAGCTAAGAGAGCTTGGGTTATGGGTCATCAAATGGCATCCAAATTATGGCAACCTTGGTGAATCTTCAGGACTTGTGAGATATTTAAGGTGTAGTTTACTACTGCTTTTACCTTTACCTTCAAGAACCTGAACAAGGTATGGAAAGATGGCAAAGAAGCCACAGCTTCCTTTTCCTTCGAGGGTTTGGTCGCCTTCTTCTACTGGATTTTTCTTCCCATGCTTTTAAAATTGGAAAGCTGTATCAGAAACTCTTTTAAAACACAACTGATTTCAGGAAGTTGAGTAAGACTTGAGAAATTAGTTTGGAGCAAAGCCTTGAGTGGCATGGAGCTAGTGAAAGGAAATGAGTGAAAGGTTATTGTACGATGAAGATTCAGAACTAGAGTAAGGTCTCAAGACTATCTGCTTTCATTCTTATTGTTCTTAGTAGAACTCTACAGAGCAAAGAGTGAATGGTTTCACAAGCTCCTGCATGGAACTTCTTTGATGTAAATTCATCACTCTGGGGGAAACCCTGTGGTTTGTGGAAATAATTATCTCGAAAGCATATGAAAGACTACTTTGTTGAGACTTGCTTCTTTATATAACATCTGGTTCATCAGTGAGGCACATTTTATGACCCATGCAAGTCTTTTGATAATCTCATACCTTACCCCCTAAGAGATTTTTGAACAACTCCCTCAGAATCCAGCTATTGTTTTTAAAATTTTTGGAACATGGATCTAATAAAGTCCCATTCCATCAAAGTCTTTATATCTATGGATTGAAGAAGTTACCTGATGGCAGGTAAAGGGAGGGATGCATCTCTCATGAAAAGGGAAAGGGCAATGCCCCCCCCCCCCACACACACGCAAAGGAAGACGAATTAGGAGGAAATGAATGGGTGTACTGTAATTTGGATTGATGGGGTAATTTGCTATGCCTGGCAGTGAGAAAAACCCTGAAAGTTGTTATTTCCTGGTACTAGTTTGAGCAATATCCTTTGATCGCTAACAGAGATATAAAGAAATTTTCTCAGCATCTTGTTTACAAGGTGAACACAAGATGTCTCTGCACAACAACACAGCCTGGGAAGGAATTTTAAGCCCCCAACTTCAGCACAAAACTGAGGCACTGCTGTTTTTTTTACTAGTAAGTGTGAACTGTTTGTAGGGTCTTCCCCCCATTTTCTAGGAGAGTGGTGGAGAACTACAGCACGCGTGCCAGAGGTGGCACTCGCAGCCCTCTCTGTGGGCATCCACGCAGTTGCCCCAGGACAGAGTTTGCTTCGCCCTTCTGCCCAGCAGCCCAATAAGAGCGCTTCTTCCCTCCCCCAGCACAGTTTGCCCCGCCCCTCTGCCCAGCAGCCCAATGGGAGTTTCCTCCCTCCCCTGTTGCTGTGTTGGCACTTTGCGATAAAAAAGGAGGTTTTGGATTGTAGTTTGGGCACTTGGTCTCTAAAAGGTTCGCCATCACTGCTCTAGGAGAAGAGAGGAACTTTTTTAGCTGGCAAAACCTGGCATCAAACCCATAGGACTTGTTCTAGCAAGAACACCATTTGATCCCACAACATATGCTCGCCTGCATTCTGTACCATCCCCACTCTAAACATCTGCTTCAATTGTCATCCAGGAATAATTGTTGGAGAGAGTTATGCGGAATGCACCCCAGCCCATTACCGGTTAAGACAATTCCTGAGGGAAGGGAGTATATATCTGACATGGAATCTTTGTTTAACAAAGCATCCATTCTCCTGGGGATCCCATACCAAAGACTGGGTTTAGGAATCTGAGGAAACATCTTCAGAATTTCCATTTCCATAAATTGTTGCTATTATTTGAGGTAGCCGAGAAAGTTATAATACAGAGGTGGTCAAGTTTGGGGTGGTGGTGGAGGTATCTATGTATCTGTCTGTCTGTCTGTCTGTTTGTCTGTCTGTCTCCCTGCCTGCCTGCCTGCCTACCTAGATGGATGGACACTTCTTGTTTATATTTTTGATTGTTTGGTGGGGACCCTTCCAACATCTGCAACTTCAGAACATCCACTTCTGGAATCCTCTACCTTTGTTTAAAAATGGTAGACAGGAGGATACCTAGGGATGACTTACGGAACTGCAAAAATAGTTTAGGTATTGTATGAGGGCCATTGGCTACACCAGCATTTCCAAAACTTTGATTTTTGAACTGCAATTATTCCTTAATAGGGTGTTTGGGTTTTGATGGGTTTATATGAAAATTTTAATATTTGTGTCAGTTTGTATTTTTGAATTTTATGCTGTAAGCTGCCCTGAGTAGGAAAGTTTTTCCTAGAAGGGCAGGATATAAGTTAAATAAATTCCCAGAAGCCTAAGTCAATTCCCCAAAGCACTGACCAGCCAATGTACTGACTTAGCCTTCTGGGAATTGAAGTCCACCAGTGTTTTGTGGAACATAGTTTAGGAAACACTGGGCTACACCATGCCCACCCCTGGCTGATCAGCTCAGTGAATCCAGGACCTGATGTCCCATGTTTGATTCCCTGTCTTGGGGTGAAAAGTACATAGCTATGCCCAGTAGGTAAAGGTCGCCTGTGCTCAAAAGCCAGTCATATCTGATTCTAAGGTTCAGTGTTCATCTCTGTTTATAGCCAAAGAGCCAGCGCTGTCTGTGTCTGCAGACATTTCCGTGGACATGTCATGTGGCAGCCATGACTAGGCACCGAAGTCCACGGAACGCTGTTTACCTTCCCACCAAAGTGGTACCTATTCATCTATTTTGCAATTTTTCGCTTTCGAACTGCTTTGTAGGCAGGAGCTGGGACAGAGATAGAAGCTCACTCCATTGTGCAGCACTCAGGTCTCAAATTGCTGACTTGCCAATTTTCTGGTCATGAAGTTCATCATTTTAACCACTAAGCCACTGCAGTCCAGTACAAGGTGATAAAGAGCAAAATGAAAGAAGAGCTAGCTTGGGCAAGCTACACAGTTCCAGAAAATATGTAAAGGGATATCCCACCCCACAACTGCTCAGCATCCATTGTAAAAAGGCATGAAACACATGCAAGAGGGAAGTATCATTCAAGAAGACGTGTTCTAGTGATGTTTATTCTGATACCAAAAGAGGAACTAAGCCTTACAAAACCAGACTGTGGTCTTCCTCCCCCACCCTTTTAAAAAATAATTAGAGTTGAAATCATGAATAGGTGGGAAAACACCTTTTTTTCGTGTGTGTGTGTGTGTGTGTGTGTGTGTGTGTGTGTGTGTGTGTGTGTGTGTGTGTGTGTGTGTGTGTGTGTGTGTGTGTGTGTGTTTGTGTGTGTGTGTTATATAGTCCTATGTTCCATTCATTATTATTTCCTAACAAACTAGAGCATTTTCATCTGTCCCCTGTTCCCATTGTATTTTTAGTTCCAAGTCTTTAAACAGGTCTGTAAAGAGTCCATTGTTGTGAGCAGAGTCCAAGGGGCTTCCCGGCGTTGGACCAGAAGCTTCTGGCTCATTTGCCAACCCTTTGCTCACCAGGGTGGCACAGTCCATTGTGTGGCAACCTAACTGGTTGTGAGTCCAAGGTGATGAATCCCAGTCTAACCATTGCTTGGTGGTGGGATCTTGGCAGAGGTGGTTGTGAGCATAGTGCGAGATTAAAGGTGGACTGTTTGCCAAGAGGGGGTTGTTTTCTAAACTGGCATTTTGGGTGAGCTCCAGGAACAAATCCCCAGGTTGCTTTTTATAGCTTCCTGGACTTTCTGCCGTTGTAGCAGGATGCTGTGGGGACATTAGTTGTGTGTCTTCTTGAAGCAGCAAGTTTGGAATTTCCCCTGCATGATTTTGCATAAGGGCTGACTCTTGTTGTACCTTGTTTGTCCACAATCCTTGCTTGTTGTACTCTGGTTTCTGTGCTTGGTAGTGTCCATTGTTTGCAGAGTTTTCCACAAAAGATGCAAGCTTCAAAGGCTGGTTCAGTGAAGAGCTGTCCTTGTTGACCCAATTATTGCCTTCAACGCATAATCCGTACGTCAAAGGCAATGGGTTGTCATCTGAGGAGGGTGGATTGTTCTTAACCGCTTGTGGGGCATAACCTCTGGGATGAGTGTCTGCTTCAGCTGTAGGCTGAGGAAAGGTCTGGAACGGGGGCATTTGGGCCTGCTGATGGTAAGCGGTTTCTGTCAGACCGAATAATTTTTGGTGCTCCACAGCTCCCAGGAGATGTGAGTTAATCTGTGCTGCTGGCTGGATCTCTGGAGGTTGTTGGGTAGACTTGGATAGATCACAAGGGATGAGGAAATGTTCTGCATTTGGCACGAGAGGTTGGAAGCGAGAAATGTCCTTGAAATCCTGCTGGGGTTAAGATGAAAATTACTCATTAGCTACTACAAGCATCTTCATAAACGGAGGAAGCAAGAGGCAAATTTTGTGGCACAAACTAAGAACGAGGGCTGTAAAGCAGAAAAATCTCCACTCATCTCTGCCATGAACTCACTAGGTCAGTGATGGTGAACCTTGGCACTCCAGATGTCCTGGAGCTTCAATCCCCAAAAGCTCTGATCAGCAGGAGTGCTGACTTGGACTTCGGGTAACTGAAGTCCAAAAACACCTGGAGTGCCAAGGTTCACCATCACTGCACTTGGTAAAGGCCTCCCTTCCTTGAAAGCCAGTCGTGTCTGACTCTAAGGTGGTGGTGCTCATCTCCATTTACAGCCAAAGAGCCAGCGCTGTGTGTTTCTGCAGATGTTTCCGTGGTCATTTGGCAGGCATGACTAGACTCAGAGTGCACAGAATGCTGTTACCTTTCCCACCAAAGCAGTATCTATTTTTTGTTGTTGTTATACCTTAGCTACTGCAAAAATGAATTGACTGCACACAATTTATTACATGTATACATTTAAGGTAAGTTGTGGATCAAATAAGAACTCTTGATTCCAGAATCTCATCCCCTTTCCCTGCTGTTCTGGTCACAAGCCACCTATGCAACTAATTACAAACAAGGAGTAGCTCCAAATCATAGTTTTCTACTAACCGAGGCCAGAATAAGACGAGTCTTTTTTTTTAAGTATCTAGAACTGCTAGTTTTACAAAGGTCACTGTTTAGATGTCTTGCAAATACATTTCCCAGAAAGGGTGGAAACCATCTTCTTGGCTTAATAATGCGCTAGATCAGTGGTGTACATCTCCCCGTAATTCACAGGGAAGTGAACAACTAAACACAAAGGCAGAGCTTTCTGCTTCCAGTTCAGTTGCTTGTCTCCTGTGCATGAATTCTGCCTTCCAATCCAAAGTTCTGGCCCATTTAAGAGACACTAGAAAAGAGTTGGAAAGCTACCTACCAAAGCTTTGGGCTGCTCTGCGTCATATTGTTTAATGTATTTGTCGATCAAGTAATAGATTGTTCCGAATATCAATAGGATCACAAACAGGATAACCACAAACAAATAGGGCATCCAGGTGAGGTCTGTAAGAGAAAGCAGTTTAACATCTCATCTAGACAAGAGTAAGAAGCCCCCACTGTGAAATATTTGGTCATCACGTTGGAGGCAGAATAAATGGATAAACAAACCCAGTGCAGAAGACAAAAGAGATAGAGGCTGCCCCTTGTCTCTGTATGTTTATAATTTGAAAATAAAGCTTGCCTTTGGGAGATTAGGCATATTTCAGGCTGTCCCATCAAGTCTTTGATTTTAAACTAAATATAATTCAGCACAGCTTTGGGGTCTGGATAATGCAGCTATCTATCTACGGTTAATAAAAAGGAAAACCAAAAGGCCCTGGACTTATTTCCCTTATCAAACAAGAGGAACACATATTGGGGAATGCCCAAATTCAGTATGCAAGGCATCCTGCAGTACATGTACAGTATATCCAGATTAATCATGGTCTACTGTGATCTGCAATCCACGGCAAGTGTGGGTAAATTGCCTTCTGTGACTGCTAACTCTCTCCCACACAATCCAATATTGTAAAAACAAGAAGACCAGTTCGATAACAAAAGTGGGTTAGACATGGTACTATTTTGGGACTACAACGAGACAACAAGACACTCACCTGGTAAGGTCCTTACTAGAAACACATAAGGTTTGCTGATTTTGTCTGCATATTTGATGCAGACTGTTCCATTGTATTCAGTATCAGGCTCCAAATCAGAGATTTCAAATTCTTGTGTAGTCTCAATTTTTATCCACTATATTGAGAGAGAGAGAGAGAGAGAGTTGTTTTTTGGGAATAATAAGTGATACTTTATGTAATTAGCTTTCAAAGCTTGACTTGATGAAACAAACTCAATTCCAGATGGACAGTTTTCTAGTGACAGGCATGTCAGCTGGGCTGGGCTGAACTGAGAAAGAGGAGGGAGGATTTTAAATTGAGATAATTGATCCTTCTCCTTCATCTGGAGGGAAAACAAGTCAAAAACTATCAAATCGATGAATGGAATCAGGTAGGTTAATAGGTGAGCACATTGTCCCCATTTGTCAATTTTCCATTGCAAATGTATTTTTATTATGTTTCTGTGCTGTATTTCCTTTAAGGAACTGGGCTTAACGGAGTTTAAAGACATCTTAAAATGTATTAAAAACAAGTTAACAGCAAATTCATGGGCCCATGAGTCAGACTCATTTTGAGACTTAGTTTATGCTCAACAGACTCATTCCCTAAACATGCTAACATCACCAGATGATCAGTATAGAAAACAAATAAACTATGGAACCTGTATAGTAGACAAGAAGCTACTATTAGGACGTAAGATGGATGCATTTTAGCCCCTTCTGTATATCCCAATGATGGAGAACCTTTTAGAGACTGAGTGCCCAAACCGAAACCTACTTATTTATCGCAAAGTACCAACACAGCAACAGAGGAGGAAGGAAATGCTCCCATTGGGCTGCTGGGTAGAGGGGCGGGGTGAACACTGTGCTGGGGGAGGGAAGAAGTGTTCCCATTGGGCTGCTGGGTAGAGGGGTGGAGTGAACTCTGTACTGGGGAGACTGTGTGGGTTTGCTGCCACTGGTATATTCTCTACCTAGAAAACACTGGATCACGATAAATTGATATTGTCTTTACAGGCACACACTTATTATTAAAAGTGTAATAATAAATGCACAATTAACTAGAGACATGGAGTTGTTAAACCCAGGAATCTTTCATTTCATTTGCCTTTCTTCCCTCTCTTCTTACCTTCTGTTGCGTCTTTTGACAGAACATCATTATTTCATATGTGACTTCACCAAATTGATTGAAAATATCCACCACTGTCAAGGTCTGGTTATCCTCATCTTTCAGAGGTGTGTATGGTGGCTGTATAAAAAACTTTAAAGACTGAGTGCTGGAGACAAATTTTACCTCAGGATTTCCGATATTAGCTAGGAGAGAGAAAGAACAAGGGGTTTACTGAAGCCTGAAGATTGACAAAAGGCTCCTTATACTTGATGATCATTTGGTTTTATTTTAGTTGGGAACCCATTCTCGTCCTCTAGGTTAAGAGGACGAGAATGGGAGACCAGTTCTTGAATTTCCTACTTAGAACCCTTTCCCCAAAGGTTGCCATACATCTGAATTTATTTGATAGTTCTCAATATGATGATTATTAATCCTCATAGGCAAATGAAATAAAGATGGAATATTAGTATCAGCACCAATAAGCTTTCAATGCCTGTCTTTTGAATACTGTATAATTTCAATAGTATTAAGACTTCTTACTTAGAGAAAGTATGTTTGGTACTCTGTTAGGAAGCACATAACAGTCATGGGTAGGCATCACCTTCGTTTTGCAGGTCAACCTTCCCCCTCAAGCTCTCTGTGTTGATGTTATGAATCATTGGAACCACTTACTGTCTTCCCGCGGACAGAACCGCAAGGACTGAACCCATTCGGACATGCAACAGTTGGGGACGGTGGCTCTCACCCTCGCGTGGAAACGCTCTGTGAAGTTTTCAGTCTCACGTGTTAAGTTGCAAAAGCGTTGTGTGATGTTTTGACATTCGCTTTTGTCTTGCCATTCTTCCCCATACCTACAGCGAGACACAATGACTGCTTTTCCTGTGTTTTATCCGTGTAGAAAAAACGCAAATAGCACATCCAATTGCTCAATTTAAAAATCTTTATTCAAAATAAACATAGAAAACCATTAGGTAAACGTCTCCCTTACTTGAAAGCCAGTCATATCCAACTCTAGGGTTCAGTCCTCATCTCTTTTTATAACCAAAGAGCCAGCGCTCTTTGCATCTCCAGACATTTCCATGGCCATGTGGCAGGCATGACTAGACAGCCAAGCACATGGAACACTGTTTACCTTCCCACCGAAGTGGTCCCTATTTATCTATTTCCAATTTCTTGCTTTCAAACAGCTAGGTTGGCAGGAGCTGGGACAGAGATGGAAGCTCACTCCGTCATGCAGCATTCTGGTCTCGAACTGCTGACCTGTTGACCTTCCAGTCATCAAGTTCCACTCATCAAGTTCAGCGTCTTAACCGCTAAGCCATCGTAGTCCTTTACTTGGACCACAGATCCCACTATTCCCTACCCTTGCACTTCTACCTGATTTACATCTTACCTAAAGGTAAAGGCCTCACCTCTTGTGTTGTACGTAATACACCGTGTCTGGGGGTGTCTCCTCTTTGTTTATCCATGTGAAGATATTTACAAAGTTTGTGGACAGGAACTTTGCTTCTAGAACGAGTGGTGGTCTCTCTGTCTGTGAGTTTCCTGGAGAGGAGAATGAAGAGTGTATCAGAAGTTAGCTGCACTAGGAACAGCATTGGCACAACTTTGCTGATATTCATCTCACCATTTTCTGGGTTTGCTGCTTGAACTCAATGGCGTTGACTCTCACAGGTCTTAACAAGACTGTGTGGGAGGAAAAACACATGCACAGCCAAGATCTTTCAAGATTGTCACAGACAACATCTGGTGTGAGTTTTAGTTTTTTCCTATGGTTGGGAAGGATCTTCCATGGTATTTTTGTGGGGGTGGGTCAGATAGACTTTCAAAACCGATAACCTGTCCAGATAGGTATTAAGTCCATTTACCTCTTGGTAAATGAATCTCTAAATCAGGGGATCCCAACCTAAGGCCAGTAGGGCAGATCTGGCCTGCAGCACCATTTCTTGTGGGGGGCCCACCCTTCGTCTGGCCCTCAAAGCTGACTGAGAGAGTGTAACCTGGCTTCCAGCTTCAAAAGGTTGGGAATCCCTGCTCTAAGTATACTGTATTCATCTGAATACACACACCAAATCAGTACTATTTAATGTGACACAAATATTGGTTTAAGATAAACCACCCTCTCAACACTGTTTTTAGATAACTCACATCAGGGGCATATAATGAAAGATTACATGTCCATTGTATAAATAAATAAATTTGAATTGATTTCACCAGAGCGAGGTCTGATGCAAAAGGGCTGTTTTCTAAGACTACAACCACACCCATTGTCTACTGTTGTATGAGAAAACCCAGTAGATACAACGCTTCACTGATTAAAAGATTTCTGGCAAGTTTTAGAGCCATAGAAACAAATATACAGCATTGGGGTTTTCCCACCACTAGAATGGAATGCGGATGGTGGAGTTATTCCAAGGCACTGGCTACGTACTTATATTACCTACTGTGGATTGTGTCACAACTTAATTACTGATGATGCTTCATGTGTCAACATGCGGAGAAAGAGGCATCTTCCTACACTGCCACCAGTCTTAGAAAAGCTGAATTAGTTCCAGCACTGTGAGGAGACATACTGTAGAGCAGGGGTGCCCAAACTATGACCTGTGGGCCAGATCCAGCTTCCAATGCTAATTCACTTGGCCCACGCCACCCTTGTTGCTCCCAGAAACATAAGTAAAATGCGCCCCTATGGGTGTGTTTTACTTCTGCTTCTGGGAGTGACAAGGGTGGTGTAGGCT
This sequence comes from Furcifer pardalis, assembly GCA_030440675.1. Classification (NCBI taxonomy): domain Eukaryota; kingdom Metazoa; phylum Chordata; class Lepidosauria; order Squamata; family Chamaeleonidae; genus Furcifer; species Furcifer pardalis. The sequence goes on along the minus strand of CP126890.1, from coordinate 299,184,474 downwards.
GGATGAATTGGCATTGGGAGCCTGATCTGGCCCACAGGCTATAGTTTGGGCACCTCTGCTGTAGAGTGAGATCCTCCTGTCTGGTCAGATGCTAAGCCTTGTTAAAGTTACTTTTTTGGCCTAGAGTTCTCCAGCCACCACGACTAAGGCAATGCTCTGTTTAAAGCAATGTTTCATCCAACCTTTGGTTTTTGGACTTCAATTGAAATGAAGTCATTATTTCACATCTTAACAATGTGAAATAATGCATATTACCATCTAAACCAGTGGTTCCCAACAAGGGGTACATAGCCCACTAGTGGACTTCAATTCCCAGAAGCCTAAGTCAGTACATTGGCTGATCAGTGCTTTGGGGAAATGACTTAGGCTTCTGGGAATTGAAGCCAAAAACCAGCATTTGGAAACCAATGGCACCCAACTTTCTGGGACATGGGGGATGCATTAGAACAGTGGTGGTGAACCTGTGGCACACATGCCAAAGGGGGCACTGAGAGCCCTCTCTGTTGGCATGCACACCATCGCCCCAGCACAGAGTTCAACCTACCCCTCAGCCCAGCAGCCTAATGAGAGCCCTTCCTCCCTCCTGCCCCCAGTACAGAGTTTGCCCTGCCCCCTGCCCAGTAGCCCAATGGGAGAGTTTCCTCCCTCCCCCAGCACAACGACAATGCCGTTGCTGCTGCCACCAATGGTGATGACACCGCCACCAACACCAATGACACCATTGTTTGAAACATCACAGTATACCTCCTGCTTTAAGCAGGGGGTTGTATCTGATGGGCCTAAAGGCCCCTTCCAACTCTGTAATTCTATGATTCTAAATCTCCTTAGTTGCTGAGTTAATAGGGATATCTTCTTACCTAGCTGTTTCCATAAAGGGTGTGACAGATATATTTAGTGTTATGCCCGTCATAAGCCTTTAAACCCACAAAGAACAAGGTTTTTTTTAATACTAAGAGTTCATTTAAAGTTTATGGTTATGGTTTGTGTTTCAATGTGCCATTTGTTCTCAGAACCCTGCTTATGCGGTAGTTAGCAAAATACCAATCAGGGCTTATCTAGAAGGGCAAAAGTACTCCAGCACAATTAGCACTGGAAAGCAGAATTCAACACTATGGGCGCACAGCTTTCTAATGCGTGCTCAGTATTGCAAAAGCCATGTCCTTGATAGACCTACGTGTGTGCGTGCGTGTGTGTGTGTGTGCGTGTGTGTGTGTGCTTTTAATTTTCCCTTGCTAGAGCTTTACCTATGAAGCCGCTCCCCGTTCATAAAACTCATAAGGAGTAAGTCAACCACTTCCAAACTGGGAGCTTCTGACACAGAAATACTCTGCATAGGAAGTCATGTAGTGCTAGAAAGTCCGCGCAACAAAGTCCAGTTCATAATAAGGCCAGTCTCCCAATAACATCTAAAACTCATGGAATGAAGGGGAAAGCATTGATCTGACTGAATTCAGCCTTGTATCTTTTCAATGGTAGACAAGTCCTCAAGTTAGAGAGCTCTGCTAGATAGGGTAATAGACGTGTTAGTCCAGTGATAGTGAACCTTGGCACTCCAGGTGTTCTTGGACTTCAATTCCCAGAAGTCCAAGGCAGCACTCCTGCTGATCTGGGCTTCTGGGAACTGAAGTCCAAGAACACCTGGAGTGCCAAGGTTCACCATCACTGTGTTAGTCCAACATGGGTGGCTGGAAGGCACTAGGGTGAGGAAAAGATTGCTTTATAGAATTGGTTTGGTTTTTATTTATTTATTTCCAGGCTTACATTTCCCAGCCAAATTTTCAGCCAAAAAGCCACCACTGTCTACATCTGCAGACTTTTCCCGGGTCACGTGGCAGGCCTGATTAGACACCAGAGTGCATGAAACACTGTTACCTTTCCTGCAGAAGTAGTACCTATTTACCTACTTGCAATTTCCTGCTTTTGAACTGCTAGGTTGTCAGGAACTGGGGGAGAGATGGTGGGCACTCACTCCTCAGGTGAGAATTACAAGACTTCACCAAGTGTGAAAGCCCAAGAACTCTTTGGATAGAATAGGATAGATACAGTCCACTGGCACATGTAGTTCTCTGGAGTAATCTGCACTCTCAGGGGCACTAGGTTAAAATTCCCTGTATATTTTGCCAAATATAGCCAATTTTGGTAAAAAAATAATAGGTTGGGAACAGCAATTTTCCATTCTTGGGCATCCTGTCACAACTCCAGATCTCTGGACTTGGTGGCTGATTTCCTTCCCACCAGTGGCTGTTTTTGGCCATTTTCAGACTCAGGGGATGCTGAGGTGTGAATCTAGGCTCCAAGACAGGGGTTCCCAAACTAAGGCCCATGGGCTGGATCCGGGCCACAGCACCATTTCATGTGCCCTCAAGGGCATTAGAGAAACAAAATGGCCATCCTTTTGAAGCTGTTGGGACAAAATGGCTATCCCTGTCATGCAGGCAGTGAGAAATGGCCTTCTGGCCCTTGAACCTGACTGAGAGGGCTTGACCTAGCCCCCAGCTTGAAAAGGTTGGGAACCCCTGCTCCAAGACTTCCAGTTGTGCCCAGTCCCCATCCAGAGCCACGGCAGAAGAGGTATCACACAGCTTCAAAAGGGTGGCCATTTTGTTACTAAATTGCCCCTGGAGGGGGGCACATGAAATAGTGCCATGGGCTGGATCTGGTCCACAGGCCTTAGGTTGGGAACTCCTGCCCTAAGGGTAGTCAGAGTCAATAACAGGGGTGCTCAAACTTTTTGGGCCAGGTGCTGTTCATGTGGTTCAGTTGGCCAGTCATGTGGTTCCTCCCACCAGAAGTGAAAGTAAAATGCTCCTGCGCATGTACAAAACACTGCCATGAATGCATTTGCAGCAGCATTTTGCACATGCACAGTCACATTGTGCTTCCACTTCTGAAAGCGGTGAGGGTGCCATGGGCCAGATCTGGCCCACAGGCCATAGTTTGGGCATCCCTGATCTATAATGTGCAAGATCTGAGCAGGGCTGTTGACAGTCTCTCATTCATAGGGTCACCACGAGTTCTCTGGCACATAACAACAACAGATAAAATTTATATTTCTCATATTTCTTCTCTTTTACTTGTTTGCTACTGGGCTTCTGGCATGTTCTCTTTCTTTCCTCCTATCTCTTTTCTTTTGCTATGATACATTAATTTACATTGGTGGTCACACTGAGTCATAAACATAAGTTCTGGACATTGGGAGGGAGCATTAGCTATTATTTAGAGATTGTAAAAGTGGCATGCTTGTGTGTTTGTGTGTGTGTGAAGAGTGAAACATGGACAATTGAGGAGTGTGTGTCCCTTATAGAGGGTTGGAATACCAGGAGACAGGTAAACTGAAACTCCAGACAGATGTGTGGTTGAGAGGGTTATGTGCCCTGCCACCTCTGTAGCTTTGGTCAAGTTGCAAGTCTCAGAGCTTTCACCAGAAAGAGGGACTGGTGAACCACTTCTGAATATGAAGAAATGCTTTTTCCTCCTTGCATGAAGTTCTGCCTGAGTTGCAGGGACATTGTGTTTTGCATGTAGAATAAGCAATAATTCCTTCACTTCATGTGACACATGTCATAAATTGAAGACTGCCCCAGACGTCATGAGTAGTGAATGTATGAGATGGCACACAAGCCTGGATCAGGAAATTTGAGCAGGAAGGCCAGGAGTTAACCATTTCCCCACTGGCTCTTGAAATTTCCATTAGTCAGGTAGAAGTTACCCTGCTATGGTAATAGAGTACACCAGTGTTTCCCAAATGCTGGTTTTTGGACTTCAATTCCCAGAAGCCTAAGTCATTTCCCCAAAGCACTGATCAGCCAATGTACTGACTTAGGCTCTGGGAATTGAAGTCCACTAGTGCGCTGTGTACCCCTTGTTGGGAACCATTGGAGTACACCATACTACCAGCAAGTCAACACCAATAGTCAGGTGGTGGTCAACTAACCTGACCACCCAGAGAACAAATAGCTTTGGGTGGTGAAGTCCACAGGGAAGGGTGATGGTCCCCAAGTGGGTTAAATCCCATTTGGATACATCTTGATGGAGGGCAGAGTCTCCATCCATACTGGCCTTGGGCTGATGATGAAGACTTTGTGTGCCAAATGGACTGAAGACCAGGCAGTGATGGGATGTAACAGGTTCTCACCAGTTCTCCAGACCCGTTAGTAACTTTCCCCAGTGTCCCGGAGAACCGGTAGCAGCTTTTTTTGGGGGAGCCACCTTCGGGGCTTACCTTTTCACTGGTTCCCCCACTGTGCATACGTGCCAAGCACTTGGTGTGCATGTATGCCTACAGTGCTTGGCACGTATGCACGGCCTCCTTGCTGTTCTCCCAAGTGGGGAGGAGGAAGAGAAGCTGCTAGCCTGAAGTTTCCTATAGCCTGCTCCCCAGGGTAAGTGGCTCACCTTTGGATGTGGTGTGTCTGTGTGTATTTTAATGTGTATTTAATACCTTTACCTATATTGACGTACTACCACAGTTCCTAAAAAGGCCTGGCTTGGGGTTTTTAAGCAAAGTCTTGGAGTTACCTCATCAATAAGCTACACCTGTGCTGTTCCAATTGCTGTTCTAATTGGAGAACCCTTAAGGAGGTACAGCTGTTTTACATTTACATTAAGGCATATTATCCTAGAGAACTGGTTAGGCAAAGACTTAGTACAGTACCTAACTTCTTTAACTGTTGAAAAGTTGCAAAGTGCCAAAATGAAGCCATCTTGTGGTGAGTTCATTCTGTAGTTCCTTTCATCTGACCTAGTGTGAGAAAGATTAGCCAGAATAAGCTTTAAGCTCTGGTTTAAAAGCTCCGGTTGATTTGTATTGGGGTGGGTGGATGGGTGGGTGTATTTTAATGTACTTTTATTTAATTAATTAATTAATTTATTTTATTTACGGGTTTGTGTTGTGGGTGGGTGGGTGGGTTGAGGGGTGTGTGTGCGCGCACACACTTATTTTTTAAAATTATTTTGTATTTTTTTATTTGGCCCCACCCATGACATCGTAACATCATGATGTTAACTCCTCCCACACTGTGATGACATCACGGTGGAGTAGTAAAAATTTTGACATCCCACCACTGCCAGAAAGTGACTCACAGAACTGGACCAGTGGTATGGATGTCATGCTGCGATGTGGAAGACAAATGGAAGGCCACTGCATTATATTGTTCCCAGGACAATCTTCATGGCTGATTGCCATGATGATCGATGGTCTGCATTGGCAGACATTTCTGTGGACAATATGGTACATTAATTGGCTTTGCCATTTGATGCAGAAGGCCTCTTTCCAGGCCAGCTCCTCCATTTTTGGTTCATCCATATATGTTGGGATGCAACTCTGGTTTCTTTATCTGTTATGGACAGGCTGACTCCGGATTATAGGAATCAAACAGGAAGTCTAGTTTAGTCAATTGATTTGGCAGGCTTGTTTAGCAATCCCTCCCTCCCCCTGTGCTTCTGATAAAGATGTAGCTTCAGAAAGCAAACCTTTCTGTCATTGATTTGTGACGACCCAGTTGGCAGCTGAAAGCGCAGAACTGGAATTGGTTTTAAGGATCCAAAGTACAGTATTTATAAACATTACCGTTCCTATCTTTACAGGTACAACTCTGGAACTGAAACTGCTAGAAAGTTGCTCTGATTAGCCCAAATGTTAGGGTGAAGGTTAAACTTGTGAGCAAATCTGTTGCTAAATTGGATGAGGCGAGCAGAGAAACTTTCAAACTTACAACATGTAAGGGGGGGGGGGACCCTACATTTGCATTGTTTTTGCCAGCTTCGAAATCAATTCAAAGATCAAAGAACACATGAAGGGTGGATTATCTTGTCAAAATCCAGATTATTTTAAACCACTCACTAGCGGGTTTTTTTGTACCAGTTCCTGAATTCTTGTAATCATTTTTTGATTAAGGGTTTGTGAACTCATGTGTTAATGTAAATTGCACCTCTTGGTTCTCCCTTGCAAAGATAATAGACTACAGGGCTGCATACTTTCCTCTTATGGAAAGTTATATACAGTAATGCCATAACACTTGATATACAGTTGTACCTCGCTTAAAGAGCATAATGCGTTCCACAGGATTGCTCTTTTAGCGAGTTTGCTCTTTAAGCGAAACACCATTGTAAGCGACCAATTGTGGGGGGAATTGCAAACCCCAATTTATTTGTTAAGCAAGTTTTTGGTTGGTTTTATTTGTTAAGCGAAGCGAACATTCAGAGAAAATTCTGCTCTTTAAGCTAGTTACTCTTTAAGTGAGGTGCTCTTTATGCGAGGTTTGACTGTAATGTCATTATAGTGCTACGACACGTAGAATAATTTTTTAAAAGGTCCTAAAATCCATACTTTAAACCAACAGACCAAAATGCAGCACACAAAACACAGTTGCAATCTCAGTTTATAAGGAAACAATACAGAAATCAGTGTGGTCCAGTGTATCAAATACTAGGTCATCCTTGCTCGAAAGTCAGTAATATCAAACTATAGGGTTCGATGCTCATCTCTGTTTATAGCCAAAGAGTCAGCGCTGTCTGCGTCTGCAGACGTTTCCATGGACATGTGGCAGGCATGTCTAGACATGAAACTTTGTTTACCTTCCCACCAAAGTGGTTCCTATTTAAGGTAAAGATAAAGTCAAGGTCACCCTTGCTTGAAAGCCAGTCGTATCTGACTCTACGCTTCAGTGTTCGTCTCTGTTTATAGCCAGAGAGCCAGGGCTGTCTGTGTCTACAGACATTTTCATGGACATGCGGCAGGCAATACCTCAACACTGGAGTGCACAGAACGCTATTTGCCTTCCCACCAAAGTGGTCCCTATTTTATCTACTTGTAATTTCTTGCTTCCAAATTGCTAGGTTGGCAAGAGCTAGGACAGAGACGGGAGCTCACTCCATCATGCAGTACCTGGGAATCGAACTCCGACCTTCCAGTCAGCACATTCAGCATCTTAACCACTTGAGCCACCATAGTCCCTAGTTATCCACTTGCAATTTCTTACTTTTGAACTACACAGAAGAAAATGATTGGGCAAAGTTTCACAACAGATGCACACACAAATTCAAACACACAAGGCTTTACATCGATTCCACAAAAACTTGATCGGAATTCTGATTTATCTGAGAGTCAAGACACACCCTTATGCTCACAATTTCATGGCTTTCCACTCACACTCTTGAACTCTTTCCCACCGTAGCTTTCACGAGGAATACAGTTTATTTATTTGCCTGTTTCCCAGCATATTTTTCTTCAGAAAGCATACTGTATATACTAAAGTATAAGTTTAGCCCCCGAAATGAGGTCCAAAAAGGAGACTCGACTTATACTCGGGTCAACGACCCCAAGGGTCTCAAAACCATGTTGGTTTGAGATGCACCGACTGACAACAAGACTGGGGAAATGGGTATGTCTCAAATCTGCATGGAGAAAATCTTTTATTTCAACAACACAGGGGAACAACACTACTAAAAACATTCAAAAACACACTCACACAAATGTGTAAATTAATTAATTTTACTGTAAAGCTGCTGCATTTTTCCACCCCCGACTTATACTCAGGTCAATCTATTTTCCTTGTTTTAGAGGTCCAAATTAGGTACCTTGACTTATATTCGGTACGACTTATAGTCAAGTACTGTATATACGGTAGTTGGTTTTCTCCAGAAACCAACTTCTCAGCTACTATTCTTCTTTAAGATGAAACTAAAAGTCGAGTTGGAAGGAGATTTTTGCCTTAAAACAGGGATCTCAGTCGTCCATAGGACACTGTTGCTCTCTGACTGGCAGCTGGGGAAAAGAAGATACAGTATACAGCAACAGTACTATATACACAAGCTCAAAATGAAAGGGACTAGAAGATGAAAAAAAACACCCAACTATAATGAACCTGTTTTTCTGCTTGATCAAGATTCCTCACGGTGACCAAAAAAGAGGCAAAGTTAAGTAAAACAGACCTCATCTGAATGGAGTTTTAAAAATGAACCAACATTTGGTTTCTTACCTGCTAGGGCACAGAAGACCCAAACGATGAGATATTCCTTCATTAATAGTATGGCAGTGATAGCTTTGCTCAGTCCTTGTTGAATTCTAGGAGGGAAAGCTTGAAGTTTCCGTGTGGGAGATTGTGGGCAATTCCCTTTGAGTAAACTGAAGCATTAACGCAGCATCTCCAATGCCAGTGCAGCGCATGGAGAGGAGTGAACACCTGTGGGGTTCTTTGAACGCCTGCCTAAAATCACTTCCTTACCAAAGTTGCCATAGATCTAAGGAGAGGCATGTGACGCAGGAGTCTCAGAGGCTAGAGCCCTTCGGTGTTCTGAACCTAAGGCAGACTTGTTTCCTGATAAGGTGTTTCCTGCTGGCATTCCTCACAGCAAAGACTCAGTTCTTCTGGTCCGATGACTTCTCCACCCACGCCTCCTTGTTGCTTACCGCAACAGGCAGACCGAGCTGTGGGGCTCGCACTGTGGGGGATGTAACAGGCAACTTCTGCAATTCTTGTGGCGGTGAATTCTTCAGGTAGTGAAACAAAAGTCTTTCTCAAAGCACTGCACCGTAAAGCGCAAGGCAGAGCCAGGGTGTGACTTTGAAAGTATTTTCATTGCCTATTTGCCCAATATCAAAATCCCTCCCTCCCCAAAGTGTTAGCAAATTCCTAAAGACCAAGTGAGATGAGCTCAAAAGCACAATGAGTAATAATAAATAATAATTTTGTGTCAGAAATTATTCTGGGTTGAAAGAATTTTTGTGGAAGAAACGCCACTCAGGGAATGCCTAAATGAGGCTCCTTTCATGTCCCCAAGAGCTGGGATAGAGACTGGCGCTCAATCTGTCATGTAGTACCTGGGTCTTGAACTGCCAACTTCCCAGCCTTTCAGCTAACAAGGTGAACTTCTTAACCACTGAGCCACTACAGCCCCTATAGTAATAATTTATTTATTTATTATTTATTTAAACAAACTTTTATGCTGCCCTCCTCAAAAAGACCCAGGGCGGCTGACACAACTCTTACCAACCTAAAACACAATAAAAACATAATATAAAATCAAGATTAAAATATTAAAATTTTAAAAAGCTAAAACAAGACAAACAGAGAGAGGGTGTTCAAATGAGCCAACTCACTGGGGCATCTGTCTGGCCCATACCCCATACATGCTCTGCCAGCCAGGTCTTGACCCCCTTCCTAAAGGGCAGCAGCTCCATCTGTAGACGCAGCTCACTTGGCAAGAGGTTCCATAGGGTCGGAGCAGACACAGAGAAGGCCCTCCTCCTTGTGCTAGAGAGGTGTGCCTCTCTAGCTGATGGTACAACCAGAGCGCCTCTCCGGTCTTCTCTGGTGGGACGGACAGATGTCCTTAAGGCGATGAGGTCTCTTAGGTATCCTGGCCCACTACCATATAGGGCTTTAAAGGTAATAACCAGCACCTTGAATTGCACCCGGAGGCACACTGGCAACCAGTGCAGCTCCCGCAGCAATGGTGAGGCATGAACATAACGCCCACACCCCATCACAACCCGGGCAGCCACATTCTGGACCAGCTGCAGCCTCCAAATGGTCACCAAGGGCAGCCCCATGTAGAGCGCATTACAGTAATCCAGTCTGGAGGTGACCAAAGTGTGTGTGATCATAAGCAAGGAGTCCCGGTCTAGGAGCAGGCATAACTGGCGAATCACACGAAGTTGTGCAAAAGCCCTCCGGGCCATGACTGTCACCTGCTCTTCGAGCAGTAGTCGTGAGTCCAAGAGGACCCCCAGATTACGCACCGGGTCTTTTTGGGGCAACAATGCCCCAAATAATAAATACAAGCCAAGAATCCTGTTTAAAGACTCTGAATCTTTTGTGTTGTGTGGCTATAAACTGGCTGCATAGACATCAGCCTGTTTCGTAGTCCCAAATCTAAGCAAGAGAATAACCCTTGACATACTCAGAATGGAGATGAGCCTCAAGTCTGCTGACTCAGATCCAGGAGGAGTCATATGGCAAGAACAAACATACCTGAGGGTACACAAGAGCAAAATCAAATCAGAATGCGGAGGAAGGAGTTCACTGGACAAGGAATAACTTTAAACCCAGAGTAAACTTCTGATCACTTGGAAAAGCAAGAAAGACAACAGTATCAGGGACGAATCTTGTTTTATTGTAGCTATCACAGTAATACTGCATAGTGTATTGATCTCTTTGGTTTCCTAAATACCTGTAGTAGAATACTCTACAAGCAGTTGTTCAAAAAGTCAACTTTTCTAAAAGAATGGTTTCAGGGATGGTATTACCAGCTCTTTCTTCCTTTACTTAATTTTTACTAAAAAAAAAACCCCCTTTTATTTAAAAACATCTTTTTTTACTTTTTTAAAACAAGGGTTCTTTTCATAAGTAACAGAACAATTTGTCATATCAGTAGGTTTTTGTTGTTTATTTTTCAAAGGTATTATTAAGAGAATTGTTGACAATTTTGGGGGCAGGTTTTTAGGTTATTCTCTGTTATGCAATCTACATGCTTGAAGGGTGAGTAAAATGTCCTAGGGTACGTCGAGTGGGAGAGAAATGTGAGGTGCAGTAACTCGGCAGCAAAAGGTAGAGGTGTTAGGTGACTGTGCTTTGGAATAGAGCACGTTGGACCTGGTACTGCACAGATATGTTAGATTATACAAATTCCGTTGTCAGCAACTTGCAATCAGAGTGTAGGATTGGTGTGCATCTGCGAAGTACTACATAACAATCACATCTTAACCTTGAAATAGCACTTTTGAAGAGGGCGGCAACTTGTAGATTGTTGAGCAGTGCACCAAAATATTCCCCATTGTTTTCATTACCAGCCCTACGGTTTCTAATATTAAAAAGAATAATCAACAATCAGGAAATGAAACGTGTTAAACTGCTGTACCGCAGCCAGAAGGTTGTGTGTTTGATCCTGACCAGGTGTCAAGGTTGACTCAGCCTTCCATCCTTTTGAGGTCAGTAAAATGAGTACCTATCATGTAGGGGAAAAAAATGCTAATTCACTTGTGAACTGCCCAGAGAGTGCACTAGGTATAATTTGCTATTGCTAAAAAGTTTCACCCACATTTATGTTTCCCCTCAGTTAGTATTTTTATAATATTTGTATCTCAAGGCTGTCACCTTGAGACAGGCCCAGTTTTATGGCAAGACAAACAGTCTTGAGGGTAAGGTGAAGATAAATGTTGCCCTTGATCAAAAGCCAGTCATATCCAACTCTAGGGTTCGGTGCTCACTGTCTGCACCTGCAGATGTTTCCGTGGACATGGGGCAGGCATGCTTTGACACCGGAGTGCACAGGACTCTGTTTACCTTCCCAGTGAAGAGGTCTCTATTTATCTACTTGCAATTTCTTGCTATCGAACTGCTAGGATGACAGGAGCTGGGACAGAGACAGGAGCTCATTCCGTCGTGGAGTACTTGGGTATTGAACTCCAAACGTCCAGTTGTCAAGTGCAGTGTCTTAACTACTTGAGTCACCGCAGTTGTGATGGGTAAAGGTAAAGGTCACCCTTGCTTGAAAGCCATTCATATCCAACTCTAGGGTTCAGTGCTCATCCCTGTTTCATAGCTGAAGAGCCAGTACTGTCTGCTTCTGCAGACATTTTCATGGTCATGTGGCAGGCATGACTACACACCAGAGGGCACAGAATGCTGTTTACCTTCCCACCAAAGTGGTCCCTATTTATCTACTTGCATTTTCTTGCTTTTGAACTTCCAGGTTGGCAGGAGCTGGGACAGAGACGGGTGCTCATTCCGTCATGCAATATTTTTTTTACTGCTGACTTTCCACCTCCTAGTCAGCGTCTTTACCACTTGAGCCACTACAAAAACCAAATTAGAAGATGGAGGAAGGAGCTCACTGGACAAAGAATAACATTAAAGGAGGATCTGGCTGAGGAACTTGACCTGCCTTACCTCACTTGGAGGACCCTGAATACGCTGAGGATCAAAGTGCCTAAATGTAAAACCAACATGCCCCAATGGGGTTTGCTGGTGGACAACAACATGCACTGTGAATGTGGAAAGGTACAGAATCTGGCTCTTTTGCTGGTCTGCCAGTTATTACTGGAAACACGTACACCGATGAGGGTTTTAGTTTGGCCAACAACAAAGCCAAGAAAGTGGCTTCATTTTGGCAATTTAAAGTTTGATCAGGTCACAAAAGAAGAAGTGGAAGGTCCTACCATACAGGTGGGAAACCTGTGGTCCTCCAGATGCTTAGGACTCCAAACGCTAGATGCCACAGGCAACCTTGAGCCTCTTGAGGCTGAATTCAGATTGTGAGCAGAGTTATGGCTGTGGTACAGACATTTAACCACTCCACCATGTGGGTCAGTGCAAATAATATCATCTCATTATTAAACCTTTTCAATCTTCTATTTGCATATACAGTAGTATCCTTTTGTTTGGATAGCAGTCTTTTTAGCAATCCTCAAACTTTCTGGTTGCTGCTTGCCATCTCAAGCACTGTTATAAGATCTATATAGTGAGTTACAGTATTTTTGTTTTTGCTTGATTCAAGATTAGATTTTGCCCAGTTTTTATTGTATGCTCAACGAAATGATTTTATTTGAAGTGTGGGATATAATCTGAGTGTTGGGTGTGTGTTTCCGGGGTGAGACTGAATAGGTAATGTAGTAGGCTAACCCAAATGGAGAATCAAATTCTTTCACAGCAATACATTATCTTACAATAATTACAACTGCAATTATTAGGTGGTTAAAGCTGAATGGTATCTAAGGTTTTGCAAAGTAGTTGCCCAACTCAAATTGGATCTTTGCAGATGTACCATTTAGATCTGCTCCTCTGATGTTGCTGAGTTGAGATGTTGAGTTTCATCAGTCGCCATTGGTTTAGAACTGGTGAAAACTCTAAGTCAACCACACTAGAGAAGCAGATGTTGTGCAATAGCAAAAGGTCGCCTTTGCTTAAAAGCCAGTCGCATCCGACTCTAGGGTTCAGTGCTCATCTCTGTTTATAGCCAAAGAGCCAGTGCTGTTCGCATCTGCAGACGTTTCCGTGGACATGTGGCAGGCATGCTTCTTTTTAGCATCATGGTCTCCTTAGAACACACCTAACCCACTCCCGGAAGTTGCATGTTTATCTCTACCCAATGACTGATAGATTAATTAAGAGAAGCCCATATGGCATTATTTTCTCTTCCACCACTAGAGCCTCCAACAGACCTCCAGAGAAACTTAGGGTTTTGCAGAAGACAGTCTGCAATACGTTCCTAAAAAATCAACATATCCCACGATTTGTAAAGCTTCCTAATGTCTAAGCATGGGACTGCAGGGGCTTAGGGGTTAAGATACTGAACTTGACAACTGGAAGGTCGACAGGTCAGCAGTTCGAGACCTGAGTGCTGCACAACAGAGTGAGTGCCCATTGGCAGTCTTAGCTCCTACCGACTTAGCAGTTCGAAAGCAAGAGATTGCAAGTAGATAAATAGGTACTGCTTTGGCACACAAAAGGTAACAACATTCCATGCGCTCTGGAGTCTATTCGTGCCTGCCACATAACCAGGGAAATGTCTGCATGCAAGCAGCTGTCATCAAGGGTGTAAGACTCTCAGCAACACATTTCAGAAGAAACATTTCCACATGTTTTTCTCCAAATATTTATTATCCTCCTGTTGAAGAAAATATGCAGCAGACTTATTCAACGTGAAACATTTAACAGAACACAGTCCTTTGAAAAGGGATGTATGAATGTTCGCTGCACGTAACACTGAACAGGAATTGGCTTGTTTAAGAAGAAGTAACACTGAAGATACATTTGAAAAGAATCTAACTAGATTGACAAGTTTGGTCTAATTATGGCCTTTGTCTCTTTCTGATCAGAATAGTTCAGGGATGGCGTACCTCGGCACTCCAGGTGTTCTTGGACTTTAATTCCCAGAAGCTCAAGTCAGCACTCCTGCTGGTCAGGGCTTCAGGGAATTGAAGTTCAAGAACAAACATCTGGAGAGCTAAAGTTAGCTACCACTGGACTAGTTACTCGACAGAATACCCAGAGGCCAGAATTCTACTCTTCTACCCAACAAAGAATAGAGCCACTGAATTACTTGCTAAATTGTAAACAAACACTTACTATTGAGTCAACAGCTCTACTCAAGTTGGGAGCAGAAATAGGATATTGGCCACTGTTTGCAATATAAACAAGCCTGATTTAGACACAAAAGAAATAGCAGCATTATAAACAAAAACATGAACTTTTTTTAAACTATAGATTATCTGAAAACAGGTTTAAAAACTGGTACCTGTTTGACATAACCAGTCGGCCAGCCCTGGGAGGTTTTTCACCATTACTGACAGCATCCAGATCAAGGTCCAGGCAGGGAAAAAGAGTTTTCTCTTGCCCAAACCAATATTGCCAACCTGTGCCAAGATGGTTGGGAATTCTCCTTGGCTCTGACCAGCCAGGGATGATGTTCTCACCTGAAGCAGTTCCATCTTTGCAACACGTCGAGCCCTAACCTGACATCACCAGTAGATGAAAACCTCCCAGCTCTGGCCAGCTTGGTATAAGCCAGTGGTGCCCAAATATGGCCTATGGGTCATACCTGGCCCCTGATGCCCATCCGGCCTGCACTGCCCTCGTCACTCCCGGAAGTGGAAATAAAACATGCCCGTATGGGCGCATTTTACTTCTGCTTCTGGGAGTGATGAGGGCGGTGCAGGCCAGAAGAATTGGTGTCAGTGACAGGATCTGGCCCACAGGCTGTAGTTTGGGCACCTGTTTAAGCTGAGAAAATGGCAGCCTAAAATAATTATCTCATCCTGTTGCAAAACAGATTGCAAGGCACATTTTACTTCTGCTTCCAGTGGAAGGAACCACATGACCGGCCCACTAAACCATGTAAATGGCCCACTGCTCGAAAAGTTTGGGCACCCCTGGTGTAAGCCCTGGTTTAACCATGCCACCAATGCACTCATTTTAAAACCACACCAGTGCTTGTGTAGTGTGAAATGACCAGACACAGCCAAGCTGCATCAGTTCCTTCTGGAACGGTAGTGGCAGTTTGCATAGCACCTTTTACATACCATAATAATGCCTCTGTAATAAATCACCTAGTTGCATGACTAATATTTTTCTTGCATTGATAGAAATCATCATTGTTGAGCTACCTTTAAAGTCTTCAGAGATGATGACCCATGTTCCACTTCCACCATACACACCTTTGTCCTTGAAGTCTCTGCATGTGTAGGCATGTGTGTATTACAACCACAGCTTCCTTCCACAAGAATGTCTAGGTCAGTGATGGCGAATATTGGCACTCCAGCTGTACTTGAACTTCAATTCTCAGAAGTCCTGATCAGCAGGAGTGCTGACTTAGGCTTCTGGTATTGTAATTGAATTCCAAGAACACCTGGAGTGCCAAGGTCCGCCACCACTGGTCTAGGTGGTAGTATACTGCCAATATCTAAGAACCCCTTTTCACTGACTTCTCACATTCACTCTGCACTATTTCTTTGTCTCCCAATCTAGGGATGATGGGATTTTTGGTCCAGCACCATCAGAAGCAGCAAATTAGAAGGGCACCTAATTTATGGAAGGTTGGTATTGAGTATAGCCTCCCCATGTCTGTTTCCCTAGCATGGCAACTGACACATGGATGGGTTTCCTCCATCTGAGTCAAACTACAGTGGGAATTGGTTCTTCCTGTGGGGGAAGGCTCAGGATAAATTCAGGAAGAAGGTTCCAGTTTTCACAGTGAAACCTGCAACAGGAGTTAGTCCTGAGGTAGTAAATTAGGAAGCACAACTCTATTGTTCATTGAATTTCTTTTTCACAGAAAGATTCCCTCTGGATGTAGCAAGAAAATGTGGAGACATCATTCCTGATATGATTATTGTCGTA
The DNA here is from genome assembly GCA_030440675.1 of Furcifer pardalis. Lineage (NCBI taxonomy): Eukaryota > Metazoa > Chordata > Lepidosauria > Squamata > Chamaeleonidae > Furcifer > Furcifer pardalis. Next base: position 299,168,635 of record CP126890.1, on the reverse strand, counting down.
CATCAGCTAGCTCAGGGGTGGCCAACCTTGAGGCTCCAGATGTTCTTGGACTTCAATTCCCATCCTAAAGGCAGGGTTTCTCAACCTTGGCACATCAGATGTTTTTGGACTTCAATTCCCAGAAGCCCAAGTCAGCACACCAGCTGATCGAGGCTTCTGGGATCCAAAGTCCAGTAACATCTGGGGCACCAAGGCTGAGAAACCCTGCTTTGAGGTTATCCTCATGACTGTTAAGTGGACACCAGTTCTTTAATCTGAGTTCTTGGGACATATTGTATGTGCCTACGTTGATAACCATGGAACCTGGAACTGGACAGGACTCCAGTATCTCCATTGCTTCCCAGTCCCTCATTTTCAATGTCCTCCTTACAAGATACCTCTTCCAGAGGTATCTCCTGCACAAGTCCTCTGCAACTGCCAAGGTCTTTTTCAAAATCTTTATGGTGCATAAAGTGGTCCTCAAGGAGGTGGGAGACATCCAGTTGTCCACAGTTGGCTTCTGGATGATCTCGTTCAACCACAGACTGCCTCCTGCTAGGAAATGTAAAGTCCGGTCCTTCTGCCAGTCTTGGCCAGCAGAACAAAATATCTATATCTCCACTTGCTTCTTCCTGCTCTTCTGTGTTGGCAGATGAGCTAGTGGTTACAGAGTCCGAAAAATCATCTATAGAAGAGTTTTGTGAAATTGAGCTGCACTGACTTTCCGAGAACCCAGAGGCTTCACTCTCTGTCATCCACCCTGTTGAAACAAAGGGTTCTGACACTGTCAAATCTGGAAAGGGTCTTCCATTTGCCTGAACTTTGCCAGATTTAGAAGATGGATAGGGTGTCTTTTGGTGTATCCCAGATCTTTGGATATTCCTATGTTGCTGTTGGAATCGGAGCATCTCTGTGTAAGGTATGGGATCACCACTATCATCATCTTCTTCTTCAGAGAGGGAATACAGAGAAGGAGACCGTATTAAGGCTATGTCACAAGTCGGCCTATTCCTCTTTCCTGTGTCAGAAGGCAAACCTGTGCAAATGAGGACATCCACCGTGGCTAGTTCCACTTCACCAAATTCCAGCAACTTCCTTAGACTTCGGAATCTGGAAAAATCCTGAGCAATGGGTGAGAATGCAGTTTAATGATTAGACTTGGATTCGATGAGTCAAATCTGGATTTGAGAAAACAAACCATTTAAAGCAGGGGTTCCCAATCTAAGTTCCATAGGCTGCATCTGGCCTACGGCACCATTTCATGTGACCCCCACCCCTCCAAGGACATTGGAAAAACAAAATGGTGGTGCTTTTGAAGCTATTGGGAAAAATGTGCGTGAAGGGCAAAATGGCCATCCGGCCCTCGAAGCTGACTGAGAGAGTGTGACCCGGCCCCCAGCTTCAAAAGGTTGGGAACCCCTGATTTAAAGTGAGTATGGATCAAACTAATGCATAACTGCAGGGAAGCTATGGAATCATGCATAAACATTTTGTTATTGTTGGTGTTTAAGTACAGCAATATTTCCATGTTTGCCATTCAACCACTGAAGGAAATATTTCCTTTGGCCCTTAAAACTGGACAGTGCGGAAAGCAGATGGAAGGCACTGCATTATGTCTCCAGGACAGTCTTCATGGCTAATCGCCATGAGGATCACAAATATTTGGATTCAGATATTGCAGAATAACAAGAAGAAGTGTCCCCCTCAAAACTTAAGAGCTCCTGTTTTGTTGACATCTCTAGGTTTTTTGGACTGGCAAGCAAATGTCAAATATGATAAATCATGAGATGTCAAGAATGAAAAAATAAATTCAATAATGTACCACCTGTCACCTGTAGAGAGACTAACAAAAGGTCCCTGTTTCTGAGTGGCAGCGCACCTGGTTTACATGTAGGGCACCTGCTTTAAGAAGTTTACTCTTGGCACCAAAACACAATGTTGGGAAAGAAGCCATAGTTCAGAGCGTTGGGTGGTGGCAGATACTAATCCTCCACTGAATTAGATAAATGTGTAGTCCGGCTCAGTTAACGACAGCACCATATATTCGTTAACATGTGCCAGCTGTCAAACTGTGATAAAAATGCCATAAATTACATACCAAATATTTGAGTACAGTCAAACCTCGCATAAAGAGCACCTCGCTTAAAGAGTAACTCACTTAAAGAGCAGAATTTTCTCTGAATGTTCGCATTGCTTAACAAATAAAACCAACCAAAAACTTGCTTAACAAATAAATCAAGGTTTGCAATCCACCCCACAATTGGTCACTTACAATTATGTTTCGCTTAAAGAGCAAACTCGCTTAAAGAGCAATCCTGTGGAACGCATTATGCTCTTCAAGCGAGGTACAACTGTACTTGAATATTTGAGAAAGCTGGCACGTGTTCAGCATCAGAAGTTACAAAGAGTAGAGCAAATGTGGTATAGATCTAGAGCCGGGGTTCTCAACCTTTTCAAGCCAGGGGCCAGGTCACACTCTCTCAGTCAGCTTCAAGGGCCCGATGACCATTTTGCCATGCCTGCATGATGGGGGTGGCCATTTTGTTCCAACAGCTTCAAAGGGTGGCCATTTTGTTTCTCAAATGCCCTTGGAGGGGTGGGGGGTACATGCCTTAGGCTGGGAACCCCTGCTCTAGAGAGAATCAACAAGGCATCCTCCAGCCTCACAACACCTTCTGGGTACCATGGATTAATTCTGATAGAGCCAGTTTCATACAAATACTTGCTCAATAAAATGCACATTCCAACTACCAAATGAAAGTTATTTGATTCTTCTTCTTTTGCCACAGTGGCCAATGTCAGCTCCTTCGTGTTTCAGCCACTCACTCTGTTTCTAAACTCCATTCAAAGCAATTGGATTCTTCTTCTTCTTCCATGTCTAGGCCAGACATGAAACTGCCAAAATGAAGGGACCTTTTGGTGAATTCATTCTGTAGTCCCCTTCATCTGACCTAGTGTGAGAAAGATTAGCCAGCAACAGAAGGTTGCAGTTACCAGGCTACGCCCGATTGTGGTACAAAAATGACGCAATCTTCATGGAGGCTCTTTCTGTGTACCTCAGCAATTGGTTTCAACAAAAAGAAATGAATTTCAACAGATGAGGCTACTCCATTCCTCTGAAATTACAATAGATACAGTGATGGTGAACCTTGGCACTCCAGCTGCTCTTGGACTTCAATTCCCAGAAGCCCAAGTCCCTGTGAAGGCACACAAATGGATTCACAGGGACTTGGGCTTCTGGGAATTGAAGTCCAAGAACGGCTGGAGTGCCAAGGTTCACCATCACGGAAATAGGACATCCAGCTGTTTCCATGATTTCCATGGACAGGGAATATTCTTCCATTTAGTTCACCAAGAAAACTCCGTTGCCTATCTGCCAATGGCCTTTCACTGCAGAGGATTCGCCTGCATTTTCCAGGGCTTCACCCTGCCTTTGCAGAGGGCAGTGACCAAGCCAACCACAACTCATGCTTATCCTTGCATAAGTGGAAAGCATGGCCCGCAACATGCCCACACTTCTATACAGCTGTTCCTTATGCAGCTTTATTGGCAGCTGAGAACTGTTTCCCAAAAACTGTTCTCCTTAGCAGGTTGTGGAGGAATGCCAGGGTTTCTTGGAAGACAAATGGCCAACTATTGCAGTACTTATAGAAACAGCTAGCATAACAAAAATATTGGTAGATACAAAAACATGTTCCCTTCTTTTGACTGCAGTTCCCTAAAAACGCTGCAGCAGTCACTGGCTGTGCTAAGAGTTTGAGCCCCCCCAAAAAGTAAATTTCCCAGAATTTGGTACAAACCCTTGAAATGACAGGACAGTTCAGGGCAGAATGGACGGTAAAGGAGGATCATCTAAATATGTCCTAGGGTAGTGATGGCGAACCTTGGCGCTCCAGGTGTTCTTGAACTTCAATTCCCAGAAGTCCTGATCAACAAGAGTGCTGACTTGGGCTTCTGGTAATTAAAGTCCAAGAACAGCAGAAGTGCCAAGGTTCACCATCACTGGTATAGGGCAGTGATAGCGAACCTTGGTACTCCAGGTGTTCTTGGCCTTCAATTATCACAAGCCCAAGTCAGCACAGCTGCTGATCAGGGCTTCTGGGAATTGAAGTTCAGGAACACCTGGAGTGCCAAGGTTCGCCATCACTATCCTATGTCTTACTTGCCTATTCAGGACCCTGAATAGGCTGAAGGTCAGAGTCCCCAAATGCAAGACCAAAATGCTCAAGTGGGGATTGCTGCCAGACAACAACATGCTATGTGAATGTGGATTCAGAATCCAATGGCTTATTTACTGGTCTCCTGATTACTGTCAGAATCATGCACTGATGAGGACTTAAGTTTGGCCAACGACAAAGCCTAGAATATGGCTTCATTTTGGCAGTCCAGGGTTTGAGCGGGACACCTAAGAAGAAGACTTGCTTATTGTTACTTAGTTAGCTAGCTAGCTTGCTTATCTACTGCCTGCCTACCTGCCTACCACCCAATTTAGTGTCAAGCCAATTTAAACCTTTCTGTAATCATGACATCTGAAGCAGAGAAAGTCTTCTCCAGACATCGGTCTGCCCTGGCTACCTCTCAAAATCCTGGGAACAGGGGCAAGTCCTGTCAAGGTATCTGATAAAAATCCCAAGCATGGGGTAAACTGGGGTTCAGGGTGGGACTTCACATCTGGCTCCTCCATTTTGAATGGCAGCTGTAGTTCTCATACCAAAGTCTGAGGCATCTGGACTTGCTTAAGCTTGCTTCTGTACCAGTAGAAGACACTAAGCGGACCAGCTGACAACATGAACAGTATTGGAAGGGTAACAAATGCCCAGTTTTTTGCTGCAAAACAAAATAAAAAAATGTTAAGAGACTAACACATTTTATTTATAATGTAAACATTTGGAATTTGGGAAGTATGAGCATCTAAATCAAGATCATACATTTAGAGCTGCTATATATGTACAGTAAAACCCCGACGTACATATGCCTCGAGTCACATAAAATTCAACTTACATAATGATTTTGTGCTACAACCATGTCTCAATTTACATGATTTCCTATGGGTTTGCTTCGAGTTACATAAAAAACCGATTTAAGCAAAAGCCTACGGAATTGACTTCCCCCCCCCCCCATATGTAGGGTTTTTACTGTAGTTCCTGACCAGGGGGCCCCAACCTTTTCAAGCCGAGGGCCGGGTCATGCTCTCTCAATCTGCTTAGAGGACCAGACGGCCAATTTCACTGCATGCCCGATGGGATGTGTGGCCATTTTGTCCCAACAGCTTCAAAGGGATAGCCATTTTGCTTCTCGGATGCCCTTGGAGGGATGGGGGGCCACATGAAATGGCACCTGCGGGCCTTAGGTTGTGAACCCTTATTTTAGACTAGGGGTGCCCAAACTTTTTGGGCCGTGGGCCGATCATGTGGTTTAGGGAGTTGGTCACTAAGGCCCGGGTGCCAGGTGCGGCCCTGATGCTAATTCATCCAGACCGCAAAGCCCTCGTTGCTCCTGGAAGCGGAAGTAAAACGTGCCCGTACGGGTGCGTTTTACTTCCACTTCCAGGAGCGATGAGGGCTTCGTGGGCTGGATGAATTGGCATCGGGGGCCGCACCCGGCCCCTGGGCCTTAATTTGGGCACCACTGTTTTAGACCATTGGCCCTCCTAGCTGCTGCTATTGACACTGAATGGCAGGAATAGATTGCTACAGTTTCAAGCAAGAATATTTCCCCTGGGACCCTTTTTCCTGAGACTTTTGGTGGCTGCAGTTGGCGCAGCTATTTTTATATTTCCTCCTGCTGCTGCTGTGTATAGGCCAGATGTGAACCTCCCAAAATGAAGGCATTTTTTGATGACTTCATTCTGCACTTCCCTTTGCCTGGCCTAGCGTGAGAAAGATTAACCAACAATACAAGGTTGCCGTTACCAGGATACACCCGATTGTGGTCCAAAAATACCACAATCTCCGAGTAGGCTCTTTCTGTGTATCTGAAAAGCAACATATGAGAGGTTCTGTGGAGTGGGACAAATGTCTTTCCCAACTCCACATTTATAAGGGAAAATTCTCAGGGGGGGGGATGCTTTCCTTGGTCCTTTGGAACATATCAAGATCTTTAAAGTGGTATAAGAAACCCTGGCCTAGAGCATAGCCAATGTCAATGCTAGTAACCTGTGGTAACCTAGTCTTCCACAAACTTGTAAACTAGACATCATGTTACAGCAGCAGACACACTAAGTTATCTATATTTCTTTTGGAACAGTAGCGATGTTAGTCTGTGTTTCAAGCATATCAGAAAGTAAAGAAAACAAAAACTTTGTAGCACTTTAAAGACTAACTGCTGTGTTTTAATTTTAACTTTCATGGACGAAAGCTAACATTAAAACACAGCATTAGTCTTTAAAGTGCTACAATTTGTAATTTCACTATTGTTGTTATATAAGTAAATATAGACATTTTTATGGGTGAAGTTTATGGATGGATGGGTGGATAGAAACGGGCAGACAAATTGATGGATGGATGGAAAGGGGTAGACAAATAGATGGTTGGATGGAAGGAAAGAAAACAGGAACAAGGGAGTGAAACTTGATTGGGCATTCACCTTCTGCTTGCAGGGCTGCATCTTTTCCAGATAATTGTATACAAACAGGCTTGGAGAAGTTGCTCCTATTCCTCTGGAAGTAACTCTGGGCATGAAGGCAGTAATTGCCGTTGCTCCAATTTGTCGTGTTAAGTTCCATCACATTCTCCAGTTGCTTATACTTCTTCTGCAACACAAAGAAGGTGAAAGATGGTATCATGGAGAGATATTAGTAAAAGCAGGATCTTGAGGAAGCTTTAAAGATCTTAGAGGATAAATAATGGCAGACCTAAAGCTGACACCAGGGCAGCTAATTTTATTTACTGGCTCTTCTCCTCTGCTTCTTTAACTGAACAGACTATGTTCTTCCTGGTGTGACAAAGTTATGGAAGACTCTTTGCTCCCACCATTTTTGTGTGTGTTTTAGGCGGGTGCAAAAGGCAAAGGCATTATGGCCAGTTCGAAAGGTAGCCACCCTAAATCCTGGGCTGCACATGGTAATGACAAACAAGCATGCTGGTACCCCTGTCCCTCTGTACCCCTTCAACTCCTTCTACCAGACGATATAGCTAAACAAGATGGGAGGTTTCCATGAATGGGAACGTGGGGTTCTAAGCATGGCATTCACCTAAGAAGCTACAAGCTGAAGCCACAAGCAGTCTCTGGCATATGATTTTGTCATGTTAGGAAAACATAAAGCCACACACTTGGGTTGGGCATAACACTAAACAAACTATTGAGGAAAACAGCAATCTTGCATGCGCTAACACTGGGTATCAGTAGGTGGTAGGTTTTACAGCCTAACATAGCTATGTTTTGCCACTAATTTGATTGTTAAAGTTTATTTTTGACAAACCAGGTCACTAACACAGGAATGCTTGATTTATGACTGCTTGACAATTTCCAAGCCAGCCTAATATTGCCCAGTGTCAGCCACTATTCTTGACAAATGTCTTTCCCAGATATCTCGTTAATAATCAACGAAGAGAATATCCAAAACAGACCATGTTTTTGACATTTAAAAAATGTTTCTCCATCATAATAGAGAAATCCATCACTGGAGTACGCAAATCCCCGCTGGCTGACTATTTTGTCATGACTCATCCCTCCCGCTCTTCTCCATCATCTACTTCTACTCACTTTATTTCCTATTCCAACAGTCCAATGTTCCAAGTCATAGAAGACTTCATGCTGAAAGATGTCCTTTGAGCATGATGGGTACAAAAAAGTAGCATTCACTCCAAGGCTATTTTCCTTTTTTTCTAGTTGTAGAATCGGGGGTGCAGGTTTCACTGGAAATGATAGGGAGCATATTTAGAGGGCTTCAAAGATAGAGAGATGAGAGTTGGACATTCCTATATCTATGGGACACTCTAAATCAGAATCCCAAATGTTTCTTGTATACACTCTCTTTTTCACTTTAATAATGTCCCTATCCGTCTTGTTGACCAGTGATGCACTCTTAATCAAGTCCATCACCTTGTCACATGGTGACATTACATTATTTATTAAATGTTTTGTATTTAGTGGTTAAGACGCTGAACTTGACGACTGGAAGGTTGGCAGGTCAGCAGTTCAAGAGCCAAGTACTGCACAAAGGAATGAGTTCCCATCTCTGTCCCAGCTCCTGCCAACCTAGCAGGTCAAAAGCAAGAAATTGCAAGTAGATAAATAGGTACCACTTAAGTGGAAAGGTAACAGTATTCTGTGCACTCAGGTGTCTAGAATATTTGCATATAGGTGGTGATTGGCCAAAACTATGAGAAAAGGAGGAGCTACTGGAAGCCATAAAAAGACATAGGAGTGGCAAAGCTGAGGGACTCAATGATGTATAGATGAGCAAATTCAACATTTTGGACACACGCAAAAAAAAAAGGCTCCTTCAACTCTTTTAACAACTGCTGGATGAGCAAACACATTCCAAAAATATGGCAGAAGACAGGAAAAATTGCTATAACAGGCAAAGAACCATCAGATCCCAAAAGCTAATGGTCAATCTCATTCTATTCTGCTTATGCAAAGTATCTGGATGAATGATATTAAATGGTCTATTCCAGGGTTTTTCAACCTTGGGCTTCCAGGTGTTCTTGGACTTCAATTCCCAGAAGGCCAAAACAGCACAACTGCCGATCAGGGCTCTTGGGAACTGAAGTCCACAAATATCTTCCTTAAATGTCCTTAAAACTGAACCTCTTCTAATTATAGAATAGGTAGGCGTTAGACCTGGCAGGAGCTGTACCGCTCAAATCTTAAACCTAGCCCAGGATAGAGAACATAAAATAACTGGACCAACATTTGTCAATGTATTAGCAGTGATACTATTCACTATCAATTGCTGCTTTAAAACTGTACCTCTTTACTAAAGATCAGGGACTATCAGAAATGGTTGTTGTCTACATCAAAACTGAAGAGTCTTTGTTGAATTTTAAGAGAGACACGGTCACTGGAGAAATCAAAGGGATGGCTTCCTACAGGGTAGTGTCTTGACACCATCACTTTTTAACATTTACACAAATGATCAACTGATGTTGCCATATTGCAATAATTTCATCTATGCTGTTGACAGTCCTAGGAGAACCTCTAAGTTCATCGAGCACTGGCTAATCTCTGCATTAGATGATCTTTCCTTATATTATAAAAATAACCACTGAAACAAGATCCTTTAAAAAGACAGGCCTGTGCCTTCCACTTAAGAACAGAGAAGCAAAGAGGAAGCTCCAGGTTAGCTGAGAAGGCAAGGTTTTAGAATACTGCCGTACACCAAAAATATCTGGGTGTCACTCTGGATAGAATCTAGACCAACTGGGGAAAAATTGGATAAACACCAAACAGAAAACTGTTGCCAGAAATAACATACTTAAGAAATTGGCTTGTTCAGACTGGGGTGCACACCCACAAACAATAAGAACAACAGCTCTGTACTATTCCACAGCAGCTGCATGGTGTAAATCAGCACATGTCAAACATGTAGATATAATCTGAATGAATCATGCAGGATTATTATTGTCTGCTTGGAGTCTACTCTCACAGGAAAAGTCTATTGCACTGCATCACAAAAAAATAAATATTGTCTGCTACTTAGTCTAATCCATGTGTCCTATACTAAATCAAGTGCGCTGAATCTACATCTGAAGTCTGATTCTGCCTAGGATGTCAGGATGTTAAATAAGCAAATCTCTCCCTCTTGGTTAGGTTCTTGCATTGATCATGTGGGGTTATTTGCCACAAATGTAGCAAAATTCATCCAGTTTATTAACACAGCTGTGCCTACTCATCTTTAGCTCAAAACAGACTCACTATGGCCTAGCTGTACTACCCAACAAGATGGTTTTGCACTAGAAACAAGCCCTCGGTCCATCTCACTTTATTTCTGACATCAGCTCACTTGCGCAGACATGGCCAGCCACTGCTGGAACATGCATACCACAGGGGACGTGATTCAGCTGAGGCGGCAGCAGGCATAATGGTAGCTGCAACTGTAAGAATGTTCCCGTGTAAAAATACATTACCCAATTACCGACCATTTGAACAGCTATAGCATGCCTTAAAATCTGTACGTGATAGGGAAATTCTGAGTTCAGATTTGGAATTAGCACACTCGATATCATGGGAATCACATGTGTTATTCCCAGTAGCAAAATCGTTGTTATGCAGTGTTGTCTGGCATTGCCCCTCTTGATATAAGTTAAGAAGTACTTGCAAATAACAATCAAAATACGATAATAGGGCTTAAAACTCATCCTATTCATGGACATCAACTCCTTAGATGTTGGATAAATTGGAGAAAAGATTTTTCTGCACACCATTCAAGATCTAAGTATTAAAGCAGAAAAGGCTACGCTAAGTCTTTGGAGAGCAAAAAACATCATCACCTTGCTGAATGGATGAATGTCAAAGAGTGATAACAAGATTCTGGCTGAACCATCTGGAAGTCACTTAATAGACCAAGTGCTCAAAGCAGTTTATTTATTTATTTATTTAAATTTGTTTATCACCCTCCTCCCAAAATGGACCCAGGGTGATTTACAACAATTATAAAATCATTTTAAAAAGTTAAAAACTCTAAAAACCTAAAAAAAAAACCCCTTGGTATTAAAAGCTTAAACTTACAACACAGGCATACTGGGGTCAAACCAACCAACTGGCTGGGGAAATTGAACCATCTACTCCCCAGACCAAACCTGCCAGCCAGGTTTTCACTCCTTTTCTAAAGGGCAGCAACTCCGTCTGCATGCATAGTTCTGTTGGCAGAAGGTTCCAAAGGGCCCGAGCAGACACTGAGAAGGCCCTCCTTCTCGTGCCAGCAAGGTGCGCCTCTCTGGCTGATGGCGCACCTCGCTGGCACGAGACGTTTGTTCCACCGTCGTCTTGCTCTAACTGTTAAGATGATTTTCCTAATATTCAGCTTAGATCTGGCTTCCTGTAGTTTCAGCTCATTATTATGTGTCCTGCAGTCTGGGATGACGGAGAACAGATCCTTCCCTTCATCTTTATGATTATCTTTCAGGTATTTGAAGAGTGCCATCATCATATCCCCTCTCATCCTCCAATCTCAAGACTAAACATGCCCAGTTCCTTCAGTCTTTCATCATCGGGCTCCGTTTCCTGTCCTCTGATCCTCCTTGTTCATTCTTCAGTTCCTTTGGTTTGATCTGGTGTTAGAAAGATTGGCGACAAGGTTGCCGGCCATGGTACACCTCATTGTGTTCACTTGAAAGGCTCTGAATAGGGTGACGGGTCGGAGTCCGTAATTGTACAACCAATGTGCTCAAGTGGGGGCGGCTGGCAGACAACAGCATGCGATGTGAATGTGGAGAGATACAGAAGCCAGCTCTGCTGATTATTCCCAGAAACATACACAGATGAGGAGTTAGGTTTGGCCAGCGATAAAGCCAAGAAAGTGGGCTTCATTTTGGCAGTCCGGAGTTTGATTGGGACACAAAAGAAGGCAAATCATCCCTAATGCTCTTCTCTGTACGATAAATGTCACCATCGCTCGAAAGCCACGTGTCCTTGGAAATGTCTGCAGATATTGACAGCAGTAGCTATTTGGCTATAAAAGGAGATGAGCACCAAACCCTAGAGTCAGATACTACTGGCTTTCAAGCAATCACTTTTTCATAAACCGTGCTTACTGCATTATCTTGCCACAGGTCACCCTTGCTCAAAAGCCAGTCATATCTGACTCTAGGTTTCAGGGCTCATCTCAATTTATCGCCAGACAGCCAGTGCTGTGAGACGTTTCCATGGACATGTGTCAGGCATGCCTAGACACCTGAGTGCATGGAACACTGTTACCTTTCAACTGATGTGGTACCTATTCATCTACTTGCAATTTCTTGCTTTCAAACTACTAGGTTGGCAGGAGCTGGGGCAGAGACGGGAGCTCACTCTGTCGTGCAGTACTCAGTAATCAAACTCCGACCTTCCAGTGGTTGTTTCAGCATCTTAACCACTTGAGCTACTGCACTCCTGCTCTTCTCTGTACCTGCTCTAGTTTGTTTTCACCTTTCTTAAAGTGGGGTGCCCAGAATTGTTTGGATAAACATTCTGATCATCGAGGGCTTATCACTGACATTCTGCTGCTACTTATTTGAAATTCTGCTCATTGAGAGTTAAGCGGGGGGATTTTTTTTAAAATTGTCTCTACCTCTACGAAACTGTTTGGAGGGCAAAGGGCCTCTGAGCAGCTACGGACAGGTTTATGCTATAAGGCTGCTGGGTCACAGAGTAAAGCTTTACAAAAGCAGCCTCTCTCTTTTCACTGACAAGCAATAGTAAAACCAGTCTCAACACTTCCCTACTGATTTAGGAGACGAAGGTGCGCACCATACCATAAAAAGCATAATCGATGTCTTTTTGTTGAACCCAGGCAGAGGGAACCATCCCAGTCATCTGAGCTCTGACCTGGACCCGGTACTGGTTGCTCAGCTCGGTAGGCACACACGTGATGTCACAGCTTGTTTCAGAGATGTCTCTGCAATGTGAGATGTCCTTCCATTGAAGAAAATAAGGCTCTCTAAAAGAGGAAGCAAGGAAAATTACAGTGCTTGTAAACCAGGTCCTACTTTGGTGAGAAGGTAAACAACATTCCACATGCTCTGATGTCTAGTCATGCCTACCATGTGTCCATGGAAGCATCTAAAGATGGTGACAGCAGTAGCTCCTTGGCTATAAAAGGAGATGAGCACCGAAGTCTAAAGTCAGAAACTACTGGCTTTCAAGTAAGGGCAACCTTTACTTTTACTAAATAGATACCGGCACAGTGGTGGCTTAGTGGTTAGGATGCTAAACTTGACAACCGGAAGGTTGTCAGGTCAGCATTTCGAGACTCGAGTGCTGCACGACAGAGTGAGCTCCCGTCTCTGTCCCAGCTCCTGCCAACCTAGCAATTCGAAAGCAAGAAATTGCCAGTAGATAAACAGGGACCACTATGGTGAGAAAGGTAACAGTGTTCCGTGCTCTCCAGCATCTATTCATGCCTGACACATGAGCACAAAAACATGAAATGATACCTGTGGGCTGGATCTGGCCCACAGGCCTTAGGTTGGGAACCCCTTTTCTAGAATGTCCCAGAAATTCAATGGAAGCTTTACCTGCTTCCTTTTTGCTCCAATACTCACTTCCACTGAACAGTGTAGGACACCCCAGGAAGGTAACCATCGCCTGGCATCCAGGTCAAGAAGAGTTTGAAATCCTTTGACAGCAGTGTGAGGTTACGAGGCGGTGGCAGAGAACTTTGGGCTGTCGGAAATAATGATTTTCAGAATGAATGCTTCTTTGCATGCCTGGGAATCCAGTCCATTCTCATTTACAAGGTTGGCCACAAATATATTTTCAGCCCTTCAGATAGGAAACTTCACTAGCCTTGTACTGCTTCTTATAAAGCCAGTGTGGTATAGTGGACAGAGTTTAAGAAGTGAGAACAAGGATGGAGTCAAGACTAAGAAAGGCATTAAGATTTGTAAATTATGCATCTGAGGAATCAGTTCATTGCTATTAATTCCCACTTTGTTACCTTATGCTATGCTATTCATTCCCACCTTAAGTTACCACTTTAAGTTCCCACCTTAAGTTACCATGGACACTTACAATGAAGCATAAATGAAAGTTGGTCATCATGGAAATGAGATATCTGAGGAAGGCTGCTGGAGTGACTAGAAGGGATAAAATCAGGAATGAGATTATAAAGGAAAGAATTGGAATAGAACCAATCTTAAACTATATCCAGAGGCGACAAATAAAGTGGTTTGCCTATTTGGAGAGGATGTCTTGGAGTTCCGTACCACACAAGACGTACTGTATGTGGAAAAAGAAGAAGGACAAAGACCAGGAGGCAGACCCAGAGGAAAGCGGAGAGGCAACATCAAAGACTATTACAAGAACATCAAATAATGCCAGTGGAGGTCGCTAGAAGTGCCAGAGAAAGAACTATGTATCTCCCTTGACACAAGAAGAAGAAGAAGAAGAAGATGTTGATGATGATGACGACGATGACACAGTCCCCAAGGAAGGCCAAAATCTCTGCTGTGAAACATATCAGGTTTTTTTAAAAAGTCCTCCAAAATAAAGTATTTCCATTTTTTTACATCCTGAAACTACAATTTCCCTTTCAGCACCAGCAGGTAATGGAGCAACAGACTTGGACTCAGGGGATCTGTGTTCAAATCCTGTTCTTAGCCATGGAAACTCACTGAGTGGAGTATGGAATTGATAAAGCCACTTGTTAAACCTCTAACTTACCTTGAACCCATCGACTAAACCCTCACAGAATTTCTATAAAGGGAAAGTGTCATTGGGCCCCTAAACAATAGAAACATTTTAGAGCAATATAAAACATTGCTGGTAAGAATGAAAATAGCTTTTTGCAAATAAAATAAAATAAATTGTAGATGTATTTTTGTGCAAAAGTACTTTATTCTGCATAGAATCCAGCACTTATAAAGGCAAACAACTAAGAGATTTTTGTTTGATTGTTATGCTCACAAAACAGCCCTTAGCACAGGGGTTCGCAACCTTCTGCCCACAGGCCAGCTCTGGCCCATGGTGCCATTTCATATGGTCCACCACACTTGCTTCCACCACCACCACTGCCAGAAGTGGCAGAAGCAGCAAAAACAGCCGAAAACATGCCGTAAATGCACCCGCAGCTGTCCTAAATGCATTTAGGACAGCTGCAGACCATGTTTACAGTGAGGGGACCACGTGTCTGGCCTGCTCAGCTGTCTGAGGGGTTGTGGTCTGGCTCACGGCGTGAAAACATAGAGGACCCTTGGTCTAGCACCTCCTTGAGTTTCTATATGCCCCCCAAAAGTGTGTGTAACCCCTTCACTCAGTTTAAGAGTCAACACCTTAGAGCAGTGGTTCTAAACTTATTTTTGGGCCAGACCCCACCTAAACATCTCTAAAATCCTGATGCTCCCCTCCCATGACATAGAATTCTTATGATTCAAAAATTAGCTCCTATCCATATGGAGGAAGCCTAAAAGACCATTAACTATTAACAACTCATTCTCAAATTGCCCCCCTCAAAAAACAAATCCCCCCCTCTTGGGCATTGGCCCCAGATTGGGAACCACGGCCTTAGAGACTGTGTTTAAGCATTTGAAATGTTTACTTATATTTTAATTATTTTTGTTAAAAACTATACCTATTGTTAAGCTTTTAATGCAGTTTATTATACTGTAATACTGTACTATAAATTCCCTTGGGTCCTCTTGAAGTGCAAGAAGAGTTATAAGGATCTTAGCTAGTGAGACACTCAGACAACTCTATTGCTAATAAGTGCACATCCCTGGGTAATGTACAAAAATAAACCAGTCGGCACTTTATCAACTCTGTCTGAACGGTGCAAGAAGCCACTATCCCGTTGCAGAAACTTGAAAGGTCAAAGCGGGTGTCCCAGACACACCTATAATTTCCAGTTATGTCATTAGGCAAGCACTGAGGAGATTTATTGCCTTAACATAGCTATTTTGATCCTTTCTGGCTAAGAAGACCATGGAGTTCTTTTGGGCAATCTAACCTCTGCAATTTGATGAACACCCCAGATCTCTTTGGCATCTCCCATCATTCCTCACTCCTGGCTATTTTGCCTGTGGCTGATGGGTAGTGTAGTCTAAGAACATCTGCCATGGAGCAGCTCCCTGCTAGTTTTGACAGGTTTCACAACACCATTGAGGGGAAACTGTCTTACAAATGCAACAGAGAAACAAACAAATAAAACAACCAAATAAACAAACGACAGAGAGGAGAATCCGTGCAACTTATGAAACCATTGAAAAGATACTTCCTGCCTCAAAGATGCTGTTTTTGAATGCCTAAAAATTAAAACTGAAGGGCTAAATCAATTAAGATTTGACTATTTAACTGAGTGGAAGATCAACCAACACATATTGACAAGGGGATCTTTTAACTGTTGGTACTTGACACTTTTAGCTGAGAGGACACAAAGGCAAGAAAGTTATTCCAAAATCCGCTCATCTTAAAATATATTTGAAATGCCGACATCAGAGCCTCCTCAAAGATTGTGGTATTTTTGAACCACAATCAGCTGTACTCTGGTAACAGCAACCTTGTGTTGCCAGCTAATCTTCTCACACTAGGTTGGGAGAAAGGAAACTGCAGAACGAACTCACCAAAAAGTGCCTTTATTTTGGCAGTTTCACACCTGGCCTAGACATGGAAGAAGAAGAAAAAGTCTATCTTTTGCTAGTCTTGGACCATAATAGAGTTCAATTTGATTTGATTCCAAAAATAAAGCCATTCCACAAGAACCTCCAGATAAAGGTTCTCTGCTCAGTTTCTGAAGACCAGCTACTGTGTTTGGAAAAAGTTTCTTACTGAAGCACAGGCGATTTTTGACTTATTCGTCCCGCTAGGCAAAGCGAGGCTTCAGGCAAGCCTTTATTTATTTATTCACCTCAGAGGCACCACCGGCTAAATATAAAGCTAAACAGATCTACTAATTTTCAGGGTCATCAAAGAGCAATGCATAGATATTTTTATTTCTGATGAGGATACTATTACCTGCTTGGAGGAACACCAAAAATATCTTGACCGGCATTGGGTGGTATTTATCTTGAATGAGGCAGTGGAGCATAACATTTACTGCAGTGATTCAAAGGGGAAAATAGCTTAGGCCAGTTCTGATTCTCACCTATACAGAGCTATATTCTCACCTATACAGAGCTTGTGGGAAACAGGAGCGTTTTACTCCCTCATTTGCAGTCTTGAACCCACATCCCGTATCAACATGACACTTTTGAGACACAACCTTCCAAGTTCAGGGCAGCTGTTGTGTACCAAAACCTCTCCCTAGATCAGCTTTGCTATGAATCTCACCCCTTCCTGTACCTATTTCTGGTGGTTCACGTCAGGCTGGCAGGGAGAAGAACAAAAAACGAACAAAGGTATTCTAAGCTTTTGGCCCAGATACCTGGCGGGAACAAAACAGCCACAGGGACCGGAGGGTTAGAGACCATACCTAAGATCTGGCTGAAGGAAGCCAGAATCGCCAAAACACCGATCCTGAGAAGAGACATTCAGAGAAGAAGACAGGCTGGTGGCACCTCAAGCAGAACAACTGAGCTCATTTTACTTTCACTTTGAGGTTTCCTGGGAGAGAACACATTGCACATGAGAAGGTATGACACAGCCCTCTAGAGGACACAAAAGGCACCAGATCTCACCTGCCAAATGTGAAGGGGAGGGCTTTAAAGTAGTGGCCTGTATTTCTTCCATGCAACAAACAAACAAAAGAACTCATCAAGAGAAGTTTCAAGTCTGGCCAGGTTATCGTGCTATGGTAATAGAGTAAACCAGTGATGGTGACCTAAAAGAAGCTCCTGATTAGGTTGAAAGAAGAAAGTGAAAAAGCTGGCTTGAGACTCAATACCAAGAAAACCAAGATCATGGCAACAGGCCCTATCAGTCCCTGGAAAATAGATGGGGAAGAAGTAGAAGCAGTGACAGATTTTACTTTCCTAGGATCAAAGCTCACTGCATATGGTGATTGCAGCCATGAAATAAAAAGGCAACTGATGCTTGGGAGAGAAGTGATGAGAAACCTGGGGAGCATAGTGAAAAGCAGAGACATCAAATTGCAAACAAAGATTCGTCTAGTCAAAGCAATGGTATTCCCGGTGCCAATGTATGGTTGTGAGAGCTGGACCATTAGGAAAGCTGAGTGCAGAAGAATAGATGCCTTTGAGATGTGGTGTTGGAGGAGAGTTTTGAGAGTCCCCTGGACAGCAAGGAGAATAAATAGGTCGATCTTAGAAGAAATCAAACCTGACTGTTCCTTAGAAGGGCAAATAGTAAAGATGAAGCTAAAGTACTTTGGACATCAAATGAGAAGAGAGGATTTGCTTGAGAAACCCTTGATTCTGGGAAGGGTGGAGGGCAAAAGAAGAAGGGGGCAGCCCAAAATGAGATGGCTAGATGGTATTGTGGACGCAATGGGCACAGAGCTGAGTGAGTTGAGGAGGACAGAAGTGCCTAGCGGACAGTGGTCTATGGGGTTGCAGAAGGTCGGAATCGACTGTGCGACTGAACAACAAAAAATCCCATACATTTTCCATCAGGGGAAACGCTTCCAGTATGTCTGACAAAGGGCTGCGGGAGTTTCTCCAGTTCCTTGCTAAAAACATTTCATGTCTCTCCTTGTGCCATCCTTGCTGCAGACTCACACCTGAGGGATAGAGAAGCAAAAGTACTTTGGACATCAAATGAGAAGAGAAGACTCGCTTGAGAAAGCCTTGATGCTGGGAAGGGTGGAGGGCAAAAGAAGAAGGGGGCGGCCAAAAATGAGATGGCTAGATGGTATTGTGGACACAATGGCCACGGAGCTGAGCGAGTTGCGAGGTATGGTGGAGGACAGGAGTGCCTGGTGGACAGTGGTCCATGGGGTCGCAAAGGGTCGGAATCGACTGTGCGACTGAACAAAAAAACAAACAAAAAAACTGATGGCAAACCTTTTAGAGACCGAATGCCCAATGGTAACCCAAAACCCACTTATTTATTGCAAAGTGCCAACGTAGCAACAGGGGAGGAAGGAAACACTCCCATTGGGCTGCTGGGCAGAGGGGCGGGGTCAGCTCTGTGCTGGGGGGCAGGAGAAAGCTCTCCCATTGGACTGCTGGACAGAGAGGCGGGTGGAATTTGTGCTGAGGAAAAGAGGAAGCACTGCCATTGGGCTGCTGGGCAGAGGGACGGGGTGAACTCTGTGCTGGGGTGACTGCATGGGTGCCCACAGAGAGGGCTCTGAGTGCCACCTCTGGCATGCATGCCATAGGTTTGCCATCACTGCCATAGACCATATTGCCAGCCACTCAACGCTGAGCACCAGGCAGCAAACTAACCTGACAGTCCTGAGGACTAGTGGCCTTGGCAAAGTCCACAGGGAAAGGTGATGGTCCCCAAGTGGATTAAATCCCACTTGAATCCATCTTGATGGGCGGCAGCAGCTTCATCCATCCTGGTCTGGGGCTGAGGAGGACTTTGCATGCCAAAAGGGCTCAGGACCAGAGAGTGACTCACGGAACTAGATCAGTGGTACTAAGGGTGTTACACTGTGATGCAGAAGGCAGATGAAAAGTCACTGCATTATATTCAAAGGACAGTCTTCATGGCTGATCTCCATGATGATCGCCAATATTCGAAATCGGATACAGAAGAAGAAGAAGAGTCTAGTCTCCAAAATTCATGAGGCATGACTATCCCCCTTCTATTCAGCACCAGTTAGACCACATCAGCACTAGTTAGATCACTAGTTAGACCACATCTAGAGTCCTGTGTCCAATTCTGGGCACCACACTTTTAAGAAAGATGCAAACAAATTAGAGCAGGTACAGAGAAGGGCACCAAAGATGCTCAGAGGACTGGAAACCAAACGGTATGAGGAAAGACTGAAGGAACGGGGCATGTTTATCCTTGAGAAAAGGAGACTGAGATGGGAGATGATAGCTCTCTTCAAAATACTGTACCTGGGGTGTGTGGCTTAACATGGCGTAGAGAGAGTAACTCTTCTGCCTTGTTCCGCCATTACAACGTGGTTCCAATGGGATTATATATACAATAAATAACTGAATTTGGATGGAAAAATTATAAAAGGGCAGCTGAAAACTTGCTGAAGAAAATTGCTGACGAGCGGGGCTCGGAGGCTCGAGCTCCGGGTGGTAAGGAGAGTCGGAACCTTGGAAGAGGGCTCCGATACGACTGCCGCCTGTTGAGCCGGCCGGGAGCCGAAGCTGGGACTTAGAGACTTGAACAGGGAGAAAAACGCGTCGCCGGAGTCCACCCCGGATTTAAAGCGGTTCTTGGTGAGAGTACAAGGCAATTGGGGTAACCGGGGGCTGGACGGAGCACCGCGGAAGGAGCAGACCTGAGGCCATCTAGAGGGGCCGCAACAACGATTTTGTTGGTAGTGTTTTGAGTGAAGAAAAGCAGAACGGATAGAGGATTAAAATTGAGCAAAGTGGGCTGCCCTTGATCACTGATTAAAGATTAAAGAAAAATACGGGGACTCTTTTTGATTGAGAAAAAAAGACAAGAACGGAGAGAAGAGACTGAGTGAGGAGGGGGAGGAGGAGAAGGGAAAGAGTTGGAAGAAAAAACAACGGAAGAGTTTAGATTGATAAGTCCTACCCTCGTTTGGAGAGTTGGAAAGCTGAGGTATACAGACGGAGTTGAGATCCTTTTTCTTAAGTGTGACGTGGGCAGTGCTGGGCGGACAGCCTTGGACGGACTGGGGAAGTTGCGAGAGGACTTAAAAGAGGTTGTTTTGCGAAAACAGTGAGAACGGGAAATATATTGGGGATCGTGACTTTGCTTTTTATATTTTTTGAACTTAGTGGAGACGGGGATAGAGTCGAAAAGATTTTGTGAGGCGGTGTGTATTTGAAAGGCATAAAAAAGGAGTTATAGATAAAAATGGTGGCCGAGATCGAAACTTAAACCCAGCACGAACAAAGAAACGGAACTTGGTAGATGGAAGAAGAAGAGAACTGTAGCTGGTGGTGTTCAACAGCAGATTCAGCATTTTTCTTTTTTACTCTTGAACTGGCATTAATGAAACATAATCTCTGCTGAATTTATTTGGATATACAATTTGATTTGTCTCTTTATCCCCTGAGGTTTTCCTCCCCTCTTTTTTCTCTTTTTTTTTAAACCAGATTATTTTTGAGGACAATATTTATCTTTATTCTTATTTTTTTATTATTTCTCTTCTCTCACTTCCCAAGTCGTTTTTTTTATATTTTGCAGGCCCTCCCTTTTCTATTTCCCTCATATCTCATGTTCGTTATCTGACTTTCATTCTCTGAATTCCACTAATCAAAATTAATTGATTAAATTAACTGAGGTAATTGGGGTAATATTATAAACGGTTTTATATTTCTGGAATTGTTATAATTTGATGAATTTATAATATAGATATAAATTGATTGAAGAATAATAGCAAGATTTAAAATCTAAAAATTTAGGGAAAAAATAATAGTGATTGGGAAATTTTGAACAATTTATCGAATTAATTCTGTATTGATCTGCCATTAATCCAAGATCTCTGATAACTAAGTGAATATTTTGTGTTATATTGAAAGTAATTGAATTTTGGGACATAAATTGAATAAATTGAATAAATTGATTGGAGTACTTGATTTGAATCATAATATTAAGACAAAGTAATAATAATAACAATAAATTAGAATTTTTTCTTTTTTCTTTGAATTACAATTGAAATATAATAAGACATTGTCCCACAATTCAATTGGATACATTTTGAAATAATAAAATGGAAGGAAGGAAAAGCAAGGATGAAGAGGAAGCTACGAAACCAAAGACTAGAAGAGAGAAGAAAGAACAGAAAGAGCAGAAGGAGAGACAAGAAGTGCAAACACCTCCTCCGGTTGTAGAAATTTCAGCAATGGAAAATGTACAAATGTTTGTGGAATTCGGGAAATTTATTAAGAAAGTGGATATAATAGAGAGAACGATGTCAGATGGGATGCAAGAAAGGAAAAAAGAATTTCAAGTAATTTTGGAAGAGATGAGGAAAAGCAGGGAGGAGATGAAAAAAGACAGGGAGGCTGCGCAAAACAATTATCAGACTCTGACAACAGCGTTAAACGAAGTAACTAAGGAGGTAAAGGACAACACGACAAAGATAAACGCTATGATGGGAGATGTTTATAAGCAACTGAATGATGTCAAAATGGAAATGACTGGCTTGTATCATGAGGATCAATCTACAAATGTGAAAATAATAGCTCAAGATAAGAGATTGGATTTGTTGGAGGAAGAGAATAGAAAACGGAATATTGTGATTAGAAAGATGGAGGAGAGGACACCAGACAAGCTTAAAGAACGAGTGATCAATTGGCTGAATACTTTGAAAATGGGTAAAGATTTTGTGTCAGAAGATATAGTAAGTGTATTTTGGTTGGGGAGTAAAAGGGGAAAAAAAGGGAGTAGAAATGTCTTGATCAAATTTGCAAATTGGGGGGACAAGTTGAAAATTATGGCATTTATCAAACAAGCTGGTTCTGGTGTCCTAAAGATAGACGATGATGTGGTGGAAGTTTACAACGATATCTCCCCAACGGAAAGGAATTGGAGATACAAGATGAAGCCAGTAACAAGACTATTGATGTCAAAAGGAATCACATATAGCTGGAGGTTTCCACAAAAGTTGAGATTTTTCTTCAACAAGAAAATGCACGAAATTGATGATAAGACAGATGTGTTATACTATTTGACTCAAATTGGCTTGATTAAGATTGCATCTAGCGAGTGGATGGATTTAAAAAAGGGTCTACAGGAGGTGGGTGGTTTGGAGAAAAGTTCAATTGTGGAAGAGTTGGAGGGGGCAGTGGGGGGGTCAGATTCATTGGATATGGGGAGCCTGGTACTGTTAGAATAAATAAATTCTTTTCTAATGGGGGAGGCGGAGGGAGAGGAGGGGAAGGAGAATAAAGAGAAAAAGAAAAAACTTGTGTATCTATGCCATGCACCATTGACCCCACCCTCCCCTCTTTGGGAACCAAAGGCAACGCTCGGAGGAGGAGAGCGGGGAGGAAGGCTTACGAAGTACATGTAGGTATGTTTTTGTGTGTAGCTGTTATTAGTGCTTTTATTTATAACTTTTTTTGTAGGGTGAAGGTATGCACATCCAGGAAGAACAGTCTAAAAATTACAATAGTCTGTAATGTCAAGGGTAATTAAAATATTATCATGGAATGTGAAGGATACAGGTTGTGTTTTGAAAAGAAAGAAAATTCAATTAGCACTTAAGCAAGATAATTCTGATATCATTTTCTTACAAGAAACTCATCAAAAATCTCATGAAGCAAATAAATTGTATGTCAAAGGAAGGCAGATATATGAAATTGCACTGGGAACATCTAAGGCTAGAGGAGTAGCAACCTTGGTATCAGACAGTTTGGGATTTAACCTCACACAAAGTATAGCTGATCCAGAGGGAAGGTATTTAGTTATAAAGGGGACTATTGAT
This sequence comes from Furcifer pardalis, assembly GCA_030440675.1. NCBI lineage: Eukaryota > Metazoa > Chordata > Lepidosauria > Squamata > Chamaeleonidae > Furcifer > Furcifer pardalis. The sequence goes on along the minus strand of CP126890.1, from coordinate 299,145,582 downwards.
GATGAAGAAATAACACTGATAAATATTTATGCGCCAAATGAACATCAATCGGATTTTCTAAACAAAATAGCAGAGATAATAAGGAAGGAGAGCACACAAAATTTGATAGTAGCAGGTGATTTTAATTTGATTCAATCAGAAATTGATAGCACAGGGGTAAGAAGAGACAACAAAAAAGAAGTGCTTTCCGACTGGCTTAATACCCAAGGGTTAAAGGATGTTTGGAGGGAAGTTAAAGGTGAAGAGAGAACATATACTTTTTTTTCGCAAGTACACAACATGTATTCCAGACTTGATTATTTTTTGGTTACAAAGAATTTAATTGACAAAGTAGAAAAAATTGAAACGGGTATCTTCAAGGAGTCAGATCATGCAAAAATAAATATGGAAATAAAAGTGGGTGGACCTCAAAAGAAAACTTTTAAGTGGAGGTACGATCCCAGTTTGTTTAGAAATCAGGTTACCAAAGATCAGATGATAAAAGAATGGGAAAAATATTGGGTGTGGAACGATAATGATGAAGTTAATTATAGTACAGTCTGGGACACCATGAAGGCAATATTCAGAGGGGAATCTATAAAACTAGCAAGTATAAGGAAAAAACAAGATACAAAAAGATTTCAAGAGCTAGAAACACAATTGAAGGATATCCAAAGTAAACATGCGAGAAGTAAAGATTCGAGGTTATTGGGGGAAATGATGAAAATAAGGAAAGAATTGGACGGGAGAGAGATATAGAAAAAGTTAAGAAAGATATCATCTTTTTAAAGAGAGAATACTTTGAATATGGTAACAAGAATTCTAAATTATTATCAAGGGCAGCTAAAGAACGGAAAATTAAAAGCCAGATAGGTATATTGGTAGATAATTCGGGGAGGAGATGTAATAAAAGTGCAGAAAAATTAAAAATAGTGGAAAAGTTTTATAGAGAATTATATTCAGAAAAAAATGTAGATTTAAACAAGCTCAGGGCACAATTTGAAAAGCAAGGAATAAAAAGAATAGAAGAGGATCATAAAAATATAATGGGGGCAATAATTACAGAAAAAGAAATTAGTGAAGCGATAGGAAGATTGAAATCAAACAAAGCCCCAGGAGAGGACGGATTATCTGCAAACTTTTACAAAGATTTCAAGGGGATTTTGATAGGAAAACTTCATAAATTGTATAATAAAATATTAGATGGAGAAATGATCCCAAATTCATGGAATAGAACAGTAATAACACTAATACCAAAACCAGGAAAAGATGCGGAAAAATTTGAATCATATAGGCCAATCTCTCTAATAAACCAGGATGCAAAAATATTTACAATGATAATGGCAAAAAGAATGAATACTTTTATAGGAGACTATATTAATAAAGACCAGGCAGGCTTTTTAAAAAATAGACACATGGCTGATTTAATTAGGAAAGTACAATAATACCTCATATAACATTAGTATCGAATAACACTAAAATCGCATAACATTAAGGAATCTGGGGGGAAGAATTGCATCAGATAACATTAAGATCCTATGGGATGCTTCAGATAACAACCGCTAAAGCCTGTGTGGTTACAATGTATCTCTATGGATCCCATAGGATTTTAACATGCATCAGATAACACTAAAAATCATATAACACCAAGAGTTGTGGAACCAGGTTTTAGTGTTATATGAGGTTTTACTGTACTGGACTTAATGGAAATAGCTGAATGGAAGAAGGAAAAATTGGGTTTCTAGCATTAGATATATTTAAAGCATTTGATTCTCTACAGTGGGGTACAATACAGGAACTGAAACGCTTATACGGATTTGGGAATAAATTTCAAGGAATAATGGCCAAATTGTATCAACAGGGTACTGCCAGGATCAAAGTTAATGAGATGTATACTGAGGAGATAAGATTAGAAGCAGGCATGAGACAAGGCTGTCCATTATCGCCAGTAATATTTATTTTGGCAATGAAAATGTTGGCTAATATGATAAGACAAGACAAGGAAATAATTGGTTTAGAAAGTAGTAAAATAAATCTATATGCTGACGATACTTTATTGATAGTGAAACAACCAAAGCAAGTAATGGGAAAAATCTTACAACATCTTAAGGAATCTGAGGAAATTACAGGGCTGAAAGTGAATTGGGAGAAATCAGAAATGATATTTTGCAATGCGAGTACAAATGAACAAGATGAAATTAGGGCAAGATATAAAATTCAAGTAAAATCTTCAATTAGATATTTAGGAATAATAATAACAGGGAATTATAAAGATCTCAAAAGATTAAATTACGGGAAAGTTAGAAAAGAAATTGAAGGAAAAATAAGAAAATACAAAAATTTGAATTTGTCTTGGTTTGGAAGAATAGCTCTCTCAAAAATGATGCTTTTACCGAAATTGAATTTTTTGTTTGACGCTCTACCAATCAAACATAGTGTTAATGAACTTCAAGAATATCAGAAATTGATAAACAAATTTTGTAATGGAGAGAAGAGGGCAAGAATAGTTAAGGCACTGTGGTATTTACCTCAAAAGGAGGGAGGATTGGGGCTACCTAATATTCAAAACTATTATAAAGCTTTTCAGATTAGGAATGTTGTAAAGATATTAATGAATGAGGAAGTAAGTTGGGAAAGAATAGAAATGAAGGAGTTATCTCAAATGGGTAAGGCATCATTTTTGAGTAAAGGAAATAAAAAAGCATATAACAAAGGAATACAAAATAGGTTTTTAAAGACAACAATGGAGGAGTGGAAGAAGGTTAAGAAATATATAGCCCCGGGCATCTCACCGATTTTAGAAATAGGAGATTTTAATGATTTTCCGATAAGATTGGATCAAAGGATTAGAAACGTGTTAGCAAATAAAAAAATACAAACATTAAAAGATTGGATGAGAGCTTGCATAGATAATGATGAAAGGATAGAACTGTTTCAACAATTGGAATTAAATTGGTTTCAAATTCTTCAGATAAACAAATGGAACATGAAGAATATACAAGGAAGAGAGTTAGAAAGAGATCTGACAGATTTTGAGGAAATGTTATATAAAATAAGAAAAGAGAAGAAAGGAATAAAAGGGATCATTGGCAAATTATATAAAATTCTTAATAATAAAGGAAATATACAGGAGATAGTGAAAAATAACTGGGAGCAAGATTTAAATGTAACAATTTCTGAAGAAAAATGGCAAGAAATTTGGAGAAGAAGAGTAATGAGAACCATGTCAGTTCGGGTCAAGGAACACAACTACAAGTTGTTATGGCGCTGGTATCTGAATCCGGTCAAGCTGCATCAAATAGATAATGAGAAAAGTGGTAATTGTTGGAGATGTAACCAAGAAAAGGGGACATATTTACATATGTGGTGGACCTGCAATGAGTTAAAGAATTTTTGGGGTGAAATTGAAAAAGAAATTAGCTGCATATTTGAAAAGAAGCTTGTACTGGGGCCGGAGCCAGCCCTATTGACACTTATTGAAGACTTTAAGTTGAGTAAAGACGATAAAGAACTATTGTTAATTATGATGTCGGCAGCCAGACAATGTATAGCAAAGAAGTGAAAAAGTGAGATGACTGTGAAAATAGAAGAATGGTATAAAGAGATGTGGCAATTGGCATTAAATGACAAACTGACATGGGAATTGAAGGTTAGAAAAGAAACAGCCAGGGAAGATAGATTTTGGAGAGTTTGGAAAAAATTTGTTGAATATGTAATAGTGAAAAATCAAGGGATCAAACCTGTACCAGATCAAGCTTGTTTTTGGAAAAATTGAATTGTTGTATTCCTGGACAATGTACATAGCACTTGGGTGTAATACCGGTGGATTGTTTAAATTAAAGATAGATAAGGGTTGAACAATAATTAAGTAGAAATATATATTAATCTAGAATTTAGTGAAGACAAGTTTAATTTTCCTTACTGTAAAGACAATGTGGTGAAAATATTTTGTTTTTTTAAATTACTTAATTATTATTATAAGACTAAGATTGTTTGAATAATGAATTACTGTATGAGATTTGATTTTGTCTTTTTCTTTATGTTATTGTAGTGTCAATTTTTTTATCTTTTTTCTGTATTGTGTAAAAATTATAAAAATCAAATAAAAAAAAATACCGTACCTGAAAGATGGTCATAAAGAGGAAGGGCAGGACTTATTCACTATCATCCATGAGTGCAGGACGCATAATAACAAGCTCAAACTCAGGGGTTCCTGACCTTTTCAAGCTTGGGGCCGGGTCACACTCTCTCAATCAGCTTTGAGGGCCAGATGGTCATTTTGCCCTGCCTGCATAATGGAGGTGGCCATTTTGTCTCAACAGCTTCAAATGGGTAGCCATATTGTTTCTCGAATGCCCTTGGAAGGATGGTGAGCCACATGAAATGGTGTTGCAGGCAGGATCCGGCCAGTGGTGGGCTCCAAAAAAATTATTACCACACAGTGGGGATGGTATGGTGGGTGTGGCCAGGGGAAAAGCCCTGCATTACACCTGAATTAGGACTACTTTATTTCAAAACTTGGATGGGTAGGGCCAGCCAGACTTTCTGCTACCGGTTCTGGTGAACTGGTGCGAACCTGCTGATGCCCACCACTGGATCCAGCCCATGGGCCTTAGGTTGGGAACCCCTAGCATAAACAAACCAGTTAAAATTCAAGCCAACTAATATTTTTATCTTCTTCCAATTAACCAACAATGTTTAATTTCTAAACCGGTACCAAACCAGTACCTATTTATCTCCTTGCAATTTCTTGCTTTTGAACTGCTAGGTTGGCAGGAGCTGGCACATTGATGGGAGCTCACTCCGTCGTGCAGCACTTGGGTCTCGAACCGCTGACCTACTGACTTTACAGCCATGAAGTTCACAATCTTAACCACTAAACCATTACTGAGTGTATAATCAGGCATGGGCTGGGCCACCAGGACAGGGGGATCCATCCCGGTGCATCCTCGCCTCTGGCGCCCTGGGGGGCAAATAATAATTTTATTATTATTTTATTTTATTATTATTTTATAATTGTATTTTACCAGCACACTGCACTTTAGATTAAGCCATTGCTCCAAACTCCCTCCTTCAGCTTGGAGGCGGAGCAATGGCTTATTCTAAAGTGCCGCCCCTCGCCCCTGTCCTTTAATTGCTGCCCCTTACCCCTGTTCAGCGGCCTCCCATGGTGCCCACCACACCCCTGTGTATAATCCAATGTTAGTTGCTCAGAAGGACTGTACACTGTTCAGTTTATAGATTACAGCGGTAGAAACGGTGGTTGCAAGGAGAGGAAAGTTCAGTAGGTGTCACTGTTGACCACACAAAGAAACCTTTTTCCACGCCTCTGTCTTATCTTGGTAAGTGTGTGATAAAAAGTCAATTTTGAGTTTTGTAGACCTTTTCCAGGGTTTTCCAGGTAGGAAAGACAGGCTCCTCTTCTTGGAATCCAACTCCCAGCCTCAGATTCCTAAGGTTACTTCTCTGTCCCTCAGGTGTGACTCTGCAGCAAGGACGGCACAAGGAGAGACATGAAATGTTTTTAGCAAGGGACTGGAGAAACTCCCGCAGCCCTTTGTCAGACATACTGGAAGTGTTTCCCCTGATGGAAAATGTATGGGATTTTTTGTTGTTCAGTCGCACAGTCGATTCTGACCCTCGACCCCATAAACCACTGTCCGCCAGGCACTTCTGTCCTCCTCAACTCGCTCAGCTCTGTGCCCATTGCGTCCACAATACCATCTAGCCATCTCATTTTTGGCCGCCCCCTTCTTCTTTTGCCCTCCACCCTTCCCAGCATCAAGGCTTTCTCAAGCGAATCATCTCTTCTCATTTGATGTCCAAAGTACTTTACTATTTGGCCTTTTAAGGAGCAGTCAGGTTTGATTTCTTCTAAGATTGACCTATTTGTTCTCCTCGCTGCCCAGGGGACTCTCAAAACTCTCCTCCAACACCACATCTCAAAGGCATCTATTAAATGAGGCTCCTTTCATGTCCCCAAGATCTAGTCTTCAAGCTCAGCATCTTACCCATTTCTAAGCCATTTCTAACTTCGTTTACATATCAAACAAGTAACAAAAATCAACACAACCAAAACTCAAGTAATCGGTTTGAATATATTAATTTGATGATCTATTAGTTAATTTGAAAGAATACCATCAAACCTGGGCACAATTCATGTGTTTGAATATACAGTACAGTGGAACCTCAGTTAACGTAATTAATGTGTCCTCCAAGACATTTCTTACAGTGAAAATTTTCTTTAACTGAATTTCCCATAGGAATGCATTGAATGCAATTTCCCATAGGAATGCACTGAAAACCAAAATACAGTAAAACTCCTACTTATGAAAAAAGTCAGTTCAGTAGGCTTTTGTTTAAATTGGTTTTTAATGTAACCCAAAGCAAACCCATAAGAAAAATATTTTACGTAACTCGAAGCAAACCCATAGGAAAATGAATTTTTACATAACTCAAATCAAACCCATAGGAAAAGGAATCTTTATGTAACTCGAACCAAACCTGTAGGAAATCGTGTAAATCGGGACATGGTTTTAGCACAAAATTATTATATAAGTCAAATTTTATGTAACTCGAGGCATATGTAAGTCGGGGTTTTACTGTACTTTAACTGAAATGTGGTTTTCCATAGGAATGCATTGAAAAGCAATCAATCCATTGGGGGGGGCGGGAATCCATAAAGTGAGCCACAATTTTCTATGGATTTCCTTTTGTTATGCGATTTTTATGTTAACTGAGCTGTTTGTTAACGGAGGTTCCTCTGTATTTGAGGGTTGTTCTTTTGACCTGAACCAGACAGTCCAGCATAAACCTATTGATAGATGAGTTGGCCTTGACATACAGTAAATCTACCTTACTGACCCTGTAGGGTTCTATTATTGCATCACAAGATTCCATGTCTTTCATATGGGCAAATGTGGGTAGGGTAAGGCAGACACTTTTGCATTTTTTAAACAAGAAACATAGCCTGCCTGAGGCAATATTGAGGGCTAGCACAGCTGCTTGATACAGGCAGAATTCCTTAATTCATTGTTAGGTACTGTATTCTGGTATGTTTGTCACTTAGACAAAATACAGATTTGAGTGAACATTATGAGCAAAGAATGTGTTGTAACCGTTCTAAGAACATTGCCTATATATTCACCTCAGATCCTACTTAGGCGGTCCGATAAGTCAGTATACTGTGCTGCTGATGTTGTGAGTTTGAACCTGACTAGACTCAAGGTTGACTCAGCCTTCCATTATTTATTTATTTATTTATTATTTCAATTTATATCGTCGTCCCACTCCAAGGACTCTGGCTGGCTCACCTTGTGAACAACCCAAAGGGTGCACTAAGCACTATGGGGCAGTATAAACGTGTAATTATTATTGCAATGCCTAGTCCACTGGTTGTGAGATCAGTCACTCAACTAAATTTGTGATCTGTTGCACACCAGGTGGCTGTTGAAGAAATAAAATGCTTATTAAATTGCCCCTTATGCTCCGAATAGGATATTGGCCCCACAGTGCATTTCTACCGATACTGGCTCTGAGAAGATCTACTATGTAAAACAAGGGTTCCTCACCGCTCTATGGAGGCAAAGTACTGAAGCTATATGTCCCCTTTTAACTCAACAGAGGTTGGATTGATTCTCCATTGCCCAGTTCACCGTCTCATTGTAAAGCAGAGGGGAGGCAAGTTTGAGAAGCTTAGGGGTTAGATTCATGCCTTTAGTCTCTCTGAGGACCACAGCAGAGGCGTAGCTACCGCCGTATCAGCCGTATCAATTATACGGGGCCCCCGGGCTACGGGGGCCCCCAACGGCAAAAAATAAAATTAAAAATAAAAAAGAGCAAAAATTTACTGCGCATGCGCAGAAACTCAATCTGATGCATTGCGCATGTGTCAGATTGAGTTTCTGCGCATGCGCACTTTATTGGAGCCATTTTTGGCTCCAATTTTTTTTAAAAAGCCGGAGTCGGAGAGTCGGAGTCGGAGCCGCAGCTTTTAAGCAGCGAGGCAGCCCCGACTCCGAGGCCCTCCCCCCGGTCGCCGCGGGGGCTCCCTGCCTGCGCCAGCCCGGGTGGCGCTCTCCACGGTCGCCGCTGAGGTGGGAGTCCACCAGCTGCAGGACCATCTCACGGGCGCGCCCCGTCCCGCGGCAGGCGGCAGGTCAGCTCCAGCCAGGCGCAGCCACCTGGAGCGTGCCTGGAGCTGACCTACCGCGCGCGCCTGGAACTCACCTGCCGCGCGCGCCTGGAGCTCACCTGCCGCCTGCGTGCGGGATGGGGCGCGCGAGCTGGTCCTGCAGCTGGACTCCCACCCCAGCGTCGAGGTGGAGAGCCCCGCCCGGGCTGGTGCAGCCTGCCAGGGAGCCCCCGCGGCAACCGGGGGGAGGGCCTCGGGGCTGCCTCGCTGCGCCCGCTCGCCTTCCACAACTGCCCCTTGCCTTCGCCGTGCGCGGCGAGGGAGCGATCGTGCGATGGCAGCAGCGGCGGCACGGCGGCGGTGATAGCAGAGGCGGAGGAAGAAGAGGCCCCAGGATTAAGGTAAGTGAGGTTTTTGTGTTTCGGGTGGGTGGGTGGGTGGGTTGAGGTGTGTGTGGTTTTTTTTTTTTTTTACATTTTAATTCTATTTTATTTTATTTATTTATTTATTTTATTTTTATTTTTGGCCCCGCCCACGAAGTCATGACGTCATGACTTTGGCTCCCCCCATGACGTCATGATGTCATGACGTTAGCTCCGCCCCACATATAAAGGGCCCCCAAACAATTTTTATACGGGGCCCCGCCAAGGTAAGCTACGCTTCTGGACCACAGTGACCTTGGGAACAGCCAAGACTGACACTCCCATTTATTTGGAGCCAGGAGGGTGATTTCAAGACCACCCCCACAAGTCGCTATACAAAAACTCTTTTAATTGCGGAAATAGTGGTCAATCTGCTGGCTAATGATCAGGTTTTTATTACACATCCGGTAGCTCGACTTGATTTGGCAGCTAGGAAACTGCACTCCTATTTTATTAAAGGTCATTATTCTATTGAATGGTTTTTGGTAAGATGTCAAAGGATCTGAGTTATTTTAGTGAATATCTGGTTTTATTAGAGAATTTTTACAAAATGTTTTAAGCCATGTTCTGTCTTGTAAAGGCCTCTATGGTCACTTACTAGGGACTGCGGTAGCTTAGTGGTTAAGATGCTGAACTTGATGACTGGAAGGCCAGCAGGTGAGCAGTTCAAGACCTGAGTGCTGCATGATGGAGTGAGCTCCTGTTTCTGTCCCAACTCCTGCCAACCTACCAGTCCGAAAGCAAAACATTGCAAGTAGATAAATAGGTATCACTTCAGTGGGAAGGTAAACAGTGTTCTGTGCACTCGGGCGTTTAGTCATGTCAACCACATGTCCACGGAGGTTTGTGCATACACAGATAGTGCTGGCTCTTTGGTTATAAACAGAGATGAGCACTGAACCCTAGAGTTGGATACGACTTACTTTCGAGCAAGGTGACCTTTACCTTTACCTATGGCCACATACAATAAAGACTGATGATGATGATGTTCATACAAGAAGATAAATTGACCAATAATAATAATAATAATAATAATAATAATAATAATAATAATAATAATAATAATAATAATAATAATAATAATAATAATAATAATAATAATAATAATAATTTGGAAGGTGATTACTTTGGGCTTCATGTGGGATTCAAACTGCCCTTTGAGGGGACCTACAGCCCACAATTCACCTCCATTTTATTGGTGTGGCATGCATACAGTTCCTCTCCCACCACATCTAGGATGTGCGTGCCCTGCTTCTGCCATCTTGCAAAACAACAGATAATCCAGCATTTGGGCTGTTTGTGATAGCTAAAATGGCAGAACTGCCAGCTGATGACACAGATACCCTTGTGTGAATCAATCGTAGTGACCCATTTGTGTCACTGTGCTTAGTCAACCTCATCCTGGGTCCGGTGGGTGGGTAAAGAACCTGCTCCTGAACAACCCTTCCTGCTGAGTCAGCAGAAAATAGCTACCTGCACTGGTTAAAAGGTGACAGCGTTGAAATTTCGCTTCCATGAGGTGGGGAACTCCCATCTTCCTTAGACAGAAGATGTCAGGAGCTGTAGATGAGCTCCTCTGACGTAGTGGACTTGATCCACAAAAGCTAACATTTTAAAACTCCCTTTTGACAAGCTTCAACAGACTTCCAGACCCATCCTGTTTAGAGTTGCCATAATTCTCTCCCACAGAACCGGTACAGAAGTATACTTGACAACAATGGGTGGGTTATCAACAAAATAGCCCTTTTTTAAACACACATAATATAATGGCAGCTATAAAACACTTTCACATTAAGTATATCTATACATAAATGAATTTCCTAAAAACAGTTAGTTCTTACACAATTCATATCTTTCTTTTGAACTGCTAGATTGGCTGGAGCTGGGACAGATGACAGGAGCTCACTCTCCGTTGCGCAGCACTCAAGATGCAAACTGATGACCTGCCGATCTTCCAGTCATCAAGCTCAGTGTATCACTATACAAATATCTAACTAGGATATAAGAATACACAAACATTATAGTATTTTCTAGCATGTGTTATAATTGGGCAACGTATCGAGGAGCAACCAAGGTTTACTTTGCAGCAACAGATTTCAATATTTGTATGAGATGGAAGCTGGATAGCTCAATGATTTAGGTGTCTGGTTGTGGACCTAGAGCAGTGATGGTGAACCTTTTAGAGACCGAGTGCCCAAACTGCAACCCCAAACCCACTTATTTATTGCAAAGTGCCAACATGGCAACAGGGAGGGAAGAAACACTCCCATTGGGCTGCTGGGCAGAGGGGTGGGGTGAACTCTGTGCTGGGGGGAAGAGGAAGTGCTCCCATTGGGCTGCTGGCTAGAGGGGCAGGGCAAAATCTGTGCCAGGGAGGGAGGAAGTGCTCCCATTGGGCAGAGCAAACTCTGTGCTGATGGGAGGGAGCAATGCTCCCATTGGGGTGCTGGGCAGAGGAGTGGGATGAACTCTGTGCTGGGGTGACTGCATGGGTGCCCACAGGGAAGGCTCCGAGTGCCACCTCTGGCACGCATGCCATAGGTTCGCCACCACTGACCTAGAGTTTGGGAATTCAATTCCCCACTGGCGTCTCCAAGACCCAGCCTTGAGCAAGTGGCACAGTCCCAAAGGCTCCCCCTAGAGCCATGATGGTGAACCTTGGTACTCCAGCTGTTCTTGGACTTCAATTCCCAGAAGCCCCAGTCCCTGTGAATCCACAAAAATGGGTTTACTGTGTGTATTCGCAGTAAATCCGTTCATGTGGATTCACAGGAATTTGGCCTTCTGGGAATTGAAGTCAAAGAATAGTGTGTACATGCAGTAACCCCATTCATGGAGATTCACAGAGACTCGGGCTTCTGGAAACTGAAGTTCAAGAACAGCTGGAGTGCCAAAGTTCACCATCACTGTCCTAGAGGAAGGGAACAATAAACTACTTCTGTGTCTTCCTTACCTAGAAAACCCTGGTAAGAATTGAGTTGATGACGCACAATTATGGATGTTAATAGAGATGGAGCCCAGCCTAGTATGATCAGTGCATGACCAGCTTTCTCATGATGAAAGCAGGGGAGAAGGCATCATTCCTTAAGATGGTTGTCTCTCCGTTTGTGCTATCGCAATCAACCCTGTGGCACCAGAAACTGCTGGATATGAAATCCCACCAGAGTGAAACATACCTTCCTTTTATTGCTTCTAAACCTTAGAAGGTAATGTGCAAGAGCTTTCTGACTCAGCACATGAGTAAACGGTCTCCTTCTTCTCCTCCTCCTTATCTGGAGACTCATCATTTCTTTGTCATTTTCTCCAAAATCATTTTCTCAGAGCAAAGCTGAATACCCAAATGCGAGAATCCAAAAGGCTATGTAACATGTACACAAATGGGCACACAGATGTTTCTGACCAATCTTTGTCTGTATTTAACCCTGGTGAAACTCCAGCTAGGATCTTGAGATGGACAATTTGTGCTTACTATATATTTCAACATTAAGATAGACAACTGAGGTTCGTCATACAATAAATAAATAAATAACCCTGGTTCATTACAATTTCTAGCAAAAATACTCAGAATTCGTTATGCTGTGGTTAGACATCCATAATTTAAAATAACAATAAATTTTTGGTTTTAATTTAGTATATTATTTTTGGGGAAGGTTAATTTAGAGGATTTTGGCCCTTATTTATTTATTATATTTTTTTCCCACCCATCTGGGATATTCTCCCATTCAGTGATATTTTTGGCAATATATTTTGCTATTTTAAATCACTTTAATTTTTTTAATGTAAAAGTAATAGTGTAATAATTTTAATAATCTCTTAATATTTCAATGTCAACACATTATGGTTGGCATTTTAATGTTAATATTCAAAATTAAGCGATGTTTCCTAACCAGAACATCCTCTTTGCTTCTGAGAGAGCGAAAGGAAAACAGTCCTGCCTGGTCTCCATCTTTTTCCAGTGTTGTGGATAGAGGTGATCACTAATCTTTCTCACCCTAAGTTAAGCGAAAGAAACTGCATGGTGAACTCACCAAAAGGTGCCTTCATTTGGGCAGTTTCACATCTGGCCTAGAGACAGAAGAAGAAGAAGAAGAAGAAGAAGAAGAAGAAGAAGAAGAAGATGATGATGATGATGATGATGATGATGATGATGATGATGATGATGATGACAAGTGTCAGGATAGTAGTAATCTACCATGCTGCTAAACCTGGGTTTCAATGGGAGGGGGCTTTATAGTGTAATGTGCCTTACCACTAACCTATTGGTTAAATTCAAATTTCTGGCTTGTTCTTCCATCTCTCTCTGGCCATCACTGACCAAGAAAATCCCATACAATGTGACTATTGCCCATGCTAATCGGGGGATTCTGGGCTTTGCAGTCCAGAAGAATAAACGTCTTCTCTTTCCAGGGGGAAGAACAGAAAGTTCTTGCCAGAGGTCTGAACCAATTGCCTGCCACAGCAATTTGAATTAGGTTGAAGTGCATGCAGTGGCTCAAGTGGCTAAGACGCTGGCTGGAAGGCAGGAAGTTAGCAGTTCAATTCCCAAGTACTGCAGGACGGAATGAGTTCCCGTCTCTGTCCCAGCTCCTGCCAACCTAGAAGTATGAAAGCAAGAAACTGCAAGTAGATAAATAGGGACCACTTCAGTGGGAAGATAAACAGTATTCCGTGTCTAGTCATGCCTGCCACATGACCACGGAAACATCTGCAGAAGCAGACAGAGCTGGCTCTTTAGCTTTGAAACAGAGATGAGCACTGAACCCTAGAGTTGGATATGACTGGCTTTCGAGCAAGGGAAACCTTTACTTTTACCTTTACCTGAAACTCATTAGCATGTGGAATTAGAAGGTCCACATGGATCCAAAGTTGCACCAACTCATCCTATGTAGAACCTCTTTCTAGATGGCTCTGTTTGTGAAAGAAACAATGGGATATTTTAAAGTCATGGTTAAGATGCTGAACTTGACGACTGGAAAGTCGGCAAGTCAGCCGTTTGAGACCCGAGTGCTTCATGGCAGAGTGTATAATCACCATGGGAACATCTGGAAAGAGAAAAAGGAAATAAACTAAAATAATCCCACAGTATAGAGTTCTCTCGGTGGGCGCTTCCCCCTCAAGCTATATACAGAGTCTTTGAAGCAACCCCTCCTTCCACCGCTGTTGCAAAACTTTGAAGTTAAACCTGTAGCCTTGTTTATTAGGCAGGAGAGTGAAAGAAAGGGGGGGGGGAGAGAGAAAGAAAAATCCAGTCCAGTCCTCCCTATTTATGGCAAATATTAATACCCAGGTTTGGTGAGCATTTGCAAAACATCTCTCCGAACTGGGCTTGTTCATACTTGTGAGTTTATTGATGTCTAATCCCCACTAATTTGCACACATTAACAAGGTGTCAATTAATCTTTTCTATTCTCTGCCACAGAGATTCAGAGCCTCCCCCCCCCCACCATGCTTCATTTCCACACCCTCTTGATCCTATGAAGACAGCAGCTTTTGAGGTGTGTCCAGATTTACCGGTAAATAGAGAATCTTCTGGCCTAAAGGGTGGAGAACCATTCCAGATTTACCATATGGTCAGTTAAGGAGACAGAACACTTGTCCAAAGAACCAGAAGGCTTTAGCCCCAGAAAACGATAACTAGCACCGGATCTGAAAAGCAGGAAACATTCTTTAAAATGATTCAGGCCAATTTCCAGAAGAAGCAGCAGAAGGAGGAGGAGGAGGTGGTGGTGGTGGTGGTGGTTCTCTGCATACTGGCCTGCCATGGGTGAAGGAGGGGTCTTGACTGTCCTTGTCCACACTTGGCCAGAGCGGCTCCCAGGAAAGACTCAGGCAGCCGTGGGCATCTTCTGCTTCTGATGCCAACGTCTCAGTCCTTGTCTCCTCCGCTTGGCTTGACATGTCCCTAATGCTGCCTCCATAGCAGGGTGAATGTTGTAAGCCTGCTATGGAGCGCCGTTAGGGACACACCATGCTAAGCGGAGGGGACAAGGATGGCGGTGGCAGGAGTGAGGACGTGAGCTGGATGGAATGGTGCTGTGGGCTGTATCCAGTCCACAGGCTGTAGGTTGACAACCCCTGGCATAGAGCTAAATCTGAAGAGAGCTTATCTCTGACTACAGGGTCTCTCCACATAAGTGATAATTCTGAAAATTCACTGTTCTCAATTATGTGGAGACTCCACATGTATGAAGATTTCCTTTCAGATTCAACTCTTCTCACATAGAGAGCTAGACCTCTTCTTCTGCTCATGCATCCAGATCAAATCTTTCCTGAATAGTATCTAAAAAGGGTTATTTTTTTTCACTCTCCATTCTTGGGAGTCAATGATGACATTCCCCTCCTTCTCATTCAATCAGATCAACCCATTCTGAAATGCTCAAATAGGGCCTCCATCTATCTGATTCCTAGTTCCAACAGTTCTTCTATAGCAGGCATGCACAAACTACTGCCCACGGGCCATCCATGGGCCCCGAAGCCATTTCATCCGGATCCAGGAAGTAAATACAGACACTTCTATGTATGCATGAAAAGCTGCATCTTGTTTGGTGCAGGACACAAAACAGCCAATTTTGCACATGCGCAGAAGCATCCGCACCACTCACACACTCTGGGGGTGTGATCTGGCCCACTCAGCTGTTCCGGGGGCATGGTCAGGCCCCTGGCCTGAAAAGTTTGGGCACTCCTGTAACTGTTTTATAGTGATACAGAATGTCACTAGTCTGTCTTTTATCTGTCTGGAAATAGTAGACTATCCTACTAGATCTAGGTGTAGATATCTAGAAGCAGGAAAGCAAAATTGCACAAATATCCACTAATATGGGTTAGACATTTAACCTCAACGATTTCCTTTTAATAACAGGCTTGCATCTGGGGTTGGATGTTACTTCACCTTCATACCTGGTTAGTTTATGTTCATCAGCCCTGCGTGATTGCCATATGTTCTGTTTTATAGGCAGACAGTAATCTATCTTGCCGAAGGGAGATTTAAATATATAAATTATATAAATAGATTGCTCTCCTTCTATGTTTGGCCCCTGCTGTGTAAATCCTCTTCACACACACTCTTGGGTCTCCAGATGCTCTTGGACTTTAACTCCTAGAAATCTTGGCCAGCACAGTCAATGGTGAAGGCTTCTGGGAGCTTTAGAAAAACAGAAAAACCAAGATCAACTTTCGGAAACATGTGACATTTGTTATGCAGTAGAGATCCAACTCTCGCTATGAAGATCCGACTAGTGAGATGTTGTGTATTCCCTGTGATGCTATATGGAGTCAAAGCTTGGACACTGACTAAGGCTTCTGAAAAGAAAATGGAAGCTTTTGAAACAGTACCGTGTATCATGGGTTGACCATGTGACTAATGTAGAAGTGTTGGACCAGATGGAAAAAGAATAAGAACAGTTTAAGACCATTAAGCAAAGAAAGCTTCAATACCTGGGGCATATCATGAGAAAGACCCTTGTAGATGGACTGTTAGGCTAAAGAACCTAAGGAACTGGTGTGGAACATCCTCAGAAGAATTGCTGCAAGGAGTTAAGAACAGGAAGACTTTCACCATGATGATAGTCAATATTTGGAATGGATACGGCACTTGAATAAGCTGCAAGTAGATGAATAGATACCACTGTGGTGGGAAAGGTAACAGCATTCAGTGTACTCCATGTCTAGTCATCCCTGCAACATGGACATCTGCAGATGCAGACAGCGCTAGCTCTTTGGCTGTAAATGGAGATGATCACTGTCTTCTAGATTTGGACATCACTGGCTTCTGAGTAAGGGAAACCTTAACATTGACTTTCACTTACCAGTGTCAGTTCCAATCTTCCAGTGAGTTTCCACAGCTCGGCAGGGATTGGAACCGCAGCCTCTTGAGTATCTCTCCATCACTCTATCCACCAGAAACATTCGTTTCCTTCCTTAGGAAGACCAAAACTATATCCCGGGACTCCTGGAAGACTCAGAGATGAAAATCTTGCTAGCACCTGTGTGTAGGTGTGCACCACTTATTCAAAAGATGGGGAAATTGTGGTTTTTCAGCTATCACTGGACTATAACTCCCATTGCCCATTTTTTAGGACGAGCTAAAATGGATGGAAGCTGTAATCTTGGGGGGGGGGGACTTTTGGGGCCATGGGCCAGTCATGTGGTTCAGTGGGCTGGTCACATGGTTTCTCCCACCGGAAGTGGAAATAAAACACACCTTGCAATCTGTTTTGCAACAGGATGAGATAGATTTTAGGCTGCCATTTTTCTCTGCTTATATCAGGGGTGCCCAGACTATGGCCTATGGGCGGGATCCACACCAATGCCAATTCGTCTGGCCTACGATGCCCTCTTCACTTCTGGGGGCGATGAGGGTGCTGTGGGCCGGATGAATTGGCATTGGGGCAGATCTGGCCCACAGGCTGTAGTTTGGGCACCCCTGCTGTACTCCAATAGCATCTGAGAAGCCACACATTTCCTCCCCTGGCTTCATTCAACTGAGAAGACCTGGGGTGCTTCTGCATGACCTTAACGCTATCTGGCAGGAGAAGCACCCTGGGCTTCACCTCCTACTTGGTGAGTGAGTTGCAGAGAGAACCAGCCTTTCCCCTCCAGGCAGGCTGTGTTTTTCTGGGGCAGCCTCCGAAGGTGACAAGAGGCGTCGTCGCCATAGCCAAACACAGGGAAGATTACCAAACGCCTGCTTGCAAGGAAGACCTAAAGAGATGCATTAGCATCTCCTAATTACTCTTTGGCATCGTTAGGCTGCAGGGAGGGCAGCTGACATTTCCCCTGACATGTAGGTGTGATGGGTGATGAATATCATCCCAGGGTTTGGAGCGATCAAGTGATTCTGGCTTTTGCAAACCTGGTTGTTTGTTGCAGACGGCTGTTTCTGCTCAGCAGACAGACTCACCCAGGGGCTGGGAGGAGGAGGAGGAGGAGGAGGAGGGGAGCAGGAGCTCAATTGCAATTTTTATCGCATTGGGTGAAACTTGCCTTATCTGCATTGAAGCTGCTGGGTAGCAGAGGCTTTTCCCTGGGTGGGGAGAAGGGAGAGGTGCAAAGCTCTTTCTCCAGATAGCTCTTGCTTCCATGTGCCAGTGGCTGCAGGTGTTTCATTGTCAGGCTTATTGGGTACCCCCATCCAGGACAAATTGCAGGATGTTAGTGCTGACCTTGGGACTATTTGATAGGAACAATCATTCTGGAGATGGGTATTAGGGAAAGAAAAAAAAAAGAAAGAAAGAAAGAAAGAAAGAAAGAAAAAAAGAAAGAAAGAAAGAAAGAAAGAAAGAAAGAAAGAAAGAAAGAAAGAAAGAAAGAAAGAAAGAAAATTAATTTTCAAGATTCATGTTGGGAATACTCTGCCTTGCTGCAGAATCCAGGTTTGACTTTATTCTGTGTAGAGCAAGCCTGACCTAGTGTGAGAAAGATTAGCCGGCAACACAAAGTTGCTGCTACCAAGGTACGCCTTATTGTGGTTCAAAAACACCACAATCTTTGAGGAGGCTCTTTCTGAGTACCCTATATTGAGTATTAAGAAAACATCATCCAGGCTGAGCAAGGCTGGTTGATTCTAGGCCTTATATGGCAGTGGTGGCAAACCTTGGCATTCCGGGTGTTCTTGGACTTCAATTCCCAGAAGTCCAAGTCAGCACTCCTGCTGACCAGAGAGTCTGAGAATTGAAGTTCCAGAACACCTGGAGTGCCAAGGTTCACCATCACTATTATATGGTATGCTTGAAGGGACCTCAAGCTTTTGGGGGGTGCAGAAATAATTTCAAAGAAAAATAAATTCTAAGGAAGCAGAAAGTCCAGCCGATCCAACAGAAGAAGTAGGGGTGGTAGGATTTCCCCATAGACCCATGATGGTGAACCTTGGCACTCCAGATGTTCTTGGACTTCAATTCCCAGAAACCCAAGCCCCTGTGAATCCACACAGATGGGTTTGCTGCGATTCATCCAGCCCGCACCGCCAGAAGTGGAAATAAAACTTGTGGGAATTGAACTCCAAGAACATCTGGAGTGCCAAGTTTTGCCATCACATCCATAGACAATCCTATACAAGTAATAATAATAATTTAGTGTCAGAAATTATTCTGGGTTGGGAGGATTTTTTCTGGAGAAACTCTGCTCAGGGGACTCCTGAATAAGACTCCTTTCATGTCCCCAAGATCTTTCCCCAATGAAATGGTCCCTATTTATCTACATTACTTGCAATTTCTTGCTTTCAAACTGCTAGGTTGGCAGGAGCCGGGACAGAGACAGGCACTCAAACCATCACGTAGTACCTGGGTCTTGAACTGCCAACTTGCCAGACTTTCCAGCTAACAAGTGAGATTTACAACAAAATATTCCATGATGCACTTTTCCAGACCGCCAGGTTTGCTCCATATCTTTCTCTTCTCTAGTTCTAACCTTGACTTTTCATGCTTTTTCTCAACCAAACTCCCCAAAAATGGCACCGCTTCATGCTCTTTCCTGCTCAGTCTGAACCAGAAGGTGATGCCTTCCTATGTAGGACTGGTAAAGTCTTGCGCAGGCTGGTGTCTCTGCTGCTTTTCCTAGGCGAACTCTGAGCAGAACGGATGCCATTCTGCAGAGAAAGTGCCATAACCTTACACAGTTTGGCATTTTTCCAGGGGGATTTTTTTCAAAGGAACTATGAAACTTCTAAGAAATCCGTGAGATTTTTTCTGAAAGCTTTCTCAGGGATAGCAAAAAAAATAAAAAAAAAATAGCAACTCCCAGGGAGAAATTTTGCTTCGAGGAGAAGGGAGTGACTCCGTTCTTGGTTTCGATCGGAGACGGAGAGGCTGTGAAATTCATATCTCCCTGGCAAAAGTTGGCTTCCATGTTCATGCTTTTTCTTTGCATACAGCAGCATTTCGGCAGCACTTCCATCACAAAATTAAGCAGTTTCCCACCCAGTGCTTTCAGTATTTCATAGTCCCTACAAGCCCACGTTACTTCGTAAAGTGCTGCTTCATTTTAATTGTATAGAATGTTTTGTGAGCGTCATGTTCCACATTTCAACGGAGGGCGTTTTCCTTACTGTTGTGCATTCCTACAGACAAGCCACGAAGCATTTCATCCATCAGTCCAGGGATTCCCAAACTTTTCAGTCCGGGGGCTGGGTCATGCTCTCTCAGTCAGCTTCGAGGGCCAGATGGCCATTTTGTCCTGCCTGCATGGTGGGGGTGGCCATTTTGTATCAACAGCTTCAAAGGGGGTGGTCATTTTGTTTCTCAAATACCCTTGGGGGGGTAGAGGACCACATGAAATGGCACTGGGGGCCAAATGCCACGGGCCTTAGGTTGGGAAGGCCTGCTTTAGTCACTTTACTCCTGTAAAACTGATGTTAATCATGCAAAACTGAGCCCTGGTGGTTAAACTGCTGTACTTCAACCAAAAAGGTAGGTTGTGAGTTTGATCCTGACCAGGATGTAAGGTTGACCCAGCCTTCCATCCTGCCGAAGTCGGTAAAATGAGTACCTAGCATGTTAGGGGCAAAATGCTAATTACCCTGTGAATCGCCCAGAGAGTGCACTAAGAGCTTATATGGGGTGGTAGAGAACTGTGATTGCTTTGCTAATTTTTCTTTAGTCATTTGTATTACATCTGTATTACAAACACTAATGGCAGAAAGTGAAGAAAACCCAAAGATCCTCTTGATGAGCATGAAAGAGAAGAATGCAAAAGTTGGCTTGAATTTCAACATAAAATAAAAGCCAAGAGCATAGCATCTTGCCCCATCTCTCCCTGGCAAATCGAAGGGGAAGAAATGGAAGCAGAGACAGATTTACTTTCTTTATGTCCAAGATCACTGCAGACAGAGACTGCAGCCACAAGCTGTGGCAAACGTAGGCAGTATACTAAAAAGTAGAGACATCACCCTGCCAACAAAAGTATGTATAGTTAAAGCAATGGTCTTCTCAGTAGTAATGAATGGCTGTGAGACCATAAGGACTGCTGAGTACAGAAGAATAGATGCCTTTGAACTGTGGAGCTGGAGAAGACTTTTGAGAGTTCCCTGGACTGCAAGGAGATCAAATCAGTCCATCCTAAAGGAAATAAACTCTGACTGCTCCTTGGAAGGACAAATAGTGAAGCTCAAATACTTTGGCCACCAAATGGGAAGAGACAACTCACTGGAGAATGCCCTGGTATTAGGAAAGATCTAAGCAAAAGGAGAAAAGGGTGGCAGAGGTTGAGATGGTTAGAGATTAATTATCCTGTTGGAAATTGTTTCAAACAATTCTGTCTTTCACTTTCCTCCTCCTCCTCCTCCTCCTCCTCTTCTTCTAATGATGATGATGATGATAATGATGATGATGATGATGAAGAAGAAGAAGAAGAAGAAGAAGAAGAAGAAGAAGAAGAAGAAGAAGAAGAAGAAGAAGAAGAAGAAGAAGAAGAAGAAGAAGAAGAAGAAGAAGAAGAAGAAGAAGAAGACGATTTATGGCAATCTTTCTTCAGGGTTTTCTAGGCAGAGAATACATAGGCATAGTTTCCCTTCCTCTGGGGAGAGCTCTTGAAACTGTGCAGCTTGGCCAAACATTCTTGGATTGTTTCTCCCATTAGCCTTTCTCAACATAGGCAATAATGGAGGAATGCTAAATTTTCCAGTTCAGCCTTGTAAGTTGCATCCTCTGAACGGACATGAGCCTCAAGTCCACCAGCTCAGATCCAGGAAGAGCTTTATGGCAAGAACAAACATTCTTGAGGGCACACAAGAGCAAAGCCAAATTTGAAGATGGAGGAAGGAGCTCACTGGACAAGGAATAACATTAAAGGAGGATATGGCTGAGGATCTCAACCTCTCCTATGTCACTTGGAGGACCTTGAGCAGGCTGAGGGTTGGAGTCCCTAAATCCAAGACCAACATGCTCAAGTAGGGGCTGCTGGCTGACAAAAACATCCTGTGTGAATGTGGAGAGAGACAGAATCTGGCTCATTTACTGGTCTGTTAATTACTGACAGAAACGTGCACCGATGAGGATTTAAGTTTGGTGTCACGATCCAGCCAGCCCCCACACTTCTGGAAAACCCCTGGAAACCAAAACAAACCTACCGAGGCGGGCTGGATGGCTAATTAGAACAGAGAGACAACTCTCAGCTGCTTATCAGCTCTTAAGGGGTTTTTATTTGGTAGCGTGTTCAAAGATTTGTGTGTGTGAAAGGCAATGCTGCTCTTACCCTTTTGAGTCCAATGAAGACACGTTGTTCAGAAAAATGATGAAGATTTATTGATCAGGTTCATAAAGCATAAAAGTCAGTAGCACAGGTCAGTCCAATAAAGTCCACAGGCAAATCTAGGTAACCATTTTTAAGGAGCAAAAATGCATAGCTCCTAGGCTAAAGAATGCTAGCTCATTGAGAACCGGAAACAAAAGCTCTCTAATCAAAAACAGGTCTTAATCCATGAAGAATCAGAGACGAACTCTTTCTTCTCTCCAAAATGGAGAATTTGCAGTCAGGTGGGACAGCTTAGCCAATCAAGTAACAGTGAAAAATTTCTCAAAACAACAGTACATTGTTTATACACGTGCACACAGGATGCACTGGGGCTAGTCATAACATTGCTCTGCTAGCTTACAAAAGATAAGAAATACTGAAAAACATGGTTGAAAAACATGCTGTTACACAGCCTTGAGGCTCAGAGAGAGAGAAATGGATTTTTCTGAGGCCTATTTGAAAATTGGCAATTTCAAGCCTTAGGAAATAGGTTCATTTCCTGACATTTGGCCAATGACAAAGCCAAGAAAGTGACTCCGTTTTGGCAGTCCTGGGTTTGATTTGACATGAAAGAAGAAGTTGCTCCACTCCGCTGAAAACAGTAAGTGCTGAACGCTCTTGCCTAGGATCCAATCTAATATCGATTTGTCGTCACTTTTAGTACAAATCAATTGAACTCTAAAATGTTCTATCCTTTGCCGTCAGTTTCCATCTCTGGACAAACAGCTTTACCATTGGCTCTTCCCATCATTTTCGGGAGCTGCCTCGTGTCATTTGTGGTCCCTTGGTATCCAGACTGTTAGCCTACAGCAGTGGTGGCGAACCTATGCCATGCATGTCAGAGGGGGCACTCAGAGCCCTCTCTGTGGGCACATATGCCATTGCCCCAGCACAGAGTTTGCCCCACCCCTCTGCCCAGCAGCCCAATGGGAGCACTTCCTTCCCCCAGCACAGAGTTCACCCCGCCCCTCTGTGGTGCGGATGGCAGCCTGTTGAGTTTGGCCACTCGGTCTCTAAAAGGTTTGCCATCACTGGCTTACAGGTCCATCTGTTCTCTTTTAGGAGGGTGATATGGCCTACCCATCTTCTTTTTGCCACATATAATTCATCAACCACATCATGCAGCCTGGTTCTTTCTCACCTAGGATGGCGGTGGGGAAACATTCATCCTAGAACACGTGAGGCCAGAGATATTGTAACTGTGTTACCTTTAATGCTGATAGTATTTGGACAGATGTGTCAGAAGGCCTGAGTGATGGTTGTTTTCCCAATGTAGCACTACCCTTCAAAGTAGAGAACATTGCATTCTGGAGTTATAACCACCGTCCCAAAGAGGAAGAAGATCAGATGTTTAACTAGCCTGCGGGCGTTGGAGGCCTTTGGTCTTGCGCAAAAACGCATTCTTAGCATGCAAAGCTGGCATTAAGCAACAATGAACCTCAGCTAAAGAAGGTGTTGCCAATATCTTTAATGCATCTCAGAGAAGAGGGTGAGTTCTAACCCATGGGGAGCAGTTATGATAATTATCACATGCTAATAATTACTAGTAATGTAGCTAACTGTGCTCTTCTATTCCACCACAGCCCTGTTCAAAGGCCTCCTCTGACACTTAATTAACAATGCCTTCCATTGTTTTGCAGATTCAAATTGTGCCGTTTAAGCAGATGTAGGAAGGGAAGACTTCTGAGGGAGGTGACATCCGCTGCCCTGATGCAAACCTAAACTAAGCAGAGCTCAGAAAGAACTACAGTACAGTACTTGCAAATAACACGTTTGTCATAATTAATTCCTTTTTTCTGTTTGCAATAATTAAGGCAGAGTCAAAGAACATCAGAATTGTACAGAGCATAGGATAATCCCGCTCCTTTAGCAGTTTTATTTTAACTGCGTTGTACTTCATTTCGTGGGGCTGTGGTGGCTCGAATGGTTAAGACACTCAAGGCGTTGACTGGCAAGTCGATTCCCGGGTACTGCATGATGGAGTGAGCTTCTGTCTCTGTCCCAGCTCCTGCCAACCTAGCAGTTTGAAATCAAGAAATTGCAAGTAGATAAATAGGGACTACTTTGGTGGGAAGGTAATAGCATTCTGTGCACTCCAGTGTCTAGTCACACCAGCCACATGTCCACAGAAATGTCTGCAGACGTAGATAGTGCTGGCTCTTTGGCTATAAACAGAGATGAGCACTGAACCCTAGAGTTGGATACGAATGGCTTTCGAGCTGGGATAGACGACAGACGCTCACTCCATCATGCAGCACTCGGGTCTCAAACTGCTGGCCTGCCAGCCTTCCCGTCATCAAGTTCAGCATCTTAACCACTAAACTGTCACAGATAAAATAAAAAGAAATAAGAAAAGTAATTGATTACATTTTCCCAGACTGTACTTCTAGCTGAGGTGAATTATCAGGGTGAGTTTCAACACTGGAGCTACTATCCTGTATTAAATGAGGAATACTGTATCAGGAAAATTTGCCATGATGGACTGGAAACTGGCTTCTGAAAAAGACACCTGGTTATATTTACCATGGATAAATTGGAGTCATCATTTACCCTCGTAAATGATGACTCCAATTTATCCATGGTAAATATAACCAGGTGTCTTTTTCAGAAGCCAGTTTCCAGTCCATCATGGCAAATTTTCCTGTGCATTGGTAGAAATCTCCATAATGACGTTCCACACACGCAAATGTTCCTGAGAAATCAAGTCCACTTGCATGTAGTTTTCTAGCCATTTGGATATAATGTCACCAGTTGACGAGGCAGACCATGACACGTGCCTTCCACTTTTACCTTGCCCAAGGGATCCATTTTTGGCTAAGACGCTGACTGGAAGGCGGCAGGTCAGCAGTTCGATACCCGAATATTGCAGGACAGAATGAGCTCCCGGTCTTTGTCCCAGCTCCTGCCAACCTAGCAGTTTGAAACCAAGAAATTGCAAGTACAGTAGATAAATAGGGACCACTTTGGTGGGAAGGTAAACAGCATTCCGTGCGCTCTAGTCATGTCTGCCACATGACCACGGAAACGTCTGCAGAAGCAGACAGCGCTGGCTCTTCGGCTATGAAACAGAGATGAGCACTGAACCGTAGAGTCGGATATGACTGGCTTTCAAGCAAGGGTGATCTTTACCTTTAACATCATTGACAAGAGAGGGGCAACATTGCCTAGTTAGAACGCTCAAGTCCTCACACCATCATGACAAGGTTCTTACCTGGTTATATTTATTTATATTAATTAAACACACACACGCAGTGCTGAATATTTTGTTAAAGTTTACTTAATTCCTGATTCATGCACTGTGGGATTTTTCTTGCAAGCCACTCATCTATAACCTGTTTTGGCCAAAAAGTTATTTTTCTCTTTCTCACTCTCTAAATTTCTCATCCCATCCTCCAATGACATTTCCTTCTGCTATTTACTCCCCACAGAAAATTTCTTCTGCAATCCAGCAAAGTCTGTTGTGATCCATGCTCAGCTATGAAGAGCTTCTCTAGGAGCTTTATTTCATTATTTTATATCCTGCTCTCTTCTTTGTGAGACAGATTTAAGACTGCTAGCTAGAGCAACTGGAAAGATACAAAACCATGGGGGGGGGGGGGGAGTCATCAGAAGCAATTGCGGTAAATGAAATCTCAAAGGTATTTGCCTTAAGGCCAAGGGTGACTCTAAAGCCCTGCCCTTTCCCCTTCTTCTAGCATTTGTCTTGCTTGTTTCAAGTACAGTACTGTACTTAAAGAAACCTGGAAAAGTTGAGTGGTAAAGCCCATTGTCAAAAGGCATATAGGGTTAGGTTAACATAAACATTGCATAACAAGAGGAAATCCATAGATAATAGTGGCTTGGTTTGCTGGGGTTTTTTTTTTTTACAGATTAATTAGTTTTCAATGTATTTCTATGTGAAACTGCATTTCCGTTAAAGTATTTTCGTTTTCAATGCATTCCTATGGGAAATTGCATTCAATGCATTCCTATGGGGAATTCCGTTAAAGTAATTTTTGCTGTAAGAAACATCCTGGAAAATGTATTAATTACATTAACCAAGGTTCCACTGCAGTTAAAAGATGAGCCAGACATATAAAGAGACACCAACCAAGGTTAAAACCTCTGTATTTCCAAGTAAAGTTTCCAGTCCTAAACATAAATAATCTGGCTTGGTATAAAAGACAGAAAAGGTAAAGGTAATAGAGTAGACCCTACTGCCAGTGACTCAACACCGAGTGTCAGCTGTCTTGGGTGCCAAAGTCTACAAGGAAAGGTGATGGTCCCCAAGTGGATTAAATCCCACTTGAAACCAGTCTTCTGTTTGTGGGCTGATTTTGTGGACTGATTTTATTGACTGCATTTTAAATCTTCTCAGAGGCTGAAGAACCAAGACAAACACAAAACAACAAGGCGACCAATGGCAATAAAACAAACAAGGATTAAAACAAGATCAAACCAAATAGCAGGTAGCAGCATATAATAATAATAATCAAATTAGCATAAAAATAAAATTGTCACTCTATGTGCTCTTAATGGTCAGCAGAAGTTCCAATCGCACAACATCTGGAGCAGTGGAGGCCAGCGATGCTTCTTTTGGGGCTGTGAATCTGCTCCAGGTTTTGGTCCAAACATTACATGTACTATCCAATGTGCTGAATTTAGATATGGTTCAAACCATTGCCATGACGTTGAAGCCACCAGACTTCACTGCTTGGAGGGTTCCCCATTCATCAAGCCTTTCTTGCAGGGAGGATGTTCTAGAACAGGGGTGGCCAACTTTGGTGCCCCCGGTCTTCTTGGACTTCAATTCCCTGAAGCCCAAGTCATCACACCTGCTGATCAGGGCTTCTGGGAAATGAAGCCCAAGAAGACCTGGGTCATCAAGGTTGACTACTCTGTTCTAGAAGGTATCATGCTGCCTCTTTTGTAACAACCCCTTGTCCCAAGAGGCATGGGTCATATATTTCTGAGGCCCCAAAGCCCCACAGTGTAGCAGAGTAAAATAGGGCCTTCTTTGAGTAACACTTACATCTTTACAGTATGATTCTAAGACTCAAGTGTATGATTTTCCCCTTCAAAACTGAGAAGCAGGAGTTGAGTTGGTTGTTATACGGCAAGGGAATCCATTGCTGCATTGTTCAACACCAAAATACCTTGGCATGACACTTGGCAGGATGTTCTCTTTCAAGCAGCACTGCCTGAATACAGAGGCTAAAGTTAGTACGAGGAACGATGTCATCCGGAAGTTGACAAACTACTTGGGGATCTCAACCATCCACACTACGTACATCAGCTTTGGCCCTGAGCGACTCTGTGGCAGAGGATGCTGCTCCAGTATGAAGCACATCCACACATGCAAAACAAGATGACATCACTGTTAATGAAACAATCTGCAAAGTAACAGGATGCCTCAAACCTACACCAGTTGAGAAAATATACCCTAGGTATTGCTCCACCTAAGATCAGGAGAGAAGTAGCAGTGGATGCCAAGAGAACTAAGCAACAGTAACGTTGCACGGATTTCAGCCGCCCGGGACTTAAGCCAAATTTGCCACCCCCTGATGGACGCTGGTGTCCACGCCTGCTAGGGCTTCTGGGAATTGTAGTCCAAGAACACCCATAGCTCAAAAAGTGCCGCCCAGGGAGGGCTCTCCTGCCCCCCCATGCCACTGTTAAGCAAGAGAACCCCCCTTTTTTGTTGTTCAGTTGCACAGTTGATTCCGACCCTTTGTGACCCTATGGACTATTGTCCTCCAGGCACCTCTGTTCTCCACCATCCTCCTCAGCCTGCCCAGCTCTGTGCCCATTGCATCTACAATACCATCCAGCCATCTCATTTTTGGCTGCCCCGTTCTTCTTTTGCCCTCCATCTTTCCCAGCATCAAGGCCTTCTCAAGTGAATCCTCTCTTCTCATTTGATGTTCAAAGTACTTCATCTTCATCTTTACTATTTGACCTTCTAGGGAGCAGTCAGGGTTGACACCCTCCAAATGGTTATGAGTCTCAAGCTGGATGTCTCAGAAGAGGTTTATGGCAAGAACAAACATTCTTGAGGGCACACAAGAGCCAAACCAAATTAGAAGATGGAGGAAGAAGCTCACTGAACAAGAAATAAAATTAAAGGAGGAAATGGCTGAGGAACTCAACCTCCCCTACATCACTTGGAGGACCTTCAATGGGCTGAGGGATGGAGTCCCTAAAATGCAAGACCAACATGCTCAAGCAGCGGCGGTTGGTGAACAACAATATGCTGTATGAATGTGAAGAGATACAGAATCCAGCTCATTTACTGGTTTGCCAGTTACTACTGGAAACATATCATGGTGAGGACTTAAGTTTGACCAACTACAAATCCAAGGAGGCAGCTTCGTTTTTGGCGGTTTAAAGTCTGACCTTCACACGAAAGAAGAACCATGATTCTGTCCAAGCCTACTCAGAAGTAAGACCCTTTGGGAATATGCCCGGAATAGAGTGCTGAGTGATGGAAGCAAGAGGCCTGAAAACGAAGCCCTATAAGGGAAACGTTAAAGATACCGTATCAGATGTATTTAACCTGGAGAAGAGGGGATGAACAAAAATGACAGAACCAACCATTGTGTGCCTCTGTGCCTGATGTGTAATAAGTTGATTCCACAAAGTTGCACTTTTATGACTGACAAAGTGGACTTGATCCACAAATGGTGACATCAAAATGCACCAGTTAGTCTTTAGGGTGCCACAATATTTTTTGTTCTGTTTTGTTTCCTCTCTGATTTCTTGTCCATGCCAAACTTTAGACTGCCAAAATGAAGCCACCTTCATTAGGTACGAACTGAAGTCCTCGTGTTTCTGGCAGTAACCAGCATACCAACAAATGAGCCAGATTCTGCAACTCTTCACGTTCACACAGCATGGAAGAGACAAATGATAGGGACAGTTTGATTCTCTAGAGCATGGCTTCCCAACCTTTTCAAGCCAGAGGCCGGGTGACACTCTCTCAGTCAGCTTTGCAGGCCAGACAGCCATGTTTCCCTGCCTGCACAATGGGGGTGGCCATTTTGTCCCAACGGCTTCAAAGGGGCAGTCATTTTATTTCTTGAATGCCCTTGGAGGGTTGGGGGGGACACAAGAAATGGTGCCATGAGCCAGATCTGGCCCACAGGCCTTATGTTGGGAAACCTTATCTTTCTTTGCAAAACTGAATTTTTCATCTCCAAGTGAGTGTGTTTGCTAAGGCTCAGGCGAGACTAATGAGTAACAGAGGAGGAGGGAGAGAGAAAGAGCAAATATCAAAATCCTACCTTTAGACCCCCAGAGCCAAACCCATCCTGTATCACCTCCATCCCTCCCTCCCTCCCAATGCATTACGCTTGACAGCCGTAACTTTTAACGACAGATACGAAATTCACCTTAGGCAAAAGAAAACAGTGATGGAAGTTTCCTGTGGGAAAAAGGCTTTTTAAAAGCGCTTAGAGATCTCTCTCTCTCTCTCTCTCTCTCTCTCTCTCCCTTTCCACTTTTGGTTTCTGTCTTTAGGGCCTGATTTCGGGAGGCCCAGGTCGCCTTCGACTGTCAGCAACCCTGAAACCCAGAGTGAGAAATGCTCAACGTTTTGCAGGATTGGTGCATTGAAAGCAAGAGGTCATCTGTTGAGCCTTGGTTTTGCGAATGAATAAAGCTGCACCTGGTCAGGCAAAGAGAGCTACAAAAGTAATTCACCAAAAGCTTCACTTTGGCAGTTTAAAGGATGACCGAGACACGGAAGAAGAGGAAGCAGATTTCAAAGTGATTCTTTAATTGAATTCTACTCATCTACGGGGCTTACATGCAGTGACATCGTGGAGGCTGAAATTGCAGGGTCAAATCCCAGGGACTTTCTAAGTAGCAGGGACTCTGACACCATCTGCCAGCCACCACCTCATGGGTATGTTCCCTCCAAGCTTAGCTGGAAGGAAAATGGATTTTTCCAGGAGTAGTACCTAATTATTGAAAACTTTCCTGTTTGTAGTGCAAAATATCTGAGAGAGGTTTGGTGTTGATGAACAATTAAGAGGTACCAATTTTATAAAAGACTTCCTCCTCACTTGCTAATATGGAACAATCTAGCTAGCTGCCTTACTGTCACAGTGAGTGTCTGAATTTCCAAATTTACTGGAAGAGGAGGAGGAGGAGGTGGTGGTAGAGAAGAAAGCAATGAAGAAGAAGAAGAAGAAGAAGAAGAAGAAGAAGAAGAAGAAGAAGAAGAAGAAGAAGAAGAAGAAGAAGAAGAAGAAGAAGAAGAAGAAGAAGAAGAAGAAGAAGAAGAGTGCTGTTTCTTTGAAGGTTGTTAAACATGAAAGACAGATTTGAGTTCTTGGATGTTTAAAGAAAATCTTATTTAAGTCCTTTCTGATGTTTTATATTTATGTGGACACATAGCCTTGAGCTCATTTTTAGCTTAATTGTGAAAGATTTAAAGTTTCTTATTATAAGTCTTTTTACTTTCACTTTAAAGAAACCTAACTACCGGTATTAAACAGATTAAAGTTCAAGGAGCCCAGTAGTTTTAAAGGGTGTGTGTGTTAGGGATGACTTCTTTGTTGCGAAAGGATGGCTGTTTGTGCCACACAGGGGGCTGCCACAGAAGTCCAAGGGTGGCTAGGAAAGAGACCTCATTCCAAATTGTGGCTGTTATTGGCCACCTGCTATTCTTTGCTGAGGGGCTGCAGTGGTTTACTGGTTAAGATGCTGAACTTGGCAGCCAGAGGCAAGTTAGCAGTTCAAGATCCTTGAGTGCTGCACAACAGAGCGAGCGTCCGTCATCTGTCCCAGCTCCTGCCAAACTAGCAGTTCAAAAGTAAGAATTTGCAAGTAGATAAACAGATACTGCTTCAGCAGGAAAGGTAATGGCATTCCATGTGCTCAGTGGTGGGCATCAGCAGGTTCGCACCAGTTCGCCAGAACCGGTAGCAGAAATTCTGGCTGGCCCCGCCCATCCAAGTTTCGAAATAAAGTACTGTAGTCCTAATTCGGGTGAAACGCAGTGGTTTCCCCTTGGCTACGCCCACCATACCATGCCCACAGTGTGGTAGAATTTTTTTTTGAGCCCGCTACTGTGTGTGCTCCAATGTCTATTCATGCCTGCCACATGACCACAGAAACGTTTGTAGACTCTAACAGTTCTGGCTCTTTGGCCTGCAAATGGAGACGAGCACCGCCCCCTAGAGTCAGACATGACTGCCTTTTGATCAAGGGAGACTTTTGCTGTGACCCTTTGCTGATTCTTATTCAAAACAATTCCATAAAGTAAAAATTATTTTTTTAAACTTTTTTTGGAACATGTCCTAAAACTTTGATAGATGTTGCCAATTTTTTTTTTTTTTTTTGGGGGGGGGAAGGCTTTCTATACAAAAGGTTTGATCTCTTGGTTCTCCTGTGATGGATGTACACATTCAAAGATCAGACTGGAACAACATTCTTTGCTGTGGTCTCAGTACTTGTCTGTCACAAGTAATTAATTGCTTTAATATTGAAGGTACTTGTTAATCCTTTGCCTCTCTTTGAATTTTCAATTATGTGGCTACCACATCTAACTAATCATTACCTCAGGGCTGCGGTGGCTTAGTGGTTAAAAAGCTTACCTTGTTAGCCGGAAGGCCTGCAAGTCGGCAGTTCAAGACCCGAGTACTGCATGACGGTTTGAATGCCCGTTTCTATCCCAGCTCCTGCCAACCTAGCAGTTCGAAAACAAGAAACGGCAAGTAGATAAATAGGGACCACTTTGGTGGGAAAAGATCTTGGGGATATGAAAGGAACCTCATTCGGTGCGTCCCATGAGTGGAGTTTTTCCAGCAAAAATCCTTTCAACCCAGAATAATTTCTGACACAGAATTATTATTATCATCGTTACCTTGCCCTAGGGCCTAGGCAGTCCTAGGGTTGGTTCTTCTCTAAAGACGGATCCAGAACAGAGACGTGGAATTGATAATTCCCAACCTTGTTGCCAAAACTGCACAATCATGGTACTATCTATATCACAACATATGTTGTCAACAGAATATTCTTCAAACATACAATAGGGATGGAATATTTTCATCAAGGAATTTTTCAAGTTCTGGCAAGTGCAACACATCCTTTTTAGTCTGTATGAAGCCACTGCTTCATCTGCTGTTTGTACTTGAAACGTAACAACCAATGCACAAGCTCAAGACAAACATTGTATATGAGCATCTCACCAATGTTCTTCCAGATGTTATGGGGGAAAATGTGTAAAAGTGAACCACAAAACTAGCTGCATGAGAACGTGCCAGCACTTGCTGAAAAGTCTAGAGTTGCTCTCTAGGTGGCTAAAACGAGGTAGAAAGAAGAACGTCATTAGTTCTTCATACCTTCACCTCATCTTTACAGGTGTGTGACTTCTCGATCCTATGATAATCTCTGTTGTCAATCCAAGTTAATTAAGTTGGAAAGTTTTCACAACTACATCAACTCCTCCGCTAATTGACAACCTTTTTCTACAAGTCTTCAGTTACTCTCTGGTCTCAATATATCATTCTAGAGCTAATAAAAGAGTTGATGGGGCTGTGATGTCTTACACAAATTCCATGGTCATGTAGGTGAGATACACAAAAAAGACTACCATGAATTGACTTTGGTTTGCATAATTGTTCTGACAGCTTAGGTTTCCCTATGTAAGGTAAAGGTAAAAGTAAAGGCAGTGGTGGGATGTCAAAATTTTTACTCCCCCATTGTGATGTCATCACAGTGTGGGCGGAGCTAATGTCATGATGTCATGACATTGTGGGCGGGGCCAAAGAAAAAATAATTAAAAATTAAATAAGCACGCACGCACGCACACACACACACACACACACACACACCTCAACCCACCAACCCACCCACAACACAAACTCGTAAATAAATTAAATAATTTTTAAAAAATAAATAAAATGAAAAATACACTAAAATACACCCACCCACCCCAAGCACAAATCAACCAGAGCTTTTAAACCAGAGCTTAAAGCTTATTCTGGCTAATTTTTCTCATACTAGGTCAGATGGAACTACAGAATGAACTCACCACAAGATGGCTTCATTTTGGCACTGTTCAACTTTTCAACAGTTAAAGAAGTTAGGTGCCGGGGGGCGGAGCCAAGATGGCGTAGGGGAGACAGCGGATTCCGTTCCCTCTGCCATGAATGCGAGTAAAAATTAATGTGGACTGATGAGAACTGCGCTTTTTTAAGTTGAAAAAGAGCTTTCCCGTGTCCCTGGGAGAGAAGGCATTCTGTGGTGGCTGTGCGAGACGGAGGAGATTGAGGAAACGAGGAAACGAGCCTGGGAGAGCGCGCTCCGGACGGCGTGGAGGCTGGGGTCCTCGGAAGGGGATCGCAGTTCCGAACACTGTCCGTTGAGCCGATTGGGGCAAGAGCGTTCTTTTTAAGACGGCGAAGACAGCGGCACCGGAGTCGTCCCCAGCGTGACGGGCGTATGGGTGAGCGGAGGGAATCCAGTTGAATTGAGGCTTGGGGACAGACGGGGTGCCAGCGAGACGGAGGTTGGTGCGTGTTCCTCGGAGCGGTTGAGAATATTGAGAGAGATCCCGGAGGATCGAGAGCTGTGAGTTGGGAGGAAAGGGGCCGGCTTTGGAGAAGAAAGAACGAATGTTTGAATGCACGCTGGTTGGAGGACTGGAGGAAAGAATTGAGGAGTGTCTGGGGGGGATAAAATTGAGCCTATAAAGGACGGAGGACGAAGAAGTTGTTGTTTTGGTGGGAGAGAAAAGGCACGGAAGAGCAGATAAGCAGATTGTTGGAGCATTTTTACTTCTCTCCCCCCCTCCTCTCTCTCTTATTCCCTTGGATGACTATAAAAGAAAGAAAAAAGGGGGCTGTGTCATTGTTAAAGAGATTGGAATCCCTTTTCATGTTCTTTATAACCTGGGATTAATGGCGGATGAAAGAGGGAGTTGAGAGAGAACTGTGACGCATTTCTTCTTGGCTTAAAACGAAACTTTATTTTATTGGCCTGCGCATAGGAGGTTTTGCGGTGGGAAAAGTACCTTTTGAACACAGTCAGTAGATTCATCATTTTGTCGTTTGTTTGATTGCTTTGTCCTCCTAACGGCGATTGCCGGTTCCTTGGAATTTTTTTTTCTTTTTCTTTTTTTGACAAGACTTTGGCAAAAGTGGAACAGCTCGGATCTGGGGATTTGACTGTTTTATATTTGGAGTTTCATGTATATGTGTTTCCTTGCCTGAACTGACTGGGACTAAGTGGTTGTTCAGACTTGATTTTGAAGAACTTTCTCCTACTTTCTCCTACTTTCTTCCTATATTATAAAATTTGTTTGTTTGAATAAGGATACTGGGGTGTTTGTTAGGAAGGGAGGGAGAAGACATGGAGGAGGTTGTTAAACCAAAAGGCCGGAAAGGCAGGAAGGGCAAGGAACAAGAAGAGGAGGAGAGACACACACCATCACCTAATACAGAAGAGACAGCAACAAGTTCTACAGCCACAGAACAGGTGGGCTCCCTTGACCTGGCCCAAAGAATGGATAATATGACTATAATCCTTCAACAATTGCAGGCAACGATGCAAAAATTGGATGAGAATCAAACAAAATTGAATAAAACTGTGGAGGCCAACAGTGAGGAAATGAAGAAGGATAGGGAACTGGCCAGGCTGCAATATGAAATCCTGGCCAAATCCCTTACAGATGTGAAGAAGGATGTGACTGTGAATATACAAAGAATCGATGAGATTACAAAGACCATGAATAAGGAAGTTAAACATGCCATCATATCAGTAAATGAGCTTTATATTCAAGAACATATTTTGGAAGATAAAATGATGGCGCAGGAGCAAAGAATGATGATGATGGAAGAGGGGTGGAGAAAATCTAACATAGTGATCCGTCATATGATTGAGAGGACGCCAGACAAGCTGAAAGAGAGAGTAGTGGAATGGTTGAACTCACTCAAAATGGGCAAAGAATTCGGATTAGATGATATTGGTGCTGTATATAGGGTGGGTGGAAGGAGAGATAAGAAGACACCCAGGAATGTTTTAGTTAAATTTGCAAATTGGGCGGACAAATTGAAAGTGATGTCTTTTATCAGACAAGCTGGGTCTGGCGTCCTAAAAATAGATGGAGTAGATGTGGAGGTCTATAATGACATAGCGCCCCAAGAGAGGAAGTGGAAGTACATGATGAAACCTGTTACAAAATTGTTGATTGCAAAAGGTGTTAAGTATGTTTGGCGATTTCCACAACAGTTGAGATTCTTTTATGACAAAAAATGGCATACGCTGGATGCAAATATGGATGCATTGTTGTACTTAACACAAATTGGTTTGATTAAGGAAGCTGATACGGATTGGATAGTAATGAGAACAGAATTGGCTAGGGTGGGTGTCATGGGACCATTGGTGGGTCGGGAGGAGGAGGGAGCAGAGGGAGGTGCGGATGTTCCAGGGACAAGCGGGGAACAGGTGGGGTAAACACAATTACAAACTTAATCAAAGTCAGAGGGAGGAGGAGAATAGAAGAACTATATGCCATTTTCCTCCGGTCCCCCCCTCCCCTCTTTGGGAAATGAAGGTGGCATCGGGAAGATAGATGTGGGGAGGGTTCAAGAAGTGAGAAGACTAGGTAAGTTTTTTTCTTGTTGTTGTTATGGTTATTTTTTATTCAGTTTAACTAGTTTTTTTGTCTTATTGTATTTCGTTGGGGTTTCATTAGGGAGCACGTCCGGGGAGGTAAACAAAATGATGGGTGTGGACCTTAACATAAATGGTTAAGTCATTGAAAGTTGTGACGTGGAATGTGAAGGGGGCAGGGAACGCCCTGAAAAGAAAGAGGTTGCAAATATCGCTTAATAAAGATAGGGCTGATGTAATTTTTTTGCAAGAGACCCATCAAAAATCCGTAGATGTTAATAATTTGGTGGTGAGGGGAATTGAAATATATGAAAAGGCATATGGGACGTCTAAATCCAGGGGAGTCGCAACTCTGATTTCGGAAAAATTGGGGTTTACGGTGAACAAGATTATAGCTGATCCAGAAGGAAGATACTTATTAATCAAAGGAAAAATTGAGGAAGAAGAGATAACATTGGCTAACATCTATGCTCCAAATGATAAACAGCAGGATTTTATAGATAAAATGGGAAAAATATTGAAGGAGGAAGGGACGAAGAACATGGTCATAGGCGGAGATTTTAATATGATGTGTTCAGATATTGATAGCACAAGCGTAAAAAAGAGAGGTAAAAAGTACATATTAGAGGAATGGAGAAAATTAATGGGATTAAAGGATGTGTGGAGAGAGTTAAAAGCCCAAGAGAAAGAATACACATATTATTCACATGTGCACGATATGTACTCAAGAATAGACTATATATTTGTAACAGAAGAATTAGTAAAAAATATTGAGGATATTAAGATCGGAACATTTAGAGAATCTGACCATGCAAAAATAATTGTAGATATAAACTTTAAAGAGGATGAAAAATGTGGGTACATTTGGAGATATGATGGGAAGCTATATGGGGAGGAACTAATACGGAAGCAAGTTATGGAGAAATGGGAGGAAAGTTGGAAATTTAATGAAAATAATGAGATCAGCGGGGGAGGAGTTTGGGACACAATGAAGGCAATCTTTAGAGGGGAATCGATAAAATTAAAAAGCATTAGGAATAGGCAAATTAGAATTAGGAATCAGGAATTAGAAGGACAGTTAAAAAATCTCCATTCTGAATACGTTAAAAAGAAGGATCGAAAAATATTACAAGAGATTAAAAGAATTAAGAAAGAATTGGATGGGAAAGATATTGAAAAAGTAAAGAAAGATTTGATTTTTCTTAAAAGGGAATATTTTGAATATGGCAATAAAAATTCTAGGTTATTGGCAAAAGCAGCAAGGGATAAAAAAAATAAAGGGCAAGTAGGTATATTGGTAGACAAAAATGGGAAAAGATGTAATAAAAAGAGAGAGAAGGCAGATTTGATTGAATCCTTTTATAAAAAGCTATACTCAAAAAAGGAGGTAAATTTAAGTAAATTGCGAGAGTATTTCGATCAGCAACAAATTAAGAAGGTTACAGAGGAACACAGGAATAAAATGGAGGAAACAATATCGATTGGGGAAATTGAAGAAGTAATAAGAAAATTGAAAAAGGAGAAAGCGCCTGGGGAGGATGGGTTACCAGCGGAATTCTACAAAGATTCTATGCCATGGATGGTCCCGAGATTGTATAAGTTATATAACGGGATTTTAGGGGGAGATGCGACTCCAGACTCCTGGAATAGATCGATAATTGCATTAATTCCCAAGCCGGGCAAAAACTTAGAAAAAATTGAATCTTATAGACCTATATCTCTGATCAATCAGGATGCAAAAATTTTTTACAACGATTTTAGCAAATAGAGTAAATAGTTTCATAGCTGACTATATCAACGAGGATCAAGCTGGGTTTGTTAAAAATAGACACATGGCAGACCTTATAAGAAGAGTTGTGGACATATTAGATATAACGGAAAAAAGAAAGGAAAAAGTGGGTTTTCTATCATTAGATATATTCAAAGCATTTGACTAATTACAATGGACAACGATTCATGAGATGATTAAATTATATGGATTTGGGGGAAAACTTCAAAGGGTTATTGGAGAATTGTATAAAAAAGGTACAGCAAGAGTCAAATTTAATGAAAATTATACAAGTGACATAAGATTAGAGGCGGGTACGAGGCAGGGCTGCCCCTTGTCGCCATCGTTGTTTATATTGGCTATGGAATTTTTAGCAAACGCAATTCGCCAAGACAAGGGAATAGTAGGGGTAGAAGGGACTAAAGTAAGTCTCTATGCAGATGATACACTGTTGACGGTGAAACATCCAATGGAAAGTTTGGCTAAGATAAATAAACATCTGAAAGATTTTGAGGAAGTAACGGGTTTGAAAGTTAACTGGGATAAAACAGAAATGATTTTAATTAATGGGAAGAAAGAGGATGAAGAGTTAATAAAGAGGAATTACAATGTACAAATTACTCAGAAAATGAGATACTTGGGAGTAATGTTATCAAGTAAAATAGGGGAGCTTAAAGGATTGAACTATGACAGACAAAAGAAGGAAATTAAAGAGAAAATAATACAGTATAGTAAATTAAAGCTGTCATGGTTCGGAAGAATAGCTATATGTAAAATGATGCTATTACCCAAATTGAACTTTCTGTTTGATGTTTTGCCACTAAAACACACTGATAAAGAGTTGAATGAGTACCAAAATATGATCAATCGGTATTGTAATGGGAATAGAGGAGCCAGAATAACTAAGTCATTATGGTATGTCTCGCAAAAAGAGGGAGGACTGGGAATTCCAAACGTTATAAAATATTATAGAGCCTTTCAAATAAGAAATGTTATAAAAATTTTAAATAGGGAAGAAACAGTTTGGGAAAAATATGAAAGGAAAGATTTATCGAGGATGGGTAAAGCACAATTCTTATGCGAGGGAAAAGACAAAAAAAAAAAGACGGCTCAGGTTTTGATGTTGAAATCAACAATTGAGACATGGAACAGAGTGAGGAAAGAACTTACTTTAGGAACATCACCAATTTTAGAGGTGGAAGACTTTCAAGACTTCCCGATAAAAATAGATATAAAGATCAGAGATATATTGGTGAAAAATAAAGTATTACTATTAAAAGATTGGGTCAATGCTTGCATGAATCAAGAGAAAAGACATGAGCTGTATTTGCAACTTCAACTGGACTGGTTCAAGATCCTCCAGATAAACAATTGGAATAAGAAATTTTTTGGGGAAAATGGTTTAGATAGAGAATGCACGGAGTTTGAGATACTATTGGCTAAAGTTAGAAATGGAGAAATGGGAATCAAAGGGATAGTTAGCAAAGTTTATAAAATTCTGAATAAAAACCAAAATATACAAGAGGTGTTGAGAGAAAGCTGGGAACAAGAATTAGATACAAGGATAACAGCAGCAAAATGGCAAAAGATGTGGAAAAGAAAGATAATGAGAACTATATCTGTGAGAGTTAAAGAGCATAATTATAAGGTGGTATGGAAATGGTATAGGACCCCAGTCGGTTTGCACAAAATGTATAGTAATACGAGTGATATATGTTGGAGGTGTAGAAAAACAAAAGGAACGTATGAACATATGTGGTGTAGCTGTGAGGTACTTAAATTTTTTTGGGAAGGAATAAAAAAGGAAATAGAGAACATATTAGACACACAGATCGGACTGGGGTCAGAAACAATTTTATTAACAGATATAGAAGATCAAGACATGAATAAAGACAACAAAGAGTTACTGGCCATAATGCTGACTGTTGCAAGACAAGGTATTGCTAAAAAGTGGAAAAGCAATGAACAAATAAGTATACAAGATTGGTATACACAAATGTGGAATTTAGCTCTAAATGAAAAACTTACTTGGGAAATTAATTGTAGGAAAGGGAAAGTTAATAATAATAAATTCTGGAGGATCTGGTAACCTTTTATAAATTATACTCTAAAGGAAAAAAAGGGCATACCCCCTGCAAAAGACTATAATGACTTTTGGAAAGCGTGAAGGTATAAAACACCCCGGACTTTGTATATAACACAAGGGTGATTTTTAATGACGTAATAAAAAAAGGATGGGAAGAAGATTGTGTATCAAGAAAGGA
Source organism: Furcifer pardalis (assembly GCA_030440675.1). Lineage (NCBI taxonomy): Eukaryota > Metazoa > Chordata > Lepidosauria > Squamata > Chamaeleonidae > Furcifer > Furcifer pardalis. The sequence goes on along the minus strand of CP126890.1, from coordinate 299,106,189 downwards.
AGAGAATGCAATACTAATGTTTATAGAATATGCTACATGATCTTCATAAGCTTTGATATTCTTGTAATGTTTTCATTTGTATTTTGTATCTTTGTATTTTGTATTTTTTTTTAATATACCTAATAAAAATTAAAAATAAATAAATAAAGAAGTTAGGTGCCTAACCATTTCTCTAGGATAATATGCCTTAATGTAAATGTAAAACAGCTGTACCTCCTTAAGGGTTCTCCAATTGGGACAGCAATTGGAACAGCACAGGTGTAGCTTATTGATGAGGTAACTCCAAGACTTTGCTTAAAAACCCCAAGCCAGGCTGCCAGGCCTTTTTAGGAACTGTGGTAGTACGTCAATATAGGTAAAGGTATTAAATACACATTAAAATACACATAGACACACCACATCCAAAGGTGAGTCACTTACCCTGGGGAGCAGGCTATAGGGAGCTTCAGGTTAGCAGCTTCTCTTCCTCCTTCCTGCTTGGAAGGACAGCAAGGAGGCCGTGCGCACGCATGAAGCACTATAGGCATGCATGCACACCAAGTGCTTGGCGCACTTACCAGTGAAAAGGTAAGCCCCGACAGTGGTTCCCCCCAGAAGCTGCTACCAGTTCTCCGGGACACTGGGAAAGGTTACTACCGGTTCTGGCGAACTGGTGAGAACCTGTTACATCCCATCACTGGGTAAAGGTAAAGGTAAAGGTAAAGGTCACCCTTGCTCGAAACCCTGTTGTGTCTGGCTCTAGGGTTCAGTGCTCATCTTTGGCTGTAGAGCCAGTGCTCTCTGCATTTTCAGACATTTTCCATGGACATATGGAAGGCATGCCTAGACACCAAAGTGCACGGAATGCTGTGAGGAAAATGCAAATTCCCATCAATCATACCATTGGTCCTGCTTGGTACAACTGATGGGAATTGCAGACCATCATCTATAAGTCCACACACTTTTCACCCTTTACCTGAAATTAAGAGAGGATGGAAGGGGTGACTTGGCTGAAACAAAACCATTCTTTTATGTCCTGACTGATCCCTGGACTGTCAAAATGAAGTCGCTTTCTTGGCTATGTTGTTGGCCAAACCTAACCCCTCATTGGTACATGTTTCTGGTAAACAATTGGCAGACCCAGCAAATGGTCCACCAGCAGGCCCCAGTTGAGTAGGACTTGCATTTAGGGACTCCAACCCTCAGCCTAAAGGCCTCTGATGAAATAGTCTTTCTTCAGCTAAATGACCAGGTCTAGATATGTCCTCATTGGTGTATGTTTCTGGCACTAATTGGCAGACCAGTAAATGAGCTGGATTCTGTATCTCTTCATATTCACACAGTGTGTTGTTGTCCACCATCAGCCCCCACTTGAGCATGTTGGTCTTGCATTTAAGGACTCTGATCCTCAGCCTATTGAGAGCCCTCCAAATGACGTAAAGAAGGTTGAGTTCCTCAGCCATCTCCTCCTTTTATGTTGTTCCTTGCCCAGTGAGGTCCTTCCTCCATCTTCTAACTTGGTTTTGCTCTTGTGTACCCTCAAAAGTGTTTGTTCTTGCCATAAAGCTCTTCCTGGATCTGAGCCGGTGGGCTTGAGATCCAAATTGTGGCATCCGCTGTTACTTCTCTCTTTATCTTATTTGGAGTGATACCAACAAGAGGGTATATTTTCTGAACTGGTGTATGTTTGAGGCATCCTGTTACTATATGCATGGGGTGTGCCATAGTGCAAGGATGGTCAAAGAATTAGAGATTAGCCTCCATTGATGTGGTAATTTGACGTGCTCCTTGAGTCATTAAATCTGGTGTTGAGTAACCTCTGTTTCTGATCTTGTGTAAAACGATAGCGCTGTGAATGAATCATAGCCAAATTTCTCATATCTTGATGGACATAGGCTGTTTTGGCACTCCAGTTGGGAGTGGTGGGGGAAGAGAATACTGTATGCATTTGAATTTATTTGCATACATGCAATAACTGAAAAGCGAGTTGCTGCTCTTCTTACTTGGTGTTTAATCTGGATTCAACAACCAAGGTTGGTACTGACTCAAGGTGATTAGGTGCACAGGCAAATGACTCTTCATCATCATCCTAAATTCACAGGCTGATTCCACTCTTGGAATGCCTATTTAGTCGATATATCAAAACTGTTGGGGGGGGGGAGGAGAAAGAAATGGGAACAGCTGGGGTGGCCTCCACAGGTAGGGGAAACCTCTAAAAACAACCCAATATGCCTGATTATGCTCAGTGAAGAATGCAATGGACTGCTGGTTTGGAGTGGGTGGAAACCCTGAAAACTGGGGCAGAGGGAAGGAAGGAAGTGGAAGAGGAGATGGGAGAAGAGATACCACATAATTGTGGTTTTCTTGTTGCTCTTCTATCAAAGGTTGGACATCATTTTCAGTATTTGAGCTCTGGATAATGATGTTGTCTTGCATATAAATGAGTCCTCCAGTTTCTTCAGCTGATACAGAGGTTTGCAACCTACGCCCCATGGGCCAGCCCTGGCCTGCAGTGGCAAATCATCCAGCCCATGGTGGTGATTCTGCCAGCGGCAGAAGTGGAATCGGACGCATTTACAACAGCTGTAAACGTGCCCGTGCCTGTCCAAACACACCCGCTGCAGTTTATGGCAGCATTTATGGCGAGGGAAACCCATGGTGCAAAAAGGTCGAGAACCCCTGAGCTAATAGATGCTTCTTGTTCTTCCACTTCCTCACCACTCATGATCAGCTGTCCCACTCTGAATGTTTTGTTTTCCCATTATATGAGCAGAGGAACTTCATTTTCTGCTTTTGATATATCTTGTTATTTCTTGGTCTTTAGGCTTTCATTTTAGTATTTCTTCTGCGGTCACCCTCTCAATCGGGAAATTCTTAGCATAAGAAAACAAGCAAACAAAAGGAACAGATTTGCAGTGGAATGGCGGTCATGCCTTTCCTTGGACCTGCAGGACTCATGTATCATTCGGGGTATTGGAGCACTTGGTAGTGTTAGGATGGAGAAACCAAAAATCCTGGCCAGATGTTCAAACTGCAGGATCTGTAACTAAAGTTCCAAGATCTGTAACTAAGGTACCAACTGCTGACTCCGACATGTGCTGCTGATCTGCCTTGTTTCCCCTCAGTCTTTCTCCTTCTCTACTGAAATGCAGTGGCTCAAGTAGCTAAGACACTGACTGGAAGGCAGAAGGTCAGCCTTTTGATTTCCAAGTACTGCGGGATGGAGTGAGCTCCCGTCTCTGTCCCAGCTCCTGCTAACCTAGCAGTTTGAAAGCAAGAAATTTCAAGTAGATCAATAGGGACCACTTTGGTGGGAAGGTAAACAGCATTCCATGCGCTCCGGTGTCTAGTCATCCTGCCACATGACCACAGAAACATCTGCAGAAGCAGACAGCACTTGCTCTTCACCTATGAAACAGAGATGAGCACTGAACCCTAGAGTTGGATACGACTGGCTTTTGGATTTTGAACGGCTGACCTTCTGCCTCCCAGTTGGCTTCTTAACCACTTGAACCACTGTGATGGAGGTAGGAGCTCACAGCACAAGGGAGAAGAACACTAAAAGAGCATCTGGCTGAGGACCTCAACCTCCCCTACGTCACTCTCTCTGAATAGGCTGAGTGTTTGAGTCCCTAAATGTCAAACCAACATACTCATATGGGGGCTGCTGACAGATAATATCACACTGTGTCAATGTGGAGAGAGACAGAATCCAACTCATTTACTGGTCTGTTAATTACTGCCAGAAAACTGTAGTAATGAGTACTTAAGTTTGGCCAACGACAAAGCCAAGAAAATGGCTTCATTTTGGCAGTCCAGGGTTTGTTCGGGACATGGAAGAAGAAGTGCTTAGTGGGTGGGTGTTTGGGGGCTAGTCTTGTGCATCCGTGACCATCCAAGGTTCACCTGGAAGTGCACTGCAAATTCCTCGGGCATCCCTTGGTACCTTGGTCTCCTTCCTTTACCTCTCCACCCTCCAGCAGCTGAACACTGAGCTTAATTACATCAATGACAGAGTAATACATTTTATCTGATGTAATCCACTCCCATCGCTAGAACCTGCTTTCAACAGCATGAAAACAACTCAGAAATCTCAACCAGCCACCCCACATCCCACCCCTAGTAAAAACAAAGGGGGAGACAGAAAGAGAGAGACTTAACTAGCATAACCAGAAGGGTGGCTGACGCAGGAAGACTCCAGGGAGGAGAAAATAGCCATGGAAGTTCATTGTGTGTGTGTTTGTAAGTTGTAAAGTTAATGGTGTCCCTTGCTGAAAATCTAGTTGTGTCTAAGTCTAGGGTTCATTGCTCATCTCCATTTACAGCCAAAGAGCAAATGCTGTGTGTGTCTGCAAACATTTCTGTGGTCATACGTTAGGCATGACTAGATGCCAGAGCACATGGAATGCTGTTACCTTTCCTGCCAAAGTGGTATCCATTTATCTACTTACAATTTCTTGTTTTTGAACTGCTAGGTTGGGAGGAGGGAGGACTGAATGGCTCAAGTGGTTAAGACACTGAACTTGAAGACTGGAAGGTCAGAGTTCGAGACCCGAGTACAGCACGCCAGAGTGAGCTCCCATCTCTGTCCCAGCTCCTGCTAACCTAGCAGTTCGAAAGCAAGAAATTGCAAGTAGATAAACAGGGACCACTTCGGTGGGAAGGTAAACAGTGTTTCTGTGCACTCTGGTGTCTAGGCATGCCTGCTACATGTCCATGGAAACATCTGCAGATGCAGACAGCACCTGGCTCTTGGGTTATAAACAGAGATGAGCAATGAACCCTAGAGTCAGATATGACTAACTTTCGAGCAAGGGGAACCTTTACCTTAATTTCTTGCTTTTGAACTGCTAGGTTGACAGGAGGGAAGTTGTACAGCCATTCCTTAAATATCTCATTCCCCTTGAAAGTCCTACTAGGGTCACTGTAAGTCACTTCTGATTTGATGGTACATAACAATAATGTCTGCCCCAGCCAATGTTTGTGTCAAGATTGGGTCCCTGAGTTTGAGGAGGCTTGGATCTGATGTAGTGGATTATCTTCCTTTGCCAACTTCTTCTGTGCTTCTTCTACTGCTCTTTTAAGATCTTTGGGAAAGCAGTTTATTTAGGACAGGGGTACCCAAACTACAGCCCGAGGGCCGGGTCCAGACCCTGATGCTAATTCATCAGGCTCACAAAGCCCGCATCGCTCCCAGAAGCGGAAGTAAAATGCACTCCTACTACTTCATGGGCCAGGTGAATTGGCATCAGGGCCAGATCCAGATCCCCAGGCCATAGTGACAAACCCACTGAACCATGTGACCGGCCCACAGCCCAAAAAAGTTTGGGCACCCCTGATTTAGGACATCACCTATCACCTTTCTGTGCCTGGATTTCCAATTTTCCATGAGTGGTGCCTGGCCTAGCTATGTTTACTTTCTGCTCATGTGATGTATGGCATCCAGAAAGCACTCCCCACCCATTCTATAGTATGAGTTCCCAGCTGTGAACAAAAGCACTCAGAAGATACACAGTCTAAGAGTCAAGAGATTAAGAACACTTTAATCACTGCCTCCAGTGCATGGAAAGGTGGGAAGCAAAATGCTTTGTATGGATGAGTAATAATGTTTTGCTTTATAACCAGTCCTTTTTTTAAAAAAAGCTTTTACAACAGCCTCTATATGAGCACCCAGTAAGATAAGGGTGTTGTCCTTTATGACATCCTACAGCTGATTTACTCCAGTCACCTGCAGCACAGCATAATAATCTCAGTATAATGTCATAACAGCAATTCCAAATTGCAGTCGCTCCGCCTGGTTATATTATGCAATTAATCCTTACTTCCTCTTTTATGCAGATTTTTCTTCTTTTAAAAAAAGATTGCCAGCAAATGCAAATAAGCAACTAAATCTCTGTTTAATTATTGCATTGGGTTTAAATTAAGTTTTTTAAAATTAATCTGTGTACTTTCCTTAGCTTCGCCAAGAAGCCGAATAGCCTCGGGTCTCTCAGAATCCCATCTACTGATTAGGGCTGACTAATGATAGGTTTGGGCTAGTAGGTTTGATAGTCTCTGCCCTTCTTTCCAGATGTTTTGCCTTATGTTGGGGGGGCATCCTTTTAACTGCTGACAAATTGGATTGGCAGGAGGGCAATGGATTTTGCAGGCAACCGTGTGGAGTGGTTCAAGTGGTGAAGACGCTGACTGGAAGGCGGCAGGTCAGCAGTTTGATTCCCGAAGTACTGCAGGTAGATAAATAGGGACCACTTAGGTGGGAAGGTAAACAGTGTTCCTTGCACTCTGGAGTGTCTAGTCATGCCTGCCATATGTCCACGGAAACATCTGCAGAAGCAGGCAGCACTGGCTCTTCGATTTTGAAACAGAGATGAGCACTGAACCATAGAGTCAGATATGACTGGCTTTCCAGCAAGGGAAACCTTTAGGTGTGGAGAGATGTTTGCTTGCTTGTGTATATTCCACCTTCCTCCCCTTGCTTGGACTGAAGGAGGCTTACAGGATAATGTTTTGAAAAATCTACAGGCAGTTAAAAATGTTCTGATGCAGTACTATGGCAAGAAAAGATAAATTTAGATGTATGCTGCAGGTAAAATGATTTTAAATTATTAAATTACATATTGGGGAAAGGGAAAGGAGTAAAGATATGTTATCTTTTTGGAATGAGGGGATAAATATATAATTTTTTTTCATGATATTGAACATTTAAATTGAGAAGATTTATCAGTCCAAATGGTGTTAAGCCACTCCTTCAGTATCCTTTCTTTCTTTTAACACACAGACATCCATACTTGAGATGCAGTTTTCATTTATTTGGAAATTCTCATCACTTTTCTGACTCAAAGGGTTTATGTAATAATTGTAAGCCGTCAAGTTGATTATGGAAACCCTTCTCAGAGTATTTTAGGTACAGCGTACACAGACGCTGTCCATCATTCCCTTCTTTTGGGGTTACTCAGAGACCCTGCAGCTTGCCCATGGCTATGCTGGCAGGCTTTTCTCCTGGGAGACACAGTGGGGAACCAAACTCCTGGCTTTGCCACCAGGCGTTCCATCACACATTCATAAAGACTAGATCCAATAATTACAAAGCGGCACCTTCTTCACCCCTATGTTTGTCTTCCTGTCTTTCCCCATTCATGGTGATAAATGGAGGTCACTTTAGTTACTTTTATGAGAGAGACCTAGCTTAGGAAAGTTATTTGGGGATACCACAAAACACCAGTTGGGTTAACACTTGTTATTAAGAAGCAATGAAATGGTGTCATGTGACTGTTAAAAATGGAATGAACTCCTAGGATCTTCCAAGGATGGTGGTATAACAATAAAGAGAGAGAGAACACATATGCACACAAATAAAAAATCAGCGCTGGTGTATTGGCCATGCTGTGTCTCTATTGAGCTGGAGATTAAACTGAGATAGGTATAGGTAAAGGTTGCCCTTGCTCGAAAGCCAGTTGTATCCAAATTTAAGGTTTGGTGTTCATCTTTGAGCCAGCGCTGTCTGCATTGGATATGTTTCTGTGGACATGTGGCAGGCATGACTAAACACTGGAGTACACAGAACGCTGTTTACCATATGTACTCGAGTATAAGCTGACCCAAATATAAGCCAAGGTACCGAATTTTAAACCTGAAAACCCAGGAAAATAGATTCACCCGAGTACAAGCCGAGGGTAGGAAGTGGAGCAGCTGCTAGTGAATTTCTATAACCAAATACTGTACATGAAAATATGGTAAAATTAATTAAATTGTTGGCACATCTCAATCCGGTACAGTTCTGGGACCCTCATGGTCATTGACCCGAGTATAAGCCAAGTCCCCCTTTTGGGGCTCATTTTGGGGGCTAAAAACCTCAGCTTATGCTCAACTATATGTGGTACCTTCCCACCAAAGTGGTAACTATTTATCTACTTGCAATTTCTTGCTTTCGAACTGCTAGGTCGGCAGGAGCTGGGACAGAGATGGAGGCTCACTCCATCATGCTGTACTTGGGTCTTGAATTGCTGACCTGCTGCCCCTCCAGTCATCACGCTCAGCATCTTAATCCCTAAACCACCACAGTTCCTGAGATGGTATACTAGCCTTAAAAAAGATGATCTTTTCTTTAAGAAACCTGAGCAGGGTTATTAGTACACATCCTTTTGGGAGTTCGTTAATTCATAGGGTGGCCATAAATTGGAAATGACTTGAGAGAGCATAACAACAAAGACCTTTGAGACAGTGGAAGTCCTCATTATCATGTAGGCATTCTTGGATTGTGAAAATCTTCTTCCGATAGTCAATCTATTACTGAGTGGCCATTTGTAATATTTTCAACAGCACCATAACTAGGAAAATACTGGGAGTTATGGGCGGAGGGAAGTAACTTCTTCTGGTTCATTAGCACCAGGTACACTTCAGGGAGAGTCCCTTGTCTTAATCTATATAATAATAATCTTTGAAGTGCACAGCTGGAGAGGACCCTATGAGAGGACCCTCCTGTCCATTCCAAGGAGATATCTATTGGGACATGGAATTCCCAGCCATATTTAAACCAATGAGCTATCCAGCAGTTTTTGGAAGCTTGGCCCCAATACTTAAAACAGTGGGAATAACATTTACTGGGAAAAACAAATGCACTGGTACTCATGTGATCTTAAGAACACAGGATAATACAGCCTGAACCAAATTGGTTAGATTACACTGTACCATCATTTTCAACCAACTGGTTGGAGATAGTGGGACATGTAGTCTTAAGGCAAATCACGGTCTGGGAGAGGAAGCTCCTCACCCCCAGATTGGGGGTATCCCCTCTTCCTCAGTTACAGGCCATTAAAGAGTTCTCGGCCTCTGACCTTCTAGATCAGGGGTCAACAAACTTGGTCCCTTCAATTCTCAGAAGCCCTGATCAGCAGGAGTGTTGACTTGGGCTTCTGGTACTTGAAGTCTAAGGATACTTGGAGAGCCAAGTTTGCTGACCCCTAATCTAGATGTCCTGAACATCTCCACCCAGAATCTCTTATCATTGACCACGTGCTCATACGGGTGCATTTTACTTCTGCTTCTAGGAGTGATGAGGGCTTAACGGGCTGGAAGAATTGGCATTGGGGCCGGGTCTGGCCCCCAGGCCATAGTGGCCAGCTCCCTGAACCAAATGACCAGCCCGTGCCCTCAAAAGTTTCAGCACCCCTGATTGATTGTAAAAGGACTTGCCCTCCTGAGAAGAACCACTAGCAGGTTTTATACCTCTCAGTATTTGGCTTTCAACATCAGCCGAAGCAAAACCTTGAGTGTTGCTAATAAGGAAGGTTCAATCCTGTCAGAATCCATTCACGGGTCTGAGTAATGCTTGGGCACAGGTGAAGTAATCCTTTCTTGCGTGTCCCTGTAGGCTGCCACTACATGCCCTATGGCAGAAGCTTAGGTTGCCTCCTTCATCTCTTCACCTACCCTTTGATCTCTCCTGTACAGTTGTTGTTTTGCGGTTGTAAAAAATTTCCACCCCGTTTTGTAGCTCTTGAGACAGAGTTGTTATTTTGCTCTCTCAGGTGATTTTCCTGTGACTGCAAATTCCCCATATCTGAACCCCACATCTTCCAGGACTGTTTGGACTCCACCTATTCTGCTGTGACCCCTTTTTTTCTTTGGGTATCTCTCTCTAGCAGTACTATTGCGCAAAGATGCGCCAAGTCCCATGGCCCCTCTGTGACGCAGGTTGCAGATAATTGACACTTCAATGTCCTTAGCACACACACAAAAACAACAACATCCCCTCACAGAAATGTGCTTGAGGAAAGGACAACCTTAAGCAAGCAAACAAGCCAAAAATGTGTAATTGGGTCTTGGATGTCTCTAAACTTGGAGTAAACAGTTTCATTGTTTATGTTTCATAGTTTGTGTGGTAATGAATTGTATAGGACAGTGATGACGAACCTTTTACACACCGAGTGCCCAAACTGCAACTCCAAACCCACTTAAATATCACAAAGTGCCAACACAACAACAGGGTAGGAAGGAAACATTCTCACTGGGCTGCTGGGCAGAGGGGTGGGCAAACTCTGTGCTGGGGTGACTGCATGGGTGCCCACAGAGAGGTCTCCGAGTGCCACCTCTGGCTTGCGTGCCATAGGTTTGCCACCACTGGTATAGGCTCCTTGTTATTGTCTCCTTATCTTTGTTTCATTATCTTTTGAATGTTAGAAAAGTTTGCCCTAAAATTTTGACTAACTAAATGCACACAAATTTATGTTCATGCTGCGCATAGTTGTGGAGGTGCAGAAGAGCAAAAGATGATACAGCAGATAACAATTCATTGATTGATGCTGTTAATGAGCTTTTGAATATACATAAGGTAATGGGCAGATCAATTGGCTAATTCTAATTGACTGGGGTGTGAACTGCAGTGGCTTAATGGCTAAGATGCCAAACTTGATGACCGGCAGGTCAGCAGGTCAACAATTTGAGACCTGATGCTGACCAACCTAGCAGCTCAAAAGCAAAAAATAAAATAACATTGCAAATACCTGTATAGTAAAACCTCGCATAAAGAGTGCCTTGCTTTGAGACTAACTTGCTTAAAGAGCAGAATTTTCTCTAAATGGTTGCCTTGCTTAACAACTAAAACCAACCAAAAACTCACTTAACAATTAAATTGGGGTTCACAATCCCCCCACACACACACCAGAAGTCACAATTGGTCACTTACAATGGTGTTTCGCTTAAAGAGCAAACTCGCTTAAAGAGCAATCCTGTGGAATGCATTATGCTTTTAAGTGAGGAACTGCTGTAGATAAATACGTACCATTTCGATGGAAAAGGTAACAGTGTTCCATGTGCTCCTGCATTTATCCATGCTTGCCACGTGACCATGGAAACATTGCAGATGCAAACAGTGCTGGCTCTTTGGCTGTAAACAGGGATGAGCACTGTACCCGAGAGTCAGATATGACTGGCTTTTAAGCAAGGGTGACCTTGACTTTTACTACTTTTCTGGGACTAATACAAAATGGTGAGATTTTTATCACTGAATATTGAAGCAAATATCCTGCCAGGAGCATCGAACTTAAAAGTCTGTTTGGAGTAATGGTTTGAATACTGGAGTGGAATTGGGGCCATCCAGGTTCTAGTCCACATGAGCTTTGACATTCACTGAGGGATCTTGGTCCAGTCACTTTCACTAAGCCTGTCTTATCTCACAGGTTTACTTTGAGAAGGGAATGGTTGAAAGTGGAAGTAACTGCCTCGAGAGGTGGTGAGCACTCCAACATCATAAGCATTCAAGAGAGAACTGGACCACCATCTGTCAGATTTGCTTGGACTCAGACTCCTGCATTGAGCAGGGCGTTGGACTTGATAGCCTATGAGGCCCCTTCCAACTCAGTGATATATGATCTATAAGAGGAAATCCTTGGAGGCTGCCTTGAATTCGGTTTGGGGAGGGGGAGGTTGCCAGACTTCTCGAGGTTCAGCTAACAAATTGTTAAGGACGGGCCCAAATGTTGAGTCCAGATGGAGTAGGTATGGTTCATTGACCTCAGGCCAGCTAAAGATTATGTACTGTCTGGGGTGTGGATGGAGAGAGCAGCTGAACAGCAGGTGCACAGAATATTTGGGCCACTTTTTTAGATCGTGGCAAGACAACATCAACACAGAATGCTTTTGCAAAGATCTTGATGAGTCCTTTTTGTTGCATCACACCAGATGTGTGAGTCTAATACAGAAGAAGCTGGAACACTTCTTGATTTTACAGTCCTACATAAAATACCTCTAAAATACATCTAGATGTCTTCTAAAGCAGTGGTCCCCAACCACTGGGCTGTAGGCTGGTACTAGGCCACAGGCTGTCCCAAAGCATGCTGGGGGGGGGGGGGTTGGCACTGGGCGCTCCGATGACCTTTGCCCTCAACATGCTCCACAGGGTCTGCCCAGCAAATGGAGAGAGGAAAAATTGTTCAGCATGAAGGTTGGAGACCCTGTTCTAAAGGAACTGGAAGACACTGTTTGTATCCCAGAAAAGTAACCTAGTTCACTTTTAGGAACATAACTTCATTCAATGAGCTACAAGTAACTGTACAGAATTAGTTGCAAGTTGCTAACTTGTAACACATTGCTATTAAATTCTGTGCTAGGTTTAGCGGCCCAAATCCAGTGGGTACTAAAAGACATTTGGATTTTGTCCAAAATATTTAAAAAGTGTATCAGCATGTCAACTTTAATTGGATTCAATTCGTTTTTATAGCCTCTATATCTCGTCTTTCAATGCAAGCTTCTCAAGACAGCTTAGAACAGTTAAGGGCAATAAAATCTGATAAAACACAATACAATTACAGTACAGAAGTTTAAACAAGAGAAGAACTAGCAAATAAAAATGTTTCTGGTCTCTCTTGGCGCCCTGATGCCAGGAAATCATTTTCTCTTGCAGCCTTAAGAATGTTTGATGTGCTAAGTTTCTGCACAACAAGCTATTACTAAAGGCACAGGAGTGGGCTGTGCTTGAATGTTTGTTTTTGCCTAATTTCGGGTTGCTTGGTAACTCTAAACAGCTTAATACAGTACTTGGTGAAAGGAAGTTCAATTAGAGCTGCCTCTTGCTTTTATAGAAATTACACCTCAGAATTTGTATAGGTTAAGGGTGCACAACCTACAGCCAGTGGGCTGGATCCAGCCCTCAACACCAATTCATCCAACCCATGCCACCCTCATCGCTCCTGGAAGTGTGCGGGTGCATTTCACTTCCACTTCTGGGAGCAACGAGGGCAGCGTGGGCTGAATGAATTGGTGCTGGGGGCCCAGATCCAGCCCACGGGCCATAGTTTGGGCACCTCTGTTTTAAGCAGAGAAAATGGCAGCCTAAAATCTATCTCATCCTGTTGCAAAAGAGATTGCAAGGTGTGTTTTACTTCTGCTTTTGGTGGGAGGAACCATGTGACCGGCCCACTGAACCAAGTGACTGGCCCATGGCCTGAAAAGTTTGGGCACCCCTAGTATAGATAAAGGTAAAAGTCACCCTTGTCCAAAAGCCAGTTGTATCCGACTCTAGGGTTCAGTGCTCATCTCTGCTGAGAGCTGCACGATGGGGGACATGAAATGAGACTCATTCGGGCATCCTCTGCAAAAATCCTTTCAACCCAGAGTAATCTCTGACACAAAAACACACAAAGAGCACAAAGAGCCAAAGAGCCAGTGCTGATTGCATCTGCAGACATTTCTGTGGACATATGAACGCTGTTTACCTTCCCACCAAAGTGGTCCCTATTTATCTACTTGCAATATCTTGCTTTTGAACTTTGGCTGTAAACAGAGATGAGCACTCAATCCTAGAATCGGATATGACTGGCTTTTGAGCAAAGGCGACCTTTACCTTACCTTTTCCCTCAAAGCACCTGAGGTGGTTTACAAGATTAAAAACAATCAAAATAAAAACTGGAAGAGAAAGTGAAGAAACAAATATGTAGTTCAAGCCAACCAGTGTCAATGTGGCACGTTGTGATCTTTGATGGACTACCTTTTTTTCTCCTTCTCATTTGCCTATATCAGTGGTGCCCAAACTAAGGCCCAGGGGCCGGGTGCGGCCCCCGACACCAATTCATCCAGCCTATGTTTTACTTCTGCTTCCAGGAGTGATGAGGGCTTCGTGGGGCGGATGAATTGGTGTCAGGGGCCGCACCCGGCCCCTGGGCCTTAGTGACCGGCTCCCTGAACCACATGATTGGCCTATGGCCCAAAAAGTTTGGGCACACCTGGCCTATATTGATGGCACTCTAAGCCCTAGCAGCACTGCGGTGCCTTAGCAGTTAAGACGCTGAGCTTGGAGAATGGAAGGTTAGGGTTCAATACCTGAGTGCTGCACGATGGATCTTGGGGACATAAAGGAAGCCTCATTCGGTCGTCTCCTGAGTGGAGTTTCTCCAGCAAAAATCCTTTCAACCCAGAATAATTTCTGACATGAAAATCACTCCAAGCCCTAGCAGTGAATTTTCACCTGACGTACAAAACGTAATTGCCACCTATTCCTGGTGGCGTGGACAGCATCTTACCACCTGCTCTTCATGGGGTGGGAGTAACTTTCTTGGGCTTCTGTCAATCGTATTTGTCTCGCTCTGCCAAGGCACAACATTTGGACACTTTGGAACGCAGGAGTGGAAGGAGCTCCACCCAGTGCCACAAGTACGGGCCTGCCAGCTCTCCGAGGAAGTCCACCTGTTGTCACCTGCAACAGGTATTACAGTGTGTGTCATGTGTTTTTGGCCAATGTTTCAGGGCAAGTCATGGATTATGAGACAGGGGGAGGATTTTAAAACAGCATACTTTCCTGCGAAACCAACTTTTGCGCGCATACACCCAGTGTGTTTCTTGTGCGGTATCGACTGTGCATTTCCCTTTCACCTGGAGCAAAAGGAAACACTCCCAACATTTCTCTGCTAGCCAGAAAAAAGAAGAAAGGCCAAAAGAAAGAGATAGTCAAAACATTGTAGCACCTTATATATAATAATTTTGTGTCAGAAATTATTCTGGGTTGAAAAGGATTATTGCTGGAGGAACTCTGCTCAGGGGGTGCCCGAATGAGGCTCCTTTCTTGTCCCCAAGATCTTTTCCTACCAAAGTGGTCCCTATTTAGCTACTTGCAATAGGCTAGGACTCAGGACACATGGTTTAAATCCACGCCTGGGCATGGAAACTCACGTTTGTGTGTAGAACCACGAAAACAACTCCTTAAATATCTCACTTACTTTGAAAGCCTTATTAGAGTTGGTGTCAGTTGGACATGACTGACTTTCAAGCAAAGGAGACCTTTGCCTAAGTTGTTTTTGACTTGGTGGCACATAACAGAAGACACAGAGGAGTCACATTGAATTAGTGGAAATGACATCAACGTTGACTTACTTTTTAAGCAGTTGATTCAGTAGGTCATTGCTAGTTGGGACACGCAAGTTGATTTAAGGTTGCCATCATTATAATAACTCTGTCAAAGAGTTAGTAACGATCTTAAGGTCATCTTCAGAATTTCTTGGTCAAGAGCAGACTTGCACTTGAAGGAACTTTCGGCTCCGCAGGTGCATGTTGACTGGCACAAAACACCATGCTGAAACCGGGGTGAAAATACCTCTTGATTTCAGATCATGTGTTGCTGAGTCAGTGCACATGTGCATACCATGACTGTGGGCTAGAGCTGAGAGGAAGCAGGGAGACAACAGTGGAAGAAGCTGTGGTGTTCCTCACTTCTCTTGCTGCCGACATCACTGAATGAGAGAGAAGGAGAGGAATGATCATGGCCCACCAGTCATCTCCTTTCCCTTCATGTTGCCACCTCATGTCTTTCCCCATGCTCCTGCCTGGACACTGCTGTCTATTGTCATGACTAGCATAGTCACTGTCACTTCAACAGACCCAAGAGACAGAATCTGCACTGAGTGATGCATGCAGGAATTGTTGCAAAATATATGACGCCTGGCAGGTGGTTTAAAATAACTCACATTTCAGCATCTAAATGGATCCCAGCAAAACTGGTGCAAATGTGGGCCTCTTTACCAACCAACCAACCAACCAACCAACCATTCTTCTCTTCCTCTTCTTCTTCCTCCTCCTCTACCCCTTTGAGCAGGGGTTCCCACCCAAAGGCACACAGGCCAGATCTGGCCCATGTCACCTTTTCATGTGGCCTCCCACCCCTCAAAGGGCATTTGAGAAACAAAATGACCACCCCTTTGAAGATTTTGGGACAAAATGGCTGCCCCCATTGTGCAGGCAGGGCAAAATGGCCATCTGGCCCTCAAAGCTGACTGAGAGAGCGTGACCTGGCCCCTGGCTTGAAAAGTTTGGGAACCACTGCCTTTGAGTGTTGAGAGATACTAATCAGTATCATAGAATAATCACTGAACTGGAAGGGCCTTTTAGTCTATCAAGTCCAACTCCCTGCTCCATGCATGCATCTGAATCCAAGCAGATCTGACAGGTGGCTGTCCAATTCTCTCTTGAATGCTCTCAATGTTGGAGTGCTCTCCACCTCTCAAGGCAGTTGGTTCCACTGTTGTACTGCTCTAACCATCAAGATGTTTTTCCTAATATTCAGCCTCTATCTGGCTTCCTTTAGTTTGAATCCCTTATTACACGTCCTGCACTCTGGGATGACTGATAATAGATCCTGTCACTCCTCTTTATGACCATCTTTCAGGTATTTGAAGAGTGCTATTATATCCCCACTCAGTCTCTCTTTCTCAAGGCTAAACCGGCTCAGTTTCTTCAGTCTTTCCTCCTTATGGCTTTGTTTCCAGTTCTCTGATCATCCTTGTTGCCCTTCTCTCTACCTGCTCTAATTTGTTTACCTCTCTCTTAAAGTGCAGTGCCCAGAATTGGACAACAGTATTCAAGATGTATTTTATTTATTTTATTTATTTATTTATTTATATTTATTATCCCGCCCCAATCAGGCGAACCTGACTCTAGGCGGCTTACAGAAAATTCATAAATTAAAACCTTGAGGTTCGAAATTACTTTAAGTCTAGCTAATATTCACCCCAATTCTCTGCCCAAGATTTCACACATTGAGTAGATACCTATTTGTTTCTCCAACTGACATAACCCATTTGGCATACACATCTGTGGCAAACAGCCATAATTTAATAGGTCAGAATAGGCTACTTTTTCTGCACGCCAACTTGGCATGACCGCATTGCATATGCTTATGCTGATTTCTTAACTTGCAGCAAGTCACTGCAAATTTTTAGTTACACTGGCATAAATATGCAATAGGATTCCAGAGATCAGTTCTAGATCTATCCATTACACCATGTCCAGAGATGTATCTATGGTATCATTTGTCTTCTGCTGAAGAAGACAATATTTGAGCCTTCTTAAGTGCTATGACTGTAGGTTGAAGGAGTATAAGTTCTTTAAATACATTGTTATTATTAATGCTATAAAACAGATTCAATATATATTGATACAAACCCAGAGTTTAGAAATGTTACTTTTTTCAATTCTTTCTCCCCAATATGGTCATGCTAACTGTGGCATTGCTGATTTATGGTCTTTGGGACATGGCTTTTGAAATGTCTGGGCAAATCATTATATTCTGGATTAGCAAAGCACTGAATCAGTGCCGGCCCTGTCATTAGGTAGAAGGAAGTGTCCAGTTAGGCAGCGGATCTGAGGCATCGCAAAAAGGTAGAGTGCATTGTGAGTGATTTATGGTACATCTAACAAAGAGAGTGATGAGAGGGTTAGACTAGGACTGATAAAATCCAAGTTCTAGACCAGGAGTCTGCAAACTTGGCACTCCAGCTGTTCTTTGACTTCAATTACCAGAAGCCCAAGTCAGCACTCCTGCTGATCAGGGCTTCTGGGAATTGAAGTCCAAGAACATCTGGAGAGCCATGTTTGCACACCCTTGTTGTATATAAAGAGCACCAAGATTTGGCTTGCTATTCTCTTCATAATCACCCACCTTTAATTGTTTTATATTGGTTTTAACTTGTGTAAATCGCCCAGAGTCCATTGGATTAGGGCGGTACTGTATATAAATCTATCTATTAAATTAAATTAAATTAAAGTACATAGGAGTAGAGCCATGTGTACACTGCATGTTCATTAGAAGAAAGATGTGTGTCAGATGTAACAAATTAATTGTTGTCCAATTATGAGGGGGTACTGCCCTACGGAGTGAGTTCCGTCTCTGTCCCAGTTCCTGCAAACCTA
This sequence comes from Furcifer pardalis, assembly GCA_030440675.1. Lineage (NCBI taxonomy): Eukaryota > Metazoa > Chordata > Lepidosauria > Squamata > Chamaeleonidae > Furcifer > Furcifer pardalis. Next base: position 299,088,537 of record CP126890.1, on the reverse strand, counting down.
GCAGTTCAAAAGCAAGAAATTGCAATGAGATAAATAAGGACAGTGATGGGATGTAACAGGTTCCCACCAGTTCATCAGAACCGTCAGTAACTTTCCCAGTGCCCTGGAGAACCGGTAGCAGCTTTTGGGGGGAACCACCTTTGGGGCATACCTTTTTACTGGTTCCACCACTGTGTATGCACGCCAAGCACTTGGTGTGCATACACGCCTACAGTTAGTGATGGGATGACAAATTTGTTACTACCACGCTATGACGTCATGGACATCATGGGCATGGCCAATATCATGACATCATGACGTCATGGGCGGAGCTGACGTCATGACATCATGACATTGTGGGCAGGGCCTTAAAAATAAAAAATAATTAATAAAATAAAATAAAATAAAATGAATAAATACACACACACACCGCTGCCGCCGCTGTCATCGCCGCCACCGCCGCTGGCGTTGCCTTCGCTGCCATTGCCATTGCTGCTGCCATCATCGCCACTGCCGCTGTTGCCGCCACCGTTGCCACTGCCGCTGTTGCCGCCGCCGCCATCGCCACCGCCGCTATCACCGCCACCGCCACCGCCGCCACCGCCACCGCCACCGCCACCGCCACTGCCGTTGCCGCCACCGCCACCACCGCTATCGCCGTCGCTGTCACCATTGTCACCACCGTTGCTGTCGCTGCCGTTGCCGCCACCGCCATCTCCGCCGCCAATTTTTTTTAAAAAATTGGAGCCAAAATGGCTCCAATTTACTGCGCATGCGCAGAAACTCAATCTAATGCATGCGCAATGTGTCAGATTGAGTTTCTGTTCATGCGCAGTAAATTGGAGCCATTTTGGCTCCAATTTTTTTTAAAAAAAATTTCTTTCAGTGAGGCGTCCAGAACCGGATGCCTCAAAAGTTGACTCCCCTCCCGGAGAACCCTCCGGAATTGTTCCTACCGGTTCCAGGGAACCGGATGGAACCGGGGTCATCCCATCACTGCCGACAGTGCTTAGCGCGTATGCACGGCCTCCTTGCTGTCCTCCCAAGTGGGGAGGAGGAAGAGAAGGTGCTAGCCTGAAGCTCCCTATAGCCTGCTCCCCAGGGTAAGTGACTCACCTTTGGATGTGGTGTGTCTGTGTGTATTTTAATGTGTATTTAATACCTTTACCTATTTTGACATACTACCACAGTTCCTAAAAAGACCTGGCGGCTGGCAGGCCTGGCGGCTTGGCTTGGGGTTTTTAAGCAAAGTCTTGGAGTTACCTCATCAATAAGCTACACCTGTGCTGTTCCAATTGCTGTTCCAATTGGAGAACCCTTAAGGAGGTACAGCTGTTTTACATTTAAATTAAGACATATTATTCTAGAGAACTGGTATGATGACCATATCCATCTTGCAACATGGTGCTGCCCAGGCACTTATACTAACAGGTAAGTGATGGGTTTGTGATTGGGGTGGGTGGGTGGCTGTATTTTAATGTAATTTTTATTTATTTATTTATTTATTTAATTTATTTATGGGTTTGTGTTGTGGGTGGGTGGATTGAGGTGTGTGTGTGTGTGCTTATTTTTATTTTATTATTATTTTTATTATTTTTCTTTGGCCCCGCCCATGTCATGACATCATGATGTTAGCTCCGCCCACACTGTGATGATATCATGGTGGGGTAGTAAAATTTTTGACATCCCACCACTGAATAGGGACCACTTTGGTGGAAAGGTAAACAGTGTTCCGTGCACTGCAGTGTCTAGTCATGCCTGCCACATGTCCATGGAAACATCTGCAGATGCAGAAAATGCTGGCTCTTTGGCTATAAAGAGAGCTGAACACTGAACCCTAGATTTGGCTACAACTGGCTTTTGAGCAAGGGCAACCTTTACCTTATGCCACATTTTTACATGGATAGGGGAGAGACACTGTTTTACTACATCAGGGAGCAAAATCTTTTAAACTGACTTTGCATAGAGGTCAGGGGCAGCATCTGCTAATCTGTTGTGAGTCCTTTCTTCCTTGCCTTCGGTGTTTCCTGTTGTACCCTGTCACAACTGGGTTCCAAATAATTCCCAACCAGACTGCCCCCCCTTCCAAGTCAGAAGTGAAAACACTTTAATCCAACCACTCTCTCACATGGAAGGGAGATCCAGTGTAGTAAAGTGAGCAGAACATTGGACTAGGTTCCCAGGAGCCCTGGTTTCAAATCCCCACTGTGCCATAGAAGCTCAACGAGCCATGGCAGCAATGGCAAACCACTCCTTGAACATCTCACATCCCTTGAAAACCCTGTTGGTATTGTCACAGCAAGGCAACAATCCTTGAGGAAGGGAGGAAGATCTAAAGTAGGGGTGCCAAACCTTTTGGGCTGTAGGCCGGTCACATGGTTCATTGGGCAAGTCAAGTGGTTCCTCCCACTATTTATGGCAGCCGCAGGTGCATTTATGGCAGCATTTTGCACGTGCATGGGCATGGCTTACTTCCATTTCCAGGAACAGCATGGCTGGTGCAGGTGGATGATTTGGCTCCATGGGCCGGATCCAGCCCACAGGCCATAGTTTTGGCACTCCTGACCTAAAGAGTCTCTTGATGAGGGTAAAAGAGGAGAGTATAAAAGCTGGCTTAAAACATAACATTAACAAACCCCAAGATCATGGAATTTGTCCCCATCACTCCCTGGCAAGTAGAAGGAGAAGAAATTAAACCAGTGATGGACTTTACTTTCTTGGGATCCAAGCTCACTGTAGACCAGCATTTCCCAACCTTTGGGTTTTGGACTTCAATTCCCAGGAGCCCAAGTCAATTCCCAAAGCAGTGATCAACCAATTTACTCTCTTAGGCTTCTGGGAATTGATGTCCCCCTGTGGGGCATGGGCCCCATGTTGGGAACTGCTGCTGTAGAAGGTAACTCCTTCGGATGCCAGCTATGGCAAACCTAGGCAGCATAATAAAAAGTAGTGGCATCACCCTGTCGACAAAAGTCCACATTGTTAAAGTGATGGTCTTCCTGGTAGTAATGTATGACTGTGAGAGCTGGACCATAAGGAAGGCCGAGCACAGAAGAATAGATGCCTTTGAACTGGAGAAGACTTTTGAGAGTCCCCTGGACTGCAAGGAAATCAAACCAGTCAACAAAGGAAATCAACCCTGACTGTTCCTTGGAACTACAGATACTGTACTGAAGTTGAAGCTCAAGTACTTTGGCCACTAAAAGAAAAGAGAAAACTCACTGGAGAAGGCCCTGATGCTAGAAAAGATCAAAGGCAAATAGAGAAGGGGGTGGCAGAGGATGAAATGGTTAGACACAGTGGTGGGCATCTCAGTACACAAGAGAGTTTGTGGTTGTTTGATCCCCCAGGATCAACCAAGAAGTATTCAGGCATAGTGAAATTTAGTCACTCAAAATGGTGGCCTGTGTCCTAAATACATGCACACATGCAGCACACACACCCAAAGAGAAAGATTCCTAAGCTTTGCGCAGGTGTGCCTGCTTGAGCATGTGTTCCATTTCTGAGAGGGAAAGGACAAAATTTTTCCTCTTGTGTATATAAATCCATCAGAGGTTTGTAATCTTTGCAGTCTGTAATCTCTGAGGAGGGAAGGTTGAGGGAAGGGCATTTGCTTGGGCGTTACCTGCAGCTGCCCTATATACGGCCTCCGGGATCAAGAGGTTTATGCGGGAGCCTGAGGCAGGAGTAGAAGCCTACAAGGATGTGCCCAGTGATAAAAATATGAGCTCCTCTTTATGGTCATACTTACATCACTTGCCTGGGAACTAGAGAGGTTCTTGGGGAAAGATGTTCAGAGATACACAAAGATGCTTTAGGCACCTGCCCACAAGACATGAGATCAGCTCCAGCATCTGTTGACAGAGGAAGACATATCCCCTTTTTGTATGAATACTAAACATACCTTTTGTCAACTTGCCCTGTGTTGGACAGCCCTGCAATCACCACTTGATAATGATGAGCCGTCTGCCTAGTATAGTGATGGCCAACCTTGGCACTCCAGGTGTTCTTGGACTTCAATTCCAGGTCAGCAGGAGTGCTGACTTGGGCTTCTGGTAACTGAAGTTCAAGAACACCTGGAGCACCAAAGGTGGCCCCCTCTGTTCTAAGGGGAGCCCTGGGGTTGTACAGCTTGCCCGAGGCAACAAAGAATGGGTCTTCTCCCATATGGCACTGTGGGGAATCAAGCTCCCAACCTCTGGCTCCACAGCCAGAAACCTATACCACTCAATGATCCAGCCTACAGAGCCCAGAATCCATCAGGCAGTATAGCTGTAGGAGGTGTCGTCTAAAATCTGGGAAGGTATAGCAGTCCAAAAGTAATGTTCCCAACTTCTGGTCATTGTATATAGCACATTTTCCCAATGAGTTTTCCAGGGATAAGATCTAGTGTTGAGAGAGAATTGCTCTTCAGTTTTCTTACACTCTTTTGCCAGAATCCTGTTAGGGAAGGAAAGGACACAAGGGCAGTTTCATGGACAATTCCCCCCCCCCCCCCAATCTGGAAGGGTATCTTTTGCATGCATTGGCACCACCAGTCGGTTGATCGTTCATGTGAAGGCCAGACTTCCAGAGAAAGTAAATTGTTGTCTGTTTTGCAACAAGATTTTGACTCTTATGGGTGCCATAAATAGTTATAGATCAGGAAACTTTTGTTTCAAAGAAGTTATGTCAGTTTCTGTCCATTGCTATGAAAACTTTTTTTCAAAATAGCCTTGCTAGATCAGACTTGAGGGCTAAACAGCCCAATATTTCAAGGCACCAGTGACCAAACTGAGGCCTCAGGCAAACTGCACATAGATCTACAGATGTGGTTGGCTCTTTGTTTCTTCTGGATTCTTTTGGGTCAATCTGATATTTCTCTTGTTGCAGATTTAAATAGCTCAACCTGATATTTGCATCCCCTTAAGCCCTTTTCTAAAAATAACTAAGGAGGGCTTAGTGGTGGCTTGGTGAATTAAGATGCTGAGCTTGAGATCACCAGAAGGTTACCAGGTCAGCTATTGTGGTGCACAATGGAGCAAGAGCCCATCATCTGTTTCAGCTCCTACTAACCCAGCAGTTCAAAAGCAAGAAATTGCAAGTAGATAAACTGGGGCCACTTTGGTGGGAAAGGTAACAGCATTCTGTGCACTCCAGTATCTATTCATGCTTGCCACCTGACCATGGAAGCATCTGCAGATGTAGTCAACGATGGCAATTTGGCTGTAAATGGAGATGAGCACCATCCCCTAGAGTTGGACAACTGGCTTTTGAGATAGAGAGAGCTTTAGTTTTGCCCATGGGGAGAATATTTGTTGTTGGATATACAGTAATCTATCCTTACACTGCAGTGGCTCAAGTAGTTAAGACACTGACAGGGAGGTGGAAGGTCAGCAGTTCAAAACTGGAGTACTGTATGATGGAAAGAGCACCTCTCTCCTGTCCCAGCTCCTGCCAACCTAGCAGTTCAGAAGCAAGAAATTGCAAGTAGATAAATAGGGAGCACTTTGGTGGGAAGGTAAGCAGGCAGGTGCAGTGTCATGCTCTCTCAGTCAACTTCAAGGGCTAGATGGCCATTTTGCCCTGCCTACACAATTGGGGTGGCCATTTTGTCCCAACATCTTCAAAGGGGTGGCCATTTTGTTTCTTGAATGCTCTCAAAGGGGTGGGGGCCCAACATGAAATGGTGCCATGGGCTAGATCTGGCCCACGGGCCTTAGGTTGGGAACCCCACTGTAAAATTGGTATGTTTTGCAGCCCATTGTAAAGCAATCATTGTTGAGGTAAATTGATTGTGAAAAGTAGTTAGTTGTGAGATCAGATGAAAATTCAGGGTAGTAATATGTTGTCCAGAGATGCTATCTGGATTTTATTTAACTTGTCTCTTAAAAATATCCAGTGAATTGAGGGACGTCCACTTTTTGCGAGTGTGCTGTAGAAGCTGAGATTTTCAGAAATTGTTCTGCAGATAACAGCTATGAAACTCTACCATCTAAACTAGCTTTTAAATCACAGGAAGAGCAATATTATTATTATAAATGAGGTACTTATAACTTCCAGGAATGTATTTTTCACTTAACTCTTGCCTGTTGAGGAGTAACTAGTTATAAGTCTTAGAGTTGTGTAACCTCCCTGGATATAATGGTGTCCATCTGGTGGACTTTACTGAGAGCTTTCTGGTTTCAAGACACATTTCCTGAACAAAAGGTGAATGATAGTGTAATATGGTTAGTGTGAATAAGGGTGCCAACTTCAAACTCAATGTCTCAAAACAGGTCTGCAGAAGACTCCACTCTGAAACACTGGAGAGACAGCTAGGCAGTAAAACTTTTAATTTTTGAACTGGTTTTAAATTGTTGTTGATATGCTGACATGTTGTGAATCGCCCTGGGTCTCTTCGGGGAGGAGGGCGATAAACAAATTTAAATAAATAAATAAATAAATAAATAAATAAATAAATAAATAAACCCCTGCTTTTGACACTAGTTTTACTCCTGTGTTGTATGGACACCAGGAGGCAGTGGCAGTATCGTTGGTGCAAGGAAAGTTGAGCAAACATTCCCTGTGGACAGACTCCCAATTGGAAGATATCTACAAAGTGTGCCAGTGAATTTCATGGTGGAATAACAATGCTATGCAAAGAAGTACTTTTTTTCATCCCTCCCACATTTCCCTCTAGTAAGTTTCGTCGGATGATCACACTCTGCTTGTTACCTCATGCTGGTATCTTGAGATTTCAATAGTCGCTCAAAATATTGAGAAATGTCGGAATGCCCCAACGTTTCTAGTACAAGCATCCCAATTTTAATGGACAGGACAGAATTCTCATTTTTGACTGTGAACATTTACTCTCTGGATGAAATGTGGGGGTGGGGGTAGGGGGGGGAGACACACAGTTAAGCCAAATGTTAAATTACACAAAACACAGAGCATTCTAAAGTGTTTGGGCAATGGGCTTTCCAAATTGTGAATGCAAGATAAAACCAGATCCATCGGCTGCGAGCATAGTTTGGAGAGCATGATGCATGAGGAAATGCTGAAGGGCATGAGTAACATAAAGAGATTAGTGAGGTGGGGAAAAGGGTAACAACAGGCGGATCTATCTAAGAGGCAAAGTTCTGGTGTTGACCAGAAGCATGAAGTGAAAGGAGAAAAGGTGATTCGGTTCAAATTACAACAGGTCAGGAAATGCTTTGTAATACTCTAAAAGATGGTTGGAATGGAGCCAGGGGGATGGATTTGCACAGGAGAACCATGGAATGTTCTTTCCTGGGACTTGCCCAGGGTCAACTCATAGGAGATTTCCAGGAGTGCAAAGAGGGTAGAGGTTCACACCGTAGATTTGGGTCTGAGACTATGACTTTGACGTCCTCTAACTTTAACTGAGGTGCCTTAGTGGTTAAAACGCTGAACTTGATGACTGGAAGGTCGGCAGGCCAGCAGTCTGAGACCCAAGTGTTGCATCTCTGTCCCAGCTCCTGCCAACCGAGCAATTCTAAAAACAAGACATTGCAAGTAGATAAATAGGCACCACTTTGGTGGGAAGGTAAACAGCATTCCATGCACTCCGGTGTCTAGGCATGCCAGCCACATGTCCATGGAAACGTTTGCAGATGCAGACAGTGCTGGCTCTTTGGCTATAAACAGAGATGAGCACCGAGTTCTAGAGTTGGATACGACTGGCTTTCGAGCAAGGGTGACCTTTACCTAGCTTTAAGGCTTTGGATACTGTATCAGAATGGGATGCCACTGACCTGCCTAATCTGATGTAGTTCTGGGATTCTTGAAGCTCATCCAAAGACGGGCAATAGATGCACTCTTGTCCTTGTTTCTCATCTGGTTTCCAGTAGTTTCAGCCCATTATTACATGTCCAGGACTCTGGGATGATTGAGAAGGGAACCTGCCCTTCCTCTACATGAAAACCTTGCAAGTACAGTAAAACCTCGGATAACGCTAAGACTTGGTTCCACAAGTCTTGGTGTTATCTGATTTTTAGTGTTATACGATCCATGTTAGCATCCTATGGGATGGACCGGATAACGTTAAAGCTCCATAGAGATACATTGTAACTGCACAGACTTTAGCGGTTGTTATGTAATGTAATGTATTGTTTCTCAGCCCTGAGTTGCCACGGCAAGTGGGTGGCAATATAGATTTGAACTAATATGTAATAAATAATAAATAATCCAATCCATCCCATAGGACCTTAATGTTATTCGATCCAATTCTCCTCCCCAGATTACTTAACGTTATGCGATTTTAGCTTTATCCGATCCAATCGTTATCCGGTGTTTTACTGTACAGTCTTTGAAAGTCCTGTCCTAGACTCCTTTTCTCAAAGCTAAACATGTCCAGTTCTTTCAGTCTTTCCCCACAGTCTTTATACCAAGACTTGTGTCAGTGTACTTTGCATCTATTTGTGTGTCTGTGTGGGTTGGTATTAATAATAATTTCATGCAAGGATTTTTGCTGGACAAATTCTGCTCAGGAGACACCCAAATGAGTCTCCTTTCATGTCCCCAAGATCTTTTCCTCACCAAAATGGTCCCTATCGAGCAGTGGTGGGCATCAGCAGGTTCGCACCAGTTCGCCAGAACCGGTTGCAGAAAATCTGGTTGACCGCACCCATCCAAGTTTTGGAATAAAGTAGTCCTAATTCAGGTGCAACGCAGGGCTTTCCCCCTGGCCTTGCCCACCATACCACACCCACAGTGTGGTAGTAAAAAAATTAGGAGTCCACCACTGCTATTGATCTACTTGCAATTTCTTGCTTTTGAACTGCTAGGTTGGCAGGAACTGGGACAGCGGGTGCTCACTCTCTCATGCAGTACCCGGGTCTTGAACTGGCAACTTGCTGGCCTTCCAGCTTCCTAACCACTGAGCTGAGGAGGAGGAGGCGGAGGAGGAGGAGGAGGAGGAGAAGAAGAAGAAGAAGAAGAAGAAGAAGAAGAAGAAGAAGAAGAAGAAGAAGAAGAAGAAGAAGAAGAAGAAGAAGAAGAAGAAGAAGAAGAAGAAGAAGAAGAAGAAGAAGAAGAAGAAGAAGAAGAAGATATGCGTGTGTTTTGGGGGGGAAAGAATTCCGTGGGATTTATTCCCAAGTAAATAAACATATGCAGCTAAGACTGCAGTTTTAAACTAGTTTAAGAGTCCTTCTCATTTCCCTAATAAAATGTAGAAACTTGGTTATGTATGAAGGGGAAGGTAGAGATCTCCAAGAGCACCTGTTTGTCTGATTATTAATTAATTTCATAACCTGCCTTTCCTCTAAAAATAATGCCGAAGGTGGCAAGCAATAAAATACCAGTGATACAAAATTATAATTACAGCATAAAAACACAGCTATTAAAAATGCGATGATTAAAGCATTTCAGTGAAATAGAAATAAGTTCCATTCGTTAGTCTACAACCTAGACAAGCAGTTGGTATAAAAATAAAACAACCTGTCAGAATGAAAATGTATCAGCCAAAGGAAAGATAATAATAATAATTTTGTGTCAGAAATTATTCTGGGTTGAAAGGATTTTTGCTGGAGAAACTCTGCTCAGGGGATGCCCAAATGAGGCTCCTTTCATGTCTCCAAGATCCATCCCCACCAAAGTGGTCCCTATTTATCTACTTGCAATGTCTTGCTTTCAAACGGCTAGGCTGGCAGGAGCTGGGACAGAGATAGGCGCTCATTCCTTCATGCAGTACCCAGGTCTTGAACTGCCGACATGCAGGCCTTCCAGCTAACAAGGCGAGCTTCTTAACCACTGAGCCACCAGAGCAGGAAGGATGATAGAGATGGAGTATACCTGGCTACATCTGGCAGGAAGTTCTAACACCTGGGAACAATTCAGGTCTTGAATTGCTGACCTACACTGGCTCAAATGGTTAAGACGCTGACCAGAAGGCGAAAGGTCAGCAGTTCAAAACCATGACGGAATTGAGCTCCTGTCTCTGTCCCAGCTCCTACCAACCTAGCAGTTTGAAAACAAGAAATTGCAAGTAGATAAATAGGGACCACTTTGGTGGGAAGGTAAAAAGTGTTCTGTGCACTTCGGTGTCTAGGCATGCCTGCCACATGTCCATAGAAATGTCTGCGAACGCAGACAGTGTTGGCTCTTTGGGTATAAACAGAGATGAGCACTGAACCCTAGAGTTGGATATGACTGGCTTTCAAGCAAGGGTGACCTTTACCTTTACTGGAGTCCAAAAACATCTGGACTGGCCCGGTTGTCCAATCTAGCTCTAAGTGTTGTTGTTGTTTTTTAAAGGAGGGGAGATAACCAAATATTAGGAGGAAAATATGTAATGGAGTACAGGCTATGGAAGCATCCCAGCAATACCAAAAAATTACAGGATCCCTGGCTGGTTACCGATTGGTTATTTCCTTTCCTAAGTACTCTGTGGGAACCATACACTGGTATCTTTTGAGAAGCTCTGCTGTCGGTGTGTGAGTTGTGTGTGCTGAAAGAACAGTTTCCACACCAAGCTGGAAGCCACTTGGATGGCAGCAGTGATTAATTTCATGTCCTTTCAAAGAGGAAATTCTGCTTGTCAACTCTGCAAGGCAAAGTGTAGTCCTTGCCAAAGAAAAAGACAGAAAGGGGGGGGGGGAGGTAGAAGGCACACAAAAAACCACACATACACAAATCACACACACACACCCTAATTGCATCGGGGATTGTAGTGCAGCCCTGTGGTACACCATGCCGGAAGCTCACACACCCATTTGTCCTGTCATTAGCGATGTCAAGATAGCTCCAGATGTTTACTTACTCAACAGGAGCAATAACATGTTTATGTTTCTTTCTGGTTATCTTTCTCCCCTGTTTCCAGTCCAAAGGCGAACTACACATTTAATAAATAAGTAAATATTGCTCCCTTTTGAAAGAGAGAGAGAGCATAATAATAATTTCATGTCAGAAATTATTCTGGGTGGAAAGGATTTTTGCTAGAGAAACTCCGCTCAGAGGACGTCCAAATGCGGCTACTCTCATGTCCCCGCGATCTTTTCCCACTAAAGTGGTCCCTATTTCTCTACTTGCAATTTCTTGCTTTTAAAGTGTTAGGTTGGCAGGAGCTGGGACAGAGACGGGAGCTCAAACCACAGGAGAAGACTGTCTACAAGTGGCAAAAATGGGGAAAGGGAGTTGAACTTGAGAAAGTTACATTTTTGAACGACAACTCCTACATCCTTACAACCAGCATGGCTTGAGGGAATCGATCATCCAAAACAGGGGTGTTTCTTACTATTGTGAATGGGTAAGGGATAAAGGAGGGACTGCAGTGACTTAGCAGTTAAGATGCTGAACTTGATGACAGAAAAGTCATCAGGTCAGCAGTTCGAGACCTGAATGTTGTACCATGGAAGGAGCGTCCGTCGTCTCTGTCCCAGCTCCTCCCAACCTAGCAGTTTGAAAGCAAGAAATTGCAAGTAGATAAATAGGTAGCACTTTGGCGGGAAAAGTAAGTGTTCTGTGTGTCTAGTCATGCCTGTCATATGACCATGAAGTTGACCTTCACCTAAGGGATGAAGAGACAGATGATACAACTCTTACTGGCATCAGTGAGACAAGACAAGAGGACTGTTTTTCCCTACGAGGAGACCTGTCCTATTGGCCAACCCAATTGTTATTCCTGACTGCATGTTGGTGCGAGTCAATTATAAAATTATAGTGATAAAATTAGTGACTGGTCAACACAATTTTTCTGGCATGAACGATTCTAAGGTAATTTTGAGGTGCTGATTCTGAATCTCGCATCTGTTTTTTTTCCTAGCACATCATGTTTTTGAGATCTCAAATATTGCAATATACTGTACCTACAAACAGCAAATTTATCATCATATTCGTCGAGCTAAACAGACATACGGACCTAATAAAATAACTTGACCTGCCCACTGAACCATGTGACTGGCCCACAGCCCAAAAACTTTGCATATTGGATGTTATTTTATTAGGTCCGTATGTCTGTCTAGTTCAACGAATATGATGATAAATTTGCTGTTCGTAGGTATATTGCAATATTTGAGATCTCAAAAACCTGATGTGCTAGAAAAAAACGGATGTCAGATTCGGAATCAGTACCTCAAAATTACCTTAGAATCGTTAGAGTACCTCATGCCAGAAAAATTGTGTTGACCAGTGAATCAACTTAGCCCCTTCCATCTAACACAGGGGTTCACATCCTATGGCCAGTGGGCTGGACCTGGCCTGTGATGCCATTTTGTATGGCCCACTGCCCTTGCTCCTGCCACCGTCATCACCACTGCTGGAAGTGGTGAAAACAGCCAAAAACACTCTGCCCTCGCTTCTGCTGCTGCTTGATGGGGAGAAACAGCTGAAAACGCGCCGTAAATGTACCCACATTTATGACAGCCACGGACATATTTTATGGCAGTGTTTATGGAGGGGGAACCATATGTCGAGCCTACTCGGCTGTCTGAGGGGATGTAGTCTGGCCCACAGCTGGAAAAGGTTGAGAACCCCTGTTCTAACATAATGTTTTCTATATTGATGGCACAGGATGAATTACTACAATATAAATAGCAACAAGCAGAGTCAAAATCAAATGCAACTTTTTTTGTGCCATCAAGTCAAGTCTAGCTAATGGTGACTCTTTATCGATTGTCATCCTTTATAGACTCTCAATCTTTTCACGTCATGGGCTGGACCACACCCCATCAGACAGCTGAGCGGGCCAGACTGGTGGTTCCCCTCACCATAAACGCTACCGTAAAGCACATCTGAGGCTGTTGTAAATGATATTACTACAGCCATGGGCACGTTTACGGCCATTGTAAATACGTTAATGATAGCCACGGGCACATTTACACTGCCATAAATTATGTAAATTACAGAAATGTGTCCGCTTCCATTTCTGGTGGCAGTGGCGATGCAGGCCGTAGGTTTCGAACCCCCATTTTACAGGGTTTCCTAGGTAGAGAAAATGCAGAACTTGTTCACCATTTTCTTCTTCTGGGGACAATCTAGGTACTGTGTAGCTTCCCCATGGCCACCCAGGTTGGCTCTTCTACCAGAAGGCACAGTGGGCAACTGAATTCTCAATCTTGCAGAACTACCCAGCCAGCTAAATGTAACAATACATAAAGTAAAAGAGCACATAAAGTAAAATAAAGCAACCACAAATAGATTTTCTAGATGGCGGGACTCCCATTCAGCCTGAACAACAACACCTCTTTCCATTATGATTGTGTCTCCTTTGACAGCATTAGAAGAACACCGACTACTTCTTTGAAGGTCAACACCAGGGGTAGCCAACCTTCGTTTTCCAGATGTTCTTTGGACTTCAATTACTAGAAACCCAAGTCAGCACTCCTGCTGATCAGGGCTTCTGGGGATTGAAGTCCAAGAACATCTGGAGCACCAAGGTTGGCCACCCTTGGTCAACACTGTTATGATCTTCAAGCTTCTTTAGGTTTGACACACACAGAGAAATCGTTTAAGTATTAAAACTTTCAGAGTTGGTTAGAATCCATTCTGAAGCCATATGAAATAGTAAGTTACTTTGTAGGGACTGCGGTGGTTCAAGTGGTTAAGATGCTGAACTTGAAGACTGGAAGGTCGGCAGGTCAGTAGTTCGAGACCTGGGTACTGCACGACAGAGTGAGCTCCCATCTCTGTCCCAGTTCAAACCTAAACAGTTTGAAAGCAAGAAATTGCAAGTGGATAAATATGGACCACTTTGGCAGGAAGGTAAGCAGCGTTCTGTGCATTCCAGTGTCGTGGCATGCCTGCCACATTTCCATAGAAATGTCTGTAGATCCAGACAGCGCTGGCTCATTGGCTGTAAACACAGATGAGCACTGAATCCTAGAGTCAGATACGAGTGGCGTTTGAGCAAGGCCAACCTAAGTTTCATATATATATATATATATATATATATATATATATATATATATATATATATATATATATATATATATATATATATATATATATATATATATATATATATATATATATATATATATATATATATATATATATATATATATATATATATATATATATATATATATATATATATATATATATATATATATATATATATATATATATATATATATATATATATATATATATATATATATATATATATATATATATATATATATATATATATATATATATATATATATATATATATATATATGTGTGTGTGTGTGTGTGTGTGTGTGTGTGTGTGTGTGACAATAGTGGTTACTTTTGTTCATATTGAACACCGACATACAACAGCTGGCAGTGACATTCATTTCCATAGGACCGATCTGCTCATAGTTCTGTTCTGGGTCTGAAGGAGGTGGTGGTATTCTGTTTTTGTTCCTTTCTCAAAGACCCCCCATATGGGTAAATTAAATGACCTTACATTAGTGCTAATTTAGGAGCCTAACCTTTCCATTCAGCAGGTAACAAAAGCAGCCCACACGACCACACACAGCCTAACTGTTCACAACCTGGACATCTGCCCAAAACCTTTCACACTCCGTCTTAAAATTTGAGGCAGGGAGAATACGCCATAGGCTTCAATTACTGCAATTTCAGTTGGAATGGGTTGTTCATGGACTGAACAGAAAGTATGTGTCTCGCCCCCCAATTTTTTTTAGGGGCGTGTGTACTTTGTTTATAAGCTGCCTATGGGTGGATTGAACTTGGTTTCAAAATTATAACATTACCTTTGTGATCTATTGCTCAAGCGCCATCAAAATGAAGCATCTGTAATTATATTAGGTCTTTCTAGCCTCTCCCTCTATATATCCAAAGATAAAACACTGGGGAAAATAACAATTGCTGTCTAGATTTCTGCAGGTTGGACTAACTAGTCCTGAAGGTGAATTGCATTTCTGCTGAAAGAAAGGATTTTAGTTTCCATGACCTGTTTTGGATCTCTATAAGACAAGAGTGGAATGCAGTGGCTTAGCGGTTAAGGTGCTGAACTGGAAGGTCAGCAGTTTGAGACACAACAGAGTGAGCTCCTGTCGTCTGCCCCAGCTCCTGCCAACTTAGCAGTTTGAAAGCAAGACATTGCAAGTAGATAGATAGGGACCACTTCAGTGGGAAAGGTAGCAGCGTTCTGTGTGTTCTGGTGTCTAGTCATGCCTTCCACTTGTCTGCAGATGCAATCAGCTCTTTGGTTATAAACAGAGATGAGCACCAAACCCTAAAGTCGGATATGACTGGCTTTTGAGCAAGGGCGACCCTTACCTTTACCTTTATCTAAGACAGAGATTTTCAACCTGCGGCCCATGGGCCAGATGCAGACTGCGGCACCACCACACCAGGAAGTGCCATGTGGTGGAGGAAGGGCAAAATGACCATCCGGCCCCCGAAGCTGTCTGAGGGAGCATGACCTGGCCTCCAGCTTTAAAAGGTCGAGAACTCCTGATCTAAGACATGAGTGGACACCTGAAGTTCTCCAGATGTTGTGGGGTTTCAGCTCTCACCATCCATCAGCGCTGGCTATGGCGTTGAAAGCGAATTGGCTCTGACAACATTTGGAAGGCCAAATATTGGCTTTTCATACGGCAAAGCAATCCTGAAAAGCTCTGATGAGGACTGACCTGAAAATGCTAAGTGCCAGAACAGGTGAAGTTTGGCATCTACCCACTGTCTGGTAGAGGGGGACCAGCCCCTGATGCCTCCTCTGCCAATCAGACATCACGGACACACAACTGGGCAGGTAGAATCCCCACCCAACCCTCTCTACAGTTCGACAGTTTCCATATGGAAAGGCTCCTGGGCCAAGAAATGCTAAGCCAGTGTAAACTCTTGAGAGATAAACTAGAGAGGACTTATTCAAATCTATGGGTTTTAACTAACTTATGCCCAACTAAAATCTAATTATCTCAAGGAACCTAATTATAGCATTAGCAATTACACTTATATATCGCCCCATAGCACTTAGCGAACTCTCTGGGTGGTTTACAGGTAATTACCATTTTGACCCCAACATGCTGGGGACTCGTTTTACCGAACTTGGAAGGCTGAGTCAAGCTGGATCTCGGTAAGAATTGAACTCACAATGTTTTGGTTCCAATACAGCAGTTTAACCACTGCACCACCAGGGCTCTAAGTGTGAGAATGATTAAATCTGAATCAAGCCTAACGAATTGAGCCTCCTCCCCCCACCTCCCATCTTTGGTTCCATTAGGATGATCACAATTAGTTGGCTCAAATCCTATCTGGAAAAGAGGGATCTTTGCACAAATAAGATTGTCCAATATATACTGTATTTGCTGACGTATAAGAACCACTTCCTCTCCTTAAAATACACTGGGAAAATGAAGCGTGTCTTGTTTTGCATATAGTGGCCTATAGTGGGCTATTTTGGTAATAACTGGGTGTGTCTTATACTCCAATGTATCTTATATGCTAGCAAATACGGTATTTACTGTCTCTCCTTTTTTGTCCCCAGAGAGCTAAATAGGAAAGTGTAAATGTATAAGAGCAGCCATCTTTCAGTCTCTTTTCTGTTTGTGCCGATGCAGTAAGAATAATATACGTGTATACACATTTCTAAGGACTGCGGTGGCTTAGTGGTTGAGACACTGAACTTAACGACAGGAAGGTCGGCAGGTCCACAGGTGTGGGGCCACATGAAATGTTGTTGCATTCTGCATCTGCCCCATGGGCCACAGGTTGAGAATCCCTGTCCTAGATAAAGGTCAAGGTAAGGATCGCCCTTGCTCAAAAGCCAGTTGTATCCAACTCTAGGATTCGGTGCTCATCCCTGTTTATAGTCAAATTGCTGACTGCATCTGCAAGTGCAGCATGACGGAATGAGCTTCCATCTCTGTCCCAGGTATTGCCAACCTATCCGTTCAAAAGCAAGAAATTGCAAGTAGATAAATAGATGCCACTTTGGTGGGAAGGTAAACAGCGTTCTGTGCACAAGTCCATGGAAACGTTTGCAGATGCAGCTAGCTGTTTGGCTATAAGCAGAGGTGAGCTCTGAACCCTAGAGTCGAATATGACTGGCTTTTGAACAAGGGCAACCTATATATATTTCTATGTTTTTCTTTCCTTGGTTTCATTATAGCTCAATAATTTTTTCCAGTGTTCATAGCAGTATGTTTTGTTTTACCCTCTCTGCTTTATTCTCACAACAGCCTTGGATGGTAGGCAGTGGTGGGGTGCCAAAATTTTTACTACTACACTGTGTGTGTGTGTGGGGGGGGGTGACGTCATGGGCAGAGCCAACATCATAACATCATGATGTCATGAGTAGAGCCAATCTCATGATGTCATGGGCGCCGCCGACGTCATGACATCATGACGTTGTAGGCGGAGCCAAAGAAAAAATAATTTAAAAATAAAAAATAAAATAAAAATACACATAAAAATAACATAAACACACACTACATAAAATACCCCCACACACACCCAAAACACACCCTAGTTCCTTACCTTTGCTGGGGTTGGGCCATCAGGGACTCAGGGAGCAGCAGGTAGGGGGGGCGGTGCAGTGGCGTGGCGGTGCGGCCTAGCCTGGCCTGGCCTGTGCCGCCGTGGGAGCAGCGTTGGTGGTCGCCGCCACCACTGCTCCAAGAACACTACTGCGTCCTTTCCAGGCAGCCCAAAATGGCTGCTCGGAAGTGTGCATGTGTCAAAACTCCATTTGATGCATGTACACTTCTGTTTTTCAGTGTGCATGCATCAAATGGAGTTTTGATGCATGCACACTTCTGAGCAGCCATTTTGGGCTGCCCGGAAAAGTCATCCAGAGGGCGGCTGGAGAGGTGACTGAACCGGTCACCCAAGGTTTACTACACCACCACCACCCCGGCGATCCCCTCCGGATTGCTGCTACCAGTTCGGCCGAACCGGTCTGAACCGGGAGCAGCCCACCACTGATAGTAGGCCAAGCTCAGAAAGAATGTCCAGCTCAAGTTCTACCCTGTCAATTTCATTGCTGAGACTTGGTTCTTCCAAGTCTTACTCTAACCATTATAGAACAATATTCTTATCCATGTAGGAACCTTGAAAGCTACTCTATGTCAAGGCATATTATTGCTCCATTTATTCCAATTATGACTGGATGTAATGGCTTTGTAGAGTTAGAGAAAAGAATCCGGTCCGAGCCATAGCTAGACACACCAGAACTTGGGGTCTTCTCATGAAAAGAAGATTGTCTAGCAATGAAATATAGCCATCTCCTATATTAGGCACTGCAGAATTTTCTCTGAATGTTTGCTTCGCTTAACAAATAGAACCAACCAAATACTCGCTTAACAAATAAATCGGGATTCGCAATCCCCCCCCCACCAGAAGTCACAATGGGTCACTTACAATAGTGTTTCGCTTAAAGAGCAAACTCACTTAAAGAGCAGTCCTGTGGAACACATTATGCTCTTTAAGCGAGGTACCACTGTACTTTTAAAAACACATTCCTGCAGATCTGACTCATTTTCCTCTTAGCTGACCCAGTATTGTTCACTAGGTTCAAACAATAGGGGCATCTGCCTCAAGCACCAGGTAGACCAGGGCACAGAATTGGCCCTAAAAGGTCATGTAAGACCTTGATGATTTAAAATAATGTTTTCTTTTCCAAGGTGGGAAATTTCCAGAGCCAGATTTCTTTCCCAGCTTGGAACATCAAACATATTTCCAAGGAGGTGGATGGAAAAGGTAGATTTCAAAGAATGGAACAGGTTAGATAGCAGAGCAAACAAAACATCAGCGCTCTGGCGGTCTTGCGTTGGCTTCCTATCACAGCCTACCACAGCTAAGCACACTTGTCTAAATACACACTCCCCCCTCACAATTTTGTACTGTTTCTCATTCATAATGTTCAAATCAGGCCACAGTGATACATCCTGTGAACATGATATGTTAGCTGTCTGGCCACAGCTGATGCAGTAAAGCAGGGGTTCCCAACCTAAGGCCTGTGGGCTGCATCTGGCCCATGGCACCATTTCATGTGGCCCCTCACCCCCTCCAAGGGCATTCAAGAAACAAAATGGCCACCCCCTCATGCAGGCAGGGCCGCAGGGCAAAATGGCCGTCTGGCCCTTGAAACTGACTGAGAGAGTGTGACCTAGCCCACAGCTTGAAAAGGTTGGGAACCACTGGAGGAAAGTGTATTCCTCCTCAAAAACAAATTGTCCTGCCTAGAGTTGAAAGGAGAAAATGTGGAGTACACATCCATTATAATGCATTATAGCTTATAATTCCCACTTTATGGTAAGAACAGTGATGGGATGTAACAGGTCCTCACCAGTTCGCCAGAACCGGTAGTAACTTTTCCCAGTGTCCCAGAGAACCGGTAGCAGCTTTTGGGGGGAACCACCTTCGGGGCTTACTTTTTCAGTGGTTCCCCCACTGTGCATGCACGCCAAGCACTTGGTGTGCATGCATGCCTACAGTGCTTGGCACGTATGCACGGTCTCCTTACTGTCCTCCCAAGCAGGGAGGAGGAAGAGAAGCTGCTAGCCTGAAACTCCCTATAGCCTGCTCCCCAGGGTAAGTGACTCACCTTTGAATGTGGTGTGTCTGTGTGTATTTTAATGTGTATTTAATACCTTTACCTATAATGACGTCCTACTAAAGTTCCTAAAAAGGCCTGGTGGCTGGCAGGCCTGGCTTGGGGTTTTTAAGCAAAGTCTTGGAGTTACCTCATCAATAAGCTACACCTGTGCTGTTCCAATTGCTGTTCCAATTGGAGAACCCTTAAGGATGTACAGCTGTTTTACTTTTACATTAAGGCATATTATCCTAGAGTTGGTGGGTTGAGGGGTGTGTGTGCTTATTTTTATTTTATTATTTTTCCTTTGGCTCCGCCCACAACATGACGTCAGCTCCACCCACATTGTGATGACGTCACGGTGGGGTAGTAAAATTTTTGACATCCCACCACTGGGTAAGAACAAACATTCTTGAAGGTATGCAAGAGCAAAACCAAATTAGAAGATGGAGGAAGGAGCTCACTGGACAAGGAATAACATTAAAGGAGGATCTGGCTGAGGAACTCAACCTCCCCCACATCACTTGGAGGACCCTGAATAGGCTGAGTGTCGGAGTCCCTAAATGCAAGACCAACATGTTCAAGTGGGGGCTACTGGTAGATAACAACACGGTGTGTGAATTGTGGAGAGATACAGAATCCGGCTCATTTACCGGTCTGCCGATGACTGCCAGAAACATGCACCGATGAGGACTTAAGTTTGACCAATGACAAAGCCAAGAAAGTGGCTTCATTTTGGCAGTCTAGGGCTTGATCAGGACACGAAAGAAGAAAAATTGGTCCAGCTTGGTCACCATGTTCTGCATGGAGAGGCAGGTCTTCGCCTTGGTTCTTATGAAGCTCCTTTCCTCCATCTTGAGGAAAGTACTGAAAGTACTTTCCTCCATCTTGAGGTGCCAAGTACTGAACCTGTGATCTTTTACATGTGCAATAGGTATTCTTCCACTGCCAAAAAAAAAACACAAACAAACCAGTAGTCATTCTTTAAATATTCTTCCAAAACCATGAGAACTGGAGAGTGGCTTTTTTTAAAAAAAATCTACAAAGATGTAGATTGCAGTACTGATAAAGAATGGGGGAGCAACAGATAAAAATAGCTTGTGCGTTAATTGCTGCATCTGAAGGTGTTCCTATCCTTAAGACCGAAACTTTCAACAAGTTGATAAAGATCAAGGACTATGATGATGGCACCAAGACCTTCCATATGACAGCTGTATTGCCCAGATTCTTGTTTATATGAAGCTGCACTCCGGCAAATGCTGTCACATACTGTACTTGATTATTACATCAGCTATTCATGTACGAAGGAGAGGCACGCTGGGATAGGGAAAGGAGAGAAGGAAACGCGATCAAGAAAACATGATAACGCGTGGCATTTTTAGCGTCATGTGATAGCTGGAGGTTACCAGGCAGAAGATTGTCAGAGAGGTTATTTCATCATTGTGCCTGATCCTGTCATTTTACCTTTACACTTTCCCTCCTAGCAGTGATTTTGCAGCTTGGTCTATTTTATAAACCTGGAAATTGCTTGGCTGGATTAGATCAAAATCCCATTGAGTTCAGCAGTCAAGTAGATGCCTTTGGGAATCTCCTAAGTGGGAGGCAACCACATTGGCCAATCCAACAGTTTTGTCTTCAAGGTTAAGCAGTTATGAGATCTGTGATTTCTTCTTCATATGCTCTATCCGTTCAAGATATTATCTATCATCATGGCAATAGCCTTCCTGTTCTTAATGCCTCGGAGCAGTTCTTCCGAGGACGTGCCACATGCATCTCTCAGCTTCTTCAGCCATGAAGTCCATCTACATTTGGGACCTCTCTTCTCAGGGATCATTTCTTGCAGACCAAGTTGGAGTATTCTATACTTTATGTCAGGGATTCCCAACCTAAGGCCCATGGGCCAAATCTGGTCTACCGTGCCATTTCATGTGGTCCCCAGCCCTCCAAGGGCATTCGAGAAACAAAATGGCCATCCCTTTGAAACTGTTGGGACAAAATGGCCAACCCCCTTTGTGCAGGCAGGACAAAATGGCCATCTGGCCCATGGCTTGAAAAGGTTGGGAACCCCTTGCTTTATATTGTTCCTCATGATATGGCAAAGGTATTGGAGCTTTCTTTGCTTAAATTTATTTATTTATTTATTTATTTATTTAGCTAGTTAGTTACATTTTTATACCGCCCTTCTCGCCGGGGCGACCCAGGGCGGTTTACAACATCATAAAAGCATAATACAACCCAACCCAAACCCATTGTTAAAAAACCTTCAAAATTACAATTATAAAATTTAAAAAGATTTTTTAAAAATTTATAAAAATCCACAGGTCCCAATAATAATTACAAAGTTAAAAACTTAAAAACAAAAGATTAAAAGACCAGGGGGAAGAAGGAGCTCAAACAAGCCAGCGAACTGGGGTCATGGTACCACCAGGACCCCATACCTGTCCCGCCAGCCATGTTTTTAAGTTCTTCCTAAAAGACAGCAAGTCCATCTGAAGACGTAGCTCAGTTGGTAGGAAGTTCCATAGGGCTGGAGTGGACACAGAGAAGGCCCTCCTTCTAGTGCCAGAGAGATGTGCCTCTCTGGCTGATGGAACAACTAGAGAGCCTCTCCGGTCCGCTCTGGTGGGATGGACAGATGTTCTTGGGGTGATGCGGTCTCTTAAGTATCCTGGCCCACTACCATATCGGGCTTTAAAGGTAATAACCAGCACCTTGAATTGCACCCGGAGGCAAACTGGCAACCAGTGCAGCTCCCAAAGCAGAGGCGAGGCATGTGCATACCGCACACACCCCATCACCACCCGGGCAACCGCATTCTGGACCAGTTGAAGCCTCCGGATGGTCATCAAGGGCAGCCCTATGTAGAGCGCATTACAATAATCTAGTCTGGAGGTGACCAGAGCGTGTGTGATCATGAGCAAGGAGTCCCGATCTAGGAGCGGGCGTAACTGGCGTATTACATGAACTTGTGCAAAAGCCCTCCTGGCCACAACTGCCACCTGCTCTTCAAGCAGTAGTTGTGAGTCCAAGAGGACCCCCAGATTATGCACCGGGTCTGTTTGTGGCAAAACTGCCCCATCCAGAACCAAAGATGGTAGCTCCCCCGACCCACAGCCACTCAGTCTTGCCAGGGTTCAGCTGAAGCCCATTGTCCCTCATCCAGACCCTGACAGCCTCCAGGCACCTGGAAAGGACTTCTACTGCATCGCTTGGATCACCACGGGCCGAGATGTATAGCTGGGTATCATCAGCATATTGATGATATCTCACCCCGTGGGACCGAATGATCTCACCCAGCGGTTTCATGTAGATGTTAAATAGGAGAGGCGAGAGTACTGAGCCCTGAGGCACCTCGTATTCGAGCAGCCTAGGGCTGGATACCTCGTCCTCCAGCCACACCGACTGGGTCCGGCCCCTTAGAAATGAGGAGAACCAGGACCACACAGTGCCCTGGATCCCCAATTCTTGGAGCCTTTCCAGAAGGATCCACATTTCTATGACTGCAGTCCATGAAACTTTGATTTGATTGCAGGATATTTTCTCCACCTTGCTGGGAATTGAGGTCTCTGAAAAAAGTCAGGGGGGATTCAAGGAACAAATATAGAGCTGGGGAAGAGGTGTAGTGACATGTGGAGCAAAGAATCTAGATGTAATAATATTAGCTAGATGTAGATGGGCAACATTGGAAGGCCCGAGGAATAATTTCCCACACCCAGAACTTACTATGTACCATAGGTCTCCTTTGCTCAAAAGCTAGTCGTGTCTGACTCTAGGGGGCAGTGCTCATCAATGTTTGCAGCCAAAGAGCAAGCACTGTCTGCGTCTGCAGACATTTCCATGGTCATGTGGCAGGCATGACTAGACATCGGAGTACATGGAACGCTGTCACCTTTCCCACCAAAGTGGTACCTCTTTATCTACCGTACTTGCAATTTCTTGCTTTTGAACTGCTAGGTTTGCAGAAGCTGGGGCAGACGATGGGCGCTCACAGCACTCGGGTCTTGAACTGCTGACCTGTTGACCTTCCGGTCATCAAGCTCAGCGTCTTAACCACTAAGCCACCAAGGCCCTCACTATGTCCCATGCCAACTCCAAAAATGAACACAAATGAGGAAAAATGGCAACCCAATATTGATGGAAGTGTGGTTCCAATTTCTCGTTTTGCCAGCCTGGAAACTAAACTTTAGCAGATGACTCACAGGTTTCCAGGCTGTTCCCCCACCACCTTGAGGACTAGAGACTTGCTTATTTTGCTTGGAGAACAGGGATTAAAGTGTAGGATCCATTCTGATTGTAGATCAACAGGCAAGTATGTGGCACTTCAACGGCTCTGTCTGTTATGCCATCTCCTTCGACTGTCCTAGATAGAAGCTGAAGCATAGTTTTCCTAGACAGAATATCACTGGACACATTCCACTCTAGCTCTCTCATGATTTAATCACTGGGCTGATTAATGATTTCACACCAAGCAATATCAATGCAAATTAATCAATCCTGCTTTTGAATTACAAAGACTTTCCTGGATCTATTCCTCCTATTGTCTTTGGAGAATTAACCAATTTGCTAATTTATCAGAAGGGCTGGAGATTCATGGCTCTTCCCAGGGCGAAAGGATTCTTTATCTGCTCCAAGTCTAGGAAGCAAAATCCATTTTGCATTTGTCTACTTCCTTCCCCGTTGATTTTGCCTTGAATGATCAGTAAAACCCTGGGTTACAATGGAGGTCCATTCCAACAAGAAACATCCAGCCTCATACATCCATGTAACCTGAGACATCCATAAGGATGCATTGGAAAATAAATAAATAAAAGGTCCTAAATTGATCGTAGTAAACTGAAACAAATGCTTTAAGAATTTGTAAACTGGGACGGTATTTCCATAGGATTTGCCAATGTAAACCAGACCAACTTAAATAGAGGCGGTTGTAACCTGGATTTTTACGTATTCTTTGTAGGTCACATTCTAGATCCATTTTTTTTAGCATCCTGGAAATAAAGCCACATGTCTAATTCTTCTGTCTCTCCCCCCCCCCCCCAATGTAGTCCCAAATCCATAATTCCCTGTCAGGTAACAAACCCAAACATGCATTGCACTCTACTATAAAAGCACCATAAAAGTGGTGTTCTCAAAACCAATTTTACATTTTAATTGCATAGTATATTCTTCATACTTGGAAACGGTTCTGCACCATTTCTGTTCTTTTTATGGCATGGTTATAACTCCACTATTCATTCAACCAGATTTCAAGGTGTATTTGCTTACCAGCTTACCCCGCCATGTGAGGACTCAGCAAGAGAATAACTCTCGACATCCTCTGAATAGATATTTGCCTCAAGTGCGTAGGGTCAGATCCAGGAAGAGCTTTATGGCAAAAACATTCTTGACAGTACGTATGAGCAAAATCAAATTTGAAGATGGAAGAAGGAGCTCGTTGGACAAGGAATAACATTAAAGGAGATATGCAGTGATTGGATGTTACTGGTTCGGACCGTTTCGCCTGAACCGGTAGACCCCCATCAGGAGGGGTCACGGGGTGGTGATAAAACCCCGGGCGACCAGTTCGGTCGTCTCTCCGGCACCCTCCAAAAATGTTTTTCTGGGCAGCCAAAATGGCTGCCTGGAACTGCGCATGCGTCAAACCCCCGTTTGACGCATGCACAGTTCTTTTTTTTTTAGTGTGCATGCATCAAATAGCGGTTTGACGCATGCACAGACATTTTTTAAATTATTATTATTTTTGCTCCACCCACGACATCATGACGTCATGACGCCGGCTATGCCCACGACGTCATTGATGTCACAGTGGGGTAGTGAAGATTTTAACAACCCACCACTGGAGATATGCCTCAGGAATTTGACCTCCCTTATGTCACGTGGAAGACCCTGAATAGGCTGAGGATCGGAGTGCCTAAATGTAAGACCAACATGCTCAAGTGTGGGCTGCTGGAAGACAACAACACACTGTGCGAATGTACAGGATCTGGTTCATTTACTGGTCTGCCGATTACTGCCAGAAACATGCACCAATGAGGACTTAAGTTTGACCAATGACAAAGCCAAGAAAGTGGCTTCATTTTGGCAGTCTGGGGTTTGATTGGGACATGAAAGAAGAAGAGAAACTCACCCCATACTTGCATATTGGATCTTTTTATCATTAATTTTAGGACAAACTTCCCCAAAGGAATTTTCTGGTCCAGAAAATTCTGGTGAGGTCCATCTATGGGATTATACTTTTGTTATTGAATGATAAAGAGGAAATCACCTTAAAAGCATTGGACTCTTACTCTGAACAGAACAACAAAGTAGATTTTCACAGCACCTTGAATACAAACAAATTTATTATGACTAAAGCTTTTCCAGACTAGAGTTCACTTTCATCAGGTATATAAAATATTATCTTCATGTTGACAGATAACACACAGACACACATATACACGAGTAGAAACTATGGGGTCCAAAGTAGCGAAATACAAAATGTACAGTCTGTGTACTTTTTATGTACATGTTTGCATTTCGTGACATTTGACCTCACTGTTTAGGTTTTTAAGCTATTACAGCCGTTTGTTGTTTTTGCCACAACAGACTAACACAGCTGTCTGACTGGAATCTCTTACACTTTACTACAGCCAAAAAGTATCACTGGATACAAAGAAACCTATAGAATAAACCCTGTGCATGTTTACTCAGAAGGAAACACTACCATTGTTTAAGTAATGTTTATTTCCTAGGACTGCAGCATGAATTAGCCTACAAGGAGCTTCCACAACAGCCATTTAACGACTGTCACATATTCCAAAGTGGCTTTCAACTTGCTTTGTGCTAACTTGTTGTGTGTTTGTTCAGTCATTTGGTTAAATGTTCTCCTGACAAAGGCTTCTGTCCAACTCAGAATCAATCTTTCAACACGACTCGGTCCGAAGTGAAACATGGTGCTTGGTTGCATTTCCATCTCATCAAACAGTCACACAGCATGGGGAAGAACTTACGAGAGGGTCATATCAAGGATGGTGGTGGTGGGGAGAGTTAATTGAAGTAGGTTGACACGTTGATTATCACACTATCCCTTATCATGGCTAATTTAGCTGTGCCTAAAGACAAAGCAGAGATAATCTCATTGTCACTTCTGGGTGGTTTGGGTGGTTCTGGCAGTAACTGTAAAGAAACTCAGTAGAGATTTTTTGCACACTTTGGTGTTCTTGTGTGCCTGGGAGAAAGTGTTGTGTGACTAGAGGGCAGGGCTGGGAAAGTTGAGAAGTTCCTTGCTTAGACAACAAATCCCAGAATCTTCCAGGCAACGTAGCTGTTTGTCTCTTGTGTGGTGGGAATTTATCCCTAATCTCTTTCATGCATCTTTATCCTTCAGTGGCTCAGTGGTTAAGAAGCTCGCCTTGTTAGCTGGAAGGCTGGCAAGTCGGCAGTTCAAGACCCAGGTACTGCATGATGGATTAAGTGCCCGTCTCTGTTCCAGCTCTTGGGGACATGAAAGGAGCCTCAATCCTTTCAACCCAGAATAATCTCTGACACGAAGTTATTATTATCCTTGGAAAGAAGGAGGAGAATTCTCTGGAGCCCAAGAGAATTGAATGCCACCTGAATGAATCCTATTTTGTCTCCTAAGGGATTAACTCATGCAAATAGGATTCATACAGTGGCATCAATTCTCTTTGCATTTCTGTGACATGCCCTTAGGGGACAAAATGCCCTCTCCCTTTTCTTTGTCCTTTTGCTGAACCAGCACAAGTGAGACCAAACAGCAGATCTTTGTGTGAATTTTCCTGTGACCAGCCCCCCTGTCTCAGACTGAGAGATCAAACAGAGTGATCAGCGATCCACCACATCCAGGTCCTTTGCCATTTACTATCTTGCCTCTGATCTCCATACCTCTGGGGCAGGCTGGTCTCAGAGCCCAGACGGTGGCCAGAGGCTATGAATATCTGAGGGGGTTCAGGTAGAGTTAAGCTTCTTCCCCTCTGAGGACCAACTGACACCTGTCAAGCATCCCTTTGGTTAAAGTAATTATCCCACTGGGCAGGTTGGTCATTGTTTTATGTTAGAGCAAGGAAACTGGGTTCTTCTTCTTTTGTGTCTATGTCAGACAGTTTCAACTGACAAAAAGAAGCCACTGTCTTGGCTTTGGCACTAGCCAAATTTAAATCCTCATCGGCACATGTTTCTGACAGTGGTCTGCAAACCAGTAAATTAGTCAGATTCTCTTTTTTGTTGTTGTTCAGTCGCACAGTCGATCCCCAGACCTTGGAGCCTACCCAGAAGGATGCCATGATCGATGGTGTCAAAGGCCGGTGAGAGATCGAGAAGGGCCAGGACAGACGGATGACCTCGATCCCGCTCTCTCCAAAGATCATCCACCAATGCGATTAATGCAGTGTCCGAACCATATCCGGGCCTGAATCCTGACTGAAAAGGGTCCAGATAATCCACTTCATCCAGGACATCCTGTAGCTGTCGCATGTAGACAAAGCCAAGAAGATGGCTTCATTTTGGCCGCTTAAAGTCTGGCTTGGACAAGGAAGAAGAAAATGATGATTTTGTTTTCAATCGCACAGTCGATTCCGACCCTTTGCGACCCCATGGACCACTGTCCACCAGGCACTTCTGTCCTCCACCATCCTCCTCAACTCGCTCAGTTCTGTGCCCATTGTGTCCACAATACCATCTAGCCCCCTCCCTCCGGGACCTCTTTCCATCTCGGCCCGGAGGCCGATAAAAGACTGGCGGCAGCGGCGGCACCAAGAGGACGCTCCCGCTTCTCCCCGGGTCTCTCCATCTCGCCCGGGGATGGACAAGCAGGCACAGCTGTGACCGGTGAGGCGTTCCCCCCCCGCCCGCCCTCCGGGACCTCTTTCCATCTCGGCCCGGAGGCCGATAAAAGACTGGCGGCGGCGACGAGATGACAGCTGATTAAGAACAGCTACTGGCGGGCCTACGTTATACTTGCGAAAGTTGACCATATTTGTATTTGTGATTTGATATTTGTATTTATGACACTGAATTATATTTTTAATGCTGGATGGAATGTTATCTTGTTATTATATTGTTACATTTTTTTTATATTGTATGTTTCTGCTTTATTGTGAACTCTATTGATCGACTGTATATTACTGTAACTATACATGTGTGTAAACCGCCCTGAGTTGGCTCTGCCAAGTAGGGCGGTATAGAAACCCAAATATAATAATAATAATAATTTGGCCGCCCCCTTTTTCTTTTGCCCTCCACCTCCATCAAGGCTTTCTCAAGTGAATCCTCTTTTCTCATTTGATCTCCAAAGTACTTTAGCTTCATCTTTACTATTTGACCTTGTAAGGAGCAGTCAGGGTTGATTTCTTCTAAGATTGACCTATTTGTTCTCCTCGCTGTCCAGGGGACTCTCAAAACTCTCCTCCAACACCACATCTCAAAGTCGTCTATTCTTCTGCGTTCAGCTTTCCTAATGGTCCAGCTCTCACAACCATACATTGCCACAGGTAATACCATTGCTTTGACTATGCAAATCTTTGTTTGCAATTTGATGTCTCTACTTTTCACTATGCTCCCCAGGTTTCTCATCGCTTGCCTCCCAAGAATCAGTCGCCTTTTTATTTCATGGCTGCAATCACCATCTGCAGTGAGCTTTGATCCTAAGAAAGTAAAATCTGTCACTGCTTCTACTTCTTCCCCATCTATTTTCCAGGGACTGATAGGGCCTGTTGCCATTATCTTGGTTTTCCTGATATCTATCTCTGCACATTCACACAGTGTGTTGTTGTCTGCCAGCAGCCCCCACTTGGGCATTATTATTTTTGTTGTTGTTGTTCAGTCGCACAGTCGATTCTGACCCTTTGTGACCCCATGGACCACTGTCCGCCAGGCACTTCTGTCCTCCACCATCCTCCTCAACTCACTCAGTTCTGTGTCCATAGTCTCTACAATACCATCTAGCCATCTCATCTTTGGATGCCCCCTTCTTCTTTTGCCCTCGACCTTTCCAAGCATCAAGGCTTTCTCAAGTGAATCTTCTCTTCTCATTTGATGTCCAAAGTACTTTAGCTTCATCTTTACTATTTGACCTTGTAAGGAGCAGTCAGGGTTGATCTCTTCAAAGATTGACCTATTTGTTCTCCGCGCTGTCCAGGGGACTCTCAAAACTCTCCTCCAGCACCACATCTCAAAGGCATCTATTCTTCTGCACTTATGGTCCAGCTCTCACAACCATACATTTCCACCAGGACTACCATTGCTTTGACTAGATGAATTTTTGTTTGCAATGTGATTTCTCTACTTTTCACTATGTTCCCCAGGTTTCTCATCGCTTGCCTCCCAAGAATCAGTCGCCTACAAATTATTGTAGCAAACGCAGGCGTGAGATGATCCCTCTTCTAGGTCACTTTAAAAATTCAAAACTCTGCAAGCTGTGGCATCCATTATTTGTGGATCATATGGCTGAAAGAGTATGACTGGACATCAACAAGGGGGTTTTGTGGCTCAGTTCAAATTCATATCTCTCTAATCCTTGACCAACAGAACATACAATTGGTTCTGTCAAGTCCCTGAGAGCCCCATGAGCTTGGAAAAGTTACCTTTTTGGATAGTCAGCATAGCCATGGAAATTCTAAGCACTGTAGCTGAAAAAGTTACTTTTACAAGCTGCAGTAGCACATAAAACCATCTGTGATAGAACAATTAATGTACAGTATTTGTGTTTCAAGGTAACAGTGCGGTGTATGCTATTGACTATAGCACTTCCTGTAAACCAGTTTTCATCCCTGCTGTGATAACACCCTGCCTACATAAGTATGAAAAATCAGGCGACTGGAATGTAAAAAACAAACAAACACATGAATATGCCTACACAGGGCAGGGAGGATTATACAGTCCATGTAAACATAAGCATCTATGTCCATAGAGCACATCTAAATAACAT
Organism: Furcifer pardalis; assembly: GCA_030440675.1. Lineage (NCBI taxonomy): Eukaryota > Metazoa > Chordata > Lepidosauria > Squamata > Chamaeleonidae > Furcifer > Furcifer pardalis. The sequence continues at coordinate 299,058,187 of CP126890.1, read as the reverse complement.
CTAAATGGGCTCTCATATTGTGGTGAATTCTGTCTTAACTTTTCCCTGTTTCACTATGTTGCAATGAACCAATGTGATGTAATGCGAATGTGTCAAGTAGCAGAATGGGACGATCTAGGTTCAAATCTCCTTTCAGCCCTGAAGCTGAGCCTCAACAGAACTAAACCTTCAGCCAATCTCTCTCCCTCTCAGCCTAACATACTCCAAATGGTGGTTAGAAGATAAAACAATAGTAGGTGGGAAATAATTAGGGCCGGGGAAATTGTAGGATATTATTATGTGCAGTGATGGGATGTCAAAAACTCTACTACCACGCCATGACGTCATGGACGTCATGGGCGTGGCCAATGTCATGACGTCATGACGTCATGGGCGGAGCCAACGTCATGACGTCATGACGTTGTGGGCAAGGCCAAAAATAAAAATAATAATAAAAAAATAAACATGCACACAGACCCGTAAATAGCTTAAAGAAATAAAATAAATAAATAAATAAATAAAATAAAAATTAAATAAAAGTACAACCAACCACCCAAAACACAAATAAATCACCCACCCACCCTAAATATAAAAGCCTCACTTACCTTCCTTGGCGCCGACGTACCTCCATGTGGTTCTTCCATCCTCCTCCTCCTCCCCAGCGCCCCGGCGACACACGCCCTCCTCCGGCTCTTTATACCTTCGATCTCCTTGCTCTCCCCGGCGCAGTTCATGGCCAGCGCCCCTTCCTTGCTTCCTCCTCCCGCACCCAGAGGGTCGTCTTTGGAGCGGAATTCGGCGAACATCGGGCAGGCGGGGCGCGGCGGTTGCAAGTCCCTTTGCTTGTGTGAATCCGTCCTCCGTTGGCCGACCTGGGACCGCCGGCCTCCAAACGAACACGGGTCTCTCTCCCTCCCTCTCTCGCCGAGACCCCCCTCCCCTCCTGCGCCTGGCTTGGGTGGCGGCCAGTCCGTGTCTCCTCCTCCTCCTTCCTCCTCCGACTGTGGCCGTTTCCTCCTACGAAGGCTGCGGCCGGCCCTGCATCCGCCGGCCACGGCCGCCACAGCCCCTGCCTGGCCACCAAACTCCCACGGGCACGTTGGTGCCTGGCCGCGCCGTACGCCCGCGCCGCGCCCTCCTAGGGACTTGGGCCCGACAAACCCCCGTGCCCTGGGTAAGCCCGGCGGGGCTCGCCACCGCCGCATCGTCTTCTGCCGGGCACCTGCTGCTTCCTCGGGCCATTGCCTTTTCGGCCCCGCCGGGCTTACCCAGGGCATGGGGGTTTGTCGGGCCCAAGTCCCTAGGAGGGCGCGGCGCGGGCGGACGGCGCAGCCAGGCACCAACGTGCCCGTGGGAGCCAGGTGGCCGGCTAGGGGAGGTGCCCTTCTCTTAGGGCTGCCGCCGCTGCTGCCGGAGCCACTCTAAGAAGGGGCGGCTCCAGCTTCGGAAGATTTTTTTTTTAAAATTGGAGCCATTCGGCTCCAATTGACTGCGCATGTCCAGAAACTCAATTTGACGCATGCGCAATGCATCAGATTGAGTTTCTGCACATGCGCAGTCAATTGGAGCCATTTTAGCTCTGATTTTTTTTAAAAAAAATTCTTTCGGTGAGGCGTCCGGAACCGGACGCCTCAAAAGTGGACTCCCCTCCCGGAGAACTCTCCGGGATTGGTCTTACCGGTTCCAGGGATCCGTCTGGAACCGGGGACATCCCATCACTGATTATGTGAGTAGTATGAAATATTTTACAGTGGAGGGAGGGAAATTGCAAAAGAGAATTGTCGCTTTTGGTGGCAGCTAAACATTGATCTTGTGGTGCTGGAGGAGAATCTTGAGATTCCCCTGGACTGCAAGGAGATCAAATCAGTCAGTCCTGAAGGAAATCAGTCCTGACTGTTCATTAGAAGGACAAATACTGAAGATGAAACTCAAGTACTTTGGCCACCAAATGAGAAGAGAGGACTCACTTGAGAAGGCATTGATACTGGGAAAAATGGAAGGCAAAAGTAGAAGGGGGCAGCTGAGGATGAGATGGCTAGATGGCATTGTGGACGCAATGAGCATAGAGCTGAGCAGTCTGTAGAGGATGGTGGAGGATAGGGGTGCCTGGTGTGCAATGGTCCATGGGGTTGCAAAGGGTCAGACCCAACTATGTCACTGAACAATAACTGCTGGCCCCTAAGGGTATAGGGATTTTCCCTTCTGGTGGAAAATGCCTATTAGAGGACAACGCAATCCTCATTACATGACATTTCGAGAAAGAAAATGGTTGTATTCTCTCTCCCCTACACCCATAAGAGACATCCTCTTAATGTATGAAGAAGATATTACTGTATATACTCGAGTATAAGCTGAGTTTTTCAGCCCCAAAAAGAGGACACGGCTTATACTCGGGTCCCAAGACCACGCCGGATTGAGATACAACAGTTTAATTAATTTTACCATATTTTTCATGCATGTTGATTATTGAAACTCACTAGCAACTGCTGCATTTTCCACCCCCAGTTTATACACGGGTTAATCTATTTTCCTGGGTTTTCAGGTCAAAATTCGGTACCTCAGCTTATATTCGGGTTGGCTTAAAACATTGTCCTTCTGATCAATGCATGTCAGCCAAATACTCCTGAGGAGACCATAAGCGTTACACGAAGGCAGTGACCTTCTTGGGATACATAGAAAAAGCCTCCTCAAAAATTGTGGTAGAAAAGGAGGAGGAGGAAGAAGAGTTGCTTTCGAACTGCTAGGTTGGCAGGATCTGGGATAGAGACGGGAGCTCATTCCATCATGCAGTACTCAGGTCTTGAACTGCTGACCTTCCGCCTCCCATCAGCGTCTTAGCCACTTGCGCCACTGCAGTGTAAATGGGCCACTTCAAGTGTAAATGGACTTAAATTGGCATATTTCTCTGAAAAAGAAAAAATTATAATACATACATAATTGAATATAGCATAATAATATATTAACAGGCAGGGACTTACGAGCCACCCTGTAGAATGAACTCACCAAAAGGTGCCTTCATTTTGCCAGTTTAAAAGTCTGGCCCAGACATGGAAGAAGAAGACTCTCTTGAAGAAAAGTAGGATATAAATTTTACAAGCTAACAACCCAAAAACCAGCTGTTGATAGTTCTTATTTTCCATGAATCTGCCTAATTAGCCTGCATAGCCTTTGCTACATTTTGTGGCCTCACCTTCTGTGAAGTTTGTCCTACAACGCATGAAGAGATTGTTTTTGACAGGTAGAAGATACATCTGTGTTAATTCTGACGTCCTTGAAGGGAGGCTGGGATACAAATCTGATAAATGAAGAAACCAGAAAAGCACCACAAGGTTGAATACTTGGCTTTTGAAAAGAGATCTTGCGCTGCAGGATGCATTTGACAAATTCTCCCGACCCATTTTGGAAACAAGTGCGGGCATGACGTTGGGAAAGGTGTCATTTTGAATGTGTATAATCGAGGTAGGGAATCTCAGGCCCTCCAGTGTAGATCCCACCTCATGTTAAGCACATTTGTAATTTGGCCTCTGCTTTTTGAAAAGCAAATCTATTAGTAATGATTTGATCATATAAGAATTACTCATAACAAACAGATGCACTAGACCAGGGGTGCCCAAGCTTTTTTGGCCGTGGGCCAATCATGTGGTTCAGGAAGCCGGTCACTAAGGCCCAGGGGCTGGGTGCGGCCCCCGATGTAAATTCATCTGGCCCGTGAAGCCCTCGTTGCTCCTAGAAGCGGAGGTAAAACACACCCGTACGGACGCATTTTACTTCTGCTTCCAGGAGCGATGAGGGCTTCACAGGCTGGATGAATTGGCGTTGGGGGCCGCACCCGGCCCCTGGGCCTTAGTTTGGGCACCACTGCACTAGACTAACACTTGAGATATTGCCCTTGGGAGATCAAGGTTCTAGTTGTCATTGACTCATGAAGACCAATAGGCAGGTCTACCATACTTGTGAAGTCTGCTGTACTTAAGAGAGTTGTTCTAACAATAACTCAGAGAGAGAGAAAACCATGTATGGTGCCATGTTCTCTTTTTGGGAAAGGTGGGATATACTGTATACTGTCTTTAAAACCAACCAACAAACCAAGTAGAAAGTCAGCCAGCCAAAAAAATGAATGAAAGGAGGGAGGGAGAGAATAAATAAATGAATGAATGAATGAATGAATAAATAAATAAATAAATAAATAAATAAATGGACGGATGGGTGGATCAGCGTTTCTCAATGTTTTCAGTTTGTGGGCTGACCACATGTCCCGGATAGCTGATTGGGCCAGTCATGTGGTTCTTCGCACTAGAAGTGGAAGTAAAACATGCCCCGCACATGCACACAACATATTTAGCAGCATTCTACACAAGCATGGAGCATGTTTTTCTTTAACTTCTGGGAGTGGCGAGGGCAGTGTGAGCCGAATGAATTAGCGTCGGGTGCCAGGTCTGGCCCACAGGCCGTAGGTTGCAAATGCCTGAGATAGATGGATGGTGCTAGAAGTGCCAGAGCAAGAACCTTGTCTCTCCACACCATAAGAAGAACATGAATGAATGAATGTTGTAAGTAAGAAATTTCAATCACCCAAATGAGCCCAAGGCTAGTTTTTATATACCTGGGGACTATTTTACATACCTGGTGACTTTTATAAATGGGGACTGCTAGTGTTTTAAACAAATGTAGCTAGGAAGGTAGGTAGGCAGATAGGTAGGAAGGTAGGTAGGCAAATAGGTAAGGTGGCAGGCAGGCAGGTAAATTGTGGGAATGTGTTCCAAACTGGCCTGCAATGTGGACCATTAAAATAAAGCTATATGAGTCTTGAATAGGTTCCCCAGTGAGACAAATTATTGCTGAGCCGTCCAGACACATTCATGTCCCTGATGGGAAAATCCTGACAAAGGCTTTTGAAATCAAATGGACTTTTTTAAAAAAAAACAAAACTTTCAACACAACAAAGACCCCAGACAGACAGATTTTGATCTCTTCCCACCACCTGGCCCTGGATTTTGAAGGCCCAAATTTACATCCTTGAGAAAGGGCTTGCAAACTGACTGGTCTCTTCTTCCCAGGAGCAGCTGGGATGTTAGCCAACTGTTTTGTATTTCTCGATCAATTAGTCATAATCTCATTGATAAGTGTTAAGGATGACTCAACTGGGGTTTTGCGGAATTTTCCCCATTGCCTTCCTCGAATGGGTAAAGCTGGGAAAGACTGATTCACACAAAACTCTGAGGATCCTACCGCAGGGGCGCCCAAACTTTTCTGGCTGCGGGCCAGTCACATGGTTCAAGGAACCCTACGGCCTGGGGGCTGGATCTGGGCCATGAAGCCCTTGTCACTCCTGGAAGTGGAAGTAAAATGCGACCGTATGGATACATGGTTCCAGTAGGATCCAGCAGAACATCAGATGATCTGGATTCTGTATTTCTCAACATTCAACTCATGTCCGAGTATACATTTCCCCCTAAAACTGAGACAATATCTCAAACCTAAGGAGCAATTAATTGTTAACACATTCATTGGCTACTAAAGTTTTATGGTTCCTCTATTTTAAGGGACAGAACATATTACTCAAGATGAGCAAGGCCATCTCATCCTCTGCCACCCTCTTTTCCTTTTGCCTTCAACCTTTCCCAGCATCAGGGACTTCTCTAGTGAGTCCTCTCTTCTTATTTGGTTGCCAAAGTACTTGAACTTCATCTTCAGTATTCAGGAGCAGACAGGGTTGGTTTCCTTCAGGGTTGACGGATTTGATCTCCTTGCAGTCCAGGGGGCTCTCAAAAGTCTTCTCTAGCACCACAGTTCAAAGGCGTCTATTCTTCTGCACTCAGCCTTCCTTAAGGTCCAGATCTCACAGCCATACATTACTACTAGGAAGACCATTACTTTAACTTTTGTTGGCATGGTGATGTCTCTACTTTTTATGATGCTGCCTAGGTTTGCCGTAGCTTGCCTCCTAAGGAGGAAGCATCTTTTTATTTCATGGCTGCAGTCACCAAGAAAGTAGACACCATGGTCTGTTAAGGGTTGAAAGTAATTCATTTTCAGACACACAGTTGCTCACCATTCACATGCATGTGTGGAGTGAGGATTTTGCATTGGCTCAAGTGGTTAAGATGCTGACTCGATAACCAGAAGGTCAGAGTTCTGCACGACAGAGTGAGCTCCTGTCTCTGTCCCAGCTCCTGCCAACCTAGCAGTTCGAAAGCAAGAAATTGCAAGTAGATAAATAGGGAGCACTTCAGTGGGAAACAGCGTTCCATGCACTCAGGTATTGAGGCATGCCTGCTACATGTCCATGGAAACTCTGCAAACGCAGACAGAGCTATAAATAGAGATGAGCACTGGACCCTAGGGTCAGACACGACTGGCTTTTGAGCAAGGGCAACTTTTACCTTGACCAACACAGGATCTTTAACTATATTTCCCTAGATTTCTCCTCCTTGTGCCCCTCCTCAGTCTCCTTTCCCCGATAATCTTGTTTTCATTGTATGCATTCCTTTTTTTGACCACTGAATACGTCAAAACACAGTTGTTGAGGAAGTCTCCACAAACTGCCAGTCTCGAAAGAGCTGAAGGGTATACACTAAAAGTAACCTTAAACTCAAATGTGCGCCACGGGTTCGTGTTATTTGTTTACATATTTAAACTGAAAGTGGTCGCCTCTAAGACACTTTAAGGCTGTTTACCATTCAAACCTTTTTACTATATGAAAACCAGTCGAACTAGATGAAAGAAATGAAGGGGGAAAAACACAAGTCTTTGTGCGCGTGCACAGTCCAGGAATTTTCCTATTGCCCATCGTCAGTCTCTAACCTCGTTGCGCATGGTGGTAAAAAAGAAAAACAATTTGTGCAATTGTTGTATATATGTGTCAGCTTTTTTGTTCCATCTCATAGCTCCTGGCCAGGCACGGTCCAGAACAAGAGCCAGGGCGGTTTTCTCCTGTGGCATGTTTCAGCTATGGGACTGCTCCAATTGACTTCTCTTGGCTTTCCAAGGTAGCCACTGTGCTAAGTCTACAAAGCGAAACAAAGTACTGTACAGTAAAGCAATCACACTTCTATACCGGCTACAGTGGCTCAGTGGTTGAGAACCTCGCCTTGGCAGCTGGAAGGCCGGCAAGTCAGCAGTTCGAGACCTGGGTACTGCATGATGGACTGAGCGCCCGTCTCTGTCCCAGCTCTTGGGGACATGAAAGGAGACTCATTGGGGGATCCCCTGAGCAGAGTTTCTCCAGCAAAAATCCTTTCAACCCAGAATAATTTCTGACATGAAATTATTATTACAGTAGAATCGATTCTGTTAGCAATTGCCAAGATTACCGATTACCTAACTATTATTCTCTGTTCCTCTTTTTATGGTTTTTGGCATCATAAATCAGTGCTTTCTGTCTTTTCAAATGATGTCTATCAATACTACACCTTTGGGGAGTGTTTGGGAGAATGGTTGGAAGAACTAGACTTAGAAAGGATGACATTCTCCACAGATACGGTCGATCCACTCCCCTTCCACTCCCTTGCTAAATATATACCTTTGAACAAAAGTCCTTTATGATATTCTAAAAACAAAAATGTGAGGCAAGTAGTCAAGGTGAGTTGCAGCAAGCCAGAGCTTGGATTACAAAGGGAATCTTGGAGAAATGGAACCAGCCTAGGACATTTCTCAACAAATCTGGAGGCTGCAGAATGCTTTTAGAGCACTTGCTCAAGAAAATGTAAATTGCAGGAAGGGTGACACAAAACTGACATGTTACAGCCATGCATGTGGCTCAAAGGGCAGATGGGAGCAACGAAAGTTAGAACTTCTTCTTTCGTGTCTGGATCAAACCCTGGACTGCCAAAATGAAGCCACTTTCTTCGCTTTGTCATTGGCCAAACCTAAGTCCTAATCGGTGCAAGTTTCTGTCAGTAACGGGCAAACCAGTAAATGAGCCGGATTTTGTCTCTCTCCACATTCACACAGCATGCTGTTGCCTGCCAGCAGCCCCCACTTGAGCATGTTGGTCTAACATTTAGGCATGCCAACCATCAACCTATTCAGGGTCCTCCAAGTGACGTATGGGATGTTGAGATCCTCAGCTATACCCTCCTTTAATGTAGTTCCTTGTCCAATGAGCTCCTTTCCTCCATCTTCTAATTTGGTTTTGCTCTTGTGTACCCTCAAGAATGTTTGTTCTTGCCATACATCTCTTCCTGGATCTGAGTCGGTAGATTTGAGGCTCATATCCATTCAGAGGATGTTGAGGGTCATTCTCTTCCTTAGATCAAACCAAAGGTGGAGCTAATCACTGCTGATGAGCCAGTGACCTAATTAAATGGCAATTACACTGCCAATCAGTGGAGCTAGAAAATATATGGGGCAATAGACAGATGGTAGTGCTGGAATGTTAGCCATCGAAGGTTGGGTAAGGAAAATGAGAGCCAGGAAATAAGATTGCCCTTTCATGATCAGGAAATGGCAATCAGGATATGGGCCAAAAGGTTTTGGTTTGAACAATGCCAGGGGATTTTAATATCTTATTTGATATATTAATCAGGTCGCTCATTATCTCCTCAACAGATCATCCATGCAGGTTTATTTATATTACTTGCCTACAATATATCATTGTCAACTTGTATCCGAGAGTGTATTTTTTTCCTGAAGCAGGAAAAATGTTGTTGGTGTGAATTTATTTAATGTTAATCCCGGCTTGCCAGGAAGTGTGTGGGTCACAATATATATCATAAATGATATTTCCAACAGAACTATAAACAAAACAGGGAACTTCTGGCTTCTGCTAAAATATGTACTTTCCTGAAAGCAAAAACATTGCTTTAACACCCTGGAGGGTAATTGATTTGTACAAGTGATTTCACTGTGGCTAGGATGGAAACAAGACCTTTGAAAGTTTATAATAATATATTTGACATTTTCTGTTTCCTGCTTCATTCTGTCTAAGTCCCATAGTCATAACCAACGAGTATATAAAGCAGGGGTTCTCAACCTACAGCCTGTGGGCCGGACCTGACCTGATACACCATTTCATGTGGCCTGCACTGCCTCCACCGCATGTAGAAGTGGACATTGATGCATTTAAGTCAGCTGTAAAACACACCAGTGCATGCGTAAATGTGCCCGCGACTGTCACTTTCTGGTCCTGAGCCTTTAAGCACACAAAGTTTTCCTCAGCCCCAGGCCAGGATTGATGAAGCTGCTGCCCTCCATCAAGATGGATTCAAGTGGGATCATCACCCTTCCCTGTGGACTTCACCACCCAAGGCCATTGGTTATCAGGTTAGTTAATCACTGCCTGAGTCGCTGGCAGTATGGTCTACTCTATTACCATAGCAGGATAACCTGGCCAGACATATAGAAATCTGCACTATAGCTTAGAAAATGACTTTTAGAGGGCTACAACTCAAATGTGGTTTATAGCACTAAATGTGCTGGCCAAGGATTCTGGGAATTGTTCAACACAAAACCACTGCATTTAATGCTCTGCAGTGGGTTGCATATATCTTGGCTGCCAGTTGAGGCTTGTATAAATAATGCAAAAGTGTTGATTCTGTGTACAAAACAAGATGTGACCAAGAAGGCGTTTAGCCCTGCCTTCCCTCTAACATGCTAGTTATGATGAAGCATTACTCCATACAAAAATATTCCTTGCATGGCATGTTCTCTAGCTAGATTAGACATTACTATACTGTTTGACGGGGTGTCTTAGTGGTTAAAATGCTGAACTTTATGACTGGATGGTCAGCAGGTCAAGACCTGAGTGCTGCATGATGGAGTGAGCTCCTGTCTCTGTCCCAGCTCCTGCCAACCTAGCAGTTCAAACGTAAGAAATTGCAAGAAAATAAATACTACCACTTCGGTGGGAAAGGTAAACAACATTCCATGCTCTCTGGTGACTATTAATGGCTGCCATGTGACCATGGAAACATCGGCAGATGCAGACAGTGCTGGATCTTTGGCTATAAACAGAAATGAGCACCAAGCCCTAGAGTCCGATAGGATACAACTGGCTTTCGAGTAAGGGAGACCTTTGCCTTACCATCTGATGATGTCCATTTGAACCGCAGGATGAATACCGTGTGACTTACTAATGAGAATCATTAGGATCCTGGCTTTCCATTCCTAGGCACCCATCAGAGGAGAGTTTGGCCTCTTATGCCCTCTCAAAAAAAAAAAAACACACAAAAAACGAGGACACTGATTTGCATTTCAACGGCATGTGGTTATTTACATGAATCACTATAACACTTAGTAATAATTGCTGTCTTTTAAATAGATATGCAACACATATCACAGTTATCAGGGAGGGCTGTGGCAGGCAAACAGGGCGTAAGTCCAGCCTCAACGTGCTCAGAAATGAGGAACACCAAAGTCCCTGATTTTCTTTGCAAGGCTTTAAAGTCGTCACCAGCTGCTACTCGTATCCAAGCGTACATTTTTCCTGGAAGTCATTTTCTCAGTTGATGGAAGTGTCTCTAGTGAGTCAATAAATCAATCCTGGCATGAAACATGCGGCCACACACTGATCAGTGTGTTCCCAACATGGCCCCACACCCCACAGGGAGACTTCAATTCCGAGAAGGCTAAGTCAGTACATTGGCTGACCAGTGCTTAGGGGAATCGACTTAGGTTTCTGGGAATTGAAGTCCAAAATTCAACGGTTGGGAAACACTGGAATAGATGGTGGAGGGCATGGTTAAGTTTGATGAAACTTAACCTCTTCACATCTGTTGGCGTTCTCCTTCAAAGTGATTAGTAGCAGCAGAGATGGTTTGGCACCAAAGTGGGCAATCTACGGCCGCTGCCTTCCAAGTTTGTGGGCTTATACCTGACACCTTCTTGGTTTGTTTCAGCTGATCCTTATGACACTTCAAAGGAACTCCATGAGGTCTTCTTCCGGAGCCAAGTTTCCCATAAAGAACTTGACAAGGAAGCCTGGAATCATCCATACAGTGGACATACCCTGTCGATCTAAGACGATGGCCTATGATGGAAGCTTCAATGCTATTTACATGTGCCTTCTCTAGAACTGCGATGCTGGTGACATAGTCATCCCACTGGATGTTCATGATGGATCTTAGCTTCTGTTGGTGAAAGCGCTCAAGCTTTTCGATGTCTTGGCGCTAGAGGGTCCATGTTTCACAGCCATAAAGTAACATTGAAATAACAGCAGCTTGGTATAAAGTATAAACGCCTTCAGAGAGACTGAGTATCTCAAGGAGAAGACATGGCCATCCTAGCTATGGGAGAGAAGTGGAGGACTGTACCAAGCGGAAAGAACAAGAAGATCTTCCGTTTTGAAATAGGTTTGGCAGTTAAAAAAAGGTATTTTTGGGGGGCGACAACAGCTTCCATGAGCCATAGTGGTGGGGGATTCTGGGAATTATAATATAAAATGCATCATTTTCCTTTCTCTTGGGTCAATGCACATTTAGACCAACACATCTTAAGTTTAGAGTGAAGCACAGAAGTGCTGTGGTGGCTTTAGTGATTAAGACACTCAGCTTGATGACCGGAAGGTGCAGGTCAGCTGTTTGAGACCCGAGAACTGCATGACAGAATGAGCTCCAATCTCTGTCCCAGATCCTGCCCACCTAGCAGTTCGAAAACAAGAAATTGCAAGTAGATAAACAGGTAGCACCTTGGCAGGATTTTAGAGATGCTTGGGTGGGGCATGGCCAAGAAAAGCTTGGGAACCACTGATTTTAGAGCGAGGATATGAACCAAGGGATACAAAATCTTTTAATATCTCAATTTCTTCATTACCAACATTAAAGTTGCACTGCATTTGCATGTATAAACAAGCAATAGACATAGATCTTGGGGGGATGTGACCCAAGCTACCATTTCTGTTAAGAAAGATGTGACAGATTAGTGTTGACTAATATCTTGCCCACCCCAAGTTCAAATTAATACATCAATTTGTGGTTTGGGGGCAGGAGTTTATTTTGTCCTTCTTGAAATATCCCTTAAGTTACATCCTTCCAAGAGATTAGAAAAGTTCCTTCCCCCCCCCCCCAACTTCCAGAATCTGCAGCTGTGTGAGCTGTGTGTGTGGCGAGTTATAGCCCCAGGAATCAACGTGTCTTCAAGGTCCCTCTCTTACCAATGAAGGAAAACATGTGTTTTTGCTCCTTGGTTGTGTGTTGCAGGCGGTGGGTGAGTTAAGGTAGATTAAACATCAGTAGGTGTAGAGCAGTGGTGCCCAAACTAAGGCCCGGGGGCTGAGTGCAGCCCCCGACGCCAATTCACCCGGCCCGCAAAGCCCTCGTCGCTCCTGGAAGCGGAAGTAAAACGCACCCATACAGGCACATTTTACTTCTGCTTCCAGAAGTGACGAGGGTTTTGCAGGCTGGGTGAATTGGTGTCAGGGGCTGCATTCGGCCCCCCGGGCCTTAGTGACTGGCTCCCTGAACCACATGATCGGCCCACGGCCCAAAAAGTTTGGGCACCTCTGGTGTAGAGAAAAGGAGCGAGAGGAATGTTTTCCCCTTCTTTCCGAGTCCACTTGTTCCAACACGTCTTCTGGGATCCTCTGCTCCCTTCTATACCCAACTGAAATGAGTCACACACCAAGCCCATCCTTTGCCTGATCTCGTTCGCAACGTGTGGGTGACACTGAAACTAACTAGGAGGATGGGAAGTGCTTGAATACTGAATGAGTTTTGTTTCTGTTGCATAAATCTTACTTCTGTAATCGCCAGGTTTGCCAAGAAGTGGCTGTGACATCAAGGGAGCCCACAAGCTGAACATCTATCTACTCTGGGAGATTAGGATGGTTTAGATAGTCAATCAAATGAGTTTTACATTAATGCAGATTTAATCTATTAATAAATTACTTTCCATAGATCTAAAATCATAGTTGGGGGTGGTACCTTTTGCTGTGTGACACAAGGAGACACCAACCCTTTGCAAGGAATGGAACTGGGAAAACTTCTTCTAACGTTACACTTTGTAATAATACTTGTATAAAATGATTGTTGGAACCGATATAGGGTGTACGTTGTATAGATTTATCTCTCAAGGAAGTTGTAGAGTACTAGTTCCAAAGCTTTTAGGCACCATTCAACTCTTCCGGTGTTTCTGTTTTGTTCCAAGAAATATACAGACCTCCTCACATCTCTTCAACAAGAAGCTTGCCTTGTTAGCTGGAAGGCTGGCAAATCGGCAGTTTGAGACCCGGGTACTGCATGATGGACTGAGTGCCCATTCCAGCTCTTGGGGACGTGAAAGGAGCCTCATTTGGGCATTCTTTAAGTGGAATTTCTTCCGCAAAAATCCTTTCAACCCAAAATAATTTCTGACATGACATTACTATTATTAACCACAATTCAATCCTCCTTTAAGAAAAAAAAATCATTTTAGAATTTAAATTTAAAAGCCAACACCAAAACTTAATTTAAAACCCTTTAAAATAAAAATCTAAATTCTGTAATGATATGTATCCTTTTTTAGGTAAAGGTTGTGTTTGCTCAAAAGCCAATCATAATAAACAGTTTTATTTGTATTTTTATTTGAAAATTTAATAAAAGTTTAATTAAAATAATAATAATAAAGCCAATCATATCTGCTTCTAGGGTTTGGTGTTCATCTCTGTTTATATCCAAAGAGCCAACACTGTCTGCATCTGCAGGCATTTCCGTGGATGTGTGGCAGGCTAGACACTGGAGTGGACGGAACATAGTTTACCTTCCCACTGAATCAGTAACTTCAGTGACGTTACTGGGGCAATTAGCATCTGTCATACTTCTGCCCAGTGTGCATTTCTTTGTTTATTACATTTCCATTCTTTCCTTCAATAAGCTCCGAGTAAAGGAGGAAGGAGCTCACTGACTGAGGAATAACATAAAAGGAGGATATGGCTGAGGAACTCAACCTCCCCTAAGTCAACTTGAAGGACCCTAAATAGGCTGAGGTTTGGAGTTCCTAAGTGTGAGACCAGCATGCTCAAGTGGGGGGCTAATGGCAGACAACAGTACACTGCGTGAATGTGGAGAGACACATAATTCAAACCAATTGCTGGTTTGCCGATTACTACCGGAAACTTGTACCAATGAGGATTTAGGGTTAGCCAATGACAAAGCCAAGAAGGTGGCTCCATGTTGGCAGTTTAAAGTCTGACCTGTTGCCTTCTAGTTCAGTGGTTCCCAACCTTTTCAAGCCAGGGGGCCAGGTCACATTTTCCCAGTCAGCTTTGAGGGCCAGATGGCCATTTTGCCCTGCCTGCAAAATGGGGTTGTTGTTTTTTGGCCATTTTGTCCCAATGCTTCAAAGGGGGTAGCCATTTTGTTTCTCAAATGCCCTTGGATGGGTGGGTGGGCGGTCACATGAAATAGCACCATAGGCCAGATTTGGCCTGCAGGCTTTAGGTTGGGGACCCCTGCTCTATGTATCCTCAGAACAGGATAGGTTATGAATTTGAATTGAATAGTTTATTGCACCAGTCATTGACCATGGCAAAGTATAAGAAGTAAAACCATTCAAAATTAGGATATAACATGAATGTATTAATCTTACAGTGTCAGGAGAGGTTGAGTGAAGATGTCTGTCCACTGAAGGAAACAAATACGGTTCTGGACAGACATCACTTTGACCCAGCAGAACCTCCTTTATCTGCTTTTATTGTCCAATTGCACTTTTCCATCCAAATGACTATTTTTCTTCAACCAGTTTAGCTGATAAATCAGGCCATTAAAATCAAATCAGTAGGAAATAAATTTCATTTTGCTTAATGGGATGTTTTGTTTTTGAGTAATTATATACTGGGTTGTACAAATGGCGGCCTTATTTAATTTGATCTTATGCATTTATATGAAAGCTTTCTGCCAAGCCCTTAGGGCAGATTATAAAAATTGGGATAAGTTGTAAGAACTGAAAATAGTTTTCAAAGTGTGCAGCCGTGTTAGTCTATGCAGGCATATCAGACCAGAAATGAAACGAAACAACAAAAATATTGTGGCAACTTATAGAGTAATAGATATATTCGCATGGGAGCTTTTGTGGATCAAGTCTACTTCTTCACACATTACATGAATAGAATAAATTATAGTTTATTGCACTAGTCCAGTGATCATGAACCTTTTAGAGACTGAGTGCCCAAACAGAGGAGTGGGGCTAACTCTGTGCTGGGGGGAGGGAGGAAGCACTCCCATTGGGCTGCTGGGCAGAGGGGCAGGGCAAACTCTGTGCTGGGGGGAGGGAGGAAGCTCTCCCATTGGGCTGCTGGGCAGAGGGGCAGAGAAAACTCTGTCCTGGGATGATGGCGCACTTGCCCACAGAGAGGGCAGAGAGTGTCCCCTCTGGCACACGTGCTGTAGGTTCTCCACCACCACACTAGACATTCACCATGGCAAATTATAAGAAGTAAAACAATCTAAATAGGAGATAACAGAAACACAATAATCAAAATTGACACAGTAAGATTGTTTATTTTGGATGGAGAGTTAAGGAAAGCCCAGCAGATGGAGAAACAGTACCTTTGGGTACAATTGAGTGAATAGTTGGGGAAGTGTTCCTCTTGTGCCGTACCCAATTCCGAATATTGGCAATCATCATGTCGATCAGTCATGAAGACTATCCTGTGACTATAATGCCGTGGCCTTTCATCTGCCTTCCGCATCGCAACCTGACACCCAAAGTACCACTGATCCAGCTTTGCGAGTCACTTTCTGGTCCTGAGTCCTTTGGCAGGCAAAGTCCTCCTCAGCCCTAGGCCAGGATGGATGAAGCTGCTGCCCTCCATCAAGATGGATTCAAGTGGGATTTATTTAATCCATTTGGGGACCATCATCCTTCCCTGTGGACTTTGCCACCGATGGGGTTTTAAGGTTAGTTCACCACCTGACTCTCAGCGTTGAGTTGCTGGCAGTAGGTTCTACTCTATTACCATAGCAGGAAAACCTGGCCAGACTTGCCTTCATTTCCTACTGCCCTCAATTTTTTTTAGAATTATTGACGTTTCCAGTCAATCTTGCCTTCTCATGATATGTATAAAACTGTGGTTCCCAATGTGGGGCTCATGACCCACAGGGGAGGGCTAATTTAATTTTTAAGGGAGGTAATTCAAGAATGAGTTATTAACAGTAAATTGCCTTTTAGGCTTCTTCCACATTCACTTTTTGAATAATAAGAATGATATGTCACTGGGGATAGGGGAGCATCAGGATTTTAGAGATGCCTAGGTGGGGCATAGCCAAAAAAAAAGGTTGGGAATCACGGGTCTAAAGTGTGGCAGCCTCGAGTTCATCATTTTTGCCTCTAGTAACAGTTCAGGCCTGATTTGCTCAAGGACTCACTTGTTTGTCTTTCTGGCAGTCCATGGCATCAGCAAAGTTCGCCTCCATCACCTTATTTCAAATGAATGAATTTTGGTCAAAACAGATAAAGAATAAGATGGAATTTCAAATGCCCTATTTTCCAGCTGCTTCGACATTTCTGGTGTCAGTATATTTAGACTTCCTTCACTGAAGGCCATGTGGGCCATGGTGTCTCGCCTTATTAGCTGAAAGGCCAGCAAGTCGGCAGTTCGAGACCCAGGTACTGCACGATGGAATGAGCACCCATCTCTTGCCAGCTCCTGCCAACCTAGCAGTTGAAAGCAAGAAATTGCAAGTAGATAAATAGGGACCACTTGGGTGGGAAAAGATCTTGGGGGCATGACAGGAGCCACATTTGGGCATCCTCTGTGTGGAGTTTCTCCAACAAAAATCCTTTCAACCCAGAATAATTTCTAACATGAAAACCTGCCACATGTCCACGCAAACCTCTGCAAAGGCAAACAGTGCTGGCTTTTTGGCTATAAACAAAGATGAGCACTGAGCCTTTGAGTCGGATACAACCAGCTTTCGAGCAATGGTGACTTTTACCTTTTACCTATGACTCTAGTAGGGTGTGCCTTGAAAGAGAAGAAATGCTATCCAGAAATGAATTCTCATAAACATTTATCCTGAACTGGTGAATTCCACAACCAGAGATGTATTCAAAAAATGGAAAGTGCTTAGAACAGAAAAGACGAAGTCATTTTTTCCTTTAAAAACTGATAAATCTTTATAGAGTCCATAAATATTTCCTCCACCACCAACATCCCAATGATTGGATTCGTTTGTTCTGATTCATAGTTGCAAAAGTTTAAGCCTCTTCCGCAAACTTGTTTCTATGGTCTCAGAAATCATAAAAGTTCCTGGGGGGAAAGGGCTTCAAATCCTGGAACATTTGGACAGTTTAATGGAAGATGGGCTGTGAAAATTATTTGTGTGGCAAGGGACACCCCTGTAATCTTCAAGTGGGTTGGGTAGGATGTCCTCTGAGTAGCCTCCAATTCTGTTATTTTAGGATTTGAGGAAGATGGATTTCTAAACCAGCAGATAGCTGTTGTGAAACTATGTGAATCAGACTCCTCTGCCTTCATACTTTCCAGATCAATTGGACTACTGTCTCCATCTATCCCAAGCCTGATTCACCTTCTCCAGGCTGGTGCTGATGTGAGATATAGTCCAAGAACACATCTGGGCTAGGCAGCCAGGGGGGTGGGGAGGGACAGAGGATGTTGGGCCAGATGGGACCCAAGGCAAATGGCAGCTTTTATGGTGCCAGGGAGGAGGAGGAGGAGGAGGAGGAAGAAGAAGAAGAAGAGGAAGAAGAAGACGATGACGACATCTTGATGGAACTGAGACAATATCTGCAGAAAATGCAGATACTGTACAACACAAAGTACAGGGAAGAAAGTATTATCTGCAAAAATGAGAATTTTATCTCATGTAGCTTCCTTGTTTGATCTAGCAGAAGTGGGGAGGATATTGTGCCCGATAAAGTGCCTTTATCTCCTTAACAAAAGAGGCAGGGGGAAAACCCCTTGCCTCCTTTTGAGTCACCTTTTATTTGTCATTCCCTTTGAATTTAATCCTTTCTATCAAGAGAGCCCAGAGACTAAGAAACACATTTTTGCTTCTTGCCAGGTCGTGGGTCGGTTTACTTAAAATCAGCACGTCTGGAGAATGGGCACAGCAAGGGAGTAATTTCATAAGTGGAACCTCCCTTCTTCCTTCCTTCTTCTTCCTTTCTTCCTTGAGGAATTTTCCTTTGTGTCTGTCTCCTTCGCCTCCTCCCTGCAGCTCTTCCGTCATCCCATCCCGGTTGTGAAGGGGTTAACTGCTTCTGCACCTGTTGAGGTGTACCTGTCTTCTGGCACCTGTCTCCTCCAGCCAATAGCAGGCGAGACACTGAGATAACCGACCTGTCAGCAGAATACCTGTACAACATAAACCTCTAACCTGAATCAAACTTTTCACTTCGCAGGTGATGACTCTGTTTAGAAGGTACTAGGCGAGGTTTGGAAGAGCAAGCGGGAAGAGTTTACTCTTGGCAAGGGACTGGAAAAACGTTGGTGGAACATGTCTAATGAGATTGAGTAAGTGGATTGTTTTCTATTGCTCTGAGTAATTTCCCCCAAAATGTATGCAGAGGTTTTAGACGGAGACAGATTTCAAGGTTGTACGATTTAAGACCATCATTTCTGCCTTAAAACCGGTGAAGTATAAGAACAGAGAATGTCTGGATTTTGGAGGGTTTGCAGTTTTGTTAATCTCTGTTGACTTCCTTAAAAGCAACAAAGTTTTATTATTATTATTATTTCTGGCTGCTGCTTTAAAATTCTATTTTTGCATGAAACAACTTCTGCCAATACTTTTCTGGCCAAAACTATGGCAGGACTAAGCGCTTTGAATAACTTTATAACAGCATGAAAAATCAAAAGTTGGTTTCAACGTTGGTCATCTCTCCTTTTTCTCCGAAAATGTTGTGTATTTTTCTTTTCCCTGAGAAGTTGTTGTGGTTTTGTATCATTTTGGAGATGTTGTTTCTTAATGACGTTTTGCCCTGATGCATGTAGATTTTGGATGGGGTACAAAGGATTATTTCCAGTGAGCAGACAGTTACTAGACAGTTACGATGGGACAGAGCACTTCTAAAGAAATACTTTTAGTAGGGACGAGAACATGGAAATAGAATGATTCCAGGTCCATTGTAAGAAAAGTATGTGTTAGATAATTTTTTAAAGAAAAGTTTAGAGATCCAAAATGCGACTGCAAACGTGGATTTGAAAGTTTATACTGTAGTGCCATATATCCCATTGCCACTATAGAATAAATTAGAGATATACATTTACTAGAAATCATCTTCAGCAGTTCTATATTACAGTTGACATTTTTTGGATAATAGTAATGGAAACATGTTATTAAGGAGTCTTTTCATTATTAGTACAGTAGTCTTTTATGGATTATGTCCAGAAGTGTAGCTTTGGCACCAGAGGATTTTATGAATGTTTTTTTTTTCTGGAATTAAACTTCACTGAATTTTCTGGAACTTGGTTGCATAAGTGGGCGTACGATTACATGCTTCCCTTTGTTCAGAGATTTGGAAAAAAAGAGTGTTTGCCACGACTATAGCTCCTGGTATGGGATTCTATAGTCCCTGAAATAATTTTTTAATCTGCTCCTGGCTCTGTCACGGTGAATGTAACCAAGAACTCTGTAATGCCTGAAGGACCAAGACACTTATGGCATCACAAGGGTTTGTAGGTTAGTGTCTTACCTGGTCACATGGCATATGGAATATTGCTCTGGAAGAATTCCAGAAAGAAGGGCTGATTGCTGAGTTGTGCTGACTCAAGTAATAACATAACCCGAAGTCAAAGGGAAGCATCTTTCTAGCTTTGAAGTTGAGATACACCCAAAAGTACTTTCATAGCAGGGCAGCTGTGGAAAAGAGGCTTTTAGTCGACTACTACCGAACCCAACCTTATGTCTGTGTGTGTGTGGGCACGCATATGGGTATGAGTGAACAAACAAGAAGAGGAAAGTTTAAAACTTTGGGAAGTTGTAGGTGAATTTTTTTTAGTGAATATGTGCTTCCAATCAATATACATTTAAGGGTACACAGAAAGAGCCTCCTCAAAGACTGTGGTATTTTTGAACCACAATCGGATGTACCCTGGTAACCATGTGTTGCTGGCTAATCTTTCTCACACTGGGTCAGGAGAAAGGAACTTCAGAATGAGCTCACAAAAAGGTGCCTTCAGTTCGGCATTTTCATGTCTGACCTAGACAAGGAAGAAGAAGAAGTCACAGCATTACTAGATCTTGGCATTAGCTTCTAGCAAAATGTGTCAAACCTTGCATAAAGAGCATCTCGCTTAAAGAGCAACTCGCTTAAAGAGCAAAATTTTCTCTGAATGTTTGCTTCGCTTAACAAATAAAACCAACCAAAAACTCGCTTAACAAATAAACCGGGGTTCGCAATCCCCCACACAATTGGTCATTTACAATGGTGTTTCGCTTAAAGAGGAAACTCGCTTAAAGAGTAATCCTGTGGAACGCATTATGCTCTTTAAGCGAGGCACAACTGTACAGGGCCTGACACACAGGATTCTTAAATAAAAGTGCCTCCCCGGATAAGACATATCTGGTTATTTCACATTGTATATCTTATTGTTTTGTGTCTGGCCAGACACCCCGCTACTGTAATGGAGTAGACCGTGCAGCCACCAACTTAACGCTGAGTGTCAGGCGGCAGTTAACTAACCTGAATCCCTAAAGGGGCCAACAGCTACAGGCGGGTGAGCCCCTTTAGGTGGGGTGATGGTCCCCTCAGTGGAGGAAATGCCACTGGGAACCATTCTATTAGGCCCAGTGGGAAAATGAGTGGAGGAGGAACTCTGATTCCCAAAGGTCATGGAGGCGGAAGAGGCCATGCCAGATGGCCTGGCTGTGAAGGCACACCTTGTCCATATCCTCAAGGGTGCAGCAGTCCATTGCAGTCCCGGCGTTTAATCCTGCCTCATTTCATGTGTGCCTCAGGAGATGGGTCCGTGACCATAGTGTGTGGGTCACTTCATGGCAAGCTGGGATCCACCTTAAACAAATTCACGCCAATTGTATTTTTCCTGCTTCAGGGGAAAAAAATGAATTCTCGGGTACAAGTTGCAGTCAACGATCTTATCGTTTGTTTGTTATGTGCAGTAAAGTTGGAACTGACTTATAGCAACCCTAACAGGGCATTTAAGGTAGATGAGATATTAAGAAGTACATTAGCTTGAACAGTATTACCTTCCCCAAGGAGTAGGGATTCGAACTCAGGCCTCCTGAATCCGACTACATCACTGTTTCCACTATACCAAACTGGATAGCGTGTGTGCTATTACTGAGGCTAAAAAAGAAGATCATTCTTCTTAGTGGATGAAATCTTTATTGGGAAATTGACATTTAAACTTCCAGGTTACCCAGTGATTCTGTGTCAAAGTGAATGGAATGCAATTAGCTTCCATCAGTATGCAAAGCTCAACTGACTCCGCTATGAAAAAATGAAGTGGTGTTGCTTCAGAGAGGCTGTGGCCAAATATACTGTAGACCTGGGGTGCCCAAACTTTTCAGTCCATGGGCTGGTCATGTGGTTCAGGGGGGCCCGTGGGCCGGATCCAGCCCCCGATGTCAATTCATCCAGTCCCCAAAGCCCTCGTCGCTCCTGGAAGTGGAAGTAAAACATGCCCGGACAGGCGCGTTTTACTTCCGCTTCCAGGAGTAATGAGGGCTTCGTGGGCCGGATGAATTGGCATCGGGGGCAGAATTTGGCCCATGGGCTGTAGTTTGGGCGCCCTTGCTGTAGACCTTTGAGGGCACAATAAGAAGCAGGTAGTTGCTCAAGCACAGAAAGCATTGGCCACAAGGGGGTGAAAAATTGGCAGAAGGAAAATGCCGTCTTCTGTTCAAGCACAGTTTGGAAAAGTTTATTCTTTTGGATTACAACTCTAAGCATCTTTGAGCCCAAACGGCTGGTGATTGGAGGAGCTTCTGTGAAAAAAAGAGATGTACTACAAAGCCTCAGGGTTCAACTAAATGTCTAACCAGATTACAAATTTCACTTCTTTAAACAAAGTCTGCTTGAACTGACTCATTTGTTTCTTTGTGTTGGTTGTGTTTATTTTTAAAAAAATTGGAATAGTAACCATGCTAGTCGGTGTTTCAAGCATATCGGAGAATGAACAAAACAAGAACGTTGCAACACTTTAAATCCTAACTGCTGCATTTTAACATTGGCTTTCGTGGATTTCATGAAGACTAACTGTTAGTCTTTAAAGTGCTACAAGTTTTTGTTTTGTTTATTCTGATTTTTTTTAAAAAAAACCATGATGAGTATTGTAAATGAGTGTCATGGCATCTAAGGCTACCCTCTTCTTGTGACGTATCTGATTCCGAATATTAGCAATCCTCATGGTGATCAGCCATGAAGGTTGTCCTGAAAATATAAGGTTTTCCACTGCAAACAATTTCTCCCAGTCTTGCTCCTGCATCTATAACAGCGGCCAGTTTGAAACAATTGGCTCTCTTGTTTGTAGAAGTGGAAGGAATTAAGCTTTCTTAATTCAGTTTTGTTGGCTCAGACCTAACAAAATAGGAGCTGAGAAAAGAGGAAGGTGGGAACCCTGCTTTAAACCTGCCTTGTACCGTCTTGTTTCATGTCTTTCGATGGGGTAACTTTTTAAACCTTTAAAATCAGAGCCATGACTGAAGTCCCTTCCTGCCGAGCACCTGAACTCTGTAATTCTCATAATAACAACTCTTATATTTTTACACAGCATTTTTAAAAAATGCTCCAAGCATTTTACACATGTAATCTCAGCCCTCTTAAAAAACACCTGATGACTTCACCCCTGTTATTATGATGCTCCACATCTGTTCATACAACCTTTAACACCTTCTGTCTATTCAAGACATGTTGTAGAGTATTGCCTTCTGACATACAAATGGTTTTAGGAAGAGAGAAGGGACCTTCCATTCTGCCAATTTGACCCAGTGCACCTTATATTTTATTCCTGCTTTCTTCTGTGTAGAGAGGTATCTGTTCCACTCCAATGTCTGTTTACCTTTCCACCGACGTGGTACCTATTTATTTACATGCAATTTCTTGCTTTCGAACTGACAAGTTGGCAGGAGCTGGGACAGAGATGGGAGCTCACTCTGTCATGCAGTACTCGGGTCTCGAACTGCTGACCTGCCGGCCTTTCAGTCATCCAGTGCAGCATCTTAATCACTTGAACCTAAGTGCTAACTAGCGCCAGCCAAGAACTTCAGCCTGCTTTGTAGACCAGAAACAAAATGTTAAGATGCATGCAAGCTGTAAGACATGGATTTCTACGTATGTTGCTATTTTATAGTATAAATTATTATGCTACCATAAATGATGTAATGAGGACACTGTAAAGCTAGAAACCTTTAGGAGCATCTTGTTTGATCTGGCAATTTTCTGACATTTCCCCTGGTGAAATCTTTGCCATGATAAGATTTGGGAATCATTTTATCAAAGATCTTCCCTTTCAACCAGCAGCTCTATTGTTCCCGTGCATAGGTATAATAATAATTTCATGTCAGAAATTATTCTGGGTTGAAAGGATTTTTGCTGGAGAAACTCTCCTCAGGGGGTGCCAGAATGACGCTCCTTTCATGTCCCCAAGATCTTTTCCCACTGAAGTGGTTCCTGTTTATCTACTTGCAATTTCTTGCCTTCGGACTGGTAAGTTGGCAGGAGCTGGGACAGAGACAGGTGCTCAAACCATCATGCAGTACCTGGATCTCAAACTGCCTGCTGGCCTGCCAGCTAACAAGGGAAGCTTCTTAACCACTAAGTCAAAACTCACTGCAGATGGTGATTGCAGCCATGAAATAAAAAGGCGACTGATTCTTGGGAGGCAAGCGATGAGAAACCTGGGGAACATAGTGAAAAGTAGAGACATCAAATTGCAAACAAAGATTCGTATAGTTAAAACAATGGTATTTCCGGTGGCAATGTATGGTTGTGAGAGCTGGACCATTAGGAAAGCTGAGCGCAGAAGAATAGATGCCTTTGAGATGTGATGTTGGAGGAGAGTTTTGAAAGTCCCCTGGACAGCGAGGAGAACAAATAGGTCAATCTTAGAAGAAATCAGCCCTGACTGCTCCTTACAAGGTCAAATAGTAAAGATGAAGCTAAAGTACTTTGGAGATCAAATGAGAAAAGAGGATTCACTTGAGAAAGCCTTGATGGAGGTGGAGGGCAAAAGAAAAAGGGGGCGGCCAAATTGAGATGGCTAGATGGTATTGTGGACACAATGGGCACAGAACTGAGCGAGTTGAGGAGGATGGTGGAGGACAGAAGTGCCTGGCAGACAGTGGTCCATGGGGTCGCAAAGGGTCGGAATCGACTGTGCGATTGAAAACAAAATCATCATTTTCTTCTTCCTTGTCCAAGCCAGACTTTAAGCGGCCAAAATGAAGCCATCTTCTTGGCTTTGTCTACATGCGACAGCTACAGGATGTCCTGGATGAAGCGGATTATCTGGACCCTTTTCAGTCAGGATTCAGGCCCGGATATGGTTCGGACACTGCATTAATCGCATTGGTGGATGATCTTTGGAGAGAGCGGGATCGAGGTCATCCGTCTGTCCTGGCCCTTCTCGATCTCTCACCGGCCTTTGACACCATCGATCATGGCATCCTTCTGGGTAGGCTCCAAGGTCTGGGGATCCAGGGCATGGTGCTGTCCTGGTTTTCCTCATTTCTGAAGGGCAGGACCCAGTCGGTGGTGTTGGAGAAGGAGAAGTCCAGCCCTAGGCCCCTTCGTTATGGGGTGCCTCAGGGTTCGGTACTTTCTCCTCTCCTATTTAACATCTACATGAAGCCACTGGGTGAGATCATCCGTTCCCACGGGGTAAGATATCATCAATACGCAGATTACACTCAGTTGTACATCTCAGCCCGTGGGGATCCAGGCAGTGCAGTGGAAGTCCTCTCCAGGTGCCTGGAGGCTGTCAAGGTCTGGATGGGGGAAAACGGGCTACAGCTGAATCCCGGCAAGACTGAGTGGCTATGGGTAAGTGGCCCTGTGTTATCACGGGAGCTGCCAGCTTTGGTACTAGATGGGTCAGCCTTGCCCCAAATGGACCCGGTGCGTAATCTGGGTGTCCTCCTGGACTCACGACTGCTGTTCGAAGAACAGGTGGCAGCCGTGGCCAGGAGGGCTTTTGCACAACTCCGTGTAATACGCCAGTTACCCACTCCTAGACCGGGACACCTTGCTCATGGTCACACATGCTTTGGTCACCTCCAGACTTGACTACTGTAATGTGCTCTACATGGGGCTGCCACTGGTGATCATCCAGAGACTCCAGCTGGTCCAAAATGTGGTGGCCCGGGTAGTGACGGGGTGCGGGCGTTATGCTCATGCCTCACCACTGCTCCGGGAGCTGCATTGGTTGCCAGTATGTCTCCGGGTGTAATTCAAGGTGCTGGTCATTACCTTTAAAGCCCTATATGATAGTGGGCCAGGATACCCTAAGAACATCTGTCCGCCCCACCAGGGCGGATCGGAGAGGCTCCCTTGTTGTTCCATCGGCAAGAGAGGCACATCTCTCTTGCACCAGGAGGAGGGCCTTCTCCGTGTCCGCCCCAGCCCTTTGGAACCTCCTGCCAATTGAACTGCGCCTACAGACAGAGCTCCTGCCCTTTCGGAAGGGCTTAAAAACCTGGCTGGCAGGACAAGCATGGGGATCCAAGAACGGGGGATCCCATGTAGGGTGGCTGATCTAAGGGACAGCCACCCTTTTGGTGCTATCTCCCTGTGTTGTTGTTTTAATTTTCTCATGAATTTTTAAAGTTTAAAGTTTTAAATATTAAGTTTTTAAGAAGAATTAAGATTATCATAGGTTTAACCTATGATTTTAATCTGTAAGCCGCCCAGAGTCGGGTTTACCCGATTGGGGCGGGATAGCAAATATGAGCAAATAAATAAATAAATAATTGTCGTTGGCCCAACTTAAGTCCTCATCAGTACATAGTTCTGGTAGTAACCAGCGGATTAGCAAGGGAGCTGGATTCTGTATTTCTTCACATTCACACAGTGTGTTGTTGTCTGCCAGTGGCCCCCACTTGAGCATGTTGGTCTTATATTTATCGAGTCCGAATCTCAACTTACTCTGGGTCCTCCAAGTGATGTAGGGGAGGTTGAGTTCCTCAACTATATCCTCCTTTAATGTCAGTTCACTCAGAGCCTTCCTCCAGCTTCTAATTTGGTTTTGCTCTTGCTTCCCCTCAAGAATGTTTGTTCATTTGTAATTATGATTACTGTTTTCATTCCTTTTGTCCTAAAAGGAATTCAGACCAATTTGTGATCCAGTTTGTGATCTCTCATTTGAAAATGAATGGCTGTGGGCTGCAAGTGATGCTTGTGATGCTAAGCTCTACAAGCTGATAAAAGAAATTCATTTCTCTCCTTTTTCTTGTCTTTAGAGGTTTTAGTTGTTTTGAGGCGTTCAGCTATAAAGAATATAGGAAAATAGGGTCCCTCCCCCTTTTTCTTGCTTGGATCTTTTGACTTACTCATACTGGGCAGACCATTTTAGGTTGACCATCAAGGTCAGATCAGAGGTTTTGACTAAACACTGGCCCAGCTGCAATAAAGGTAGATGTCTTCGGGGGGGGGGGAGGAGGAGGAGGAGGAGGAGGAGGAGGAGAAGAAGAAGAAGAAGAAGAAGAAGAAGAAGAAGAAGAAGAAGAAGAAGAAGAAGAAGAAGAAGAAGAAGAAGAAGAAGAAGAAGAAGAAGAAGAAGAAGAAGAAGAAGAAGAAGAAGAAAGGATGTTCAGACAAGAGCCAGGGATAATGTCCTCTCAAGAGAGCTGGAGGCAGTGTTATTGTAGAACAATTCCCAGGATAATAGACCTGCTTTGATCATTCAGAGAGGCAATGGTGTCAGTCTGTATCAAGAGCAATAAAAACCAAAATCAATGTATCAAGTGGCCCTTAAGACAAAACAAGCCCATGTGAGTTTCCATGCATTACCATTCTCTTCTCCAGACATGGGTCTTCCTAGGTGAGTTTAAAGGAATGTTGTATTCAGACCATAAAAGACCGCCAGGCAGACCCCAAAAATGATGGTAAAGCTGTTCAGCCAGAGATGGAAACAGAAGGCAAAGGATAGAACATTTTGGAGTTCAGTTGATTTGCGCTAAAAGTGATGACAAATCGATATTGAATGTCTCCTGGAGACAGATCTGTATGTTGGACAAAGGGCTGCCAACACAACGTATGAGCCAATATAGGCAATCAAATTACTTTGGCGCGAGTTCATTCAACCTGAGGTAACTTGTTAATCTACAGCAATTGCTCATAACTTCCTTGAATTTTGAAATGATTCCCTTGCTCAGTACACCAGGCTGTCTATGGTCACTTCCATCACCCGGTCAAATAGAAAGATTATCCTAGCTTAGTCTCAAGCTTCTTCCCCAGATTTCTGATCAGGCTTAAGCACATCTGAACTCATTTTATAAATATAGAAGAAAAATAAGGTAGTGAAGAAGCCATAATGGATGGACCATATAGCATAGGTTTGACAAAATGAGTTGAGAGGTTGGACTATGCCACTGCAGCATGGAATGGTATTCTGGGCACCCCTCTCCATTTTTGGGTAATCCCTGCGAGCAGAAAGCTAGCTCACAAAGAAAGTCTATTTTTTGGAATAGTAAAGTCTATATATGTCAGTTCATCTCTGTGGTGGTGCTTTGGTTTCTGCAGGAAGGGCTTCCTACCCTTCTTCTCCAGGGAAGATTAAGCCATCCATTACTCAGGTTGAAGGTATGCTTTGCTTGCTTTTGATGAGGATCAAGTGATGCTCTGGATCAAGATTCTTAAATGGGACTTGGGAGAGACAGGGGGACGTCCCAAGTTAACCATCCATTTCACACCTTTCCTTCTCAGCCTGGCCTACCTTGCAAGGTTGGTAGTGAGAGGATACAGCGGGAAGGATGGGAGGCAGGTATGCCACCTTGTGTCCATAGGAAAAACTGCAGGATGCCAATATAACCAATATCTAAAGCAGGGGTTTGCAATTTACTGCCCTCTGCAGCAAATCATCTGGCCCACGGTGATGACTCTGGAAGCGGATGCATTTACAACAGCTGTAAACACGCCCATGCCTGCATAAATGCACCCACTGCAGTTTACAGCAGTGTTTACATCAGGGGGGGGAACCACGTGTCCAGTTTGCTCAGCTGACAGAGGGGATGTGGTCTGGCCCGCGGCAGGAAAACATTGAGAGCCCCTGAACTAAAGGGTGCTCTCAAGGAGTTATTTCACACTTTAATCTGCCTCTCCATTCAGTATACAGTACTAAATAACCCAGCATTGAGCATTTGGGATGCACACGTGCAATTGTGAACTCTCTCACACACCCCAAAACCTGTCAGGGTGAGTGGCTGTAGATCTCAAAGAAATTCCTTTTCTGGATTGGAACTCCCATAATCTCTGAGCAATCGACCTCACTGGCAATGCTGGGGATTATGGGAATTTTAGTCCAAAAAAGGAACTTCACCAAATTTTGCTCCTTACATTCTGAAGCGGGTGGTGGTGGTGTCTCACTTTGTATTACGGCCTGCCATAATGTGTGAAAGCACTTGACAGCAATGGCAAAACGAAACAGGTGGCCTTCCACTTTCTCCTCACCACATTTGATGGACATTTTGGTGCATGAACTGAGCGAGGTCTAATGCTCAACACAAGCTACCTTTGCCATAGATGAACTGCCTGCTTGCCCCGGCAGCGTGCAGCCCTGAAAGGGTTAACAAAGAGCTGCTCCCTGCTGTGGTTTTGTGGTCGAAACCATGATTGCCAGGAGCAAATTTCTGTCATGCAACAAGGCGTGCTATTAAAATGTTGAGTTATGCTTTTTGGTGAATGAAAAATGTTTAAACCCTTTTATTAAGGAGGAGGAAGAGGAGGAGGGTTCGTCCTCTCGACAGAAAGGCCTCTATCGTATTTCTCAACTCCACTTTTATTTTATTTATTATAAAAGAGAAAATTATATACAATTCTGTTAGGAAAGGGGGGCATATTGCAGCAAGGGAAGCAGCTTGCAAGGGGACCTATTTTTAAAGAAAATTTCTTGTAGCAAGGGATTCCTAATAGCTTTGCTTTCACAGTTAATTATACAGCAGGAAGAAGGTCGTGGCAAAAGGTGGAGCACGCTTGGCCACTGAGCCACTTGGCCAGTGGCCATAGGACCCCCTTGACATCTATGGAGTGCAGGATTCTTGAAGAGCATCCTGGTTCTTGGAGAAGTTCCTTTTCTGGATTAAAACTCCCATAACTTCTGAGCCAGCAGGCTCACTGGCACCGCTGGGGATTTTAGTCCAAAGAAACGAACTGATACTTATTTATTTATTTATTTATTTTATTTATTTCCTTCGACTTATTATCCCGCCCAATCGGGTCAAAAACCCACTCTTATACAGTGGACAGTTACTTAACAAATTTAATGTGTTGTCTGGGACCTTTTGCACTACAAAAAAAAATTGTAAAGTGAATTCCCATAGGAATGCATTGAATGCAGTTTCCTATAGGAATGCATTGAATGCAGTTTCCTATAGGAATGCATTGAAAACCAAAATTTGTTAACCAAAACACGATTCCCATCAGGAATGCATTGAAAACCAATTAATCTGTTCTGGGGGTGGGGGGATTGTTATCCGAGCCACTATTTTCTATGGATTTCCTTTTGTTATGTGAATTTTGTGTTAAGCGAACTGCTTGTTAAGCGAGGGTCCACTGTATTCTTGAGCACAATTACATTTTACTATTGGTTGTGTTGCTGTTTGTTGTTAATAATACTTTTCGTTTCTCGCCACTGCTGATGCTTGGAAGCCGATCAAAAGGTCTAGCCTAACAAAAAAATTAGGCGCCAGGTCCTAAAAACCTGTGGGTAAAAGGGCAGGCTTGCAAAAATCACTAGGTTTTGTATATCAGGAAGAAAATTAGCAGCTCTTGGCTATTGTTTTAAATTGGAAGCCAATGGTTTTTGACCAACTTGACTTGCTGAAATTAGTGTGGGGAAGACAATGACCTGGTCTTGTTTTTCTCTTAAGTTCTTCCTTTGAAGTTACTATTACTATTAATTACTATTGCTGTTACTGTTACTATCATATTGCATTTCTTATTTCTAAACATTACTGATGCTTGGAGATGTAAGCCCCCAAAGAGCAAACCTAAAAATTAGGAGTCAAGTTCTAAAAACGTGCTGGTGAAATTACGTATTTGCACACTAATTCGTTTTTTGGACATCATCATCATCCACCCTTTGTTTATTGTCTCAAAATGATTTACATTAAAATTATCAACATATTTAAAATAAATTTCAAACAACATGTTCTAAAAGCAAATTCAACATATTCTCTAAAAGTCATTAGAAAATACATTACAGGACAGACTCAACAGGTACATAAGCATCACTGTTGGAACAATTGAACATTGTTAAGAAACAAGATTTTAGGTCTGCACAATTCCCAAGCACATATATAGCCTTCTGTGTTCGTAAACAAAGGATAAGGTTTTCAGGACAAGACAAATAAAATCTAGATTTCACATTGTGAAACTTCTCTAGAGACTAAAAGTCCTTCAGGAGAGCAGAGTTCAGCAAGGATGGAGGCGACCTTGTCTTGCTCAGCAAGGAGTGCCCCAAGTATGGAGCTACCACAGAGAAGGCCCTGCCTTGGGTGATCTCCTGTGTATCCACCAACCTGGCTTCTCATGGTGGTTGGACACACAATAGGACTTCTCCTGAAGATCTCAGGCTCCAAGCTGGAGGAGGTGGTCTTTCAGGTTTCATTAGACCTAAACGTTTGGGTACTTGAGAGAAGACAGAGCTTTAAAAGCTCTCCAAATCTTCCCAAGCCACCATGGCAGGTGGAGACATTATGGGATACTTTGTTCCCTCTATAAAGCAATTATCTGTCAGATCTACACTCTTGGTCCATGGTGGAGCACCTTGACACTCCAGCTGGTCTTTGACTTCAATTCCCAGAAGCCCTGATCAGCAGGTGTACTGACTCAGGATTCTAAGAATTGAAGTCCAATAACACCTGGAGTGCCAAGGTTAGCCATCACTGCTCTTGTCCTATCTTCTGTCAGATGTAGCCTTTGACCAAGCAGCTGCATCCACGTGGGGCATCTGAATATACAGATGGAGCAGGAAAGAGGCCTTCATGAAGGCATTGGGGGATTTTTTAAGGGGAAGTGCATAGTACGTCTTGTACTACACACAACTGAGGCCACACATGCATCTTGGGTGCACAGTATGCATGTGACAGCCTGCTATCCATACAACGCCCCTTTCAGTTGCATCAGAGAAAGTAGGTTAGGAAAAGCCTATCAGTCTGTTGGTTGCCACAATACCTCTGGCTTCGTATGTGTTTGGTTTTTGTGATACATCCTTTTAGGTGTTTAATGCATAAAGGAGGCCTAAGGAATTCTTATGAAGAGTTAGAGTAGGGGTTATCAACCTTTTCAAGCCAAGGGCCAGGTCACACTCCCTCAGACAGCTTTGGGGGCTGGACGGACGTTTTGTCCTGCCTGCCACACATGGGACTTATGGGTGTGGTGGAGGCAGTGGGAGGCCCCACATGAAATGGTGCCACGGGCTGCATCCAGTCCATAGGTTGAGAATTCCTAAGTTAGAGCATCTTAGACTGGCAAGCTCTCCCCTTTTCTCAATCTCTAATTAATAAAAATTGTATGCCAGGATTAATCCAGACACCTTACCTAGTAACAGTGTTTGTGCTTGCGATGTACCATGTACTTCTTTGGCAGTGTAATTCAGGCAAGCATAATCCTTACTGGATTTTTAAAAGATCAGAATTTAATTAGAATAATAGGTGTGGTGGCTGCTTCTTCTCCTCCTCCTCTCCTCCTCCTCCTCCTCCTTCCTTCTTCCTTCTTCTTCTTCAGTGCCAGAATCCTTTTTTTTAATGTTGAAAGTGTTCTCTTGCCTGTGAACAGCTTCTCTGAGGCAGAAATCCAACAAATATAGCTTTCTTGCTTTGAGGGGTGGTTTTGTTTGTTCAAGACCAGTGCAAGATATTTGTGCAACGTTTCAGAATTGAGCAAACCACTAGAATTCAAGGCTGACCTTGTGAATTCCAGACATTTCCAAATTTGGCCTCTGGCATTTGGCACTGAGGGATAACCTTAAACTATTTAAAGCTTAACCTGTTATAAAACTGATCAGTATGCAAGACTTCAACATTTTGATTTCAAAAGCTTCCAAATTTGCACATATTTGACTGGCACAGTGGTTGGGGAGGAGATGTATACATTCTAACTTCTGCAACTCGATGAAATTCTTGGGTAACTTCTCATGGAAACTGATTTCAGCTCTGAAGACAAATTCAAGCTACGAATTGATTCTGGACTACATTTTTGAGTTATTTCAGTGTGAACTTCTAGTTATAGAAAGTGACTTGGAATCCATAAATGTTCACCTTGGAATAAAAATCAATGAGTCCAGATTCTGCATAGCTGTGTCTTAGATGATATTGCAAATATTCGAATCAGATGCCCCAAAGTATGTGCAGAGGCCCTTAGTATATGCAAGCCACACCCACGGGTATTACATTTCAGAATCTAAATGTTTAGGTTAGAAGGTGTAGCCCGCAAGAGGATTGAGCTTCTTAAAGGGATTTGGTGTAGCTCTTTTTCATTAGATCGTGTGTTTGTTAAACAGCTGCGTTTTCCTTAGCATTTGGTCTTGAGTGTTTGCTCTCTGAGTGATCAGTGAGGTATGAAGGAACCTCAAAGGTTATGTGAAGGTAGCAGGTTGGTTTTTTAACGTTGTGTTTTTTTTAAGTACCAGGATGGCAACTTTGTGAACAGATAGGACTCTTTCTTATTATAGTGTGAGCCCCGCTGACCCTGTTTTGCCTCTACGCCCACATCTATCAACTCAACTTGGTCCGGCTTAAGGTCAACATGACTGATTGTGGCATTCCTGAAACTTGTCCTGGGAGCGAAGTTGACTGCCCTTGCCCCTACATACCTTCCGGCAAAACTCAGACCTTCCATTAGCTTCATTAGAGCCCTTCAGTCTCTAGTGACCTTTCGCGGTAGCCTCTAGGGAGTTTGAAAGGTGGGTGTTGGTGGAGAAGACCTTGTAAGACTGTTGAGAGGTCAAAGCTCAAGGTTTGCCAATATCGATCGCCAAGAATTGAGGTGGTGGTGCCGCTGGTGTTCTTCCTGCTTCTTTCACTTCCAGTATTGACTCAGTGTAGGCATCGGGCTTGCTTGGCTCTGCTCAGGTTGATCATCAATGGTGGTGGTGATCCCAGCCTTGAAGCCCATGGCACCCATTTTGGCAGGGATTTCTTGGTGTCTTGCTCTCAGGGCACACAAAGTTCAGCAAAGACTACTGTCTGGGGACCCACGCAACAAACATAGCTTTGGGACACACACACCCCCTTTGTATTTACTGAACACAGCACTATGAGGACTTGAGGCTCTCCAGATTTCCCCGAGTCCCACCACTGTCCTGAAATGGATTAAGCTTCCAAGTAGACTTGAAGTGAGACTTGTCCTCTTCCTCTGCCTAGGCATCACCCCATGCTCCTTCTTGCTCAAGATCTGATGAATCACCTCCATGTGGCCTTTGTCCTTTCCACTGACTGCCTCTCAGCTTTGTTTAAGGCCTCTCTGTCTTATAGCCCATCCTCACCTCTCTCCATATGCTTCTCCTCAGCTACAGTCTCGTCTCCTACCTAGGTCAGAGCTTCCCATCCCAAGCCTCCTTGTTTTTAGCAACAGCCAGTTCTGAAGGTCTCACCTGGATATCTGGGTTTGGGGTTGACCAAGGGCACTAGCACTGACCCCTTTACACACCGTTTTGAAGTGGTACATTTTGTTAAACTAAGGATGACCCACAGTGTTCAGTGGCTTCTATTCTCCAGTATCCCTGGCATGCTCGAGACAGAGTAAAATTACTTGTGCTATTCTGCACTCCTCATAGGATTCTTAATTGTTCCTCATTATTTATTGTTGTGACTATGGAAGTCCTGGATGTTCTTCTTTGTACCCACATCAAATCAACTGCAAACTTTCCATCATTTGACTTCCACACCCTCCTCTACTGTCTGACTCTTTTTCATGTTGCTTCTCCCATTTCTCCACCCATCGCATCCTGCCATGTCCCTTTGCACTCTCCACGTTGTGTTTGGCACTATCTGCAAACTTCTCATTTCAACCAGAGCAATTGGGATCACAGATGGGGCAACGACATAATGCGTGATTGGTTCCAGAATTGTTTCTACTGTGCTTTTATGATCTACTAATTCTACTGAAAGGCATTTTAATGGCTTACATTAAGCCTAATTTTTTTTAAATTTTCACAATTGACTCTAGTGCTAATCAACCATGCTCATACTGGTCTAGTGCTAATCTGGTCTAACACTGTTAGTAAAGGACTTCATGCTTGTTCTTTTTTTTAATGCAAAGCTGTGATTTTTATACAATACTGTATATTGGATAGCTTGTGGATTGCAGGCAGATGTGTAGAAAGAGGACATAGAGAGTATAATGATCTGCATGAGGCCATGTTCACTTGAAACTTTGCCAGTCTCTCTATTGCTGTGGTTCCCAACATGGGGCAAATGCCCCATGGGGTAGGTTAATTATTATTATTATTATTATTATTATTATTATTATTATTATTATTATTATTATTATTATTATTATTATTATTATTATTATTATTATTATTATTATTATTATTATTGGGGGGGCAATTTGAGAATGAGTTAGACCAAGTTAATGCCTTTTAGGCTTCCCCCGCTTGAATAGTAGTTCACTTTTTGAATAATAAGAATTATATGTTATGGGCGTGGGAAATCAGGATTTTAGAGATGCTTAGGTTGGGAACCCCTGGCATGGATGTTTCATGGGATGTTTCTAAGTAGGATATAAGAAAACCTTCCTGAGAATTTCATTAAATGTTTTCTAAACAGTATTTACTGAAATACAGCAGTATGAGGATTTGAGGTTCTCCAGATTTTCCAGAGTCCCACCACTGCCCTAAAATTAATTGTCTCCAACTAGACTTGAGGTACAGTTGAATTCAACAACTCCTTTATTCTTGGGTGCAATAAACCAAGCTCACCATTGAAGAGAAGGGTAGGCACCATAAAACTTGCTTTAGTTGAGAAATACTTCACTAAAAGATGGCCACAGTACACAGGAAGTGCCATGTGGTGGAGGAAGGGCAAAATGGCTGTCTGGTCCCCGAAGCTGTCTGAGCTTAAAAAGGTTGAGACCTCCTGTATTAAAAGAACAATTGATTTCCAGTTTCCTTCCAGAATCCAAGATAAATTGGAGAGGTTGTATTTTGGACAACAACTCCCAGAATCCACATCTGGGAACAGAAACTGTGGGGGATTCTGGGTTTGTGGTCCACTTTCCCCCACCTGCCACTCATGGCTTTAATAGGCCTCCTTGCCGACTCCATTCTATTCCTTACCTAATGAGTGAAGCCTTTCCCCTTGCTGGGTCATTTTTTTTATAAAAAGACTCTTTGAGTCAAATTAACAAAGTCCCACCCCTGCCCTCAAATTTGTCTCCTCTGAGGAGTTTGGAGCAGAAGAAACAGCACCTCTTCAGTCCCTTCAAAAAAGAACAGGACACTTCTGGTTTGTGGGCCAAAGGTGGACCTCTTGGTCTCTCAAATGTGAATTTCCTCTGGGCTACAGATGTTATCTATTGCAGCTTGATGTGCTCCTTTAACTGCAAAGCTGATAGTGGGAGCCTTGCAGAAGTTGATAAAACTGGATCCCCTGTGGAAATGTCTCTTCCTTCTCTGACTCGACCATTGGCTTTTGTTTCAAAGTCCCGGCCCAAGTGCTTCGTTCCTAGCCAGTCTTTCATCCTAGAATAGTGGTGCCAAAACTAAGGACCGGGGGCCGTACGGGCGCGTTTTACTTCAGCTTCCAGGACCGACAAGGGCTTTGCAGGCTGGTTGAATTGGCATCGAGTACTGCCCCCGGCCCCCGGGCCTTAGTGACCAGCTCCCTGAACCACATGATAGGCCCACAACCCAAAAAGTTTGGGCACCCCTGTGCTAGAACTTGGGAAAAGTCATTTTCCAGCAAACATCTCCCTGTTGGCCAACTAGGGCAGTGATGGCCAACCTTGGCACTCCAGGTGTTCTTGGACTTCGTTTCCCAGAAGCCCAAGTCAGCATTCCTGCTGATCAGGGCTTCGGGGAAATGAAGTCCAAGAACATCTGGAGTGCCAAGGTTGGCAATCACTGGACTAAGGCGATGGTGGAAGTGTCTGGGACCACTAGTCTAGCTACCACTAGTGACTTTCAAAAGCTCTCTACTCCTTTTCTTCTTCTTGGAAGGAGCACAGAGTTGTCTCCAGGGAAACTTGAAGACGAGCCACCTTGCCTGAGGTCTGTGTTTACAACCGTGGAGTTCCCATAGACGTCTCCCCCACCTCCGTGCGTTTGAACCATTTGAGCCGCCCCTTTGAATCCGACAGCAGCACAAAAAAAGAACAAGCCTGGGAGGAGGATGGGGGAGAACGTTTGTTTTGCCAGACAGAACTGTCCACAAGCAGAAAAAACATCAAGGTTAGCAAGAGAAATAACTCCAAAGGAGATGGGTGGGATGAGAACAGGGTTGGAGAACATCACCTGGGACTCAGCCTTCTTCTGACAGTTTCAGGCCAGAAGAAAGTTAAGAAGATAAATGGGGTGATACAGTTCCGCCCTTGCCTGCCTTGAACTTAGATAATTTAATAAACTGGAAGTCCAGCTCTGGTCCAAGAGACACAGCGGGAAATCAAAGACTCTTTGGACTTTTGAGTACAGTGGTACCTCGCTTAAAGAGCATAATGCGTATTTGGTTTGTCCTTGCAACATGACTTTAAACCTTGATTCTTTTGTCTGTTAAAGGATCGGGGAAATGATTCATTGCATATATTGTTGATTTTTAAAAAATACAGTAGAACGTATTATATACTGTGATGGCTTAGTGGTTAAGACACTGAACTTGATGACTGGAAGGTCCGCAGGTCAGAAGTTCGAGACCTGAGTACTGCATGATAGAGTGAGCGCCCGTCTCTGTCCCAGCTCCTGCCAACCTAATAGTCTGAAAACAAGAAATTGCAAGTAGATAAATAGGTACAGCTATTGACAGGAAAGGTAACAACGTTCCATGAACTCCGTCATCTAGTCATGCCTGCCATATGACCATGAAAACGACGGCAGAAACAGACAGTGCTGGTTCTTTGGTAGTAAATAGAGGTCAACACCAACCCTTAGAGTTGGCTTTTGAGTAAGGGAGACCTTTACTTTACTAGTGGGTACTTTGCTCCTTCATGTATCAAAATTAAGTGGCTGGTTTTGACTTTGGATATGTGTGTGGGTGCATCATGTGCTGCTTTGCCTCAGGCAGCAAAATACTTTGGGCTGGCTCTGCATTATACTATGCTTTCTGCATAGACAGTCTTAACTGTGCCCAGTTAAAGATGCATTGATAGACCACAGGGAGCCTAATTAAAGAATAAATAAAAGAATCAGAAAAGGTAGATCATGGAAAGGCAAGACGTTTGCCCCGAGAATTAACAGCCCTATTGCCGACTGTTCTCCGCACTGCTTTTCATGTGAATATTTTGGGCTCTGGCTGGTTGAAGGTTCTTGTCTGAACAGGATTAGACACAGTCGGCAACGGCGAAACCTGAGTCATCCTAGCGTGTGCTCCTTGGAGACAGTCAGGGCGGCACTAAAGGGGAGGGAGGGCGCGTGAGAAAATGTTAAAGACAACGAAACTCACACTTTGAAAAAAAAATGGCACAGAAAACCCACCTGTTAGACCTTTTATGCAGTTGAGTGAAACTAACCAGAATTAAGCCAAGGTCTAATGGGAGAGGCATTAGCAGTGGAGGCAGATGGTGTGTGTGTATAACTAAGATGATAAAAGGAACAAACCAAACTTGGGAAGTTTTTTGCCCTTGAAAAAGCTCCTGCTGGATTTTCCTTCTTTCATTTGATGGGCCAGAGTTGGGGTGGGGAGCAAAGGCCGGCCGAACGCAACCAAGATGCAAAGATGCCATGAAATGTTACCTTTGAAAAGCAGGAAAGAAAGAAAGGTCGCCCTTGCTCGAAAGCCAGTCGTATCAAACTCTAGGGTTCAGTGCTCATCTCTGCCTATAGCCAAAGAGCCAGTGCTGTCTGCATCCACAGACATTTCCGTGGACATGCGGCTGGCATGACTAGACATCAGAGTGCACAGAACGCTGTTACCTTCCCACTGGAGTGGTCCCTATTTATCTACTTGCATCTCTTGCTTTCGAACAGCTAGATTGGCAGGAGCTGTGACAGAGACGGGAGCTCACTGCATTGTGCAGCAACAGCAGGAGTTTTCCCCCAAGGAAATCAATGGCCTTAGGGCAGTGATGGCGAACCATCATCTCCTCTGTTTATAGCCATGCTAGCACATCGTTAACCTTGGTCTAGGGCTGTGATGACAAACCTTGGCACTCC
The DNA here is from genome assembly GCA_030440675.1 of Furcifer pardalis. Classification (NCBI taxonomy): domain Eukaryota; kingdom Metazoa; phylum Chordata; class Lepidosauria; order Squamata; family Chamaeleonidae; genus Furcifer; species Furcifer pardalis. The sequence goes on along the minus strand of CP126890.1, from coordinate 299,019,846 downwards.
AGCTGTTCTTGAACTTCAATTCCCAAAAGCCCAAGTCTCTGTGAAGCCACAGGAATGGGTATATACAATAAACCCATGCATGTGGATTCACAGAGACTTGGGCTTCTGGGAATTGAAATCCAAGAACAACTGGAGTGCCAAGGTTCGCCATCATGACCTTAGGGTTGCCTCCCTTCTAAAAACCAAACTATGCTTTTAGCAACAACGTCAACCAAGACTTGCCTTGAATTGTTATACAGTACTGTACTTATCATCAAGTACCAAAAAAAAAACACATGATGCTTGCGGGATGAATTACTGTGCAAAGCTCATGACAATAGCAGGCTAGCTTAGATTTTGCTAACTTATGTGGTTCTAGGAAAGCAATGGTCTCGGATGAGATGGGCCAGCTAGGACAGGTTTAATAAAATGCCCGGTCTCCGTTTGTGATTTTTTAAATTGCACACAACCACAGCCGCAGTTTGATTCTGGGATGGCAGAGTCACAAATGATCTGAGAAATTTTCTTGCCCCTGAGGCCACGGTGCCTCTTGCTGCCTAAGCACCCAAGGGTGGGGCTTGGCAAAGATGAATTTGGTCTTGTCCCCTCTGGCGTTATAGCTCCGTGTTTGTTCTTCTGATTTCCCTCTTCCTCATCAGCTAAAAATGAAAGCTGTCAGGAGTCTTCCCTCCTCCCTGCATTAGCCCTTGATGGTTCCCTGCAATAAACTAGACAGAGAGGCAGTAAATGGCCCAGTTAATTTCACCACTCTGCAGCGGCTTGATTGGAGGTAAAGGTAAAAGTCACCCTCACTCGAAAGCCAGTCCTATCCGACTCTAGGGTTCAGTGCTCATCTCTGTTTCATAGCTGAAGAGCCAGCGCTGTCTGTGTTTGCAGACGTTTCCGTGGTCATGTGGCAGGCAAGGCTAGACACCGAAGTGCACGGAATGTTGTTTACCTTCCCACCAAAGTGGTCCCTATTTGTCTACTTGCAATTTGCTTGTTTGTTCAGATTTATATTGCCGCCCTTTTGAACTGCTAGGTTGGCAGGAGCGGGGACAGAGACAGGAGCTCACTGTCATGGAGCACTTGGGTCTCAAACTGCTGACCTTCCAATCATCAAGCTCAGTGTCCTAACCACTAATCCACCACAGACATGAATGGAGGGATCCAATTAACCTGCCATTCAGTTCAAACCAGATTCACTTGAGCATTTTGGAGTAGCATACTAGGCTTGGGGTACACAAATGGGGACCCTCCAGATATTTACAGGATTGAAGTTCCCGTCAGCCACAAGAGCCTCCTTGAAAATTGTGGTATTCTTGATCCACTATCAGGCGTACCCTGGTAACGGCCATCTTGTGTTGCCGGCTAATCTTTCTCACACTGTCAGGTGAAAGGAACTGCAGAATGAACCCACCCAAGTGGTCCCTTAATTATCTACTTGCCACTTCTTGCTTTTGGACTGCTTGGTTGGCAGGAGCTGGGACGGAGGTGGGCTCTCATTCCGTCATGCCATACTTGGGTCTTGAACTGCCAACTTGCCCATCTTCCTTCCGGAGATGCTATGGAACTGTCTCATACCTGTGGGTGGAGCAGAAACCAAATCCCAGAAACCAAGTAATCAGTGTCAAATGAAAAAGTCAAGGGGGGAAACAAGCCTAGATATGTCAGGTTACTAAGCTCTGATCAATGCCACCCCTTTTGGGATTTCATCATATTTTGAGGAGCTTCTTCCAAAGCTCATGCTTAAGATGGGTAGTAACTCCATTATGAAAATATCCTATTACTGATGAGGAGCCAGAGAATTTGAATACGGGGCAAGGGTCCATGAGAGTATTGGCCCGAAAAGGAAATACAGTATAGTGGCATGAAACAGGTCCATAAGGTCATCCAGATGTTCTTAAACCACAATTCCCATCACAACTCTGCCACAGTAGGTAATAATGAGGCATGATAGGAATATTCAAAGGGGCTACATCAAGGATTCTCTACCTGCAGCCTAGGGGTCCAATGAGGCCCTCAAAACCATTTCATCTGGGGCCCCAGCACTTAGGTGGGAAGCTTTTTGCCCTCCAGATGTTTGTTAGAGTGTAAATCCCACTGAGTTTGCTGGCAAGGGTTTGAAAGGGTTGTAGTTCAACCTCTTCTAGAGCAGTGATGGTGAACCTTGGCACTCCAGATGTTCTTGGACTTCAATTACCAGGAAATCCAAGTCAGCATTCCTGCTGATCAGGGCTTCTGGGAATTGAAGTCCCAGGACATCTAGAGATCCAAATTTTAGAAACCCTGATCTAGAAGGCTTAAAGCTGCTCACCCATGACCAACAGAAATGCTCCAAATTGGAGGCCGGGTGGCACTACATTTGGCAATTGCATCCAAGCCCATCCATTCCATTCCCACTAACTCCTGATAAACTCGTTCACAAAGTTCAAGATCTTGTGGGCTCCCAGGAAAGGACCCTCAAATTGTTCCCCTTACTCCCAAAGAGATGAGGTACTCAAGATGATGGTAGATCAATAGGGACTTGCAATTTCTTGCTTTCAAACTGCTAGGTTGGCAGGAGCTGGGACAGAGACGGGCGCTCATTCCATCATGTGGTACCCGGATCTCAAACTGCCAGCTTGCCGGCCTTCCAGCTAACAAGGTGAGCTTCTTAAGCCACACTGAAAATGACTTACAAACCAGAGGGAAGATACCAGAGTTTAACCCAGTGTCTGCCAACAACCATGCCAAGTGTGGGCCTTATTTGTGAGGAACAACATTACTAGTTACCAAGTTCTCACCTTTTTAATTATTATTGTAGTTAGTTTAGTATTACTTGCTTTAGCATTGTGAGCCACCTTGATTCTCCTCACGAAGAGAGAGGCGGCCTACGAATGATACAAAATAGATAAATAAATGCAAAATACTCATGCTACAGACAATTCTGATAGTACAGTACAGTACTTACTTTGTTTTCCTATTCAAAACCAGGTAACAAACACTTTATTTTTCTAACTCTTAGTGAATAATATTTTACCGCAGCTTTTAGTGTTTGGAGCATAGTTTGCTGTGCTTTCAGTATCAACCTTCTTTTACTGCTGCTTTGTTTGTTTTAATTCTTTTTATTGCTGCTATTTGATTTAAAACCGACTGTTTACCCATCTGCTCAGCAGTCCCTGGGGAGTTGTCCGGTTGAAAAAAAAACCCCATTAATTTCATTAATTTAAAAATGATCCAGAATCCACACTGCCTAACTCCAGAACCTGTTTCATGTCCAATGTGAGTGCGCTGGACATTTCTCAAGAAGCAATGATCATTATATTTTTACAGAGAGACATTTCGCCAACCTGCATGCTTTCAGGGCAGTTCACATTCATAGGGTTGTCTTCTTTCGAGTCCCGATCAAACATGGATTGCCAAAATGAAGCCACTTTCTTGGCTTTGTTGTTGGCCAAACTCAAATCCTCATTGGTACATGTTTCCGGTAGTAATTGGCAGACTAGCAAACGAACTGGATTCTGTATCTCTCCACATTCACAGCACATGTTATTGTCTGCCAAGAGCTCCCACTTGAGCATGTTGGTCTTGCATTGAGGGACTCAAACCCTCAGCCTATTCAGGGTCTTCTAAGTGATGTAGGGGAGGTTGAGTTCCTCAGTCATATCCTCCTTTAATATTATTCCTTGTCCAGGGAACTCCTTGTTCTATCTTCCAGTTTGAGTTTGAATTATCATAGCTTAAAAAAATGTAAAACAGAGTAAATTACATAGTCTGTAAAGGTAAAGGTTGCTCTTCCTCTAAAGCCAGTTATATCTGACTGTAGGGTTCAGTGCTCATCTCTGTTTATAGGCAAAGAGCCAGTGCTGTCTGTGTCTGCAGATGTTTCCGTAGACATGTGCACGGAATGCTGTTTACCTTCCCACCAAAGTGGTCCCTATTTATCTACTTGCAGTTTCTTGCTTTCTAACTGCTAGGTTGGCAGGAGCTGGAACACAGACAGGAGCTCACTCCGTCATGCAGTACATAATCTGTAGCTACCACAAAATGCAAGAGAAGGCAAAATGTGGATATCTTTATAAGTATAAGACTTCTGCTTTCAAAAGTGTATGGGGTTCCCCACCGATCTTTGTCATGTTTTACCAGAAATTTTTGCCCCTCTCCCCTCCTCTTCCACCCTTGAGGCAACCTAGCCTGGAAGCATCCCAAAGATCAACCTTCCCCTTCATGTCTCCACTCAGTTTCAGGTCTGTGCGTCTTCTGAAGAACGACGGGATGGGCTTCCAGAAATACTCCTGTATGAATGAAGACGAAGCATGGAAGAGCTACCTGGAGAACCCCCTGACAGCAGCCACGAAGGCAATGATGAGGGTGAACGGAGATGATGACAGCGTAGCTGCCCTGAGCCTCCTCTACGACTACTACATGGTACGAATGGTTGACGGTAGAAGGCGACGCCCTGCCACAAAGTTAACCTGGGTTGTTCACCATGTACATTTTCCACATGGTTAAGTGTCCAGAAACGTGTCCAGATTCTCTCAGGACGAAGGCTCTAGCCCCAGGGTTCCCAACCTAAGGCCCATGGGGCCCAGCACCATTTCATGTGCCCCCCATCCCTCCAAATGGCTGCCCCTTTGAAACTGTTGGGACAAAATGGCTACCCCCATTGTGCAGGCAGGGCAAAATGGCCATTTGGCTCTCAAAGCTGACTAAGAGAGTGTGACCCAGCCCCCATCTTGAAAAGGTTGTGAACCCCTCCTCTAGCCCTACTGGGCATCCCGTATTACCCTGGCCTGTAGTAAACATAACATCAACACCACACAACTAGTCTTCTCCTTCTCTTCTTTTTCTTCTTCTTCACTTCCTCTTCTACCCCTTCGGGTGTCAAGGGAGGTGCAAGGTTATTGTTCTGGCACTTCTAGTGGCTTCCATTGGCGTTATTTGGCATTCTTGTAATACGTCTTTCATGTTGCCTCTCCACCTTCTTCCTCTGGGTCTGCTTCGTGGTCTTCGTCCTTCTCCTCTTTCCACATAGGCCTTGTGTGGTGTGGAATTCCAAGATATTCCCTCCAAATGGGCAAACCACACAACTGGTGCAGTCCCTAAGCAAGCGTTTGGTTGCATGTGTGAACGCTCCCAATGAGAATTAAGACCGTTAAAGGTTGGCCACTGGTTTGTTAATCTGAAATATCTGGAATACTGTATTTCCTTCAGCAAGTTCAGGGTAACATATTGGCACTGGAGTTTGTGCCATATACTGGTCTGAACTGGCCCTGTTCATTTTTTAAAAACAGAGAGGCAGGACTTTGCTTGAGAACTGTAAAATCTATGATTTGAAAATGACCAGAGTTTTTGAAATGTTTATATATAATATGGGACTGTGTGGGTTAGTGGTTAAGATGCTGAAATAGATGATTGGAAGGTTGGCAGGTCTGCAGTTCAAGCCCCCAGTCCTGCATGATGGAGTGAGCTCTCGTCTCTGTCCCAGCTCTTGCCAACCTAGCAGTTTGATAACAAGAATTTGCAAGCAGATAAATAGGTACCACTTTGGCGGGCAGGTAAGAGCATTCCGGTGTCTTGTCATGCCTGTCACATGACCATGAAAATGTCTGCAGAGGCGGACAGCACTGGCTCTTTGGCTATAAACAGAGATGAGCATCATGTCCTAGAGTCAGATACAACTGGCTTTCAAGCAAGGGAGACCTTTACCCATATGTACAATATGCATTGAAATTACTGTTATAAAGAATGGCTGAGATAAAGGATGGCTTGTTGACCCTGTGGTGTAGTGGAACCAGGGGTTCACAGAGTCAAAACCCTGGGACTTTCCAACCAGCAGGGACTATGACAGGGTTGCCCAAACTTTTAGGGCCACAAGCCAGTCACATGGTTCAGCAGTCCGGTCATGTGGTTCAGTGGGCCAATCATGTGGTTCCTCCCACCAGAAGTGGAAGTAAAACTCACCTTGCATTCTGTTTTGCAAAAGGATGAGATAGACTTTAGGCTGCCATTTTTAAACCAGGGGTCCCCAAACAATGGCCCATGGTCCGGATCCGTCCCCCGACACCAATTTATCCAGCCTGTGCTTCCCTCATCATTTCATATGGGTGAATTTTACTTCCGCTTCCAGGGGTAACGAGGGCAGTGTGGGCCTGATGAATTGGCGTTGGGGCAAGGATCCGGCCCATGGGCCATAGTTTGAGCACCCCTGGACTATGACATTTTCTGCCACCTTTCTCAGGCTTTTCTGTTCTCTCTGAGCTTTGCTGTGATCGTCATAGTCTCCTCTGTAAATCACTACACCCCCTCTGTTGTAATGTAAAGTAACTGAAGGCAAATTGATTTTGAATGGGCAACTAAGGGCTATTAAAGATCTATAAAAGTTTTGCTCCACATTATGAGGCCTGCCTCTTGCCACCGCTGTTGACCTTCTGTAAAAGCTGTGTTTAATTTAATCATCTTGGACTGTCACAGCTTCCCCATGCCCTAACCTGCACTGGCTACGATTTCCATGAATTATGGCCTTAACAAAGTACAGAAAATTCTTCCCAGTCAGCTCTCCTACAGGGTGACTGAGGATTGTTTTACTGACTTAATTTCATTATTTTGTTTGAGTCCTACCAAGAACAAGTGTATCTAAGGAATGGACAGACATGGTGTCTTAAACAGTCTTACTTCCTCAGAAGAGTCATTATAAACAAACTATTGACAAAGCAGATATGCTCATCATCCATTCTGAGTGGATTGCTTTTATCAGATGGGAGAATGTGAGTCGCTCCATGATGAGGAGTGTGAGTTGCTCCATGAGGAGTGTGAGTTGCTCCATGAGGAAGCAAAACATAATTGCAAGTCTTGACATTGAGAAAAAGGTAGGAATGAAACTATAGTCTTGCAAATAAGCAAATCAACATATTTTCTCCATAGAGAACCAGCCCAGAAGAATGCCCCCCCCCCGTCCCCAGTTATGCAAGCAATATTTCTTTTTCCCTTTGGCAGATTCCGAAGCATAAGACGCTCCTTCCATCTGGAACAACAGGACGCAATGAAATTGGGAAGAGGTGAGACAGAAGATGGGCCCTGTCTGTGTGTTGTTCTTTGAATGGTTGCAAGCTGAATTGTGAATTGCACTTTTATACCACCCCATAGTGCTGGGTACTCGTTTTACTGACTTCAAAAGGATGGACGACTGAGTCAACCTTGAGCCCTGGTCAGGATCAAACTCACAACTTTTTGGTTGCAGTACAGCAGTTTAGCCACTTGTGCCACCCAGGGCTCTTTAGAAGTCAGTCCCACGCCAGGCTTAGTTGGAAGGTTCATAAACAGAAAGTACATCCACCTGGGAAGACACATTAGCCACTGTCAAATGTTGGGAAAGCAATCGGTCAGTGAGAAGTATTATGAGCGTGCAGGTTTAGGTATGCTAATTTTGATGTTTACTCCGACTTTTGGTCCATAAGAAACTCAACCTTGATCCCCAACAGGATCAAACTCGCAACTGTCAGCAGCAGTTTTTGACTGCAGCAACACAATTTAACCACAGCACCACCCGTAATCCTGTATTTGCTAAGGCTATTCAGTTTACGTACTAAACCTTTGTGGGTATGTGTTCAGGGATGGAGAGATTCCAGATGGGTTATCTGATCAGCGTTCATGGCACACCAAAACAGGACTGGAATGAGAAACTGTGTGTGGTATCTAGTCATGTGGTACCTAGCTTTTGGCTATAAATGGAGATGAGCACCAAACCCTAGAGTCAGATACGATTGGCTTTCGTGCAAGGGTGACCTTTATCTTTTCCCTCTTTGGTGGTACTAACAAGGGGCGCAGAGAACTCGGAGTGACTGAGCCTCATGGTCTTTCTGCAGTTAGTGGGAAAAAAATGATAAGCATGCTTTTTTGTTTCAACTGCTTCCAAAAATGTGCTGTGTTCTACCTTTCATCTTCTGTGGCTCCCAAATGTTTGAGATAACCCTCCACAAAATAAGGTAACGGTCTGTCATGATCTTTCTGTTCAGACTCAGTTTTCTGGACTCCGTGTACCCCTTTGTTATGTTTTCAGCATATCTGTTTCTCTGCCACTATGTCTGTAGTGGGTTTGTAAAGCACTGGACACCCCCCCCCTCACAACTTCCCACCCACTCATCCAGGGGAGGGAGGGAGGAAAGAATGACGAAGAACATTTGGTTACATGATGTGCCTTACATTTCTCTTGGGAGAAGTGACATTCCTTTAGGCCAACATTCAACAGTTCCAGTTGTTTTGAGCAATATCTCTTACCAGTCCCCACCAGGAGGACCAAACTACAAAGATAATGGATATGATAGTCCAAAACATCTGGAAAGAACCAAGTGTGGAAAGCTGTTCGATCTCATACATGTGGGAGATAGTGCAAGTAGAGGAGTTTAATCACGTTACTGTTGTACTGGATATAAGAGGGATACTTTTGATAAAATGATGAAACCTAGACTGTCATAATTGGGTCTCATCATGAGAAGGTAAGATTTGCTGGAATAATGCTGGGAAATGTTGAAAGCAGCAGGAATAGACCAACTATGAAGTGGGCTGGCACCATAAAGCAGGGTTTCTCAACCTTGGCACACACACCCCCATGGTCTTGGACTTCAATTCCCAGAAGTCTTGATGAGAAGGTGTGCTGGCATGGGCTTCTGGGAATTGAGGTCCAAGAACACCTGGAGAGCCAAGTCTGAGAAACCATGCCAAGGAACCACAGCTTTGAGTTTACTGACCATGCCAGAAATGATGACAAGAATCTGGATTTCCACCCTACTCCTGTTTTGGGGACCCATGGTGTAGCAGACAGAGCGATGGACTTGACTAGCTTGGGAGGCCTGGGTTCAAATCCCCACTCAGAGATGTTAACTCTTAGAGGTGAGGATGACCTAGTAAAACCACTCCTTAAATATCTCAGTTATCTTGAAAGCTCTATCAGGGCTGTTATAAATTGGTCCAGACTTGATGACACATAACAAGAACAGTCAGTTGTTGTGTTGGTGTATTGAATTCTATTGTGCTTGCCTCTCAGGTCTTTTAATGACTAAACCCAATGCGTTTCACTTTCTAGCTAGTTCCCAATCTGTAGCAGGACAACTGTGCAACATTGGGGTGGGGTGGGGTGGGGAGGCTGGAGCCATGGACTGAAAAACAAACCAGAGAAAGAGCCTAGGTGGCCCTACCATGGGACTGAATGAGGCACTGACTGATGATGCCATGAAAGGGAAGCAAATTGTCAGTTATCTGTATAGCTATTTTATATTGGCAGCTGGTGTGGTAGCGGTGGTAAGAGTTGCTTAGATGATTTTTCATCTCAGGTGTCAAAATAAGTTGACTAGCATTGGAAACTGTGTGCTATAATTTGGCTGAGCTGGGGCATGGGGGGAGAGGGTAGTGTTTGCACAGGAGGTCCTGTGGTCACTGAAGACCTGAGTGGCTCTTAGAAGCATTTGGTCCTGAGCAGAAGTGTTCATCATCATCTTCCTTTTCCTCCTTCTTGTGTTCATCTTCCATGTCGAGGTCAAACTTTAAACTACTAAAATGAAGCCACCTTCTTGGCTTTGTCATTGGCCAAATTTAAATCCTTATCGGTGGGAAAGGTAACAGCGTTCCATGCAATCTGGCATTTAGTCATGTCTGCCACATACCTGCAGATGCAGCCAATGTTCTTTGGCTGTAAATGGAGATGAGCACCGTCCTCTAGAGTTAGACACAACTGGTTTTTGAGCAGGAGAGACCTTTTACCTTTATTCTCTAACCATAGGAGGGGAACCTTTGGTGGTCCAGATGTTTTGGCTTACTAGTTACCCACCTGCTTGCCATTGGTACTGGTGGCTGCCCGTGGCTTCTGCAAATCCAGTGATACCCCAAATGCTAAATGTTCCCCACTTTCACCTTCATTCTGTGAATATGACCCACCTGGTCTGTGAGTATCGGGTGCAGATGTATGCCTGTCCATCTTGCATTAATAGCCCCTTTTGCCCCGTTCCTCTATCCCTTCCAGGCACTGTCACGCAATGGAGTACGAACCGGACATTTCCTCCTTCGAAAACTCTGCTCATCTCATGAAGCTCCTGGCTGAAAATGTTTCCGTCAACCAAGACTATCCGGACCTGCCCAAGAAGAATGGCATGTGTCTGGAGGGAGTCCCTTCTCCTCACAAGCCGCCAGTTCTGCCTTCTGGCACCAGCAAGCTGGAAACCCATCCTGAGAACTATATGATAACCTCTGGAGATGTGTATGACAATAGTTCACTCAACTCTCTCTTTGACGCAATCCATGTCGCTCCACCGCAGCAGAGATGGCAGCCAGACAGCACTTTTAAAGAAGACCCCCAGGAGGTAAGAACTCTAGACATGTAGTCACCCAACCTCATCTCTTGATGGGATCATAAAGGTTGAGGGAGACACAACCTGTTTATGATTAGCTAGCCATCTGGGGTGCTAATTGAAAGGTTAAGAAATTTCATATGAGCACACAAAGACACACACACACACACACACACACACACACAGAAAATCAACAACATTCTTTCCAGCCCCTTCTTGTGTGAGTAGAAGCTGTGGTGTGTGACAGAGAGAGAGAGAGAGAGAGAGAGAGAGAGAGAGAACACAGCTGTGTGATCCATCTGCAAAATCCAGAAAAAGCAAAGATAATACTTTTACTGAACCAATACAATGTTGTAAACAGGGAGACATATGAGCCCTGCCTTTCTAGATGGAGAGGAGATTTGCAAAGAAGAAGTTAAAAAAAAGATTGTGGACTCCAAATCTTTGTGGTTCCGTAGGCTGTGGGATTCTGCAACCTGTAACCTAAACAAGCAGATTTCCCAAACTCTGCCAGTCTACTTTTTAGCTTTGGCTGCTTAGAAGGTATAGGTCAGTGATGGCTAACCTTGGCACTCCAGGTGTTCTTGAACTTCAGTTCCCAGAACCCCTCACCAGCAGGAGTGCTGACTTGGGATTCTGGGAATTGAGGTCCAAGAACACCTGGAGTGCCAAGGTTAGCCATCACTGACCTATACCTTCTAAGCAGCCAAAGCTAAAAAGTAAGAGACTGGCAGAGTTTGGGAAATCACTGGTATGGGTGGTGCCCACGGTAGGAAGACAAACCATCTCATGGTTTCCTGCTAACTCCATGTCTTATTGGCAAATGGCTAACCAATACATGGTTTAAGATGTGGTTCATAATTTCTGTACAATTATTTATTCACACAACCATCTTGGATTCCTCCTTTTCTGGAATTTGATCTGAGACCTGGCTGAGCAAAAGCCATGCAGTTGCCCTCAGCCTAGGGTTCCCAGATGTTCTTAGACTACAGTTCCCAGAAGCCTTCAGCACTGGATGTGCAGGATGTGCAGACCAAGATTTCTGGGAGCTGTAGTCCAAGAACATCTGGAGATCCAAGGTTGGAAACCAGTGAGCTACGCTATAGCACTGTGTTCCTTATTCAACACCTGATTCCATCACTTCTACTCAGATAGGCGATAAATCCCAACTAAGGACGACAACTTTATCTTTTTACTGGCCTTGCGATCTATTAGTTTAACTGATATAGTCCAGCGGCCAAACCATTTTCTCAACACTTCTCTCTGTACGCCAAGCAGAGTTTCACCTGCTGCATTTTTCTGCAGGTTGATAAAATCTTGGCAAGGCATTCCAACTTGCCACTCCTCCAAATTCAGAATGATTCAGCAAGGGTGGACTTGGTCCGAAAGGGACAAGACACTTTTGGCTGTTGAGTGAAGCGGCTTGTTTTTTCTGGCATGAGCAGGAATGCAAAAGAATTCATACAGAGCTGTGATCATTTTGTGTCTCTGCAGTCCCTGATCTTCAACGACATCCTAAAATCCCAAGCAGAAGCACCTTGTTCAGAGGGATATTCTGTCAGTGATAACAAGAGGTAATTCCCAGGACTTTTGCCATGCTATTACGGATGCTTTCAAGACAAAACTATTTTTTATTTTTTAAAAAAATTGAACCCTCCCTTCCTGTCAAAGCATGCATTTATAGCTCCTTTTTAAAAAATCACAACTGCCCAGTAAAATGAGTAAAGCACAACCATCTAGTAAGCTTCATGTATGATATCATTGAATCTCTGCATCACAAAAAAATTAATTTTGTTTGCTATTTCATCTAATCCATGTGTCCTCTACTAAATCAAGTGCGTTGAATCCAAATCTGAAGTCCAATTCTGCCTAGGACATCAAGATCTTAAGTTAGCAAATCTCACCCTCTTGGTTAGGTTCTTGCGTTGATCACACAGGGTATATTTGCCACAAATGTAACAAAAATTATCTGGTTTATTAACACAGCTGCGCCTACTCATCTTTAGCTCAAAACAGACTCACTATGGCCTAACTGTACTATCCAATAAAGTGGTTTTGCACTAGAGACAAGCCCTTGGTCCATTTTGCCCTATATACCTATTTTTGACATCAGCTCACTGACTTGCCCAGACATGCCCAGCGGCTGCTGGAACATGCATGCCACCAGGGGATGTGATTCAGCTGGAGCGGCAGCAGGCAAAGTGGCAGCTGCAACTGTTATAATGTTCCCATGTAAAAATATGTTACTCAATTACCGATCATTTGAACAGCTATAGCACGCCTTAAAACCTGTATGTGCTAGGCAAATTCTGAGTTCAGATTTGGAATCAGCACACTCGATATCATGTAAATCACATGTGTTATTCCCAGTAGAAAAATTGAATGTTAATAACGTTGACCCTCCAAGCAAAACCTGTTTGGAATGAGAGCCTTACTCCAATGGCCAATTTATGATTCAGTTATAATTTCAGTGTAAGAAGTCCTTTTCCTTCAACAATGTCAAGTTGTGGGGAAGGAGTCGGATTCCTGAGCAGGGGGTTGGACTCAATGGCTTAAAGACCCCTTCAGTTGTTCTATGATTCTATGATGGAAGAATATGAAAGGTTTGGATCCTCCCAGCCCCCTGATAAATCCCTCAAAAATAAAATCCTCCAAAATATCCTATTGAGTTCTTGTGAGCAGTAATTTGGCCATGCTTTGAGATTTCTGCAGCACCCCAGAGCCTCTTAGTTATACACCCCAGATTTTTGATTTTTGGTAAATTGGTCATTAGATGATGTAAGAAGGCCCTTTTCAGCCTCCTTCCTATTTTTGTAAGAATAGAAAATCAAGAGGGTTGGGGTCATGGAAATGGCTCCCCCATGATCCAGGCATGGGCACGAGTGGCCCCCAGTTGATTGGAAACTAGCCATCCCTGTGTGCGAAATATTTTGGAATACATGTATGTGCCTACCTGCCATATTTAGTTTGGCCCTCGGATAACTGTGTGTTTCTCTCCGAGTAAAACAGCACAGATTATCTATTGTTCTTCTTCTCTCTTACTTTCTTTGTATCTCTCAATTGTTCCATTCAAGTGACTTTGAATACACGTTGGGATCCCCTAAAGCGATTCACATCAAATCAGGTGACTCACCCATGGCCTATCTCAACAAAGGACAATTCTACCCTGTTACGCTAAAGACAGTTGGAGATGCCAAATGTTTGCACTTGTCGTCAAATAAAGTGAAGGTAGGTATGGAGCCTTCTTAGAGCCCGCTGCCAAAATGCCTCACAAACAGCTGAGACCGTGACTATGGAGGTTTCGCTCTTGGGTTTCTGTATCCAGAACTCTTGGAATCAGTAGTTATGAAAACAATAACACTGGGGTATCTCCAAAGGTTCCATTCATGGGGAGCACTATTGTTTATTGTTGTGTGTTATTTTGTGTGATTCTTATTTTATTAGTTCTCATTTTTGTTGATTTAATTGATTGTATAGGTTTTTTTAAAAAAATGCATTGTCTTTATTAATAATAATAATGTTGTGCCAGAAATTATTCTGTGTTGAAAGGAGTTTTGCTGGAGGTACTCCGCTCAAGAGACACCCAGATGAGGCTCCTTTCATGTCTCCAAGATCTTTTCCCACCAAAGTGGTCCCTATTTATCTACTTGCAATTTCTTGCTTTCAAACTGCTAGGTTGGCAGGAGCTGGGACAGAGACAGTATCTGGGTCTCGAACTGCCAGCTTCCCAGCCTTCCAGCTAACAAGGCAAGCTTTTTAATGACTGAGCCACTGCAGCCCTTTGTCTTTATTAATAACATTTACTATCACAAGTTACAAAGGTTTTGAAAGGTGGCTTTTAAGTGTGATTGCCAACTGGATTCAATCTTGCCAATGAGATTGTGAACTATGGTTACTCAGACATTAACTAGAGTCTCTGTTGTCTTCTTTCCTTTCCAGAGTGTTGTGATGGTGGTTTTTGACAATGAAAAGATTCCAATGGAGCAACTCAAGTTTTGGAAGCACTGGCATTCACGGCAACCCACAGCCAAGCAGAGAGTTGTTGACGTCGGTACGGAATGGAGATACTGTACAGTACTTCAATATAGCTTGGCTAGGAGGGAAATAAAATTGACATATCAGACAAAGAAACAAAACAAAAGTAAAAAAACAGCAGCAGAATAGATAAAAATGTTGTGGCACCTTAAAGTATAACTGCTTTATTCTGATGTGAGCTTTCGTGGATCAAGCCCATTTCCTTAGACCAGGGGTGCTCAAACTACGGCCAGTGGGCTGGATCCAATCCACAGCACCAAATCATCCAGCCCGCACCGCCCTTGCCACTCCCAGAAGCGGAAGTAAAATGTGCCTATGCATGTGTAAAATGCTGCTGTAAATGTATCCACAGCTGTCGTAAACATGTTTATGACAGTCATGGGTGCATTTATGGCAGCGTTGTCACCATGCGTGGGTGCGTTTTACTTCTGTCTCCAGCAGTGACGAAGGCGGTGCGAGCTGGATGAATCGCAGTAAACTCATTCGTGCAGATTCATGGGGGCTTGGGCTTATGGGAATTGAAGTCCAAGAACATATGGAGTGCCAAGGTTCGCCATCATGGCTATAGAGCTTCCAGGGACAGAATGATGTAATAGATCCCTTCTTTTGTCCTCTGCCCTTGCCGAAGAACCCCTGGAATGGCATTCTATAGGATCTGAAGATCCAGAAGGGGGAATGGGTACCCTCTTACATAGATTGATCCATCTAGATTGTGACCTTAGAATCAAGGGAACATTAGGGAGCGGCTTTCAGTGGGTTTAGAAGGGTGGGGTCTGGCATGCTCCTTGAAACAATGGTCGTTACTCAACCCAACACCTACACTCGGGCAAAAAGTAACCTTATGTTTCATGCCTTCCAGCTGACTGTAAAGAGAATTTCAACACTGTGCAGCATATTGAGGAGGTGGCTTACAATGCTTTATCCTTTGTTTGGAACGTTGCTGAGGAAGCAAAGGTAAGGCCTACGTAAAGCATGAAGTAGACTTCTCTTCTAACCAACCACTGCCCATTTTAGATCAGTTTGACTCTTATGGCTTCCCCAAACAACTGTGGGAATTGTCCTTTGGCAAAGATACTAAGACATGTGGTAGAGGCTGGAAGGGTGGGGATGCTGAAACGGCTGAGATCATAGTATCACTGATTTGGAAGGGGCCTTTAGGGCCATGAGTTCAAACCCACTGCTCAATGCAGGAATCCAAAACAAAGCAGATATGACAGATGGACGTCCAATTCTGTTTACAAGATGCATCTTGACAAGTGGGAAACCAATCCTGTAAAGGCCTGCTTAGAAGTTCCATGGAGTTTGTAGTTTAAGATGAGTGTGCATACAATTGTAGTCTTAATTGAGCCCTAGTTGGACAGTGCTTAAACTGCTGTACTGAAAGCCAGAATGTTGTGAGTTTGAGCCTGACTGTGATTCAAGGTAAACTCAGCCTTCCATCCTTCTGAGTCTGGTAAAGTGAGTACCCAGATAGTGAGTATCCAGAGAGTGCACTAAGTGCTATAGGGTGGTAGAGAAGTGCAATTGCTATTGCTATTAATTCTGTCACTTATTAGATAGTGCCTAGTTTTTAGACAGCTTGAATGCAATTGATTAATTTACAGGATATTTTCTCTTTCTTGATGAAAAAGAGTGTTGCAAAACATCAAGTGACTGTAGTGCAGAAATGATTGATGGTTATGAGGGGTTTTTTTTAAATGCACATGAGAATGAAAAAACTGACACACTTTTTCCCATCATCAGTAGCAGTCACATTTTAAAAATTCCTGCGTTTTCATTCATGGTTTTTGTATCAAGAACACTGCATCACCAATATATATATATATATAGTCTGCTACTTGATCTAATCCATGTGTCCTATACTAAATCAAGTGCGCTGAATCCAAATCTGAAGTCTGATTCTGGCTAGGACATCAGGATCTTAAGTTAGCAAATATCACCCTCTTGGTTAGGTTCTTATGTTGATCACATGGGGTATATTTGCCACAAATGTAGCAAAAATTGTGCGGTTTATTAACACAGCTGCCCCTACTCATCTTTAGCCCAAAACAGACTCACTATGGCCTAGCTGTACTATCCAATAAAATGGTTTTGCACTAGAGACAAGCCTTTGGTCTATCTCGCCTTATATACCTGTTTCACAGACTTGCCCAGACATGCCCAGCTGCCACTGGAACATGCATGCCATCAGGGGACATGATTCAACAGAGGCTGCCGTAGGCATAGAGGTAGCTGCAACTGTTATAATGTTCTCATGTAAAAATATTACCCAATATCAATTAAACAACTATAGCATGCTTATAACTTAAAATCTGTATGTGCTAGGCAAATTCTAAGTTCAGATTTGGAATCAGCACACTTGATATCATGTAAATCACATGTGTTATTCCCAGTAGCAAAATTGTTGTTGAGCAGTGGAATCTGTCTGGCCTCTTCTGCCTATGACTCCTCTTCTAACACCAAATCCATAAGGGAGAATTCACTGCTCTTTAAGCAAGTGGAAAGCACTGAAAACTGTAGGCTGGTGGTAGACAGACCCAAAGCAACGTGCTCCATACTCATTTTTGAATTGGAGAAAAGAATACTAAGTCTCATATTTTGCATGAAAAAAAATTGGTACTTTCTGCAAAATGCAAACCTTTGGGAGCAAAGCAAAAATTTGTGGAATTTTTTTTTTTTTTTTTTTTTGCTGAAATGCACAATACCCAAAAACTCCTGTGAACTCATCTAGTATGGAGGAGATTTATGAAATTTTTGTCCTCTCCTTGTGATACAAAATAAGGAAAGATTTACACCTCTAGTGCTTACAGAATTAAGGCCTGCATCTTACTAGAACTGAGTGATGAGGCTTCCATAGCTTCCTTCTTGAATTCATGTGTCTCTTTGGAATTATACACTATGTTGCTCACTTATGAAAGCTGATTTTACCACTTCGCTTCTATCATGATTACCAACAACTTCAGCATTAACAAGCTAGCACAGATGTTTCTGGATAATTGTGGTGTTTAATCCGCTAGGAATTCTGTGGGTCTTTCAGACCAGTACACTGAACTGGGATCCCTTCTTTCCTTACAGGTGTTTATTGGTGTGAACTGTTTGAGCACTGACTTCTCTTCTCAAAAAGGCGTGAAGGGCGTCCCTTTGAATCTCCAGATAGACACTTACGACTACAGCAGTGGGACTAACCGGCTTATCCACCGAGCTGTCTGTCAGATCAAAATATTCTGTGACAAGGTAGACTGAAGCTGTTCCTGGCAAGCTTTGTGTGGAGAGTGATGGGGAAGATCCAGAACAGATTTGCGGAGGGAGTGGGTGAGCCAGAAGTCATCAGACAAGGCTTGGTCAGGATCCAAAACTCTGGGACTCCGTTTTCAGCTCCAGAATTCCCAGCCTGCTCGTCTTCCCCTGAAAACCAAAAGTGGAAGGGGACAGAGACTCACTTCTGCCAGTTGGAGCAAAACAAGATTGCTCTGCTTCTGGAGTCGAAGTTGGTCGTTCTTGACCAACACAATCAAACAAACAAAAACTGCATCCGGCAGAGAAGAGTGGGAAGTCTGGATGACCCCATAACAACCTAAGTCGGAAGATGCTATGTGCTAAGGAAAGCTTTGCAAAACCAGATCTGCTAGATTGTTTCTGGCAGAGGTTAAAAATGCACAGCCTATGCCAGTGATGGCAAACCTTGGTACTCCAGCTGTTCTTGAACTTCAATTCCCAAAAGCCCTGAACAGCAGAAGTGCTGACTTGGGCTTCTGGGAATTGAAGTCCAAGAACACCTGGAGTGCCAAAGTTGGCCATCACTGGCCTATGCCATAACAGAGGGACACGTGGCCTTCAGTGTTTTGGAAGCTGACCGATAGCCTCTCTTCCTTTCCTCCCACGATCCTCTATCAAATGGAACCTTTTCTCCAGTCAACCTAATTCCTCTGCTCGTGTGTGTGTGTGATTTTTCATGGAACAGCAACTAGAAAGAGAATGGTTCCCTTCTCTATGGGTTGCCCTGTTGCAAAATCTTATCCCTGTGACATTCATCTGATGCATGAAATAAAACCTGGCTATATCTTCTTCCCACTACCCTAACTCTAGACTGGAATTATTTTTCTCGCCAACACTGCAAACAATGAGACCAGATCTTGTCCATGTTACAGTGGCACCTCATATTACAAATGCTTTATTTAATGTAATTTTCACATTACGAATGGAAACCCATTGAAAAATAATGCCTCGCCTTACCAAGGTTTTCCTGGAATGGATTAATTGGCTTTCAATGCATTCCTATGGGCAACAGCATTTCACATTACACATTTTGGTTCTCAATGTATTCATATGGGAAATTCACTTTACGAATTTTTCGTAATACAAAATGTCCCGGAGAATGCATTAATTTCATAATGCGAGGTACCACTGTACTTTCCTGGTCTGCTAGTCCCAGCGTCCCTAGACCTGTGTTTCCCAACCTTTGGTTTTGGGACTTCAATTCCCAGAAGCCTAAGTCAATTCCCCAAAACACTGATCAGCCAATGTACTGACTTAGGCTTCTGGGAACTGAGGTCCCCCTGTGGGGCCTAGGCCCCACGTTGGGAGCCACTGCCCTAGAGCCATGATGGTGAACCTTGGCATTCCAGATGTTTTTGGACTTCACTTCCCAGAAGCCCAAGCTCCTGTGAATCCCCTGGAAAGGGAAGTAAAACGCACCCATACGGGATTAGCAGTGAAAGACGTGGTAAGTGAGGTTATCCTAAACATTTCTTGAACTTCCATCCCCAGGGAGCAGAAAGGAAAATGCGAGATGATGAACGGAAACAATTCAGGAGGAAGGGGAAATGCCTGGATGCCAATAATAACGGTTAGTAAAAGGGGTAGGAGAATAGACTGCATTGGCCTAGGTGTTAAGAGCGGAACTTGAAGACTGGAAGGTCAGCAGTTCAAGACCCGAGGGCTGCATAATGGAGTTTATTTTTTAAATTCGTGTCAGATGCACCACCACCATATAATACCATTATATGGAAATGTGTTTCTGGATTGAAAGGATTAGCTGGTGATAGAGTCCGATTGCTGAATTAGCAATCTTTGGGGAGGCTCCTTTCATGTCCCCCGCATGATGGAGCATCCCAGTTTCTGCCATCCTAGCAGTTGGAAAGCAAGAATTTGCAAGTACAGTACTATGGATACATAGGTACCACTTTGGTGGGAAAGGTAACAACGTTCTGTGCATTTTGGTGTCTAGTCATGCATGCTACATGACAATGGAAACATTTATCTACTGGCTTTGGAACAGGGGTTCCCAGCCTAAGGCCCATGGGCTGGATCCAGCCCATGGTACCATTTCATGTGGCCCCCTACCCCTCCAAGTGCAGTCTAGAAACAAAATGGTCATCCCTTTGAAGCTGTTGGGACAAAATGGCCACCCCCATTATGCAGGCAGGGTATTGTTAATTTTAATTTTAATTTTAATTAATTAATTAATTAATTTAATTTAAATGGCTGTCTGGTCCTCGAAGCTGACTGAGAGAGCATGACCTGGCCCCCAGCTTGAACAGGTCGTGAACCCCTGCTTTAGACTATGGGGCTTCTTTGAATGCCATGACTTTGACCCAGGATAGACCCATCGGACAAGGCATCTTTGCCGACGGAAATGTGTGGTTTTTATGACCTTTGGGGGCAAAGAACTGCCTTTCTTTTGCCTCTAGGGTTGGACCTTCCTGCAACATCGAGTTGCAAAAGGATTGCAAAAAGGTTGCAGCCCTAGCTTTGGTCCATGCCAGAAGACTGGAGGACTCCTGGCCAGTTTCCCCCGCCTTCATCCCAGCAAGAGCAGCAACAGAGCCAGCCTGGTCTGGTCCCGGCTGGCTATAAAGACCTGCTCCAAAAACGAACCTCTTCCCTTTATTCTCTTTATTTACTGATGGGATTTTATATCCTGACACATGCCCTCCAGGAAGCTTACAAAACAAATCCAGGTTCAAAACATGCTAAATAACATGTCAAATAAAAACACCAATAAAAAAGAGATAGCCGAGGAAATGGGCAGGCGAGATTTTAAAAATAGCAGCTGAAACCAGTCCCGAGATGTTAAGGGGTAAGGCCGCCCTTGCTCGATAGCCAGTTGGATCCGAATCTAGGGTTTGGTGCTCCTCTCTGTTTATAGCCGAAGAGCCAGCGCTGCCTGTGTTTGCAGATGTTTCCATGGACATGTGGTAGGCATGATTATACACCA
This sequence comes from Furcifer pardalis, assembly GCA_030440675.1. Lineage (NCBI taxonomy): Eukaryota > Metazoa > Chordata > Lepidosauria > Squamata > Chamaeleonidae > Furcifer > Furcifer pardalis. The sequence goes on along the minus strand of CP126890.1, from coordinate 298,999,293 downwards.
CGCTGTTACCTTCCCCCCCCCCCAAAAGTGGTACCTCCTTAGCTACTTGCAGTTTCTTGTTACGAACCGCTAGTTTGGCAGGAGCTGGGACAGACGACAGGTGCTCACTGTTGTGCAGCTCTCCGGTCTCAAACCGCACCCACTAAGCCAGGGGTTCCCAACCTAAGGCCCATGAGCCGTATCCTGCCCATGTCACCATTTCATGTGCCCACACACACACATGTGGCCTCCAAGGGCAGGTTCATATGGGACGAGGCACTTTTTTTAGGATTCCTCTTCACTGAGACACTAATGTCCTGATCCTATTCTCTGTTTTGCTCCAAGTTTTCTCCTTGTATGTCTAGTCCTGTGATGGCAAACCTTGACACTCCATGTGTTCTTGGACTTTAATTCATAGAAGCCCAAGTCTCTGTGAATCCACATGAATGGGTTTACTACACATACGGCTGTTCTTGGACTTCAATTTCCAGAAGCTCAAGTCTCTGTGAATCCACACAAATGGGTTTACTGCACGTATAGGTATTCTTGGACTTCAATTCCCAGAAGCGTATGCACAGTGCACAGACTTGGGCTTCTGGGAATTGAAGTCCAAGAACACCTGGAATGCCAAGGTTCGCCATCATTGGTCTAGTCTATTTAGATTTCATGCCCAAAGGCATCCAAGTTCTGAATAACATGCTGTAGAAATTATTATTTCTTTAATAATGCATCTTCTAAAGTGGGGTGGGAACTTTCATGCCCTGTGCTAGACTTTTCTTGATTGTCTACATGGAGACACAGCCAATCATTTTTATCTGAGAATAAGATCTGGCAAGGTACACAAGCAGAATTCCCACGGCAAACTCTCTTGGATGTAGGCTTTACATATATACATATGTTTTTCTTTTGGGGGAAGATTGCTAAGAGTCTCCTTGATCAACTGAATTCTTTCTGCAGTCAGAACTGTAACTTATATTTTTGGCACTGGCGTTTTGCTGCCCTTTTTGGCTTGGCTGTGTTTGTGTGAGATCAATGCACATAGAAGACGAAGGATTGCAAAAACACATGGGAATGATATTAGTTCTGTGCTGAGCCTGCATGTTTTCTGTTTTGTGTCATCTGGGGAGGGGTGACTGGAGGCAATTTGTGGGTTTGGCACAGGTTGATCTATGTGCCTCTGGCATAAAATTTTTGTACCCTGTAAATTTTGGCAGCCAGGAGTAAAATCCTTGTTTCTCTCGCCTGAGGTATGAGTTACCCATTATCGCGTAAAGGGTTTTTTTTAAAAGGTTGTGTTTGATGCTTATTTCACTGATGACTTTTGGTGGCAATTCTGGTTTATTTTCCCTTCAAATTATTTTATGATTTGGAAAAGCAGACATTTAAGACTTTCTTGTGGACCAAAAGTCGGAGTAAACATCAAAATGAGCATACCTAAACCTACATGCTCATAATACTTCTCGCTGATCGAGTGTAGTCTGGAGATATTTAGATGGGACTTGAGACTGGATGCCTTGACATAGCTCCTTAGAACAGTGATGGGTAACCTTGGCACTCCAGGTGTTCTTGGACTTTATTTCCCAGAAGCACAAGTCAGCTCTCCTGTTGATCAGGGCTTCTAGGAATTGAAGTTCAAAACATCTGGAGTGCCAAGGTTACCCATCACTGCCTTAGAGCAATGGTTTGGCTCTTAATGCTTCTTCCTTCCTGCACTTGCATTAAACATCAAGCCACAGAAAAATGTGGGGTGCCTGATCTTCTGCGTTTATATTTTGCCTGTTTTGGATCTCAGCAACACCAAAATCAATGAGGCCCACAATGCATGAAACAGCCTCTGCCAATCTTCACACCTTGACAAATGTGTACCAACCAACATGGTGGAAAAATAACTTTTCTCCCTGCTTCTGTCTTTCAGGTTTGAAAAACTGTTTGGTTTCAGGCTTCAGAGGGAACGAAATCACGTACCTTAAGCCACAGGCTGACCTGGAAACTCAGCCCGTTTTGTTCATCCCAAATGTCCATTTTTCAAACCTCCAGAGGTGTGGAACGGTAAGTTGCTTTAATTCAGTTTCACCTTGATCAAAAGGCCTCCCTATTCTAGCCAAGCCAACAAGTTTGTCAGACATATTCCAAAAAATTCAAGTTTCTCAGAAGTATTGCTGGGATGGAAACAAGACTCCACAGTACTTCTTCTTCCACCGTATCCAAATATTGGTAACCATCATGGCAATCAGCCATGAAGACTGTCCTGTGAACATAATGCTGTGGCCTTTCATTTGCCAACCAAATCACAGCATGACACCCATAGTACTACTGATCCAGTTTCGCTAGTCACTTTCTGGTCCTGAGCCCTTTTGGCACGCAAAGTCCTCATCATCATCCTCAGACCAGGATGGACGAAGCAGCTGCCCTCCATCAAGAGGGACTCAAGTGGGATTTAATCCACTTGGGGACCATCACCCTTCCCTGTGGACTTCGCCACCCTGGTAGTCCTCAGGGTTGTCAGGCTAGTTAACCACCACCTGACACTCCACAGTACTACTATATGAAAAACATTAGACTGAATTATAGCTTATTTTGAAGGTGCTTCAAAACTTGAGAGCAAGGATTTTGGTAGGACGGTGGTAATGTGAAGGGAAAAAATGCAGTGTGAATTTTCGCTGGTGCAAAAAGAAATGTAATTGTGTATAAGAAAATGACTGATTTAAAGGCACTTCTACACCGCAGACTTCAATTTGTTTAATGTTTATTTCACCTCTCCTTGGGAAGTAGATACAGATTTATTGGAGGATGGGAGAGAGACAAAGGTCTTTAACAGCCCCTTGTAAACACCACCCAAAATCTGATTCCTCGGATTGTTTGGAGAAAAACCTCAAGAGTTAAACAAGTATAAAGCAAAATCTAAGTTGGTAGTGAAGGCATTTCCCTACTGTAGAGATACACCTGGTTTGAGAGGAATTTAAAAGCAAGCCATGGAAAATATCCAAAGAATTTATGAGGTGAGGAGAGTTTATAAGGGAAGGATGAAACTTAGAGGCAGAAATCTTTGTGAGTTTAACTGCTCAGAGATACCATTTCACTGGAGGAAATGGTGAAGAATTAAAGGAAGAATCAAAAGCCTGTTTTAGGCAGAAGTAAAGGATAACTTGCAAGTTGTGTCCAGGAATATCTTCCTGCTCTGTTGCTGCTCTTGTATTAAACCTTATCTTAACCGGTGCAGTGTTACCAGTGCAAAGTCAAAGACTTGTGTTGTATGCTAAAGGTTTTTTGCACACATAGGCTGCTTATCTAAAGCGTACTCCCATTTAATTATTTGTATCAACAAATATATGATGAAGAATCAATGAGTTGCTCAGATCTAGATTGAACCTGTGGAACAGATGGATGGTGTTGAGTATCTGAATGTTATTTTCTCTCTCAGGGTGACCATGGAAACATCTGCAGGATGTCATAGGGAAAGGGTGTCTGTGTGTAAATCCACCATGTTTCCCCACCACGTCTTCTTTCCAGAAGAAAATAATCATTAAAGAGGAAAAAACAGAACAGCATCACACTGAGCAGAATTCTGTAGGCATAATTTTAGTTAAGGCCAAGATCACCCTTGTTCAAAAGCCAATTGTATCTGACTCTAGGAGTTGGTGCTCATCTACATTTGCAGCCAAAGACCCCGAACTGTCTGAGTCTGCAGATGTTTCCATGGTCATTCTGGAAGATATGACTAGACACCAGGGTGCCTGGAACGCTGTTATCTTTCCTGCTGAAGTAGTACCTATTGATTGACTTGCAATTTCTTTTGTTTTTGAACTGCTAGGCTCTTCGGCTGTAAACAGAGATGAGCAACACCTCCTAGAGTTGGACACGACTGTCTTTTGAGCAAGGGAGACCTTTACCTTTACCTAGTGTTCAATCAGGATTATGCCAAGACAAAGATACAACAGCATTTTGCTCATTGTCTTTATAGGTAGTGCTGGACATCCTTGGTCTAGCATGGTGATGGTGAACCTTGGCACTCCAGCTGTTCTTGAACTTCAATTCCCAAAAGCCCTGATCAGCAGGAGTGCTGACTTGAGCTTTTAGTAATTGAAGTCCAAGAACATCTGGAGTATCGAGGTTCGCCATCACAGATCTAGCAGTATAATTGGAACCACTTTTTCTATTAAATGGTTTTTATTTATTTATTTAGATTTATTATTTATTTTTCCTAAAGTCATATCTGTCTTGTCTTTTTGCTAGGTTTTGCCCACAGCCGGTATTCCACATGACCCTAACAGGTAAGAAGAAAGAAGTCTTTTGGCTTTCTTGCTCAGAATACCTTGAGATGTTTAGAGCGTCGGCTCTCTTTTCCTTGTTTGGAATATCTGTATGCCATCTTTTCCCTGGAAAGTGCAAAGCTGTGTAGGTGGCCCGCCATGGGCCAGGCACTGACCAGACCTGAACCTGTTTCCCATTAAGTGGGCCACCATCCCAGCTGCCTTCAGGCCTTGTTGAGTTTTACAGTGGAGGAAAAACAGGGCACAAACACCATAAATATATGTTAGGAAGTTCTACTCTTTGAGCCCTTTGAAGCAAAATGAAACAGAACTATGGGAGGGCATGATGATTTTACTGACTCCTGCTCTCCGTTTTGCTGAGGAGAAAGGGTGGACAATTAACGCAGCCACAAAAAACAACCTTCTTTGTAAGGAAGTGGTTGGAAATTTCTGATAGAAAACACTCTGCAGTCTGGGTGGCCTTGCTCTTGGGCAAGGCAAGGCACTGAATTTTGGATGCCATTAAAAGAAACAGGAGGGTTAGACCCACTGGGCACAATCCAGGCATTTCAACCATTAATTATTATTTGTATATACCTACCGCCACTCCATCAACAAACTCAATATGCCATACATGGCTCTTTCCCTCACCAACTCAACGAGATAGGTCACACGGCTCAAGGTCACCCCATGAGTTGTATAGCACAGTAGGGGTGAGATTTAAGAGTATCTGTTCCCCCTCAACATCAGTGCATGCTGTGCGATATTCTAATTTCCCCTTCTCCTCACTCAGGTTGCCTTTAAAGCGGAGCTGCCCGACATTCCCAAATGAATTTGATCCCCTAGTGGCAAAACAAGCAAAGGAGGAAGACCCCCAACGAGGTAATGTTGCTGTTTAGAGATTCTGACACCCACACACCCAACAGTAGCACAAATCAGCCAAATGCTAGGTAAGGGAGGGACAGTTTCAAGGGGAACGAATGAGTGAGGAGACCAGAAGGCTGAAGGTAGACGTGTGAAATGATGGGAGGAACTTAGAAGGAATGAGGCATCAGGCCATGGTCAGAAGAACTTGAAGATCTCTTCAAGAGGTAACTGTGAAAAGAGGGTGGCCTTGAGGAGAATTAAAACTAGCATTTATATGCACCCATCAGAATGACAACATTTGAACTGTCCAAACCTTCACAGTCAAACTGAAATGTGATGGATTTCTGTTGTATCTTTCAGTCTTGCTCTATGTGCGGAGGGAGTCTGAGGAGGTTTTTGATGCTCTCATGCTGAAGACGCCAGACCTCAAAGGCCTGAGGAATGCTGTGAGTTTCTCCTCTGTCGTTTTTGCTTCATAAAATTAAAGCTATGTTGCTGTTGTTGCACATGCTCGAAAGGCTAGGATAACGGCCCTTAGATGGCTGGGCTAAGTCACACACATCCAAGGCAAATTCATCTGATCCTGGATAGTCCTATTATGATTTCAACCATACCTCTCAGTCAAGTAGAGAAACTGGAGAGAAAATTAAAAGGGAGGAGTTACTTTTGAGACTAAAACCCTCGGAGTCTCCCATTCAGTATGGCCACTGACCATGCTCGCTGGGATATTCTGGGGCCATAAATGTAGGAGTAGTTCAGACAAGTACAAAGCATGGGGTTATCATAACGATGATAGCTGATAAATATTTCCCACCATTAAATCCATCTGTTTCCCTGGGGAAAGTTTTTTGCTTTCCCCTGATTCTCTCACTTCCTTCCCTTCAGGCTGGCTAGAAATTGCCTCCCCACCCCCAGCCCTCCCCATCTGCCACCGCACCCTGCACACCTTTCTCAATGTTTGAAGAGCACATTGTACAGAGCACATAGCTCAGAGATAAATATCGGCACCGTTGCCGATAACCCGTTCTCCTCTTTCCTGAGGTAGGGAATAGAGTCAACAGTTTTCTGAAATGATCTGATAGCGGACCTTTTTTATGGTTGTGTGCGTGTGTTAGAATGGGGTTTCCTCTGCCCTTCTCTGAGACATTAGCTTTGTAATAAATAAATTTCATGTAAGAAATTATTCGGAGTTGAAATGATTTTTGCTGGAGAAACTCCGCTCAGGGGACGCTCAAATGAGGTTCCGTTCATGATCCGTCATGCAGCACTCGGGTATCGAGCCCCGATCTTCCAGTCTCCAAGCTCAGCGTCTTGACCACTAAGCCACCACAGTTTGCAGTGAGAAGATAGTAGGAAAATTTGCTGGTCCATTCTGCATGGACTTTGGAAATGATATATTTTTGGACTTCAACTCCCAGAATATATTGCTAGCTCATGGGTTGGGGGGGGGGGGGCAGGGGAGAATTCTGCAACCTGATTTCCAAAACTATAATATTTCTTGTCTCTGGCTTCGCAGACATACAACAGATCCTCAAAAAAGATGACAGGATCATTGAGTTTTCTCTGGAGAAGTTACTTTTGCTAATTGACTTAGAACAGGCGTTCTCAATCTATTTAAGCCATGGGCCTGGTCATGCTCCCTCAGACAACTTTGGGAGCCGGACAGCCATTTTACCCTTCCTCCACCACATAGCACTTCCTGGTGTGGTGGAGGCGGTGGGGGCCCACATGAAATGGTGCTGCAGGCCACATCCAGCCCGTGGGCCACAGGTTGAGAATCCATGACTTAGAAGAACAAGGAATAACTTTTTCTAAGTGCCAATCTTGCTCCTAAAAGGCAAGTTAAGTGATTGCATCACAAGCCTAGAATGATTAGGCAGATCAGAGCTTAAATCCTGCCTGATACCAATCCTATTAATCTATGTAATCAAGCCTTCAAAGTGATTCATGCAAAATTGTTTCTTTGAGCATTGTAAGGTAGTTTAATGCTTATCTCTGTGTTGCAAAGGGGTGGATGAAGTGCATGATGAAATAGTGAAATAGTGGAAGACTATAGATGAGAAAGAACACTGCAACACACACACACACACACACACACACAAACACACACACACACACACACACACACACACACACACACACACACACACACACACACACACACACACACACACACACACACACACACACACACAACATATTGGTCTAATCCATGTGCCCTATACTAAATTAAGTGCGCTGAATCCAAATCTGAAGTCCAATTCTGCCTAGGACATCAGGATCTTAAGTTAGCAAAACAAACTGTCTTGGTTAGGTTCTTGCATTGATCACGCGGAGTATATTTGCCACAAATGTAACAAAAATTGTCCAGTTTATTAACACAGCCATGCCTACTCATCTTTAGCTCAAAACAGACTCGCTGTGGCCTAGCTGTATATTCAATAAGATGGTTTTGCACTGGAGACAAGCTCTTGGTCCATCTCTCCTTATATACCTATTTCTGATGTCATCTCACTGACTTGTCCAGATATGCCCTGCCGCTGCTGGACAATGCATGCCACCAGGGGACATGATTCAGCAGAGGCTGCAGTTGGCATAGAGGTAGCTGCAACCATTATAATGTTCCCATGTAAAAATACATTACCCAATACCATTTGAACAGCTATAGCATCCCTATAACTTAAAATCTGTACGTGACAGGCAAATTCTGAGTTCAGATTTGGAATCAGCACACTCGATATCAAGTAAATCACATGTGTTATTCCCAGTAGCAAAATTGTTGTTTTTGCAGTGTAATGGATTCCCTGGTGGTGATCAGCACAATTGGCACACTATTTGAACTGGGGGCTTCCAGATCTCTCCCTTCCTGTCAACAGAATACATATAGTCTTAGGGATTAGTTTACTTCTTGGGTTTGGCCACATCTGTATATTGGAATATTCAATCCTCTAACCCAGTGGTTCCCAATGTGGGGCCCAGGCCCCACAGGTGGACCAATTCCCAGAAGCCTAAGTCAGTACATTGGCTGAGCAGTGCTTTGGGGAATTGACTTAGGCTTCTAGGAATGGAAGTGGAGAGAGGAAGCGTGCTACAATTCAATGCAAACACAGAGTTTCGTCAACTGCATGAGCTCCCGTTCATTTGAAGCATTGCCATTGTCTCTGCTGCTTTGAGAAAGGAGATTTAGGAGCAATCTCTCCTAAAGCCACTTCTATTATCTGCAGGGAATCGCTCCAGATGGCCTCTCAAACTATGTAGCCCAGGGGTGCCCAACCTTTTCATGATGGGGATCTGGATCATGCTCTCTCAGTCACCTTCGAGGGACAGATGGCCATTTTGCCCTGCTTGCGTGAAGGGGGTGGCCATTTTGCCTCAACAGCTTCAAAAGGGCAGTCATTTTGTTTCTCAAATGGCCTTGGATGGGTGGGGGCCACATAAAATGGCACCATGGACCGGATCCAGCCCACGGGCCTCCGGTTGGGAACTCCTGATGTAGGCTGAATCAAAATGGCCTAGTGTAATGCTGGTTAACCATGGCACTCCCGCTGTTCTTGAACTTCAATTCCCAGAAGCCCTGATCAGCAGGAGTGCTGACTTGGGCTTCTGGGAACTGAAGCCCAAAAACAGCTGGTGTGCCAAGGTTGGCCATCATGGATCTAGTGAGTTAGCCACAAAGAAGGCTGCAGTGGCTTAGTGGTTAGGATGCTGAGCTTGAGGTCGATAGGTCAGCAGTTTGAGACCTGAATGCCGTGTGACAGAGTGCACTCCCATTATCTGTCCCAGCTCCTGCCAACCTAGCAGTTCGAATGCAAGAAATGGAAAGTTGTGTCTAACTTCCAGATCACTTTTGCAGTGCATAAAACTGCAGACTCGGCAGGGTGTGGAAGCAGCTGCTGGCTCATCACATTTAGAGCATTCATACCAGCCTTTCCTCATGCATAAACATATATGATACAGTAGATATATAATGGGTAGCATTGTATTTTTCTTTCTTCAGATTTCGGAAAAATACGGTCTGCCTGAAGAAAGCATCTATAAAGTCTACAAAAAATGCAAACGAGGGTAAGTAATTGTTGCTATTATATGCCATGAAATCGAAACTGACTTATAGTGACCCTGATAGGACTTTCAAGGTAAGTGAGGTATTTAAGGAGTAGTTATACCAGTTCCACATTTCTCTGTGAGTTTCATTGGCCAAGCCAAGATTTTAACCCAAGTCTTTTGAGTCTAGTCTATCACTCTGTCATTGCACTACATTTACTCTGTAGGATTTTCTTTGGCTCCCTGTTATGTGACCAAGTAGTACCACCTAAACCAGGGTCTCTCAACCATGGTGGCTCAGATGTTCTTGAACTTCAGTTCCCAGACACCCTGATCAAATGGTGTGCTGACTTGGGCTTCTGAGAATTGAAGTCCAAGAACCACCTTCGGGGCCCAGGGTTGAGAAACCCTGACATAAACAATAGGTGATGAGCTAGAAAGTTGGAACAGCTAGAAAACTGAAAGCCGCAGAAATCCTCACCCACTTCCAGTACTACCATGGTACTATTGAGGAACTGTTCTGCCCAACTCATTAAGAACATAGAATGCTTTAAATAATTCCAAGGTACAAGTGGAACCTCATACAACAATCGCCCTGTATAGCAATGAAATTACATAACAATTAGGTTTGGGGGGGAGATGGTGTCCCAGATAACAATTTTCCTATGGGAAAAACCACTTAGCAAAAAAAAAAATCATTGTACGATGCATCCCATAGGGAAAATCTCTATACGATGTACACATCATATAGCAATTGTTTCATACAACAACGAGCCCGTGGAACGGATTAAAATCGTTGTATGCGGTACCACTGTATACTGCACTATACAAGGAGTCATCTAACCTGTGAAACCTATTGGGATAACTCCACTGAAGTTTGGACTGGAATCCAGAGTGGATACATAGCACTTCCAAAATTGGAGTCATCCAGTGAAACGTAATAAAAAGTAGAGACATCACCCTGCCAACAAAAGTCCACATAGTCAAAACAATGGTCTTCCCAGTAGTCATGTATGGCTGTGAGAGCTGGATCTTAAAGGAAGGCTGAGCGCAGATGAATAGACACCTGTGAACTGTGGTGCTGGAAGAAACATTTGAGAGTCCCTTGGACTGCAAAGAGATCAAATCAGTCAAACTTAAATAAAACCTGACTGTTCATTTGGCCACCAAATGAGAAGAGCAGACTCACCAGAGAAGGCCCTGGTGATGACAGAGGAGCCTGGCACACGGACTCAACTGTGTGACTGAACAACAAGTAGAACAAATGGCAGATTCGGTCTGTAGGAGACCAAGTGAAGTCCAGGCTCTTTTCTCTCACACTTGTCCATCAGATGTCTCCAAAGAACCCAAAGTTGGTCTTGAGATCAATAGTCCACCCCCATCCATACCTGCTGAGACTCACATTGTCTAGCACTGGATAGCCAAAAGGCTTAACTGTCTCTGATCAGTCAGAAATGATGAGCTGCAACAAGAAATCAGTGATGTAACTACACTGAGAGTTTGGATACGGGGAAGGAAAGTTCAAGTTCTCACTTGTAAATCAGGTTAGCATGACCTGGGAAAACTGTAATCAGATCTTTCTCTCTGGTGGAAAGCAAAATGGGGGCGGGGGGGGGGGGGGTGTCAAGGAAATTACACTCCCCCGTCACCTGAAACTGCCATTAGTCGTGCCTAAAGGGTAAGCAGGTCTAAAATAAGGTATTTGTTGTTGCTGCTTTTTTAATTTTAAAAATGCTTCTGTAGCAATTAGAAGATCTAGGGCAGAAGTGAAGAAAAGATTATTTAAATAGGAACCTTGGATACCTTGGAGCCCTATTTCAGGAAGTTGTCCTCCTATGAGCAGACGACTCCGTGAAGACATTCCGCACAACTTCGGTCCTTAGTGCTCCCCCTGGCAGTTTTCTCCATGTTGATCTCTCCATTATAATAATAATATTTTCCTGTCAGAAATTATTCTGGGTTGAAAGGATTTTTGCGGGAGAAACTCCGCTCAGGGAACACCCAAATGAGGCTCCTTTCATGTCCCCAAGAGCCGGGACAAAGACGGGTGCTCAATCCATCATGCAGTACCCAGGTTTCAAACTGCCGACTTGCCTGCCTTCCAGCTAACAAGGTGAGCTTCTTAACCACTGAGCCACTGCATTGCTCGTTGTATTACTTGTGGCCGTTTTTCTTGCACAGCTGTCAAAGCCCACATTTCGCTGCCGTATGTCATTGCTTTCAAGACCATAGAATTGAACAAATTTGCCTTTGTTTCTTGTTTAGATTTTGACTGGCCGACACTTCTCTGAATTTACCCCACGGGGCTCTCCATCTTCTAGATATTTCTTCTTTTAAATCCTTGTCCACACTGACTGCTTGGTCCAAATAAATGTAGCTTTCCACTTCTTCAATTTGTTCACCAAGTGAGAACATAGAGGTTAAACACATATTCTTCTTAATTCCAATCTGCCCCATGTCTAGCCATTGAAATGAACTGGGAGAGTCAGTCGTGGCTGACCTGGACTTACTTTACATTGCCCATAGAAATGGGTCCTGTACTGTATTTCCCAAATCAAGCTACATTGCTAGAAGTGATGCTATAAGCTTGCCACCTGCATTTTGGGACATTTTGTTGTTTTTATTCAGTCACATAGTCAAGTCCGACCTTTTTTGACCCCATGGATCACTGCGTACCAGACATCCCTATCCTCCATCATCCTCCACAGCCCAGTGCCCATTGCATCAACAATGCCATCTACCCGTCTCATCCTCTGCCGTCCTATTCGCCTTTTGCCTTCAATCTTTCCCAGCATCAAGTCCTTCTCAAGGGAGTCTCCTCTTCTCATTTGGTGGCCAAAGTACTTCAGCTTCAGCTTCAGCTTCAGTATTTGTCCTTCTAAGGAGCAGTCAGGGTTGATTTCCTTCAGGATCGACTTATTTGATCTCCTTGCAATCCAGGGTACTCTCAAAATTATCCTCCAGCACATTTCAAAGGTGTCTGTTCTTCTTCACTCAGCCTTCCTTATGGTCCAGCTCTCACAACCATAGATTACTACTGGGAATTACATTACATTACTGCTGGGAATACCATTTGGGCCATTACTTTAACTCAGAGCCAGACAATACAATACCCAGTTGAGAAGAATTTTGAACTGTTCTACATTTTACATGCCATGTATAGCCTAGCTTGGAAAAGGTTCTACCGGGCTCAAATGTTCAGCTATTTTTAATGTTATAGATCTAATTTGAGGAAGGCTGAGCTAAAGGTTTGCTCTTGGAGTGCTTGGAAAAACCCAAGCAAAGTGAGATTTGCTTTCAAAAGGCCCTAATGTCCATCCGAAAATGAATCAGTGAGGAGTGGAAGAGTCCCAATAATTTAGCCAATCCTTTTTGATCTCCCAAGACAGTTGCCTGCAGTTACAACAGATTTTGCTTATCTCAGTTATCAGGGCATCAGTGTTTGTTTCTTAAAGTCAGAATACCCCTTTGGCTTACGAGGGCAGATGACACTGGAACAATGCAGTCTAGGATGGAAACTGTTAGATCCCATCAATGGGGCAAGTTTTGGTTCAAATGGAGCATTGTGTCATTGTCTAAAGGCTATCATCCAAGGTAGAGGAGCTATTCAGCCGACTCTGTCTATAATCAGAGCGATTAGGCTTCATGAGATCTAACACTGTGATGTTTCCCCTTAAAACATAATCAATGGAGCCAAACAATTGAGCTCTATGTTCCACTCAACTTATATTTCCATGTTGAGTTTCATTTCTATCTCACTTGGGCGTCATGCAGGAGCTAGGACAGAGACGGGAGCTCATTCTGTCCTGCAGTATTCAGGTATTGAACTGCTGACCTGCTGCCTTCCAGTCAGTGTCTTAGCCACTTGAATTCCCTCGCAAGGACACCAATCGCATAATAAGAATGATGTGTACAGTACTTCAATTCACATTAGAGTGATCTACAGCTTTGGAACAGAATGGTCCTCCTAAAATGGGGGATTGAGAGAGAGACTGGCTATAGAATGATGTGCTCTCAATATTGCTTGGGACTAAACCAAAGACATCCTCACTGTATCAAGCCACCTTCACTAAAAAGCTAAGATTTTTTAATGCTATTCCATGGGACACACAGATTTCATGTTTCCAAGATGACTCAAAAGGTGAAGGTAAATATCTCCCTTGCTCGAAAGCCAGTCGTACCCAACTCTAGGGTTCAGTGCTCATCTCCGTTTATAAACAAAGAGCAAGCACTGTCTGCGCCTGCATGACTAGACACAGGAGCGCACAAAACGTTGTTTACCTTCCCACCCAAGTGTTCCCTATTTATCTACTTGCAATTTCTTGCTTTGGGACTGCTAGGTTGGCAGGAGCTGGGGCAGAGACAGGAGCTCACTCTGTTGTGTAGCACTCGGATCTTAAACTGCTGAGCTGCCAACCTTCCAGTCATCAAGTTCAGCATCTTAACCACACATAGCCCAAATATACCTAGCAATTAAGGATACTCTCTCTCTCTCTCTCTCTCTCTCTCTCTCTCTCTCACACACACACACACACACACACACACACACACACACACACGTCACACACACACACACACCAATTTGGGAATTTACACCTGTTGCCAAGGTAATCCTTTTCTTTCCCATCTGAGCCTAGCAATGCATTTGGACCCAAATCTTGCTCCAGGCCTAATGATTGAGCAGACCTGCTTACTGGATGCTTTCCTATTACACCTTGACATTTGAGTCCGGGCGGGGAGTAAACAGGGGGGATGGTAGACTCTTGTTAATCTTTTCTCTCCCCGCCTCCATATTGTTAGACAAAAGATATGATTGACATGAGGGGTCTCTTGCCTCCCTGCTTCTAATCTTGTTGTGTCTGGAAGAAAACTGTAATTCTTAGGCCAGTTGCAGACAATGCAATGAAGAATTCTTCTTCTTTTAAAAGAATGTAGTCCTTTTTCTATCTCACATAGTTCACATATAAAACACATTCCAGGCAATGTAATTCATTACGCCCCAAACGTAATAATAATGCTGAAGACTTCTGTCTTTAGCAAAACTTCTAAATAGGAAAATAAAATGGAGAGAGAGTTCAAACTCCAAGGAGAAAGAGATTCAGAAAACTGGACAGTGTTAGCTCACTCCATCATGCAGTACTTGGGTCTCGAACTGCTGACTTGCCAACCTTCCAGTTATCAAGTTCAGCGTCTTAACCACTAAGCCACCACAGTCTCTCAATGGGAATACTCTAGTTCAGTGGTGGCAAACCTATGTCATGTGTGCCAGATGTGGCACTCCCAGGTCTTTCTGTTGGCACATCTGCCATCCCCCCCTGCACTAAACTTGCCCCACCCCTCTGCCCAGCAGCCCAATCGGAGCGCTCCTTCCCTCTCCACAGCACAGAGTTTCCCTGCCATGTTGGCCCTTTTCAATCAATAAGTGGGCTTTGGGGTTGCAGTTTGGCCACCCACTTGGGCTCTAAAAGGTTTGCCATCACCAGCTGTAGTACAGTTTATTCCAGTTAGCAATTGGGTTTTTGCCCTTACTTTGGCGCAATGGCATTTTCCAGCTGAGAAAAATGTGCAAACAACTTGGGAAGAATTCTCAGAGGAGAATGGGTGGGATGAAAGCTTAAATGATTAACCTACTCCCCAACTGCTGATTTCCTTTTCTCCACTGGGGAAGCATTAAATACTCTGTTGATCTACATTAGACAGTCCACCACACCCACACACCCATGCTAAAAGGCAAACAAATGATGACCAATACTGTTTTTCTGGAGATCCCCATCTTGAGAATCCAAACAAAAGCTGCATTTTTCCTCTTAACTATTCTGCACCCAAAACAGAAACCACCCCAAGTGAAAAGTCCTCCTGAAACAGCAAACCAAACAAGACAAAGTGTTAAGAGCTTTCATTTAGAAACAAGTTCACTCCCTCAATTGCTGCATTATTAACTCATGTCAGTCCGGCCAGATTATCCTTCTATGGTAATAGAGTAAGGGCTGGGTGGCTTGATGGTTAAGAAGTTCGCCTTGTTAGCTGGAGTCGGCAGTTTGAGACCCAGGTACTGCATGACAGATTGAGTGCCTGTCCTGTTCCTGCTCTTGCAGACATGAAAGGAGCCCCATTTGAGTGTTTCCTGAGCAGAGTTTCTTCTGCAAAAGTCCTTTCAACCCAGAATAATTTCTGACACGAAATTATTATTATAATGGACCATACTGTCAGCAACTCAACGTTGAGTGTCAGGCAGTGGTTAACTAACCTGACCGCCTTGAAGACTTGAGTGCCAAAGTCCACAGGGAAGGTGATGGTCCCCAAGTGGATTAAATCCCACTTCAATCCATCTTGGTGGAGGGCAGCAGCTTCATCAATACTGGCCTGGGGCTGGTGAGGACTTTGTATGACAAAAGGGCTCAGGACCAGAAAGGGACTAGTGGAATTGGATCAGTGGTATCAATGTCACACTGTGATGTGGAAGGCTGATGAAAAGCCACTGCATTATATTCTCAGGACAGTCGTCACAAGCAGAAGGTAACAAGAGAGACTTAAGTCACAATGTGTTCACAAAAACAGAAATGAACCTCTGACCTAGTTTTGGGGGGGGGGACTGAAACGGAAAAGATAAACTCTCCCAGAAAAGGTCTGGACCACCTGTAGACCTCTGCATTTCCAAGTCAAGGCACTTTTAATACATTGTTTTTCTATTATTTCTTCCATCTTTCTTTTTGCTTTGCTACTGGGCAAAATAGTCACCTAGTACCTTCGGATTGGAAAGAATAGGCTCTAGCACAGTTTCCAGGCAAGGAAAAGATTTTGCATCTCTTGATCTCAACTTACCTTCAGGACCTGGAAGAAATGTGCTTGGTAGATGCATTAAACACCGTCTCACTTAAGTCCAGTCAGCTGAGTATGACCACATGAAGTATGACCACGCTAATCTGGGTGGCATCATATCTACTGAATAGCATGTGGGAGACCTATTGTCGGTGCTGGCTTGTGAGTTGTCACTTCCCAACTGTTAGGTTTCCTGAAGATTGTACTTCTAATGTCTGTTTCTGAATGCCTCTCCAGCAGTTTAACAAGTTACAAACAGCAAAAAAGGGTAAAATACACAAATAAGACTGCCCAATATTGGCTGTTCATTTTATGAAATCTTCTATTCAACATTTAAATATTTTTCAATTGTTAGATTCTTCCAAGCATGTGTCCTTTTTCCTACCACCTTTCAGCAGTGGGAAATAGGTCTTCTCATTTCAGCTCCAGAAATAATTTTCGGCCTTTTATCTTGGTAAAATATTTAAATCGAATGAACTTGTAAATCCCTCAAGTATTAGCAGAAGTACCACTAGGTGAGGGCCTTGTCGGGGTGTGAGCGCTTGAGCAGTCTAACTAGACAGTGTTGCCCATCTCTTGCCAATGATGTTAGGCCAGGACGAAAACTTACCAAAGCGTCTTCCGTGTGGGCAAGGTAATAATAATTTCATGTCAGAAATTATTCTGGGTTGAAAGGCTTTTTGTGGAAGAAATGCCACCCAGGGAATGCCCAAATGAGCCTCCTTTCATGTCCCCAAGAGCTGAGACAGAGATGAGCACTCAATCCATCATGCAGTAACCAGGTCTTGAACTGCCAACTTGCTAGCCTTCCAGCTAACAAGGTGAGCTTCTTAACCACTGAGCCACTGTAGCCCCACATGGGCAAGGTGAAAGCACACATCATGATATCCAAATGGCTAAAATAACACATCCAAATGGACTTGATTTCTCAAGTCCAATTTGCATATGTGGAATGTCATTAAAGAGATGTCTATCAATGTGCAGACTCCTTGTGGACTAATGACTCCAAGGTATCCAAGTTATTAGCAGAAGTACCTTTTATTGCCAAGTCACAAAGTTAACACTCTTAGAAAGAAAAAGTTATTTAAAAATTCTTCTTTAGTTTCTTGTTCTTGTGCTTTTAGTCTTAACCATTGTCATTATAACAACTGGATTCTTCAAGTGGTGGATAATGGTGGCATAGGCAGCTTGTTGGGGAGTGATAAATCAGGAGCCTAATTTAGATGTAACACTAAGCTTTGGATTTCTGGTTAGTTTCTGGTTACTTTTTGCTCCTCTTACTGGGAAGAAACAATCTCAAGCAACAAGCCAAGATTCACAAGAATTCTGGCTTATAGTTATGTGTAAATGAGGCAAAGTGCACATTCACCAACCTAAGCTAAGGTCCTTCTTGAACATCAAGAAGGATGACTATGTCACCAAGATCGCAGTTCTTGAGAAGGCAAATTTAAATAGCATTGAAGCTTCCATCATAGGCCATTGTCTTAATGGATAAGGCACGTCCACCATATGGATGGTTCCAGGCTTCCCCATCAAATTCTTTATGAGGAACTTAGCTCCAGTACAAGACCTCACGGAGCTCCTTTGAAGCATTATAAGGACCAGCTGAAACAAACCATGAAGGTGTCAGGTATAAACCCACAAACCTGGAAGGCAGCAGCCGTAGGTTGCTCACTTTGGTGTCAAACCATCTTTGCTGCTACTGATCACTTCGAAGGATACCACCAACAGGCGTGAAGAGGCTAAGCAACAAGCATGAAAGCTCTGGCAAACTCAACTACGCACTCCACCATCTATTCAGTGTAATGTGTGTGGTCGCAAGTTTCATGCTAGGATCGGTTTATTGAGTCACCAGAGACACATCCATCAACTGGGAAAATTGACTTGTAGGGAAAATGTATACTTGGATACAAGTAGCAGCCGGCTGGTTTTAGCTATAGAAGAAGCAAATAAAGTCCTCCTGTTTTTGGAGTGACAGGTTGAAATCCATGGGAACAAGCTAGGCGAGGTTTTCCAGAGCGGCTTCTAAAAGAAACAGCTGTATCTCTGGACAGCCCCAGGTTGTCTACCAAAACTACAGTCTTGCCTGACAGATGGGGAATGTCTCCTCCTCTGTTGCTAAGCTTTCTCTCTTCTCTGTTTGCTTGAAGCCTCCTTCATGTGGAGTGAACTGAGATACGATCGCGTTCTTTCCCTGCACCTCCTTGCAAATGATGCCTGGTAGATGAGCTCATTGTTTTCACTGGCCCAAATCCAGGGCTTAAGCTTAAAAGAGAGGCAGGCATGTTGAGAACCCCAAGAGGGGTGTGCCTGACACACAGACACCTGAGCAAGGCTTTAGATCAGTGGTCCCCAATGTGGGGGCCATGCCCCACAGGGCAACCTCAATTCCCAGAAACCCAAGTCAGTCCATTGGATGATCAGTGCTTTGGGGAATTGACTTAGGCTTCTGTGCATTGAAGTCCAAAAACCAAAGGTTGGGAAACACTGCTTAAGATCAAGGGCTCCCAACCTATGGTCTGTGGGCTGGCCCCAGCCTCCAACACCATCCCATATGGCCCATCACTGCCTCCGACGCACCTGGAAGTGTAAGCAGGTGCATGTACATCAGCTATAAAATGTATGCACGGGCAAATGCACTCAAGGGTGTCATAAATGCAGAAGTGGGCACATTTACGACAGCCATAAATGCACCTACTTCAGGGGAGCATGGTCCAGCTCACTTAGCTGTCCAGGGGGATTGTCAGGCCCACAACAAAAAAAGTCTGACCACTGCTGCTTTAGATGAAGGATTCAGGCTAGAGACAGAAAAGGCTCAAACACGTCTGAGTAACCAGTGTGGTGTAGTGGATGGAGTGATGGACTTGGAGACTAGGGTTCAAATTCAGATCCCTGCTCAGCTGTGGAAACTTCCTGAGGAGTGGTGGAACTGGTTAAACCACTCCTTAAATACCTTGCCTACCTTGAAAGTCCCATTAGACAGAGTCACTATAAATCAGTTCTGATCGGACACCACATAACTAACTAAAAGGTAGCCATCAAGCCATACCTGGTGGACTGATAGCTCACGGGTCACCGTCTTGTTGTAGTAATGCCAGAAAAGAAGCAAAAGATGAGTTTTTGCACAGATGCATAGGAAGTCACTGGGTTTGGCTGACCAGTTGTACAGAACTCGGGGAGTGAAGAACCTGTTCTTAAGACATTTACTGCACAATAAGTGCGGGGTTATTATTGAAGGCTGGCTAAGTATCCATTCAGGAAGCATTTGGCATGAGGGAGCCTGGAGAAGTGGCACTTTTTTCTATGCCAAAGAGTACAGTCTAGCACAGAATTTCCCATCACTCAAAAGCTGTCATAGCCTGCAGCCTGGATATTTTTCTTCAAGGCTGTAAAACTGAGCCTTTGCAGAAACAAGATGGTAAAAAGAAAGTAGAACATTCTCCTTTCGTGTCCAGGTCAAACTTCAAACTGACATAAATGAAGCCACCTTCTTGGCTTTGTCATTTAAATTTAAATCTTCATTAGTACATGTTTCCAGCAGTAATCGGCAGACCAGCAAATGAGACGGGCTCTGCATTAGTAGGGAATGGCCAAACCTTTCTTTGAGTTCAGGGCCATTTGATAATCTCATTGAAAAGTGAAACACATGCTGACAATAACAACAGGAAAATGCCCACCCTAACGCTGGAATTTCCCCACAGCTATTTGTATACAAAATTTCTCTCTGTGCAACTAATAGCAGAGAGTAGGAAAGCCAATAATGGACAGTGTGTCTGAAGACATGGGTTAAAATCTCTGCTTCCCCATAGAAACCCCCTGGGCCTGGGGGCAGCAGTTGTAAACAGCTTCTTAACCTTTGCATATAAATGATTTAGAATTGACACAATCAAATTGGTAAATGTTAAGACTGGAGACATAACAAGTAAAACTTGACAATTTAAAATGTATAATTAAAATGTAGTGGGACTGTTATGGGTATCATTGGTGGAGTTTATCATCTTTCAATCCTACTGTTGTTCAGAATCTCGATGCTAATTTATAAAAATAGAGTCCAAAGACTTATCCGCGTGTCTAGCAGCCTTCACTGCAAATAGGGCTACATTTCTTGTTACATGTGCATTTCTGCCAACTTTTCTTTAGCTTCCCAGGAGTTGTTTCTCTTGCAAAGTTTTACCTATTCTGTATCCAATCTCAATATGTACCAATTTTATTATGTCCATTTCAATTGTTGTGTGCATGTTATGTCCTTGTGTTTACTGTCGTACTTTGCCACGGTCAATAGACTGGCACAATAAACTTCTTGATTGATGCCTATCAGAGAGTAAACAAAGCAAAACAAAACAACAACAAAACGTTGTGGCACTTTAAAGATTAACTGTTGTATTTTAATGTTAGCTTTTGTGGATCAAATCCACTTCGTCAGACCTGACTGATTGTTCCTTAACCATCACATGATGTACCTCAACACTCATAGTTTAGGCCACCACATGTTTGGAAGCAACTTGACTGTAGGTAACAGCAAGAAATACTAACAAGAAAGGGAGAAATGACCAGTCAACAGTGCAGTTGAGAAATATGAACTATTACAATAATTTTACCCAGTTCCTGGCTTTACAGGCCTTGGGATTTTGCCCTTAGGTTCCAGATACCTACTTGGACTGGCCTGATCTCCTTTAGAGCCAAACTCGACTGATCCAATTCAAATACTGTACTGTATGCCAAATTCAGCTTGAAATTCAGGAATTGTCCAAAGCATTTGCAGAATCACATTTTATCACTTAACACATGCTGCTTTAGGAAATGATATCCAGTATTTCGTTTACATCTTGGAAAGGCTTCCTTCCTCACTTTCGCCCTCAAACGTATGCTTTGCTATGTGCCTTTCTATGGGGTGTCTTCCTGAAAATGGCCGTTCTAGCCCAGAAAAGGAAACACTGTGATTCACCCTTTGTTTTGATCTTCTAGTACAGGGTTCCTCAAACTTAGCTCTCCAGGTGTTCTTGGACTTCAATTCCCAGAAGCCCAAGTTAGCACACCTGCTGATCAGGGCTTCTGGGGATTGAAGTCCAAGAACATCTGGAGAGCCAGGTGTGAGGAACCCTGTTCTAGTACATCCCTTCTCTTTGCTTCCATATAAAAATGGCTGGAATCTTCCCCATGAAAGATCTTTTAGGGTGACCTGTGGAAACATAGCTTTGAATTCAGCAATTCTTCTATCATCTTCTTTTTCTGCTTTTGTTTCAGAATCCTGGTGAACATGGACAACAACATCATCCAGCACTACAGCAACCACATGGCCTTTCTGCTGGATGTGGTGGAAGCCGAAGATAAATTCCAGGTGACACTCAAGGAACTCTGAGATCTCAAATGACTCCACTTCTGATCAGGTGTCACTAGTGAAGCGAAGGAGTTCATACCACTGCCTCTGAGCCACAACCATTGCTTTGGGGGTGTTTAACATGAATATGATCCCGCTTGGAGTGGAGAATACCATGGCTCCGCATGCGAAGAGCACTTGGAAAATCCATTCTCATTCTGAATGTGGAACTTCTATACATTGAGGAGTTTGCTGTTAGAATTGTAACAATTATTATTATTTTATATTTTATTATTATTCAGAACCTTTGCCAGGCAAGGAAGAATCTGCATTTGTTCCGCAACAGCCTGGACAGAGCTGTAACATATAACTAATTTGTGTGTGAGTGTGTGTGAACCCTTGGTCTTGATGGGCAAAACCAAAGTGTTATTCATACAGAACTGTCAGACTCACAGGAAAGAAACAGTGCAGACTCTAGGATTGCCAGTCAAAAGCCATTGTGTGCCTTTCCAGTCATTTCCTCCTGAACGGATTCCCTGTAGTAAAGCGGGGGAGGAAAGGTTGAAGAACCAAGGAGTACACATGGAAATGGTATGAAGATACTGTCATCGGAATGGGACCTCCTGGCCCGGGAAATTCTGTGACGAAGGCCAGCCTTGTCTGAAAGCTTCCGCAGATCACAGTCTTTGAATGCTGCCACAGACATAAAGAATCTCCTCACACTGCCTTAGTTCTTGCCCTCAAAACCCAGGATGTAAATAAGTCCAGCTGACGTACCTGGCCAAAGTGACTGTTTTCTACATTTCCGACGCCATGTTGCTGTTTTATAAACATGAACGCTGTGCCTATTTGTGTCAAGTCTGGTTGTAGAATGAAATGATACGCAGGAAGGTAGAGCATTTCAAACCCAGGCTATTTCACATTTCCCAAGGGTTGTCTTTGTGTGTGTGTGTGTGTTTTTCCACTTTGGTCATTTTTGTAATTTCTTTTTTTTTAATGTTATATGGCAATAAAGATTTAGCACCAGAAAGAACCTCCAGAACTGGGTGTCAGCCAGGATCTCTCCATACTGATTGCTCTGTTCTCATACAGGTATTCTGTATGGGGACATTTTGCTTTTTGTTTTGTTTTGTTTTGTTGGAAAGGGGGGGGGGGACAGAACTGTGTCCATAGGCCACAACATCTTCTCTAGAAAGAGGATTACTTCTTAGACATGTCCAGTTGTCTCCCTTTCAATTTTATCACTGCAATAAAATGGGAGGTAGCCTAGGGACTGGCAGTTTACTGGCCTAAGGTCACAAACTGAGTTTAATGATCAAGTTGAGATTAGGGGATGTATTGTTAGGATTTTTTAATACTTCCAACTGTTTTGCTGGTCAGACCCACACCTACAGATACCTGAATGCGGTTCACTTGGATATAGGCCCAGCCAGAAGTCTTCATGGCCTAATGTTCCTGTGGTCATGTGGCATGGATGACTAGACCCTGGAGTGCATGGAACGCTGTTACCTTTCCTGCCAAAGTGTTACCTGTTTATCTACTTGCAATTTCTTGCCTTCAAACTGCTAGTTTAGTAGGGGCTGGGACAGATGACGGGACGGGCATTCAATCCATCATGCAGCATTCAGGTCTCAAACTGCTGATCTGCCGACCTTCTGGTCATCGTGCCCAGTGTACTAGCAACTAAGCCTCTGCAGCCCCTTCATGGCCTGGCTTCCTGTTAATAAGGGGGAAACTACCTTGCTGTTTCCTTGGAGACTTTTGTGCTCCCTTTTTCTTCGTGAAATGAGATTTGGACCACTGAGCCTTTCCACAAGAGGCAGCCTTGAAACGCAGATGGTTTCCCTCTATTAGCTTTGTAAACCAGAATGCACAGCCACGGTATCATTTTCCTGGTCATGCAGAACTCGCCAGGGAGTGTCAGCAACATAACGGAGCAGCAAGTTGAAAGTGACAACGTATTGCAACAGGGATTCCCAACCTTTTTACACTGTGGGCCGGACCATGGCTCCTCAGACAGCTGAGTGGGCCAGACTGGTGGTTCCCCCTGCCGTAAACATTGCCATAAAACGTGTCCCCCACTGCCGTAAATGAAATTACAACAGCCGCAGGTGCATTTACGGCTGTCGTAAACGTGTCTGCTTCTGTTGACAGTGGTGGTGATGACATGGGCCACATGAAATGGTGCCGCAGGAACCCCTATATTACAAGGATGAAGGTGGAAGTTGTTCCATTTATTAAAACAACATAAATGGGTCACAATTATCACTCGGCAGCTTGAGGTGAAACTCATCCAGAGGGCACCTCATTACACTGGGACGTAATCTTCCAGGCAATTCCATCCAACAATTTCATAAATAAAAGTCAATGGGTTCATTTTCAGAGGTGATGCCCTTTCAGAGATGCTCCCCTAATGCCCTCTGGGTGATTTCTAATGGCTTAAATGTAGGCTAACAGGACGACTGGAAGTAAGAATGGGTGGGCTGAGTTGCTTCCCCGTAGGACTGCTCAAATCAAATCAACCTTTATTACGGTCCAAGACCAGCATAGTACAGCAAGAAACTGAAGTCCAAATGAGGATACTTTAAATATATTTTAAGAGGGTGCTTCTGCTCAGAGTTGAAGGAGTAATAAATTAGTACAGGGGTGCCCAAACTACCGTCTGTGGGCCAGATCCAGCCCCCGTCACTAATTCATCCAGCCTGCACTACCCTCACTGCTCCCAGAAGTGGAAATAAAATGTACACTGCCATAAATGACCCTTGGCTGTCGTAAACGCATTTATGACAGCCGTGGGTCATTTATGGCAGTGTTCTGCACATGCACATTTTACTTCTGCTTCCAGTGGGAGGAACCATGTGACCATTATTGGGCACCCCATAACCATTCTGGTGGGAGGAACCACGTGAACCATTATTGGGCACCCTTAAATTAGCATTTAAGATTAATGATCCAGCTAGGAGACAATATACTACTGATAATAAACTTATACCTACCTCCACAATGCAAAAAAAATCCAAAAGCAATACTATCTGGAACAAACTTGAAAACTATATCCTTGAGCATACACTGACCCACCCAAAAGCATTTACGATACCGGGTGTGTGTGATTTCAATGGCAGAATTGGGGTGGGGGGGAGATGACACTGCATTGTTTGTACACTACCACCTCCCCCCACCCAACCTGGGGGCTGAATTCCCTCACCTCAACCACATCTCCCAGTAGCACTGTGTTGAAGATCACAGGATCTTCACCCAGTAAAGCGATTGTCCACATATTTGGCTTCTCACCTAGAGCACCTCGTTGCTGTTCTAGAAATGAAGACACAGCTCTTGAGGTCACGAGAGGAGCAGCAAAGACGTCAGGAGCCCCGATGTCAGGTCAACCACTCTTGGCTCTTGCAGGAGCAGCATGAGTCTGCCGAGTACAGGAGGTGGCTGGTTTGGCCTGGCTTAAAAACAGTGTCTTGCCAGTTGCTTCTAAAAACACCAGAGGCCAAACAGACAGTAACTCACCTTGTATCAAGTTCCCTTCAGGGAACACCAAAGTTCCATATGTGCAAGTGGCCACAAACATTGTGTGCGCTCAAGAAACACACACACACACACTTGGCATTAGTCCATTATAAGGGGCTGCGCTGGCTCAGTGGTTAAGAAGCTCGCCTTGTTAGCTGGAAGGCTGGCAAGTTGGCAGTTCAAGACCCGGGTACTGCATGACGGATTGAACTCCTGTCTCTGTCCCAGCTCTTGGGGACATGAAAGGAGCCTCATTTGGGTGTTCCCTGGAGCAGAGTTTCTTCCACAAAAAATCCTTTTAACCCAGAATAATTTCTGACACGAAATTATTATTAGCCCATTATACCATGAAATAGTCCATACAATACAAGACATACAGTATGTGGAAAGAGAAGGCCAAAAACCACAAGGAAGACCCAGGGGAAGGTGGAGAGATAACATCAAAGAAATATTACAAGAATACCAAATAATACTTGTATAGACCACTAAAAGTGCCAGAACAAGAACTTTGCATCTCCCTCAACACCCAATGGAGTAAAAGAGGACGCAAAGAATAAAAGACAACCATGGAATAGTTGTTTGGGGGTGGAGGGGGGGAGGAAATCCAGCTCTTCAAACAGCTCAGCCTTTACGGTCAGAAAAAAATTCCATTCTTTGGTCCAACAGCTCAGAATTGTATACACAGGAATTCACTGTGGCCTTAAACAACGGTCCTTCCCAACCCAGTTTGGAAATGCCTAGGGTTGAACCTGTTTGGCTGACACACAGGTATGGATACCTTGGATAACTTGGGAGTTGTCATTCAGTGAGGAGTCTACGCATTGGTAGACATCCCACGATGGCATTCTGCACATGCAAATGGACTTGAGAATCACATGAATGATTTAAGGGAAATGTTTGCAGAGCAGATGGTGGCGAAGCTTTTAGAGACCGAGTGCCCAAATTCATCTTCTCTTTCCAAACATCTCTTTCATGGCCACTCACTTGCTTTCCATGATAGCTAAAATTGATTATCCTTTCCTTATCAGCCAGCTTGACTCTCCTACATGTAGTTATTTGCCACTGGAACCCACTAGGCAAGGGGTTCAATTCAAGGCTGCTCCAAAATGAAAATTTACAGCCCCATTTTGCTGTGCTCTACCAAATCTCAATTTCATAGGATCATAGAATAGCTGGATTGAAAGGGGGCTAAAAGACCATCCAGTCCAACCCCCTGCTCAATGCAGGAATCCAAATCAAAGCAGCTATGACAGATGGTTGCTTTCCAATTTCTCTCTTGAATGCTTCCACTGTTGGAGCATTCACCACCTGTCAAGGTCATCAGTTCCATTGTCAAACTGCTCTAGTGGTTAAGATGTTTTTCCTGATATTCAGCCCTATATCTGGCTTCCTGTGGTTTCAACCCATCATTATGTGCCCTGCAATTTGGGATGACTGAGCACAGAACCTGCCCCTCCTCTTTGTGACTATCTTTCAAATATTTGAAATGTACTATCATGTCCACCCTCAGTCTCCTTTTCTCGAGGCTAAAGAAGACCAAACCATGGACCACATTATATTTAAGTGTACCTTATGCACACTTGGAGGCACACTGGAGGACTTGCATAGTGCCACAGATGAAGCCTTTCAATGGCTTTCAAATTTGGACATGGAACTCTAGCTAGCAACTTGAGGTGGACAATTTGTGCTTACTGTATGTATCAACATTAATCTAGACAACTGAAGTTCATCATGAGAGAGAGAGAGAGAGAGAGAGAGAGAGAGAGAGACAGACAGACAGACAGACAGACAGACAGACAGACAGACAGACAGACAGACAGACAGACAGACAGACAGACAGATAGATAGATAGATAGATAGATAGATAGATAGATAGATAGATAGATACAGTACTGTGATGGGATGTTAACAGGTTCGCACCAGTTTGCCAGAACCGGTAGTAACTTTTCCCAGTGTCCCGGAGAACTGGTAGCAGCTTTTGGGGGGAACCACCTTCAGGGCTTACGTCTTCACTGGTTCCCCCACTGCACATGCGCACCAAGCACTTGGTGTACATGCACGTCTACAGTGCTTGGCGTGTATGTATGCCTCCTTGCTGTCCTCCCAAGCGGGGAGGAGGAAGAGAAGCTGCTAGCCTGAAGCTCCCTATAGCCTGCTCCCCAGGGTAAATGACTCACCTTTGGAAGTGGTGTGTCTGTGTGTATTTTAATGTGTATTTAACACCTTTACCTATATTGACGTACTACCACAGTTCCTAAAAAGGCCTGGCGGCCGGTAGGCCTAGCGGCCTGATTTGGGCTTTTTAAGCAAAGTCTTGGAGTTACCTCATCAATAAGCTACACCTGTGCTGTTCCAATTGCTGTTCCAATTGGAGAACCCTTAAGGAGGTACAGCTGTTTTACATTTACATTAAGGCATATTATCCTAGAGAACTGGTACGATGACCATATCCATCTTGCAACATGGTGCTGCCCAGGCATTTATACTAACAGGTAAGTGATGGGTTTGTGTTTGGGGTGGGTGGGTTGAGGTGTGTGCGTGCGTGTGTGCGTGATTATTTTTATTTTATTTTATTTTTCTTTGGCCCTGCCCACGACATCATGACGTTAGCTCTGCCCACACTGTGATGACATCACAGTGGGGTAGTAAAATTTTTGACAACCCACCACTGGATGGATAGATAGATAAATGGATGGATGGATGGATGGATGGATGGATGGATGGATGGATGGATGGATGGATGGATAGATAGATAGATAGATAGATAGATAGATAGATAGATAGATAGATAGACAGATAGACAGATAGATAGATAGATAGATAGATAGATAAAGGCTAAACATGCCCAGGTTTTTCATTCTTTCTGAAACCCTATGATAAACAGAGTTTGTAGATAATTAATTAAAAATACTGACTGGCCTGTAAGTCCCTACCCGTCCGTATGTATTATTATTTTATTTCCCTTTTTTCCAGATAAATATGACTGATTTAAGCCCATTTACACCTGAAGAGCATGTTGTGACAAATACATGGGTACATGAGCACAAGAATACTGGTGACATCCTGGATACAGTAAGTGACAAATTTAGAGAAAGATTCACCAGGGACTTACAGGCTACCCTATAGATTTCTTACACGTAACCAGTTACCTTTCTTTTTTAATAACAAGGAAGTAAGGGCTTTGATCCATGAAAGCTCACATTAAAATACTGTATAGCAGATTATCTTTATTATTATAGTTTTGTTTCTTGACTGATATCCATTTCAACAATAACACAGCAGAGAGAAATGAAGTTATTGTATGGTCATTAGTAATGCTTCCTTCTTTACAAAGTTATTTTAAAGACATTTTTAGAGGCACCTTGCTGAGAATTGTTCAGATGTCTTACCAACTGCAAGTTTTTCAAAAGTACAAAAAATATCTCGAGCTATTCCTTTCTTTTTAACACTGACAACAGCAACAATTTACTTTTCAAATGTTGAAAGAGTGACAGGAACAAGTTACTTTTGAAAAGTAACTTCCCAAATTCAGGCAGCTCTTTTGGTTCAGAACCAATGCCTACAATAGTCCAGCATCTTTTTCTCCAAAGTGAAAAAAGGAAGAGACAGGGAGGAAAGAAAGACAAAATATTATGGCACTTGAAAAAACTAACAGATTTAGGGGTGAGCTTTCTGAGATCAACCCCACCCACCCCCCAAAAAACATCTGAAGAAGTGGATTTTGATCCCCAAAAAGCTCCAGCTATATAAATCTGTTAGTCTTCAGCAGGGGTTCCCAGCCTATGGCCACCATTTCACATGGCCTTCCACCGCTGCTGCCACACCAGAAAGGGGAAGCAGATGTGTTTACATCAGCTGTAAAATGCACCTACAGCTGTTATAAACACGGAATTGGGCGCCCTCTGATAATTGCCTTCCAGGAGATTTGCATCCTATGGAGATTTGCATCCTAATATTGCAAATAACAGTTGTTGAGAGCATTTCATTTCCACAGCTTTGAATTCTTCCATGTGGGGAAAAGTTCTTCCCCCCTCAACCTTTTACTGGTTAGTCGAAAAGCAACACTGGGATTTGCTTCTCCAACATCTTCTGGAATCCCTCTCTCCAGAAAAATCTAAAGAAAATCCTTAGTAATATATAAAAATTTTGGGAGTTCTCTCAGAATTGCTCCCTCTCCCCATCTCTGTTTTTGAGTTAATTTTTATTTTATGTTTTAGTTAGCTGTCAACCTAAATTGAAAGTCCCTCCTTGGAGGTTGTGAACCCAGAAATGAATCTTTGATGGGGAAACTCTGCCTCCTGGAACCAACTGAGATAAATAACTAATGCTACAAGAAAGGATCTCTCTTCCTTCCCCTCCTGGGGAAAAAAATCCACTAGAAAGCCTTTGATTATGTCACAGTTGGAATAGAGACAAGCCTTATGTCATGTGGATGGTAGATCACGGAGAAGAAATAACCTGGTAGAGCCCATTGCCTTATTCCCATTTCAATTTACAGTGATGGCCAACCTTGGCACTCCAGATGTTCTTGAACTTCAATTCCCAGAAGCCCTGATCAGCAGGTGTGCTGATTTGGGCTTCTGGGAATTGAAGTCCGAGAACACCTGGAGTGCCAAGGTTGGCCATCACTAATCTAACAGACACTGCCTCATTTTCTGGTGGGAGCATGGCAAAAAAAATTTTTCTTTCAAAAAAGGCATTAGACCAATGTTTTCCAACCTTTGGTTTTTGGACTACAACTCCCAGAAGCCTAAGTCACTTCCCCAAAGCACTGATCAGCCAATGGACTGACTTAGGCTTCTGGGAATTGAAGTCCAAAAATCAAAGGTTGGGAAACTGCGTCTTGTTTTGCATCAGGTCATTCGATGCATGGAAGAATTCTAGAAAGTCTGTGGTTTTTAAAGAAGTGTTTTTTTCTTGCTCATCTCCAATCTACTGCCAATAAATCTTCCCAGGTAATCCAGTGCTGTACAAACTAGGTGTGGGTATCTTTCTCTCTGTCCACTTTCTCTGCAACAAGCTTAACGTTATAATTCTCTCTAATGTCCTCGCCTTAGTTGTACCCAATTAGGGCATATATTTTTTTATTTTTTAAACCAGACTGACATGAAGAGTCAGGGACGCTGGGCTTCTTCACTTTGATAAATAACAACTGGCACAAACAATCCATCGTCAGCTCAAAGTCAACAATAAACGGAGATCTCTTTGTTAAATTAAAAAAAACCCCTCATCTTCTGGCATGTGAACTAACACAAAATGGGACCCACTCAAAGGAAGGACAGGATTCCAAACAGGGGTGTATCATTTTCTTTTTTTAGTGACAAGGGAATGTGCAGCTCTTTTTAACGGGTTGGTGCAGAATTTGCAATTAAAAAACTGAACGCAACAAACCAAAGTTTCTCCTAAGCCAAGTCGTAGGACCCAGTGTTTTATAATACTGGCAACCATTTGTTGTCGGTGTTGTAGATGAAAGATTGTTTCCGCGGGATGGGAAGATTGTAAGCCCCTAGAAAGAAAAAACAATGGAAAATATTTCAGAGTGGGTTTGGAGGAGCAGGAAGTGGCATAACATTTTACATTAAGTTTATTTTCTTTTTTTACCATCAGCATAAACTACAGCATGGTACCACTTCGGGAACCTTTCCACTTTCCTACAATATCTATAACTAGTGTGATTCGAAGCTACAGAGGCTAAGCTTCCTCTCTTCAGAGGAAGGAATTCGGCTAAGTGTCGGCTGCTATATTTTCCCCCCTTAGGGCTCCTGAGTTGTAGCAGGACAAATAAAAATTTATCAGGCAGAGCTTCGCCTCCATGGTAAGAAGAAGTGCAGCAGTGGAACTTTTTTTAAATGCTGTGAAAGCTGCAGAAGTTCTATAACAGGGGTTCCCAACCTACGGCCCATGGGCCAGATCTGGCCCCTAACATCAATTCATCCGACCCATGCTGCCCAGAGCCATTCTCAAAAGCGGAAGTAAAACACACCCACACATGCACAAAACACTGCCATAAATGACCCACGCAGCGTTCTGCATATGCACAGGCACGTTTTACGTCCACTTCCAGGTGGGAGGAACCATGTGACCGACCTGCTCAACCACGTGACCGGCCCATGGCCCAAAAAGGTTGGGAATCCCTTTTTCTGTAAGGGAAAAACTAGCAATACTACATGTAACCACAAATGAGGTGTTGGTTGGTTGGTTGGTTGGTTGGTTGGTTGATTGGTTGGTTGGATGGCTGGGGTGGCTCTGCTACCCTTGTAGCCCTTGTGGTAAAGTGGTTAAACTGCTGTGCTGCAACCAAAAGGTTGTGTGCTTGATCCTGACCAGGACTCAAGGTTGACTCAGCCTTCCATCCTTCCGGTTGCCCAGTATGTTGGGGGCAATATGCTAATTACCTTGTAAGCCGCCCAGAGAGTGTGCTAAGCGCTATGGGGCAGAATATAAGTAAGATTTGCTTTGCTTAATGGCCTTTTAGGCTTTCTCTGCATGAATAAGAGTTCACTTTCTTGAATAATAAGAATTATATGTCACAAGGGGCATCAGGATGTTAGAGATGCTTAGGTGATGCATGGCCAGAACCCCTGCTATAGAGTCTCACTCCAAAAAAGTTCAAATGAAAATATAATAGTTAGTCTTCACAGTGCCACAATTTTTTTGTCTTCTTTTGTTTGTTTGCTTATTTTGTTACTATTTTGAGAACAAAAGATAGTAATACTTTTTGTAAAAGAGCTAACATTGGAAATAGAGGATTCCTGGTCTACGTTGACAACATCAAATTCTCAGCATAGACGCAAGCCTTTCCAATGATCCTCTGCGCCTTGCTGTAAATACTGGGCTAAACTGCCATTGTCTGTCTCTTGAATTCTACATTAATCTGTCAAAGAGGCTTAGGCTCCTATTTCTTGTATCGCTTACTTCCTCTAAAAAGGGTGAGTCACTGAAGGAAAGATAATGTGATGACTCATACGCCTTGGCTGTCATGAACTGTAGGGAGATTTTTTTTTACCACCCTCAATCAGACACCAAGGGTCTTATTCCAGGGTCCATTTACACAGAAAAATATACAGTACTGTATGTGGAATATTAGAACTGGGGTAAAAGACCCATGAGGGCTGAAGTGGCTTAGAAGTTAAGACGCTGAACTTGACGACTGGAAGGGCGGCAGGTCAACAGTTCAAGACCCAAGTGCTGCACGATGGAGTGAACTCCCATCTCTGTCCCAGCCCCTGCCAACTGAGCAGTTTGAAAGCAAAAAATTACAAGTAGATAAAAAGGTAACGCTTTGACATGAAGGTAAACAGCATTCTGTGCACTCTGGTGTCTAGTCATGCCTGCCACATGTCCATGGAAACGTCTGCAGACGCAGACAGCGCTGGCTCTTTGGCTATAAACAGAGATGAATGAGGCTCCTTTCATGTCCCCGAGCTCTTTTCCCAGTGAAGTGGTCCCTATTTATTTACTTGCAATTTCTTGCTTTCGAACTGCTAGGTTGGCAAGAGCTGAGACAAAGACGGGAGCTCAAACCGTCATGCAGTACCCGAGTCTAGAACAGCCAACTTGCCAGCCTTCCAGCTAACAAGGCGAGCTTCTTAACCACTGAACCACTGCAGCCCCTACCAATTTGAAATACAACAGGTAAAGCAGAAGAAGGGGTCATCTGCGTTTCTGCTCCCACAGTTCCCAGGTGGGCAGTTTCTTTCAGACACTTTAGAACAGATGATGCACCAGTGTCATAACGCTTGGAGCAGAAAATCATCTTTACACACCTTCAGCTCTCATTCTGAACATTTTTTAAAAATCCATCATTTACAAGCAAGCATTTACGATACTCTCACATCTGCTCAGATTGGTCTCAAAGACACTCCCTGCTTAGAAGAGCAGAAGATATTCCTCAGACTGAGGGGCACACCTGATATAGTTACACAACAATATCAAATAAACACCTGATATAGTTACATAAAGGGACTGCGGTGGCTTAGTAGTTAAGACACTGAACTTGACAACTGAAAGGTCGGCGGGTTGGCATGTCGAGACCTAAGTTCTCCACTACTGTCGTCTGTCCCAGCTCCTGCCAACCGAGCAGTTCGAAAGCAAGACATTGCAAGTAGATAAATAGGTACCACTTCAGTAGGAAAGGAAACAGCATTCCATGCACTCCGGTGTCTAGTCATGCCAGCCACATGTCCACGGAAACGTCTGCAGGTGCAGACAGCACTGGCTCTTTGCCTATAAACAGAGATGAGCACTGAGTCAGATACAACTGGCTTTTGAGCAAGGGTAACCTTTACCTAAATGATAGAGAAGCTTTTAATATATTAGTATGTTAGCTGGTTTGCATCTGGTTTTCAGATATCAGAAATGTGGTTGTTGATGATTGTTTTTGAAGTAATACACATTGGTGGGCAGGTGCTATACTTCCCTATCGGAGCATCTAGTTAATTGTCGCACATAATTGTTTAAAAGACTTTTGGGTACAAAATGGGAAGACCTCTTCCCTAAAATATGAAAGAATTCCAGCCCATCTATTTTAGCAGTACAGTGGGCCCTTGCTTAACAAAGTTAATGCTTTCTCTGGGACCTTTTGTACAATTTTTTTTTGGTAAAGTGGATTTCGCATAGGAATGCATTGAATACCATTTCCCATAGTAATGCATTTAAAACCAAAATTTGTTAACTGAAACATGGTTCCCCATTGAAAACTAATTAATCCGTTCCGGGGGGGGGGGGGATTGTTAACCGAGCCACTGTTTTCAATGGATTTCCTTATGTTATGCGAATTTTGTGTTAAGCGAGCCGTCTGTTAAGCAAGGGACCGCTGTATACTGGCTTGGTGGACTTGTGATGATTTCATTTCATATAATGAAGCCTCCTGTGTCAGATGAAACACTTCATGGTTAAAAACTTTCCTATTCAAAGAAGCCTTTCAGAATGTTATCCCCTTAGCAATAAACTAACCAGTCAGTTGATCCTCTGTGCCCACAGATGTCAGTTATTTTATTTTAGGATCTATTTCTTTGGTTGGTTTATTTTTAATTTGTTGTGTGTTTTATTATGTTATTTTAATATTTGTATGTACACCTTCCAGCATGGGAAATTTCCCAAATGGGTGGTATAAAAATAAAATAAAGTAGTAAGAATAAGCTACATTTTTACCTGGGCCAGGAATTTCTTCGTGTTGTTTATCACCTTCACAGCGGCCCGTGTTTGAAACGAATACAGCACTGGAGATGTAATGTTTGTCAGGACCGTCAAAATTTACTATCTCGTATTGGCCAGGCCCAGGTGGAGGGGGGCTTTTGGGGCGCGGGACAGCTGGGGCCGAGAAGTTCAAGCCAAACTTTCGTCTGTGAGAAACAAAAGTAGAGGAGAAGCCATCCAAAGTGATTTCCACTGGAGGTACTTAAACTCACTGATAATTCTGTCAGAGTTCGTGGCTGTGGAACTCCCCAAAGTTGTACCACATCAAAAGTTGGGGGTTCCTCATTGAATCACTGCAGGCCAGCAGTTTGCGACCTGAGTGCTGCATGATGGCATGAGCGCCGTTGTCTGTCCCAGCTCCTGCCAACCTAGCAGTTTGGCAGCAAGAAATTGCAAGTAGATAAATAGGTACCACTTCGGCGGGGAAGGTAACGACATTCTGTGCACTCAGGTGTCTAGTTATGCCTGCCACATGGCCACAGAAACGTCTGCCATTACAGACAATGATGGCTCTATGGCTATAAAAAGAGATGAGTACTGCCCCCTAGAGTCAGACACAGCTGGCCTTCGAGCAAGGGAGAGTTTTACTTTTAAACACAGAGCAACAGAGCATCCCCTTTGCGCATCCTTGCTCTACTTGTGCGATTGGCCCCAAACCAGGCCATGTAACTGGAAGCTACACTTACACCATTACCCTTCATACTAAGACAATAGGATACTGACTTCTCAATCCCCTGGACTTTCTTCCTACAATATATGGTAAGTATAATAATGAAATGCCTATAAGCATATAAATGTCCTTCTTGGGGAAAGTAAACTTTTGGGGACTTTGACTCAGCGGTTGGCGGGTCATAAGATGGAAAAAACCAAGAACTATGAGAATCCTCATAGTTACAGAGATACAGAAGAAGACATCATGGCCCAGCTCTGCTAAAATTGTCCCACATGTATTGGGCTGATCAAGTCTGACAAGGATTAATATTTTCCTACTGATGTTATTAAAAATACTTTCTCCTGAATATGGTACCCACCATGTTTCTTCTGGCTCAGATCCAGGAAGAGCTTTATGACAAGAGCAAACATTCTTGAGGGCACACAAGAGCAAAACTAAATTAGAAGATGGAGGAAGGGGCTCACTGGACAAGGAACAACATTAAAAGAGGATATGGCTGAGGAATTCAACCTCCCCTACAGAGATGGAGGACCCTGAGTAGGCTGAGGGTTGGAGTCCCTAAATGTAAGACCAACATGCTCAAGTGAGGACTGCTGGTAGACCACAACATGCTGTGTGAATGTGGAGAGATACAGAATATGGTTCATTTACTGGTCTGCCAGTTACTGCCAGAAACATGTATCATTGAGGACTTAAGTTTGGCCAACAACAAATCCAAGAAAGTGGTTTCATTTTGGCAGTCCACATTTTGATCTGGACATGAAAGAAGAAGAATGACATTTCCATCTCCACCAAGTCATTTCCAACAGCAGCACAGTTTGACTGGTGCAGGATTCTGTGCTGTGTGTTCTGGGAACGTTGTGAGAATAAGCTGGAAAGGATTTGAGTTAAATCTTCTGGAACAAACTGGTGTTGGTCAATGACTCTGTACCAGCCGTAGTTCTGGTCCCAGAGGCATTAATCATCTTGACATAAATGGGAGTTGGATTGGCCTTTGAGTGTTGATAGTTCTGGTATTTTCTGCCAGCAGTGGATGGAAGGGCTCCACTCATCAACACTGATTTACATCTTCCTTAGTCATGTCAGTTTATTGCAGAGTGCCCACAGCCAGTATTCCCTCCCTCTTCCTCTGCAAGGCCTGCATTAAAAAGGCATGAGATGTAGTAAAGATACCCTTGAACGTGTGCGAAGACTGCCACACTCACATGGGGTCAGGAGGGGGGAAAGCAATGGGAAGTACATGAGAAATAATTTAATGGGGGGAGATCTTAATCTTATCTCAAGCAAACTGACTTTGCTGTTTACAGGATGGTCACCATAAAATTGTCCTGGTTGAGTAACTGAATGATAGATTTATTGGGCTTTGAGGCAGATACGAAGGAGTGGGGGAGAGATTGTAAGCGAAGAGAGAAATGGTTTGCTAAACGGAATTCACTCACTATACCTATTAATGCCACAATTAATTGATTGGTTCATCCATAAGGGACTGGAATGCCAAACTAGGGAATCAAAAGGTAACTGGAATAACCTACACATTTAGCCTTGGAGTGAAAAATGAAACAGGGCAAAGGCTAATAGAGTTTTGTCCAGAGAATGCGCTGTTCATAATAAACATCCTCTTCCAACAATCTAAGAAGTGACTCTATACATGGACATCTCCAGATGGCCAACAGATTCTTCTTTTTCTTTCATCTTCTGATCAAACACTGGGCTGCCAAAGTGAAGCCATTTTCTTTGTGTTGTCATTGCCCAAACCCAAGTCCTCATCCATTCATGTCACTGGCAGCAATCAGCAGACCAGTTAATGGGTTGGACTCTGTGTCTCTCTCCACATTTACACCGTGTGTTGTTGTCTACCAGCAGTCCTCGCTTGAGCATGTTGGTCTTGCATTTATGGACTCCAACCCTTAGCCTATCCAAGGTCCTCCAAGTGACATAGGGGAGATTTAGATCTTCAGCTATAGCCTCCTTTAATGATGTAATTAATTTAATAAATTTTTAGACTTTTATGCCACACCCTCTCACAAAAGCGACTCTGGGTGGCTTACAGGGATACAAGATACAGTTACAAATTACACATGATCAAACAGCATCATACTACGGATTAAAAATCATCACAATTTAGATAAACCCAGAACAATAAATACACAATTAATTAAAAGATTTGGCTATAATTAGCAAAATACTAAAAAACAGATTTAAAAGTTAAAGTTTAAAGTTTAAAACAGCGAGAAGGGTGGCTGGCCTATCAGATCAGCCACCCAACATGGGACCCCACATTCCTGGGGCCCCACACCTGCCCTGCCAGCCAGGTTTTTAGGCCCTTCCGAAAGGGCAGGAGCTCTGTCTGCAGACGTAACTCAGTTGGCAGGAGGTTCCAAAGGGCCGGGGCGGACACGGAGAAGGCCCTCCTCCTGGTGCTAGAGAGATGCGCCTCTCTAACTGATGGAATGACAAGAGAGCCTCTCCAATCCGCCCTGGTGGGACGGACAGATGTTCTTGGGGTGACGCGGTCTCTTAAGTATCCTGGCCCACTACCATATAGGGCTTGACCAGTAGGCTCCCTTCCAGATTAATTATGTACTTTGTAGTCAAAGATGAAGAAGATCTATACAGTCAGTAAAAATGAGACCTGGCCTTGACTTTGGCTCAGATCATGAGCTACTAATTGCAAAAGTCAGGCTTAGAATGAGGAAAGTAGGGGAAATCGTTAAGCCACTCTGAAGGATTTAAGAGATTAGACTTGACAAAGTACCTGAAGAACTATGGACAGAGGTTCATAGCAATATACAAGAGACAGTAATGGTGCAAAGTAATACTGGAAAACAACAGAAGGGGAAGGACTAGAGATCTCTTTAAGAAAGCTGGAGAAATCAAGGGAATGTTTTGAGCAAAAATTACCATAATAAAGAATAAAAATGGTAGGGACCTAACAGAAACAGAAGAGATTAGGAAAATGTGGCAAGAATACACAGAAGAACTCAACAAGAAGGACCTTAATGTCCCAGACAACCACAATGGTGTGATCATTGACCTCGAGCCAGACATTCTGGAGTGTGAAGTCAAGTGGGGCCTAGAAAGTATTACTAATGACAAAGCTGGTGTAGATGATGGCATTCCAGATGAGTTATGTAAAGCTCTAAAACATGATGCTGTTAAAGTGCTGCACTCAATATGCCAGCTGGTTTGGAAAACTCAACGTTGGCCACAGGTTTGGAAAAGGCAAGTTTGCGTTCTACTTTCAAAGAAGGGCAATGCCAAAGAATGTTCAAACTATTGTACAATTGTGCTCATTTCACATGCTAGAAAGGTCATGCACAAGATCCTACAAACGAAGCTTCAGCAATACAGTACATGGATCTAGAACTAACAGAAGTAAAAGCTGAGTTTTGAAGAGCCAGAAGATGTAGAAATCAAATTGCCAACATTTCCTGGATCATGGAGAAAGCAAGGGAGTACCAGAAAAATGTCTACTTGTGTTTTATTGACTACAACAAGGCCTTTGATTGTGTGGATCACAACAAATTGTGGCAAGTCCTTAAAGAGATGGGGGTACCAAGTCACCTCACTTTTCTTCTTAAAAACCTGTATGCAGGTCAAGAAACGTCAGTTAGGACCTGATATGGACAAATGATTGGTTTAGAATAGGAAAAGGACCACGACAAGGCTATATATTGTCATCCTGCTTATTTAACTTTTATGCAGAGTACATCATGCGTAATGTAGGGCTGTATGAAGCACAAACAAGAGTCAAAATTGCCAGGAGAAATGTCAACAACTTCAGATATGCAGATGACACTACTGTAATGGCAGAAAGTGAAGAAGATCTAAAGTGCCCGTGGTACAGTTCACATGAATACTGGAAACTCAAGTTGTGTCTTACTCTAATTGAGGGTGATGTAACTTTTTTGCTGCCCAGGGCCACATCCCTCCAGAATAATCAGGCAGGGGCCCCATGCTGCAGTCAACAGGCTGAAGCCAGTGGTGGATTGGGGCCAGAGGCAACAAAATAGGTGTGGCTACCTATTTTTTTTTAATTCTCTAACACCTCTATACTCTCCCTCCCTTTCCCTCCCAACCTGACATTACTGCCAGGAAAGTGACTGCTTGGTCTTGTACAAGCTTAAACTTGTTGAATGAGTTCAAAATTAGGGTGAAGTCCGCATGAGATCAGGCCAAGGGTGACTGGTTGCCCAACCACATTGTAGTCTTTCTGCACCAGATTTATTTTGCCTTTACCTTTCTTGGGCTACTGCATCGAGGACTGGTGATAAAGTGCCTCGTGCCAGGTTTGAATGCCCTGAAAATACACCTGATGCTATGACTCCAACCCCTCCCCTATCCCATGTTCCCTTTTTCTACAGAAATAGACAAGTTTCCGAAACCTGTGATAATATGTTTTCCTGGGCTCTCTCCAGAAATTACATTTTGCTGAAAAGTCAATACGATTATTATCACAACACCATCTGTGAATGTCATTCTCTACATCAGGCTTTCTCAAGGTTTTTGGTTTGCGGGCCTGACCATGCCTCCTGGACTGCTGATCAGCCCGACACGAGGTTCCTTCCCCCCTCCCCAGAAGTGGAGGTAAAATGTGTGCCGCGCATGCGCAGAACACGTTTTAATTCCACTTCCGAGATCGGTGAGGGTGTTGGGTGCTGGATGAATTGGCTTCAGGAGCTGGGTTTGGCCCATGGACCGTAGGTTGAGAATACCTGCTCTGCATAATTACATCATGAGCACTGATATCGCCCGGCTAAGTTGCCTAGGAATTTGACTGGCTTTTACTAAATTGCAGTGACTCAAGTGGTTAAGACACTGAACTTGCTGATTGTAAGGTCAGAGTGCGATTTCCTGGATACTGCATGACAGAGTGAGCTCCTGTCTCTGTCCTGGGTACTGCCAACGTAGCAGTTTGAAAGCAAGAAATTGCAAGTAGATAAACAGGGACCACTTTGGTGGGAAGGAAAACAGCGTTCCATGCACACTGATGTTGAGGTATACTTGCCATATGTCCATGGAAACGTCTGCAAATGCAGAAAGTGCTGGCCCTTTGGCTGTAAACAGAGATGAGCACCCTAGAACTGGATACACCTGGCTTTCGAGCAAGGGTGACTTTTACCATACAAACTTGTCTATTGCTCCACCTGCTTGGGGCTTTTCTTCATTGACCGATAAGCAGCGTTCCAGAGAAGAATCTTTTTGCCGGTCCCATTTGGAGACTGCCAGAAGTTGCACCTAAATCAAATCTCATGCAAACCAAGTGCTTTATCATTAACCTGAAGCCTTTCACTCTTCTGGGCGTACAATATTATTATTCTTTGTCTCCTACCACTTTCCTGAACATTATTTAATGATATAATATTATCAACTTTAGGGAAATGTTTAGCCTGTCCCTTAATCTGGTTGTTAATCCCAACTACAATCGACATTCTGAATTTATTTATGAAGTTGCCATTGATTTGCTCATTCTACTCCAGTTCTTCATTTTTTAAATTGTTTTTAAAATTGTACAATATGAATTATTTTATTATAATCTAATACAAGAACAAGAACACCAAATAATACTGGAGGAAAAGGAGAAGGAGGAGGAGGAGGAGAAATCTAATATCAGACAACATGAGTTTAAAACACAAAAACCACATTCTCCCTTCTGCTTTCCTTGTCATTTCCTTTCTTTAATTTTCAATGAGTTTGTTGCTTTTTGCCTGGGAATTAACAAATAATTTGACCAAACAAATATTGTGCATTCTATTCTAAGGTGAAGGTTTCCCTTGCTCGAAAGCAAGTCATATCTGACTCTAGGGTTCAGTGTTCATCTCTGTTTACAGTCAAAGAGCCAACACTGTCTGCATTTGCAGATGTTTCCATGGTCATGTGGCAGGCATGACTAGATACCAGAGCATACGCCGAAATGGTCCCTATTTATCTACTTGCAATTTCTTGCTTTTGAACTGCTAGGTTGGCAGGAGCTGGGACAGAGACGGGAGCTCATTCCGTCAGGCAGTATTCGGGAATCCAACTGTTGACCTCCCGCCTTCCGCGTCTTAGCCATTTGAGCCACTGCAGTCTTCTAGTTAGGATTAATAGCAGGATTTATGCCTGGGATTTTTCAGAAACAATACACCGAGACGCATGTTTTTCTGTCATTTATGACTGAGCGGGTTCTTAGGCTACTTGAACCCGCTCAACCTGCTCATGTTCCTATGAAATTCTTTTTAAACCATAGTTTGGAAACTCACAGGCCAGGAAATTTTCTGGACACCGTGAGCTGGACTTCAGCTGGGTTCTGATAGGCAGCAGGCCCAGGGCTCAGCGTTTCTGGATGCGTTTCGCGTGTTGTTCTGGATTTGAAACAGGACACCAGCACCACAGGCGACTGTCGAATGAAGGACTCGTTAACTTGGTAATGACCTAATTGTTAAAAAAATAAGACATAGGTGAAGCAAAAATGAAAATAGCCTGATCCTCTTCTTTTTCCTCCAAAAAGCAATGACTTACTGGCTGAGGATGTTGAGTTGTGTAGCCCCCATGTCAAGATACTTTTTCTCTTCCTTTAAATCAGGGATTCACAACCTGTGGCCCGCAGGCCTAATCTGGCCCATGGTGAGGACCCCAGCACAGCCACTGAAAGCAGCAGAAGTGGCGGAGGCACCAAAAACGTGTCAAAAACTGGGTGGAAATGGGTGAAAATGTTCCACCCTTGCTCCTGCCGCTTAAGGTTTGTAAACAGCCTGATAGGTTGCTCCAGGTGAAAATAAGAATTACTTCTATTCTAGGCTATGTAAGCGAACAACATTCTTACAATACAAGACATTAGGTGTCTCCCACCCCTATGTTCTTTTAGGTCACTGGTATGTCGCACATGACGTGCGAACTGGCATAAATAAGTCAGCAATAATGGGTCACAAGTCCTGCTGGGGAGAGGGAATGGATCTCCTTCTTCCCCTTATGCCTTGGGTTTCTGACCCACCTCTGTGAGTTCCAGCAGGGAAATCATCTTTTGCAAGAGCAAATAAGGAGAACAGCTTACATGGAGAAGGCACGTATTCCTTGCCATGAAGAGACAGGGACCGTTTCGTTCCGGAGACGAATGCTGACTGGGCAGCTGGGCCTGAGCTTTGCTTTGAAAATTCCACTGTTACCTGCAAGCGGAAATTGAGGGTTTTTTGCAACACGACTAACTTTCACAGCAACCTGTTCAGCAATTTTTTTAAAATCGCCATTACATTTCCTCCTCCTCCTCCTCCTCCTTCTGTGTGTAGGCCAGATGTGAAACTGCCAAATTAAGGTACCTTTTGGGTGAGTTCATTCTGCAGTTCCTTTCACGTGACTTCATGTGAGAAAGATTAGCTGGCA
Source organism: Furcifer pardalis (assembly GCA_030440675.1). Taxonomy (NCBI): domain Eukaryota; kingdom Metazoa; phylum Chordata; class Lepidosauria; order Squamata; family Chamaeleonidae; genus Furcifer; species Furcifer pardalis. The sequence goes on along the minus strand of CP126890.1, from coordinate 298,957,274 downwards.
ACACCAGGTTGGGATGCCGTTACCAGAATACGCCCGATTGTGGTTTAAAAATACCACAACCTTCGAGGAGGCTACATTGCCTGCTTCTAACAAGGACATGCCTCACCAGTCTCTCAGGTTCTTCAGCCATGAAGTCCATTACATCCAGGTCTTCTCTTTCCAGGGATATTTCCTTGCAGAACAAGTAGGAGTATTCTATATTTTATGTCATTCCTCATGATACGGCCAAGGTATTAGACAGTGGTGACGAAGCTATGGCACGTGTGCCAGAGGTGGCACTCAGAGTCCTCTCTGTGGGCACCCATGCAGTCACCCCAGCACAGACTTTGTCCTGCCCCTTTGCCCAGCAGTCCAATAGCAGCACTTCCTCCCTCCCCCAGCACATAGTTCACCCCGCCTCTCTGCCTAGCAGCCCAATGGGAGCACTTCCTTCCTCCCCAGCACAGAGTTTGCCCCGCCCCTCTGCCCAGCAGCCCAACAAGAGCATTTACTTCCTTCTCTGTTGCTGTGTTGGCACTTTGCAATAAATAAATGTTTTTGGGGTTGCAGTTTGGACACTCGGTCTCTAAAAGGTTTGCCATCATTGGTATTGGAGCTTTATTTGCTTGATGGTCTTAAAGAGTTCTTGTTCTTTATCCATCCAGCACAATACTTCTACAGTAGTCACATGATCAACCCATGATATCCTTAGCAGGCATCTACAGATCCACATTTCAAAAGCTTCAATTCTCTTTTCGGATGCTTTAGTCAACGTCCAAGCTTCACCTCCATAGAGCAACACTGGGAATGCGTAACATCTCACTATTCGGATCTTTGTAGCGAGAGTTAGATCTCTACTGCATAACAACTGTCGCATTTTTATGAAGGTGGATCTGTTGCTTTTTCTATTCCTATTTTAATCTCTACCTCGGGATCACAATTTTCATTTAACATACTCCCTAAATAGACAATTTTATCCACTCTTTCAGTTTCCTGTATTCCTGCCATTAGCTTGCTGGTAATTAAGAAATTCTTGCTTTGAAGCCAAGTTCGGTTAGCCTTGTTGCCAACAATCTCCACCCACCAATGACATCTTCACCCTTATACTGGCATAACCTATGCAACAGGGTGTTGGCCTATGAGTTTAATTAAGGTATAAATGTTTGAAAAGAACAGTAAAGGCTGTATAAAAACCGATATGCTCTATCCTGTTCCCAACTTACCACATGGTTCCCATATTCTTATACCTGTTCTAGATACATCAGGCCAAACTAAGAAACAAGCCGGATCCTTTGGCTCTAAAATATGGAGATCCTATATATATGTACAGATAATTCCTTGGTCAGGTAGCAGGCATGACTAGACACCTGAGTGCAGTGAACACTGTTACCAAAGTGGTGACTATTGATCTACTTGCAGTTTCTTGCTTTTGAACTGTTAGGTTAGCAGGAGCTGGAACAGAGATGGGAGCTCACTCCATTGTACAGAACTTGGGTCTCAAACTGCTGACCTGTTTGAATTATGTTGTAATTAACTGCTTGTACTTATGAATAATAAAACAGAAAAAAAAACAAGTGAATTCTAAACTTCCTGGATCATTTGGGGTTCAAATATTCAGCCCTCCTAAGAAAATCACCACCTCTGTCGGAACGAATAAATGTATTTCCATGGGATTGATTGATTTATGAATGAATACAATCATCGGGATAAAAGTCAAGTGCTAAAGAAGGAACAATAAATACACTACGACCGTCTTTCCTTATCCTGCTTCTTGCTAACACTATGAAGCCTATACAGTGGAACCTGGCTTTATGGATGGTTTGCCTACCGGAAATCTTGATTGAAGGAAAGAAATCCATAGGAAATGACAATCCACTTCAAGGACAAAAATCATGATAAAATCACTATAGGGACTCTCTCTCTCTCTCTCTCTCTCTCTCTCTCTCTCTCTCTCTCTCTCTGTGTGTGTGTGTGTGTGTGTTCATTTTCAATGCATTCAATGCATTCCTATGGGAAACACTTTAAGGACAAAGTCGCTATAAGGACAACCCTATGGAACAGATTACAATAAAACACCGGATAACGATTGGATCGGATAACACTAAAATCGCATAACATTAAGTAATCTGGGGAGGAGAATTGGATTGAATAACGTTAAGGTCCTATAGGATGGATCAGATAACAACTGCTAAAGCCTGTGCGGTTACAATGTATCTCTATGGAGCTTTAATGTTATCCGATCCATCCCATAGGATTTTAACATGGATCAGATAACACTAAAAATCGGATAACACCAAGACTTGTGGAACCACGTTTTAGCGTTATCCAGTGTTTTACTGTAATTCCTTAAAGTGGGGGTCCACTTTATCAGCTTCCTTCTCTGTGTGGCTCTCTTTACTGGACCAACTTACGTTATATTGGTTGGGGGCTGGGGTGGGCTTTTTGGTGATCTTCCTGGCAATGGGTTGATGAAACATACTGGAATGTCCCAGGCTAAAGTCTTGTTTGGACTTCAGAGTTGGCGGAAGATTGTAGGCATTTGCGGCAGGATAGTTGGGAATCCTCTGTCGAGCGATACGAACATCCTGTGAAGATAAACGTGGGAGGTGAAGGTCATGTTTTCACCATTGGGTAATGGCTTCCTAAAGCAGAAGAGCCAACCATCTTCACAATACTCTCCGACTTGCCTGATCAAAAGGATTAATCTGAAAATGTAGAACAGTAATGGTGAACTTTGGCTCTCTAGGTGTTCTTCAGTTCCCAGAAGCTCTGATCAGCAGGAGTACTAACTTGGGCTACTAGTAATTGAAGTCCAAGAACACCTGGCGTGCCAAGCTTCACCATCACTGACGCAGAGTCACACCTTGATTTATTACAAGCTACTGCACCCTTTCTTTCTAAAAATTTCCAGGACTGACTCAGATGTACAGCTTTTCTGAAAGCCCTAATAATCATTTCATGTCAGAAACTATTCTGGGTTGAGAGGATTTTTGCTGGAGGAACTCCACTCAGGGGACGCCCAAATGAGACTCCTTTCATGTTCCCAAGATCTTTTCCCACCAAAGTGATCCCAATTTCTTCCTTTCGAACTCCTAGGTTGGCAGGAGTGGGGACAGAAATGGGCACTCAATCCATCAAGCAGTACCCAGGTCTCAAACTGCTAATTTGCCAGCCTTCCAGCTAACAAGGCGAGCTTCTTAACCACTGAGCCACCACAGCCCCTTCCATTGAATCTATGAATCTATGCTGTTCTAAAGGTGGAAATTTATACATGTGCATTCTGAATACTCAATATTAGAAAAATGGCCAGTCATCTTTTAGTTGTCAATCTGGAAGTTGTAGGGGCTACAGAAGTGCAGGTGGCATCTGGTTCAAGGTGTCAAGGTGGTATGGGCATCACTACATCACCCAAACTGTATGGACTGCCATCCTTCTGATGCTTCTTTACTTGTAGACTGGCCTGGAAAGTCCTTCACATAGAGTGTTGGTGGGCCATATGTAGCATGTGGATTGTGTCCCATTAATATTGCAAGAATTTGCTTTTGAGGTTAGGCTTGAAGATAAAATACAGGTTTAATCACAACAGTGTGTTCATATTTATCACAGATTCATTCTTGATGACTGTACCCTCTCCAATATTGTTACAAGAACTTATGAACCACTGGGAAGGGAACACAAGGTGTTATGAACCACCGGGAAGGGAACACTGCAGAAAGACTGGCAGTGGCTTTCAGTGTTGCGTTTTCTTGTATTCTCCCTTACTGCTTAACACAGGGGTGCCCAAACTACAGCCTGTGGGCCAGATCCAGCCCCTGATGCCAATTCATCTGGCCCATGCCGCCCTCGTTGCTCCTGGAAGCGGAAGTAAAACAAGCCCATATGAGCCCATTTTACTACCATTTCTGGAAGCAACAAGGATGGCGTGTTCTGAATGAATTGGCATCAGGTGCCAGATCCAGCCTGTGGACCGTAGTTTGGGCACCCCTCCATTAAGCAGAGAAAATGGCAGCCTAAAAAATCTATTTCATCCTGTTGCAAAACATCTCTGTTGTAAAGCAGATTGCAAGGCACATTTTACTTTCACTTCCGGTGGGAGGAACCACAAGACCGGCCCGCTAAACCATGTGACTGGCCCGCTGAACCACATGACCAGCCTGCAGCCTGAAACGTTTGGGCACCTCTGTCTTAAAAAATAAAGACCAACATGTTCCCTTACCAAGGAAGGGAAAAAACAGGTTCCTTTCCGAGACTGAGAGACATTGCTGAGAAGTGCAGACTGATGGGTGATGTTGTAGCATCCTGGACCTGGATTTTCATTCTAGAAAGAACACAAATACATAACAATGACAAGCTGGAGGTTTCACAGGGTTCTTCTGCCAGTGTGGAACAAATGGCTGAGAAATGACGGATGTTTCTGCGAACCAAGAGATTCTCAAACCGGGTTAGGCTGGGACTCACCCATAGCAAAACATACAGGGCAGTGTCCTAAATATGCCATAATTATGCAGGAGTTCAAACTGAGGAAATAGTATTTTTTTAAGTCCTGGGATAGGCAATTTAATAAAACATTGCAATCCAGATTGTTTCAGGTGATGTAAAGGTCAAGGTCAAGGCCACCCTTGCTCGAAAGCCAGTCGTATCCGACTCTAGGGTTCAGTGCTCATCTCTGTTTATAGCCAAAGAGCCAGCACTGTCTACGTCTGCAGATGTTTCCGTGGACACATGGCAGGCATGCCTCAACACCGGAGTGCATGGAATGCTGTTTACCTTCCCACCGAAGTGGTACCTGTTTATCTACTTGCAGTTCCTTGCTCTCAAACTGCTATGTTGGCAGGAGCTGGGGCAGACAATGGGAGCTCACTCTGCCACGGAGCACATGGGTTTTAAACTGCTGAACTGTCAACCTTCCAGTCATTAAACTCAACATCTTAACCGCTAAGCCACTGCTGCCCTATAGCTGCCCATAGATTGTGCTAAACTACAGATCACTATTGACCTGGCTACCTGGCATCTGACACAGACTCCAACAAAATCTGGAGGGTAATACAGGTTCTATTCCTCTTATAGATCTATATCAACTTACATAGTAAAGAAATGTTTCTTTTAGACCATTGTAATCATGAATGTCTACTCTTATTTTTCACAGCCTTCAGTAAACATCACATCCTTACATTTATTTTAATTAATAATCAAGCTGTTCTCAAAGCAATTTGCTTCCAAAGCAGGTTGCAAATCAATTAAAGCTGTATGGACAATTATTATTATTATTATTATTATTATTATTATTATTATTATTATTATTATTATTATTATTATTATTATTATTATTACTACTACTACTACTACTACTACTACTACTACTACTACTACTACTACTACTACTACAAATTTATATACAATGAATTATTTCAAATTTATATACAATGAAAACAGCAGTATACAAGATAGAAATTTTTGCACTAGATAAAATTAATTTCATGTCAGAAATTATTCTGGTGTTGAAAGGATTTTTGCAGGATAAACTCCACTCTGGGAACATCCAAATGAGGCTCCTTTCATGTCCCTAATTGCTGGGACAGAGATGGGTATTCAATCTGTCATATAGTACCCAGGTTTCGAACTGCCGACTTGCCAGCCTTCCAGTTAACAAGGTGAGCTTCTTAACCACTGAGCCACAGCTGCCCCTGTTGTAGTAGATGATTCTGGTTGTAAGGCTCAGCTTCTTGGAGACAAGGACTAATTGGTTAATTGATTAAACTCAAACATTTCCCTTTTACCATATTCATGCTACTGGTACTTAAATATAGATTATTGTGATTTCATATCTTTAGAGTCAGGACTGATTCGTTTTAAAACAAATGAATGGATTTTTAAACCCATCAGCCATAATTCTGATGGAATCACAGCTGATTGAAAAGGTGTCACAACGAAGAGGTCTATTGATTCTTAGAAACTTAACTACGTTGAAGAGAAATGCTTAGAAAACCTTGGCTGGTAAGCATCACGTTACAAGAATCACAAAAATGGGGAGTTAAGTTCCCCTAAGGAGCCCTGTCACTGTGGCATAGTAAAGCATGCCTAGCTCAAAGCACATCATTATGTTATGGCACATAAGGACATCATTGGGAAGCAGATATTCTGCCCCCTATGCAAATGAATGAAGGCTTAATCAAATGATTGGTCTGTTTACTCCATGAAAGCTTCTCTAAACAGGTCACAACCTTGTTTAGGAATCTTCTGTGCATTTAGCGTTAACATAAGAGTGACATTTTCCTTCATCCAGCAGTCCCTGGTATGGATGACACGGGTGTGACCTCGTGGGTGGAGAGCCACACAATGGCATTATAATGTGCTTAACCTTCCATTACTTATGTCTTGGAATATTCCTGCTGGTTCTGTCAATTGTCACTGTACTCTAAGCAGGCACTTTGCTTGTTTCAAAATCAACATAATCTCATTTTAATGGGGAGTCTCAAATTGCATGGCGAAATGGGTCTAAAATGGAGGATTAGGTTTCTTCAGCATCTGAGCAGCAGCGCACAGAGACCCAAGGAGTTCGAAGCTTTTGCCTAGCTAATCCCACGTATATGTCTGATTCAGGCAGAATTATTTCAGCATGTGGGCAGAGTACAGTACAGTATATTATTTCAAGATGCCGCACCCCTCCCTGACTCAACCTTCCTTCCAGAATGACTTTTCTTTTATTCCAGGACCAGCCTTCGGTGGCTTTTCTATTTATAGAATGAAAAAAGCAAAAGAAGCAGGCTGCCCAAGATACCACCTTCAATTAATCCACATGTGGTGGAGAAAGAAAGATTTATTTGAAGCAGGAGCCAGCCTGGGTCGGTTGGAGGCTGGGGGAAGGTCTAGAACAGGGGTGCCCAAACTATGGCCTGTGGGCCAGCCCCAACACCAATTCATCCCGCCCACAAAGCCTTCACTGCTCCCGGAAGCGGAAAGTTTGGGCACCCCTGGTCTAGAACAGTGATGGCGAACCTTGGCACTCCAGATATTTTTGAACTTCAATTCCTAGAAACCCTGATCAGCAGGAGTGCTGACTTGGGCTTCTGGTATTTGAAGTCCAAGAACATCTGGAGTGCCAAGGTTGGCCATTCCTGCTCTAGAATTTCAGTGATGGCGAACCTTGGCTCTCCAGGTGTTCTGGGACTTCAATTACCAGAAGCTCAAGTCAGCATTCCTGCTGATCAGGGCTTCTGGGGATTGAAGTTCAAGAACACCTGGGAGCCCAAGTTTGAGAAACCCTAGTTTAGAAGGTTCTGAAGAGTACAACAAAGATTGGGAGAATGGCTAGAACTTCTCCACAACTAGCTGGAAGCCCTTCAGAAGATAATCCAGAGGACTTGACTGTATCCTGTCCTACAGGTTTCCAAACCTGCGCTTGACCTTTCCAGGGGAGGTCCAATGGGCTTCCTAACCCTTCTACTGCTTGATGTTTCATCTCATGCGACATCTTCTCTCCTCCCAACCATCTCTGCTTTATTTCTGGTCTCAGGGCAGAAATAAGCATGATAGATTACAGCTAAAAGTATGTTACTGTTAAAGAAAAGTCATCAATAAAGGTCCAATAAAGATATTGCCTTCCTCTTAATTTTGTTCTGTATATAGACCATATGGCTATCTTTGTTTGTTTACACAACATTTTTGTTTTCCATTCTTTGTTTTTCTTTTGGTCTTCATTTTTACTGAATTGGTGGTCCCAACTTTCTGTTGGAATGGTCCTGTGGGTTGCGTTGCCCATGTTACATCTCATCTTTCCAACATAACCTCTTCACCATATTGTGAACATCTTGCCAAGCTGGGAAGGTTAAGGTGTCTTGTTCCCTGCCCTCTCACTGACACACGAAGCAGCAACTGTTCTCTAGGGATACTCAAGGGTATGCCAAACATTTCTATTCCTTGTGGTTTGGCCTAGTGCCTGCTGGGATTAGGAAGCAGGAAATTCTCAGGAGGAGAAAGGAGCACATTGTCAACCAGATTCCAGACTTTCAGATATTACCCCTTCTGGCTTTTGCTCCAAGAACCTGGCAAAACGGCCAACTCGTCCGTTGAACAGAGAAGAAATACTGTCTGATGAAATGCTTACATTGGCTCTCAGACATATGGCTAGGAAAGTGGGGGTCTCAACAGCCAAGCAATGGAAACGGAGAACAGAATAAAAAGTGGCTTTTCACAAGGGATGGGAGAGAGAAGAGGGAGGGAGGCACAATGTCCTCCTGACAATCTGGTGGAGAGAGGTGGAACAGATGAAGGAAAGGCAGAAGGGTCTCTTGCTAACACTATCCAGGCACTGGTTGCATTTTGTGAGTCAATATCAAGATTTCCATGGTAGATATTGTGTTGGGAATCACCCTGGGTCGATAAATAAATTTAAATAAATAAATAAATATTGAGGGGCAGAGAGTATATTGACATGGATGTGACAAAGAAGGAGACTCCCCAAAGAATGTGGATACCTTTGGGCATCCCCCAGGCAAATACAGGACCTTTGGCTCATCATCATCATCATCATCATCTTCTTCTTCTTCTTCTTCTTCTTCTTCTTCTTCTTCTTCTTCTTCTTCTTCTTCTTCTTCTTCTTCTTCTTCTTCTTCTTCTTCTTCTTCTTCTTCTTCTTCTTCAGGTGCCGTATACATTTGGATATTGACTATCATCATTGCAATAGTCTTCCTGTTCTTAACTCCTCTGAACAATTCTTCCAAGGACATTCCACACCAGTCTCTCAGATACTTCGGCCACAAGGTCTTTCTACATCAAGGGTCTCTCTTCCCTTTGCCTAACGAGTTGGACTTTATCTATACTTTGTCATTCCTCTTCATATGCCCAAGGGATTGGAGCTTTCTTTGTTTAATGGTCTTAAACAGTTCTTGTTCTTCGTCCATCTGGCACAATACTTCTACATTAGTCACGTGGTCAACTCGTGATATCCTTAGCATCCATCTGTAGGTCCACATTTCAAAGGCTTCGATTTTCTTTTCAGATGTTTTAGTTGGTGTCCAACCTTCAATGCCATATAGCAACACTGGGAATACATAACATCTGTTCCCCTCTCGAAACACCTAAATGGGAGTAACAGTGACTCATCTCTTTATTTCACACTGGAATTTACAACAGAAGAAATCTGTGGGTCTGTTTGGAACCTGGCAATATTACAAAGGCGTAATTTTAGTTTCATCAGCCTCTGCAGGAGCAGCAGTGGAGGACTCCCCAGAAAGCAAAGAGGCTAGCAGGTATACAAAACACACCTGCTTGGCTGCAGTAACATATTTGTCTCCTCATGTTCTTTCCCAGTCTCAGAACATCTAAAGGAGGAAGGAGTTCACTTTGTGAATCTGTGCTTCCATCTATTGGTCAAAGTTAAAAATATTTCACCAAGTGGCAATCTGAGACTTAAAGGTAAAGGTCAGCCTTGCTCGCATCTGACTCTAGGCTAGGGTTCAATGTGCATCTGTTTATAGCCAAAGAGCCAGCACGGTCTGTGTCTGCAGACTTTTCCGTGAACATGTGGCAGGCATGCCTCAACCCTGGAGTGCACAGAATGATGTTTACCTTCCTACTGAAGTATAGATGTGGTCTAACTAGTGCTGAATAGACATGGACTAGTACATCACGGGTTCTGGAAACTATATATTTATCTACAGTACAGTACTTGCAATTTCTTGCTTTCGAGCTGCTAGGTTGGCAGGAGCTGGAACAGAGACGGGAGCTCACTCCAGCATGCAATACCTGGGGATCGAACTCCAACCTTCCAGTCAGTGAGTTCAGCATCTTAACCACTTGAGCTCCCACAGCTAGGTTAATTATTGCAAAATAATATGTAAAGTTAAATACAGTCAAACCTCGCATAAAGAGCGTTTCACTTAAAGAGTAACTCGCTTAAAGAGCAGAATTTTCTCTGAATGGTCGCTTCGCTTAACAAATAAAACCAATCAAAAACTCACTTAACAAATAAATCGGGGTTCACAATCCCCCCCCCAATTGGTCACTTACAATGGTGTTTTGCTTAAAGAGCAAACTTGCTTAAAGAGCAACCCTGTGGAACGCATTATGCTCTTTAAGCGAGGTACAACTGTATACATTTCAACTTAATGATTGGCATAAAGAAACTGGAAGTTAGCTATCAATGATAAATTTACATGTAAATTAAAGTTAAAAAAGGGATTGTTGGAAATAAATTATTTTAATGATATATGGTTTATATAATTTGCTCTATTGAAACGGAAAAGTCAGGTACCAGGGAAAGAAACAATGTATCTTTTGACGGAAATGGAGTACTGTATAATAATTAGAAATAAAGAAGTGGAAGAGAATATTTGGTTTCCTCCAATGGTCTTGAGCAAGGATTCTCAACCTGTGACCCATGGACCAGATGAGGCCCACAGCACCATTTCATGTGAGGCCCCCAATGCCTCCACCATACCAGGAAGTGCCATGTGTTGGAGGAAGGGCAAAATGGCCATCCAGCCCCCGAAGCTGTCTGAGGGAGCACGACCTGGCCCCTGGCTGAAAAAGGTTAAGAACGCCTGGTCTTGAGGGTGATGAGAAGCACAATGTCCTTTGTATTTGGGCATCACTTTTTTATTTATGCTTTTTGTGTGTTGTGTAAGGAGGTCTTTAGTTTAAATTTAAAAAAAAAATAAAAGAAGATCTAACGGAAGTATATAGTACTGTATCAAGAACCCGTGATGTACTAGTCCATGTCTATTCAGCACTAGTTAGACCACATCTAGAGTCCTGTGGCCAATTCTGGACACCACACTTTAAGAAAGATGCAAACAAATTAGAGCAGGTACAGAGAAGGGCAACAAGGTTACAAGGATGATCAGAGGACTAAGCTATATGATGAAAGACTGAAGGAACTAGCCATGTTTAGCCTTGAGAAAAGGATACTGAGAGAGGAGATGGTGGTATCACTCTTCAAATACCTAAAAGATAATCATAAAGAGGAATGGAAGGATCTGTTTGTCATTATCCCAGAAGGCAGGACACATAACAACAAGCTGAAACTAAAGGAAGCTAGATATAGGCTTAATATCAGGAAAAACATCTTAATGGTTAGAACAGTACGACAATGGAACCAACTGCCTCGAGAGGGGTGAGCACTCCAATACAGGAAGCATTCAAAAGAGAAATGGAAAGCAGCCATTGGTCAGATCTGCTCTGATTTGGATTCCTGCATTGAGCAGGACTGCAGTGGCTCGAGTGGTTAAGATGCTGAACTCGCTGACTGGAAGGTTGGAGTTCGATTCCCAGGTACTGTCTGATGGAGTGAGCTCCTGTCTCTGTCCCAGCTCCAGCCATCCTAGCAGTTTGAAAGCAAGAAATTGCAAGTAGATAAATAGGAACCACTTCAGTGGGAAGGTAAACAGTGTTCTGTGCACTCCAGTGTTGAGGCATGGCTGCTACATGTCCAGAGAAACGTCTGCAGACGCAGACAGTGCTGGGGCTTTGGCTATAAACAGAGATGAGCACTGAACCTAGAGTCGAATACGTCTGGCTTTCAAGCAAGGGCAACCTTTACCTTTACCTATTGAGCAGGGGATTGAACTCAATGGCCTAAAAGGCACCTTCCAACTCAGTGAATCTATGATTCTATTAGATGAAACATCAACTGGAAGAAGCTTTCCCCGCATTGTTCACCCACCCCTCCTGGGAAGGTAAAACTCAGTCTAAATAGCTCTTCTGCCTTTCTGCCTCATAGGGCATGCATAGATGCTTGTTTTGTGAGTATATACAAAATATTTTCATTTACAGTACTCACAAAAATTACCTTTGTCTTACACCAGTCAACTCCTAATCTTAGCATTTTGAGGGATAGACTATTGCTTGATTTTCCTTTATTTTTAAAAACGAAAGGAAGATATTTGTGACTCTTAACGCCTCTGCCTAGTCAACCAGGCATTGCTGAAACTATTTAAGATATTATATTACATTGTTTATTTTATAGGGATGCCTAAACTTACATATTTCTCCAATTAAAAAAACAAATTTTAGGAAATAGCCCCCATGGCGCAGTGGTTAAACTGGAGTACTACAGTCAAAACTCTGCTCACAATCTGAGTTTGATCTGGAAGTTGGCACCGCATTCTATCTTTCCAAGGTCAGTAAACTGAGTGGCAAGCTTGCCAGGGGGAATTGAAGTTTGGATAATTACCTTGTAAACCACCCAGAGAGTGCTTCAGCCCTATAGGGTGTTGTATAAAGAGTAGCATTCACAAAAGTTTTATGTCCTCCTCCTCCTTTCTGACCGCAAATGAAATTACAGTTTATGCTTAGCGTGGCGTAATTCTATACAATGGCAGGTTTAATAAGAAAGCTATAGGGAACCAGCTCCACTAATGATTTTAGAATTAACATGTAGCTGTATCTTTATCTTTACCTTCCTGGGTTCCAAGATCACTGCAAATAGTGTCTGCAGCCATGAAATAAAAAGATGCTTACTTCTTGGGAGCCAAGCTATGAGAAACCTAGGCAGCATAATAAAAAGTAGAGACATCACCCTGTCAACAAATGTCCGTATGGGCGCGTTTTACTTCCACTTCCAGGAGCGACGAGGACTTCATGGGCCGGATGAATTGGCGTCAGAGGCCGCACCCAGCCCCAGGGCCTTAGTGACCGGCTCCCTGAACCACATGATCGACCTACGACCCAAAAAGTTTGGGCACCCCTGACTAAAACCAACCAAAAACTCGCTTAACAACTAAATCGGGGTTTGCAATTCCGCCCCCCACTAGAAGCCACAATTGGTTGCTTACAATGGTGTTTTGCTTAACGAGCAAACTCACTTAAAGAGCAATCCTGTGGAATGTATTATGCTCTTTAAGCAAGATACCACTGTATAAGAAAACTGAGATGGGGATAATACATGTGTGTTTTCATGTCAGAGATTATTTTGGATTGAAAGGAGTTTTGCAGGGGACACACGAATGAGGCTCCTTTCATGTCCCCCATCATGTGGCTATTAGGGAATTGAGCCCCATGCTTTCGATCTCCAAGCACAATGCTTTTACCCACTGAACCACCAGGGAACTGTGGGATGATACATGCGGGAGGAGGAGGATCCACTAAAATCTGAGGAAGTGTGTCCCTCAGTGAGCAACTTAAATATACCTTTATGGCTTCTAGAACCTGGATTCTTTGATTCAACACCTCTAAGTTCAAGCCCCAACAATCTCGCTGTATGGTTATGACATAAGAAATTTACAAAGCTTCATAAAATGTGGAAAACAAGATTTATTACCTCATTATGCTGAAATCTCTTTGTCTGAGAATTAAAACCTTTTCTTTCGCTACTAGGGATCACTTTGGTGAGAAATTTGACAGGAATGGAAGGAGTCAGACATGGCTGATCTAGAAAAGGAAATAAATTAAAACCATGCATATTTACCATGAACGGATACTATTTCACAATGCAATGTCAAGTTACTGAATATGGTGATCCAATAGGTTCTCCTTGGATTTCTCAGATTTTACCCATATTCACAATTTTCCAAACAAGAACAAAAACACAAGCAAGCAATGCATACCAAGCATGGTTTCCTTCTGCCCTTTCTCTAGCCACCTGGGAACCTGGGTAGGTAGCAGGGACATGTCTGGCACGTCTGATATATGGAGAACTCCTCTTTCTTCTTCTGTTTCAGTTCTGTTTTGCTTAGAGAGGAGTCTAATAAAGCTTTTTTTCACCCACTGAGTAGATATCGTCTCTGAGATCCTAAAGGAACCTGAGTCCATCAGGCTTGGATTGTGCTAGCCTGCTTGGCAAGACAATCTTCACCCAATTAAAAAATACCAAAATAATTTGAACCCTGATTCTTTTAACAGGCAAGACACAGTTTTACTTCAAGTGTTGACTCACCACACATTAATCGATTAAACGGATCTACTATAGTTGGCTAGAATGAGTGAATGAATAGACAGACAGACAGACAGACAGACAGACAGACAGACAGACAGGCAGGCAGGCAGGCAGGCAGACAGACAGACAGATAGATAGATAGATAGATAGATAGATAGATAGATAGATAGATAGATAGATAGATAGATAGATAGATAGATAGATAGAAATTTTCCTCCTTGCCCATTGCTACTCCATATGCAATGTAATATTGTGTCAGAAATTATTCTGGGTTGAAAGGATTTTTGCTAGAAGAACTCTGATCAGGGAATGCTCAAATGAGGCTCCTTTCATGTCCCCAAGATCTTTTCCCGCGTAAGCGGCACCTATTTATCTACTTGCAATTTTTTGCTTTTGAGCTGCTAGGTTGGTAGGAGCTGGGACAGAGATGGGCGCTCATTCCATTACGCAGTACCTGGGTCTCGAACTGCCAACCTGTCGGCCTTCCAGCTAACAAGGTGTGCTTCTTAACCACTGAGCCACCACAACCCCTATATTCAATGTGGTCAAACGCCATTGTTCTGTACCTTGCACCCTGGTTTGAGAACTCTGAAGAAGAGAGCTCTTCTTTCTCCTCCTGCTTGCTGCATGGTAGGTGCCAAGGATGGATTCCATGTCACACAATGACCTCAACCCAGGTGAAGAATCCCATTTTGCTCAGAGTGGCCATCTTGTTTCTGAAACATGAACACATAAGTTACTTTAAAGCTAATGCAACACGTATTTGGGAAGCTAGGCACGACATAATGAAAGAAATGTTGAGAAGGCAGAGATAGAGCAGTGCTTGCACCAGTTGGCCAGGTAGCAAGTCAAACAAATATGCAAACAGATTTGCAACAGGGATAAGAGTGTACCCGTACTGTATATTTTGAGGTATTTTTGATCATGGTCTTCCTTGCTCGAATGCCAGTCATATCCAACTCTAGGGTTCAGTGCTCATCTCCATTTACAGACAAACAGCCAGCGCTGTCTGCATCTGCAGATGTTTCCGTGGACATGTGGCAGCCATGACTAGACACATGGAACACTGTTACCTTTCCCAGTGAAGTGGTACCTATTTATCGACTTGCAATTTCTTGCTTTCAAACTGCTATGCTGGCAGGAGCTGGGACAGAAACGGGAGCTCACTCCATCATGCAGCAGTTGGGTCCCGAACTGCTGACTTGCCAACTTTCCAGTCGTCACGTTCAGAGTCTTAACCACTATGGCACCAGAGTCCCACAGTCAAGGCATTTTATACCATGTTAACTCGCATGGTTCCATCTCATGATCTCCTCTAAGCCACAGAACAGAATTCTGAGCATGTCAACAAACTACATATCCCAGAAATCCATAGGCTGAAACCATAGCAGGCAAAATGGTTCTCAAATTGTGACAATTGTGTAGACCCACTCTGCACAATTTAAGAAAGCAATAACCTGCTTGTTACTTAAGCATTGTCAGAATTATAACCGATGCCATGAAGTTAAGCAGCAGAGTACTATTTTTGCTCGTCTGCAAAGTTTTTCTGAAAATTATCTCTTACATGATACTACTCTAATAAAAGAGCTTTATCAAATATTTGACTCTATGGCTATGAGCTTCTTTATTTGCCAAATGCCAAGTCATTTTACTACCACATTATGGGCGTGGTATGGTGAGTGTGGCTAGTGGGAAAGCCCTGCATTGCACCTGAATGAGGACTACTTTATTTCAAAACTTGGATGGGCACGGCCAGCCAGAATTTCTGCTACCGGTTCTGACCAACTGGTGGTGCAAACCTACTGATGCCCACCACTGATTAAATCCCACTTGAATCCATCTTAAGGGAGGGCAGCAGCAGCATCAATACTGCCCTGGGGCTGAGGAGGATTATATTTTGTGTGCCAAAAGGGCTCAGGACCAGAAAGTGACTCAGGGAACTGGATCAGTGATACGGGAGTCATGCTGCGATGCAAAAGGCAGATGAGGGGCCACTGTATTATAGTCTCAGGACAGTCTTCACGGTACAGGTACAGAGAAAGAACCTCCTCAAAGATTGTGTTCTTTCTGAATCACAATTGGGCATACCCTGGTAACGGTAACCTTGTGTTGCTGGCTAAACTTTCTCACACTAGGTCAGGTCAAAGGAACTGCAGAATGGACTCACCAAAAGATGGCTTCATTTTGGCAGTTTCATACCTGTCCTAGACATGGAAGAAGAAGAATCTTACAAACCTGCTTTAACCTGTCAAGCAGTTGATCTCCCAGCCCATCACTGAGTGCTCCAACCAGTTTTCCAGAATCTTCCAAAAAATGTCTTCCTCTATGCATTTATCAAATGTATAAGCCTGTTATTGTGAAATTTGGCACTCCAGCTTTTCTTGGACTTCAATTCCCAGAAGCCCTGATCAGCAGGAGTTCTGACTTGGGCTTTCTGTGAACTGAAGCCCAAGAAAACCTGGAGTGCCAAGGTTGGCCATCACTGTTCTATATAATATATTCTTGAGATGGGTGGGATTGGACCCATCTCAATAATATTTTATAAATAACTAAAATAAAACAAATCCTTGGTTTGAAACCACAGGACAGGATGGGTTACTATAATTATTAATTTGTGGCACAAGATATGTACATTCAATATAAGAAAGGCAAAGCAGTTGAACAAATGCTATCAGAAAGGCATAATCTCAATAAACTGTGCTGCCTCTAAAGGGGCAAAATGGCCCTCCATCCCCTTACCTAGCTCCAGGTAACAAGCCTAGACAAGAATCCTGAGAAAGTTTACAACGGGTCGCCCCTGGCAACCAGAGAACAAAGTGAGCTTCTCCTCCAGTTACTTGGCCGGTCACTTGCAGTGATCTGAAAGTGACCCAATCACAAGCGCTCTCTCTTCCGAAGCTGAGACTAGAAATCAAGCATGAAAAAATAGAGCCACACAGAAAGCGTTGCCGTGTCTTCTTTGCTTCAGGTGGAAAATGCAGCACAAGCTTTGTTGTGGTTTCCTAATGCCAGCCTTAAAACTGGGTTCAATCGACTGCACAGGTTGTTTGTGTGAAAACTGTCAGTAAGCCCAGAGCTGGTGACAGCAGCTGACCCTATTTGCTATTGTTTTATACAGTACAGTATTTATATAAGGGACCGCGGTGGCTCCAGTGGTTTTAAGACGCTGACTGGAAGGTGGCAGGTCAGCAGTTTGATACTCAAGTACTGCACAATGGAATGAGCTTCCGTCTCTGTCCCAGCTCAAATCCTGGACTCGCAAAATGAAGCCACTTTCTTGGCTTTGCCGGTTAGCCAAACCCAAGTCCTCATCAGTGCATGTTTCTGGCAGTAATTGGCAGACCAGTAAATGAGCCGCTTTCTGTATCGCTCCATATTCACACAGCACATTGTTGTCTTCCCCCACTTGAACATGTTGGCCTTACATTTAGGGACTCCAACCTCCAGCCTATTCAGGGTCCAAGTGACGAAGGGGAGGTTGAGATCCTCAGCTATATCCTTCCTATACACATCAGTTACAGAGGCTGGCCAACCATTGTGTGCCTCTGTGCCTGATGTGTATAAATTGATGCCATGAAGTCTTACTCTTATGTCTGCTGAAGTGAACTTGATCCACGAAAGTACACATTTAAATACAGTACAGAAATTAGTCTTTAAGGTGGCACAACATTTTTGTCTTTTTTGTTGTTTTAATCTTTTTTAATTATTTTTTATTAAATTTTGAGAAAATGAAAAAGAAATACAGTAAAGAAAATAGTACAAAACAATCAGTGATGGGATGTTCCCGGTTCCAGACGGTTCCCTGGAACCGGTAGGACCAATTCCGGAGGGTTCTCCGGGAGGGGAGTCTACTTTTGGGGCGTCCGGTTCCGGACGCCTCACCGAAAGAAATTTTTTTTTTAATCGGAGCTAAAATGGCTCCAATTGACTGCGCATGCGCAGAAACTCAATCTGACACATTGTGCATGCGTCAGATTGAGTTTCTGCACATGCGCAGTCAATTGGAGCCATTTTAGCTCCAATTTAAAAAAAATTGTTTAAAGCTTTCAGGACGGCGGAGGCGGCACCAGCCCTCTGAGAAGGGCACCTCCCCCGCGGCACGTTGAGGGCTGCCTGGGCCGTCCGCTGCCGACAAGCCCCATGCCGTGGGGACGCCCGGCGCGGCGCACCGCTGACGCCTCCTTCTCCGCCGGCCGCCGGCCTGTGGGCTGGGTGCCTGCAACCGCTGCCCGCCGCCGCCGGAGCTGCCGTTGGCTGCATTCCTGTGGCCTCCTCCTTGGGCCGGTCCCTTTTTAGCCCGGCTGCGGCGCCTGGCGGAGGAGGAATGCAGGCAGCGGTGGTGCGGCATGGGGACGGCCCAGGGAGGCTCGGCAGCCGCGGCTGGAGCCGCGGCTGGAGCCACTGCTGCCCGCCGCCCCTGGCCATGGCCGGAGCCGGGCTAAAAAGGTACCGGCCCGAGGAGGAGGCCACAGGGGTGCAGGCAGCTCCGGCGGCGGCTGTGGACGCAGTCGGGGTGCCGGGTCCCAAGAAAGGTAAGCGAGGGGTAATTTATTTGTGTTTTGGGTGGGTGGTTGTTTTTATTTTATTTATTTATTTATTTATTTGTGTCTGGGTGGGTGGGCTGAGAGGGAGGGGTGTGTGTGTGTATGTTTATTTTTATTTTTTATTTATTTTTATTTTTGGCCCCGCCCACAACATCATGACGTCATGACGTCGGCTTCGGTCATGACGTCATGACATTGGCCACGCCCATGACGTCCGTGACGTCATGGCGTGGTAGTAGAATTTTTGTCATCCCATCACTGAAAACAATCAGAAGAAAAAAGAAAGAATACATTAAAGAAAAGTATATACTGTACAGTATAACTAAACAGAGAGAGAGAAACCTACTAAAATAATAATCAATTACGTGCACTCTGGTTTCTAGTCATGCCTGGCACATGACCACGGAAACGTCTGCAGAAGCAGACAGTGCTTGCTCTTTGGCTTTGAAACAGAGATGAGCACTGAACCCTAGAGTCAGATACGATTGGCTTTCAAGTAAGGGAAACCTTTGCATTTTATCTTTATACCAGTGTGAGGGGAGCTTGTTACATTTTAAATTTTAATGTTCTTTTACTCTCTGATGTGTCACTTTATCTAGAACAGGGATACCTAATCATTCAGGCCATGGGCCGGTCACGTGGTTCAGTGAGCTGGTCACTATGGCCCGGGGGCCAGATCTGGGCCCTGACACCAATTCATATGGCCCCCTAAAGCCCTTGTCTCTCCTGTAAGTGGAGGTAAAATGGAACTGTACAGGCGTGTTTTACTTCCGCTTCCAGGAGCGATGAGGGCTTCAGGGGCCATATGAATTGCTGTCAGGCAGGGGCGAGATCTGGCCCCCAGGCTGTAGTTTGGGCACCCCTGATCTAGGACCCTAAACCCTCCAAGGATTTTATATTCCTAAAAATAAACAGTAATTCGTATTGCAGGTTAAAAAATATTGGCAGGATCCCTAATACAGTATGTACTGTACTCTCAATATTTGTTTGGGAATAAAAGACCCACGTCTCTCAGATAATTCCAACCTGCCACCACTAGAGGTCGCCCGACTACATAGCAAGAAGGCCGAGCCTTCCGCCGCTTCTCTATGCTTGGCTTGGCCCCTCGCTCAGCAATCCCCGGGCGCCGCCAAGAGGCGCGGCGGCTGCCTAGACCGTCTCTTTCCCTGCTCGAGGTTTCCTGGTCGCTGAGTGGCAGCTCCGGGATCCAATCGGAAAAGCCCAGCCGAGTCCTGCCTCCTGGGCTGGAAAGAGAAACATCTCGGTCGGTTTTTGCGCAATTTTCGTCCGGCTTTCTGTTGCGAAGTGAAAAACCGGTGGGCGAAAAGAGGTGAATATTTGGGAAGGGGAAGGAGGGAGAGGCTTTGGGGATGATGGGATTGAATTTTGGCGTGGGACAGATGGGAAAAATCCGAATTCCCATGGGATCAGTCAACTCCCATCACCTGATTTTGTTGTGTTTTTAATTATTAGGCGCCACTTTGTAAACAAGGGTGTAAAAAAAAATCACCCTCTCTTTTCCTGCCTTGATCATTGGCAGCTTTTCAATGGAAGGATGATGATTTGGGATTTTTTTTAGGTCATCCAGGACATTAAAAAAATGAATTTATTTTATTTTATTTTATTGATGAAACTGGTTAGTCTTTTCCTTACGTGAATGTTATTATCTTATTATTGTGATTGTATCATTCTACTGTACTTTTAATCTGTTTTTACAATCGTATTTTATCTGATGTACCTTACCACATTTTAACCCGATTAGGGTCAGATGACTAATCAGTTAATACTTTTTCTTTCCCCCAACTTTAATTTCATCTTTTCAAAAGTTTGTAAAATCATAATGTTGACATCCAATTTGGAGAGTTTGGAGGCAGAGGATGGGTTTGTCGTTGGGAATGGAGTGGAATGGTAAAAAACAACTTGTAAGACAGATGGTTCGATCCTTATTTTTGTCTATTTCTGACTATTGTTGTTTTATCTAGGTAAAGGTCACCCTTGCTCAAAAGCCAGTCATATTCAACTATAGGGTTCAGTGCTCATTTCCGTTTATAGCCAAAGAGCCAGCGCTGTCTGTGTCTGCAGATGTTTCCATGGACATGTGGTAGGCATGCCTAAATACTAGAGTGCATGGAATGCTGTTTACCTTCTCACCGAAGTGGTAACTATTTATCATATACTTGCATTTTCCTGCTTTTGAACTGCTGTGTTGACAGGAGCTGAGACAGAGATGGGAGCAACCCCATCACGCAGCACTCGGGTCTCGAACAGCTGACCATCCAGTCATCATATTCAGTGTCTTAACCACTAAGCCAACGCAGTGTTTTATCTAGATGTTTTTGAATTGTTGTAAGCCACCCAGAGTGTGAACATATCCCAAATGGGTGGGATATAAATGGGTGGGATATAAATCTGGTTAATTAAGCCTAAGTCATTTCCCCAAAGCAGTGATCAGCCAGTGTCCTGACTTAGGTTTGTGGGGTGGGTGGGATATAAATCTGGTTAATTAAGCCTAAATCATTTCCCCAAAGCACTGATCAGCCAATGTCCTGACATAGGTTTGTGGGAATTGAAGTCCAAAAACCAAAGACTGGGAAACACTGGACTAGACATTACACAAAAGCATGATGGCTATTTTGACTTGATGGCACGTAGCTGCAATAAACTCAGTTGTGTAAAATCCTGTATACAGTAATACCCCGGATAACGCGAGTACCGGATAGCGCTAAAACCGCATAACGTTACAAGATTTTTGGAAAAATCTTATATCGAATAACGCGATTTTTAACGTTATCCGATACAGTCATTCTTAGCAGCAGGGTGGCTGGAAAGCTGAACAGGGTTCTCCGTTCAGCTTCCCAGCCACCCTGCAGCTACGGAGGCAGGGGTGGGGAGGCTGGAAAGCTGATGGGGGGCTCCCCCGTCGGCTTCCCCAGCCACCCCACAGCTGCGGAGGCAAGGGCAGGTGGCTAGGGAAGCCAACAGGGAGTCCCCGTCAGCTTTTCCAGCCACCCTGCAGCTGTAGATCGGGTCCTCTGATCTCTCTGGAGCAGGCAGGGGACACAATCCAAGCTGTTTCTGGGCTTCCCCGACGTCCTCAGCCAGTGCAGCAAGCCAGAATGTTGGGATTTGAACCCTGACATTCTGGCTTGCTGCACTGGCTGAGGACGTCGGGGAAGCCCAGAAACAGCTTGGTTCGGGTCTCCCCACCTCCCTGGACCCGGGGGGGGGGGTCAGAGACCAGAAAATTGGTAAAAAAAATGGATGTTTTTTTTTACCAATTTTGGGGTCTCTGGACCCCCCCCCCGCCCCGCTGGGTCCAGGGAGATGGGGAGACCCGATCCAAGCTGTTTCTGGGCTTCTCGACGTCCTCAGCCAGTGCAGCAAGCCAGAATGTCAGGGTTCGAATCCCGACATTCTGGCTTGCTGCAGCCTCAAAGAGGATGGGGGAACTTCAAAATTAGCGCGCATCGGGTCTCCCGACCTCCCTAGAGCCGATGCGCGCTATTTTTAAAGTTCCCCCACCCTCTTTGAGGCTGCAACAAGCCAGAATGTCGGGATTCGAATCCTGACATTTTGGCTTGCTGCAGCCTCCAGGGAGGTGGGGGAACTTTGGAAACACATTGGATCAGGTCTCCCCACCTCCCTGGACCTGGCAGGGGGGTCAGAGACCCCAAAATTGGTTTTAAAAAAAGTCCATTTTTTTACCATTTTTGGGGTCTCTGACCCCCTTGCTGGGTCCGGTTTTTTTTACCAATTTTGGGGTCTCTGACCCCCCCCCCGGGTCCAGGGAGGTGTGGAGACCTGATCCAAGCTGTTTCTGGGCTTCCCTGACGTCCTCAGCCAGTGCAGCAAGCCAGAATGTCAAGAGTTCGAATCCCGACATTCTGACTCGCTGCACTGGCTGAGGACGTTGGGGAAGCCCAGAAACAGCTTGGATCGGGTCTCCCCATCTCCCTGGACCCGGCGGGGGGGGGGGTCAGAGACCCCAAAATTGGTTTAAAAAATGGACCTTTTTTTTTACCAATTTTGGGGTCTCTGACCCCCACCCCCCCGGCCGGGTCCAGGGAGGTGGGGAGACCCGATCCAAGCTGTTTCCAAAGTTCCCCCACCTTCCTGGAGGCTGCAGCAAGCCAAAATGTCAGGATTCAAATCCTGACGTTCTGGCTTGCTGCAGCCTCCAGGGAAACAGGGCTTTTTTTAACATTGTGTGATCAATGTATCGCACAACGTTAAAAACCGGATAACGACGGGACTTGTGGAACCAAGTCATAACATTATCCGGGGTACTATTGTATATCAAAAAAAATGCTGGATTGTTCAGTGGTTTAGTATCTGGCTGTGGTGCCAGTGGTTGGGAGAGTGATTTATCACTTTGCTGTCTTAAGAGGGGCTGGATGGATGATCCATAGGGTTGCTTCCAGCTGTGCAATTCTGAGATGATGATGATTCATTATGGGTCCCAGCAAGCTCAGTGTGACCTAACTTTGAATAAAAGTACACAGACTGTTGGTGAAAGAGTCTGTGAAGCAACCCATGACTTGACTTTTGCCTCAGCCCCCGATGAAACAGGTGATGAGAAGGTAAGGTGGATGGAATCTTAACTCCTGAGGCCTCACATAGCACAAAGAAGTAAAATTATAGCTGGAAAGGGTCTCGGAACTTATAATTGTGACATTACAGATTACTTGAATGCATTAGAGTCGTGTCTGCAGGCAAAGGGGGAAACCCTCCCTCCCTCAAAGATTAACCAGTGGCAGTGAGATAACGTTGCACAATGTGAACTTGGACCAGTGACTCAAACAGTTGTTTGCGTACTGATAATGGGTGACCCTGGGAAATTCAGAATGGAATTGATAGGAGCAGATTCCACATTTCCAGCAGGACAGTTTCCCTGTGAAGTGCTCCTGTAGGAGCCTCAAATCACTGAGAATATTTCGGTTTCTTCAGTTAAGCTCTGGCTCTTTCTTTTATTGAGACACCTCTTCTGATGGTTGTGTCCATGCAGACACAATTGCACAAACAAGAAAAGTATTTTTGAACCAGAATCGGCTGTACCCTGGTAACCACAACCTTGTGTTGCCGGTTAATCTTTCTCACAGTCGGTCAGGCGGAAGGAACTGCAGAATGAACTCACCAGGGGTTCTCAAACTTTTCAAGCCGGGGGCCAGGTCACGCTTTCTCAGTCGGCATCAAGGGCCAGATGGCCATTTTGCCCTGCCTGCACGATGAGGGTGGCCATTTTGTACAGATTGCTTCAAAGGGATGGCCATTTTGTTTTTCGAATGCTCTTGGAGGGGTGGGGGGCACATGAAATAGCGCCACAGGCCAGACCCAGTCCGTGGGCCTTAGGTTTGGGAACCCCTGGCCTAGACAGTGAAAAAGAAGGACACATTCTGAGCTTAATTTCCCCATTGAGGGACCTGAGTTGAAGCTGAGCTTGCTGTACCTGCCCAGGCTCCATGAGTCATCATGAGTGTGATTAAACTACAGAGTAGCAACAATTTAATATGACAGTAGCTGTCATGGGTTTCATCCTAAGATATCCTGTGATTTGTAGTTTGTAGAAAGCAAAGCAATCACACTTATATACCGCCCCATAGATCTTAGTGCACACTGGGTGGTTCACACGTTAATTAGCCTTTTGTTTCCAACATATCGGGTACACATTTTCAGGATCAAACTCACAACCTTCTGGCTACAGTACAGCAGTTTAATTCCCCATTCAGTCTAGAGCAGTAGTTCCCAAAATGGGGCCCAGGCCCGACAGGGACACTTCAATTCCCAGAAGCCTAAGTTAGTCCATTGGCTGATCAGCACTTTGGGGAGTTGACCATCGGTTGAGAAATGCTGGACTAGAGTTATAAGAAAGCAGCCCCTTCTTTCCTGACTTTCTGTTGTGGGTCTTTGAGCTAGATACAGTGATGGTGAACTTTGGCACTCCAGCTGTTCTGGAACTTCAATTCCCATAAGCCCTGACCAGCAGGAGTACTGAATTGGGCCTCTGGGAATTGAAGTTCCAGAACAGCGGGAGTGCCAAAGGTTAACCGCCAGGGGCCTAAAAGTTTCAAACTCAGAAGACCCTCAGACATACTAGCCAATGACTAAGCATGCTGGGAATTGTAGTTCAAAATCTGGAAGCCAAAAAGTTCACTGCTTCTGATATAGAGTACAAATAAACATCCTTATTCCCCTGTTTACAAGGTGTGACGTGTCTAATTCCTCTTATTCAGGAGTCTATCCTTGGGCCTAGATCAGGAGTTCTCAACCTTTTAAAGCAGGGGCCCGGGTCATGCTCCCTCAGACAGCTTCAGGGGACGGATGGCCATTTTGCCTTTCCTCCACCACATGGCACTTCCTGGTGTAGTGGAGGTGGTGGGGGCCAAATGAAATGGTGCCACAGGCCATATCCAGCCCATGGGCCACAGTATGAAGGTGAATTGACTAGCACTTGGGATTTTAATGACTCTTTGATTAAAACTGTTCCATACAGAACATTAATTATGAACATGCGAGACTGCTTGTTTGAAGCTTTTTCGTTCCTAAATTAACTCTGCCCCCGCACCAAGATGTCTCTTTGGCAGAAATATCCCTTTGGATCACCCACGGCAGAGTGTTTGGCAGTCAGTTGGCTTCAGCTTGTGGGTGGTAGACAGTGTGGCATTTGAAACACTAGCTTTTGCCTGTCAATCATCTTGCTTCCTGTGTAAGAGCCAGGATATTCTAGAGCAGGAATGGCCAGACATCATCCTTCAAGTACCATCACCATTGGCTCTGCGGACCAGGGCTCTTAAGAGTGGCAGAAAGGTACAATTTGCAGGGTGATCAAGGACTGCCGTGGCTCAAGTCATTAAGATACTGAACTTGATGACTGGAAGGTCGACAGGTCAGCAATTCAAGACTTAAGTGCTTCATGATGGAGTGAGCTCCCATCTCAAGTCCGAAAACAAGAAATTGCAAGTAGATAAATAGAGACCACTTCGGTGGGAAAGGTAACAGCATTGTGTGCACTCCGGTGTTTAGTCGTGCCTGCCACATGTCCATGGAGACGTCTGCAGATGCAGACAGCACTGGCTCTTTGGCTGTAAACGGAGATGAGCACTGTACTCTAGAGTCAGATACGACTGGCTTTCAAGCGACGGCGACCTTTACCTGTCAAATTTTCTCTTGAATCCTTCCATTGTTGAAATGCTCATCACCTGCCAAGATGATCAGTTTCATTGTGGGTCCCATTGAGTTGTCTACCCCTGGTCTGGAGTGTTGGACTTGTTAATGTACCAAAACCAGTAAACATTCACAGTCTTGTGCTGTGATCGAAACTGAACCATCTTTTAGGTCAGTACCTACTGTTTTATCAGAAGGAGGCGTGAGGAAAGGGTTGAATGAGACAAAAAAAGGTGGTTAAAACTGTGTTGTACAGATTTTTTAAAAAAATCAGCTTGTTTGGTGATAGGAGTATAGACAGCAAAGTGGAAAAGACGCACTTCCCTTATAATGGCATTCTAGAATCCAAGCAATAGATATAAAGTTGTGAAAACATTGAAAGAGCTCTATAAAAACAATGAGTATACAGTATAACCTCATATAACACTAAAACCTGGTTCCACAAGTCTTCGTGTTATATGATTTTTAGTGTTATCTGATCCTCTATGGGATCCATAGAGATACATTGTAACCACACAGGCTTTTGCGGTTGTTATCTGAAGCATCCCATAGGATCTTAATGTTATCTGATGCAATTCTTCCCCCCAGATTCCTTGATGTTATGCGATTTTCGTGTTATTCGATACTAATGTTATATGAGGTATTACTGTAATTGTTTCTTTGTTTTTGCTCATTCAAGCTGGGAGAGCCATTGGTTATAGTGGTGAAACGCCAAAAACATGGGAGTGCGAGGGAATCCCACACAAAAGTGCAAACCACCTTTGGAGCAAAGGGAGGGTATTGCATCATTTTTGTTTTATGGTGTTATTTATAAATTCATTCAGTTTGTTTATTCTTTATGTTTAATCTTTCGTTATTGCAAATATTTTTTAATGTGTTGTAGGCCATGCAGGTTTTAGGGACCGCGGTAGCTTAGCGATTAAGATGCTGAACTTAACAGTTGGAAGGTTGGCAGGTTGAAACCCGAGTGCTGCATGACAGAGTGGGGTCCTGTCTCTGTTCCAGCAACTGCCAACCTAGCGGTTCGTAAGCAAGAGATTGCCAGTAGATAACTAGGTACATTGTTGACACAATGGGGGTGGAGTTGAGCGGGCTGCGGAGGATGGTGTAGAATAGGGTGCCTGGCGTGCAGTGATTCATGGAGTCGTGAAGGGTTGGACTCAACTATGCGACTAAACAACAGCAACAAATAGGTATTGTTTTGGTGAGGAAGGTAAACAGTGTTCTGTGTGCTCCAGCGTCTAGTCATGCCTGCCACATGTCCACGGAAATGTCTGCAGATGCAGACAGCGCTTGCTTTTTTACTATAATTGGAGATGAGCACTGCACCCTAGAGTTGGGTACAACTGGCTTTCAAGCAAGGGCAACGTTTACCAAAGTGCAAGAATATCCCAGATGGGCAGAAAATAAATGCAATAAATAAATAAATATAAATAGATAAGTATGTGGCCTGCTGCCCCATTTGGGAGTCATTCCAGCATCTCTTTTCGTTTGTGGAGAGGAAGACTTGTGTTTCCAGAAGCCTTAGGAAATCCAAGTCACCTTTAAAACTCACCTTGTTTTGACTAAAAGGTGTGTGTGTGTGTGTGTGTGTGTGTTTATTTTTTTAAGGAGATCAGGAGTTGATCTCTGTCCCGTTTCTGTTTTAGTTTTGGGAGTGATTTGGCCTGTGTTTGAAATTGAACCTTGGACAGGCCAAATCTCACAAGCACGCATGATGTGTCAGTGCTGTTTTTCTTTGGCTGAGGTTTAGTTTATTGGAATCATAGAATCAAACAAAACAAGGGCCGGGGAGACATCAGAAGTTGTTAACCCAAAGCAGCAATCCTCTATCTAAAACAGGGGTGCCTAGACCAGGGATCTGCAAACTTGGCTCTCCAGGTGTTCTTGGACTTCAATTACCAGAAGCCCAAGTCAGTATGCCTGCTGATCAGGACTTCTGGGAATTGAAGTCCAAGAACATCTGGAGAGCCAAGTTTGCCGATCCCTGGCCTAGACTATGGCCCGCTGGCTGGATCTGGCCTCCAACGCCAATTTATCCGGCCCACACCGCCCTCATCGCTCCCAGAAGCAAAATATGCTATCCTCATTGATTAATTTTATTTATTTGTTAGTTCAGATTTATATTGCCGCCCACTCACCGAGGCAACTCAGGGTGGCTTACAGCAACAGTACAGTAACAATGATAAAATACAACCTCACAAAACAACCAAAGCAGAACACAGACTAATTCCTCTCTGGCTGTTGATGGGGACCTGGAGGTGGGGGCAGGGTCCTCAGCCACCTGCCAGGCCATGGCATCTTTTCCCTCAGGCGTGGGCCCAGAGGAGGGGGTGATGTTCTCAGCCTCCTTGCAGGTCATGGCGTCTTCTCCCTCAGGCCGTTGATGTGGGCCCATAGTTTGGGCACCCCTGGTTTACGCAGGAAAAAATAGCAACCTGAAATCTATCTCATGCTGTCACAAAAGAGATTGCAAGGCAAGTTTTACTTCTAGTTCTGGTGGGAAGAACCATGTGACCAGCCTCCTGAGCCACGTGACTGGACTGCGGCCTGAAAAGTTTAGGCACTCCTGATCTAAAACATCCCTGGCAGGTGATCTTCTGTTTAAACATCTCCAGTGTTGGAAGCTCCATTGCTCTGTCAGAAAATCCATGCCGCTCTCACATTGCTCTTGCTGTGAGAAAATTCTTCCTTATATTGATTATTAGAATCATATACTAGTTGAATTGGAAGGGACCTTTTATGCCGAGTCCAACTCTCTGCTCAATGCAGGAATCTGAATCAAATCCAATCTGACAGATGGTGTTCCAGTTCTCAGCCATTTCCTAGAATGTCCGTTATATTGCATCCTGACCTTTGAATGTCCAGAAACTCCATGAACTCCTGGAGAGTCATGTTTCCTGACCCCTTGGCTAGAACAGTGATGGCTAACCTTGGGGCTCCAGCTGTTTTTGGACTTCAATTCCCAGAAGCCCTGATCAGCAGGTGTGGTGACTTGGGCTTCTGGGAATTGAAGTTCCAGAACTGCTGAAGTGCCAAGGTTAGCCACCATGGGTCTAGAACAGTGGTGCCCAAACTAAGGCCCCGGGCCCGGGTGCAGCCCCCGACGCCAATTCATCCGGCCTGTGAAGCCCTCGTTGCTCCTGGAAGCGGAGGTAAAACGAGGGCTTTGTGGGCCGGATGAATTGGCATCGGGGGCTGCACCCGGCCCCCAGGCCTTAGTGATCAGCTCCCTGAACCACATGGTTGGCCCATGACCCAAAAGTTTGGGCACCCCTGGTCTAGAATAACTGTAAGTGTTGATACGACCCAATTTGTCACATTAGATTTTGTTTCCCCCACAGACTGTCAGGGTTTCTTTCTCAAGTAAGCCCTACACATCAAACACAGGTCTCTGTTCATACGTTTTCTCTTGTTTTACCTTAATGCAGAAAGACCAATGGAAACAGACGAGAAACCTGGATTCCATCGGATCCTGGTCGTTTTGTAACTCCCATGTCAACAAAATGGAGAGGTGGAACAAGGCAATGTAAAGTGTTACTACAGTTAACAGAGCCGGTGAACAAGGTGGGAAGGGGATGCAAAAGTAAACCAAAATGGAACGGGCAAATGGTCTTACTTTGAAACTTCATCCCCTGGCCACTGAACCCGTACCCTTGCCAGATCATGACGATGCCTTCTCTTACAAGGTATAATTCTTTTCTTCCCATTATTTTTTATTTTGCATAGAGTAAGGTGAGACTGAAGTGTTTATTTGAAAAAGGGAATAGGGTTCAGTTGCCGGATATAACGCTAAAATCGTATAACGTTAACTAATCTGGGGAGGAGAATTGGATCGAATAACGTTAAGGTCCTATGGGATGTATCGGATAACAACCGCTAAACCGCTATCTCTGTGGAGCTTTAACGTTATCCGATCCATCCCATAGGATTTTAACATGCATCGGATAACACTAAAAATCGGATAACACCAAGACTTGTGGAACCAAGTCTTAGCATTATCCGAGGTATTACTGTATGTCAAAACTCACTTATTCAGCTCTCATGTCCCTTGAAGTTGTACGTAAGCCATTCTCAGTGTCCCAACCATTCATTCATTTTTAGGGGCAAAACATTGTGTTGACTCTTCTTTGCTTTCCATGGTCTTCCACCCTTCTTTTTCCCCCGCAAGAAGTATTGAATATTCTAGAAAGAATATCTTCTTCTTTTGTGTCCTGATCAAACCCTGGACTGCCAAAATGAAGCCACTTTCTTGGTTTTGTCGTTGGCCAAACTTAAGTCCTCATTAATACATGTTTCTGGGATTAATTGGCAGACCAGTAAATGAGCTGGATTCTGTAATCTCTCCCCATCCACACAGCCTGTTGTTTTCTGCCAGTAGCCACCACTTGAGCATGTTAGTCTAATACAGGGGTGCCCAAACTACGGCCCATGATGCCAAATCACCTGGCCCACACCACCCTCGCTGCTCCCTGAATGGGAAGGAAAACGTTAATGCGCATAATGCACCCATGCATGTGCATAACACTGCTATAAATGACCCACGGCTGTCGTAAACATATTTATGACAGCGCAGGCCATTTACAGCAGTGTTATGCACATGCACATTTTACTTTTGCTTCCAGTGGGAGGAACCAGGTGACCTTCATGCTCAACCACATGACCAACCTGCGGCTTGAAAAGTTTGGGCACCCCTGCTCTAACATTTAGGAACTCCAACCCTCAACCTATTCAGGGACCTCCAAGTGACATAGGAGAGATTGAGTTCCTCAGCTATAATCCTCCTTTGATGTAGGATATATTCATTTATTTTAACTATGCCCACCTTTCATCCACTTTAAAACCAAGGTGGTTTAAAAATACTATTTTCTAATTGTTCAAAAATGGTTTAATAGAAATGAGACAGGAAAGAAAACCAGCAGAATCAAAAGAAGAAAGATACAGTAATACCCCGGATAATGATTGCATCGGATAACGCTAAAACCACATAACGACGACAAAATTGGGGGGGGGGGGGAGATTTGCACCAGATAACATTCTTTTTAGTGTTATCCGATACAGTCGTTCTTAGCAGCAGGGTGGCTGGAAAGCTGAACAGGGTTCTCCGTTCAGCTTCCCAGCCACCCTGCAGCTACGGAGGCAGGGGTGGGGTGGCTGGAAAGCTGACGGGGGGCTCCCCCGTCGGCTTCCCCAGCCACCCCACAGCTGCGGAAGCAAGGGCGGGTGGCTAGGGAAGCCGACAGGGAGTCCCCGTCAGCTTCCCCAGCCACCCTGCAGCTGTAGATCGGGTCCTCTGATCTCTCTGGAGCAGGCAGGGGACCTGATCTACAGCTGTTACTGGGCTTCCCCGACGTCCCCAGCCAGTGGAGCAAGCCAAAACGTCAGAGTTCGAACCCTGACGTTTTGGCTTGCTGCACTTGCTGAGGATGTCGGGGAAGCCCAGAAACAGCTTAGATCGGGTCTTCCCACCTCCCTGGACCCAGCAGGGGGGTCCCCAAACGGACTTTTTTTTACCAATTTTGGGGTCCCTGTTGGGTCCAGGGAGATGGGAAGACCCGATCCAAGCTGTTTCTGGGCTTCCCCGACATCCTCAGCAAGTGGAGCAAGCCAAAACGTCAGGGTTCGAATCCCGACGTTCTGGCTTGCTGCAGCCTCCAGGGAAACAGGGCTTTTTTTAACGTTGTGTGATACAACGTTAAAAACCGGATAACGACGAGACTTGTGGAACCAAGTCTCATCGTTATCCAGGGTACTAGTGTACTAAGAAAACAGAGAAAACTTATGTATCTGATTTCCCCAGTCCTCAATATGTGGCTTGATTGTGAGAGAGATTTTGGATTATTGCCCTTTTGCCTTCAAAGCAAGTTATTCTCCGCCTCTGTCATTTTATCTTCACAACAGCAGAGTGGTTAGAAAAGACTGAGGAGTGTTTAAGGCTGCACCTAGGAATTTCCTAACTCTGGGTTTCTAAACCTTGGGTCCCCAGATGTTCTTCATTACCCAGAAGTCAAAGTCAGTACACCTGCTGATGGGGGCTTCTGGGAATTGAAGCCCACGAACATCTGGGGACCCAAAATTGAGAAACCCTGTCCTAACTTAATGGAAATGTTAACTACTGAAGTCTTGAACCTTTATCTTCCTGTTCTTAGCGCCCTCATCACTTTGCTACCCTGAATCGATTTCTGAGTTTACTTTGTTTAGAAAGCATCTAAGATTCCACTGGGCTTTTTAAAAAAGTACAGTACAATGTTTTTTCAACGCTTGGAAATATTGATGTTTTAGGATTACAAGTTCCAGAGTCGTTCATGCTGGCTGTAGGATTCTGGGGATTTTAGTACAAAAACTAAAAAATTTAAGCTCTTGAGTGTTTTGTTTTTTAAACATGGAATACCTCCTTGGAGGAAGGCCCTGGGCTTTCTAATAAAGAGTAAGATGTTTTTCTTCACCGGCAAAATTAAAGCTTGGCTGAGCAACCAGCAAAACCTGCTAAACTTAAATGTTTGGAAACTGGAGTTGTGAGTTGGATTATCCCTGTCATTTTCCTTTGCTGTTTTGTTGGGGATACAACTACCATTGACCAGGAACCTTGGGGTCACAGTGGCTAAACTGCTATACTGCAACCCAAAGGCTGTGAGTTTGATCCTGACCAGGGTTCAAGGTTGACTCAGCCTTCCATCCTTCCAAGGCCGGTAAAATGAGTACCTAGCATGTTGGGGGCAAAATGCTAATTAACTTGTGAACTGCCCAGAGGGTGCATTAAGCACAATAGCATGGAATAGAAGTGTGATTTCTTTGCCTCCACAGCCCTCTTTATAGGTGTATGCTCATGCTAGTTTCACCATAGACTCAACAGGCTGCTGTCTGCAACGCACCCTCATGCCGCATGTGAACCACCTGCCTTATCCCAGACAGGGGAAGGAAGAAGTGCTCCCATTGGGCTGCTGGGCAGAGGGGTGGGGTGAATTCTGTGCTAGGGGAAGGGAGGAAGCACTTCCATTGGGCTGCTGGGCAGAGTGAACTCTGTGCTGGAGCAACAGCGCACGTGACCACAGAGAGCGCTCCAAGTCCCCCCTCTGGCACACATGCCATACGTTCGCCACCACTGTGCTGTTGTATCCGTAAAACCCCAGCATGAAGTGAGACCAACCTCTTACCCATCCCGAAGTTCTCTTCCTTCTGCCAAAGAACTCAACTCACGTCATGAAGGGCGTTTCCTGAAAGGAAGAGCAGTGGCCTCGTAAATCTCTTGTGACATAATTTGCCTTTTGCCAGTCATGTAACGTGGGAGATTTTCCACTAGTAGATATTTCCACTCCTACGATTTCATGGTTTAATAAAATATATATATAATTATAATAATGCAAGGAAGGAGTCAATCAGATAAGCCATGTTTTGAAGCTTTGTTTGGCACACTGTAGTTCCAAATACTGTATGTTAATTGTAGTTTTCCGATTCAGACGAAACAGGAAACTAGGGCTATTTGAAACTTTCTTAGTTTCTCTGCTCCTACCAAGAAAGGTGAAGGCAGAGAGTAGTGTTTGTGTCTACAGGGGTTTGTTCACAATGTTGTTCAGTTGCACAGTCAAGTCCGAGCCCATGGACCACCACATGCCAGGCTCCTCCCTCCATCATCTGCCATTTTCCGGAGTTTGCTGAGATGTATGCACACTGCGTCAACGATACCGTCTAGCCATCCCATCCTCTGCCGCCCCCTTCTCCTTTTGCCTTCGACTTTCTCAGCATCAGGGCCTTCTCCAGGGAGTCCTCTCTTCTCATTTGGTGGCCAAAGTACTTGAGGTTCAGCATTTGCCCTTCCAAGGAGCAGTCAGGGTTGATTTCCTTTAGGATTATTCATAATACAGCTTGTTAAAAAAAACAGGACTTGACTGTCTGGATACAGTCAAGATACGAGCAATTCTTTCTTGAATTCAAATCTAGCCTGATCTAATGATAGTAGGTGAGTTGAGGGAGGTTATCTATAGCAGGGGTGGCCAAACTACGGCCCATGGGCCAAATCATCCGGCCCACGGTGCTCCCTGATGCGGAAGTAAAACACGCATGTGCAATACACTGAGGTCCCTATTTATCTACTTGCAATTTGTTGCCTTTAAACTGCTAGGTTGGCAGGAGCTGGGGCAGAGACTCTGTCCATCGTGCAGTACTCGGTTCTCGAATTGCTGACCTACCAACCTTCCAGTCATCAAGTTCAGTGCCTTAACCACTTGAGCCACCGCAGTCCTAATGTACAACTGTGGGTATTTCCTTTTCTTGTAGGAAAACCTGATTGGAGCCTTGCTGGCTATTTTTGGGCATCTCGTGATCAGCATCGCGCTCAACCTCCAGGTAAGGAGCACGAAAAATGACCCCACGGATGTCATTCCAACCATGTCCAAAGCACCCTAGTGACTCCTCCCTTTCCCCTTTCCTCAGAAGTACAGCCATATCCGGCTGGCGGGCTATAAGGACCACCGAGCCTACTTCAAGACCAAGACCTGGTGGTGTGGCTTCTTCCTGCTCTTCCTAGGAGAACTGGGGGTCTTCTCTGCCTACGCCTTTGCCCCCCTTTCTCTGATCGTGCCTCTGGGGGCTGTGTCAGTTATAGGTAAATCCCTCATGGTGAGGTTATTTATTTCAAGATGCTAATGGGGTCATATGGCACCCAAGACTAGCTACGGACCCTTCCTGGGAAATACCGCAGTTACTTAAATGAGTAACTTTAGTGAGCACAGAAAATAAGCACTTTTGCTCATGGGGCATCCAGCAGTTCTTCAGAACAAGGTTGGAGCCTCCTTCCTCTACTGTCTTGCTATACCGTCGTCGACTGCAACTCGTATCTGAGAATGCATTTTTTCTTGAAGCAGGAAACATGCAGTTGGTGTGAATTTGTTTAAGGTGGATTCCAGCTTTGCCATGAAGTGACCCACACACTATGATCATGGAGCCATCTCCCTGCGGCACACGTGAAATGAGACATGCAGTTCGAGATATGAGTGGTGGATGATGGAGTAAGCTCCGGTCTCTGTCCCAGCTCCTGCCAGCCTAGCAGTTTGAAAGCTAGAAATTGCAAGTAGATAAATAGACACCACTTTGGCAGGAAAGGTAACAGCATTCTGTGCGCTCAATGATCTAGTCATGCCTGCCACAGGACCAAGAAAACATCTGGAGATGCAGACAGCGCTGGTTCTTTGGTTGTAAACAGAAATGAGCACCATCTCCTAGAGTTGGATATGACTGACTTTTGAGCAAGGGAGACCTTTACCTTATTCCTAATACTGCTGAATTTGTTTGTGGGGAGAGGAGGCGATTTGCTAGCTGCTTTGTAAGATCTAAATACATGAAAATTTTACTTAACTCTTTCGTTTTTTGATTGCTCCAAAACAGAGGTGGTCTGGGTCGTGAGCAATAAAACAATTCAAAAATTAAATTAATAGTTTTAAGCAAAAATAACCTGATGAATCAGTACTGTGCCCGGGTTTAGTAACACGTCTCCTGTCTTGTCTTCCTTTTACTCAGCAAGTGCAATCATTGGAGTCATCTTCATAAAGGAGAAATGGAAGCCAAAAGACCTCTTGAGTAAGTCCTCAGTGCATCCTTTAGTTCAAGGGTTCCCAATCATTTTACGCCGCGGGCCTGACTGTACCCTCTGGACAGCTAAGTAGCCCAGACCACAGCCCCAGAAGTGAAAATAAATGCGCCTGCTTCCACGTTTATGGCAGCTGTGGGCACATTTATGGCTGATGTAACCATGTTTGCATTTTACGGCTGTCATAAATGGGCCCACTTCCACCTCCAGTTGTGGCGGTGGGCCACATTTGGCCCACAGGCTGTAGGTTGGGAACCCTTGTTTTAGTTCATGGCTCAATAGAAGCTTTTTTGCTTTGGTTTGTTCTGCATGACTTGGGTGATTGTACAAAACTCGGTTCCGGCCCGTCTCTGCTGGAAGCTCCCTGCTGTTCCTACAAATTGCGTTTTTTCCTCTTGTTTCTCGGCTGCTAATTTGTTCCGACCACTTTGCGAGGCCGGCCTAGTGTTTCATTATTTCAGAGAGGCAGAGTCGAAGACCGCAAAAAACACCCGCCTGGAAATAGTATTACACTAGTACCCCTGATAACGTTATGACTTGGTTCCACAAGTCCCGTCGTTATCCGGTTTTTAACGTTGTGCGATACATTGATCACACAATGTTAAAAAAAGCCCTGTTTCCCTGGAGGCTGCAGCAAGCCAGAATGTCGGGATTTGAATCCTGACATTTTGGCTTGCTGCAGCCTCCAGGGAGGTGGGGAACTTTGGAAACAGCTTGGATCGGGTCTCCCCACCTCCCTGGACCCGGCGGGGGGGTCAGAGACCCCAAAATTGGTAAAAAAAACATCTGTTTTTTTTACCAATTTTGGAGTCTCTGACCCCCCCCCCCCCCGCCGGGTCCAGGGAGGTGGGGAGACCCGATCCAAGCTGTATCGAATCCCGACATTCTGGCTTGCTGCACTGGCTGAGGACGTCGGGGAAGCCCAGAAACAGCTTGGATCGTGTCCCCTGCCTGCTCTAGAGAGATCAGAGGACCCGATCTACAGCTGCAGGGTGGCTGGGAAAGCTGACGGGGACTCCCTGTCGGCTTCCCTAGCCACCCGCCCTTGCCTCCGCAGCTGTGGGGTGGCTGGGGAAGCCGACGGGGGAGCCCCCCGTCAGCTTTCCAGCCTCCCCACCCCTGCCTCCGTAGCTGCAGGGTGGCTGGGAAGCTGAACGGAGAACCCCGTTCAGCTTTCCAGCCACCCTGCTGCTAAGAACGACTGTATCGGATAACGTTAAAAATCGCATTATTCGATAAAAGATTTTTCCGAAAATCTTGTAACGTTATGCGGTTTTCACGCTATACGGTACTCACGTTATCCAGGGTATTACTGTATTTTGTGGCCCTTTGAGGCACTGTAGGGAAAAAAACCAACCTCTCTACTTTCTTCTCTTGCCTGGAGTTTTGTGGTTTTTAAAGTTCTGGGGTTCAAAAGCCTGACCTTAAAAATAAACTGATGTCTGGACCAGAGCATCATTTCTCTAGTTTAGTGAGCAGTTCATCTGGGGATTGTTTCTGTTAAGTGTCTTAATTAAAATTGCTTCTGTCTGCCTGCTCTGGATTGTTTCAATTATCTTTCCTGCTACTGCCATTTTTCTTCCTTTGAGAATATTTCAGTCTTTCCAGTGATTTGCAAGTCACCCTGCATTCACTTTGGAGAGAAATGCAAGAGGCAGATTTTGTAATAGACGAATGACGGTAACTGCAGATTCTGGATCAGATCCGGCCTGCTGACAACCTCATGCCGTACTTCTTTGTCCCCGCAAGAAACCTTATTGTTTTCTATAGGGCCTTCTTTGTCACTGCTTATAGACTTTGGAACTCCCTCCCACTAAAGCAGGGGTTCCCAACCTAAAGCTACAGGCCAGATCTGGCCTGCAGCACCATTTCATGTGCCCTCCACTCCATGGGCATTCAAGAAACAAAATGGCCACTGACTTTGAGGCTATTGGGACAGAATGACCACCCACATCGGGCAGGCGATGGGGCAAGCCTGGCCTCCCTCTAGTGCAGGGATTCCCAACCTTTTCAAGCCAGGGGCTGGGTCATGCTCTCAATCAGCTTCGAGGGCCGGATAGCCATTTTGCCCTGCCTGCATGATGGGGTGGCCATTTTGTCCCAAAAGCCTCAAAGGGTGGCCATTTTGTTTCTCGAATGCCCTTGAATGAGTGAGGGGCACCAGGGCCAGATCTGGCCCATGGGCCTTAGGCCGGGAACCCCCGGCCTAGAGTCAGGGATGACTGGCTTCCAAGCAAGGGAGACCTTTACCTAGCAACAAAGTACAGTAAAATCAATAATATGGCAAAATATACAACCTACCATACAATAAGAAAAGGGCCACACTTCTAAATACAATAAAAATTATGAGCAGGATGAACATTGGGATGCATTGAGTAAGGGCCGTTTTTGGGGCGGTCATTTACAGATAGCTGCTATGGATTTATTCCAACTAGCCTTTATTTCAGGGGTGCCCAAACTACAGCCCATGGGCTGGATCTGGCCCCCGACGTCAATTCATCCAACCCGCAAAGCCCTCGTCACTCTTGCAAGCAGAAGTAAAACACAGCCATACTGTTGCATTTTACTTCTGCTTCCAGGAGTGACAAGGGCTTTGTGGGCCAGATGAACTGGTGTCAGGGGCCGGATCCAGTCCTCAGGCCATAGTTGCCAGCTCCCTGAACCACGTGACCGGCCCGCTGCCCAAAAAGTTGCAATGCATAGTCTAAAATTATCTAAAACATAGATAATATAAATGAAATTCAAACAAATTAAAATATAAACATGATTAAACTCTTTTTGACCAGAAGCAGGCAGGCGACTTCAATAGCATTATCTGAGTAATGATGGACAGCGTCATTTATGGAGCTGACATTATAGTCATGAAAGACGTAGAGCCCTTATGAACTTTGTCCAAAGCTCAGGCCAGATTTATCGCTGAAACTACAACCTCTTTATCTTGCAAGTGAACTTTGTCCGCCAAAGTAATGGCCGTCACATCTGGCCACATTATTGGAGGCGACAGTCTGCTTATTCCCCAGACCCCAACATTTTGTAAATCTGTCCAAGAAAGAAACCATGCAGATTTAAATACTACATTGTTCATAATCATTTAATGATCCTGTAAGGCATTAGGGACTGCAGTGGCTTAGTGGTTAAGTTGATGAACTTGATGACTGGAAGGTTGGCCAGTCAGCAGTTCGAGATCCGAGTGCTGCATGACGGAATGAGCTCCCGTCTCTGTCCCAGCTCCTGCCAACCTAGCAGTTCGAAAACAAGAAGTTGCAAATACATAAATAGGTACAGCTTGGGTGAGAGGTAACAGCATTCTGTGCACTTCAGTGACTAGTCATAACTGCCACTTGACCACGGAAATGTCTGGAGGTCCTGCCAACCTAGCAGTTCAAAACCAAGAAATTGCAAGTTGATAAATAGGTATCCCTTTGGCAGGAAAGGTAACAGTGTTCCATGTGCTTTGGCCTCTAGTCATGCCTGCCACATGACCATCTGCACATGCAGACAGCACTGGCTGTTTTGGCTGTAAACAGAGATGAGCCCCAATCCCAGAGTAGAACATGACTGGCTTTCGAGCAAGGCTGACATTTACCTTTACTGTACTAAGGTATTAGCAAAGAGCTGGCTGGATAGCTCAGTCATTTATTGTATCTGACTGGAGTTAGAGGTTGGTCATTCGATTCCCACATAGTTCCTCTTGAGAGAAGAACCAGCCTGTGTATCTTTGGGCAAGTTGTGGAGTCCCAGGGCTCTCTCCAGATGGAGAGGAGAGAATGGCAAACCACGTCTGAGTATTCTCTACCTTTTGTGTATTGGCAAGTTATTTAGGACACTGGTGGTAGAGAACTGGACCCTCGTCTTAGAAAATGCTGTTTATGGGCCTGGATCCATGACCGGTGCAGAACCTGTCCCCTGATACTTCTTTCTGGTTTTTTTCTCCATCCCTATACGAAGCGCAACCCATTGCTCTTACTTCAGTCTGGTTTCCAGGGAACCTCAGCTTTATTATGACAAGTGGTTGCAGAAAACACTGGCCGCACTGCCTGCTGACATCTGGTGTGTTGCATGAAGGCTGCTGTAGGCGTCTGAACTAACCTACTAACACCCCTTCTCCCTCCGCCAAGGGCGCTATGTTTTGTCCTTCCTAGGCTGTGGTTTGGCCATTGTTGGGACATATTTGCTGATCACCTTCGGGCCAAACAGTCACGAGACCATGACCGGCGAGAACATCACGAAGCATTTAGTCGGCTGGCCGTTCCTTCTGTATATGGTAAGGAGGCCCATCACACAATGGCTACGTCGAGGTCTTCTGTCCACGTCCACATCTTGCTTTCGATAGCAACACAGATGGGTTGTGTTTCTTCATGCTCAATATGTGCCTGCTTGGGAGGTGATGAAGGGCAAGTGGCCTGGAACAGAGACAGTTTCTTGTAAGTACTTAATGCAGGGATTCTCAACCTGCGGCCTGTGGGCTGGATGTGGCCTGCGGCACCATTTCATTTGGTCCCCCACCGCCTCCACCACACCAGGAAGTGCCGTGTGGTGGAGGAAGGGCATAATGGCCATCCAGCCCCCAAAGCTGTCTGAGGGAATGTTACCCAGTTTAAAAAGTTGAGAATTCCTGGCTTAGCCAAAGTAGTTCACTCTTTCCCATTTCCCAATACAATTACATATCCAGTTTAAGCTATTGGGATTTTGTGTTGCTTTAAAACCCAGCCTGATTCTTGTTCTCTCCTCTCCCTGTGTATGTATTTCGCGTCTTCCCTGTTAGCTGGTGGAGATCATTCTTTTTTGTCTGTTGCTGTATTTCTACAAGGAGAAGAAAGCTAACTACATAGTAGTGATTCTACTCTTGGTAGCACTCCTGGGTAAGTCTGTATACTTGTTTTCTTTCCAAAATGTGAATATGACGGGGAGAGAAAGAAAAAAGAGAGTGGATGTATTAGTGCTTATTGTTCCAGCTCAGCATTTTTAACTAGCCAGAACCCAAATGGGCTTACATCTATGGAGTCCTGATGAAAACATAGAGCTGCTGGTGTCCTGAAGTTTTATTGCACATCCAGAAGTCACTTGAAGTAGAAAGACAAAAAATTAATCAAATAAAAGGGGGTTCAGTCTGGCCAGGTTATCCTGCGATGGTAATAGAATAGACCATACTGCCAGTGACTCAATGCCGAGTGTCAAGTGGTGGTTAACTAACCTGGCAACCCTGAGGACTAGCGGCCTTGGGTGGTGAAGTCCACAGGAAAGGTTAATGGTCCCCAACTGGATTAAGTCCCACTTGAATCCCATTTGATGGAGGGCAGCAGCTTCATCAGTCCTAGTCTGAGGCTGATGAGGACTTTGCGTGCCAAAATGGCTCAGGACCAGAAAGTGACTCAGAACTGGGTCAGTGGTATGGGGGTCATGCTGTGATGTGGAAGGCAGATGAAATGCCACTGTGTTATATTCTCAGGACAGTCTTCATTGTTGATCAGATACGGCACTTCGAGAACAGGTTTTTAGACTGAAATTCCGAAGGTTTTTTGCAATCAGCTAGGCAAACTAGGGAACTGCAGTGGCTTATTGGTTAAAATGCTGAACTTGATGACTGGAAGGTCAGAAGTTCAAGACCCGTATACTGCACGATGGAGTGAGCTCCCATCTCTGTCCCAGCTCCTGCGAACCTAACAGTTCGAAAGCAAGAAATTGTAAGTGGATTCCTGTGTACAAGATCTTTGCTTTGTGCCATCAAAACTATAATGCACAGGACATATGCCAATTTCCTCATTGTTCAGCAAGGTTGTCCTAAATATATGCAGTTCTTCAACCTAGGTTCCAGTATTTCACTTACTGTACTTGGTAGTGTTGACTGTGTCTCAGGTGGTCAGTCTGGGAACCATAGTTGCCCAGAATCAGAGCAGAAAGATCTCTATCAAGATGTCCACCAGAGACTGGATTGCTTCAGCAGTTAGGGTCAGGGCTGTACCATAGATAGAGAAACAGTTTTTTTTTTGTTTTTGTTTTTTTTTTGGGGGGGGGAGGTAGATTCTGCCTATGATGGTCCCAAAAAAGCTGGATCCTGATGGTAAAATTGAATGGAGAATGGGCCGCAACAGAAGTAGATGCCTTTTTGGCTTGTGGGATCTACTTAGATTTTTCATAGGATACTTGAGGTCCACCACCTTAATCCATGAAAAAGCGTTGGTATTTTGTAGTCTGGCCATGTTATCCTGTTAAAGTCATAGAGTAGACCATATTGCCAGTGACTCAACGCCAGGTGTCAGGCAATGATTAACTAACCTGACCACCCTAAGGACTAACAGCCATAGGGAAGGGTGATGGTCCCCAAATGGATTAAATCCCACTTAAATCCATCTTGATGGAGGGCAGCAGCTTCAGAAGAGTAGCGTGCCTTGGCGGGGGCCCGTATAAAAATCTTTTGGGGGCCCTTAGGAAGGGTAAAGATTTGTTTTGTTTACGCACGTTGGGGGCCCCCGTGACCCGGGGGCCCCGTATAATTGATACGGCAGATACGGCGGTAGCTACGCCTCTGAGCAGCTTCATCCATGCTGGCCTGGGGCTGAGGAGGACTTTGCGTGCCGAAAGGGCTCAGGACCAGAATGTCACTCGTAGAACTGGATCAGTGGTACAGATGTCATGATGCGATGTGGAAGGCAGATGAAAGGCCACTGCATTACATTCTCAGGACAGTCTTCGTGGCTGATCACATGAGGATCGCCAATATTTGGATTCAGATATGACAGCAACAGAAGAAGAGACAGAATATCAATTGGCCCCACTCCCATTATCCAAATCAAGGTGTGTAGACGGAAAACCAGCCAAGTTGTTTTCATACATGGGGCAGAAAGATCCCATAAGCATTCTTTCCCAATCCGTGACAGTAAAAATACCCGAGGCATTTAATGGTAGGCTTGGCCCCTTCTAAGCACATGCTCAGCCTAGAATTTGGCCAGAATTTGAGATTATGCTCACACCCTATCAGACAGAGATGGATTCCTGTCGTCCCTTGCTCTTTCTTTCCAAATATAAGAGGAAAACATGTTTTGTTTTCATTGCTATTTTTAAACCCCTGGGAGTCAGAAGTCTTTCCACTCTATTGCAAATCACTTGGAAATCTACCAGTGGATTCTAATCCATCTTCTGCCTATCGTTGGCTGGGACAATAGCTAGCTTGGCGTAGTCATAGTAACAGATACCAGTGTTTGGGTGAGGCTTTCTGAAGTGTTTGGACGCGCTTTGCAGTGATCTATAAAACAGTCTTGTAAAGTAGATTTGTATTATTATCTTTCCATCATATATTTGGAGCTGCAGCTATAGCAGTGGTAAAATTTGGAACAAAGTTTTCTTAGTTCATTACTCATTCGCTCAACACCACCATACTTGCTAGTCAGATGCTCCAGCAGTAGGAAAAACAAGACTTGCTGAAGAAGAGTAACCGTCTGCTGCTGCTGTATCCAAATTCGAATACTGTATTGGCGATCAGCCATGAAGTCTGTCCTGCGAATATAATGCTGTGGCCCTTCATCTGCCTTCTGCATTGCAGCGTGACACCCATATCACTGATCCAGTTCCATGAGTCGCTTTCTGGTCCTGAGCCCTTTTGGCACACAAAGTCCTCCTCAGCCCCAGGACAGGATGGATGAAGCTGCTGCCCTCCATCAAGATGAATTCAAGTGGGATTTAATCCACTTGGGGAAAATCACCCTTCCCTGTGGACTTCACCAATGCCGTTAGTCCACAGGGTTGTCAGGTTAGTTAACCGCTGCCTGACAATCGGCACTGAGTCACTGGCAGTATGGTCTACTCTATGACCGTAGCAGGATAACCTGGCCAGATTGCAATAAACTATACAGTATTCTGTAAAGCCAACGGGAGCCTGCTATGTCATTGAGGGATGGTCCTGTGGGAGGTCTGTTTCAGATGTGGCAACTAAATTGAGCCAAATATGAAGAGGCCAGAAATCTATGAAACTCCAATTGTTTTGGGTCAGAATTGTGATTTCCCACTGGTTTTTGTCTTCCCACTGGATCTCCCAAATCTTTGTGTAGAAAAAATAGGTTTATTGTAGAAGTAAAAACCAAAGTGACTGCAGTGGCTTAGTGGTTAAGACACTGAACTTGATGACTGGAAGGTCGGCAGATCAGCAGTTCAAGACCTGAGTACTGTGCAATGGAGTGAGCATCTGTCTCTGTCTCAGCTATCCGTTCGAGAGCAAGAAATGGCAAGTAAATAAATAGGTACCACTTTGGTGGGAAAGTAACAGCATTCCATGCTCTCTGGTGCCTAGTCATGGCTACTGAATATCCACGGAAATGCCTGCAGATGCTGACAGCTCTGGCTCTTTGGCTGCAAATGAAGATGAGTACCGAATCCTAGAGTTGGATACAACTGGCTTTCAACCAAAGACCCAAATCCAGTTGGAGAAAATCTGGCCAAACTTTATTTCTGACTCCTTTGAGCCACCAAGAAAATGCAGCATAAAGATATGTTTCTGTGGGTGTCATGCTTAAGGAAAGATCTGGGTCTTCCCCTGCCACAGGAAACCTGCAGTCTGAGTCTGACTCCTTCTGGTGTCATCAGTGGAGAGCCTGGTTGTTGCCCCTCTGCTTGCTATGATAGTTGTGTTTGTTGCTCTTCAGCAACGGGAAGATGATTGTCTCAAATGGTTTCAGGTTCCATGACAGCCATTACTGTGAAGGCGGTGGCAGGCATGATTGTGGTTTCGATTCGAGGAAATCTGCAACTGGGATACCCTATTTTCTACATCATGGTGGTTTGCATGGTGGCAACATCAGCTTTCCAAGCCACGTAAGTTGGTCAAACCTTCCTCCCTCCCTTCCTCCCTCCCTCCCTTCCTAATTTTGCTCTTTTTTCTGCTATCCTTTTTTTCCTGTCTCCT
Source organism: Furcifer pardalis (assembly GCA_030440675.1). Taxonomy (NCBI): domain Eukaryota; kingdom Metazoa; phylum Chordata; class Lepidosauria; order Squamata; family Chamaeleonidae; genus Furcifer; species Furcifer pardalis. Next base: position 298,913,238 of record CP126890.1, on the reverse strand, counting down.
CTTCCTTCCTTCCTTCCTTCCTTCCTTCCTTCCTTCCTTCCTTCTTTTGTTCTTTTTTCTGCCATCCTTTTTTTAAAAAAGGATCTCCTCTTCCTTCCTTCATTTTGCTGTCTCTTTTCTGCCATCTTTTTCTGTCCTTTTCCTTCCTTCCTTTCTAATTTTGCTGTCTCTTTTCTGCCATCTTCTTTTTCTGTCTCCTTCATTCATTCATTCATTCCTTCCTTCCCTCCCTCCCTCCTTCCTTCTCAATTTTGCTGTCTCTTTTCTGCAATCTTCTTTTTCTGTCTCCTTTTCCTTCCTTCCTTCCTTCCCAACTAATTTCCTTCCATTTTTAAAAAGAATTGTACTTTACAGTTGTGGCTTGCAATTTAAGATCAACTTCATTAAAATTTAGCACTTTTTAAATGTCCCAATCAAACATGACTGCTGCCAAAATGAAGTCACTTTCTTGGCTTTGTCATTGGCCAAACTTAAATACTTGTTGGCACGTGTTTCTGACAGTAATTGGCATACTGGTAAATGAGCCAGATTCTCTTTCTCTAACATCAGATTGAACCAAAATTTAGTTGTATGGGGAATCTTTTTTAAAAAGGGGGGGGGGGACAGCTTGAGAGCAAAGCTAGACACTTGTATCGCTCTTTGTTTTGACTTCTTCTTCCATGTCTAGGACAGACGTGAAACGGCCAAAATGAAAGCACCTTTTGGTAAGTACACCCAATTGTGTTTCAAAAATACCACAATTTTGAAGGAGGCTCTTTCTGTGTATCCCGTTCTTTTGACTAGAAGTTGGCAGGAGGTGAGCCTTTGAGTCACTATGAAATTGTCTCTTAACCTGTATACTGCCTTGTGGCATTTTGAAGGATGCTTTTTCAATCGAGTGGTCTGACCCACAGGTACCTGCAACCTGGCAGTGTGGCTGCCATTAGCAGGCAACCAGGTTACCCCATGAGCCTCGTAAAAGAGCATGATGATGGAGAAAGCCATGGTCTGGTGCTTTCCCACCTTCGCTAATTGGTTATCTGGGATACCTGTATTCATGTAGGTGTGGTCAAGACACTGAATTTGATGACTGGAAGGTCGGCAGATCAACGGTTCGAGACCCGAGTACTGCATAATGGAGTCAGCACCAATCTCTGTCCCAGCTTCTGCCAACCTAACAGTTCAAAAGCAAGAAATTGCAAGTACAGTAATACCTCGGATAATGCTAAGACATGGTTCCATAAGTCTTGGTGTTATCCGATTTTTATTGTTATCCGATGCATGTTAAAATCCTATGGGATGGATCAGATAACGTTAAAGCTCCATAGAGATACATTGTAACCTCACAGGCTTTAGCGGTTGTTATCCGATCCATCCCATAGGACCTTAACGTTATTCGATCCAATTCTCCTCCCCAGATTATTTAACGTTATGCGATTTTAGCGTTATCTGAGGTAAACGTTATCCGAGGTATTACTGTACAGTGGAACCTAGGTTAACATAAAAATCACATAACAAAAGGAAATCCATAGAAAATAGTGGCTTGATTTAAGGATTTTTTTTCTGGAATGGATTAATTGGTTTTCAATGCATTCCTATGGGAAATTTGGTTTAAGGAATTTTTGCTTTAAGTAACGTCCTGGGGAATGTATTAATTATGTTAACCAAGGTTTTACTGTAGATCAGGAGTTCTCAGCCTTTTGAAGTCAGGGTCACGCTCCCTCAAACAGCTTCGGGGAGTGGACGGCCATTTTGCCCTTCCTCCACCACATGACAATTCCTGGTGTGGTGTAGGCATGGTGGGCCACATAGAATGGTGCTGTGGGCCATATCCAGCTCATGGGCCACAAGTTGAGAATCCCTGCTGTTGATAAATAGGTACCACTTCAAAATTGCAAGTAGATAAATAGGTACCACTTCGATGAGAAGGTAAACAGCACTCCGTGCACTTTGGTGTCTAGTCATGCCTGCCACATGTCCACCGGAGTGGTGGCTAGTAAGGCTTGTTTTTTCTATTTGATATTTTCTACCTGAATAGCATTTTCTACTAATTTTACTTGCAAGAAATGTTGAACAAAGAAGCCCTTGAGTTTCAGGTCGCTTTGTAAAAAGAATATTTTATTTGCAGCCCTTTGAAAAGCCTCAGGGATATCTTTGTTAGAAGATGAGACATGTCATGTTTGAACTTGTGGGTAGACCCCGTTGGGAGCTAATGAGCTTTTAATTTTATGGTCCAGATATTCTCTCCTGTCACTACTATTTTTCTTAGTTTTTCCAATTACCTTCTTGGAAAATATGCAGCCCTCCCGCCTTATGCCACTTCTCAGTGGAGAAAGACTCAAGCAATTCGTTCATTTTCTTCATGATCTCCTTATCAACACATCTTTTAACTCTCTTTGTATCTAGCGATCCAATCACTTTTGCCGGGCAGTTTCCTGCTTCTTGCCTTTTTACATTTTTTTATTGCTGATGTTGCCAAATAATTTTCCCTTGCCCTTTCTTCTTCTGCAATGCAATAAGGTTTTAACCTTATTATTTATTTATTTCAATGTAGGTTTTTAACCCAAGCCTCGCAGCTGTATGATTCGTCCCAGATTGCCAGCGTGGGCTACATCTTGTCCACAGCAATAGCAGTTTCTGCAGGTAAAAGAAATAGCTTGCATCCCAATATGAAATGATGATCAGTTCCTGACAACCGAAATAGGCTCCTTTAGCTCACCTCTTCCCAGCTGAAAATGTTTACAGTTTGAGTAATTTGGACATAATTTTCTATTTTTACCTTTCATATGAGACCTTGACCAAGATCCTGTTACGTTTTTACACCAGTATAATATAGTTATACTGAGGTGGCTTAGTGACACTGAACTTGTTGACTGGAAGGTCGACAGGTCAGCAGTTCGAAACCCATGTGCTATATGACGGAGTGAGCTCCTGTCTCTGTCCCAGCTCCTTTACCTAATACAGTTAGCATAAATCTTGGCAGTGAATTGCCGCAAGTTAAGAAGACAGTATATACCAGCGGTTCTCAACATTTTCAAGCCAAGGGCCATTGGGTCACGCTCCCTCAGACAGCTTTGGGGGACCAGATGGCCATTTTGCCCTTCCTCTACCACATGGCACTTCCGGGTGTATTGGAGGAGTAAGGAGCCACATGAAATTATGCCGCAGGCCACATCTGGAACACAGGCCACAGGTTGATAATCTCTGGTACAGTAAATGTGAAAGGCCTCAAGTTATTTTGACCCAAATTGTCCTGCCTAGTTACATTTTTGGAAGCAAATTACCTTAAATTAAGAAATCACTGTAGATATTATCTGCTGCATATCACATTGGATGGCTCAACGCGCAATTGATAAGGTCCACATTGATTTCTTAACTCAGAAAATGTACTGCCAGATTTTATGCCATTTGTATAGCTGTGCAAGATGATTTTGATCTTCGTTAACTGATCAGCAGCCAATTGAACAAAACCCTTAATTTAGTGGAAACTTGAGTAAGTCAACATTAACATGAGTCTCATTAGTCTTACTGGTTTTATTATTGAAGTACATCCTTGTTAATCTTTTTATTTTTATTTTTATTTATTTATTTATTTAGATTTCTATTGCCGCCCACTCGCCGAGGCGACTCAGGGCAGCTTACAGTCAAAACAACAACAGTACAATAAAAATTATAAAAACAACCACAAAAAATAACTTTTGTATTATGTCTATGTGTGTCTTCCCTTCATATTTTAATGTGTTAAATAAAATGAGTAAATTATTATGCTAATAAGATTTTGGTGGGTCTGGCTTAACATTTTATAAAGGGACTGCTCCCGAACAAACTGAATATCTTGTTTCTCCTTGTGTCAGGTGCAACGTTCTACATGGACTTTATTGGGGAAGATATACTTCATATTTGTATGTTTGCATTGGGGTAAGTTTGCAAACTTATTCTAGGCAGCAGACCATTGCTCTTGTAGCTGTGCATTATGCCCATTGTCAGAACTGCGATGGCTTAGTGGTTAAGAGGCTGAGCTTGCCAACCAGAAAGTTGGCAAGTCAGCAGTTTGAGACTTGAGTGCTGGATGACAGAATGAGCTCCCGTCTCTGTCCCAGCGCCTGCCAACCTAGCAGTTCGAAAGCAAGACATTGCAAGTAGATAAATAGGTATCACTTTGGCAGGAAAGGTGACAGTATTCCATGTGCTCTGGCATCTAGACATGCCTGTCACATGACTATGAAAATGTCTGCAGCTCCTGGCAACCTAGCAGTTCAAAAGGCAAGATATTTAAAGTATATAAATAGGTACTGCTTTGGCAGGAAAGGTATCAGTGTTCCATGTGTTTTGGTGTCTAGTCATGCCTGCCACATGTCCAGGGAAATGTCTGTATATGCAGACATCACTGGCTCTTTGGCTAGAAATGAAGATGAGCACTGAACCCTAGAGTCAAATACGGCTGGCTTTTGAGCAAGGGAGATATTTACTTTTTCCTATTTTGCATATATTTTAATATATTTTTATATATTTTAAGCCGCCCTGAGTGGTGGTCACATCAAAAAGGCAGTTTATAACTGTGAATGAATGATTGAATGAATTGATGAACTAATGAACACATAAATAAATGAAATAAATAATGTAAGTTCAAGTACTGGAGTGAGCAAAACCTAGTCAGCTAAACCTACTTCTAGATCTGGAATCAGGACTTTGCAAATATTCTTATCCCATGATTTCATGATTTATCTGAATATATTTATTTTAACACATGCTTTCTTTTTCTTCTTCTCTACCCCCACCCCAGGTGCCTCACCGCATTTTTAGGCGTCTTCTTGATCACTAGAAACAAGAGGAAATCCATATTTTTTGAACCTTATATTTCCATGGACGCCATGCCAAGTAATACTTTAAAAAGTCTTCCTTTTGCCTAAAATATCTGCCTGCTTGTCAGTCTGTCTTTTTGTTCATCCGTTCATCCTTATAAACCGGGGTGCCCAAACTACAGCCTGTGGGCCGGATCCAGCCCCTGACACCAATTCATCCAGCCCACGCTGCCCTTGTCACTCCTGGAAGCGGAAGTAAAACATGCATGGTATGTTTTACTTCCGCTTCCAGGAGCGAGGAGGGCAGTGCAGGCCGGATGAATTGGCATTGGGGGCTGGATCCGGCCTGTGGGCCATAATTTGGGCACCCTTGGTTTAAGCAGAGAAAATGGCAGCCTAAAATTTATCTCATCTTGTTGCAAAACAGATTGCAAGGCATGCATTACTTCCACTTCCAGTGGGAGGAACCACGTGACCAGCCCACTGAACCATGGCTCAAAACGTTAAGGCACCCCTGTATACACACAAATACATTCGTACTATGATGATATTATCACTTCCACTCTCACCATCTCTGACTCCTTTGCAAAAGGAGTGTGCAGAGAGAAGGCCAAGCTAGTGTATTTGATTCTTCTCTAGTTCAGCTTGACAACAAACCCTGTAAGGCAGGGTTTCTCAACCTTGGTCCTTAAGGTGTTCTTGAACTTCAGTTCCCAGAAACCCAAGTCACCACACCTGTTGATCAGGGCTGCTGGGAATTGAAGTTAAAGAACATCTGGAGCACCAAGGTTGGGAGGCTTAGATCAGTGATGGCGAACCTTTTAGAGACTGTGTGCCCAAACTGCAAATCAAAACCCACTTATTTACCACAAAGTGCCAACACAGCAACAGGGGAGGGAGGAAGCACTCCCATTGGACTGCTGGGCAGAGGGGCAGGGTAAACTCCTCGCTGGGGTGACTGCACGGGTGCCCATAGAGAGGGCTCCGAGTAGCACCTCTGCCACCACTGGCTTAGATAGATATAACTTGATGGCCTATGGTTGCTCAAGGAGTTTTATGACTGAAGCACAGAGTTCACTCCACCCCTCTGCCCAGCAACCCAATGGGAGTACTTCCTCCCTCCCCCACCACAGAGTTTGCCCCGCCCCTCTGCCCAGCAACCCAGTGGGAGCGTTTCCTTCCTCCCCTGTTGCTGTGTTGGCACTTTGAGATAAATAAGTGGGGCTTGGGTTGCAGTTTGGGCACTCGGTCTCTAAAAGGTTTGCCAACACTGATATCGATGAAGTAGCCTGTTTTAATTTGTTTCTTCCACTTTTGACTCATGTCCTTATGTTTACAGGCATGCAAAATCTACATGACAATGGAACAGCTGTTCAGCCAGATCTCAAAACATCCTTCTCTTATGGTGCCCTGGAGAGTAACGATAGCATCTCGGAGATCTATGCCCCTGCCACGTTGACTGTCGTCCAGGAGGAACATGGTTTCAAAGGACCCTCCTTGCCTCCGTTCCGAGTGATGGAACACAGCAAAAGGGAGTGAATCCTTCTTAAGAGACTGGCATTAAGGCCTCCACTTGTCTTTTCATCTTATTTATTATTCCTCTCTTTGAGCTAAGACAAGATCTTAGCCATGGTGTGGACTACTGAAATATCCAATGATGACTTTAAAAACCCAACTGCAACTGATTAGACATGTACAAAGTATAACTTGTACTAGGATGGGAGCAGCCAGATCAAAGGAAAACCAGGGGATATTATTGCGATTGTAATATTGGCGACCAAACAGCCAGCCTTAAAAGGGTGAGCTTAGATTCTTCTGTTATAAAACACACCCTTTCAGTCCAGTTAGGACGTAGTTCTAGCATGTAGAACAGCTTTCCTCACCACCTTCCAGCCTCCATCTGTGCTTAGTGAAAGCTGCTATCATGCAGTCCATGATGTTTAGGAGAATGGGATTTGGAGTCCAGCACTTCTGGAGTGTGGGAACTATAGTTCAACATGATTGGAGGGCAAGAAGTTAGGGGAAGCATTGTCTAGGTCAGTGATGGCGAACCTTACCACTCCAGGTGTTTTTGGATTTCAATTCCTAGAAGCCCAAGTCTCTATGAATCCGTATGCGCAGTAAACCCATTCGTGTGGATTCACAGAGATGGGCTTCTGCGAATTGAAGTCCAAGAACATCCGTACGTGCAGTAAACCCATTCATGTGGATTCACAGAGATGTGGGTTTCTGGGAATTGAAATCCAAGAACACCTGGAATGCCAAGGGTCACCATCACAGGTCTAGGTCAATGGTTCCCAAACTTGGGTCCCTATGTATTCTTGGACTACAATTCCCATAAATCTTAAGTATTGGCTGTGCAGGCTAAGGCTTCTGGGAGCTGCAGTCCTCTATGGAACATCAGTGTTCCACGGAACACAGTTGGGGAAGCGCTGGTCTAGGTAGCATGACAAACGGGTAGAGCTTCAGCTTCAGGCCAGTCCTCCACTAGACATGGGTCCTGTTCAGAAGAGTGAGCGCTCTGCTGCCTAAGTAGACCAGGCTGTAATTCTCCAAGAGTTTGGCACTATAATGGCTATCGTTCCTTGCCGCCTGTAGCTTTTATAACATAAAGACAACACTTGGAAATATACTCAAGTTTGAAGATTGCAAATAAGATTGAGGGTGCCCTCTCACCGTCATGTGGCCATAAATATACACACATGTGCCTGCCTTTCATTTTCACAAATGAGCAATTCAGATGTTTCCTTTTATTAAAAAGCACATTATTTCAACTGTTTGTAGCAGCTGCTGCTTCTTGACTGCCTATATTTTGTCCTCAGCAAAGTGACTTAATTACTTCGCTTCCCCAAGCCATGGTGCGGAGGGGAGGGGGGAACGATTTCAGGTCATGTATGTCTTAAAATGGAAGGCGCTCACCCTTTATCGCGGACGCCCCAGGCCTCAAGGCTTTCCCCCACTTTGGGGAAGGTAGGGTTGAAAATAAATCTCAAAACAAAATCCGAGCTTGGTTTAGCAAGCTCAAAACTTTCTCAGATGTGGTTCAGCAATCATCATCATTATCCTTTATTAACTGATTAGTCATCTGACCATATCAGGTTAAAAGAAAATACGATTGCGTAAAAACAGGATAAAGACAAAAAGTAAGATGATACAATCACAATAAAATGAGATCTAAAATTTACTCAAAATAATTTATCAATAAAATTCATCACCTTTACAAGCAACCCCTATCCGATTGATAAAAACATCTTCTCTTTTGAATGGCTGCAACTTGGCAGTTCTAATATTTACGTATTTATTTGTGCCCTAAAACAAGTATGTTAGTCTTTTGCTAGAGTCCTAGTATGTCGCTTTATCCAATAATGTCTGTAGAGTAGGAGTTCCCAACCTTTTCAAGCTAGGAGCCAGGTCACACTCTCAGTCAGCTTAGTTGGCTGGACAGCCATTTTGCCCTGCCTGCACGATGGGGGTGGCCATTTTGTCCCAACAGCTTCAAAGTGGTGGCCATTTTGTTTCTTGAATTCCCTTGGAGAGGTCGGGGGCACATGGAATGGCACTGGGGGCTGGATCCAACCAGCAGGCATTAGGTTGGGAACCCCTGCGGTAGAGGTTAAGCAATTCAAACAGGGTTCTTGAGAAACCCATATGAGCTCAGCTTTTTTTTATGAAGATCACGGTGCCCAGAATTGTTTAGAGATCTTAAGTCTGTAGGAACGTTCTAACAGTAGAAAAACTGGACTTTATAAGGATTTCCATCTTCGGATTGTCCATTTTGTGTTTGTTGTTATTCACTTGCACTTCCTTTCTACAAAACGGTACAGAGTGATAAATTTCACATTAGGCTTCCTTTCCACTCCTCAAATCCACATCTAAACTTTGACCAATGAGTTTGGCAGAATGAGGTGGTACGGAATAGACAGTATTGATTCTTAGCCTGCATTTGAGTTCTTCCCTATGGAGAAAACTCTGTAGGTAGGGAAATTGGTACAGCCAAGAGTGGTCCATGATTTTTTTTTTGTCTGTGTCTATTTTTGTGCATGGTTTGTTCATTTGTTTGTTTGTTTTTGATTTGCAGACACTATTTAAGTGAAGGATAATTCCAAAATGGCATGCCTCAGTTTCAGTGCCTGTTTACCATTTCATTCAAGAAAAGCTAACTCATAGTCAAGACATAAAATGGATTATGGAATAAAGGCTATATTGTTGCATTACGTTTGTCATGTTTAATTTGTAAAATCCCATTCTGGATTGGAAGCATTGTTGTCTGTGGACTGCTTTGTATTAAACTTTGCTGCAACACAATTGTCTTTTGAATCAAACATCAGTCTTACTGACCTATCATGTAGATGTTAATCATTCTAGTACAGGAGTTCACAATCTTTTTAAGCTGGGGGCCAGGTCATGCTCCCTCAGACAGCTTCGAGGGCCGAATGGCCATTTTTGCCCTTCCTCCACCACATGGCACTTCCAGGTGTGGAGGCAATGGGGGGGCACATGAAATGGGGCTGAGGGCTACATATGGCTTGTGGGACGCAGGTTGAGAATCCCTGTTCTGTTGATGGTGAACTTTGGCTCTCCAGATGTTCTTGGACTGCAGTTACCAAAAGCCCAAGTCAGCACTCCTGCTGATCAGGGCTTCTGGGAACTGAAGTCCAAGAACATCCTAGAGAGCCAAGGTGCACTATCACTGTCCTAGGTCAAGGCACATACAACCCCAAAGGCAAGCATATTCTTTTAGCATGTGAGCACTCCCTTATTCTGAGAATTGTACAGTACAAGAATACGTAGAGTTCCAAGTTTGGGAACCATTGACCTAGACCCGTGATGGCAAAACTTGGCACTTCAGGTGTTCTTGTAATTCAATTCCCAGAAGCCCAAGTCTCTGTGAATCCACACAAATGGTTTTACACAAATGGTTTTACTGTGTGTACATACAGTAAACCCATTCATTTGGATTCACAGGGACTTGGCCTTCTGGAAATAGAAGTCCAAGAACACCTGGAGTGCCAAGGTTCGCTATTACGGATTCTAGTATCACTGTCTCAGGGAACCTTCACAGACTCCGTTTCATACATTTGTGAACTTGGCTAATTACAAAACTGAAGAAGAGATAAGAGGCAAGCCATTTCATCTCAACTTTGCCTTGTGATGATTAATTCAAGAAGTTGTTTTCTAACGATATGAGTGTGCTGGAAAATGGGCTTGCGGTGGTGTGCAGTCTTAACCACAAAATGGCAAGCATGTTCTTAAGATGCCTGCTGGATTCAGTTATTCATCATTTAGATTTCAGCCTCAGGCAGCTGGATTATGGGCTTTTGGAGGGATTGATGGATTGCATTTCTTATTTATTTTTGTAATGGTTTCTTAAATGGTATTTATGAAGTAGAAAGAAATCAATAGTGTCGTATACACTTTTTTGTGTTATAAATTCTGGGCAGAGAAGCTGCCAGTGTTTCACAATCATCCAGCCACTTAGGACCACAGGAGGAAAAGGGCAGGGGAGGTCAGTGGTTAGATATTCCTACGTGCTTTCTTCAAAGCAGTCAAGGAAGGCCACCAATTTTGATTGGAGCAGCAGCCAATCAAGGAAGGGACGTATGTTTAATCCAGCGGTGATCAAACTATGGCCCGCAGCCCAGATCCAGCCCATGGCACCAAATCATCCAGCCCGCACCACTACCAGAAGCAGATGTGCCCCGCAAAAGCACAGACACACACCCTCATGCGCAAACACTGCTGTAAATGCACCCATGACTGTGGATGTGTTTTACAGCAGTGTTTGCACATGTGCTGGCATGTTTTACTTCCGCTTCTGGTGGGAGGAACCATATGACTGGCCCGCTCAATCATGTGACCAGCCCATGGCTCGGAAAGTGTGGCCACCCCTGATTTAATCTTTCGACTTGTGAAAAGCAGTCATAGATCTCCCCGGTCATCTCTGTTCTATCACTTCTTTTGTTGTCAGCCTTACCAATTTTGCAGGTCACCATCCTAATTTTTCAGTGGAGATGCCTGCAAGGTAACACAGTTGGCAGTCACATACAGTATTTGATGTCTAATTCTGAGACTGTCTCACAAGAAGGTGAGATCTGTCACTAGAACAGCTTTCTCTTTCCTCCAGAAGATTTGGACTTAGAATCCCATCAGATCAAACCAACCTGAGTCATGCTGTAGACCAGGATTTCTCAACCTTGGGACCCCAGATGTTCTTGGACTTCAATTCCCAGAAGCCCCTTATCACCAGGTGTGCTGACTTCAGCTTCTGGTAATTGAAGTCCAAGAATACCTAGAGAGCTAAGTTTGAGGAACCCTGATCTAGAGCAGCATTTCCCAAATTATGTTCTGTGGAACTCTGGTGGACTTCAATTCCCAGAAGCCTAAGTCAGTACATTGGCTGATCAGTGCTTTGGAGAATTGACTTCGGCTACTGGGAACTGAAGTTCAAAAACCAAAGTTTGGCAAACTCTGCTCTAGACTAGAGAATGGAGAGAATGACCTTTAGTAGATCCTCAATTCATAAATGGAAGTGATTTTCTATATCTGTTCCCTTAAACTTTTAAAGTTTGTGTTCATCTCCCCCCCCCCCCCCAAGGTTAGTAAACTGCTTTACAACAGTATAAAAAGATGTCTGTTACTCTGGATGCTTTTCAAGTTATATCTGGCTCATTCGGGGCATCAGGACAGCTAACTCCACTTGAATGCAGCTCCGAAACCATTTCTGCACATCAAATTCCTTTTATGTGACATTACTGGAATTAACATAAGAGATTCCCTGGGGAGAGGGTGACCTCTTTGGAAAGGCCTCATTGTTTTGGAACCTGGATTTAGGGATGATCCAGGCCTATGAGCTGTCCAATACTTCGGCTGCATGTGTGCCCTGGCAGCGTTTTTGCTCTTGTCAGCCTCCCAGGCTAAATTGTTTTTCCCCTGATCTTTGGGTTTCTTGAGCTCATTCATACAAGATAGGGGTGCCCAAACTTTTTTGGCTGTGGGCCAGTCATGTGGTCCAGGGTGCTGGTCACATGGTTCCTCCTACTGGAAGCGGAAGTAATACACACCTTGCAATCTGTTTTGCAACAGGATGAGATGAGATAGATTTTAAGCTGCCATTTTCTCTGCTTAAAGCAGGGGTGCCGAAACTATGGCCTGTGGGCCAGATCCAGCCCACAACCAAATCATCCAGCCCATGCTGCCCTCATCGCTCCCGGAAGTAAAATGCGCCCATCCCGGAGTGATGGTGGTATGGATGAATTGGTGTTGGGGGTTGGATCTGGTCCGCGGGCTGTAGTTTGGGCATCCCAAGACAAGAGAACCCCTTTGCAAGTATGAATCATTGTGGACCATTTCTAAGCCCTTTCTAGGGAGATGACTGACCCATCTCAAATGATTTCTGCTTTTAGCATTCCAGCCTAATATCTAGCTCTATATAATTTAATTTGCTCCGGTCTGAATGTACTGTACTGCCTGTGCACCTTTGCAATAACATTTGTAAATAAACTAGGCCTTCAGAAAAAACTCAAGAAGAAATATTTCTCCTTTTTTTTCTCTTGGTGAAAATTGCTCGCAGGAGAAGCATAAATAATAAAAGCAGACGTGATGGAAGATTTCAAGTGAAATGCAGGGGCCCTGGAAGAGTAGTTCTATACATTGCATACTGGGATGTCAATTGCATGTCATACAGAATTCTGATAGAAGAACTTTGAATATGCTCAAATTTGAATTGTTTTAGTTTACTATAACAACAGCATGCTAGTACAGGGGATAAAGTTGATTGCACTGACTCAGCCTAGAGGACATTATCATGGAAAAAATAGTAGAGGCTAAAGTTTAGGTCAGGCCGAAGGATGTTTATGCAAGCTTATTTCCATGTGTGTGCGTGCGTGCGGGCGCGCGTGCGTACACACACACACACAAACACACATACATGGGCAATGGTGGCTTAATGACTAACACACTGAGCTTAATGACTGGAAGATCAGCAATTTCAAACCAATGGAGTGAGCTCCTGTTGTCTGTCCCAGCTCCTGCCAACCTAGCAGTTCAAAAGCAAGAAATTACAAGTAGATAAATAGGTATTATTTCAATGGAAATATAACAGTGTTCTATGCACTCTGGTGTCTATTTATGCCTTCCACAGGACCACGGAAACATCTGAAGACGCAGACAACGCTGGCTCTTTGGCTGTAAATGGAGCACCGCACCCTAGAGTCGGTTACAACTGGCTTTCGAGCAGGGGAGACCTTTACTTATATGCATACACATTCAGATTCTATAAGGCAGTGATGGCGAACCTGGGCATTCCAGATGTTCTTGGACTTCAATTCCCAGAAACCCAAGCCCCCATGAATCTGCACGAATGGGTTTACTGCGATTCATCCGGCCCATGCCGCCCTCGTCACTCCTGGAAGCGGAAGTAAAATGCGCCCATATGGTTAGTTAAGGCTCTTCTGGGTTAACCTTTCCTGCGTACAGGTGTGTTTTACTTCCGCTTCCAGGAGCGGCAAGGGCCAGATGAATCGCAGTAAACCCATTCATGCAGATTCATGGGGGCTTGGGCTTCTGGGAATTGAAGTCCAAGAACATCTGGAGTGCGCAGGTTCGCCATCACAGCTATAATGTCTTACTGTGTTTGAGCCAGAAAAAAACCCACCCCAATTGACCCTCTTTCCTTCCTGGGAAGGATGGGGAGGGCCTTCCCTTCATCCTACCCTAGTATCGGGAAATGTAAATGGATCTAGGTTGAGGGAAAGAAAAGAAGGTTGGTCATTCTCTGCCGGAGGGATAAAGAGTGCTTCTTCCATGCTGGAAAGAACAATTTATGTAAAGACCAAGGGGTCAGGGCCGAGATCCCTTGGAAATCCTGAATTGTTTTTAATAGTAGCCGTATTAGTCTGCGTTTTAAGCATATCAGAATCATCGCTGCTACTCATATCCGAGTATACATTTTTTCCTGGAGCAGGAAAAATACCATTGGCGTGAATTGGTTTAAGGTGGATCCCAGCTTGCCATGAATTGACCCACACACTGATCACAGAGCCATCTGTGGCACACATGAAATGAAACATGTGGGATTTAACACCAGGACTGCAATGGGCTGCCGCAGGCTTGAGGATATTGACAAGGTGCACCTTCACAGCCAGTCCATCTGGCATGGCCTCTTCTGCCTCCATCACCGCTGGGAATCAGAATAGTGAAGTGGTTCCTCCTCTGCTCATTTTGCTGTTGGACCCAGTATGATGGTTTCCAGTGGCATTTCCTCCACTGAGGGGACCATCACCCCACCTAAAGGAGCTCATCCGCCTGTAGTTATTGTCCCGTTTAGGGAGTCAGGTTATATACCGCCGGCCAACACTTGGCGTTGAGTCACTGGCTGTACAGTCTACTCTACTCCATTACTGTAGCGGGTGTCCAGCCAGACATCAATTAGAGAATAAACCAAAATGCTGTAGCACTTTGAAGACTGTTATATTTTAATGTGGATCAAGTCTACTTTGGATCAAGTCTACTTTGTCAGACAGTCCACTGTCTGACGAAGTGTTCCTGAGCCACAAAAGCTAACATTAAAATATAACAGTTCGCTAACCACATGGGGCTGTTGAAATGCAGCATGGAGAAGGTGTACGTACAATACTAATAGGTACAAAGATCCCAGGGATTATGGAAGCCTACGTGACTGAGATTGACAGACCAAGGAAGCCTAGTATTTAGTCTCCAGCATGGATAGAAATGACTCCAGGTCTCCAAGGCAGAAATAGTTCTCTAAAGAGCTTTTTTTTTCTGGTGGCTCATGCATGTGTCATTAATATATGCAGAAGCTATACTGCTGGATCTGGATCTACATACGCATCTGAGGAGCCAGAAATATACACAGCACTGAAAGGGGACATTAATAATAGACACCAGTCAAATCTCCAGTTTCTCAACAGAAACAAGAAATTAGCACTAAAGGTTTGTTGTACATTTAGGTTCTCAACCTTTTTAAGCCGTGGGCCGGACCACGCTGCCTCAGACAGCTGAGTGGGCCGAACTGGTGGTTCCCCCACCGTAAACATTGCTATAAAACACATCTGCAGCTATCATAAACATGGCTGCTTCCAGTGCCAGCGGCAACACGGACCATATTAAATAGTGCTGTGGGCCGTGTCTGGCCTATGTGCTGTAGGTTAAGAACCCTTGATTTAGAACAACCCTAGGAGAAATTATTCTCGAGCACTACGTGAAATAATATCCCGAGCCTTCTCTCAAATGCTGCTTTTAATGCTACATCCATCTTTGATATCATGGGGAAATGAGATCTTGCTAGGTGTCCTTTCTATGATTGCCTTATTGTTAGGGCAGAATTGCATGTTATGGTGATCCTTCAGCGCTGATGTGAAATTCTGCGTGACACCTTGCTCACCTTAATTTTCCCTTGAAAATGTCATCTTAAAACTGCTTGTTTAGTACAAGGGAGAGAGGGGGAAAGGCTTCGGGCTGAGGTGCCTTGCAAAGGAGAGCCAGCAGAAAGGATTAGCACTGCTTCTTTCTGCTGCATCCACATTACCTCAGCGCATAACGTTTGGCAACACATTTGTTAAAATGGTCAGTTCTTTTAAAATGGAAATAAAAAGCCAGGTCCACCAATAAAGCCTAACAGGTGAAACAAACCCCACATGTGCTGATAAGAAAATATCCCTCACCTATGCTTGTGCTGTGCATGCTAGAGGAGAACTTAAGTGGATATCAATCCACGTGCTCAAATGCAAAACACCTGGGCCAAAGGTTTATATACAGTGAGTACCTGGCAGAGGTGTGGGGACAATGTGAGGGAGCGGAAGAATTGTGGCTATATGATTGCTAATTAATGAGCTTTAGAAATAACTGTGACAGCGCCAGTAATGGTCAGCCAAGAGTGCTGATTACATGGACATCCTTCTCTTAGCAATCAAGACCCTTTTCAGGGAAAGTGCTGAAGGTAGCGTTTTGCCTAGGAAAACAATTTTGGAATTACTGCATTGCAAAATTGGGGATGAATATTTACTGTGCTAAAAATGATAGACAATTAATCCTTCTGATGTACATTGAAACCAGTGAAGTAGCCCGTGGTGTGATAAATATGGATTGAGTTATGAATTGCATACTGTAAAATGGTTGTAGCATTGCTGCGACTCATGTTTTGGTGCATGACCTAAACCACAGATAGGGTCATTTCAAAAGAGGATTCTCTGGTCAGGGAATCTGTGTGGTGGAAGCATTGATGCTGTTGATCGTATGATGTAGATGTAATTTGCATTGTATGTCAGCAGGTTCGGCAGGAACTCAGCCCCACACATTCACTGCATCATGTGGGTGTTTGTAATAATAATATGTGGGTTGTACTGTGAAATACTAATGTCTGTCAGACCATGGTGGCTCATTTTTGCCCCCCCCTTCTTCTTTTCCCCTCCACCCTTCCCAGCATCAAGGCTTTCTCAAGCGAATCCTCTCTTCTCATTTGATGTCCAAAGTACTTTAGTTTCATCTTTACTATTTAACCTTCCAAGGAACAGTCAGGGTTAATTTCTTCTAAGACTGACCTATTTGTTCTCCTCGCTGTCCAGGGGACTCTCAAAACTCTCTTCCAACACCACGTCTCAAAGGCATCTATTCTTCTGCGCTCAGCTTTCCTAATGGTCCAGCTCTCACAACCATACATTGCCGGAAATACCATTGCTTTCACTATACCTGTACAAATTTTTGTTTGCAATGTAATGTCTCTAATTTTCACTATGTTCCCCAGGTTTCTCATAGCTTGCCTCCCAAGAATCAATCACCTTTTTATTTCATGGCTGCAATCTCCATCTGCAGTGAGCTTTGATCCTAAGAAAGTAAAATCTGTCACTGCTTCTACTTCTTCCCCATCTATTTTCCAGGGACTGACAGGACCTGTTGCCATGATCTTGGTTTTCTTGATATTGAGTCTCAAGCCAGCTTTTGCACTTTCTTCTTTCAACCTAATCAGGAGATTTTTTAAGTCCTCCTCACTTTCAATCTTAGAAGAAATCATCCCTGACTGCTCCTTAGAAGGTCAAATAATAAAGATGAAGCTAAAGTACTTTGGACATCAAATGAGAAGAGAGGATTCACTTGAGAAAGCTTTGATGCTTGGAAGGGTCGAGGGCAAAAGAAGAAGGGGACGGCCCAAGATGAGATGGCTAGATGGTATTGTGGAGACAATGGGCACAGAGCTGAGCGAGTTGAGGGGGATGGTGGAGAACAGGAGTGCCTGGCGGATAGCGGTCCATGGGGGCGCAGAGGGTCGGAATCGACTGTGCGACTGAACAACAACAACACTTTCTGCCATTAGGGTGGTATCATCTGCATATCTCAAATTGTTGATGTTTCTCCCAGCAATTTTGATCCCAAATTGTGATTCCTCCATCCCTGCATTGCGCATTATGTGCTCTGTGTATAAGTTGAATAAGAAGGGTGACAAAATGCAGCCTTGTCTTACTCCTTTTCCTATTCCAAACCACTCCGTCATTCCATTTTCTGTCCTAACTGTTGCTTCTTGATTCATGTACAGATTTCTCATGAGGCATATAAGGTGTTCTGGTATTCCCATCTCTTTAATTATTTGCCACATTTTGTTGTGGTCGACACAGTCAAAAGCCTTAGTGTAATCAATGAAACAGAAGTAGACTTGTTTCTGATATTCCTTTGTTTTTTCCATGATCCATCTTATGTTGGCGATGTGGTCTCTAGTTCCCCTGCCTCTTCTGAACCCAGCCTGCACTTCTGGTAATTCGCTCTCCATGTGCTGCTGCAGTCTATCCTGTATTATCTTGAGCATCACCTTGCTAGCGTGTGGGATGAGCGCAATTGTTCGATAATTTGAACATTCTTTGGCATTACCCTTTTTGGGGATTATTGGAATGTATACTGATCTTTTCCAATCCTGTGGCCATTGTTGTGTTTTCCAAATCTGCTGGCATATAGAATGCAATAATTTGATTCCATCAACTTTTAGGGCTTTGAAAAGTTCAACTTGGATACCATCAACTCCACTGGCTTCGTTGTTTGCAGTGTTTTTTTAGGGCCTTATCATGGTCATTTTTGTTTTAAACGGGCGGGAGAGAGAGAGAGAGAGAAACCGCGCGGAGGGGGGAGAAAAGAGAGATTGAAAAAGGTGCGCGTGCGCACCAAGTGAGAGCGCGAGCCCGCCTTCCTCTTCTCCAAGCCGTTGAGGGGACGGGCAGAGCCGAGGGGGGGGGGGGGCGCGCTCGCGCTCTGAGGAGCCGTTGGTGGGGCGGGCGGGCGAAAGAGGCAGTTGGTGGGGTGGGGGAGGGGCTGCTGCTCTTCCGCAGACTCGGCGCGCGCGGCCGGGTTTGGTGAGGCGGTTTCGTCTGAGGCGACGCGGAGGGAGGAAGAAGAAGAAGAAGAAGAAGGGGAGCCGTTGGGGCGGCGGCGGCAGCGGCTCCAGCCCTTTCGGTGGACGGCGAGGGTAAGTGCGGGGAACCGAAGCGGGTTAGGTGTTGCTTTATATGCCGCCCTGCCCCCTGCCCCCTTCGCCTCACGGTCGCCCCCTCGGGAAGGAAGGAAGGGTCGCGCCCAGCCTCCGCTCCTCCTTTGAAGCGTGCTGTGTAAAACACCCTCTCTTTATTGATCTGTCTCCCCACTTTTGTCTTGCTCCCTTTCCCTTTTTTTATATGGGGTTCCTCCCTCCGAGAGACTCCCCGCTCCCCGTTGCTTTCCATCCCGGTTATTTGTCTGTCTTTTTTTTTTTAACCTGACCGCCACAGACCCCCTGGCGTGCAGATGGAGCCTCCATGGATCGAGGCAGCCTGCCTTGAAAGGAACATCTAGCATGGGAGGATAATAATTTCTAAGGCCGTCGCTTTGCTTTGGTGTGTTGTGCATGGGTGGGGGTGGGGTTCTGGTTTTGACTGGACACCGGGCGAGATGGACCCCTGGGTCTGAGCCATCCAGTAGGGTTGTTTTTGGGTTAGGGAAGCTTATTTAACTCCACTCCTTCCCTCCCCAGCACAAGTACTCATCTACCTCTTGCAAAGCAAACCACACTTATATTAAATTAATTAACTTATATCTCCCTCTTGCAAAGCAAACCACACTTATATTAAATTAAATATACCACCTCGTAGTGCTTAGTGCACTCTGGGGGCAGTTCACAAGGGAATTAGCATTTTGCCCTCATCATGCTGGGTACTCATTTTACCCACCTCAGAAGGATGGAAAAGGCTGAGTCAACCTTGAGTCCCATCAGGCTGCTTCCTGATCTCCCCTCTGAAGCGTGTGGTCCCCTCCACCCATCCCCTTGTTCAGTTTTTTACTTAGTACCTTTCCTCTCCCTTCTTGTTGCCTCTACCTGTAATCAAGGGGTTTTTCCTTTCTTCCCCCTCAGGAAATTCCCCAAACCTTATTTTTCCGTTGTAAAGAACCCCCCTTTGCTGACTTGCCCCCTGTGTAGGGTTGATAGATTACCTCTCCCATTATAGCTTCCTTTCAGTGACCCTTTCTTTCCCTTTTTTCTCTTTTGCCCTTCATCTCTTCCTTGTTGCTGCCTCCTATTATTGCCCTTCCCTCCTTTCTTATTTCCTAGAATTAAGTTAAACAAGATGTTCTTGTTCCAGGACTGAATCCATCATTTTCTATTGTCTCCTTTGACGCGGTCCTCAGACCTTTATAAAAGCATTTTCCATTGTCGCTTCTGCATGCCCTTTAAACAAAAATTTGCTTGGTTCTATTTTTCCTCTGAAAGCAACTTGTTGCCTTGCCTGTTTATAAGAGGTCTGAATGATTTAAGTGCCCGCACCCCTTTGGACTTTTCCTATTGTCTTCATTTTACATTTGCACCTTAGCTGCTGTGTCCTCTTACCAATACTGTACTTATTAGGTGACTGCCTGAAATTTCATAAATAGTTGCCCAATACCTGGAGAAAATACTTAATAGATATGGGAATTGTATTTCCTAACACTGTTGTGAAAGCTCTGGTCAGCTCTGGTTGGAATGACTGCGTACGTTTTGTTAATTCATATGCCAACAAAAGTATAATAACAATAACAACTCTACAAAAAAACAACTTTACTATGAACTTCCTTTATATCTAGATGTTACCTTAACAGTTCTTAGATCCTTGTATAGGTCTTAAACTGTTAATTTTATACCAGTCTTCAACTATGAATCTAATAATAGATTTTTATTTTATAATATCAACGACAACTGCTCTTTACTGTTTGTTTCTGCATTTGCCCTTTGCTGTGATTGCCATTCTTTGATTTGTACCGTCCATCCCCGGTTTTAAAAGCTTGCCATTTTTGTCCCTGTCTTCTATCAGTCTTCCTAACACTTTACTTACTGTTGCTCACTGCTGTTCATATTTCTTTTTGACTCCACTGTTCTTTCTTGCCTTGTCTGTTTTCCTCTCTGTCCTCATTCCGTTTTGGCCCAGTTTTATTAGACATATCAGGAAATTAATTTCCCCAAATTTTCTGCCAGGTAGCCATGTTAATCTGCTGCAGCAAAAACAGTGAAAAGTCGTGTACCACCTAAAAAGCCTTCTGGTTGCAGAAGCTTGCAACACCTTTTGTCAGATACAACTGGTTACACTTTCATGTACCACAGTACAGTAGTACCTCGCTTAAAGAGCATAATGCATTCCACAGGATTGCTCTTTAAGCAAGTTTGCTCTTTAAGCGAAACACCATTGTAAGTGACCAATTGTGGGGGGGGGGGGGGGCAGGTTTGCAAACCCCGATTTATTTGTTAAGTGAGTTTTTGGTTGGTTTTATTTGTTAAGCGAAGCGAACATTCAGAGAAAATTCTGCTCTTTAAGCGAGTTACTCTTTAGGCGAGGCGCTCTTTAGGCAAGGTTTGACTGTACTTGGGTTATGATTTCTCACTCTGTTGAGGAGCCAGAATGATCTGCTCATCTCTTCCTTTTCCACAAAGTTTAAAAGCAGCCCTTTCCAGTTTTGGATCAGCTGCATTTTCATATGATAGCTGAATCAAAACTGTGGCATGTTTAAACTACACTTAGTCATGATAAACCACAATCAAAACATCCTTTGGGATCCTGACAAAAGTGTGGCCCTCTATATATCATTGAACAGCAACTTCAGCATTTCTCACTATTAGCTATGCTAGCTGCTGCTTCTTTCTTTGTGTCAGAAGTAATCCAGCAGTGCTTCCAATGTGAAAGAATCAGCCAATAGGATACTGTCATTGCCCAGGGGATACCTGAGTGTCCTCATATTCTTCAGGGAAGCTCCTTTTGTGTCCTGTGCTGCCTAGGGCTGATGGAAATTGAAGAAAGGACTTTTTGTACAAGTAAATGGTTCTGTTTTCTTCTCCTGGCAAGCAGAAGTGGAAATTTGTAGATGCACATGATTATTTCCTGCACATTATAGATCGTTCATATAGCAGGAAGCTGTGGTTTCCCATTAGGTGAGAATTGACATCTCTGACAGATGACTGGTCACTCTTAAGAGAGCCTGTAGCTCACTGTTAGAGTAAATCCTGTACATGCAAATACAGTAGTCTCTGTTCTATCCTTGGCACCTCCAGGTAGGCTATCAAACCCTGTCTGATATGGTGGAGAGCTGCTAGCAAGCGCTATGAATCACGTTAGATAACCAGTGATCTGACTTAATGTAAGTTTGTTTCCTAAGAGATTGGATAATAATGTGATTTCTATGGAGAATAGTGTAATTATTACAGAAGTGAAGTACTGTACTTGGCTGACTCACAAACACACATAGAAAGAACATAGTTTCATTCTCTGTGCCTCCTTGAGGATTCAGAAGGAATGTGGTAATAGAATCTGATTTCTACTGTCCTGTCTGCATTGACAGTCTAAAGTCTCTGTGGTTAGCATTTGAGCATCATAGGAATGATGGGGGTTATTTTTATATTAATGCTGCTGGTGATTTGCACATGTATAAGTTAAGTTGTGTAACCTACTGTAATGGATTGGCACTAATGAACACACACAATTGTGTGACACTTAGAAATGTGACCAGCATTTTGTTAGTTACTGGCAGATTGATTAGATACACATTTTAACATATACCCATGTAAATCACTAACATACTTCTGGTCTCTATTTCTTCATTGTTCACTTTCAGCAGTGTATAATCCTGGACTCTCTCAGTGTTATCAACATTAAAGACAGGTGCTTAACAATACAGACCTCTAGCCTCCCTATGTTCATTGGCACTTAAAAAGTGTACAGTTAGGAAATGTTTGAATTCTTCCTCCTTCTGTTACCTTAAAAATATCTTCTCATTGACTTTAACCACTAAAAATGCAAACAGAAGTTGTCTGCTTAGAAAGAACTTGGCTCAAAACACTATTCCTGTTCCATTCTATGTGAACCAGCAGATTCAGTTTTGTAAACTTTTTTCTTTTGAAAGTTTGCTTCAGTATGTAAGCGTGGTATAATATTTCTGACTAGATCAGGGATTCTCAATCTGTGGCCCATGGGCTGGATGTGGCCCACAACACCATTTCATGTGCCCCCCTGCCTCCACCACACCAGGAAGTGCCGTGTGGTGGAGGAAGGGAAAAATGGTCGTCCAGCTCCTGAAGCTGTCTGAGGGAGTATGACTGGACCCCCAATTTTAAAAGGTTGAGAACTCATGGTCTAAATCATTGCAGCAATTCATTTTGACTGAGGGGGGCAGGGAAATTTGCCTTTAGAATCCTAAATTAGCTCTTTTTTTCATATATCAGTCATGGTCTTTTGCACTATAGGCTTAGTCAGGCTGAGGTTACTTATTAATTAAATTTAAAAATAAATAGTGGAATTACTGTCTTGCCCCATAAGCCTTCAAGACATGTTGTTAGAACTTGACAGTTATTGGTATTTATACACTAAAATGTGTTCCATATAAATTTAGGTCAACATTATGTTTAATTGAATTGCCCAAGTACAGGATAGGCGCCTAGGACAGCTTGCGATTTACTGCTACCTGTACATAATTGGACAATTTGAAGTAGATTGCTGAAGTTTCTAAATCCTTGCCTCCAAGTGGCATTAACTAAAAAGTTTATCTCATCTCTAAACCAGGTTAATTGAAAAGAATTGGAAGGAAGGAGGAAGTGACTGGCTTTTTCTGTGAAAAGATTCAAAACTTGATTCTGATACTTTTCAAAAATTCCTGGGCTGAGCATGTGGATAGAACAATTTACTCCTTAATTCACTAGGCATATTTACCTGTCCAAGGGATTATTTTGCCCAGCCTTGGTTGGTAGATCTCTGGACTCTAATAAAATACGTTTACTTCGGATAACGCTAAAATTGCATAACATTAAGTAATCTGGAGAGGAGAATTGGATCGAGTAATGTTAAGGTCCTATGGGATGGATAGGATAACAACCGCTAAAGCCTGTGCAGTTACAATGTATCTCTATGGAGCTTTAACGTTATCCGATCCATCCCATAAGATTTTAACATGCATCGGATAACACTAAAAATCAGATAACACCAAGACTTGTGGAACCAAGTCTTAGCGTTATCCGAGGTATTACTGTACTGTAAATCTTAAAGGCTTCAGAGCTGCTGCCTGTGCATTAAAACATATGAATACAATTTCAATAGGGTCTCTGTTACAGTTTTGTAAAAAATCTAACTCATATCTAAGCAACAGGTCTAGCACAGATATCTGCCATGAATTTTTGGAACTCCTTTTTTATAATTTTTCTGCACAATTTACAGGGATTCTCAACCTGCAGCCCATGGACTGGATGCGGCCTGGGGTGCCATTTCATGTGCCCCCTTCTTCCACCACACCCAGAAGTGCCATGTGGTGGAGAAAGGGCAATCTGGCCCCCAAAGCTGTCTGAGTGAGCGTGACCCAGCCCTCGGCTTAAAAAGGTTGAGAACAACTGATCTACAGGAAATTAGAGCATCACTGAATAAGTGATCTTGAGTTAAAAAATCTTGCAGACTGATTGGATTTTTAGTGGTCTAATAAATCTGCTCCTGGGATTTTATTGTATAATGACCATATAGATTTCTTTGTTTAAAAATTGAATTACAGTACTGAAAAGTGTCTGTTATAATAGTGATAATTAAAAAATCAAGTTTGTTCAGTGTTTTTATTTGAAAGTATTAAGAGCATTTCATTTCTTTAAAAATATAATGTAAATGTTTTAATTTGGTTTGGTGTTGTTGAGAATTTTTTACAATTCTCCTCAAAACCCGGCTATTACCAGTTTGTTGAAAAATAGTATGGAAAGTATTTAAATTCATAAAATGCTTGATCCCATATATTACTAATTTTCTGCAGACAAGAACAAGGAATTTATGACCTGATTTCGTCCTATTATGGGTACTTGATCTCTTGAAGAACCTTGCAATTGTCAGTCTATTGTTACCTATTTGTAAATGGAAAAATTGAAACAGAGGTCATTTGAGGTTACTGATGTCAACTCAGTTCAACAATCCAGGAAGCTAGAAGCGAGTGTTCTGTGCTGAAGCTGTAACCTTTTTGTAGGATAAAGCAATGCGTTTTGCTGCATTGTAGATTTGATTGTAGATCAGCATTTCTCTGCTTAAAGTTCTTTATGCTCAAAATGTTACTTTCAGTCCTTTTTATTTACAGTACTGTACTTGTTTTTGCTAAATGCTCTTTATTCATAGGCATGGCCATTAAACAAAATGATTTCTTTCTGTATCTTTATTTTCAGTTATCTTCCCCCTCAATTTTAAGAAGATACAGTGTAGTATTAGGGACTTCTTGAACTCTACTAAAACCCCACATTTAAGAACTGGTGCCTTCCCCTCCCCCCATCCCCTGTTTTATGGCTGATAAGAATAAGCTTAATATGGTTTCATTTAACATTTGCCTTTTTGAGGTTTCACAGACTCTTCCATACTTAACCATCCATCTTTTAAGATGAAAGCTGAGGTTTTTCTTACTTCTGAATGTTACAGAAATGCTTATTGCTAGACTCGGCAGCTCAAATCCTGTTACTCAGTGTAGCAAGTGACAACAAGAGTAGGCCCATTGAATCAGTAGAACTTCTGGAAAACTTGACTCACCAAATCCTCACAGTTTCACTGAGCCTATGCTAGTTGTGATTTATTATGCTAAGCAACCGGATTTCAAAGAATGGCAGTCTTTTTTTCCTTATGTAACACCACTTTTGACAATTCTAATATATTACAGCTGGTTAGATAGCCCAGTAATTTAGGTATCTGGCTGCAGAATCAGAGATTGGCAGTTTGATTCCCCACTGAGCCTTCAAAGAGAAGAGCCAACTTGTGTTGTCATGTGGAAGCTGCATAATCCCAGAGTACCCCCAAAAGAAGGGAATAGTAAACCACTTCTGTGTAGAAAACCCTGTAAAGGATCACCACAAGTCAGAATTGACTTGATGGCATGTATGAATCTTTCTGGTCTCCAGTCCCATCCTGCTTTATCATAGATTTTTGGTGTATTATGACCTGTTGTAGTGCCAAACCCTCTATTTTTACTTATTCCTAGACAGTCAGTCATTTAAAATATTTATACTCCCACCTTTCTCCTTATAGTACAATAGCTTGCTGTATTTAAAAAACTAAGCAGTGTTGAAATCTAAGAACAATAAATTATTTCAGCACAGTATTTTAGCCATTAAACAAATATAAATTTAAAATTAGTACATAAAAATCCTAAAAACACATTAAAGCCAACAAAAACACAATGTTCAGTCTGATTTTAAGATCTCTTCCACTTTAAGCTGCAGTTTGCTAGGAGAAAGCTCACTTGAAGCGAAAAATATTTCCCTGCTTACCAAAGGGCAGCAAAGATGGTGTGAACCTGGCCTCCCATGGGAGGGAGCAGTAGTAGAGAAGGCAGTCTCCCTTGTTTCCACTAATCATGCTGATGTGGGTGGTGGGGTCAAGAGAAAGCCCTTCCCTTTATATTTCAAAACCAGCAGATAGCTGAGTGGAAATATGTTGCTGCCTTAAGCACCCAAGTTGTTTTATTTGCTTTCTTCTTCAAGTTCTAATATCAGTATTCCTGCACCAAATATGAATTAAATGTGTTGGACTCCCTTTCCTAATTCAAACAATGCTCCACAATCAGTGAAATCTGGTCTGCCAGAAACATGCACTGAGGAGGACTTAAGCCAATGACAAAGCCAAGAAAGTGGCTTTATTTTAGCAGTCCAGGGTTTGATTGGGATAGCAAAGAAGAAGTGAAACCTATAATTTCTAATTATCAGGGTGATGTAAATGAAGAAAACTGCATGCTGGATCTGTTAATATTGAGATGCTTTTAGTTACATTGTGGTGGTCCAGAGGAATCTATGGGAGATGCAAAAGCATTTTAAGAATAGCGATTGCACTTATATACTGTCCCATGACATGTGTTGGTCCATGGAGTTGCAAAGGGTCAGACTCAGCTGTGCAACTGAAGAAACACTGTCCCATAGCATTTTGGGCAGTTCACAAGATAATTAACATTTTGTCCCCAACAAACTGGGTATTCATTTTACCAGCCTCAGCAGGACGGAGGACTGAGACAACTTTGAGCCCATCAGAATCAGATTGTGAACAGTTTTGGCTGTAGTGTATATAGAAGGTTCTAGTCTAACTCTTCTGTTAGTGAAGAAGGATTTACCATATTGGCCAGCATATAAGACATATCAGAGTATAAGAAGCACCCCATTATTGTATTACCAAAATAGCCCAATATAGGTCACTATATACAGTTTAAGACGCACTCCATTTTTCCAGTGTATTTTTTGGGGGGGAGGGAGTGTGTCTTATAGCTCAGCAAAATAGGGTATAGTGGTTGATTCTGGTTCTGTGAACCTCTCATTCGAGAATAGATTGTCATTGCTTATTGTTGGAATCCACTGCAGAGTTGCCATGGCTTTTTGTTTGTTGCCAGTCCGAGAGGAGTGGGGCGGGTTTTCCCCCTCTACTCTTCTCTGCCCTACTTGCCATCATATGAATATTTCTTCCCTGTGTCTAGTCATAGTGTTTGTGGGAAACAGAAGATCTCTGGAAGGACCCTGGCTTTGTGCCTTCACTTTGATTAGGCCTAGATTTGGCAAATTTTAAACCTATATTATGTATTTGCCTTTTTATTTAGGTAGTGCTCTAAACATTCAGAAGACATTAATTTATTTCCGCTCCTCATGAGCCTTGTTTTGATTATTCAAGGAATATGAGAACTATTTGAAGCTGATTTAAAAAAATAGAAATCAATAAACACGGACTCCCTGTCACATTTTGAAATTCTGGAATTGTAAGATTGGACATGTGACAGTGCCTGAGAACAAAACCTTCATGTAGACCATGTAGATCAGGTGATGCTCTGCTCATACAGACAGTGTTTCCTTCTTCCCTTACAATGTCCTTTTGAAATTGCAGTGGGGACTGGAATATGATTAACCAGTTGTATTATTCTTGCTGGTTATCACTGAATAGGCTCTAATGCCTAATCATTCTTATGTTTACAAATCTGTAATAAGAACATTCTAGTAAGGTGTTACATATAAGTCTGATTAAATAAATAAATAATAAATAAATAAGGTGTTCTGATATTCTATTCTGTCATTGTTCTGCTTTCTTTCGCTAGGGAGATTTTTGCACAGACGTGGAATACGAAGAAAGGAAAATTGCTTGGAGTGAACTATGATTAGAGATACAATGAAGGCATGGAGTGATAGTCAGTCTGACCTTTACAGCAGTGACCTAGAAGAAGAGGAAGAAATGATATTTGGAGAAAATGAAGAAGACATGGAAGAGATGATGGATTTAAGTGACCTGCCTACCTCACTCTTTGCATGTAGCGTTCATGAAGCTGTTTTTGAAGTTCCAGAGCAAAAGGTAAGTCACAACAAAAACCACATTTAAAACTAGTGCTAATCTACCTGAAATGATGCTATTGTATTTTATACAGAAAACATAATATCTTTGAATTTAATCATATAGGATAGTACTAAAGTCATTATTATTATTGCTTTGAAAAGTCTAAATATTATAATTAGAGGTAAAAGTAAAGGTTTCCCTTGCACGAAAGCCATTTATGTCCAACTTTACGGAGCAGAACTCATCTCCGTTTACAACCAAAGAGCCAGTGTTGTTGGCATCTGCAGACATTTCCATGGTCAAGTAACAGGTATATCTAGATGAAATGCACAGAACACTTACCTTTTCTGCTGAAGTGGTACCTATTTATCTACTTGTAATTTCTTGCTTTCAAACTGCTAAGTAGGCAGGAGCTGGGACAGAGACAGGAGGTCACGCCATCATGCTGCATTCAGATCTCAAACTGCTGACTTGCTGACCTTCCAGTTGTCAAGTTCAGTGCCTTAACCACTAAGCCACCATGAAGGGGATACAATAATTCATTTCTAGACTACCATTATCTGAATGAAAGAACCTATGACTTCTCATAAACAATCAAAAATACAATTAAGTAATAATTTTTAAAAAAACAATTAAACCTAATTTTAAAAAGTTAGTACAGTAAAACCCTGTATAACAAAGGGCTTATAATGAAAACCTCATACAAGTAATACTTCATATAACATTAGTATCAAATAACACTAAAATCGCATAACATTAAGGAATCTGGGGGGAAGAATTGCATCAGATAACATTAAGATCCTATGGGATGCTTCAGATAACAACCGCTAAAGCCTGTGTGGTTACAATGTATCTCTATGGATCCCATAGGATTTTAACATGCATCAGATAACACTAAAAATCATATAACACCAAGACTTGTGGAACCAGGTTTTAGTGTTATATGAGGTTTTACTGTATAACAAAAGGAATTTGAAGAAAAAATGTTGCCTTGTGTAGCGTAAATTTCTTTATACGAAGCAACGTATCTCCTAAGGTGGTTTTCAATGCATCCCTATGGAGATTTTCATTATACGAAGCATGCTTTGTATAGTGAAAATAATCACATAGTGAAAAGCCTTACAGAACTAATTATTTTTGTTATACAAGGTACCACTGTACTTTAAAAGCAGTTCAGAATCGCGTCTTTTTACCTCCCTGTATTTAAACTACAGGGAGAGAGAGAACTGCTTGTGTCTTTCTTTCCCCATCCCTGTATATAAACTAGAAAACCAATCATGTCCCTCTCTTTCCCCCTTCTCTGTAGTTTAAATACAGGGAGGGAAAGAAAGAGACAAGGAGTCTCTGCAACTGCAGTAGGGTCGGGGAAAAGGCAGGTGCTTTTCCCTGACCCTACTGCAGTCGCAGAGACCACTGCGGGTAGGGGGTGGTTTCGGTAGTTCTACCCAAACCACCCCACACCCGCAGACCATTGCATCAGATAACACTAAGAATCATTATCCAGAATCGTTATCCGATGCAAGTTTTTTCCAAAAAACTTGCATCGTTATCTGATACTAGCGTTATCTGATGCAATCGTTATCCGGGGTATTGCTGTATACTGTTATATGGTTTTCTTATGGACATGCATATTATGTGCCATCAAGTTGGGACAAACCTATAGCAACCTTAATAAGGCTTTGGGGGTAAATTAAATATTCAAGGATTGATTTTACCAAGTCCATACACACCACTGTGAGTTTTCGTTCCAATCTTGGATTTGAACTCAAGTCTCCCGAGTCCCAGACCATCACTCTACCCTCTACACCAGGAGTTCTCAACCTTTTAAAGCCGGGGGCCGGGTCATGCTCCCTCAGACAGCTTCGGGGGCCAGATAGCCATTTTGCCCTTCCTCCACCACATGGCACTTCTGGGTGTGGTGGAGGCGGTGGGGGGGGGCACATGAAATGGTGTTGCGGGCCACAAGTTGAGAATCCCGGTTCTACACCAGCTAAAATAACTATACAGTAATACCCCGGATAACGTTATGACTTGGTTCCACAAGTCATAACGTTACTCGGTTTTTAGCGTTGTCCAATGCATGCATCGAACAACGCTAAAAAAAAAAGCCCTTACTTCAGGGACAAACCGAGCAGGCAGTGGGGTGCCTTTAAAACCACCCCCACCCCCCGCTGTGACTGCAGTAGGATCAGGCTCCTTTTCCTCCACTGTACTGCAGTCTCCCTCCGTGCTTACCTGCACAATCCGATCGAGGCTTGTTTTTTTTTCCGTCAAAGTCTCTTTCTCTCTTTATTTCCCTCCCTGTACATTTAAACTGGAGAAGGGGGAAAGAGAGAAATGTGATTGGATCTCTAGAGAACCAATCACATTTCTCTCTTTCCCCCTCCCTGTATTGTCAATACAGGAAGTGAAAGAGAAAGAGCGATCGGCTGCATGTCGGAGCTGCAAAGCAAGAGAAAGGTAAGCTGGGCTGGATTCTCTCTGAGCAGGCAGTGGGGTGGGGTGTCGGGAGTCCCCAAACTGGGGGTGGGGGTGGGGGAAAGGAAGGAGGGAAGTGGTAGAGAGAGGAGCTGTGGCCTTCTTTAATACGATGGATCGGATAATGCTAAAATGAGCGTTATCCGGTGCAAATCTTCCCCCCAAATTTGTTGTCGTTATGCAATTTTAGCAATCGTTATCCGGGTATTACTGTATCTGCAATCAGTGAAGTACAGTACTGATCTTTGTAACTATTTCAGTAACAATTATTCAGTCTATTCAACTACTATGCCATACACACTTAGCAGCAAGCCTTGCTAAATTTAGAGGGCGTTCTGTGTAGACATGCATAGTATTGCACTGTGAGAAACCAAACTTTAGTAATTTCAATTAATCATTTTAAGCAAGTTTTCAGAAAATACACTCGGGTGAGTGTCGTGCCCCATTTGTAAAATAATAATTACAAGAATATGAGATGAACAATGAGTTCAGGAATTGCAGGAATATGAGATGAACAATGAATTCAGTTTAGTGTAATAAGGGATTTTGTTTTAGCCCTGAAGTAAAATCTGAGGCATTCACTTCTATTTGTTTTATTTATTAAATGCATATGGTCCTTTCTTCCGGAAAGGCACTAGAAAAAACAAGAATAATAGTAATAACTGTTGAATAAAGAGATTGAAAAATTATAGATTAAATCTACACATACTGTAAGTAAAAATTACAGTAAATAAATAAATAAAAATTACTCTACTCAATTACTGGTTTTTTAAAAAAAAACTTCAGTAAGTCAAACAACTAATATCCTGGAAGAGCCAAACAAAATTTTTAAAATACTGTACTTTATAGGCTTGAGCACTGGGCTGAAAATAACAGAATGGATTTTAAATGAAGCCAAATGCATCAGTTACAAGATGGAAGATCTTTGGCTCAGCAGTGCTACATTTGAGAAGGTTTTTGGAATTGTTGTACATCACCAGTTGAAGAAGAGTGAGCAGGCAATGCTGTTTTAGACTGCTTTACTAGAAGGATAATTTCCAAATCATGTGAAGTGATGTTTCCCCTCTATTTGGCACTTGTTAGATGTCATCTTGAATACTTTGTCCAATTCTAGTCGCAAGACTTTGAGGAATGCCACCAAACTGGAACACGTTCAGAGGAGGGCAATAAGGATAGGGGGCTAGAAACTAAGCATTGTGAGTAAAAGGTAAATAACTGGGTATGTTTAGCCTCAAAGAAGTGGGCGGCAATATAAATTTGAACTAATAAATAAATAAATAAATAAAATAAGAAAAGGCGATTTCGGGGAGAGATGATAGTACTCTTTAGATACTTGAAAGATTGTTTTCACTCATCCCAGAGTGCAAGACACATAATGGGTTCAAAGTACAGGAAGTCAGGTTTAAATTGACTATCACATAAACCTTCCCAACTGTTAAAGCAGTATGACAATGGAACTGGTTACTTCTGGAGATGGTGAGGCATTAAAGAAAAAAAAATCAGACAACCATGCATCAGATATACTTTGCTTTAGATTTCTACATTGAGCAGGAGGTTGGACTCAATGGCCTTACAGGTCCTTTCCAGCTCCATTATTCTGTGATTCTATCTTAGTGGAGCCAGTGTGGGGATAATTTCTAGAACAATCGTCTCAAACCTTTATTTCCCAAATCTTACTTAACTGTTTCAACATTGGCGGTCACTGAGATTCCATTAATTTTTGAATAACAGAAAAATGCGGAAAGAAAGAGTAGCAACCATTCCTTTTGTGGATAGGTTTCTCTAATACCAACTGTTTGATTCT
This sequence comes from Furcifer pardalis, assembly GCA_030440675.1. Classification (NCBI taxonomy): domain Eukaryota; kingdom Metazoa; phylum Chordata; class Lepidosauria; order Squamata; family Chamaeleonidae; genus Furcifer; species Furcifer pardalis. Next base: position 298,881,382 of record CP126890.1, on the reverse strand, counting down.
GCTTGTTAATTTTTAAATCTGGTTATTGCCTGAGGTTTTCCACTTATTGTAATAGTACTGGCACATACTGGTCTGATTCCATCATGGAAATACTTGTCTCTTTCTGCCTCGTATTATGCACAGAGCTCATTTGCTTTCTAGTCAATCCCTTTGCAGTTGTTGTTTCTGGCTCGCTGCATTAAACAGCAGAGACCTATCCCGAGAATGTTTCACTGCAAAAATAACCTGGTATGATTATTTTGGTCCTGTTTCCTATAATCCTTATTATCTCATCTCAGTAACTGTCTGATATGTTATCCCATAAGCCTGAGCTACTGCATGTTAATTTCCCAGCGTTCTGAAAAACATGGTGACTTAACAACATGGTGCCTCCTTTGTACAAGGTCATTGTGAACAAATGCAGCTGTGGATAGTACAAATGCTGCATGCTGCACTGCACATTTTTTCTTCTATTGCAAGCACTTCTCTCAACTTTCGATTCGCATCATGGGGGCAAGTATTCTTTTTGGGCCAGAGTACAAAAGCTGAAAGGAAATTAAAAGGAGAGGAGGGTAGTATTTTTGGCAGCGAGTAGCCCTAGGCATCCACAAATGACAACTTCCTTGCCTCTGTGGTTCTGGCTAGGGCATGTGTGATACTTGCATGCTGAGAGATTCCAGAGCTTAGAAATACAAAAGGGGAGACTGAGAGACAGCTACAGCATTTATCTAGCTAGCACAGGGGTAGCCAAACTACGGCCTGTGGGCCAGCCCTTGCCCACGGCACCATTTTATGTGGCCCACCACTGCTCTTGCCACAAACGCACCCACGGCTGTTGTAAACGTGTCTCACAGTCAGGGTGCATTTGCGACAGCATTTATGGTGGGACGAATCACGTGACTGGCCCACGGCACGAAAAGTATGGGAACCCCTGAGCTACACATCCTCACTTGCCACCTGGGAAAGGACTGGCAACATGCTTTCATAAATCAGATACACAAATAATTTTCAAAGCAGCTTACTTAACAGCTCTTGGATAGAGGAGGGGGAATTATGTAATAGCTGATGTAATGACACTGTTGTTGCTGCCTAGCTGAAGGAGAGGGGAAATGCAACAAGCTGGTTCTGACACTTCTGATAGGGTGAGATACATTCTTCATAAATTGAGTCTTCAACAGGCTTGATCTTGATGGATTTAGTCCTCTCTCTGTCTTTAACATGCATAATTCTAAAGTTTTATTTCATATAATTATGGAAGGATTGCATCATTGAGGTTTTTTGCATTTTGTCAAAGTTTTGGTCCTGCATAGGTCTGTGCTGGTTAAAGTTGCTTAAAGTATATACTACAGACTATGAATAAAGATTGCATTTAATTCTTAGCCTAAGTAGAAGATACATGGAATAATTGGAACTTACTGAATCAACACTTAGATAACTCATATTGGTTCATTGGGTTTAATGAATATTTACCCCCAAATATTCAAGTACTGTACCTTTTCAAATTGATTTTTTTAAGTTGGCTTAAAGAATTGTGCCATGTTAAGATATTTCTGTTGAGCAGAACACTTGAGTATTTTTATGCCTACCCACCACTGTGTATCATCTGACTGTTTATAGTGATCTGTAGGGAGGGGTTTCTGTTCAACACTGTAACACATGTTTGACATACCAAAAGTCCCAGGTTCAATTTTTGTCATTGCTTGGTAGGGCTGGCAAGGATCCCTGTCTAAAACCATGAGGAGTTGCTGCCAACCAGGATGCGAAAATGCTGTGTTAGATGAACCAGCAGTCTGACTTTGTATAAGGAGATTCACATGCTTCTTGTCTATTAGCAGATTCTTCTGATACAGTTTCACCAAGAGAGTATTCAATTTCGTGTTGAAGTGGATTGTGCTTGTTTTGTATAAGCACCAGCTGCCTAGATGACAATGTTTCTTTCTTTCTTTCTTTCTTTCTTTCTTTCTTTCTTTCTTTCTTTCTTTCTTTCTTTGAACTGCACAGCTTAAAGTTACAGATGTATAAGATACTGTATATAGATAAAATTCAAAACAAATTAAGATGTTAGAATTCATATTTGTTTGTTTAACTTATATTTTGCCCAATTGATGCAAGCAACACTGGGTGGCTCACAGCATTAAATAATGTTAGCTGTTTACTTGATCTTATTCTGTACATGTGATGGAGATTAAATTAGGTAAAAGTCTTCCTTGCTCGAAAACCAGTTGTATCTTACTGTAGGGGATGGTGCTCATCTCCGTTTGCAGCCAAAGAGCCAGCACTGTCTGTGTCTGCAAGGGTTTCTGTGGTAGGCATGATAGATGTCAGAGCACATTGAATGCTGTAACCTTTCCCACCAAAGCAGTACCTATTTATCTACTTGTAATTTCTTGCTTTTGAACTACTAGGTTGGCAGGAGCTAGGACAGCTGATGGGAGTTCACTCTGTCATGCAGCACTCGGGTCTTGAACTGCTGACCTTCTGGTCATCAAGTTCAGCATCTTAACCATTAAGCTACCACAGTCCCTTGGAGCGTAAACTGTATGCATATAAATAGTTTATTGATTGAATTTCTCCACATTAACAGGAAAAAAATGTCCTGTATTCAAGTAGCCCCGTTTAGCTGATCATTCTTTGATCTTAATGCTTCATAGTCTGCTAAGTAGTTTCCAGATGATCAAGCCAGAATCTTCAGATGGGAGACACTCTTTGACATTCATCCATTCAGCAAGGTTTATTGTTTTTGCTGTCCATAGCCTGGCCTTTTCTGGTTTACTATTTATTGGTTTAGAGCAGGGGTGCCCAAACTACGGCCCAGGGTCCGGATCCAGTCCCCCCGGCGCCAATTCATTTGGCCTGCAAGCCTTCATTACTCCTGGAAGTGGAAGTAAAATGTGCCCGTTTGGGCACGTTTTACTTCCAAATCCAGGAGGAGGGCTTTGTGGGCCAGATGAATTGGCGCCATGCTGGATCCAGCCCCCTGGGCCATAGTGAATAGCTCCCTGAACCACGTGACCAGCCTGCAGCCAAAAAAGTTTGGAAACCCATGGTTTAGAGGTATGCAGAAAACTTCCTTGATTTTAGCTGCCATCTAGGGTATTGTTTTCCATGAAGTAGATAGGTTTGATACTTATTTCATACATTATCTGTTAGCACATTTTGAAATACTTATGCCGACCAAATAATAAACTGGTAGGCTTCTGGCTGCCAGTAATAATCTTACATGATTCATTAACAGCTAGATCTACTTGTTTGGCATGTGCTGATTTATACCTTGTGGCACTAGAATATTCTGCTGTGGAGTAGCACAGAACTGTTGCTCTTATTGTTTGTGGGTGTGCACCCCAGCCTGAAATAGCAGTTTCCTAAGTATGTTATTTCTCATGACTGTTGCAGTTCACACTTCTGGATCCATCTGCAGTTCTGTCCCCAAAATACACCACAGATGATAGGAGAGAAGATACGTGCATTCTCAAGTGGAAACTCCGCCCATATTTGGTTGTCTCAGCATTTCAAATGAAAATACTAGTAGGATCAGGAAGGTTTGAACTCTTTTCACTTGTATCATTTAACTTTATTGTTGTTGTTAGAAAGATGGTTTAGAAACTGCCAGCCTGCTTTGTTCAGATATTTTGTTATTTAAAAGTATAGTGAACTGAAGTTGAAAATCTTTAATGAGACATGTTAAAGAACTGGGAAACATAAGTAAGGTGAAGGAATTAATTTTTTTCTCAAAAGGAAGGTGATATGAAAACCCACCAAATTTTGGGTATTTCATTGAGAATGTCTCTGCCAGGACCTCAATGGACCAAGAAAGAGAAAGTGTTCTTATTCAAAATGCACAGCAAGCACAGTTTTCTAATCCTTCAGAAAACTAGCTTCTTACAACAGGCAAAGTCCCCAGGAAAAAAGAAGATTCTGGGGGATTGGATTCCCATTAACTTTGCAAATGAAAATTAACAGATAAATACACCCCTTTTACAACATTAGGAGATGACAAACATATTTTAAAAACTCCTACTTTACATTTATTTAACATGGGGTTTTAATATATATATATATTTAACATGGATATATGGCATGACTACATAACAAGGAGTAAAGCTTCATATAATATGACAAGCAAAATCTTTTAAAATAGTTATGAATTTCTAATATTGATAAAATATGAAACGATTAATAATGCAGTATTTTAGAACAACTCAGATACATCATTTTAACCTAACTTGGACTGAAGGCTTACTTTTAGTTGCACAGTCAAGGAAGCCAGGAAATATTTAATTAGGCTTCAGGGAGAAATTAGATAAGAGTGGTACAGTTTCTGAATGGAATAGGAAAGACAATAAAAGCAAAATTTTATTTTGTTGTTTGTTTTATTAGCTTGCTATTGTTTAATTGTCTGTACACCATCCGGAGTGGGGAGTATCCCAGGTGGGCAGTACAAAATTGTACTACATAAATAAATATAAATAAAGGAAAAACATTGTTTCTCCTGCTAAGACATAATAATCTTAACTAATCGTTTATGAGCTCTAAACATACTACAGTAGGAGTGGGCAACCTATGGCCTGGGGGCCAGATCTGGCCCATGGCATCAAATAATCTGGCCCTTGCTCTAGCCACCGCAGCTGGAATCAACCATGTATTCAATTCCATGGATTCATTTATGGCTGTTGTAAATACATCCGTGGCTGTTGTAAATCCATCTGCAGCTGTCGTAAATGCATTTATAACAGCCATAAGCGGTGGGAGGACTACCACTCCGGCCTCCTCAACTGTCTGAAGGAGTGTAATCCACCCGCCCACCCACCCTGATTCAAAATGGTTGGCAACTCCTGTGCTACAGCTACGAAATAGAGGAATGAGCTACAAATAATATGTTTCTTTATGCTTGAAATAGAGATATTACACTGAGAACAGAAGCATGAACAAAGGTGGGGTTTTACTTTTGTTGAGCTATTTCTGTTCTTAGTGAAATCTCTTTATTTCAAATACAGAGAAAAATAAAAACTATGGCAGAAACATGACACATCATCACACATGTAGCATTGTTGATCTTTAAGCATTGCTCCTCAGCCCACTTGTTATCTGTGGGAAAGAAGCTGAATTTATACCTTGAAAAGATGTTGTAATTCATGCCCTCTTTTTTATTTTGGATACTTAGCCTCCTCCCCCATCCACCCCACCCCGTTAAGCAGGGTGACTGCTAAACTGGTGAAGTGATTGCCCATCAGCAGGGGGTTTCGTCTTTCCCCCTCTTCTCCATTTTCTCTTTAATTGTACTGTTTCTTCTTCCGTGGCTAGGTCAGATGGGGAACTGCCCAAATGAAGCCACCTTTGGGTGAGTTCATTCTAGAGTTCCTTTCACCTGACTGAGTGTGAGAAAGATTAGCCAGCATAAGTTGGCCATAGTTCAATAACACCACAGTCTTCAAAGAGACTCTTAATCAGCATTTTAAACTCCATATTGCAATTGCAGTTATACAAAGTACAAACAAAGCTTCACACATTATATTTTGCAGTTTAAATAATTTCTTGCCACTTTCTTATGGGTGAGATAGGACATCATGAAATCTAATTGGCCAGGTGGTTTGGATGGGTTCCAGAAATCATCACAAAAGATCAAAAGTGTTATACGAGAGAATAAGAGGTATAAAATTGTATTGTTGAGAGTGAGAAACATACATTAAAAATCATTTATCAACTAATAAGCAAACGCCCACCATGCATGCGTGCATGCGGGGCGTTAGTGAACGGTACAGGAAAGCTCCCCCCACTCTTCCCAAACGCTCTGCTGATGTATCAGCGGGGCGTTTGGGAAGAGTGGGGGGACCTTTCCAGTACCCTTCGCAAGCGCCCCGCTGATGTGTGTGTGCATGTGGGGCACTTGCGAAGGGTACTGGAAAGGTGCCCCCACTCTTCCCAAACGCCCCGCTGATGCATCAGCAGGGTGTTTGGGAAGAGTGGGGGGACTTTTTCAGTACTCTTTGCAAGCACCCCGCTGACATGCGCCTGCATGTGGGGCGCTTGCAAAGGGTACTGGAAAGGTCCCCCCACTCATCCCAAACACCCTGCTGATGCATCAGCGGGGCGTTTGAGATGAGTGGGGGGACCTTTCCCGTACCCTTCACTAATGCCCCTCATGCACGCGTGCATGTGGGGCGCTTGTGAAGGGTACTGGAAAGGTCCCACCACCCTTTGGAAGTGCCCCGCTGATGCGCATTCCGCATCAGTGGGCTGCTTGCAAAGGGTGGGGGGAACTTTCCAGTACCCTTCGCAAGTGCCCCACATGCACGCGCATGTCAGCGGGGCGCTTGCGAAGGGTCCTGGAAAGGTCCCCCCACTCTTCTCAAACGCCCCGCTGATGCGGAGCGTGCGTCAGCGGGGCGCTTGCAAACGGCGGGGGGACTTTTCCAGTACCCTTTCCAAACGCCCTGCTAATGCGCACGTGCATGTGGGGCATTTGGAAGGGTATGGGGAAGATCCCCACACACTTCCCAAATGCCCCGTTGACATGCACTGTGCATCTGCAGAGTGTTTTGGAATGCGGACAGGGGAGTCCCCTGCTGCGTTCCAAAACACCCCGCAGATGCAAAGCTTCTCGTTAAGCGAGTTTTTGCTCGTTCAACGAAGCAGACCTTTTGGGGAAAGGTCTGCTTGTTAAGCGAGTTTTTTGCTATGCGAGATGCTCGCTATGCAAGGTATTACTGTACATGTAATCCCAAAAATGACATTTAAATGATACATTAAAAACAGTCTACTAGGGCCAGATGAACAACACTTACACCTTTCAATTAATCAGTTTTGTTTTCTCTAATTAGGATTTTCTTATTGGGCTGGCAGTAGGAGGCGGAGTGAGGTGTCAGTAGCAGAACGTTTGACCTCTGTGGTCATGACACCAGTAACGGGTGAGAGCATTCTCTAGCATCACTAGGCATAATAAAATACTGTCTGCATAAGCATGAATGAGTCTCTGCCTGTTAGCATTGTGACGCAGTCATCTGCATTTGTTGACGCTAGTGGAAGTGAGAACAGTTAATTCTGGATCCTTTTAGCTTTTCTAGAAGCCTTTCAGTTAGCCTGCTTAGTGCATAGGAATACTAAACACTGACTAAAAATGAGTCAGATGTTCAGGGCTCATGAGTCACCATTAGGCAGAAACAAGTTCATCATGGAGGCTGGGTTCATTGAAAGGGGTGGCATCCAGTTGAATCCCATGAACCATACCTAATCTGAAATAGTATAGCGTTTTCTACAGTATAATCCACAGCTTTCATGTAGAAGTAGAATTTCAATGCAACCTATAAGTAGCATGGATACTAGTAATCCTTAGTTATTATTAGTATTGAAACATAAATTTAAAATTTTTCAGGAAAAATATTTGGATTATCTAAATTTTGCAGATGGCAGCAAGAATTCTTTGCATCTGAATTTTTATTCAGATTTGTGGAATATACATTTTAAGCTTTTATTGAATGCTTTTTTCTGGTTACTATGATATGGACACACTGCTGTTCTTGAGGTAAAGAACTGGCCATTTGAATGATATTAAATCAAGTACAACGCATAAAGGATATGCATGTGAGACACACTGTATGTAAGTCTATACACTCAGGGCTCAATTATTGGATCTGCAGTTTCTTAGGCTCTTGAGTCAGGTGTCAAAATGTTTTTGTGAATAGATTTTTTATTTTTTATTTTTTGCATGAAGGTTGGGGCTGTGGTGGCTCAAGTGGTTAAGACACTGAACTCAAAGACTAGAAGGTAGGAGTTTGATTCCTGAGAACTGCACAATGGAGTGAGCTCTCATCTCTGTCCCAGCTCCTGCCAACCTAGCAGTTCGAAAGCAAGAAATTGCAAGTAGATAAATAGGGACCATTTCGGTGGGAAGGTTAACAGCATTCCATGCACTCTGGTGTTGAGGCATGCCTGCCATGTGCCCACGGAAATGTCTGCAGAGGCAGACAACGCTGGCTCTTTTGACTATTAACATAGATGAGCACTGAACCTAGAGTCGGATACAACTGGCTTTCGAGCAAGGGCGACCTTTACGACCTGCTTGCAATAACGTCTGAGTAATGTGCTCACCTGAGATTGTATTTAATGTTATAGCAAACTGAGAAAGCAGGAGATAAACATGTTTCTGGATTACAATAAAAGTTTGGCATTTGATTAGGAGAATACGTTCAGAATCTGGGTATCCAGGAAATATTGGAGAGTGTTACAGGGCTTGTTGTGCCTGTGCCTAAATGTAGATGTGTATGTTCACATGCATGTTGGAGAAACTGAGAAGGATCCATTGCTTTTGTCAGTGCTGTCAGACCATCCCAGACTACAAGTAAAGGTGAGCTATACCTCTCGAAAAAGCGTTACTGGCTCCGTGTGATATTTGACAACCACATCAACTTTGTTAAGATGCTGCTCAGTATATATATTAATTGCATTTCTACCCTGCCTTCATTTTGCAAAGCTGAAGGTGACAGACCTAGTTCAGTGTTGCTCCTTGCCATTTTATCTTCCTATGCTGACTATTCCATGCTCATCTAGTGAACTTCTTAGCATAGCAGAGATTTGAATTTAGATATTTGATACTGTACTTTATTCCATGGGTTCCCAACCTTTTCAAGCCATTTTAAAAGGTCGTCTTGTGTCTTGGGGTGATCATTTTCCACCAACAAGTTTGATTTGCTGCTACATTCAGTGCTGCTTCTCTGTGAATTTGTATATTAATTGAATCTCTCTCCAAGTTTTCTTTGGTATACTTCTATAGTTCCCATGCACATGCCCGACAGGGGGGCAATTAGATTTTTAAGGGGGCAATTAGAGAATGAGTTATTAACAGCGTTAATAGGACTTTGCTTTTTGAGTAATAAGAATTATATGTCATGGGGGGCATCAGGATTTTAGAGCTGCTTAGGTGGGGCATGACCAAAAGAAGGTTGGGAACCACTGGTCTACTGATTTCCTACCTGATTTTAAAAGATAATTTTTCTGTATAAGTCCTATAATATTGGAATTTTAAATCTTTGAACTTGGGGTTATTTCTTAGATTTTGTAAAATGCAAATTAAAATATTGGGTGGCTTTGTGAAATGACAGTTCAGCTTGAAATCTGTTCTAAGGCAAAGTTGCAAACCAGTTTATAAGGTAACTTGCCCTGAAATGACCTGAGAGTTCGACAGCAAGAAATTGCAAGTAGATAAATAGGTACCACTTTGGTGGGAAGGTAAACAGCGTTTCATGCACTCCAGCATCTAGTCACGCCTGCCATGTGTCCATGGAAACATCTGCAGACACAGACAGCGCTGGCTCTTTGGCTGCAAATAGAGATGAGTACTGAATCCCAGAGTTGGATACAACTGACTTTGGAGCAAGGGTGACCTTTATCTTCGCCCTGAAATGAACTTGTTGTAGTGACCACTAGATGGCTCTGTAACTGTTACATTCTAATTTCATTTAAGTACAGCACAAGAACTATTTATACATGCTTGAGGCTGTTTGCTTTGTTCCCTTGATGCTCTTTTCAGTTGTAGGTAGGGCTCTACTACAGAACATTACACACAAGCTTTTATAACAGGGTTCTTTTTCCAGAACTAAGAAACCTTAATAGAAACAACTGCTCTCTTTCTGTCCTTAGGAAAGATTTGAAGCACTCTTCTCAATCTATGATGATCATGTGACATTTCAGCTCTTTAAAAGCTTCAGAAGAGTAAGGATAAACTTTAGCAATTCTGAAGCAGCAGCAAGAGCACGGATAGAACTGCATGAGACAGACTTCAACGGGAAGAAGCTGAAGCTGTACTTTGCCCAGGTATATTTCATTGTTACATTGATTTATATCTCCCCTCTTTAAAAAAAACATTTTGTTCGGTCAGCAAAAAATAAATTACAAATGATGTGAACTTAGCTTCCTTCATTTGTCACTTTTTAAGTGATCCAGTAAATTATTCAGCCAATGACTTTGCTCCTTTGCATGTATGAGAAAGCTGTTTATTTTCAATTTGGTGTTGTTGGGTTTTTTAAAAAAAAGTTAATTCCAAGGCAGTGGTCACAGTTTTCTCTGTGTGACCCAGAGGTAAAAGCAGATTCTCTAGGCTAGTCATGGTGAACCTTGACACTCCAGGTGTTCTTGGAGTAGTAAACCCATTTGTGTGGACACACAGGAACTTGGGTTTCTGGGAATTGAAGTCCGAGAACAACTGGAATGCCAAGCTTTGCCATCTTGGCTCTAGACACTTGTGTCTGCTTCTCATACTCTTTGTAAATTAGTTATGAAATTTGCCTCATGATTTTCAAGTAGCATTATAAATTATTCTTGGTGAACTGTCTCAGTCTTAGGTCTTTATGTGATCAATGGGGTTGCTCTTCCAGGTTGATTGAACTCTCATAAATGTGAAGCTGAGCTTTGAAAGCTGAAAATGCCTTGTATATCACCATTACGTACTTAAGTGCGGTCTCTGGCAGGACAGATATTAACCATGGGGAACCTATATTTTTCTCTCCAGAAAGTCACATGTTCAACCACCCAGTTTCTTGTAGACATTTTATAAATATACTTTGCACACAAAAAAGCACTGTACCTTGATGTGTTGAGAGTCAGGACTACAGGTACTCCATGCCAAAAAGCAAATTAAAATTCTCTGCTCAAGTACAGAAAATATTATTTTTTAGGCTATGTTCCTCCTGTAACTTGTGTAAATTATGTAGACTTGCAGAATTTCTGTTGCCAGGCACAGTTTCCAACTACAGTTTTGCCTGGTTTTATTCTGGCTTTGCTAGTCACAAGGAGGGGCAAGAACTGCTTGCAAGACATAGACACCACCACCACTGGGCATTTATACAGTACAATTTATTATGACCATTAATCAGCCATGTTAAAGTTGCCCAAAAATAAAAGACAATAACAAACTGTAACGGCAGAACATTTGACACAGAGAATAAAAGCAAACTGAAATTCAGATTACAGCCTGTATGTTGATTCCTGATCTGTTTAATGTGGTAAGACAGTCAGCTGATTCTTTGCTAGACATGCTACAACACAAAATTATGCTGACTGGACATTTATTCAGCTGCCCCAGTGTTTTCGGTTTCAGCCATTATTAGCCATAGGTTTTCAGGTATCAGAATAGATAGAGTGGACTGAAATCTTCATTCCTGTTGTTTTAAATTGAATCTTCTCTTTTGGACCCATATCCTGTGGTCTCACAGAATTACAACATGCATTTATACTAGCATTGGACATGAGGTGAAGAACCCTGCTTTTCATTAGCCAGTAACTTAGCGAATAGCTTTGAGCATGCAGTACTGTATTTCCAAGTTGTAAAGTGATTTTGCATTGACTTGCCCAGTTTGAAGAATGGGTAGGAAAATAATTTAGACCTGTTCTTTGGTTAGGGTTGAGTCTTTGTGTTCCTCTTTAACTAGTTCACTCAGTTTTTAACTAAAATAGCTAGAAGAGAAACTGGTGCATTTCATTTTTCGCCCAGATGGTGAAATAACTTTCCTAAGCTCTATGGCTAGGCAGGATGAGGTGCTAGAAGAATTTTCTCACTCTGGGTTGGATTATAAATGCCTCCATGGCCAACCATCTGGGGATGTTAGAAGTCATCAGCATTTTAGACAGTACCAGATTAGGGAGACCGGGACTAGAAGTTTTTTTGGAATAATAGCCATGTTAGTCTGTTTTCCAAGGATATTAGAGAATAAACAAAACAAAAACTGTAGCACCTTGAAGACTAACTGCTAAATTTTAATGTGAGTTTTCATGGATTAAGTCTACTTCATCTGACATTAAAATTTAACACAAAGGCCATTTGGGAAAGGTAATATGCAAATCCGTGGCTTCTTCTTTTTTTGGATTGTAAAAAGACACCTAAGCAAATCTACCTGGCTTAAATATCATGCCATGGAAGTCTGCCTGATAAAGTGACCTTTGAGTCACAAAAGCTTACAATGTTTTTTTAAGTGATCCTATAAAAGGGACTGCATTGGCTCAAGTGGCTAAGACGCTGACTGGGAAGCGGCAGGTTAGCAGTTTGATACCCAAATACTGCAGGATGGAGTGAGTTCCCGCCTCTGTCCCAGCTCCTGCCAACCTAGCAGTTCGAAAGCAATAAATTGCAAGTAGATAAATAGGGACCACTTTGGTGGGAAGGTAAACAGCGTTCTGTGTGCTTTGGTGTCTAGTCATGCCTGCCACATGCCCACGGAAATGTCTGCAGAAGCAGACAGCGCTGGCTCTTTGGCTATGAAACAGATGAGCACTGAACCCTAGAGTCAGATATGACTGGCTTTTGAGCAAAGGTGACCTTTACGTTATAAAAGGTATCACCTTCCTTCTGCATTTGTTTAAAATTTATCAGTTAGTCTTCAAGGTGCTACAACATTTTTGTTTTGTTTATTCTCTGGACTAGAAAGACATCTAACACACAAGCTGGTCAGGGAATGCTTGTTTCAGTCTCATACTGTTCTAGCTACATTTGTACTTTCAGGTTCAGATGCCCAATGAAACGGGAGATAAGTCTTACCTCTTGCCTCCACAACCTGTCAAACAGTTCCTGATCTCGCCACCTGCCTCCCCACCAGTAGGATGGAAGCCAAGTGAAGATGCTACTCCCATGATAAACTATGACTTACTCTGTGCCGTTTCAAAATTGGGGCCTGGTAGGAATGCATCTATTTCTGCTCTACTTTATCTCTGTGTTAGCAAAAGCAGATAAAAACAAGCCTTGAAAACAGCAACTTGCTGAAAAGCCTTGGGAAGAAATAATTGTCTCCAGGCAACTAGATAAAGAATCTTTATAGACATTAATTTTTACATCACCTTCTCTGTTATCAGGGGTTCTCAACCTTTTCAACCCCTTCAGACAGCTGAGTAGCAGGACTGTTGGTTCCTCCCACCGTAAACGCTACTGTAAAACACGTCCATGGCTTCATAAATGCATTTACAACAGCCGTGGGTGAATTTATGGCTGTCATAAATGTGTCCACTTCTGCTGGCAGCAACGCAGACCACATGAAATGTTGCCACGAGCTGTAGGTTGAAAACTCCTGCTGTAGATGTTCTGTTGTTGTTTTAGACTTTTTGAATCGACATATTGGCCATAAAACTTTACACTTTGTGTTGTATGTTCTGTTTTTCTATTGTATTGTACCTTTATTATCACACATCACCTGAAATCCCTTAGAATAGAAGGGCAGGTGAGAACTTCTCATAGCATGCTATTTGCCATGTACATTACATTTGCCATGTTAATGCTGTAACTTGTCATACCATCTAGGGGAGAAGTACGAGCTTCATGCAGGGACAGAGTCCACGCCTAGCGTCGTCGTCCACGTGTGTGAAAGTGAAACCGAAGAGGAAGACGAAATTAAAAATCCAAAACAGAAGATCGTGCAGACAAGGCGGCCTGACCCACCCCCCACATTACTCAATGAAACAAAGACTCTTGAATGTACACTAGAGGTTGCGGGCGGGATGCATTACTGAGTAGAGGCTGTGTAAGCACAACCTGGGCTGGTGGTCTGGTTTGCCTTGCTGCGTGACACATAGCAGCAACAGACTTCTCTCGTAGTCGTCTTGCATAAAAGAAGATTTTTAGATGCCAACATTTTGAAGAGCACTTTAATTTTTAAGGTTAACTTCCAAGATGTAGCAAATCCACAGAGTTTTAAAGTCCTAGCCTACTAGGAGAGTGCCATTTCTGGAATGTGTGTTCCTGTTTTCTTGGTATTCAGGAGGTTGAAAGGAACTCAGCTGCTGCTGTTGCCATCTCGCTAGGGTTTGCCACATGGTTTTATATGTGAGTCTCTCATGTATATTTTTGTGTGCTGATGTATAACATGATTTGGTTCCACATGGTGTTTTGAGTAATATATTGATGAACTATAACTGTAATGTACAATGTACATTGTTATCAGTAGAAGAATATCAGACTAGTTTGGGGTGGTAGAACCAAACTTCCAAACAAGTTTGTTTTGTGGCTTTTGTTTCTCCTTAGAAATGCCATAGTTGTGTGTATTGAATTTCAGAATACTCTTGTGATTTGATGTGAGGCAAAAACAAAATGGGAACCGTAACTGGTTTATATCTTTCTGCTCTGTGTATTTATGAAAACAGAGATGTGTGCCAGGAGGCTACGGGTCATGGGCTCAATCTTCCTTTAGCAACTCTTTCTTCACTCTTCCTAGCCTGTCTCTGTAACCTGCCGAGGCCATTCATGCAGCAGGATTACTGTTTTGTGTGTGTTTAGCTGATAGCTCCAAAAATCAGAAACTATGCAGCCAGGAAGCATCCTATATCAGTGGTAGCGAACCTATGGCTCGCATGCCAGATGGGGCACACCCAGTCCTCTCTGTTGGCACACACATCATCACCCCAGCACAGAGTTTATCCTGTCCCTCTGTTCAGCAGCCCAATGTGAGGACTTCCTCCCTCCCCCAACTGAGAGTTTGCCCCACCTCTCTGCCCAACAGCCCAGTGGAAAAGTTTCCTCCCTCCCCCCAGCACAGAGTTCACCCCACCCCTCTGTTTGGGCACTCAGTCTCTAAAAGGTTTGCCATTACTTTCCTATATCTTTATGATTCCTTGAAAACAAAGCACCGCTTGTTTAATCAACCAGGCCCTTTATTCTGTTGCTGAGAAAGTGGTGAACATCCCTCAGCAGAGCAACACAAAATGCAAAAGTGGACTGCCAGGCTGCGTTGGCTCAGTGGTTAAGAAGCTTGCCTTTGTTAGCTGGAAGGCTGGCAATTTGGCCTGAGTACTGCATGATGGATTGAGCACCTATCTCTGTCCCAGCTCTTGGGGACATAAAAGGAGCCTCATTTGGGCGTTCCCTGAGCGAAGTTTCTTCTGCAAAAATGCTTTCAAACCAGAATAATTTCTGACACTGAATTATTTATTATTATCCTTACAGCAAGGTCGGTTTAGATGTGTTCCTGTGTGTAAGAAGCCCAGAAGAATAGTTGAAATCTCTTCCCTGTTTCCTAAGCCAGTCATAACAGTCCTGACTAGTTTGGTCCTGGCCTTTCTGCCCTCAATCACTGGTCCACAAAGTATTGTGAGTGAGCTGTTACAGTCCTCCCTGTAGCTTCCATTCTGCTGATTAGACCCTCTTGAGACCCCACTGTATAACTTATGGTCTTAAGGAGAGCAAGTCAGCGAGTCCCAATGAGCTTCCAGTTGGATAGCTTGCCTCTTGCCTGGCCCTTCCTTGCTCTTTTGCCATTAAACCTTCTATTCTTCTTCTATCTCAGGAAGGGAAATTTCTTGCACGGAAACAGCTTCCTTTCCACGGTTGTAGGGAAAGTGCCGACAATCCAGCTGCCTAGATGTGACAGATGTTTCCCTTCTCCGTGGCTTTTTGAAAGTAGCACCTTAAAATGCCATTTATTCAATTTTCTGTAATGTTGCCTTTCTCGTGGCTAATGCTTTTTTATGGCTAAGCTGACAATAGATGAGGTGGATGAGAAATAAATGTGTTGGGTTTTATTTTATCTACCAAATCGTCAGCTGTACCAAATTTTCTTGGAATCCTGTTGGGTTTAAGAGTCTGCGTAGCAATGAAGGGGCTTCTGTGTGTATAGTAATAAAAAGAAAAAACTCCCCTCCATGTCCAGAAGGGACTTTGTTCTCATTGCGCTGTGCTATGGTGCCTTTCAGAGAGGAGTGTGACTGACTTGCGCTGAGCTATATCCAAAGGCCAATACACAGAGGAAAGAAGCAAGTGAATTTGCCCTTCTGTTGAACTCTTTACCTCTGACAAAGACCACTAGAGGAAGGGGACAATGCCAGAAAGTGTCTAGTTACTGAGATCTATAGATGGATTGCTATTGGAAGTAGTTCAGGATCAAACTGGATCAGAACTCTGTTCTGCTTGCAGGTACAGACTGTCTTGGCTTGGGACCAGGTTTTGGGAGCAGTGACTGCTAGTGGTTCACCACATTGAAGTGAGCCAAGAAGATCCATTTCAGAACTCAGCAAAATTTGCTAGGTGACCTCTCAGCCTAGCTTTCCTTAGGGCTTGGTGTGAATAGCTCTGTGTACACCAGGGGTTTTCAACATTTTTTCAGCTGTGGGCCAGACTACGCCCCTTGGACAACTGGGCGGGCCGGACTGGCGCCCTAAAGCACATCTGCAGCTGTTGTAAATGCATTTACCATGGCTGCAGGCTCATTTATGGCTCTCATAAACAAATTAATGCAGCTGTAAGTAAGTCCTCAGCTGATTCTGGCGGGAGCAAGGTCATGGTGCTGCGGGCTGCATCCAGCCTGTGGGCCACAGGTTAGGAACCCCTGGTGTACATGGTAATATGTACATACCCTTAGGCTCCTTGAATACAAATGTGATGGATCAGGATGGTGGAGATTAAAGGTAACCCCACCCCCACCCCAGAATAAATTTTACTTATTACTTGATGTATCATAAAAGCTGTCTACATTTTTCACTACATGACTTGTTCTGTTACCATTTCTTAAAAGCCGATTCATTTATTCTACAAAAACATTGGTTGTTCCCAATAAATGGTCAAGACTCTTGTTCCATGTTTACTGTCATGTGTTTGGAATAGAGTATTGAGTATACATTGGTACCCCGGATAACGTTATGACTTGCTTCCATAAGTCCTGTCATTATCTGGTTTTTAACGTTGTGCGATACATTGATCACACAATGTTTAAAAAAAGCCTTGTTTCCCTGGAGGCTGCAGCAAGCCAAAACGTCGGGATTTGAATCCTGACATTTTGGCTTGCTGCAGCCTCCAGGGAGGTAGGGAAACTTTGGAAACAGCTTGGATCGGGTCTCCCCACCTCCCTGGACTCGGCGGGGGGGTCAGAGACCCCAAAATTTGTTTTTTTAAAAAAGGACTTTTTTTTACCAATTTTGGGGTCTCTGACCCCCCCGCCGGGTCCAGGGAGGTGGGGAGACCCAATCCAAGCTGTTTATGTGCTTCCCCAACGTCCTCAGCCAGTGCAGCAAGCTAGAATGTCGGGATTCGAACCCTGACGTTTTGGCTTGCTGCACTGGCTGAGGACATCAGGGAAGCCCAGAAACAGCTTGGATTGGGTCTCCCCACCTCCCTGGACCCAGCGGGGGGAGGGGGGGTCAGGGACCCTAAAATTGGTTAAAAAAAAAGTCCGGTTTTTTTTTACCCATTTTGGGGTCTCTGACCCCCCTGCCAGGTCCAGGGAGGTGTGGAGACCCGATCCAAGCTGTTTCTGGGCTTCCCCGACGTCCTCAGCCAGTGCAGCAAGCCAGAATGTTGGGATTCGAACCCTGATGTTCTGGCTTGCTCCACTGGCTGAGGACGTCGGGGAAGCCCAGTAACAGCTGTAGATCGGGTCCCCTGCCTGCTCCAGAGAGATCAGAGGACCCGATCTACAGCTGCAGAGTGGCTGGGGCTAGCTGACGGGGACTCCCTGTCGGCTTCCCTAGCCACCCGCCCTTGCCTCCGCAGCTGTGGGGTGGCTGGGGAAGCCAAGGGGGGAGCCCCCCGTCAGCTTTCCAGCCTCCCCACCCCTGCCTCTAGCTGCAGGGTGGCTGGGAAGCTGAACGGAGAACCCCGTTCAGCTTTCCAGCCACCCTGCTGCTAAGAACGACTGTATCGGATGTTAAAAATCGCGTTATTCGATACAAGATTTTTCCGAAAATCTTGTAACGTTATGCGGTTTTAGCGCTATCCGGTACTCGCGTTATCCGGGGTATTACTGTACTTTTATATGAAAGACACGGAGAAGCTATGAATGTATGAATCAGAGAGACACCCAATTATTATAGTTCAAGCCATTAATTTTAAGATGTGGCAGCCCGGCGGGGGGGGCGGGGGGGATGACCTGAAACCCTCCAGTTTGATAGGCAGAATTTTTGTCCATGCCAGCAATGGAATGTTGTACCTTTCCCTCCATACATCAACATTTTAAAAGGCAAAGGTCAAACGAATTCTAAAAGAAAATGTTAAAATCTTTATTGGCACAATACCTTATAGCAGCAGTGTCCAAACTTTTTGGGCCGTGGGCCAGTCATGTGGTTCAGAGGGGTGGTCACTATGGCCTGTGGGCTGGATCCAGGCCCTGACACCAATTCATCTGGCTCACAAAGTCCTTGTCCCTCCTGGAAGCAGAAGAAAAATGCCCGTATGGCCGTGTTTTACTTCAGCTTCTGGGAGCGACGAGGGCTTCATGGGCCGGATGAATTGGTGTTGGGGGCCGGATCCAGCCCATGGGCCATAGTTTGGGCACTCCTGCCTTATAGGCTGACTCGGACATCACAATATATGGTGCAAATAGTGTCTAGAGTGTTAGCCATGGAATTCTGAACAACTTAAAAAAGTTGCAGGGCGTGTGTGTGTGGGAGGGGCTTAAGTTGGCATAGCTACTAGTTACCCAAACCCCTATTTAAGAATGTTCATTACCCTTTGTATCAGAGGCTGCAGTGGCTCAATGGTTAAGACGCTCGCCTTGTTAAGCTGGAAGGCTGGCAAGTTGGCAGTTTGAGACCCAGGTGCTGCATGACAGATTGAGGGCCTGTCTCCATCCCTGCTCTTGGGGGCATGAAAAGAGTCTCGTTTGGGTGTTCCTTGAGTAGAGTTTCTCCAGCAAAAATCCTTTCAACCCAGAATAATTTCTGACACGGAAATATTATGATGATTAGCCTTTGAATTTCTGAAGGTGCGAAATTGCATCTGTCAATATATAAGCATTTCCTCCCCAACTACGTTGGAAAGAATGGCTTACGATGTTGGCCAGGTTACACCTACTTTCTCAGGCTGCCTGCCTGGCAGAAACTAGTGGGGGGTGGGGCAGCAGCAACTACAGAACTGTGAGGATATTGTGCTGTTGGAATGAATCAACAGTGTATGAAGAGATGCTTCTAACTGCCCGGTGGTGGTGGTGTAGATGGCAGTCAACAGTATTTTTCGGGGGGGAGGGGGAGATATGTTTTGCTCCTTATGTGCCTTGTTTTCCCAGTGTGAAACAGAAGTGACCACTCATACTGCCTCTGCTCAGGAAAAGAGTTTCAGAGGTCATCGGGGACAGCTGGCTGGAGAGTGGCAACAGGGGACATAACTTATGTTCTTTCTGGGCTGCTGTGCATTCTTGTTTCCCCTCTGTTTTGATAAGGCAAGGAAAGCCACCATTCCAGATTTTCTTCCTTGACATCAAAGCATATTGTGTGATGGCCAAAAGAGACAAAATGCAGAGCATTTGCAATCTGCTACAATCCTTTGCACCACTGCATACGCTGACCAGTTTTGATGGAGGTTGTAGCTGAAGAAAACAAATGTGGCAAGTTGCATGACCATGTTTTGGAGGATAAATGGACCAATCGACTAGGAGAGTGATGGCGAACCTTTTAGAGACTGAGGGCCCAAACTACAACCCCAAACGCACTTATTGCAAAGTGCCAACACAGCAACAGGGGAGGAAGGAAACGCTCCCATTGGGCTGCTGGGCAGAGGGGTGGGGCAAGCTGCTGGGGGAGGGAGGAAGTGTTCCCATTGGGCAGGGCAGGGCAAACTGTGCTGGGGGGAGGGAGGAAGCACTCCTGTTGGGCTGCTGTGCAAAGGGGTGGGGTAAACTATGCTGGGTTGACTGCGCAGGTTTCCACAGAGAAGGCTCCAAGTGCCACCTCTAGCACGTGTGCCATAGGTTCACCCCCGTGGGGCTAGGAGAACCAACCACCAATAAAAAGACCTCATTTTGCCAGTTTGTACTGTAGGGTTGGAGGGACTGCAGTAGCTTAGCAGTTAAGACACAACCTGATGACTGGAAGGTTGGCAGGTCAGAAGTTCGAGAGTGCTGCACGATGGAGTGAGTTCCCATCTCTATCCCAGCTCCTGCCAACCTAGCAGGTTGAAAGCAAGAAATTGCAAGTAGATAAGTAAGTACCACTTTGGTATGAAAGTAAACAGCGTTCTGTGTCTAGTCAAACTTGCCAGATGTCCATGGAAATGTCTGCAGACGCAAACCGCTGGCTCTGGCTATAAACAGAAATGAGCACTGAACTTGATTTGGAAATGACTAGCTGTCAAGCAAGGGCGGCCTTTACCATACGTAGAGAGGTTCTTGTGCTACCAATAAAAATTTTTTTGCGTTTCCTTATTTAATGTAAGAGCATGAGTTTAGAAAATAAATGAAAGAAGTGCAGAAGAGTTACAGGAGATGTTCCTTGGGAATTAACTGAATAAGATACAGCAAGCACAATGAAAACAGTGGAAGCTCCCAGAGTTAAAAACTTGAATACTGTACATGGAATACAGCGACTGTTAAGCTGGATATAAACCCCTATTTCCAGAATATTAAACACTGTTTAACATGAAATCCACATTTCTTAACATGAAATCACTATATGCATTGTTTCATTAACAGCTATGTCAACTTGTTTTGCTTGAGCGGATGCATTCCATACTGGAGCAGCATACTCTGCTGCAGATATGCTCAGGGCCAAAGCTGATGTGCGCAGCGTGGACGGTTGAGCTCCCCGCATAGAGTTTGTCTACTTCCTGATGATATTTTTTAAGTGGTAGCCATGTTAGTCTGCAAACATCAGAGAGTAAACAAAACAAAAAATGTGGCACCTTAAAGACTAACTAATCTCTTTAGTATGAATTCTGCAAGCAAGCAAGTACAGTAAAACCTCAGATAACACTAAAACCTGGTTCCACAAGTCTTGGTGTTATACGATTTTTAGTGTTATCCGATGCATGTTAAAATCCTATGGGATCCATAGAGATACATTGTAACCACACAGGCTTTAGCGGTTATCTGAAGCATCCCATAGGATCTTAATGTTATCCGATGCAATTCTTCCCCCCAGATTGCTTAATGTTATGCAATTTTAGTGTTATTCGATACTAATGTTATCTGAGGTATTACTGTTCTGTAGTTAGGTGTTGTTTTGCCATTTGTCTTTCAGCTGGAGTTGGACTAGCAAGTAGGATGCCTTCAAAGACAGGAGTGTTCAAAGTAGGGCGCATGGCTATCATTCTGTGGAATCTCAGGCTGTAGTGAAACCTGGCAGCTGGCCACATCTGGGCTGAGCTCGTGGGAAGCTGCTGGGTGATGGCCACACCAATCACTGCCTCTCATTGCAAAACAGAAAGCCATTTATCTCTGTCATTTGATTGTTCCATAGGCAACTCTGGAGAGGAGAATGTAGATTTTTATACACTTGTGCTTGTGGCTCACAATATCAAATCATTTTTATAGCCAAAGAGTCTGCGCTGTCTGCATCTGCAGACGTTTCCCTGGACATGAGACAGGCATGCCTCAACACCAGAGTGCATGGAACACTTTACCTTCTCACTGAAGTGGCCCTTATTTATCTACTTGCCATTTCTTGCTTTTGAACTGTTAGGTTGGCAGGAGCTGGGACAGACGGGAGTTCACTCTGACGTGCAGTACCCGGAAATTGAACTCCAGCCTTCCAGTCAGCGAGTTCAGCGACTTAATCACTTGAGCCACCGCAGTCCCACAGAATAATAATTAAAATCTACTAAATGATTAAAAACAGGATTAAAACATTACAAACTTTAGGAAATGGACAAAAAACTGAAATGAACAATGACATCTTTTTAAAAAAAAACATCCAGAGACTCAGTCTGTCTGAAGAGATGAATCTTCTGCTGTCGCCCAAAGGATAAGAGGAAACCAACTTAACCTCCAGAAAAAGCTAATTCCACAATCTGGAAGCTGCCACACAGAAGGCCCTGTCTCGTGTTCCCATCAAGCAAACCTCTGATGGCAGTAGGACAACTGAATAGACCCACAACTCCAATCAGCCCCAGATAGGAGAGCCAACACACAGGAATGGTAAAGAGATAGAGCAGGGGTTATCGACCTTTTTAAGCTGGGGCCCAGGTCACAATCCCTCAGAGAGCTTCGGGGACCAGATGGCTATTTTGCCATTCCTCCACCATATGGCACTTCTGGGTGTGGTGGAGGTGATGGGACCCCCACATGAAATGGCACTGTGGGCTGCATCCGGCCTGTGAGCTGCAGGTTGAGAATCCCTGAGATAGAGCCACGTTTCTGTCCCGCAATTGAGAAGATAGTCTTTCCAATGTCAAGACAAACAGCTTGAATCTATTCTTGTTGTTCAGTCGTGCAATTGAGTCTCACCCTTTGCAACCCTATGGAGCTCCTCTGTCATCCGCCATCCTCCGGAGTCTGCCCAGATCTAAGCCCACTGCGTCAATTCTGCTGTCTAGCCACCTCATCCTCTTCTGTTCCCTTCTCCTTTTGTCTTTGATCTTTCCTAGCATCAGGGCCTTCTCCAGTGAGTCCTCTCTTCAGCTTCAGTATCTGTCCTTCCAAGGGCCAGTTGGTTGATTTCCTTCAGGATGGATGAATTTGATCTCCTTGCAGTCTGGGGGGACTCTCAGAAGTCTCCTCCAGCACCTCAGTTCAAAGACGTCTATTCTTTTGCACTCAGCCTTCCTTTGGGTCCAGCTCTCACAGCCACACATCACTACTAGAAAAATCATCGCTTTAACTATGCTGACTTTTGTTAGCAGGGTGATACCTCTACTTTTTATTATTCTGCCTAGGCTCTTTTGGCTATAAACAGAGATGAGCACTGAACCCTAGCGTCGGATACGACTGGCTTTCGAGCAAGGGCGGCCTTTACTTTGTTTATTTATTAAAAAATAATTAAGGAATTGCTTGTTTGGTACCTGCGGGTCTGAATGAAGAGGTCCGCTTTGACCCCTCAATCGCGTCCCCATAGGCTCGGAGGCGGCCAGCACTCTGCCTATGCTCGGAGGAACTCTGCCTTCCCTGAAAGCAGAGCGGGCGGAAGAGGAAGAAGAGGGCCGGGCGGCAGCGTGGCTTTGGCCTCGGCCCAGCCTCGCCGGATCACCTGGAAGAGGAGGCGGGCGAGGGCGAAGGAGGGGCCGCCCGCCCGCCTCCTTCTCTGCCTGCCTGCCTGGGCAAACACGCGCCTGGATCGAGACACGAGCCCTCCGGCCGCTGCCCGTCTGCAAAGTACCCCATTTTGGTCTCCTCCCGAGCAGGTGAGTAAGCGGCGCAGGGGATCGGGGCCACCGGCTCCCCCCCCCAAAAAAAAAAAATTAGGGGTAGTAGGGGTTTTGGGGGCGCACGAGGGGAGCTGGATCCTAGACCGCGCTTTTACTCGCGAGGAAGTGGGGAGGCGAGCCGCCGGCCCCGATCCTCGGCGTTGCGCTTTGAAGGGAGCCTGGGAGCCTCCGCTTTCCCTTTGATTCCGACTTGTTCACTTTTCCAGCGGGCTTCCTTTCCAATAGAATTCGTGGGAGATTCCTTATTGGGAGGGGGACAACAACCCCCAGAATCCCCTGGCCGGCTAGCGGATTCTGGGGCTTGTAGTCCCCCGCAGGAACCTCCCCGAATTCTTCTTCTGAGGAAGAAGAATTCTCCTCTCCAAAGGGTCTGTTTGATACCCCTTTTACTAAACCGCCACTGGTGGGACTTCCCTTCCCAGTAAAGCATCTGGTTTGCACTGGCCAGACCACCCACCCACCCAGCGGTTTTAAAGGGAGCATCCTCTTTAGAGGGGACCGCACATCTGGCCAGGACGAGCCTGGGGGAAACATCGACGCGTGCCAAAGATCATGGGCCACTTCCTCTCTCTTGGTTCCGTCCGTACAGTTCAAAAAGCTAATGGTCCTGAACTGTGAGAATTACAAATAATTATTATTAAAAAGTACATGCCAGGATACGAATTGTTTAACAGCACTATATTTTTACATACGAATTGTGACAATTTTATGCCAAGTCAAATTGTACACCATTATATTTTACGTTCCTAAAGTAACAGAGAGACTTTTTAATCTATAAAAAAGCTATTTAAAAAAAAAAAACAACCCAAATGTCTATTTTTAAAAAAATCCAGAGGGGAAAAAAATGTCCCCCTCACTTCTAAATTGCCAGAAATTTGACATCTCTAATCTTACCCACTGGTTGCAATGGTTCTGTACCCCCAGAGGTTGCTAATGTTGTGGAAGTATAAGTGCAGTTGTATTCAGGGACGTAGCCAGGATTGTAGATTTTTTGGTGTGGAGGGGTGGAGGGGTGGAGGGGATTTTTCAAGAGGGGCAAAAAAATTCAAGAGGTGCAACAATGTCACAAACACATATATAACTTTGGGATTCCAGGGTGGGTGGGTGGGGGGCTGTTAGCTCAGGAAGGTTCCCCCCCCCCAAGTCCTGGTTGTATTATATGACCACTCTGTATATCAGGGATTCTTAACCTGTGGCCTGTGGTGCCATTTCATGTGGGCCCGCACCGCCTCCACCACACCCGGAAGTGCCATGTGGCGGAGGAAGGGCAAAATGATTGTCCGGCCCCCGAAGCTGTCTGAGGGAGTATGACCCGGCACCTGGCTTTAAAAGGTTGAGAACTCCTGGTGTATATATTCAGAGCTGCTCTTTGCATTGTTCCATCTTACATGAGGGGGGACACAGAAAGAGCCTCCTCAAAGATTGCGGTGTTTTTGAACCACAACCGGGTTTAACCTAGTAAGAACAACCTTGTGTTGCCAGCTAATCTTTCTCAAACTAGCAAATTGCAGAATGAACTCACCAAAAGGTGCCTTCATTCTGGCAGTTTCACATCTGGCTTAGATGCAGAAGAAGCAGCATTTTACAAGAGCAATTTGTGCAGGTGTGCTGCCCACCTTTCTGGGATTGTGAGAATTACACTCATTTCCCAGGACATTTCCATATTCTGGTTTGGGTTTAATAAATTAAAATTTCCCTGTTTAGTCTAGAACAGATTTCGATTTCTCCACAGTCTCTGTTAGAAGTGTATCTTTTCCCGAGACCTTTGTAACTGGAGAGGTCAATATAATGTATATATATGAGCCAGCCGCCTATTAATTTATTCTCCAGGTGAGAGCCAACAATTTAAATCAGAAAGGAAAACACAAGTGTAATAATACAACACAAACAGATCAGCCTAGATTTACAAAACACAATATCACACCTGTTTTCACAGGAAGCCCAATGAATTCAGCCTGGCTTCTTTCCAAGTGGAGAAGTAGTTTTGCTACGGGTTATCTTTGAAATTTAATGTTTGCTTTTTACCGTACAGTATTTTGTTTTGTTATTTGCTACATTGACAGAGTGATGGATTGGTCCGAGGACTCGACAGAATTGGGAGTAGGATCATAATGTTGTTAATAACTAACTGATCAGAGATGGGAAATGTTACAGTTTGGATAATAATTGCTGGAATTGGTACTTGATATGTGTAGCAGGGTGGGCAGATTCTGGGAGCAGTCGTTTGGAAAAAGTAACTTCTAAGCTCTGCAGTTGCTACCTAGTCGCATTGCAAATACAGTAACCTTATTTATTTTTAAAAAAATCAGTTTTAGGTGACTTTGGAAGGAGTTAATTTCTTCTCAGCTGTTATTTCAATACAACTGTACCCTTCACAGTTGATATTTTTTGAAAAATTATTTTTAAAATTTCATTACTTTTAAATAAATAGATAGATAGATAAAATCATAGATTAATTAATTAGTCAAGAGTAATTAACCAAAATAGAAGAGCCCTGGTGGTGCAGTGGTTAAATTATAAATATAATTTATATTTAGGATATAATATAATATAAATATAATTTATAATTTAGCAATATAAATATGAATATATAATATAATATAATATAGCAATATAAATATGCATGCATGCATGAATGAATGAATAAACTGCTGTACTGCAGCCAGGTCCTGACAGGATTTAAGGTTGACTCGGTCTTCTATCCTTCCGAGTTCAGTAAAAAGAATCCCCAACAAATTTGGGGCAAAATGCTAATTATGCAAAATGCAAGCAGCACTGAAGGTACAGGATCTACAGTGGTGGGTGGATGGAAATATAAATGTAAGCCCCCTCAATGTACCTTTCAGAGGTAAGATGTGACTTGACTTGCTTACTTGAGCGTTCTTTTCTCCACTGAAGCTCAGTTGCTAATTCTTTCTGATGATGTACAGTTGGATAGTTTTGTCTTTTAGTGTTTTTGCAGTTGCTGTCTGTTTAGACCAGGGGTTCCCAAACTTTTTATGTCGTGGGCCTTAACATGCCCCCGAACAGCTGAGGGGTCCAGACCACACCCCCAGAAGTTGGTGCATTTAAGGCTGTGTAAATGCATCTGCTTCCATTTCCGGGCGCGGTGGCAGCAGGGGTGGGCCACATGAAATGGTGCTGTAGGCCGGGTCCGGCCCATGGGCCATAGGTTGGGAACCCCTGCTTTAGACCTTTCATATACTGCTACTGGTTGTGTACCAGTTTGGGGGCATTGTGGTCTGATCTGGATGTGGCATGGGAAGGTCGACCAAGAGCTTTGAAAAATGGCTTTTAAGAGCACAGCTCTTTTGCTGTGTAAAAAGCTCATGTGCAGGACTACAAGCACCTTAAAAATAATAGTAACTGGGAGAACCTGTGTAGTTTTGGGAATGGTGATCTAAAAATGAAACAGGCTTTCCCAAGCCCTGTTATAATTCCAGGCAACTGGCTGGCACACTCTCACATTTCGGGGAAGTTTCCTTTCACTTTAGATGGTGTCCTCTGGCTACCTGAATCTGTGACTTTGTCCTGTGGAGATTCCCTCACCAATCACAAGCCAAGAGTTGGCCAGAGGAAGAACTGGAAACTGAGCAGAGCGGGCAGTGCCCAGGGTGGGCAGATTGGAGTCCCTGCGCAAACAATGGAACAATGGCTACATTTTTAATAGCAAGTGGGACTTTGAAATGTTCACGTTCTGATCAAGTGCCACAGGCTGCTCCCTTCTGCTCTGTCACATCAGACTAACCCGGCTAGTCTTTTGAATCTGAACATGATGTATGTCTCTCTGTCACTTACTCTCGGCTCCAGAATAGACCCAAGACATCTATGAGGCAGTGGGTTTATTCTGGATGGGACTAGCAATGAAAGAACAGTAATGGATTTGTTTGTTATGTGTTGCCAAAGTTCTTTCTTGTTATGTGTGACTAAGTCTGTATGTTTATCTATCTAGTTTGTTATGTGTCACCAAGTCTTCCTTCCTTCCTTCCTTTCTTTCCTTCCTTCCTTCGTGCCTTTCTCCCGACAACAGACCCAAGATGGCCACCTAGAACTACAAAACAATTGACACCTAATTTAAGATTACGTTGCAGCCATTTCAGCAGTACGTACCACACTGCATAACCAACATCTGAACACATGTGCAGCGCATGTGATGTGCTGTCACATTGATTTTTGTCCGTGGTGACCTGGGTGAGGCTTCCCAAGGGTGTGAGATATTTAAGTAGTAGTTTTACCATTGCCCTGCCAGTGAGATTTCATAGCTCACCCAAAGTTTCTGGAATCCTGATCCATCTGTCTGTGCCGTTTTGAACAGTGGCAGTGAGACCATGGCCGCTATTTGTACTTTTTTGCCAGCTGTTTTGATTTATTGGGTTTGCTACCTTTGGAGTCAGTCTCTTTTGCTCACAGTATGATCGGAAAAAGGAAGGATGAGCAGAACTTTAAAGTGTCCCACCTTTTCACGGATCATAATACAACTGATTGTAACACTAAGAATAAAGTCAAATGTAGAATCACAGAATCACTGAGTTGGAAGGGGCCTTTTAGGTTACACAACTCCTTACTCAGTAGGTAAAGGTCGCCCATGCTCGAAAGCCAGTTGTAGCTGACTCCAGGGTCCAGTGCCCCTGAGGGCACGGAATGCTGTTTATCTTCCCACTGAAGTGGTACCTATTTATCTACTTGTAATTTCTTGCTTTCCAACTGCTAGGTTGGCAGGAACTGGGACAGAGATGGGAGCTCACTCCATTGTGCAGCACTCAGGAATTGAACTCCAACCTTTCAGTCTTCAGGTTCAGCGTCTTAACCACTTGAGCCACCACAGTTTCCCTACTCAGTGCAGGAATCCAAATCAAAGCAAATATGACAGATATAGTAGTCTAGTTCTCTCTTGAATGCTGCCAGTGTTTGAATGCTCACCACTTCTTGAGGCAGTTGGTTCCACTGTCGTACTGCTCTAACAGAAGACGTTTTTCCTAATATTCAGGCTATCTTTCAGGTATTTGAAGAGAGCTGTTACCTGAAACACTGTAACCTTTTTAAATTTAAGGGAATGTTCCACAGGCAGGGTTGAAGCAGGAACCAAAGGAGTTGGCTTCCTGTTCTCCCCCTTTTGTCAGACTGATCCCATTGCCCATAGATGTGCACCTCCATGGGCAAGAAGATCCAGTCACCTGTGGAAAATCCCACTTCTGACACCAAAAGTGTTACCTAAAAATCGCTATCCCTTTTTAATGTGGAGATGTGTTTTAAAATTAAAAAGTTCATCTGCTGGCAGAGCTCCCCAAGAATCACAGAGATTTTAATCTCAGACAAAAACAAGACCATTTATTGACAAACATAACATCTAGCAACAGAGGGGCCCCACTGGTGGACAAACATGTCTAACCCATTTTTGTCTGCTAGAAAAATCTAATGAGCTTCCCTGTGTAATTTGGTGGGAGAGCTGTTTTGCCCTCCACAGTTATACTCTTCTGCTAATCCAATTACCTATTGCTACATTGAAGATTACACAATGGAACAAAAAGTCAGCAGTCAAGTAAAAATTCAAACTTTGGTTACAATGGTTTGTTGGCACCTCAGATTCAGGATACAATGATGCAAATAATGTTTGTAAGAAATAATTACAATGTCCGGAAAAAGGTAGAGGGAAAGGGATGGGGATACATGTCTTTTTCTTCTCACAGTGATCAAAAAGATGACAGTCATTTTCCATAGACAAACAAGAGATGATAGTCCTTTTGTTTCATGTTAATGGTGGACCAGACAGGATGGATGTTATCAAGGAAATCTCTAGGCAGTTCCCTCAGGGTGTGAAATGGATTATGCTTAGTTGGTCTCCAGGTGAGAGGTCGCAATATCCTACTTGAGAATACAAACAGAACATGTTAATAATCAAAATATTACAGAGCAAGGGAAATACCAAAAAAAGGACCCTTTTATTAACATTTATACAAAGGGCAATTTAAGAACCCCCATTCATTTTCAGGACATGTCAATAGCTTACTCCTGAAGCAATTAACACATTTGCCTCAGAATTCCAGGACAGTATCAATGAATAGGGTTTCTTGCTTGCCCATTTGATCTGAGAGGAAATCAGTTTGAGGTCTTTTGTAAATTTATTAAACATTAACCCTTGCAGTCGTCCCCCAGCTAACAATCACCTGCTAGTACAGTGTGGTGCTTGTGAGTGTGAAAGACTAAACTTGAAGTGGATGGCAATTAAAATAATGAGAGAAGCATATTTTATTGAAAAAAAAGTATATATATTACTAAACATATTAATTTCAAAATTATGGTTACAATATTACATATCCTTCCTATGAACAAAGAAGTACATTTGGATACTGTATATCATAAATAAATTAGGACATCATTCTTTGGTTGTGCTAATATCTA
The DNA here is from genome assembly GCA_030440675.1 of Furcifer pardalis. Classification (NCBI taxonomy): domain Eukaryota; kingdom Metazoa; phylum Chordata; class Lepidosauria; order Squamata; family Chamaeleonidae; genus Furcifer; species Furcifer pardalis. The sequence goes on along the minus strand of CP126890.1, from coordinate 298,851,972 downwards.
ATACCTTTCATCTTCAGCCATTCATGGTGGAGTCAAAATATAGCAACTGTAGAAAATTAAATGGAAAAGAAAGGAAAAAACCCTCATGTGATTTTAAAAAATCTAAAAAGAGGGCCATATCTTTATTGGACCTTAACATACTGTAATTTGAAAAGTTAAGAGTTTTTAGATATATACCTCACCTTGATTTATTTTGAAGTACAGTATTTGAGAAATCCAAACAATGGTTTCTCCATGCCAGCTCTATTGAGTTTCCATGACTGAGTAGGAATTTGAACCCAGGGCTCTTGAATTTTTGTCTAATGCTCTATCGGGTCTGTTGTGTATTTTCCATCCTTGTCTATGGTGGGATCGAAGTTGCCCACTTCTCAAATCAAGTTTTGAATGAGTCTGAGTAGAAGATTTAAATTACTTTGTTGCTGCAGAGTCTATTTATTTGGGAGTAACCTTGACTAAACCGTGACTTCTGTGTAAACAGGCGTAGGATTACACAGTGTATATATACAGTAATACCTCATATAACATTAGTATCGAATAACACTAAAATCGCATAACATTAAGGAATCTGGGGGGAAGAATTGCATCAGATAACATTAAGATCCTATGGGATGCTTCAGATAACAACCGCTAAAGCCTGTGTGGTTACAATGTATCTCTATGGATCCCATAGGATTTTAACATGCATCAGATAACACTAAAAATCATATAACACCAAGACTTGTGGAACCAGGTTTTAGTGTTATATGAGGTTTTACTGGTACTTCATACATTTTTATTTTCTTAATAAAAGATTTCAGTTCCAATAATTTGATGGCTGAGAAAACACTTTAGAAGTATTTATACGGTGCACAGAATTAACAGAGCAATTCTTCCGAACCATTCCTTTTACTTCTTTGGCTTTCTTTGCAAACTGTCAACAAATGTTTCAAATAAATATTTGAAACTCTAAATGGAAATAGTTCAATGGATCATGCTAAGGAACAGGGGAGGAACGTGTGTGGTCCAGATGTTGTTAAAATTTAGACTTAAATAGCGATGCAGGATGATGGGTTGTGCAGTTCAGAACATCTGGAAGGTCACATGTTCCCCCACCCCTAGTTTAGAGCATCTAGGAATAAGCTTCCCATTTTATTTATTTTATTTATTATGGCACGCAATTTATCAAAAAACGATCTGCCTAAAAACATGATGAATTATTGGACTTAAAGACCATTAAACAGTGAACAGATCATGTGCCATGGGAAAATTATTAAATCTCTAACCCAGTGTTTGCCCAGTGGTTTTTGGACTTCAATTCCCAGAAGCCCAAGTCAATTCCCCAAAGCACTGATCAGCCAATGGACTGACTTAGGCTTCTGGGAATTGAGGTCCCCCTGTGGGGCCTGGGCCCCACATTGGGAACCACTGCTCTACCTCAACTACTTAAACTAGGGGCAGAAGGAATGGTGCAGGCAACATTGGAAAAGGACAAAATAGTGTGGCTTCAATGTAGGAGATAAGCTGAATTTTGCAGGCTCCGATAGAGTGTGTTATGTTGTTGTTGTCACTTCAAGCTTACCAGCCTGTGTATCTGTGACAAAAATAGGTCTACTTTGCACAAAAGCCAGTCGTATCTGACACTAAGGTGCAGTGCTCATCTCAGTTCACAGCCAAAGAGCCAGCACTGTCTTTATCTGCAGATGCATGGCCGGTCAGCAGTTTGAGACCTGACTGCTGCCTGTCCTGGCTCCTGCCAACATAGGAGTTTTAAAGCAAGAAATTAGGTTGCCCTTCCTCGAAAGTCAGTCGTATCCGACTCTGGGCTTGGTGTTCATCTCGTTGATAGCCAAAGGAGCCAGCGTTGACTGTATCTACAGATGTTTCTGTGGACAAGTGGCAGGCATGACCAAATACTGGAGTGCATGGAACGTAGTTACCTTCCCACCAAAGTGGTACCTATTTATCTACTTGCAATTTTTTGTTTTGAACTGCTAGGTTGGCAGGAGATGGGAGCTCACTCTGTCGTGCAGCACTCAGGTCTCGAACGGCTGAGTTGCCAGCCTTCCAGTCATCAAATTCAGCATCTTAACCACTAAGCCACCGCAGTCCCACACAACCTAGCAGTTTGAAAGCAAGAAATTACCAGTTGATAAATAGGCACAGTTCTGCCAGGAAGGTAAACAGCATTCCGTCTGCTTCAGTGTTTAGTCATGCCTGCCACATGTCCATGGAAACATCTGCAGATGCAGACAGTACTGGCTCTTTGGCCATAAATGGAGATGAGCACTGTACTAGAGTCAGATACTACTGGCTTTTGAGCATGGGAGACCTTTACCATTAATTATTGTTAAGATACACAGTCGATTCCGACCAGTGATGGGATGATAAAAAATTTTATACCCCACCCTGACGTCATCACAGTGGGGGCGGAGCTAACGTCATGACGTCATGGGTGGAGCCAACGTCATGACATCATGACGTTGTAGGCGGGGCCAAAAATAAAATAAATAAAATAAAAATAAAACACACACACACACACCCCTCAACCCCCCCCCACAAAACCGTTAATAAAATAAATAAATAAAATAATAATTAAATAAAAATACACCCAAACACCCACCCACCCCAAACACAAACCCCACTTACAATGGGGACCGTTGGGGCTGGCCCCCAGCCTTGGTGCCCGGCGCCGCGCCTAGCCGGGCGGCCCACGCTCCCGGCCGCAACGCTCCATGGGCGGCCCCGACCCTCGGCGCTCCGCGGCGCGCCTAGCCGGGCGGCCCACGCTCCCGGCCGCAACGCTCCATGGGCGGCCCCGACCCTCGGCGCTCCGCGGTGTGCCTAGCCGGGCGGCCCACGCTCCCGGCCGCAACGCTCCATGGGCGGCCCCGACCACTCGCACCTCCATCCGCTCGCCCGCCCGGCTGGCCGTCGGGGGCTCTCCGCCGCCTGTTGCCCCTGGCAGCGGCTTTCAGGGGGCGGCAAAATGTCCCCTCCCCACCCTTTTGCTGGCGAGGAGGAGAAAAAGTGTTTTTTTTTAGGCGGACAATTCAAGGAGGGGCCCGTCCGCCGGGCTGGCTGTCGGTCGGGGGCTCTCCTGGCGGGCGGCCCGCGTGCGCGCACACGCTGCCCACCTCCTCCTGCCCAGCCAGCCCCCAGGGGCTCCCCGCCACGGCGCCACCCACCCCCGACGAGAGAGCTGGGCGGGCGACCGGGTGTGCCCCTCCTTGAATTGTCCGCCTTTTTCTCCTCCTCGCCAGCAAAAGGGTGGGGAGGGGACATTTTGCCTCCCCCTGAAAGCCGCTGCCAGGGGCAACAGGCGGCGGAGAGCCCCCGACGGCCAGCCGGGTGAGCGAGCGGATGGAGGTGCGAGCGGACGGAGGTGTGTGGCTTGGGGCGCCCGTGGAGCGTTGCGGCCGGGAGCGTGGGCCGCCCGGCTAGGCACACCGCCGGGCGGCGAGGCTTGGGGCGCCCGTGGAGCGTTGCGGCCGGGAACGCTGGGCCGCCCGGCTAGGCACGGCTCCTCCTCCTAAGCCCTCCGCCACTGCCAGAGCCACTTCAAAATGGTCCGGCTCCGGCAAAAACAAGTGCGCATGCGCAGAAACAGAATCTGACGCATGCGCAATTTAAAATTGCAGCACGCATGCGTCAGATTGACTTCTGCGCATGCGCACTGAATTGGAGCCATTTTGACTCCAATTTAAAAATTTTTTTTTCTTTTTTTCAGGCGTCCGGAACCGGACGCCTTAAAAATAGATTACCCTCTCGGAGAACCCTCCGAAATTGTTCTTACCGGTTCCAGGGAACCGTCTGGAACCGGTGACATCCCATCACTGATTCCGACCCTTTGCAATGACCCCATGGATCACTGTCTGCCAGGCACTTCTGTCCTCCACCATCCTCCTCAACTCGCTCAGCTCTGTGCCTATTGTCTCTACAATACTATGCAGCCATCTCATTTTGGGCCGCCCCCATCTTCTTTTGCCCTCCACCCTTCCCAGCATCAAGACTTTCTCAAGCGAGTCCTCTCTTCTCATTTGATGTCCAAAGTATTTTAGCTTCATCTTTACTATTTGACCTTCTAAGGAGCAGTCAGGGTTGATTTCTTCTAAGATTGACCTATTTGTTCTCCTCGCTGTCCAGGGGACTCTCAAAACTCTCCTCCAGCACCACATCTCAAAGGCATCTATTCTTTTGCGCTCAGCTTTCCTTATAGTCCAGCTCTCACAACCATACATTGCCACCGGAAATACCATTGCTTTGGCAATACGAATTTTTGTTTGCGTTTAGGAGTTTGTTTTCAACAATGCCAGAGCTGAACTGAGTTCAAAGTCCATTCATATACAATTCTACAATAGACTCCCTCGCCCCCTTTCCATTTCAGCAACCTCATTTAAACGGGGAAGTTACATTCTTGTTGCTGCAGCTAAACCGGAATCAGGCATCCTTGTGCATTTATTTTTTATTTTGCCAGCAGTCAGTGGGTCAGTCTTAAGATGACTTGAAAGCAGTAAACACATTAAGAAGGTGAAGGCTAAAGATTGTATTACTAAGCCAAGATTACAATGCTTACATCCCTTGTGTTGCAAGAAAGCATCGGAGAAGGAGTTGAGGTCTGCCAACTGACCTATGCTAAAGTTCACTTGGCCAGGCAGGTTCCTACATCAATCAGCCCTTGGCCTTCAGAAGCACGATCTGTTCCTCTTGTCCAAATAATAACCTCCAGAGTTTGGCAAGCAGCTGATCTGGACAACAATGTCCAGATAGATAGTTGGCCCTGAAACTCTGCCCAGGATTATGCGAAGATAAATAACCATCTACAGCGGTGGCTGCTACTTGTATTTACCCAAGTATACATTTTCCCCTGGAAGTCAGGAAAAGCACCACCGGTGTGAATTTGTTTAAGGTGGATCCCAGCTTGCCATGAAGTGATCCACACACTATGGTCACGGAGCCATCTCCTGCTTCACGTATGAAATGAGACATGCATGTATCATGAAACGACATTTTTTTCCTAATGTTCTCAAAGTTTGGAGAGGACCTGGTCTTAACTAGGCCTCAAAAATCATTTCTCTTCTTTGTCTCACAAGACTGGGTGTCACGAGACAGCTTGTTTTCAGTTCAGTGTAACCTTTATCTCTAAGCTTGCTGAGTTTTCTCCTGTTATGACTATAGGTCTCTACATGTGTGTAAACTTCATCTCTTGTTATGAGAAAGTTTTCTCTGTTCCCTGATTGTTTAAAAGGTACCCCACCTGACTGCAGAATCCCCATCTTGGGGAGAGCAGAGAGAGTTCGCTTTTGGATATCTATGGAATAACATCTTGGCCTGTGGGACTATGCCTTTTTGCTTCTTCAAAATGATTACCTAGAGTGAATTGATTGTTTTTGGTCTGTCTCTGGACTGACTAATGTTTCTGAGCTTACTTACACTTTTCTGGCAGCAGGATTTAACACCGGGACTCCAATGGACTGCCACAGCCTTTAGGATACTGTATTATCCAGGAGTGCCTTCACAGCCAGTCCATCTGGCATGGCCTCTTCCGCCTCCATGACCATTGGGAATCAGAATAGTGAAGTGGTTCCTTCTCCATTCATTTTGCCGTTGGGCCCAATAGGATGGTTTCCAGTGGCATTTCTTCTTCCACTGAGGGGGACCATCCGCCCATAGCTGTTGGCCCCTTTAGCGAGTCATGTTATTTACTGCTGCCCAACACTCGGCATTGAGTCACTGGCTGTATGGTCCACTTCATTACCATCTACCAGCTAGGCTCAGTGGTTAAGAAGCTTGTCTTGTTAGCTGGAAGGCCGGCAAGTTGCCAGTTCAAGATTTGGGTACTGGATGACAGATTGAGCGCCCATCTCTGTCCCAGTTCCTGGGGACAAGAAAGAATCCTCATTTGGGCCTCCCCTGAGCGGAGTTTCTTCCACAAAAGTCCTTTCAACCCAGAATAATTTCTGACACAAAATTATTACTGTATTATTATCTACCAGCTTGCTCTTTAAGACTATAAGAAGCAAACGTAAGTCGCCACTTAGAGAACATAAGGCTTAAAAAGCAGATTTGGGTCAAAGAGGAGAGGCTGCTTTGTAATATCACAATTATCTCCATCTTTTCCATTACATGCCTTACTATTCACCATCTTTCTTTATTCATTTTACTGTTTTACTTTTTACTTCACCATATTAAAGCTTGGATCTTAACAATCAGGTTTTTTTTTCATCTTAACCATCAAGAGTTTGATCACCCAGTCCCTTATCCACACTTTCCCCAATTGTTTTGTGCCTCCTGGTTTGCTCTCTCTCTCTCTGTATGTGTGTGTTTCAATAGGATCTGTTTTGAATTTGCTCTGACATATTTAATTAATTGGAATCAAACTAAAGCGGATGGCTGTCTGTCACTTTGCTTAGCTGTTGCAAGATCCAACTAGTTATTAATAAATTGCAAGTTTCCTCCCACTCTCCTATTGGGTGCGGGGAGTGGGATAGAAAGAATAGGCTGAAAATATTTGTGGGTTTTTAAAACAGCCCTTATAATCCAGTGCTGAGTTAGTTGATCAGCAGGCCAAATCTGTGCTACGCCTCTTGGTGAGAATTGTGAAGTTATATAGAAAGACAAGAGGGGAGAAGCAAGGGGGTCTTCCTCCCCTCTTTCTCTCCCTCCCTCTCTCACCCCCTTTCCCTTTAAATGGGAGAAGTGCAGTGTATTTTTTTCTGCCATCGGTTGTCAAATTGAAAGATCCCCCCAGATGACACGCCACAGTTGAGAGCAACAAAAACTGTTTAAGACCATTAAGCAAAGAAAGCTCCAATACCCTGGGCATGTAATGAGGAATGACATAAAGTACTGTGTAGGATATTCTGGCTCGGGATGTAGATGGGCTTTGTGGCTAAGAGGCTGGTGTAGAATGTCCTAGAAGAATTGTTTCAAGGAGTTAAGAACAGGAAGACTATCGCCATGATATTTGGAAGGGAGAGGGCACTTGAAGAAGAAGAAGAAGAAGAAGAAGAAGAAGAAGAAGAAGAAGAAGAAGAAGAAGAAGAAGAAGAAGAAGAAAAAGAAAAAGAAGAAGAAGAAGAAGAAGAAGAAGAAGAAGAAGAAGAAGAAGAAGAAGAAGCTGCAAGAGCACTACAGTGGAACCTTGGTTAACAAATGGGTCAGTTATCATACAAATTGCATAACAAAAGGAAATCCATAGAAATTAGTGGCTCGGTTTATGGGACCCCCCCCCCCCCAGAATGGATTAATTGGTTTCCAATGCATTCCTATGGGAAACTATGCTTTCCTAAGATCATTCACAGTGAGAAAACAATAGCAATTTAGAACAGACTGCGGTGGCTTAGTGGTTAAGACGCTGAACTTGATAACTGGAAGCTCAGCAGGTCAGCAGTTTGAGACCCGAGTGCTGCACGACAGAGTGAGGTCCACTAAGTCCCTTTAAAAATATACTCTGGTGTAAATATGGGTATAGTCTTTAAACCAGGGGGTCTCAACCTTATCATGCCATGGGCCAGACAACTCCCCCTCTGACAGCTGAGCAGGCTGGGCACATGGTTTCCCCTACCACAAATACTGCTGTAAACCACGGCGGGCGCATTTGTGCATGCACGGTCGCTTTTGTACATGTGCAGCTGCATTTATGGCTGTCTTAAATGCTTTTGCTTCTGGGGTCATTGCTGTGGGCCGGGTTGAATGGTGTTGGGGGCCAGGGCCGGCCCATGGGCCGTATGTTGCGAACCCCTGCTTTAAACCCTCATTAGCTATCCACCATACAGTTTGAGCTTCCTTTTGTGGAATAATAATAACAATAATAATAGTTTTGTGTCTGAAATTATTCTGGGTTGAAAGAATTTTTGCTGGAGAAACACTGCTCAGGGGAGGCCCAAAAGGGGCTCCTTTCATGTCCCCAAGAGCTGGGACAGAGACGGGCATTCAAACCGTCATGCAGTACCTTTGTTTCGAACTGCTGACTTCCTGGTCTTCCACTGAACCACCGCAGCCCCTCATTTTATGGAATGAGAATTGCATTGAAGTTCAGCTGCGGAGGTGATACGGACTGTTTCCAACTATCTCAACCGCTCATGAGTTAAACACCTGCCAGGATGCAAAGCTTAGGAACAAATATGATTTTGTGCTCTTGGGCAAATAGATGCACCCAAGCTAAGAGTAAGCAATCCTTCTTGCCCAGCTGATCTATCATGTGTCAGAATGGGGTGTGTGTGCATGAAAGTGGTATGTGGATAATGTTTCTGAACATGCCTGTATGAGTGTATGTGACCTTTCGGCTGTTTAGAAGTTTGCTTTCGGTTGGTCGAGCAGCACTCTGGTTACCCTGGTGCAGAATGCGGCCACCCACACAGTGATGGCTGTGGCTGTTATGACCATGCCACACCCTTGCTGCAGTAGTTGCATTGGTTATCGGTGTGCCTCTGGGTGCAATTCAAGGCGCTGGTTATGACCTTTAAAGCCCTACACGCTAGTGGACCAGATTACTTAAGAGACCGCGTCGCCCTGAGAACATCTGCCTGCCCCCCTAGAGTGGTCCGGAGGGGCTCTCTATGTGTACCAAAGACTGGAGAGGCTTGCCTCTCCAGCACTAGATGGAGGGCCTTTTCGGTATCCCTTTTAACAGACCTGTGCTGGCAGTGATGGGATGTAACAGGTTCGCACCAGTTTGTCAGAACCGGTAGTAACTTTCCCCAGTGTCCTGGAGAACCGGTAGCAGCTTTTGAGAGGAACCCAACTTCAGGGCTTACCTTTTCACTGGTTCCCCCACTGCACATGCGTGCCAAGCACTTGGTGTGCATGCACGTCTACAGTGCTTGGCGCATATGCATGTCCTCCTTGCTGTCCTCCCAAGTGGGGAGGAGGAAGAGAAGCTGCTAGCCTGAAGCTCCCTATAGCCTGCTCCCCAGGGTAAGTGACTCACCTTTGGATGTGGTATGTCTGTGTGTATTTTAATGTGTATTTAATGCCTTTACCTATATTGATGTACTACCACAGTTCCTAAAAAGGCCTGGTGGCCGGCAGACCTGGCTTGGGCTTTTTAAGCAAAGTCTTGGAGTTACCTCATCAATAAGCTACACCTGTGCTGTTCCAATTGCTGTTCCAATTGCTGATCCAATTGGAGAACCCTTAAGGAGGTACAGCTGTTTTACATTTACATTAAGGCATATTATCCTAAAGAACTGGTACGATGACCATATCCATCTTGCAACATGGTGCTGCCCAGGCACTTATACTAACAGGTAAGTGATGGGTTTGTGCTTGGGGTGGGTGGATGAGTGGTTTGATTTGTGTTTGAGGTGGGTGGGTGTATTTTAATGTCATTTTTATTTTATTTATTTATTTATTTATTTTATGGTTTTGTGTTGTGGGTGGGTGGGTGGGTTGAGGGGTGTGTGTGCTTATTTTTATTTTTTTATTTGGCCCCACCCACGACTTCATGATGTTATGACATTAGCTCTTCCCACACTGTGATGACATCACGGTGGGGTAGTAAATTTTTTGACAATCCACACTGTGTGCTGGCCATTTGAGACACAGGAGCAAGTCTCGGTGTGCCCCAGTGACTGGTGCTCCACCCGAGGTGGGCAGAAGTATGTCACCTGGCAGCTACAATCCATGACATCATCCAGTACCCCCCCCATTGACACCACCCCCTCCTTCCCTGTCCAGCGCCCTTTTAGCCTAACCAGCACACCCTGCCTTTGGAACCTCCTGCCGATGGACCTCCGCCTCCGACCACAACTGCTGGCCTTTAGGAAAGACTTAACGCCATGGCTGGCCCAGCGGGTGTGGGATGCTGCTGTTGAACCTACTCCACCCCACTGGCTCAGATGACCATCAGACAATTTTGTTATGGGATTTTAGATTTTTATGATTGGAGATTGTGTGGTTTTAAGATTTCTAGATTTCAGAGTTTTCATGATGTTTATCCATACGTATGGGTTGCTGGAGTGTGTTAATGTTGGGGGCGTTTCTTGTGTTGTAAGCCGCCCAGAGTGGGACTGCAGTGGCTCAAGTCACTAAGACGCAGACTGGGAGGCGGAAGGTCAGCAGTTTGATTCCCGAGTACTGCAGGACGGAATGAGCTCCCGCCTCTGTCCCAGCTCCTGCCAACCTAGCGGTTCGAAAGCAAGAAATTGCAAGTAGATAAATAGGGACCACTTTGGTGGGAAGGTAACAGTGTTCCATGCGTTCCAGTGTCTAGTCATGCCTGCCACATGACCATGGAAACGTCTGCAGAAGCAGACAGCACTGGCTCTTCAGCTTTGAAATAGAGATGAGCACTGACCCCTAGAGTCGGATACGACTGGCTTTCGAGCAAGGGAAACCTTTACCTTTTAGCCGACCAGAGTCACTTCAGTGAGGGGGCGGCTAAACAAGTCAAGTCAAGTCAAATAAAAGTTCCTAACTACTGTACCTGTTTTTGGGCCCTTCCGCCAACGGCCAATCTTGTTCTCAGCTGTTTGTTTCCTTGAATGGAGGAAGTGCTATACAAATTGAGTGGGCAAAGCTACCTTCGCATTGAGAAGACCGGATTGAAAACAACAATATGCTTTTGCCAACAACTTCACTCCTTCAGTGCCTGGTGCCTGGCAGGGAGTCCATTGTTTCAATTTCCTTGGTTTCAAAATGTTGTAAAGGTGTTTTATCTTGGGAGAGTGAAATAACAGCCTTAGGAGGAGTGTATGACTGCCTTCTCTGCCCCATGCCACTTAGTAAAAGGGAAAGGTCACCCTTGCTTGAATGCCACTCTTATCCGACTCTAGGGTTCAATGTTCATCTCTGCTTATAGCCAAAGAGCCAGTGCTGTCTGTGTCTGTAGGCATTTCTGTGGCCATTTGGCAGGCATGACTAGATACCGTAGTGCACGGAGTGTTGTTACCTTCTCACCAAAGCTGTACCTATTTATCTACAGTACTTGCAATTTCTTGCTCTCAAACTGCTAGGTTGGCAGGAGCTGGGACAGAGGTAGGAGCTCACTCCGTCGAGCAGTACTCAGGCCTTGAACTGCTAACTTGCCAAGCTTCCAGTTATCAAGATCAGCATCTTAATCCCACAGCTTCGGCACTCCCCAAACATCCGTAGTAGTTGTAGAAAAATAATAGCTATTACTTCAAAGTATGACCTGCTAGCGCAGGGGTTCTCAACGTTTCTGCGCCATGGGCCGCAGCACACCTGCTCAGACAGCTGAGCGGGTTGGACATGTGGGTTCCTCCTGCCGTAAACATGGCTGTAAACCACAGCGAGCACTTTTGCACATGTGCCGGTGTATTTACGGCTGTCGTAAACACGTCCCTTCCGCTTCCAGGGGTCATCGTTGCCAGATGGTTTGCCGTTGGAGACCAGTTCTGGCCTGCAGCCCGTAGATTTCAAATCCCTGTGCTAGAGCAAGGCAGATACTGGACCCACGCATGCCTTAACAGCTGATGCTGAAAAATGCTGTACCTGTTGAACTTCAGCCTTCCTAGCAGCTGCTTAAAAGTCTGGAATGTCTCATGAAATATATAGAGATGGAAGGAACCTTTGCTGGCGTAAATGTATTCAGGTTGTCTTTCTTTTCTCTGGGGATATTAGCTGGTGTTGAAATAACTTGATGTCCTTTCGCAGGAGCCTTCAGCTGGAAAATCTGTCCCCGGTTTTTAATATGACTCATTGAAACAAGTCTGGTCAGAGTGAGTCTTGATCAAATGCCACATGAAAAGCATAAAGGAGGAATGAAACTCATTCAAGATGCCGCCAGAACATTTCCTACAAGCAGGAAACTGGACAGTAATATCATTTAGGTCAGGGGTGCCCATATTTTTTGGGCCATGGGCCAATCATGTGGTTCAGGGAGCCGGTCACTAAGGCCTGGGGGCCGGGTGCGGCCCCCAACACCAATTCATCCAGCCTGCAAAGCCCTTGTCGATCCTGGAAGCAGAAGTAAAACGTGCCCGTATGGTTCTCAACTTTTTCGAGCCAGGGGCTGAGTCACGCTCTCTCAGTCAGCTTTGAGGGTCAGACGGCCATTTGCCCTACTTATACAATGGGGTGGCCATTTTGTCCCAACAGCCTCAATGGGGTGGCCATTTTGTTTCTCAAATGCCCTTGGAGGGGTGAGGAGACCACATGAAATGGTGCTGGATCCAGCCCACAGGTCCTAGGTTGGGAATTCCTGATTTAGAAAGACATTCACATCCCTTCTAACAGAACAAGCCGCCATTTTCATTTTGGGCAAGTTGTGTTGATCCGTGTTAAAACACTTACAGTATTTGTGTTAAGGAGTTTTTTGCAGTTACTCTCGAGGTTTTATCTGTTGGAAGGACCACGAAATCCCTTTCCTTCTCAAAGAGCTTTGTAGTTCCTTAGCCTTCACCAATCAGTGGGGGAAAGTTAGGACTTCTAAAACCATGCCTTGAAGTCAAGGAGAACCTAGACTGGACATAGCAAACCACAACCGGATTTGCTGCTTTGCATTCATCGTGTCATGAGGTGGAGTAATTAAGACGAGGCACGCAGCCCTTGGGGGAAATGAAATTAACCTTCGCCTTATGTTGATTTCCTAAATGGAAATCAGAACCTTTGCTTAGGTCTTTCAACAAAGAAAAATATTGGGAGGAGATTCTAACTTCTGTTTTGACCTGACGTCACCAGCTCTTTCCTCATCATCTACCAGAACATAGGGTTAGAAAGAGGCATTGTTAACCCTTCAAGCAAGGAGATGGACGATGCCAGGCAACATTTCCCAGAATTTCCATGAATTCAAGTGATCATAGGGGACCTATTGTCTTCTCCTTGCCCCTGAAGCAAACCTAGGCATCTTAAGACAAGGGGTGCCCAAATTTTTCAGGCTGTGGGTCGGTCAAATGGTACAGCAGGCCAGTCATGTGGTTCCTCCCACCGAAAGCAGAAGTAAAATGTACCTTACAATCTGTTTTGCAACAGGATAAGATAGATTTTAAGCTCCCGTTTTCTCTGCTTAAAGTTAAGACAATTCTCCATTGAAGAGCCAAATTACTAATGCCAAAGGATGTGATTCTGTTTATTCATTTGTCTGCCATCCTCCTCCTCCTCCTCCTCCTGTGTCTAGGTCAGACTTTAAACCTCCACCTCCTTGACTTTGTTTTTTGGACAAACTTACATTGTCATTAGTACTGTAAATGAGTCCACGGCCAATTCTGCAGGCAGTGGCATTGAGGTCAGGGGCCGGATTATTTGGAGCCATGGGCTGGATCCAGCCTACAGGCCGTAGGTGCAGTAGCATATATATGACAAAGAAAGAATCTATGAAACAGCTTCATACATATAGAGCAGTGATGGTGAACCTTGGCACTCCAGGTGTTCTTGGACTTCAATTCCCAGAATCCCAAGTCAACACACCTGCTGATCAGGGCTTCTGGAAATTGAAGTCCAAGAACACCTGGAGTGCCAAGGGGTTCGCCATCACAGGTATAGAGTATGGATCTATATGTGTTTTTGAGACAGAAATCCTAGAGTTCCATAGGCTGCTCTTTATAAACCTAGCAGGAATTCAGATCGATACAGTTAGCTGAACTTGGTGTGTTCTATGACTACTGTCTGTTGTACGTTTCTGGTGAATATAGAGGGTTGTCCGTCCTCCCTACCCCATGCGTACACCCCCTGGTCCTGGCGCGTTTCCATAACCTCTGATGCTTTCTTTGGCCATTAGTTGTGGGGCCTGGATTAATAGCAATAATACCCTTCCTCTCTCCCTCCCTTCAGGAAGTTCTGCCTCGAACTGACAAGCCCATTGAAAGGGGGAGTCAAGTCAGCCCTTACCTAAAGAAATGAATTCTTTATCCTTCTTAAGAACATCTGGTAGATCAGGGGTGCCCAAACTTTTTGGGCTGTGGGCCAGTCACATGGTTTAGCAGGCCGGTCACGTGGTTCTTCTCACCAGAAGCAGAAGTAAAATGCGATCTGTTTTGCAACAGGATGAGATAGATTTTAAGCTGCCATTTTCTCTGCTTAGACCAGGGGTGTCCAAACTATGGCCCATGGGCCAGATTCGGCTGCTGACACCAATTCATCCTGCCCACACTGCCCTCGTCACTCCCGGAAGTGGAAGTAGAATGTGCCCGTATGGGCGCATTTTACTTCCACTTCCGGGAGCGATGAGGACAGTGAGGGCCAGAGGAATTGGCATCAGGGGACTGGATCTGGCCTATAGGCTGTAGTTTGAGCACCCCTGTGGTAGATCAAATAACAGAAGTGTTGGGAGAAGGTAGGTTTGGTGCCATTCGCTCTCTTCTGCAAACCTCTGTTAAAAGGCACAAAAAAGTGAGACTCGAATTCCTCACTGGGAGGAGGAAAGAACTCAGTCCAGATGGAGAGAGTCTTTATACTTCTGTCTATCAGCACTGCGCTGGCTTAGTGGTTAAGATGCTGAACTTGAAGACTGGAAAGTTGGTGTTCAAGATCCGAGTGCTGCACAGCAAAGTGAGCTCCCATCTCTGTCCCAGCTCCTGCCAAGCTAGCAGTTCGAAAGCAAGACATTGCAAGTAGATAAACAGTTACAGCTTCCGTGAGAAGGTAAACAGTGTTCCGTGCACTCCAGAGTCTAGGCATGCCCTCCCACATGTCCGTGGAAATGTCTGCAAACGCAAACAGTGCTAGCTTGCTGGCTATAAACAGAGATGAGCACTGAACCCTACAATCGGATATAACTAGCTTTCGAACAAGGGTGAGCTTTACATTTACTTATCAGCCAATCCTAGCTTCAAGACAAACTTCAAGGCTGCTGTTCGGTCTGAGTAACCTACGTTTGGACACAGGGATGCTGGAGGAGGATAAAAGAGGTCCCTGGATAAAAGAGGACCCCCAAAGTCAGAGCATTTGTAGCTAATTGCTATAAGGATCGTCGTTTCTGGTTTCAAGGATCAAAGGGTCAAGCAGAGAATTCTAAAACCAGCAGCATCCTCTGGTTGGATGATTTTTGGATTCATGGTCTCAAAATAAGCTTTCCCTAGCTCTAAATCAGGGGTTCCCAGCCTAGGGCCTGTGGGCTGGATCTGGCCAATGGCACCATTTCATGTGCCCCCCACCCCTCCAAGGGCATTCAAGAAATAAAATAGCTGCCCCTTTGAATGTTGAGACAAAATGGCCATCCCCATTGTGTAGGCAGGGCAGAATGGCTGTCCGGCCCTCGAAGCTGACTGAGCAAGCGTGACCCTGGTTGAAAAGGTTGGGAAACCCTGCTCTAAATAGACAATTGTTACCTTATCAATACCAATAGTCAGAGTCAACCTATCACTGACAATAAAGACTCCATTCCGTTTGAGTGTAATATGTACTTTGGTCCTCGCTTCTCCACCCCAGCTTTAGAATAATATTTGTCCAAGTTTTTTCCTCCACTTTCCATCCGGCATTCATTGTTGCTGTCCTCTTGAAAGGAGAACATGGCTCCTGGACCGTGTTAATTTCCTCATTTAACGATTCATCCGTGTCCATTCTGGTCCCTTGGATCAGATAGTGGGGACACAACAACAGACACCGACTTTGAGATGCAGTCGCCATGTTGTCAACACCAGTGACCAAAATAGCCCTGGCATGACAGGTTGAAGTGGGGAACAACCATTTCTCTCTAAAACAGTATCACTCAGGGGAGAACTTTGGGGGCTGGGTTATTTCGATGGACGGAGTGGGCCACGGAGGGTGGTGGGCCGGGGAAAGGCTCTTTGACCACACTGTGGATTATCATGTTACAAAAGCAATTCAGCCTTGCATAGACAAAGGCTGCATTCATGTTTGAGGAGAATGACCTCCTTATGGATGGAGGGCTGAATTATTTTCATTTTTTTTTTTTTTTTTTTGCTTCTCATTTTGGCTAGAAAGAGCGAGACCTTGTTTTTTCAGGGCTTTGAAAACAGGGGAGCAAAACTCCTGCTGTAGCCCAGGTTCTCGTCCCCTGCCAGCTATTTATCCAAATTTTCCTCATTTTTTTTTGTTTTGTTTTATGGAGAGTCCATTTATAGAGTTTTCATTATAGAGCTGGATTCAGGGTTTTAGCGGGCGCTCGGCTCTCTGGTCTTTTGTTTTGGTAAGCAAAGGCTGTGATCCGAACATTTCCTCTTCACCTTCCAACACAGGTGACTGATATTTTTCCCTCTCTTTAAGCCAGAGGTTCCCAACCTAAGGCCCACGGGACAGATCTGGCCCACAGTGCCATTTCATGTGCCCCCCTCTAAGGGCATTCAAGAAACAAAACGGCTGCCCCTTTAAAGCTGTTGGGACAAAATGGCCTCCCCCATCGTGGAGGCAGGGCAAAATGGCCACCTGACCCTCAAAGCTGACTGAGAGAGCATGACCCGGCCCCCAGCTTATAAAGGTTGGGAACCCCTGCTTTAAGGATTTGAAAAAGAGCCAAGCTCCCTTTCACGTAAGCTTACGAGTTCTTGGAGCATTGACAAATGGGAAAAATTTCCTATAAGTAATTTAATCTGTGGCTGGTGCCAGACTGAAAATTGGGCACCGAAGCTAGAAAAATAAAATAAACAATAGTTGTTTTCAGTGGTTTGGAAAAGAGATTGCTTCTTGTGGGGGTTATACACTTATTCCCACATGTGCTTCTGATAAACAGATTTGGTGGTGGCGGCAGCTATCCTAAAAACCTGCAACACCTCTTTGAGAGAAGGAGAGAAAAACAGGTCCATACACTAGACTTGTAAACAGTATTTTGCTCAGTTTTGTGTGGTAATAAGAACTGTAGCTAAGCAAAGAAATGACTGGGTAAAATATGTATGGAATTTTTTTTTTATTAAAGTAATGTAATGTGCGGAGTCTTGAACCAGGGCATACAATAACCAGCCTTCAAGCCCTTAATTATGATAGCAGTAACCTCAGTTTGGGTAGAAGGATTAAATTGTGTGGGTCAGCCCTCTATTGTTGTAGCCATCTGATTTCCATTACCTCACTCAATAATCTGATGTCAGAGGCCTTCACAAGTCCATGAGGAATCACCAGGCCTGCCATATCCATAGGTTCAGTATCAACTGCCTGAAAATATTCATTGAAAAATCCCATAAATTTGTTATAGAAGTGTATTTTCAAGATGCATTACCAGAACTGACCACTAGAAGGAACCAAAGAGTGCATATATAGGTTTCTTTACTATCCACAGTTTCCGGCATTCATGATAAGTCTTAGAAACTATTCACTGCTAAAATCATTTTACTTAAGTGAAATGCTGGTTCTGTTCAATCAAGATGACATCATGGGGGTTGCCCAATCCAAACCATGTGCTCTAACCACTACACCACACTGCCTCCAAATGCAATTAAGTGTCAAACAAACATGGAGCTTGAGGCTGAGAAGTCTGTGAAGCAGCAGCAATTTCCCCTGGTCTGTGTGGCCTCTTTGCTTATTAACAATACCTTTGAGGCTGAATTGATTTACTACCAACTCTGCTGTTTGCATATCATTGCCATTTGACTCTATGTCTTACAGGGTGTTCTTTTTAAACATACATCCATGAAGACATTCATCCATTTTTTTAAAAAAATGGATTTTCAAAACTAGTGGTATTGTTAGTTTGTCTCATCCTAACTGAGAAAAAAGGGAGAGAGAAAAATAAAGATCTTGTGGCACTTCTGAAACTAAAAGATTTTATTTTTAGCAAAAGCTTTCACTGATTACAGTTCCACTCTTTCATGGCCAAACAATACATTACAGATATCTGTCATCAGAGCTTGATTCATGCTAGATTTCCAGAAATAAAAGTTCAGACTTTTGTGTATGAGCAATTGGACTCACAAATTAAGAACACACTCATGTCCAGCCGCAAAGCAAACTAATCTGCAAATTCTGGGAGGTGAAAAGTTCCTAGTGTGACAGTGAACACACAAAGAATTATCTCTTCTAATTTCAATTTAGCTGTAATTTATGCTTTGTCCTCAAAGGTCTGATGAGCATGACTAAAATCCATGAAAATTCACCTAAAATAATTCCTGAAATAGTAGCTGTGTCAGTCTGTTTCAAGCATATCAAGGAGTAAACAAAACAAAAAATGTTGTGGCACTTTAAATAATATCTAATGTTATCTTTTGTCGATCAAGTCCACTTTGTCAGATGTGGGAGTGAAACTTCATGGTATCAGTTTATACACATTAGGTACAAGGGTGGTTAGTTAGTTAGCATAACAAATCAATATGGCTTTTTACAGCTGGTAATAGCAGATGATCTCTGGTTGTTATTCGGATTAGTTGCGAATTTTTGCTCTGTTGAATTGCAAATAGTAGGAGGATACAAGACAAACACCTGGCATTAAACTTTTGCTAATGAGTTTAACTTTCAGCATCTATTGACAATTGTGAGAGTTCATCCTTTGTTCTGTAAGAAAGTCTATGTTGTGAATGAGAATTCTACTCAAACGTTTATGTGAGGGTAGTATAATATAGCAACATACAGTATAACAATCTACATATCAAACTTGACAAAATTTGATAATATTGACTAATATTCAAACCTTTGCGATGGGTGTCCATCATATGGATGTATTTTATTATTGTTGTGTCTCTCGGGATCCTTGTCTTGTAATGTCTCTGTTCCAGAATGGCAACTTTCAAGTCTTGGTGAGTGTGTCTAGGTAGACTGAAATGCTTTGAAACAGGGTTCTCTGAATTGCCAAGTTTCATGGAAGTGAATTTGGTCTCTTGGGACCACACACAGCCTATGGGCCGCATGTCACTCACCACTGCTCTTAATGGTTCCTATTGCATGGTTCTAATGCACTTCCTATTTTTACTTTCCTAGCTAGAGTCAAGATGACAACAGCTGCACCAGTAGCTGAGGATGCTTCGTCTTATACAAATGTGACCACAAAGTCTCAAGAACAAATACTTTATCAAAGTAAGATAAATATGGGGTTTATAGCTGTGGACTTTTAAAATTTAAGGCCCAAATCATATTATTTGTGCCTACTGGCAGTAGTTTGTTTTTTTAATCATGTCAGAAGCACGTAAAGGTGCATTCTGGGTTGAATTTTTTTTTTTTTTGCTGGAGAAACTCCGCTCAGGGGACACACGAACGAGGCTCCTTTTATGTCCCCAAGATCTTTTCCCACCAAAGTGGTCCCTATTTATCTACTTCTTGCTTTCAAACTGTAGTAGTTAGTTGGTTGCTTTTATTTTATTTTTTTGCAAACAGTTACAATTTAAGGATTTAGCCTGGGCATTTTTGTTGTTGTTCAGTGAGAGGGTGTGTTTTGACTATTCAATGAACCAGATTTCAAATGGAATCAATGGAAGGTCAAGAGGTATTTGAGTGGTTTGTGTGTCCATTGTGAAACTTTGTCCCCCACGGGGAGAAAGGTAGCCTATAATTAAATCAAAGCAAACAAATAACACTTTTCATAGCTTGAAATCCAAATCATAGGTAGGTTGGGTGATTCATGGTAAATAAGCAACATTTCAGAGTCCTAATAAGTTAACAATAGTAATAACAAAGAAGTTTCCCCTTACCTGTTATCATCCTTCATCTGTAATAGCCCAGGTTCAAGCTGTTGCATTGCATGGTTCAATGAGTTGTGATGTACAACTGATTACCCTCCTGCCATTTTTAAAAATCTCATACTCCTTTGAAGCAGTTGTTTTGCCCCAGCCTGATTCCAAGTAAAAAAGAAGCTGATACCACCAAACTGACAGCTAACCCCTTTCATAACAAAAAAAAATGGATTTCAAGGAGAATAGATAGGGTGATGGTTTTCTGGTGGTTATTTAGGAAGGAAGACCAAGGAATAATTATTTTAAAAACCAGGACACTCCCATGGCTAGATCTCTAGAACACGGAGAGCTGCTCTGTAGTGTTGGAAATGAAAAGGTAATTCAAAAGGCTCATTGTAACATTGCTTTGGGGCTGCATCCTCCCATTTCCTCCTTTTAGGTTCTGGAGCAATTGTAGCAGCCATCGTAGTTGGTGTTGTACTTATCTTCACGGTGGTTCTCCTCTTGCTGAAAATGTACAATAGGTGAGTCAGTGACGTGACTGTGGACTCGAGAGCCTTTAGTGTTTCAGGAGAACCAGAAGCAGATTGGGGTCATCGGGCTATGTGTAGTTTGGGGGAAAGGCCTCCCCACCCCTATAGGCTTTCACAAGGTGGCTTCTTCTTCTTCTTGGTGGCCTTAAAGGGCAGAAGTGGGGAAAAATTAATTTCCAGGACTATATCTCCTAAAAGAGTTATGGCGAACCTTGGCACTCCAGCTATTCTTGGACTTCAATTACCAGCAGCCCAAGTCAGTACACCAAATGATCTGGGAATTGAAGTCCAAGAACAGTTGGCGTGCCAAGGTTCGCCATCACTGCCCTAAAACATTCCAGTGAGCATGACCAGCGGGGAGATATTGGGACCTGTTCTTCAAAAAGTCACTTGCCCCATCTATGTTCCAGATCTTGTTGGACTGCAGCTTCCATCAGCTCAAGCCAACATAGCAAATGAGGAAGGATGATGGGAGTTGTGGTCCAAAGACATATGGAGGACTTGAACTTGATATAACCTGTTTTATTAGAGCCCCAGGGGGTTGAGCAGATCCACCCCAGACATTGTGATAGTTCAAGATGTGCAAGTCCTGACCAATAATTTTTTATATGCATGAACAGCAGTAAGTGGGCCAGGTTAAACAAATAGTTATACTGTAGTTAGCGCGTTCTCCAAATATTACACTCCCACTCTAGCCCAGCAAAATAAACTCTCCACACGTCCTTTTGAAGTATAAGAAAAATGTTATTTACTTACAGTTGCTTTGCTTTAGATAGAATTGGTAAATAGTTGCTTTGGTAGATAAACAGTTCTTTACAATAACTTTCATGTAAACAAACACACTTTGCTTGTACGGCAAACTTGGGAGAGTGAATAGGAGAGAGAGAACTGCAGAATATTAACATGACGACAAAAAAACCCCCCAGAGACTAATGAGACTGAATAAAAACCCAACTAGCAAGCAGTCTAAATACAGGTCAGGTGACCCTCGAGGCAGGAAAGGAAACCAGAGAACTTGATATATACATAATTTACATCAACCCACTGCATTGTGGGGTTGTTTTAATATACTCAACACTGACATGGTGTTTACTTTGTCCCTTGTAGACGCATGAGGGCAAAGCGGGAGCTGGAACCTAACAATGCTAAAGCCACAGTCCTCTCGATTTCGGGACAGAACAGCAACAGCACCCACTCACAAATCCGCCACACAACAGTGACATTTGTCTCTGCGGACGTCCACGTGTCAAACAGAAGGCCATGAGGCACCATCTCCTCAAAGCCTGACAACCAAGAAGAAGACCTGGGCCTCCCTACTTAGTACGGCCCTGGACTTGCCAACGGAGAGGAAGGACAGACGGTGAACAACATTATGAGCTCTGGTCTGCTCCCATTTGGCCACCTGTCCACATTTCAGTATTTCCCTTGGAGTAGGAATTCGACTGTGGATACCTGAAACTGCAGAAAGGGGAAGGCCGAGCTTCTTGGTGGAATCAGTATGGTGCTGAGATGGAATCCAGTTGTGGAAAAGTTGTGCGTTTGTCTAAAAAGCTGGAGGGGTTTCAAGCAGCAAGGCTGGTTGTGTGTTGGACAAGGACTTTATTTATAAGACTTTCCCATTTTTTCAACTGCAGCTTGGCTTTTGTGTTCCCACAGGAGGGTCAGGGGATGAGAAGGGTTCTTTGCTGGTGAGGATGCCGAAGTAGTAAATGTAGCTGGTTTTCATCTAACCTCCCACCCAGTTAGTGTCTTCTTTGTACTACGTCCTGGCTCCATTACTACCCACCTCCAAAACATGTCAAACCATGACAGGTTTTCTTGGAGTGACTAATCGGTTTGCCTAATCAAAGCCATAACTGTGGTTTTTAGTGAAACCAAGAGATGCCTGCTTTCAGAGGAAAGCTGTGGTCAAAGGTAAAGGTTGCCCTTGCTTGAAAGCCAGTCATATCCAACTCTAGGGTTCAGTGCTCATTTGTTTATAGCCAGAGCCAGTGCTGTCTGCACTATGCAATGTCTGCACTTGCAGACGTTGCATCACTAGACACTGGAATGCATGGATCGCTGTTACCTTTCCTGCCAAAGCAGTACCTATTTATCTACAGTGGAACCTCGGTTAACAAACGGCTCAGTTAACATATCCATAGAGAATAGTGGCTCAGTTTACGGAAATCCATAGAGAATAGTGGCTCAGTTTACGGATTTTTTTCTGGAACAGATTAATTGGTTTTCAATGCATTTCTATGGGAAACTACATTTTGGTTAATGTATTTTGGTTTTCAGTGCATTTCTATGGGAAATTTGGTTAAAGTAATTTTTGCTGTAAGAAACGTCCCGGAGAACACATTAATTATGTTAACTGAGGTTCCACTGTACTTTCAATTTCTTGCTTTCAAACTGCTAGGGTATTAGGAGCTGGAACAGAGACAGGAGCTCATTTCGTCATGCAGTACTCTGGTCTTTAACTGCTGACAAGTTCAGTGTCGTAACCACTAAGACACGGCAATCCCCTTTAAGGCCCTGTAGTTAGGCAGGCAGCTCCCTCAGGTGGCAGATACTAGAATGCAACCACTCGCCTATGCTAGAATATAGAAAAATATTAAACCAAAGAGACTCCATCTTTGCCCTCTTAATAACCTAGAAAGTGGAGAGACAGTGAATCAGCTAAAACTTGCCTGCCTGTTGTTCAGGCTGAGGTAATAAACCTTTCTTCATTAGAACAGAGGTCTTATAAGAGTACCCAATAGTAGAGGATAGATAAGTGTGAATTTTGGCCACTAGCCAATACTAGTGTTCTGTTTGAATTCCTTTGTCTCTGGAACCAATACCAAGGTGTCAAGATTCGAAGGCCACCGCATGGTGGAGGTGCCATGCATTTCCTGTTTACTACTGGGTATATAAACTGTGTTTTTGGACCCTTCGGGGTTCTCAGATTTGAGTAGCTATACTCTCTGTGAACCATTGCGCAATAAAATACCCTTGTATCTGTACGACCTGTAATTGTTGTCCCGTCTCATCTTTTGATACAACAACTCTACAACACGCCCACTGGGTTGTTATTATATTATGTATTAAAATAAAATCCTACCACCCATTTCGGGGGGGGGGGACTACCACATCAGTTTGCAATTTAACATCAACCCTCACTGTGAACACGTGTTCTCTTACTTACCTAAAATTTAAAACAAGTGGAGGACATTGAAGGAGTGGAGTTGAAAATTATTATCTCTTTGTGTCCAGTTAGTATGTGTCCTATTTGGAAGTTAATAATGCAGGTAGTCAAATTTAAGAGGCCCTAGTAGCTTAGTGGCTAAGACGCTGATCTTGGTGACTGGAAGGCCAGCAGGTCAGCAGTTCGAGACCTGAGTACTGCAATGACAGAGTGAGCACCTGCTGTCTGTCCCAGCTCTTGCTCTCTCTCTCACGCACGCACGCAAGGGAGACCTTTACCTTTAGGCAAATTTAAATGATTTTAACCATTCTTTTGACTGGTCCTTATGAACGGTCTTGTATCACAACACCCATAAAATTGGCAGGCTGCTTGTGAATTTTTCACATGGAAGTGATTATTTATTTCTTTGACCTTTTTTATTTTAAATAAAGGAATGGAATGAGGCAGGGTTTTAAAAATGGAAACATAGAAAAGAATAGGAGGGATAGTGTGGGAACAGGTAAGCTTTATGAATATTTCTGCTTTTCTATAACTTGAATAAAATTGGGGTTTTCCCCTAATAAATGTGACCTGTCATCTGCATTTTTGTTTTCTATTCTCAACAAAGTCGCGGGGGCCCTTGGTATCAGGCTTGGGGGAGGCATTACCTGCAGTTTAATATTCCAATGAAAGAGGTAAACAATGTATTTTCTAAGCAGCTTTTGAAAAAACATTTAAACAAATAGTACTGTACTACCAAGATTTTCAATAGGATACCTTTTGCAAAAATGTTGGTACAGTATATACCTGATACATCAATGAAAAAAGTTGATTTTGTGACAATAACTGCGTTTGATTTCTACATCTCTGATATTTTGTATGCATGTGATCAGCACCATTTTTAATAGCTATGCAGCTCCCTCTTGTGTCAATTTACAAATCTATACTTAAGGCTACTTCTTGTTTTAATCCAGGCGCTCGCATTTTACGGCCCACTGGGCCAGACCTGGCCTCTGATGCCAATTCATCCAGCGCCCAATGCCCTCACCGCTCCCTGAAGCAGAAGCAAAACGTGTCCCATGCATGCGCAGAACACTGCTGAATGTGTTCTGCACATGCGCGGGGCACATTTTACTTTTGCTTCTGGGTGGGAGGAACCATGTGACCGGCCCAATCAGCTTTCCAGGAAGTGTGGTCAGGCCTGTGACCTAAAAACATTGAGAAATTCTATTTTAATAAGTGGAGACATGCTGGCCCTAAAATATTTTCTAATTTGATTCCTTTGAAAACTGCATTGCTTAATTTGACCAGGGTCCAATAACTGTAAAGGTTTCCCAAGTTTAATTCCCAGTATCAAAATGTCATGTTATTGCTTACTGTTCTCTGAACAAGGTAATTAAACATATGGGCTGGATTGTAGAGATGTAGGGAAGGGGAGATGCTAAGGAAAATATACAATTTGATTGACCAAGATTTAGTACTGAGTGCTTGTTTTGACTTTAGTAATGATGGTTTTAAATAGCTTAAAGATATATCTTTATATAGTCATAGAATTCTCTAGAGATGTTGTGTTTTGTCATGGGCCATGGTGGCTTAATGGTTAAGACACTGAGTTTGACAACCGGCACATCAGCAGTTCAAGACCCATGTACTACATGACAGAGCGGGCACTGATCGCCTGTCCCAGCTCCTACCAACTTAGCAGTTTGAAATCAAGAAATTGCAAGTAGATAAACAGGTACTGCTTCAAGCAGGACAGGTGACATCATTCTGTGTGCTCTGGCATCCAGTCATGCCTGCCACATGCTCACAGAAACGTCTGCAGACACAGACAGCACTGGCTCTTTGGCTGTAAAACAGAGGTGAGCACCGCACCCTAGAATTGGACATGACTGGCTTTCGAGCAAAGGAGAGCTTTACCTTTATCTTTAACGGTCTTACAAGTATGAATAAATTCTGTCATATAATAAAAAATCTTTTTAAATAAACTGTTAAACATGATAGGTACATGATATTCACCTCTATAAATGATCACAGGGTGCGGGAAATGCTAAAAAGTAAACAGATATTCTGATGCACATTTTTTTAATACGGGACTATAATGATGTTTGGATCTCACTAGCCAACCCATCCACTAAGTGGTATTTCAGTTTATGAAATCTATAGGGCAAGGGGGTCATGACTAATTTTTCCTAGATTTCATCAGATCTAGACTACATATTACTACTGTACAAGTAGAATGAGTCCAGTAACTCCTCTTTGGAGATATTACAGAAATGAAATTAAACTGTCCTCAACCAAAATCCATTGAAAACAATGTTATATAATAGCACTGTGTACATAAAAGTACTGATGTTTGCAAGAGATGTTGACAGAGGTCACTGTGACATTTTTTTTTATATCTTTAGCCAAATAAAGACCTTATTTTTTTACTTCCACTTCCAGGAGGGACGAGGGTTTCATGGGTTGGATGAATTTGCATTGGGGGCCGGATCTGGCCCCTGGGCCATAGTGACCAGCTTCTTGAACCACGTGACCGGCCCACGGCCCGAAAAGTTTGGGCACCACGGCTTTAAATGTGCCACAACTTTTTTGTCTGTATTTCTTTTTTACTTTCGTTTTCTTTCTTGTGTGATACAAACTGTCAGCACAGGGAAAAAAATACAAACTTGTGGCTCCTCCGATAGCGTGCTGCGACCTTTCGCGGATTCACACGTGCGCAGCTGCACAACGCTATCCAACCCGCACTTGAAGGTTTCCACGCTACTAAAGGCAGACAAACGCGCATGAGCCAAACACGATACAACGGCGCCCCCTTTCGGTCCCCGAAGTTGGCGCTCCCCTCTTCTCCCGCCTTTGCAATCTGATTGGCTAATCCGAGTCGACGCCTCGTCTCCCTCCAATTGGTTGCACCGCGACGAAGACCCAGCTGGCAGTTGGAAGGAGCCGTACGTCAGTCAACCTGCTCTCTCTCCGAGCCCCGCATCCTTCCCGGTTTGTCTCCTCCCTAGATTGGCCCTTCGTTCCGCCCACGAGTAAGTGCGCATGCGCAGGGGAGAAGGAGGGCGGTGACGCGGGAAAAAAAGGAGGTCTCGTGCGCCGTCGCGGTGCATGCCGGGAGACGGAGCCGCGCTCGCTGCGTCCCAGGCAGGAGGAGTCAAGATGGACGCGGGCTTCTTCCGCGTAAGTCCTGAGGCGGGCGGAGAGGGGGAACGGCGGGGCCAGGCGGAGCTGAGGCGCTGGCGGTTGGGAAGAAGGTCCTTCGGGGTGGGGTGGGGGAGGGAGGGAGAAGCCCCTGTTTGGTCCCCTCAGGCGCCCTCAACGAAGGCCCTTCCTTCGGTGGCTTCTCTGCCCCCCCCCTCCGTGAGGTAAAGCTGAGGCGGAGAAAATGGCGGCGTCGCCTCAGACGCGCGCGGTAGAAACGGAGTTGAGGGAAAGAGAGACACCGAGGGGGGATTTTTTAAAAACCCTTTTCGCTTCCAGCCTCCTCTTTTTCTTCCTTGCTTCCCTTATTGGCTTTGTTTCCTCTGGTTTTGCCCTCACCAACGTCGCCTGCGGGGAAGAGTAAGCGAACGCCTCTCTTGAGGGGGAGCGTCGGGGCCGCCTTCTCTCAACTCCTATGATCCACGTGTTACGGTTACGCTAGCTCAGTGGTTCCCAACGTGGGCTCCAGGCCCCACAGGGGGACTTAAATTAATAGAAGCTTAAGTCAGTACATTGGCCAATCAGTGTTTTGGGGAATTGACCTAGGCTTCTGGGAATTGAAGCCAAATAACCAAAGGTTGGGAAACACTACTCTAGTTAATTATCAGAGAGGAAACAAAACAAAAAGATAAAAAGAAGTCGTGGCACCTTAAAGACAACTGTAATGAAGTGGACTTGAGATACTAAAGCTAGCATTAAAGTACAGTACAGCACTTAGGCTAAGGTGCCACAATGTTTTTTACTGTTTTGTTTACTATGTGATATACTTGCACAGACTAACATGGCTACCAAAATTTCCAACTATTCTTCTGTGTCTAGGCACCATTTGGTGAGTTCATTCTGCAGTTCATATCTAGAAACAAGATTACCAGGGTATGCCTGATTGTGGCTCAAAAATACCGCGTTCTTCAAGGAGGCTCTTTCCATGAAGGGCACTCTAGTTAATTAGTTGTGATATTCCTACAAAAAAAGTAAGGTTAGACCTTTCAGATGGACTATAGTTCTTCTCCCTGGTGGTTTCGTAGGCAAAGCACACTCCATAGGTAATGTCTAAATAGAGAAGTTTGCATGTTTCGTTATAGAAGGGTGAAAAAATATCAGTCAATGGTTTCCTGTACATGTATGCAGAAGAAAAATTATTTATTATTTATTTATTATTTATTTATTTATTCAAATTTATATTTGAATTAAAAATTTCATTTTTAACATGGTGATTTGTTGCTGGCTTTCTCTTCCAAGTTGCAACTTATCTATAGGAAAAAAAATCTTGATCTTAATTCAAATTAAATCTATTTTATTACGGTCCAAGGCCAGCATAGAGAAGCAAAAGGTAAAAGTTAAAATATATTTTAAGAGGAGTATATCTGCTCAGAGTTAAAGAGTAATAAAATTAATATTTAAGATTACTGTTGCTACAACTACTACTAAGCCTATGCTGCAGCAATGGTTTCTCTTCACATCTTCTGGTCTTAATTCAGAACTAGATACAAATCCAAGGAGAAACTAGTTTGTAGGAAGAGGTGTGTTTTTGTATCAAGAAAGCCTTTTCTTTATTGTTCTTTACGCTGGAGAAAAAGCACCCCCGGGGTATTTGGGGAAATCTTTTTATTTCGGCTGAATGCTCCCTTTAAGTTAGAGAGGACTTTTTCTGTGGTAATAAATCTGTACTGAATTTGTAGTGTGGCTAATCCTTTCTTGCTGTTTAAGCTTCCAAGATATCTCTGTTGAATTAGCTTCTCTTGGAAAGCCCCACTGTTCATGTAATACGTGTGTGTGTGTGTGTTTGTGTGTGTGACTTTTGAGATAAAATGATAATGGTACATTAAAATATTAATAATATACCATTATCATGTTATCTCAAAAGTCAAACTGGAGATTTTCCAAGAGAAGTACAGTACTGTACAGTCAAACCTCGCATAAAGAGCACCTCTCTTAAAGAGTAACTCGCTTAAAGAGCAGAATTTTCTCTGAAAGTTTGCTTCGCTTAACAAATAAAACCAAACAAAAACTCGCTTAACAAATAAATCAATTCCCCCCCCCCCCGCCGCCACCAAAAGTCACAATTGGTCACTTACAATGGTGTTTCACTTAAAGAACAAACTCGCTTAAAGAACAATTCTGTGGATCGCATTATGCTCTTTACGCGAGGTACAACTGTACTTTGAATATTGTTACAGTTTTAAGATTCCTGCAATATATATATATTGCATTGGTGCTGCGGTGACTCAGTAGTTAAGAAGCTCACCTTGTTAGCTGGAAGGTTGGGAAGTCAGCAGTTCAGTACCTGAGTAGTGCATGATGGAATGAGTGTCTGTCTCTGTCCCAGCCCCTACCAACCTAACAGTTTGAAAGCAAGATATTGAGAGAGAGAGAATATGAGTATGATGTGTATTTTTATATACAGTGGTACCTCGCTTAAAGCGCATAATGCATTCATGGGATTACTCTTTAAGCGAGTTTGCTCTTTAAATGAAAAACCATTGTAAGTGACCAATTGTGACTTCTGGCGGGGGGGGGGGGGATTGCAAACCCTGATTTAGTTGTTAAGTGGGTTTTTGGTTGGTTTTAGTTGTAACTCTAGAAGAAGGGAATGAGAAACCATTTCTATGCATTCTCTACCTAGAAAACCCTGGAACAAGTTGCTGTAAGTCAGAATTAACTTGACAGCATGCAGTCTTGGAGTAGAGTTCCCAAGTCTCAGACCACATTTTCTTTTTAATTTTAAAAAAGTCCTTAAATCTCCCATGTCCTTTTTTGCTATCTTCAAACCTCTTTTAACAATAATATAGATTGGTAATTCAATTTTAATTTTAAAAATCAGTTAAAATAAGCATGAGTAGTTTGTCTGGTCACATATAGTAAAACAATTCAGCATAAATAGCATAGGCAATGCAAGTTTAATATATAGGACAATAGGAATCCACCCACCTCAAACTACCATCTTGGGCCCAAAATTAAATAAAAAGATTGTGTATCCGGATTGTCAGTCTGCTCTAAAGCCTGTGGCGCATGGTACAGATTACCCAGTACCAATTCCTCCTTCATCCGATGCAACGAACAACGAAGGAAGTGATACTGAAGGTAATGACAGTGACGCTGGAGCTATGGAATACACAAATGATCCCGACAGTGACATTAAAAAGCCACATTTGATCAGCCAAGCCGAATTGGACGACCTGGTTTGCGATTTATCCCTGTTGAAAGAAAAGTCTGAACTGTTGGGTTCCAGACTGAAGGAGTGGAACTTACTCGCGATGACAAGAATCACTACATAGTGAAAAATTGGCCACCCAGAAATTTATCTGTAGTCGGACAGCACAACATTCAACATGTACCTCTTGTGGATCGTAATAAGATTTACCTACCTCCACTCCTTATCAAACTGGGTCTTATGAAATAGTTTGTTGCAGTGATGGATAAAACAAATCGTGATTTTCAGTACCCAAAAGGCAAGTTTGGAAAGATGAAAACTGAGGCAAAATTGAAAGCAGGCATCTTCGTTGGACCAGAAATACGAAAGTTGATTTGATGTCCACAATTCAGATTGGAGCTCACGGAACGAGAACTAGCAGCTTGGGACACATTAGTGCTTGTGTGCACAACTTTCTTGGGAACCACAGAGCAGACAACTATGCAGAAATTGTGGACAACTTGCTAACAGCCTTCCAGCACTTCGGTTGCCGAATGTCACTAAAGATGCATTTCTTGCATTCACATCTCCCCTTTCCGTCAAATATGGGAGCCGTGAGTGACGAGCATGGTGAAAGATTCCACCAGGAGATGTCCACCATGGAAGCAAGATATCAAGGCCACTTCAATCCGAACATGATGGGGGATTACTGTTGGTTTTTGCAGAGAGCAACAGAAGATGTTCACAAGCAGAAAACAAGAAGCTCTACACACTTTTAAACCAAGCCATTGTCAATCTTAGTGTAACTAAAGATCCCTGACTTATTTCAGAGGTGAATAAACATTTATAATTCCCTTCTTAATTATAATATTTAGTGTTTTCATCCCAAAGTACGCACATTAATTTCCCTAAAATTTCTCACAATCGATTTTCAACATAGTTAGTAGCATTTTCCTTGATAACATTTACACTTACATAACTTTTTTCCTGATGTGCCAGAGCAAATCCTACTGCAGTTCTGTAGTCAGCACATATGAATTACTATAAGGAACACATTTTCAACCCAGTAGCAGGGGAATATTTTTTGTTGCGTAGTGTTATAGGTATTCTATGCAGTGTGGTAGACATACAATGAACTGTATGTATAAGATTTTTGTTGTGACTGTAAATATAGTAAGGTTTTATCAACTCATGATGGTACTATTCAGATGCCTTGCCCATTTCAGTGAGTATGTTTCTGTAAAGTTGAATTGCTTGAAGTGGTATCTGTGTTAGTCTGTGCAAGCATATTAGAGACTAAACAAAACAGCAAAAAAGACAAAAAAATGTTGTGACACCTTAAAGACCGAATCCACTTCATCAGAAAGCTCACATTTAAATACGGGAGTTAGTCTTTAAGGTGCCACAACATTTTTGTCTTTTTTGTTGCTGTTTTGTTTTGTTTACTCTCTGATATGTTTCTGTACAGTAACAAATATCAGTCATTTTAATAATATACTGGAGATTAACAGAATTGTTTTCGTCCTTTAACAGGATGCCAACTACTATATTTCTGTTGAAGATGCGAGCTTAATTTGATGATAATACACATGATTAACGTAAGTTTTATGTTATTTTAGGGAACAAGTGCGGAACAGGACAACCGCTTCAGCAACAAGCAGAAGAAGTTACTAAAGCAACTGAAATTTGCAGAATGTCTAGAAAAGAAAGTATGTTCAACTTAATAACATTTGATGTTTCATAGAATTTTCAAAAATTGCATATAGAGGATGGTACTCTGAGTGGTGTTAACCCTGTGCTCTGGTTTGTGCTTTGTGCTTGGCCCTTTGCAGCAGAGATAACAAAACTATGAGCATATAATACTTTTATAGACTTAAATTGATGGAATACAACTAAAGCAGTGGCATTTTAAAACTGTTTAATTCAGCCAATACATCAGTTCTGTTGTGAAAAACTTCTGGGGAGGAAAACTGAATAGAAATTGATCTATTAAAGATGCACGGCACGGTGGAACTTGTCATGGTAATTTGGAGAAAATGCCGGCTGTCACCAATGCATTTAAATAAATAATTATTCTGTTTTCCAGTGCCTTAAGTAAATAACAGTTTGCACTTTGGGTGGTTGTTAACAAAAATATTGTCTCCTTTAAGTATTTGAACTAAAATGTCTGCTATAGTAGTTATCGTGTCAGAAGTTAAGCATCCCTTCTTACCTATAGCTTCCTCATAGGAACCTTTAGAATGCCCGTGTTCTTCTTGCCTCACTAGTATAAAGCACATTGATGGACTGCACAGAATCATAACATTCTGTAGTTCTCAGGCTGGGTTTGTGTTGCCAGAGTGAGGTTCTTGTCAACAGCAGAATATGGAGACGAGAAATAACATACTTGATTACTCTGACTGAACTTATTAATGGAACTGTATCTTTCCTTGTTGCTGTACCATCTTCAAAAATTTATTAAGCTGTCCAGGATCACTTTCAATAGTTTACTCAAGTCATCCTGTTTTCATCAGAGTGGCAGACTTTACTCTTGTCACTGTAACTGTAGGTGAAGGCTAAAATCCTTTTGCCGTAAAGTTAGCTGCAGAGGAAAATGACATCCAGCATCAGTGCTATTTAGTTTAAATACAGTACTGTATGTTGAAAGCTTCCTATTCTCCCATTTCAGGTTCTGATGCCCCTTAGGGACCCCCTTTTGTCCTACAGAAGCCTTTGTGAGCTTTAGGATCGGAGGGAGGGAGGGAGGGACTTGAATAGTCAGGTTGCCACTGGATTGTCCATAGTAATCCCAACTTCTTCAGCAATGATCCGGTGGTGTTTTTTGACAA
Source organism: Furcifer pardalis (assembly GCA_030440675.1). Taxonomy (NCBI): domain Eukaryota; kingdom Metazoa; phylum Chordata; class Lepidosauria; order Squamata; family Chamaeleonidae; genus Furcifer; species Furcifer pardalis. Next base: position 298,819,702 of record CP126890.1, on the reverse strand, counting down.
AGGCTCCCCACCACAATCCCAAGGCTCTTGAAAGACTTTTCCTGGGTAAAAGGGAACCCTATGAAACACAGAAGTAAGAAGCTTTCGATTCATTTAAATTACGTCAATTGGTGCCAGATGATGGCTTGAAACTAACAGGATTTTGATCAAAACCAGCCTTTTACTGTCTAAAAGTACAGTACTGTATATACTTTCAGACACCAAACATTATTTTATTGTGCTTCTTTAGATACTGAACAGAGTTTTGCTATGTTTGTAGAAAGCAAAAGTGTGCTTTTGTTGGAGGATTACATGCATAAACCAACTTTCTAAATAGTGATGTAAATTATGAAATAAAATATAGCCTTTAACACTTCAGCTTTGACTAAGAATTAGTGATAGCTGCTGCTGATAGTCAGGAAATCTAGTGTACTATTCAGTGATTATATGTGTTAAAGTAGTTGAAATGAGAACAGTTGTCCTGTGTCTAATCTGAGAAGACAAGTGGACATTAAATATAATCTCCAATTTTTTTCCTCATAAAGGTGGACATGAGCAAAGTAAACCTGGAAGTGATCAAGCCATGGATAACAAAAAGAGTAACAGAAATCCTTGGATTTGAAGATGATGTAGTGATTGAATTTATATTCAACCAGTTGGAAGTGAAGGTAATGATTTTGCTGTGGTGATAGTTACATATTTGTAAATGCACTGCATAATTCTGTGGAAACTGAAATGTCTGTGTCAAAAGCAGTTGGTGAAATTAGAAGGGCTTTTTTACAATGTACATTATATTGTGAATAGATTCACTTTGTAAAGAAATTTGTTAAGGTTTGCAGTTTTAGAGAAGGTGCATAATTTGAAAGTCTGCTCAGGTGGAAAAAAATCAAACTTATTGTGTTGATTTTGCTGTTACGTGTTAAGCTACTTTGACAGCAATTTTCTAATGATAATGTGATTTATGATTTAAAAGGCCTGAACCAAAATGGAAGTTATTCCTTGCGTCTGAAGTATAGCACCATCACCCTATTAGGTCACAGCAGAGTGAGTGTCCAATGTCGCTCTGACCAACTCCCTTGATGATGCAGTTTGTGTTTGGAGGTGAGTTGTGTAAAGTGGCCGAACCAAAGTCAGACAAAGCATCCAATGGAAAGCAATTGGGCAAACCTTTACACTGCTCTTGAAATTGTTGTCAATTAAATCAGATTAAATGTAAAGCATGAGATGCAGTTCTAAAAAACATTCAGCCACGGCCTAAGTTCTAGTGCTAAGGTTGAGTTCAGCTGGGACGGGGAGGGTTAGTTTATTAAAACTACAGGGCAATGTTGGTGGAAGGCTGCAAGCCACCTGTTGAAATCAGAAGCAGATTTTCTTCTGATGCAAATGTAGTTAGATTATGTCACTTAGTACAGCTGATTATTTACCAGTTGTATAACATGAACTGCATAAATGTAACTGAGTTTGTGAGAAACGCAGCCTTTTACACAGTTGCCACTGCATCCCAAGAGACAGCAAAATGTTATTTTTTGTACTGTTGGCAAAATGCTCTGGTGTTAATATGGTTTATGCTCAATTTTTCTTTCAAAGAATCCATCTTTGTCATTTGGCTGAGCAGTTGACATTTCAACTGAGAAAGGTATTGCTGTTAAAAGGAATAAAAAGTCAAACTGTATTTTTGGATGTAAGATCTTATTTTTGTAAACAGCCATATTTGGGCTTCTTTATGTACTTGCATAGAAACACTACTGGGGAGACAGTTTTAAGGGGTCAATTAAATAAAGTGAATGTTTATGCTCAGAAATAACTTCCTAATGCATACTAAAAGTTTAAATATGCAGTTTTAGTTCCCCTTCATAGAAAGCATGATTGAAACTTAAAAACAATTTTATTTCCTTTTTGTGGTTGTGTACTCATTATTGCTTGTTCGTCTTTTGCAATTTAGATAAATGGTATAACATTAAACTCAAGGTGCTTGAGTTGCAGTAGGGAGTCGGAAGCAAGCCAAGGGAACATCTTTCTCTACAGGGGACTTGGCGATACCAAAAAACCCCCCAAAGTTCCAAGAAGAAAGAGAAGACACCTGGAATCTGTACTTGCTTTGTGCTATTGAGCTGTGCTTGTTATATGGACCTTATTGCTTTGATCAGCAGTGTTAGAACTATAATGCTCATCTTTATTGTGAGCCACACTTGACCTCTTAATCCTTTGTGGGCATTACATAATTCTCGTAAGAAACTGATGTTGCAGCTTTTGTCCCATTAACGACTTAGTGAAGGGTTAGACTAGCTTTCTGATGGAAGTAAGAAAAATGCATGCATAAATTCTTGTTCAGTTTTCACAGCAGGATTTGAGGGGTACTGTATTGTAGATTATGGTTCTGTAATGTTAAGTGTACAGCTTCTTTCCTTGGTATGGATCTCAGTAAAAAAAAAAAAAACCACCCAAGATTTCAAGCAACAGTACCAAAGACAGTAGGGGAAGAATGCTTAGGAAGTTAATTATAAAGATACTTAATACCAACAGTTGTAATGCTGCTGTACCAAATTCTTAGCTTCTTATAGTTGCTGCACAGACCAAAATACTTATGAAATCCACAAAGGATTAACAGGCCATTTTGAATCCAGTGGTAAGGCAGAAGAAAATTGGTATACACTAGAGTTATGTTAATGAACAATCTTTAGGGCAAGTTGTAAGAACTAGGAATGATAGTAACATACTGTAAACCCATGTAGATGATTGATTAAGTCAGAATTAAAATAAATTGTCTGAGTTTGTTTTTTCAAATAACCGGTATTTCTTCCTGTCGTAATCTCTTTACAGAATCCAGATTCCAAAATGATGCAGATCAACCTGACTGGGTTCTTGAATGGGAAGAATGCTAGAGAATTCATGGGAGAATTGTGGCCGCTACTGTTAAGTGCACAAGAAAACATTGCTGGTATTCCATCTGCTTTCCTGGAACTGAAGAAAGAAGAAATAAAACAGAGACAGGTACAACTTAGACTAGTTGATGAGTTCAGACCATGCCAAGTTTGTGTATAATTTTTCAGGATGGTCTCAGGCAAACTAGTTGGGTACTTCTGCAGAATAACTTTCTACATCACACATGGAGGTTGAGAGTGCCTTTCGTCTCTGATCTCTGCAGTGCACGAGAACTCAGCTTTGAAGGTCCGCTGATCTTCTTGGGGTCATTTGTTCTCTGCAGTTCCCACCCAGACAGATGTGCAGCAGGGATGTATTTTGGCCCCACTTTTGTTCAGTTTTTATATCAATGACTTGGTCAACCATTTAGCAGATCCAAACTTTCACCCTCCTAAGTTAGCAGAGAGGCATATTAATTCATTGTTTTACACTGATGATACCCTCATTTTGGCTAGATCTTCAGTGGGCCTCAGACAGGCACTCGGAGTACTGGTTGCCTATTGTAAGGAAAATCATCTTAGTATTATGCCAAAACAAAAATCATGGGTTTTGGCAGGAAAACCAAACTTCACATTTGGAAAATAGAGAGCCATCCCATTCAGCAGGTCCCTAGCTTTAATTACTTGGGGGTTCTCTTCCATGCTTCAGGTTCTAGGAAGCCACGTATTGATCATGTGGTTCAGAATGCGCAGAGGAGTACATCAGCAATTCTTAGGTTCTGCCGGTGTGTGTGTGTGTGTGTGTGTGTGTTATGTGCCAGCAACCATCAAATTGTTTGTAGCCAAATCACTCGCCCAGTTTACATCTGGTGCGCAGCTAGGCCCTTTAGTCAGTTACCAGCAGGTGGAGAGAATTCACTCAAAGTTCCGTAGATCTGCTCTTTCAACACCCCCCCCCCAGTGTTTCCAGTGCCAGATTGAGGCTGGAGAGGGGCTTAGTGAAGGTAGAGGCTAAGTCCTGGATGCTGATAGTTTCATATTGGCTTAAATTACATAATTCCCTGGCCACCTTGGCGTTCCTTACACTTCAAGACTCATTCCGTTCTTCTTGGGAATGTAATATACTTAATAAATTGGCTACACTCGGCTTGTCCCCACCTACCTTGCTTGCAGTGGAAGCACAACAAGCCAGGGAGTTGGTGAAACAGAGAATAATGGACACGGAATGACAAGAAAATATGGCCAAGTCTCCTGGTTTTTATTGTAACGATTTTACCAGGTTGTTCCCGCAGCCTATTTGCAGCAGTTAGGCCTCCCAAATAGGCTGGCATTCACCCAGGTCCACTGTGGATGCATCCTTTCAGCTGTCCTTGAGGGCAGATATAATGGGACACCCTATTTGGAACGATTATGTCCATGTGTGTGTATGTGGGGATGTTGAATCGATTGAGCATGTTCTCCTTTTTTGCTCATTCTACAGGGATACCTATGCAGAATTAATAATCCTTCTGTTGCATCAATGTACAGGAAAGTCGCCTTCCCAACAAGTTTCCTTCCTACTCCAGGACAGTAGTATTGCCACCATGTACAAAGCGGCAGGTGTCTGTGTGAAGGCCCGCAGGATACATCGGTTGCTGACTAGGAAGTCTAGTGTTCCCCTATAGTTTACTGATATTTCTCCCACACTGAGCACCTGATTTATACTATCCTATTAGTTTTCCTCTTCACCCCTTCATTATCACTTCAGTTATAATCCATTGTGTTTAGTAAATTATAATCCTATCTTTGTAGCGAGGCTATTCCTCTTCCTTCTTTGTAAGTATTAGCATTTTACCTTTATGACATTAGGTTCTAGCAATTATTAATGGATTCTAGTAATATTCTTTTAGACAGGTGGCCATGTTGTTGTATGTTAATTCCCAGTAGGTTTTTAGTAGCACAGTGTGCTTTCTTATTACCCTCGTCCAGCCTATTTTAGGATGCAATGTTTATGCTTTCTGTGTTCTTGTTATGCTGGTCGTGGACCGTAAATAAAAGTGAAAGTGAGTGCCTTGCTTGGAAATTTTTAAGTACCAGTAAGATAATATATGCTCACCCCTTTTCCCTTTTAAAAAGTGATTGAGGAGGAGTTTGTTACTCTATTGTAGAAAAAAGGTGAGATTTTCTTTTTTTTTGACACTGAGCAGAACAGTTTGTAGGTGGATGTGAACTGAAACAAAGCTATGTGCATTGTATGTACAGTAATACCTCATATAACATTAGTATCGAATAACACTAAAATCGCATAACATTAAGGAATCTGGGGGGAAGAATTGCATCAAATAACATTAAGATCCTATGGGATGCTTCAGATAACAACCGCTAAAGCCTGTGTGGTTACAATGTATCTCTATGGATCCCATAGAAGATCAGATAACACTAAAAATCATATAACACCAAGACTTGTGGAACCAGGTTTTAGTGTTATATGAGGTTTTACTGTACTGTACAAAAAGATAATTTGAATGAGTGCTATTGCCCCTTAAACAGGCAGTTGAAAGGAAATTCATTTTCCTGGCATAATAATCTAAATTCTCTGTTCAATGTTGGCTTTAGATTTGGAAATAGTAACCCAGATGCATCTTTGAACTTTTATTAGTTACTGTTTAATATAGCTGTAGGTGTCTGAACTAATTTTGCACAAAACCTCCAGAACTAGAGCTAGGGAATTTGCTCTGTTCAGATGTCACTTTTAAACACAAATCTACTACACATTCTTAGGCAAACCAGTCGATCAATGTCAGATATATAATACAGTGCTTGAACAATAACCTCCAAGAATTTCAAGACTATAAACTCTGGTAGCTTGAATCCGTGGTCCACCAAAGATGACATTTCTGATTCCTTCATTGCTCTCCGTCTGAGTCTCTGACATTGTTAAAAATTCTGAATACTGTACTTCATACATTGATAATTCAACTATCTAAATGGAGATTGCAGTGAAGAAATTAGCAAACATTTCTCAGCATTGAAGTTCTATAGTTGTACTGTACTGGTAATTTTTATCTTTATGTTCAATTGCAGTGCTGTTTTGCACAAATTGTTCTTCCTATTAACAATTAGTGTGTAATATGGGTATAGTACTGGCTTACTTTAGCCAGTAAGTAGGAGTACAACAAGATAGAATAATGAAGCATTTAAACTGTTCACTCTAAAATACTGTATGTATGCTCTGAGTTGTTAGTATGTAATTGAATGTACAGATTCAGTCTCTGTTCCTCAGCCTGTGCCTCAGCATTAAGAAAACATAACCTTTTTTTCCAGATTGAGCAGGAAAAACTTGCATCTATGAAGAAACAAGATGAAGACAAAGATAAGAGAGATAAGGAAGATAAAGAGAATAGGGAAAAGAGGGATCGATCCCGGAGCCCTAGAAGGTATAACATATTCCTGTGTGAATGGCTAGTCTGACATTTGTCCATTGCATGTTCTGAAACCACTGGCTTTTGTTGTAGAGCAACTCTTTCAATGAACTTTATGTAAAAATACAACTGCTAATATTACATCTCTAACTCAAGTGTTTGCCAACCTTTGGTTTTTGAACTTCAATTCCCAGAAGCCTAAGTCAGTACATTGCTTGATCAGTGCTTTTGGGAATTTACTTAGGCTTCTGGGAATGGAAGTCCAAAAACCAAATGTCGGGAAACACTGATCTAATTCTTCTCAGCTGACATGATACTTTAATCTCAAAAAGTTTGCTATTAAATGCATTTCTTCGAGAGATTGTAAAGATTGAATAAATAATATGAACAATAAACTGAACACAGGTTTATTTTTGTCCTAGGCGCAAATCAAGGTCTCCTTCACCTAGAAGACGCACTTCCCCAGGCAGGAAAGAGAGAAAGCAAAGCCATTCCCGATCCCCACATCATACAATAAAGAGTCGCAGTGCCACTCCTGCGCCCGAAAAGAAAGAAGAGACTCCTGAGCCAGAGCCTTCAGTCAAGATAAAAGAAACGCTAATCCAGGAGGCCACATCTACCAGGTATTATTATTGTTATTATTATTATTGGCTGTGACTTTTTCCTCCCTTGATACTTTAAGTTGGTGCTTGTTGTACAGTGGAGCCACACAACAAATGCTTCGTATAACAAAAAATTCTTACAATGAAGTGTTTGTGCGGCAATTGCGGTACCCCACTATATGGGTTTTTCGTTAAGCGAGGTATACCCCGCTTAACAAAAACTCTGTATAACGAACATTTTTTTTTTTGTTATCCTGGGTATTTCCCATTTGATCTGCATAACATAAAAACTGCATAGCAAAGCTTTTTTGTTATGTGGAGTTATACTGTATAAGATTATTTTATTATCAGGTGTGGTTTTTATGTAAGCATTCACACATTTTATTCCTGCCTTATCACAGCTGTTGTTGGTCATGGAACTTTCTCTTAATTGCTCTAATCTATCCTAAGTAAAATGTTTGATTATTCTTCTGGTTCGTGGTTTTTGTTCCTTTGCCACAGCCTCCTTTACTGGCTCTAGGAGTCTTCCATGAAACTCAAAAGGAGGTCTTTTGTCCTCTACTGCTACCTGCAGAATTACTTCTATGGCCATAAAGACCACACTAGCTACTGGCCTTTAGTATTTTTAGACAAGATGTGAAAATGGGACTCATTGACAGAAGAGACATCCTCTTACTATAATTTATTAACAGCCAGTAGTTGATATTGAAACATTCAAATGTGTTGAAGAAGTCTTATTTACTGGCTTGGAGGCTTGGGCCTTGACTTCCAGGGGGCCTCAAGTATGCCAGGCTGCAGCTTAACAATATTTTCTCAGTTTATAACCCATTGTTCAATCCTTAAACTTGATTTCAACAGTGATATTTTGAAAGCCCCTAAAGTTGAGCCCATGCCAGAGGTTAAGGAAATATCTCCAGAAAGAATTGTTAAGAAGGAAAGAGAGAAAGAAAAAGAGAAGCCCCGGGCGAGGTCTCCCTCGCGATCGAAGTCACGGTCAAAATCTCGCTCGCGTTCTCCTTCTCATTCAAGACCAAGGAGGCGTCACAGATCACGATCTAGGTGAGAGATGTAATTTATTTTTTTCTAGGTTTAAGCATATGTGGTTCTCCTGATTCCTATCTAATCCACTAGTAGGAAAGGTACAGATAGGAAACATCATAAACCCTTGATGTTTTCCCAAGAAATTATGTTTTTATTTGTCATTCCTCTTCTCCTTACCTTGTGTGTGTGTGTGTGTGTGTGTGTGTGTGTGTGTGTGTGTGTGTGTGTGTGTGTGTGTGTGAGAGAGAGAGAGAGAGAGAGAGAGAGAGTTTGTTGTTTTTAGCTAGTTTTAAACACTTGATTAATAATTTTAAAATGGGTTTTATCTGCCATTGATGATTTTATTGTTGTGAAATCGCCCTGGGTCACTTCGGTGAGAAGGGCAATGAATAAATTTGACAAATAAATAAATAAATAAATAAATAAATAAATAAATAAATAAATAAATAAATGCTTTATGGCAGGGGTACCCAGATCCGGCCCAGCACCAATTCATCTGGCCCACACCACCCTTGCCGCTCCTGGAAGCGGAAGTAAAACGCGCTCGTACAGGCTCATTTTACTTCCTCTTCCAGGAGCTGCGAGGGTGGTGTGGGCTAGATGAATTGGCATCGGGGGCTGGATCCAGACCGTAGTTTGGGCATCCCTGCACTATGGAGGCAAATTCCACTCTAGTGTGCAAAGAGATTTATGTTGCACCAGCTTTTTAAATGGTGACACTTAGTCCTATATTGGTTGCTTCGTAGAAGTAAAACGCTATTCTCCTGAAGGCTTGGCAGTATTTTAAAATTGTTACGCAGCCAGTGGTAGAGGAATATCTGAATTTTTAATAATTTTCTTGAAAGGTCATATACCCCAAGGAGGCGGCCTAGCCCAAGACGTCGACCCTCTCCCCGAAGAAGAACCCCACCACGACGCATTCCACCTCCACCTAGACATCGAAGGAGCAGATCTCCCGTGCGTCGGTAAGAATCACGAATTAAAAAGCAAGAGTCACTGGAGTTTAACGTTAAAAGTGTTTGTGTTTTAATTGCAATAGCTTTCAAGATGCTTTCCCCCTTTCATTGGGAGATGGGGCAGAGAGTTTGAAATTATTATGATTTGGCTTAAAAGTTGTCATATAAAAATAAATTCCAAGTCCTGAGAGGCAAAGTTCAGTATTGCAGTTGCAGTATGAAAGTTAAATTGAATTTTTGGGGTTTTTAAAAAAAATAATTCAGGGTTGTTCTGGAAGTTTAAAATGAAATATTGGGACCAAATAGTTGTATGGTTTGAATGTGATGAAATGTATATTGCAGATAATAGTTTTGATAATTAAGAGAAAGATTGACACTTTGTTCCATGTGGCTAACCAGACAAAGAGTAGCATTTCCACCCTGTGTAGTCTTGATGAAATGGTACAGGGGCTTTAAATTTTTTGGGTTCTGAGCAAAGAGTCACTATAATGGTTGGATTTGAAGCAGCTGACTTCTGTAACCAGTTACTAGAAACCAAAACATTTGCACAGGAGAAATTTTTGACTATAGATCCATTTCTTGGTAAGACTGATCCCATTTCTTTGTAAGAAAGTATTTTCTTAGAAAATGTGTGAGGTAAACCCACCAGGAGCCTGACCACACCCCCTCTGACTGCTGAACGGGCCAGTAGCATGGTTTCTCCTGGTGGCATATGAATTCTCCACGCATATTTGGGTGGTTTTTCCATCTCCACTGCTTCCCATGGCTGCAGGAGTAAATGTGGCACATTTTTGATGCGTTTTTGAATTTTTCATTGGATTTTGGTGTGATTTTGGCTTGATTTCCTCACTTCTGATGACACTGGGTCACTTCCGGCAATGGTGGCAATCCAGCCCATGGGCTGTAGTTTGGGCACCCCTGCTCTATGGGTTCTGATGCATATTTGGGAACACAGAGTTTCTGCTGTAGACTCTTCAGACTTCTCCTTCTATTGAGAATACATCTTTGTGAGGCTATACATTTGAAGGAAATTCTGTTATCACTGAGAAGAGTGGGAAAATTAATGTTCCAAAATAGCTACCGTTAGCCTATGTCCTAACACCCTGATATGTTTGAAAAGGATAAAATCTGTATTCACTGATGTACACAGATTTGAATCCATTTGAACATTTCCTTGGATTAGTTATAAAATAGTAATTTTTGTACCTGTCTGCCGCTGCTTCTAAGGAATATTGCTCAAGGTAGGGTTTCTTTTTTCCAGGTTCTCAGGAATTCTGCTGCTAAAAGGTGGAGTCAGCAGGTATATGTTAGCAACAGAACTGACCACAGATTGCTGCAGAATTCTAGAGGCCTTCTTTTAAGTGTAGTATGATAACATCAGTCTCGTTTCTTAACCTTCCAGCACTGGTGTACTCTTTAATCTGCCATTTTAAAATTCCCTTGAATTAGATTGGATTTTTTGTTGAATAGAATTGTTTCTTTAGTAAAAGTTGGACAGAATGAGCCCTCTAAATAGATTTTTTTTCAAGACCATCCAACTTTTAACAACACCAACACTTCAGATTGCTAACCTATAGTACAGGGGTTCTCAACGTACAGCCCGTGATACCATTTCATATGGCCCTCCACCACCTCCGCCACACCTGGAAGTGCCATGTGTGGCAGGCAGGGCAAAATGGCCATCTGGCCTCCAAAGCTGTCTGAGGGAGTATATCCTAGCCCTCGGCTAGAGAAGGTTGAAAACCCCTGCTATAGAATATGTTTAAAATATAAGGTACTAGCAGGTGAAGATGCTCCACAGGATTGGAAGATGAAAGTCCTGGTGAGATGTGTCTGAAACATTGTGGTAGGACCTACTGAGTTTTTAATGAGAATGTAGAGATTCTCAAAATTGCATATTTGATAAGATTACCTAGCCATGTTTAGCATACCTTGATAACGAATTCCGATTTTGCAGGAGGAGACGGTCGTCAGCATCTTTGTCAGGAAGCAGTTCTTCTTCTTCGTCTTCTCGTTCCCGATCTCCACCAAAGAAGCCACCGAAGAGAGTTGTATCCAGCCCTCCTCGTAAGACACGGAGACTCTCTCCTTCTGCAAGTCCTCCTAGGAGAAGACATCGACCTTCGCCTCCGGTAACCCCTCCCCCTAAGCCACGTCGGTCCCCAACACCTCAGCAATCAACCCGTGCAAGAAAAACTCGAGGCTCAGTTTCTCCTGGTAGAACCTCAGGTAAAATGAATAAATTTGAAGATTCATAAAGCTGCTCTCTCTCTGTCTTCATTATAACTCTCAAGTAGCACATGCCTGGACTATTGCACATTTGCCATGCCCAAGAGAACATGGTAGACAGAGCTTCTAATGAAATGCTGAATCAATTGCATTGCACTTACACCGTTCGTTTGGAACTCCTGACCTTGAATTTTATTTTATTTTTATTTTTTTAAATAATCTCTGAGCCTTTTAGCTGTCTGTGGACTTTTGTTTCATGGAATCCTTGTTTCATGTCAAAGTTCTCTCACAAAGGTAATCCTGTGTATAACTAAACTGTAAAAAGTAGGTCAATGAATCAAGGAATATCTTCTCCTCTTAGAAGGTCTGCTCTGTTCTACTGTCCATTCCACAGCTAGCTCCCTAGAGCAGGGATGCCAAAACTATGGCTGGGGGCTTAACCTGGCCCCCGACGCCCATTCATCCTGCCCGTGAAGCCCTCATCGCTCCTGGAAGTGGAAGTAAAATGTGCCTGTACAGAAGGTTTTCAATGCAGCTCTGGTAATTCTAGGACTGGCTGTTGCGGAGAAGGGGGCATTTTTGGCATTTCCTGGTTGGAGAGGGAGCTTCTGGTGGTTCCAAAACAAAGAAAATTCCAAAAACAGAGCACAAATACTCTGAACACTCTTCTGCTGCCGTGGAAAGCTGAAGACCCCAAAACAATTTCGTAGCTTGAAAAAATTCGTATATCATAGCAATTTTGTCCAAGATTTCCTTTCTTATCATGAGGCGTTTTACTGTAATTGAATAGACGTTTTGAATCTGAATCTACACTCTGAATTTGAATCTGTAACAAAATGGTGGTGTTTAAAGCAGGTTGGTGAGATAAATTTGTATATTCATTGTGAAGACCTGTTGAAAGTTTGTTTGATATGCCTTCTTACAATTCTATTTCTTCTTTTCAGCTCCCAAACATAAAAGTATTGAAAAAAGGGAATCGCCCTCTCCAGCACCCAAACCTAGAAAAGTAGAACTGTCAGAGTCAGGTGAGCGTCTTTCATATACTTTAATATCTTTAATACGTGATGTTTGCAAGGATTTGTTGGGACTTAATTTTTTAGTCTCTGAAAATGAATTCATAACTGCTGTTGCTCTGCGTAGTTTGTACCTGTCTTATGTAAGCACCATGTAATAAATAAAGGACTAATATTCAATTGTTCTTGATGAAAAAATTAAAATACCATTATAAAACAACAATAATCAAGAGTGATATGTTGTAAAGGCAGCATAATAACGCTGCAAGGAAAGCCCCTAATCAGACTGTTATAAGTTATTTTTTTCAAACCCTCTGAAAGAACCACTTTCCTAAACTATGAAAGAAAAAGAAAACAAAGGAAGGAGCCCTGAGAATATGCTCTGTGAATCTGCAGTATGTTCCATATTTTTCCTGTTAACATGGAACAACTTGTAAATATGATCCTTCAATATATTTTTTATTAAATTTGCATGCTTTTCAGAAGAAGACAAAGGTGGTAAAATGGCAGCTGCAGATTCTGTGCAGCAAAGACGGCAGTATAGAAGGCAGAACCAGCAGACTTCATCTGGTATGACACTTTACAGCTGATCCTTTGTGTGTATATTTTGAAATAAGTTCCATCTTGTTCATAGGGAGATTCTTCCCAACAAAGTGCCCCCGTGCAGACGGCTTCTTTCAAACCTATACATTGGCCAAGTCTCTTGGATTGTGTGTTCTTGCTCTCTCTTCATTCTTGTTACTAATTTGTGCATTCTGGAATTAGTTGCAGAGTTCATAGACCATGGATTCCCAAAATTTTCAGGCCACGGGATGGTCATATGGTTCCATCCACTAGAAGCGGAAGTGCAAAATGCTACCGTAAATGCAGTCATGGGCTTTGCACATGCACATTTTACTTCCAGGAGCGATGGGGGCTTTGCAGGCTGGATGGTTTGTCGGTGTAGGCCAGATCCGTCCCACGGGCCATGGTTCGGCTGCCCTTGTCATAGACTTTTAAGGGCCTGGAATGTTTGGTGGTATAGCAAGATTTACACTTCTTCTGTTAGCAAGGAACAACTGTCCCCTAGTGAGATGAAAAAGTGGCATCTGTGGATGAGAGAGAGTTTTTAACTTTGTCTTTGATGCACAAGAATCACAGATATATGATATAACTATTAATTTCTTAAATTGCTGGTTCTTAAAAACATGAGATGTACTTTCCTAAAGTCATGGGTTGTTTATAGGAAACTCCCTGCTTTAGGAGGTGCGGTTTAGACCCTTCCCTCCTCCTGCCAGCAAACATAAGTTCTAAGAGAGGCTTGAGATGAGATATTTCAACATCTGCTGTATTGATTTTAAAATACAATTTAAAAAGCGTTTTTGTAGTATAGTTTAAAATTTAAAAAATTCTTTTAATATTTCTTATGGCCATAACAGCCCCTTTTGCGGTTCTGGAAGCCGTTAAAAATTGCCCTGGAAATGCCCTGCTACCCCCTCAAAACATGGCAGAATTGCCTCTTCCACTGGCCTATGTGTTGTTTATTTTGCGTCAGCTGGTTTTGAGGTACAATATTAGCAATTAAAATTACATTAAGGTTCAGCTCAAACACTAGGGTTCAATAAACTGTGTTTTATCAGAATGGACAGCATGGCTTTGTGCTCTTTCTCATACTCCAGTGGAAAGGGGGGGAAGGGTTTAAACCACATCTTCCCGGTTGATATATAAATGGAAAAGATTTCCATACAAAATGGAGAAAAAAATGTGTGTATGTGTGGATTTGGATCAGTGATTCCCAACCTTTTTGTGCCACGGGCCAGACCACACCCCCTGGACAGCGGAGTGAGCCAGTCACGTGGTCCCTGCTGCCGTAAACGCTGCCATAAAACACATCTGTGTCATGTTTACAACAGTTGTGGGTGCATTTAGAGCAGCGTTTACAGCAGGCGGGGCATGTTTACGCAGGTGTGGGCATGTTTTACAGCTGTCCTAAATGCTTCCGTTTCTGGTAGTGGCGGTGGCGGGCCACATGAAATGGTCCCATGGGTCATAGGTTGGCCATCCCTGATTTTAGATGTTAAATGATGGATAAAATCACTTGCATTGCAAGGGAACCTTAGATTGTGGCAAAATGCTCCTTCTGTGGCTGAAATCAGTTAAATTTTGTCTTAGTTCCAGTGTTTCCTTTTGACCAAGGGAAGTCTTGGGCAGCCTTGGACATGGTCCTGATCTTGACAGCAGGTATTTTTAGATATTAAAGGTTCTTTCCTCCCATCCAAATGGTTCCAAAGACTTCCACGGTTGAAAGGAAACCTCATAATCTGAAGGAGATACGAAGCTTTAGTTTAGTTTAATTTGCAGAATGTCATCATCATGTATCTGTACAGTTTTACCAACAATATTTCAGCCTATACAGTGGTGCCTCGCGTAAAGAGCATAATGTGTTCCACAGGATTGCTCTTTAAGAGAGTTTGCTCTTTAAGCGAAACACCGTTGTAAGTGACCAATTTTTTGGGGGGGGGGGATTGCGAACCCAGATTTATTTGTTAAGCGAGTTTTTGGTTGGTTTTATTTGTTAAGCGAAGCGACAATTCAGAGAAAATTCTCTTTAAGCGAGTTACTCTTTAAGCGAAACGCTCTTTATGTGAGGTTTGACTGTATTATGATTTGCTACATCTAGAAAGCTATGATTATTGTACAGTGTTAAAGTGTATTATATAAATCGATAAATAGTAATATCTCAAGAAGCCTGTAGAATTTCCTCTTGCTTATTGAAATGTATGTTGCTCAAAGTTCTTCATTTTTAAACCAATCACAAAACCCACAACTTTAATTGGACAGTGTGATCCTATATTGAAATAATGTAATCTTTATGCTTTCTCTGTCTTTAAGAAAGAAAGAAAAATGTCTTTATTTTTCTGGTTAACTAGTGGCATCTGATTACCTTTATATTTAAACTGAAAGAGAGCTAAGTAGAACTTTCTTCAAATGTCTTGTATAGTGTAATTTGGCTTCGGTGCTGCATCACTACAGTATCAATAATTTATCAATACTGTATTAGAAAAAGAATATTATGGTGAAAAAGGTCCTTTCACTCACATCTAGTGAGGAAGCATATTTTAAAACAGAACACATTGATTTCTGCTAATAAACTTTCTTAATCAGACATTATTGCATAATTACTCAAATTGATTTCTCAAGCTGCCAGTCTTTAGATATTATGGAAACTTGATGCTTCATAATATTGATTCTCATTTCTCAAATTGCTTTATGGAAAGTTCTTTGAAGATAGCTATTTACCATATAAAATTCTGTTTAAAAATAATTTAATCGCTAATTAAAGTGCACTAAGCATTGCTGCCATGTTGCATTTCAATAGCATGGCTTCCATTTTGTTACAGATTCTGGTTCATCATCTTCCTCTGAAGAGGAACGGCCAAAAAAGTCAAATGTAAAGAATGGTGAAGTGGGGAGGCGTCGGCGGCACTCACATTCCCGCAGCCCATCTCCATCTCCACGGAAGTGGCAAAAGGAATCCCCTCCTCGGTAATGTTCTTTTGCTTTGTACACATCAAGTGTTTACCAGTAACCATAAATAAGTCCCGTCCCCGTCCCCCCCATCTTATTTCAGTTAGGGTGAGCTGTGTCTTTATCTAAGGTTGTGTTGCCTTTGCTCAGAAACTAGTTGTATCCAATTCTAGGGTTCAGTGCTCGTCTCTGTTTATAGCCAAAGAGCCTGTGTCTGCAGACATTTCAGTAGTCTTCTGGCAGGCATGACTAGACACTCAAGTGCGCGGAACACAGTTAACTTTCCTGACAAAGAGGTACCTGTATATCTACTTGCAATTTCTTGCTGTCGAACTGCTAGGTTGTTAGGAGCTAGGACAGACACAGGAGCATGCTCTGACATGCAGCACTCGGGTCTTGAACTGCTGACCTACCAGCCTTCCAGTCAAAAAGTTTAGTGCCTTAACCACTAAGCCACCGCAGTCCCCACCTAAGGTTCTACTGTGAGAAATTGAGCATCATGTTTCCCATACACAATGCCATTGCTGAGGTGTTAAGAGATGGGTGTGATTTAGGAGGAGTTGGAGGAGGACTACGTGAAAAGTAACTTTAGGATATGCTTCAGATTGAAAACCCACTATGTCAAATGAACATTGTGCATTAAACCACAGTGTTCCTGCGGTTCTGTTTCTTTTACTCAGCTGCTTTCTGCTGATTTCAGTCTTCAGATTTCATAGTGGGAGATTCTGTGGATCACCATACAGAGATTGCAAATAACAGCAACTTGAGTACCTCTTAATTAGTCTTTGCAAGTAACTATGGAGGGTGCTTGATTTCTCAATCTCCCCTCTCCCCACTGCTGCCAGAATGCAGATGGGAAAGAAGTAACCATTTCCAGTTATTAAAAGGTTAGTTAGCAGATTGCTTTGCTAATTAGGATTAAGTTATACAGCATTTCTAGAAAGTATGGGCTTTTTGCCATAGTTTGGGCACCCCGTCCTACAGCCTGCTTTGCTCTTTTTTCCAACTGTAGCTGTGAACAAAAAAAAAGTCGTTTCTATAGTAGAGGAACTTGGATAGTGAAACAAAGCCGACATCTCATTAATGCATATATGGCTTTCTCAGATAGTTAGGAAGACATTAGAATAATGTACTTCTATCTTGAGGTAACATTCATGGAAAATTACAGCATTGAAGCTTCTGTTTTTGAAACAAATTATTCATAAAACTAGAGAAAAACTAAACTATTTAGGCTGTTTGCCCTTAGTCCTGTAAGAATTACACAGCTTTAACAGGCCATGTGTGTGTGGTTCTAACTTTGTAGTTCACTGTTGATTGTCTTGACCAACATTTCGGAAAATGATTGTACAATGGGCTGTGTAGCAGATGATTGGGATTTTAATGTGATTGCCGTTAGGTCGCCCTTGCTTGAAAGCTGTCTGCGTTTCCGTGGACATGTGGCAGGCATACCTAGACACTGGAGTGCACAGAACTCTGTTTACCTTTCTACCGAAGTGGTCCCTATTTATCTACTTGAAATTTCTTGCTTCCGAACCTGCTAGGTTGGCAGGAGCTGGGACAGAGATGGGAGCTGACTCCATCATGCAGCACTGGGGTATCAAGCTCCAACCTTCCACTCTTCAAGCCACTGCAGTCCCCATGGTTTTGGTCTTGCCCAGCTTTTATGCAGCCACAAGCAGTGCTAGTGAAACTTAGAATGGATCAGAAGATTCTTAATTTTGGATATCAGTGGGGCCACAAATATGTATATGAAGTGGAACCGATGAACTCTCTTTGGTGGTAAAAAAGATGTATAGTTTCCCAAAGTCATTGATCGCTTCTGGCCAAAGGCATAGAAGGAATAGAGGAGGCCAGTTTAACATAAGTTAATGTACATATTGAGATGGATCTGAAGATGTCCATGAATTATCTTTAGAGGGGAGATAGCTTGGTAGTGATAGGGTAGTTAGGTTATGTGCCAGTCAATAAGATACATGATTTGTCCCTACATTATTAAACAAACGTATTGATTATCCAACCTGCTTACACATGCTTAATTATTTGGGAATTTAGACAAATATGTTCCTGAGCTCAGTGAGAATGATTGTAAAAGGATTTTAGCTCTAGGGTGGAGTCCTGATAAGGGAAAGCCACCATATAGGCCAGTGATGGCAAACCTTTGCACTCCAGCTGTTCTTGAACTTCAGTTCCCAGAAGCCCAAGTCTCTGTGAATCCACACGAATGGGTTTACTGTGCATAGTACGCGCAGTAAACACTTTTGTGTGGATACACAGGGTCTCTGGCTTCTGGGAATTGAAGTCCAGGAACAGCTGGAGTGCAAAGGTGTGCCATCACCGGTATAGGCTGTCCTCATGTCTACCTTCACAATTTGTTTTTCTGAGTTTCCCTTCTCTTTTTTTCTTGTAGCAGGAGAAGGCGAAGTCCCTCGCCACCACCCGCCCGACGACGACGGTCTCCTTCTCCTGCCCCTCCTCCAAGGCGGCGAAGATCACCTTCACCACCACGCCGAAGGTAACATTTGTGCTCCCTGTGACTCTCTAGTTGTACGAGATGCATATCTACTTAAAAAGGATGGTGTGACATAGAAATGACCTGTTTTACGTGTGTTTGATTTGATACAAGCTTGAGAATTTCTTTGTAAAACTGATCATTTCCCTACTAAACTACTTAAGAGGTGAATTTAATTACGAACTCTATTTTAACACTTACCATTAATTTGAATTGGTTTACAAATACTATTGCAAAAGGAAACATGAAAAACAACCAAGAGAATCTCATTAGATATTTTTTTTAAAAAAGAACATTAGAATATTTTTCCAGGGATCATATGCAAACAATGTATCTATAGGCTTCTGTGACTTTCCTGATTCATTTAGACCAGTGTTACCTTTGGTTCTTGGGTTTCTGGGAACTGAAGTCCAAAAACCAAAGTTTGGGAAACACTGGTTTACACGTTAGTACTTGATTTTAGATTTCTTCTAGTTAGGGCAGTTACACTGAAGTTAAATTATATTGCCGACCATCCCACCCGTTTATTTTACTTACTAAATGGTGCTAATGTCTTGTTTTCAATTCCTAGGTCCCCATCGCCGCCACCTCGCCGCCACTCCCCTACACCCAGGCGATATTCTCCTCCGATCCAGAGGAGATACTCCCCTTCACCACCTCCAAAGAGACGAACGACATCTCCCCCTCCCAAGAGAAGGGCATCACCTTCTCCACAGCCCAAATCCAGGGTCTCTCGCTCCCCGCCACCAAAGCAACGAAGTCCCCCACCTGCAAAGAGACGCTCACCATCGATCTCATCTAAGCACAGGAAAGGATCTCCCAGCAGGTCCAGTCGCGAGACCCGATCTCCGCTTCAGAACAAACGGCACTCGCCTTCCCCGCAGCCTAGACCTATCCGTACCTCTACGAGTCCCCCACTGGTGCGCAGGGGACTTTCAACTTCACCTCCACGAAGACAGTCTCCTTCTCCAAGCACTAGGCCTATCAGGAGGGTCTCCAGGACTCCAGAGCCCAAAAAGCCCAAAAAGTGAGTTTTTGCCCTCCGTCTTTTGGTATCTCGTCAGACATGTAAACTTAAATATTACGTATAACATCCGGTTTCAAAGGGATTATTCTCTGATTATAAATATAGCAGTGAATTTGAAATAGCTAGGAAGGATACAGGGCAAAAGAATTTGAAATAGCTAGGAAGGATACAGGGCAAAAGTTCGGCAGAAGTTAAGATCATCTATTTTGAAGTTCCAACCTCAAACAAAATCTAGAACAGGGGTTTCCAACTAATGGCTCGCAGGCTGGATCTGGCTTGTGACAACATTTTATGCGATCTCCACCCCTCTAAAGGCATTCGAGAAACAAAATGGTCACCCCTTTGAAGCTGTTGGTACACAATCCCCCCCTCCAGTCATACAGGCAGGGCAAAATGGCCATCCGGCCCTCAAAGCTGACTGGGAGAGTGTGACCTGCCCCCCAGCTTGAAAAGGTTGGGAACCCCTGATCTAGAACGTTTATGCTGCATGTTCCAAATGTATTTATTTATATTTATATTTGTTTATCGCCCTCCTCCCCAAAGGGACCCAGGGCGATTTCCAACAATTTTAAAAACACTTAAAAAATTAAAAACTCTAAAAAGCTTAAAAACTTAATTAAAAGCTAGGTATTATAACTTGGACGTACTGGGGGTCAAACCATCCAACTGGCTGGGGAAATTGAACCATCCACTCCCCAGACCAGACCTTAATTAACACTTAAATTGCTTATGTAATTCAGTGTTCTTCTTTTGGATCGCAATCAAACCCTGGACTGCCAAAATGAAGTCACTTTCTTGGTTTTGTTGTTAGCCAAACTTAAGTCCTGATTGGTGTAAGTTTCTGGCAATCATCGGCAGTGTTTATTGTGCAGTTTCTAAGTATGGGTGGTGATAAGTAGGAGAACCCACTTTAAGCATTTATTTATTTATTTATTATTAGTTCAAATTTATATTGCCGCCCACTCGCCATGGCGACTCATCGTTATGCAGGCCTCATAGTTCTTCTAAAGAGGACAACAGTTATATTTGAAAAGCTGCCTTTTATAATTACAACCTGTAAGCCATTTTTTGAAAGCTGAAACTCTTCCTTGCTCGTGTCTCTTATCTGAAGGACTTCCCCACCAAGCCCACATTCTGTGAGAAAGAGATCTTCCTCCAGGTCGGCTTCAGGATCCCCTCAGCCTCCCCCCAAGAAACATCCAGCGCCTCCATCACCTGCCCGGTCCCAGTCTCCTGCTCACTGGTCACCACTTCCAGCTGTGAAGAAGGCGAAAAGTCCCACGCCAAGCCCCTCGCCAGTAAGGGTGAGTCTCTTCCAAAGCAAGTCATCACCTGCCTCATACTCTGTACTCTTGATTTTGTCCACTTCTCTATTCTCATTTGAATGGAAAGTTAATGTAGCTCTCATTCTTTCTTCACAGTCAGTCAATTGGTGTTAAGAACATTTTCGAAATGGTAGCCGTGTTTTAAGCATATCGGAGAGTAAACAAAACAAAATGGGGGGGGGAGCAGCAACACTGGTGCTTTAAAGACTAACTGCTGTATTTTAATGTAAGCTTCTGTGGATCAAGTCTACAGTTAGTCTTTAAAGTGCCACTGTTTTAACCCTCTGATATGCTTAATTATAAGAGGGTTTCTGGCAATGATGAGCAGGCTTTTGCTTCAGTCAGGAAAGGAAGTGTTTTAAGTGTTCGGTACAAAGAACATGGTCTTGCCTAGAAGTTGTCCTGATGACTGAATTGCTCAGTGAGTAAAGTTACCTGGCTGTGGGTCACAGGTTGGGAGTTCAGTTCCCCACTCCATGGGCCTGTGGTGGCTCAGCGGTTATGAAGTTTGCTTTGTTAGCTGGAAAGCCGGCAAGCCAGCAGTTTGAGACCTTGGTACTGCATGATGGTTTGAGCACTTGTTTCTACCCCAGCTCCTGCCAACCTAGCAGTTCAAAAGCAAGAAATTGCAAGGAGATCAATAGGGACCACTTCAGTGGGAAAAGATCTTGGGGGCATAAAAGGAGGCCTCTTTCGGGTGTCCCCTGAGCAGAGTTTCTCCAGCAAAAAGCCTTTTAACTCAGAATTATTTCTGACACAAGAAATTATTATTGTTGGTTTCCCACTGTGTATCTGAGAAAAGTCTGTCTGTGTGGCCCTGGGAAAGCTGCATGGCCCCAGTGTGCCCCCCAAAGAAAGTATACTCTTAACTAGAAAATGCTGAAAAGGGTCACCATCAGTCAGAATTAACTTGACAGCACAACATTAGTCACCCTGGACTGTTGCTTTATAGTATGAATCTTTTCAGGGGTGTTAGGTTTCCATCTTTATCCATACATAGATATTTTAAAGGCAAATGTGCTGCTTGATCTTACAGCAGTCTGATCAGGAAGGAGGTGGCAAAAAAAAGAAGAAGAAGAAGGATAAGAAGCATAAAAAAGATAAGAAGCACAAGAAACACAAGAAACATAAGAAAGAGAAATCTTCTGCGGCTGCCACTGTGGCCCCCTTTACCACCACTGTGGAAGAAGATCAGGAGAAAAATGCAGAGCCCAAAAAGGTGGGTTCTGATTATTAGTTTAATAATTATAGATTTATTAAACGCTAGGGATTGGGTACTGTCACTTTTTAAATAGTCAGGATCCAGGAAACAAATTAAAGAAGCATTAGGATGTTAAGCAAAGCATGCCTGGTATGTTTTAAGGCATTTTTTTAGCCTTTGCAGATCTCATGTATGCAGGCTCAAAAGATTTTTAAAGTGATCCCCAAAACCTGATAGTACAATTTGCAAGGTCTGCAGTTTTGTTAGTAGATCAGAGAGTAAAAGACAAAAAGGGTTGTGGCATCTTAAAGACTTACTGCTTTATTTTGATCAAGTCCAAGAAAGTTAACATCAAAATGAGCATCAAAATGCAGCAGTTGGTCTTTGAAGTGCCACAATGTTTTTTGTTGTTTTGTTTACTCTCTGATATACTTGTTAGTAGATGTTTTGTTTGTTTCTGTTTTGATTTTGCCATGGAGCTTTTATGAGGGGAAGTATTATCAAGCTTGCTGCTTCCTGTGGAGAAGCCCTAGAGATGGAAATTTTGTCCTTGAACTGTCCCTCGCCCTAGTCATTGTCCATTCCTGGTGTATTGGTTTAAGAAGACCTTTTGTTTGAAACGGTTCATTGGCTGTAGGTCCAAGGCATCTGAAGCCTGCTTACTACAAAACAGGAAATTGGCTTGGGGCAAAATTCTGGTATTCTGAGAATTTTTTTCTAATGGAGACACACTTTCAGCTTTTAAATATAGAAATATACACAAGATTCTTAAGGCTTATTTAGATGTTCAGAAGAGGTTACAATTGTGGGGAGTGTGCTAGCCCTGATCTCTGTCTTGTAGAAAGAATCGGAAGAGGATGCCCTTAGTAATGAGGTGACTCCACTATCTGTAACCTGAAAAAGACAGGATATCCCTACTGCATGGAGAATCTGCACAACATCTTTTCAGGCAGTCATTTCTCTATATGTCGAACAGGCGGTGCTAGCACGTTCCCTTCCTGTGTATATTTTACTTTCCTATGTAGATTTACTTCCCCAGGGAAGAGGATCAGGAGAAAAACGCAGAGCCCCAAAAGGTGGGTTTCTGTTTATTTGTTCAGTTTGTTTATAAACATATTAAATTGTAAGGGTGGTAAAGCAAATCCCCACCATTTTAGCTTGAATGCTTAATAAGGCTTTAATAAAAAAAATGCCTGGATAGGTTTTTAAAAACAGAAATGCCATGCTTGTTCTTGTTCTGAAGAACTACCTGGCTCCTGTTCCCACACTCACCTGTCCAGCCAGCCGTGTAATGAGGCATGAATTCTTTCTGATTTGAGAATAAAACTTTGACTATCATCTGCATTGTTTACTTGGGTTTCCAAAAGTCATTTGACAAGGAACTTCACCAAATCCCCTAGGCAAACTTAAGAGGCGCATGAGAAGAGAAAAGCCCTTTTATGAGTTGAAACTTTTTTTAAACTAGAAGCAAATAAGACAAATGGATCGATATTTCATACAATGGAAGCATATGAACAGTTGAGTATCTCATCAGTGCTATGGAATTAGGAGCAGTGCTATGGAATTAGGGGCTGTGGTGGCTCAGTGGTTAAGAAGCTCACCTTGTTAGCTGGAAGGCTGACAGGTTGGCAGTTCGAGACCTGGGTACTACATGAGTGCCTGTCCCAGCTCTTTGGAACATGTAGGGAGCCTCATTTGGGAATCCCCTGAGCGGAGTTTCTCCCACAAAAAAATCCTATCAACCCAGAATAATTTCTGACATGAAATTATTATTAGGAGCAGTTGAGGTTGCCCTGTTTAGGAGTAATACCAGATTATTATTATTATTATTATTTTTTGGGGGGAAGAATAAACAGATTGTGAAGCACTTCAAAAGACTATTAACAAACTATGGGTATAATGAAGGATGAGATTAATTGCAAACTAAAGTGAAGTGTATGGGAGTAAAATAAATCAAAGTGCCGCAGTGATATTTCATTTGAAGAGAACTGGTCAAAAAAGGGATCTTGGTCTTGTGGTGGGAAAAAACTGAGTGAAATGTTGCCCTCTTGTGCAGTTGCTTTTAAAATTAAAAAGTCCATGTTGTCTAGATTTACAAAAATATTTTTTTTGAAAAAGCCTGACAATTTCTTGTTCTCTTTGCACACATTAGACTACCTTTCTGATCTCTGTTACTTGGGGTGGGGTGAGGTTCAGAAGCTAGAAAGTCAAAATGTTCAAGTGGCTGGAGTATTGGTGTTGTTGTTTATTCATTAGTTTTTAATCTGATATCTGTTTAATTATTTTTAGAAGTTTGTAATTTTTTTTAGATTTTAATATTATTTGTTTTAATATTATAAGCTATTTTGGATTCTCTTGAGAAAAGTGCCCCATAATATATTTTAAATAAATAGTAATAAATGTTTAGCTTAGAAAGTAGTGTAAGTAAGGGAGCCATGACAGAGGATTATAAAGTTACACCAGGTGTAGAAAAAACAGACTGAGCTAAGATTCACCTCCTAATTTTAGAATTCCGAGTTATCCACTGAATCTGAGTGGTGAGAGATTCAGAATAGGTAAAAAAGAAAGCATTTTTTTGCATAGTTCATCGTTGACCCCTGGAATTTCCTACTATTACATGTGATTATCAGTAGCTTTAAAAGAAGTGTAACCAAAATAATGAAGGATGAGTCTCTCTCAATTGTGATAAGTCCTTCCTGCAGTGCGAGAAACAAAAGCCTTTTACCTGTTCTAAATCACCCATTGTTCAGTCTCAGTCTGTAGCAAGCATAATTTTATTTATATGAGTTACTGTGGAGATGAAGATTGAAGCTTGTCAGCTTCCCCATGTAACAGGCTGGTTTCTTTGTGAACAGAATCCTAGAATCGATGGTTCTTTAGTCTGATCCAGCAGGATTCTTGCATTTTAAAGACTAAACTGTCAGTTACCACAATTATAAAAATGAATCCATTTGTTGAACCAGTGAGTGTGTCAAAAATGTAGATGAAATTCATCCTTGATATCAACATAGAATGAGGGAAGACTCTTTAAAGTCCCTGCTGAAGAGAAGAAGCATCCTAGAATAGTGATGGCAAACCTTGGCACTCAAGCTGGTTTTGCACTTCAATTCCCGGAAACCCAAATCTCTGTGAATCCACACAAATGGTTTTACTGGCAATCCAGCTGTTTTTAGACTTCAGTGCTCAGAAGCCCCGGTCCCTGTTTACTGCATAGGTGCAGTAAACCCATTCGTATTGATTCATAGGGACTTGGGCTTCTGGGAATTAAAGTCCAAGAATACCTGGAGTGCCAAGGTGTGCCATCACTGTCCTAGAATATTGACAGGGTCCCATAATGTGCAGTTCGATTTTATACTGTGTGATGTGATGATTTAGGGAAGGATAACTTGGTCTTTAAACTTCTTACCCAAACATAATTATTTCATGCCAAATTCTGCTGTAATAAGAAGATGGATTCAGAAGACCAATTTTGGAGGGTACACAAAAAGAGCCTCCTTGAAGATTGTGGTATTTTTGAACTGCAAATGGGTGTATTCCGGTCAACAGCAACCTTGTTGTGCCGGCTAATCTTTCTCACGCAGGTGTATGGAACTGTGGAATGAATTCACCCTAAAGGTGGCTTCCTTTTGACAGTTTCATGCCTGGCCAAGACACGGAAGAAGACCAATTTTGCATAGAGGTGTGTGGTTTATCATGCAGTATAACTTCTCAAACCAGACTTTCTTGTGCTAACAATGTTAGGAAACTTGTTTAGTGGTTAGGTAATTGATTTCCTTCAGATTTCTGGTCTGTGGACCAAATTTAATTCAGGTTCCTATTCTGTGACTGTAAAAGTAATTGGTGTTGTTTCTGCTGCGTTAAGGAGACTGAAAGTGAAGGCGAGGATAACCTGGATGACTTGGAGAAACATCTGCGTGAGAAGGCTCTGAGGTCAATGAGGAAGGCGCAAGTATCTCCACCATCTTAGGCTGAGGCAGCATTTGATATAATGTACATTTTATTTGGTTTGTACTCAGACTTCAATTTCAAATTGCTAAAGTGTGTTTGAGCTTTAGACTTTAACCATTGGTTGTAATTATTGCTAGGTTGAAGTTCACCATGTTTTTTTTAAAAGGGCATGGATCTTCATTACAGAAAAAAATTCACAGTGTACTAGTGACCTTCTATGACCCTAATGGTGAACCTTGGCACTCCAGATGTTATTGGACTTCAATTCCCAAAAGTCCAAGCACCTTGTGAATCCACACAAATGGGTTTACAGTTATTCATCTGGCCCGTGCTGCCCTTGTTGCTCTCGGAAGTGGAAGTAAAATGTGCCCATATGGATTCACAGAGTGCTTGGGCTTCTGGAAATTGAAGTCCAAAAACATCTGGAGTGCCAAGGTTCGCCATCACAGTTCTGTGACATAATTTCACCAGAATTTTTTTAAACAGTAAAGGTTTCTCCCCTTTCTGTCCTCAAGCATTTTAAGACAAGGCTGATAGACAATTGCTCTGAAATGCCATATTACAAAGAGTTATGAAATTTCAAGTCTGGTTTCTTGCTCTTTAACTTTTGACAGGTGTATTCACAGGGAAACCACTGTTAAGTTATGAAAGAAATTACATAGGAGTACTTGCAGATCCTCAGATTTTTTTTAAGAGAGAAGCAATTTGGGGATGGTACTTCTATCATAATCTCTTGCTTGCCACTACATAGTAGATTCATAATAGTGTAATAGGTTTATTTGGAACACTGGAATTTTAATTTGTACCTTAATACTTTCTCCTGCCCCCCTCCCCTTTTTTCTTTTTTAAA
This sequence comes from Furcifer pardalis, assembly GCA_030440675.1. Taxonomy (NCBI): domain Eukaryota; kingdom Metazoa; phylum Chordata; class Lepidosauria; order Squamata; family Chamaeleonidae; genus Furcifer; species Furcifer pardalis. The sequence continues at coordinate 298,793,253 of CP126890.1, read as the reverse complement.
GGAAGCTCCCATGATCAGCATTTTCAGAAGAATTTGACATGTTTTGTTCTGTAAAATGTGGTTGTTGCCCCCATCCATAGTCTCTTTTCTTTTCTTGTTGCAGTCCTTTGGAATAGTGTGTAGCTTTCAGAGTTGTCATATCTGAAAGCTGAAGGACCTGAAATTTTGGATATTGTCATGTTCTCACTGAGGTTTTTTTGTTTTTTAAAACTAAAGCTATTATAAAGCTTGTGGATTAAACAAAATAAATTTCTAAATTTAACGTGTCTTGATTATTCTTATACTTTTATGGTTTTCCTTTATTTCAGTTAGGAAGACACGGCCATTTTATGATTATTAAGAGCAGGGAGACATAAGAACTTGAGTGTTTTGGCATAATGATGAACCGTTGGCTAGGTCAGCTACAGATTAGAAAGTTCCTCAGGGTAAAGCATAGGTTAGTGTAAGAAGTCAAGATTTTATCTGAGCCTAATGTAGAGGAAGAAATTGAGCTTTTCCAAATCTGAGCCTATTCCGAATCTAAAAAGGTTTTTAAAGACTTAGTATCAACCTTGGCCCAATTTAGTTTTCTTTCCTGCCTCACCTCAAGGTTAGCCACTATCCCCTTATCATGGGATGTGAAACGCCTTGTATACGTACTGCCTTTAAATGAGACTATAATTGGCTGGTGGTCACTGTCCTCTCTCATAAGTGCCTGTATACCAGAAAACAACTCAATCTTATCCCTAGAAACACAAATATAGTCTAGCACACTGCTAGAGTTATCTCCATGATAGGTAAAAGGGTATTTAAGAATGGGATCTTTTAACACCTAGAATATAAAGATTACATTTGTAGATCAGAGAGACCAACATGGTTCCTGCCATATTTCTTTTACTTTATGAGCAGGGAATCCTCAGAGGTGTATCTTCATACACGTAACCTCTTAATGCAGGGGTTTTCAACCTATGGCCCATGGGCCAGCACATGACATAATTTCATGTGGGCCACCCCACCCAGAAGTGGAAGTGGCTGCATTTACATCAGCCATAAAACACATCTGTGCATGCGTAAACGCAGAACTGGATGCATTTAGGGCTGTTGTAAATGTTTTAGGGGGGGGGCATGGTCAGGCCTGCTCAGCTGTATACATTAGGATGTCCCTGATCTGTATAAAAATGACAACCCAGTTACAATGGTGGAGTCTAAGCATCTACAGCAGGCTCCTCAACCTTGGCCTTCCAGGTATTCTTGGACTTCAATTACCAGAAGCCCAAGTCTGGAGGGCCAAGGCTGAGGAAACCTGATCTACAGAGAGCCCTCTGTATGTCTTTGCCATCTCCCAATTGTTATGCTGCTGAAATAAAAATGTGGGGATAACCAGGAATAGATTTTTGTGTGGAAATTAATTTTTCAAGCCTCTCTCCAGGAGCCTCCATCTTACGTAGATTAAGTCTCAGCGTAATAGCTTGTTACCACATACAGGCACATTTGCTCAGAACATCTGCTACCTCAGCTGGATTCATTGAGTAGGGAAGCAATATTTGGTGCATGTCACTAGGCCAAATTAGATTTTTGAACGTTCATAAGGCCCTCATCCCGAGAGGCAATGTTAAAAGATTAACACCAATTAATAAGACAAGTGTTTAAGACAAGTTGTGTGTCGACAAGTTAAGCTGATGGAGGTCTGGAATCCCAAAATCTTAGCACTATGTTATCTAGCAATTCCAGGTGTAAAACCACACCAGTCTCTGGTATCTGGAAGTTCGTGCATTGCAACCTTAGCTCCAAAGCTCCCAAGTTGCCATGGGATATCATGAATAATTGAGCCAGCTAGAAAGCAAAAGTAACCCTAGACAACTGTCAAGGAATGGTGTGTGTCTATCAGTCTGTCTCCCATCTGCCCATTTGTTTTTCATTTCTGTATCGGGCACAAGGTGTCAGTTCTAAATTTTAAGGCCCTAAATCCATGATGGCGAACCTTGGTACTCCAGTTCTTGAACTTCAATTCCCAGAAGTCCAAGTCAGCTCTCCTGTTGATCGGAGCTTCTTGGAATTGAAGTTGAAGAACAGCTGGAGCACAAAGGTTCGCCATCACTGCCCTAAATGGTTTGGGACCTTCCTACCTAGCGGAACATCTTCCCCTGAGAACATCAGCCCGCTTCACCCGTTCCTACCAGACAGCACAGCTCCAGATGCCAACCCTGAGGTTAATGAGAAAGGCCGTGACTTGGAGAAGAGCCTTCTTGGTGACAGCCCCAACATTGTGGAACTCTTCCATGTACCCCTGAAAATGTCAGTCACATTCCTAGAATCACACAATTGTAGAGCTGGAAGGGATCCCAAGGTCCACTGAATCTAGCCCTCTGCCAATGTAAGCAACCCACGGCTCAAGCATCCCAAACCAGACATTCATACTGTGACCCTTGTTATAAGTCTTTAAAACAGAGTCAAATTTCTGTATGGCCAATGGAGTCAACGTGTAGCCATGGAACACTTGAAAAGCATCACAAAAATGAATCCAGAAGTGGCTAAAGGCAGACTTCTGATTATGAAAAATGGTGCTAGTGCAGTGTGTGTTTGTATCTTGTGATCTATTTAAAAAGTTATTAATAAACTCCTTTGATGAGAGGATTGAATGCCAAGGCTATCTTGGGTCTGGAGTAGCCACTTTGGCAACTGCATGTTGGCTCCAAGCTAAACTTTGCTCTCCCTCCTTTGCTTCAAGGTATCACAAGACTTTCTGTGGATCTTCATTCTAGGCACAAATTGTGATGAAGTCTGCAATGCTTCTCAGCCTTTTGGCTAAGATCAAGTGTAGTGTGTAGTTAACCATTAAGACCAAGGTTTTTGTGTGCCGCGGGCTGGACTCTTGACAGTTGAGCGGGCCGGACAGGTGGTTTCCCCCCTTTGTAAATGTTGCCACAAGCCGCAGCTGGTGTGTTTGTGCATGCATGGGTATGTATACAGCTGTCGTAAACGTGTCCACTTCTGGGGTCATTGGAGGCCAGATGGAATGTCATAGGGGACCAGGGCCGGCCCATGGGCCGTAGGTTGCAAACCCCTGATTAAGACTTAACAGGGTTGTCTGACTAAAATGGTGCTTTCGCTTCTTTGCCCAACCTGTGGGTCCCATTTGGTACATTCGTTCTAAACAAGAAAATAGGATTTTTTTAAACCAACCACCAACAGATTCGCCCATGTTTTTGTTGGATAATCGAGGCCTCTCAGCTATAGTAAGATTAGCTAGACAATCATGTCTATCTTCAGCTAGACCAGTCTAAATAAAGAGATCTGCTTATCCTGTTTCCACTCACACTCACAAGCTGACTCAGACTTCAGAATAATTTAAATGGGGACGAAAGAATATATTGACTTTGTAGCATTACTGTATTATAACTGGAAACGGCCTCCTCGGCCCTGTCAGCGTACAGATAGTGAATGGCAGTCGGAAGACTTGTGAGTCCAAACAAGTGGATGTTGATGACGGAGCATAACACATGCTTGCTTTTGTACAAAATATTTTTTTTCTTCCAAAACTGAAAGAACTTTAGAATGCAATTAGCTTTGGAAGAAAAACAAGAGATCAGTAATGCTGAAGTTCGGTTGAAAATCCTGTTTACATACAACCCTGCATATTTTATTTATTTATTATTTGCATTTATATCTTGCCCATCTGGGATATTCTCCCATTCTGGTTAGCTTCGGTTGCGTACGTTCAAAAGCCAGTTATATCCAACTCTAGGTGGTGGTGCTCATCTCTGTTTGCAGCCCAAAAGCCATTGCTGTCTATGTCTGCAGACATTTCCATGGTCATGTGACAGACATGACTAAATGCCGAAGTGCACGGGACACTGTTACCTTCTTGCTGAAGTAGTACCTATTTATCTACAGTACTTGCAATTTCTTGCCTTCAGACTGGAAGATTGGTAGGAGGTGTGGTAACAGAGTAGACCATACTGCCAGCAACTCAATGTCAATCGTCAGTTAACCTGACAATTAACACCCGACAACCCTAAGCACTAGTGGCCTTGGATGTCAAAATTCCACAGGGAAGAGTGATGGTCCCCAAGTGAATTAAATCCCATCTTGATGGAGGGCAGCAGCTCCATCCATCCTGTCCTGGGGCCAATGAGGACTTTATGCCAAAAGGGCTCAGGACCAGGAAGTGGCTAGCGGAACTGGATCAGTGGTATGGAAGGCCACTGGATTACCGTATATTACTCCCTGGATAGTCTTCATGGCTGATTACCATGAGGATAGCCAATATTCGGAGTTGGATAAGGCCTTTGAAGAAAAAAGGAACAGAAACGGGAACCCACTCTGTCGTGCAGCACTCGGGTCTCAAACTACCAATCTGCAAATAGAATGCGGCTTCCACCCATCTGAAACAGCTTTCCTGTCCAGCATGGAAACCAGTTTTTCTTTACTTTGCAAAGCATGTGCTCTACCCAACAGCTATGGGTTTTCCTACACACAGCTAACCTTGTTTAAACCACTGCTTGGAATGGCTCAGTGTTTTGGGGCTTAAAACACCAGCCTTGTCTATTTTATCCTACTGAAAGCATTTTAATATGGATTTTGAAATTTATTTGGGGGCAGAATGGCTGCCCTGCTCTTGTTAGTGAACAAAGACTGTCCCTGTTAAAGAGGGAGGGAGGCAAAATAGTACGGTTGGGCATGACACACTGGCACAGCAGGAGTTCCAAGAGGGTAAGTTGGTTGAGAGGCCAGAATTAACTATGCCTCTTCGCCTGCTCCAACGTTAATGCAGACATTTCCCTAACAAATGATTCAGGGTAGAACAACACTGGGCTTGTGTCAGCTGGAGATAGATCTGGCTGTTTCTCTCATTTCACAAGCCTAAGATCTCCCACTGGGAGACCAACCCAGAATCCTGAAGACAATGCTTTCTTTATGGTGGTCTTGATCCCAGGAGGCAATAGGAGGCCAACTCAGCTTGGCTTCCTATGGAAAACAACTGTTGCATGAAAACCTCTGGAACGATGTGTATTCAGAGGTACAACAAGGGGTGTGTTCTTGAAACGTTGGAGGTGTTGTGATCCATTTCTCCCATCCTATTGCATGCCTTACAACAGGAGTTCTAACCGTTTTAAGTCAGGGGCCATTGGATCACACTCTCTCAGACGGCTTCAAGGACTGGACGGCCATTTTGCCCTTCCTCCACCACATGGCACTTTCTGGTGTGGTGGAAGCAGTGGGAGGCCACCTGAAATGGTGCCACGGGCTGCATCCAGCCTGAGAGCCACAGGTTGAGCATCCCTGCTTTACAATTTCAACACCCACTGGCTTTGAAGCTTCCAGAATATCCTTATGTCATTCTTGCCTCTAAAATCATACTATAGCTCACCATAAAGACAGCAGTATCTTGAACCTTCAGATCACCTAGGAAAAACTCTTAGCGCTGGCTCTTTGGATGTAAATGGAGATGAATGCTGAACCCTAGAGTTGGAGTGCTACTCCAGTCTTTCTTTTCTCAGTACTGCTCTTGTTGTTACTTGAGAGTATTTTTCAAAGCTGGATCTCATCCAGCTTGGGAAGCAAAATCAACTGGGTTGTCTCTGCTCCTTACCACATTGACTTCAGTCCACTGTCACTCGCCTCAACCCTCCATCCTCTCCCTCTCCACATTCCCAGTAAGCCCCGGGCCACATTCCCAGTAAGCTCCAGCTCAATAGTCCATACTTACTCTGATCTTGTGGAAATGAGTTGTGACACAGACACACTCAAGACCTCGGTCTCAACCAGATGAAGATGGATGGATGTGGCTGAAACCAATTCATTGGTCAGAAAACTGCTTCCAGAAGGACAATGGGCAGCAGTTTACTGGTTTGGAATCCTGTTGGTATGGCAACCATGTAAGCACACAGAGGCCTGGAATCCAGAGCAGCACTGGTCAGTTTTTGAATTTGTACAAGGGCTGCCACAGGACACCTGGGGTTTCCGTGTGGGTTGGAAAGCCCTCATAAAAACCCTGGGCTTCCTACTTTCAGCTTCCTGACAATAAGAAAGTGAGCGTTGAATGATATGTAGTTGTTTCTGGAAGATAATCACCCACACAGCACAGTCCCTATCTTTCAGGTTAGCATTATATCCTCCTGTTGGTATCGGTCCACCTAAGATAAGGAGAGAGGTAGGAGTAGATGCTGAGAGAACTAAGAAAATGACCCTCAACAGCCTCTGAATGGATATGAGTCTCAAGTCCATCACTCAAATCCAGGAAGAGCTTTATGGCAAGAACAAACATTCTTGAGGGTACACAAGAGCAAAATCAAGTTAGAAGACAGAGGAAGGAGCTCACTGGACAAGGAATAACATTAAAGGAGGAGAAGGCTGAGGAACTCAACCTTCCCTATGTCACTTGGAGGACCTGAATAGCATGAGGGTTGTAGTCCCTAAATGTAAGACCAACATGTTCAAGGGGGAGCTTCTGGCAGACTGATACACTGTGTGAATGTGGAGAGATACAGAATCTGGATCATCTGCTGGTTACTACTAGAAATGTGTACCAATGAGGATTTAAGTTTGGCCAACGACAAAGTCAAGAAGGTTGCTTCATTTTGGGAGTTTAAAGTCTGACGTCGACATGGCAGAAGGTTAGTAGTATATTATTTTTATTATCACAACTTGTCTTGTTCCCTGCTAGGTTCCAGGCTCCAGGTTTCATGGATAGTTGGGGGGGTCTGTGGAGGTTGCCGTTACCTTTCCTAACCCATGAACCATAAGCCCAGAAACACTTGCTCTACTTGCCATTGGTTGGATGTATCTGATCTTTTGGCATGGCAATTGCAAGGGACCATTGAGGGAGACTGTTCATTGGGGTGGGTGAAGTGTGTCTCTCCAGCTGTTATTTGTAGGCATCTCCAATCAGTTGTAGCCAGATTTGCCAATGTTGTGGAGTCCTGGCAGATGAGGTGCAACAACGTTTAAAGCAGGGGTTCTCAAACATTTTGGGGTGGGGGCCTGGCCATACCGCTGGAACAGCTGAGTGGGCCAGACCACACCCCCAGCACAGGGCTTGTTTGTGTATGCACATCCATATTCTCTTCCTGGCTTGGCACAGATGTTTCTGCGCATGTGCGAAAGCAGCCCTATTTGCTTCCTGGTTCGGCACGGATGCTTCTGTGCATGCACAAAAATGGCACGTCCATGCCAAACCAGGAAGTAAATACAGACGCTTCCGTGCATGCACGAGGACAACCATGCCAAACCAGGAAGTAAATACAGAGGCATCCACCCATGCGTATGATGATGTTCAGTCGCACAGTCGATTCCGACACTTTGCGACCCCATGGACCACTGTCTGCCAGGCACTTCTGTCCTCCACCATCCTCCTCAACATGCTCAGTTCTGTGCCCATGGTTTATATATATATAATACCATCTAGCCATCTCATTTTTGGCCGTCCCCTTCTTTTTTTGCCCTCCACCTTTCCCAGCATCAAGGCTTTCTCAAGTGAATCCTCTCTTCTCATTTGATGTCCAAAGTACTTTAGCTTCATCTTTAGTATTTGACCTTCTAAGGAACAGTTTGCTTCCTGGTTTGGTGAAGGTGTCACGGCCTGATGGAATGGCTTCGGGGGTCATATCCAGCCCATGGGCCGTAGTTTGGGCACCCCTGATTTAAAGGGCCTCACTTTGTCCACCCTGAGCTAGATGGTGTCTTTTAGCATGCTTACATTTTAGGGGAAGATTTGGCCATCTCACAGCTATAACAGCATCTTGAGTTTTTAAATTTTCCTCCCAACATCAACTCTTGTGGCGTGGCAGAGGTTGGTTTCCTGTTTCTTATTTTGCCAAGCCTAGCTGTGTGTGGTAATTTGTCCTAGACTTAGACATCACATCATCAGGCATATGACCAGCATGCTCCGTTTGGCATCCTTTGCTCATCCCTTGCCTTGGGAGGAAAACTGAAAGTTTCTTCTGTATGTCGTAAGACAAAGTTTCCGATCCCAAATAAGCACAGGGTGTGGCTTATGGGACCAGAATAAAATACGCCAGTTTAGTATTTATTTGGCTCATTGGGTCAAATGTCAGTGGAGAAAGGGTCTGAACTGAACATCAAAGGATCAAATGAGATTCTAATGGAATCAAAATATTACTAATTAGCCAAAGAGGGCCCAAACCTTCTGAAATCACACAGAAATCAAGTTTCATGGAAATTAAAAGCTGTTTTAGTGCAACTTGACTGTATTAACTGTCTCCATGTTTCTATTTAAAAACACATTTAAGAAAAATGTTGAAAGTGTTTTTTGATGGACAACTGCGTCAACAAATGCTTCCAGATGGTATTTATTCAAAATATTGTGCAGCAATTCCATTTTCCTGTTTAATGGATTTTTGTAGGAAGAAATAAATGGGAACAGTGGTATAAATGCAAGAGAGATTATAAGTGAAAGGCTTGTCTGAAAACCCCCCAAATTTGTAAATGAGACAAGTGAACCGTAGCATATAAGTACCATGTCAAAAGCATCCAGGATACAATGGAGCTTTTCACAGAGAAGAGGAGCATCAATGCATGCCTCTCCACACATGAATTAGTGTCTTACAGGTGGCTTCATTTTAGCTGCCTAAAGTGTAACCTAGACATAAAAGAAGAAAAAGAAGTTACAAGCGTGTTTTACTTTCACTTCCGGGAGCGACAAGGGCTTTGTAGGCTGGATGAATTGGCATCTGGGGGCCGTAGTTTGGGCATTCCTGGTATATTATCATAGCTGGATATCCAGCCAGAGCTCTTAAAAGCTCAGTGGGACACCCATTATGCTGCTGTCAGGAAAAATACATACCTGTATATGAATCAACTCAAGCATGCTGGAGAAATGGTCTTTAGCACTACCTGTGGTACAGAGGAGAAAGAAACATTTATAGCATTCTTATTAGATCACAATGTTCATGCTCACGTTGATGGTGTACTTCATAGCAACTCTGGATGCAGTACAGTATAAAGATTATCAGTTTAGCTCAGACTTCAGTCAAAGTTAGGGACTGCAGTGGCTCGACTGGAAGGCGGCTGGTCAGCAGTTCGATTCCCAAGTATTGCAGGACGGAATGAGCTGCTATCTTTGTACCAGGCTCCTGCCAACGTAGCAGTTCGAAACCAAGAAATTGCAAGTACTGTACTGTAGATAAATAGGGGCCACTTCGGTGGGAAGGTAAATTGTGTTCCGTGGCACCGGTGTCTCTAGTCATGCCTGCCACATGACCACGGAAACGTCTGCAGAAGCAGACAGCGCTGGCTCCTCGGCTTTGAAACAGAGATGAGCACTGAACCCTAGAGTCGGATACGACTGGCTTTCGAGCAAGGGTGACCCACCACCCAAAACCCAGCCTGTTCATCTTCTCAAAGCGTCTCTTAACCCCGACCCAGGCAAAGCCAGGCCCTCCCTTCTATAAGGAGGGGCTTAAGAGGGAACGGCACCGCCCCTTTGTCTCTCCCAAGCTCCGCCCACCCCTCAGGCCGCGCCCCGCGCCCCTATAAATAGCGGGCCCCAGTCTGCTGGTTTTATAGGCAGCCTCTCCGAAGCCCCGCCCTCGGGTTTTGGTAGGCGAGGAGGGCGGCTCCGCCAACCTTTCTATTGGCCGCGGCAAACCTCTTCTGTTTTGGCCACGCCTCCCTCCTCCCGGAGTCTCCGCCCCCCAGTATAAATAGCCTGCGTCTCTTGCGCGGCCACTCTAGTGTGGGGGTCCCGCCTGACTCGGCGGAGCGGAGGAGGAGGAAGAAGGACTGACGGTTTCCCCTTCTTGCGCCCCGTGCGCGCCTGAGGACCGGGCGGCGAAGGGAAGGAGCCCACAGCGGGGCGTCGGAGTCTCCCGGCGGAGGGAGGGAGAGAAGCAGGCTGAGCATGGCGCTCTCGGTGCCGGTCAACGGGGTGAAGGAGGAGGGCGGTGGCGACAAGGAGGAGCCCCTCATCGAGCTCTTCGTCAAGGTATGTGGGGCGGTGGGAAGCCTCAGGAGACCCCGTCGGGGCCTTCCCTCAGCCGGGCGGGTCTCGTCTCTCCCCCCCGGGAAGCCACGGGTGCCGCCTGACCGCCCTCCCGGGGCAGCAGCAGCACCCTCCGTATCTACCGCAGGCCGCTCTCGGCAACCCTTTCACAGCTTGCCCCCCCCCCCGCCCTCTGTTGAACCAGCCTCCTCCTCATTGAGGGAATCGACTTCGTTAGTCCGTCTTCCATATCCCACAGACAGGCACACAAAGAGACAGACGCCCACGCGCCCAGACAAATGCAGACACACGCACAGAGACAGACAGATACAAATACACACAGACACGCAGAGGCAGACATAGATAGACACACAGACAAATACGCAGAGAGATACAGGCAAATATACACACAGACAGACACACACACACACACAGTCTTGCCCAGGCTTGCAACCTTTCTCTGCCCCCCCCCCCAATCCCTGACCCACTCCTCGGGATTAAGCACCGCTTGCTTGTCTCTGACCCACAAATCAAGGCTGGTCTGGTCTTTGGAGGGGGGGGGGAGCTTTCTGAAAGCCTCCCCCCAAACAAACAAACAAACAAACAAACAAAAAAACAAAAACAGGCGACCATGGAAAGTTCAGGACCGCCTTTTGAAATTTTACTTTTATTTTTTTCCTTGGGAAAGGAAGTCTTAAAACAATGTGTGTGCGTGTTTGTGTGTGTGTTCCCTGACCTATTTAAAAGGCAAGTGATCAGTCCTGGAAACTTGAAGGATCGGCAGGTGACTCTCTTTTCCCCAGTGAAAGAGACTGGATGCTGTCCTCCTAGGTTGGACTTTGCCCATCCTTCTGCTTGTTGGGAGAACTCCTTGACGTTCTCCCACCCCTTCCCCCCCCCCCCAATAACTATTATCATCATGGAGGTAGTACTGCTGGTTATTGTCCTTGCCTCCTCCTGGAGTGGCCTTTGGGGTGGGACTAGACAAGTGTTGTGGACGTGTGCATCTAGAAGTAATTGCACAGTTGTTCAGGACGTGTGCCCTTAAATAGGGTTTTTTTTATCTGTTTTTTAATATGTGTTTTTGATATGTTTTGTGATGTGACACTTGTAACTTTGAAACTGTATCTTGTTTTTCTGTAATCCGCCCGGAGTTGCTGTAGATGATGATGATGATGATGATGATGATGATGATGATGATAGGTCACTGACAAAAAAGTGAATTCCATGAGTAGTTGACAGCATAATGTCGGTAGGTGGATGGTATTCATCCCCAATGTCTGTAACACAATCTCTATCCCACCCACCATCCCCGTTTGTTTTGCTATCACGTAGCTTGAAACTCCATTTATGAAAAGGATTTTGACACTGCTTATATTCAATACAAATGTTCATTAAACAAAAATGGAACTTTGGTGGCTCAGTGGTTAAGAAACTAGCCTTGTTAGCTGGAAGGCTGGCAAGTCGACAGTTTGAGACCCTGGTACTGCATGTTGGTTTGAGTGCCCATCTTTGTCCCAGCTCCTGCCAGCCTAGCAGTTTGAAAGCAAGACATTGCAGGTAGATCAGTAGGGACCACTTCGGTGGGAAAAAGTCTTGGGGACATGAAAGGAGCCTTGTTCAGGCATTCCCTGAGTGGAGTTCCTACAGCTAAAATGTTTCAACCCACCCAGAATAATTTCTGGCACAAAAATTATTATTATTAAACAAAAAGTTTGAAATTCCTAATTGTAGGTTCTGGTCTTTGACTCGCTGGTCAGAATTTTTAGTTTAGCAGGTGAAGAGAAGGGTTTGTCTGACAGGGAGATTCACATTTGTTCTTTAAGAAGCCTCACCCACCATAAGAAACAAATGTGAAATGCCTGAACAAGTAAAGAGAAGTTTCACCCTAAATTACCATGCATAATGATGAAACTAATAACAGTTGGTAGGGAGAAATAACCGTTTATCTCTTAGGGGTTCATTTCCTGCACATTTCCATCTTTTTTTAAATGCACATTACCTGCAAAAGTTTTCAATTTTGTGGTCACTTTAGAAAAACTCTGGCAGATCCCCCCCCCCCCCAATTTTGAAAAGTTTAAATTTTGCAACACTGATACACAATTCCCTAGTGTAGTGGTGGTGAACCTTGGCACTCCCACTGTTCTTATTCTTCAATTCTCAGAAGCCCAAGTCTGTGAATCCACACGAATGGGTTTACTGCACATACACAGTAAACCCATACATGCAGTAAACCCATTTGTATGAATTCACAGAGACTTGGGCTTCTGGGAATTGAAGTCCAAGAACAGACAGAGTGCCAAGTTTTGCCATCAGTGCCCTAGTATGTTTTCCTTCAATGGTTTTTTTTTGCTTTCAGTTGACTTTGAAGCAAAGGACTTTCAATGACAGTTTCACCCTTTGGGGTGAGAATTTGGGATGTATTTATTTTTGGATTCACAATTGCAAGAATTCTCCACAACATCTCCAGGTAGATTTCTAGGAAAGACCTAAAATTCTATACACCAGCTTTCCTTATCTTTATGGATGCCACCTTTTGATTTGGGTTCTCATTTCAAAAACAAGGGGGAGTATCTTCCTGACCATTAGCTTCCATGGAGGTCTCTCCTCTTCTTATTTGGACATCAGCAAGAAATAAAATTGTGTGAATTTATTTGGTAGAAACTTTTTAATATGTTCCTGGTCTATTTGAATAATTCCTGAAGCTCTTGGTCAAAAATATGAGCAATTTTGTATTGTATTTGACTACTTTATGTTGGTAAGTACAGCATTTCTTTTTGAGTGCAGCATCCTCAGTGGAACACAGTGTTTTTTTCTCAGTATTTTCTTGGTGTACCTTGATGTGAAAGTGGTGGAATGGTAGCCCAAGTACAGATTTTATTATAATTTTTTTCTACTGTTGGACTTTCTTCTGCATATAGTCTTCTTGAGAATTTCCTTTCATATACTGTATTGCTAAAAAGCATTTTTTAAACTTTTCTTTATGTTTGGTATACAGTGTTACAAGTTTAAGCTTGGTTCTCATGATGGATCTCTCCTTGCAATTTCATTTATCTTTAGTTCTCTGGTTATGTAGAAGAATTCATTAATATTGAATGTAATTTTCAGAGGCTCCAAATATTTGGTTGAACAAAAAGTTTTGGAACTTCTTTCATAAGAGCATAAAAAATGGACAGCAAAGCATTTATTGAAACAACTTTTTGGGAAACAATTTCTGTACATTGCCTTAGCCTCAGTCCTTGCCTGGTTTGATCACACTTTCTGCGTAACATTTGTTTAATGCAACTTCGCTTTATTTATTTTATTTATTTATTTTTCATACTTCTATACCGCCCTACTCACCAGTGCGACCCAGGGCGGTCTACAACACCATAAAAAAACCACACAATACAATACAATCCCATCATCCCAGGATCCCAACTATAAAAATTTAAATTTTCAAGATCTTAATTTTTTTTAAAAATCAATTAATTATCATAATTAAAATATTAAAAATTAAGTCCCAAAGATTAGATCAAAAATTAAATTAAAAGACCAGGGAGAGAGGGAGCTCAAACTAACCAGTGAGCTGGGGTCATGGTACCGCCAGGACCCCATACCTGTCCCGTCAGCCATGTTTTTAAGTTCCTCCTAAAAGACAGCAAGTCCATCTGTAAACGTAGATTTTATCAAAACATGTTTAAGACTTTATCAAAAATGTTTCCTTATCAAAATGCTAGGGAATGGAATTTTCCCTTTTGCATTCTTGCCTGCTTTTGTAACACCAACACAAGCACCCGGTTCAGCTCCTATTCTCTCTGGCAAATAACAGAAGCAATTGAAAGGAAAAGTCTTGAGATGGGAATAAGGGGTGGAGACTCTTAATAGAATCTGGCCTGGATGAAGTCATGTTCTCCAGAAGTCATTACTTCATGCAGCTTATGAATAGGCCATTACTCACTTGATCTTTGAGGTGGAGCCAGAAGATTTGGCTTGAGTTCTTCTTCCTGTTTCTGCCAAGTTTGGGTTGTTAGAAGCTTATATGAACTAAAATTACAAATGTAATTCTTTTTATGCATATGAAGATTTGAGTTCTCACTTCTTTAAATGCATCATCACATCATTGATTACACCCTGCTGTCCTCGGGTGATTGAACTATGGTCTTGAAGTATTGCTCTGGTGCAGACAGGTTCTTATCTCTAGCCTTGTGGATGGTGTGATTGTCTTAAACAGGAATCAATGTACATTATCTGATAATGTGTTGGAACCGTTTGTCTAGACCAGGGATTCACAACCTAAGGCCTGTGGGCCAGATCCAGCCTCCAACACCAAGGGCATTTGAGAAACACAGTGGCCAGCCCCTTTGAAGCTGTTGGGACAAAATGGCCACCCCCATTGTGCAGGAAGGGCAAAAGGGCTAAAGGGCTGCCTGACCCTCAAAGCTGAATGAGACAGTGTGACCCGGCCCCTGGCTCGAAAAGGTTGGGAACTCCTGGTCTAGACTATAAAAGTAAAATTATGCTTCCAACACACGGCTCCTCTCTCTGAAAGCATATTTGCAAAGCAAATTTAAGATACCGTACATAGATAAAATTACAGTAGAATTTATCCTGGTGTTGTGTGGTGATGAATAACTTAAATCTGTATCTTCTGTCAAGCACTTCTGGTCTCCCTGTCTTAATGCTTATTAAGCCCTTGATACCTGATGGTGTAAAAGAGGAAGCAAAGAAAAAGAAGACTGCTTATTAAGCAGACACAGCCAGTTCCTGATTCCCTAAGAGCTTTCTGCCAAAGTTACATGTATAATTGATAAAGAAGGGTTACTTTCATTATGCAGCAGGAGTAATTAAAAAGTGAGATCGGATTCTGGTGGAATTACAGATAAGAGTACAGTGGAACCTCAGTTAATACAATTAACATAAAAATTGCATAACAAAAGGAAATCCATAGAAAATAGTGGCTTGTTTTATGAATTTTTTTGAATGGATTAATTTATTTTTAACGCATTCCTATGGGAAACCACATTTTTCAGTGCCTTCTTATGGGAAACTGCATTCAGTGCATTCCTATGGGAAATTCGACTACTGCATGCTAGCCGCCTCTTGTCATTCTCTGCAGCACACATAGATCTTCTAAGTACTGTATTACAGTCTGCTAAATAACACCTGTACTGTACTGTACAGTAATACCTCGGATAACGTTTACCTCGGATAACGCTAAAATTGCATAACGTTAAGTAATCTGGGGAGGAGAATTGGATCGAATAACGTTAAGGTCCTATGGGATGTATCGGATAACAACCGCAAAAGCCTGTGCGGTTACAATGTATCTCTATGGAGCTTTAACGTTATCCGATACATCCCATAGGATTTTAACATGCATCGGATAACGCTAAAAATCGGATAACACCAAGACTTGTGGAACCAAGTCTTAGCGTTATCCGAGGTATTACTGTATTTGGAATATGTACAACTCAGAGAATATTCTAAAACTATTTGTTTATTTTATATGAGATTCCTGAGTATGTTGATAATGCTTAGCCTTTATATTTTTAGTTTCTCCCTCTACTTGTAATGCTAAAAGGATAGTGGTTGGAAGGTGCGTGGGGTGTAGGAGACTGTTGGAGTCAGGAAGATGACTATACAGTACTAGTATCTTCTTCCATGTGAAGGGTTGACATGAAACTACCATAATGCAGGCACCTTTGGTGGGGTCATTCTGCATTTCCTTTTGCCTGACCTAGTATGAGAAAGATTAGCTGGCGACACAAGGTTGCCATTACTAGGGTACGGTCTGATTGTGGTTCAGAAATACCACAGTGTTTGAGGAGGCTCTTTCTGTGTACAGTAATACCTCATATAACATTAGTATCGAATAACACGAAAATCGCATAACATCAAGGAATCTGGGGGGAAGAATTGCATCAGATAACATTAAGATCCTATGGGATGCTTCAGATAACAACCGCGAAAGCCTGTGTGGTTACAATGTATCTCTATGGATCCCATAGAGGATCAGATAACACGAAAAATCATATAACACGAAGACTTGTGGAACCAGGTTTTAGCGTTATATGAGGTTTTACTGTACTATATTGACCAAGCCTTTGTCAGTTTCTCAATTGTCAGCGTAGCTTTTCAAGTTGGAACTTTTCTGTCTGTAAGATCTAATAAGTGTTAAAGAAAGCTGTTTCCCAGAAGCTAGATTGGCAGCGGAAACTGCAGTTCAGTTAGATGTGTTGCTCTGTTCTTGTTTGTACTGTTGTTAGAAGTGACCTCCAGGTTACTGTCCTGAAAATAAGTGGGGTGGGGGAGAGGAGTAATGCCAACCTATATGTTCCCTCCACCCTGTTGTAGCCAAGGTGCTGCTACTAACAAAATACTAGGGAGTTTCTCATCTGGAAAAATCCTGGCAAGGAAGTGAAACTTGTGCTCATGAGGAGCCTGGAGAAAATAAATTTGGCATGTTGGAGCAGCTGTCCATTTCTTGGAAACTGGTTGGTAGCATGCCAGAGTCTGGGGGATTTCAAAACACCCTGGCATGAAGTGTGGCTCCATACAAGTAATACATACAAGTGTTAGTGTGAGTCTTCTGTACATTGCAAAACAGAAACACCTTGCATTGTCATGTTAATATTATAGGATTGCAGAACTGGAGCCAGCCAAACATAATCCCCTTTCCCCATCCTTCTTCTGGAAGTTTGTGGCATACAAAATTTACCGTATATACTCGAGTATAAGCCAACCCAAATATAAGCCGTGGTACCTAATTTTTGGGCCATGGGGCGATCATGTGGTTCAGGGAGCTGGTCACTAATGTACGGGTGTGTTTTACTTCCGGTTACAGGAACGACTAGGGCTTAATGGGCCGGATGAATTGGCGTTGCCCAGGCCTTAGTTTGGGCACCACTGGTTTAGGCCTCTAGGATTCCACCCCCCTCTCCCGTCTCATTTATGGCAGATCAGATGATGTTCATGCTGAACATTGGATGTCTCAACAGCTGAGTAAATAGGTTCCTCATCCCTGAGCAGCTGTTTGAGAAATGGTTTGAACTAATGGGACTCAGCAGGAATAACAACTGTCGCTTTCTCTCTCCTCCATCATAAGGAGCTGCAGTGGCTCAGTGGTTAAGAAGCTAACCTTGTTAGCTGGAAGGCTGACAACTGGCAGTTTGAGACCCAGGTACTGCATGACGGATTGCACACCTGTCCTTGCTCTTGGGGACATGAAAAAGGCCTCATTTGGGCATTCCCTGAGCAGAGTTTCTTCTGCAAAAATCCTTTCAATCCAGAATAATTTCTGACATGAAATTATTATTATTATTATTATTGGTGCTCTTCTTCTCAAAGATAGAGGAACATTGCCTACTCCTCTGAAGAAGGTTCCCATATGTCATATGTTTTTAACAATGTACCTCCAAACCCTGAAAGATAAACAGAAATAGATGCAGGGAATAAGGCAATGTGTATTCATCTGTTGCATTGCTGCCAGAAAATAATCTTATCCAGAGATCTGGTTTGGCATCAAAATAATCCCATTACGCACCAGCTAGGTGCTGTGTTGTTGCTGAAGGATAACCTTGTGAGAACAGCAGCTGTTACTGTTTCTGAAACACAACTAGGGAATAGGTGAAGGTAAAGGTTGCCCTTTCTCGAAAGCCAGTCGTATCCGACTCAAGGGTTCAGTGCTCATCTCTATTAATAGCCAAAGAGCCAGCACTATCTGCATCTGCAGGCATTTCTGTGGACATGTGGCAGGCATGCCTCAACATGGAACACCTTCCAACCAAATTGGTCCCTATTTATCTACTTGCAATTTCTTGCTTTTGAACTGCTCAGGTGGCAGGAGCTGGGACAGAGACGGGAGCTCACTCCATCATGCAGTACTCAGGAATTGAACTCTGACTTTCTAGTCAGCAAGTTCTGAATCTTAACCACTTGAGCCATTGCAGTCCCTAACCAGGGAATACAAGTTGATTTTAATGGTTTTAGACATGGGGATTCTCAGGATCAGCTATGAGTGGCTGTACTGAAGTTTGGATGGTAGTGTCTGTGTCTCTTAACTCACTGAGAGCAAGAGTCACTTTTTGCAGCTGGAACCTTAGGCTGAGAAGCAGTACTTTTGCTGCATTTCTGCTGGGCCTGGAAGAGTCAGGAAAGTTCTCTCCACTTGTCCTAACTTCGTACTTTCAGAAGAACTTTAGATTTTAACATTTCATTGGAAGTAGCTTGTCTTCTAAGCCCTGCCTCAAAGCGTAAGAGTTCCTGACAAGTTGAGAGGCCAGCTCATCTTGGTTTTCTGCAGAAATGTTTCTATAGTTAGATAGGTAAAACTTAGATGGCCTAATTTGGTGTTGGGTACAAATTTATTCGCACAAATAGTTGGCAAAAAATTAAAATTAGCTTTCAGTCTGATATGTTACAGAAGATTTTGATAAGCAAAGCGGCTATTTGGCAAGGATCTTTTAAGGTACGGTACAGTATTGATAATTTATCATTGCTTTCTTCCTCAATGTGTCATAGCCTATGTGAACTGTTGGAGTATGGAACAAAAGACATTGGCTTGTTGATTTGTGGTGTTTGCGTGTTGAGTCTATAAGCCAGAATATCTCCAGATCAAATCTTTCCTTAGCTACAAACATGCTAAGTGGCTTTTGGCTAGCCAGTGTGATTTCAGCCACACGTCAGCATCAGTCAAGCCTGCCTGGAACAGCCTGGCTTGTCACATTCTTCCAGCCTTTGGAAGATAGCTTAACCAAAGGAGTGTACTGTATTTAATTTGTGGGGAAGGTCCACAGTTCTGTATGTGATGCCAGGGAAATAGTAGCATCCTTGGTACAGTAGATCTGTTTAGTCAATTCAAATTCTTTGTATAAGTGAACTTTAATTTACTTCTTCTGTGTCTAAGCCAGATGTAAAACTGAAGCCACCTTTTGGTGAGTTCATTCTGTAGTTCTTTTCGCCTGACCTAGTGTGAGAAAGATTAGCCAGCAACACAAGGTTGCAGTTACCAAGGTTCAAAAATACCACAATCATCGAGGAGGCTCTTTCTGTGTACCTCTTTAATATACTGATGTCAGGCCTTTTATCATGAAGGTATGATTTTAAAACTATATTGTTTTTTTCTACCCATTAAATAGTTTAACCTGAAATATTTAACTGATTGTTGTAATTTGTTGTGTTTTTTTTCCAAATCCCTATACCAGAGGTTCCCAACCTAAGGCATGTCGGCTGGATCCAGCCCCCGGTGCCATTTTAGGTGGCTCCCCACCCCTCCAAGGGCATTCAAGAAACAAAATAGCTGCCCCTTTGAAGCTTTGGGGACAAAATGGCCATCCCCATTGTGCAGGCAGGGCAAAATGGCTGTCCGGCTCACGCAGCTGACTTGGAGAGCATGACCCGGCCCCCGGCTTGAAAGGTTTAGGAACCCCTGCCCTATACTATAAGGCTCTGTGATTGTGTAAAGGTATTTTAAGGTCGATAGAGACCCAATATTGCATCATGTTCTCACATTGTCTGTAGCTGCCAAGAAAAGGTGAGTTTTGCCATTGGGTATAATATGTCAGAGATGACAACAAAAGTAGTGTGGAAACTTAGGCTATCTTTTTTGCATGCTGAGTGAAATGTTGAGTTCCTGGGCAAACTCATCTCTTTTTGAAAGTCAGATAGAAAACCTGTGGAACCAGCTAATCTTTCAGCCAGCAGCTTGAGAAAATATTAATATACTCTACTAAGAAGTTAGAATTGAGAACATGGTTATTTGCGGTGTCTCAGGTCCAGGCTTAAGAGTATGAACATGATTTCAAGATGTCATCCTACAAATGTCTGTTCCTGAGTTGATAAGGAGAAAAAAGCCTATACAGTATATTCTTTTTGTTTCAGGTGTGGTCACTGTCAGAGCCATTCATTATCTTCTTTCTTGTGTTCAGCCGAAAATATTTTTGTTTTGAATCCCTTTTTACTTGCTTGGCTTTTGTAAAGATAAACTTAAAACTTTCTAAGTTGTTGAAATGTTTTCAAGCACTGAGGAAGAGGTAATTGGATACAGTATATCTGTGTTAGATCCTTTTCCGGGGTTTGCATGAACCTCACTGACCGGTTCATGGTATGACCCTATTCTTTTCAAAAGCAGTTTATCTGAGAATAAAAATGTAGGTGGGTGGGCTTCATTGTAAAGTGGGAAGAATGTTCTTTGGAGAAAAAAAATAGCTTGGAACATTCAGCTGTAGCTAACTTGGTGTGTTACAAAACACCAAAAAGTGTTTTGTGGTCCAAAAAGCTCTTGAAATGATAGTTATACCTCACTAGAGGCTGAGTAGAGTTGAGTGATGTTCGATATCAGGGGTGCCCAATCTATGGCCCAGATCCGACCCCCAATGCCAATTCATCCAGCCTGTGGTGCCCTTGTCGCTCCCGGAAGCGGAAGTAAAACACACCCATACCTGCACACGGCCCGTAGTTTGGGCACCCCTGGTTTAAGCAGAGAAAATGGCAGCCTAAAATCAATCTCATCCTGTTCTAAAACAGATTGCAAGGCACGTTTTACTTCTGCTTCTGGTGGGAGGAACCACATGACTGGCCCGCTGAACCACATGACTGGCCCGCTGAACTATGTGACCGGTCCACGGCCCAAAAAGTTTGGGCACCCCGTTCTATATGTTCTATGGGGAAATAATTCAGATTGATAAAAGTTATACCTATCCCTACCCACCTTTGGTGCTTCCTGTGCCCATAGCTGGCATGATCCACTCAATATTTTTCTAGTTGAAATATGACTTCCAAGGTGAAAAATGTTCCTTACTATATGGTAGATTTCTTCATAGGGTTTCTTCATAGGTTGCTTTCTTTCCCAAATCATACTTATCTCAGAACTATTTCATAATGCATTTTTGTGAATTGTAGACAATGTATGATCATATACACTGGGTAGGTTTTGGTTTGCTTCCATGTGGACATTGAAACAAAGACATTTTTCCTGGAATGTTGGTCTTCTGAAAAAGCTAGGAATCTTACTGACAATGAAATGAATTACATTAGGCATACATGAATGTTTCAAAAATTTTACTATAAAAGATTTAATGGGAGTCATGTTTTTAAAATAAAATTACACATGCAGGAAATGTGTGCCCTGTCATTTCCAGGATGCCTATAAGTTTTATTTTTCTATCTTTGGTGACAACCTAGGAGAGGGCCTTCTTGGTGCTGGCTCCAAGTCTGTGGAGCTCCTTTCCAAGGCTTTCTTTCTTCATCTTTTCTTTCTGCTAGCAAGCAAATACAGTTTTATTTAGGAAGTGACTGGCAGATGAGGAAGGGGCCTTTTCATGGTGGCTGTTGCATTCTGTTTCATATGCTGTTTTATAAAATGGCTGTTTCTATGTCAATTTCATGTTTTAAAGCAGGGGTTCTCAACCTGCGGCCCAAGGGCCGGATGCGGCCTGCAGCACCATTTCATGCACTGCCTCCACCACACCAGGAACTGCCATGTAGTGGAGGAAAGGCAAAATGCCCATCCACCCCCTGAAGCTGTCTGAGGGAGTGTGACCCAGCTCTCGGCTTAAAAAGGTTGAGAACTCCTGGTTTAAAGTGATGAAAGTTTCCCTGCATCCTGCAGGGAAGAAAGGCAGAATAAATAAAACACGGAACAAGTATAAGTATATAAATAGAGCCAGAATTCCTTTAGGTATTAGTCATTTTGTTCTAATAGATCTACTTAGTTTTGCAGTACTACTTCAGAGTGTTTTCAGAGTTCTTGTGAGGCTGGGTGGAATTGCTTTGGTCTTGGTATATCCTGCTTTAGTGTTCCTATTTATAGTTGCTTTGTTAATGCAGCTGACAACTGTGTCATAAGTAATTGTTTTTGCATTGCTTTGAAGATGGAGACAGAGATTTCATGGGAAGGGTTAGTGTAACTTTTGGGTTGTGATGGATTTGTACAAACATGCCAGCAAAACTGTATTAATGTACAGATTTAAAGATGGTTGTAATTCAAATACTGTCTCGGTACTGCAACTGTGTGATCGGACTAAGTCATTAACTTGGCATGAAAAGGTGGTTCCTGTAATCATTAACGTACTTGATAAGAGCTGAATTCACAGCTGTTGCTATTTAGGTCGATGTCCTGTTTTCAAAACTATTTCCCCCTTGATGCAATTCTTAATAATAAAATGTAAACAAAACTAAGAGCAGGCAAAAATCAAATTAAAAAAACAAAACCTAAATTACAACCTAAGACAAACAGTCAAATAGTTGGTTAAAATATCAGTTGCTCATCCAAGTGGTGAAGGGAATGTCTACACAGAAGAAGAAAACTTTCTCACCGCCTTCCTAAATAGGCCAGCCTGCGCATATTAGACAACTAAGTGATACCACAGTGAAGCTATTGGATGAAATATGGCCTAATTTACCTCCTTTCAGACAGTGGATGTACCTGGAGCAAGGCTTCTGGAGCCAATTTTATAAATATGTAGGTTGAGGCATCCCTTCAAGTATGAAACTGCTGGCAGAGGTTGTCTGGAGTTTTTGTGTTTGGTATCACCAATTTATGCTGATGACACCCTACTCCAGTACAGTAAAACCTCATATAACACTAAAACCTGGTTCCACAAGTCTTCGTGTTATATGATTTTTCGTGTTATCTGATCCTCTATGGGATCCATAGAGATACATTGTAACCACACAGGCTTTCGCGGTTGTTATCTGAAGCATCCCATAGGATCTTAATGTTATCTGATGCAATTCTTCCCCCCAGATTCCTTGATGTTATGCGATTTTCGTGTTATTCGATACTAATGTTATATGAGGTATTACTGTAGTTGTGAAACTATGGCATGCATGCTACAGTTCTGTCTTGATGTCTGGCATCAGTAAACACAGTACTGTATTTACAAGGGTGAATAAACTGTAACTTGATCCAGATAAGACAGAGGTGTTCCTGGTCGTTTTAAAGGGAGATCAAGGAATCAGGGTCCAACCTATCTTGGACAGAGCTACACTCCCTCTGAAATGATAGCAGCACAGCTCGGTTGTGCTCCTGGATCTGAGCCTTGATGCCCAGATTTTGGCAGTGGCCAGGCGTGCATTTGCACCATTAAAATGAGTGCACCAGCTGAAACAATTCCTGGAGAGGTCTGGGACACATGACTTAGTCCGGTGTCTCCCAACTTTTTTCAAGTAACGATCCCTTTTATAATAGCCAAGCAATGGTAACTCCCCTCCAAGATTTGCATAAAAGTATTTAATGGGATAAAGGAAACACAGTAAAAATAGATTTCTTTTTACCCCAACGTGGCTGCTTTCCCACACAACTTGTCTCATAAAATACTGGAGTGAGAAGAAGCTTAGAAAGTGATTCATTTTGACTAGATCATGCTTTTACATTTGTCAAAATACCATGAAATAGAATCAACCTTTTATACGCTTTGATATATGCTTAACAACCAGGGTTAAAACGGTCAGGTTAGACCAGGGGTGTCAAACTTTTTGGGCTGTGGGCTGATCATGTGGTTCAGGGAGCCAGTCACTAAGGCCTGGGGGCTGGGTGCGGTCCCCAATGCCAATTCATCCGGCCTGCGAAGCCCTCATTGCTCCTAGAAGCAGAAGTAAAATGCACCCGTATTTACTTCTGCTTCCAGGAGCGACAAGGGTTTTGTGGGCTGAATGAATTGGCATCGGGGGCCGCACCTGGCCCCTGGGCCTTAGTTTGGGCACCACCGGTTAGGTGTTAGAGCAGTGCTGTGGAGTTGGAGTCGAGGAGTCGGAGGAAATTTTGGGTACCTGGAGTCGGAGTTGGAGTCAGAAGTACACAAAACTGAGGAGTCGGAGTCAGAACATTTATCTACCAACTCCACAGCCCTGGCAGTGCTGTGGTGTCGGAGTCGAGGAGTCAGAGTTGGAGTAAATTTCAGGTACCTGGAGTCGGAGTCAGAAGTACGCAAAACTGAGGAGTCGGAGTTGGAACATTTATCTACTGACTCCACAGCCCTGCTTTAGAGTACTGTATACAGTATTTTGCTTTCTTTTCTGTCCTTATATATGCATTTTGAAACTTTAAGCTTTTGTAGTAGGAAGGCTAGTAATCTAATAAAACAGGTTTTGGGAATATCAGCCCTATAAACTATGAACCCCATATTTAAATAATAGATTGAATTTGTATATGTGTTCTTTCTCCAGTCTGATACCCTTGTTGTTCAAATGGTAGCTGACAGCTTTTCTGTGGAATGTGACTCCTTGTGGCTCCAGGCAAATGCAATCTAGGAAGAATGGACTTCCTAGGTCAGGCACCTAATCATAATAGGCCAACTGAGGAAATAACTGTGTTTTTGTTGGGAAGTGACCTCTATTCAGGGGCTCTGACTTGAACATTCATGTGCTTTAACCATTTAATTGTTCAGCACTCAATAGTAAAACTTTGCTGTGTCAAGAAAAAGCCAGATTGTTTGTTTACTTATGTCAGAGGCTCATAGCCTACAGTCTGAGGGCCAGCCCCAGCCCACAGCACCATTTCATGTGGCCCACCGCCGCCCCTGCCAGAAGCGGACGCATTTGCAACAGCCGTAAATATGCCCGTGGCTGTCATAAATGCACTTGTGTGTGTGGGGGGGACATCTCCAGTCCAGTCTGCTCAGCTGTCTGAGGGGGTGTGGTCTGGCCCATGGCATGAAGATGTTGAGAACTCCTGGCTTACATATGTTTTTTTTTTTAAAAATTGTATCAGAAGCACACAAAGGTGCTTTCTGGGTTGAAATGATTTTTGCTGGAGGAACTCCACTCGGGACACCTGAATGAGGCTCCTTCACGGACCCAAGATCTTTCCCTATCAAAGTGGTCCTTATTTAGCTCCTTGCTATTTCTTGCTTTCAAACTGCTAGGTTGCCAGGAGCTGGGACAAATAGGTGCTCATTCCATCATGCAGTACTCGGGTCTTGAACGGCCAACTTGCCGTCCTTCCAGTTAACAAAATGAGCTTCTTAACCACTGAGCCACTGCAAGCCCCTACTTATGTGTTCATTTCTTTCCTAAGTAATTGTTTAGTCTTTGCATTGTTGGCAAAACCAAGGGTGAGCGGATTCTTTTCTTGGGAGAAAGGAAAGGAAGGAACTGCTTCCCCTGGAGTTGAATCCATATTAGGCAGAAACTAAATATAGGCATGTATAACCCCAGAGAGAAGTCACATCTGTGAATTTTCAAGAGAGTGATGAAATCAGACTTTGCTACTGGATGGCCTTCAGACTTTCCTTCCGTATACTTCTACTTTTCGCTTGCCAGCTTCAACGTCCATCGCTTGTGTTTTCTAAAATAAATGAAAGCAGCTTTTAAAGTAGTTGAACTAGAAACAGATTCTGCCAAAAAGAAAGCTGAGTCAAAAATTCTGCAAAGGGCCAGAAAGCTCTGCAGTTCTTCCTTTCAGGGCGGTTAAGGCTAAACAGATTAGGGAGCCTTAATGACTTTATGCGTATTTAAATGGAGCATTTCCTTGCCCCTAAGCTAGCAAGTATTTCTCTCTGATGTAAACATTGCACATTGGCGGATAACTGTCTCTGTACTCTCTTCTGCCAGTTTCATAGTCCAGGGTATTGGCTGGTTAGGGTAGTAAACATTCACCTAATCAGTTTCACGAGCAAGACTGGAAGGGGATATTCAGGCAAAAATAGATTAGTAGTCAGGAGAAAATCTGTCCTAGTGTGTGGTGTGCCTCAAAGCATATTGAGGAGTAAATTTAATTTTTGTGCCCACTTTACATACTGTATATACCGTACTCGACTATAAGTTGTCCTGAATAGAAGTCGAGGTACCTAATTTGGACCTCTAAAACTAGGAAAATAGATTGACCCGAGTATAAGTCGGGGGTGGAAAATGCAGCAGCTGCTAGTGAGTTTCAATAATTAAAATACATGAAAATATGGTAAAATTAATTAATTTAGACATTTGTGTGGGTATGTTTTGAGTGTTTACATTGACCCGACTAAGTCGAGTCCCATTTTTGGACCTCACTTTGGGGACTAAAAACCCGACTTATATTCGAGTATATGCGGTATTCATTTTTGATGTAGGTGCATGAGTTAGGATAAGTAAGATAAAGGTCACCGTTGCTCGAAAGCCAGTCGTATCTGACTCTAGGGTTCAGTGCTTATCTCTGTTTCATAACAGAAGAGCCAGCGCTGTCTGGATTTGCAGACGTTGCCATGGTCTTGTGGCATGAATTATATATACACTAAAACGGGTTCCCGGCCCAAGGGCCGGATCTAGCCCATGGCACTATTTTATGTGCCCCCTCTTCCAAGGGCATTTGAGAAACAAAATAGCCACCCCTTTGAAGCTGTTGGGATAAAATGGCCACCACCATTGTGCAGGCAGGGCAAAATGGCCATCCGGCCCTTGAAGCTGACTGAGAGAGCTTGGCCCAGCTTTTGAAAAGTTTGGGTATCCCTGCACTAAAGTATCCACTTAGTTTTGCTTTTATTCCAGTATGTTCTGGCTGTTGTGTTTTCTAGATTTGTTTTATTGGCCAGAATCTTCTTGTGGAGTTCCAACAGGAATGACACCAAGAAGAGAAACAGTTTGCTGATAATAATTATACCATTATTTTTTTCAGTTTCAGGGTGTGCATAACTTGTATGCAAACATAAAGATTTGTGTCTGCTGAAGTGGATTTGATCCACGAAAACTCCAAAGAAAATTCAATAGTATAGATTTGTGTGTCTCCTGCAATTGAAAATAATTGTTGATGATCTGCCAGGATTCGCTTTGGCAGCATATATACTAAAATATCTAAGATATACTCTCTTCCTTTCTCATCTGGACATGGGATCAGCAATGGCCACAGTTAATTTAATATATTTTAATTTTATTTAATGCTTTAGTTTTTGGCCTTTGTATGCAGAATTTTTTTCTCTCTCTCATGTGATATATTTTCTTTCCCTGTGATATATTTCCTACTGTGGTAGACTACTCTGGCTAAACTAAAATAAATTCTTGAAATGTTCGAGATGCTGTAAGTGACATTTATTAACTTCAGAATTTTATATCACTGTAAATGATTGATGGGTGGTTTATAATATATTGGAACAAGGACAAGTCAAAGTTTCAAAAGCATTATACTGAAATGCTGCTCGGTTTTCACATACCAATTTCTACCTAGAGAGATGCTAAATTGACTCTTCCCCCCTCCCTCACCTTTTCAGAACTACCAATTTTGGTTTCATTGTGGTCTTATTGTTCTGATCCTGCAAAGACTTGCCGTAAATAAGGTGCAGAATCCTGATACTTGGCATAGTAAATCATACTAGAGTAGACCTGCTAATTTAGAGTCATTTTTCCCTTTAAGTTCAACTGATTCACATAGGCCACAGTGGATTTAAGGCGCTGAGCTTGAAGATGGAAGGTCAGAATATTCAAGCCCTGAGTGCTGGATGATGGAGTGAACTCCCATCATCTGTCCCAGCTCCTGCCAACCTAGCAGTTTAAAAGCAAGAAATTGCAAGTAGATAAATAGGGACCACTTTGGTGGGAAGGTAAACAGCATTCTGTGCACTCCGGTGTTGAGGCATGCCTGCCACATGTCCACGGAAACGTCTGCAGATGCAGACAGTGCTGGCTTTTGGGCTATAAGCAGAGATGAGCACTGCACCCTAGAGTCAGATACAACTGGCTTTCGAGCAAGGGAGACCTTTTTTGTTGTTCAGTCACACAGTTGATTCTGATCCTTTGTGACCCTGTGGACCACTGTCCACCAGGCACTTCTGTCCTCCACCATCCTTTACCTAATTGTGACTTGTTATGCTAAGGAAAGGAATTTATGGAGGTTTTGATCATCAAATTCCCATGGATTGATTCAGTGGGCCTACTTGAGTGCAACTCACTATGCCAAGTACTGTAACAGGATAATTGGGAAAATCTGATGTAATGTGGAGTTGCATGTATCTCCTTTGTGTGTTTGCATTTCTTATTTAGAAGTGTAGAGGAGATCTGGGTTTTAACAAAAGGAAAGATATGTGTCATTTCCCTCTTTTGTAAAATAATGTCCTTTGTCTGGCTTGGAGAAGATTGATGAAAACTCAGAGCTCAGCAAAATAAGTTAGGGAGGCAGTGAAACTCTGATCTCTCCCCTGAAGTTCATGAACAATATGTACTCTTACCCCTTTGCTTCATATATGGACGTGACAGGAGTTGTCAATTTTGATGCCTCAAAGATTCTTTAACTCCGTCTGAGGTTTCTTTGAAAAGGAATGTGCTCCTAAAATAATTTGAATTATTGAAAGTGTTATAATGTCTTATAAATAATAGACACACCTGAAACCTGCTTAATGCCATGAAAAAAATACAGTTGTACCTCGCTTAAAGAGCATAATGCGTTCCACAGGATTGCTCTTTAAGCGAGTTTGCTCTTTAAGCGAAACACCATTGAAAGTGACCAATTGTGGGGGGGATTGCGAACTCCTGTTTATTTGTTAAGCGAGTTTTTGGTTGGTTTTATTTGTTAAGCGAAACAAACATTCAGAGAAAATTCTGCTCTTTAAGTGAGTTACTCTTTAAGCGAAGCGCTCTTTATGCGAGGTTTGACTGTACCTAATAGGTTATTTTTTAGGAAGAAATAGCGTTTTCTTCTAATATACATTGGAAGCTTCTGCTCTCTTTCCAGTGAAGCCGTGTGGAAGCCATGGGGTTAGGATTGTGTGTTATTGCCAGGGCACATACTGTACTAACTAGCTCAGAGGAGCAAAGTTCTCGGACAATAGCTCTTCAGGACCCTCTGGTAATGTGTAACATTATGTCTAAACTAGCAGCTTTTTAAATGTAAAGTAAATTTGACAGCCGTTGGAGAGTTTCACAGTTTTTCCGCTTGAAGACAGCAATGCTTTATCTTATGCCTGGCGATACAGCGGCTTTACACAACTGTAGTATTGTGCTGGAACAATATCGCTTTTGATGGCAGCCAAATGTCACCCATTTATCTGGTGAGCCCGATTTGACTCTGAGGGACCTCAGAAATCCTGTAATGTTGGTAGATTTTGACTATTGCTTACTACGAAGTCTTGGTTGTATTTGCAATGATCTTTGAAGTGCGTTGGGATTGAGTGATATTTCATCAAGGCCACACAGCGAGCTCTAGGATTGAGCATGAGATTTGAAACCAACTTCCATCAGGAAATGTTGTCTGGATGCATTCTTGATGAATACATTGAAATTATATATTTTTATTACTCGTATTTGGCAGCTTATTAATTTTCATCTTCTGTTAATAAAAAGTATGTCTGGCCAGGTTATCCTGCTATGGTAATAGAGTAGACCATACTGTTAGTGACTCAACTCTAAGTGTCAGCGGTGGTTAACTAACCTGACAACCCTGAGGACTAATGACCTTGGGTACCGAAGTCCACAGGGAAGGGTGATGGTCCCCAAGTGGATTAAATCCCACTTGAATCCCTCTTGATGGTGGGCAGCAGCTTCATCTGTTCTGGCCTGGGGCTGAGGAGGACTTTGAGTGCCAGAAGGGCTCAGGACCAGAAAGTGACTTCCAGAACTGGATCAGTGGTATGGGACGGTGCAGTGCAGCGATGCAGAAGGCAAATGAAAGGCCACTGCATTATAGTCTCAGGACAGTCTTCATGGCTTATCACCATGAGGATCGCCTATATTCGGATGCAGTAGAACAAGAAGAAGTTAATAAAAACTCTTGGATCTTTTAATTAGTGTTGTTTGGTGGCCACCAGAGTACTTATTATCTTTGTTATGTGCTGTCGAGTTGGAACTAACTTATAGCAATCCTAATAGAACTAAGATAATTGAAATTTTTAAGGAATGGCTTTACCGGTCAGTTTTCATGCTGAGTGTGGATTCAAACCAAGGCCTCCTTAGTTATAGTTCACCACTGTGTCCACTACACAACACTGGGTATCCCACTTACTCTCTAGTATGCATCTAATGCTTCAAAGGAACCAGATTGAAGTAGAAAAATATGATTGTTGAATTCAGAGTTGAAGATTGTAGGGAAAGCCTCTAATTTTATATACAGTGGTACCTTGGGTTATGAACGCATTGAGTTACATCATTTTCGCGATACAAAAGGAAATCTATTGAAAATATTGTCTTGTGATATCCATTTTTTCCGAGATACGAAAAAGTCTACCTATTAAATTACGCCAGTGGCACCCAAACTAAGGCCCCAGGGCTGGGTGTGGCCCCTGATGCATTCATCCAGCCCGCAAAGCCCTCGTTCCTGGAAGCCCTCGTTACTTCCGCTTCCAGGAGCGACGAGGGCTTTGCAGGCCGGATGAATTGGCGTCGTGGGCCGCACCCGGCCCCCGGACCTTAGTGACCAGCTCACTGAACCACATGATCAGCCCACGGCCCAAAAAGTTTGAGCACCCTGAATTACATGGTATACAGTGGCCTCTAGTGGCCACTTCTGGCAATGCAGTATGTTTCGCGTTAGAAATTTTTGTAATATGAAGTGTCCCAGGGAATGCATTAATTTCGTAACTCAAGGTCCCAATGTACTGTAAAAGTTTGTTCTGAGAACTGTAGGTGTAATATTCTTTCTTCAGCCTACAAGCCGTGATGCTGGACACTTAGATATTTCTTCTCCAGTGAAGCTTTTGCATTCATTAGTAGTAGCAGAGCAGAACAGGTGATGTTGTTCTCTTTTGTTGAAGGAGTTGAGTTCATGTCCAGATTTTATTCACCAAATGCTTTTTTTTTTTTTTTGCAACATCTTATCTATGCTTGCTAATTAATCTATATACACTTCCATCTTTGTCGATTTTGACAGCGTGCATCTCGAAGGAAAAGTTAGAAGACAGTCCTTGCTTTAGCACTTCTGTTGTAGGGAAATAATTTCTCTGCAGAGTTGTACTTCTGTCATGACTCTTCGTTAAGTTGGGTGTTTCTCATTTATGCCGTGAAAGAATGTGATTGCCGAAGTGTTGTGGAACTAGTTGGCTCATTATCCCTGTGACATGGCAACTCCCCTGTTTACAGTCCACCCTTGAAAACTTGTTAACTTTCTAAAGTACTCTTAGTCTGGGAATGTTCTTGTTTATGCCTCTGAAATGCAAAAACACTTACTTTGCCTTTTAAACACAAAATATCTAATGCAAGAATAACAACCTTCCACAGTGTCCATGTTACTCTTTCTTTTTTAATGTTTTTTTTGGGCATACGTTATATATTTGTTCAATCCCACCATCGAGTCCAACCCTTTGAGGCTTTACTGTATATAACGTCCCACTGATGGTGTAGTAGTTAAATTGCTGTACTGTAACCAAAAGGTTGTGAGTTAAATCCTGACCAGGGCTTAAGGTTGACTCAGCCTTCCATCCTTTTGAGATCAGTAAACCGAGTCCTCAGCATGTTGGGGCAAAATGCTAATTAGCTTGTGAACCATCCAGCGAATGCACTAAGTGCTATGGGGCAGTATAGAAGTGTGATTGCTTTGTTTTTGTTTTGCTTTTTAGGAATAAAATCCCCCCCTCTCTAATGGCCACTCTTCAGTGCTTGTTTCACCTGAGAGGGCTTCAAAATCAAAACTGCAAATAAATAAATAAATCACCAAACTTGCACTCAAGAACAGACAGTCACATTTAAGGCCCAAATTGTGGGGAAAATCCTAAGTTTCACTGTCTGTTTTAGAAACTCCTTCAATTTTGAATTTGTCATTCTCAAAAGGGACGTCTGCAACATGTCTTTTTTTTTTCAGGACACTTCCTACATGTTTAATGTTTCTCCATTCTTGCTGCTTTGTTAAAATACTTCTGCACACCATGTTTACATTTGCTAACTGTTTTTCTTCATGCTGTGTTTTCCCTATCGTGATGGCATATGCTAATCTTCTTGTGTTTTGGCATTATGACAAGACCCAAAGTCACCACATTCGTTAGATGACTAACAAATCTTCTGCAGATCCTTGTAACATTCTGAGAGGAAAAAAATTAGATTCTTTTCTGCAGAAAGAGACAATCAGTAATTGCATCCTTCATTTCAAATTCACTTTTTGTTCAGTTGTCACTGTCAAATGTTAGCAATAGAGGACATACACACTGTCTGTGCGTCTGGTCCAGATTCAGTAGGTTATGCTCAGTGATGGGATGACAAATTTGTTACCACCACTCCATGACGTCGTGAAGTCATGGGCGGAGCTGACGTTATGATGTTGTGGGCGGGGCCTTAAAATAAAAAAATAAAATAAATAAATAAACACACACACACACCTTCAACCCAACCCACCCACACACCCGTCACACAAACCCGTAAATAAATTAAATAAATAAATTTAAAAAAATAAAAATTAAATAAAAATACAACCCCAAACACAAACCCCTCACTTACCCCTGGGAGGGCTCGGCAGGGGTGGACGGCCAGGGCAGGCCAGGCCTCAACTTGCCTGTGGGGACTCGGCGGCCCCGGGGGAGGTGCCCTCGTCTGAGGGCTGGTACCACCTGCCCACACCGCCATCGAAGTCATCGTCGCTGCCATCTCCGCCGCCATTATCGCCGCCGCCATTGCCACTGTTGCTGCCGCTGCCGCCGCTATCGCTGCCATCGCCGCCGCCATTGTTGCCACCGCCGTCATCATCGCCACCGCCACTATCGCTGCAGTCGCCACCAATTTTTTTTAAAAAAATTGGAGCCAAAATGGCTCCAATTTACTGCGCATGCGCAGAAACTCAATCTGACCCATTGCACATGCGTCAGATTGAGTTTCTGTGCATGCGCAGTAAAATTAGAGCCAAAATGGCTCCAATTTTATTGCGCATGTGCAGAAACTCAATCTGACGCATGCGCAATGCGTCAGATTGAGTTTCTGCGCATGTGCAGTAAATTGGAGCCATTTTGGCTCCAATCTAAAAAAAAAAAAAAATCTTTCGGGGAGGCGTCCGGAATCGGACACCTCAAAAGTGGACTCCCCTCCTGGAGAACCCTCCGGGATTGTTCCTACCAGTTCCAAGGAACCGGATGGAACTGGGGTCATCCCATCACTGGTTCTGCTCAGGAAGAGATTATTTTATGTGAATTTTCAGTTCCACCACAAACAACTGAAGTTATCAATGCCTTTCTCCTTAAATGAATAATTTATAGAGATTTTTGAAATAGTAGCTGTTTTAGTCTGTGTTTCAAGCATATCAGAGAGTAAACAAAGACAAAAAAAATATTGTGTCATTCCAAAGAGTTACTGCTGTGTGTTAGAGATTTGTAACCAATATTTTAAGGGATTGTGGTGTTTTAGTGGTTAAGATGTTGATTATAATAACTGGAAGGTTAGCAGGTTGAGACCTAAGTGCTGCATGACAGAGTGAGCTCCCGTCTCTGTCCCAGCTCCTGTCAACCTAGCAGCTCAAAAGCAAGAAAAAGCAAGTAGATAAATAGGTACCATTTCGTCAGGAAAGGTAAAAGTGTTCCATGCGCTCTGATGTCTAATCATGCCTGCCACATGACCACAGAAACATCTACAGACACAGACAACACTGGTTCTTTGGCTGTAAACAGAGATGAGCACTGTCCCCTAGAGTCAAATACAACTGGCTTTTGAGCAAGGGCAACATTTACCTAATCAGTATTTAGGCCAGAGGTGGCCAACCTATGGCCCACAAGCTAGACCCCAGCCCATGGCACCATTTCGTGTGGAAGTGGATGCATTTACGACAGCCATAAAACACACACAGAGAGATGTAAACATTCCCATGCCTGCTGTAAATGCTGCAATAAACGCTGCTGTCAAAGCACCCATGGCTGTCATAAGCGTGTTTACAACAGCTGCAGATGTGTTTTACGGGAGCGTTTATGGCCAGAGGAACCATGTGACCGCCCCCTTGCTCAGCTGTCCGGGGGAACCTGGTCCGGCCACGGCACAAAAAGGTTGGTAATTCCTGGTTTGGCCCATCTTGTATGTCTGATTACACAACGCAACAAAAAAATTTTTTTTTCCTGCTACTGGGTGGAAAATATGTTCCTTATAGTAATTCATATGTGCTGAATACAGAACTGCAGTAGGATTTGCTCTGGCACGTCAGGAAAAAAAGTTATGTACGTGTAAAGGTTATCAAGGAAAATGCTATTAGCTGTTGAAAAGCGATTGTGAGAAATTTTAGGAAAATTAATGTGCATACTTTGGGATGAAAACACTAAATATTATAATTAAAAAGTGAATTATAAATG
Organism: Furcifer pardalis; assembly: GCA_030440675.1. Lineage (NCBI taxonomy): Eukaryota > Metazoa > Chordata > Lepidosauria > Squamata > Chamaeleonidae > Furcifer > Furcifer pardalis. The sequence continues at coordinate 298,759,203 of CP126890.1, read as the reverse complement.
TTTATTTACCTCTGAAATGAGTCAGGGACCCTTAGTTACACTAAGATTGACAATGGCTGGGTTTAAAAGTGTGTAGAGCTTCTTGCTTTGTGCTTGTGAACATCTTTTGTTGCTCTCTGCAAAAACCAACAGTAACCTCCCATCATGTTCGGATTGAAGTGGCCTTGATATCTTGCTTCCATGGTGGACATCTCCTGGTGGAATCTTTCACCGTGCTCGTCACTCACGGCTCCCATATTTGACGGAAAGAAGGTGAGATGCGAATGCAAGAAATGCATCTTTAGTGACATTCGGCAACCCAGGTGCTGGAAGGCTGTTAGCAAGTTGTCCATATTTTCTGCATAGTTGTCTGCCCTGTGGTTCCCAAGAAAGTTGTGCACGACAAGCACAAATGCATCCCAAGCTGCTAGTTCTCGTTCCGTGAGCTCCAATCTGAATTGTGGACATCGAATCAACTTTCGTATTTCTGGTCCAACGAAGACGCCTGCTTTCAATTTTGCCTCAGTTTTCATCTTTCCAAACTTGCCTTTTAGGTACTGAAAACCACGATTTGTTTTATCCATCACTGCAACAAACTGTTTCATAAGACCCAGTTTGATATGGAGTGGAGTTAGGTAAATCTTATTACGATCCACAAGAGGTACATGTTGAACATTGTGCTGTCCGACTACAGGTAAATTTCTGGGTGGCCAATTTTTCACTACGTAGTGATTCTTGTCATCGCGAGTTAAGTTCTACTCCTTCAGTCTGAAACTCAACAGTTCAGACTTTTCTTTTGACAGGGACAAATCGCAAACCAGGTTGTCCAATTCGGCTTGGCTGATCAAATGTGGCTTTTTAATGTCACTGTCGGGATCATTTGTGAATTCCATAGCTCCAGCGTCACTGTCATTACCTTCAGTATCACTTTCTTTGTTGTTCATTGCATCGGATGAAGGAGGAATTGGTACTGGGTAATCTGTACCATGCACCACAGGCTTTAGAGCAGACTGACAATCCAGATACATGATTTTTGACTTGTTCTTCTTGCTGTACCCGCATATGATGGTCAAGCAGAAATAGCAATCCGAATGGTGATCTTTCTGCTCCCGCTAAATCATGGGAACAGCAAAAGGCATTTGATTTCGCTTACAATTTAACCACTGGGTTAGGCCGGAGTAACGGATGGTGCAACAGAGATGAGGAGCCCAGGATTTTGTTTGATCTCTGATTTCACATCCGAAGTAATGTTTGTAAGCTATACGTAGCTTTCTGGACATGTTCTTGCGTTAGTCAGATGTCCTATACTTGCCACAAATGTAGCAAAAGCAGTCCGGACAATTCACACAGCTGCGCCTATTCATCTTTCGTTTACTGAATCACCATGTACCGAATTACTGAATCATCTTATAAGAAATTACTTAAATGCATGTTACTGTGACTGCTGATTAATAAAACATAGAACCACACTAGCACGAACTATTCTCTAGTCACCTCCGAATCAGACTGATGGACGAACTCTCTCTCTCTCTCACACACACAATCGTACATCAAACACGGCTCATTGATGCAGCTACATATTAACCCATGTTCAGGCTTTTAATATCATATGACTTTCAGCTATAACTTTAAATCCAGACGTCCTACAACATTTCTGATTACAAAATCAGAATCAGTGCACCCTATTTCACCCAGTAGCAAATTTTTGTGTTTGTAGTGTTACAGTACACCAGCCTGGACAGCTTTGGATAAATGTAGATAGAAATGGTGTGGAAAAATTTCTGCAGAATAATAGAGGGTCTTCTGTCACCAAGACAGGCTCCATTGTATTGGTTTCAGTTCCATCTTCATTCAGCAAAACCTGTTTAAAGTCTTTTTAGTTTATATAACTATGACTAACCCTGTATTCAAATATGGGTTTTTTTTTATATTCTAAAGAGAAAGTTCCTAAAAGTTTTTTTTAATTCAACACTAATCAAAAACATCAAGTCAGGTAAGGTTGATTGTATTTAAATAAACATTTGAGCACAGCAGGCTTTTTTACATAGCAATTTCCTAAAAATAAAACAAATATACAGTAGCTTTGAAATGTTGTGTGGGTGTAGCACAGTGGAGTGGAAAACACTTTTACTCCACAGGGTGTTTTGAGGTTTCAGGCTCATTAAATGGCTACTTTTCCAAAGAACTATGAAAACATACCTTATGTTCATTTTTGTGGGTGCCAGAAATGCATTGAAGGTGATGTATGGAACACATAATAAAAAGAAACCTGCGGTGATAATGGAACTCAGTTTCTCCTTCGTGTTGTTTGGGGATGCACACTGATGGGTTCTGCGCCTGCGCTGAATCCGGAGCGGAGCTGGAAAGCTGATTGGATAAAGAGTTTTGAATGTGGGACCGCCCACCATGCCCAACCCCTTTAGGCGCCATTTCGCGCTCTCCCCTCAGTTTGCTTTTTTCCGCTGCGCAAGCAGGAGCCTGGAAAAAAAGCTGTGAGTACTTTGCTGAGATTGTCTCAGAATCTTCCAATTTTTCCTACCTTACAATTTTTCTCGGACTAGGGGACTTGTTCCCTTGGTCCTCGTGTGGCTGGGGCTCGCCCTCAGCCGCCGTTTAAAAAAAAAAAAAAAAGAAAGACCAACATCTCGTGTCGGGGCCTCCCGGCCGGGATAATTTTTTCTCTTCGGCCATCTACTTCGGTGGATGGCCTCAGCGGCAGCGTTCAAGCAGTGTCCGTCCTGCAAGAGAAAGTTCCCTAGCTCGGACGGGCACGTGCGTTGTCTTCGCTGCCTCGGGGAGAGTCACCAGGTCCAGACCTGCGAAGTCTGTCGCGGCTTCTCGAAGGCCGCCATCAAGAACCGCCAGTACCGCCTTCAAGCCTACCTCATGGAGGCCGCACTGGCACCACCGGCTCCCCCAGCTCCAGAGCAGGCCGCTTCCACGTCTGCTCCTTCAACCTCCGCTTCTTCTTCCAGGCCCTCGGCCTCTGAACTGTTCAGGCGGAAGAAGGAGCAGGAGAAGAAGAAGAAAGACAAAAAAGAGAAAAAGAAGCGCCGTAGCTCTTCGTCTTCTCTTCCTCCGACCCCGGCACCGGCTCACCTTTCGCCGCCACGCTCCCTAGCATCCGCCCCGGTCGCAGCTCCACCTACGCCGGGTAGGATGTCGACCGAGGCCCGGGACGCCACGCCGGAGAGGGCCCACAGCCCTCCACCGCCGCCGGAGACTCCTCCACCTGTACCACCGCACAGGTCTTCCTCCCTCCGCAGTCCTTCCGTGGTTCCTGGTCCGGCTACCGAACCGCCGCCCCAGTTGAGCCTCATCGCCCCGTACATCGAGGCGATGGTGCGGAAACTGCACACCGAGCTCTACGGCCCGCAGACGACACCGTGGGAGCGCCCTCTGCCCTCACCACCAGCCACGGAGGCACCACCGCTCCGTGAGGAGGGCCCCGCACCGAAGCGGCAGAGGGTGGAACAGGCGCGGTCGGAGGCCTCTCTCCCTCCGTACCAGCTGCCTTTGCCGGGGAGCGATCCGAGATCCGCCAGGCCGTACTGGTCGGACTCGGACCCCGAGGTCTACCTGCCACCGCCCAGCGTCTCGGAGCGGTCAGGAGACTCCGACTCGTCGGATCAGGAGGAGGAGCAGCATCAGCCACCGCCGGTTGCGGTCGACAAGTCCCCGGACGACAACATCGGCGCCGTCCACGGATCCCAGCCGGAGGATCTGAAGACCTACACCGGACTGATCACTCGCCTCGGATCCACCCTTGGGATTCGGGCGGAGGCTCCCCCGGACGACTGTGAGGATGTCGTCTGCGGCTTGGCCGACCGCAAGGAGTTGGTCCCCGTCCGCCTCGGACTGCTCCCTAAGATTGCTAAAGCGGCCAAGGAGGTGTGGAAGAAGCCGGTTTCTTCGCACTCCGTATCCAACAGAGTGGACTCTATGTACAGACTGCTGGACGATTCCAACTTTCTGCACATTCACCCGGCACCGAACTCCCGAGTGGTCAAGGGCTCCCAACACCGGACGCCGATCAGCAGCACTCCCATCCCGTCGACCCAGGAAGGGAAGAAGCTGGACGCACTGGGCAGGAGGTTCTACGCCAATGCCTCCTTGTCCTTCCGTGCGTCCAACTACGCGACGGCCATGGGAGGCTACCAGTGTCGACTCTGGGAGCAAGCGGAGTCGTTCAAGTCCCTGCTGCCACCTGATCGACAAGCGGACTTTGAAAAACTCTGCATGGAGGGCAACCACCTCGCCCTCCAGCAAATCCGCACCGGCCGCCACGTCACCGAGTCGGAGGCAAAAAACTTGGCCTCCGCCATCCAGCTCCGTCGCCACGCCTGGCTCCGTTCGGCTAACCTGCAGGACGATGTCAAGCGGCTCGTGGAGGAGCTTCCCTTCGATGGCGAGGGCCTCTTCGCCAAGGAGACCGACACCTCCTTGGGAGAGCTGAAAGGGGACTACGCCACGATAAAACAGCTCCGCCCTCCACACCGTGGGTCCGGCCGTTACCATCAGGACCAGCCGTCGACGTCTCAGGCGGGCCCATCCTATCAACCTCGCCCGCCACAGAGACAAGGGGACTACTCCCGGTACCAGCCCTACCGGCAGCGCCAACAACCCAACCGTCCACGCTACCAGCAACGGCCTCAGACTGGCAAGCGTACGGAACGGAAGGGCAAACAACGTGTTTGACTCTTCCGTGACCGAGACTCTACCCTACCGCCCCCTTTCCGACTACCTATCGGCGTGGTCTGCCATCACCACAGACCGATGGGTTTTAACCATCTTAGACTCTGGCTACGCGATCGAGTTCGAGAGATGCCCTACTGTCGGACGGATCCGCATCACCGATCCATCCCCTCCGCTCCAGGAGGAACTAACAGCTCTCCTAGAGAAGGGCGCCATAGAGCCGGTCGCAGCGTCGGAGTCTCACGAAGGGTTCTTCTCCCGATACTTCCTTGTGGACAAAAAAGACGGGGGGGCACGTCCCATCCTGGACCTCCGTCTTCTCAACAAGCATATCGACGCGAGGAAGTTCCGGATGGTAACCCTTCACTCCATCCTCCCGCTGATCAACCACGGGGACTGGTTCACCGTCATCGACCTGAAGGACGCCTATTTTCACGTGTCCATCAGGAGGGAACATCGTCGTTTCCTCCGATTCCAGGTGGGCGGCAACATCTACCAGTACACATGCCTACCCTTCGGCCTCTCCACCGCCCCGAGGGTATTCACGAAGTGCATGGCACCGGTGGCTGCTCATCTGCGACTGCAAGGCGTCCAAGTGTTCCCGTACATAGACGATTGGTTGATCTGCTCCCCGACCCAACAAAAAGCCAAGGACGACGTTGCACATTGCCTCGCCCTTATGCAGAGCCTCGGTCTGCGGGTCAACTTCAAGAAATCCCAGTTGACCCCCACTCAACGAATAGAATACATCGGAGCCGTTCTAGACTCTCTGGCTCTAAGAGCCTACGCCCCAACCAAACGTCTGCTCGACATCCGCACAGTGGTGGCACGGATCCAGGGCAGACGTCGGGTCCGTGCGAGGGACGCCCTCCGTTTGCTAGGACTCATGGCGTCGACCACGGCGGTGGTCTCGCACGCCAAACTCAAGATGCGCTCCCTCCAGTCGTGGTTCCTCTCCTCCTTCAACGGCACCCACGACAACCTCGGGAAGTGGCTCACACCGACTCCCGAACTCCGAGACCAGTTAAACTGGTGGACAATGGACCAGAATGTGACCGCGGGGAGACTCTTCACCCTTCCCGCACCGTCCATCCAAGTCACCACCGACGCGAGCACCCACGGATGGGGTGCGTGCTGCCGCGGACTACGGATTCACGGCATATGGACGCCCGAGGAAGCCGACCACCATATCAACTTCCTCGAGCTGCTAGCGGTGTGGAAGGCGATGAGGTCCTTCAGACCGTCGATCGTGGGCAGTGTGGTGCAGATCGCCTCGGACAACACCACGACACTAGCCTATCTCAACCGGCAAGGAGGGACCAAGTCTCTCTCCCTCCTCTACCTGACCGTCCAGATGTGGGAGTGGTGCCTGAAGGTACATGTGTTCCCCATAGGTGTCCACATCCAGGGCACCCTGAACTCCGATGCAGACTCCCTGAGCCGCAAAGGGACGGCAATGCACGAGTGGGAACTGGACGAATCGGTGTTCGACCGCCTGTGCCGACGGTGGGGCACACCGACCCTAGACGTCTTCGCGTCACAGACCAACTCCAAGTGCCGCCGTTACTGCTCCCGAGCAGGGATCGGCCACGGATCGGAGGGCGATGCCTTCATGGTGCCGTGGCACCAGGAACTGCTGTACATGTTTCCACCGATCCCTCTCATCCAACGGGTCCTGATACGGATCCGTGCGGAGAACGCCTGGACGATCCTGGTTGCCCCGTCCTGGCCGCGCCAGCCGTGGTTCCCACTACTCCAAACCCTGGCTTGCGATCGTCTCCGCCTACCCACCGATCCGAATCTCCTCCGCATGGAAGACGGTCGGATCCTTCACTCGGATCTGCCGAGCCTACACCTGACGGCCTGGCTTATCCGCCCAACATAGCACGGATCCTTGATCTGTCCAGGAAACCTTCCACACAGAAGTCCTACGATGCCAAGTACCGTCGCTTCACTGACTTCCTAGCATCCAGCGACCGCACCGTGGACTCCGCATCCCTGCAGGATGTCATGTCCTACCTCCTGCACCTAGCCGAGTTGGGATCCGCACATTCATCATTGAAGGTCCACCTAGCTGCCGTGGTCGCCAAGGCCCCACCTTCTTCAGTATTGTCCTCCGCCTTCAGAGACAAAACTGTTAAAAGGTTCCTTCAAGGGCTACGCAACGCCTATCCTCCAGTGAAGATACCACCCCCTCAGTGGTCCCTCACTACAGTGCTCACCGCACTCACGAAGGCACCCTTTGAACCCATGGCTTCGGTGGACATTAAGTTTGTCTCCTACAAGACTGCTTTCCTTGTAGCTATCACTTCTGCCCGACGGGCAGGGGAGCTGGCAGCCCTTCGGTCTGACCCTCCTTTTCTCAAGTTCTACCCTGACAGGGCAGTGTTGCACCCAGATCTGACATTCCTGCCCAAGGTCCTGACTGAATTTCACCTGGCCCAAGCCATCACGCTTCCAGCATTCTTCCTGAATCCCTCGTCTCCACAAGAGAGAGTGTGGCACTCGTTGGATGTCAGGAGGGCTTTGCTGTTTTACACCCAGAGGACTGCGTCCTTCAGGAGAGCAAAACAACTGTTTGTGGCTTATGGTGGCAAGACTAAGGGACAGCCTCTGTCTGCCCAGAGACTATCTAAATGGATCTCAGGTACCATTTACCTGGCCTATCAGATGTCATCCCTGCCACCTCCGCCTCATGTCCGGGCTCACTCCACCAGGACACTGGCTTCCTCCACTGCATTCCTAGAGGGCATCCCGATGGAGGATATCTGCAAGGCTGCCACTTGGTCCAGGTCCTCCACCTTCATCACCCACTACCGGGTTGATACAAGGTCCGCCCCTGATGTCAGACGGGGCAGGTCCATCCTGACGGCTGGTCTCCGATCCTCTTCGCTGATGACCGCCCATCCATGATGCCATCGCGCTCTCCTACATCTCAGGACGCCGGCTGCCCACCATCCAAGTAAGTGAGCTTGTTAGTCACCCATCAGTGTGCATCCCCAAACAACACGAAGGAGAAGGACAGGTTTCACTTACCAGTAACTGTCGTTCTCCGAGTATGTTGTTTGGGGATTCACACAACCCAACCCTGCCTCCCCTCAGGGCTGCCGGCCTGAGATGGCCTTAGGCTTAGCGGGCAGCTTTAATATCAAACTGAGGGGAGAGCGCGAAATGGCGCCTAAAGGGGTTGGGCATGGTGGGCGGTCCCACATTCAAAACTCTTTATCCAATCAGCTTTCCAGCTCCGCTCCGGATTCAGCGCAGGCGCAGAACCCATCAGTGTGAATCCCCAAACAACATACTCGGAGAACGACAGTTACTGGTAAGTGAAACCTGTCCTTCTGTGTTTCCAATCATGTTTTTGAGGGCAAAATTATATTTTGCATTTACAGTTGTACCTCGCTTAAAGAGCATAATGCGTTCCAAGGATTGCTCTTTAAGCAAAACACCATTGTAAATGACCAATTGTGACTTCTGGAGAGGGGGATTGTGAACCCCGATTTATTTGTTAAGCGAGTTTTTGGTTGGTTTTATTTGTTAAGTGAAGTGAACATTCAGAGAAAATTCTGCTCTTTAAGCGAGTTACTCTTTAAGCGAGGCACTCTTTATGCGAGGTTTGACTGTAGATATATTTGTCATTGAGAACAGAGGTGGCTCAGTGGTTAATACGCTAAACCTGATGACTGGAAAGTCAGCATGTCAGTAGTTCAAGACCTGAGTACTACACAACAGAATGAGCATCTGTCTCTGTCCCAGTTCCTGCCAACCTAGCAGATTGAAAGCAAGAAATTGCAAGTAGATAACTAGGGACCACATTGGTGGGAAAAAGATCTTGGGAGCCTCATTCAGGGGTCCCCTGCATGGAGTTTCTCCAGCAAAATTCCTTTCAGCCCAGAATAATTTATGACGCAAAATTATTATTATTATTATTATAGTGTAGGAAAAAAGTATTTTGAGAGATTTGACCCTCCACCTGTTTAGTTGTCCTTTGCTCATTTAGTATATACGTGACCTAGAAAGACTGGGTGTATCCACAAAGTCAGTGATACCATTTTACAAGAGGGAGTGGTCCCAAGCTTTAAAGTTGCAATCATTTGTAAAGAACCCTTCCTTGAACTTTGGAAGTTGTTGGTATGCCAGCAACCTTCTCTTGAAAGGGGTGGGGAGAAACATGGTGCCAGGTAACTATCAAATTCCAGCCATACGTGAATGAAAGAGATTGAAATTCATGTACTGTATTTGACTTTAGTCTTCAGTCTGGAATTGGACTGGCCTTAGTGCATTGGATGGGTTGTTGAAGCCAGGAGAAGTCTAGGGGACTCTTGGTCCTGCCAGTTATTCTGTCCTCCTCAGCAGCTTTTGAAATTGGATAAAGAATTCATCTTGACTAAATATTGTGAGTGGTTTTCATATGGCTCCACTCTGACTTAGCATATGGTATCTGGCAGCAGTTGTTGAAGGGCCCGAGGGATGTCTTCTGCAATGCAAATGCACATATCAGTATCATTCATTCATTTCCCTCGAGATTTGGTAACAGAATCATGGCAGAAACTGACTACTTTGACCCCAGCATCTAGCAAGTGGAAAACCTCTACAAAACACACAAGGATGCCACTTTTCTTCTCAATCACTGATGGACCAACTCAATCATTATTGAGGCATTTTAGACCAGATCCAAGGGTCCTACGGCACAGTTTCAAATAATAGGGAGGGAAGCAAAATAGATATGATTAGGATCATTGCTGCCTAGCAGCTATCTGGGATAAAATCCAGCCTTTCCATAATTGTTCCTTCAGGCCTAGTATCTGGTCTTTGTCAAGAGAAAGAGACTGGTTGTCACCAAGAAGCTTGTAGAGCAGCTCATGTGGTAGATAGATGTGTCTAATCCAAGGGTGCACAAACTTTTCAGGCTGTGGTCCGGTCACATAGTTGAGCAGGCCAGTCTCGTTTCTCCCACCGGAAGTTGTGGCTGTTGTAAACACATTTACGACAGCCACGGGTCATTTACAACAGCATTTTGTGCATACATGGGTGCATTTTACTTCCACTTCTGGGAGCGGTGATAGTGGTGTGGGCCAGATGATTTGGCACCACAGGACGTATCCGGTCTGCAGACCATAGTTTGAGCACCCCAGGGCTAATCTGTCACTCAAGAGACCATTGGAACAACTCAGACCCTGCATCTAAGTCATGACAGATGCAAGCCTTACACATTCTGTACACTAGGGGTTCCCAACCTGTGGCCTGCGGCCCGGATCCATCCCCTGACAATAATTCATCCAGCCCACACCAAATTTGCCACTCCCAGAAGCGGAAGTAAAACTCCAGTGCATGCGCAAAACACTGCTGTAAATGACCCGCACAGCGTTCTGTGCATGTGCGGGCATGTTTTACTTCCACTTCTAGGTAGGATGAACCATGTGACTAGCCCACGGCTAGCAAAGGTTACCCTTGATTTTGATTGGCATAGAGTGCTAAATGTCATAACATAGTAAAAGAGGGTGTAACAAAGGGAGGCTGTAATGACAACCATGATTGTAGGATGTTTTGTTTTCATGTACGGTTTCATTTATTAAACTTTCCTCCTGTCTTTTAGAAGTCTTATACTGCATGTTTTTGGCAGTAGTTTATGCTTTAGAAATGCTATGAGGTAGAAAAATATGGTTGTCTGAAAAGCAGGTGGCTTGCTTCAGGCAAATAGAATTTCACAAGAAGGCAAAGGTTTGAATTTACAGTATTTGTTGTGTCTACGTCAACATTTGTGCCAGTGTAGGCACATTTTTAAAAAAATGTAGCAGTAGCCACATGGTACTCCCTCAAACAGACAGCATTTGCTTGCTCAAGCTTTTAGCGGGTTATTTTGAATTGAAAATTTACAGTTATTTTCCATATTGATGATTGTATAATAAAGAGTATTTATGCTGCTGTAATATCAAGAAATATTCATTTTACTCCTAAATGATTGGTCTTGGGGCTTTATCTATATAGAGCAGTGATGATGATCCTTGGCACTCCAGCTGTTCTTGAACTTCAATTCCCAAAAGCTCAAGTCTCTCTGAATCCACAAGAATGGGTTTACTTGGGGTCCTGGGAATTGAAGTTCAGGAACAGCTGGAGTGCCAAGGTTTGCCATCATTGATACAGATTGGAGCATTAGTTTCTACAAAAACACTAGGTTTTACAGTGGTGGTTTCAGTACATTCCTTCCATGCAGCTGTTGCAAGTCTTGTGCCTGTGTCTTCAATACTTTATTTGGTACTTTTCTGGGTTTTTTTTAATGTATGGTTTATTTTGTTCCTGAATTAGGACATAATTTAGGACTACGGTGCCTTCTAAGAAAAACATTGTTTATGTGTCAAAACCTTCCAATTCAGCATTATGTCTCGAGTGTTTAATGTAATTTAAGCAGTATGTCAGGGTACACAGAATGAGCCTCCTTGAAGATTGTGGTATTTTTGAACCCCAGTTGGGTGTACCCTGGTAAATGGAAACCTTGTGTTGCTGGCTAGTTATTCTCACACTAGGTCAGGTGACAGGAACTGCAGAATGAAATCCCCAAAAGTTGCCTTCATTTTGCCAGTTTTCACATATGGTGTAGACATGGAAGAAGAAGAAGCAGTATGTCCAAGGAAAAAATGAAACTCCAACAAATATTGCAAATAGGGATTTTAAAGATCTGCTGAAAAGAAGTGATTTCCAGAGATATGGCTCTGTGAAGTTTAGGGCCGCTCTGACTCCTGGTAAATCCCACAATTAGCTTGGAAAAACTAGAGCAATGGGTGTGTGTGGAACTTTTGTTCTGTCTGGAAAACCTTTAAGGCAGAACTGGGAAAATCTAAACTCCTCAAATCTTATGCTGTACTAGTTTTGCATAAGGTGCTGACAGAAAGATCATTATCTCTAAAACAGGGGTGCCCAAACTTTTTGGGCCGTGTGCCGATCATGTGGTTCAAGAAGCCGGTCACTAAAGGCCTGGGGCCAGCTGTGGCCCCCGATGCCAATTCATCTGGCCTGCGAAGCCCTCGTCGCTCCTGGAAGCGGAAGTAAAACATGCCCATATGGGCGCATTTTACTTCCGCTTCCAGGAGCGATGAGGGCTTCGTGAGCTGGATGAATTGTCATTGGGGGCCTCAGCCGGCTCCCGGGCCTTAGTTTGGGCACCACTGCTCCAAAACAATGAATATGACACACTCTATGTTAGAGACCATCAAATTTGGTAGCCAGTGTTGACAAAGTTTAAAGTCTGACCAGGTTATCCTGCTACGCTAATAGAGTAGACCCTACTGCCAGCAACTCAATGCTGAGTGTCAGGTGGTGGTTAACTAACCTGACAACCCCGAGGACTAATGCCCTTGGGTGGTGAAGTTCACAGAGAACGTTGATGTTCCCCAAGTGGATTAAATCCCACCTGAATCCATCCTGATGGAGGGCAGCAGCTTCATCCATCCTGGTCTGGGGCTGAGGAGGACTTTGTGTATCAAAAGGACTCAGGACCAGAAAGTGACCCGCGAAACTGAATCAGTGGTAAGGGTGTCACTCTGCGATGCAGAAGGCAGATGGAAGGCCACTGTATTATATTCTCAGGACAGTCTTCATGGCTGATTGCCATGAGGATCACCAATACTGTATTTGGATTTGGATATGGCAGAAGAAACGAACAATTTTGGAATGAACCTTTCCTTAAATCTCCCAAGGATCATTTTTTTAAAAAAGTGTTGAAACAAGGCAAGTGTTTCTGATTGAAAGTTGAACAGTTTCCTGCATCCATTTTTCAAGATGGCATTTATACACTCTTGATTGAGACTTAAGGCTTTCTTCAGCAATTCAAATGCTAGCAAGTCTGAAAACGTGTGGTTGGACTCTGTCTGCTATGCATAGAGCCTTGTACAAATGAGTTTTGAATGCAAGTTGCTGCCTAGCAGAATCCTTTCAGAAATTAGAACGGAAGCCAATATTTTTTTTCTTGGCATTTCTGCAACATTCTTTTTGCAGTATGTGTTGGGAATAATACAAGATCTTTTGGCGTCTATGAATAGGGATAAGATTTGCATTGTACCTAGAAACAAAACAGTGTCCTGAAAACTTCTTTTCTAGGACCAGATCTGGATTCAGGATAATTTTTTGTGAGATATTTCTGTGGCATGTGAAATATTCCTTCCTTTTTGTTCTGTTGAAGGCGAAAGTATGAATAGAAATTGTTCTGTGCAGCCTAGTCACATTCAGGTGCTGGGCTGGCTTGTCTTTTCAAGATATGTAGCTGCAGTGAAAGGGTTGTTGTGATAGTTACAATTTAAAGTAACTTCCTCAGTTTCTGGGAGGTCTTACCACAGAAAAGGAGCTGAGCAGTTACAGTAGCTAGGAAGATCACACGTACCTAGGGCTTGACTTACTGTAGTTATTACCGTACTTTGTAGCAATTCTGCTTCCTTCTGATTTACATGCCAATAATTCCCCTGGAGGTATTTAATTTCTGCTGGGATTTCTTTAAAAATCCTGTATGATATGTTAAGATTTATTTGGATTATTATTCTGCTCTGTCCAGACTATTCAAGAAAGATATTAAAGTCATGTACTTAGCCTTCATATTTCACTTTGAGGTCTTGGCACTAGTTTTTCTTCAGACTGGAAGCAAGGTGGAAATACAGTTTCTGTCACTATTATGCTGTCCCAGAAGTATTTGAAAGTGCTACTTAGACCTATTCCACTTTAAGAGTTGGATTCCTAAGAATCTTCAGAATGTATTCCATCTGCAAACAGTTAGCATGCAACACATTTTTCCCCTTCACAAACCATCCTGAAAGTAGAGGAACTGGTGATAAAAAATGAACACATTGTAAAGCAGTGGTGCCCAAACTAAGGCCTAGGGGCCAGGTGTGGCCCCCGATGCCAATTCATCCGGCCCGCGAAGCCCTCGTCGCTCCTGGAAACGGAAGTAAAACGTGCCTGTACACGCCTTAGTGACTGGCTTCCTAAACCACATGATCAGCCCACAGCCCAAAAAGTTTGGGCACCCTTGCTGTATATCTTTGTATAGCAGTAGTAATTTTCATGTTGATTTCTTCTAAATATCGACAACAGTCTTGAAGTAGAATGGAAGAAGCGTGAACTGGAGAGTAACATAAGGTTTCCTAGAATATCATCTATGTAGAAAAGATGTTAATAGCTAAAGCTAGAGGCCCATTTTCTAGACCAGATCCTTTGGATTTTGAGTCCCAGAATCCCTGTGCTTTTGACCATACTGGCTCAGACTTTTGCAGGCAGAGTTCCCTGGAGTATCATAGAGGTGGGGTTCACAACCTATGGCCCATGGGCCAGAGCTGGTCCTCAGCACCATTTCATGTGGTCTGGCGGCGGCGGCAAAATCAAGCTGCCCCCACTCCTACCACTGCCAGAAGCAGTGGAATCGATGAGAATCACTGCAGTAAACACTGCTGCAAACTCACCCATGGCTGTTCTAAATGCATTTACAACAGCCACGGGTGCATTTATGGCAGCATTTATGGCAGGAGGAACCATGTGCCCAGCCCACTCAGCTGTCTGATAAGGCATGGTCCAACCTAGGGCTGGAAAAGGTTGAGAACTCCTGTCATAGAGGATAGCCTTGAAAGCTTCTCTTTGCTTAAGCTAAGATACCATGTATAGTGTGGAGGGCATCTTTCTAGGATAGCTTTTGGATCTATCTTAAGCGGAGATCTGGAAATAATTTCCTGAGAGTAATGGAAGACTTTGTAGCCTTTTGTTTGCTTAGGCTAGGTTTTTCCTGCCTGCTGAATATGTTATGTAGACATGTAGAGTCAGAAGAGCTTATTCATTACAGTATTCCTGTCTGCATAATAGTCTGAAATCAGTTAGCCTAGCTCTTGTGGTTTTGTAGGATATGCTCGTCTGTCATATATAGAGAAGGAAGACTTCTTTTTATACAGTAATACCTCATATAACATTAGTATCGAATAACACTAAAATCGCATAACATTAAGGAATCTGGGGGGAAGAATTGCATCAGATAACATTAAGATCCTATGGGATGCTTCAGATAACAACCGCTAAAGCCTGTGTGGTTACAATGTATCTCTATGGATCCCATAGGATTTTAACATGCATCAGATAACACTAAAAATCATATAACACCAAGACTTGTGGAACCAGGTTTTAGTGTTATATGAGGTTTTACTGTATATGGATTTTTGCCTTCTTTCCAGACCTTTAGTTTTGTGAAATGAAAAGGTCTGGGTGTCACTTTTCAGCCACTCCCTGAATTTGCTAAATATCTTGGGGAAAACTTCACATTTCTGTAAGTCCTAGTGGCCACGTCCCTACCTAAGTAATAAAAACTCCCTGTTTGAAGTCGTCATGAACCATGTATAAAGGAAAACATTTAGATCACAATCCTATTGCAGAAAGTTGCCTATGAAGCCCTGGTGGCACAGTGGTTAAAACTGCGGTACTTCTTTTGGTATTGAAAGTAGTCCATTTCTGGATGGACAAAGTGGTCTGCTAGTGAGGGGATGACTAATTGCTATTGCTACTTTGTGCTTGCCAAAATATTGTCTGTTTTCTCAAGTGGGTTCTGACGTTTGTACTTAAAGTTGGCTTCAGAATGTAAGACTTTCAGGATCAGAAACATCCCGCTCTGAAACTGTGCCTTTAGACATGCTGGCCTGTAACATTGGGATCAGTGACTTTTTCCACATATAGAGTAGGACGGTTTGATCAGATGGATCAATGGCTGCCATGATATTACTCTGGATTAGAGTGGTGCTCTAATCCCATGATGGTAAATCTTGGCACTCCAGCTGTTCTTGGACTTCAATTCTCAGAAGCCCAAGTCCCTGTGAATCCACATGAATGGGTTTACTACATGTATGTGTGGATTCACAAGGAATGGGAATTGATGTCCAAGAACAGCTGGAGTGCCAAGGTTCGCCATCACTGCTCTAAGCTGTTATCCTTCTGGTGTTTATAATTGTGTACTAATTTGAGCAGCCTTCAGCACTACTTGTGATCTGCAAAATAGAATACCAATTACGCTTATATTGTGCTTAGGGCACCCTCTGATATGCAAAAGGCTCCTCTCCTGCCCTGCAGGGTGTTGCTGATGCTTACCAGATGATCACCCTCTTCTGCATCCTTAGCAGACAACAAAGCAAAAATAAATAAATAAAAATAAATTGTGGATGACTTTGTAAGCTGTGTTTGGTCTCATGGGTCTCATCTGGCATATGACTGCTTCTGGATTTACATAGAAAATGATTTTGTACTGTGAAAGAAGCCTTTTAGAATGGACTACTTCAGGGGTGCCCAAAGATTTTGGGCCGTGGGCCGATCATGTGGTTCAGGGAGCCGGTCACTAAGGCCCGAGGGCCGGATGCAGCCCCTGACGCCAATTCATCCGGCCCGCGAAGCCCTCATCACACCTGGAAGTGGAAGTAAAATGCACCCGTTTGGTTGGTTGCTAGGTTGGCAGGAGCTGGGGCAGAGATGAGCACTCAGACTGTCATGCAGTACTCGGGTCTTGAACTGCTGGCTTGCCGGCCTTCCAGCTAACACGACGAGCTTCTTAACCACTGAGCCACTGCATATATTAGACAGTGTTCAGTGAGGAGAGGGTGCTTTATCTCTTTAGTAATTTATTCCAGTAGTGTGTGAAGATGACAGATTTGCAAAACTGTTTCACTCTTGCTAATGGAGTTTTCTTTTTCTTTTTAAACAGGCTGGCAGTGACGGAGAAAGCATAGGAAACTGCCCCTTTTCTCAAAGACTCTTCATGATCCTGTGGCTTAAAGGAGTGGTATTTAGTGTTACAACAGTTGACTTGAAAAGGTAGGGAAAAGGCATTTTCTAGACTCCTACCCTTCACCCAGTTGCCCATGATTGATTCAAGCAGAAATATATTTCTCATGGCAAAACTTTAAATTTTGGTTCCAGCAGTTTTTATTACTACAGA
Source organism: Furcifer pardalis (assembly GCA_030440675.1). Lineage (NCBI taxonomy): Eukaryota > Metazoa > Chordata > Lepidosauria > Squamata > Chamaeleonidae > Furcifer > Furcifer pardalis. Next base: position 298,742,585 of record CP126890.1, on the reverse strand, counting down.
TGAGAGATACATTTTGCATAACTAATTGCTTCGTTGACATTGCATTCGCATTTATAAATTCTGCTCTGTTTAGAATAAATGTTATGCCTAAGATTCATAGTGTAGATCAGGGGTGCCCAAACTTTTTGGGCCATGGACTGATTATGTGGTTCAGGGAGCCAGTCACTAAGGCCCGGAGGCTGGGTGCGGCCCCCGACACCAATTCACCCGGCCTGAGAAGCCCTCTTCGCTCCTGGAAGCGGAAGTAAAACGCGCCCGTACAGGTGCGTTTTACTTCCGCTTCCAGCAGTGAAGAGGGCTTTGCGGGCCGGATGAATTGGTGTCGGGGCTGCACCCGGCCCCCGAGCCTTAGTTTGGGCATCACTGGTATAGATATATTATCTAAAGCAGGAATTATCAACCTGTGGCCCATGAGCTGAATGTGGCCCATGGCACCATTTCATGTGTCCCCCCCTCACTGTCTCCCCCTCCCCTGGAGGTGTCATGTGGTGGAGGAAGGTCAAAATGACCTTCTGGCACCTAAAACTATCTGAGGGAGTATGACCAAACAGCCCCCGGCTTAAAAAGGTTGAGAACTCCTGATGGTAAGGCATCACAAATTGTCAAAAGCACCTCAGTTTGAGTAAAAAAAGAAAGTGTATGGAGATCAAAATAAACACATTGTATTTGTATATGACAGGGGAAGTAAGCAAGTATTTCACTCAAACTACTATAGGATTTAATGGTACCTTGGGCTAATGGAGGGACTACGGTGACTGGAAGGTTGGTCGGTCAGCAGTTCGAGACCTGAGTACTGCAGGATGGAATGAGCTCCTTTGTCTGTCCCAGCCCCTGCCAATCTAGCAGTTCAAAAGCAAGACATTGCAAGCAGATAAATAGGGACCACTTTGGTGGGAAGGTAAACAGCATTCCGTGTGTCTAATTGTGCCTACCACATGATCATGGGAACATATGCAGAAGCAGACAGCGCTGGCTCTTCGGCTTTGAAACAGAGATGAGCACTGAACCCTACAGTTGGATACAACTGGCTTTCGAGCAAGGGAAACCTTTACCTTTATTCATGTGCTGGGAAATGCAAAGGATCCAGTATATTCTTATTTGGCAAAAGAAAATGCTGTTGATGTGGGCTGATATTGGGCAGCTGTCATCTCACCCTTTTTTGTTTTAGTTTGTTTTTAGAGGTGTTAATTTGGATGTTATTATATGCTGGTTGTGCCTCTGACACAAATAAAGAAAGAAAATATATTCTTAGGGATATAACAATCACTTGTTTACAAGATTCAGTATTTAGACTTTGAAATGTGTTGAATCCCTGTCAGAGCAAGAAACTGGGGGTCACGGAAGAAACTTTCCCTTGTAAACATCCATGAGATGTACAGTATTTTCCTTTGTGCAGTTCTATTAAATATAGTGCTGTACTAACCAGAGGATATTTCCAGGTCACTTCTTTAGTGGACACGAGCGCAAAATATGCATGGGCTAAATGGGGACACGGCAGCCCTCCCGGCTCCCCACCCTGAGTAGCTCATATGTTTTCTGCCTCTCTGTGGACTAGAGACAGAGGCTTCATTCTTTTCCCTCTTCAGGAATGCGGCTTGGGTCTGTGCACGGAAATCAGGCATCTTTTGTTGGTTGGAGTTGAGCCTCAGTGTGCAGTGCTGAACGTGTTCAAGAACACAGGGCAAACTTTGGAAACGTTTGGGGGGACCCTTTGGAAAAATCACCGTCAATGGCTTTCAGATCACAACTTGGGGGGGGGGGGACATGGAGTTCACCAAAAGTTCCTCAATCAGTGACCTCTTCTGAGAAGACTTCCCTGCCACGTGCCTCTTCTGGTTGGGTGGCAAGGAATGGTTTTTGCATTCTTGGCTATGTTTCTATGCCATTGATGGCGAACCTTAGGACTCCAGCTGTTCTTGGACTTCAATTCCCAGAAGCCCACGTCCCTGTGAATCCAGTAAGCCCATTTGTGTGGATTCACGGGGACTTGAAAAGGTAGGGAAAATGCATTATCTAGACACCTACCCTTCTTCAAATTGCCCATGATAGATTCAAGGAGAAACTTCATTCTCAGGGCAAAACTATTTTGATTTTATCAGTTTTTATTGCTGCAGATGAGTGATACATTTGGAATGACTAATTGCTTTGTTGACATTGCATTGTCATTTTAAAAAATCCTCTCTAGTTAGAATAAAGAATCATAGTGTAGATACAGTGGAACCCTGTATAACAAACGCTTCGTATAACAAAAAATTCGTACAATGAAGCGTTTGTGCGCTCTGTGCAATACCCCACATAACAATTTTTTTTGTTATACAGGGTTTTCATTAAGTGAGGTATACCTCACTTAATGAAACACTGTATAATGAACTCCCCCCCCCCCCAATTATGCAGGGTATCGCCCATTTGCTTTGCATAATGAAAAAAACGCATAATGAAGAGCTCCGAGGAATGGAGTTTTTTCCTTATGGGGGTTCTATTGTATATTAGGCAAGATATTGCAAATTGTCAATACCACACAAATAGACTTGGGCTTCTGGGAATTGAAGATTCACCATCACTGGTGCCAAGATTCACCATCACTGGCATAGGAACATAGGTGGACCACAAGGTCAAGCCGAAGGTCTGTCCAACTTTGTTTTACACTTGACGTACAGTTGCAAAGGCTGCAACCCAGCTGCTTGTGATTCCCCAGCAAGTCATGTGCAGAGGGATAATATTGCTAGTACTTAAGAGAAGTATATATCCGTCCTCACTGGTAGCGTCATCTTCCATGAATTTATCAAGTTTCCTTTTCTGGTGGTGCCTATGCGTGGTGAAAGTGATGGCCAAGCGGCCTAGCTAGCGGATTCCTGTAAACTGAAACAATACCACTGTCAAAATTCTCTCTAAGACCACGGGGATTCTTCTGGAAGTATGCAAAGTTTACTCAAAGACAGCTTGCAGTGAAAAGTGTGAACTGGAAAAAGAAATGGAGAGTGGGGGCTGATGGTATGTAAAGGTAAAATTTACCCTTGCTTGAAAGCCAATCATATCCAGCGCTAGGTTATGGTGCTCATCTCTGTTTATAGCCAAAGAACCAGTACTGTCTGATCCTGCAGACTAAACACCAGATCTCATGGAATGCTGTTACCTTCCCACTGAAGTGATACCTCTTTATTTGCCTGATTTTTTTTTGCTTTCAAGCTGCTAGGTTGGCAGGAGCTGGGACAGAAACAGGTGCTCAGTCCGTTGTGCAGCACTCTTGAACTGCTAACATTCTGACCTTCCAGTCGTCAAGTTCAGCATCCTAACTGCTAAGTCACTGCAGTCCCTGATCTGACACGTAGGCATCTATTTCCATTCATGATTGTGCTGATGCAAAGAATCGGGGAGATTGGCAATGAATGTTTCAACCCATTATGAGCAGAGCCACAGCCTTTTGTTGTTGTTGTTCAGTCGCACAGTCGATTCCAACCCTTTGCGACCCTATGGACCACTGTCCGCCAGGCACTCCTGTCCTCCACCCTCCTCCTCAACTCACTCAGTTCTGTGCCCATTGCATCCACAATACCATCTAGCCATCTCATTTTTGGCCGTCCCCTTTTTCTTTTGCCCTCCACCTTTCCCAGCATCAAGGCTTTCTCAAGTGAATCCTCTCTTCTCATTTGATGTCCAAAGTACTTTAGCTTCATCTTTACAATTTGACCTTCTAAGGAGCAGTCAGGGTTGATTTCTTCTAAGATTGACCTATTTGTTCTCCTCGCTGTCTAGGGGACTCTCAAAACTCTCCTCCAACACCACATCTCAAAGGCATCTATTCTTCTGCGCTCAGCTTTCCTAATGGTCCAGCTCTCACAACCATACATTGCCACCGGGAATATCATTGCTTTGACTAGACGAATTTTTGTTTGCAATGTGATGTCTCTTGAGTCTAACTCTTTCTAGCACAGCTCTCATAGTGTCTTCCTAGTGCTGCATTTGACATCTATCTGACGAACAGAGCAAGGTGTTTGCTGCTTCTTGGTGGCTTAGGATCTGTGCCATTCTTTAGGGGACCCTTCAGATGTTCTTGTGTCGGACTTCAAATCCCAGCATGCTTCACTCTTGGCTGTGTTGGCTATAGCTAATGAGAGTTGCAGTTCATCAACTTTGGTTACCCTTGTTCTGAGCTTAATGGGAGTCTGGCTCACCACCAGATAAATTAAGAGAAAAGCAATAACTGTGCAGGCAATGTTATTAAAAAAATTTTGGAGCATAGGTCCTAACCATTCAAGCCTGGGTGTTCTGAGAATGAAAGTAAAGAGAAAATTTTCTATTTTGCCCTTTGGGTCAACTATGCGCATGTCTTAAAAAAGGAACTCCTCTAAAGGAGCCAAAGTTAAGCAAGTAAATTTGCATTCTTCTAAAGGGGGGTCTAAAGGGGAAGGTCCATCAGTAATCTCTACATACATACATACATACCATCTTCTGCTTTTAAAATAGCTCTGTACTCTGGGCATCTGTCCAGTGAATTCGTAGGAGAAACACACCAAATGACCCACACTATAATGACCCTTAGCTAGTGCCATTTTGCCTGTCAGCCTGGAAAATATGGATGTTCTTTTTACCTAAGTATTTATAGCAATTTCCATAGGCCCCAGCTGTAATTACTTGGGCTAAACTACATCCACTTCTGCACCTAAAATGCTATTGTCCTGTTCTGGTTTGTTCTATCTTAGACGTTCTGAGAATTCAGAAAAATCCTAGAGCGGGGTTCCCAAACTAAGGCCCATGGGCCAGATCTAGCCCACAGTGCTATTTCATTTGAGAAACAAAATGCCCCCCCCCCCCATCATGCAGACAGTGTAAAATGGCCATCCAGCCCTCGAAGCTGACAGAAAGCGTGACCCGGCCCCTGGCTTGAAATGGTTGGGAACTCTTGTCCTAGAGGTTTAGTTCCTCAATTCCAAAACCTGAGATTGTCTCCCCACCTCCTGCCCCCAAAACCTATCATTGACCGCTGCTGCTGACAGCCAGTGGGGTGATGCCATTTCCAAGAATTAGAAATATTCTGGTTCTAAATTTTGCTTGTTAAATGCAGCTCATTGGATTGCTTTAAGCGATTCAGTCTGTCTTAGCTTGAATTTGCCTCTGAGGGTTGTTAGATTATAATTGGACAGACATCCTCAACAATTATTGTGGGTTTTTAAAAATTATTTAAAACCTATCATTAGACCTTAGTGTTTCTTTTCAGCACCAGGTATATAGTACAGAAATGCACAGGAAATAATCTTCAGGCAGGATTGGCCTAAAAGATGCAAAGGAAACATAGCCTTCTTCTTCGATGTTTATGCCAGATGTGAAATTGCCAAAATGAAGGCACCCTTTGGTGAGTTCATTCTGCAGTTCCTTTCACCTGACCTAGTGCAAGAAAGATTACCAGGGTACACCCAATTGTGGTTCAAAAACATCACAATCTCTGAGGAGGCTCTTTCTGAATACTCTAGGAAGAATAGTAATATATTTATTTAGCATCAGTTGCCTTTCTCGAAAATCCCTTTTGGCAGCTGATGTGGGTTTGGTCCTGCTTGCTTAAGGAACAGAATGCAGCTTTCACACCTGATAAGTACAGATGAACACATTTGACTTCAGCTATTTTCCTTTTGTGCAAAACTTCCAACCAATAAGCAAAATTGGAGTAGAGCCAGTGAAGTGGTTTCCTGTAATTATTGTGGGTGTGCACAGAAGTCTTTAATTGAAGCTTAAGCTGCTTAAAGTATGTAACTGACTCACAAATAGCAGCAGTTTTTGGAAAAGGACAAATTGGGTACATTTGAAGTATCTGCATTCGTACTTGGGTAAAACTAGATATTCTACCTCTAGTTGGGACATATTTTACAGCAGCATTTACTATGGGGGAACCACGTGTCCGACCTCACTCAGCTGTCTGAGGGGGTGTGGTCCAGCCCATGACGGGGAAACATTGAGAACCCCTGATTTGAAGAGTAGTTTTACCAGTTCCATTGAGTTTCCTTGTCTGAGTTGGGATTCTAAGCCAGGCCTCTTTGGTTCTTGTATCTCCACTACACCACACTGGTTCATTCTCTAGCTAGTTGGTCTCAAGTTTGTACAAGAGGACTCCATGTTTTAGGACAGTGGTGGCGAACCTATGGCATGAGTGCCAGAGGTGGCACTTGGAGTCCTCTCTGTGGGCACCCATGTAGTCACCCCAGCACAGAGTTTGCCCCGCCCTCTGCCCAGCAGCCCAATGGAAGCGCTTCCTCCCTCCCCACAGCACAGAGTTCACTCTGCCCAGCAGCCCAGTGGGAGCATTTCCTTCCTCTCCTGTTGCTGTGTTGGTACTTTGTAATAAATATGTGGGTTTTGGGTTGCAGTTTGGGCACTCAGTCTCTGAAAGGTTCGCCATCATTGTTGGATATATATATATCCACATAGTTTCCAGTGAACTATCAAACCATACCTTTTTTCACCACCTTGCCCTCACTGGTTTTGTATGTCTAGCTGAGTACCACACCCCAAACTTGGATTTGAGGATATTTCTCACATGCCTCTACTTTGCTTAGAACACTAATCTTGTATTTGTTAAATGCAATAAAAAGTTTGGTACATGAACTGAACGGTAACATTGAAGTTTGCTACTACTGCTCACACTGTTTCAAAATAGTTGGTACCATTATGTGTTGCAATAACTGCTGAGGCTACAAGTGAGCGTCTGCGTTGAAGAGTCTACCTTGCTTTCCCCCCTGCAGGTTCAAACTGTCACCACACTCCCCTGAAATAAGATTATGTCAAACAAATCCACACTTGTCTGGGCTGGTGAAAATGTGTTGTACTGTATTTGTAAGTGCTAATATGCAGTAACAACACTAGCTATTTGAGTGTAATAGCTGTAAGTATTCCGTGACTACAGTTACACCCACCCACACATGCCGTAGGTGTGCAAGTTTGTATTTTGCGACTAAAGCTTCCAGAACTCTCCAGGCAACCAGGCTTTTGAGCTTTGGGTGTTTAAGCAATGCTCATAATAATAGTAATCATTCTATGCCTCTAAGTAGATTCTAACTTCATGTCAGTTTCTCTTCCAGGATTTTTTTTTAAGATATAGACCACTCCCGTCTACTCCTTCCTCCATGTGCCGCTCTGAGACTATGCAGGGGAAATGGGTCCATCAGCACACACGGTCTTGGTTAGGCTTGACTTGTCACTCTCCCAGAAGACCCAGTGCCCATTTGAATCCCTGGTCCACAGACAAGCACTCTTACTCACCGAGCTATTCCCCTTCTGGCAGTGCATATACTTTCAGCTAAATCTATTCTCCATGGCACCTACTAGTTCAGAGGTTCTCAGCCTGTGGGCCATATCTGGCCTGCTGGACCTTTTCCTCCAGCCCATGCCCTCGCTTCAGTCGCCGCTTCCACTACCGCTGCCACTTCAATCCTTTCCAAACTCCGCTTGGCTTGGCGTGTTCCTAATGGCACTTCATAGCAGGGCAGATGTTGTAAGCCTTACAACATCTGCCCTGCTATGGAGTGCCGTTAGGGACATGCCAAGCAGAGGGAACAAGGATTGAGGTGGCAGAGGAAGCAGCAACTGGAGTGAGGGCGTGGGCCAGATGAGTTGGTGCCATGAAGCTCCTCCATGTCAGTAAGCAGGGAAGTGATGTGGGGGGATGGAGTGAGGGGGGGCTTGGGATGGTCCTGCCACTGCTGCTCCCCCCACACCACGGTGGTGGGACCACCAGTCCGGCCCACTAATTGTCTGAGGGGATGTGAATTGGCCCACAGCTTTAAAAGGTTGAGGACCCCTATACTAGAAGGAAACCGCTGTTTTTGGAGATTTGGTAGGAAAAATAAATTGGAATCCAGGAAGGCTAAGCTGCATCTGAAAATGGAAAGAATATGCAGCAAACGCAATATCTGTTAAGAAATGTATGAGATAAAAAGAGTAAAGGGCAGGTTGGTGTCTTGGTAGACAAGAATGGGAAAAGATGCAACAAAAAGAAAGAAAAAGCTTTGCTTATTGAAAACTTTTATAAAAATTTGTATTCAAAAAAAGAGGTAAACCAAAGAAAAATGCGACTAATCTTTGAACAGCAACAAAATAAAAAAATTACAGAGGAAGATAGGAATAAAATGGAGCAAGGAATATCTATGAAGGAAGTAGAAGATGTAATAAAAAAGTTGAAAAAGGAGAAAGCACCTGGGGAGGATGGTTTACCAGCTGAGTTTTATAAAGATTTTATGCCTTGGATTGCCCCGAGATTATATGAGTTATATAATGGGATTTTAGAGGGAGATGCAACTCCAGATTCATGGAACAGGTCGATTATAGTTTTGATTCCCAAGCCTGGTAAAAATATAGAAAAAATTGAGTCTTATAGACCAATTTCCCTGATCAATCAAGATGCAAAAATTTTTACAACGATTTTGGCAAACAGATTAAATGGTTTCATAGCCAATTATATTAAGAAGGATCAAGCGGGATTTGTTAAAAACAGACATATGGCGGACCTTATAAGAAGAGCAGTGGACATACTGGATTTAGCTGAAAAAAGAAAGGAAAAGATGGGATTCTTAGCATTAGATATTTTCAAAGCCTTTGACTCTTTACAATGGGTGACGATTCATGAGTTGATAAGATTATATGGATTCGGAGATAAATTTCAAGGGGTTATTGGAAAGTTATATAAACAAGGTTCGGCAAGAGTCAAATTCAATGAATCTTATACAAATGAGATTAGGTTAGAGGCGGGTACGAGACAGGGCTGTCCATTGTCACCTTCATTGTTTATATTGGCTATGGAAATGTTGGCAAATACAATTCGTCAAGATGAGGACATAATTGGAATGGAAGGTACCAAAGTAAGCCTCTATGCAGACGATACACTGATAACGGTGAAACATCCAACAAAAACTATAGCTAAAATAAATAAACATTTGAAAGACTTCGAGGAAGTAACGGGACTGAAAGTTAATTGGGATAAAACAGAAATGATCTTAGTTAATGGGAACAAAGAAGACGAGGAGTCAATAAAAAGGAATTATAATGTGCAGATTACACAGAAAATGAGGTATTTGGGAGTAATGCTATCACATAAAATTGGGGAACTCAAAGAGTTAAATTATGGAAGACAGAAGAAGGAAATAGAGAAGAAAATAGCACAATATAGTAAATTAAATTTGTCATGGTTTGGTAGGATAGCCATATGCAAAATGATGTTAGTTCCTAAATTGAATTTTTTGTTTGATGTTTTACCGTTAAGACACACTGACAAGGAGTTGAAAGGATATCAGAATATGATCAATAGGTACTGTAATGGAAATAGAGGAGCTAGAATAGCCAAATCACTGTGGTATCTCTCACAAAAGGAGGGAGGACTAGGGATTCCCAATGTTATTAAATATTATAGGGCCTTTCAAATAAGAAATGTGATAAAGATTTTAATTAGGCAAGAAACAATCTGGGAAAGAATTGAAGGGAAAGGATTTACAAAGGAGGGTAAGGCGCAGTTTTTATGGGATGGAAAGGAAAAAGGAAAAAAGGAGATTCAGGTTCTGATGTTAAAGACAACAGTGGAGACATGGAACAGAGTGAGGAATGAGCTTACTCCGGGGATTTCACCGATTTTAGAGGTGGAAGATTTTCAGGATTTTCCAATTAAAATTGATAAAAAGATTAGGGATATATTGGTAGAAAAGAAGGTAAAATTATTAAAAGATTGGGTTAACACTTGCAAAGATCAGGAAAAAAGGCATGAGCTGTACACGCAACTACAATTAGATTGGTTTAAGATCCTTCAGATAAATAATTGGAATAAGAAATTCCTAAGGGAAAATGGACTAAATAGAGATTGTACGGAATTTGAGTTACTTTTGGCTAAAGTCAGGAATGAAGAAATGGGTATTAAAGGATTAGTCAGTAAAATCTACAAGATCCTGAATAATAGCCAAAGTATACAAGAGGTGTTAAGACAAAGTTGGGAACAGGAACTAGATATAAGAATACCAACAAAAAAATGGCAAAAGATGTGGGAAAGAAGGATAATGAGAACAATGTCGGTCAGAATCAAAGAGCATAATTACAAAATAGTATGGAGATGGTATAGGACCCCAGTCGGCCTGCACAGAATGTATAGTAATCTGAGCGATATATGTTGGAGATGCAAAAAAATGAAGGGAACATATGAGCATATGTGGTGTAGCTGTGAGACATTAAAATTTTTCTGGGAAAGAATAGAAAAAGAAATAGAGAATATATTAAAAGTGCAGATCGGAATGGGGTCAGATACAATCTTGTTAACAGATATAGGAGATTATGATATGAATAAGAACAATAAAGAGTTATTGACTATAATGTTGACCGTTGCAAGATTATGTATAGCCAAAAAGTGGAAATGTAATGAACAAATCAATATTCAAGATTGGTATATACAAATGTGGGATTTAGCGTTAAATGAAAAGCTTACTTGGGAAATAAATTGTAGGAAAGGAAAAATGCAAAGTAATAATTTCTGGAGGATCTGGGAACCTTTTATAAGTTATTCTTTGGAGGAAAAAAAGGGCATACCCCCTGTACAAGAACAGAATGACTTTTGGAAATTGTAAAGGTACAGAACTCCCTGGACAGTGTATATAGCACGAGGGTGGTGTTAATGGGCTAATAGAAAAGAAGGTGTAGAAGATTATGTCTAAAAAGGTGGTAAATGTAACACGTAATATTGTTATGCATAAAATACTTTACATGATCTTCATAAGTCTAGATATTTCTGTAATTGTCTTGTTATGTATTTCTGTATTTTTGTACTTTTGTACTTTTGTATCCTTGTATTATTTTTTTTTAATACCTAATAAAAATTAAAAAAAAGAAAAGAAATGTATGATAGCTCTTGAGACATCTGTTGCGAGAGGTGTAAAGAGAGGTTAGGGACGCCTTTTGAGTATCCCATAGAAGTGCACATACATGGAGAGCTAAGCGTGCTAATCGAAACCATGTTTGGCTTTTCAGATTGTTCTGGGGGGAGGGGAACAGTGAATACCAAAAGCAAGGCACTGTGGCATTGTTTTGGTTTAGCTGTTGACTTTGTGTTCTTTCACCCTGGCAGAAAAATCCTTGGAAGTTTTTTGTGGAGCCAGTCTGTACTTTGAATGCTCTTAATTTTTTGCTTCTAAACAGCATCTGCTTATTTCAAGTTAAGTGTTTTCCTGGTGAACATAAGGCTTGACCTCTTGAGGTTATAATAGTACTTACCACAACCCTCTTCAAGTTTTGTAATGCATTGAATGTTGATAATGGAGGCACATATTTATTTATACCCCAGGAAGCCTGCGGACCTTCAGAACTTGGCTCCAGGGACACACCCACCCTTCATAACATTTAATAATGAAGTGAAGACAGATGTGAACAAGATTGAAGAATTCCTTGAAGATGTCCTCTGCCCACCCAAGTAAGTTTAATCTGGTGGGGGTGGGAGATGAGAGAGTTGCAGAAAGTTCTTCTCGTTACTGTTCTTGTTGATAGGATTGTTAGTAGAGATGGAGAGTTTCATAGTTTTTGAACTATTACTTCTTTCATGTCCAGGTCAGATTTATTGAACTGTCAAAATGAAGGCCCCTTTCTTAAAAAAAAACAACTTAAGTTTGCCTGTCTTCCTGGAAAAGGGTGTGTTGGTCTTTGTTTTGTAAATGCACTTGCTCATAATTCAGCTTCATAAAATCAACTGCCAAGAAGAATCCTGGGCTTCATCCTTGAGATATTCTCTAATCGCTACTGTGAATATAGTGCATTTATGCAAATTACAGTGCAACGTCTGGCTAAACATAATTCTCAGGATTTGTAAATAAAACCTGGTATGCAGGAAAATCTGGGTGATGTAAATGAACGAGGAGAAATGTCAAAGAAAGGAGATGGAGCAAGCTCAAGGCCTCAGTTTCATCCGTTGTTTGGCAGTTTAATTTAAACAGCTCGGATTACTGTGCAGTTAAAGGGGAAAATTCATGCATCTTCTGATGGCTGAGTTAAATAGTTCCAGGAGTTATTAAATAGGATGCCTTCCAACAGAATGGCGTTGTGTGGTGCAATGCTATACTCTTACTGAAATTGGGTTGTAAATTAAATATATATTCTTCTTTAGATATGCAAAGCTTTCGCCCAAGCACCCAGAATCGAACACCGCCGGAATGGATATCTTTGCCAAATTTTCAGCATTTATCAAGAATTCCAGACCTGAAGCAAATGAAGGTGAGCAAGCCAGTTATTCCTTTTTGTTTCATAGAATAGCATTATTTCCTACCTGTCTCTCTCTAGTCACGTGGTAGAAGATGGCAGTGTCTCGTCCTGAGCAGGAAGTGGGGTCTCCCACCCAAGCAAACAGCATTTGTCTCCATCAAAAAAGGGCAATTTGTGACTCTCCAGATGTTTTTGGACGGCCCTTCCTCTGATCCCTCCCAACTTACTGTTGGGGCCCTGGCCATAGCTGGTAGAAATTGAAGAATGACAACATTTGCATGGCAGGGGTCCTGCTGGCTGTTCTCAGTGGGATTGCAGGTTCTGAACGAAGAAAGAAAATCACCATGTATTTTAGCTGTTTATTTGTTGAGCACAGAACAAAGACTGACTTCCTGAAATACAGTACAGTATATGTGTATTTACTTTGCGCTTACTTGTGCAGATTAGAATTTCTTACCCTTAGCTGATCACTGATCACTTTTCACATCAATAAGGTATGATTTTACCCAGTAGCAAATTCTAGATATTGATCATACTTTTGACTTCAGTGATGCTAGAAAAATGTTCTCCTTAGACATGTTTGTAAATATCCAGTATCAGAGTCTCTCTCTCCCCCCCCCCCCAATCATTTGGCAGGGTTTGTCTTTTGCATACGTGTTCTTTGCTGTGTTAACTTCACACTTTAGGATTTGTTAGATAGGTTTTTGAAAGTGTTTCTTACTAAGATCTAATTGGCTGGAATAGCTGCTGTTTGACATTTTCTTGGAATAGCCTGTGTATTTTCCCCCTTTATGTCACTCTTTAAAGTCTCAAAATAGCATTTTACTGGATGCACAGGCCTATAAAACCTAGATTGTGGATTGTGCTTGTAAATGAAACATCTATGGTTGCCAGGCAGCCTTTTGACATAGGAATGTAATATAACAGTTTACTGTAAGAGCTGTTATATTGATAACAGTGTCCTTTCTAGTACCATTTGTTGTGCTCCAATCTGGCCAGGTTGTCCTGCTATGGTAATAGAGTAGACCCATGATGGTGAACCTTGGCACTCTAGGTGTTCTTGGACTTCAATTACTAGAAGCCCAAGTTAGTACTTCTGTAGATCAGGGCTTCTGGGAATTGAAGTTCCAGAACAGCTGGAGTGCCAAGGTTCGCCATCACTGGAGTAGACTTAGCTGCCAGCAACTCAATGCAGATTGTCAGGCGGCAATCTGTGGTGGGCATCAGCAGGTTCACACAAGTTTGCCAGAACCGGTAGCAGAAATTGTAGCTGGCTCCACCCATCCAAATTTTGAAATAAAGTAGTCCTAATTCGGGTGCAACACAGGGCTTTCTCCCTGGCCACGCCCACCATGCCACACCTACAGTATGGTAGTAAAAAAATTTTTGAGCCCACCACTGGCGGCAATTAACTATCCTGACAACCCTGAGGACTAACGACTTTGGGTGCTGAAGTCCACAGGGAAGGGTGATGGTCTCCAGGTGGATTAAATCTCACTTGAATCCATCTTGATGGACAGCAGCAGCTTCATCAATTCTGGCCTGGGGCTGAGGAGGACTTTGTGTGTCAAAAGGGCTCAGGACCAAAAAGTGACTCATGGAACTGGATCAATGGTCCGAGTATCACACTGCAATGCAGAAGGCCAATGGAAGGACACTGCATTATATTATTCTCAGAACAATCTCCATGGCCAATCGCCATGTTGATCGCCATTAATAGGAAACAGATACAGCACAACAAGAAGAATTTGTTCCAAGTCACAGCTTTTATTCATTCTTTCTTTGTGATCTCCCATACATTGGTAGCCTCTGCAGAATTAGCTTGAGGGTAGTCTGGCTATCTGGGTAGTCTCTGAAGGTCAAGCTTATTCGTTCCTGGGGTTTAGTTTTTGCAAAAGATGTGTGCTTGAAAATCAGTTTTCCACTACACAGAGGAATTTCACCCCGAATACACGAAATGTTTCAGAGATCATTCCAGGTAGGTTGTAGCTTTAAGCGTTGACACCCAAGTCTTGTCAACTTTGTCCTAAATTGGAAACTGCACTAATTTAGACAGTAGAGGAGCGAATGCTGAGAAGAACCATCCCACAAAATCATTCATAGTTCTTGTTTTAGGCTAAGGTCAGCATTTTCCTCCATCGTGGCTGGCAATGTTGAGTGTAATCAAATGGAGAGGTGAGCAAGAATCCATCTTGGAACAGTCGAAATAATAATCTTGATGGCACATTTGTTCACCTCTTGAAACCGAATCCGCGGCCAGCTTCTGTACTGCTTGCAAAAGTCAAGTTAAAGATGTAAACATCTTAAACTGGCTGCAGATTATTTGCTTAGCCTACGGAAGCAACAAAGTCCTGATAGCTTTTAAACAACCCTAAGCCCTAATCGCTACTTGTCAACATCCAGGCCACTCCAAAGTTTAGAAGTTGTGGCTTGGAATGTCCTAGAGGAGCTCTGCTTATCCTCTTAGTGCCGGGTTATGTAAATAGGTTTCCAGATCCTTCATTCCTTCTCCAATACCAGACTGAACTTTGTCTCTTGTAGCAAAGAGGAGCAAGACTAGCCATATTGGAACAAACCTGACATATATTGGAGTGATGTCTCTATAAGGTCAACCAGTAAGGCACGAGATGTGCCAAAGCAAAAGGTGTACAAGCTTTTTAGAAATGTGCCTGTTTTAAAAGTGTTTGAAGCATGGGGGAAATGTAGTTAAGGAGGAAGGCTGAATCTTAAGTCCTTATTAATTTGCATGGTGTTTCAAGTTGTATAGAGGAAGGATGCTGCCAAGGGAAGAAAATGAGTCTTGTCAGGTGACACACAGGGGTGTTAGTTGTCACCCGAGATAGCCCATAGACTCACAGAGAGATAGAAGGTTAGAAACTTTCAGTCCTCCATCTTAGACAACGTAAAACGAACTGTAAGAAGAGCCAGGCTGACCAAGACTGCCCTCTACTGTTTTGCTGTCTCTCCTTGGAAATAAATAGGCAACAAGTACAGAGATAGGGACTGTTGTGACGTGGTGGTTAAGATGCTGAACTTGGCAACTGGAAGGTTGGGAAGTCAGCAGTTCGAGACCTGAGTACTCCACGATTCAGTGAGCTCCCATCTCTTGCCAACCTAGCAGTTCGAAAGCAAGAAATTGCAAGTAGATAAATAGGTACCATTTTCTTCATGTGCCGTATCCAATTCTGAATATTGGTGATCATCATGGTGATTAGTCATGAAGGCTGTCTTGCGAATATAATGCCATGGCCTTTCATCTGCCTTCTGCATCACAACATAACACCCACACCACTGATCCAGCTCCACAAATCATTTTCTGGTCCTGAGCCCTTTTGACACACAAAGTCCTCCTCAGCCCCAGGCCAGGATGGATGAAGCTGCTGCCCTCCATCAAGATGGATTCAAGTGGGATTTTATCCACTTGGGGACCATCATCCTTCCCTGTGGACTTTGCCAAAGCCACTAGTCCTCAGAGTTGTCAGGTTAGTTAACTGCCGCCTGACACTCAGTGTTGAGTTGCTGGCAGTATGGTCTACTATAATACCACATGCCCACAGAAACGTCTGCAAACACAGACAGGACTGGCTCATTGGCTATAAACAGAAATGAGCACTGAACGACTGGCTTTCAAGCAAGGATGTCCTTTACCTAAGAGAATTAGGAGTATGTTGATGAGTCCAGAAGGATTGGTAGTGAAAGTGTTCTGGAGCATTAGATATTTTTTGGTTGGACACAGAGATGACACTGATTCTCAGAATTGGTTTGAATTCATGTAAAGTGTACTGTATACCACAGATCTCAAATCCCAATAAACAGCAGCAATAGAAAAGCTAAATGGTGCCAGCCCTCTGGACATCTCTTGAACATACCATGGTAGTTACCTGAGGGCACTCTATTAATCCTTGGGCCTGAATTTGAGAAAACACTTACTCTTTGTTGAGTAGATGTGATGGACACTGGGTACCGTTTGGTGCACTTCCTTTGTGTCATGGGTCTTGGATATAGAAGTCCAGGTATGAAAGTATCAGGTTGTGATTGGTTCATTCTTGGGGTTTGGACTTAATAACTTTAGAGGACTATGGGAGCCGTAGACGCAAAAGTAATGTTTCCAGGGTCTAGTCCCATGATGGTGAACTTTGGCACTCCAGATGTTCTTGGACTTCAATTCCCAGAAGCCAAAGCACCCTGTGAAAGCCACGCGAATGGGTTTACTGCAATTCATCTGGCCCGTGCTGCCCTCATCGCTCCTGGAAGCAGAAGTAAAATGCACCCGTATGATTAAGACTCTTCCAGGTTAACCCTTCCTCCGTATGGGCACATTTTCCGTAATACGCCAGTTACGCCCCCTCCTGGACCGGGACTGCTTGCTCATGGTCACACATGCCTTGGTCACCTCCAGACTTGATTACTGTAATGCGCTCTACATGGGGCTGCCCCTGATGACCATCCGGAGACTCCAGCTGGTGCAAAATGCGGCGGCCCGGGTAGTGGCGGGGTGTGGGCGTTATGCTCGTGCTTCGCCGCTACTCCGGGAGCTGCACTGGTTGCCAGTATGTCTCCGGGTGCAATTCAAGGTGCTGGTTATTACCTTTAAAGCCCTATATGGTAGTGGGCCAGGATACCTAAGAGACCGCGTCACCCCAAGAACATCTGTCCGGCCCACCAGGGCGGATCGGAGAGGCTCCCTCGTTGTTCCATCAGCTAGAGAGGCACGCCTCTCTAGCACTAGGAGGAGGGCCTTCTCCGTGTCTGCCCCAACCCTCTGGAACCTCCTGCCCATCGAACTGCGCCTGCAGACAGAGCTCTTGCCCTTCCGGAAGGGCTTGAAAACCTGGCTGGCAGGACATATTTGGGGACCAGGGAACACGGGTTCCCATACTAAGTGGCTTACTTAGGGAGTGCCACTTTGGATCTGGACCAGGGGGATACTGGCGTGTAGTTTGCACTGTTTTTACTTCAAATAATTTTAGATAATCTTTTAAACTTCATGATTTTATATGTTTTTATCTTTTACCTCTGTTTTATGACGATGTAAGCCGCCCAGAGTCGGGTTCTCCCGAGTGGGGCGGGGTAATAAATTCAATAAAATAAATAAATAAATAAATAATAAAAATTTTACTTCTGCTTCCAGGAGTGATGAGGGTGGCGTGGGCCAGATGAATTGCAGTAAACCCATTCATGTGGCTTTCACAGGGTGCTTTGGCTTCTGGGAATTGAAGTCCAAGAACATCTGGAGTGTCAAGGTTCACCATCACGGGACTAGTCTTTCTTTCAGTTTTGCTGGTTTTCCATCTCTTCTTTCTGTTGGCTAATCCAGCAATTCTGCTTTCTTCTAGCCTTGGAGAGGGGACTCCTGAAGACGCTACAGAAGTTGGATGATTACCTGAACATGCCTCTCCCGGATGAGATTGATGAGAACAGCATGGAAGATGTCGCTGTTTCCACTCGCAAGTTTCTGGACGGTGATGAGATGACACTAGCAGATTGCAACCTCTTGCCGAAGCTACATATCGTCAAGGTAGGTAGACCTTTGCTTCAGACACACCTCTCTGTTCAATCAATCAAACTTTATTGTGGTCGATGACCAGTACAGTTAAAAGGGTTTAGGTGCATGAAATAGCATCAAACTGCACCCCCTATAAACACATTCATTTGGATTAAAACAGAATAGAATCAGTTTTTAAATTTATGCTGCATTTGGGACAGGTATCTGGTTTAAAAAGAATAAAATAGCACATAAAACAGTTTAAAAGTTATACTTGCAGTTATAAAATAAGGATAAAAATGTATTTCTAAAAATGCACATAGTAGATACCAATTGCATTAGTAGGATATAAACAGAATTACTAGTGCACAATTAAAATCATTATTGTTGGTTTTTAACCTGTCCCCGCTGTAGCAGGTTTTGCCTAATGCTACGTACCCTGGTAGCCCTCCAGGCAAATTTGGCAGCAGCAGCTGTCAGGTCAGTAGTTCTATCTGAAAGCATGACTCTAAACATGTGGTTATTCAACTCAATCTGCGGGAAGGCAGCAATAAGGTCACGTCTGAGATTGTCATAAAATTGGCAGTCTACTTACCTGGCAGGGGAGACACCTTGATCATAAAGAAGGTTTTCCCAGGGCAAGGCTCGTCCATTGCACACCTCTCTGTTTTACTGGCACTTGTCTCTCAAAATGAGCGCAGCAACCATCTCTAGTGAAGAACAGTTTAAATAGTTATAATTTCGTTTCAGAGATTACTCTGGGTTGAAAGGATTTTTGCTTGAGAAACTCCGCTCAGGGGATGTATGAATGAGGCTCCTTTCATGTCTCCAAGTGCAGCTCTTGGGTATCAAAACCTGACCTTTCAGTCTCCAGCTCATCATCTTAACCACTAAGCCACCGGAGGAACTGTGCTTAAATAGTTTAAACAGCTTTTTGATCTGGCCTCTCAAATTCCACTTCTATCTCTTTTTCATTTCTAGTCCTAATCTAGTAAATCACAGAATCCTATATCTGTCTTAAATTTACAGTGCTATTTTGGAATTTGCTTTAAACAAAGAATATGGTGTACACACCTGGCTACAGTTTGGGGAATGTTAATGCGTTTTTCCTCCACTGCCCCCAGTTTTGTAATGGCCCAACCTGATGAAGGTTCATGCAAAATGAAAAGCTAGCCTTTAGTAGTTTATTAATAGAGGTGTCAGCATGGGGGACTGCTGTGGCTTAGTGGTTAAGACGCTGAACTTAATGCCTGGAAGGTTGGCACGTCAGCAATTCGAGACTTGAGTGCTGCATGACAGAGTGAGCTCCTGTGTCTGTCCCAGCTCCTGCCAACCTAGCAGTTTGAAAGCAAGAAATTGCAAGTAGATAAATAGGTACCACTTCGGTGAGAAGGTAAACAGCGTTCTGTGCACTCCGATGTCTAGGCATGCCTGCCACATGTCCACGGAAACATCTGCAATGTTTCTGTGCTGGCTATTTGGCTGTAAACAGAGATGAGCATTGACCCCTAGAGTCAGATACAACTGGCTTTTGAGCAAGGGTGACTTTTACCTAGAGGAGTTATCCACCCTTGTCTTCAAATTGTGTTAAGGTTTCTTTTCAAAGAGAAGCAATTGTTCCTTTTTTTGTTTTGTTTTTATTTCTATAGATTGTGGTCAAGAAGTATCGCAACTTTGATATTCCCAAGACAATGACCGGAATCTGGAGATACCTGAGCAACGCCTACAGCCGGGATGAATTTACCAATACTTGTCCAGGAGACAAAGAGATTGAAATAGCATACAGCGACGTAGCTAAGAGACTCACGAATTAAGCAGCATATCACACATACTCATAATGACAACAAAAAGCTTCTTTTAACAGACTGCTCCCTTTTTTGTCATTTTTTAAAGAGATAGTGATTTATTTTGCTTGTACTTGCAATTATTCAGTGTTACACCATGTAGACCAGTTACAGTACTTTCTTTTAAACGATGCAGATAAATTTTATGTCACTCGGAGTTTTGTCTCCCATGATAAGGTTAACGTAGCAGTAACCAGTTGGGTCGGAAGTGTTAACCATCCCACTCTGTATATATTTTGCCTGTATTAGTTTGAAATGTGGTTTACATAGTCAGAACAACCAAGTGGCTAAAGGTTTTCCTTGATCGGCCACTTTAGGTGATAGGGACAAAGGTATAGGTTTCAGCACTTTCTCAATATTAAGGATTTCATTAGGCAGATGGGCTCAGCCAACCTTTTCCTGACTTACTGGTTTCTGTGTGCTCGGGAAATGCTGTCCTTAGGGAGAGTTTCATCACCACTTCTCTGCTGGAGGTGGTTCAGCCTGGAGGAAATGTTACCTCTTCAGATCATAGATCAGGAGTTTCCAACCTACGGCCCATGGCCCACGTCACCATCACTGCTGCCACTACGACAGCCATAAATGCAACCATGGCTGTTGCAAATGCATTTATGACAGCCTTGGATGCATTTTAAGGCAGCGTTTATGGTGGGGGGAAGCACCAGCCCGCTGAGCTGTCTGAGGAGGTGTGGTCTGGGCCGTGGTGTAAAAAGGTTGGGAACCTTGTCGTACATCATATAAATGGGCCTTAGACTTCAAATTCTGCCTGGCATTCTCAGATAGGAAGTCTTCTTACATATAGTGGGATGTCTTCAGGCAATTTCACATACTCCAAAACACTGTATGTGATTGGTGTCTCTGAACAGTGAGTGGAGCAAGGGCTCTTTCGGCCTCTGCAAGAACTACTTGCAAAATATTAAGGCCAATGTCTGACAGTGATCTTTGCTCACAAGGGGGGGGGGGAAAGCACATTTATGCGAATGCAAATATTAGGTGTTGTAGTTCACAAGCATGGGGAGATCCGTCTCGGGTGTCCTCTGGAAGTTGCAGGGTGGGTGGTGGAAGCTTCATCTTCGTTTTACACAGATCTGCTGTTTTGCTGTGTGTCTCCAGCTGATGAGATCAAACTTGGGAGATCTCCCTTGAAGACACCACAGATATAGGATTTTGTCTCTTATAATGAAATAGGCACCAAGAGGCTTGTGAATAGGATTTACTTCTGAAGTGTTGTTCACGAACCTCAGCTGTCCAGCAGTGTTAGATAAGTACCACATTTCTATTCCAGAAGTAACTGGTCTTTTATGTTGCTAGCTTTTGAGAAGTTGCAGTTGGGTTTTGAAGATATTTCTGTCTAGCTTTGCTAAAGCCAAACTCTTGCTGAGAACTATTTTATTTTCAATGAAGTGCAAGTGTCCTTCCAAAACCAACTTCTTTGCCTTACTGGACTATATGCATAATTCCATCATGATGACGATTCTCTAATTTGAGGTAAGGCGAATGGGAAGTTTCCAGTTCCTCCATCATTGCCATCATTCTGACATGACCTTGCATATTTACCAGCGCTATTATTTTCCTTGCCACAGTCATTCTGTGTTCGAGGTTGTCTGGATATTTCTATAACAAGCATAATGGAACAGTGCTACCATTTAAAATAGCAAAAATAGTGTTGCAAAATAATATCTTTTTTTCAAGTAAAAAGAAAGGCAGAATTTGAGGCGCAAACCAGCCCTTCCATGTATTCTAAATGCCACCAGAATCCACTGCAAAAAGCATCAGTATTGCCAGCATATTTTTGTATATTCTTCACAACAAAATTTATCCTTTTTTAAATGAAATGTAAGAACTGGATTTTTCTATAAGATCAGTCTTTTGTTGTCTTGCAGAAAAGCTTAACCTTATGTTTGCTTGGCTTCACTTTTGAGGAAAACTTGGAAAAGTTACTTTTTTGGCCTACCATTGCCAAAATCCCTAGTTGTGGCCATTCAAGGGGCAGTAGTTTAGGGCATTCAAGGGACAGTAGTTTAAGAGTAACTTTTCAAGCACTATTCTTAATTAAGTAGCTGTATGGTTGTTCAACATAAGTAGAGAGGGCAGAGCACTTTTTTATACAATACATTTTAAGAGTTTTGTTTCTGTTCAAAACACACACACACACATGCTTCATACTTTGACTATGTGATTTTTCAGGCAAGTTACAGAAAGGTGGTTTTAATAGCAGCTTTGGATTGCGATACTTGGCATTGCGGTGCCTTCTTGCTTCTTTCTAGATATAAAATCCTCCAGTGTTGGTAAAATCTTTCAGTACTAATGCCATTGAGGAGGACGGTCTTAAAGCATCCTGCTCTGAATGGTATTGAAGAGGCAAAGGTTTTGTAGTGTAGAGTTTTGCTGTTCCTCCCTCAATTTGATCCCATCTCTCTGAAATCTGCTCCAGATCTCTTGCTGATTTTGCCCACGTTGCCTTTTGGACAGTTGGCCGAGTCGGATTGTACATTTAGTACAGAGGTAGCAGAATGGTTGGATTGACTTGTGTATGAAAGGGTTACCAATACCCATGCTTGTTTTCAAGTTGTACCTCATGGCACATTGGCTATTTAGTGGCTCTAAGCCAAGGGTGCCCAAATGTTTTGGGCTGTGGGCCGGTCACGTGGTTCAAGGGGCAGGTCACTATGACCCGGGGGCTGGATCCAACCCCTGATGCCAATTCATCTGGCCACGAAGCCCTCATCGCTCCTGGAAGCGGAAGTAAAATGCACCTGTACGGGCGTGTTTTACTTCCGCTTCTGAGAATGATGAGGGCTTTGTGGCCAGATGAATTTGCGTTGTGCCCGGATCTGGCTCCTGGGCCGTAGTTTGGGCACCCCTGCTCTTAGCTGTCACTTTCCAGTTCAGCATGTAGTTTGGGATTCATTGATAATCAAAATCTCAAAAGAATCCTGGATTATTGTGAACCATACATGCCCTGGGCAAACACCCTGTATCTATTTCCATTTTCCATATTCCATTACTATTCAATGAATCAGGAAAGTTTTCTTTAGTGTGTTTCTCAGACTAGGAATCCCTGTTGTTCTATTCACGTGATAATTTTTCCAGATGTCCTGTTCTATGTGAGCGTAGCTGATATAAAGTAGGGCAGAAATCATAAAGGCTTAATGACACCAGAGTCAGAGTAGATAGATTTGACTAACTGGGCACTGCGTGCCTGGAATATTTACCTGTGCAGGACTTTTTGTTCAGCTCCAGTTCCTTTCAAACAGGCTTACACATAATTTCCTCTAGAGTAGTAGAGCTAAGGAGCCAGTCAGCCTCCTGTCCTGAGCATACCATTGGCCAGGCAGTTGAGGTAGGTGTCCACCAACATCTAGAGGACCGTAGGTATTCTTCCCCTGCAATTAACACAAAAGGTTCACCGAAAACATGAAGGGATTTTAAAACAACTGTTGCCAGAGATGTGCAAGATGCTGAGCTGGCTCTGAAAACATTGTTTGTATCCTCTTAATCTGGACAGCTAGTTCCCTCTTCTATTGCTGTATCCGTTGTCCAGTAAAAAAAGAATATTGAATGAATACACACTCCCCTCTTTTTATTTTATTTTATTTATCTTATGGTCAGGAAATAACAGTACAGAGCAGTAATGGAATAGAGCAGCAGTAGAGAAAGAAGTAAAATGTATAATAAGAATGCCTATTTGTAAAGGTAGCCTTTGTTTGGCAGGTAGAAGGCTACAGAGCCAGGCTGGGGATGGGAGGCTTTGGATCAAAAACAGCAGAGTTGCAGTTAGAGTATGGCACGATGCAGTGAGCTCCCATCTCTGTCCTAGCTCCTGCCTACCTAGCAGTTTCATGCACAAGCCATGAGGCGTGCTAAGTCTGAGGAAGTCATGGCCTTCCAGATGTTGCCGTACTACCACTTCCACCACCCCCTTCCACTGGATATACAACTCAAGAGCCAAAAGGGAGTTATAATCTGGAGGGACACAGTTTCCCCCTAACCTTGGTGGAGTTTGTGCATGATCCCTGCAGTGACATCATCTTCCCCACCTGTGGCACGTTCTGTGAATAGGATACTTGCATATTTAGTAAATAGGACTTGCTTTCATTCGTTCAGTCCTCTTTCCACAAAGAGGGAATGGATTTTCCGGCAGTACCAGTGGATATTGTCAAATGACCTCTTCTTTGTTTGATGAGGGTTGTAGTCCAGTCTCTGGAGTGGCAATAGTAGGCATTTCTAAGGTTGCTAAAGTGATCTACTTTAGGCTCTGCTTATATTCCAAAAGTAGACGTGAAGCCTTCCAGTTCTTGCTAATTGGTCTTACGCAGTGGGGACGATGGAGGATAGCTTGGACATAATCATTGGACCTCACTGCATATAGCAATACAAATTGGATGTCTTCATAGCATTCTTAACTTAGAGCCCTCCTATGTGCAAGAAGAAGTCTGTTCTTCCCATGAAATGTTTCTTCAATCAATGTGCTCCTCGCCAGCAAATGCTGAATCGCTACTTTATGTCAGCTGTGACTAACAGAAGGTCTGTCCCGTTCAAAACCACAGTAACCTAGATGCAGTCAAATTCCTTCTTATCCTTTATTAGGGGGTGAGTGTTAAATTTTCCAGAAAAGGGCTGGACAATTAATTTGGTTTTTGTATCAAGAGATCCCTGAAGTCTCAATAATGACCTATTGTAATATGCTTATCTTTTCACTTTTCTGGAATATCTTTTACAGATAAACCGGCAAACTGCTGGCAGCTATTGTTTTAAAAATAAAATTTATATTTTTCACTTAATGTTGGACTTGGTTGTTTTCTTAAAACATTAAGGCAGGGATTTTCAACCTGTGGCCCAGATGTGGCCCGTGGCACCATTTCATGTGGGCCTCCCACTGCCTCCACTATACCCAGAAGGGCCATGTGATGGCAGAAGGGCCAAATGGGCATGACCCAATGGCTTTAAAAGGTTGAGAATTCCTGCATTAAGGTATGTTGGGTTTGTGATGATGGACACCAGGTTTATAAAGCCATATTACCTGTGATCTCATAGTTTCTTCATCCACAGCTTTTGGTCACATCCTTGCTATTGGGCTACAGAAGATTAAGAGAACGGTCAACCAGTGACAGAGAGCACATGTTTTCCATCCCACCACTCCCCGCTTCAGTTCCCAGAAATCTCCAAATGGTGATGGGATAAAGCCAATCTCAGTTGCCACGGAGCACCATTGGCAGTGGCCAAGGATGGGTAGTTTCTGCCCCTCCAAATGTTTTGGCCCAAATTCTTGTAGTCCCTTGCTATGAACTGTCTTGTTGGGGCATCTAGGAGTTGAGTCAAAACATCTGGAGCACCAACAGGTCCTCAGCACAGATGCCTTTGAGATGTGGTGTTGGAGGAGAGTTTTGAGAGTCCCCTGGACAGCGAGGAGAACAAATAGGTCAATCTTAGAAGAAATCAACCCTGACTGCTCCTTAGAAGGTCAAATAGTAAAGATGAAGCTAAAGTACTTTGGACATCAAATGAGAAGAGAGGATTCACTTGAGAAAGCCTTGATGCTGGGAAGGGTGGAGGCCAAAAAAAGAAGGGGGCAGCCAAAAATGAGATGGCTGGATGGTATTGTAGACACAATCGGCACAAAGCTGAGTGAAGTTGAGGGGGATGGTGGAGGACAGAAGTGCCTGGTGGACAGTGGTCCATGGGGTCGCAAAGGGTTGGAATCGACTGTGCGACTGAACAACAACAAAAAAGATACGATGCTCAAATAGAGGTGTGGCTTTTGAACATTAGTAAACTTGTACACTTGAAGTGGGCAATTTTTTTTATGAAAGGAGGAACATCTATTTAAAGGTAATGGTTGTCACAGAAGCTTTGGAAGGGAAATCTAGCATTTATTTGTGCGCAGAATTGTGGCAAAAGTCTTAATGTAAACTGGTATTCTGCTTTCAGCCTATGGGTGTCTCTCTTCTCTTACTTCATACTATCTTCCTCTAAGATCAGATGTTGATAGCCAGAAAAGAGCATGGGCTTGATGGTAAAAAGACACATGTTTTGCACATAGAAGGTGGTTGGTTCATTCCCTCCTGCAGCTCAAGTTGAGCTGGAAAAGAATCTTGCCTGAAACCCTGGAGAACCCAACACTGGATTCTGAAATGCAGTGCAATAGGACTCTCCATGGCCAATGACAGTAGGAGGCTAACAAGATTGGGAGGTTGTTCTGGACACTCCAGTCATTTGCAGCTTAAGTAAAGGTAAAGGTCACTCTTGCTTGAAAGCCAGTTGTATCTGACTCGGGTTCAGTGCTCATCTCTGTTTCAAAGCCGAAGAGCTAGTGCTATCTGCTTCTGCAGACATTTCTGTGGTCATGTGGCAGGCATGACTAGACACTGGAGCTTAAGATGACCTATGAATGAATGAGTGAGTGACCAGCCCAGCTTAGTTCTTGCAAAAGCAAAGCCGTGGCTGGCTTTACTGAGTCAGTCAAATCCTTGGTCTTCCTCTTTTCATGTTGCCTTCAACCTTTCCTGGGACTGCAGTGGCTCAAGTGGTTAAGGCGCTGAACTCACTGACTGGAAGGTCAGAGTTCGGTTCCCAGGTACAGTACTACATGATGGAGTGAGATCCTGTCTCTGTCCCAGCTCCTGCCAACCTAGCAGTTTGAAAGCAAGAAATTGCAAGTAGATTGATAGGGACCACTTCAGTGGGAAGATAAACAGTGTTCCGTGCACTCCAGTGTTGAGGCATGCCTGCCACATGTCCACATGTGCCATAGGTTCGCCACCATTGATCTATAGTTTCAGAGGCATTGTGGTGCTGAAGGTCAGTCAGTGGGGAAGGGAAGAGATTGAATCTCCTACCAGTTTGTGGACCATCATTCCCCTAATTTGGCCTGGGAGAATTATAGGATTGGATTTATGGGAGTGGAAGTCATGAATGACAAAAGTCCCATCTCTCTAATCTAGAACCCACTTACTGTATTTCCAGCCTACTTAAATAAGACGGTGGGCATTCTGATCTAGATCATCATAGGTGAAATCTGATACTGTACAGCCTCCATTTGGAAACTTGCTTTAAACAAGGAAATTTGGTTCACACCTCTAGGCATAGATTTTGGAACTTGTGTTTCTTCTGCCCCAACTCCAACAGGACTTCTGCAATATTTTAGTGGTCTTATAAAGGCATAATCCACTGTTGTCTTCTGGTTAGAATTAGGTAAAGGTAAAAAGCCAGTCATGTCTGACTACAAGATGGTGCTCCTCTAATTTTACAGCCAAGGAGCCAGTCCTGACTGCATCTGCAGACATTTCTGTGGTCTTGTAGCACAGAACACTGTTACTTTTCCTGCCAAAGCAGTATCTATTTATCTACTTGCAATTTCTTGCTTTCAAACTTCTAGATTACAGATGACCCTTGCTACCTCCATTGCGCAGTACTCAAGTCTCAACCTGCTGACTTTCCAGTCCTCAAACTCAGGGTCTTAACCACTAACACACTGCAGCCCTTCTGGATAAAGTTAGTGATTAACAATACATCTGTTCTCTAGAAGAGAGATTTAACCCAACAACTGATATATGTGCCTGAAAGTCAAATGTCAAGGATCGGTTATTCTCAATAGAAAACAAAGCACTGTCAAAAGGGGATGATGGTCTTTGTCGACAGCGCAGTGGATGTGTATTCAACAACTGACTCTGCCAACTGAATAATACTGGTTAAATTTAAATGTGGGTGATGGAAATCTTAGAATGAATGTGGAAGGATAACATTTTATCTCACTTATTTGGGAAACTGTCATTATGTCTGATTCTGTCCTGACAACTCGGTAGAATTCATGGTTTGCTTGTAACTGGGCTGGCTGGCTGGACTTCACAATGAGGAGGGATTAGGAAGGTCCCCCTTGCTCAAAAGCCTGTCATATCCTACTGTAGGGTTCAGTGCTCATCTACGTTTATAGCCAAAGAGCCATCACTGTCTGCATTTGCAGATGTTTCCATGGACATAAGGCAGGCATGACGAAACACCGAGTGCACAGAACGTTGTTTACCTTCCCACTGAAGTGGTCCCTATTTATCTACTTCTTTAGCACAACCAACACACAACTGGTTTGTTTTTCCTTTCAGATTATGACCAGAGATCTAAATGAAAGCAAGGCAATTTGTAATTTGTGAAGAGCTGTGACAACATTAAAGGATAACCACATGTCCTTTACTGCATAACTCAGTTCTGCTTTTAATGACAAAGTTCCTAATCTTGCCTATTTTGGCCTTGTATCTCTGTACCTTGCTTAAAGAGCATAATGTGTTACACAGGAATGCTTTTTAAGCGAGTTTGCTCTTTAAGTGAAACACCATTGTAAGTGACCAATTGTGACTTCTGGTGAGGGGGGATTGTGAACCCGATTTAGTTGTTAAGCAAGTTTTTGGTTGGTTTTAGTTGTTAAGCAAGGTGACCATTCACAGAAAATTCTTCTCTTTAAGAGAGTTAGTCTCCAAGCGAGGCACTCTTTATGCGAGGTTTTACTGTAATTCAGTTTTCACTCCACCCCTGGAGCAGGAAATAGATGCAAACCTAGACTACACAATTAGAAACAAGGCTTCTTGGATGTTGCAATTTATTACAAAGGTACAGTATTGCCTTTGTCGAATGCCCAATCCTTTCTCTGAATTCCTTTACTTTTGAACTTCCGCGACAGTGTGTAGTCGCAATGTTAGCCATAAATACAGCCATACAACTGACATTTCAAGCTGTAGTAGTTTTCAATGCATAGTAACAACCCTTAAAGTTAGTTTAATGCTTCTTGTTTTATCGTTGGCTTATGTTTCTTCTCTTTTTGCCACAAGCGAAATATAGATAAGCTCATGTGAGGCTGGAGCATAACTGGAACATGTAGGAGGGAGAAGTATCTGAGAGATGTGAAATGCTTCCATTTTTCCTCTCAGGGCCCGTCGTTTTCTGGGCACCTTTGAAGTGGTTTCTCCTACCTGTTAGACAAGAAGCTCATCCAAACATCTCAAAAACCTATCTGGTGTCACATGGGAAGGCCTAAAAATCACTTCTTCCATCACAAGTACTTTTATCAGTTTTGCTGATATGTGTGCTATCATGTTGGCTTTGATCATTAGATCCTTGGTCCTGGAAGGAACTCATTAGGCAATCTTTGGCCATCTACCATGGAAGAGCGTGAAAGAGGAGAGTACAAAAGCTGGTCTGAAACTCAACATAAACCTCCCCAAGATCCTGGCATCCAACCCATCACTCATGTTGGCCACTAAATGAGAACTCACTGGAGAAGGCCCTGAGGCCGGGAAAGATCGAAGGCAAAAGGAGAAGGGGGCAGCAGAGGATGAGGTAGCTAGACGGCATCATTGGTGTGGTAGGTGTAGATCTGGGTGGGCTATGGAAGATGGCAGATGACAGAGGAGTCTGGCGTGTGGTGGTCCATGGTGTCACAAAGGGTCAGACTCGACTATGCGACTGAACAACAACAACATGGAGGATCAGAGGAAGCAAAGTCATGCACAGATTCAGATCATGAGTTCTAGCTGTAATATGGGCAGTGTTAGCTTCCCTCTATTTGCCCTTCAGCCCCAAAACAAAACTGCAGCCCTGAGTTGTAATGAGGGATCCTCATTCCTTTTCAAATAGTGAAGGAAAACCACAGCTGTACCCTCTTGTTGGTATTGTTCCACCTAAGATCAGGAGAGAAGTAACAGCAGACACTGAGAGAACTAAGCAAGAGAAAGACCCTCCACACCCTCTGAGTGGAGATGAGCCTCAAGTCTGCCAGGGCTCAGATCCAGGAAGAGCTTTATGGCAAGAACAAACATGCTTGAGGGTACGCAAGAGCAAAACCAAATTAGAAGATGGAGGAAGGAGCTCACTGGAGAAGGAACAACATTAAAGGAGCTTCTGGCTGAGGAACTCAACCTCCTCGACATCACTTGGAGGACCATGAAAAGGCTTGTTGGAGTGTTTAAGTGTAAAACCAACATGCTCAAGTGACAAGCAACAACACATGGTGTGGATGTGGAGAGATACAGAATCCATTGGCTCATTTGCTGGTCTGTCGATTACTGCCAGAAACATGCACTGATGATGACTTGGGTTTGGTCAACAACAAAGCCAAGAATGTGGCTTCATTTTGGCAGTCCAGGGTTTACGAAAGAAGAAGAAGCTGGGGAGGTCAATTGTTGTAGATCACAGGCTAAATGTGAGTCAACAGTGTGGTGTGGCGGCCGAAATGGTTACAGCTGGCCCTTCACTGGGATGGCCTCTCATTGCACCTATTAGAAGGGGTGCAGGAAAGCCATTATGAGCTTCATCTCCTACACCCTACATAACAGGAGTTCTTTTGAAGTTTTTATAGCCCAGTATCCATTTTGCCCACACAGCTTTTATCCTTCGCCAAGTGGAAATGCATTATGTTCTCTTAATGCTCCTCCCCACTCTACTAACAT
This sequence comes from Furcifer pardalis, assembly GCA_030440675.1. Lineage (NCBI taxonomy): Eukaryota > Metazoa > Chordata > Lepidosauria > Squamata > Chamaeleonidae > Furcifer > Furcifer pardalis. The sequence goes on along the minus strand of CP126890.1, from coordinate 298,712,613 downwards.
CTTCTGTGGCAACACTTTCATAATGCAGCTGAGCCCTTATCTAGAACAAGCTAAGACTAGTCGAAAGGAAGGTTGGAGTTTTGTAGTGTGGGAAGACGTGGCTTAAGCGGCCCATGCTGAAGAAAGGCTGAGATTCAACAGGTAGAGACTTCTTCCAGCAGTTACTGTTCACGGATTCCTGGGGAAGGGACCCCAAGGTTGAATGTCGGCCTGTTCAGAGAGAAAGTGAAAATCCTGCCTCAAATAAAATAAGAATCCCTATCTTGCCACTGTTTTGTGAAAAGGGTGTTTGTCCAGCTTTCATACTTTTAAAATTGGCACAGTAAGTCATAATGGAGATGAACGAGGTGTGACAACGGATAGAGGAAACATCAACAATGTAAGGTATGCGAACGGCACCATTTTTCTGACAAAAAGCAGCAATGGCTTGAAACCATATTTAATGAAAGCGAAAGGAGAAAACACCAAGCCTGGGCTGCTGTTGAACATTAGTAAAGGTCTCCCTTACTTGAAAGCCAACTGCGTCCACCTCTAGGGGGCAGTGCTCATCTTGGTTTACATCCAAAGAGCCAGTGCTGTCTGTAGGCAGACATTTTCATGGTCATGTGGCAGGCATGACTAGACACCAGAGAACATGGAACTCTGTTCTCTTCCCTGCCAAAGTGGTACCTATTTATCGACGTGCATTTTCTTGCTTTCAAACTGCTAGGTTAGCAGGAGCTGGGATGGACAATCGACATTCACTCCATTCTGCAGCACTCGGGTCTCAAACTACTGATCTGCCAAGCTTCCAGTCATCAAGATCAAAATCTTAACCACTAAGCCACTGTGGCCCCCAGTTAAAGAAAAAATCATGACTGTACAACTGTGAGGCTGATAGAGAAGAAACAGAGATAGTGAAATATATACCTAGGCTCAATCACACTGCATCACAAAGAAATAAATAATGTCTGCTACTTGGTCTAATCCAGTGGTGCCCAAAAAAAGGCCCGGGGGCCTGGTGCAGCCCCCGACGCCAATTCATCCAGCCCACGAAGCCCTCTTCATGTTTTACTTTAGCTTCCAGGAGCGACGAGGGCTTCGCGAGCTGGATGAATTAGCATCGGGGGCCGCACGCGGCCCCCGGGCCTTAGTGACCGGCTCCCTGAACCACATGATCGGCCCACGGGCCAAAAAGTTTGGGCACCCCTGGTCTAATCCATCTGTCCTATACTAAATCAAGTGCACTGAATCCAAATCTGATGTCTGATTCTGCCTAGGATGTCAGAACCTTAAATAAGCAAATCTCACCCTCTTGGTTAGGTTCCTGTGTTGATTACGCGGGGTATATTTGCCACAAACATAGCAAAAATTGTCTGGTTTATTAACACAGCTACACCTACTCATCTTTAGCTCAAAAGAAGACACACTATGGCCTAGCTGTACTATGTGATAAGATGGTTTTGCACTAGAGACAAATCCTTGGTCTATCTAGCCTCATATACTTATTTATGACGTCAGCTCACTGACTTGCCCAGACATGCCCAGTTGCTACTGGAACATGCATGCCACCAGGGGACGTGATTCAGCAGGCCTAGTGGTAGCTAAAACTGTTATGTCTCCATGTAAAAATACATAACTCAATTACAGCTATAGCACGCCTATAAATCTGTACTTGATAGGCAAATTCTGAGTTCAGATTTGGAATCAGCACACTCAATATCACGTAAATCGTGTGTGTTACTCCCAGTAGCAAAATCGTTGTTGTGCAGGGTCATCCATCCAAATGGGGACAGCAGCCAAGAAATTAGAAGAAGACTTGGAAGGGTGGCAGTGAAGGAATTAGACATGATCATAAAGGTTGTAGCTGTCTTCCATAAAAAGGTGGTAGAGGGAGAACTTGGAACAGAAGGAGGCTTCTCTAGTCAATGCCCAGCTAGGATTGCAGGCTGGCATCATCACACAGTGTAGAATGCAATTCAACTCAAGGACGCAACTTATCCACTTGGCTTAAGAGGTTTTACACAACAGGCCTGTGCGTCTCCTCTGAGCAGCATGAAATGAAGTCACTGCTTTATCTTACTGCCCTTCCTCGCAGTAACGGGCTTGCCCTCACCTGTGGTAATGCCCATATTCCATATGGGCTTGTACTCAAAATTCATTTCATAACAATTAATTTAAAGGTAATGAGATTTGGATCTTTTTAAGCAATGATCTCGGTGCAATTTGAGCTAGTCGAGCCCAGGTGAACAGACGATGAGCCGTTTTCATTGCATTTCACTTCAAGCCAGTTCCATTTCAGAGGCTTGTAAGAAAGCGTTTGGGTCCTCAGGAAAGGTAGGGTCTGTGGTAGCTCAGGGGTTAAGAAGCTTGCCTCATTAGCTAGAAGGCCTTTGAGATGTGGTGTTGGAGGAGAGTTTTGAGAGTCCCCTGGACAGCAAGGAGAACAAATAGGTCAATCTTAGAAGAAATTAACCCTGACTGCTCCTTAGAAGGTCAAATAGTAAAGATGAAGCTAAAGTACTTTGGACATCAAATGAGAAGAGAGGATTCGCTTGAGAAAGCCTTGATGCTGGGAAAGGTGAAGGGCAAATGAAAAAGGGGGTAGCCCAAAATGAGATGGCTAGATGGTATTGTAGACACAATGGGCACAAAGCCGAACGAGTTAAGGAGGATGGTGGAGGACAGAAGTGCCTGGCGGACAGTGGTCCATGGGGTCATAAAGGGTCGGAATCGACTGTGCGACTGAACAACAACATCAAAAAAAAATAGGGGCCACCGTGGGGGGAAAATATGTTGGGGACATGAAAGGAGCCTCATTTGGGTGTCCCAAAGTGGGGTTTCTCCAGTAAAAATCCTTTCAACCCAGAATAATTTCTGGCACAAAATTGTTATTATCAGGAAAGATCTTGGGGGAAGCAAATGAAACCCAAATAAGACCTGCTGCCTGCAGAGGTCACCATAAGCAAGCAAAAGGATTGCCAGGGGTTGGAAGCACCCTGTGCTAATGTGAGAGAATGACTCACAGTTATGTCGGATCCTCTCGGTGCCAAGCTGAGCAAAGTTCTTTTTTGTCGAGCTTGACCCTTGAAGATCAATCTACATCACATCCCCTGCACACGAGCCCTGGCGCTGCAGTGGTCAAACTGCTGTAAGGTAGAGGGCTTTCTTGCTCAAAACTCAGTCATATCTGACTCTAGGGGGCAGTGCTCATCTTTTGCAGCCAGAGAGCCATCGCTGAAGACGTTTCTGTGGCTGTGTTTCAGACATATGCTTCAGAACACGCAGGACGTTGTTACCTTTCCTGCTCGAAAGCAAATTGTAAAGGTAAAGGTAACCCTTGCTTGAAAGCCAGTTGTATCCGACTCAAGGGTTTGGTGCTCATTTCCATTTATAGCCCAAGAGCCAGTGTAGTCTGCGTTTACAGAAATTTCCATGGAGATGTGGCAGGCATGACTAGATGCCAAAGTGCACAGGATGATGTTTACCTTTCCACTGAAGTAGTACCTATTTAAAGGTAAGGGTTGCCCTTGCTTGAAAGCTGGTAGTATCCAACTCTAGGGTTCAGTGCTCATCTCTGTTTATAGCCAAAGATCCAGCCCTGTCTGCATTTACAAACATCCATGGACATGTGGCAGGCATGCCTCAATGGAATACTGTTTACCTTCCCACTGAAGTGGTCCCTATTTATTTACTTGCAATTTCTTACTTTCAAACTGCTAGGTTGCCAGAAGGTGGGACAGAGTTGGGAGCTCACTCTGTTGTGCAGTACTCAGGTCTCAAACTGCTGATCTGCTGACTTTCCAGTCATGAAGCTCTGTGTCTTAACCACTAAGCCAGTGTGGCCTCTTGCTGTGGTTGTGGTTGTGAGAGCTGGACTATAAGGAAAGCTAAGCACAGAAGAATAGATGCCTTTAAGATGTGGTGTTGGAGGAGAGTTTTGAGAGTCCCCTGGACAGCAAGGAGAACAAACAGGTCAATCTTTAAAAAAATCAACCCCTTTGAAGTGGTGATGATTTATGATAATGATATGTTTATTATGATTGTGGAACCTGTAGTATGATATGTTTATTATGACTGTGTGTAACCTGTAACGGTATATTTGTATCTCTGTTAGCCGCCCAGAGTCGCTCTGCTAGTGGGGCAGCATACAAGTCTAAAAATTAAATTAAATTAAATTAACCCCAACTACTCCTTGGAAGGTCAAATAATGAAGATGAAGCTAAACTACTTCAGACATCAAATGAGAAGAGAGGATTCACTTGAGAAAGCCTTGATGCTGGGAAAGGTGGAGGGCAAAAGAAGAAGGGGGAGTCCAAAGATGAGATGGCTAGATGGTATTGTTGATGCAATGGGCACAAAGCTGAGCAGGTTGAGGAGGAGGGTGGAGGACGGGGTGGGGGGGGGTGGGGTGCCTGGCGTGTGGTGGTCCATGGGATCGCGTAGGGTCAGAGATGAGTGAACAACAACAAAAACGTGGACACATTCAGTTCTTCAGACATATTAAAATGTAGGAAAACCACAGGTTGACAAGGTAGACAAGGAGATGGCTTAACAAACCCTTATTACTCAATTAACCTCATGCTATAAATCAGTTGATTATAAGAAAAATAGGACAGGGTTTTCTGCGGAGGAGGAAATTTCAACAGGTTTGCCTTGCATTAAAAACTGTATCTGATGAAATTTCGTCTTCTAAGCAACTATTAACTGTATGGGAGTCCTGTTTTAATTTTTATTTGGTCACCCTAAATGTAAGATTACTGTACTTTAAATGAGTAGATAGTAAGGAGGTGGTAGGCCTCCTCTGAATCAAGTTGGCAGCCATCTTGGGTTCTACTCTTGACTTCGCTCAGGTTCAACGCCTCAAAGCTTTCCTGTTTGGGCCTTTTCTGCCAAGTGAGCTACATTTCGATGTTTGTGAGGTATGTGTAGCTTAGTGGTTAAGATGCTGAACATAACGTCTGAAAGGTTGGCAGGTCAGCATTTTGAGACCCAAGTGCTGCACGATGGAGTGCGTTCCTATCTCTGTCCCTGATCCTGCCAACCTAGTACAGTCAAACCTCGCATAAAGAGCATTTCGCTTAAAGAGTAACTCGCTTAAAGAGCAGAATTTTCTCTGAATGTTCGCTTCGCTTAACAAATAAAACCAACCAAAAACTTGCTTAACAAATAAATCAGGGTTCGCAATCCCCCCCACAACTGGTCATTGACAATGGTGTTTCGCTTAAAGAGCAAACTCGTTTAAAGAGCAAGCCTGTGGAACGCATTATGCTCTTTAAGCTAGGTACAACTGTAGTTCGAAAGCAAGAAATTACAAGTAGATAAATAGGTAATGCTTTAGTGGGAAGGTAACAGCGTTTCATGTCTAGTTATATCTGCCGCATGACCACAGAAACATCTGCAGATGCAGACAGTGCAGGCTCTTTGGTTATAAAAAGAGATGAGCGTTGAACCCTAGAGTTGGATACGACTGGCCTTTGAGCAAGGGCGACCTTATCCAAGGTGTGTGTAAGTTAGGTAGGACTCCCATAATGGGAACTGCAGTATTTGTAGCCAAAACATTTAAAAAATCCCTTCACATTGTTTAGTTCAGTGGCAGGGTACACAGAAAGATTGTGGTACAGTGAAACCCCAATTTATGTAAAAAGTCAGTTCTGTAGCCTTTTACATAAATTGTTTTTCTCTACTTAAGTCGAAGCAAACCCATAGGAAAAAAGAATATTTACATAAATTGAAGCAAACCCATAGGAAAAATGAATTTTTTTACGTAAAATAAAGCAAACTCATAGGAAATCGTGTTATGTAAATCGGAACATTTATGTAAACTGGGACACCATTTTAGCTTCTGTTACCCTTGATTCTGCTCCTCTTTGACTGTTTTCCCTCCCCTCCCATCAAACACAACCAATGCCAACAGGCAGTGGTTTAACTGGGGAAACAAAAAAAAAAAGATTTAGCAACCTGAAAACCATCAGACAAGCTTCACTTTCATCCCTATCAATTTCACCTCCGGATTAAAGGTTGGTGTAACTGGGAGGAGGCTCTTCTTTGATCTCAGGGCTTGTTGCTGAGATGTGACTAACATGTGGGCAGGTCACCAGGCCTGATGAGGAGGTCCAGGTGGCTTTGGTGCATTGCCACTTTTGCCAGGAGGGAAGCACGTGGCTCCCAGAGGGATTGTTCCAGCTGCTGCCTCAGTGAGGCAATCCGGATGTGCGTGGAGAATGACATTTACCTAAGGGCGCGTCGACCTGGTCATTGCAGCATCATTGGATTAGATAAGGAAGCAGATGTGGGTAGCAGGATAGGAAGCTGTGGTCAGAAGAAAACATGGCAGATGCTCCTCTGCACCTCTTTCTCTGCCCATCCATCCATCCATCCATCCATCCATCCATCCATCCATCCATCCATCCTTGTCTGTCCATCCATCCTTGTCTGTCCATCCATCTGTCCGTCTCCCAAAGTGAAGGTGTCAACATTAGCTTTCTTATGTTGTGCTCATATCTGTTCAAGGGAATATAATATAATCTGTAAAAGAAGAACTTGCCTATATCTCCAATTCTATCTCTCTGCATTAGGCATAGTGTATGCTTCTTCATTTCACAAGGCAGAACACAATATAAATGTTAAAAGTGTGCACACTGGTTTTTTTTCTCCATACTGCTGTTCCCAGAGTTGTAACTGCCTGGGGAATTCTTCAAATTGTAGCGCAGCATTTGTTATGCAGTAGAGATCTAACTCTCGCTATGAAGATTTGAATAGTGAGATGTTACATATTCCCAGTGTTGCTCTATGGAGTCAGAGTTTTGGCCATTGACTAAAAATCTAATCATTTGAAATGTGGATCTACAGATGGCTGCTAAGGATATAACGGGTTGACCATGTGACTAATGTAGAAGTGTTGTGTGCCGGATGAATAAAGAACAAGAACTGTTTAAGACCATTAAGCAAAGAAAGCTCCAATACCTTGGCCATATCATGAGGAACAACATAAAGTATAGAATATTCCAACTCGCTCTTCAAGGAAAGATCCCTGGGAAGAGAGGAAGCCCTGGCATATATGGACCATGGCCGAAAAAATCTGAGAGACTGATGTGTCATGTCCTCGGAAGCATTGTTCCAAGGAGCTAAGAACAGGAGGACTATCACCATGGTGACACCCAATATCTGGAATGCATACGGCACCAGGAGGAGGAGGAGAAGAAGATGAAGAAGGGGGATTTTAGGAGCTAGAGTCCCTTTTTGGAACTTGTATAAGAAGAAAAGTATAGAATGTAGCAAAGAAAAGGAGATGGTGGATGACTCTTCTTAGTATAATAAACATTTGCACGGTCTTCTAACTAAAGGACACATTTTTTGTGTGCTCGGGCCTCCTAATTTTTTGTATGCCTCCCATAAAAAAATAATGGAAAACTTTCTTCCAAAATTCATCAACATGCATATGGTACTTAAAAGCTTGACTGTGCTTGAGATTGCAAAATGGGGTCACAAGTCCGGCATTGCATAAGCATGTATTAAAATGTGAGCTGAACAAAACTTTCCCCATCCCTTGAGATGGTTCCCTGTAGCTTCTTGAGGAACTGCAGGTTTAGGTCTCAAAAAGAGAGCAAGAATTGAGCCTCCGTCCTTCCCAGTTCCACAGAAACCCCACCCACACAAGACTCTGCCCAAAAACTTGACTTCCCTGAAACCTCCTCACCCACACAGCCTCTGAACCTGCCCGTTGTGCCCAGAAAGCAGGATACTTCCAGAAGATGTCAGTTTGATTAATTTCCATTCCATGAGCCTTTCTGGAGAAAAACTTACAGGCATGAGGGAAGCTACTAGAGTCCCATGTCCACACCAGCACAATTCCCCTTGAGGAGAAAAGGACAGCCGAGACAATTGTAATGTTGGAGCTTGGCCATAGGGTGTGATGGAGTGAGTTGATGAATTCCCATGGATGTGTTTCTTTTCTTCTTCCTTAAAAAAAAGTAATAATGTAATAAGGAGTACCTTATCTTTTAGGACAAACAAGTGGAACAACTTAAGTTGAGTAAGCAAAAAAAAAAAAAAAAGCCATGTGACCATGCATAAAATCAACCAAATGCAGGGGGAAATGATGCCTTTTATTGGTCACAGATCAAAGATTTTTAAAGTGACCAATAAAAGGTATCACTTTCCCCTGCATTTTTTTGACTCAGGGGTCCCCAACCTTTTCAAGCCAGGGGCCAGGTCACGCTCTCTCGGTCAGCTTCAAGGCCCGGACAGCCATGTTGTCACAACAGCTTCAAAGGGGCAGCCATTTTGTTTCTCAAATGCTCTTGGAGGGGTGGGGCCCCCACATGAAATGGTGCCACAGGCCAGATCCGGCCCATGGGCCTTAGGTTGCGAACCCCTGGTTTAACTTAAGTTGAGGAGTGTTCTTAAAACTTTCAGGATAGGAGTGTAAAGCAATGTATCTCCAGGATCTATAAACTAGAGATAATACCATACAATTTACTATTCAGGGAAACATTGAATAAGATGTGCTACTGTTAAGATAAAATTAAGACAAATAGTCTTTCACCTGTGTTGTGTGTGTGTTTATTTTTATTTTATTTATTTTATTAATATTTTTTATTTTTTCCTTTGGCTCATGAAGTTGACATTGGCTCCACCCACACTGTGATGACGTCACAGCGTGGTAGCAATTTTTTTGATAACCCACCACTAGACATGAACCCTGAAACCTAGAGTCGGATACAACTGGTTTTTGAGCAAAGGTGACCTTTACCTTTACATCCAAATAAGTCACATTTCTAAGCTCTGTTCCTGTTGAATTCAAGGATATGTTCAAGTTGTTTATATTCCTTGGGACTGTGGTTTTTTTAAATAAAAAAAAACATCCATTTACTGTAATGTAAATACAGTACATACCAGCATTCAAAAACACAAGCTCAAAAACCAATAAACAACATTCACGTTCACTAGCGATTGAAACTTCAGACCCAGATTCAAGAAGTCACCATTTCTGAGTTGCAAAAATACTTTCCAGCTTTTATCATAATGCAGTGCAAATGAGGTTTTGGAAGAGGTGTTACAAATGTACACAGTAGCTCATTGAACACTAAAGTGTTCACATGGGCACATTCCTCAGCTAAGGAAACATTTTTGCCCTCCTGAGGCAGGCATGTTGACACTACCTTTTCCTTTTTAAAAACGGGGCATAGATATCTTTCTATGCATATGTTGGCTCTTTCCACAAACATTTAGGCTGCAGTCCTACATGCAGTTATTTGAGAAGAAACCTTCTGGGGTCTAATAGATAATCAAGCTCCCCCCCAGTAATGTGAAGGCAACATTACTGTTATTGTTGCTACAGGGTCAAATCACATGTTAAGGAAAAATACGTGTTTCTTGCTCATACATTATTTTTGCAAAGCATGCAGCATTTTGAGAGCACAATCAGACTTGCAAATGGAACCTGTGTTTGCGTCCCAATGACCAACCACAGAGCAAAACCAAGCTATTTTATACCAGATTAAAGTACCTGTACTAGAAATTCCCCTTTTGTACCTGTATGGATTCAGTTGCTGCTCTGGATTCCAGGACTACTGTTTTGCTATTCACCACAGGAGCAAGGCCCGGGAGGCAGTTGGCAACCTCCATCAGTGGCTTCGGTTGACAGTGGTTGTGTGGATTCAAAAAGTGGCAGTTGCTGCTCTGGATTCCAGGACCTTCGGTGTTTACCTGGTTGCCATAACAACAGAGTTCTGAGCTAACCCAGGGCTCCTCACTGTCCTTCTGGAGGTGGCCACCAACAGAAGCATCTCCAGGGCTTTCTGGTTGGTGGCCCCTGGTGGCATTTCAGTTCCTCCAGTCATCCTTGCCTGCCACCAAGCTGTCCTGCCTTCTTCTGCCATGGCCCATTTTCTGAGATGGTTCAGAGTAAGTGATGAAGGCTCAAATGTGGGTTCGGGTCAGTCTGCTCACAATATAGGCTGAATTGTCTATAGCTGAGGAAGATTTCTAAGTCAGTAGGACCATGATGGCAAACCTTGGCACTCCAGGTGTTCTTAGTCTTCAATTCCCAGAAGCCCAAGTCCCTGTGAATCCACACAAGTGGGTTCACTGTGCATGTGTAGATTCAGAGGGACCTGGGCTTCTGGGAACTGAAGTCCAAGAACACCCAGAGTGCCAAAGTTTGCCATCACAGCCATTTAGTGTAAGATTAGGGGGGAAAGTCCTGCATGGAAGTATGGACAGCTGGTGCCCAATCAAAGTCAGCAACACTAATAAGCATCAATCAACTGATTAGATATAAGAACGTTTCATACGTTGCTGTGTACATCCTATGTAGTAAGGAAGACTTTGGCCACGTGAGCTTGTTGCCTACCTTCTGAGTCTGTATCCAGAATCCCAACTGGAGGATATGCTTACCACAAGTTTTGAGGAGAAACTCTTGAAGTATGAAAGGCATCTGTTGTGAAAGCCATCAATTTGACATCTCACTGTTGCATTCTAGCAGGCTATGTTTTATGGCTTGCCCTTGACATATGAACAGCAGGCATAATCAGAAAATCTGGTTGCAGTGGAAATCATGCTGTGGGAGGAAAATGGACTTATGGCAAATAAACCATGTTCCCCTTTATGTGTAGTTTGACCACTGGTGCCAACCATCAAAGGACAACTTCAAGGGTTCCTGGTTTTCCATTGTTGTTGTTCAGTTGCACAGTCGAGTCCGACCCTTTGTGACCCCATGGACCATCACATGCCAGGCTCCTCTGCCAGCTACCATTTTCCAGAGTCTGCCCAGGATCTACACCCACTGAGTCTTCGATCTTTCCTGGCATGAGTGAGTCTTCTCCAGCGAGTCCTTAGATCAGTGTTTCCAACCTTTGGTTTTTGGACTTCAATTCCCAGAAGCCTAAGTCAATTCCCCAAAGGAATGATCAGCCAATGTACCGACTTAGACTTCTGGGAACTGAAGTCTTCATGTGGGGTGTGGGCCCCACATTGGGAACCACTGCCTTCGATGAAACAATCCCTTAAAGCAGGAGTTCTAAACCTTTTAAAACTGGGGGACCAGGTCATGCTCCCTCAGACAGCTTTGGGGGAACAGATGGCCATTTTGCCCTTCCTCCATCACATGGCACTTCTGGGTGTGGTGGAGGCCATGGGCCCCCCACATGAAATGGTTCCACAGGCCGCATCCAGCCCACAGGCTGCAGGTTGAGTATCCCTGCCTTAAAGAGAGAGCACCTTTAAACAGAGGACTGCTTTTTGTAAATTAGGACACATGGCCACCCACCCCAGAGTATGGCAGTGTGTTATTATTTCTGTCAGGTCTGTCAAGATATTAGAATGTGAATGGCCTTATTTTATTTTATTTTTTGACAGCAGAACTTGAGAGGCTGGTGTTTTAATTGTACACTGGCCAATAGTAGTATTAATAACAGCTTCTTTTGCCATGAAATGGAGACGCCTGGAAGGGCAGGGGCCTTCCTCACATCCCTCAGGACAGGAGCTGAAGCCTGTAGTTCATTTATCGCCAAATATTCTCACCCTATTATTTTTGGTGATGGTTTGAATATAAGACAGGGAAATAAATAAAGGACACGGAAAAGAAGTATTAATCTTGCAGCCACATTTGCTGACTTGTGTCTCAGTGCCCTATTTCTCCTGCTCTACCAACATCTCTGTGCTGCATTATGAAAACCCAGAACCACAGGAATTTTTTTTATCTCATGCCTCTGGTTTTAGGGGCTGCAGTGGCTCAATGGTTAAGAAGCTTGCCTTGCTAGCTGGAAGACCAGCAAGTCGGCAGTTCGAGACCCAGGTACTGCATGACAGTTTGAGCGCCTGTCTCTGTCCCAGGGCCTGACAACCTAGCAGTTTGAAAGCAAGAAATTGCAAGGAGATAAATAGGGACCACTTTGGTGGGAAAAGATCTTGGGGACGTGAAAGGAGCCTCGTTTAGGTGTCCCCTGAGTGGAGTTTCTCCAACAAAAATTTTTTCAACCCAGAATACTGCATATACTCGACTATAAGTTGTCCCAAATATAAGTCGAGGTACCTTATTTGGACCTCTAAAATGAGGAAAATAGATTGACCCGAGTATAGGTCGGGGGTGGGAAATGCAGCAGCTGCTTGTGAGTTTCAGTAATTAAATACATGAAAATACAGTGAAATTAATTAATGTAGACATTCGTATGGTTATTTTTTTTTCTTGAATTTTTACATTGACGTGAGTATAAGTCAAGTCCCATTTTTGGACCTCATTTGGGGAGGCTAAAAAACTAGACTTATACTTAAGTATATACAGTAATTTTATTATTATTATTAGGGCAGGTATGGGAAATCCAAAAATAACCACCCAAGCCCAGCATCCACGGCATGCTGTATCATTGCTTCTCTCCTTGTTAAGTTTTAAGGCTTCCCAGGGGTCCTTTTTGCTGTAAGGAAGCCTTTGGGAGTCTTGGGGAGACTGGAAAGAGCCTATACTGTATAGTAAAAAAAGAAACACTGATGGATTGCAGCCAGTGGCTCTGATCTTAGTAGTAGTGATTCAGCTGTGATATTTATTTGCAATTAAAGTCTTCCCTCCATCTTCCTAGGCTTCTTCAGGGTAAAGGGTGTCCCCAAAAAGCCCCAGAACCTAAACAGAGAGGGAGAGGAAGTTTTAATTACTGGTTTTGCTGGCACAAAGTTATGCAATGGGATTTTGCCCTTAATATCATGCATGCTGGAGAGCATTATGTTCACTGCAACGGAGCAAATGACAGGGGAAAAAAGAGAAAAATTCATAGAAGAGCCAAAACCAAATCAAACCCTAGAAAGGATTCTGGGCTTTGCATTTTGAAATAAATGTCTCCTGCTTCAGCCTGTCTTTCAGCCCTGTTTAATCACACTCTTATTCTTAGGAAGGTATTTTGCCAATCTACCAAGTTGAATAGATCAGGGGTGCACAAACTTTTCAGGCCACAGGCCGGTCATGTGATTCAGCCGGCTGGCCATGTGGCTCCTCCCATCGGAAGCAGAAGTAAAACATGCCTTGCAATCTGTTTTCAACAGATATGTTTTGCAACAGGATAAGATAGATTTTAGGATGCCTTTTATGCTGCTTAAACCAGGGGTGCCCAAACTACAGCCTGTGGGCCAGATCCAGCCCCTTACACAAATTCATCAGGCCTCTCTTGTTGCTCCTGGAAGCGGAAGTAAAACGTGCCCATGTGGGCGCGTTTTACTTCTGCTTCCGGGAGCGACGAGGGCAGTGTGGGCTGTATGAATTAGCATTGGGGGGCAGATCTGGCCAACGGACAGTAGTTTGGGCACCCCTGGCATAGATACTTTAAGAAACTCCCTTTCATTTTCTTTCTGAAGGGCATCTGTCTCTTTGGTCAATCCAGTTGGTGTTTATTTGCAATTAGAGGAAGCTTTCTGTCTCCTTGTCTTTCCAGAACTGAGCATTGCTGGAAGAATTCACATGCGGCCAGTTTGGTTACTTGTACTTTCTTTAGTCATGTCACGCCACCACAAAAGATAGCAAGGATGCATTAATATTCATTAATAAGACACTGCCAGTCTGGATCAGTAGTACGGTGGTCATATTGCAATGCAGAAGGCAGAAGAAAGGCCACTGCATTATATTCTCAGGACAGTCTTCATAGCTGATCACCATGATGATCATCAATACAGTATTCGGATTTGGATATGGCAAAAGAAGAAGAAAGGTGGCAATAAGTTAAAATCCCCCTAATATCAAATGACATCGAGGACGCCCTCGGAATATATGGTGAAGAACTTTTATGGCAGATTTAAAGACACTCAAAATGACATAGGAGGATGCTGAAGTACTCGCCCAAGTGAGTGGATATGGCCGAAGAAGAAGAAGAAGACACTAGAAACCTTGTAAAAACATTAGAAGAAAGGATGTGGAAAAATACATCAACATACAATTAATTATATATTTCTATCCATAACAATATTCTATTATTGCATTTTAATACTTCTGTTTTGTCCTCCACTTTGGGTGGACTTGTTCAAGAATAGCAGATCAAAAATATTTCTATAAAATAAATAACTGATTAATTTGTACATATGCACAGTCCAGATGGGGGACTGTGATGGTTTAGTGGTTAAGACGCTGAACTTGACAACTGGAAGGTCAGCAGGTCAGCAGTTCAATATCTGAGTGCTTCATGACGGAGTGACTGGAAGGTCAGAGTGTGATTCCTGGGTACTGCATGACAGAGTGAGTTCCCGTCTCTGTCCCAGCTCCTGCCTACCTATCAGTTTGAAAGCAAGAAATTGCAAGTAGATAAACAGGTACCACTTGGGTGGGAAGGTAATAGCGTCCCATGTATCTAGTCATATCTGCCACATGTCCTTGGAAATGTCTGCAGATGCATACAACACCAGCTCTTTAGCTGTAAGTGGAGATGAGCACTGCAGCCTAGAGTTGGATACAACTGGCTTTTGAGCAAGGGCGACCTTTAAGTTTACATTTACAGTTCAGACGGCCTATACAGTACACAATTAAACACTTTCGTACACAGTCTCCCACAGCCAAAGAAACGTTGAATTAAATTAATGCCAGGAAACTGTCATATGAAGAGCACTGTACAAGAATTATTATGCTTTAGCTGGGAACGAGTCCTTCAAAAATTTGTTCAGGTGCCTTCTTTTGTTGTTGTTGGTAGTGTTGTCATTCCCTCTTTGGGCATTTGGCTATGAAAACTCTTGTGTTCTTCTTTTTAGACTTAATCTGGGTTAATGAAGGTACCATTAGTGCTGTTTTTTCTTAATTCACTTGAAGCAGAGTCAGGCTAAAGGCAATGTAAGTAGTTAAGTTCAGTAGGCAGTGAACTTCTGGCAAGAAAGCTGTCTCGGAAAGTGATTTAAGCTTTAATCAGCCAAAAGTAATAAATGAAATTAATGCTACTGGGCTAAAGGGAGATTATGTCTAAAGTTGTCCTTATATGTGTGTCTGTTTGTCTTCCATTTTTAAACCTTTTGATGGTAAGAAAAATAAGAATGATAAAAAAAAAATCTTCACATAGCAACACTCTTGCCAACATTCTCATTCTGAATTCTCAGTCAAGCATACTAATTTCTGGTTAAGATGGAATTTGCTTCTTCTTCCTGTGCCTTATCTGATTCTGAACATTGGTGATCATTATGGCGACCTGCCATGAAGACTTTCCTGAGAATATAATGTGGTGGCATTTAATCTGTCTTCCGCTTCGCATCATGACACCCGTACCACGATCCACCTTTGTGAGTCAGTTCCTAGTCCTGAGCCCTTTTGGCACACAAAGTCCTCCTCAGCCCCAGGGCAGGATGGATGAAGCTGCTGCCCTCCATCAAGAGGGATTCAAGTGGGATTTTATCCACTTGGGGACCATCACCCTTCCCTGAGGATTTTACTAAGGCCGCTAGTCCTCAGGGTTGTCAGGTTAGTGAACCGCCGTCTGACGCTCGGCATTGAGTCACTGGCAGTATGGTCTACTCTATTAACATAGCAGAATAACCTGACCAGACTTCTGGAATTTACTTAGATGGTTAAAATGCCACACTGCTCATTGGGTGGCTATGAATCCTGTTGCACAACTTTGTGCCCTGCATAACTCAGAATGGGACCCAAACCCTTTGATTTGCAGTCATTAAAAGCTGCCTATCCCTCACCCCATTTTGAATTTCCCTTGGGTTTCCTTTGCCTATGAAAGCCTTCGAGAGCCTTGATAGAGGCTGTGATGGAGAGACTTGAGCTCACAATGTTTTGGCTGCAGTGCAGCAGTTTAACCACCACACCACCAGGGCAGGGCTTTGCAAGGAAGATCTGCTGACTGAATGGCTACTATGATCCACAACTCCCAGCACAAGACACACGTTATGGCTTAGTAGCAGCAAATTAATAAAGAGAGGTAACGGCTGTTTTTTTTTTTTAGGGTGGGTATGTTCTACCTGTGGAAGTTAAAGAAGGCATGAGAAGAGATTCCCATCTTCCACTTCATAGTTTCCTCTAGCTTGCGTATGTGCATATGAACTAATGTGTACTATCTGGGTTTGTCGGCATGTATTTAAGAGAGACAAAATTGGAGTTGTTGGGTGAACCCCTCTCACCCAAGTTATTGTGTACAAGGATATGCACACACCTATACATTCGACATCTACGCATGCACTTATATGCATGGATTTAAAATTTACTGCTGGTTTCTGTCGTTAGAAGAAAGAAAAATGTGGCATGTTCTGCTTTAAAAAAACATTCTGAAAACGTTCCATCATCTGTAGGAATCAAAGGACTATTGAGAATGACAAAACCCCTTACATTCAAGTTTTTAATGAAAACTAAACTTCTCCTCCACTATGTTTTCCTTTGTAAGGACTTCCACGGGAATGTATTTGAATGACGGAGCTGATTTAAGGAATCTAGTTTAAAATACTTCATCCTCAACCAAATGAACTTTCTGAATGTTTTTGTAAGCTTCTCTTCCTGTTTTCGCGATCCTCTGCTCTTTGCATTTTTATACCGCTCCCCATATAAACTCTTTGCACTTTGCAAACCTGGATTCTTCACTAGAAATAAAGTCCTGTACTTGACTTCAGTCCAGTTCTATCATTCATTTGCCTCTCGTCCCAAACCATGAGTGGAAGTTAGGACAACACAACAGGGGAAGCTGATAAGTCCTGCTCTGGGCTTAAATCTGAACTTTAGAAGAGCTATCCAGGGTCCTGAAGCTCTTCTGGGCACCACACTTTAAGAAAGATGCAGACAAGTTAGAGCAAGTACAGAGAAAGGCAACAAGGATGATCCGAAGACAGGATACCAAGCCATATGAGGGAAGACTGAAGGAAGTGGACATGTTTAGTTTTGAGAAAAGGAGACAGAGAGGGGAGATGATGATAGCAATCTTCAAATACCTGAAAGATGATCATAAAGAGGAAGGGTGGGATCTCTTCTTGGTCACCCCAGTGTGCAGGAAGTGTAATAATGGACTCAAACTAGAGCAGTGGTGGTGAACCTATGGCATGTGTGCCAGAGGTGGCACTCAAAGCCCTCTCTGTGGGCACCCATACAGTCACCCCAGCAGAGAGTTTGCCCCACACCTCTGCCGAGCAGCCCAATGGGAACACTTCTTCCCTCCCCCAGCACAGAGTTGACCCACCCCTCTGCCCAGTAACCCAGTGGGAGTGTTTCCTCCCTCACCCCAGCACAGAGTTCACCCCGCCCCTCTGCCCAGCAGCCCAGTGGGAAGTTTGCTCCTCTGTTGCTGTGTTGGCACATTGCGATAAAGAAGTGGGTTTTGGGTTGCAGTTTGGGCACTTGGTCTTTAAAAGGTTTGCCATCAGTAAACTAAAGGAAGCGAGATATGGGCTGAATATCATGGAAATCTTTTTAACAGTTAGAGCAGCACAACAGTGGAAACAACTACCTCAAGAGGAGGCAAGCCCTCCAGCACCTGAGGTATTCAAGAGAGAATTGGGCCACCATCTGTTCTATTTGCTTGGATTTGGATTTCTGCACTGAGCAGGGGGTTGGACTCGATGGTCTAAAAGGCCCCTTCCAAGTAGCTTTTTGAGCTGTCATTGTCACAGGCTGACAGTCCCATGAGCTGAATAAAAATGCTGACTCAGAGCTTAGAGTCCAACTGCCACCAGGAATGGTCTGCAGTGGTGATACCTTGATCCCACCCTTTGGTTGAACAGTTGAAAATTGCTGCCTTTTAATACCCAAAAATTGAACTGTGCGTGTGTGTGTGTTTGTGTGTGTGTGTGTGTGTGTTTGTGTGTGTGTGGTGGAAAAAAGCGATCTGGCAAATGCTGCTCTCTAGGCCACACAGGTTGTGAACCAGCAATGCATTGAGAGCCCATGTCTCTTGTTGGCTTTGTTAACCGCTAGAAGGCTGCGTATTTCAAGGAGGCCAAGGAAGAGGGAGGCATATTCTTTATACTTTTTGTTCATGTTTTTGAGAACACGGATCCTTTAGGAAGGAAAGGAACCAAAGACCAGCCCCTTGGACATGAACTTCCATGTATGTTTCTCTGTCTCATTAACCAGGCCCTTCGGAACAATTCATTCTTTGAGTCTGGCTTCTAAAAATCACCCAACTTAACTTTACAGCCCATTCCATTTATGACCGAGGAATAAAATTTCTGTATCAGTTTCATTATAGACATTAAAGCCTGGGTGTTCCACATTCTTCCCCCCCTCCTAACCTCTATTTTTTTCTTCTTAAAAAAAGAACAAGAACCTCTGAAAGGTAAACAATAATTACTGCCAAGCTGGAGGGAGCAGAAAAGAGTAGGTAGGCTACAGCCCCTTGAGATAGGAGTTTAAAGAGCATTAAATTAACACCAGGTTAAACCATGAATGGTGAAGAGAGTGGGTGAGCTAAGACCGTTCTTCAGACCTGTGATTCCCACAAGAACAGGGCTGCTAATTTCTGATTCCAAATATACTTGACCTTGAGATGGGAGAAGGACATGAAACTAAAATAGAGGTATGACTTGATTCTAGACCAGTGTTTCCCACACTTTGGTTATGAAACTTCAATTCCCAGAGGCCTAAGTCAATTCCACAAAGCACTGATCAGCCAATGACCTGATTTAGGTTTCTGGGAATTAAAGTTCCCCTGTGGGGCCTGGGCCTCACATTGGGAACCACTGATCTAAACTTTGCAATGTCATCACCTGGGCCTTCAACTCCCCAAATGTTTTGGACTGCAACCCTAGTTGGGAACTGAGGTCCAAAACTTCTAGAGGACTTGTAAAATGGAAGAACCCAGTTTAGGTTTTATGGACTCATAGGAAGTGTACATTATCAGATTTGATGCACCACAACAATCAGGTTGTCATATGCTGGAATTTTGCCTGGCTCACTCAAACCATTGTCAACTCTAAAACTGAATTTTGGCTCTCACCTTCTCTGTGCCTGGTCCCTCTACATCAGGGGTTGAGTGGTCCCTCTACATCAGGGGTTCCCAAACTAAGGCCTGTGGGCTGGATCCAGCGGTGGTACCATTTCATGTTCTCCCTCCAAGGGCATTTGAGAAACAAAATGGGTGCCCCTTTGAAGCTATTAGAGCAAAATTGCCACCCCCATTGCACAGGCAGGACAAAATGGCCACCCAGCCCTTGAAGCTGACTGAGAGATGACCCGGCCCCTGGCTTGAAAAGGTTGGTAACCTCTTGATTTACATTCTATTCTTTGGCCATTTGGGATTGTCCATCCTTGTGACATATATCCAAACCACATCATGGTGTATTCTCTCCTGGCAAATGTTTGTCAAGAGAAACCAAGGACTTATTTTAATTGTACATTTCAATTTTGACAACTAGTTAATCTTTTACATCTTTTTTAAATATAGCTTCTGTTTTACTAAGCTCATTTATCTGCCCTAAACCTTTAGGGTTGGGCAAGAAATGCATCAAAATAAATAAAGACATAAATTTAAAAAAAAAACACCCAACCTTCCTCCTTCTCTTTGTAGTGCTGTTAGAGGCCAGAAGGCTTTGCAAACAGCCCAAATAAAGTTCTGCAAATTCCTTTGTGTTGTTCTCCCTACTTCCAAGCATTGGCTCTTCAAGATTGTTTGCTGCAAATGGCTTTCTGGAACAAAATGCATCTCGAAGGCTGAATAAACGTCTAGGTGACAAAGAGCTGTTGAACTTAAAAATACTGTTGGGTCAATATCAGATTCTGTTAGCCCCAAACCCCATCCCCATGTAAATTCAATCCATCCAATATCTAATATCGATTTGTCATTGCTTATATATTTAAGCGCAAATCAACCAAACTCCAAAATGTTATGTCCTTTGCCTTCTGTTTCCATCTTCTGCCTTTTGGTCTTTTGTGGTACCTTGCTATCCAGTCTGTTAGCCAACCAGTCCATTTGTTATCTTTTAGGTGGACGATGATGATAATGATGACAACGACAACCACACCAACCACAACCACTGTTGTGCAGTGTTATCAATTCGTAAGAAATGTCAGAAGGGTCCCACAAGTTGTCCACCCATTGTTTATAGATTTTATTTCACTATTTATTTATATATTTAGTCTATAATCCCACCTTTCCCCTCCATCCAAGAGCCCCAATTTGCCTCCAAGAAGGTCCAAACAACCTAGATTAGATAGATTGCATCTCTCATGCTAAATCCGCCATTGCTGGTCCCAAACTCAGATGAGAGAGGAGGAGGGTTGAGTGTTGGGTTCGCATCCTGGCCCCATAAAAGTGAGGAGCCTCCTTGTTCAATGTGCTGTAGTGATGGAGGCAGGCACTATGCAGCATGAGATGGACCTAAGAAGATCTTTTATACTACTGTGTCAAGGTTTTGGTTTCTCCTTTGGTCACGGTTCCCTCAATGCCTGTCATACTAGGAATGGAAGAAACCACAGTGAATTTATTATGGGCAGTGGTTCCATGGAAAATAAACACGTTTATTTCAAGTCTTGACAGAACGGCACAGCCGTGAGATTTGATTAGTGCAAGAATTGGCCTTCAGTAAAACTCGTTTGCTTGAAGTTACCAGTTAAAGAGAGAATTCTTGCTGGTTGCTCCCACTCTAACCATTTTACCACAATGATTTTTGTGCTCCAAAACACCCTCTTATTAGCTGTGGTTCTTGGTTTACCATAATTGCTTTTTTTCTTCCACTCCTGCCCAAAGTGAACTTCACACATTTCTCAGGAACAAAGCGGCCTTTGGTCCTAAGAATGCCATCCACACCAAATGAAGGGAAAGTCTCGCAGAAAGGAAGGATAGTGAAGAATGTTATTTCGGTCCCCTCTCTATAGGAATTTTCCTCAAGTTCTGGATTTCTTCAAATTCAGAATGAAAAGAACTTGCCTTAAAAAAAAGTACTGCTGTTCAACATCCTATATTTACTTGCACAACCTTTCCACTTGAGTTTACAACATTATTTTTATTCCTTGTGGAGCAGGGTCTGTCCTCTGGTAGATTGGCTGTTTCTCCCAGTTGATGCAATAGACCAGGGGTTTAATTTAATTTAATTTAATTGTTGAATTTGTATGCCGCCCCGCTTGCAGAGCGAATCTGGGTGGCTAACAAAGAAACAAAATCACAATTACTGTACGTGGCATCACAAACATTTCAGAAAAATTACAAAATATATATCCTAATTACAATTACTGTACAAAGAATCACATAATCACAGTACAAAAACTCTTCAATAATAACTATAATAATTAAACAATAAACTGGAATAATTTAAAAAAGTGCCGACCGAAGGGCTTGGTCATGCGCTCTTAGTCATCTTCGAGGGCTGGACGGCCATTTTGCCTTGCCTGCATGATGGGGGTGGCCATTTTGTCTCAACAGTGTCAAAGGGGTGGCCATTTTGTTTCTCAAATGCCCTTGGAAGGGTGGGGTGGGCCACATGAAATGGCACTATGGGCCAGATTCGGCCCACAGGCCTTAGGTTGAGAACCCCTGCTCTATGACATTGAACATCCCCATGGTGAAAGGCATCAAAACAGAGATTTCTATGCCTTTTTTTTTCTCCACAGCAAAGTCCAATTAGCACAGCTCAACTCCAGTGTGTTATTAATATTTGCACTTAATACAGCAGCAACAATCATCTTTGTTTGAATCACTGGTAAGTTAAGCCATGAGGTTTGTAATTAAAATGCATTTAATTGCTTTTTATGGTTAGTGTGGTGAAGCTTTTCTTGATTTTTACAACACCGAGATCAGAATCTAGCTTTTTCCCTCCCATATATATATTTTCCCTTGACAGGGCTAGACCAAGTATAAGGAGCAGGTAAAGCTTTTTAGGTGCAAATTTCAAAGCAACACACAAACTAGTCTGAAGGCAGATGCTTTTGTGTGGGAATTTTATTTTATGTCCATTTGATGGATGTTAGAATATTTATTAATTTATTATAATAATGGTCACACTGAGCAGTATAAGGTCACCCTTGCTCAAAAGCCAGTCGTATCCGACTCTAGAGTTCAGCGTTCATCTCTGTTTACAACCAAAGAACCAGCGCTGTCTGTGTCTGCATACATTTCTGTGGACATGTGGCAGGCATGCCTCAACACCAGTGTGCATGGAATGCTGTTTACCATGCCACCAAGGTGGCCCCGGTTTATCTACTGGCAGTTCTTAGTGACAGAAGAGCATGTTTGTTTATGGTTCCCAGACTGAGTAAGGAGTTTGTTGCCCTAGAAATGTGATGGCGAACCTTGCCACTCCAGGTGTTCTTGGACTTCAGTTCCCAGAAGCCCAAGTCTCTGTGAATCCACTCCAGTAAACCCATTTGTGTGGATTCACAGAGACTTGGGCTTCTGGGAACTGAAATCCAAGAACACTTGGCGTGCCAAGGTTCACCATCACTGATCTAGAAGCTTTAACTAATATCCACCTTGACGCATTTGGATCCTACAAAGAGACATCTAAATTTTACTATACCATAGTCTTAAATACTTTTAGATTAAAAAACCCAAACTACAGTCATTAAATCATTGGTTCCCAACGTGAGGCACATGCCCCACAGGGGAACTTCAATTCCCAGAAGCTTAAGTCAGTACATTGGCTGATCAGCGCTTTGGGGAATTTGACAGGCTTGTGGGATTTGAAGTCCAAAAACCAAAGGTTGGGAAACACTGCATTAAATGATGTGTCACTTTGTGTATTGTTGGCCTTAGTGGTTATACAGGGACAGAAGGGTGAAATAGGAATAATTTAAGGCAGGGGTTCCCAACCTTTTCAAGCCGAGGGCCGGATGACGCTCTCTCAGTCAGCTTTGAGGACTGGATGGCCATTTTGCCCTGCCTGCATGATGGGGTGGCCATTTTGTCCAAACAGCTTCAAAGGGATGCCCATTTTGTTTCTCAAATGCCCTTGAAGGGGTGAGGGGCCACATGAAATGATGCTGTAGGTCAAATTTGGCCTACGGGCCTCAGGTTGGGAACCCCTGATTTAAGGAAACACGCACCTTAAGCTAAATGTAATCCAAGGTGCCATCTTAAAAATAATGTGTTCTCAAAAAGGTATCGTCTGTTGTTTTTTAAAGCTGTGACTCCAAAATCAGTCACAATCATGGTATGTTTCTTACCAGACTACTGTTTGTCACTCTAACAACAGGAAAACTAGATGGATGGTTATCTCCTTAGTCCGTTTGGCTCAAGTTTCATTTTCTTCATGTCCATTTATGCTCACTGGCCAATATATACACATACACTCAGTGGTTTCCTCAAGATGAATTGTGGGGGGGGGGGGGGAGGGTTTTCTTTATGCCTTTCCTTATTAAAGCCATCTATCTTTCTCATCATCTCATGCAATTCAAAAGTAAAGTTAATAAAAATAATTGCTCTCCTTTCTTTATCAGAACACTTTGATGTTTTAAAAGTTACTTACCTTCTCCACCGCTCGGTGAAAATAATAAGTATTTACTGTAGCAAGCTGGGCAAAGTCATGCCAAAAAAGACGTGCCATTTCCATTAGTTTTATGTCTACTCTCTACACTGCCAAAAACAAAAGATTCACAGATTAGCAAAATATTTTAATTTCTCTCCTTCTCTTTTCCCCTCCCTCTCCTTCTCCAGCCTGGCAGCCTGTCCAGAACAACATAAGGTCTCGTGGGCATGAGGCACTTTTGGTGGGTACTGTATTTCCCTCTACTTTCAGGGAATTAACAGCTCAAAAGTCAACTTTGCCTGTTTCATTAAACATTATTAGCCACATCTCTCAGGTAATGTTATGTACTGGGGCTGCAGGTGATGACTGGGCGCAGCTCCTGGAAGCGGAAGTAAAATATAATATGATATATAAATAATAGAATATAATACAAAATAATAATATGAGATATAAATATGATTAAATAAATAAATAAATAAATAAATAAAAATGCACCTGCGTAAAAACCCCTGCTGTAAATGCACCTGTTCATAAATGCATTTATGGTAGCATTTTGTGCATGTGCTAGTGCGTTTTACTTCCACATCTGGTGGGAGAAACCATGTGACTAGCCCACAGGGCAAAAAGTTTGGGAACCCCTGAGCTAAAAGGAAGAATGGTGTACAGGCATGACACCCACAGAGTAGGCTACACCCACAAAGTAGGCCATACCCACAAAGTAGGCCACACCCACAGGGTGGTAGTAAAATTTTTGGAGCCCACCACTGGGTGTAGGGCAGGCGTTCTCAACCTTTTAAAGCCAGGGGTCTGGTCACACCCCCTCAGACAGCTTCAGGGGCTGGACGGCCATTTTGTCCTCCCTCCACCACATGGCACTTCCGGGTGTGGTAGAGGCGGTAGGTAGGGGGCACAAGAAATGCTGCTGCAGACTGCATCTGGTTGAGAATCCCTGGTGTAGGGAGTCCACCACCCCTGCTTCTCACAGACCTTAGGACTGCTGCCATATTAACTACCGGTCTCTGTTCTGACCCCTTTGCCTTTAATGGCATTGTGGACCTGCAAAGAAAACCTAGGAATCTCTCGCCAAACCACAGAAAAGAAGCACCTTCCCCCTTTCCCCCTGCAGGCTCTCTATGTGCTCATGCTATTTTGGAAGCCGCTTGTGATCTTCCCCCAACTGTGGGCGGCTCCTTCTTCCCACTGGGATGTCTAAATATTCTGGTTATCCACGGTTTCATCTGTTGTATGCACTGAGTCTGTGCTTATTAACCAAGCTACAAAGGGGGGCAGAAAGGGTTCAAAGGCCCCTTGCCATGTCACCTGTGAGATGGCACAGCAGTGGCGACTCAGTGATTAAGAGGCTCGCCTTGTTAGCTGGAAGACTGGCAATTCAGCAGTTCCAGAGCCGGGGACTGCATGACAGTATGAGCGCCTGTCTCTGTCCTGCCTCCTGCCAACCAAACAGTTTGAAAGCAAGAAATTGCAAGTAGGTCAACAGGGACCACTTTGGTGGGGGAAAAAGATCTTGGGGATATGAAAGGAGCCTCATTCAGGCATCCCCTGAATAGAGTTTCCTTTCCACCCAGAATAATTTCTGATGCGAAATTATCATTACCTGTGACATGAGATGTTCAGTTCATTGAAGTACACAGCCTGACTCTTATCTATGGGCAGCCTTTGAAAACTTTGTTGGCAGAGGCAGAAAAAGAGAGAAACAGAGAGTGAGAGAGTGAGCAAAAGAGAGGGTTTATCTGAGAACAAAGTAAAAGAAATTGTTTTCCCCCTGAAGGTGCAAAACCCAACCTAGTCAACGGATGTGAATGATGTGTCATGCTGCAATTTCCCAGGCAGCTAATGAATCCTCCATGTTCTGTTCTTTTCTCTTTGCCCTCATCTCAATATAGTTCATTTTCAAATAGCTGGTATTCACAGAATGGCCCTTTGATGCTGGATGGCAGGATACAGACCCAACGTACATGAGAAGTCGGTGATTGGAGTGGAAGGTTTGGAGTGGAGATCAGTATTTCAGTCTCACTGGATGGAAAATGTCCAGACTTCTGGGAACAGGATGCCTTTGGCCTTGACTTTAGGAACACCATCAATAGCCTGCCAGTTTTCTACCGTTTCAAATAACTTGTACGACTACTTCGAAAAAGGCAAATTGAGGCATTTGACTTTGCTATGGTTTGAGTCCTGGCCTCAATTAAGATGCCAACCAGAAGTTTGGACAAGGCACCTTTGGGGTAGAATGCCTGCTCCTAGACCAGTGATGGTGAACCTTGGCACTCCAGGTGTTATTGGACTTCAGTTCCCAGAAGCCCAAGTCCCTGAGAATCCACATGAATGGTTTTAATGTGTGTAAACCCACAGGGACTTGGGCTACTGGAAACTGAAGTCCACGAACACCTGGAGTGCCAGTAAACCCATTTGTATGGAATCACAGGGACTTGGGCTTCTGGGAATTGAAGTCGAAGAACACCTGAAGTGCCAGTAAAACCATTCATGTGGATTCAAGGGGATTTGGGCTTCTGGGAATTGAAGTTCAAGAACAGCTGGAGAACCAAGGTTCGCTATCACTGTCCTAAATGCTCTCAACCAGCATAGTCTCTACCCAGGCTGGTTAGACAACATTGTGAGATGTAGCCAGAAAAGGTAGCTTCTTCAGTCTCAGTCCAGTGGTGCTGTGGCCAGATGGGAATGGGGGAAAGTATTCCTTAGTTACAGTGGTGGTTGTATGTGGGAGGTGGATGAAAATGGAAAATGCTGGCAATAGTCATCCAAGTGGATGAATTGGTGTCAGGGGCCAGATCCGGCCCCCTGGCCGTAGTATGGGCACCCCTGTCTTAAATCAAGGCCCCAGAAGCTCAGATCAATTTGAAATGGAAAGTTCCTACAAATAACGATCACACCCTTGGGGTTCCTTCCTCTCCAGGTAGCTGTGATTAAAATGTGGCTTCTGTACTGTGTGGCTACACTAGAAATATATTTCCGTTAGTTGGGGCTGTGAAGCAAAATTCTCACCCGTTTTGAGTGTTTCTTGTGGTTTCTTCTAAATGCAGCTACAGGGTATGTGAGAGAGAGCAGGAGGAGGTTTGAAATAATTGCTCAGCATCAGAAAGAATCCCGTTTCTCTTAAAACACACACACACACACACCAGGCTTCTTAGGCTTTAAAGGGCCTGGGCTGTGTTTTAAATACATCAGATGAACATATTACTTTGCACAAGGTAAAAGGTAAAGGTTGCCCTTGCTCAAAGGTTAGTCACACATCTGACTCTAGGGTTCAGTGCTCATCTCCGTTTACAACCCAAGAGCCAGTGCTGTCTGCGTCTACAGGCGTTTCTGTGATCATGTAAAAGGCATGACTAGACACGGGGGTACACAGAATGTTATTCCCCTTCCCACCAATGTAGTACCTATTATCTACTTGCAATTTCTTGCTTTTGAAATGCTAGGTTGGCAGGAGCTGGGTCAGAGGTGGGAGCTCATTCTGTTGTGCAGCACTCAGGTCTTGAACTGGTGATTTGCTGGTCATACTGGTGCGTTTTACTTCCGCTTCCAGGAGTGACGAGGGTGGCATGGGCTGGGTGAACCGCAGTAAACCCATTCGTGTGGATTCACAGAGGTTTCTGGGACTTGAAGTCCAAGAACATATGGAGTGCCAAGGTTCACCATCACAGGCCTAAACAAAGTCCATCCAGGTTTTGACATGTGTTGTCTCAGTTCATGATGGTACTATATACCTATGTACTGGTATCAAGATGGAGGACTTGGGGTCTTACAAACTGTCTTTGTGTGTGTGTGTGTGTGTGTGTGTGTGTGTGTGTGTGTGTGTGTGCGCGCGTGCGCGTGCGCGTGCGTGCGCGTGCGCGTGCGTGTGTGCATGTGCGTGTGCGTGTGCGTGTCTGTCTGTCTGTGTGCGTACACAAGCAGAGGAACCAAGAGTTTGAACATAAAAATATGAAGATGTTTCCATTTGCTTCTGTGGAAGGAATTCGACATTCTCTGAACAGATATGAGCCTGAAGTCTGCCGGCTCAGATCCAGGAAAGAGCTAACTGGATAAGGAAAAACATTAAAGGAGGATATGGCTGAGGAACTCAACCTCCCCTACATCACTTGGAGGACCCTGAATAGGATGAGGGTTTGGAGTGCCTAAATTTAAGACCAACATGCTCAAGTGTGGACTGCTGGCGCATTGTGATAGTGGAGAGATACAGAATCCGGCTCATTTACTGGTTTGCTGGTTACTTCAAGAAAAATGCACTGATGAGGACTTATGTTTGGCCAACGACAAAGCCAGGAAAGTGGCTTCATTTTGGCTGTCTAGGGTTTGATTGGGACACAAAAGAAGAAGAACATGGAAGGAACATCGCTAGACATGATTCAATAGGCAAGAGGCAGTTTACCAACAGATAACCATTCATTTATTTATTTCAAATCATAAGACGTTAAAATGAATACATGTGACACCAAACAAGACAATAATGCATAGCTGATAAAGAACATGGACCATTGTTATTATTCTTTGAAGGAAAGAGACATACAGATCTGATGACTTTGCTCTGACCAACTAAACTCCCAGCATTCCCTTGGGCATGGCTGGCCAAACAAGGCGCCATTTTAACTGTCATGAAAGTGGGAAGATTGGAGGTGGAGGGGCAAGAAGGGTCCAATATCTTATCCTGTTCAAATATGAACAACAGCTGTCTATGTCTTTACTAACATTTTTCTTGGGGCTGTTGAATTTTGCAGGAAGGTTTATGCCCCAGGAAGTTACGAGTGCTACATGTGGTCAAGGGAGAGGGCTACATTTCAAAACAAAGACACAAGGGCCAGGATATGGCGCAGACCCTCACTTTTTAAATATTATTAACATTTTAAAAAAATATTTATCATCAAAATCAGCTCCATTTAAAGAAACAAAACAATAGGAAAGCAAAACAAACTGTCCAGTCTTTGCTTATGTTAAACACAGCGATAAAGGGATACAGTATTTGCTTCTTCCATAATCAGATTATGATTCTGTTTAAAAATGCACAAACACCTCCCACACACAAATTTTAAGCATCATTTAATAACTGGGATCCTTCAGCAACTCAAAAGAATTATATTATTATAACAAATAAAGACCAAGGTAGAATTATTTTTTTACAGTTAAATATTCCCAGAGCCAAACATATTTTCATTGTACAAGCGGTTGTGCATTTTTTTTTAAAAAAGAAGCATATTATAGTGCAAAGCAAAAAACCAAACAAGCAAAACCCCAATTCAAATATTCAACTACCTGCTTCTAACAACACAAATGTTTCTCTTCACACCTGTGCATGACATTCTACAACTGGGCTGGCAGATGTTGTATCTTTCACATAGTTCACAACTGTATGTTGAGACTGAAGATACTAGATTGATGATGGCGAACTTTGGCACTCTAAGTGTTCTTGAGCTTAAATTCCCAGAAGCCCAAGTCTCTAAATTCACACAAATGGGTTTACTGCGTGTACGTGCAGTCAACCCATTCCTGTGGATTCACAAAGACTTGGGCTTCTGGGAATTGAAGTTCAAGAACACCTGGAGTGCCAAGGTTCACCATCACTGTACAGTACTAGATTATCTGAAAAATATTAGAATTTGGACTTGAGAAAAGCTCTGTCAACAGGATAGTAACAACTGTACCGACAAGATCTTAATAAGACTTCCACACACCCACACACTTTTTGACATCAGATGTAAGCACACAAAAATTAATAATCAGGGATCAGCTATGTTGCTCTATAGTGATTGACACAATTTTTTTTTAAGTATGAAGATCATAACCTATCCTCTTATGTGCACACATAAAAACAATTTTCATTACGTTCTCCTTTTGGACACATATTTACACATTGGTTATTATTCCCCTCAAAAGAGAAGCCATCACGTTTCTTAAATCCATCATCAAACAAGGCCATTGTGAAGATCAATCGAGAATTTACAAAATGGTTGACACTTTTTTGTGAGCAAAATGGAAAGGCTGATGTTGAACACATGAATTCTGCATGTCAGAATCTTGAGACGGAGTCAAAGAGCAAGCGAAATCGCAATTGGATGGAGCTATATTAGATATCTTTTTTATTTCAAAAGCTTGGCCACTTTTCTAGAGAACTCTTGGTTCTGAGAATTGGGATTTTAAAAAAGGTAACTTTTCTGAGCTGCGGTTTCTGGTTACACTTAGGACTCTTTGGTAAAAACCTATCGTTACCCATCTATGTCTAGGACATACCTTATAGAATAAATATATGGGTTCTTTGATGCCCTATAACCGTGATGGTGAACCTTGGCACTCCAGGTGTTCTTGGACTTCAATTCCAGAACCCCAAGTCTCTGTGAATCCACACAAATGGATGCACAGTAAACTCATTTTTGTGGATTCACAGAGACTTGGGCTTCTGGGAATTGAAGTCCAAGAAGACCTGGAGTGCCAAGGTTTGCCATGACTGCCCTATAATGAATCTTCTCTACATACATGGTAATGGATTGTCTTCTTGCTTTAAAAAATCTCTTTTAAAAACAGACATATACTATCAGTTACTCAAATAGTTAATACAGTACCTAGTTATCCACAACCATTACTCTTATGAACCTGACTTATATATCTTTGCATTAACTGGGATTGGTCAGGCTCTGAAGTGGCTCCTGTGTAGATGTCTTTAACTAAGACAAGAGTGAACCTAAAATGATGTTACACAATTACCTGAGTCTCACTGAGGCACACAGCTGGACTAGGTTTAAAAGACTGAATAGAAGACTCGTGAAAACACTGCCTTCTCATCACATCGAAAAACTGTGTGGTGTTCTCTGTTTGTGGCACAGTGGTTAAAATGCTGTACTGAAACCTAAAACTGCTGATGTTATAAGTTCAGTCCTGACAGGGATCCAGGATGACTTAGTCTTCCATCTTTCTGAGGTCAGTAAAATTAGTACCCAGCTCATTGGGGGCAAAATGCTAATTACCTTGTGATCCTCCCAGAGACCAAACATCCTCTCCTCATGTGGTCTATTCAGGGACTCATCCAGATAATTTGGTTCCGTGTATACTATACTTTCTTCTGTGTAATATTAAGCAGTATTTTCCCAGTTTCTCTTCCTTCATGTATTAGTGTGCCTTTGCCCCCATGACTTGTCACTCATTTTTATCCCTTCCGATAGTGTGGTTTATTTTTTAGTATTTCTCTGCACCAGGAGAGGAGTTTTGTATTGTGGAACATGCCATCACTGGCTACAGCTTCTAGGTCAGACGCTTTCAAGCAGCACTTTGAACGAACGTACGTACAAACAAACAAACAAACAAACAGTTCCAGCAGAGAAGTGGATTTCTGAAATTTTTCAAATACTGTCAGACCTTGAGATAAGAACAGCTCGGCTTAAGAAAAACTTCGAGATACATCTGGAAATCTCCGGGTGGGGGTGGGGGTGGGGGTGGGGGTGGGGGAATTAGGTTTGAGATAAGAATTTTTAATAGGATTTTTTAAAGATTCGAAATTCAATGCATTGCTATGGGAAATTGCATCCAATGCATTCCTATGGGAAATTGCATTCAATGCTTCCCTATGGGAAATTCGAGATAAGAATTTTTCGAGATACAACCAATCTAGAGGAAAAAATTAAATTCGTATGTAGAGGTTTGACTGTATATTTCTTAAAGTTTTCTTAATAGAGAAGTGGCTTTCTTAAGAAAAGAAGTGGCTTTTAAAAGGTAGTTTAGACATAAATCCTGGCAAACCTTATTTCAATTTAACAACCAAGCAAGAGAAACATGAGTGGAAATTTTGCTCCTTCTGGAAGAGTTCTTAGTAAATGTATGAGGGATGGATAGGAGCGACACTTTCAGGCTTTAAGGCACAAAATAGATGATACAGTCTGCTTGTAATTAGATGTGCAACTTCTTCAAGAAGGAAAAGAAACCTATTTATCCCTTGACTCACTCTCCGTATGTTGTAAATTAACTTACTTTTGTTTGTGATTGGTCACTGGTAGTAAACAGGGGATTAATTTGCCACTCTAAATGCTCCAGTGCAGAGCTCTGGAAGGGAAAACTCTTGCTCTATTAGCACAAAAGACACATTTCCCATAATATGTGGTTTGACCCTAAATCAGGCTGTGGATCCACCTAGCTTTATACTGTAAATCTTGGAAATGTTTTTTTTAAGACTCCAACTCCCATAATTCATGAGCCAACTATGGCAGTTGAGAGAATCTGGAAGATGTAGTTTTAAAAAAATAATATTTCCAAGAACGTGATTCCTGAGTGATCAGCACTGATTATCTGTGGATCCGAAATCAAGTCCCTTTCAATACTATGTAGGTCAGTGGATCCCAACGTGGAGGGCAGGCTGCACAGGGAGACTTCAATTCCCAGAAGCCTAAATCAGTACATTGTCTCATCAGTGCTTTGGGGAATTGACTTAGGCTTCTGGGAATTGAAGTCCAAAAACGAAAGGTTGGGAAATACTGCTCTAGGTCCTTCACAGCTGTATCATGTCATCCTATCTGGATCTAGGATCGATTTTGGTAACTATTGCAGTTAATGGCTCTTTTGCTCCGTAGGCTGGACATGTACATAGTTGGACTCCATACAATAACTCAGTCTGGGTCAATCTGGAACCCTCATCATACGACACTGCTCTATATGTCTAAGGTTGTTTTAAATCAGGGGTGCCCAAACTTTTTGGGCCATGGTTCAGTGGGCCAGTCACGTGGTTTAGCAGGCCGGCCATGTGGTTCCTCCCACTGGAAGTGGAAGTAAAACACGCCTTGCAATCTGTGTTTTGCAACAGGATGCGATAGATTTTAAGCTGCCATTTTCTCTGCTTAAACCAGGGGCACCCAAACGACAACCCACTGGCCAGATCTGGCCTCCGGCGCCAATTCATCCAGCCCATGGACTGTAGTTTGGGCACCCCTGTTTTAAATGAAAAATATCAAAGGGACATCTTGTCTTTTGGGTGGTTTGAAGCCAGAAATCCAAAGTGGGCCCAAATTCATAAACCCAAGATATAATTCACTGGGACGTGGTGGTTTTTATTTTGCACAAATCCCATGACATCAAACAGCAGTGTTTTTCTTTTTGTCTGTGGCTTGTGTAAGAGAGCATATCTTACTTATTTCACGCTGGGGATGAGCCCTGTTGAATTCCAATGCCACTGTTGAATAGGAGTAAGTTTTTGGTACATGATACGGTTTGGGTTTTTGACTTTGATTTCCTAGATCAGGGGTTTCCAACCTAAGCCCTGCAGGCTTGCCCCAGCACCATTTCATGTATCCCCCCCCGCCAAGGGCATTCAAGAAACAAGATGGACTCATCTTTGAAGCTATTGGGACAAAATGGCCGCCACCACCCCATTGTGCACACAGGGCAAAATGGCTGTCCAGCCCTCGAAGCTGACTGAGAGAGGGTGATCCGGTCCTTGGCTTGAAAAGGTTGGGAACCCCATCCTAGATTCACAGATTCCTCTAACCAGTTCTGGTAAACGGAGAGCTAAACATTTTTACAAACGCGTTGATGTACCATATGGAAAAACCATGGCCTTTTGAGATGATTGATTAGGATGAATTCGCATTCAGCTGTGTCCTTGGGAAGGGATAAAGCATTTCCACTCTATACATTTCTATGTACACTTGAGACATAACAGGTCATAGGCCAAAGGGGATCTTAAGGAGAGATGAGGATTTTGTCTTGAAATGTATACAACGTTCAGCCCATCTTCAGTCTATCATTGCTTAATTAACTGAATCCCCTATATTTTGTATAAGATTTACCTCCCTTTGTAATGCATTCTGGAGAAAGCAGGTTTGGCTGTAGCTCTTTTTAATGATCTGCTCCATTCAACAAGCAATTAACACAGCAACACAGGCATTTTGATTCCCTTAAATCTGAAGGTGCCTTATTCACTAGTCCCTTCTCAATATGGTCTCCAGACAGCTTCGTCCATCCTGCCAGTGGTGGTCATGGACGTAGGTGAGTTACTGTGGCTACCATCTGCCTCAACTCCGTCATTCTGGTTGGCAAGGCTGGGGTTAATTAAGTTGTTTCCAGCTGATGCACTCGGGCAAGATGGAAGCATCCTTGTCGGTGAGCGGTCACCCCCTGCCACCATGGAGAATTGGTACGACCCGGACGACGTACCGTAGTACAAGTGGTATGGGGAAGGATTGGTCTGGAAAGGTCCACTCTGGTTTTGGGTGGAACTCGGGTAGGGTGGAGGAAGATAGGTATGGTGAAACCTAGTGGTGGCGGGCATGCTGGTCATGCTGAGGCCACCGATCCCTGTGGCCGACGGTGTTGCCGAGTAAGGGAAGGCCGCTGGCATCGCACCAGGGTAATGCATCCGAGGGTCTGAAAACCTGCTCTCCGTGAGGCTGGATATTGCAGGAAAGGACCGGTCAAACTGGCGGGGATCAGAGAAGGGGCTCAAGTCAGATGAACCTAAGAAAGAAAAAGAAAGAAAGAAAGAAAGAATGTATGTTATTCCACAGGTGCAAATTCAATTTGGAAATCAGGATTAAGAATCAATGAAAAAGCATTTCATTTTTTTTACTCCAAAAAAAAAAAAAAAAGCTCCGCTGTAGAAAGTTCCCATGAATCTGTTGTCTGGGGAGCTCTCCTTTGTGATATTCCCATGATGGCGAACCTTGGCACTCCAGGTGTTCTTGGACTTCAATTCCCAGAAGCCCAGAACTTGGGCTTCTGGGAATTGAAGTCCAAGAACACCTGGAGTGCCAAGGTTCGTCATCATGGTGATACTGTATTCCATTCCATTCTTTTCCCTTAACCTTCATGAGAGGTCAAAAAGGATTTGATGGTCATTGTGTCACCTTAATTCTCACTGAGCTGTTCACACACACACACTGCACAAAACCCTTGTACTTCAGCAACCTCTGTAGTTGTGGAAAGCCTGCTGTTGCTGTTGTGGCTATGTAAGTATGGATGCTCTTGTATAAACACTGGATGTTGAGGGAATAAACATAGGAGAAAGATACGTTAATAGTTCACAACAATAATAAACATCAGAGGAGATCTATTTAGGAATTTAAAACTACACTGAATTAACCTGTGAGGAAGGGGAGCAAACTGGCCTCGCCCTTATCTCTAGTTCCACTGATGTTTACATGTGGAAGGCAATGGACCTGATCGGAAGAGATCCTTATCTTCATTGGGGCTATTTGATGCTTCTATTTGGATTAGGTGGTTACATAAAGACCATGAACCCTGTTCTCTCCATCTGCTCTGATCCACACTACAGACTCATTTCTTGTATCCCACCCTCTACTGATCTATGCCTCTCCTTTCAGTTTCAGTAAAACTGGTGGTTTGTTTTAAAGCAGTGGTTCCCAACCTTATTTTGGTCATGCAGCCCCACCTAAACATCTCTAAAGGGATTCTGGTGGCTCCTTGGTTCCGAAGCTCACCTTGTTAGCTGGAAAGTCAGCAAGTTGGCAGTTCAAGACCCGAGTACTGCATGACGGTTTGAGCGCCTGTCTCTGTCCCAGCTCCTGCCAACCTCGCAGCTTGAAAGCAAGAAATTGCAAGTAGACAAACAGGGACCACTCCAATGGGAAAAGATCTTGGGGACATGAAAGGAGCCTCATTCGGGCCTCCCATGAGCAGAGTTCTTCCAGAAAAATCCCTTTCAACCCAGAAAGCACCTTTGTGTGCTTCTGACACAATTTAAAAAAATCTCTAAAATCCTAATGCCCCCTCATATATAATTCTTATTATACAAAAAGTGAACTCCTATTTATATTATACAAAAAGTGAACTCCTATTCATATGGAAGAAGCCTAAAAGGCCATTCACTGTTAAGAGCTCATTCTCAAATTGTTCCCCTTAAAAATCAAATTGCCCCCCTGTGGGGCATGTACCCCACGTAGGAAACCCCAGCTTAAAAGTGTTGCAAAATGTTAGGGGAAAGGGAAATATTCCAAAAGTCTTCATAACAAACATGTACACATATGTTTCATTTGAATTCAGTTGATTGCATTTGATTTAGTTTGTTTTTATTGATGCTGCATCTGTTTACTGATCTTCCACCACTGTTTTTTTACCAGATTTTGAAACATGATTTTTTAATTGGCATTTGCCTGCCATTGTTGAAGGTTATGTTCCATATTTATACTTTTATGTACACTGTTCAGAGTGACAACATAGTCAGCTCGGTGGTATAGAAACAGAAACAAATATTCCTTGAAAGAAGTCCGCTTTTGTTTGTTTGAATTGTTTCTTTTTCATATCAATTTTTATCTCTTTTTGTGTGTATGTGTGTCCGTGCAGAGGTGATCTAGCGCTAAACTAATCTCTCAGAGGTGATCTAGCGCTAAAATTGGTAGTGTGTTTAAAAATACATAAATACTTCAGGCGACTAGGTAGAAAGATCATAGAGGTGAGTTTCCCTAAAACATCACAACCAGCTTCATATGTCATCAGAATACCATCCACATTCAGACCTCCTCCCAACTTTTTGGAGGATAAAAAGACCTGATCACATGGGAGAAACACTTTTAGAATCATTCCATCTTTAATTAAGTAGAAGCCCCCAATAACGGGGTGGGGACTTCAAAAGCAAAACGGTCACAGCTAATTTCCATTGGCTTTTGTATCATAGGATCAGCTGAAAATTTTGAATGCATCCATTGTATTTCTGCAGGCAGTCCTCGACTATTTACCCATGAAGTTGGAGCCTGAATAGTCATTTTTAATCCCTTTCCATTTGATGAAAGAGAAAAGTGAAGAATAAACATTTTGGTAAGAAAACCAAATTCAGAACTTTAGCAGCAGTGAATGACACACTCTTGGATTTTCGATAAAGTACTATTACAGATGATATATCCCAGAATCCCATAGTCATCATGGGTTGCGTGGTTTATCCATATGTTTACACAAACCAGAAACCTACCTTCTGCCTTCCGGTACAATTTGCTCTTTTAAACCCATGTGAGTGTGTGTGTGTGTGTGTGTGGTGCATTAGCAATACACTAGCTTCTATTTTAGCCTTCCGCCAGGGTGGAATTGTAAACACTGGAATGAAAATTGTTTATCTATTCTCTGGGGCTGTGTAGTAAATAGACAACACGACCCTCTGACAGCAGGTCCCGGATCTAGTCAATCCATCTGCTTTGGCACAGATGTACACACACAAACAGAGGGACAGGGAGGGAAAACTGGAGTCTACACAAGGTCTTCTGAGGCCTTCGCGTGGGTGGTCTATTTGTGCTGAGATGCTCAGGAGACCAGGCCGATAAACACACAGTTGAAAGTTTGCTTACTGTAGGTCATGCTATTCCTGCTCCTGAAGGCTTATGAAACTCCTAAGAAACTTTTGCTTCTTCTTTTTGAAACAAGAGTATTCCATTAAGGAAAGAAAGAGGAGGCTGTCCCATAATGGCTGCTTGGTCAGATCCTGGTTCCCAATGAACTTCATTTGTTTAATTGGAAAGAATTGGAATAATGTAGCAAGTTTGCATAATAATTTCTAGTGAAACAGGATATGATCTCTTAGCTCAGGGGTTCCCAGCCTAAGGCCCATGGCACCATTTCATGTGGCGCCACCCACCCCTCCAAGGGCATTCAAGAAACAAAATGGTTGCCCATTTGAAGCTGTTGGGACAAAATGGCCACCCCCATTGTGCAGGCAGGGCAAAATGGCCATCTGGCCCTCGAAGCTGACTGAGAGAGTGTGACCCAGCCCCTGGCTTGAAATGGTTGGGAACCCCAGTGTTAGTCAGGGTCTTTCAGAGGAATGTCTGTGGTATATAAACCCAATCCTAGCTATCTTATTCACTTCTATAGACAGATCTGGGAAATTCCCTCAGAATGGGTTGAAGTCATCATAGAACCTATCTCCAAGAAACCTGCTTCGTCACAACCTATGACCATATTGCCCCCACAAGCCTCTTAGATGTAGTTGGTCCCAAAAAATATCTTGCTGACTTTTAAAGCAGCCTTTGATGCCATATCTTGACTCACATCTTTGGAACAAATGAGAATCCTGGAACATCAGCTGTAAGCTGCTTAGGAGACTCACTGGGCTGTATGGTAATCCCACCCTGTAAGAGTCTGAGGGTGATCTTTCAGATCCAATCCCTGTAATAAGGGAGCGCATCAAGGATGTCTACTAGATCCCCTTCTATTAATTATGTATTTGAACAAGATAGTCTTCTCCTTGGCCAGTCCCAAGTTCTTTCCACCACAATTAAAGGATAGGAATATCTCAGTACTTTGTACACAGATGATGCTTTCCACCTGGCCTATACTCAGTGGGTAGGTGAAGACTTTAAGGCATCTGTCACATCAAGGAACACCTTCAGGTAAAGGACACAAAAAGACTTTTGTCCAGTACTGTATATAAAGTCTACCACTGAGAAGGTCCTGGAATTTTGACCTTGTGATAGAATCATACAATCACTGAATTGGAAGAAGCCATGTAGACCAGGGGTTCCCAACCTTTTCAAGCTGGGGGCCAGGTCACACCCTCTCAGTAAGCTTTGAAAGCCAGACAGCCATTTTGCCCTGCCTGCAAGATGGGGTTGGCCATCTGGTCCCAACAGCTTCAAAGGGGCAACCATTTTGTTTCTTAAATGCCCTTGGAGGGATGGGGGGACAACATAAAATGGTGCCATGGGCCAGATCTGGCCCACAGGCTTTATGTTGGGAACTCCTGATTTAGACCATTTAGTCCAACTCCCTGCTCAATGCAGGAATCCAAATCAAAGCAGACCTGACAGGTTGATTTCCAACTCTCTCTTCAATGCTTCCAGTGTTGGAGCACTTACCAACTCTCAAAGCAGTTGGTTCCACTGCCGTACTGCTCTAACTATTAAGAGGTTTTTCCTAATGTTCAGCCTATAATCCCTATATGATCCCGGGCTCCATTACATCTCTTCAGTTGCCATGGACATCAAGAAAACTGTTTGACTGGGGGATGTTAGATTTTCTCCTTTTAAAGCCCCCCACCCAGAGAACGACCCAAAAAGTTTGTGTCTATGCTTTGGGAGTTGGGAAGGGTCATTAGGTTTCCATTTCCTCCCATTTACGGCTGTCCTTTATTTCCTTAAATCCCCCCCTTCCATATCTTGTCCAACTCCCGCCTTGAGCTGATTGATGTTCTCTTTGTGTCCCTAGCATGTCTGAACCGCTGCCCCCTCCAGTCCTTGGTCCTCTTCCTCCTTCATGATGTGAGAGAATTCCAGGAGATGGATATCTCAAAATAAACAGTAGACAGGCGCCGTTTGCCATTCGGCAGCCCGGACCGAGCAGGAGGAAGGGTTTACGTTCCTTCATTATATTTCATGCAGCCATAAATAATATTCCATAAAGAGCAAATTCAGATTTTTCTCCCTCACCCCCACCCCAAGCATTCAGAGCACATTTCCCCTTCCTCTTTTGTGCATTACCAAAGTGGATTTTTTTGAGAGGTTAAGTTCCCTATGAGTCTGTGCTTGCAAATCTTGGCAATTGCTGCCCTAAGCGAACATTTTTTAAAAAAATCCAGCAGTGTAAATGTGTTAATTACTAATGACTTGCAAAACAAAATAAAGCAGGAGGAACTATGACTCAATGCCATATGCAGGTCGCTTTGGTGTATGGATTTCTTAACTGTTAAATGCAAATGTGAACCTACGTCAATTTGCTCCAGGTACCCTTGCTAATGAGAGGTGAGGGTGATGGTCCCTCTTAGTGGGGGAACCATCATATTGCCCCTGGAAACCATCCTATTGGGCCCAATGGCAAAATGGGCAGAGGAGGAAACACTTCATTCTGATTCCCAATGGTAATGGAGGCAGACCATGAAGAAGATGGACTGGCGCGCGCTCTTGTTAATATCCTCAAGGCTGTGGCAGTCCATTGCAGTCCCAGTGTTAGAGCCTGCATGTCTCATTTCATACGTGAAGCAGGAGATGACTCTGTGATCATAGTGTCATGGCTTCATGGCAAGCTGAGATCCACCTTAAACAAATTCACACCAATAGCATTTTCCCTGAAAATGATTTTCAGGAAAAAAATGTATACTTGGAAACGAGTACCAGCTGACGACAATGACAGCAACATCCTCAGCCTCCAATAATGCTACTGCTGCTTAAAAAAAAGATAAAGAACTTCATAAACTTCAGGAACTCCAGCTGTTTTGTTTCATGTCGTTTTGTTTCAGACTTTTTGAATAAGAAACTGGGGCGGGGGTGGGAGGAAGGTTCCCATCTTCTCATAGTTGCTTACAAAACAAGGAAGAAAGCAAAATGACAAGATTGTTTCAGAAAAAATTTCCATGCACTCCAAGAAATTAAAAAGACATCTGCCAGTAAAGCAGGCGACAAGAAGGAAGTTTGGCCAGATTATCCTGCTATGGTAATAGAATAGACCCTACTCCCAGTGACTCAACAGGAGGTTGATTAACCTGGCCACCCTGAAGACTAATGGCCTTGGTGAAGTCCACAGGGAAGGGTGATGGTCCCCAAGTGGATCAAATCCCACTTGAATCCACCTTGATGGAGGGCAGCAGCTTCATCCATCCTGGCCTGGAGCTGAGGAGGACTTTGTGTGCCAAAAGGGCTCAGGATCAGAAAGTGAACTTGATCAGTAGTATGGATGTCATGCTGCGATGGAGAAGGCAAATGGAAGGCCAACTGCATTCTATTGCTCCCAGGACAATTTTCATAGATGAGTGCCAATACGATTGCCAATATTTAAAATTGGAGACAGCACAAAAACAAGGAGATATTAAAAGCATGGAATAAAGAGTGCAGTTTTTTCCTTCTAAAATCTCTCATAACAACAGAAATAGAGACGGTTTTGTTGCTTTCACCAGCTTAAAAATATTTTGCCATGTTTTAAATTGATTTTAAAATCACCAACCACATGATGTACAGCTAAGTGCAGGGGATTTTCTTTTGCCTGGAAAAGCAGGCTTTTCAAACACCCAGGGGAAGAAGTTTGTTTATTTTGAACAGATTCCATTCATGATTTTAAAAATAGTTTTGGCATGTGTGATCGCCTATGTCAGAGTAAAATGTGTCTCTAGGGTTTGCCAGGTTTTCAGTGGCCAGATATTGTGTTTTGGACTGCGGGATAGACTGGGATATCCTATATCTGTGATGGCGAACCTTGGCACTCCAGATGTTCTTGGGGTTCAATTCCCAGAAAAAATATATATACTGGCCATCTGACAGCTATGGTGGTGGGGTTGAACTCCCCTGGTGGGTTCAACCAAACCACAAAGGTGTCAGTTAATGGTCCAAAATGGTCCTCCATTCTGGAACCAAAGATCAGTTAAGATGGGTTGGGTACTTGGGTGATGCACCTGGCCAAGTGCATTGCTCTAACATGGCCAACTTTGACATGAGTCCAGCCAGCTGTGTTGTCATATTTAACATGGCTAAAGCAGCATTGAAAACACGGACCTCAGTCCCGCATACTACTGGGCCCTGCCACGGTAGCAGTAGGACTTCCTAACGGCGAGAGGCTCCTAAAATCTTGGTGGAGATGATGTCTCGCAGAGTAGTTGTAATCATCTAGAGTTCTTTAGAGTTTAAAAAAACTCTTCCCTTGGTGCCTTGCACCTGTGATCCCATCCCTATTTCTCTTCAGTTTCAAATGTTATCGCTGGCAATAACAGTCGTTGACTGAAACTCGTATCTGAGAATGCATTTTTCCCCTGAAGCAGGAAAAATATCACTGACATGAATTTTTTTAAGGTGGATCCCAGTTTGCCATGAAGTGACCCACACAGTATGATCTCAGAGCCATCACCCACGGCCCACATGAAGAGCTACGTCTAGGATTTAACACCGGGATTTAACACCTGTCTGGCTGGACATCCCACTACGGTAATGGAGTAGACCATACAACCAGTGACTCAAAACCGAGTGTCAGGCAGCGGTTAACTAACCTGACTCCGTAAAGGGGTCAACGGCTACGAGCAGATGAGCCCCTTTAGGTGGGGTGATGGTCACCCTCAGTGGAGGAAATGCCATTTGAAATCATAATATTGGGCCCAACGGCAAAATGAGTAGAGGAGGAACTCTGATTCCCAATGGCCATGGAGGTGGAAGAGGCCACACCAAAGGGACTGGCTGTGAAGGTGCACCTTGTCCATATCCTTAAGGCTGCAGCTAATAACAGTATGGACAACTGAACAATGACATAACAGGGGAGGTAGGGAGAGATGTGTAAATTCACAGGAGACCACTTGAAGAACTACAATTATAGGTAGGCAACCTGTCCTCCTTCTTCGTGGTCCCTGTGAATTACACACTAATGGGTGAATAGCAAGTTTAGTTACCAGATGGAGGGATGTCATTGTAGGATTGTAGAATGCACCTGTCTGAAAAAAAGTACAACCATCTCACATTCACCCTATAGCATCAACCAAGTAACCAAGTAAGCAACATAGAGAATTTTAACTAAGTCAATTGTTACGATACCTTGAAGACTAATAAATTTTAGCAGGCATAAGACTTTATGTTCTATGGCCCACTTCCTCTTAACCCAATAAAACATGTTTGTTTTTTACGGTGCTGCAGGACTTCTTGTTTTTGCTGCAACAGAGCAATATCACTTCTTCTGCATAGAATTTTAAGAGTATATCTCAGACACCCTCCAATGCTTTTAATCTCTCAATGGATGTTTCATGGAAATAGCACTTTTAACTTGACTGGGTACAAGCCCGCTTGGCACAATATTTACCCCGGGGAAGAGTTCTGTGCAGAAGATGAAGCTTCGTTGTTAAAAGCAGGAATGATTCACAATCCTCTGTAGCTTTTATTCTTTTGTTAATTAGATTGTGTGAGCAGAGAACCTGTTTGTTTTAATTTCTGCCGCAGAGAACGTAGAGTATTCCGGGCAATTACAGAGCGATGAAGCGGAGGATAACGTTAAGGGACGTCCTGGGAGGAAAAGACCGCGTGTCTTTCCCCAGCCCATTTCGAATTACAGTAATCGCATTAAGCAAGCAATTGAAGGTGACTCAAAGAAGAATAGGTTGAGTGCCCCCAGCAAACCCGACCAGTTTATACAACAAACTGGGAGTCAAAATGGTAAAGTTTTGCTGGCTCTCACATATAAGGCTGCAGGTTGGGTTTGGAAGACAAGCTCTGAGTCATGAATTGTTCTGTTTTTGGATTAGTAAAGGTAAAGGTTGCCTTTGCTCGAAAGTCAGTTGTACCTAATTCTAGGGTTCGGTGCTCATCACACCATTTATACCCAAACAGCTAGTGCTGTTTGCATCTGCAGACGTTTCCATGGTCATGTGGTTTGTTGTTGTTCAGTCGCACAGTTGATTTCAACCCATTGCAACCCCATGGACCACTGTCTGCCAGGCACTTCTGTCCTCCACCATCCTCCTCAACTCACTCAGTTCTGTGACCATTGTCTCTACAATACCATCTAGCCACCTCATTTTTGGCCGCCCCCTTTTTCTTTTGCCCTCCACTTTTCCCAGCATCAAGGCTTTCTCAAGTGAATCCTCTCTTCTCATTTGATGTCCAAAGTACTTTAGCTTCATCTTCACTATTTGACCTTCAAGGGAGCAGTCGGGGTTGATTTCTTCTAAGATTGACCTATTTGTTCTCCTCGCTGTCCAGGGGACTCTCAAAACTCTCCTCCAACACT
The DNA here is from genome assembly GCA_030440675.1 of Furcifer pardalis. Lineage (NCBI taxonomy): Eukaryota > Metazoa > Chordata > Lepidosauria > Squamata > Chamaeleonidae > Furcifer > Furcifer pardalis. Next base: position 298,669,650 of record CP126890.1, on the reverse strand, counting down.
TTTTACTACCATACTGTGGATGTGGTATGGTGGGCATGGCCAAGGGGAAAGCCCTGTGTTGCATCCAAATTAGGACTACTTTATTTCAAAAATAGGATGGGCAGGACCAGCCAGAATTTAACCTGGGTAACATAGTGAAAAGTAGAGACATCACCTTGCAAACAAAATTTCACATAGTCAAAGCAATGGTATTCCCGGTGGCAATGTATGGTTGTGAGAGCTGGACCATTAGGAAAGCTGAGCACAGAAGAATAGATGCCTTTGAAATATGTTGGAGAAGAGTTTTGAGAGTCCCCTGGACAGGGAGGAGAACAAATAGGTCAATATTAGAAGAAATCAACTCTGACTGCTCCTTAGAAGGTCAAATAGTAAAGATGAAGCTAAAGTATTTTGGACATCAAATGAGAAGAGAGGATTCACTTGAGAAAGCCTTGATGCTGGGAAAGGTGAAGGGCAAAAGAAAAAAGGGACGGCCAATAATGAGATGGCTAGATGGGATTGTAGACACAATGGGCACAAACTGAGCGAGTTGAGGAGGATGGTGGAAGACAGAAGTGCATGGCGGACAGTGGTCCATGGGGTCATTGCAAAGGGTCAGAATTGACTGTGCAACTGAACAACAAAAAAGATACTTAAACAGTGGTTTTATCATTGCCACTGTCTGTTGAGTTTTCATGGCAGGGATTTGAACCCTCGCTTCTTGAGTCCTAGTTCACTACTCTATTCATCACACCACACCACACTAACTTTCAGAGATCGCAATAAACTACAAACGATGACATCCTGCTCTTCAGTGGTACCCCAAGACCTCTGTCGATGAAAGCCACCTTCATAGACTGGTCTTTGACAGTGAGTGCCTCTAGCATAAAAGCAGAATTAGAAGGGTTTGTTTGCTATACTTTTCCCTCACCTTGTTCAATCCATCCGTACCTAGAGCTGCTATCTCTCGCCCCCTTCTCCTCTAATGCATCTAAATCATGAGCAAAACCCACCAGCTAAATAAGCATTGTTGGATGTATGCGTGTCTTTTTAAAGACAAAGCCACATATTTTCATGGCTTTCACCTTTGAAAAATTTACTACGACCCAACTTGGATTTCTAGATTATTATTTTTTTTGTGGGTCTGCTCCTGTAGCTCTTTCTCGAAGGCCCTGGCAATTCTGAGGGCGAGTGTTTTGCTTGTCGTGCTGCCAATCAAAATATTTGAAGGAAATGTTTATTTTCTTCTCGAAATCACACCAGCTGCTGCCTTAACTGAATAAGCCCATTTAGAGGTAAGAATTTAACCATTGTGAGAGGAAACCTAGTCCCCGCACACTCCAAATATCTGACCCGATCTATCAACGGAAATGGCAGCACTTTGGATGAGGGAACTAGGAAAGTAAGAATGTGTGTTCAACCAGAGGTCATCATCATCAAGAGAGAGAGAGAGAGGACTCCATTTTGCAATTCAGGCCAATTCTTCTGCCCCTGCTTAGCGGCTGGGTCTTTTTGTGCAGCCTCCACTTCTACTTCTGTTTTAGAGCTAGTTTTCAAGCATCTCGGCAGCCCCGTTCCAGTTCAAACAACCAAATCCAACACACGGATTTTCACTTCTATTTTCATAGCAGCCTAGGTGATGAACGTAGCTCATGGCTTGAGTGGATGGATCATCAGGAATAAATGGCTCAGGGAGGGCTAAATCTGTTGCTGCCTACCCTAGGGTGAGGGACTGTGGTGGCTTAGTGGTTAAGACACTGAATTTGATTACTAGATAGAAGGTCGGCAGATCAGGACTTTGAGACCTGCAAGCTGCACAACGAAGCGAACTCCCATCTCTGGCTCGGCTCCTACTGTCCTGGCAGTTTGAAAGCAAGAAATTGCAAGTAGACAACTAGGAATGACTTCTGCAGGAAAGGTAACAGCATTTTATGCCCTCCTGTGGCATGCATGCCAGAGGGGGCACTCAGAGCCCTCTCTGTGGACATGCATGTTGTAGCCCCAGAACAGAGTTTGCCCCTCTGGCCAGCAGCCCAATGGAGTGCTTCCTTCCTCCCCCCAGCAGAGTTCACCCTGCCCCTCTGCCATGCAGCCCAATGGGAGTACTGCCACCCTCCCCCCAGCATAGAATTAGTCCCACCCCTCTGCAGTGCAGACAGCAAGCCTGTTGAGTTTGGGCACGCGGTCTGTAAAAGGTTCGCCATCCCTGATCTAGGATGTCCTGCCAAGATAAATATAAAAGGTATGTTTGCTTCTTTGGGATAGGAAATTTGGTCAGTTTTATTTGCCTCCACATTTGAAGTTTTCTAACCATCATGTTCTGTCTGTCTCAGATATGCGGTGCACTTTGAGGACATTTGGCAAATCCTTTAAAGAAAAAGCAACAAACTGAAACAAACTTATGCCACCATTTTCATGGGCCATATTCAACAGATACACTGTACAACTGTTTCAGTTATCAGGAGGTCTGTGCTGTTCCTGCTATGTAACCATGGAAGGTAACTTTAGACTTAAGATCCAAGCTCTTAAAACACTGAATGGATGAATCTGTCGATTTCAGTTTGTCCCACATGCCATTAAAAAAACCCAAACAGATTTCAAATCCTCTCCATTTTAAATTTAAAGAAAAGTGGGAATTTTGGTAAATTCTTAATCTTAAAAGAATTTCTCAAAAAGTTTTCCTACTTCTAATCTCTCTCTCTCTGTGCATGTCTGTATAAACATACATACATGTATAGGCAAATGTGTATAAGTCTACTCTACATGCCCTTGATTTGGGACTTCAGGAAGCAAATCAGCACCTATTGGCAACTGTTTTAAACTCGAAACCAAAGATTTTGGAATCACTCTAGTTGCTGAAATTAGTATGGGCAGAAGGGTGGCCTAATCTTGCTTCCATATTCTTTTAAACTGCATGCCTTAATGTTTCGTACTTTATGATTTTTGTATTTTCTGTACTTTTGAAGTTAGTTTGGAACTTAAGTTGTTTAACCAGATACAGTATATAATATCTGGCTTATTAAAAATCAACTGCTTTACCCATGATAGATTGCTTGTTACAGTACAACATTGTTGTGCTTTCTTCTTCTTCTTCTTCTTCTTCTTCTTCTTCTTCTCCTCCTCCTCCTCCTCCTCCTCCTCCTCATCATCATCATCATCATCATCATCATCATCATCATCATCCTCCACCACCACCACCTGGGGCCTTAAGCAGGTTTCTAATGCTTGCTTAAAACACACACCTTTTCCAGCATTCTTGGAATTTGAAGATGTTATGTTTTGGTGCAGTGGTGAACTGATCTATACTAAATATATATTCTTCTGCTGATTTTATGTTGCATTAAACCAGGGGTTCCCAACCTTTTTCAAGCTGGGGGCCAGGTCACACTCTCTCAGTCAGCTTTGAGGGCCTGATAGCCATTTTGCTCGGCCTGCATGATGGGGGGTGGCCGTTTTGTCCCAACAGCTTCAAAGGGGTGACCATTTTGTTTCTCGAATGCCCTTGGAGGGGTGGGGATGGGTCACATGAAATTGTGCCATGGGCTGGATCCAGCCTGCAGACCTTAGCTTGGGAATCCCTGCATTAAACATTGTCATATGATCATTTTTTATGGTTGTAAAAGCCTAATTTGCTTCCTTCTTCTCCCTGTTATTGGACACTCTGTAGAGTACTTTAGTTAATGAGACTGGCTGGCAAGCAATATTCAAAGAGATTAATGAATAAATAGGTGGGAGTCCCTTACCACCCAAGAAATTGGGGTGTTTTTTTTTGTTATGTGCTGTCAAATCAAGACTAACATATAGGAATGTTTTCAAGGTAAATGAGGTATTTAAAGACTGATTATATCAGTTCCACTCCCCAGTGAGTTTTCATGGCAGAGCCAGGGAAATGAAGCTGAAGCCAGGTCACCTTAGTCCATTTTTCAATCTGTTCTACCGCACTGGGTAATTATTTGTATTAGTTTGGGTTCACAATTGCTGTGACTCAGGGTGTCCATATACTGCTTCTAGCATAAAAGACAATGTTCCTGTCAACATCAGTTGGAAGGAGGCACAACTGGAATGATGCTCAGGTCTCTGGTACTGATTGTGAGCTTTTCAAGGGCATCTGCCTGGACATTCCAGGAATAGTACGCTGGGCTTGAAATTCCTTGGTATGGTCCATCAGAACTCTTATAATGACCATATTCATTCATTAAATAATATTGGTCAGAATCATACTACTGATTTAACAGAAACCATGTAGGTCTTGGAGGCAAATGGCTGCTCATTAATGAAGTGCTGGTTGCATTCCTGACTGTGCAGTTCCATAAGTGGCTGTGAAATACAACCTGCTCAGGCCTGAACACACAACCGACACTTGGTTAATATGGGATAACTCAGTGATGGCAAACCTTTTAGAGACGAGTGCCCAAACTGCAACCCAAAACCCACTTATTTATCGCAAAGTGCCAACATGGCAAAGGGGGGGGGGAGGAAACTTTCCTATTGGGCTGCTGAGCAGAAGGGGCAGGACAAACTCTGTGCTGGGGATGGGAGGAAGAGCTCCCATTGGGCTGCTGAGCAGAGGGGTGGGGCAAACTCTGTGCTGGGGATGGGAGGAAGCACTCCCATTGGGCTGCTGGGCAGAGGGGCAGTGAAAACTCTGTGCTGGGGCAATGGCATGGGTGCCTACAGAGAGGGCTCCGAGTGCCACCTCTGGCACGCACGCCATAGATTCACCCCCACTGAGATAACTAGTTCCCAAGACATTTGTGATTTTCCTTACATGAAAATAATCAGCAAACAGGATAACAGGCAGTGAAATTTGTAAGGTTACACCCTCCCCATGCATACAACAATAACAGTATAACCAAAAAAGGAAACCCCAAAATGTTTTTGTGTTTGTCTGCTTAAAAACCAAGCGGCTCAAGATCTACAGCCAAACCAACTTAAGCAATGTTGAAAGCCTTTCTTAATGAGAAGCCGCTCCTCAGCTAAGGTTAGATCAGGTTTATTTTCTGTCCTGTTTGTGTCTTTCTTAACTTCTGTGTTAGTTATGTCTTTCTGAACAATCAGCTTATTATTATTTGTTTCTTGCCTGTGTATGTTTTACTTCTCAAAGGGAAAGTTTTGCACAGAGACTGTGCACATTATTCTGATTATTTTTATGGGGACAATCCTTGTCTCACACTGGAGGCAAAACATCTTCTGGGATTTGAAAACTCTTTATCAAGACATCTCATTTCAAAAAGCCTGAATGAACATGAACTTAATGAGTAGTCTTTGTAGCTTTAATTCAATTGTAAGCCTGTTTTGTATTATTTTCTTTGATTAAACTACAAAATGACTGCAGAGTAAAAAACGGGTTAAAGCAGTACAGTGGTACCTTGCTTAAAGAGCATAATGTGTTCCACGGGATTGCTCTTTAAGCAAGCTTGCTCTTTAAGCGAAACACCATTTTAAGTGACCAATTGTGACTTCTGGTGTGTGTGTGTGTGTGTGTGTGGGATTAGGTAAAGGTAAAGGTTTCCCTTCCTCGAAAGCCAGTCGTATCCGACTCTAGGCATCAGTGCTCATCTCTGTTATTTGTCAAGCGAGTTTTTGGTTGGTTTTATTTGTTAAGTGAGGTGACCATTCAGAGAAAATGCTGCTCTTTAAGCGAGTTAGTCTCTAAGCGAGGTGTTCTTTATGCAAGGTTTTACTGTACCATATTCATTTTCCTCTAAAATGCATACTTTTGTGCTTATTTACCCTAAAATATAAATTTTCATATAGGTTATCTGATCCAAGTTGCTTTCCTAAATTTGGAGAGATATTCAACGGAGCTGGTGAGTTTTTAGTCATAAACCAAGTAGACCTATTGAGTGACTCAGCTTTTAATTTGTGTCAAATGGGTGGCTTGCACGCGCCTGAGGCATAAACAAAGCAATAGACTGCAGGAATATGTTGCCTTACAAAGTCATTGGCAAACAAGACAAACACAATGTCTAGCATTCGAAGGAGCGCTCATGACAGAAAACACAACTTTCTAGACAAGGCACATGGCCGTAAGTTTGTTTTCCTCCAGAGAAGATGTTGTTTCAAATCTGGAGCCAGTTTGACCATTCCAATTCAGAAAGAGAAAACCTCGAGGCAAAAAGATGGATGGAAAAGACAAACATTTAGCAGTTCCACCAGTATTTAAAGGGAGCGTCACACCCCGATGGGTAAAACAGTTCAAGCCAACATCAAGCAGGATACAATCCATGGAAGTTTTCCTTACAGCCAAATTTATCTGTGATAGCTTAGGAACAGACTGAGACAAGAGCTAGGGTGCTCTTGTTGTGCCCTGCCAATATGCCAGGAAACACTCCCTACCAAAATGGGCACGGAATCTCCACAAAGGCTTTGGCAATGAGCATAGGAACCTCATTGCCTCAACTGTCGCATTAAGCGCTATAGGGCGGTATAGAAGTGTACTTGCTAATTGCTGATCAATTGTGGTTTAGAGATATCAGTGTGTGTATTTGACGGATGGTTGTTGGATAGGGCTGAGAGCTTTGAAGGTTAGGAGTCATGCGCAGAAGACTGATTATCTGTTTTAACACCCAGCTACACTACCAAATAAGAGACTATGGTGGTTCAAGTGGTTAAGATGCTGGATTTGAAGACTGAAAGGTTGGAGTTCGATACTTGAGTACTGCACAACTGAGTGAGCTCCCATCTCTGTCCCAGCTCCTGCCAACCTAGCAGTTCAGAAGCAAGAAATTGCAAATAGATAAATAGGTACCACTTTGGTAAGAAGGTAAACAGTGTTCAATGCACTCCTGGGTTTAGGCATGCCTGCCACATGTCCATGGAAACATCTGCTAATACAGACAGCACTGGCTCTTTGGCTATATACAGAGATGAGCACTGAACCCTAGAGCCAGATATGACTGGCTTTCGAGCAAGGGAGACCTTTACCTTTACACTATCAAATATGTTGGGATGGTTCCAAAACAATGAATTTAAAAGTATTATTTTTCTGCCCACATGATATAAAGGCTGAAACAAATTCATCTGTAGCACTTCCCCCTCCCCCCTCCCAAAGTGGCTTTTTACTGTGTTCTTCTTTTTTCATGTCAGGGAACTTTGAAAGAGATTTTTCCCCTGTGTGGATGTGTGTAAAAAATGGGTTGGGTGGTCATGGGTGTGGGTACCTGTAAGTGGTTTTTAAGTGATGCAAACAAGTGGATGTGATGTTCAGGAACACTGTTTCATGTGTCCTGATCATCCTCTATTTTTAAAAAAACAATTGATTATATATATGGGAATAGCACTAGATCACCATTTCACCTTATCACTGTGCCTTCTTACGAAACAGGAAACATTCCTGCAATATGGTCGGACTGCTGCTACCTTTTCTGGAACACTGTGTAACCCTTTCAAAAGTGGTGACTCTTGGGCTATAAACAGAGATGAGCACTGTACCCTAGAGTTGGATATGACTGGCTTTTGAGCAAGGGTGACCTTTACCTTTTTATATTACCGAGTATAACATCGGCAGATTGCAGAAAGCCTATAGCTATAACAGTACATTAAGAGGATTGGTTCTTTTTCTTCTTCTTCCGTGTCTAGGCCAGATGTGAACCTGTCAAAATGAAGATACCTTTTGGTGAGTTCATTCTGCAGTTCTGTTCACCTGACCTAGTGTGAAAGCTGGCAACACAAGGTTGCAGTTACCAGAGTATGCCTGATTGTGGTTCAAAAACATCCCAGTCTTCAAGGAGGCTCTTTCTGTGTACCCCAAGAGCATTGGTGATCCAATTCCAATACTTATGGCAATACTTAGCACAGATTCATTCTATTTCAGATCTACTCAGCTATCCAACTGTGTCCCAACTTCAGTCTACCTCTTTTTGTAGGAGGTATAATTTAAAAAATCCAACAGGAAAAGGTTTACAACAATGCAGTTGTGTTTCAGATTATCCCTCAAAAGAGAACTATGATCCATTTGTCACTTTTCATTTAGGAATGCTCTCATGCTCCCATTCCAAGAGGCTACTGGGCCAACTACATTCCAGGTCTCACTCCAGTAACACCCACCCAATACTTCTATTATTTTTCATACTTGATATAAAATCTCCTTAGCAAACACACAACAAAATCTGGACACATTTGGTTTCAACTCTTGCAGAAACAAGAAGAACTCAATGGACGGACACTATTAAAAGTGTGACGTGGCAAGAAGCAGCCAGAAAGCTTGGCGACTCCTGGAAAGACTGAACCAACTACAAATGAGATCCAAACAAAAGGATATTTATGCAAATATAGCCAAATAACTGTTCCTTGCAGAGAAGACTGAACAAAATATAAAACATCAAAAAGATATTCCGAGCCAATCTGAGGGATTTTCTACTGCCTTCATATTGAGAGAACTACAGGAAGCTGTAAGAAGTAGAAATGGCAAAATGGAAGGACTGAACGACATCTGGATGGAGCAAATGATCACAAAGGAACAGCTCATTCAACTCTTCAATAACTGCTGGATGAGCAAATAAATTCAAAAATAGGATGGAAGACAAAAGGAATTGTTATACTGCAAGGGTTCCCAACCTTTTCAAGCTGGGAGCCGGGTCATGCTCTCTCAGTCAGCTTTGAGGGCCGGATGGCCATTTTGCCCTGCCTGCATGATGGGGTGGCCATTTTGTCCCAACAGCTTCAAAGGAGGAATGGCCTTTTTGTTTCTTGAATGCCATTGGAGGGGTGGGGGCACATAAAATGGCACTCTGGGCCAGATCTGGCCCATGGGCCTTAGGTTGGGAACCCCTGCTATACTGGAACCAGGCAAGGAACCATCAGATTGCAAAAGCTACAGGCCAGTCTTCCTATGTCACTTACACAAGTGTTTAGCCCCTTAAAAATGATTTTTTTTTCTAATTCCAGAACAGGCAGACCTTACATCTGGCAAGAGTTGTACATCTAAAATGAAGAAACATTTGCCAACCTTAACATCAGCATATGATACTGTCCACCCTCAATTGCTGCTCAAATAGCTCTACTTGCTTACTAAAGATGATGGACTGATAGAAATGGTTGCTGTTCTACCTCAAAACCGAAGATACTTTGTTGATTTTCATGGGAGCCACAGTCACTGGCGAAGCCAAAGGAATGGTCTCCCACAGGGCAGCATCCTGGCATCGTTACTTTTTAACATTTACATGAATGATCAGCTGATATTCCCATATGCCAGGAATTTCCTCTGTACTGATGATCTTGCATTGACAGTCTGGGGAAAACTTTTGAGTCCACTAAAGAGCAGCTAGCTTCTGCCTTAGAAGATTTTTCCTTATGGAAACACCAGCTGAAACTAAAGCCTTTTAAAACACCAGATCTGTGCCTTCTATTTAACAAACAGAGAACAAAGAGGAAACTCCAGGATAACTGGGAAGGCAAAATTTTGAAACATGACCTTACTCCAAAGTATTTGGACATCATTCTGGATGGAATCCTGACCTACAAAAACATTATTGAAACAACCAAGCAGAAAGTCTATTTGGCTGGCACTGTTCCTCCGGAAGTACATCAATAGCTGCGAGCAAATAATGAACAGGATAAGATAACAAAACACCAAACCCATGCACTTCATTGAATCCCTGCCCCCCAGATGATGGCTAAAATTAAGTGAAAGTTTTCTGTACACCTCTAAACAGTAAACTAAGTGAGACTAGGCTAAATTTATTGAGAGTAAAAACAACACACCTTGCCAAATAGATGAATGCTGAAGAGTGTCTCCCGCCAGGACAAGATTCTGGCTGGAGCATCTGGAAATGACTTAGTGGACTTTGAAGAAACATAGAAAAATCAAAGAATAATCAAGTAAAAAAGGGCTAACTGTATTCAGAACAAATTTTCTGTCAATGTGGAAAAATTAAAACATTGCAGCATTTATGTTCATGCAATTTATGTTCCACCAAGTGTACAAAATAATCTTGGAAATGGTTGAGATAACAGTATTGAACTAGCCCATTTCTGGTTAAAAGCAGTCTATTCATTTTGAAATTTTAATTTGAATGTTAATTAGGCACCCCTGCGCTAGAGTAAGCTGCATAAACCAGTGCTGGGTGTCCCCTAACGAAGGAAGAAATGACTGTGAAACAGTGCTGGTAGAGCAAAAATATTCCGGTGACTCAAGCCACCCTAAGTATGTAGCTGTTGAACCAGGATTTGGAAACAATGATGTAACTTACAATCTGTTACTGCTTGCAAAGAGGTGGGAAATATCTTATTTTGTACTAAATAAATTTCGTGTCAGAGGTTACTCAGGGTTGAAAGGATTTCTGCTGGAGAAACTCCACTCAGGGGATGCCCAAATAAGGCTCCTTTCATGATCCCAAGATCCGTTGTGCAGTACTCAGGTATCAAACCGAGACCTTCCAGTCTTCAAGCTTAGCGTCTTAGCCACTGCAATTCCATGATGCTACCAGATTCTAAGAGCTGCAGTACTAAAAATGAATGTCTCTGTTTCCAGGTCACTGACTTAATTAAAGGGAAAGGTCACCTTTGCTCCAAAGTCAGTTGTATCCAACTCTAGGGTTCACTGCTCATCTCTGTTTCATAGCCGAAGAGCCAGCGCTGTCTCCTTCTGCAGACGTTTCCGTGATCATGTGGCAGGCATGCCTAGACACTGGAGTGCATGGAATGCTGTTTACCTTCCCACCAAAATGGTCCCTATTTATCTACTTGCAATTTCTTGCAAGGTTGGCAGGAGCTGGGACAAAGACGGGAGGTCATTCTGTCCTGCAGTATTCAGGTATCGAACTTCTGACCTACTGCCTCCCAGTCAGCGTCTTAGCCACTTAAGCTACTGCTTCTTACTTTATTTTTGAGCGACAAGTATAATTTACCTGTTAGTCCTAAAATATTTCTTTTGCTGTCTCATTTGGGGGAAAAGACTTCGTCTGTCTGTCTGTCTGTCTGTCTGTCTCTTCCATCCTTCCTTCCTTTCTTTTATATACTGCCCATTTGGAATATTCTTCCACTCTTGGCGGAGTATATCAACTAGAAAATCCCCATACCATACAAATCAAACAAATGCAATATAAAAAGACATTAACAATAGCCCATAAACAGTAAAACTACAACCGATAGACAATAACAACCACAACCACACAATGGACCATGGCAATGGCAAGTCTAAAGTTACTAAAACCTATCGATTGGCAGTTGTGAAGAGATCTTTAAACACATCCTTAAAAGGAAACAATTTCAATTTTTTGATCTACTTCTGTATTTGCAAGTGTATTGCTTTTCAAAAACCAATTTAAAAGGAAGTAAAAAAGTAGTTGCAGTTAAGTAAGGAGTACGTGGTTAGTAACAGCCAAGTAATTTGCAATAAGGAGGCAAGGCTTTTAAAAGCAGCAAGCAAGCTTTTGGAAAGTGGTTCCCCAAGGGCTAGCTAGAACAAATGATCTTGTTCAGCTCCTGTTCTAGAATCCTGTCCAGAGGGTGCAAAGGGAACCCATCAACCTTACCTTGAATCTGGCTCTGGGCTTGAGCGCCAAAGTGCCCAGGGGTGCTTATGGATCCTCGGGGATTGGGGGTCGTGGGGGTGACTCTCATGGAATGTCGTAGTCGTTCCAGTTGATCAGGAAAGGATTTGGCTTGCTCTTCAAGTTTCTGCCTGTGCCCTGAAACGGTAAGGAAAACCAAACCAATAAATATGAGAACAAGCCAGCAAGCAAACACAGAAGAAAACAAACTGCATGCGATATATCTGGTACTGCCCGCCTCAGACACCGTCAGTTGTGGTTGATTAGTTATTGTTGATGAATGTTAACTGGGTTAACTGTTGTATACTGCCCAGAGTGGGAAATATCCCAGATGGGTGGTATATTCATGCAATGAAAGGAAGGAAGGAAGGAAGAATGGATGGATGGATAGTGAATCTTCCACACCACGCTTAGGATGGCTGCCATCCAAATGGGATGCCGATTTGCTGAACATTCTTCCTTCCTTCCTTCCTGCTTTCCTTTCTTCCTTTAAATTAATTTTTATTATTGGGAAAAAAATACAGTAAATGTAGAAAATAAATTGAAGCTTAAACAATTATATGAGAAAAGTAATGAATAAAAGGAATAAAGATAATAGAAAAAATAGTAGACAGTTGAAAATTATAAGTAATTATAAGTAAAGCAGTTAACAACACTTGACCTTATTTCAAATGCAGTAGCTAAAAATTTCTATTCACTACTAATACTGTACACAATTACTTTTGATTACTGCTATATTTATTATTTACAATATGGAGAGCCACTATCATTATTTAGCTGTAATAACATTTTATTTGTTAAGCGATAACATTATCAACCTGCATTTTCACCTTTCCTTCCTTCCTTCCAGGGAGAAGGAAATTTAACCCCCCCCCTCCAAAAAAGCCCCCCCCCCCAACCAAAGTGCTACTGGTTTTGCTGCCTTTATCTGCTGCCTTTATCTCCACAAGGCCGTTTTAAATTAACAGAGACATTATTTTATATTCAGCACTCTGTGACATCACAGTGGGAGCGGGCTGACTCCCCCCCTTTCCAAATAAGAAGATCTCTATCGCTACATCAAACACATGAAATGTTTTCCATATGGGAAGATGGATGCAAATCTGATATTGCAGGCAGTAATAAAAAGCATGCTGGTAGTTTGGGGGCATTTTGGCGCAAGGTGGAGAGACATTGAACATGCACACAAGGAATGCTGGAAATGTATCCCTTAAAGCAGGGGTGGGCAGAAATGATCTCTGGCTGATCTGCCAGAGATGGGCAACAATTCCAGACTCCTAGTTGTCTAGCAAATACCGCAATTAAAAATATTTCCTACTCCCCTACAAGCTTGCTGAAAACGAACGTGGTGTGTGTGTGTGTGTGTGTGTGTGTGAGAGAGAGAGAGAGAGAGAGAAACTTAGAGTGAGTTTCAAGATTTCTGAGCCTGATTCGGGTAAAGGTCATCCTTGCTCGAAAGCCAGTCGTATCGGACTCTAGGGTTCAGTGGTCATCTCTGTTTATAGCAAAAGAGCAAGTCCTGTCTGTATCTGCAGATGTTTCCATGGACATGTGGCAGGCATGACTAGACACACTGAACACTGTTTACCTTCACACTAAAGCGGTCCGTATGTATCTAGTTGCAATTTCTTGCAGGAGCTGGGCAGAGACGGGAGCTCACTTCACCATGCAGCATTCAGGTCTTGAACTGTGACCTGCCGACCTTCCAGCCATCAAGTTCAGCATCTTAACCACAATTTCTGGGTTGAAGAGCATTTGCTAAGAAGCATTGCGGTCCCCTCACCCAATTTGGGCTTTTCCAGATGAAATATTTTCTCCTACCACCATCCTTTCTGTTGCTTGGAGCCAAACGAATGTGGAGTTTGTCAGGATTTAGATCTACACTTTTCTTTAAAAACCTAGCTCTGTGGTTTTTAATAAAGATATACAGTATTTAAGATATTTTAAATCAATAATACTTCTGCCAGAATTCTTCTTCCTCTTTCTAGTCCATTGTTTCCCAACCTTTGGCTTTTGTACTTCAATTCCCCAAAACACCGATCAGCCAATGTACTGACTTAGGCTTCTGGGAATTGAAGTTGCCCTGTGGGGCCTGGGCCTCACATTGGGAACCACTGTTCTAGTCCTAACTGTGTGCTAACTGAAAGCTTCCAACCCAAGAGTCTCGCTGTGGACATCACTTGTACGTGAAAAGCACTAAATTATACCCTTGGCACAAAGATTGCTAAAAATTAAATCACACTTTGAGGAGGAAAAGGAGCGGAAACCCAGGGGAAAACATTGTATGAAGCAAGATGAGGCAATGACTCTATGGGCAGCTGGTTGAATACCTATAACATCAATGTATAAGTGGGTATTTCAAGGAGAAAAAATATGTCCCACCTGAAAGAGCCCTATATTGAACTACCTGTGACATTAGTTTGCACATGTATATGGTTGGTTGATTTTGGGATTCTAATGAAAGAGGGAATAAATTAAATTGGCCAAACATGAAGCTTTTTCTCTTCTGTTTTAAAGGTACAGTGGAAATCTGCATTTTCTTCATTGGGAACTTTTCAGAGACTAAATGTGCCATGCTTTTCAAGAAGAAAAAAGAAGACGTCATCATATTTCCTTGCTATTTTCTCCGTGGATATTACAGATTGTGACCTTTGCCACCCCTTTGGCATAACGCTTAAGCATACAGAAACCAGGATCCAAAATTACATTTTGACACACAAACTAGGCACAAAACCCAATCGAAAGTTGGTCACCACATAAATGAGAAGTCACAGGAAGAATGCTGGAGTGATGCGAACCAATCTTAAACTACGAACAAAGACAACAAATAAAATGGCTTGCCCATTTGAAGAGAATGTCTTGGAAGTCCACACCATACAAGGCTTATGTGGAAAGAGGAGAAGGAGAAAAGCCATGAAGCAGACCCAGAGGAAGGTGGTGAGACAACATCAGAGACATGTTACAAGAACATCAAATAGTGTCAGTCGAGCTGCTAGATGTGCCAGAACAAGAATTTTGTATCTCCCTCAACATCTGATGAGTAGAAGAGGAAGCAAAGAAGAAGAAGAAGAGAAGAAGAACTAGGTTCCTCCTGGCTAATAATTTCCCATAATATAACCTGTCACTTGACAACGATAGGTAAAGGTCCCCATTGCTCGAAAGACAGTCATATCCGACTCTAGGGTTCAGTTGTCATCTCCGTTTGTTTATTTGTTTATTTATTTTGTTGAACTTTTATCACCGGTAAAGAACTAGCATTATCTGCATTTGCAGACGTTTCCATGGACATGTGGCAGGCATGACTAGACACTGGAGTGCACTGAACAGTCACCTTCCCACCAAAGTGGTACCTGGTTATCTACATGCAATTTATTGCTTTTGAACTGCTAGGTTGGCAGCAACTGGGACAGAGATGGGAGCTCACTCGGTCATGAAGCACTCATGTCTTGAACTGCTAACCCGCTGACCTCCCAGTTGTCAAGTTCATGGTCTTAACCACTAAGCCACCACAGTCCATTTGACAATGATAAGGGCCTCATTATTATCAGATATGAATTTGTCCCTAGACACCCAGGATGTTACATATAAACTGAAAACAGAGCTGTAGCAAAGGGATTCTCATGAAGTGGCCCCTCACCACCTCCACCACACCCGGAAGTGCCATGTGGTGGAGGAAGGGCAAAATGGCCGTCCAGCCCCTGAAGTTGTCTGAGGGAGCGTGACCAAATGGCCCCCGGCTTAAAAAGGCTGAGAACTCCTGCTGTAGCATCAAGGTATGGACATCACGCAGTGTAAGGAAACCATTGTCTTTTCATTCCACAAACTTTTCCACACAAGCTTTCCTCTTGACTGGTTTGTCAAGGAAGAGAGATCAGTTTGTGGTCAGAAATGGGCCCCACCCCACAGGCAAATGGTTATCTCCAGCGTGAAAGTCAGATTTTCCAGACTCAGAGGGCACCAACACTCCTTGTTTTGATTTGAAATCTGAGTGCTTGTGGCTCGTTGGCAGGAAATTGTCTTGAGTGGCAATTTGAATATAGATGTACACACCATGAAAGATAAAGGCTTTGAAGAGTAATGTTGACTTAATTGAAATGCATGTATCAACAAGAGGGCTCCCCGCCTCCGCAGAAATGGGGCTGCGCATTGGAGATGCAATAACCCTAATGAAGTATCGCACTCCTTGGGAGAATCTCAAATAAAATTAGTGATGGGAAGGGCCAATATTAAAATGAAGCTTTCGCGGCATGTGTGTTGATCTGCAGTTGTATCAGATGGAGCTGGCATCTTGGCTTCGTTCATCTTTCAGCTTCAATTGTTTCCGACATGATCACTCCTGCTTTGACACAAAGATAAGATACACTCCCCACTTGCACCTGCTGCGCCTGGCATGCTTTTGAGTGTTTGACTTCACTCTCGTTGATCAGTCCTGGAAGCTGGAAGAAGGGGCTGCTAGGGAAAGGTGGCCAAATTATGAAGATGCTTTTGTAACTATGCTTTTAGTAGCAGATGGATCTGTGGGCATTATCAGGGGCTGCTGGGGCTCCATGGTAAAGAAGCTCGCCTTGTTAGCTGGAAGGCCGGCAAGTTGGTGGTTTGAGACCCAAGTACTGCTTGACAGATTGAGCACCCGTCTCTTTTCCACCTCTTGGGGACATGAAAGGACTCTCATTTGGGCACCCCCTGAGCTGAGTTTCTCCAGCAAGAATCCTTTCAACTCAGAATAATTTCTGACATGAAATTATTAGTATATCAAGCAATTATGTTTCTTTACATTCTGGGGGTAGGTGGGGAGGGGAAGAAGGACCTATCATTTAATTTTTTCAGTTCAAGAACAACTGTTAAAAGCTCTGCCAAATTTTTGACCCAAACAAAGGGGACTGCGGTGGCTTAATGGTTAAGATGCTGAACCTGACAACTGGAAAGTCAGCAGTTCGAGACCCGAGTGCTGCACCACAGAGTGAGCTCACGTTTCTCTCCCAGCTCCTGCCAGCCTAGCAGTTCGAAAGCAAGAAATTGCAAGTAGATAAATGGGAACAACTTCAGTGGGAAGGTATAAACAGCGTTCTGTACACTCTGGTGTCTAATCATGCCTGCCGCATGTCCATGGAAACATCTGCAGATGGAGACAGTGCTGGCTCTTTGGCTATAAATGGACATGAGCAACGAATCCTAGAGTCAGATATGACTGGCTTTTGAGCATGGATGACCTTTACCTTACATTCTAGATACTGGGACTGCAAAGGACTGCTGCAGTCTTGAGGATATGGACAAGGTGCACCTCCACAGCCAGTCCATCTGGCATAACCTCTTCTACCTCCGTGACCATTGGGAATCAGAGTTCCTCCTCCACTCATTTTGCTGTTGGGCCCAATAGGATGGATTCCAGTGGTATTTCCTCCACTGTGGGGGACCATCACCCCACCTAAAGGGGCTCATCCGCCCATAGCCATTGGCTCCTTTAGGGAGTCAGATTCAGTGTGGGCTCCAAAAACTTTTACTTCCACACTGTGGGTGTGGTATGGTGGGCGTGGCCAGGGGAAAAGCCCTGTGTTTACACCTGAATTAGGACTAGTTTATTTCAAAACTTGGATGGGCAGGGCCAGCCAGAATTTCTGCTACCGGTTCCAGCGAACTGGTGCAAACCTGCTCATGCCCAGCACTGGTCAAGTTAGTTAACTGCCACCTGACATTCGGTGTTGAGTCACTGGCTGTACCGTCTCCTCCATTACCGTAGTGGTAATTAACAAAATTAGGTACCTCGGCTTATATTTGTGTCAGTTTATACTCGAGTAAATGCGGGTAGTCATAAACAGGAGGGGTCAGGATCTGTTCTCGATTATCCCACATGCAGGGCTTAGGTTACAGGAATCCAGATATAGCCTGAATATCAGGGGAGGGCACATACATCTAAATTGTTAGAGTAGTACAACAATGAAACCAATGATCTTGGCTGGTAGTGAGTACTCCAACACTGGAGGCATTCAAGACAACCGTCTGTCAGATCTGCTTTGATTTGCATTTCTGCACTGAGGTAGGGGGTTGGACTCAGTGACCTCATGGGCCCCTTCCAATTCAATGATTCTATGATTCTATGACATATGGGCTGCCTTGAACTCCTCCAAGGAAAACCAGGCTAAGCAACAAAGGAAGGAAGAAACTGACTAATTGTTTAACATTGGATACAGGCTCCCTTTCCTTTATTTCCAGGGTGTTTATGAAGCATTTTGTGCTACCTTAATCAGGAAGAAACCTGAAAATATGAAAAGTGTGGTTAATTTTACTAATCAAGCCAAAATGTTATCTAACACTGTGCTGAAATCAAATGCACACCACTACTTTGACTGTGGTTTCGCAAATGTACAAATTGATCCCAGTACAATCGGCAGATGATTAAGCGACTAAAAATGCTTTAATCAGTTATCAGTTCTTGCTTTTAAAGAGAGGGGAAAACCGGGAAGAGAAACAAAAGCACGTGCAATGAAACCTATGCCAACTTTAAATATTGTGGACGCCTGCCAGTCACGCCCCAGCTAAAACAAGGAGCTTTTGCTATGTTTTCTTGGCAGATTTCCTCTCTATGGAAGTTCCCACATTACAAGCTAGCAACAATACACAACTTTGACTTGGGTGCCCAGTTTGTCAAATACACTGATAAGATGCTACCAAATTTCTTATTTAGGAGGGTTTACAGGCAAATGCTACGGGCCCTGTGCATCTCTTCTCAGATGTCTTCTTGTCTTCCTTCCTGAGTCTGTCCCAGCTCCTGCCAACCCAACTGTTTGAAAGCAAGAAATTGCAAGTGGATAAATAGGTACAGCTTGGGTGGGAAAGGTAACAGCATTCCGTGCACTCTGGTGTCTAGTCTTGCATGCCATGCACCACCCCACAGAGTTGTACACAACTGACTTTTGAGCAAGAGGGACCTTTACATTTCGATCTTGCTCAAAAGCCAGTCGTATCCAACTCTAGAGTTCAGTGCTCATCTCTGTTTATAGAAAAGAGCCAGTGGCCTCTGCATCTGCAGACATTTACGTAGCCATGTGGCAGGCATGAGTAGACATGGGAGTGCATGGAACACTTTTTACCTTCCAACAGAAGTGGTACCTATTTATCTACTTGCAGCGTCTTGCTTTCAAACTGCTAGGTTGGCAGGAGCTGGGACAGAGATGGGAGCTCATTCGGTCATGCAGCACTTGGGTCTCAAATTGCTGACCTTCCAATTGTTAAGTTCAGCATCTTAACCACTGAGCCCCCACAGTCCCTACCTTGACATTACATTGTCCGGACAGTCTTCATCATGGTATGGGAACACAGAAAGAGCCTCCTCGAAGATTGTGTCAGTTTTGAACCACAATCGGGCATACCCTGGTAACGGTAACCTTGTGTTGCTGGCTAATTTTTCTCACACTAGGTCAGGCCAAAGGAAAGGCAGAACGGACTCACCGAAAGGTGGCTTCCTTTTAGCAGTTTCATGTCTGGCCTAGACACGGACGAAGAGTACCTCTACCTGTGTAAAGATTTGAATTTCTGGCAGTGGTGGGTTGTCAAAATTCCCGCTACCCCACCGTGACGTCATGGACATTGTGGTTGTAGCTGACTTCATGATGTCATGACGTCATGGGCGGAGCAAAAATAATAATTAAAAAATTAAAAATGTCTGCGCATGCATCAAACCTCCGTAACATCCCATCACTCGTTTCTGGGCTGCAATAATTAGAGAATTCTGGGAAGGGCAGTCCCAAACAATTCCCGGTGACCACGTCTCGATGGCCTTTGAGCTTAGGCTGAGAACCATGGCTGTCTACCCTGTCTTACATAACCTGGAGCTGTGATGTTATGCATTAAGACTGAATGAGGCTCACATGTACATAAAATAAAACTGGAGCTCATTATCCTAGCAGAGGCATGCTGTAATTAATCAATTAAACAAATTAAAGCACCAGGGGCTGTGAACAGAGATATATTATACGGGGTGGGGTGGGGGAGACAAAACGAAATTTCCATCTGTCACACGTTCTCGTTACCTTAGGACTTTGGCAAATTGCCTCCTGAGTTTATGAATGAGGAAAATAATGAATAAGTGTATGAACCATTTAACTTTATTGTTTGACCCTCATGTAATCATATTTCTTCAAGGTAATTGAAACAAGCTCTCTCCTTCCTTTTTTCTTCCACTCCCCCCCCCTTTAAAAATAATAATGTAATATTAAGAAAGCCCTAAAGTATTGTTCTTTGTTACTTGCAATTACTGAGGAGTCAGAAATTTGGCCAGACTTGATAATTATTGTTTCTGGAGGGAGGGGGGAAAATATTCCCAAGCTAGCAGCAAAGTAACAGTCAGGCAATACTTTCTATTAAACAGCAACTGGAGCCGTTAAGCTCTGAAAAGTAAAGATTAATCTAGCCTGATAATGCTTTGTAATGATGGTACTATAGGTTTTTGATGCTCATTAGTTTCTTAGGGTTGCTTAAGGACTGCAGTTTTAGGCATGAAATTTCTGAATCCTTCAGATCTTTAGTCCTGCTCATGAACAAGTACTGTACAGTGATGACTAACTTTGGCACTCCAGCTGTCCTTGGACTTCAATTCCCAGAAGCCCAAGTCAGCACGATGAGGGCTTCTGAGTATTGAAGTTCAAGAACACCTAGAGTATCAAGGTTAGCCATCATGGATCTAGTATCTTCCAGTCTCACCAGGTTATCCTGCTACGGTAATAGAGTAGTAGACCATACTGCCAGTGACTCAGTGCCAATTGTCAGGCAGTGGTTAACTAACCTGACAACCCTGAGGACTAACGGCATTGGCGAAGTCCACAGGGAAGGGTGATGGTCCCCAAGTGGATTAAATCCCACCTGAATCCATCTGGATGGAGGGCAGCAGCTTCATCCATCCCGGCCTGTGGCCAAGGAGGACTTTGTGTGCCAAAAGGGCTCAGGACCAGAAAGTGATTGGCGAAACTGGATCAGTGATACGAGTGTCACACTGTGATGCAGAAGGCAAATGAAAGGCCACTGCATTATATTATCAGAGCAATCTTCATGGCTGATCGCCATGAGGATCATCAATATTTGGAATCAGATACAGCACAAGAAGAAAAAGAAGATGGTCTAGTACAGTGATGGCACTGTTCTTGGACTCCAATTTCCAGAAGCCTGCCCAAGTTTCTGTGAATCCACATGAATTGGTTTACTGTGTGTGTTCTTGGTCAAAGCAACGCTTACCACAAATGGCACCCTGTAGTCTGGGGCACCCCTGTTAAATCAGAGCAGCTGAAGTTCATGCAAAGATTGGAGGTAGGGTATGAGCATTAAAGCTGAAAGCAATCACAGATAATGGCCTGGATTGCTTTTTCTTCTTCGAATACCCTTTTCTTTCTGAAATTATTAAAGCTAACCTTTATACACGAGCACAAGCCTTTGGAATGGAATCTCAGACGTATTAAAAAATCTCATCCCCTCAGGCAGAATTGCTAGACACAAGAGAGCTTTTTTTTGGTGTGGTTCATGTGAGAAAGAATCAAGGGCCTCCATCTAAGATACAAGATGTTCAGTACTTTTGGATGCAAATATACCTACACGTATGGAAGTAGAACACCAACTTAGCTGCCAACCATTTCACTGGGTGGCTGCAATTTTCTCTGGCAGGCTTGCAAAACCTCTAGCAACAGCCTCAGCTGGCAAAGTGTGCTGAACAGCAACAAAAAAGGACTGGATCTATGCTCTTCGGGCAATCCGGGTGCTCCGGAGTGGGTGGGTGGGTGGGATCATTTTGCTGCAGAAGAGATGCGACAAAATTTCCAATGCCTGGATCAGAATGTATATCAGAAATTCCCTTTCTAGCGTGTACCTGGTGAAAGTCTCCTTTTTTGGACTACAGGTCCCAAATTTTTGATGTTTTGTGGTACTAATACTGATACTGATGATTTATGCATATCAGAAAACAAAACAAAACAAAATAAAAAACACTGTAGCACTTTAAAGACTAACTGCTATATTTTTATTGGTAGCTTTCGTGGATCAAGTCCACTTCATCAGACAAAGAGTGAAACTTACAGGCCTGTTCTTTATGATGTTTTATGATGTTTATATGTTGTGTTGTGAATTTATAACTTTATATGTGTTTGTGAACCGCCCTGAGTCAGTTTTACCGAGTAGGGCAGTATAGAAATTGAACAACAACAACAACAACAACAACAACAACAACAACAACATATTATTATTATTATTATTATTATTATTATTATTATTATTATTATTATTATTATTATTATTATTATTATTATTATTATTATTATTATTATGCAGCCAGGACCAAACCTACAGGTTTTGGGACCTGTCATCCTCCCGCCGCCAAATTGTCTGGCCAGGTTATCCTGCTATGCTAATAGAGTAGACCCTACTGCCAGTGACTCAACGCTGATGGTCAAATGGCAGTTAAATAGCCTGACAACCTGGGGACTTATGGCCTTGGGTAATGAACTCCACAGGGATGGGTGATGGTTCCCAATTGTATTAAACCCCACTTGACTCCATCTTTAACGGGTGTCAGCAACATTTTAAAGTTGGGGGCTGGGTCATGCTCCCTCTCACAGTTGAGGGGTATGGACTGGTGGTCCCCCACCATAAACGCTGCCTTAAACACTACCGTAAATGCTGCCATAAACACATCCATGGCTGTCATAAATGCATTTATGACAGCAGTAAACATGTCTACAACCACTTTATATGCATCTGAAGTCGCTCCTGGCAGCGGCAGTTGGAGCGAGGATGGGGGCCTGATAATTTGGCACCATGGGCCAAATTCGGCCCACAGGCAGTAGGTTGCTGAGCCCTGATCTTAATGGAGAACAGTAGCTTCATAAATGCTGTCCTGGGGCTGATGGGGACTTTGTCTATGAAAAGGACTCAGGACCAGAAAGTGACTCACAGAGCTGGATCAGTGGTAAGGGCAGTGATGGGATGTAACAGCTTCTCACCAGTTTGCCAGAACCGGTAGTAACTTTTCCCACTGTCCCGGAGAACTGGTAGCAGCTTTGAGGGGAACCACCTTTGGGGCTTACCTTTTCACTGGTTCCCCCACTGTGCATGTGCGCCAAGCACTTGGTGTGCATGCATGCCTACAGTGCTTGGCATGTATGCACAGCGTCCTTGCTGTCCTCCCAAGCGGGGAGGAGGAAGAGAAGCTGCTAGCCTGAAGCTCCCTATAGCCTGAAGCTCCCCAGGGAAAGTGACTCACCTTTGGATATGGTGTGTCTGTGTGTATTTTAATGTGTATTTAATACCTTTACCTATATTGATGTACTACCATAGTTCCTAAAAAGGCCTGGCGGCCGGCAGGCCTAGTGGCCTGGCTTGGGTTTTTTAAACAAAGTCTTGGAGTTACCTCATCAATAAGCTACACCTGTGCTGTTCCAATTGCTGTTCCAATTGCTGTTTCAGTTGGAAAACCCTTAAGGAGGTGCAGCTGTTTTACATTTACATTAAGGCATATTATCCTAGAGAACTGGTATGATGATCATATCCATTTTGCAGCATGGTGCTGCCCAGGCACTTATACTAACAGGTAAGTGACGGGTTTGTGTTTGGGGTGGGTGGGTTGATTTATGTTTGGGGTGTGTGTTTGGGTGTGTGGGTGTATTTTAATGTAATTTTTATTTTATTCTATTTATTTATTTAATTTATTTACGGGTTTGTGTTGTGGGTGGGTTGAGGGGTGTGTGTGTGTGTGCTTATTTTTATTTTATTTTATTATTTTTATTTGTTTTTCTTTGGTCCTGCCCACAATGTCATGATGTCATGACATTAGGTCCACCCACACTGTGATGACATCACGGTGGGGTAGTAAAATGTTTGACATCCCACCGCTGGATAAGGGTGTCATGTGCAATGCACAAAGCAAATGGAAGGCTACTGCATTATATTGTTCCCAGAACAATCTTCATGGCTGATCGGCATTATGATAGTCAATATTCAGAATCAGAAAGCAGAAGAACTTTTTTTAAAAAAAGGAAATTTTCACCATGTACACACTAGAAAGGAACATTCTGATATACATTCTGATCCAGGCTTTGGAAAACACTGGCTGCACTGTGTTTTGATTCTAGCTTTGGATTTTAGCTAAGTTGGATTACAAATGCTTTTCCTCTAGCAATGCCAACTGGAAAATGGATTGAGATGAGAGGTGGGAGGGGTTTGATTTTGAGCTTTCCAGGGTAGCAGAGATGGACAGGGAGAATGCCCTCAGCTCCTTTAAACTAGCTGCAATGAACAGGGACTTCTTGAATTTCTGTGCAAGAGTAAGAAGAGGGTGGACAAAGGGATAGATCTAAGACTGGAACTTCTTCTCCTTCACACCAGTATGAGAGAACTGTATAATGCCTCAAACCTACACCAGTTGAAAAAAATGCTTTTGTTGGTATCACTGTACCTAAGGTAAGAAGTAGGAGAAGACGCCGAGAGAACTAAGCAAGAGAATGGCCCTCAACATCCTCTGAATGGATTGTGTGCTAAAGTCCACTGACTCAGGAAGAGCTTTATGGCAAGAATAAACATTCTTGAAGGTACGCGAGAGCAAAACTAAATTAGAAGATGCAGGAAGGAGCTCAGTGGACCAGGAACAGTGATGGGATGTCCCCGGTTCCAGACGGTTCCCTGGAACCGGTAGGAACAATCCCGGAGGGTTCTCCGGGAGGGGAGTCTACTTTTGAGGCGTCCGGTTCCGGACGCCTCACCGAAAGAATTTTTTTTAAAAAAAATCGGAGCCAAAATGGCTCCGATTTACTGCGCATGTGCAGAAACTCAATCTGCCGCATTGCGCATGCGTCAGATTGAGTTTCTGCACATGCACAATAAAATTGGAGCAATTTTATCTCCAATTTTACTGCGCATGCGCAGAAACTCAATCTGACGCATGTGCAATGCGGCAGATTGAGTTTCTGCGCATGCGCAGTAAGTCAGAGCCATTTTAGCTCCAATTTTTTTTAAAAAAGACCGGCAGCAATAGTGGCAGCGGCGGCAAGACCGGCAGCGATAGCGACGGTGGCGGCAATGAAGGCAGCGGCGATGGCGGCGGCGGCGATGAAGGAGGCGGCGGTGAAGGCAGTGGCGATTACGGCGGCGGCGATGAAGGCAGCGGCGATTACGGCGGCAGCAGCGGTGGCAACAGCGACAGTGGAAATGACGGCGGTGATGGCGATAATGGCGGCGGCGTGGGCAGGCGGCACCAGCCCTCAGAGGAGGGCACCGAGCCCTCCACAGGCAAGTTGAGGCCTGGCCTGCCCTGGCCGTCCGCCCCTACCGAGCCCTCCCAGGGGTAAGTGAGGGGTTTGTGTTTGGGGTTGTATTTTTATTTAATTTTAATTTTATTTATTTATTTATTTGATTTATTTACGGGTTTGTGTGGTGGGTGGGTGGGTTGGGTTGAGGGGGTGTGTATGTGTGTGTATTTATTTTATTTTATTTTTAAGGCCCCGCCCACAACGTCATGACGTCATGACGTCAGCTCCGCCCATGACGTCATGACGTCATGACATTGGCCACGCCCATGACGTCGTTACGTCATGGAGTGGTGGTAAAAAATTTGTCATCCCATCACTGACCAGGAACAACATGAAAGGAGGATATGGCTGAGGAACTCAACCTCCCCTACATCTCCTTGGAGGACCCTGCACAGGCTGAGGGTTGGAGTCCCTACGTGCAAGGCCAACATGCTCAAGTGGGGGCTGCTGGTGGACAACAACATGCTGTATGAATGTGGAGAGATTCAGAATCCAGTTCATTTGCTGGTCTGCCAATCCCTATGGGAAACATGTGCCAATGAGAACTTAAGTTTGGCCAACAACATAGACAGGAGGGTGGCGTCATTTTGGCAGTTTAAAGTCTGACACAGACATGGGAAAAAAACATGTTTTTGGAAATAATAAGAGATGGCTATGACAAACCATAATCTCCAGGGCATTGTAAATAACACAGGTGATTTTTTTTGTTTATATGTTATTATCATTTAATAATAATGCAAGTGGTATATAAGATTAGAAGGACTGCAGTGGCTCAAGTCACTAAGACGCTGATTGGGAGGCGGAAGGTCAGCAGTTCGATTCCCGAGTACTGCAGGACGGAATGAGCTCCCGTCTCTGTCCCAGCTCCTGCCAACCTAGCAGTTCGAAAGCAAGAAATTGCAAGTAGATAAATAGGGACCACTTCAGTGGGAAGGTAACAGTGTTCCATGTGCTCCAGTGTCTAGTCATGCCTGCCACATGACCATGGAAATGTCCGCAGAAGCAGGCAGCGCTGGCTCTTCAGCTTAGAAACAGAAATGAGCACTGACCCCTAGAGTCAGATACGACTGGCTTTTGAGCAAGGGAAACCTTATATAAGATTAGAGTGTTAGACATAATAGAATAAATAAACATAGAAATATATACAATACATATGTATGAGGATATAGATGAGTGGTGCCCAAACTAAGGCCCAGGGGCAGGGTGCGGCCCTCGATGTCAATTCATCCGGCCCACGAAGCCCTCGTTGCTCCTGGAAGGGGAAGTAAAACGCGCCCATATCGGCGCGTTTTACTTCTGCTTCCAGGAGTGAGGAGGGCTTCGCGGGCTGGATGAATTGGCGTCAGAGGCCACACCTGGCCCCCCGGCCTTAGTGACCGGCTTCCTGAACCACATGATCGGCCCGTGGCCCAAAATGTTTGGGCATCCCTGATGTAGATTATAAAAGACATCTATATAAGGAGTATATAATTGATAAATAAGTAAACAGAATGAGAATTGACTATTATATTGAAGAGAAAACTGTTTATTTTTGGTTTTTATGTATTGCTTTGTAGTGCTTTTTATTTTATTTTCTATTTTTATATATTGAAATGTAATGTTGTTTTATTTGATACTGTATGTTATTTCTTTTTTTCTATTTTGAACATTAATAAAAAATATTTTTTTAAAAAAGACATGGAAAAAGGAGACAGAACTATACAAATCTGAGCAATTCTAGCATCAGACTCTCTCTAACAAACCTGTGAGATAGATCCAGGTTGGAGCAAGCATTTGCTCCATGGCTCAGCACTGAGGACTAGCACCTTGCTCTCTCATTTTTATTCCCCCCCCCCCATTGTTTTAACCTCAAATTGTGGGTTTTGCCCTGTATGTGTCAAGGAAATTATTTCTCCAGTCCAACACTCTACTCCAGGGATTCTCAACTTGTGGATGCAGCCCTGGGCATCGTTTCATATGGCCCACCACCACTGCCACCACAACCGGAAGCTTCACATGGTGGAGGAAGGGCAAAATGGCTTTCTGCCCCCCGAAACAGTGGTGGGCTAGTCCATTGGGCTACAAGGACTCAGCCCAGGGCATCCCCCAGGCCCCCAGTACTATGGCACCCCCCGGGTGCCAATCCAAAGCAAAGGAGCCAAAAGAAAATTCCAAAACAAGGGGCACCATTGGTCAGCCTGGTCCTCCTCTTGTGGTCACCATCAACTGCCCTTCTCTCAAGCCTCAGGCAGATCTGTGCAGGGGGTGGCCATAGAGGGCAGAGTGCCAGGCCGGGCCTTTTTGGGGGTGGCAATGGCTAGAGCTGAGCTGAGCTGCAATGGCCGGAACGTTTGAGCGAACGAACTCCATGTTCCTCTGCCTGCCTGCCTCCTCCTGTGCCACCAAAGTTAAGTTTATCAAAAACAGCTCCATTGACAATGGAGCTGCCATGGCTTAGAGGTTGTGGTTTTATCTTGTAAGCAGGAGGTTGCTGGTACGAATCCCCAGAGGAGAGTTGAAATTAGAAGGTGAGTGGGTTAGACGAGTTTTGTTAGGGTTAGACGCCTTCCTTACTCTCTGCCCAGCGCCATTTTAGCATAGCCAGCATGTCCCTGCCCCAAAGCTGTCTGAGGGAGCGTGACCCAGCCCCCGGCTTAAAAAAGTTGAGAATGCCTGCTCTATTCTTTGCATTGCACTGCCTGCCGGCAAGGATGTTCCAACAAGATCATCTGTCTCAGCGATCCTCCAGTCCAAAAATATGAAACAGGAGCTCTCTATTTTGGAAAGCTACTTGAGCAGCCGTCCATTAAAACTCTGCAGAAGCTTTTCCTTTGGATATGCAGGAATGGGCAAAGCAGCCAAAATGCCATCATATCACAAGGCAGCGCTCTGGGATCCTCTGGCGCTGGGTGTGTTATGAGAACCAAGATGGACAGGATAAGATACGGAGGGTGTGGGCAGCTAGAATTGAGGTGTGCCTGCCTTGGTCTCTCTCTATGACTGCAGTAGAAGCTGGTACAACATAATGGGATATCTTCTTTTATTAAAAAAATATCAGCGTGGGTTAGAGATGGCTGCAGTATGTTTTTGAACTCAGGCATATTTCTGAGCACCTCGAACAAGTTAGGTCGGTCATTCTGAGTCATGACCTGCCAAGAACGCTCACCCTTCATCCCACCCTGGTGTACATCTTGTAAACACTACATGAAATTAACCTCACAAACACACGAGAATGTGGTTTGAGATCTTGTTTAGCGATAATAGACGACAGTTGGCATTCCTCGTCCACAGATGCTGACAAAATGCTCTTTCACTGCTATCCATAATCTTTCTTTTTTCTTTGAGCCCCCCGCCAAAACCAGTCTTGTTTTTAGGACTGTTGGGGTTGATGCCACCCCATTCCTTGAGACCTTCAGAGCCAAAGTTTGACACATGGGGGCAGACCCTTTGAGATGTCACAAATGAGAGATTTTTTGAAGTGGTAGCTGTGTTACACGAAGGACAGGCACTCCCGTTCAACAGCAATCACAAACCACTGGGTGGGTAGGTGGATGCCTGTATTTAAGAAAGAGTGATAAGGTAGACCCTGAATGTTGGACTGAGTCCAATGTGTGAATTCCAGCAGCAGCAGTGGCGATGGTGGTAGAACACAAAGAGAAATGCAAACAGCAAGAGTGCTTCTGAGCATGCCTGAATAGCATTTTCTGAAGCCATGAGTATGAACATAAAAATCTAGTGCTGTCTGGTTGGTAGCATCCTGTTCCCTGTCAGGCCAGGTCCAAATCTGAAGGATGAACCCCCAAACCTCTGTCTTTGGACTGGTGCCTGACCCTTAGCAAAATGACCTATTTTACATCACCCTTAGCAAACTGGAGCTAGTCAATGTGGCACAGTGGTGATAGTAAGGATTGTACTGTTCC
Source organism: Furcifer pardalis (assembly GCA_030440675.1). Classification (NCBI taxonomy): domain Eukaryota; kingdom Metazoa; phylum Chordata; class Lepidosauria; order Squamata; family Chamaeleonidae; genus Furcifer; species Furcifer pardalis. The sequence goes on along the minus strand of CP126890.1, from coordinate 298,640,997 downwards.
AGATGTTGTTGAACTACTATTCCCATTAGCCTTAGCAAATCCAGACAATGGTGAGTAACTGATTATGGGAGTTTAGGTCCCAAATTTAAGATGGACAGAAGTTGTCTTTGTTGGGTTAGTGAACTAATACGATACTTGGAAGAACAAGCTTCCAGTTTTATCCATGGTGGAAACTTAATATGGTCTGCATGGAGGATAGCCACAGATATTACCACCAACATCTTAGGGAAAGGAATATGAAGGATATAAATGCCACTAACAAACAGATAAAAGAAACTCCGCAAAGATAAGACATGTATTTACCAGCCATTTAGCTTCATGTCAGAGCAATCATGGTCCCAGAATCAAGCATGTGCTTCCATAATGTTAAGTTTCATTAAGTTCAATAGGTCTACTTCTTCTTAGAGAGACATTTCTCCAAGGAATTGATTTCTGCAATCTAATATGTGAAGGACCAAACCTTCTTCTTCAGCAGTGGCTAGGGGCGTAGAAACACCATTACCGGTATATTTGCATTGGTGTATTCCAAATGAAACACTGAAGTTTGGAAATGGGCTGGGCAAACATATGTTAATGAAGCAAGTGGAAACCAGCAAGACAAAACCACACTACCAAACCCCACTTACCCTATCAATCAGTTATCAGTTGTTAATGTCTGCAACTCAACAGCATTCATTAGTCAATCACTCAATCAATCATCCTTATCTGCTCAAAGCATGCATGGAGCACCACAGGTGCAACAAACTAGCCACAACAAGTAGTGCGCATCCAACATTTTTATTGTTGACCTAGATCTAAGACTGGAAGTTTGTCTCCTTCACACAATGACTCAAACCTATACCAGTTGAAAAAAATGCTTTTGTTGGTATCACTCTACCTAAGATAAGAAATAGCAGCGGACACAGAGAGAACTGATGTGTGCTGAAGTCCACTGACTCAGATTCAAGAACAACTTCATGGCAAGAACAAAAATTCTTGCAGGTACACAAGAGCAAAACCAAATTAGAAGATGGAAGAAGGAGCTCACGGGAGAAGGAGCGACATTAAAGGAGGAGATGGCTGAAGAACTCCCCTACATCACTTGGAGGCCCCTGAATAGGCTCAGGGTTGGCGTGCCTAAATGTAAGACCAACGTGCTCAAGAAGGGGCTGCTGGTGGACAACAACAGGCTAAGTAAATGTGGAGAGATACAGAATCTGGTTCATTTGCTGGTCTGCCAACAACTACCAGGAAACAAATACCGATGAGAATTTAAGTTTGGCCAATGACAAATCCAAGAAGGTGGCTTCATTTTGACAGTTCAAAGTCTGACCTGGACATGAAAGAAGAAGGCTACAGAGTCAGCAGTTGGGAGTTCAATTCCCCATCATGCATCCTCTATGATCCATAGGATCCCTTCCAGCTCTGCAGTTCCAAGGCTGCTATTAATTAATTAATTAATTAATTAATTGATTGATTGATTAATTAATTAATTAATTAATTAATTAATTTATTATTATTATTATTATTATTATTATTATTATTATTATTATTATTATTATTATTATTATTATTATTACTACTACTACTACTGCAAAGTTTTGTCTCAGGCCTACCATATTTATCACTTCAGTAGAACCCGCAAGATGCAGTTTTCATATCAGAGCAGTCACAAGGCCCTTCCTACCAAGCCCACCGGGACTCTGGGGCCACTGAAGGACTTTTGTGTGCATGTGGTAAAACTAAATTAAGTCTGGGACCAGAGCAGCTACCCAATTGCCACACATGTTCAGGACTAATTTGGAACTTCCTGCTTGGGTGAACCATCTGAAGGGCTCTTAATAGCTGCTCAACACATTTTGCTCAGATGAGTGGAGTGCCTTCACCAAGGGCTCCACACGGCTTTCTCTTAAACTACTGGGTGGGTGAAGAGAGTAATAAACCTCCCAAAGAAAACAGGAGGAATTTGCTATCCTGAAACAAGAATCACAATTGACCACTCTAAATTGGCATGGGATGAGTGATGTGTATTCAAATATACTTCGTCTCAGAAGGAAGCAAAGGAAATCACTCTCTCTAAGTGGGTTCATTTTGTTCGCTTCTGTAGAACAGAGACCCTGCCTGTTGGGTCTCCCCATCTTAAAAAAAGGTTTTGCTGGAGGGGAAAACATCCACGTTAATCAGGTTTCCCAAGTGTAATAGTAAACATTAAAAACAGACGTTGTCCCTGGAGTTTTCTTAATAATAAACAGACAGTATTTTAAGCAGTTTCTCCTCCTTTCTCTTTCTTTTGTTTATCCAGCTGCAAAGAAAGTCTTTCACTTCTGTTTCTGCAATGGCCTACATTGGATATAATACTCAATGCCATCTTAGCATTCTAGGTCCAAATTGGGTGCTCTCTCCCACCTTTTAGGAGCAGGCCCTGTGATGGCCTGGCAGGATACCGGGACGTTTCCTTCTTTGACTTGTGTAGATTAAAAGAAATATTTTTAATTCTCTTCTGGCTGCTATAGGGAAAAGTTGTCCATGAAAGATTGCCCAACCCAGATTGGTGTTGCTAAGGGACTGGGGAGATCCTGCACAACCAGTGATGGGATGTCCCCAGTTCCAGACGGTTCCCTGGAACCGGTAGGACCAATTCCGGAGGGTTCTCCGGGAGGGTAGACAACTTTTGAGGCGTCCGGTTCCGGAGCCGGGCTAAAAAGGTACCGGCCCGAGGAGGACGCCACAGGGGTGCAGGCAGCTCCGGCGGCAGCAGCGGCTGTGGACGCAGTCGGGGTGCCGGGTCCCAAGAAAGGTAAGCGAGGGGTTTTTATTTGGGGTGGGTGGGTAATTTATTTGTGTTTTGGGTGGGTGGTTGTTTTTATTTTATTTGTTTATTTATTTATTTGTGTCTGGGTGGGTGGGCTGAGAGGGAGGGGTGTGTGTGTGTATGTTTATTTTTATTTTTTATTTATTTTTATTTTTGGCCCCGCCCACAACGTCATGATGTCATGACATTGGCCACGCCCATGACGTCCGTGACGTCATGGCGTGGTAGTAGAATTTTTGTCATCCCATCACTGTGCACAACAATAAGGTAACGGTAACGGTAACGGTAACGGTAACGGTAACGGTAACGGTAACCCTTGCTCAAAAGCTAGTTGTATCTGACTCTAGGGTTTGGTGCTCATCTCCATTTACAGCCAAAGAGCCAGTGCTGTCTGTGTCTGCAGACATTTCCGTGGACATGTGGCAGGCATGACTAGACACCAGAGTGCATGGAACACTGTTACATTCCCACTTGCAATTTCTTGCTTTTGAACTAATAGGTGGGCAGGAGCTGGGACAGAAACGGGAATTCACTCCATCATGCAGTACTCGGGTCTTGAACTGCTGATCTGCCGACTTTCCACTCATCAAGTCCAGCATCTTGACCACTAAGCCCAATGAAGCTCACCAATTGACCTGGGGGACAGTTCCTGTATCTCAGCTGGAGTTGTCCAGCCTGTGGTGCAAAATGGTTGAGAACCCCTGTCATAGAGGTAGAGATGGCTTCCAACGTGGCTGGTGAAAACTGGACTCTCCAGATGTGAGCTACAGCAACTGCCAGCCTTCTGCATCATTTGATGGCCAGGATAGTAAAGGTAAAGGTCACCCTTGCTCTAAAGCCAGTTGTATCCAACTCTAGGGTTCAGTGCTCATCTCTGTTTCATAGCCGAAGAGCCAGCACTGTCTGCTTCTACAGAGGTTTCCATGGTGATGTGGCAGGCATGAGTAGAAACCGGAGCACACTGAACTCTGTTTACCTTCCCACCGAAGTGGTCCCTATTTATCTACTAGCAATTTCTTGCTTTTGAACTGCTAGGTTGGCAGGAGCTGGGACAGAGACAGGAGCTCAATTTTTCTTCCACCTCCACCACCTGCTACATGATACAATCAGGCTTTCTCCCTGAAATATAAAAATCTTGCCTTCTGTCCCTAAGTCACCACCGCTAAGCTTTATCCAACTTGTACAAAATGTGACATCCTTGTAGTATAATGGATAGGGAATCGCACTAGGACTCAAGTCCCTCCATGACTATGAAAAGTCACTGTTTGGCATCACTAAACAACTTTTTGAACATCTCAATTATACTAAAATATTTACTAGGGCAATATCCCCTTTTGTTTCTTGATGCGACTCCTGGAAGACTTGATAACCTCATACACAAGTACATTAAACATGTCCTTTCTGTTGTTCAATATTATTTACAAAAAGGATCCCACAAAGAAAAGGAAGGAAAGCTCTAAGATGTTGTCTGACTCCATATCGTTTTTAAGTTCAAAAAGAGGCCTTTCTGATACAAAAATACTAACCTTATAAAGGAAACACTACAGGAAATTCAACTGTTCTATCATTTCCTGTTTGTAGGCGTTATGTCAACATTTCGCAACAGAAACACAACTGGAGTGAATAATAATGGGTTATGGAAAAAAACGAGGGACTTTTTCCCCCCAAACATTGACAATATCTACAATTTCATCAAGAAGAACAGGACCCAGAAGCTTCTATTAAATCCAACTTTTCAAATTGCGACTGTATCTCAGTCTTCTTTCTATTCTATGAAAGTAGCCATCTTTTCAGATTGAAAGAGAAAGCTACCATGGGTATTTCAGAGCAGTGCTTTCATTCAGTTTGTGGCAGAAGGATAATCCAGGGATTCTCAACCTGCAGCCCACAGCACCATTTCATGTGGGCTCCCCCACCGCCTCCACCACACCAGGAAGTGCCATGTGGTGGAGGAAGGGCAAAATGGCCATCCAGCCCCCGAAGCTGTCTGACGGAGCGTGACCCAATAGCCCCCTGCTTAGAAAGGTCGAGAACTCCAGGGATAATCAGTCTCATTGATTTAAAAACTGGATTTACACACAAGCTAAATAAGCGTCAGGAGCTTATATATATGAAACCTCCAAAATGAACTAAGTAACCCACCCCACCACCCAAATAATCTCCCAAAATAATTTTGTAGAAGGGTGAATGAGATCCTACCAATCCGCTTAAAACTAACATAGCATAGCCTCATAGAGATGGGTCACGGTGTCTTAATAGTAAATATGCTGAGCTTGAGGACCAGAAAGTCAACAGTTCAAGACCTGAGTGCTGCGTGATGCAGTGAGTTCCAATTGTCTGTCCCAGCTCCTGCCAACCTAGCAATCCGAAGGCAAGAAATTGCAAGTACTGTACCGTATATGCTCGAGGAGGACTTAAAGAAGCTCCTGATTAGGTTGAAAGAAGAAAGTGCAAAAGCTGGTTTGAGACTCAATCTAAAGAAAACCAAGATCATGGCAACAGGCCCTATCAGTCCCTGGAAAATAGATGGGGAAGAAGTAGAAGCAGTGACAGATTTTACTTTCCTAGGATCAAAGCTCACTGCAGATGGTGATTGCAGCCATGAAATAAAAAGGCGACTGGTTCTTGGGAGGCAAGCGATGAGAAACCTGGGGAACATAGTGAAAAGTAGAGACATCAAATTGCAAACAAAAATTCGTCTAGTCAAAGCAATGGTATTCCCTGTGGCAATGTATGGTTGTGAGAGCTGGACCATTAGGAAAGCTGAGCGCAGAAGAATAGATGCCTTTGAGATGTGGTGCTGGAGGAGAGTTTTGAGAGTCCCCTGGACAGCGAGGAGAAGAAATAGGTCAATCTTAGAAGAAATCAACCCTGACTGCTCCGTAGAAGGGCAAATTGTAAAGATGAAGCTAAAGTACTTTGGACATCAAATGAGAAGAGGGGATTCGCTTGAGAAAGCCTTGATGCTGGGAAGAGTGGAGGGCAAAAGAAGAAGGGGGCAGCCCAAAATGAGATGGCTAGATAGTATTGTAGACACAATGGGCACAAAGCTGAGCGAGTTGAGGAGGAGGGTGAAGGACAGAAGTGCCTGGAGGACAGTGGCCCATGGGGTCGCAAAGGGTCGGAATCGACTGTGTGACTGAACAAAAAAAAAAGTTGTCCTGAATATAAGTCGAGGTACCTAATTTAGACCTCTAAGACTAAGAAAATAGATTGACCCGAGTATAAGTCGGGAGTGGAAAATACAGCAGCTACTAGTGAATTTTAATAATTAAAATACATGGAAATATGGTAAAATTAATTAATCTAGGCATTTGTGTGGGTATGTTTTTGAGTTTTTACAATAGTGCTAGTGGTCCCCCCCCCCCCCCGGTATGTTTGAATTTGAACTACCACAGTTTTTTGGACCCTCAGGGTTGTTGACCCGAGTATAAGTTGAGTCCACTTTTTGGACCTCATTTGGGGGGCTAAAAAGCTAGACTTTACTTGAGTATATATAGTAGATAAATAGGTACCGCTTTAGTGGGAAAGGTAATAGCATTCCATGTGCATCTAGTCATGCCTGCCACATGACTATGGAAAGATCTGCAGATACAGACAGCACTGAGTCTTTGCCTGTAAATAGAGATGAGCCAGACACAACTGGCTTTCAGAAGGGAGACCTTTACCTAGCCTCTTAGATCTACTCAAGAGACAATAATCAATGAGTTGAGAGAGAGAGAGAGAGAGAGAGAGAGAGAGAGAGAGAGAGAGAGAGAGCGAGAGCTGTCTGGCACTGTATCACTATTAGCTAATTAAAAAACAGATAAACATGAATTCATGTAACTGAGGTTGGGTTGCCAAGTCAACCACATCCCACTCTCTGAGACTTTAAGTTGAAGCCTGAACCCAGGGGGCAGTCCTTGATGACATCACTGAAGCCAGGCAGGCAAGAGTTGAGGAGGAAGCAAGTTCAACAGCCTTAGGAACATCTTAATGCCAAGTCAATGAACACTGATCCTTTCTGGGACTGGGTAAGAAAGGGTAGCCAATTTTTAAAGCCCATTAGAAATATCAATTTCCCCCTTGCCTGCTGCCTCTTGTAGTCCTGTTATAGTAAATGCTGATGATCACAGTCATGCTGTACCCACAACAAAATGAAGGCTGGATAAATGTAAATAATCAAATGAAGTGCTAGTTTTTGCACAGATTTTGTGACTCAAAAAGTCCTGGAACTTTGATCCTGCAAGCTCTGGATTCACTAGACCACTTACTTGATGCTCACACCCCCAAAAAACATTTTTAAAACTGAATTTGGCACTCAGGCTGTCAAAAACGTTTCTCAACTCTGGATGCACGAAATTCAGGACAGAAAGGAAACGTGGAGAAGATGCAAATTTGAAAATAATGCTTGATTTTTAATTGAATGGCATCTGCATCGGCTGCAAAGGCAAGTTGTATCTGAGAATGCATTTTTCCTTGAAGCAGGAAAAATGCCATTGGCGTGAATTTATTTAAGGTGGATCCCAGCTTGTCAGTGACCCACAGACTATGATCACAGAGCCATCTCCTGCGGCACACATGAAATGAGACATGCAGGATTCAGCACCAGGACAAGCAACTGTATTTAACTCAGGGGTCTTTTTTAGTCAGGGGCTGGGTCACGCTCCCTCAGACAGTTGAGGAGGTTGGACTGGTGGTTCTCCCACTGTTTATGGCTGTCATAAATGCATTTACGACAGCCATAAATGAGTCCGTGGCTAATTCTGGTGCGGGGGCTGGATTATTTAACCCTGTGGGCCGCATTTGGCCCACAGGCTGTAAATTGCCTACCAATGGTCTAACTCAGGGTTCCTCAAACTTGGCTCTCCAGGTGTTTTTGGACTTCAATTACCAGAAGCCCAAGTCAGCACGCCTGCTGATCAGGGCTTCTGAGAACTGAAGTCCAAGAACATCTGGAGAGCCAAGTTTGCAGACCCCTGGTCTAACTAGTAGGGTCACCTAGAATAGTTTTCCTTTAGATCCAACATCTGTCTTTAGGATGAGGCAAAGGAAGATCCTGATTTGCATAAAACTAGTAGGTGCAAATACATGCATATAGTGGAACACTTGGAAATAATTACTATAATTTAAACAGAAATCCAACCCATTTTTCCAGAATGGTAAGATCCAGAGCAAGAACCGTGATAAGGAGATTTGCATTCTTATGCTAGTTTAATGTCTAGGTCAATGTTTCCCAACCTTTGGTTTTTGAACTTCAATTCCCAGAAGCCTAAGTCAATTCTCCAAGCACTGATCAGCCAATGTATTGACTTAGGCTTCTGGGAATTGAAGTCTCCCATTTGGATGCGGCCCCCACATTGGGAACCACTGGTCTAGATGCTAATGTTAATGGGCTACTCCAAGAGTTTTACAACTTTCTTTCCTTATACAGTACATTTCAAAACATAGAGGTAAGCCCAACAGCTTCTCTGACAGAATATATCTTCCAACAGAGAACAGTCTCCTGTAAAGTAGGATACATGGCTGAGTTCTCCAACTAAAAAAAGGTTTACCTTTAAAGTTGACAAAGAGTAGGGAAGGAATGAAGCATGATTCAATTAATGTGTGCAATTAACAGATTCAAGGAGGGATTGCAAACCAGAAGGGAGGAAAATAAAGCAGAGAGCCTTTAAATCTGGTGCGTCCAGTGGTGTGCTGGCCAACAGGGATACAGGGACTCATCCTGGTGCACCCCAGCAACTGGTGCCCCCCAGACGCAGGATTTCTCCCCCCCCCCCAATAGGTGCCTCCGTCACTTCCTGTCACCGCCCTCCCAAGGTGTCCAACACATTCCTGATTGCATCCACCTGGAGCCTTCCACTTTTATCAACAAGACATAAAACTGTTTGCTTCTTGGACAAATCTTTCCTTCCTGGGTAACCCCACCCTGTTTCCTCTCTGTTGTTGACCAAGAAACTCCTGGGTGGATTATTGTCTCAGGGCTGGTTCTGCAAGTCAAGCAAGCAGATGGAAAACCGTAGGAAGGAGGCAGAAAGAGGAGAGGAAAAAAAATGTATGGCACCCGAGAGATGCCCAAGGTTGACCCGAAGACTTTCCTTGCAGTCAATTAATGCCCCCATCTTACTCTTATGTATAAATGCATCTCTACCACCATTTCACTGATGAAAATACCTGTACCACATACCTGTACCACATGTTTTTGTACATTGGTTCTCTTTCCGAGATTATTGATTATTGTAATGCGCTCTACATGGGGCTGCCCTTGGTGACCATTCGGAGGCTTCAGCTGGTCCAGAATGCGGCTGCACGAGTGGTGTTGGGATGCGGGCATTATGCCCATGCCTCACCACTGCTGAGGAAGCTGCACTGGCTCCCAGTTTGCCTCCGGGTGCAATTCAAGGTGCTGGTTATCACCTTTAAAGCCTTATATGGTAGTGGACCAGGATACTTAAGAGACCGCATCGTCCCAAGGACATCTGTCCGTCCCACTAAAGCGGACCGGAGAGGCTCTCTGGTTGTGCCATCGGCCAGAGAGGCACACCTCTCTGGCACTAGAAGGAGGGCCTTCTCGGTGTCCGCTCCAGCCCTATGGAACCTCCTCCCAATAGAACTACGCCTGCAGACAGTGCTGCTGTCCTTCAGGAAGGGAGTGAAAACCTGGTTGGCAAGTCAGGTCTGGGGAATGGATGGATCAATTTCCCCAGCCGACTGGATGGTTTGAACAAATGTACCCCCAGTGCCTCCTAGCTACAATGCCTAGTTTTTAATGATAGGTTTTAAAGCTTCTTTTAAACTTTTAAAACTTTTAATTTTTTGAACTGGTTTTAAATTGTTTTCGATGCTGATGTGTTGTGAATCGCCCTGGGTCCCCTTGGCGAGGAGGGCGGTAAACAAATTTAAATAAATAAATAAGTCTCTCGTTCATCCAAATATTAAATTTATCATACATATAGTATGACAAGCTTCTGTTAGATTTGTCGTACACACCCATCACTATACATTCTCCCTTCTCTAGGTGATTGATACAGCCTGGCTGGTGCAGGTAAAGGGAATTGTTACCCTCCTATCTGAATGAACACCATCCTGAGATTTACTGGACATCAGCACTGTGCAAATATCAGCTATGTTAAAGCATGTGTTGGGGTAGGGCAGAATGTATCCAAAGATAACAGGCAATCATTATCTTTCCTCAGGAGCTTGTACAAAGTGGAGGCAAGCTCCATCTACATGTGGACACCTTAGAACAGGTGGTGATATGAGGTGGCCATTTTATCCCAACAGCTTCAAAAGGGCAGTCATTTTGTTTCTCGAATGCCCTTGGATGGGTGAGGGGGCCCATATGAAATGGCGCCATGGGCCGGATTCCCTTAGGTTGGGAACCCTTGCCTTAGAAGTTGCTGGGGGTCATTCCTGGACAGCAGTGAAATTATTCGTTGTCTATGAATGTAACTTCTGCAGCTCTAGATTGTAATGTTGTTCCAAAGGTAGGCATTAGGATAGTGGATGCTGGTTAGTAGCTAGACTCATTGGATTAAAAGGCCCCTTTGCAGCTCAGTCATTCTATGATTCTACAATTCAGCTGCCAGCAAGCAAAGGCTTGGGAAAACAATAATGAGAAATCTAGTGTTCTGGATGCAAAGTTGCCCTGGCTCTAGATTTCATTGTAGCATTTTGATAATTGTGTGCAAAATTCACCATGCAAGGAAAAACACAAAGGAATGGCAGGTAGATGAGAGAGAAAAACACACTATTCAGCACATAAAGATACCAACACAAAGATGGATTTCCGACAAACTTAGACTTCCAAAAAGTCATGCAACAAGAAAAGGTATGCATACAGAAGCTCATCGGCCTATCACAAAGATCTTTCATTTCCGTCTTATGTTGAAATGCAATAGACGAGATAGCAGTGATTCACCACTGAGTCTGGGCTGAAATTAACAATTATGCTAAGCAATCTAATGCAGAGGCAGGCATGTTGTCAAAAACACAGAAACCACCCACTGGTAAAGCAAAAAAAAAAAAAAAAGGCATCCATTTGAGAGTCTGGGAAGTGTTTGGAAAAGAAGAGAAGCAAGAATCTTCTCCAGCGGGCCAAGCTGAAGCTTTGCCATGTACAGTACTGTATTTGCATTCCTAGCTAATATGTTTCCATAGGAAATACAGTCAAACCTCACATAAAGAGCGCCTCGCTTAAAGATTAATTCGCTTAAAGAGCAGAATTTTTTCTGAATGTTCGCTTCGCTTAACAAATAAAACCAACCAAAAACTCGCTTAACAAATAAATTGGGGTTCGCAATCCCCCCCACAATTGGTCACATACAATGGTGTTTCACTTAAAGAGCAAACTCGCTTCAAGGGCAATCCTGTGGAACTCATTATGCTCTTTAAGCAAGGTACAACTGTATGTGTTAGTGCCATGAAGATGAACCTTGGCACTCCAGGTGAGCATGCAGAAGTTAAGAAGCACTTTCAGGGCTATACCATTCATACTGGTGAGTCAGGCATGGTTTAGCCCAAGGGTTCTTAACCTATGGCCTGTGGGCCAGATCTAGCCCACAGTGACATTTCATGTGGGCCGCTGCCCTTGCTCCCGCTGCCACCAGAAGTGGCATAAACAGCCAGAAACGTCTCTGCAGCTGTCATAAATCCATTTACGACTGCCTCATCCACATTTTACTGCAGCGTTTATGGTGGGGGGAATCACCAGTCTGGGCTGCTCAACTGTCTGAGAGAGCATGATCCAGTCCAGAGCTTTAAAAGGTTGAGAACCCCTGGTTTAGCCCTTCCTGGACTGTAGTATTTCAAGCAGTAAGTAGGGTTGTACCATTTCAGATGGCAAGTGGGAAGGATAGGAAGGATGTACAGTACTGTATATGCAAAACCTCTTTGATGTGGGAGTCTGTAGATGCCAAAACCAGCAAATCTCAGGAAAATCTAGGTCTGAAGCCCATCTCTGGACAGGAAACTAGATGAATCTTGGCTCATCAACTTCCAATATCTTGTGAGTGGTTGCAAACCTACTAGAACCATGATGGTGAACCCTGGCACTCCAGCTGTTCTTGAACTTCAATTCCCAGAAGCCCAAGTAAACTCATTTGTGTGGATTCACAGGGACTTGGACTTCTGGGAATTGAAGTTCAAGAACAGCTGGAGTGCCAAGGTTCACCATCACTGTACTAAAATATACAATGGTTTTATCATTTCAGATATTGCACATGGCTCCACCAATGACCCCGATTCCCATCTCAAGAGTGTCTACAACAAAACACATTTTTTCTCACATAACCAAAACTTGAGAAAGTTGCCTTCTGAGTCTGTAACTCCTGGAATCCTCCTTTCCAGAAGATGCTGGCTGGAAGATTCAGGGAGCCATGGACCAGAAAAGTATCTTTCCCCAGCTCTGCACCTTGGAAACAATGCAAAGTAGGTTAAACCATCCAACAACAGCCCCCATCATATACAGAACGGGCAACCAAACCTGGCTCTCGGTTCCGAAAAGTCAGGGACACAATTGAAACAAAAACTGTGTCTCCAGCTGCAAGCGTTCAGTTCTGAAGACCAGACACCACTTACGTCTTGGTTCTCGAGGTCCATCGACGGTCACTTTGATGGCCCGATGGTAGGTTGCAACTTGGGTGGGGTTTGTAAAGACCGTAATTGTCAAAGTAAAGCTTTTTCCTGAAGAGTAAGAAAGAAAAGAGAGATTACCACTGCACAACAATGATTTTGCTACTGGGAATAACACATGTGATTTACATGATACAGAGTGTGCTGATTCCAAATCTGAACTCAGAATTTGCCTATAACATACAGATTTTAAGCCGGGCTATAGCTGTTCAAATGGTCATTAACTGGGTAATGTATTTTTATATGGGAACATTATGAGAGTTGCAGATACCACTTTGCCTGCTGCTGCCTCAGCTGAATCACATCCCCTGGTGGCATGCATGTTCCAGCAGCAGCCAGGCACATCTGGGCAAGTCAGTGAGCTGATGTCAGAAATAGATATATACGGCGAGGTGGACCAAGGGCTTGTCTCTAGTGCAAAACTATCTTATTGGATAGTACAGCTAGGCCATAGTGAATCTGGTTTGAGCTAAAGATGAGTAGGTGCAGCTGTGTTAATAAACTGGACAATTTGTGACAAATATACCCAGTGTGATCAACGCAAGAACCTAACCAAGAAGGTGAGATTTGCTTATTTAAGATCCTGACGTCCTAGGCAGAATCAGACTTCAGATTTGGATTCAGCGCACTTGATTTAATACAGGGCACATGGATTAGACCAAGTAGCAGACATTTGTGTGTGTGTGTGTGATGCAGTGTTATGCATGAATCTATGACTTAAATGTGCAGCAGAGGTGGGGAAACACAGGCCCTGGGGCCAACACTGGCTTCCCAACTTTTGTAATTTTCTGTTCCCAGTGTACAAGGTTGGAATGTCTCCCCCAAGGCTTGGTTACTTGGCAGTAAGTGTTTTAATCTAAAATATACAGGTATTTTTGGCCCCAGACTTTTGTCTGTGGCCCTTCCCACTTCTGGAATGCTCTCCCACCACCACCCCCAAAAAACATTTTTAAAACTGAATTTGGCACTCAGGGTGTCAAAGACGTTTCTCCACTCTGGATGCACGAAATTCAGGACAGAAAGGAAATGTGGAGAAGATGCAAATTTGGAAAAAATGCTTGATTTTTAATTGAATGGCATCGGCATCGGCTGCAAAGGCAAGTCGTATCTGAGAATGCATTTTTCCTTGAAGCAGGAAAAATGCCATTGGTGTGAATTTGTTTAAGGTGGATTCCAGCTTGTCATGAAGTGACCCACACACTATGATCACAGAGCCATCTCCTGCAGCACACATGAAGTGAGACATCCAGGATTCAGCACCAGGACTGCAATGGACTGCCGCAGCCTTGAGGATATTATCACAGCCAGTCCATCTGGCATGACCGTTGGGAATCAGAGTTCCTCCTCCACTCATTTTGCCGTTGGGCCAATAGGATGGTTTCCGGTAGTGTTTCCTCCACTGAGGGGACCATCACTCCACCTAAAGGGGCTCCTCTGTCCATAGCCTATGACCCCTTTAGAGAGTCAGGTTATTTACTACCATCTAACACTTGACGTTGAGTCACCGACTGTTCGGTCTACTCCATTACTGTAGCAGTATATCCGGCCAGACATTAATTGAATGTAATATTTGGAGAAATTGCAAGATACAGGACTCAAGAGGAAAATGATCTCCAAGTACTTGGTATCATTAAACTATGTAGGCATTATATGGTGGCAAATCCAAGCTTCTCCTGTACTGACTGAGGCTTCTGGGAATTGAAGTCCACCAGTATGGTGTGTGCCCTATGTTGGGAACCACTGTCCTAGCTGATCATTATAGCACTTCATTGGTTAGGAGGATATAAACAATCTCTTTGTTTTCCTTGTACCATCAGTCAAAACCGCCATTTCCTGATTGGCTCTACATGAAAAATGAAGACATTTGTAACCTTACTAAATGATATAGCACTACAATAATCAACCAGGGGAACAGAATCTATCTATCTATCTATCTATCTATCTATCTATCTATCTATCTATCTATCTATCTATCTATCTATCTATCTATCTATCTATCCATCCATCCATCCATCCATCCATCCATCCATCCATCCATCCATCCATCCATCCATCCATCCATCCATCCACCCATCCACCCATCCATCTTTTGATACTGTCCATGAGGCAGTATCTTCTTGGGATCTAAGATCACTGTAGATGGTGACTGCAGCCATGAAATTAAAAGACACTTAGTTCTTGGGAGGCAAGCTATGTGAAACCTAGGCAGCATAATAAAAAGTAGAGACATCACCTTGCCAACTAAAGTCTACATAATTAAAGCAATGATCTTCCCAGTAGTAATGTATGGCTGTGAGAGCCGGACCCTAAGGAAAGCTGAATGCAAAAGGATAGATGCCTTTGAACTATGGTGCTGGAGAAGACTCTTGAGAGTCCCCTGGACTGCATGGAGATCAAATCAGTCAATCCTAGAGGAAATCAAACCTGACTTCTCCTTGGAAAGACAAATATTGAAGATGAAGGTCAAGTACTTTGGCCACCAAATGAAAAGAGAGGACTCACTCGAGAAGGCCCTGATGCTAGGAAAGATCGAAGAGAAAAGGTGGCAGAGGATGAGATGGGTAGGTGGCATCATTGATGCAGTGAGCATAGATCTGGGTGGGCTACAGAGGATGGCAGATGACAGAGGAGTCTGGCATGTGGTGGTCCATGGGGTTGCAGAAGGTCGGACTCAACTATGTGACTGAACAAATCTGTCTGTCTGTCTGTCTTGCACCCCACCCAATTGGTGCAAGCACTGCTCTGGGCAGCTCACAAATATTGCATGAATTAGTATAGAAAAAAACCCAAACAACATCAAAACAACATTTCGTAAAATAAAATCATAGAAGCGAAATATAATACCTCCTAAGATGAGATCTCAATGAATCAAAATGTATATTAGTAATATATAATTATATTCTCTTATTCATAGATAACAAACACAATTTAAACCAAAAACTGAGAAGGTGAATACTGCAGATAGAACATCAGTTTACTAATGAGGGGAAAGCTTGATGAAATAGGAACCTTTCTAGTTGTTGATGGAAAGCCATTCAAGTGGAAGGTGGCCTGATTTCCCCCAGATAATTCATGCCATAATGAAGAGCCCCAGCCAAGAAAGATCCTGCTCTGGTCACAAAAGTTTAAACTTCTTTAGGTGTGACAATATATATTTTAAGAGCTTGAGTGGTCTGGGGCCAATTATACTTATTATAATTATAATTATTAGTGATGTATATCATAATTATCTTTACTATAATTACACTTTCCCTGCCTCTCTACAGAGGAGCAAGGGAAGTGTTGCAATTCAATATCTGATATAGTGAAGGGGTGTGTTAGCTCCTTCAGCATACTGTATGTTTACCTGGGAAGCAGCCTTTGACAGCTGAAAGACTATCATGTACACTATTCGCAACATCTGCAGACAGTGGAAATAGCATATATGAGTTCACCGTACAAAAAGTAGACCTTTCAAAAAGAAGCACTTGAGGAAAGGTTGGGATACTCCAGCATCTGTGACATGTGAAGACTGGAGACAGTAGCAGGTCCTGAGAGTAAGGCGGGGCCACAGTAGCTTAGTGGTTAAGACGCTGAACTTGATGACCAAAAGGTCAGCAGTTCAAGACCCGAGTGCTGCATGACAAAGTGAGCTCCTGTCACCTGTCTCAGCTCCTGCCAACCTAGCAGTTTGAAAGCAAGAAATTGCAAGTTGATAAATAGGTACCACTTTGGCTGGAAAGGTAACAGAGTTCCGTGCACTCCAGTGTCTAATCATGTCCATGGAAACATCTGCAGATGCAGACAGTGCTGGCTCTTTGGCTGAAAATGGAGATGAGCACCATACCTTAGACTCGGACATGAATGGCTTTTGAGCAAGGGTGACCTTTACCTTTAGGTAAAGCCAAGCGTATCCACCTCTAGGGTTCAGTGCTCATCCCTGTTTCATAGCCAAAGAGCCAGTGCTGTCTGCTTCTGCAGACGTTTTCGCAATCATGTGGCAGGCATGACTACACACCAGAGGGCACAGAATGCTATTTACCTTCCCACCAAAGTGGTCCCAGTTTATCTACTTGCAATTTCTTTCTTTCAAACTGCTAGGTTGGCAGGATCTGGGACAAAGACGGGAGCTCATTCTGTCCTGCAGTATTCGGGTATCAAACTGCTGACCTGCCGCCTTCCCATCAGTGTACCTTTACCTTTACCTTAGGAGCCATCCTAATGGGGAGGGGGGAAGCTGTCAGGTGACAGGTTGATGTTTGGATGGCATCAAAAAGCTCCATCTGAGAACTCCTGGAATGGAACCTGAAATCAAACTCTTCATGTCCTCCTCAAGGACTTCAGACTACTGTTTTTTCCTAGGCCAGACATGGAGAACTGTGTAGTTGTGGGAAGAGGGGGGTGGTCCTAATGAATTCAAGAGTCCAGTTAAGATTGAGCTGTGCTCTTTTTGGAAATTTGTGAAAGGGTGGGGATGGAAAAAAGGGAGGGGAGGGAGGAGACTGAAGCAAATAATTGAGTACAGAAATGAAAGCTTAATTCATAAAAGCAAAACATTTTCCATTCATCAACCTGCAAGCAGTTAAGCGATGGGGGGGGGGGGCAGATGTGAAAGAAAGCCCGCCCGCCTGCCATTTGGGGGAAAAGCCAGCATGAAAGCGGAAACACACGAAAGAATGTAAACGATTTGGATTTCATAGAGGGCAACAAGTAAACAGTTATTACATGCGAATCATCCTTAAGATCACTTGACTTTAAAGACAAGAAGCCCCAACCTCTTTGACGGTCTGCTTGTATACACTCAAATGCTGGGAGAAAACCTGGCAACTTCTCGTGGCAGAAGCACAGGCTAAAGATGATGTTAAAGTTGAAAAGAGGAGGATTCACGAAGAACAGCACTAGTTCTGTTCATTTGATAGCATAACAACTCACACTGAGCTTCACACCATTTTTCTAGGTCTTAGGCCAGGGGTTTCAAACCTTTTCAAGCTGCGGGCTGGATCACGCTCTCTCAGCCATCTCTGAGGGTTGGATAGTCATTTTGCCCCGCCTGCATGATGGGGCATCCATTTTGTCCCAACAGCATCAAAGGGGTGGCCATTTTGTTTCTTGAATGCCCTTGGAGGGGGCCTGTGGGCCAGATCTGACCCATGGGCCTTAAGTTGGGAACCCCTGTCTTAGGGACTTGAACATGGATTGCCGGACAGTCTTTATGCAATTGATAAGGAGAGAAGTAGCAATGGATACCGAGACAACTAAGTAAGAGAATGACCCTCGACATCTTCTCTGAGCCTCAAATCCACTGGCTGAGATCCAGGAAGAGATTTATGGCAAGAACAAAAATTCTTGAGGGTACACAAGAGCAAAAACAAATCAGAAGATGGAGGGAGGAGTTCACTGGACCAGGAAGAATATTAAAGGAGGGTATAGTTGACGAACTCAACCTTCCCTACGTCACTTGGAGGACCCTGAATAGGCTGAGCGTTGGAATCCCTAAATGCAAGACCTACATGCTCAAGTAGGAACTGCTGGCAAACAACATACTGTGTGGATGTGGAGAGATACAGAATCCGGCTCATTTATTGGTCTGCCAATTACTGCCAGAAACATGCACCAATGAGGGCATAGATTTGGCCAACGACAAAACCGTGAGAATGGCTTCATTTTGATAGTCCAGGGTTTGATCAGGACATGAAAGAAGAAGACACAGATGGCAAGGATATAACCCCACCACAATGAGCATTCCAATGCCTAACCCTAGTTCATAGCCAAGTGCTCCAGCAGCCTGAACTGTACTCAGTACCCACCTACCTAGAATGAATACAGGTATAGAAAGTCACTCCATTCACATCCTGTACTCTCCACATCCATTCATACTTTTCTAGAGTGCCAATCTAACTGGCAATACTTTGCAGGTTGCATGCAGTTTTCATGTATATACAGTACTATTGCCATCTATTCAAGCTGCTTTTCCTATATCTCTTTGCCATTTGTCTTTTAAACCGCTTACCTCGGCCACTCCGTCCAACAAAGCGAAGGTCGTTAAACCTGGCCACTTGGTTTTTCATCACCGCAGAAGCATTCCGAAGCTCGGCTGAATAATTTTCATCGTTACCAGCCATAACGGTTACCACGGTCCCATCAGGTACGTCTCCGAGGGCTACAACCTAGACAATACCAGCAACCGAGAAGAGTTACCTTTAGAGTGAATGTCCAAAGTACTCAAGGTGGGCCTAAAGCCATGATGGTGAACCTTGGCACTCCAGGTGTTCTTGGACTTCAGTTCCCAGAAGCCCAAATCTCTGTGAATCCACATGAATGGGTTTACTGCACACATTATTGGGCTTCAGTTCCCAGAAGCCCAAGTCTCTGTGAATCCACATGAATGAGTTTATTGCATATGCTCTTGGACTTCAGTTCCCAGAAGCCGAAGTCTCTGTGAATCCACACAAATGGGTTTACTGTGCAAACACAGTAGTAAACCCAGTGGTGGGCATCAGCAGGTTCTCATTAGTTTGCCAGAACCGGTAGAAGAAATTCTGGTTGGCCTCACCCATCCAAGCTTTGAAATAAAGGAGTCCTAATTTGGATGCAATGCAGGGCTTTCCCCCTGGCCACACCCACCATACCACGCCCACAGTGTGGTAGCAAAGATTTTTGGAGCCCACCACTGAGTAAACCCATTCATGTGGATTCACAGAGACTTGGGCTTCTGGAAATTCAAGTCCAAGAACACCTGGAGTGCCAAGGTTTGCCATCACTGGCCTAAAGCATTTTCTATCCCGAAAGACGAAACACCACAGTAATAGCACAACACATGCATTAAAAGATAATACCAATTAAAAGAGAGAGGCAGAATGATCATACACAGACCTTAAGCCTGTGTAACCTATTTGGGGCACTGCAGTGACTTAGTGGTTATGATGCTGAACCTGATGACTGGAAGGTTAGCAGGTCAGCAGTTCGAGACCCAAGTCCTGCACAACAGAGTGAGCTGCCATCTCTGTCCTAGCTCCTGCCAACCTAGCTGTTCAAAAGCAAGAAATTGCAAATATGGTAGGTACATAGGGACCACTTTGGTGGGAAAGGTAACAACATTTCATGCCCCGGAGTGTAAGTCATATCTGCCACATGTCCATGAAAACGTCTGCAGATGCAGACAGCGCTGGCTCTTTGGCTGTAAATGGAGATCAGCACCAAACCCTAGAATCAGATACAAATGGCTTTCAAGCAAGGAAACCTTTACCTAAGCTATATAGTGTGCCAAGATTATACCCCTTTGAGGATTGACTTATGCGGTAACATGTATAAACTGCTTGAGGAATCCTGATTTCTGTGGATCCTGAATTGAAAAGATCTCATGCACCCTAACCTGTGGACCAGAATGTAGTTATCCACTGGTTTTCACACTTAATTCCAGGATAGGTCTTAGTTTAAAAAACACATTAAGATTTTGAGATAATTTTCTAGAAAAATGTAGGTAGAAATCTGCATTATAAGAAGAAATAATGTTGAAAAAATAACCACCTTCTTGAAATATGTGTTTAAATGTGAATTTTGGTACTTTTTGTTATTATTTTTAAAAGGTCCTTTTTATTGCAAAAACAAAAGCAAAACCAGGCATAAGAAAACACATGTGGAGGTAATGTACGCCAGAAAGGGGGTGGTTTGGCTATCTCTCATTTAGTAGTAAGCCCTACTGAACACTGTGGTTGACTTTTGAATTAAAATAGAACTTGCTGGCCAAGGAATAAAAAGTCACTCCCTAATAAACAATGAAAGAAAGAATGGTAAACATGTCCGCTGTACTGTTGTGCTTCTTCATGTTTGAAAAACAAGTCCATAAAGCATTGTCATAACATTTCTCTCTGTGTGTATATACATTATAACTTTGTGTCTTAATTCAGCACTGATTAATTAGATCATTATTTGATACGTAAGCTTTTCATTCTATGTCACCTATTCATTTCTGAGTTATTGAAAACTTAAATAGAGTTTTTGAGGTCTGCAAGAAATTCTAGGAGTGGTTTATTATTGTCACCTTCCCCATGAATTATATAACTGAGCAGGAATTTAAACCCAAGCCTCCTAAATCCTAGCCTAACATAGTATCTATGACACTACACTAGCAGGGTGGGTTTCTTTAAACCAGGGGTTCCCAACCTAAGGCCTATGGGCCAGATCTGGCCCATGGCACCATTTCATGTAGCTCTCCTCCAAAGGCATTCGAGAAACAAAATGGCCACCCATTTGAAGTTGTTGGGACAAAATGGCCACCCCCATTGTGCGAGCAGGACAAAATGGCCGTCTGGCCCTCGAAGCTGACTGGGAGACTGACCTGGCCCCCGGCTTGAAAAGGTTGTTTTAAACCAAGGCAATTGAAACCAACATTTCAATCATGATTTAAATTAGAAGGAGCAAAATAGTCTGATTTCAATGACATTACCCATGTACATTGTTTCATATATTTCCTCAGTAACTACAAATGTGTCCACTAGCCATGTTACACCTGTTAAAAAAATGTTATTGACACATCTGTTTAATCTTTACAGGTAGGTATTTCACCTCTTTGTCACATTATGTTTTGGGGCAGACTCCTGAGTTTCGTTTCGTAACCTATCAAGAAAATGTCTTTCAAATATAAGGAATAATAAAAGAAGTCAGCTTGGATTGATTCCTATGTGAATTTAGGAGGTTGTATATGGAAATATAGTGGACTGATTTCTCAAACATTTTATCTTCTTTTTGTCCCTAAAGTTGTCTGTTCCTGCTTCCTCCTACCTTTGCAGAAAAATAAAGTAGCAAAAATAAAAGGCATTGTTGATGAAGCAAGATCTAAATAGCCAGGAACAGTGAATTTTCATCAGACGAAAATACAAGTCTTTCAGTTTGGGAGGAGGGTAGACAACAAATAGTCATATTTAAATAAGCAACAAATCAATGAATTGTTTACAAAGAAAAATGACATTAATTCAATGTATATGAAGGATTATTTATTTATTTATTATTTAGATTATTTATTTAGAATATTATTTATTTAGATTATTATTATTTAGATTATTTATTTATTTTTTATTATTTAGATTATTTATTAAGTACTGTATGTTATTCCTGAAGAAAAATGTGAAAGACCTTCTTTTTTTAAATAAACATCAGGAGCCCTGGGGGCTCAGTGGTTAAACTGCTTACCTGCGACCAAAAGGATATGAGTTTGATCCTGACCAGGAGTCAAAGTTGACTAGGCCTTCCATCCTTCCAAGGTCAGTAAAATGAGTACCCAGCATGTTGGGGGCAAAATGCTGATTAACTTGTGAACCACCCAGAGTGTGCACTAAGCGCTATGTGGCTGTAAAGAAGCATGATTGTTTTGCTTTGCTTTGAATAAAAAAAACTGATCATGGTCATCTATAATAAAAATTCTGTGTCAGAAATTATTCTGGGTTGAAAGGACTTTTGCTGGAAAAACTCTGACTGCTCCTTAGAAGGTCAAATAGTGAAGATGAAGCTAAAGTACTTTGGACATCAAATGAGAAGAGAGGATTCGTTGAAAAAGCCTTGATGCTGGGAAGGGTGGAGGGCAAAAGAAGAAGGGGGCGGCCCAAAATGAGATGGCTAGATGGTATTGTAGACACAATGGGCACAGAGCTGAGCGAGTTGAGGAGGATGGTGGAGGACAAAAGTGCCTGGTGGACAGTGGTCCATGGGGTCGGAGAGGGTCGGAATCAACTGTGCGACTGAACAACAACAAGATCTTTCCTCACTGAAGTGGTCCCCATTTATCTATTTGCAATTTCTTGCTTTTGAACTACTAAGTTGGCAGAAGCTGGGACAGAGACAGGTGCTCAAACCATCATGCAGTACCCAGGGCTTGAACTGCCGACTTGCTGGCCTTCCAGCTAACAAGGTGAGCTTCTTAACCACTGAGCCACCGCTGAGCCATGGGCATCTATGGTTTTAAACAATCAAGCATTTGTATTCACTTTGTTATTGAGACTTTTTGACTTGGTTCGTTGCTGGTTTTTATGTCTTCCAAATGAAAGTTGCATACCATCAAAACCTTTGTGCTACTTCACTGCTGTGTTGAAATAAAGAACTTGGATCCTATAATCCAGCAAATGAAACATTTTAAAGGCCCCATTGATTTCACTGGAAGAGAATAAATTCTAATTCTCTAGTGAAAAACTATGGGTTTTTTTAAAAATTTTTTGACTGCGTCTGGCTTGTATCCTTACTGTTGGAAGATGTGAAAGCTACTTCCTGATGTTTGAAGCAACAGCAATCTTAAACAATGCCTCTATTCTCATTCATGCTAGATTATAATAAACCCAAAATAACCTCAGAATAATAAACAGCTGAGCTCTTAATTTAGAGGCCTGCCAGCTGAACTTGTCTCAGTTTACTTAATCAAAACAATATTCAACCTAGAGAAAGTTAGGCACTCTTCTTCTTCTGTTGTATTTGAATCGGAATACAGTACAGTACAGTATAGGCAATTGTCATGGTGATCAGCCATGAAGACTGTCCTGGGAATATAATGCAGTGGCATCTATTTGCCTTCCACATCGCAGCATGACACCCATAGTACCACTGATCCAGTTCTGTGAGTAACTTTCTGGTCCTGAGCCCTTTTGGCACACAAAGTCCTCTTCCGCCCCAGTCCAGGATGGATGAAGCTGCTGCTCTCCATCAAGATGGATTCAGAGGGGGATTTAATCCATTTAGGGACCATCACCCTTCCTTGTGGACTTCCGCACCCAAGGTGTTAGTCCTCAGGGTGGTCAGGTTAGTTAACCACCACCTGTCATTCGGGGTTGAGTCACTAGCAGTATGGTCTACTCTATTACCATAACAGGATAACACTGGCCAAGACTTCCTTAAGCACTCTTAGCTGCATAAATGTCAAGGGATAGTAGACATGATGCTTAAATCTCTCCCACTGAAATCCATGGAGCTTAAGTGTCCCATCCTAAATTCAGGATCCTTCAAAGTGCCCACTCAATTATTAGTCCATTAAATAAGTATGCACATATTTACTCAAAATGAAGCCTTGAAAAAGGTCACCATAACTCAGAAATGACTTGATGGCAGATGAATACAGTATTGTTATATTACGTATGCACAGGCTACAGCCTAACACAACCCCAATCTAGTCTATTACAAAATATCTTGCCTGAATATAACAGGACGTATTGCTAAGTAAATGAGTATATTAACATAGTCTAGTTTGGCTTGATTATGCCCAACTTTACTTTGTTAAACTCCCTACACAATGATTCGTGAGCTTGTCAACTTTTCTTATTCTTGTTAGTGCTCATATCAAAACAAGTACTCTACAGCAGTGGTCTCTAACCACTGGGCTGTGGACCAGTACTGGGGTCATGGATTATCCCAAACCGGGCCACGGGGTCTGCCCAGTGAATGGACCGAGAGCAAGGGCTTCAGACACAGCAGGTAGGCAGGTGGCTGGGCCCCTCCTCCAAGTTGCCTAACTATGGCTCCTCCCCCCACCTGTGTGCAGTGAGATATCACACTGCCCATATTCAAGCTGTGGCTGGCAGATGGGAGATAATTTAAAAAGAGATTTTAGCAAAACTGAAATTTTTATATATCCTCGAAGATTGTGGTATTTTTGAACCACAACCGGCCACATCAGGGCAACGGCCACCTTGTGTTGCCAGCTAATCTTTCTCATACTAGGTGAGGCGAAAGGAACTGCAGAATGAACTCACCCAAAAAGTGTCTTCATTTTGGTAGACTCATGTCTGGCCTAGATACAGAAGAAGAACTGCTGTTTGTTTGTTTGTTTGTTTGTTTGTTTGTTTGTTTGTTTGTTTGTTTGTTTGTTTGTTTGTTTGTTTGTTTGTTTGTTTGTTTGTTTGTTTGTTTGTTTGTTTGTTTGTTTGTTTGTTTGTTTGTTTGTTACAACTCTGTAAATCCTGTGCAGAGAGAATCTGGGAACTGAAATCCCAGAAGGCATCTTCTTTACACTCAGCCAGTTTACCATATTTTGGAGTCGGTGAATATAGATTGGCATCTAAAGGGTAAAGTAAGTCCATTTGAAGTCACAAAGCAATGCACATTATCCACAAAAGAGGGAGACTTTGTAAGAAGGTTGTCTAGAGAGCATACCCTCAACAACTGAGAGTATTAAAACCAGACCTTAAATTTATTGAATCACTCGACCAACTTCACTATGGCCACAGTGCATCCTTAATTAATACAGAATGCATTATGGTTATTTTACTGTTTCTGTGAATTTTAGTTCTAACAGAGCTGCAACTTTTCAAGATTGTGGCTGCATTTTAATCCTAAAACAAATTAATTTGGGCTGAATCTTAAATGGTACCTTTTGAATCTAAATAACCAAGGATTTTCTAAGAGACTAGAAAATGTTGTTTTTAAAATCTTGACTATTTGTGTTCCTTTTATATTGAAAGATTAAAAGAAATGGCAAGCAACCCATTTCTACATGTACTATGTACATGTTTTGATTGCAAGTAGGAAGAGTATACTGTTTTTAGCATTTATTTCTATTCTCCTAAACTTTGACATTTTTTTTAATTCGCAACCTCTTGAGTCATTCTAGTTTTGGAACAAGCTCATAATCATGAGGCATCACCTTCTCACTTTAGCAGTGGATTTCAATTGGTGCAGGCAGGAAACTTTCTAATAAGGGTACTTCTGAACATGTGCAGCTGGCTGGACAACTCAAAGGTTTAAAACTATAGCTGCATAGGCCCAGCAGGGTTCCCTGCAAAACAAAGGAATGGGAAACCACTTTTGAGTATTCTTTACTTAGAAAACCCTGGAGAGGTTTGCTATAAGTCAGAACTGACTTGATGGCCCATGATGATGATGATGGGTGGCTTAGTGGTTAAGACACTGGAAGGTTGGCAGGTCAGCAGTTCAAGATCCAAATGCTGCAGGATGGAGTGAGTGCCTCTTGTCTGTCCCAGCTCCTGCCAACCTAGCAGTTTGAAAGGAAGAAACTGCAAGTAGATAAATAGGTACCACTTCAGTTGGAAGGTAAACAGTGTCCTGTGCACTTTGGTGTTTAGTCATCCCTGCCACATGTCCATGGAAACATCTGAAGACACAGACAGCGCTGGCTCTTTGGCTATAAACCAGGGGTTTGCAACCTATGGTCTGTGGCCCATGGCACCATTTCATGTGGCCTGCCACCTTCACTCCTCCCATCACCACCAGAGACAATGAAAACAGCCAAAAACATGACACCCTCACTCCTGCCGCAGCCGCCAGATGCAGCAAAAACAACAAAAAAATTCTGCCATAAATGCACCTATGGCTTTACGACAGCCCTGGTTGCATTTATGGCAGGAGGAACCACCAGACTGGTCTGCTCAGCTGTCTGAGGGGACGTGGTCCCGCCCTCAGCACCAAAAGGTTGAGAAACCCTGCTACAAACAGAGATGAGCACTGAACTCTAGAGTCAGATACGACTGGCTTTCCAGCAAGGGCAACCTTTACCTTTACAGTTGCACATCACAGCAATAACAGACCCTGCACCAGGGGTCGGTTTGTAAGAGCTGCAATTAGGGAATACAATACTTGCTAATACTCTTGGGGTATGTGTGTAGAATAGATGCTTTAACTCTAGGAATCGTGCATTAGACAGGTGGACTTTAATAAACAAAGAAAGAGAACATTTTTAACCACATTGGATGAGCGCTAGTAATGACGCATCCTGCCCCTGAACTGAAAGCCTCGATTCCTCCAAGAAGACTGTGGGCTCTCGACTCAGGAGAGGGGGTGGGGACGAAAAACCCGTCACGTCTATTCTGGGAAATACGGTCAGTTTTGGAGTCGGACAGAATCCTGCCTAAGGGTACTTTGCACAAACATCTCTCCCCACCCCCCCACCCAGAAGACCCGCTAATTTGTGGGGAAAGGATATCTCAGTTACCAAGTGTAGAGTAAAGTGTGTGAGGCATTCAATACAGCTTCACACGCCTGAAGAAGCGTTCTGCCTGACTCGGAAACTGGCGAGCCTGGCAGCGGCAGCGAAGTTGAATCTGCCTTGTGACTAGGCAAAGCTGAAGGAGTTTTGAGCTTCTCAGAAATCAGCGTTAAGGGCTTAATTCTGGCTGGGCCGTGTGCCAAAAAGCACCGTTCATTCTCTTTGGATATTTGTATTACTCCGCTTAAAAATCTCGAATAACTCGATTCTGCTGCAAACTTACTGGACTGTTTTGTTTTGCTTTAGCCTCATCGGGCAACTCATTGTAGACGGTCACTTTAAAACAATGAAAAAGCCAATTTTTAAAAGAATGCAAATAAATGCTAAAACTGAAGGGCATGAAGGAGCGCTCCATCGCGACTGAGTCTGAGTTTACTCAGAAGGGAATCCCCGAAGGCATCGAACTTAGGACCAATGTGGACCATTCTTATTTCATTAGTTTCCTAAACCTACTACAGGTTGGGGCTGAAATGGTAAACCGTATTCTCTGCTCCTCTGTTCAATCATCACGAACAGCATCACTGCATTCAGAATGTTTCAATAAGAGGTAAGAGGTTTTTTAAAATAGTTTTTTTCTCACAAAATTACCCTGTTTATAAACATGTTTCATATATTTCCTATACTCTCCCCTCTGGAAGAAAAACAGAAATCTGTTCAAAACTCATAATTGATGTTCCAGCTGTATTCCCATTTTTTAAATAAGAGCACATATTTAATATTTATTTTTAAATTTTCCACCTCTATCTCTGACACATATCCATCTTATTCTGAAAAGAAAGTGCCTTTCATTTCCAATTCCAAATTCCACTCTCTTTAGAAAGGGCAATATTAAAAGGTAGAATAATACAGGGCAGCTTTCCACATCTCTAGATCTTTACATTAGACAAGACGAAATAAAATAACTACACAGGGACAAACGTGTTTCAAGTGAATTTCCAACCAACCTCCCTTTGAATGTCTTCTTGTTTTTTTTCAATATATATCTGGATTAACAGGAAACATTAATGTATATTAGATTTTTCCCTTTTTATTTGGTTGCTGTATAAATAAAATTTATATAAATCGCATAAATAAGTAGACTCTGAAATCCGAATTCCCTAGGCTTCTGTCTAAGTGGATTGAAAGTGGAAGGTAATTCCCTGGCTGTTTATTCAAGGACATAATTGAACTGAATTCTATTTTATTGTCTTGTTCTTTCTCATTTTGTTACATGTTAAATACTGTAAATAAATCTAGTATCAGAAATTACTCTGGGTTGAAAGGATTTTTGCTAGAGAAACTCTGCACAGGGAATGCCCGAATGAGGCTCCTTTCATGTCCCCAAGATCAGTCGTGCAGCACTCGGGGTTTTTGAACCCAAACCTTCCAGTCTTCAAGCTCAGCGTCTCAACCACTAGACCACTGCAGTGCTGTTTGTTACATGTTAACCCACCATAATTTGTAATTGTTAAACTGCCTCTGTGTCCCAATTCTAGGGCAAAGGCAGCATCTCTCAGTCTTTCTCAACCTTTGTTTTTGGACTTCAATTCCAGAAAACCTAAGTCAATTCCCCAAAGCACTGATCAGCCAATGTACTGACTTAGGCTTCTTGGAATTGCAATCCCCTTGTGGGGCCTGGGCCAATTTCAGCGATTTCCCCACGTTGGAAATCACTGAAAGATGAAAAAAGACATTAAAACATAACTAATGGTACTCGCAGAAACAAGCCTTCCTGGGTTCCCTGAGGCTACTCTCAGATCAGCATGCACAGGGACAGAATTGCAGCCGTTCAGCCCAAGTTTCTTACTCAGAAGTAAGTCCCTTAGTTTACAAGGGCAACATATTGAAACCCTAAAAACCAATTGTGGTTTTCTTTCATTTCCAGGAAACTATGTACAACGCGACCCTGACCGTTGGACAGCTATGGTGTATTCCCTGGATAGAAGAAGAATCTGGTAGGTTCGACCATGCCACAAAGATGCCGCTTAGTGGTCTGGAATGAGGAGTTCTCCGTTCAGCTAAGTGGCGTTGGGTACTTGGGCAATGCACCTGGCCAGTGTATTGTTCTAATATGGTCAACTTCGACATGAGCCCAGCCAGCTGTGTATCTAAAAGGGCTAAAGGAGCATCAAAAACACAGGCCTCAATCCACCATGTGCCATTGGACCCTGCTATGGTAGCAGTAGACCTCCCGATGGCAAGAGGCTGCTAAAATCTTGCAACAGTGGGAGACAATGCGTCGATCCACCACATCAAACTGATGTGTGAAACACTGGTCAACCAAGTAAACAAATCACCAAGTAACCCTTCGTGGTTCCCTTTCTTTCCCAGAAAACAATATACTGTACAGATTGTGCATCCTAGAGTTCTTTTGTGAAAATAAGGAGCTGCCGTGGCTCAGTGGTTAAGAAGCTCACCTTGTTAGCTGGAAGGCTGCCAAGTCAGCAGTTCAAATCCAGGTCCTCCATGACAGATTGAGCGCCTGTCTCTGTCCCAGCTCTTGGGGACATGAAAGGAGCCTCGTTTGGGCGTTCCCTGAGTGGAGATTCTCCCGCAAAAATCCTTTCAACCCAGAATAATTTCTGACATATTATTATTATTATTATTATTATTATTATTATTATTATTATTATTATTATTATTATTATTATTATTATTATTATTATTATTATTATTGAAAATAAAACAAAAATCTCTCTCTTTTAAAGAAAAATAATAGGGCAGTGACTGGTTTGAAATGCTATATTAAAATTAAAGGGAGAACAACAAAGTCTATATGTTAAAAAATGTTTTGTTTGTTTGATTTTTTTAGAATAAATGTTTGATTTTATTTTATCTTACATGAATGTTTTTTAAAGTTTTCCAAACTTGGTGCTTAAATATTCCACTGACGATGGGGAAGAAACTCTTAATTCGCGCTTCCCCTTGACTGTAGTGAGCTGAACAACTATGGATTAGGTATCTGCACGATCCTGACATTGGCAGCCTAGGAATGCCTACTCGAGAGGAAGCCTCCTTGACTCAGCTTGTCCCTTCTTCCGGGTAAACGTGTACAGCGTGCAGGCCCCAACTTGCTAAAAGGCGATTTGTTTCCTTTTCGCTCTCTTCACAAGCTCCTTCTCGACGCCTCTGTGGTCTCGGAGTTTGAGGGTTTTGCTTGTTTATTCTACTTGTTGGGTTGTTGTGCTTTAAAAAAAACCCCACAAAAAACCAACCTCACATGCACAGAAACCAAACAGCCAAACAAAAACATCCCTCGCGGGCTGCTCCGATCCCTTCCTTCCGCAAAAAAAATGTGGGCAGCATCATCCTGGGGCAGGGGAAACGTGAGAACGTCACGTATGAACGGTGGAAGAAATGGAAGGGAAACGAAACGAAATGAAGGCACAAACTTCGCGCAACCGAAGAGTAAAACGACTCTTGCAAAAATAAAAAATCCAACACCCTCCATTCTACACCCACCCAGATCCCCCAAGTTTTACCCCCTTCGCTTCCCATGTTTGTGTAGTTTTTTTAAAGCAAACGATCTGATCGCATCTACACCAGGATAAAGGTTTGTTGTGGTTTGTTAATTTCTCCGCGCGATGACAGATCTCTTTACTAAAGCGACTTTCACTTGCGTTTCCCTGACGTTGTTCTCACTCCCGTGTCTTCTTCCTAATCTCTGAGGACTTTGAGCTGCACTTTGGTCGCTTCCTTCCAGGGCCATGTGTGTGTGTGGGGGGGGGGGGCTCCTGTGCTAACAGCCCCCCCCCCAAAAAAAAAACCCACCCGGTGTGCCAATGTTATATATGTGAGTGTGACATTGTTGCCCCTCCTGAAAATTATTTTGCACCTCCTTACACACACACACACACAAATCTAGACTCCTGGCGACGACCCTGCTTCCTTCTCCTTTCCCCTACCGCAGCTGTCAAAACTCGATCCAGCCAGGTTTAAGGGCTGTCCAGGTAAACAGGGAAAGTGAAATGGAGTTTGAGATCAAAGTAAGGCATTGGGTAGGCAGGTAGTAGAGCCCTCCGGATCTCGACCCTGCTTATTCAGAGTAAGAGTCACTTTTTAGGCAGCGATCCTTTACATGCACAGTTACAGGGGAGAAGGCTTCAGTGCAAACACAGTACAGTTGAACTCTCTACAAGTTTACGCCCACGCGCGCAGCCACCCTGGCATATATTATTGCCTGCTTTGTTTAGGATAGGAGCATTTGCCTCGGCTTAACTGTGGCCAGGCCCTCCTGCTATGGTAATAGAGTAGACCCTACTGCCAGCAACTCAACGCTAAGCATCCGGCGGCGGTTAACTAACCTGACCACCCTGAGGACTAGCGGCCTTGGCATAGTCTACAGGGAAGGGTGATGGGTGGTCCCCAAGTGGGTTAGATGGGAGGGCAGCAGCTTCATCCATCCTGGCCTGGGGCTGAGGAGGACTTTGTGTGCCAAAAGGGCTCAGGACCAGAAAGTGACTCGCGGAGCCCGACCAGGGGTACTTTGGATGTTAGGCTGCGATGCGGAAGGCAGATGAAAGGCCACTGCAGTGTAGTCGCAGGACAGTCTTCATGGCTGATCGCCATGAGGATCGCCAATATTCGGAATCGGATTCGGCACAAGAAGAAGACGATCCACGTCTACTCAGATTTGAGGCGTTCGTTTATTTTCAAACTACAGTAATTTTGCAAAGGGTTGCAAACCAGAAAAGGACCATCGGGATGAATAGTGCATCTCCCCCCCCCCCCCCCGTTTAAGGGGCGGAACCGGTCCGCTCTCTACACTGACTTTTGCGATTATAATTAGATGGTATTGTGGTCGCTTACGTTGCACGCTGAAAAACACCACCCCGCAAAGTGACGTTAAAATATAAGCAACCTGCATCCTATAAACGGGCACCCGCAGAGATAAAGGTAAAGGTCGCCTTTGCTCGAAAGCCAGTCGTATCCGACTTGAGGGTTCAGTGCTCATCTCTGTTTCATAGCCGAAGAGCCAACGCTGTTTGCGTCTGCAGATGTTTCCATGGTCATGTGGCAGGCATGGCTAGACAGCGGAGTCCACGGAATGCTGTTTACCTTTCCCACCGAAGTGGTCCCTATTTATCTCCTTGCAATTTTTTTTTTTGCTTTCGAATTGCTAGGTTGGCAGGAGCTGGGACAGAGACGGGAGCTCACTCCGTCGTGTAGCACTCGGGTAGGTGGTTGCAAACCTAACAGCTTTTACGGTTTGAGGAGTAAACTCTCCGGGTGGTATCTAGACACTCAGCTGGAATCCCAGAATCTCAGTACCTGTAAATACCTTTCAGGACTGAATGTAAACCAGGGGAGATCAAAATAAGATTTACCTTTTAAAAATAATTTTAAAAAAAACCATGGACAATAATTTGAGGGATGAGAACAAAATTACTTTAAAACAACAACGGTGAGATTAGCAGTGGAACAAACGCTTATTAAGAGAGGTGAAAGAGGATCTGAGGATCTGGTAGATCAGATACTGCTGCTGCGTTGTTCTGCTTTATTCTTAAAGATTACATCTTTCTTTTAAAATAATCCCAGTTAGTTAATTAGCCTCGACTCCCTTTCAACTTCAAAAAGTTTCCTGAGCACTCTTAACTAAATGGAACAATCAGCGAAGGAGGCTGAGCGCCTTTGGGGATGGGAGAGAATGAGGGGTGTGTGTGTGTATGTGTGTAACTGTGGAAAATGTCCCTCCCTTTTAAAAACCTTGAGCATCAACCAGATCCCCTGGTAACAGGAGCAGGTTGGGGGCTTCTTCTTCTTCTTTAAATGCCGTATCTGATTCTGCATATTGGTGATCCTCCTGGCGATCAGCCATGAAGACTGTCCTGAGAATATAGTGCAGTGGCTTTTTCCCTGCCTTCCGCATCGCAGCATGACACCACTACCACTGATCTAGTTCCGCAAGTCACTTTCTGGCCCTGAGCCCTTTTGGCACACAAAGTCCTCCTGAGCCCCAGGCCAGGATGGATGAAGCTGCTGCCCTCCATCAAGATGGATTCAAGTGGGATTTAATCCATTTGGGGATCATCAGCCTTCCCTGTGAACTTCGCCACCCAAGGCTGTAAACCCTCAGGGTGGTCAGGTTGAGTTGCTGGCAGTAGGGTCTACTCTAATACCATAACAGGATAACTTGGCCAGACATCAAGCTTGGAGGCGGAAAGGAGAAATTAAGAAGCTTGAAGACTAACAAAGAGCTACAGGGGTCACAACACCCTGGGACAGGCAACTTCAAAAGGAAGGCCCATTGAATGTAGGGGGAAAGGCCCCTATGTAGGTAGGGTTTACGATGACAACTTTACTCCTCTTAGACAACTGTGCTGTTTTGTGTGTGTGGTTTATATTTTACTGCAGGAAAAGCTATACTGGCCTCACCCAAGAACAGGGAGCTTTTTACCCTTTGAGATAAACAAGAGGCAGGTCCCTGGCCCGAGGACCTTACAGTTTTTAATTAGACATAAGTAGAGTAGAGGTGTGCTCATTAAGATGCTTGTTTTTGCCACAGAAAAGCATTCAAAGAGAAGGGGATGTTTTCTCATTTAAAAAAGTCATTTGTATCCTTCATGTAAATACAAACAAAGCCCTGAAAATAAGGTAAGGTAAAGGCCGCCCTTGCTCAAAAGCCAGTTGTATCTGACTCTAGGGATCAGTGTTCATCTCTGTTTATAGCCAAAGAGCCAACATGTCTGCACCAGAGTGCACGGAATGCTGTTTACCTTCTCACCAAAGTGGTCCCTATTTATCTACTTGCAATTTCTTGCTTTCAAACTGCTAGGTTGGCAGGAGCTGGGACAAAGACAGAAGCTCACTCTGTCATGCAGTACCCGGGAATCAAACTCCGGCTTTCCAGTCAGTGAGTTCAGCGGCTTAACCGCTTGAGCCACTGCAGTCCCCAGAAATAAGGTAGGCAATATCTAAATTACTGCTCTTCCAATTTCTCTGGAAGTTGTGTCACAAACTTCCATGCCATAGTTTCCCCACATACTAAGATAAGGGACAGGCTGCACTTTGCATGCATAGGAACACATACACAGTAACACCTTAATCTGCAGGAAAGAAGGAGCTCCAAATTTTCAAGGCCAGCATCAATTTTAAACACAAAGGCCAACAGGGAATGGAGCGGAAAGAGCAGAAAAGTGGATTAGGATGAGGCCTGGATTATGGGATTCGAACCTGATTTGGAAGCAACTCAGACTCACCGGTTTCCATGGGATGTCAAAGTAAGGAGGTGAATGGGTAAGTGAGAAAGAGCAAAAGAGATGGACAGGATGCTTTTTTGTCAGGAACCGATGATAGTTGGATCTTCAGAATGGAAATCAACAAATTGAGAACTTAACATGGGCATCTCCTACACCATTACTACTTTCACTACCACACATATTGCCAGCGATTTCCAGGGTCTTGGTTATTTCTTGCAATCATAATAAACATTCCTATTAAAATTATGAGTGGTGATTTTGTTTAAAAATAAGGCAAGTGTTGAAGCCCCTCTTGATCTTTATTGGACCAAGATGGTGTAAAACTTGGGGCTCATGGAAACTAAACTTTGCTATGGAATTCTGGAACATCAGGCAGAGACAGTATACAATGTGTAGACAAGCAAAATCCGCAGGAGTCTGGAGTAACAAGAGTCCAGGGCCACATTTTCCCTTCATTTTAAAAACGATTTTGGGACATCTCAGTCAGATGACTGGCGCACCACTTTGAAAATATACCGACAAAATTAGCAAAAACAATTTCGCAAAACAGGGGTCAGGGTGGTGGAAGTTGACAGTTTTGACAAGGAGATATTTTTGCTACTTTAATTTATATAATCTTTTTTAAAAAAAACTTCCATTGCACTTGGTTTACTTCATTTTTATTGTTTATTAAATGCCACCAAGTCGTCACCAACTTGAAATGCCCCTATGAATTAGCTGTCTCTGCAATGTCCCATCCTCAAGAGCCCTGCTCAGCTCTGCAAACTCAAGCCTGTGGATTCTTTTAGGGAACCAACCCATCTCACAATGGGCCTTCCTCTTTTCCTGCTGCCTTCCATTTCCCCCAACATTACCGTCTTTTCCAGAGAATCTTGCCTTCTCATCCTACGAGTTATCTGGAACTCCACAGTAAGGTCAGATGACATTAAACAGGTTCCAGGAACCGTTTAGAGATTCTTTTATGCTAGTAAAACTAAAGGTAGAGGTCACCCTTGATGGAAAGCCAATTGTATCCGATTCTAGGGCTCAGTGCTCATCTCTGCTTCATAGTTATGCTAGTACAGTGTGTTTTAAAGTTTGCCCAACGCTCCTCATTCTTTGACCATATTTTCCCTTCACATTAAGTTTTAATCCGTGATTTTTCTTTGTTCCTCTACCCACATCTCACCTGCTTTTCATAACATGTGCCCTAATGGAGAGATCTGAAGATGTCGAAAACTTCCGTTTATGCCCTCTTTGTGAGTCTCCGAAATGTAGTGCCCTAGCACACATTTTTGAAACCTGGCTCTCTCTCTCTCTGAGTATAAGGCCTTTTGAAATCCAACCCACGGCGTGTCCTGCCCAAAGTGCGCACACAATCCAAGGAGGTTAGGTCAAAGGTTTCCCTTGCTTGAAAGCCAGTCGTATCCGGAACTAAGGTCCGGTGCTCATCTGCGTTTGCAACCAAAGAGCCAGTGCTGTTTGCTTCCACAGACATTTCCATGGTCATGCGGCATGCATAACTAGAGCCGCAGTGCATGGAACACTGTTACCTTCTCCACTGAAGCAGTACCTAGTTATCTACTTGCAATTTCTGGTTTTTGAAATGCAAGATTGGCAGGAGCTAGGGCAGAGATGGAAGTTCACACCGCACTCTGGTCGTGAACTGCTGACTGGCCGACCTTCCAGTCGTCAGGTTCAGGTATCTTAACCACCAAGCCACCTCAGTCCCGATCCGAGGAAGCTTCCTTGAAAGTAAATGGGTCGGGTTAGGTAGAGATGGGCAAGAGGTGGGTGGGGAAGGTTTAACTCCAAGCAGGAGAAGGAGAGGCTGTTAGCCAAAGAAGCTTCCTCTAGGATTTCCTTGGGGCTCATTTTTTTCTGCATGGAAGCCGAGGACGCTGCTAGGGCAATGGGGGTGGGGAGGACCCTCGGCGCCCTCTCCAACTCACACTTTGCTCCCTCGGAAAGAGAAATGCTGAGATCTAGGAGGCCCAACACGCCCCCCCCCTTGCCAGACACCCTGGGTCCGTTGCCTGTTCCGTTAAACCGCTGTTTTTCCGTGGCGCTTGGGGAAGGGAGCCGGCAGGAAACATCTGCGCACCTCTGGCCAGCCCTCCGCCCGACGCCTCGCCTTCTATTTTATTTTTATTTATTCCATTTATATCGCAACCCATCTGGGGTATTTTCCCACTGGGGGGCTTACCACGTCTTAAAAGCAAATCTTTACCATAAAAATTAAACAAATTGAATAAATCGCCAGGAACCCTGGGGTCGCAGTGTTTAAACTGATGTACTGCAGCCAGAGGTTTGTGAGTTCGATCCTGAACCAGGGTTCAAGGTTGACTCAGCCTTTTCCGTGGACATGTGGCAGGCATACCTAGACAACGGAGTGCATGGAACGCTGTTTACCTTCCCCACCGAAGTAGTCCCTAGTGATCTACTGTACAGTACTTGCAATTTTTTTGAACTGCTAGATTGGCAGGAGCTGGGACAGAGACGGGGTGAGGCCTCACTCCGTCGTGCAGCACCCGGGTCTCGAACTGTTGACCTGCCGACCTTCCAGTCGTCAAGTTCAGCGTCTTAACCACTAAGCCACCGCATTAAGCGTTACCGCGCAGTAAACCCATTCGTGTGGATTCACAGGAGACCACGAAGAACAGTTACAGAAAAGCAACCTGTCATTACAGAGGCATGGTGGCACGGGGGGGGGGGTGTCAAACTGCTGTCCTGCAGGCAAAACGTTGTGAGCTCAGTCCTGACTGGAGTCAAAGTTGACTCAGCCTAACATCCTTCTCTGTTTAGTAAAATGAGCACCTAGCATGTGGGGAGGGGGGGAAATGGTAATTAATTTGTGAACCGCCTAGCTAGAGAGTGCATTCAGCGCTACGGGGAGGTATGGAAAGGTGATTACTAACGGCTATAATTGCTATACATTGTAAATATCAACAAGAGGAAAGAAAACTGCCCCCACCCTCCACCCCGGTTTTCGGGGCTTACCTTGAAGGCTACCGGCAGCGTCTTGTTGCATCGCCAGTGGGAAGGCAGCACCGAGCACAGGAAATTGGGGCTGTCGGTCCTCACCAGTTCGCCGGGGTGGTCGGCCAGGACGTCCACCACGGAGCGCGCCTCGGGCCGGCCGCGGAGCCCCGGGGGCGGCTGCGGCGGCTGCGGTGGGGCGCCGAGGGGCCCGCTGTTCTCGCCCATCTTGCCGCAGGGGAAGGCCGTGGAGGGCGGCGTGAAGCGCCGGGTGGTGCTCGGGTCTACGGGAATACGCATCACAACAGCGGGCGTTAGGGGCGGCCGGGAGGCCCAGGCGGCGATCCCGGACGGGGCAGCCCTCCCCGGGGGCCCCCGACGCCGCGGCCACGGCAGCTGCAGCCCCAGCCGGAGGGAGAGGAGGAGGAGGAGGAGGAGGAGGCGGAGGCGCTGGGGCGGCTGCTCCTCCCGACGGCTCTCCTCCGAAGGCTCCGCTCCTCTCGGAAGGCTCCCCTCGGGGCGGAGGGAAGCGCGGTCGCGTCAAGCGCCCGGATCTCTCGTGCGCTCCGTCGGGGCGAAGGCGAAAGTCCTCCGGAACAGGATCGCGTCCCTGGGAGAGCCCCGTCGGCCTCCTCCTCCTCCTGGGCTCGCCCAGCCCAAATCAAAGCGGCTCGGACGACCAAAAACCTCGGGTCTACCAGAGAGACGCGCGCTGCCTTCCTTCCCTCGACGACATGCCTTTCTCCTCCCCTCTTAGCAATGCTAGTTTTGACAAACTTCCTCGATCGGAGCCCAACTTCGACAGGTTGCTCTTTTGGCAGGAACCCCCCCCCTCTCCCAAGTTCAATTTCTACCCCCCCTCGCGCCCAACCCCCAACCGTCTGCGGTGCCAGGGGAAGTCGCCCCGCGTCCAGCCTCGCTTTGCCTGCCAGCCCCCTCTGGACGCTTCGGAAGGCAGGCGAAACTGTCCGCTGTGGCGAGAGAAGACGGGAGGGGGGGGGAGGAGAGAAAGAGTCTTTTTTTGAAAACTTTATTTACAGGCGAGGAACGGGGTGGGCGGGGCGCAGGAGTTGGGGGCGGTGGAATGACAGCCAGGGGAACCAATCGGAAGATGGGGGCCGGGCAAAGCCTGGGAAAGAGGCGGGGCGGCTAAGAGTCACGCCCCACCTCCTCTTCGCCCCGCCCCCTGCTTTCTGTCAAGCGAAGGCAGCCAAAGTGACTCTTTTCGGTTGCGGAGGATACAGTACCTCCTTTCCCGGAGAAGGCTGGCAAGACAGCAGTTTGAGACCCGGGTACTGCAGGGCGGTTTGAGCGACAGGGCCGTGGCCAGGGGGTGACCAAGGTGGGCCACTTTGCTCGCCCTGACAAAGCGAGGTTTCCCATAGGAATGCATCGAGAAGAAGTTTTGTTGCCCGCCCTGAAAATATATTCGCCCACCCACATCTAGAATCCTGGCTATAGCCCTGTTGAGCTCCTGTCTCTGTCCCCGCTCCTGCCAACCTAGCAGTTCGAAAGCAAGACATTGCAAGTAGATCAATAGGGACCACTTGGGTGGATGGGGAAAAAGATCTCGGGGACATGAAAGGAGCCTCATTCGGGCGTCCCCTGAGCGGAGTTTCTCCAGCAACAAATCCTTTCAACCCAAAATAATTTCTTACACGAAATTATTATTATTATTATTATCATCATCATCATCTTTTCCCGGTTCAACTAGGGAGAGCGTTAATTATTTAGGGCGAGCGTTAATTACTGGCCTCTGGGGTGGGGTGGGGGATGACATTTGCAAGTTTTTAAGCGATGTGAGTTAACGGACTTTTAAAAAATATATAAGAGGGAGGAATTAAGTGGAAGGAGGCAATTCATGGGCGATCACATTATTATTATTATTTTAATTAAAATGACACAACCGCTCCGGGTTTTCGTCCCAATCCAAGGCGTTTTGGGGCTCTCATCCGAGGAAGCAGGGCGGGCTCTGCGCTCCGCAGGCTTCCCAGTGGCTTCGGCTTCCTGGGGTTCTAACCGTGGGTGAAACTAGAAGCGACAAAAGCTGCGTTGCGCACCGATTCCATTTCCTGCTCAGAGCCTCAACCCTACCAGGGCTGTAACTTGGGGACTTTACCCCCGCCCCGCCCCAAAACTTAGGGAAAAGGTCAAGGTCTCCCTTTCTGAATAGCCAGTCGTATCCGACTCTAGGGGGCGGTGCTCATCTCCGTTTATAGCCAAAGATGCTGTCTGCGTCTGCAGACGTTTCCATGGTCATGTGGTAGGCATGGTTAGATGCTGGAGTGCACCGCAAAGCCGTTTACCTTTCCCGCCGAAGTGGTGCCTATTTCTCTACTTGCAATTTCTTGAACTGTTTAGGTTGGCAAGAGCTGGGACAGACAGGGCCACACTAGATGCAGGGTTAGATGCTGGAGCGCACAGAACGCCCTTACCTTTCCAGCCGAAGTGGTAGCTATTTTATCTGCTATGCTTGCAATTTCTTGCTTTCGAACTGCTATGTGGGCAGGAGCTGGGACAGAGGTGGGAGCTCGTGCCTCGGGTCTCGACCTGCCGACCTTTCCGTCGTCAAGTTCCAGCGTCTTAACCGCTAAGCCACCGCAGTCCCCTCACCAACACTTAGAGGGCCCCAAATCCCACTGGGCACAGCGCTGAAAATGGAAATGAACACCCAACTCTAGGGCAGAAGACGGCTGGCTTTCGAGCAAGGGCGACAACACCCCCACCCCACCCACCCCACACACACCAAATAGCGCGGCCACCCTGGCTGCGGGTTCCTGAGCGGAGCCGTCCAACAAAAAGTCACACGGCGCGGGTGAGCTGGGTGGGAGGTGGGTCCTCCCCGCCCGGGATCGGGCTTTGCAACCGCATCAAGCGTTGGGGGGGAAACGAGTTCCTCCGCCACCAACGGACCAGAAGCCTCAGAAGTCGCTGCCAGAAAGGCAAGGCTGTTGCATGAAACCGCAAGAGGGAAAGAGGAGGGGAGGGAAAATCCGAGGAACGGATTTCCGAGGAAATATATTTAGCTCCAAAATGGAGAAAGGCAAGGAGGGGGCCCGGCTGAATGCCAGGGGGAGCTCATTAAAATGCAACCGCAGGATGATGCCCTGATTGGGGGGTTCAGTAACAGCCCAATAACAGACACACACACACACACACCCCACACACACACGGAGCTGGGGTGGGATTTTTAGTGGAAAGCCCCAACCCTTATACAGCCGAATTGCAGCATTTCGAGCACTTAAAGAAGAGGAACTCTGTTGGATCCTCAAGCGTACGTCCTGTCTTCTGCAATGGCCAAGCAGATACGGAAAGAACCGCAGGGCCACTTCTGGCCTACCTCCAAGAACCAGTGTCATTGAAACGGGGGAATTCTACAAAAAAACTGCAAGCAGGTCTCCCTTTCCTGTCTCAAAAGGGACTGTGGTGGCTTTGGGGGTTAAGATGCTAAACTTGATGACTTGAGGAACCAACAGCTTGATGATTCAACAGAGTTCTTCTTCTTCCACATGGAAATCTGCAGACAGGATGGCCGGGCCGTTTGGAAGGTCGGTAGGTCAGCAGCTCGAGACCCGGGTGCTGCACGATGGAGTGAGCTCTCGTCTCTACCCAGTTCCTATCAACCTAAAAGTTGGAAGAAATTGCAAGTACCTGTACTGTAGATAAATAGGTACCACTTTGGTGGGAAAGGTAACAGTGTTCCATGCACTCTGGTGTCTAGGCATGCCTGCCACATGTCCATGGAAACGTCTGTAGACCAGACAGCGCTGGCTCTTTGGTTATAAATACAGATGAGCACTGAACCCTACAGTCGGATACGACTGGCTTTCAAGCAAGAGCAACCTTCACCTTCACCTTTCTCTGCCAACGTGTCTCATCTCCTTGCAAACGTCCTGGAAGATGCCACATCCTGCTTTAAACCAAGAACTCTGTCTGTTCCTCAACTTCTGCTGCCAGATCATTGCACTGTTGTCGCAGGGGAGCCTTTCCCAGGTCTAATGGGATCATGTCAAGGTTCAACCTGGTTCTTGGGCCTTTGGCTTTCCAATGGGTACCACATTATCACGGAGCTAGCAGAAAGAAAATCTCAGCCAGCCACCGCCAGCCAGCCAGCAAGGGAACCAACCAACCAACCAACCAACCAGGCAGGCAGGCAGGCAGGCAGGCAGGCAGGCAGGCAGGCAGGCAGGCAGGCAGGCAGGCAACCAACCAACCAACCAACCAACCAACCAACCAACCAACCAGCCAGGCAGCCAGCCAGGCAGCCAGGCAACCAACCAGGCAACCAGGCAGGCAGGCAGGCAGCCAGGCAGCCAGGCAACCATCCATCCATCCATCCATCCAGCCAGCCAGCCAGCCAGCCAGCCAGCCAGCCAGCCAGCCAGCCAGCCAAACAGCCAAACAGCCAAACAGCCAAACAGCCAACCAGCCAACTGCAGGGCCTAATATGCCCCAGGAGCATTAAAAAACAAAGAACGGGAAAGGAAACGAGTCAAAGGCAAGGTCGAGGGAAAAGAGAGAAGCAAAAGTCCCGGGATGGGAGGGCGGAATAATACGGGAAGATTCCCCCCCCCCCCCAGGCCTAACTATTTCCCTTAGAGGAGAAAAGAAAGGGGTTAAGACAAGCTGAAAGCTTTGGAGGGAAGGCAGGTATCTGAGGCCAGCCTAACCGACTCTGTCCTGCACCTTAGAAGTCAACATGAACGGAAAGGAACCTCTTCTGGGTTTCGAGCAATAATAATAATAATAAAGTCAAAAATCTCTTCCAAAATAGTCTGACCTTCTCTTAACGGAAGAAACTCTGTCGTTAATATGTGTGCGCGCGTGCGTGCGTGCAGTTTTTGGGCATCTGCGATCCGCTTACCCCGCTTCTCTCCCATCACGATTTACAACCCAAACCTCCCTTAGACCTTTCCGCAGCGAAACCGGTGCCTTCCGCAACCCCGCGGCTCATGCGCCTTCGCCCCGGAAAAGCGATCCGCCGCCCCGAGCCACATCGATCGAGCAGGAAGCCTCGTCGTGGGTCGATAAGATTTAATCTCCCGGGCGAAGGGACCGCCGACAACCGCCTCGCCGCCTCCAGATGCGCGCATCGTGGCATAAAAGAGAGAGCAGGCTCAGCCGCCAGAGCGGGCGGACAGGGAACAGGTGGCCCCCCACCCACCCGCAGAAAATCCGGAGCTGTCGGCGGTCAAAACATCTGGACTACCAGTTTCCAAAATTCGACATATTGACTGAGGGTTCTGGGATTTATAGTTTTAAAAAACAGAATTTCTAAGCTTAGAAATGCTGTATTTTTCTGTAGTAAAAAAAATCAGGATTTCTAAAGACACAGACGCCAAGGCATTTGCCTTCTCCGACTCTCATCTCATCCCGTTCTTTGCCTCTGTTTCGTTCAGAAATGGATTTTTTTTTTAGGGATCCTTCCTTCTACGTCTCGAGATGAAAATATGACACAGACAACTTTGCCATGAAAATGATAGAATGAAATTCTTGTAAACAAGGCGCCCTTTTAAACCTGTGTTATCTTGGCAAGAGCAGAAAAGGGGTCAGGGTTTTTATGTTAAGACAGATTCGGCTTGAGACTCCGCTTTGGGTCCTGCAAATCCGAATTAAACTGTAATGGGAGAGATACTAGAATAATAATTTCGTGTCAGACATTATTCTGGGTTGAAATGATTTTTGCGGGAGAAACTCCGCTCAGGGAACGCCCACCTGAGGCTCCTTTACGTCCCCAAGAGCTGGGACAGAGACCAGCACTTAACCTGTCATGCAGTACCCAGGTCTCGAACTGCAGACTTGCCGGCCTTCCAGCTAACAAGGCGAGCTTCTTAACCACTGCCCTTGGAGAGAGACTATATGTGGCCAAGACAGGAAGGGCTGAAAGGTCCCGGCCGTGCTTTCGGTTTCCCATACTTAACGGTACAGTATACTCAAAAAGTAAGCCTTACTCTCAGGTAAATGAATCGAGGTGTAAATCAACCTGTTTTTTTCCCTCCGAGTGGGTAAAGGTAAAGGTTTCCCTTGCTCGAGAGCCAGTCGTATCCGACTCTAGGGGTCAGTGCTCATCTCTGTTTCTAAGCCGAAGAGCCACCGCTGTCTGCTTCTGCAGACGTTTCCATGGTCATGTGGCAGGCATCACTAGACACGGAACGCTGTTACCTTCCCACCGAAGTGGTCCCTATTTATCTACTTGCAATTTCTTGCTTTCGAACTGCTAGGTTGGCAGGAGCTGGGACAGAGATGGGAGCTCATTCCGTCCTGCAGTACTCGGGAATCGAACTGCTGACCTTCCGCCTCCCAGTCAGTATACAATATATGCAGGGCCCTGAGTAAGGCAAAGGGAAGTTCTTTAAAGACTTTATTTTCAACACCCAGAGCTAAAGTCATACAGTATTTCAGTGCTCTTGACTTTAAAAACAATTACTTAGAGTCAGCAGCCCTGGGGTAAAAGTGGGGAGGTCGCCCAGCTAGATTGCCCTATTTAACAATTTGTGCTGTCAAGTCAATTCAGACTTATGGCCATTCGGATTTATGGCGACCCTTTCCACAGTTTTTCCAAGTAGAGGATACAGTACTCAGATTTTTGTCCCCCTTCCTTGTCCAGATCAATCTTTGGACTGCCAAAATAAAGTCCCTTTCTTGGCTTTCTCGCCAAAATAAAATCTTCACCGGTACGTGGTTCTGGTAGTCATCATCGGCACTAAAGGAACTGGATTCTGTATCTCTCCATATTCACACAACGTGTTGTTGTCCGCCAGCAGCCCCCACTTAAGCATGTTGATCTGGCTTTTGTAGACTCCAACCCCATAGCCTATAGAGCAGGGGTGCCCAAACTAAGCCCGGGGGGGGGGCGGATGTGGCCCCCGACACAAATTCATCTGGCTGCAAAGCCCTCATTGCTCCTGGAACCAGAAGTAAAATGCACCCAGATGAATTGGAATCCGGGGTTGTATCCAGGGCCCCGGGCCGGGCCTTAGTGACTGGCTCCTTGAACCATGTGATTGGTCCACCTCGCAAAGTTTGGGCACCCCTGCTATAGAGAGTCCACCAAGTTCCTAAACCATCTCCTCCTTTCATGTTCTTCCTTGTCCAGTGAACTCTTTCCTCCATCTTTTAATTTGATTTTGGGATGTCTAGGGTTCTTCTCTTGCTTAGTTTTCTCGGCGTCCACTGCTACGCCTCTCCTTATTTTAGGTGGAGCTCAGAATTCCCATCATTTGGAGTCACAGGGTGGAATCAAACTCCCCATCTCTGGCTTTGCAGTATGAAACCTAAGGTAAAGGGCACCCTTGCTCTGAGAGCCAGTCGTATAGAATTCAGTGCTCATTTCTGTTTACACCAAAGAGCCAGCGCTGTCTGCATCTGATGTCATTTTCGTGGACTTGTGGCAGGCCTGCCTAGACACCTGAGTGCACCAACACTGTTCACCTTCCCACCGAAGTAGTACCTAGTTATCTACTTGCAATTTCTTGCTTTCGAACTGCTAGGTTGGCAGGAGCTGGGACAGAGATGGGAGCTCATTCTGTCGTGCGGTACTCGGGTCTCGAACTGTTGACCTGTCGACCTTCCAGTCGCCAAGTTCAGTGTCTTTACCACTTGAGCCACCGCAGTCCCTTAGCCCACTGAGCTAACGGTGCAGTCAGAGAAAATCCCAATTTCCCTCTGTGTGCGGGTAAATTCCCTTAAATTAAAACCAATAACGGGGCTTTGCTTCCGAGTAGACACGGGAAATCTAAGAGAGAAATATATATACAGTACTGTACTGTATATGCTTTTTACCACTGGAGTCTCTTCCGCCCTTCTTCTGCCTTTCCGAACATCTGTACAATCTGTGCCTGGAGTAATTAAAACCGAATCCAGGAGGCAGAAAGACGTCGCCTTCATTTACAGCCAGAAGGCGTTTACTCCGAATTAAGCTCTTTGGCTCCCGCTTAGTCATGGGTAGGTGTCGTACATTAATGGAACTAAGTTCCTCCCAATAATATAACGGGAAGGAAGGAGCTAGAGGACGGAATAAAGGCTCTAAAATCTATCTCTCCGGGTTATTTTTATTTCTGTAGATCTGATCCATATCGACGTGATCTATTAAAGTCAATTGGCAGGCCAGGGTTTAACTCCACGTTACTCTGCGATGGATGATTTTACTAACGGGCAGCTTTCGTGAAAGAAATATATGGTACTTTCCAAGGACGTGACTACTGTGTCTTATCCGGAGGGATTCTTAAGAAAAACGGACTTTAAAAATATCCCGGGAAATTGATCAACGTTTGTG
This sequence comes from Furcifer pardalis, assembly GCA_030440675.1. Lineage (NCBI taxonomy): Eukaryota > Metazoa > Chordata > Lepidosauria > Squamata > Chamaeleonidae > Furcifer > Furcifer pardalis. Next base: position 298,596,226 of record CP126890.1, on the reverse strand, counting down.
GGGAAATCCCTCTCTCTTTCTCTCTCTTTTTTTGTTGATTCCGTTGAAAATCTAGAAGGGACGAGGGTGGGTTCCAGTCTTCGTCAGCCGCCCTGATATCAAAAAGGATGGAAACCAGGCTTGGCTAATTTGTTTGATTTCCACGGGTCTCCTTTTAGGGCCAGATCTAACTTTCTGATATAGGCATTCTAAATCGGGTGCAAGATAAAATAAAAATAAAAATAAAAATAAAAATAAAAATAAAAATAAAAATAAAAATAAAAATAAAAATAAAAATAAAAATAAAAATAAAAATAAAAATAAAAATAAAAATAAAAATAAAAATAAAAATAAAAATAAAAATAAAAATGATAGAGAAATATTGGCCAGGACTGATTTCGAGTAAATAAAATTTGGAATCCACGTGGGGGAAAATGGGCTGCTCGATTTGAGAGAGGCTGCGCCCCAAAGGCCAGGGGGAATCGAGTCCTCTTAGAAGGAACTCTAATTTGTTTCAATGGACTTACTAGCGAGGAGCGCGACCGGAGACATCTCCATCTTGCAAGTTAAACGAATAAAATACAGTTCAGTATATGGCTGTCCATATAACGCAGTTATAACGCCAACCTAGCAGTTAGAAAGCAAGAAAATGCAAGCAGATAAACATGGACCACTTCGATGGGAAGGTAAACAGCGTTCGGTGCATTCCGGTGTCTAGACATGCCTGCCACATGTCCACGAGAACCTCTGCAGATGCAGATAGCGCTGGCTCTTTGGCTACAAACAGAGAGATGAGCACTGAACCCTCGAGTCAGATACGACTGGCTTTTGAGCAAGGGTCAGCTTTACTATAACGCAGATCTCTGGATTCCCCTTGGGGTCTTGAGTCTAACATAGAGATCCGCGTTATATGGAGACCCAGGTTACATAGGCAAAGGATCCCCGTGGGACCAGGAAGACTTCAAAAATCAAGTTTCTATTGGGTTTAGGTTTGGGTGGATTGCAGCCAGTTGAGTTACAGTCCGCGGAGACTTTTGCCAAACTAAATTTAAGAGTCTGTAAGTTAAGGCACCTCCGTCCGCAAGTCTGGCCGCTTCCACTTCGTATCAAAGCCTAACGGGAATCGAGCGGTGTGGTTCGTTTTGCTCTCGCAGAGTCTAAGAAGCGACAGGCCAGAGGTGGGAGGGAATGTTTCTCTCTACCTTTTAATTTCTAGGCCCCGAAGTTCGCGACTCTTCTTGTTCAGCTCGCCACACCCTGGTAACCGCTGGCTGGAGGCTGGCTGGGGATGATGGGATTTATAGGCCATGAAGTCTGGAGGGACGGGTTTATGGATATTCCCAAAAGAAGGCATCCCCAAAAATAAAGGTAGGCGGGCTTGTGGATACCTTTTAGCCATTTTTGCAGAAGCGCAAAATTGTGTCCGAGGGTTCGAAGTGGTGCGCAATGCGCAGTGTAAGAATCCATCTAAAGGTGAACATAATCTGGGGATAATCTGATGACTTCCCATGATCGTGAATCTCCCGGGGTGGTGGTCCTGGAGCACACTGCCGTTGCGATCCACAAATGCCTTGAAAGATGCGAGTCTTTTGCGAGGATGTAGTTGTCTCCCTGGGACTGCAGTGGCTTAGTGGTTAAGACACTGAACTTGACCACTGGAAAGTCGGAAGGTCAGCAGTTCGAGACCCGAATGCTGCACGACGGAGTGAGCTCCCGTCTCTGCCCCAGCTCCTGCCAACCTAGCAGTTTGAAAGCAAGAAATTGCAAGTAGATTAATAAGGACAACTTGGATGGGAAAGTAAACAGCGTTCTGTGCACTCCAGTGTGTAGGCACACTTGCCACATGTCCACAGAAACGTCTGCAGACGCAGACAGCGCTGGCTCTTTGGCTATAAGCAGAAATGAGCACTGAACCCTAGAGTCGGATACAACCAGGGACGTAGGGGGGGGGCAGGGGGCTTTGCCCACCCTGAGTTAGCAGTTTGCCCACCCTCAAACTCCAGGCTGCTTATATATATATATAAGTCATATATATGTAATATATACAGTATATATATGAGATATTGTTGCCCATCCTGTAAAATATTCGTCCTCCCACATCTAGAATCCTAGCTACCATCCTTGGATACAACTGGCTTTAGAGGAAGGGCAACTCTCTTAAACTGCAGGCATTTTAAAAGGCTGGTAAATTGGCTCCTTTTTCACAACTAGCAACCAAACAGCCACGTTTTGTTTATAAAGCAATAATTTTAAAATAATAACAATTAAAAAAAAATAACAGACTGCTCAACAGCTGCTGTTTATATGAGACCTCTCCCCACCCGCAATCCCGCAGGAAATTTAGCTCTTCTCCAAATTCTTCTTCTTCTTCTTCTTCTTCTTCTTCTTCTTCTTCTTCTTCTTCTTCTTCTTCTTCTTCTTCTTCTTCTTCTTCTTCTTCTTCTTCTTCTTCTTCTTCTTCTTCTTCTTCTTCTTCTTCTTCTTCTTCAGTGCTTGTATCTGTTCCAGATATTGGTTATTGTCTGGTGATATTCTTCCTGTTCATAACTCCTGGAAACAGTTCTTCTGAGAAGATGCCATGCTAGTCTCTCAGGATCTTTTTATAATATAATCTTTTATTTTTATAATATATAATATTATAATATAATAATTTTTATAATATAATCTTTTTATAATTTTTATTGTACTGTTGTTGTTTTGACTGTAAGCTGCCCTGAGTCGCCTCGGCGAGTGGGCGGCAATATAAATCTAAATAAATAAATAAATAAATAAATCTTCAGCCATGAAGTCCGTCTACATCCAGGGCCTCTTTTCTCTGGGATTTTTCCTTGCAGAGAGAGTGGAAGTATTCTATATTTTATGCTCAATAAGCAGAAATCAGCCATGTGACCCATGATGAATACAAAAAATAAAATAAAAATAAAATAACCAGAAGGAAAGTGATGTCTTTTATGGGATCACTTACGAAAGCTTGCAACACTGTGTAACTTTTTAAGTGACCCCCATAAAAGGCACCACCTTCCTCCTGAATTTTTTTGATTACATTTTTTGTTTTTCCTCATAACATGGCCAGGGGATGGCCAAGGTATGGTTTGCAGGGATGTGGAGACCTCACTTTCTCCGTGGCTACTCCTGGTTTGATTTGGGCTTTTTGGCAGAAGTCCTGGGATTGTGCACTTGGCTGAATGAGTCGAAGGATGTGGGACTCCGCACACCAGTCATGAAACGGGGAAGTAAATGTCTTTCTAAGTAAATCTGCAGAGAGGGAGTCACGGATGGACTATTCAGTTTAAAATTACCTAACGGCAGCATGGGATCGGTAATGCTTGCATGGTAGTAAGAACAAAATGCAGACATGCTTTTATGCTCTACCTTGTCTTGCGTTAAAGCAGGGGGTTCTCAACCTGCGGCCAGTGGGCTGGATGCTGCCCCCAACACTATTTCATGTGCCCCCCGCACTGCCTCCACCACACCCAGAAGTGCCATGTGATGGAGGAAGGGCAAAATGGCCATCCAGTCCCTGAAGTTGTCTGAGGGAGCATGACCCAGTCCCTTGGCTTTAAAAGGTTGATAACTCATGCGTTAAAGAGTGAAGCATATTTTGTAAAAAAAAAAAAATCATTGCACCAGATTTTTTTTTTTAAAAAATGCATCTTCTTGCACACTAAACAGAGAACAGGTACCATTGCAATACACTACCAGGAGTCTGAAAAATGAAGCAAAATTCTGCCTTAGGGGGAGGATAAATTCACATTTAATTCAGCACGAAAGCAGTCCTGGGCGGCGATTCCTCGTTTGGCCGCTAGTTGGCGCCTCCGCCCCGCCGTCCGGAGCGAGTCGCACGCTTGGCTTGAACCGCCCGCGGGACATTCATCAAATCAAAACCTGACGGCGAGCGAAGGCTGGCGGAGCGCGCCGTTGACTTACCTCCCACCAAGCATGCAGAGAAACAGAGCGAGGCTGGCATCCGTTGCAGGGGCCCCCTCCCCTCCCCACTGGATTTTCCAAAATTAAAAATAAAATAAAACTAAAAAAAAAAACCAACCCCAAAACCGATTCAGTCTGATCTTTCCACGTTGGAATTCGGTAGCACCGTGGCCTTTTTTAAAAAAAGGCATCTACAGTATAAATCAGGAAGGTTCCCATTTGAATCTTTCCTCCTCGGTAAACACACTAGGTGGTTCTCCTCGCACTGTTGTAAAAAGGCTTCCATCGCTCCCACAAGACTACATGCCCCATCATCCTGTCCCTTGAGGAAGGTGGTGCTCCAACACATCTGGGGAGTGTGCTTTATACATCTAAGCCTTTCTCTTGTTCTCCCATGTAATTGATCTCTTATTCTGCACCCTGGGGCTGCTTCACTGTGAGTTTCTGCAGCAGGATCTGCCTTCCTGGCTGGATGGGGAGGTCAGGATCTCCTGCTGGTTTAAGGAACTGGCACAAGGTTTGGAAAACATACTTACCCCCTGTGCACCAGGGTTTGGAAAGCAACACCACCACCCCCGCTGATTTCAATGGGGTGTAACAGTCCAGAAACAATTCTGAGATTTAAAAGCTGTCCAAAACAATACCAGAAAGAAAGAAGAGAGATCTTGTGTGCATTTCTTAGTCGAATCTTGCCTTTTTGCTTAATGCTGCAGACCTGAAGCCATTTACACACTTACAAAGGAGTAAGTCTTCCTAGGGACAATGCATTTGAGAGACTCAATCTATTGTCATGTAGGTAAAGGTAAAGGTTTCCCTTGCTCGAAAGCCAGTCATATCTGACTCTAGGAGTCAGTGCTCATCTCTGTTTCTAAGCCGAAGAGCCAGCGCTGTCTGCTTCTGCAGACGTTTCCATGGTCATGTGGCAGGCATGACTAGACACCGGAGCACATGGAACGCTGTTACCTTCCCACCGAAGTGGTGCCTATTTATCTACTTGCAATTTCTTGCTTTCGAACTGCTAGGTAGGCCTCTGCTTTATAAGAAAAGGTAAGTACAATTATAGAGAGAATCAATGGCTGCCAAAAACCAATCTTCCAGTAAAATTCAGTCTAATTGGTTTGAGCTCAAAGCATATCTGGCTAGGATCTCTTAACTGATTTAAGAGACTGAGCAAGTTCCATTCATTACTCTACAGATTAATACTTCCTTCATCACCTCCATTTACAGCCAAAGAGTCAGTGCTGTCAGGATCTGTAGACATTTCCGTGCTCATGTGGCAGGGTAATGGACTTTCTCTCCAATCTGGGAGTCGGAACTTGAAGCAGGCCTGATTTCTGAGGGGAAGACGCTCCACCAAACAGGAAGGTTCCAAACCATTTAGGGCTTTGAAAGTTAAGACACCCAACCTTGAACCTGACATGGAACAAAACAGGCAGCCAATGCAGATCTGCCAGGACTGGGGAGATATGTGGAGATTTTTTTTTGCCCCAGTAACCAGCCTGGCAGCCGCATTCTGCACCCATTGAAGTTTCCATGTCAGGAACATGGGGAGCCCCACATAGAGAGCATTACAATAATCCATTAATTCCCAGAAGCCTAAATCAGCTCCCAAAGCAGTGATCAGCCAATGTACTGACTTAAGCATCTGAGAATTGAAGTTCTCTTGTGGGGTGTGGGCCCCACATTGGGAGCCACTGGCTTAGGGAGTGAGGTATCTTTTTCGTGGTGTCAAAAAACGAACTGAGAGAGAGCCACTTGACAGGTGTTGACATGTGCAGTTATGTGGGCTACTGGGTCACACTAATGGCTCCCCCCCCCCAGTTGTGGGAGAGCAGAGGTTTTCACACATATGTAGAACAACCCTTACGTGTGATTCACGGAGACCATGATGAAGAGAGAGAAACATCTCAAAGGGAAGCTAAGGATAGAAGCATCTTCTAATTTGAAACCTTCTACCTGGCATAGAGGGGACTGCGGTGGATTAGTGGTTAAGATGCTGAACTTGATGACTGGAAGGTTGCCAGGTCAGCAGTTCAAGGCCTGAGTTCTGCATGATGGAATGAGCTCACGTCTCTATCCCAGCTCCTGCCAACCTAGCAGTTTGAAAGCAAGAAATTGCAAGTACAGTAGATAAATAGGGACCACTTTGGTGGGAAGGTAAATAGCATTCCGTGCACTCCAGTGTCTAGGCAAGCCTGCCACGTGTCCATGGAAACATCTGCAGACGCAGACAGAATTGGCTCTTTGACTACAAACAGAGATGAGCACTGAATTCTAGAGTCGGATATGACTGACTTTTGAACAAGTGCAAACTTTACCTTACTAATTCACTAATCTTTTAACTCTATGCAGAAATGCTGCTCTTGAAAAACATTTTAAGTACCCTCTTTTACCTTCTGTTTCTTGCTGTATTACACTGACCATAACGAATACTGATCTTATTTTATTTACAATCTGCTGAGGGGAGGCTATCTTTGGGATCAGTGATATTTTGTCCAGACAACAGAGTGCAGAAAGTTTAAACCTACTCTTTAGCTACTATAAGACCAGTTCAGTTAATCATCACTTTTTGTCAGGTTTAGGGCCTTTATCACTTGCTGGGTGCAGTTTCTAAGGGCAGCCTAAAGGGCAAAAGACCCAGAAAGCCAACCTGTCCTCCAGGTTGGCCGGTTGCTTTTTAAAATTTATTTTTAAAACACATTAATTGTTTGTGAGCAATTAATTTTGTACTCCGTTGGGCTTTTTGAAGTATCTGATCAGGATTGTGACTATTGTAAATTAACCTTGCTGTAAACAATCCCCTACCCTTTAAGAGTCTGGTTTCTAGTCTGTGAAGGCAGAATATAAATTCTGAAAATAAATGTGTTCATTTAGGTAATAAAATACTCCAACGTTTGCAAACAATGCGTCTACAAGTTGAGTCCGGAAGGCAATTAACCACCCATTGTAATTTATGACTTCTTTCAATCTCTAGAAGACAAATCACACAAATCACACAGGCATACTCATCCACCTTGTGAGCTGCAGTTAGGGGGACCCTATTTATTTCAGGAGAACAACTTGTATGTACATGATAAAATGTACCTGAGACAGGGTGGAGCAACTCAACCCCTAGCCTAAGCCACACTTTGCTTAACCTCAGACTTCCCTTCTATTCAAAACTTGGGCTTTGCCAACAGAAGGTCTTCATGCTCCTTTAACTTGCAGGCAATTTCCGAAATTGTTGCAAGGCGGTCAACTTGTCCAAGAGAGGCATGGATAGATTAGGCATTTGATTGAGATAAATGTGTGTTACTAAACACAAGCAAAATGTGTGTGTGATTTATTGAACAGGAGAGGAAAAGAGAGGATAGTTTTTTCTTTTCGCTTCCAGAAGTTTTTCTTCTCTTTATAAAAGTTAAAATCTGTTCTTAAAATTTATTTTTTATCTCCTTCCTTGCATTACTAGGGCTCCAATGGTATTTTGATATTTATATACTTGGGCCAGGATCCTATTCAGTTAGGATCACTATTCTGTGATTTTTCTTCTTCTTCAAGTGCCATATCTGATTCTGAATATTGGCTGTCCTCATGGTGATCAGCCATGATGATTGCCCTGAGAATATAATACAATGGCCTTCCATTTCCCTTCCACGTTGCAACATGACACCCGTGGAACCACTGATCCAGTTCCGCAAGTCACTTTCTGGTCCTGAGCCCTTTTGGCACACAAAGTCCTCCTCAGCCCCCAGGCCAGTATTGATGAAGCTGCTCCATCAAGATGGATTCAAGTGGGATTTAATCTACTTAGGGCCCATCACCCTTCCTTGTGGATCTCTGCACCCAAGGCCATTAGTCCTCAGGGTTGTCAGGTTAGTTAACTACCTCTTGATGATTGGTGTTAAGTCACTGGTAGTATGGTTTACTCTATTACCATACAAGGTTAACTCAGCCAGACAAATTGTAAAAGAGATATTGTGCAAGTGTTTCCCCATGGGACTGGCTACATGCTGTTTAAGAAACCAGGAATGTGATGAGTTGGACAACCAGTTGCACAAAAGACATCCCATTGGAGGGGATATATTCAGTGGTGGGTTCAATGGTGTTTTTTTTTTACTACCACACTGTGGGCGTGGTGTGGTGAGCGTGGCCAGGGGAAAGCCCTGTGTTGCACCTGAATTAGGACTACTTTACAGTATTTCAAAACTTGGATGGGCGGAAGGGCCAGCCAGAATTTCTGCTACCAGTTCTGGCAAACTGGTGTGAACCTGCTGATGCCCACCACTGGATATATTACTATGTTTGGTTTCTACTGAAGGAGCAGTCAGGGTTGATTTCCTTTAGGATTGACTAGTTTGATCTCCTTGCAGTCCAGGGGACTCTCAAGAGTCTCCTCCAGCACCTAAGTTCAAAAGTGTCAATTCTTCTAGGCTCAGCCTTCGTTATGGTCCAGCTCTCACAGCCATGCATTACTATTGGGGAGAGCATTGCTTTAACTATGCGGACTTTTCTCAGCATTGAGATGTCTCTACTTTTTATTATGCTGCCCAGATTTGCCATAGCCATGGCTTGCTTATCTCTCCTTGCTCTTCTCTGGAAATCTGCATTCAGTTGGCTGATTCTCTTTCACCTTTATTTTTTTGCTTTCCTCCTTTCCTCAGCTATTGGTAAAGCCTCGTCAGACAGTGACTTTGTTTTTTGTGCATTTCTTTTTCTTTGGGATGGTTCTAATTCCTGCCTCCTGTACGATGTTACAAATCACTATTCATAGTTCTTCAGACACTCTGTCTGTCATGTCTAATCCCTTAAAACTATTCTTGACCTCCACTGTATATTCATAAGGGATGTGATCTAGGTCATATCTGAATGGCTTAATGGTTTCCCCTATGTTCTTCTTTCTAAGCCTGAATTTTGCAGTCAGTAGCTCATGAAAAGGTATTGCGCCGGATGGATAAAGAACAAGAACTCTTTAAAACTGTCAAGCAAAGAAAGCTCCACTACCTTGGCCATATCATGAGGAACAACATAAAGTATAGAATACTCCAACTCGCTCTGCAAGGAAAGATCCCTGGGAAGAGAGGCCTTGGATGTAGACAGACTTCATGGCAGAAGAACCTGAGAGACTAGTGTCACATGTTCTCAGAAGAACAGGAAGACTATTGTCATGATGATAGCCAATCTCCGGAATGGATACGGCACCTGAAGAAAAAGAAGAGGCTCATGATCTGAGCCATAATCAGCTCCAGGTCTCATTATTAAACTGACAACCATGAGGACTAACAGCCTTGGATGCCAAAGTCCACAGGGAAGGGTGATGGTCCCCAAGTGGATTAAATCCCACTTGACTCCATCTTGATGGAGGGCAGCAGCTTTATCAATAAAGTGGAACCTCATATAACAAATGTCCCCTATAGCAAAAATTTTTTTGGGGGGATGGCGCTTCATATAATGAAAATTAGTGCTCTCTGTGTGGAAAACTCATATAACGAAAATTTTCCCTATTTCCATTGGGATTTTTGTTATTGGGGGGGGGGGGATCATATAACAAAAGAAAATCGCATAGCGAAAAGCCTTGTAGAACAGATTATTTTTATTATACGAGGTTTTACTGTACTGGCCTGGTGCTGAGGAGGACTCTAGGTTCTAGCACAGTGGTGCCCAAACTAAGGCCCGGGGGCAGGGTGTGGTCCCTGACACCAATTCATTTGGCTTGCGAAGCCCTCGTCGCTCCTGGAAGCGGAAGTAAAACGTGCATGGTTGTCATTGGGTTCCATGGTGGCACTTATATCAGAATTAAACCTCCCAATTTGGCCCTTATAAGTCCAGTAGTTACAAAATTCCACTGTTTTCCTCCAGTATGGGTGCATTTTACTTCCGCTTCCAGGAGCGACGAGGGCTTTGCGGGCCGGATGAATTGGCATCAGGGGCTGCACCTGGCCCCTGGGCCTTAGTGACCGTCTCCCTGAACCACATGATTGGCCCACGGCCCAAAAAGTTCGGGCACCCCTGTTCTACGATGAAGTGAATATTTTGAAGAAGGCAAAGAGTGCTGTGAGACATCAGTTCGACAGCCAAGTGGATTGGCTCACGTCTCTCTTCTGCCCATCAAAGTTGAGTTCTCACTTTTCCACAATCCTGCCCTCTACTTCCATCCAACCCCAAAGCCTGTCTGTTTTTTGAATAGGTATGCCTCAGTTTTTATCTCATGCCATTGCAAGCAGAGTGGGAAATATCCCAGCTGGGCGGGATACAAATGCTATAAATAAACATTTTTAAAAATACAAAACAGACTAGATCCCTTTCTGAAGAAGAGTCCCTCCCACCCCCACCCCCACCCCACTTCTCTGAGTGCAAAGTCTTAAAAACATGTGGTTTTTATTGCAGGCAAGAATGAATAGCAGCATTCCTCAAACTGCCACATCAAACAGAACAGTAAGATCCATCCGCATCAAGGCAAAAACTGGTTGTTTCCGATTTGCAATCGAATTCTGAAATTAATTAAGAAGCACCAGAAGAAGGAAAGAGGCATAATAGAAGGAATCTTTGTTTGTTTGGGATTTTTGATGGAGAGAGAACTTTAATGCTACGTGACGATAGAGAATGCCTGATATAATAGCTGGAGGAGAGACTGGATTATTGCGACAAGACAGGGAAGACAGATAGCAGCATGAACAATTTCAGAATTATTACCTGTTAAGCTGCGCCCGGTTTCAACGTTGCCTATACTTAAAATAACAATTGAAATCCTTGCTCTTTAAAGATATCTTACTAATTGCTGAACAATAGGTCTAAGTTACTTATACTTCACCATTGCCAACATGTGCTGTTTGGGGGGCATTGTTATTGTTTATTGGTTTTGCCCATAATTTATTCTGTCTGGTTTATTGTTTATGTAAAAATATTTTAATTGGTTGTACACTGCCCTGAGTTGGAGAATATCTCAGATGGGCAGGATATAAATGAATGGATCCTCACTCAGTCATGAAACCTGCTGAGAGACTATTGGCCAGTCATACTCTCAACTTCTGAACAAACCTCATAGGATTTTAGGATGTTATTACATGCAGGCCAGCCTATAAAGAAGGCTGAGTGCAGAAGAAGAGATGCCTTTGAAATGTGGTGCTGGAGGAGACTCCTGGACTGCAAGGAGATCAAACCAGTCAATCCTGAAGGAAATCAATCCAACTTCTCCTTGGAAGGACAAATATTGAAGACAAAGCTAAAGTACTTTGGACACCAAATGAAAAGAGAGGACTCACTCGAGAAGGCCCTGATGCTGGGAAAGATTGAAGGCAAAAGGAGAAGGGAGTGTCAGAGGATGAGATGGCTGGATGGCATTGTTGACACAGTGGGTATAGAGATGAGCAGGCTGTGGAGGATGGTGGAGGATAGAGGTGCCTGGTGTGCAGTGGTCCAAGGGGTCGCAAAGGCTCGGATTCGACTGTGTGATTGGACAACAACAAATTATATGCTGGTGGTGCATTTGACATGACTAAAGAAATAAAAGGATTCTAGTGAAAAGAAAGTTTTTTATAACACTTTGAGATCACTGGAGAAAAGTGGGACATAAATGAGCAGATTGATAAATAAAAATAAATTATGAAAAAGGGAACAGACTTATGTGTAACGTATATACTCGGCTATAAGTTGTCCCAAATATAAGTCTAGGTACCTAATTTTGACCTCGAAAACTAGGAAAATAGATTGACCCAAGTATAAGTCGGGGATGCAAAATGCAGCAGCTGCTAGTGAGTTTCAGTAATTAAAATACATGAAAATATGGTAAAATTAATTAATGGAAATTTTAGCCCAGGGGTTTTCAACCTTTTCAAGCCAGGGGCTAGGTCATGCTCCCTCAAACAGTTGAGGAGGCTGGTCTGGTCGTCCCTCTGCCATTTGCAATGGCCATAAATGAGTTCACAGCCAGTTCCGGCTGGGGCTGGAGAGAGGGCAGTGGCTGGATTATTTGGCATCACTGGCTGGATTCGGCCCATGGTTGAGAACCCCTCTTTTAGCCCAACACATTTAGAGGTCCACAAGTTGGGGCAGTTTGAAGAAACGGCTGACCATCAAGGGTAGGGAGAAGTTAAGTACCTCTACCTCCCAGCTTCATACTTTCCATCCTTTGATTCCTACTTGATATCTCTCTTGTTTAGTCTCTCTCCATCACATCCAACAAGAGATCCAGGAAAACAACAACGGCAACATCAATGTACCCAAATGGCGTACATGACCTCAGTTGGAGACCCTTTCTCCTGAGGATTTCAGCACAGGAATTTGCAATGAATTTTTAATAGAAGATTTCCTCCAGGTCACCCACTTTGCTTCCGGGGAACTTGAATGGATGGGTCTCTTGCTTAAAAAGACAACAGCTGAACCAATTATTGTTATTTTAAAGCAATCTGCCAACAGTATCCTTGATGAAGTCATCCTTGAAGCAGGGGGAGATTACTCAAAGGGATTTGTGACTTCCCTGGCAGCATCTTTTTCCATAGTTGGAAGGTTAGATCCTGTCATGTGCTTGTTGACTTTCTAATCCTTATTCTCAATTAACCTTTGGCCAAGTGGAAGAGGAGATTCTCAGGAGAGTGAAATGAGGCCATAACGCTGAGAGCCTTCAGACTATCCCAACCCACTCTGGAAGTCCTGACCTCCAGTACGATTACACACCCATCAGACCACAGGGTTTTTATTCAGGGACTGACTCAGGCCAGAGCTATATATTATGTGTGATGGAGAGGTTGAGAGAAGAAGCGAGCAAGACAAAAACCAGGCAGGTGGTGGTCTTGTCAGGGGTGGATGGATGAATATCCACTTGAATGGTTGCTCAAAGACAATCTGTTGAAAATAGTTTTGCAGCTATGTTGGGGGCGGCGGAGAGAGCACTTTTTCTTATAAAATTATTATTTGCAGCTTGCATTAATAGTTAATAGCCTCTAAAAAATTTGTTTTGTTATACAGTATGTTTATAAGTGCACAGCATTCTGTGCACTTTGGTGTCTAGGCATGCATGCCACATGTCCATGGAAACATCTGCCAATGCAGACAGCACTGGCTCTTGGGTTATAAACAGGGATGAGCACTGAACCCTAGAGTTGGATGCGACTGGATTTCGAGCAAGGGCGACTTTTACCTTTACTATGTTTTATAAAGGTTGCCCTTGTTCAAAAAGCCAGTCATATCTGACTCCAGGGTTCGGTACTCATCTGTGTTTATAGCCAAAGAACCAGCGCTGTCTGCAGCTGCAGACATTTCCATAGACATGTCAGCAGGCATGACTGGACACAGGAGTGCATGGAACTCTGCTTACCGTCCCACTGAAGTGGTACCTATTTATCTACTTGTAATTTCTTACTTTAGAACTGCTAGGTTGGCAGGCACTGGCACAGACGATGTCAGCTCACTCTGTGACGCGGCACTCAGGTCTCGAACTGCTGACATGCCAACTATCCAGTTGTCAAGTTCAGTGTCTTAACCGCTAAGCCACTGCTTGGTGGTTAGAGAGAGGCCACCTTTGAGAAGCCTCTGTCTCCAATATATTCAAACCTTGTTGACTTTAATGGCGAGTACTAGATAAACATCCAGAAAGTAAGTGTTCATAAATAGACAGAGTTAAATGTGTGTTGGTGGTCCTACAGAAAACCTGGTCTCAAGCCATTGCATACTTTTTATGGTTAAAGCAAATACTTTAAATTGAACCTGGGGACATTTCTTTAGTAGGAGCACAACTAAACCAAGGTTGGCCTCATGTACTCTGTGTTTGTGGCTCCCATCACGATGGTGACATTTTGAGACACTTTACTTTCTGGCAAAGACTTTCCCATTAAAGTGCACAGAAGGAGACTGGTTTAGAGGCAACCAGAACTTGTATAACAACAGCCTAGTCTGACATGATTTCCAAAATGGAAGAGTTTAATGGGGGATTAGATAAATTCACGGAGGTTAAGAACAATCAATGGAGAGCTGCTAGTCAGAATATTTGTTTACCACCTTGATTATCAGAAGTAGTGTGATTCTGTGTATCGGTTGCTAGGAATTTAATTAATTTAATTTAATTGTTCGATTTTTATGCCGCCCCACTCGCCTAAGCGACTCTGGGCAGCTAACAATGATACAAAAAGAATACAAAATATACAGTTACAATTAAATTAGCATAATGCACAAAACATTTCAGAACTTTCCAAAAGAAAAAAAATCCCACTTACAAACCAGTACCCCACAAACCCAGAAACCAAATCAACTTCAAAAAAAATATTAAACTACTGTATATATCATCATCATCATCATCATCATCATCATCATCATCATCATCATCATCATCATCATCATCATCATCATCATCATCATCATCATCATCATCATCATCATCCAAGATCTTGTTGCTTGGGTATCACAAATAGGCTACAGATTGGAGTTGGTAGCACCAGAGTAAACTTATGAAAATGGGTCTTGCACCAACACACACCTTTGTGAGTGCACACATGAACAGACAACTTCATACCTATGTTGGTGCATTCTATATCTCTCCTCATGTACAACAGGAGACTTAATACTAGCTGCCCTAAATTCTCTTGAAGTTGTCCATCATTTGGTGAGAATTATCTGACAATTGCACTGAAATGCTTCTGACATAAACTAAGAAAGAATGTCTTTATGTATTACTGAGGATTTTAGTCAATTTTGAAATATTTTAGATTAGATTTTGAACTATTTTGGCAATTTTTTTTTGTAAGACTGAAAAGTACTGACACTAAAAAAAAATATGCTGCAAAAATGCCAGTAGTCTAATATTTCTATGGGAATTAGACAGAATATATCATAGTAAAGGTAAAGGTAAAGGTTTCCCTTGCTCGAAAGCCAGTCGTATCCGACTCTAGGGGTCAGTGCTCATCTCTGTTTCTAAGCCGAAGAGCCAGCGTTGTCTGCTTCTGCAGACGTTTCCGTGGTCATGTGGCAGGCACGACTAGACACCGGAGCGCACGATATCATACAATGGCCAAAATCCAGCTGAACAGTTGTGTAAGTGGAGTGACTTTTAGAGGTGCATTGTCATATGCTTAAAAAAAAAATCTCTTGTGTGTTGCGCACTAAGTAGTGCAAATTCAGTTTCCAACATGTAATGTCTATACAGATTTCTTAATTTATGCTTCCAATAATTACGCCTTTAAGTGACTGCTAAGTGACAATTCATTGCTGTGATTTACGCAAAAGCATTTAATGCTATTGTACGTGAGAAACAGGATTCTGGATAGTACTGAATAGTACAAAAGACTTTAAATACAGTACTGTATAGTGGAACCTCGGTTAATGTACCGTAATTAATGCATTCTCCGGGACATTTCTTACAGTGAAAATTACTTTAAACAATTTCCCATAGGAATGCATTGAATGAATTTCCCACAGGAATGCATTGAAAACCAATTAATCTGTTAAAAAAACCCTTGTAAATCGAGCCACTATATTCTATGGATTTCCTTTTGTTATGCGATTTTTATGTTAACCGAGTCGTTTGTTAACCGAGGTTCTACTGTTCAGATTTCTTAATTTACGCTTCCAATAATTACTCCTTTAAGTGACCGCTAAGTGACAATTCATTGCTGTGATCTACTAGAAAGCACTTAATGCTATTGTACGTGAGCAACAGGATTCTGGCCTGTGTCTCATGGTGGATAGTACTGAATAACAAAAGATATCTAAATCTATTTCACACCAGCTACTAATGCAGTCAACAGGTAAAGAATCCTGCATGTCAGCCATCAAACACAAATGGCCAAGTATATCAACTATAAATATGCCAAACCACTGGTACATATTCAGCAGATATGCACGTCTCTCGAGAATGAATATTCAACGTCAATATTTACAGGGGGGAAATTCTGGGAGCAAGTTCACTTTGGCTCTAGTCTATGGCAAGAATATATTGGCAACTACCATGGTACAGGAAACGGTCCGGAAACTGCAATGCAACCACATGACAGGCTGTTCAGATGTGAAAGTAGACACATGGACACCACATGTTTGCGAGATCACATGTCCTCCCCCCTGGGTTGTTTGAAACATAGCACCAAATGGGAGATCTCTGGTAGCACATTTCATGAGTGTTGAGAATCATGAAGTTGCTGACTAAACAACACAGCACACAAATGAAACCTGAATGATACACGTGGCAATTTAGGGATGTGTCGGAAATGATGGATCCCTATATGGTTCTACCTTCTGAACAGGGGAGTGTGCTATCTTTAGATAAATGGCTGAATAATGGCTGAAGCCACAAAGTTTCAGCATTTCCAAAGTGTTCAATGTGTTACCTAATATTAAGGAGTTACATTTTTATTTTTGATATTAATAAAGGTTTCCCTGCTCATTCACATGGGAGCACATGGGGGTCACAGAAACCCTGAAAAAAGGGCTGAAACA
Source organism: Furcifer pardalis (assembly GCA_030440675.1). NCBI lineage: Eukaryota > Metazoa > Chordata > Lepidosauria > Squamata > Chamaeleonidae > Furcifer > Furcifer pardalis. The sequence continues at coordinate 298,579,924 of CP126890.1, read as the reverse complement.
CCCATGATGGGTTGGGGGGTGGGGTGACATCACCCTGGAGCATATATACATTAGGAGAACACTTTGCAGATAGTCATATCTGACTCTAAGGTTCAGTGCTCATCTCTGTTTATAGCCAAAGAGCCAGCGCTATCTGCATTTGCAGATGTTTCTGTGGACATGTGGCAGGCATGACTAGACACCAGAGTGGACAGAATGCTGTTTACCTCCCCACCGAAGTACTACCTATTTATCTACTTGCAATTTCTTGCTAGTTTGACAGGAACTGGGACAGAGATGGGAGCTCACTCCATCGTGCAGTACTCGGGTCTTGAACTGCTGAGTTGTCGACCTTCCAGTCGTCAAGTTCAGTGTCTTAACCACTAAGCCACTGCAGTCCCACTGTTTCAAGTGTACTTCAGTCCAAGTGTCCTGGATCACTAAAATGGTGATTCTGTAGGGAAGGGCAACAGTGACCATTTCACAAAGTTTTTACTCTAAACAGTCTCATTTTAACCTTTTCAAGTGGTAGCAGTGGTAGCCTGTGCAAGCATATCAGAGAGTAAACAACACACAGCACAACAGAACACAACAACAACAATGACAACAGAAGATTTTTTTAAATGTTGTGGCACCTTAAAGACTAACGCCTGTATTTTAATCTCCACTTTGTCTAAGCATGGGATGTACTTGCGATACATAATAATACTGGCATTTGTAGTAAAGAACAAACAAGGGCTATGTCTGTTCTCGCAATGCTTCACACCACAGCTAGTAAAACTGCCACAGAAACATGGAAAAATACCTCTTGGCCATCCCATTCTACGAAGCTGCCAGTTCTGTTGTCTAACAATCGCTAGCAATGTGTGGTACATTCAGAAGAAACACAATCGGGAGCATTGTTGCCGGTGAAAAACCGATGCACATTCTTATATTTTTTAAAAACCCTGAAACTATTTTGGCGGTAGACTATTCCTTCTCTGTGGAAATTTAAATTGGGTGTAACATTAGACTTTTCCTATTTTGGCTGAAATGCTTTCAGAGTGTGCCTGGATTAGTAAATAAAGGCCCCACATTTGCCTCAGTTTTGCCAGATTCCAAAATCAATCCAGAGATGGAAGAATATACAAATGCACAAAGGAAACTCACATTATTGTGCCAAAATGTGGGTTATTTTAAAACACCTGCCAGAGGTCATTTATTTTGCAGTGATTCCTGTATCACTGTCTTCAGGTGTGTGCACACATGTCTTGGTGCGCATTGCGCCTATTGGTTCTATTGTCCAATGTGGCAGTGGTGGGGATAGCAAGAGACACAGTAAGAACCCCTCCATTAGGATAAGTGCCATCAGGTAGGAGCACAGGAAAAGGGAAGGGGCAGCAATGTGGGAAGGGAAGAAATAGTTGTGCGGAGCAGTGTTGGGCTGACCCATTGGGCTACCGGGACTCAGCCCGTGGTGCTCCCCCAGTATCAGTCCAAAGAGCCAAGACGAATTGTGATGCCTGGAATGATAGAGCAAATGAACAGGGCTCCATGTTTCTCTGCCTGCCTTCTTCTCCTTTGCCACCAAAGATAAGCTTAGAAAAACAGCTCCACTTACTGTGGAGCTGCTGTGGCTTAGAGGTTGCAATTTTGCCTTGTAAGCAAGAAGTTGTCGGTTCGAATCCCCAGAGGGAAGTTGAAATTAGAAGGCGATTGGGATTGTATATATTTTGTTCATCATTACTCCCTGTCCAGCACCCTTTTAATGTAGCCAGCATGCCTCCGAAAACGGGCAAATTTGCAGCATGTGGCTGTGGGCAGTGATGGGATGTAGCAGGTTCTCACCAGTTCCCAGTGTCCAGGAGAACCGGTAGCAGCTTTTTTCTTTTCTTTTTTTTTGGGGGGGGACCACCTTCGAGGCTTACCTTTTCACTGATTCCCCCACTGCACATGCGCGCCAAGCACTGCACACCTACAGTGCTTGGCACGTATGCACAGCCTCCTTGCTGTCCTCCCAAGTGGGGAAGAGGAAGAGAAGCTGCTAGCCTGAAGCTCCCTATAGCCTGAAGCTCCCTAGGGTAAGTGACTCACCTTTGGATGTGGTGTGTCTGTGTGTATTTTAATGTGTATTTAATACCTATATTGATGTGCTACACAGTTCTAAAAAGGCCTGGCGGCCTGGCTTGGGGTTTTAAGCAAAGTCTTGGTTACCTCATCAATAAGCTACACCTGTGCTGTTCCAATTGCTGTTCCAATTGGAGAACCCTTAAGGAGGTACAGCTGTTTTACATTTATATTAAGGCATATTATCCTAGAGAACCAGTACAATGACCATATCCATCTTACAACATGGTGCTGCCCAGGCACTTATACTAACAGGTAAGTGATGGGTTTGTGTTTGGGGTGGATTTTAATTTAATTTTTATTTATTTATTTTATTTATTTATTTACGGGTTAATGTTGTGGGTGGGTGGATGGAAAGAAAGAAATTGCAAGTAGATAAATAGATACCACTTCAGTGGGAAGGTAAACAGCATTCCTTGCACTCCGGTGTCTAGTCATGCCTACCACATGACATCTGCAGATGCAGACAGTGCTGGCTGTGTGGCTCTAAACATAGATGAGGATGGAACCCTAGAGTCGGATAGGACTTGGAATTGTGCAAGTGTGGCCTTTACCTTTACCTAGAGGCAAGTTGAAGATAAGAGGGGGTAAGAGAGCCTTTTAACACTTTGCTTAACAAGTACGCAGAGGCATGGAGAGGAAACGAGGGGGGACATTTTACTTTTTAGTTCACTTAAAATTTAAAATGGCTTTCCTTTAGCTACATTTTACCTGCAGAATCCCTACTTCCCCTTGGATTTGGCTGCCAGTCTTAATACATGTGCTATCAAAGACGTAAGAGCATGCAGGCTGAAATCAGGAGATATATTTTTTAAACCCATTTTTAGGATGGTGTTTTTTGACCAGTGAAGACGTGGCCTGAGACACACAATATGGTCAGGGAGAAATCTGTTGATGATAAATTTGTGTGGGGAATTCGGCTGTAGCCCCAGACACCTATTTGCATCTTCTTCTGCCATTTTAATGTTGAGCACCTTTTGAACTCATCTATGCATGACCTCTAGAGTCAGATACAACTGGCTTTCGAGCAAGGGAACCCTTTACCTTTTATGCATGTGGAAAACCCATGCCATCTTGGGAGTCTGTCACATCAGGAGAATTTACTCTTTGAAATTCCCCAGTGAACATTTTTGTCTGCAGAAATTTAGCACAACAGGCTGAAGCAGACGAGCTTCTGCTTAATTTACAAGGAGTGTATCATCTTTTCTTTTCTTTTTTCTTAGAAGGGTTCCTTATTCTCCTTTTAGTTTCAGTAAGCAAAATTTTTATTATGGCCAAAGACCACCAGAGAACTATGCAGGCATTTCAGAAACGTGGAGCAATTATGTAAAAGCAATTAGTCTTTTAAATGCTACAATGTTTTTGGTTTTGTATTGTTGTAGCATAGACAAACACAGTTACTATTCCAAAAAATAAAAAATCACCAAATGTATTTGTTGCTCTCTCCATGACAACTGTGGCCACTATTTCACATCTGCCAATGTTGCCCTGTACTAAGGACCATTTCAGCATTTTCTGAGGTAAAAATAGCAGCCCAATGCCCATCTTTTTGAGAGAGAGAGGGAAGGGGTGGGGCATAGGTTGGAGAAAATTCATAAAAGTGCCCTTAGAGGGACATTGCCGCATTATGTTCCTAGTTTCATGGAAATCACGGACACCGGGATAGGGGTATTGCTGTGCCACACAGCCAGCCTCCTGTAGTCAATGAAAGTGGTGTGCAGAGAATGAGTCCTTTGTGTCCCTTTTAAACGTTTCCGGTAAGGTGTGTATCGGCGGCACCAGCCACACTTAAAAACCCATCAGCCTGGCTGCATCTGTAGTTCTGGGTGGGTTCGGCTGTGGATTTAAATGCATAGGAGCACAAAGCCTCCATCAAATTTCCTTTTTACCGGCAGCATTTGATGATTTCTGAAGGGGAAAAAGAAAATAGACCAGCTTTGCTGCTGGGCAGAATTTTCTAAAGCGACCTTGCCCCAATAAAAAAGGTGTTTAATTATAGGGTTGGGCGTAATTGGGGAACACAAGCAGCCAGTAAAACAGAGCCTCATGCCAAAGTCGCTCAGAGGAGGCTGGGGAATCTTGTTTGGGGCAAAGCATCTGACTTTCCCATTATTCTCATCTTGGCCTTCTCCCTCCTTTGACTCGAACTAATGAGGGGAAAAATGCCAGTGCCAGTCAGAAATCCCCACTAAGTAGTTTATTCCTGACTGGAAGTTAGAGGAATCATGGCATCAGCCCGTGTCCTTAAACTATCCCATTGCACGTGCTTTTTGTTTAAAGTGAACGTTTTATGGTCCGTCTAGGCACTATAATATCTAACAATTGCCCCCCTTTAAAGGAAAAAAAGGATTTGCGGTGTTTGGCTATGGGCTGCAAGTGGCACAGAATGTGGAACAAATACCAGAAGAGAGTATAAGTCAGGGACTTATTCTAGCCAGGGACCAAGTCATGCGCTCTCAGTCAGCTTTGAGGGCTGGACAGCCATTTTGCCCTACCTGCACGATGGGGGTGGGGTGGCCATTTTCTCCCAACAGCTTCAAAGGGGTGGCCATTTTGTTTCTCAAATGCCCTTGGAGGAGTAGGGGGGCACATGAAATGGCCTTGCAGGCCGGATCTGGCCCACGCCCATGGGCCTTAGGTTGGGAATCCCTGGTATAAGTAATGGGGATAGTGTTGCAATGGCAAGAAAGCTAGGCAATGTTATGCATTTGGAAGAGAAGTCCAAGAGTCCACTGGACATGTATGGTAGGATATTCTGGGAGCTGGAGTCTAAAAAAAAGTAACTTTTCCAAGCCTGGGATCTGGTGAAATCTCACAAAACACGGAAACAGCTAATTTGTCTTCAGGGCCATTTGATCCAAATGTGGTGCTGGCATGTGTTACTGTTATCCTTAAGCGTACGATGAGTCTTGAGTTCACCTGTGCCTCTTGGCTTAAATACAAGCCAGAGAAGAGCAGAGAACTTTTATACAAGCTTTACAGCAAGTCAAGATTCACATCTCTGAGACAGAAAATGCATAATCTTGACACATTCCTAAAAGAACGAGTAGGTGTGAAATGAGAAGCACCTATTAAATATTTCTCCCAATAGGTCAAGGTTGCCCTTGCCCGAAAGTCAGTCACATCCAGCTCTAGGGTCCAGTGCTCATCTTCATTTACAGCTTTTGAACTGCTAGGTTGGTAGGAGCTGGGACAGAGACAGAAGCACACTCCATCATGCAGCACACGGGTCTCGAACTGCTGATCTGCCAACCTTCCTGTCGTCAAGTTCAGTGTCTTAACCACTAAACCATTGCAGTACCTTACAAAAGAATACTAAAAGTAAAGGTTAAGTTTGCCCTTGCTCGAATGCCAGCCATATCTGATTCCAGTTAGAGTTCAGTGCTCATCTCTGTTTATAGCCAAAGAGCCAGCGCTGTCTGCGTTTGCAGACATTTCCATGGACAAATGGCAGCAATGCCTCAACACAGTGGTCCTTATTTATCTACTTGTAATTTCTTGCTTTCGAACTGCTAGGTTGGCAGGAGCTGGGTTGGAGATGGGAGCTCATGCCATCGTGCAGTTTTCGTGAATTGAACTCTGACCTTCCAGTCATTGAGTTCAGTGTCTTAACCACTTGAGCCACTGCAGTCCCTAATAAAATGGTGCAAATTCATAAAACAAATAAAAGCCTCACAATTCAAATATACATAGTTTCAAAAACATACTAGTAAAAGTGTGGTTACTTGAACTAACTCTCTTTGGGGCCCTCGATGGTGACCAGATCAAACATTTCAAAGGAGGAAGGATACTGCCTGTGGGATACCAAGCTCTAATTTGCAATCTTTTATCTACAAAATGATATGTCTTATCAATGTCCTTAAAAACCCTCCAACTTGACTGAAAAGTTATCAGCCTCATAAAATGTGGATACAATTTTAAAAAACAGTGCTCTCAAACACAGGCATGAATATCCAATTAAGCAGGGAGAAGAAAGGAATGCCAAACCACTAAAACACATGTGCTCACCAACAACTACTGCCTTCTCTTAGTCTAACCTACTTGACATGTTTGTTGTGCATTGTGAAGGAGGGTCGTTTCCCTTGAGCTCTTCAGAGGATAGGCAAGAGATGGATGGATGGATAGATGGACGGACAGACAGACAGATGGATGGATGGGTGGATGGATGGACAGATGAACAAATGGATGAATGGATAGATGGATGGACAAATGGATGAATGGATGAATGGACTGATGGACAGATGGATGGACAGATGGATGGACGGACGGACGGATGGACGGATGGATGGACAGATGAATAAAAAACCAAAAGTGAGAGTTGGAGCCAACTAAACTCTCTAAAGTGGTATTTCAGAGTAATCAATCAATCTTTATTATGGTCCAAGATCAGCATTGTTGTTGTTCAGTCGCACAGTTGATTCCGACCCTCTCCGACCCCATGGACCACTGTCCGCCAGGCACTTCTGTCCTCCACCATCCTCCTCAACTCGCTCAGCTTTGTGCCCATTGTGTCTACAATACCATCTAGCCATCTCATTTTGGCCGCCCCCTTCTTCTTTTGCCCTCGACCTTTCCAAGCATCAAGGCTTTCTCAAGCGAATCCTCTCTTCTCATTTGATGTCCAAAGTACTTTAGCTTCATCTTTACTATTTGACCTTCTAAGGAGCAGTTGGGGTTAATTTCTTCTAAGATTGACCTATTTGTTCTCCTCGCTGTTCAGGGGACTCTCAAAACTCTCCTCCAACACCACATCTCAAAGGCATCTATTCTTCTGCGCTCAGCTTTCCTAATGGTCCAGCTCTCACAATCATACATTGCCACCGGAAATACCATTGTTTTGACTATACGAATTTTTGTTTGCAATGTGATGTCTCTACTATGCTCCCCAGGTTTCTCATTGCTTGCCTCCCAAGAATCAGTCGCCTTTTTCTTTCATGGCTGCAATCTCCATCTGCAGTGAGCTTTGATCCTAAGAAAGTAAAATCTGTCACTGCTTCTACTTCTTCCCCATCTATTTTCCAGGGACTGATAGGGCCTGTTGCCATGATCTTGGTTTTCTTGATGTTGAGTCTCAAGCCAGCTTTTGCACTTTCTTCTTTCAACCTAATCAGGAGCTTTTTAAATTCCTCCTCACTTTCTGCTATTAGGGCGGTATCACCTGCATATCTCAAGTTGTTGATGTTTCTCCCAGCAATTTTGATCCAAATTGTGATTCCTCCATCCCTGCTTTGCGCATTATGTGCTCTGTGTATAAGTTGAATATGCAGGGTGACAAAATGCAGCCTTGTCTTACTCCTTTTCCTATTCCAAATCACTCAGTCATTACATATTCAGTCCTAACTGTTGCTTCTTGATTCATGTACAGGTTTCTCATGAGGCATATAAGGTGTTCTGGTATTCCCATCTCTTTAATTATTTGCCACATTTTGTTGTGGTCCACACAGTCAAAGGCCTTAGTGTAGTCAATGAAACAGAAGTAGACTTGTTTCTGATATTCCTTTGTTTTTACCATGATCCAACGTATGTTGGCAATGTGGTCTCTAGTCCCCCTGCCTCTTCTGAAACCCGCCTGCACTTCTGGTAATTCTTTCTCCACATGCTGCTGCAGTCTATCCTGTATTATCTTGAGCATCACCTTGCTAGCGTGTGGGATGAGCACAATTGTTTGATAATTTGAACATTCTTTGGCATTACCCTTTTTGGGGATGGGAACGTATACTGATCTTTTCCAATCTTGTGGCCATTGTTGTGTTTTCCAAATCTGCTGGCATATAGAATGCAATAATTTGATTCCATCATCTTTTAGGGCTTTGAAAAGTTCAACTTGGATACCATCCTCTCCACTGACTTTGTTGTTTGCAGTGCTTTTTAGGGCCTTTCTGACTTCACTCTCTAGGATGTCTGGCTCATGTTCAATTTCCTCATCATTGTTATTATCAGGAGTGTTGAGGTCCTTTCTGTAGAGTTCCTCTGTGTACTCTTTCCATCTTTTCTTAATCTCTTCTGCATCAGCTATCTCCTTGCCATCTTATCATGGTCATTTTTGCTTTAAACGTTCCCTTGATTTCCCCAATTTTTTAAAAAATATACTTAAAACATCAAGAGACATATTAAAATGAAGGTAATAAAATATCTTTTTTTAAAAGGAGTGTTTCTGCTCAGAGGTAAGGAGTAGTAAAATCAGTATTTAAGATTAATTGTGTTACAACTATAACTAAGCCTATTATGTAGCGCTAGTGGTGTCTTCTTCTTCTTCTTCTTCTTCTTCTTCTTCTTCTTCTTCTTCTTCTTCTTCTTCTTCTTCTTCTTCTTCTTCTTCTTCTTCTTCTTCTTCTTCTTCTTCTTCTTCCATGAAAGACATAAATACTAGATCTAGAACCAAAAAGCCCTGCATTTTTTTTTAAAAAGCTGCTTCAATGATAGCAGACAAGTACTGTCAATTCTGTTGGATTACATCCAACTGGAGATTTTACAATCTCACGGAGGTGTTGCAAATGGTTATTAAGAAAGAGAAACAGAGGCTTCCTTCCACCCCAGCTTTTTGCCTCAGACAGAGGCTCTGATCGTGCGTGTGAACCATGACTGAAGGAAGCCCCAGCCTACGACGACAATGCGGAGTCCACTCTGAGAAAGATCGCGCCGTTCTCATGGACAGGAGGAAACCACTTCCTCTGTCTGCAAGCAAAGCTACCTCATTTGGAAAGTGCAGGAGATGATGTCTCGCTCAGTTTTCAGTCTCAGATACGTGAAAGGGAGAGGTGGTGAACAGGAGATGGCTGAGAGATGAGTAAAACAGGTACAGTATAAGGAAACCAACAAAAATAGCAGAGGAGAAATTTCCTGAAGAAATTGGCCACGTCATCTTGAGAGCCAGTGTACAGAACATGAGAGTGGATCCATAGGTCAGATGTAATGGCTACATATTGATTATCATGCTATGGTAATAGAGTAGACCCTACTTCCTGAGACTCAACGCTGAGTGTCACACTTGCCTGGGTCTGGGTTACATTTCTTGTGATGCCATGCACTAGATTAATGTTCCTCGACCAGGGGTCCCTAGGTGTTCTTAAACTTCGATTACCAGAAGCCCAGGTCAGCACAACTGTTAGGTTGGCAGGAGCTAGGACAGAGATGGGAGCTCACTCCATCATGCAGTACTCGGGTATTGAACCCTGACCTTCCAGTCTTAAAGCTCAGCATCTTAACCACTAAGCCACCACAGCCACCTGTACAAACAAACAAAAACCCTACAGCAAGACTATCAGGACTCGTAGTCTGCCAAGGACGGTTTCAAAGTATCTGTATTTTGGGCGATTCAGAAAACCAGGAGAGTGTTTTGTATAGTAAAAAAAGAGCCCCGGCGAGAAGAATGCAAACCAATTAATCAACCACATCCTGAGTCTTTCAAAGCAGACCTAGTCATTTGCAGAAGGCCTTGGGTCTCACAGGCTGTTTGGTGGTTCAGCTGGGCTCCGCTGCACACTGAGCAGCCTTGTGCATTTTATGCTGCAACGGAAACAACAGTGGGATTCCATGTCCTACCCAGGTGCTTATGGCTAGCCACGAATGAAAAGAGGTTTTAGCGGATTAATAACACTGCGTCACAAAAAAATAAATATTGTCTGCTACTTGGTCTAATCCATGTGTCCTATACTAAATCAAGTGCACTGAATCCAAATCTGAAGTCTAATTCTGCCTAAGATGTCAGGATCTTAAGTAAACAAACCTCACCCTCTTGGTTAGGTTCTTGTGTTGATCACAAGGGGTATATTTGCAACAAATGTAGCAAAAATTGTCCGGTTTATTAACATAGCTGCACCCACTCATCTTTAGCTCAAAACAGACTCACTATGGCCCAGCTGTACTATCCAATAAGATGGTTTCATACTAGAGACAAGCCCTTGGTCCATCTCGCCTATTTCTGAGGTCAGCTCACTGACTTGCCCAGACTTGCCTGGCCACTGCTGGATCATGCATGCCACCAGGAGACATGATTCAGCTGAGGTGGCAGCAGGCATAGTGGTAGCTGCAACTGTTATAATGCATTTGAACAGCTATAGCATGCCTTAAAATCTATATGCAGTGGTAGGCAGCAAATAAAATTCGCTACCACACTGTGGGTAGAGCCTATGTCATGGGCGGAGCCTACATCATGGGCAGAGCCTACATCATGGATGGACTAGTCATGCCTGCCATATGGTCATGTATACATCTGCAAACACAGCCCAAGTCAACGCACCCTCGGCTTCTGGGACTTGAAGCCCAAGAACATCTGGAGAGCCAGGTTTGCTGATCCCCAGAACAGAGATTTAGCTATGTGTGTATGGATGTGGTTGACATTAGGGCTTGATGAAAGGTTTCACTATGCGCTGTTTGGAGGAAGCCATCATGCATTTAATTTGAGTTTTAAAAAAGAGTAATGGTAATAACACAACCAGACAACCCAAAGTTTGGAAGAGAATTTGCTTTTCTGGATTACGACTTCCAGATTTGTATTTATTTATTTATTTATTTTGTCTAATTTGTTATCCTGCCCCAATTAGGTCAACCCAACTCTGGGCGGCTTACAATACAACCAAAAATGGCATAACTTAGACAGCAGTACACAGCCAATATGGCATTCCGACATACCACACACATATGAAAATTCACAACATCCGTTAAAATTGAGAATAAAGTTAATTAAATATTAAAAATTAAGTTAGAATTAAATTAAAATTAAACATTTAAAAAGTTAAAAATTATAAATTATACTTACATAAGTTCAAACAACCATAGGCCAGAGTAGGGGGGAGGGGTGGCTGACTCAATTAGCTCAGCCACCCAGTATGGGATCCAACATTCTTAGATCCCCACATTTGCCCTGCCAGCCAGGTTTTAAGGCCCTTCCGAAAGGGTAGGAGCTCTGTCTGTGTGCGTAGCTCAATTGGCAGAAGGTTCCACAGGGCCGAGGCGGCCGAGGAAAAGGTCCTCCTCCTAGTGCTAGAGAGGTGTGCCTCTCTAGCCGATGGAATCCTAAGCGAGCCTTTCCGATCCACCCTGGTGGGACGGGCAGAAGTTCTTGGGGCGATGCGGTCTCTAAGGTATCCTGGCCCACTACCATAAAGGGCTTTAAAGGTAATAACCAGCACCTTGAATTGCACCCGGAGACATACTGGCAGCCAGTGCAGCTGCCGAAGCAGTGGTGAGGCACGAGCATAACGCCCGCACCCCATCGCTACCCGAGCAGCCGCATTCTGGACCAGTTGTAGTCTCCGAATGGTCACCAAGGGCAGCCCCATTACCGTATATGGGGTATTTCTTATCGTTGTATGTCATCCAGAGTAGGGGAACATCCCAGATGGGCAGGAGATAGATCAATAGATCAATGGATCAATAGATAGCCAGTACAGCCAGTAGCTGTAACAGTTGTGGGATTCAGGATAGTGTAATCCAAAAATGTAAATTTTCTCATTGTAAGCAGGAGAATGGTGGAGACTCTGTGCCAACAGAGGGGCTATTGCCTCCGGCCAGACCCCAAGAATACTTGATCTAGAGCAATGGTTCCCAATGTGGAGCTCATGCGCCACAGGGGGCCTTCAATTCCCAGAAGCCTAAGTCAGTCCATTGGCTGATCAGTGCCTTAGGGAACTGACTTAGGCTTCTGGGAATTGAAGTCCAAAAACCAAAGGTTGGGAAACACTGATCTGGAGCTTGTTGGTTGAATAGGGTGCTGAGCATCTCAAAGTCATGGATGAAAGGAGAGAGAAGCCCTTAGAAGGCACTGGGGTAGAGTCAGAGGAGTAATAACCCCTGGACAACAGGATTGAGGAGATATGAGGCAGTCGGAACCATTCAATGGCGAAGGTGGAGGTCCAGGTAGAGGCCAAGGACTTCTTACCCATAGTCTGGGAAAAGGACAGAAAAGGAAGAAGTAGAACCAGAATGTGAAGAACAACCAACCAGGTACCTCGTTGAGGAAGACCAGCCAGACCTCCTGCTGGGCAGCTTGGTCTCCCTGTACAAGAAGGACCCCTGGACTGGTGTGAAGGTGTTATGTCCAGTCCCTGCCACCATACTTCCCAAGCACATTTCTCCTGTCAAACCCCTTTCTGGGGAGAAAAAGTTCACAGAGGAACACCTGCGTTGACAGAAACAATCACAACCAAAAATCAAGAGCAGAACAAGAGGATTGGAACCCTGAAACCAGATTAAGTCATGCAAACATTTTTTTATAAAAAAGACAACAACAAGGAAACTATTAAAAGATACTGAAAGGTCTGGCCACATAAAACATGTTTCAGCACCTTTTTCTCTTAGCATCAACAGTTGGGGGAGGCTGTCAGAGGGTGATTCTGAAGACTGTGCACTGATCTGGGGCTGGATGCGGGAAGAAGGCTTTCCCCACATGCCTGCCAAATGGACTTTTCAGCACATTTCTCAGGCTTTTCTTTGTTCAGTCCTCATGTATTCCAAGGGACTACGGAGGCTTAATGGTTAAGATGCTGAACTAGATGACTGGAAGGTCGGCAGGTCAGCAGTTCGAGAACCAAGTGCTGCACGATGGAGTGCGCTTCTGTCTCCGTCCCAGCTCCTACCAGCCTACTACGAAAGTAAGAAACTGCAAGTGATAAATAGAAACCACTTCGGTGGGAAGGTAAATAGCATTCTGTGGACTCCGGTGTCTAGTCATGCCTGCCACATGTCCACGGAAACGTCTACAGAAGCAGACAGCATTGGCTCTTTGGCTATAAACAGAGATGAGCACTGAACCCTAGATATGACTGGCTTTCGAACAAGGGTGACCTTTACTTGTATTCCAGGCTTGAGTGACACAGGCTTTACCAATTGAGGTGGGGGGATGAAATACCAGGCACCAAATGGCTTTTGCCCTTGCCCTTAATCTTGGCCTCCAGTGACGCATCCTTACACTTGATTATCTTTTCTAATTTCTTCATTGCTATCCTTCTGTGAGTCTTTTTCTGATTTCTTGACTGCCGTCTCCATTTGGATTACAAAATCTTTCACTATTTCAATATCTTCATTGCCAACATTAAAATTGTGTTGTTCTTCTGTAGTCATGACTTGTGTTGTCTTAATGTTCAGCTGCAGTCCTACTTTGGCACTTGCTTCTTTCACTTTGGCTTAATGTCATTTCAAAACATTGCTCCTTTCTACCGGTCTTCTTCTTCTTCTTGGCAGCCATGTTTGACAGTCTAGGACCATGATGGTGAATCTTGGCACTCCAGGTGTTCTTGGACTTCAATTCCTAAAAGCCCAAGTCTCTGTGAATCCACACAAATGGGTTTATGGTGAGTATACCCATTTGTGTGGATTCACAGAGATTTGGGCTTCTGGGAAATGAAGTCCAAGAACACTTGGAGTGCCAAGCAGTATACCCATTCATGTGGATTCACAGAGACTTGGGCTTCTGGGATTTGAAGTCCAAGGACACCTGGAGTGCCAAGCTTCACCACCACTGGTTTAGGAGATGATGGGAATTGTAGTTCAAACCTAACGGGAGAGCACTGGATCAGTCCTTCTGGCTGGAAGAGAGGATGATTGTACAGTACTTTCAATGCAACACATCTGGAGGTCTCTGGATTGTAGAAGACAGCGGTAGGAGTATTGAGTCTAGAAGATTAAAGCACCCCAGTTGCTATTTGTGTAAGCTTGTTACAAACATGGCTGTCTGCCACATTTGCTCACATCATGGCAAAAACTGGGACCATATGCTCACACATCATCTCCTCCACCCCCCCCCCATGTGCTGAGCCACCAGAACTGATTTCACCAAAAGGACTGCCAGTCATCTGTTTCTAAGGCGCTTCCAGACAGCGTCTCAATCTTCTTCTCTTTCTCATTTACAGGATCAGCCCATCTCAACAATTGCTTACAGCCCTATTAAAGGATGCTCCCCCCTCCCCCAATACAAACTCCTGTTGTCTCCCTTTCAAAAAGAGAAGGAGAAGGCATTGAGACTTCTAATGTTTTGCATGTGTAGGGGGGCAAAGTCTACACATAATGTGGAACTCATGCCATCTCTTCTCCCAGGGTTGTGCTGGACACCATGGGAGGGCACTGGACAGGGGCAAAGGGTGGTGACCAAGGGATGGGGGAGAAGGCTGCCCCCAGGTACCGCTTGGTCACCACCTCTCACTGAAGGAGGGAGTTTGGAGCAATGGCTTAATCTAAAATGCAGCACGCCGGGTGGATAAAATAATAATAAAATTATTATTTGCGCCCCAGGGTGCCAAAACCAAGGGCACATCAGGATGAATCCCCTTGTCCAGGTGGCCCAGCCCATGCCTGTCTTCTCCCCTCCAGCCATACCAGTGGGACCACAAATGCTGATGACATAATCAACAAATACCAGGAGATCAATCCCAGAAATAGTCAGGAATTAAGAACCCAACAGAAGAAATAGTTGCTGCCTCCCTCACCTTGGTAGAGTTGAAACAAGGTGATGAGAAGCATGCAGATTTACTTGAGCTCCTACTCTCTGACAAACCAGCAGGATGTTCTTAGGAAAACAGATGTGTTGAGAGCCAGATGTGTTGACACTGGCAAGAGAGAGAGAGAGAGGCCTTCTTTGGTCATAGATTCCATTGCAGAGCTATAACTAACAAGCTGGATCATGTGAGATCATCAGGTGCAGGGAGAAGGTGGAAGGATGAAGGAGAAGACTTGTCCATCGTCTAGCTGCCCCACTGGTTGTCAATGGACAGTAAGTGGACAAACTAACACTATGAGGTGGCCTCTGTTGAAGGATGAGTGAAGTACCAGATGACTGGATGAAGGCTAACACTATCCCTATCTTCAAAAATAACAAACAGGAGGAACTGGGGAACTACAGACCGGTAAACATGACCTCAGTCACTCTGTAAGCATATTGAAAACAGCCAGGCGTATCCGACCCTAGGGTTCAGTGCTCATCTCTGTTTATAGCCAAAGAGCCAGTGCTGTTTGTGTCTGGAGACATTTCTGTGGACATGTGGCAGGCAGGACTAGACACCGGAGCGCACAGAACGCTGTTTACCTTCCCACCCCACTGAAGTGGTACTTATTTACAGTGGTACCTTGAGTTACGAATTTAATGCATTCCCCGGAACATTTAGTATTATGAAACATTTGTAACCCGAAACACGGTTTCCCATAGAAATGAACTGAAAATAGTTCAAAAAAGTCCATAACGTGAAATGCGGTTTCCCATAGGAATGCATTAAAAACCAATTAATCAGTTCCGGAAAAAAATTATAACTTGAGGTATTATTTTCAATGGATTTTCATTCATATCACAAAAAATTTGTAACACAAGGCATTTGTAACTTGAGGTACTTGCAATTTCTTGCTTTTGAACTGCTAGGTTGGCAGGAGCTGGGACAGGGACAGGAGCTCACTCCGTCCTACAGCTCTCTGGTCTTGAACTGCTGATCTTAACCACTAAGCCACTGCAGTCCCTCGTTGAAAACAAATCAATTGTTAACATTGTTTGCCACCATGTTTCCATGTTCTCTCTGAGCTTAGGGGGAAAGTGATTTTTTAAACAAGGGCCCAACCGTTTCTATTTCACTGCAAAGGATTTTGAGGACTTGGCTTTGAAATGGGCAATTAAGACCCATTAGCTTTACAAAAAGCCTTCTCCAGGTGGAGATGAGAACATTCTAGTAGTGTCCCATGCGTATAACTCAGCATAGTTTTTGGCCTTTTTGAACTCTCTTCTAAATGTAACAACGGGTCATGGATGATCAACTGTGCAGGAAAAATTATTATTACCTGAATGGGGCAAGCACATTTTTGAATGTGAAAAACCTCCACATGAATATAAAATCAGAATATTGTATTGGACTCCGATCCAAGATTCTGGGCCAAAATTCTTTCCTGGATTGGCCAAAATTTCTTCTCGCAAAAAGCTGGTTTTTATGTACATTTTAATACAGCAAATCATCCCTAAGTTGTAACTCATGCCCTGACAGCAGACCAAAGGTCATTACAACTGTTGCCATGGTCTAACACATTTTTCTGCAACATGTGCAAATGCTGCCCTGGCATTTCTCACGCAAAGGTTTTTCCCGACAGTACTTTCATATGTCTGCTCTCATAAATCACTAAGTGTCTTTTTAAAAAACAACAACCAGTTTCTTGTATCTCCTCATATTTCCGAAGCGCAAACCATGAGTAATATTATTTATGCAGCCTCAACAAGAATGCCTACATAGAAACATGAGGTATTGGTAACTCTGGCAAAGCCTGTTTAACATAGGGATCCTTTAATAGGGAAAGAAATTACCATCAGTCAATGGAGACCGAGGATGCTCAGCGCTCACAGAATGATGATTGTTTTAGTCATTAAGATGCTGAACTTGATGGGAGCAAGGTTTAAAAATAAAAATTTCAGAAGTAAATTGGAAAAGTAAATGGAGAAAAAAGAATTATGAGGACTCCGTCTGTCAGGGTTAAAGAACACAATTATAAAATGTTGTGGAGGGGGCACCTGACTCCAGTTCGGTTACATCAAATGGATAATACAAAAACAAAATATGGTTGGAGATTTAATAATTCATGGGGGAATTATGAACACATGTGGTGGAGTTGTAACGTGACAAGGGATTTTTGGACAAAGATTGAGAAGGAGATATCAGATATAATGGATTCTGGCCTTAACCTGGAGCCAGGTGCCGCCTTATCGACAGATGTTGAGGATATAGACATAGATGTTAATAAAAAAGAATTATTATCTCCTTTTTTTTGACAACTACAAATCAATGTATCGCAAGAAATTGGAAAAATAACCAAAGTTTGAAAGTGGAGGAATGGTGTAAAGAAATATGGAATATTATGTTGAATGATAAATTGACATGGGGATTGAACCAAAAAAAGGTATAATTAAAGGAAATAAATTTTGCAAAATATGGAAACCATTTGTGGATTATACATTGTATAAAGGTAAAGTTGGCAGACCAGTGCCAAACCAACTGAGTTTTTGGAAGTTGTAATGTATTTGCTAAGGGAAACACAGTCTTCGGGCCTTTGTAAATATCACAGGTGTTTTTCATTTATTTATTTATTTAAATATTGTTGGATTATTTGATATAATCGAGTAGATATGAGTATAATTAAATATTATTAATAGACATTAATATTATAAACTTATTGCAAAGAAATGTGTAATTTTGTAATATGGGAATTGCTCTTTATATCAGATAATATTTTTTCTTGGTTTGTATTTTATGTTTTATTGTATAATGTAATGTTTGTTTGGTTGTTTGGTTGTTCACCATCACTGCTCTATAATCACTAGAAGATACAGTGTGTTATTTATTATCATTGGAAAAGAGGGAACAGTGCATTGTATATTCTGTTGAAATTCTAGACAGCAAGTAAGAACTATAACGTGGTGTCCCCTTGCCTCTATCTCTTTCCTTGCCGTTTTATTTTTTAAATTGCTGTTGTTTCACATGAAGGAAAACAGGGGGCTGCAGAGGATCAGTGGTTAAGAAGCTCGCCTTGTTAGCTGGAAGGCCAGCAAGTTGGCAGTTCAAATCCAAGGTACTGCATGATGGATTGAGGACCCATCTCTGTCCCAGCTAGTGCCAACCTAGCAGTTCGAGAGCAAGAAATTGCAAGTAGTTAAATAGGGACCACTTTGGTGGGAAAAGATCTTGGGGACATGAAAGGAGCCTCATTTGGGAGACCCCTGGGTGGAGTTCTTCCAGCAAAAATCCTTTCAACACAGAATAATTTCTGACATGGAGTTTTGTAGCTACTGGGCTTAGAAGGGCCAAGTTGGGAGGTTTAATTCTGATTTAAGGGCCACCATGGAACCCAACGTCAACCATGCATTCTCCAAATCAGCAAAGTTGTATAACAATTTCAGTAGGAGCAGGGAAAATGTCCAGCTGAGAGCAGCAAAGAAGAAAAAACCTTGCTAAACAACCACAATGTCTAGAAAACAAGTCAGTATGAAACCGATGACTAATCGTCTCAGGGTGTAATTTCAGTTCACTTCAACAATATTTGCCTCTGAAACTTTGCAGACAAAAGAAGAACCACATGTTTGGTTCCCAAGAGAAGGTCTGGGAAGGTCACACTACTAGGTAAAGATGAGCGAGAAAACAGCAATGTGGGCCAGATGTGGACTGGTTGTTACATTCAAGCATTAAATGTCTTTAACAGTAAGCTTAGAACTGCAGAGCTGCAAAAGACCCAATGGATTATCACGTTTAGCCCCTGTTACAAAAATCACACTGGCAAATCAAATCACCATGTTCTGGCTCCATAGCCACAACCCTAAACCACGGAGCTATGCAGCAGTTCTAAGAATGTTAGGCATGGCCACCTCAAAAAGCAGATGTGCAAGATCAATACTGCTGTATTAGTTTAAGATTCCAATGTAGTCTACACAAAACTTGGAAGTAACTAATTAATAATAATAATTTGAATTGCAGATATTAGTTCACCAGAAATACTCAATAAGTTCAAGTCTATAATGTACATATGAGACAAGTCAACAATTGTTTGTGCACATTTTATTCTCTCAAATTCTGTACTGTTGAATGTTGCTCAGTTTCTAGATAAAGTAGTTAACAGACACGGAAGCCGTAATTCTGAATATTGTGTTGTGTAAGGTATGGTCAGCTATGGCTGTGTACGTTATGGTAGGTTATGTGAACATTTTGTTAATTCTTTTCTTTGTCTCCATTTTTTATGGCAATAAAGGTTTAACAATTATTATTATTATTATTATTATTATTATTATTATTATTATTATTATTATTATTATTATTATTATTATTATTATTATTATTATTATTATTATTATTATTATTATTATTATTATTATTATTATACTGGGTTGAAAGAATTTTTGCAGAAGAAACTCTACTCAGGGAATATCCAAATGATGCTCCTTTCATGTCCCCAAGAGCTGGGACAGAGACAGACACTCAATCCATCATGCAGTACCCGGGTCTCGAACTGCTGACTTGACTATCCATCTAATAGGATGAGCTTCTTAACCACTGAGCCACTGCAGCCCCTAGTAACTAGTTACCAACAGTACATTACTTGAAATGGTGTCATGGACTGACTCCAGCCCACAGACCGTAGGTTGGGAACCCCTGGAGTACCACATCTCCCACTTTTTGAAAACAACATATCTATGGTTGGTGGGCTTCATTTGGCCTGAAAATCATGAGCTCTCTCGGTTTGGCCTGTGCCACTGCAGACAACGGTAAATCAACTCCCCAAAGATCACCCCCATGCTACATGAAGCCCACGTGTTCTGCATTTCGGACTTCCTGAAGCTGCCGCATAAGTACAGATGAAGGGACACGCTTTGTGCACAGCGTCTGTTTTCTTTTCGGTGTGTGGCACAGGCACGGTGGGGTTGGGAAGGGACGCCAACAGGCTTGATGGAGACACTCCAGAAAAACCTCTACCCTTGCCTTGCTGAAAGGAAGGTTGCTATGGAAGTGGACAGAATCTGTGGTTAAGTCATTTGATCTTTTCTTGTAAGATCCTACTGGTGGGCCTTTGTTTTCCTTCGCTTATGATCCCCAGGGGCACAACCTTAGTATTTCAATTAGGGTAACAAGGCAGTTAAAATGAGGTCTTTCTTCTCCCCCTTTTCCCTCTCCTTAAAGGCAGCAACAGACAGTCTTTGCCATAGACCAACAGTTATTTACACAACATAGTAAGATGGGGGCAAGTGTGTGTGTGTGTGGGGGGGGGGGAATGTTCCCACCAAAGCAAGGAAATTAGCCAGGACTGTAGGGTACACAGTGATCAGAGGAACTGGTACATTTCTGTACCTTTTTCTCTCAGTGGTGGTGGTTTTGGTCACGTCGGGTGGTCTTGCAGCCTGGACGATTTAGGAGCAGTTTCGAGCTAGAATCAACAACCGATTAGTAGATTCTGTGCCAATACTTTGAAAATTATTGAGGTCGGGCCATTGGGGTAGGGTAGGGAGGTGGTAGGGCTTTGCTTCTCAAAATATCCTTTCAGGAGCTGACACGGAGCTGCTGGTATCTGAAACCATTTTTTGTATCTCCCTTTCAAGGTGGTCTCTCTCCTCCGTTATGGGAACAAAATGTGGGATGGGTGGTTTGAAGCAACGGCGGCTAGAAGTCCGGGCGGTGAGGAGCAAACTAGGAATTATAGGTAACCCATCCTTAAGAGCGGAAATCACATTCGTGTTCTGGAGATGTGATTCCAGCAGAATTTCATTACAGTATCTAAAAAAATTCATGCAAAAGAAACCAATGTTTAACCACCAAAGACCAACTACAAAACAAAGCTAGATAATTTGCAAATGAAAGGAGATGGGGGGTGCTCCCTCTTTTTGTGGCAATAAGATTCTCCCAGCGTTTAAGGATGATGAGTTACACCTATCATAAAATTTGGTCCTCATAAACTCCACCACTAGGCGAGAGCCTTGTTGAGGCACAGGGCGCTTCAGTGGTCTAATTAGGCAGTGTTGCCCATCTCTTGTCAGTGACGTTAGGCTGGGACTAAAACTCCCAAAGCATCCTCTGTTGGATCCAGTGATGGGATGCTACCGGTTCGGATTGGTTCACCCGAACCAGTAGCACCCCATTAGTAGGGATCACTGGGGTGGTGGTGGTAAACCGCCAGGCGACCGGTTCAGTTGCCTCTCCGGCCCCCTCCAAAAATGTATTTCTGGGCAGCCAAAATGGCTGCCCGGAACTGCGCATGCGTCAAACCTCCGTTTGATGCATGCACAGTTCTTCTTTTTAGTGTGCATGTGTCAAATAGAGGTTTGATACATGCACACTAAAAAAAAACTGTGTATGCGTCAAACAGAGGTTTGATGCATGTGTAGACTGTTTTTTTTATTGTTTGCCCCACCCATGACGTCATGATGTCATGACGTCGGCTACGCCCACAACGTTCATGATGTCATGGTGGGGTAGCACAAATTTTAACAACCCACCATTGGATCCCTTGGGAAAGGTGAAAGCCAAAGGCACACGTCATGGTCTGCCTAGCCAGTGGGTGACGTGATATCCAAATAGCTATAAAATAAATAAATATATAAATGGACTTGATTTCTCAAGACCATTTACACGTGGTAGAATGTAGCCGCAGAGATGTCTACCAATGTGCAGACTCCTTGCTGAATAACAAGTCCAAGGTAAGATAATCTCCATTCGTTGTGAGCTGCAGCTTGATCTGAGGATGCCTATTTTTCCTGAAGCAGGACTATTTTTCCTGAAGCAGTCTATGAATTTTTAAATTTTTTATTGATGTGTTTTAACTTGGGTTGTAAGCCGCCCAGAGTCGGGCTTGCCCGATTGGGGCGGGTTAGCAAGTGTGAAATATAAATATAAAATAAATAAATAAATAAATGTCACTGGCGGGAATTTGTTTAAGGTGGATCCCAGCTTGCCATGAAGTAACCCACGCACTAGGATCATGGAAGAGCCATCTCCTGTGGCATGTATGAAATGAGACATGCAAGATTTAACACTGGGACTGCCACAGCCTTGAGGATATTATCAAGATGCGCCTTCACAGCCAGTCCATCTGGCATGGCCTCTTCCACCTCCATGACCATTGGGACTAAGAGTTCCTCCTCTGCTCATTTTGCTGTTGTGCCCAATATGATGGTTTCCAGTGCCATTTCCTCCACTGAGGGGACCATCACCCTACCTAAGGAAACTCACCCACCCATAGCCATTGACCCTTTTAGGGAGCTATATAGCCTGCTAGGGAAAGTACACAAATGTCTTACAAAAATCACAAATGTCTACCAATGTTCTGTAACCAATGTGTATACAGGTATTTATTTATTTATTTATTTATTTATTTATTTATTTATTTATTAGTTCAAATTTATATCGCCGCCCACTCGCCGTGGCGACTCAGGGTGGCTTACAGACAATACGTTACATTACAATACAATATGCTGGGGTGGGCATAGGGGGAGGGGCGGCAAGGTCCTCACCCTGCCCTGGCTTCTTCTTCCCCTGGTAGTTGGTACAGGGACAGGGGGAGGTAGGCTTTTGAATGGGACAAGCTCAGTATATCCTAACTTTCATATTTGGCAAACGTCTTACACTTTGACAATATTTTGTGTTTTTTTAACACAGTCTTTTTCTTCTTCCTCCCCTTGATAAAGTTATGAAACAAAGCAGTGTACTTCTTTATGCATCTCTCTTCTTATGGAAATTGAATTCAAGATGTCAGGATTATCTCCTTCCTATTTCTTAAAATTTTTATTTTATGAACGATCCTAGTTAAAACCTAGCGTTTATTCCTCTTCCTTGTGGAAAGGAAAATGCAGATTAAAAAGAAGCGTGCAAATGTTTTTTATTTTCCCCTCCTTCTTTTCTTGCCATACGCCTGCCTTTAATTAAGAGCGTGGAGTACAAAGGCTATATTTATAGTGCCACCATCTTGCAGGGGGTGGTATGATGATCCGCCACATGTATTACTTGACTGATCTGTACTGAGTACTGGTTTCCTAGCAAGGCTTCGGGACTGGAGGAGGGATTCTCTCCCAATTACACCTTTGCAAATCCTATAATCGCTCATGAATGTTCATTGCTTGTTTTTATTATAAGCTCCCTCCCGGCACAGTTCTGTGCCAAAGGAGTGTTTACAACACTGTTCAGTAAATAAATACACAAAAGCCTACACGAGCTACATAGTTATGCTGCACCAAAACGTGAGTAGAACTAGTAGTAGCGGATCCAGCCCTGTTTCAACCCCTCCCCACATCCCGGAACAGTCTGATGAATGGGATCCAAAGTGTTCGCTCCCAACTCCTGTCTTACTGGCACCATTGAGAACTAGTTAAGATGCTGAACTTAACGAATGGAAGGTTGGCAGGTCAGTAGTTCGAGACCCGCGTACTGGATTACAGAGTGAACTCCTGCCTCTGTTCCAGCTCCTCCCAACCTAGCCATTTGAAAGCAAGACACTGAAAGAAGATAAATAGGGACCACTTCAGTGGGAAGGTAAACAGTGTTCTGTGCACTCTGGTGTTTAGTCATGCCTGCCACATGTCCATGGAAAAGTCTGCAGATGCAGACAACGCTGGCTCTTTGGCTATAAACAGAGATGAGCACTGAACCCTAGAGTCAGATATGACTGGCTTTTGAGCAAGGGTGACCTTTACCTAATTGTAGCTCTACAAACCCTGAGCTGGGATGAGCACAATATTGTGTCCAATACAGCACGGCTAAGGGATTTCGGCTACAGCAATCCAAAAAAGTAACTTTTCCATACTTGTTCTAGTCATTCTAAACCAGGGGTTCTCAACCTTTTCAAGTCAGGGGCCGGGTCACACTCTCTCAGCTATCAGGGCCAGATGGCCATTTTGCCCTGCCTGCACATTGGGGTGGCCATTTTGTCTCAACAGCTTCAAAGGGATGACCACTTTGTTTCTCAACTGCCCTTGGATGGGTGGGGGTGGGCACATGAAATGGCACCATGGGCTGGATCTGGCCCACAGGCCTTAGGTTGGAAACCCCTGTTCTAAACATCTACATGGAAGTAGTTCACCACATGTCAGCATGATTTGTTCTTTTGGTTGGAACCTAGATAAGTAATTACAGAGATGTACATCTCTTGTCTTGTCACTGCCCACAAGAGCATGGACTTAAAATGATTCTTGTCTCCCCCCCCCCTTGCTAAGATGGCAAGAAATAGCAGTTTTGATAGATTTCTTCCATTAATCATAATGTACAGGCTGTGACTGTATGATTCAAGCAAATTGCATGACATTAAAATGAATGGTTTTTTAAATTTAAAAATATGAAGCCTTAGATGGGTTGCTTGCATCTTTGTTAAAAGCCAACCAGTCCTTCCTTCTGTCTGCCTGCCTGCCTACCTGGCTGCAGACACACACATGTGTAAGCAAATAATAGAGATCTGAAAAGGGGAAAACTCTGTGTCATTCTCTAGGCTGAGGATGAAGAATTTCCCAGGGCTTTAAAATTCCTCCTTGATACATGTGATCATTTCAAAATTGCTTAAACATAAATTGAGGCGCGGGGGGGGGGATTTGAGTATTCCCCCTATCCCTGCTAGGCAGAGTACAGTGGAACCTCGGTTAATTTAATTAACCAAAAATTACTTTAATTGAATTTCCCATAGGAATGCATTGAGTGCAAATTCCCATAGGAATGCATTGAAAAACCAAATACATGAACTGAAATGCAGTTTCCCATAGCAATGCATTGAAAACCAATTAATCCATTCTGGGGGGAAAATTCTGTAAACTGAGCCACTATTTTTTAATGGATTTCCTTTTATTATGCAATTTTTATGTTAACTGAGCTGCTGTAATTGACTGCTAGTAAAAGATCCAGGATCTAATCCCCATTAACCCAAGAAACCCCCTGGGTGACCTTAGGTTCTTTCTATGGCAGAAGATTGTTGTGAAAACACTAGGGATAACGTACATTACTTTGTGGTTATTGGAGGAAAAAAAGGGACATAAAGGCAATAAATAAATAAATAAATAGGCAGGCCACTTATTTATCTAGCCCATTATTTTCTGCTTTAACTGTCAGAATACCTATAGCTAGAGATAACAGACACTGAATTTGGAATCTCCCACTTAGGAAACTTGTGAGATAAATTGAGTCCTGTCCCCCCAATATAGGAACATAGCCAGTATTTCATATTGTTGAATTATGCTGTGTTGAAGATGGGTAATTCCAACTGCTATGTTTTCCAAAAGCAAACGTTTGCCTTCTTATTTCGAGGAATGAACATGCCTCTCCAATTTCATCAAAGGGATGCAAGTGATTTATTTGCAGAATTACAGTGCAATCTCACGCATAAATGTCTAAATGAAAATGTCATTCATTTCTGTTGGCTGTGTGCATAAATGCCTCAAGCCAGTTGTGCATAAAATTGAAGCTTTATAGCACAATGAGCTTCATTTCTGCCCAGAAGGAAATCTCATAGATCTTTAAACTAGAACCATGATGGCAAAACTTGGCACTCCAGGTATTCTTGGGCTTCAATTCCCAGAAGCCCAAGTCAGCACGCTTGCTGATTGGGGCTTCTGGGAATTGAAGTCCAAGAACAGCTGGAGTGCCAAGGTTGGCCATCACTGGACTAGAACAACCCTACACTGATTCATTAGGGAATAAGCCTCACTGAACCCAATGTAGAGATTAACCTCCAATATATCTGAGTAGGCTGCAGTATTTTGAAGGTCAGCAGCATTATTTTCAGTTCAGATGCCTGATATTCAAGGTAGAGGTCAAGGTTAACCTTGTTCAAAAGCAAGTCATATCTGACTCTACTGGTGGGTGCTCATCTCTGTTTACAGCCAAAGAGCCAGCACTGTCTATGTCTGCAGATGTTTCCATGGTAATGTGGCAGCCATGACTAGAAGCCAAAGTACATGGGACACTGTTACCCTCCCACCGAAGCAGTCGCTATTTAGTCACTTGCAATTTCTTGCTTTTGAACTGCTAGGTTGGCAGGAGCTGGGACAGAGCCAGGAGCTCACTCTGTCATTCATCATTCGGGTCTCAAACTCCTGACCTGCCGACCTAACTGTCAACAAGTTCAGTGTCTTAACCAGGGCTTCCTGACCTTTTCAAACCGGGGGCTGAGTCACACTCTCTCAGTCATCTTTGAGGGCCAGATGGCCATTTTACCCTGCCTGCACAATAGGGGCGGCCATTTTGCCCCAGCAACTTCAAAGGGGTGGCCATTTTGTTTCTCAAATGGTTTTGGAAGAGTGCGGGTCATGTTAAATGGCATCATGGGCCAGATCTGGCCCACGGGCCTTAGGTTGGGAGACCCTGGTCGTAACCATTAAGCTATTGCAGTTCTCAAGGTAGAAATATGCATGGAGAAAACTTTCAAATGTTATTCATTTCATTCTCCTGGATATGTGCCTGGTTTGTTTTCAGGTGTTTGGGGCCAATCCTTTTGTTAAACACAAGAGGAACAGAGGGTTCATCCAGATGCCAATATGCTGCATTTGAATCAAGTTCCTCATGTTTTAAAACAGTTTAATGACCAGGAACTACAAAATGTAGAGCTGAGCATGGATTATTTTTGTGACAGTAAGCAGGTTTTTTTAAAAACAGCCTGGCCCAGGGGGGTTGTTTATTTTGAATCAATTCCAGTTACGGCTTATTTACAATAGTTTTTGCATGTGCAATCGCCTATGTCGGGCTAAATTGTGTCTCTGGGGTTTGGCAACTTTCTGCTGCCAAGGAAATGGGTTCAGGCCCTGCGGATATCCTGAAGTCCAAACTCGTATCTTTTTAAAAAATCTCTCTTTAAGTGTAGCACTGTTGTGCTACGCTAGTTAGAAAGAAATAGTGGGGAAGGATTATGGAAATACTACACAGGCAGACACTGCACATTGTTTGACATGAGAGAGAAACAAATGGAGCAATGAAGTGGCCTTGTGCATAAAAGACTTAAGCAGTTGTGCATAAAATTGAAGCTTTATAACACAATCCACGGATCTGCTGCTAGTACTGAAAACGGCATGGGTGTGCCTCGCTTGGTATCTGATCCTGTAAAATGCTGTTGTGCTAAATGAGCTCTCATGGTGCAGTGGTTAAACTGCTGTGAAAGGTAAAGGTAAAGGTCACCCTTGCTCGAAAGCCAGTCGTATCCAACTCTAGGGTTCAGTGCTCATCTCTGTTTCATAGCTGAAGAGCCAGTGCTTTCTGCTTCTGCAAATGTTTCTGTGATCATGTGGCAGGCATGACTAGACACCAGCGCACATGGAGAGCTGTTTACCTGGGAAGGGTTGAGGGCAAAAGAAGAAGGGGTGGCAGAAAATGAGATGGATAGATGGTATTGTTGACACAATGGGCACAAAGTTGGGCGGGTAGAGGAGGATGGTGGAGGATCGGGGTGCCTGGCATTCAAGGGTCCATGGGGTCGCAGGGGGTTGGAATTGACTGTGTGACTGAATGACAACAATCTTGGATGTTCTGACTGGCAGCCCTCACAAACCTAGTTTGTAAAATGTTTCCCAGACAATGTGGCAGAGAAGAGGCGAAGGACGAACAAAAGAGGAATACTGTACATGAAAGAATCTGAAGCATTTCACTCTCTCTTGTTTAAACAAGCATTCAGGTTTTAGAGGCCCTCTTTCTGCATTAAACATGAAAATGAGAGTAAAATCAAAAGTACCATCCCTATTGAAAGTAAATATACATAATAAAACAGTCATAATAAAATACATATTGTAAACATAAGTTGATGGAAATTCCTGCTGAAACTGCCAGACTCATTGTGACCGGTGCCTTCTTCAGTGTACATATAATGGGCTCCAGTGGCTTAATGGTTAAGAAACTCATCTTGTGAGCTGGAAGGCCGGCAAGTCGGCAGTTTGAGACCAGGACACTGCATGATGGATTGAGTGCCTGTCTCTGTCCCAACTCCTGCCAACCTAGTAGTTCGAAAGCAAGAAGTTGCAAGTAGATAAATAGGGACCACTTCAGAGGGAAAACATATTGGGGACATGAAAGGAGCCTTATTCGGGCATCCCCTGTGTGGAGTATCTCTGGCAAAAATCCTTTCATTCCAGAATAATTTCTGATATTGTTGTTGTTGTTGTTGTTGTTGTTGTTGTTGTTGTTGTTGTTGTTGTTGTTGTTGTTGTTGTTGTTGTTGTTGTTGTTGTTGTTGTTGTTGTTGTTGTTGTACACATATATTTTTAAAAGGCACAACAGATAAAACAAAGAAGCCCAATGTAGTCCATTTATTGTTAGGTGTATATCCAGATGTTTAACTACAGATTAACTTTGTTAACTCTGTGAACAGCTGGAGGGCATAGACAATAGTTACATCCGTTCCAGAAGCGTAGGGTGCCTTGGCGGGGCCCCGTATAAAAATTTGTTTGGGGGCCCTTAGGAAGGGTAAAAATTTGTTTTGCTTACACATGTTGGGGGCCCCCGTGGCCCGGGGTCCTCGTATAATTGATATGGCAGATACGGCGGTAGCTACGCCCCTGATCCGTTCATTTTTGTGTCAGAGATTACTCTGGGTTGAAAGGAGTTTTGCAGAAAATGCCCGGATGAGGCTCCTTTCTTGTCCCCCATTGTGCAGCTCTCTGGTATCGAACCTGGCTTTCCAGTCTCCAAGCCTAGTGCCTTAATCACTAAGCCACTGGGGGAGCAGCAGCAATAGCTATACCAAGCTATGAAAAGATGGCAAAGATGCTTCCTACCCCCCATCAACATGCAGGGTCCATCTCTGTTGTAAAGGAATACAAACATACAGCTAGTTCTAGTTTTAATTTAGGATGGTTGAATTTAAGGTGGAAGTCTAGCACTGTACAGGGACTGTCATCTCTAACTTGCTATGAGGGGTGGGGACACAATCTCCACTGGTCATGGGTCTTATGCTCCTATCAAAAGAAATTGTTACTCAAATGAAAAAGCTCCTTATGCCCCCTTGGTTTGGATTTTAGAGGGTGGTAACTCCAGGGTCCAAAGTGGCTTTGTGGTTAAGATGAACAGAAAGTTGGCAGGTGAACAGTTCAAGACCTGAGTGCTGCATAATGGAGTAAACAACCATTGACTGTCCCAGCTCCTCTCAATCTAGCAGTTGGAAAGCAAGAAATTGCAAGTAAATAGATAGGTACTGCTTTAGTGGGAAAGGTAAGAGTGTCTTTCCTGCCACATGACCACAGAAACATCAGCAGACGGAGACAGCGCTGGCTCTTTCCTGTAAGCCAGTGTTTCCCAAACTTTGGTTCTTGGACTTTAATTCCCAGAAACTTAAGTCAGTACATTGGTTGATCAGTGCTTTGGGGAACTGAAGTCCAATGGACCAAAGGTTGGGAGACACTGCTGTAAACGGAGATGAGCACTGGTCCCTAGAATTGGATATGACTGGCTTTTGAGCAAGGGAGATCTTTACCCACAGGACTCTCAAAACACACCAAAATTCCCCCCATTTCTCTTTAGAAGATGCTAGAGGACTTTTCCAATTAAAGGCTTTACAATTGAGGAGGTCTTGAGGTGGACCAGTGTGTTGAAGGGCTAGATATGGCCTTTGGGACTTGAAGATGACATCTTGCCTCTCCTGCCAACATATACTACAAACATAAAGTGTCTCCTTTTACTCTTGACCAGGGGTCCCCAACCTTTTCAAGCCGGCGGCTGGGTCATGATTTCTCAGTCAGCTTTGAGGGCCAGATGGCCATTTTGCCCTGCCTGCATGATGGGGGTGGCCATTTTGTCCCAGAAGCTTCAAAGGGGATGGCCATTTTGTTTCTCAAATGCCCTTGGAAGTGTGGGGAGCACATGAAATGGCACCATGGGCCAGATGCGGCCCATGGTCCTTAAGTTGGGAACCCCTGCTCTTGATGGCAGAACCCAATTAACTGTTTACTGTTCACTATCATGGCATGCTCTTTCTTTTAATTTATTAACCTGTTCCTCTACCATTAAGAACACCTTGCCTTGCAGATGGTGTCAGCCAAGAAATAGTAACACATTTATTTTTATTTTTTTGCCAAGAAAACTTTCATCTACAATTCGTACTGGTGGGGAACTAGATGTTGGTTGAATTTGCTAGCTGTGTTGGTTTGTGTCTGACTGTCCTATTGAAATTTGATGTCTTGGGGTCTGCACCACTAATATACAATATCAATTGATCCTGTGTTCATTCATTAGTTTTTTCACGCTGATGATGAACTTAGTATTATTACTAAGGGATGGGAAGAAATGTCTTGATAGTTTTTCATTTCGTGACACAGCCAGACAGCCTACGGAAAATTTTCCATTTGTTGTGAGATTTCTTGCCTCTAGCTAAAAACATAATCCAAAGTAGGCTTATTTTCCATCAAGTTTTCTGCATTTTTGCACAAAACAGAGGAGCAGTAAACTAGTGGCTTTCCCCTTATCATCATACCCACTGATACAAACACACACATACAGAGACACACAAAAGTACAGGCTCAGCAATGAAAAATACACAAACAGCCCATCCAGTGCTTTTGTGTTGGCTAGTTCATGAAAGAAGGCAACATTTCCTCTAATACACATTCCCCCACAAAGTGCACACATCTACCTAAAATATCTCCAACCAAAAATATTCCTGCTGCATTGCAACTTGGAGTAAAATTCTTGAGGTTTCTCACTTACCACACAAAGATGAAAGGTACTACTCTAGGCTGGTGTAGGTGAAATAAAATGGCTGTGTTTCAATTATTATATTCTTACAATGAGGCATTGATAATTATTTTTGTTACTGGGTTGCTGTCCTTGTGTTGGGAAGGGTACCAAAAGGCTGCATAGTTTCATGAACAAGTATTTATTGTGTGTGAAAGTGGCATGCAAATCGAAGGTGGCGATGAGTATGATTTCAACACACTGTTGAGATAATAGCAATCGTGCATACACTAACACTGGTTACCAACAAAATGAGAGTTCTACAGCCTAATGTGGTTGTCCTTTGGTACTCTATGAATTGAAAAATCCAGATAGCTTTAAACAGGGGATGGGGTAAAGGATTTACTATGTGGCAGTGAATAGTCTATGAAACAAAGATACCCGATTAATATGTAACACTAGGCTGACCCAACACCAGATGGAGTCAATGAATTTCAGAGTGTGGTTCTAACTTGGAAATAACTGCTACTGAATCTTTATATAAAGGCTTATTGAGAAGTAATTTTGCTAGCTCTGATGAATCTGTTCATTTTGCCATCTCCCACATTTGATTTTTTTTAATCCTCAAATTATTCATCCTGTTTATGAAGGAATGTTCAAAATGTGGTTATTTCGAAAGAAAGAAAGAAAGAAAAAGAGGTGGCAACTTTAGCAGGGTTCAAGAATTTTAAAAAGTACTGTATTCAAAATATTCTACCTGGATTTTATGAATCTTTCAATTTCACCTTTTTTTTCATTGAGGAAGAAGGTTCAAGTTCTTTCCATCCCAGTTGTGAAAACATTTGCAAATTTAGGTAAATCTTGATTTCAAAGTTTTGATAATTATCAAAAAGCATAACCCGGCCCCCGTCTCGAAAAGGTTGGGAACCCGTGCTCTAAAACCAGCCTAAGTTCACAATTTCTTATTTAAACTTATTAAACATTTGCATTCAAAGAGCATGCTAAAAACTATATATACATGTACCATCCTAAGCCCCTCTGTGACTGCATCTATGAAGAGAGGTGAATCATACATATCAATGAGAAATCATCTCTGATCAGATATGATCATATTAAATTATGTTAGCATTATCAGGTCAAATAAGTAATACAGTATAATATTATTATTGTAAAACATGATTATTTATATGAGTATTTCATCTCTGTAGTCCATTTAAAAAAACACTTTTGGGTTTAGCATTAAATTATTCCTTTTATGATTTTTGGCCAAGTTGCAAGGAAGTGAAACAGATATTGTAGCTAGATTTTAGTGGAAGTTAATAAAATTTTGAAACATTCTTACCTAGGATGTCAAAGTATTTTTATTTTTTCCCTGCTTAAGGGACAAGCTAAGAGTGTTCCACATAATTATGGAAGTATCAGATAATGAAACAGACTCTAAGGACCTCATTAGAGGAGATGATACTCCTGTATCTAAAAGTCCAGACTCTGAATAGGGAAGAAATGTTCTGATTATTCTCATTGACACAAGTCTTTTAAACATAAATGCATCTTCAGTCACATTTAGCAAATTATTCTTTTGATTTGTAATTGGCTAAGTGAAAGACAGCACAGCCTTTTTGACATGCCTGTGGTCTCAAGGACACAGAACTGAAAGATTTGTGTTGCCTAGAAGGCTAATATTATAAATGGAAGAAATTCCGGGTTAACAGTGATCAGACTGTGTAGATTATGGACTGGTACATCAAGCTAAAGGTCTGACAAGGTCTCCCTTGCTCAAAATCCAGTTGTATCCAACTCAAGGATGCAGTGCTCATCTCTGTTTATTATTATTATTATTATTATTATTATTATTATTATTATTATTATTATTATTATTATTATTATTATTATTATTATTATTATTATTATTATTATTATTATTATTATTATTATTATTATTATTAAACTCGTATGCCGCCCAACTCACAGAGCGACTCTGGGCTGCTAACAAAGTTACAAAAGTACAGCTACAATTACAAGGTTGGATACAACATATCATCATCATAAATCACAGTTTCAAAGAGGTTCCACATTATCATAATACAACATATCATCATCACAAATTACAATATCAAAAAGTATCAATATTACACTAACAAAATATCACAAAAAAAAAAAAACATCGTTTGCTAAATCCCAAAGATCCAGCACTGTCTGCATCTGCAGATGTTTCTGTGGTTATGTGGCAAGCTTGACTAGACACCGGAGTGGATGGAATGCTGTTTACCTTCCCACCAAAGTGGCCCCTATTTATTTACTTGCAGTTTCTTGCTTTCAAACTGCTAGGTTGGCAGGAGCTGAGACAGATGTTGAGCACTAACTCCGTTGTGCAGCACTCAGGTCTTGAACTGCTGACCTGCCAACTTTCCAGTTGTCAAGCTCACCGTCTTAACCATGAAGCCATCATGGCCCTTAAAATACTGACCACAGAGATCTTTGCAGTGGGAAAGAAGAGAATGCACAACTACCATTCCAGGGGATTCACAATAAGTTAGAGAATTTTTCAGACAACAAGAAGAGAGAGACAACTTTGTAATCCGTTTCCTTTAGTATAATATATAGGCCAGTGTTTGATCTGTATTACTTACACATCAATCTACTAGTTGAGCTAAGAATAATAATTTTGTGTCATATATTACTCTGGGTTGAAAGGATTTTTCCTGGAGAAACTCCAGTCCACGGATGCCTGAATGAGGCTCCTTTCATGTACCCAAGTGCAGATTTCGGGTATAAAAACCCGACCTTCCAGTCTCCAGCTCAGCATCTTAACCTCTTAGGTACTGGGGGGGGGGGCTGCACTAAGTGAGCTTAGATCCTGTCTTCCCTCTGTTAGGCTGAAAGTAGTATATTCAGTGGTCCTCCTTGTCATTTTGACCCTCACAACAACTTTGTTAAGTAGGTCATAAAGAGAGAGAAAAAGAAAAGGAGATAGACTGGCTTACGATCACACAGTGAGTTTGGATGACTCGCTCATAACTTGAACCTCAACCTTCCAATCTGTCCACAAGACCAGAGGCGGTCTTAGTCATACTTCAGTTGTACTTCTTGTTTGTGGAGCATAACAAAAAAGATATATCTAGTTGCCTGTACAAGCCGTAATCCATCAGTAATTGACTCCAATAACAAAATATGAATAGGAATCCAGCCAAAACAGAAACCCTCCAGACCTATTCCTTGCCCAGTCATTCCAAATCTATATTACACACGACTATTGGGTGTCCAAAGAGTTGATTTACAAAAGAAACTAAACTTTACCTGGACTAATAGTAATCTACACTTTCCAGTTAAGGCAGCAGTTTGATTCCATGTTAGCTACCATGGCTCTGTCATAAGGAATCCAAGGATCTTCAGTATGGTACTGGACTTATAATTTATTGCTATATTTCAATTCCAAAAAAGAATTAAAAGAATCAAACTACAAAACCACAGATTCTCTAGGATGCGATCATTTCAACTAAAATGCTGATCAAACAGCTATAATTGAGAGTTTATACCAGGAGTTCCCAACCTAAGGCCCATGGGCCAGATCTGGCCCATAACACCATTTCATGTGGCCCCATTCCTCCAAGGGCATCTGGAAAACAAAATGACTGTCCCTTTGAAGCTGTTGAGACCAAATGGCCACCCCATCATGCAGACAGGGCAAAAGAGCTGTCCAGCCCTCGAAGTTGACTGCGAAAGCGTGACCCCCAGTTTGGGTTTACACAGAGAGAAATTCCCAACAAGTTTGTAAACCAAAACATATTTTGAGAAAATCCAAGACATCAATGACATTTTTAGTACAGACATTATATTTTTTTTGTTTGCACAAAATGTTAAGGTTCAACATTCTAAAATTTAAATTCCCAGTTTCAAAGTGACATTTACTGTGTATGCCCAAAAAAAGTGACATTTACTCTATGATTTTTTAGGACCTCTTTTAAATCTTTATCCAAATTCTAGACACAAACATCACAAATCTAGCTGGAATTTAAACATTTTCAGATAAAGCTCACAATTTAGAATTTGACTTTTATTGACTGCAAAATTAGACACTCCAACTTTTTTGAGCTTCTGTATCATAAATATATTTGGAATGAATTCAACACTTGTGAAATTAAATGCCCTGTTTAGATGTACATCAACTCTACTTATGCTTGCAAACAAATGAGCAGACAAAATTATTTTGGATCACTCAAAAATGTGCCCAACGCATTGTTGTGTTCTTATTCGGATGATGCAGAAGAAATTTGAACACATGGTAACATTGAAAATAACTTGTATATTTTTTGCAAATAGTAGAGAAGCTAAGAGACTCATTGAAAAGTATTATTTCTTTGATTGTTTCTAAAATGATCCTTAAACATTTTGATGTTTCCATCCACCTTTAACTAAATTTTAACTCTATATTTAATTGTGTTCTTTTTTGGATGATGCAGAAGAAATGTGAACACATGGTAACAAGCCTGTCATATCCAACTCTAGGGTTCAGTGCTCATCTCTGTGTCAAAGCCGAAGAGCCAGTGCTGTCTGCTTCTGCAGACATTTCTGTGGTCATGTAGTAGGCATGACTAGACACCAGAGTGCACGGAACTCTGTTACCTTCCCACTGAAGTGGTCCCTATTTATCTGCTTGCAATTTCTTGCTTTCGAACTGTATATGCAATTACTTTATATTAAAAATATGATATAAAAGGATGTGATGTAAAATGTAACATCTACTAAAATTACAATGTGTAAAATGCGAAGACAAGACTCTACATTTAATAAACTGTTCTTTCAAAATGCTAGGAATTTTGTGTGTGTGTGAAAAGGAAATATGCTGTTTTATTGAAAAGCATGTACTGTATATTTCATCTGTTTTATGCTTTGGAGTATTTTCCTTGAGCACTGTATAAAAATATTTTAAACAAATATTTCATTCAAATATTTTAAACAAATATTTCATTCAAATACACTTTCCAGTTAAAGGGGCTGTGGTAGCTCAGTGGTTAAGAAGCTCACCTTGTTACCTGGGAGGCTGGCAAGTCAGCAGTTCGAGACCCTGGTACTGCATGACAGATTGAGTACTCATCTCTGTCCCAGCTCTTGGGGACATGAAAGGAGTCTCGTTTGTGCATTCCTTGAGCAGAGTTTCTTCTGCAAAAATGCTTTCAACTCAGTAATTTCTGATACAAAATTATTATCCCCATTGACTCAGTGAGCATACTGTAATTGGGAATAATAGAATGTAGGAAAATGTTGTGTCCCTTTAAAGGCCAGTCCAAGATATTTTGCTGACTGAAGCAAAGAATAAGAAGGAGCCTTCCTCTATTCAGCAAAGAGAGGTCAACTGCAGTCACACTTGAATCTTAGAGCTTTCTATCACCTCTGAAGGCTCTTTGACCGTACCATGCATAGCTATGACCTCCAAATGAAGAGAATGGCTGAGAGCAGGCATTCTCAACATTTTCTTTCTTTCTTTAAAAATATTTTTTAATTGAACCTTTTCAAGCCAAGAGCCAGGTCATGCTCCCTCAGACAGCTACGTTTGCCCCGATAGCCATTTTGCCCTGCCTGCCACACATGACACTTCTGAGTGTGGTGGAGATGGGGGGGGCATAAAAGGGTGTTGCAGGCAACATCTGGCTTCCATAGGTTGAGAACCCCTGGCCTAGAGGTCACTGCTGCCCGCCATTGGCTACCACCTGAGACACTTGATTTGCTCCACCTTATGGTAAGGCAGACCTTGTTCCCTTTTGCGAAAGATGAGAGAAAGCAATGGAAAGGGTCAGCAGCAGATGGAGAACGGATTGAAAGGGGAACATGATTTCAAACAATGCAGAATCCACTTTTGGAAGCCACCTCAGTGACAAATGCCTTCCACGGGATGGAATTTCTTTCATAAAGGAGAAAAGAAAAGAAGAAATTTATCAATTGCTTTAACCCATGGTAACAACTATTAACCTTCCAAACAAGAGGCAGAAAACCACATTCCAGACACTGGGGACCAAGTGAAATGGAATGGCCTTTTAAATGGCTGTCCAGAGTTGACAATGGTTAAGAAACAAAGCAAAAGGTAGGACTAATTGGTCTGACATAGCAGAATTGTTAACACCTGGCATAAAGGATTCAAATGGTGAGGAAAAGATTGCACGTACATTCATTGTTTACAAACTAAAGGGTGGTGATAGTTGTCTGGTTTTGTCAGTAAGTTGACAAGTTGATCTAAGAATGAGGAGTACAGAAGGTTTCTCCCTCCCTGGAAAAAAAATACAACAGGTGCAGTCATTGTATTTGTGTAAAGGAAGGTAAAGGTCGCCCTTGATCAAAAGCCAGTCGTATCCAACTCTAGGCACCGGTGCTTATCTCCATTTATAGCCAAGAAATCATGCTGTCTGCATTTGCAGACGTTTCTGTGGACACATAGCAGGCATGCCTTGACACCGGAGTGCGCAGAATGCTGTTTACCTTCCCACCGAAGTGGTCTCTATTTATCTCCTTGCAATTTCTTTCTTTTGAACTGTTAGGTTGGCAGGAGCTGGGACAGAGACGGGAACTCATTCTGTTGTGCTGTACTCAGGTCTCGAAGTGCTGACGTGCCGACCTTCCAGCCATCAAGTTCAACATCTTAACAACTTGAGCCACCGCAGTCCCTACATCTTTGTAAAACCTAGCAGTAGGATGCAAAGGTTACATGTGGTGTCGGAAAGACCTACATCATCTGCCATGTTCTATGAGGAGGCTAGATTTTTGCCAGTTCCCATTGAGGGATGGTGAACTTTGTTGAGGATTGGATTCCCATGTGCATGCTCCAAGTACTTTGTGAGACCAAAAAAGAAAATAAAAATAAGTACAACGCACACGTATGGAAGCAGAGTTTCATAAACCATTGAATTGCTTCTACAAGTCTATGTAGGCAAGGGTCAGCAAAATACACAACCAGGAATGTCTACCACAGATAAATACAACGCAAGATATTCTTTCACCACAATTAGCCAGTCCAGGACACCATGGAAAGAAAGTAGGAGATGCAAAAACAGGAAACTAGAAAATTGTCTTTCTGTCACATTCATAGATTTCATTTGATTGCATGACAAGATGCACCAATGTGAACACAATGCCCTTGAGGCGGAACCACTAAAACATCTACATATTCCCAGAAATAATTCAAGAAATGAGGACTCCAGAAGGAGAACAGTTTTCATTCCTCTCTGCTACGGATTTCCCTTAAGCACCATCCAAGAGGAAAAAATTATTTCCTCTACCACCCGGTTTGCAAGGAGTTAGAATCCAACTGAAGCTCTGCCAAGAGGATTATTAAATGAAGCAATAAGTTGACGCTCCTTTGAGTGACAAACAACAGCGCTTCCTGCCTCAAAGGAGAGGAGGAGAGATGAGGGTACTCACCACGCAAGAAGGTTGAAGAATAGGATGCAAAAGAATCGAAGATGTTGTTGGAGGCCATGACCCAAGTCTAAGATTCAGATTGTCTTCCAGCCAGGCTTTGCGGTTTCCTTGGACTGTCCTACGCTTTCTTAGTAAGCGAAGAAAACAAAACATAAAACCATCAAAAGAAGATTCAAGTGAGATACAAAAAAAAAAAAGAAAGAAAGAAAGAAAAAGGAAAGTGAGAAAGGGGGGTTTAGGATGAAAACAAAATCTCCAGTGAAGTTTTGTGCCTGTTTATAACCAAGGATCTGATTCCATAGGACCACAGGAATGCTCAGCCACGCTTTTCTCAAAAGAAGCATATGCGTGCTGGATCGTCATTAGGATGAAAGGGGAGGGGAAGCAAACTAGGCATTGAGAGAGGAGAGAGATGCCACCCCATAAGTAGGTCTTTGAAGGATGAAGAGCCAAATGAATGAATGAATGAAGGGAACTCACCCCCAATGCAGACCCAAAACACAGCTGGTGTGGAAAAACACGAGGAGGAGGTAAACCTCCCTGTCAGAGTTCAGGTACTCTTCAAAATTGTAGATTACAGTTTGCTTGTGGTTCTGTGGGCTGCCTAGGAGGCCTGAAGAAAGTGTTCAACTCAACCCTACTTTCTGAGTCTCAAGTGACTCTAGATCATCATTCGTTGACTGGAAGAAGGGAGTGATCTGATCGGTGACGTCACCACGGGGCCTGCAGTATCTTTGTGGGTTCTTCCCTTTGCTCTCTTGTTGCTTCTTAAAACACAGACTGAGTAACGGTTGAGTAAAAATAAATTTGGAGGGGTTCATAGGAAGCCTTGTTGACTCATTTGCAACTTAGAACAAATGGAAAGAAATGGAGAGAGAGTCAACGACTTTGACTGTTCTTGAGAGGTTTCCTTTTATTTTTGAGTTAAAGCTGTTACCCCTGCAGAGGGAAGCAGGAAGACTATCTTTGAAGATTTTCGATCCTTTTCACATTCAGTGGTTTTCACTTTCATAACATTATTTCTCTTTCCCACATTTCCCACTTGTCTGTATCTTTCTCTCCTCTCCCCCTTCCCCAAATCTTCTCTCTTCATGGCTCTCTGACTCCTGCAACACCAAGAGTGACTATTCTTGCTGCCAAGACTACTTCCATATGTGTAGATGGGTGGTTTCTTCTTCAGAGGGATTTTCTCCAAATTAGTATTAAGCACAAAAAAAATGAAGCACATACAGCAAGATAAACATTGTTGGCTGGGGTGCATGAACAGTGGCCGCTTGGAAGTCTTTGAAGGAACAAAGCAAAGAGTTGTAAACTTATGGACAGCTTTGGCTTGGTGGTGGAGCATAGGCGTCTCCATTCAGGATTGGGTTCAATCCTCAATCTCCAGGGCAAAAAAGATTATCAGGAAGCATGTACTGTATTGCTATAAACCCTTCTGTCTGATACCCAGCAGATCTGCTACTGGTCAGAAGAGATCAGAACTCTTTTGCAAATACAGTGGAACACCATATAATGAATCAATGGTGGGTTGTCAAAATTTTTACTATCCCACCATGATGTCATCACAGTGTGGGCGGAGCTGACATCATGATGTCATGATGTGGTGGGCGGGGCCAAATTAAAAAATAAGCACACAAACACACACCCCTCAATCCACCCACCCACCCATCCACAACACAAACCCGTAAATAAACTAAATAAAAAATACATTAAAATACAGCCAGCCACCCCAAACACAAATCAACCCACCCACCCACCCCAAACATAAACCTATTAGTATAAGTGCCTGGGCAGCACCATGTTGCAAGATGGATATGGTCATTGTACCGGTTCTCTAGGTTAATATGCCTTAATGTAAATGTAAAACAGCTGTACCTCCTTAAGGGTTCTCCAATTGGAACAGCACAGGTGTAGCTTATTGATGAGGTAACTCCAAGACTTTGCTTAAAAACCCCAAGCCAGGCCGCCAGGTCTGCAAGCTGCCAGGCCTTTTTAGGAACTGTGGTAGTACATCAATATAGGTAAAGGTATTAAATACACATTAAAATACACACAGTCACACCACATCCAAAGGTGAGTCACTTACCCTGGGGAGCAGGCTATAGGGAGCTTCAGGCTAGCAGCTTCTCTTCCTCCTCCCCGCTTGGGAGGACAGCAAGGAGGCCATGCATACGTGCCAAGCACTGTAGGCATGCATGCACACCAAGTGCTTGGTGCGCATGCGCAGTGGGGGAACCAGTGAAAAGGTAAGCCCCGAAGGTGGTTCCCCCCAAAAGCTGCTACTGGTTCTCTGGGACACTGGGAAAAGTTACTACCAGTTCTGGTAAACTGGTGTGAACCTGTTGCATCCCATCACTGTAATGAATGCTTTGTATAATGAAAAATTCATATACCAAAGCATTTTTGCGCTAACCGCAATACCCTGCATTATGAATTTTTCATTATACGAAGTTTTTGTTAAGCAAGGTATACCCATATAATGAAAATAAAATGTTCATTATACTAAGTTTTTGTTAAGCAAGGTATACCTCACTTAACGAAACCCCATTTTGTTTTCGTTACGCGGGGTACCTCCGATATTGCTTTGTATAATGAAAAAACTTATATAACAAAGAGCCCCACAGAATGGAGTGTTTTCATTATACGGGGTTCTCCTGTATGAAATGCCTGTATCTTCCAGACCTGAAATGATGTTGTTTTGTGTAACCTAGAACCAGAGTTTGGAAAATCTACAGAAGAGCCATTAAAGCATGCTGGGCAGTATTCCGTGTAGCTAAAAATATTTAAACTATAGATATTGCTATTTTATTGATATTGATAGCCTTAGTATTTTTATTCACTGGAATCTTAGATGTTTACATCATAACTTTACTATACTAGCTAGAGCATTCTACAATTTGTTTTATAATCCCACCACAATATAGTCAATCTTGTAGTAAATGTTTTATATATAATCTGTTTAGGTATTTGACTGTAATAATAACATTGATTGAATGTATTTTGGACCATAGCTTCCAGATTCTTCCACAAAATGTGGCCACTAGGAGCTTTAGCCAAAAAAGGTAATACTGTACAGTATTTCCAAGTTCTGTCTAAGATTGGAGGAGGAGGACTTAGTACCTTATGAAGGGGCTGTTTTTGGGTTACTTAGAGTCCCACAAGGCAAACCTACATCTAGCGTCTTCCGCTGGATCCCTTGGGCAAGTTCAAAGCGGAGGGCCCACGTCATGGTCCGCCTAGCAAACAGGTGACACGTGATACCCAAATGGCTAAAAAACAACAACACACGCACATGGACTTGATTTCTCAGTTCAATTTACATGTGTGGAGTGTCGTTGCAGAGACATCTACCAATGTGTGGACTCCTCACGGAATAACAACTCCAAGATAGTGGAAAGGAAATTATTTATGCCAGCTTGAGAACTGGCCTGAATTTCCTATTTGTGTTGGAGATGTATCTAAAGTTGGGAGGGCTTTGGAGCAGTTGTTGTTGTAGTCGTTGTAGTCGTTGTTGTTGAGTTGCATAGTGGAGTCAGACCCTTTGCAACCCCATGAACCACTGCACGCCAGGCACCCCTATCCTCTGCCATCACCATCACTGCCACCGTCCTCATCCTCATCCTTATTTGTTTATTTATAAGTTGCTGCTCGCATGCCTAGTTTTGCCTTTCCCCCTTTGGGACAGAAAGGGAGGGAGGGTTTTTTGGGAGCAACATTGTGCCGCTCTAGAAATCTTTGGACTACAAATCCCATCTGACCAACATAGTGAAAGGTGATGTGATTTGCAGTTCTGCAACATCTGCAAGACAGCAGCTTTCCCATGCTTTCTGAAAACTGAGAAACATGTCAGGACAAACAAAGGGATCTACTCTTGCCATTTTTCACACTCTGTTCTTTTATAACGTGCTCCCTGAGATATCTGATCTGGCCAAGGCGACAACGTGCCTGAGTTACATCTTGTCTGGATTACTGCAATGTGCTCTTTGTAGATCTGCCTTTGAAGAGTGTTCAGAAACTTAAGCTGGTTCACAATGTTGTAGCCAGACTGCAGATTGGCACCCGTTACAGCAGGAGTGCCCAAACTACGGCCTGGAGGCTGGATCTGGCCCCTGATGCTAATTCATCCAGACCACGCTGCCCTCGTCACTCCCAGAAGCAGATATAAAACGTGCCTGTACGGGCACATTTTACTTCTGCTTCCAGGAGCAACAAGGGGTGTGTGGCCCAGATGAACTGGCATCAGGGGATGGATCCAGCCTGTGGGCCATAGTTTGGGCACCCCTGGTTTAAGCAGAGAAAATGGCAGCTTAAATTCTATCTGTTGTCAAACAGATTGCAAGGCACATTTTACTGCTGCTTCCGGTGGGAGGAACCACGTGACTGGCCTGCTGAACTGCATGAGCAGCCTGCGGACCAAAAAGTTTGGGTACCCCTGGGCTACAGGGAACAAAACAAGTCCCTTATTACAAAACTTCGTTAGTCTGTGTCTGACTTAATTCAAAGTACTGAATCAACCTTGATCCCAGTCAGGATCGAATTTACAATGTCAGCAGTTTTGTCTGCAGCACAACAGTTTAACCACTGTGCCGCCAAAGCTCCTGTAAAAATACAAGCTTCAACCTCTTGACCAGCAATGTTCCACCAAGTTTGCATGATAGCATAGAGTCCAGTGGTGGCGAACCTTGGCACTCCAGGTCTTTTTGGACTTCAATTCCTAGAAGCCCAAGTCAGCACTCCTGCTGATCAGGGTTTCTGGGAATTGAAGTTCAAGAAAACCTGGAGTGTCAAGGTTTGCCACCACTAGCACAGACCATCCCTGTATGTAACATATTTGTCTCCGGTATTTGTTATAGCCAAACAAATTGCTAAAAGAGCTCGTTTTTAGAAGTGGCAATTCATTAAATTAAGAAAATCAACTGAACTTAATCCCACATATTTCTCTCATTTCCTGCAGCTTGCAAATTGATTTGGTGTGTGTGTGTGTGTGTCTGTGTGAGATGGGTCACCAGGAGTTAAGCATGGCCTTCATGTGCCTTCTGATTGCTCACAAATGACAGTGGGGAAGGAATGGGGATTGCATGGCTAAAAGATGTGTGTGCATTCCTCTTCTAACATCTTAACTCTCCTTCCACAGGGCCGGCAGAGGCTCAAGTGGTTAAGATACTGAACTCACTGACTGGAAAGTCGGAGTTCAATTCCCGGGTACTGCTCCCATTCCTTTTATTCGGTTTTCTTCAGTCTAGGGAATGAGAGGTTGTTTTTTAATTGGTTTTAATTTTAATTTTCTTTTTTAGTGTTTTTAGTGGTGTATTACATGCCGGTTGTGCTCTGTCCTGAGTTGCCTGTGTGAGCAGGGCAGAATATAAATTTGATTAATAAATAAATAAATAAATAAATAAATAAATAAATAAATAAAC
Organism: Furcifer pardalis; assembly: GCA_030440675.1. Classification (NCBI taxonomy): domain Eukaryota; kingdom Metazoa; phylum Chordata; class Lepidosauria; order Squamata; family Chamaeleonidae; genus Furcifer; species Furcifer pardalis. Next base: position 298,536,951 of record CP126890.1, on the reverse strand, counting down.
CTAGCAGTTCAAAAGCAAGAAATTGCAACTGGAGAAATAGGGACCACTTCTGTGGGAAGGTAAACAGCGTTCAGTGCACTCCAGCGTCGAGGCATGCCTGCAGCGGTGTGCTGGGCACCTTGGGAGGGTGGTGGACAGAAAGTGATGGGGGCATCTATGGGGGGGTTAGGAGGAGAAATCCCATACATTCCCATTACCTCTGCCTGCCTCTGGGGGGCACCAGTTACTGGGACACACCGGGATGAATCCCTGTATCCCTGTGGGCCAGCACACCACTGCGTGCATGCCACATGTCCATAGAAATGTCTGCAGATGCAGACAGCCCTGGCTCTTTGACCATAAGCAAAGATGAGCACTGAACCCTAGAGTCAGATACGACTGGCTTTCGAGCAAGGGTGACCTGTACCTATACTATACCTTTCACAAAAATGCACACATACACTTTAATTATTTGACATCATGATGGGGTCAAAACACTGCAAACAAAATAACTGAAGATTAGGCAAGGCAGAAAGGATTGTCATCACTTAGAACTGTTGAGATGTATTATAACTGAGAAATCTGACAGCTATGAGTGTTCCTTGACCTTTAACAGGCTGGCATTACTCAAGGGCCATGGGAAAGAGGTGCATTAGAGCATCACCAGTTGCAGGGGAAACCAGTAACCCTGTTCAGTCACTACATATGACATTTGCAGAAGAGTAACTGGCTTCTCTGTTCTCCTTCGTAGTTTTCTTCTATGTAGTTTCTCCTTTGTAGTTTCTTCTTTCTTAACTAACCTGACAACCCTGAAGACTAATGGTCTTGGGTGCCGAAGTCCACAGGGAAGGGTGATGGTTCCCAAGTGGATTAAATCCTACTTGAATTCATCTTGATGTAGGGCAACAGCTTCATCCATCCCGGCCTGGGGCCGAGGAGGACTTTGCATGCCCAAATGACTCAGGATCAGAAAGTGACTCATGGAACTGGATCGGTGGTACAGGGGTCATGCTGCAATGCAGAAGGCAAATGAAAGGTTAATGCATTATATTCTCTGGACAGTTTTCATGGCTGCTCACCACGAGGATCACCAATATTTTGAAGAAGAAGAAGAAGAAGAAGAAGAAGAAGAAGAAGAAGAAGAAGAAGAAGAAGAAGAAGAAGAAGAAGAAGAAGAAGAAGAAGAAGAAGAAGAAGAAGAAGAAGAAGAAACAATAATGTCAATAATGTCTCCAGATATACAAAGGTTACATAGAAGCTGATGCATCTCAGAAAACAAAACAAAACAAAATAAACAAAATAAAATAAAATAAAAAACACAGTAGCACTTTAAAGACTAACGGCTATATTTTTATTGTTAGCTTTCGTGGATCAAGTCCACTTCGTCAGACAAAGAATGAAACTTACAGGCATGTTCTTTATATAGCAAATTCAGGGGCTCCGCGGGAGAAGGGTTGTGGTCAAGCAAGATGACAGACAAGCAAGCACAAGAATGCAGTTTTACCCAGCCATTAGCAACAATAGATTATTCAGATAAACTCTAAATGACTCCCTTTCAATCTCAAGGTTGCTGAGAAGCTGATGTGTGAGCAAGAAGGAGGCAAGCCTCTAACCCAGGAATTCCCAACCTTTTAAAGTCGGGGCCCAGGCCATGCTCCCTCAGACAACTTTGGACACTGGGTGGCCATTTTGCCCTTCCTCCGCCACATGGCACTTCCGTGTGTGGTGAAGGCAGGCCATGAGTTGAGAATCCCCCATCCACACATGTGCTGCTGATTCTAAATTGCAAAATGAATAGGGCTTCCGTCACCCACAAGAAACAAAGAAGCAGCGTCTTCAATTCTTCTAATAAGTCAAACCGGAGCTGTAACTTTAAAGTCCCTTTTCCCTTCCTGTGGTTAGAGATGGGGGGGGGAGGGGAGTGAAAATTCCATTTGTTTTGTGCTTGGATCAGAACTTTCCATAATGTAGAGGCTGCATCATAAATGTTCCACAAAGGAACTTGATATCTAAAAAAAATTCTAATGGGAAGGAAAGCTGAATTCACTGGTCCTCCAATCCACGCAGAGTGCTTTGAAAGTCAGCCTCACAGAGGTCTGGCATCGCCTGCTGTATTTTCAGCCAGGTTTGTGGTGCTGAATAAAGGCTGACTTGGACTGAGTTAAAACATGGCTGAATACCAAAGCTTAGAAATGTTATCTTTTGGGGCAGGATTTAAATGAATTCCTTTAAGAGTTAACTATTCAAAGCCATCTATCTAGATCAGGGGTGCCCAAACTTTTTTGCACTGCTGGCTGGTCACATGGCTCAGTGGGCCAGTCACGTGGCTCAGTGGGCCAGTCACGTGGTTCCTCCCACCAAAAGCAGAAGTAAAACACGCCTTGCTATCTGTTTTGCAACAGGATGAGATAGATTTTAGGGTGCCATTTTCTCTGTTTAAACCACAGGTGTCCAAACTATGGACCCAGCCCCTGATGCCAATTTGTCTGGCCCACACCACCGTATGGGCACATTTTACTTCCGCTTCCAGGAGCAATGAGGGTGGTGTGAGCTGGATGAATTGGTGTCGGGGGCTGGATCCAGCCCATGGGTCATAGTTTGGGCACTCCTGACCTAGATCAGTGGTTCCCAATCTTTTTTGGCCATGCTCCATGTAAGAATCTCTAAAATCCTGATGGTCCCCCTCCATGACATATAATTCCTATTATTCAAAAATGAACTCCTATTCATGTGAAGGAAGCCTAAAAGGCCATTAACTCTTAATAACTCATTCTCAAATTGCTCCCATGAAAAGAAAATTGGCCCCCTGTGGGGCATTTGTCCCACATTGGGTACCACCGATTTAGATGGATGGATCTGTCAGTGTGCATTCACCATTTTGTCCATAGAGCAAAGCGACTGCTTCTGTTACAAAGATTGGTATCACAGCTGAAAAATGATGTTTCTTGTTTCAAAATCTGTTTATTTAATCCCTATCCACATATGTCAGGGGTTCCCAACCTAAGGCCTGTGGGCCAGATCGGGCCTGCGGCACCATTTCATGTGGTTCTCCCACCCCTCCAAGGACATTCAAGAAAAAAAATGGTAGCCTGTTTGAAGCTGTTTGAAGCTGTTGGGACAGAATCCCCCCCCTCCCAACACCCATCGTGCAGAGCAAAATGGTCATCTAGCCCTTGAAGCTGACTGAGAAACCATGACCCGGTTCTCAGCTTGAAAATGTTGAGAACCCCTGACATATGTGAACAGATAAATGTAATATATTGTATTATTTATATATTTATATTTACTTATGTAAAAGTAAATATATTACTTTTATGATACTACTCTGTCATAATTTATCTATTGTGTAGTTCATGTGTCATATGGTTGTAAGCCGTGCTGAGTGGTGCTTGCACCAGAAAGGCAGGGTGTAAATGTAAAATAAAATAAATACATGTGTGTGATTTATTCACCTGTATTTTAGATAAACATGAATTGCTTTTCAAAGGAAAAAAATTAAGGTTTAATACTAAAGCATACAGTTCTATAAGATCATAAAGCAAATGCATGTGTAAATGTATGCATAAAGATACAACTCAGAGTAATCCAGTGCATGTCTGTTTAGAAATAAGTTCCACCAACTTCATGATGGTTACCTCCAGGTAAACTGAATGAAAGATAAAGCCTTCAGTGAATTAACTTAAGCCACAATTCAATAAACCTGACATTGGGGCACATTGAACTTTGAAACATATTCAATTGGGATCAACCTTCAATTCCTCTGGTTCAATCTGGTGTTAGAAAGATTAGTCAGCAAGGTTGCCGTCTAGGGCTCTTTCTGTGTACCACATTTGTCAAATCAGGGGTTCTCAACCTGTGGCCTGTGGGCTGGATGCAGCCCACAGCACCATTTCAAGTGGCCCCACACTGTCTCCACCATACCAGACCAGGAAGTACCATGTGGTGGAGGAAGGGTAAAATGGCTGCCTAGCCCCCAAAGCTGTCTGAGGGAGCGTCACCTGGCTCCCGGCTTTAAAAGTTTGAGAACTCCTGGGTTAAGTTTTTCCTTATTAGATGAGTTAAGCATTCTCTTGTTTGCAGTTCTGAGAGAGGAGCCATGGATTCACTTTTCAATAAATCTTACAACAGGTTGGAGTAGATTGGCCTCAGTCCCTTCAGAACAGAAGTCAGCTGTCTTAGAGGAACTAAAACTAAGCAGAGTTCAAGGGAATGAGAGATTTACATTGATGGTTTTATAGCAAGAAGGAGTGAGAGAACAGAGGAGCAGCCAAGGATACTTCAGACTATCTGACCATCCCTGGACCATCTGTCTCCATGATGCACAGAGAAAGGCCTGTGAGGCTTCACAAGGTTTCCTTGTTTCCTGCTCAAACCACAATGTTAACACTCTGCTCCCAGATCCCAACTTTTCCCGCATTGTACAATATCAGCTGGCTGTGTAACGCTGTAAAATGCACCCATTACTCATGTTCATGACTTCTTTGATGGGCCTTAACTTTGAGAGCCTAGGGAAGCCACAGCAACTGTGAGGACTAGGCAGGAAAAACTTCAAGCCAAGCCATGCACGGCCCTCAAAAGTAGTGGTCATACCTCTGCACGAACATCCATCTTTACTTGCTCACGACACATAAAATGCCAAAGTTGTGTGTGTAAAATGAGAAAGAGTTTGGAGAGAAGGGAAACAGCAGAATTTCACTTCTTTTGAAGTCTGGCCAGGCTATTCTGCTATGCAGTGGTGGCCTCCAAAAACTTTTACTACCACACTGTGAGCGTGGTATGGTGGGCGTGGCCAGGGTGGAAAGCCCTGTGTTGCAGCTGAATTAGGACTACTTTATTTCAAAACTTGGATGGGCAGCGCCAGCCAGAATTTCTGCTACCAGTTCTGGCGAACTGGTGTGAACCTGCTGATGCCCACCACTGCTGCTATGGTAATAGAGTCATGCCTACTGCCTGTGACTCAATGCTGAGTGTCAGGTGGTGGTTAATTAACTAGACAACCCTGAGGACAAATGGCCTTGGGTGGCAAAGTCCACAGGAAAGGATGATGGACCCCAGGTGGATTAAATCCCACTTGAATCTATTTTGATGGAGAGCAGCAGCTTCATCAATACTGGCCTGGGGCCATGCCAAAAGGGCTCAGGACCAGGAAGTGACTGGCAGAACTGGTACGGTGGTCATGCTGTGATGCAGAAGGCAGATGAATGGCCATTACATTATATTCTCAGGACAGTCTTCATGGCTGATCGCCATGAGGATCGCCAAGAAGAAGAAGAAGAGCTGCCATTTATTCCACAATGTCTGCTTGAGATCAAGTTTAAAATGTGTTTAGTATTTCTGCTTGTTCTGTCTTGTGTATTGAAGGATATACCCAAAAGGTGGAAATGTGTGCGTTTTTTTAATTACAGTTCCCATTTTTCTGGATATTGTAGTATATCTCCATCCTTAGTTTATGGCTTCAGTGCCATCAAGCCCAAACAAATTCAGAGTCTTCAAATAAGTTTATTCTCATCTTAGGGTTTAGAAAAGGTGTTTCGTTGGACTAAATTTCCCCCAAACCTTCATGTACAGTACTGTATTGTGGTCCAAAAAATGTAATTTTTGCATGCTCTAACTCCTTCCCATGTAGTTGCCAGATAAGTGATAGAAAAAAACTCCTCACTGCATTTGGAACACACATTTAGTATGTGAATACTTTAATATATCAACACAGACAAATTAACAAACAAAATGACTGTTTTCTTTTATCTCATTCCCACTTTCAAATGTTTTATATTTCACATTTTGTTCTACTGGATTTTGGAAGAAATATGCAAATGTTTTTAAGAAAAGCAAATCACATAAGTTTCTCAGCTATCTCCATGGATCAAATGTATAGCTATTCTAATCATTATTTTTCAAAAGTGGCAACCTTAATTATTTGTATGCACAGGATTGGGTGTCAAATTATACATCTGCCAGTATAGCTAAAATAATTACGGTAGTATTTAAGAGATAAGAAAGAGACAGCATCTGAGAAATCAGACATCTTTTCTTTATTCGTGTTAGATGCACCACCAGCATATAATAACATACAAAACTAAAATTAACACATCTAAAACAAAATAGGATTTAAAAGGACTAGATGACATCTGCCTGCTATCGGCCCACCTCAACAGCAATTCCTCTTGCCAACATAAGGTCCTCCTCAGTGCATGTTGAAGTGCATCATGTGCATTGTATCATATGGAAGATAGTTTGTACTTCTCTGCATTCACACAGGCTGTCAGATTTACAGAGGAGGACTGTGCTTAACAAATTGAAACTCAATCACCAAACAAAGTACTGTAGTTCCATCTGCAAATTACAGGTGATAAAAGTTCTTGATGCAAAAAACTTATACAGTGGGCAGTTAATTCTGTCTTTTAGTGACAGGCTATTTGTAACTTATCATTTGCATGTGAAACTCAGGCTTCTCAAAACTATCAATCTGGACTAGAAGATCTGGATATCAATGCCATTGATGAGCTATTGCCTCAAGAAATTGATCAGTGAATACTGATCTATCTCTCTTCATCTATACAAAAAACGCCTTATCTATTTATTATGGTGCAAAAAACTGGCCTAAAATTCAACATTAAAAAAAAAATCAAGATCATGGCATTGGGTCCCATCACTCCCTGGCAAATAGAAGGGGACGGAAGCAGTGACAGACTTTACCTTCTTGGGATCTAAGATCACTACTGCTGGTGACTGTAGCCAATAAATAAAAAGATGCTTACTTCTTCGGTGGCAAGCTATGACAAACCTAAGCAGCATAATAAAAAGTAGAGACTTCACCCTGCCAACAAAAGTTTGCATAGTCAAAGCAATGGTCTTCCCAGTTGTCATGTATGGCTGTGACAGCTGGACCATAAGGAAGGGTGAGTATAGAAGAACAGATACCTCTGAACTGTGGTGCTGGAGGAGACTCTTGAGAATCCCCTGGACTGCATGGAGATCACATCAGTCGTCCCAAATTAAACCATCCCTGACTTCTCCTTGGGAGGACAAATACTGAAGCTGAAGCTCAAGTACTTTGACCACCAAACGAGGACTCACTTGAGAAGCCCCTGATGCTGGGAAAGATCAAAGGCAAACGGAGAAGGGGGCGGCAGAGGCTGAAATGGCTACATGGTATCATTGATGCAGTGGGCATAGATCTGGGCAGGCTATTGAGAATGGCAGATGACAGAGGAGCCTGGTGTGTGGTGGTCCGTGAGGTCACAAAAGGTCAGACTTGACTGTGCAACTGAACAACAAAATTATTTTGGTTTCACAAAAAACAAAACGAAAACATTTCTTAATCTCCAGTTTACTTTTCGCTGCTTTTTACCCAATATACGGTAAATGATTTTAGTCTTGCCCAACCCATAGCAATAACCTGTTGTACATTTACATGAAAGTAAATCATATTGACCTCAGTGGGAATCTGACTATCAATGGTGTACAACCAAGACTATAAATATCCAAAGAGATTTGTTATGCATTTGGTAGAGATATGTATGAAACTGGGAGAATGAAGCCTAGAACTAAATGGCATGTTAAATTCCTTGGTACAATATATAGCTAACATATGGGCTAACCATCAATTTCTGCACCACATAATAAACCCTTAGGGTTGACTCTATGAGTAAAACCGGAGTGTTTAGGTTTGGTTAAGACACACCCGTGGAAAAATATGCAGCAATTCAACCAAAGATGAGGGGATTTCATTGCCAAGCAAGGGGAGAGGGGAAAACCACACACTCATGCATGGAAGCAAAACTCTACCCATCAAATGCTTGGAAATGGAATTGATCGGGGGGGGGGGGGGTTCAATAAAATTTGTGTCCATCAAATTTAGCAATTCTCAAGGGCTCAGATATGGAAGTGAGAGCACTTGCAGTCATCAGTTTGGAAGCATGGGAGATCATCATGAAAGTACCCATAGAAAAACCCAAGAAGAAGAAGAAGAAGAAAACAACAACAACAAGAACAACAACAGCAACAACCCCACTTCAAGTATCAAACCATGATTGCTAGATTTAACATTGTGGTATCGCTCAACCAGTTAATAGCAACAGCAATTATACTTATATACCACCCCATAACACTTAGTGCACTCTATCGGCAGTTCACAAGTTAATTAGCATTTTGACCCCAACAAGCTGGATACACATTTTACCGACCTTGGAAAGATGGAAGGCCGAGTCAACCATGAGTCAGGTCAGGATCGAATTTACCATGTCAGCAGTTTGGGTTCCAATACATCAGTTTATGTAGTTTAGCCACTGTGCCACATGGGCTCAGTTAATATCTTTGTTCTATTTTCTCCAGTTCTTGGTCTTCCCAGAAATGCACAAACACCCTGATTCATTTCAGTTTTACACATTTGTTTGAAGAATATTTACACTCGTTCTTTCTATTACGCTTCTATGGTCTTTTCTGACCTGGCAAATGCAGATGCTTTTGCTAAGAACAACAGCAATTTCCCCCTCAAACTGAAAACAATATATATTTTAAAGCAGGCGTGCAAAAAGGAAGGCTGGCTCAGAAGCGTCTGGGGAGAGGCTGTTTGCTGTGGCTGCCATCCTAACCAATATGCCACAGGAAACCACCAAGTCTAAACAAGAGGTTGACACTCGGCCTTTTTTCCACTGTCCCAGAATGGCAGCGAACCAACCTTTGGAGGGTCTGAAGTTACATTGGTGCCCAGGGCCAGACTGTGGGCAATTCCTTTCCTCCGATTCTTATAATTATGTAGTCGAGATGGATAGATTGGCCTGTTTGATTTTCTATAATGATTCTCTTTCCTCAAGCACAACTTTATTCCATCCCTTGCATGCCTCACTTTCAATATGTTCTTTAAAAAAACATGTAATGCGTTAAAATTTAATCCACTCTTTGCTTTCAGCCTTCCTAGTGTGTCCATTTTCCCCAAGCACTTGGACTTGTTATATGCATTTTTGTAGTTTTTTAAATCATTTCAGAAGCACACAACAACACTTTCTGGGTTGAAAGGATTTTTGCTGGAGGAACTCCGCTCAGGGGACACCCAAATAAGGCTCCTTTCATGTCCCCAAGATCATTTTGCCACCAAAGTGGTCCCTATTGATCTACTTGCAACTTCTTGCTTTTGAACTGCTAGGTTGGCAGAAGCTGGGACAGATGACAGGTATTCATTCCGTCATGCAGTATTCGGGTCTTGAACTGCCGACTTGTCAGCCTTCCATCTAACAAGGTGAACTTCTTAACCACTGAGATACCACAGTCCCTAATTTTCTGTGGATGCATTTCCAGGTGTAATTTTCCCCAATGTATGGATTCTCACAGCCAGCAGTGTGAAAACTGGTAAACAGCTGGGGGATAACTATATTCCTGTTTGCATAATACTTTGACAAGTTCAAAGTAGATTTATTATTATTAGAAGGCTTGGGTGTTCCTTCAGCCATGAACTAAAAAGATGCTTACTTCTTGGGAGGCAAACTATGGCAAACCTAGCCAGCATAATAAATAATAGTGACATCACAATGCCGACAAACGTCCACATAGTCAAAGCAATGGTCTTCCCAGTAATGCATGTCTGTGAGAGCTGGACCATTAGGAAGGCTAAGTACAGAAGAATGGATGCCTTTGAACTGTGGTGCTGGAGAAGACTTTTGAGAGTCCCCTGGGCTGCAAGGAGCTCAACTCAGTCAATCTTGAAGGAAATCAACCCTGACTGCTCCTTGGAAGGACAAATACTGAAGCTGAAGCTCAAGAACTTTGGCCACCAAATGAGAAGAGAGGACTCACTGGAGAAGGCTCTGATGCTGGGAAAGACTGAAGGCAAAAGGAGAAGTGGGCGACAGATGGCTAGATCGCATTGTTGGTGCAGTGGGCGTAGATCTGGGTGGGCTATGGAGGATGGCATGTATGAAATGAGACATGTAGACTCCATGAAAATTGGGAATCAGAATAGTGAAGTGGTTCCTCCTCTACTTATTTTGCCGATGGGACCAATAGGATGGTTTCCAGTGGCATTTCCTCCACCAAGGGGGCCGTCACCCCACCTATAGGAGTTCATCTGCCCATAGCCATTGGCCCCTTAAGGAATTCAGGTTATTTACTACTGCCCAATACTCAGCATTGAGTCACTGCTATACAGTCCACTCCATTACCATAGCAGGATGTCTCGCCAGACACAATGTTTATGTTATATGTACACCTAGTTCAATCTCTGGCTGATACAGAAAATCCATTCACACAGTGTTGATGATAGCTCACTACCCAGCACCCTGTGTTTCATTGCCCCCGCCCACAGTAAATGACACTCTAGTACAATGTTTCCCAACCTTTGGTTTTGGGACTTCAATTCCCAGAAGCCTAAGTCAATTCCCCAAAGCACTGATCAGCCAATGTATTGACTTCTGGGAATGGAAGTCTCCTTGTGGGCCCTGGGCCCCATGGTAACCACTGCTCTAAGTACCTTCCAAGGCAGATAATACCAGTGTCAAACAGTTCACACTATGAAGAAGTTCTTTCCTAATATTTAGTCAAAATCCATCTCTTGTAATACTGTATGTACCTTTTGGTTTGGATCCTACGTTTTGGAGCAATGAAAACATGCATTTGCTCAACCACATGTTTCTTCCCTCATTCCCATTATACTAGCATTTTGGGGATAATTTAGTTAAATTGCTTGTCAGTAAGTTCAAGACTAATGGAAAGAAAGTGCTACTTCCTTCAGCTCATGCTTGACATATGCATTTCATTACGGCAAAGCCTTGCTGATGACTTCTTGAGTTTAGATTGGCTCTTGTGAAGGATCAGTAAAATTCATAGCACAGAGCTATAAAGGCCATTTATACACCATTGCTGTTACAGGTGATTTCCGTATTCTATAAATCATTTATTTCTTCCTTCGATTTTTTAAAAATACCAACCATCTAATGCAGTGGTGCCCAAACTAAGGCCCGGGAGCCGGGTGCGGCCCCCGACACCAATTTATCCGGCCCACGAAGCCCTCGTCGCGCCTGGAAGCAGAAGTAAAATGTGCCCATACTTCCACTTCCAGGAGCGACGAGGGCATCGAGGGCCAGATGAATTGGCGTCGGGGGTCGCACCCGGCCCCCGGGCCTTAGTGACTGGCTCCCTGAACCACATGATTGGCCCACTGCCCAAAAGGTTTGGGCACCCCTGATCTAATGGAATGGGAACTCTGGGCAGTTAACAGTGGTAAAAGAAAATACACAACAAAAGTAAATCCATAAATAAAACTCTGTTCTTATCACAAGCAATATAGTATTAACTTTGGATATGTTTACATGTTGTACAGGGACTGTGATGGGTCAAGTTGTTAAGACTCTGAACTTGATGACTGGAAGGTTGGCAGGTCAGCCGTTTGAGACCCAGGTACTGCACGACGGAATGAGCTCCAGTTGTCTGGGATAATCAGGGTGCAAGCTTATGGCTAGAATCCAGTTGTGTAACCCTGTGTTTGTAAAGGCTGATGGTGACAACAGCTGTGGATTTTAATTTTTAATTTGAATCTTTTGACCAGGGAAATGTTTATTTAGCCATCAAATGGGGGGGAGACTTTAATGGCCAAAAATAACTGTTGCCAATCCCAACCCTAAAGGTTAAAGTCCATGGTTGATGAGATCAGCCTCTACATACAGAGAGTATGCAACAGGATTCCAGCCCCTATTACATTTTTGTAGAATGCAAGTTCCAGTAAACTTCCATTGAACTTATTGGGTCTAATGCAAAGAAAGTTAAGCTACACATGACAGGTAAATTCCACTGAAGGAAAAGGAACACTGAAGGTGTTGTGTATGTTGGGGTTTTAAATGGTTAAATATTATTTACCATAGATATCTTTGCAGATGCTGCAAAACTCCCAGCCGGTAAAACCTTGAAGATATAAACACGACTTCTTCCCAGCTAATGTGATATAATGCATAAAAAAATAGCAGCAATCTTCCTCTTCGTTGCTTATTTCTTGGTGTCTAAAATCTCTTTCAGAAGTATAGGCCAGTGAGGGCGAACCTTGGTACTCCAGATGTTCTTGAACTTTAATTTCCAGAAACCTTGATCAGCAGGAGTGCTGACTTGGGTTTCTGGGAATTGAAGCCCAAGAACAGCTGGGGTGCCAAGGTTCGCTTTAGCTGGTATAGACATTCTCCTCCCAGCTTTCCCTCTGTTTATGTAAAAACCTAGAAAACTAGAATTCCTCCTCCAACTCAAAAATCGTAATTCAGCTCACAAATATTTATATGGAGTTTTGTGGCAATATGACATTGATCACCGTGCATGACTTCACGAGGACAGGAGCCGGTTTAGAAGAGGAATGTTAACTCTGGTTGTCTCACAGAGTCAAGAGAATTACAGGGCCTGCTGGAAACATACCAAGGCAAAAACCATTCCACACAATCACTGAGCATGTTAACATCTTTCCTACAAACTTCGCCGGACAGAATAAAAAGTCAACTGCCATTTTCTGGGCTCAGATATCACTCTCCTGCTTCCATTTGCAAAGCTTGAAGCAGTGTGGATAGACAAAGGTTCTACTATAAATCCATCATAACAACATCACATGTGTGTCGAGAGCAAACAGCTCAAGGCATAGAGGAAATGCATCATTAAAAGAGCGGCTGAGTCAAGAACATGGGTTTGTACACAGTTTGCTGAAGTTATGATATATAGGTGTAACTGTATAAACCATGAGGGTGACCCTTGGCACTCCAGGTATTCTTAGACTTCAATTATCAGAAGACCAAGTCAGCACTCCTGCTAATCAGGGCTTCTGGGAATTGAACTTTAAGAACTGCTGGAGTGTCAAGGTTCATCATCACTTGTATTGGAAGTAGAAGGATAGATTGACCAACAGGCATCATATTATAACTGGAAGTGGACCAGTCAAAGCCACTGTGTCCTGTCTCCACAAGGCTACAAACATAGGTTCACTTACTTGCTGTTTGGAGCATGATTCAGACCATTCATATAAAACAGGGGGTCCCAACCAGTGGTGGGATGTCAAAATTTTTACTACCCCATTGTGATGTCATCACAGTGTGGGCGGAGCTAATGTCATGATGGCATGACATTGTGGGTGGGGCCAAAGAAAAAATAATAAAAAAATTAAATAAGCACGCACGCACACACACACGCACCTCAACCCACCAACTCACCCACAACACAAACCCGTAAATAAATTAAATAAATTTTAAAAAATAAATAAAATGAAAAATACACTAAAATACACCCACCCAACCCAAGCACAAATCAACCAGAGCTTTTAAACCAGAGCTTAAAGCTTATTCTGGCTAATTTTTCTCATACTAGGTCAGATGGAAGGAACTACAGAATGAACTAACCACAAGATGGCTTCATTTTGGCACTTTGCAACTTTTCAACAGTTAAAGAAGTTAGGTACTAAGTCTTTGCCTAACCAGTTCTCTAGGATAATATGCGTAAATGTAAAACAGCTGTACCTCCTTAAGGGTTCTCCAATTGGAACAGCACAGGTGTAGCTTATTGATGAGGTCACTCCAAGACTTTGCTTAAAAACCCCAAGCCAGGCCACCAGGCCTTTTTAGGAACTGTGGTAGTACGTCAATACAGTTGTACCTTGCTTAAAAAGCATAATGTGTTCCACAGTATTCCTCTTTAAGCGAATTTGCTCTTTAAGCGAAACACCATTGTAAATGACCAATTGTGGGGGGGGGGGGACTGTGAACCCCGATTTATTTGTTAAGTGAGTTTTTGGTTGGTTTTATTTGTTAAGCGAAGCGAACATTCAGAGAAAATTCTGCTCTTTAAGCGAGTTACTCTTTAAGCGAGTCACTCTTTATGTGAGGTTTGACTGTATTGGTAAAGGTATTAAATACACATTAAAATACACACAGACACACCACATCCAAAGGTGGGTCACTTACCCTGGGGAGCAGGCTATAGGGAGCTTCAGGTTAGCAGCTTCTCTTCCTCTTCCCTGCTTGGGAGGACAGCAAGGAGGCTGTGCACACGCACCAAGCACTGTAGGCATGCATGCACACCAAGTGCTTGGCATGCATGCACAATGGGGGAACCAGTGAAAAGGTCAGCCCCGAAGGTGGTTCCCCCCAAAAGCTGCTACCAGTTCTCCAGAACACTGGAAAAAGTTACTACCGGTTCTGGAGAACTGGTGAGAACCTGTTACATCCCATCACTGGTCCCAACCCAAGGACCACGGGCAGGATCCAGCCGATGGCACCATTTCATGTGGCCTCCCACCCTTCCAATGGCATTTGATAAACAAAATAGCCACTCCCTTTGAAACTGTTGGGACAAAATGGCCACCCCCATTGTGCAGGCGGGGCAAAATGGCCATCCGGCCCTCAAAGCTGACTGAGAGAGCGTGACCTGGCCCCCGGCTTGAAAAGGTTGGGAACCCCTGGGATAAAAAAAAATAGATACAATTGCTTAATTTTTTAGAAGTCTTCTTTCCTGATGTCCTGACTGCAGTAGAAATAACAGCCTCTGGAGAATGTACACCCCAAAGGCAGGATTCTCCCGTGATACTCAGTGATGGGATGCAACAGGTTTGCACCAGTTCGCCAGAACCGGAAGTTACTTTTCCCAGTGTCCCAGAGAACCAGTAGCAGCTTTTGGGAGGAACCACCTTTGGGGCTTACCTTTTCACTGGTTTCCCCACTGCACATGAGCGCCAAGCACTTGGTGTGCATGTATGCCTATAGTGCTTGGCGCATATGCACAGCCTCGTTGCTGTCCTCCCAAGCGGGGAGGAGGAAGAGAAGCTGCTAGCCTGAAGCTTCCTATAGCCTGAAGCTCCCTAGGGTAAGTGACTCACCTTTGGATGTGGTGTGTCTGTGTGTATTTTAATGTGTATTTAATACATTTATTTATTTATTTATTTATTAGTTCACATTTATATTGCTGCCCACTCACCGTGGCGACTCAGGGCAGCTTACAGACAATACATTACATTACAATATGTTGGTGTGGGCACAGAGGGAGTGGCAGCAAGGTCCCCAACCTGCCCCGGCCCCCTCCCCCCAGCAGCTGGCGCAGGCACAGGGGGAGGAGCGGCAAGGTCCTCAACCTGCCCTGGCCTCTTCCTCCCCTGGCAGCTGGCACAGGCACAGGGGGAGGAGCGTCAAGGTCCTCAACCCGCCCTGGCCCCCTCCTCCCCTGGCAGCTGGCACAGGTCGTTGTATTCCATTAAATCCAGAAATGCAATCCTTCTTCTCTAGATCGGGTCTAGGTACTCCTTGTTGCCAAAGCCACTACAATCCACAAAGGCCCATGAGTTGGGTGTCAAACATTTAGCACGCAAGAGAGACAGAACGGGGAAGAAGGAAACCAGGACTAATTTACAACTACAGCATGAACGTGGCATAAGTATAAATAAGACTGCTGAGCGCAGAAGAATAGATGCCTTTGAGATGTGGTGTTAGAGGAGAGTTTTGAGAGTCCCCTAGACAGCGAGGAGAACAAATAGGTCAATCTTAGAAGAAATTAACCCTTACTGCTCCTTAGAAGGTCAAATAGTAAAGATGAAGCTAAAGTACTTTGGACATCAAATCAGAAGAGAAGATTCACTTGAGAAAGCCTTGATGCTGGGAAGGGTGGAGGGCAAAAGAAGAAGGGGGCGGCCAAAAATGATATGGCTAGATGGTATTGTGGACGCAATGGACACAGAGCTGAGCGACTTGAGGAGGATGGTGGAGGACAGAAGTGCCTGGAGGACAGTGGTCCATGGGGTCGCAAAGGGTCGGAATCGACTGTATGACTGAACAACAACAACCCAATAGCAAATGGAAATCTATTCTTGGCTGCCTACCCAAATCTGAAATATGTTACAAACTGTGTGTGTGCTTTTTCTGTCCTACTAACATTTCTCTGAGTAAGCCAAATTATCAGATCTGGCAAAAAGTTGATTAAAGTGATGCCCAGTAGTCCACTGAGAAAACTATTGTAAAAGGAACAGAATAAACCAGGTATTCTCAACCTGCAGCCCATGGACTAGATGCAGCAGCCCACAGCACCATTTCATGTCGCCCGCCGCCACCACCTCCGCCACATCAGGAAGTGCCATGTGGTGGAGCAAGGGCAAAATGGCCATCCAGCCCTCATAGTTGTCTGAAGAAGCGTGACCCGGCCCCTGGCTTAAAAAGGTTGAGAACTCCTGGAATAAACCCACAAGGATATTCAGAGGGAGGGGGATATTTCCAACTACACATTACTTCTTACCCTGACATACAAAAATACTGTCCAGTGAAACCAACATGCTCAGGAAACAAACTCCAGCATGTTTCCCATTCTTTGGAATGCTATCTGGGTTTGGTAGAACTGTACGCCACACTGCTTTGGGTCAGGGCAGTGGAAGAGAGATTAGAGGACAGAAAGAAACAAAAACTAGATATAGTAAAGGCAGTGGTGGGGTGTCAAAATTCCTGCTACCCCACCATGACGTCATGGACGTCGTGGGCGTAGCCGATGTCATGACATGACATCATGACATCGTGGGTGGAGCAAATTTTTTTAAAATTAAATAAATAATGTCTGCGCATGCATCAAACCTCTGTTTGATGCATACACAGTTTTTTTTAGTGCGCATGCGTCAAACCTCTATTTGACGCATGCACACTAAAAAATAGAACTGCACATGTGTCAAACTGAGGATTGATGCATGCACAGTTCCGGGCAGCCATTTCGGCTGCCCGGAAATACATTTTTGGAGGGTGCTGGAGAGGTGACCGAACCGGTCGCCCAGGGTTTTACCACCTCCCCAGCGAGCCCTCCTGATGGGGCGCTACCGGTTCCGGCGAACCGGGCTGAACGGGTAACATCCCATCATTGAGTAAAGGTATAGGTCGCCCTTGCTTAAAAGCCAGACGTATCCAACTCTAGGGTTCAGCTAAGGAGCCAGCGCTGTCTGCATCTGCAGACGTTTCCGTGGACGTGTGGCATGCATGGTTAGACACTGGAGCGCACGAAACACTGTTTATCGTCTCACCAAAGTGGTCCCTATTTATCTCCTCGCAATTTCTTGCTTTCGAACTGCTTGGTTGGCAGGAGCTGGGACAGAGACGGGAGCTCACTCTGTCGTACAGCACTCGGGGCTCGAACTGCTGACCTGCCAACCTTCCAGTCTTCAAGTTCAGAGTCTTAACCACTTGAGCCACAGCAGCTAGATATAAAAACCTCTAAAACTTTATTTCTCCCTTTAAAAAAAATCAACTACAAGTCAAGAAAAATAATAATCCAAATATCATTTCTTACAACTCCCTTTACAGCAAAGCGTGTAATTGCCATTTTCTAAAAGAACACAAAGGCCTGTGTTTTTCCTGCCTCCTCAAATAACCGGCACAGTTTTTAGTTTAGGGAAAACAAAATTATTACCCTCAGCAATAGACTTCCCCCTTTTTAGTTTTATTTACAAACATAACAACATAAATATTCTGTTTTGCTGGCAAGGCATCCCATTCCAACCTGCCATGAAAAGGAGGCCAGATAAATAAAGGAACGAAGGGAAGATTTACTGATTTAGAAATATGTCATGTCTTAAACTAGTGGTAACCAACCTAAGGCCCATGGGCCAGATCCGGCCCCCAGTGTCATTTCATGTGGCTCCCCACCCCTCCAAGGGCATTTGAGAAACAAAACGGCTACCCCCTTTGAAGCTGTTGGGACAAAGTGGCTGCCCGCACTGTGCAGACAGGGCAAAATGGCCATCCGGCCCTCGAAGCTGACTGAGAGAACGTGACCTGGCCCCTGGCTTGAAAAAGTTGGGAACGTCTGTCTTAGAGGGATTGTGATGGCTTTGTGGTTAAGATGGTAAACTTCATGACCAGAAGGTCGGCAGGTTGGCAGTTCAAGACCTGAGTGCTGCATGATGGAGTGAGCTCCTGTTGTCTGTCCCAGCTCCTGCCAATGTAGCAGTTCAAAAGTAAGAGGTTGCAAGTAGAGAGATAGGGACTACTTTGGTGGGAAGGTAAATAGCATTCCGTGTACTCCGGTGTCGAGGCATGCCTGCCACATGTCCATGGAAACGTCTGCAGATGCAGATAGTGCTGCCTCTTTGGCTGTAAACAGAGATGAACACTGAACCCTAGAGTCAGATACAATTGGCTTTTGAGCAAGGGCAACCTTTACTTATACCTTAGCTAGTAGTGGTACTCTCTGCAACTGCTCTGTCATGAGCTTATCAATGCCAACCACACTCTGATGCTTTGTCAACCCTTTTGGGATTGTTCTCAGTGCTCCTATCACTACTGCCATCGCTGTCGCTCTTTCCCCCCAGTAATGCTGCACAGTTCTCAGATCCTCATATCTCGTGATCATTTCAAACTCCTTTTCTTCCACCTGACTGTCACCTGGATTTGCCACATCAGTCTGCTTAACCATTTTTCTCTCTCAACCACAGTAAAATGTGGAGTGTTGTGTTCAAGCTTCTTATCAGCTTTGATCTTAAAAGTTTCACGTGATCTTAACCATCTTGTCCTCCGTCTCAGCCACTATTTCAGGGTTGATTTTCCCACCAGTATTTCAAAGATAGTATTCCATAATTCTTATAAAGATTTCAATGTAACACTATGGCTACTCAGTAATGGCATCCTTTGGTATCAGTTTAAGGATCATTGCCTTGCTGTGGCAAGGGGACTTGTGTGGTTCAATGAGGCTATGAACTATGCCCAGTGGTGGGCTCCAAAAATTGTGGGCATGGTACGGTGGGCGTGACCAGGTGGAAAACCCTGCATTGCACCTGAATTAGGACTACTTTATTTCAAAACTTAGATGGGCGGGGCCAGCCAGAATTTCTGCTACCAGTTCTGGCGAACTGGGGTGATGATCCTCCTCCTCCTCCTCCTTCAGCCCCAGGCCAGTATTGATGAAGGTGCTCTCCTCCTTCAATATGAATTCAAGTGGCAAATTGAGTGTAGCACTTCAACGGCATCATCTCTTACAGCTCATTAGGAATACCGACATCTCCACTAGCTTTACTGTTAATAATACTTTCTAGGGTCCACTTGACTTCACACTCCAGGACGTCTGGCCCGAGGTCAGTTATCATGTCACTATAGTTGTCAGGGACATTAATGTCCTTCTTGTGTAAGTGTTCTGTGTATTCTTGCCACCTTTTCCTAATCTCTTTTGCTTCTGTTAAGTCCCTACCATTTTTGTCCTTCATCATGGCCATTTTTGCTTAGAACGTTTCCTTAATTTCTCCAGTTTTCTTGAAGGGACCTCTAGTTATGATCTATCAATCAGCATATAACAGGTCTTCTATTTATATTAGCTTCATACCTTTTACTGGAGTTCAAGACAGATTAGTAGCATCTATCTTCCTGAAACTCCTGGCTGTCCACACTTCCCTCTGCCTCTTCCCCTGGTAGTCAAATGTTGTATCTGCGGGAATTGCATAAGGCAATCAGGAGAAAATACTCTTCCTTGTTTCTAAAATAAGGATTAATTTCTTCTTCTTCTTCTTGTGCCACATCTGGTTCCGAATATAGGCGATCCTTGGGGCTATCAGCCACAAATATAATGCAGTGGCTTTTCATCTGCCTTCACATCGCAGCATGACACCAGTACCACTGATCCAGCTCCAGAGTCACTTTCTAGTCCTGAGCCCTTTTGACACACGAAGTCCTCCTCAGCCCCAGGCCAGGATGGGTGAAGCTTCTGCCCTTCAACAAGATAGAGTCAAGTGAGGTTTTATCCATTTGGGGACCATCACCCTTCCCTGTGGACTTTGCCAAAGCCACTAGCCCTCAAGGTTGTCAGGTTAATTAACCACCACCTGATGCTTGGCATTCAGTCACTGGCAGTATGATCTACTCTATTACCACAGCAGGATAACTTTGCCAGACTTAATTTAGAGGATTAATTTAGAGGCACAAATTGTAAAAACTAATGTAGACTTACCCTTGTGTTTTCTTTGAAGTGGGTAGGAAAATGCTGGCATCATACACCTTGTTCTTTAGAGGCATTTTCTCTAGACTGTGGTAGCATTATAGAATTCCCAATTAGAAGAGCAGTCTTTTGCGCAGGATATCACTTCGATGCCATTTGGACTATGAATGTCCAAATGATTCTAATTTTGCTGGAATGTTAAACTCTACCATTTACTTCCTGTATGTTTCCAACAGGTTTATGGGTTTTTGTTTATTTCATGTGTTTTAGAATGTTTAATTAAAAAAATAAAATAAAAAAATGTGCTATTCTGACTCGTACCCCCAGGCACAGACAGATTTTTTTCTGACCTGCCACAAAGAAATACATACACCACCCACAGTGAAAGGACTGGAGTAATTACAATCTGTACTTTGATTCAGCAACAGATGTAGAGGCTGAACCAGGAGTATAGTAGTAGCAGAAGCAGTAGGAACAGAAGGGAGAT
The DNA here is from genome assembly GCA_030440675.1 of Furcifer pardalis. Classification (NCBI taxonomy): domain Eukaryota; kingdom Metazoa; phylum Chordata; class Lepidosauria; order Squamata; family Chamaeleonidae; genus Furcifer; species Furcifer pardalis. The sequence continues at coordinate 298,516,589 of CP126890.1, read as the reverse complement.
TTGAATTTGCTCCAGAATGTCATCATATTTAATAACTAACACTCTGGCTATTTGAATAACAAATCCTATTTGTTATGACCACCTATGTAACAATCATGGGTGAACTGCCACCAGTTATGAAGTCGGCCTTGGTGTTTTCTGTTGCACCACAATTGTGTGACTCAATTTGGACCAGAGGTGCCTACATTGCCTTCTTAATTTGTGGCAGTTTGTCACTGAAACCAATGTAGCTTCGCATTACACCAATGGGCAAATGCAATAGGATTCCTGGGAAAGAATCTTGGGGCATCTTGAAGCCTAACATACTATGACACAAAAAGTCTTTGTGATCTAAAAACATACAGTATGTTAGCTTTAGCAAAGTGCTGCAAGGCTCTTCAGTGGTACAGTCTTCTTCTTCTTTGTCCAGTTCAAACTTTAAGCTGCCAAAATGAAGCCAACTTCTTGGCTTAAATCCTCATTGGTACATGTTTTGGGTAGTAATTGGTAGACCAGCAAATTCTCTCTTTATTCATATCAGTTGCACCACCAGCATATACAAATATACAAAGCTAAAAACAAAATAGAATTTAAAAGGGCTAGATGACATCTGGCCAATATTGGGCCACATGTGACCCCTGAGAGGTTTCTCATTGAATCCTGCCTTATGGGTAAGGCAAGGCTAAGACAAAATAAAGGATAACATCATATGCATGTTCAGTGAGACTTCCTTTCAGGAGTTTGCACAGAAATGTGCTCTGAACAAACAGATGAAGAAGCAAATGAACAAAGGATTGACTTGGGTCAACCTATTTTTCTAGGTTTTCAGGTCAAAATTAGGTACCTTGGCTTATATTTGGGTCAGCTTGTACTTGAGTATATATGGTAGTGGTTTTAATCCATCCCTTCTGCAGTAATGAAGGTGTAACTAAATTGGCTAGCCTTTTCTCTAGCATGCAATAGTGCATTTGCAGATGATGAAGAAAATTCTTTTTAAAGAAGTTCTGCTACAGGATATTTCATCTTGCTAGAATTCTAGGGAAGTCACGATTGTCATCTGGTGTTCAGATCTGTCCTTCCCATGCCCTCTACCCGCACCCAATCTCATTTTTATTATAGTCCATATTTATTGAGAACAGATCTTGGTGTTGGCTGATGATTAAAAAAAAGAAGAAAAATCAAACCCTCAACCCCAAATTGCAACCTTACTTCTGTTTTGGATCCAGCCTTAATGGTTATTTTGCACAATTAGTCAGTTTGAACGTTGCACTTTTGCCCACACTTTGTCAAATTAGTTGGTTGTTTCCTCCAAAGTTAGAGCAGAGGAGGAACACTGATTCCCAACAGTCATGGAGGCAGAAGAGGCCATGCTAGATGGACTGGGTGGGAAGGCACACCTTGTCCATATCCTCAAGGCTACGGCAGTCCATTGCAGTCCTGGTGCGAAATCCTGCATGTCTCATTTAATGTGTACCGCAGGGGATGGCTCCGTGATTAGTGTGTGGGTCACTTCAGGGCAAGCTGGGATCCACCTTAAAACAAATTCACACCAATGACATTTGTCCTGCTTCGGGCATTCATAATTCTCTTCTGTTTCAATTCTAAGCACTAAAATTTTATCTTGGAGAATTCTAAGTACCTCACCAAACTACAGATCCCAGGTTCCTGCCCAATGGAGCTGTCACAGTTAAAATAGTATGACATTACTGTAATTTTGTTGCAGAGTTACAACGGGATTATCTTCTGATGCTCTCTGCCAACTATCCACACACTCTGAGGTAGGATGTGATCTGTGCTATGGCAAAATGGGTTATAGAAGCAAATTAAAACCCAGAGAACAATCTAGGGCAGAAAGATCTACTTGTGATCAACTATCTGGCTAATGCAAATTAAGACCAGAACTTGAAGAAGTTATATTTTAGTTTTAGTATATTTTAGTGGGTTTGGGAACCTTGTAATCCCAAAAGAGTAACTTTTCTAAGATTTAATTCAAACTCAGAGACCAGAGCAGAGCTTTGAGGCAACATATCATGAGGTAAATAAATAAATTTCAAGTCAGAAATGAGGTGTACCAGAAGATTAACTATAGTTAATCTTGCTATAGAAACTTGTAGGATAAGTTTAGCAAGGGATGCGAGTTGTTTGTGTTCACACACATGCGATTGCAAAGTGGATGAATGATTTCACTTCTAACTCTAGTGTTGGAAGCTTTTAACACTTCACTTGGAGGGACACATCATTTACTGTAAACAAGTGTCAAACCTGGGGGGGGGGGGTTATCATGACATTTCCTCACTTTTTTGAACAATTCCTCTCTCTAATTTGTGCTTAGAACTCAGGTACATGCGTCACTCTTCAATGTTGCCAGTGGAAACTAGAACTTCAAAGGTCTTCTCATGCATGCTGTCTCCTTGAATGACTTGCAAAGATGCTGAAACTAAGAAAGAGTGGCAGTGTGGGGAAGAGAGGGGAAGGAAATGAGGGCTTCTTTGCAACTACTCTGAAGAACTATGGCTTATGTGCACAAACCATCTGTGGGAAAGAACCACAGAGGCAAATTACCAGCAAAATTCTGGCAAGTCAAGATTGCACCTGGATTTCCCCAAGACCAATAAATGGAATTGAATTTAGGTCTGGATTGCTCAGGAGGACTCAAAACTAAACTCCAGGGGTGAGCACCTGAAATATGTCAAGTCATAATAAAAGAACAGACTCTTTGAATGTATGAAAGGGCATTTCTCTCACATACAAATAATTGCAGTCACCCCTCTTACATATATAACCAAATTAGAGGAATGGAAACCAAGCCATATGAGGAAAGACTGAAGGAACTGGGCATGTTTAGCCTTGAAAAAAGGAGACTGGGAGGTGATATGTTGTTGCTGTTGCTGTTGTTGCTGTTCAGTTGCACAGTTGAGTCCAAATCTTTGCGAACCCATGGACTCCGCATGGCAGGCTCTTCTATTCTCCACCATCCTCTACAGCCCACTCAGCTCTGCGCACATTGCGTCAACAATGCCATCTAGCCACCTCATCCTGTGGCGCCTCCTTCTCCTTTCCCAGCATCAAGACTTTCTTGAGTGAGTCCTCTCTTCTCATTTGGTGGCCAAAGTACTTGAGCTTCATCTTCAGTATCTGTCCTTCCAATGAGCAGTCAAGGTTGATTGCCTTCAAGATTGACTGATTTGATAGCACTCTTCAAATACCTGGAGGATAATCATAAAGAGGAAGGGAAGGACCTGTTCTCCATCATCCTATAATGGACTGAAACTAAAGGAAGCGAGATATAGGCTGAATATTAGGGAAAACTTCTTAATGGTTAAAGCCATACAACAGTGGGACCAACTGCCTTGAGAGGTGTTGAGCATGCCAACACTGGAAGTATCCAAGAGAGAATTAAACTATATCTGCTTTGATGCAAATAATCGCATTGAGCAGGTGTTTGGATCCAATGGCCTATAAGACCCCTTCCAATTCAGTTCTATGATTCTATAATGTCAGCTTGGTTATAGGCAGTGGAAATACCATAACCCAAAGTAGCTTCAGGACACCCACTTTCACAGGCAATCAGAAAAAAAGTTGCTTCCCTTTGGAGGAGGCAACAACTAACTAAAAGAAAATTAACCATGACACTTTCAACACCTTCAAGTTCACCTTCTCCTAAGAAAACTAGAAAACTGATCTAATACAGTTTATTTTATTTGTGTATTTATTTATTACATTTATACCCCACCCATCTAGGAAAATTTCCTACCCTGGGCAGCTAACAACAGGAAATTCACACATTAAAAATATTAAGAACAATCACACATTTTAATAACAGAGCTTACAGATCAGGGTTGGGTTTAATTTAATTTAATTTAATTTAATTTAATTTAATTTAATTTAATTTAATTTAATTTAATTTAATTTAATTTAGTTTATATACCACCCTATCCAATGGATTCAACTTTTTCAAGCCGCAGGCCGGACCACACCCCCTCAGACAGCTGAGCAGGCTGGGCTGGTGGTTGCCCCCACCATGAACACTTTCATAAAATGCATCCATGACTGTCATAAATGCATTTGCGACAGCCGCAGGCACATTTATGGCTGTCATGAAAGCATCCGCTTTCGCTTCCATTGGCAGCGGTGGCATGGGTCACATGAAATGGTGCTGTAAGCCGTATCTGTTATAGATGGAAGATTTGGCCCTTCCTGCCTCACATGATCTCATATGTGGTCCCAGGAAAACTAATGTTTTTCTTATTCTTTTTTATTAAAAAAAACCCTCTCCGAACTTCACAATTCCTGATCCAATTGAGATCAAATCCAATTGAGATAACATAGCCTAAGAGAAGGAAGAGAGACCAGCATGGGGAAGAAGAGGGGGTAATGTGACCAATGTTCAAATGAGCAAAGGCATGGTCCCTATTCTTCAGTAGCCTCTATTTAAAGTGCTGACCGTGAGAAACATCTGCAGACATGTGGTTTGAGAACAGAGAGCGCTGTGTCTTTTGTTGCAGATGAGTGAGTCACACTGAAGTGGGGAGAAGTTGGGAGAAAAAGGGAGAAGGAGGGAGACAGAGAGTATAGGAACCGAAAGACTCCGCTCTGAAGATGCAACATGTATAATTATCTCACTTTCCTAAAATAGAGGAATGTTGGTTCATGGGTAGATAGGAAACTGAATAAACTGCTATTCTGTAGAAAGGCTCAACTCAGGACTATTTTGTGTGACAGGACATGCATACACATTGCCTCAGGATATAGCATTTAGACATAGTGGGAAACAACATGGCCTTTCTAAAATGGTAGCCATGCTAGTCTGTGTTTCTCTCACATTTCAACTTCATGTCCCTTGCTCTTGCTTGTAATGGTTCTTCCTCTTTAAACTAAACCCAGACTAGACAGCTCTTTGAATAGAAGCTACCTTCACACAGACTATTATTCTCTAAAACCCTTCAAATAGAGGACTGTCCTCTAAAATGGACACACAGCTACCTTTGCCTGAGCCCTAGAGAACTGTTGCTAGTGATAGTCAGAGTAACAAGTAATGAACTAGATGTTTCCAACAGGTTATGGCTCTGTGGTTAAGAAGCTCGCCTTGTCAGCTGGAAGGTCAGCAAGTTGGCAGTTCGAGACCTGGGTACGGCATGATGGATTGAGCGCCTGTCTCTGTCCCAGTTCATTCAGGCATCCCCTGAGTGGAGTTTCTCTAGCAAAACTCCTTTCAACCCAGAATAATTTCTGGCACAAAATTATTATCATCTAATTTTACCATCCCTGCCATACAACTCTGATCGTGGGCCACCTGTGATGTCAGGGGTCAAGTTAAGCCTGCTGCACCCAGGTTCTTATGGATTCCGAAAGGAATAAGCTCTTAGTAGTTGAGAAAACAACACTTTATTAAGCACATCCATAAAAGCAAGACCAAGGAACAGAAACAAGAACATAATCAAACACTGCATACCCAAGCAAGGATCTAGGATCTTCACCCACCTCTTCAGCTACCTGTGAACTTTGGAAGGTCATCTGTTGGTCATCCCAGGTAGTTAAAGAAGGGACAGAAGGAATCCGTGCTGGGCATGCTTTCTTTCTTGTGTTCTTGTTTTGGTTTCTTGTTCTGGCTTAGTTATGTTTTGCTTAGAGAACTCTCTAATAAAGCTTTCTTTCTTCAACCACTGAGTGTGTATTGTCTCTAAGACCCTAAAAGAATCTGGGGCCATCAGGCTTAGCTAGCTTGCTTGGCAAGACACCATCAACAAGCTACATCAATGGCCTGAATCAGCTTTATATACTCAATTGCACCCAATATTAGTGGATACAGACATTTCCCAAGAAACCCAGCTATTTGCTAAACTTAGGGTGGCAGATTCAGACGGTGTATTTTCACTGGTTCTTCTTGAGGGTACACAAGAGCAAAACCCAATTAGAAGATGGAAGAAGGCGCTCACTGGGCAAGGAACAACGCTAAAGGAGGATATAGATGAGGATGTCAAACTCCCCTACATCACTTGGAGGGCCCTGAATCGGCTGAAGGTTGGGGTCCCTAAATCCAAGACCAACATGCTCAAGTGGGGAGACAACAACATGCTGGTAGACAACAACATGCTGTGTGAATATGGAGAAATACAGAATCTGGCTCATTTACTGGTCTGCCAATTACTGACAGAAACATGCACGAATGAGGACTAAGAATAATAATAACTTAGTGTCAGAAATTATTCTGGGTTGAAAGGATTTTTGCCGAAGAAGTTCCGCTCAGGGAACGCCCAAATGAGGCTCCTTTCATGTCCCCAAGAGCTGGGCAAGAACAATGTGAAGAAAGTGGCTTCGTTTTTTGGCAGTCCAGGGTTTGATTTGGACACGAAAGGACACTGGTTCTTCCAAATTCTGAAGGAATGTACCTTGAAAAAATGCAACAGTGCCCATTGCTAAAAGAAAAATGTCACAGACATGTATGGTACTGAGAAGAGACCATACTGAAGTTCTCTTGCGTAGCCTTATTACTTCTACTGAGACATGTGCAGTTTCCACATGTTGTTTCTTACACTGAATTATTGTCAGAGAGAGTGCCATTTTGGATTTTTCTCCACACATCTACTTTGGACAGGCCTTCATTAGAAGAATGTCTATAGTTACAATCTGTGTTTGCATTTGGGAAATTCCACCCTTTCAGACCCTTGACTAAAAGAAATGTGCTTCTTATTTTCCTGTGCATAATCAACACAGACATGACAAAATTAGTTTCCGGTATGAATAATAATAACAACAATAATAGTGGAGACCACCAGCCACAGCCAGACAAGGAGCAGGGCTCAACCCAAGCACGCAAGGCCAGTTATTCAGAAAAGCCACATCTCTTTTCTGCCTCTGAAATGAGAAGTTTATACATAGGGGGAAGTCATCAGAGTGGTTTTTGTGCACCTGTTACCTCAGTGCACCCAGACTGTGAGACAGGATGCTGCTAGGCAAAAGGCGGGTGGGGGAGAAGGCTGCGCCTGAGGCCCCTTCAGAAGTCACAAGGCATCGCTGTCTTGTGTTTTTGCACCAGAAACTGTGATGAATTACTGCTTTTTATTTCCCTTCCCACACTTTGAGAGCCCCGATATGCCACAAAACGAGGCAGAGTGTCCCAGAATGTGGGGGAGAGGGGGGAGAAAAATGTATCGTAGAAGAAAAAGGTCACATTTTAAAACTTTCTTTGCAGGAAAAAAAGGGAAGAAAGAAAAGAGAAAAATAGCTTCTTGAAAATAAAAAGGCTGCAATATCTGATGGCCAGAAGGTTGGCAATTTGAGACCCAAGTGCCGCATGATGGAGTGAGTGCCCGTTGTCTGCCCCAGCTCCTGCCAACCTAGGAGTTCAAAAGCAAGAAATTGTAAGATAAATAGGGACCACTTTGGCAGGAAAGTTGTGTTCTGTGCGCCTTGGCATCTAGTCATGCCTTCCACATGACCACGGAAATGTCTGCGAATGCAGACAGCGCTGGCTCTTTGGCTGTAAATGGAGATGGGCACCAACCCCTGGAGTCAGACGCTACTGTCTTTTGAGCAATGGAGGCCTTAACCTTTAATATCGGGGCAAAATATACCAACTTCGTATGGTATGTGTTATCTGTACTGTATTTGCATCTTGTTTAGATGTAAAGGATTGCCAGCATTCTGAATATCACACAGGTCAGCCCTGAGTGCAGACTGTATCGGGGGAAATTGGCTCAAACCAGCCATGTTATTTTGGACCAGGAAAAAGAAACTCCCTCAAGCATCTCTCTTCTTTCCTGACTGGAAAAATGCAATATTAACCCAAGGAGGTAAACATTTGCTGCCTTTTCGTGGCATGCAAAGTCTGCTACTTGAGAAGCTCCCTCATTCTAAAACTAAATAGGTGCCACTTTTGTGATGTCATGGGGAAGGGCTTGTGATGTCACAGAAGCAGGACAAGCAATAATTATGGGTGGGAAAGCACTGCTTCTCAGACAGCTGAGTACATGGGCTGATCAGTGCTTTGGGGAATGGACTTAGGCTTCTGGGAATTGAAGTTCAAAAACCAAAAGTTGGGGACCCCTGATCTAAGATGCATGTTGATTTTATGTTACATTATTTTACATTTTACCTCAGTGAAGAAAACTGGGAACAGGTTCTTCTCCTTGTGTCCCCTGTAGATGGGCAGCTTTAAGACTTCTGCTGTCCTCCTGGATGAACTGTGATGTTCAAACTAATGCACTGTCCTTCAAGTAGAGGACAACTCCAATTAGATGACTGCCCTTTAGATAGAGGAGTATCCTCTGCAGACTATATGCAGGGTTTCTCAACCTTGTCCCATTCCAGATGTTCTTGGACTTCAATTCCCAGAAGCCCTGATCAGCAGGTGTATTGACGTGGGCTTCTGGTAATTAAAGTCCAAGAACACCTGGAGAGCCAAGTTTGCTGACTCTTGATCTAGAGCATAGGCCACTGATGCCAAACTTTGGAACTCCAGATGTTCTTGAGCTTCAATTCCCAGAAGACCTCATCAGCAGGAGTGCTGACTTGGGCTTCTGGGAATTGAAGTCCAAGAACACCTGGAGTGCCAAGGTCTGCCATCACTAGCATAGGCCCTCAAACTTGGCTCTCCATATGTTCTTGGACTTTAATTCTCAGGATCCCAGAAACCCAAGTCAGGTGTTTCTGGTAAATGAAGTTCTAAAACACCGGGCTGAGAAACCTTGAACTATAGCGTTCATGGCTATCCTAACATAAATACACTATGTTCTACCAAAAGGAACCCACTGCTTTGAAAAATGTGTTTTCTGGACTTTAATTCCCAGAGACAGACAGACACACCATGAATAATGGAGGATTGTGGGAATTGTTCTACCAGAAAGTAACCTTTCAATGCTCTAAACATCTGGGATTCCAGTGGAAAAACAAAGCTTTTCCAAATTCTGCTCAAAACTGAATTGGTGGAGGCACTACTAAGTCGTCTTTATGCTCCGCCATGCTTTATGGGTGGCAGCAGTTCATAGCCTCCACTTACTTGTGCTTCGCCTCAATCTTTTATCTTTTGCTCATTTCAGGAACAGCATGCCACGGGCCCCACCCCCTCTGGCCTCTTGAACCTGTGGAGGTTTTCTGTGTGCACCAAATCTGTCTAGCGGTGTCACGCATCAGTTACCCCAATACGCAGGCTTCAAACAGTCTGGTTCCCTCCATGTACTCTCAGAGAAGGTTTTCTGGTCTGAAGAGTTCACCTCAAGACCACAGTGGCAGGGGTTATGATTAACCTGCCCTAGATTTACAAGGAACATAAGTGGGGGGGGGGGGGAGGCACAAACAAAACCAGAACCCACATTAGTTCCAATTTCAGGAGGGCAACTATGTGAATTTTCTACAGCAAAAAGAGTAAAATGTCTTGAGGCACCTTAAAGATATTTGCTGTTTTGATTGGCAGTTGTACTTGTATTCTCTTGAGAAGACCTTGATGCTGGGAAAGGTTGAAGGCAAAAGAAAAAGAGGGTGGCAGAAAATGAGATAGCTAGGTGGTATTGTTGATGCAGTGGGCACAGAGTTGGACGGGTTGAGAAGGACGGTGGAGGACCGGGGGGGGGGGGGGGGCTGGCATGCAAGGGTCCATGGGGTCACAAAGGGTTGGAATCGACTGTGCAACTGAACAACAACAACAAAACTTGTATACTGCATTCCAGAAAATTTTATAACACTAGAATTCAAATGATACATCAAGTAACTATAGTAAAGGTAAAGGTCTCCCTTTCTCGAAAGCCAGTTGTATCCGACTCTAGAGTTCTTGTCTCTGTGTGTGCTCATCTCAGTTGTTATTGTTGTTGTTGCTGCTGCTGCTGCTGTTCAACTTGTATGCTGCCCCACTTGCAAAGCGTCAAAGAGACAGCATCTGCAATAGACCCCGCCCTGCTCTCTCGGTCTCGCTCTCTCGCAATCTCTTGGCCATGATCCTAATATCTCCAGATAGGACTGGAAGGACTACTGCTTAAAATGATGGAGATCTACTGGTGTTGTGATCCAGCCCTCCTCCAACTCCGAAGAGGACCTGGATTCCTGTGCCCAGACCAGTTCTGCCTGCACCCAAGCCTGAGGATGCCGTGAGTCAGGGATCTCATCCTGTACCTGGCCCAGATCTGTTTTCCCCAGCAGCTGACCGGTCAGATCAGGAGTCTGGTTCTGACAGTGATCAATCCCTCAAGCAGAGATTGGTCCAGGAAACAGCTACACCTGAGACACGGGCAGGCTAGAGCGAAGCACCAAAGAAGGCTCTCAGTTGATACCGAATAGCTGGGAGGCTTATAAGCAAGCTTCTTGCAGGCTGCCAGCATTGGTACAACTGTTGTGCAAAGAACGACATCCTGCTTGACTGCAGGCTGCCTTCCATGACCCTGACCTGACTTCCGTGACCCTGACTACTCTGCCAACCCTGACGATGCCCCTCGACACCCTTTGGATTAGACAACTGACTCAGACTACCAGTAAACAGATCTTAGTTTGCCTTTTGGACTTTGATATCTGGACTATCCTCAAACAAGATACTCTTGTGTAGTGTTGCTGTGTGGCACCGTGCCTGCCCGGGTGGGTCAGCACAACTGGCAATGTTGATAATGTTAGACTTGATCGGGGGTCCCCAACCTAAGGCCTGTGGGCCAGATCTTGCCCATGGCACCATTTCATGTGGCCCCTCACCCCTCCAAGGGCATTCAATAAACAAAATGGCCACCCTTCTGAAGCTGTTGGGACAAAATGGCCACCCCCATCATGCAGGCAGGGCAAAATGGCTCTCTGGCCCTAGAAACTGGCTGAGAGAGCATGAACCCCCAGTTTGAAAATGTTGGGAACCCCTGAGCTTGATGAACCAACAGGCTCATTCAGCAGAAGGCAACATCTTATGTTCCTATAGAACTAACTGACCCTGTGTGTGTGTGTGAGTCTTTGGTGAGGCTGCAGCAGAAGTAGAAAGCCAACCTCTCCCAGATGACATCTATTTTGATACTATGCCGGCAAAGGCCTGCAAGTAAGGGATCATGCCAGAGCACTGGCTTGTGGTCAGAGTAAATAGATTTTACAGGAAATATAATCATCAGCTCACTGTAGACTAATGCATGGTGCGGTTACTGGAAAGCCCAAAGTGAAGCAGTGTGGCTACTACACTGGAGGCGGAACCACGGCCTCAAAAATTATGAAACTCAGAGAAAGTAGCCTTCAAAATGTTTTATATCCAAGACCCATGTGGACGTGTCTCTGTTCATGGGCCTGGGATTTGAAAGTCTCCTAGTCTTGTTTCAGTTGCATTTTTCATCCCATCCCAGTCCTGTAGGGTGGGGATCCCCAACCTTTTTTGCACCACGGACTGGTTTCGTGCTAAACAGATATTCCACGGACCGATCAGTGGGCATGGCGGGATTGGACGGGAAGAGGAGGGGCCCAGCCACCTGCCAGCCACACTGACTCTGCCAGTGAGGTATCACACTGCACACAGGCGGGGGGAGGGGCAGAGGCAGTGATGGGATGTCACCGGTTCTAGACGGATCTCTGGAACCGGTAAGATGAATCCCGGAGGGTTCTCCGTGAGGGGAAGTCCACTTTTGGGGCGTCCGGTTCCGGACGCCTGACCGAAAGGAAAAAAAAAATTAAAATCAGAGATAAAATGGCTCCAATTGACTGCGCATGCGCAGAAACTCAATCTGACGCATTGCACATGCGTCAAATTGAGTTTCTGGACATGCGCAGTCAATTGGAGCCAAATGGATCCAATTTAAAAAAAAAAAAATCTTCCGAAGCTGGAGCCGCCTCTTTTTAGAGTGGCTCCGGCAGCAGCGGCGGCAGCCCTAAGAGAAGGGCACCTCCCCTAGCCGGCCACCGAGCTCCCACGGGGACGTTGGTGCCTGGCCGCGCCGTCCGCCTGCGCCGCGCCGCCCGTGCCGTCCGCCTGCGCCGCGCCGCCCGTGCCGTCCGCCTGCGCCGCGCCGCCCGCCCGCGCCGTCCTAGGGACTTGGGCCCGAGAAACCCCCATGCCCGAGGAAGCTGCCGGCGGCCGGCGGAAGATGATGCGGCGGTGGCGAGCCCCGCCGCGCTTACCCAGGGCATGGGGGTTTGTCCGGCCCAAGTCCCTAGGACGGCGCAGCGTGGGCGGACGGCGCGGGCAGGCACCAACGTGCCCGTGGGAGTTCGGTGGCCAGGCAGGGGCTGCAGGCGGCTGTGGCGGCCGTGGCAGTCAGGGGCAGCGTGCCTTGCCGGGTGGCCCCGGGCCACATGAAGGTTCGTCAGTGCCAAGGAAGGTAAGTGAGGCTTTTATATTTAGGGTGGGTGGGTGATTTATTTGTGTTTTCGGTGGGTGGTTGTACTTTAATTTAAATTTTATTTTATTTATTTCTTTATTTTATTTCTTTAAGTTATATACGGGTCTGTGTGCATGTTTATTTATTTATTTTTTATTTTTGGCCTTGCCCACAACGTCATGACGTCATGACGTTGGCTCCGCCCATGACGTCATGACGTCATGACATTGGCCACGCCCATGACGTCCGTGACGTCATGGCGTGGTAGTAGAATTTTTGACATCCCATCACTGGGCAGAGCCCCACCATAGTTAAGCCCCATGGAGGAGGGGCCTGGCTACCTGCTGCGTCTGAAGCCCATGCTCCATTCACCAGGCAGACCCACACAATCACATTGAGGGCAGAAGGCTGCTATGGGGACTCTCAGCATCACACACTCCTGCAGCCCAGTTCGGGACAGCCCATGCCCTGGTACCAGTCAGTGGCCCGATGGTTGGGGACCCCTGGTGTAGGGGACTACAATATCATTTTCTTCCATCATGCAAGTTTTAACATACAGTACATTCCTTTTTCTTGTAATTATTTTTCAATGTCTTTGAGCATTTTTCAAAACAGTTTATCTGTTCATGATGCATACTCTTTTTCAGTTGTGTGCAATTTTCAAATGCATTAAAAAAATTAACCAAAAGCACACCATAAGCTTCCAGAATCCACAATTTTTTGAAACAAGATACATTTTATTCTGTCATTAGTCTCAGGAAGTTATGAAACTGATATTTTACTGGTGAAATGCAAACCTGATGTTGAACTTCTTTCCCCTTCCTTACAGTTGGAGACTCCAAAAATAAGTAACTCTCTGTTTAATTAAAATATTTTTAATTGAGAATCCTGTATAATACAATAAACAAACCTACTTCATAACAGAACAACATAAAAAACAATAACAATACAAAAATAAAAAACAATAACAATACAAATTTCTTACTTACTTAGTCTATTATCGCTATAGTAGTCCAATCAGTTCATATGTTGCCATACATAATCACTATTTTCTAACCCATTGGATGTAACTATGTATCTCAAAAAATTATAACCCGGCAGTCTGACGTATTATATGTTGCATATTCTTCATTCCTTTGCTCAGTATTAGGGTTAATATGAGTTGCCATCATTTCATACATTTATTTTGGCTTATTTCTAATGTGTATATTCTAATTTGCTCCTTAGAAGGTCAAATAATAAAGATGAAGCTAAAGTACTTTGGACATCAAATGAGAAGTGAGGATTCGCTTGAGAAAGCCTTGATGCTGGGAAGGGTCGAGGGCAAAAGAAGAAGGGGATGGCCCAAGATGAGATGGCTAGATGGTATTGTAGAGACAATGGGCACAGAGCTGAGCGAGTTGAGGGGGATGGTGGAGGACAGGAGTGGCGGACAGTGGTCCATGGGGTCGCAGAGGGTCGGAATTGACTGTGCAATTCAACAACAACAACAACAACAAATTTGATTAGTCAATTTTTCCACAAGTTAAAAAAAAATGGAAATAATAATAATTTCATGTCAGAAATTATTCTGGGTTGAAAGGATTTTTGCAGAAGAAACTCTACTCAGGAAACGCCCAAACGAGACTCCTTTCGTGTCCCCAAGAGCTGGGACAGGGACGGGTGCTCAATCCATTGTCCAGTACTCAGGTTTGAACTGCCGATTTGCCAGCCTTCCAGCTAACAAGGCGAGCTTCTTAACCACTAATAAGGTGAGCTTCTTAATCACTGGAAATAGGACAAAATAGAACTTTGGGTTGAAAATCCTGTATTGTCCTATTTCACCCTTGTCCTAACCCTAACCCAATTCTCCATTTTGTCTATTTCCAAATTAACTTGTGATTTAAAAAAATATATCTGTAAAATCATTTGCATTTCCATATATGTTTATAAATCTGTTAGCTTCCATAATGCCTGTCTTACGATCTGCATTTTAAATGCATTTTGGCACTTATTAAAGCCATTGGCACATCTAGCAAGTGCAAAACCCTGTGGCTAAATAAGGTCCCATCTGCACAGTGAGATTTGAGCCTGCATCACTTCATACTGTAATCTGCAAAGTGGGGGTGCCCAAACTTTTCAGGCCTCGGGCCAGTCACATAGTTCAGTGGGCCAGTCATGTGGTTCCTCCCACCGGAAGGGGAAGTAACACCCACCTTGCAATCTGTTCCGCAACAGGCTGCGATAGATTTTAAGCTGCTATTTTCTCTACTTAAACCAAGGGTGCCCAAACTACAGCCTGTGGGCCAGATCCAGTCCCCAATGCCAATTCATCCAGCCCGTGCTCCTGGATAAGGGTGGTGTGGTCCACATGAATTGGCATTGGGGGCTGGATCTGGCCCATGGGCCGTAGTTTGGGCACCCCTGCTAAAAAGGCTTGCCACTGTAAAGTCATCCTTATGCTAGTTCAAGAGGACGTAGTCACAGCTCAGCAGGACTAAGGGAATATTCCATCTAATCTATGAGGGAAAGTGCCCCCGTGTGGATCAAATAGGCAGGTTTTATCTCAGCTCCTTCAAGAAATAACCAGAAGAAAGAGCTGGTTTATTATAATTAACAGAGGAGTTATAGGGAGACAGATGTCCAATCGCTATAATTTAACCATGACAAGTCAGGGTGAAGAGAAACCACACACTAAATTTGGTCAGGTTTCTCTCCCCCCCCCCCACCTTCCTCCTCTTCCCCTCCATTTCATTAGCTGCTCTCTTTCTGTCTCACAATAAGTAATTTTCCCTCAATGCCTCAAATCACTCTCGATACCGCTGTGGTGCATGTGTGGCCAGCCTGAAGTATGAGGAGGTCACAGCCAATGGGCCTTCCTTTTGTGTGCGGGGTTTTCATTAGATGGGAATGACCACAGAATTAAACAGCCCGTAGGCCAGCAGAACTGGCCACTAATTGCTTTAGTGTGTGCTTTATGGTATCACCACAATTTCCCCTCGTCAATACTGGGATTTCTCCACTTAATCCAACGGCCTTTATCAGGATTAAATGAAGACACGAGGCTCCCTCGTTAGATAAAGCGCTGGGCTTTTGATGTTTCTTTTTTTAATTTATTGAGTCTTTGTGGCCTCTTCAGCCATTTAACCTCAGAGGCTTGTAAAGCAATAGATGTTTCAGCCTACTGGTGCACCAAACCGATATCTCTAATTACAGAAGAAATGTTGACAAAATGGTTTCAGAGGCTGCATCATTAGCTATTGGGAAACCACTAGAGTTTCACTGGTATCAGGGGATGTGGGTCTCAAATTTAAAAAAATAGCAGCCACAGCACCCTACCTACAGATGTGTTTGTGTGTTTTTGTGTCAGAGATTACTGTGGGTTGAAAGGATTTTTGCATGGGATGACCAAATGAGGCTTCTTTCATGTCCTCTATTGTGCAGCTCTCAGGGAATCAAACCCCTTGCTTTCGGTCTCCAAGCACAGTGCTTTTACGCACTGAGCCACCAGGGAGCTACAGATACGCATGGATAGAATACATGAAGATCTAGTAGTTTTCAGAAGAGCCAAGATCTAGCATCTCCAGGGGAAGACTCTTCTCATGAACCTTAGAAAGAGACTGCTAGTCAATTATTGTCTGGCCGGACAGCCCGCTGCAGTAATGGAGTGGACTGTACAGCCAGCAACTCAATGCTGAGCATTGGGTGGAGGTAAATAACCTGACTCCCTAAAGGGACCGATGGTTATGGGCAGATGAGCCCCTTTAGGTGGGGTGACGGTCCCTTCAGTGGAGGAAATGCCACTGAAAACCAGCATATTGTGCCCAACGGCAAAGTGAGCAGAGGACGGACCACTTCACTATTTTGATTCCCAGCAGTCATGAAGGCAGAAGAGACCATGCCAGATGGACTGGCTGTGAAGGCATACCTTGTCCATATCCTCAAGGATGCGGCAGTCCACTGCAGTCCCGGTGTCAGATCCTGCATGTCTCATTTCATATGTGCCACAGGAGATGGCTCCATGATCATAGTGTGTGGGTCACCTCATGGCAAGCTGGGATCCACCTTAAACAAATTCACACCAACAACATTTTTCCTGAAAATCATTTTCAGGGGGGAAATATATACTTGGACACGAGTAGCAGCCAACACAAGTCACTGTTAACAATACTTATTTTGATGACCTAATAACCTCACTTGGCATAATTTAACTCCCTGTGTAGTGATGTTCTCATTAGACTTTGCAAAAGTTACTTTTTCCTAGAAATTGTTGGACCATATACCACTGATATGTCCTCTTCTAGCTGAAGGTTATAGGAATAATTACAAACCTTGAATGCATCGGGCCAGTGATTCCCAGTCTTGGGTGCACAGAGGTTATGGACTTTAAATCCCTAAAGCATCTACCATTATGAACAAAAATGGAGATTTTGGGAGTTACATTTCCAAATCAAGGAGTGTACAGATTGGAAAACACCTTGCTAAGAGGCTACTTAATTCTTTCTTAACATTGGTTTGATTCTTCTTCTTTCATGTCCAGGTCAAACTTTGGACTGCCAAAATGAAGCAACTTTCTTGGATTTATTGTTGGCCAAGATTAAATCTTCATTGGTGCATATTTTTGTTCTAGAGAGCTTCTTCCTCCATCTTCTGAACAAGGAATAACATGAAAGGAGGATACAGCTGAGGAACTCAACCGCCCCTACATCACTTGGAGGACCCTGAATAGGTTGAGGGTCAGAGTGCCTAAATGTAAAACCAGCATGCTCAAGTGGGGGCTGCTGGCAGACAACAACACATCATGTGAATGTGGAGCTATTCTGCCAATTGCTATGAGAAACATGTACCAATGAGGAATTAAGGTTGGCCGAAGACAAAGCCAAGAAGGTTCCCAGTGGTTTCTGGAATGCTTGGATACTATTGTTTAGGTTAAAATACTTGCCTATTTTCTTTTTGCTAGTATTCTGCTTGTTGCTTTAACCACCCCAGTGTGTGCATTGTTGTTCCAATGTCCTGTTCTGCTGCACACTCTCACATTAAGCTTTAAAGCCTGTGCGGTTTGCAGGGCATTTTCTGTTTAACTTGCCTCAAAGTGCTCCAAACAGTTGTGAGTGCATTAGTGGTCTGGCTTCCAGCATTGCTGCTCTAACCCTTAGACCCCTGCCAATCCATCTTGCTGACACCCATTAAAATGAGCTCATGGTGCTGATTTTATGGCCGGATTAAGTGGCATATCTGTCGATCAGACAGTCCAGAAAGAGAGTCACACTGCTAATGATTTTGTTATTGATCTTTAATGATTTCCTACATTAGTACCAGCTGAATTAGCCTCATCAACATGCTTTTGGGGAGGAGTGGCAGAATAATTGACTCAGCTAGGCTGAGACCGAACTGAGTTTCTGTGCCGGCCCCTCCTTCTCCTTGTATTAACAGGAAAAAAATTCTGCATGATTATAGTGATCAAACTATAGTAAAACAATTTCCCACTGCTATTACTTCCCGTCCTGTAACTAATACACTTGATCAGGATTTCTCAACCTTTTTAAGCCAGAGGCCGGGTCACGCTCTCAGACAGCTTTGCGGGGCGGATGGCCATTTTGCCCTTCCTCCACCACATGGCACTTCCTGGTATGGTGGAGGTAGTGGGGGACTACATGAAATGGTGCTACGAGCCTCATCCGGCTCACAGGCCACAGACTGAGAATCCCTGCACTAGATGAAAATGCTGGTTCAAAACTGACATAATTACCCAGAAGAAGACATGCAGAACTCAAGTTGGTGTGGAGTACAACTCCTCGCTTAGATAATGTGGAAGGATGATGGGATTTACTACCCTATAAGCATTTAAATTTTAAAAGTTTATCTCCATTTTACTGTGCTGGTCATAGACTGTAATAAAGTGATTGATTGACTATAACACCTGGAGGGCCACATGTTCACATCTATATACTACTTTATTATACAGCGCTAATAACACACCATGTAGCCATGATAGAAACAACAAGTGCCAAGCTAAAATGACTCCCCCTTTTCCTGAAAGCTATTTGCTGTTTCAGCATTTTAGCCTGCACGGAAGCTGCAGTTTAGAATTAATCAAGAACATCTTCAGATGCCCTCTGTGTCCGCCAAATTCAGCCCTGCAATTGTTGCATCATTTATGGATATGAATCCTGGCCCAAAACATTCTCAATTGGTGATACTGGATGTGGAGATTCTCCTCAAAGTTCCTAGCTAGAGAGAGACATTGGTAAGATTTTATTACCTCCCAAACTCTTTGGCAGAAGAACATCAGTCAATTGCTGAATGTGGTTCTAGCACCAGCAAAATGTTTTTGGAGTCAAAGGTGAGACAGAAAACCTGAAAGCTACAGTATTTACTTCTTTGCTGTACACTGGCTAGTCTTTCTTTCTATTAGGTTATTTTAATGCTTCCTACTAAATTATTATGTCTTCTTTCGTTTTTCAAGACACATTCAACTAGAAATTGCTGGAAGGAAGCTATATCAATAGTCTGTCAGCCTATTTGTTTCCAAGATCAGTTCAATGTGTTGATTATCTACTTACTTTGTTACTTGGTTCATACGTGTTTCACATGTCAGGTTGACGTGGCGCATCGAAGCATCATCTTCCACTGTTTTCGATCACATGCCAGTCTCCTCCAGAGCCCCAGGAAGTTTGGCCTGAGCTGGTCTTCCCATCTGGTTGCTGGACTTCCTAATGGTTGCTTTATGTCAAGTGGTGTCCATTCTGTGATAACATTCGTCTACCTGCCATCTTTGAAGTGGCAAACATGCCTGGCCCACTGATGCCTTGAAAACTCAATCAACGTTGGTTCTTGTTTTGCATGTGATCTTATAAAAAAAATTAATTCTGTCGCTTAAATTTGTAAAGAAACTTGCACATTTTGAAAAGTTCTTACTTTTTAAAATCAAATGGAGAAAATTCTCACCCATCCTACCTAGCATCTGCTAGGTGGACTGCACTATGCATGTTAATACTGTATATGAAGCCCAGAGTGTGAACAAAATGTACCTTTGTTGTACTCAAATTGAAGAATCCTCTAAGGGAATTATGGGAGTCATCGTCAGCTGCAATTCGTATCCAAGAACACATCCCCCCCCCCCCAAGCAAGAAAAATGCCACTGGTGTGAATTTGTTTAAGGTGGATTCCTGCTTGCCATGAAGTGACCCACACACTATGATCATGGAGCCATCTTCTGCGGCACATATGAAATGAGACATGCATGATTTAACACCAGGACTGCAATGGACTGCCACAGCTTTGAGGATATTATCAAGGTGCACCATCACAGCCAGTCCATCTGGCATGGCCTCTTCCGCCTCCATGACTGTTGGGAATCAGAGTTCCTCCTCTGCTCATTTTGGTGATTGGCCCAATCTGATGGTTTCCAGTGGCATTTCCTCCACTGAGGGGGGCCATCACCCCACCTAAAAGGGCTCATCTGCCTGCAGCCATTGGCCCCTTTAAATTGTCAGGTTATTTACTACCCCCCAATACTCAACATTGAGTTGCTGGCTGTACGGTCTACTCCAGTGATGGTGAACCTTTCAGAGACCACATGCCCTAACAGAAGGGTAGGATGAACTCTGCCCAACTCCCATTGGGCTGCTGGGCAGAGGGGTGGGGCGAACTCTGTGCTGGGGGAGAAAGGAAGCGCTCCCATTGGGCTGCTGGGCAGAGGGGCAGGGCAAACGCTGGGGCAACAGCACACATGCCAACAGAGAGGGTTCTGAGTGCCCACTCTGGCACTCGTGCCATAGGTTCGCCACCACTGGTCTATTCCGTTAACGATGTCCAGCCAGACAGAAATGATGGGAATATTGTACCCAATACATAAGCTTTCTAAATGCCATGTGAATCTGTATCAAAAGACAATCCCAGAATTTCCATCATTCCTGCTGGAATTATAACACCTTTCAAAACGCATTAGCAAATTTCTCACTTTATTTATTTGCCATGGAAATATATAGCAAGTATCCTTCTAAAAGTGGTCTTGTGGAGCCAAAACCTACAGCTGGTTGGAGTCAGTTTCACTTGGCTTGTGTTGGTGGTGCTAAGCCGAATTCTATCAGCTCACGCTTTGGGCACACGAACATATTTAAGACATTTTAAGCCACTCTGATCTGTGGCAGTACTTAGGAATGCTTTAATGCTCAACAGATGACATCTGACTTTAAAGGGGGGGAAATACTAGCCCTTTTAAGAAGTGATGGTTTCTTCAATGCATTTCCAAGCTTTTCAAACTCTCCTGCTTTAGAGCGTCACAAATTAGTGTCAAGAGGTTTCCTGGCTACGCGAAATAAAAGGGGCCATTTTATTTCTTAACAGTAAATAGAGAACAAATCAGGAAACAAGGAAGAAAACAGGAAAATGCAAAAAGAAAATGAGATCATAGAATCACTGGGCTGGGAGGGGCCTTTTAGGCCAGGGGTTCCCAACCTTTTCAAGCCAGAGGCCGATCATGCTCTCTCAGTCAGCTTCAAGGGCTGCTTGGCCAATGAGGGAGGCCATTTTGTCCCAACAGCTTCAAAGGGGGTGGTCATTTTGTTTCTCAGTTGCCCTTGGAGGAATGAAATGGCACCATGGGCCAGATCCGGCCTGCAGGCCTTAGGTTGGGAACTCCTGTTTAAAGACCATCTAGTCCAACCCTCTTCTCGGTGCAGGAATCCGAATCAATGTAGATCTGACAGATGGTGGCCCAATTCTCTCTTGAATGCTTCCAGTGTTGGGGTGTTGACCACCTCTTGAGTCAGTTGGCTCCACTGTCGTACTGCTCTAACAGCTAAGAAGTTTCTCCTAATAAACCTTATCTGGCTTCTTTCAGTTTGAGCCTGTTATTACGTGTCCTGCACTCTGAGATGATTGAGAACAGATCCTTCCCTCCTTCTTTATGATTATCTTTTGGATATTTGAAGAGTGCTACCATATTCCCCCGCAGTCTCCTTTTCTCAAGGCTAAATATGCCCAGTTCCTTCAGTCTTTCCTCATATGGTCTGGCTTCCAGTCCTCTGATCATCCTTGTTATCCTTCTCTTTACCTGTTTGAATTTGTTTGGATCTTTCTTAAAGTGTGGTGCCCAGAATTGGACACATTAAGAAAGATGCAAACAAATTAAGAGATATCAGCACAGAAATTTTCTTATATTACACAAAGCTATGTGAGCTGGGTCCCTTAAACTAGCTTGCTTCTTCCAGTACTAGGCAGGGTATTATCTTACTACTGGTGGCATAGATGGATTCTAGTGGATATATGGAAAGGAGTAGGCATCTTGAATTTTGCATTAACCCCCAGAATGTCTTGATGTAGCCCTATACAAATAATAACTTTTTGTCAGAAATTATTCTGGGTTGAAAGGATTTTTGCTGGAGAAACGCCACTTAGGGGATACCCTAATGAAGCTCCTTTTGTGTCTCCAAGAGCTGGGACAGAGACAGGCACTCAATCTGTCATGCAGGGTCTCAAACTGCCGACTTGCCAGCCTTCCTGCTAACAAGGTGAGCTTCTAAAATCTGAAATCTCTCTATAATACCTGTTTCTGAAAGTTAATGTTGAATAATACAATTGCACATTATCATTGCCATCAATTTCTTCTTCCAACCACCCTGCTTTTAATTCAAGCAAGTAACCTCCAATCCCTCAAAATCCTCCCCTGCTTCCAATGGAGGACTCCACTTCAAAGATCAGGCTGCACTTGCTTGAATTATAATAGATATTTTCATCGGGGTTAGCTTTCAGGCAGCCAGTAATGACCCCACTTGATTCATTAAAGGCTACATCCACTTGTTTGACGTGTGCTGATTTATACCATATAGCACTGGTATATTCTGCTATACAGTAGGGCAGGGACAAAGTTGTGATTCTTTCTGTTAGTCTGTGATCTTTAGTAAGGGTATGGTGCCTTTTGAGCAGCAATTGATATTGGACAGTGTCATATGCCATTGACACTGTGGGCCATGGAGAGAGACTCCCCAAAGAGCGGTAAGCATTGCAAGTGAACTCAGGTGTCCCCTGGGCAACAGCTTAGAACTGGCTAATCCTTCTGATCCAGAAGGTTTCGCTGTAAAAAGTTTATTACTTGGCTGTACTTGCCTCTCCAGAGTTACCTTGAAAGATATTAGGAAATAATACTTTAGGGAATAAAGTAATAGAGGAGTTCTTAACCTTTTAAAGCTGGGGGCCGGGTCAAACTCCCTTACACAGCTTTGGGGGCCAGATTTTGCCCTTCCTCTACCACATGGCACTTCCAGGTGTGGTGGAGGCGGTGAAATGGCGGTGTGGGCCGCATCCAGCTCACGAACTGCAGGTTGAGAATCCCTGTAATAGAGCATCAAACCCATCCACTTCATGGACTCCACCCCCCTAAAGAGTGGCTAAAACTGAGCAAAATATTTCTGCACATCTCTCAAGCACTAAATATTAAATCAAAGGAGGCTGGGCTAAAGCTATAAAGCAAAAACAATACGCCTTCCTGAATGGATGAATGCTGAAGAGCATCTCTCACCAGGACAAGATTCGGGCTGGTGGGCCATCACTTAATCACTTAATAGAAGTCATTTAATAGACTTTGAAGCAAAGTAAGAAGATCAAAGAAAAATTAAGTAAAGTAGGTCTACTTGGATAAAGGACAAATTTTCTGTGCCTATGGAGAAATTCAATCAATGCCATATTTATATGCATTCTATTTATGTCCTCATGTACAAAAGAAGATCTAGCAAATGCCCTGATAAATGGTCACTATTTAAATAACCCACTTCTGGTCAATATCAGTCTAAGTATTTCAGCTTTTTAATCTGTTTTAAATTTTACCTATATTTCATATACAGTACAGCTATATGTTTAAATTGTAAAAAATTCTGATACAAGGAAAGAAAGAAAGAAAGAAAGTGTTACAAAATAATGTCAAGGAAAATAGATTATAATTTAGACAACCTGTGGAGGAGTCCAATGTGATTTGTTTTCAGTAATCAATACAGTGGAACCTCGGTTAACATAACACTACGCAACAAAAAAATTGCTCCTGGGTGAAAATAGCGTGATTGTTATGTAATAGGGTGCGCTGATTCCGATTTTGTAATCAAAAATGTTGTAGGACGTCTGGATTTAAAGTTATAGCTGAAAGTCATATGATATTAAAAGCCTGTACATGGGTTAATATATAGCTGCATCAACGAGCTGTGTTTGATGTACGCGTGTGTGTGTGTGTGTGTGTGTGTGTGTGTGTGTGTGTGTGTGTGTGTGTGTGTGTGTGTGTGTGTGTGTGTGTGTGTGTGTGTGTGTGTGTGTGCGTGCGTGCGTGCGTGCGTGTGTGTTCATCCATCAGTCTGGTTCAGAGGTGACTAGAGAATAGTGTGGTTCTGTGTTTTATTAATCAGCAGTCACAGTAACATGCATTTAAGTGATTTCGTATAAGATGATCCGGTAATTTGGTACATGGTGATTCAGTAAACGAAACATGAATAGGCACAGCTGTGTGAATTGTCCAGACTGCTTTTATTTATTATTTATTTATTTGTTTAATTTTGTTTATCGCCCTCCTCCCAAAAGGGACCCAGGGCGATTTACAATAATTATAAATCTATTTAAAAGAATTAAAAAACTTTAAAAACTTTTTAAATACTTAGTATTAAAAGCTAGAAATTGTAACATAGGCATACTGGGGTCAAACCAACCAATTGGCTGGGGAAATTGAACCATCCACTCCCCAGACCAAACCTGCCAGCCAGGTTTTCACTCCTTTTCTAAAGGGCAGCAACATTTGCTACATTTGTGGCAAGTATACGACATCTGACCAACGCAAGAACGTGTCCAGAAAGCTACGTATAGCTTACAAACATTACTTCGGATGTGAAATTGAGAGATCAAACAAAATCCTGGGCTCCTCATCTCTGTTGCACCGTCTGTTGCTCTGGCCTAACCCAGTGGTTTAAACGGTAAGCAAAATCGAATGCCTTTTGCTGTTCCCATGATTTGGCGAGAGCAGAAAGATCACCATTCGGATTGCTATTTCTGCTTGACCATCATATGCGGGTACAGCAAGAAGAACAAGTCAAAAATCGTGTATCTGGATTGTCAGTCTGCTCTAAAGCCTGTGGCGCATGGTACAGATTACCCAGTACCAATTCCTCCTTCATCTGATGCAATGAACAACGAAGAAAGTGATACTGAAGGTAATTACAGTGACACTGGAGCTATGGAATACATGAATGATCCCGACAGTGACATTAAAAAGCCACATTTGATCAGCCAAGCCAAATTGGATGACCTGGTTCGTGATTTGTCCCTGTCAAAAGAAAAGTCTGAACTGTTGGGTTCCAGACTGAAGGAGTGGAACTTACTCATGATGACAAGAATCACTACATAGTGAAAAATTGGCCACCCAGAAATTTATCTGTAGTCGGACAGCACAACGTTCAACATGTACCTCTTGCGGATTGTAATAAGATTTACCTAACTCCACTCCATATCAAACTGGGTCTTATGAAACAGTTTGTTGAAGCGATAGATAAAACAAATCATGGTTTTCAGTACCCAAAAGGCAAGTTTGGAAAGATGAAAACTGAGGCAAAATTGAAAGCAGGCGTCTTCGTTGGACCAGAAATACAAAAGTTGATTCGATGTCCACAATTCAGATTGGAGTTCACAGAACGAGAACTAGCAGCTTGGGATACATTTGTGCTTGTCGTGCACAACTTTCTTGGGAACCACAGGGCAGACAACTATGCAGAAATTGTGGACAACTTGCTAACAGCCTTCCAGCAGCTCGGTTGCCGAATGTCACTAAAGATGCATTTCTTGCATTCGCATCTCATCTTCTTTCCGTCAAATATGGGAGCTGTGAGTGACGAGCACGGTGAAATATTCCACCAGGAGATGTCCACCATGGAAGCAAGATATCAAGGCCACTTCAATGCGAACATGATGGGGGGTTACTGTTGGGTTTTGCAGAGAGCAACAGAAGATGTTCACAGGCACAAAGCAAGAAGCTCTACACACTTTTAAACCAAGCCATTGTCAATCTTAGTGTAACAAAGGGTCCCTGACTCATTTCAGAGGTAAATAAACATTTATAATTCACTTCTTAATTATAATATTTAGTATTTTCATCCCAAAGTACGCACATTAATTTCCCTAAAATTTCTCACAATCGCTTTTCAACATAGTTAATAGCATTTTCCTTGATAACCTTTACACGTACATAACTTTTTTTCCTGACGTGCCAGAGCAAATCCGACTGCAGTTCTGTATTCACCATATATGAATTACTATAAGGAACATATTTTCAACCCAGTAGCAGGGGAATTTTTTTTTTGTTGCATAGTGTAATTAATGCATTCTCTGGGACGTTTCTTACAGTGAAAATTACTTTAATCAAATTTCTCAGAGGAATGCATTGAAAACCAAAATACATTAACCAAAATGTGGTTTCTCATAGGAATGCATTGAAAACCAATTAATCCGTTCTGAAAAACATTCTGTAAACTGAGCCACTATCTTCTATGGATTTCGTTTTGTTATGCGATTTTTATGTTAACCTACCTGTTTGTTAACCGAAGTCCCACTGTATGGAAAAATTCTGTTCTACTCTACCCTGATCTTTGCCCAACCTGGACCTTTTGGGCTTTGACACTTTGGAGCCGTGAAGTGTGCACCTTTGCAGCCATCTGATTGCACTTACAGATGTGTGAATCATGTAACTATGAAATACAAGTTGCATGAATATATGCCAAAAAATGTTTTTAAAAAAACAAGTTATCTGTTTGCTCCTTGACCCACAAAAGCCATCAGCTCCACTTCCCATGGCCAGTGGCAAACAAACGCAGGAGTTTTAGTCCAATATATCTGGAAGGCTGAATCTTCCCCACTCTTCCTTTTGATGGACTGATGCTCATTACATGAGGTGGCTATTCATCAGGATATCCTGCTATGGTAATAGAGTAGACCATATGGCCATCGACTCAACGCTGAGTGTCAGGCAGTGGTTAACTAACCTGACAACCCTGAGGACTAATGACCTTGGGTGCCAAAATCCACAGGGAAGGGTGATGGTCCTCAAGTAGATTAAATCCCATTCGATCCCATCTTGATGGAGGGCAGCAGCTTCATCAATACTGGCCTGGGGCTGAGGAGGACTTTACGTGCCAAAAGGCCTCAGGACCAGAAAGTGACTTGAGGAACTGGATCAGTGGTACTATGGGTGCCATGCTGTGATGCAGAAGGCAGATGAAAGACTAACTGCATTATAGTCTCAGGACAGTCTTTATTGCTGATCACCATGAGGATCACCAATATTTAGATTTGGATACAGCAGGAGGAGGAGGAGGAGGAAGAGGAGGCTATTCATAAGGTAGCCACCTGGCTGAGGCCCAAAAGGCTTCTGTATGACAGCTCCCCATTTGGCTTGGTTTCATAAGGCATACAGGATTCAATTGACCACTTCATTGGACCACATGATACTGCTCCGCCTCATTTGTCTCTCGTTTCAGCAGATGGAGTATTAAAGTGACTAAAACAAGTTCTCAACCTTTTAAAGCGGGGGGGGGGGGTGTCACGGTCCCTCAGACAGCTTCGGGGGCTGGACAGCCATTTTGCCCTTCCTCCACCACATGGCACTTCCAGGTGTGGTGGAGATGGTGAGGGGCCACATGAAATGGTGCTACAGGCTGCATCTGGCCCGTGGGGCTCAGGTTGAGAAAATCCCTGGACTAAAGGATAGGAAAGGCCAGGTCCAGCAGGCCAAGATCAAACAAAGACAACCACTTGGGGAAAAGTCAGAAGCAGATCAGTGTGGTTGTAGCTCAGCAGCAGTTTCAGTTCCATTACGTACATGAACTAAGGGTTCAACAGCCAGGAATCTCCACAAGTTATGACCACACGTCCTAATCTAGACTCATAAACCTCTAGGGGAATTCAGTGTTCTGAAGGAAAAGATTTCTCCCTGGCTAGTGTGGTCCAGGCAGAGAAGCCACTTAACGTGTTTCTTTAATGGCTAGACCCAGAGGTCTTAATACCTATTGATCAACCATGTGGCAAAGATGTGTGGTATCTACTCCCTGATGCTCATGGTGGTTCACCTCAAAAATTGCACTTCTACTGGGTTTGCCTGCCAAAAGCCCAGGAGTGTAGGCAATTTCCCACTTGTAGCATACAAGGGACTGTGCTGGCTTGACAACTGGAAGGTCGGCAGGTCAGCAGTTCGAGACCCGATTGCTGCACAATGGAGTGAGGATTGGTCCCAACTCCTGCCAACCTAGTGGTTGGAAAGCAAGAAATTGCAAGTAGATAAATAGGTACCAAGGGACTGAAGTGGCTCAAGTGGTTAAGATGCTGAACTTGGAGACTGGAAGGTAGGAGTTCGATAGCCAAATACTGCACGATGGAGTGTGCTTCCGTCTCTGTGCCAGCTCCTGCCAACCAAGCAGTTCGAAAGCAAGACATTGTAAGTAGATAAATAGGGACAATTTTGGTGCAAAGGTAATCAGTGTTTCGTGCACTCTGGTGTTGAGGATGCCTGCCACATGTCCACAGAAATGTCTGCAGACACAGACAGCGCTGGCTCTTTGGCTATAAACAGAGATGAGCACTGAACCCTAGAGCCGGATACGACTGGCTTTCGAACAAGGACGACTTTTACCTTTACCTAACATACAGTGCCTTGGTGCCCCAAGGTTGCAAGAATGTGGGACGCAATGTCTGAGCCGCTGGCAGAGACCCAGCTTTAGCATCTTACTGTAATCCCTGGCATTTGCAATTAACAGAAAGGAGCACAGAGGAGGTGATGACAAAAAGGGCTTTCCCTGGGATTTTGGAGAGAAAGGGATGTGTTGCAGGCAGACTTTGTGACTTTGTGCAATTCTTCTTTGTGCATATCCTGATCAAACCCTGGACTGCCAAAATGAAGCCACTTTCTTGGCTTTGTTGTTGGCAGAACTTATGCCCTTGTTGTTGCAGCAAACAAAGAAGAGGGTTGCGATGGCTTGAAAACTTGCACCAGGGGTTCCCAACCTAAGGCCTGTGGGCCAGATCCAGCCCACGGTGGCCCTCCACCCCTCTAAAGACATTCAAGAAACAAAATGGGCCCCCTCTGAAGCTGTTGGAACAAAATGGCCAACCCATCGTGCATGCAGGGCAAAGTGGCCATCGGGCCCTTGAAGCTGACTGAGAGAGTGTTACGCACCCCTTGGCTTGAAAAGGTTGGGAACCCCTGACTTAAACGATTTACTTGGCTCGCTGCTGTCCATGAAAGCTTATCTCAACTAAAACTTATTTAAGGTGCCACCAGACTTGTTGGTGTTTTAAAATAACAACCAGTTTACTGCCTATTGTGACACTCTGAAGTGCTGCTTCAGGAAGTTGCCTCACTCTAATAGCAGGTCAGAGAAACATTGTGGTTCCTTAAAGACTAACTCCTGTATTTTAATGTTAGCTTTTGTGGATCAAGTCCACTTTGTCAGACAAGAGTGAGTTTTCATGGTATCAATTTATACATAGCAAGTACAGAGGCACACCATGATTGGTTGGCTTAGCAGATAGGTTTGCAAATCAGTGTGCTAATTACAACCAGTAATAACATAAGGCCACTGTGCTATTTACAACAGTAATAACAGAAGATCCCTGATTTGGGTTAGTTTGATTAGCTAATAGGGTTGACTGTGCTATTACAAAAAACAGAAAATGGATTTGTAAATGTCTGAATACCTGACAAACAAATTAAGGTGAGCTGGCCATGTTGCATTCACAAGTGACAATAGATGGTGTGCCAGAATAATGGATTGGCATGCGAGAGATCGTAAAAGACCTAGAGCGTGGGTGCCCAAACTAATGCCCATGGGTCAGATCTGGCCCCCAATGCCAGCTCATCTAGCCCACACTGTCCTCGTTATTCCTGGAAGTGGAAGTAAAACATGATACAGGCTCATTTTACTTCCACTTCCGGGAGCAACAAGGGCCAACTGAATTGGAGTCAAGGGCTGGATCCAGCCCACAGGCCATAGTTTGGGCACCCCTGACCTAGAGGAAGACAACCTCGCAGATGGGAAGATTTTCTCAAGAAAAATGTTGGACCAACATGGAGAAGAACTGTCATAAATAGATTGATATGGATAGAAGTTACACCGAATGTTGTCGATGAGACGTCTACTCATATAAGGACCCCTCACTAAATAACGACTCCAAGGTCTCCAAGACTGGTTTTAAATATTGTCTTCATCAATGGATGATGACTTTTATTCCAGAGGACATGTTTCTAAAAAGATTTTCTATTATCGTCATCCCCTTTAAACTTTGCATATTGACTTTTCCAACTGGCACTGTTAACCAAACATTCTGGCTCCTGTGTAGAGTGACCTTTTAGCATTGCATTTATAATGCTGAATCCACTGATATTATCTATTATTCATTGGGAATTTAAAAGCAATCAAAAGGCACTCTGGGTCATTTTGCTATTAAAGCAATCTTCTCCAGTCATCCCTTCTGCCAACAGCAAAGTTTTCCCTCGCACTTAAAATACATTAATGACCCATTACGGGGATGGGATCCGAAGCCATGCTTATATATAGGAATGTCTTCGGAGATTTTGAAATGGATATCAACGGCATAATTTTGCTGTGTTCATTAAGAAAGAGTTGATCAGGAGATGCAACAAGATATTCTTCTGCTTGCATTCCCAAAGAGTGTGCAAGGAGGGGAAAGACTGACAAAAGACAGCATTTGGTAATAGCTATTAATAACCAAAAGCCTTTTGGGTACTAAATATAACAAGGATAAACTGAAAGCCGTCACATCCCAGGAAAAAACCTGAAGCAAATTTGTTTCTTCAAAAAAAAAAGTGGTAATTTGTTTTCAGAAAGTGATATGCTTTAACAGCTCTAGAACAAAGAATATCTTCCACTTCCCACTTGCTGATAAAATATTCATTTTTATACACTTCAGGTAAGCTAGAATATCATATTTGTCCATTATCTGTCATATACTGTATATTTATAATTAGGTGAAAAATATGCTGTAAAATCTCAGTCTTCACCCTTTTCAAACCCAGGAATTACCTGCCACGCCAGTTTTCATTACACTGGTGGTGGGGGGGGGGAGATGCCCTACTTTAAAATCAACAGTCCTCTGTTTTAAGGCATCCTTTATTGGAATGAGTGAGAAATCAAACTCCAGCTAATAAAGAATAATTTCGTGTCAGAAATTATTCTGGGTGGAAAGGATTTTTGCAGAAGAAATTCTGCTCAGGAAATGCCCAAATGAGGCTTCCTTCATGTCCCCAAGAGCTGGGACAGAGACAGGCACTCAATCTGTCATGCAGTACCCGGGTCTCAAACTGCCAACTTGCTAGCCTTCCAACTAACAAGGTGAGCTTCCTAACCATTGAGCCACTTGGATACAGGACAAATTTTCTATGAATGTGTAGAAATTTAATCAATGCCACATTTATGTGCAGGCAATGTATGGATTGCCACATTTACAAAAGATCTAATAAATGCATGAGAAACATTTGTTGAAGTAGCCTGTTTCTGGTCAAAAATAGTCTAATTATTTTAACATTTTAATTTGTTTTGATTTTTATAGCCACAGCAATTTCACTTATATATTGCCCCATAGCACTTAGTTCTCTTTCTTATGGTGGTTTACAAGTTACAGGTCTGTAATTAGCATTTTTAACTCCCAACATGCTGGGTAATCACTTTACCAACCTTGGAAGAATGGAAGGCTGGGTCAAACCTGAACCCCATCAGGATTGTATATTTATTACAGATAAAAAGAAATAAGCCCAGATATACTATGTAGCTGAAATGTTTTCCAGCAGTCAATCTGATGTTATAAACAAATATCCACAACAACGATGAAAGACCACTTATTTTAAAATCTAAGGTAAAAAAAGCATTAAGATTTTATAAGAAAGGTAAATCACTGGGCAAGACAATATGATGTCAGAATTTCTAAAGGCCACGGGACAGAATGACATAAAAATGCTGATAAAGTTTTTAAAGTATGATACGTAGCCAAAGAAACTTGCCTACAGAATGGTTGCAATCAATATTTGTGACAATTCTGAAAAAGGCTAATGTACAAAAAAGTGCAACAAATATTGAATGGTTTAATGATGCAAGTTTTAAAGGTCCTTCTTCAAATTGTATAAATTGTGAAGATAATATAAGTAATACACAGTATGGATTTAGCTCAGGAGTGGGCACCAGAGAAACACTCCTTAGTTTAACAGTTCTATTGGGAAATTGCTTGCATATACAGCAAAATATATATGTATTCATTGACTTTGCAAAAGCATTCAATAGGGTTCAACAGCATACATTAATTGTCAGAATCCAGGGCACTGGCAATTGCCAAGTAGCACAAGCAAAGCCCCCTCAAAGATTGTGGCATTCTTGAACCACAATCAGGCATGCCCTGGTAACGGCATCCTTGTGTTGTTGGCTAATCTTTCTCACACTTCTTCTTCAGGTATTGTATCCATTCCAGATATTGGCTATCATCATGGCAATAGTCTTCCTGTTCTTAACTCCGCGGAACAATTCTTCCAAGGATATGCCACACCAGTCTCTCAGGTTCTTCAACCATGAAGTCTATCTACATCCAGGGTCTCTCTTCCCAGGGATCTTTCCTTACAGAGCAAGTTGGAGTCAGGGTAGTAGCTGGGGGGGGGGCACCGGGGAGGAACCTTCCTGAGCTAATAGCCCCCCTCCCCCCAAAAAAAACCCCACCCTGGGATACCAATGTTATATATGTGAGTGTGACATTGTTGCCCCTTCTGAAAATTTTTTTGCCCCTCCTGAAAATTTTTTCACCCCTCTAAATCTAGAATCTTGGCTACGGCCCTGGTTGGAGTATTCTATGCTTTATGTTGTTCCTCGTGATATGGCCAAGGTATTGGAGATTTCTTTGCTTAATGGTCTTAAAGAGTTATTTTTCTTTATCCATCCAGTGCAATTCTTCTATATTAGTCACATGATCAACCCACGATATCCTTAGTAGCCGTCTGTAGATTCACATTTCAAAAGCATCGATTCTCTTTTCAGATGCTTTGGTCCAGGGGTGGCCAAACTACAGCCTGTGGGCCGGATCCAGCCTGCATCTCCCATGCTGCTCCAGATGGTTCATGGCTCCTTTACAAAGAATTTGAGAGCAGAGCTTTGTGTTTTCTGGTGCAAGTTATCCAATTCCACATTTGTGAAGCGGTTGTTGTCCTGAGGATCTATTTATTTGCATGTTTGTTCTCTTCTAGTTCTAATTTTTTTTTTTTTTTGATACCTGTTTGGTCAGGTGCCTGTGACATCTTACGAGGAACTGAAAACCAAACTGCATGTTGTGTTCAAGATATGCCTTGCCATTACATAGATGACTGAGAAAAGCAATGTTGGAGTAAGGAGTAAGGATTATTAGGGAGGCATAAGAAGCGCAAGTAAAACACACCTGAGCATGCGTGGAACACTGCTATTTCATAGTTGCCCTTCAAATAGAATCCCCAAATATGGATTTAGACATTATTGAAACCAAAAACATGAATGGTATTGTAAGAAAGTGCTATATCAAGACCTCAAGAAATACATACATGGTTGGGAAATTCAAACACACACACAAAAATAGGCTCTCTAACTAACAATAGTAGTTGAGGCCACTTTCTTTAAAAATGAGAAAAGGAGAGTAGAAGAGGCTCTATCTTCCCTAGTGCAGAAATAAAAGAATCACTAATGAAAAAGGGAATAAGTTGGATGCAGAAAGGGGAATAAGCCACAAATGGAAATCGTGGTGTCTGGTGTTCAGACTTCAAAAAACTTCCCTATTTAGCAATTGGTAATTCTTTTCTGTCTGGCCAGGTTATCCTGCTATGGTAATAGAGTAGACCATACTGCCAGAGACGATTGTCAGGTGGTGGTTAACTAACCTGACTACTCTGAGGACTAATTGCCTTGGGTGCCAAAGTCCAGAGAGAAGGACGATGGTCCCCAAGTGGATCAAATCCCACTTGAATCCATCTTGATAGAGGGCAGAAGCTTCATCCATCTCGTCCTGGGGCTGAATCATTTTTAAAACAATGAAACATTAAAAAAAAATGCCAGACACATGAACATAGACAAGGAAAGTCGATTGCATAGAACAACTGGGCAAATTGAGAAGTTGAGGGAATAGAAGTTTGCACAAGAAAGGTAGTGGTAACTACCCACAGGTGGGGAAAGAAACCTCTCAGAAGTGTCAAAAGGGAAGGAAAACCAACATGAACAGCCACAGAACCTGAGACAGACATTGCAAACCATGTTCAAGGTACTGTCTCACCACACAGAAGGAATATGAAAATAGAACTGACACTGTCAAGACTGAATTTCCGCAATTCCTACGTTGCAAGGATACCATGTGCACAGTTTAGTGTAGTCATGTTGCTAAACACCTGGAGAAAACGCATGAGTAAAGACTGTTTTCGACCATTTACGTCAGGGGTGCCCAAACTTTTTGGGCCGTGGGCCGATCATGTGGTTCAGGGAGCCAGTCACTAAGGCCCAGGGGCCGGGTGCGGCCCCCGACACCAATTCACCCGGCCCACGAAGCCCTCGTCACTCCTGGAAGCGGAAGTAAAACGGCCTTAGTTTGGGAACCACTGTTTTACGTCAACAAACCCAAGTTTGCTAGACAACATCTATCATTCTGTTTTAACTAGGAGTATTCAGTACTCAATGATTGTTTCTAGCCTTAATCTTAGGCAAAGGCTGCCCTTGCTCAAAAGCTGGTCGTATCTAACTCTAGGGTTGAGTGCTTATCCCCATTTATAGCCAAAGAGCCAGCGCTGTCTGCGTTTGCAGACATGTCTGTGGACACGTGCCAGGCATGCAAAGACACCCAAGTACTGCATGACAGAATGAACGCCCGTCTCTGTCCCAGCTCCTGCCAACCTAGAAGTTTGAAGGCAAGACATTGCAAGTAGATAAATAGGGACCACTTGGGTGGGAAGGTAAACAGTGTTCCATGCACTTCAGTGTCTAGCCATGCCTGCCACATGTCCCCAGAAATGTCCGCAAAATGCAGACAGCACTGGCTCTTTGGCTATAAACAGAGATGAGCACTGAATCCTAGAGTCGGATACAACTGGCTTTCGAGCAAGGGTGACCTTTACTCTACCTCTGAACTCCCTTCATAGCAGAACACCATCTGCTGCCTTAAATGACATCTCAGGCCTTCCATTTTTCTCCCATTTCTCCTGTTTGGTCACTTGAGTGATGGTTGGTCGAGGTCCATTTGTAAGAGGCTGTTCAGTCTTCTGTCACACGATGAAATAATGGAGAAATGAGGTTGATTTGCAGCTGGAAGTGAAGCAGAAGTCACACATTCTGACCAAAGAGAGAAACACGCACATTTGTTACATGTTGTCATGGTGCCAAGCGGTTGTCACAATACAGACCTCTGAGGGATAGGTTGAGGAGGGAGAACAAGAAAAGTGTTTCCCCTTTTTTTTGTCACGTTAGTAATAACAATGCAAATAATAATAATAATTTTTCATTGCTGATGACAGCAGCCATCAAAAACAGGCCATAAACAAATAGAGATAGACAGTAACTAAAAGAGGAAAATATTTGACATTAAGAATGCATTGGAGAATCGCAGCAGGATTTTATTTATTTATTTATTTATTAGAATTTCTATTCTCTCATTTCTGAGAGTAAGCAAATTTACTTGGTTTGTTTTGTGATGGGTTCTCACTTTTGAAAACCAGATTCCCTTGAGGTATGGCTTCAGCTATCCAAAAAGACACCCTTAGTCACCCATGTGCAACATTCATGTCCGTTTCTGTCTTCAGTGTAAGAATATATTGGGTGCTGCAGGAGATGGGAGTGTAAACAACATTTCTAGTTGTCACAGGAGTACATCATACATGGAGCTAAAGGATAGGTGGCCTATCCTTTTCATGTCAGACCAGAAATGAACAAAACCAAAAGCAGAAATATGTTGTGGCACCTTAAAGACTAACTGCAGTATTTTAATGTTTGCAGTTACATCGAGTGAAATTCAAAGCCCCAACTCTCTGCTTCAATGGCAACTTCTCTGTGCTAAAAACACAATTTTTACTTCTTCTCAGCAGGAATTCCCCCGCCTTATTCAGAAACACAGTTTCCATGTCCTTTTGACAAAGGACTCTTGTAGATTTCAAAGGAGTTTGTTGTTTGAATTCTAAAAACAACTGTTTAGTTTGGTTTTATTATGACTATATGACCAAGCAGACTTTTCCTGTGCAATGCCATTGGAATTCAGATCCTTTGGCTTCCACATGAGAAACAGTGACTGCTTTCAGGCCGAGTGCAACGAGGTCTGCAGTGATGCAAAATAGAAAAGGCAGAAGAAAATGTTGGTTGTCACTGATATTTGGGCCGGAAGACAAAGATGATTTGTGTGGCTTGTGAGTTTCAGAAAGGCAAACACAAATTGATAAGAACTAGAAAATACAATAGCGCCATCTATTGTGCCTGAATTACGGCAAGCCAGTGAAAAAATAAATTATAATAATTTTGTGTCAGAAATTATTCTGGGTTGAAAGGATTTATGCTGGCGAGACTCCGCTCAGCAGACGCCCAAAAGAGGTTCCTTTCATTTCCCCAAGACATTTTCCCATCAAAGGGGTCTCTATTGATCTATTTGCGATTCCTTGCTTTTGGACTGCTAGGTTGGCAGGAGCTGGGACAGAAACAGGCACTCAAACTGTCATGAAGTACTCAGGTCTCGTACTGCCAACTTTCCAGCCTTCCAGCTAACAAGGCGAGCTTCTTAACCACTGAACCACTGAGGCCATTGATTCATCTCTAGCATTTGCTAACCTGACTGGCAGTGGCTGTGGGACTTCTGGCACAACTCCAACGACCATTTTTTAAAATCCACTAAGACTGGGTATTCAGTATATCAAAACCACAGAAACGAAACATTACATATCAAATGCTATAAAATAAAAATACCAACGTTAAAATTGAGCCAGCAAAAGGGGGGGGGGGGAACCAATCAATTAGAAAAGCTTTCTGGTTGGAGTTTTAAAAATTCACTTAAAATTGGGACTAGAGAATATGTGGTGGATTTCTCCAGATTTAGGGTGCACTAAATCTGCTGTGTTCCCACAGTGTCCCATCACTGACATTCAACCACCAAATAATGAGAGTAAATACCTTAAGTTTATGATTTTATCTGTAGCTCTGTCAATTTACTTGGTTGAACTGTGTTTCACATCAGGTTTACATGGTGGATTGAAGCATTGTCTTCCACAGTTTCCGATCCCATGCCAGTCTCATCCAGGGAACTTTGCCCTGAACTGGTCTTCCCATCTGGTTCCTGGCCTTCCTCATGGTTGCTTTATGTCAAGCTGTATCCACTCTGTGATAGCTTTTGCCCACCTGCCATCTTTGAAGCGGCACACGAGCCCGGGCCAACGATGCCTTGCAAACTCAATCAACATTGACACTTATTTTGCACCTGATTTTATACACAGTTCTTCTTCTTTGTCCACTCTGATACATCATTTCTTGGGTAAAGCTACATGTGAAACTAGCTCTGAGGTCACACATCAGAAAGAAGCAAAATGCCTTCAGATGGGGGGATCATTTTGTGAGGAAAGTCTTCCTGTGTTCGGAAAAAGATTGCTAACTGCGGTGTTTTCATTCTCTACAGCAGGGGTTTCCACCTTTTCAAGCCGGGGGCCGGGTCACGCTCTCTCAGTCAGCTTTGGGGGTGGAGTGGCCATTTTGCCCTGCCTGCATGATGGAGGTGGCCATCTTGTTCCAAGAGCTTCAAAGGGGTGGCCATTTTGTTTCTTAAATGCCCTTGGAGGGGGTTGGGGTCACATGAAATGGCACTGCAGGCCAGATCCGGCCCACAGGCCTTAGGTTGGGAACCCCTGATCTACAGACTGACCAACCAACCCAACATCAGCTCCAAATGCTGCACAGGTCTTCTTCTCCACAAGCTTCTTTGTTCAGGGTAAAATATGCAGGCAGCTTACAACCTGCAGCCAGACGAAAGCTGTTAATTATTACAGTAGTTAAGGAAATTTGCTAAAAGGAACAGAGAAAGGGGGGGGGAAGGGGGGGAGAAAACCTTCATCCAAATAGCACCAGCATTATGGGAATGAGTTATTGCTCACCTTATATGTTCAAGTTCCTGAACAAGCCTGCATAGGTAACTTCTGTTATAATTAGCATCTTTAGGGCTAATGGAACTTAGGTCTATTGGATAAAAGGTCCATTGTTATTAATAACGACAACTCCTGGAGTTTTCTGCCATCCAGGCTGAGGTTAGAATGACCAGGAAACCTTAGCTTTCATCTGCAATTAGCGTCAAAGAAGCAGTTATACCCAGGAAATTAAACTACTCACTGTAGTGAAGTTTTAATGTCTGTGGCTGCATTTGACATCTCATGATTTATAAGACCTACTAATTCCTTTTCGCCAGAACATTAGGCTTTCGGCCGATGTTACATTCTGGTCTGCAACACTAGTGAATTCTCTGGTCAGTTTGCTTCACAGTTTCTGCTCTGTTAGTGGCAACTGCAACAGGTAGACAGATGAGGAAGGAAAAAGTGGACATTATAGCTAACGTTATACAGGAGTTGACTTTAAGGCTATACTCCAGGGGTGCCTAAACCTTTCAGGCTGTGGGGCAGTCACGTGGTTCAGCAGGCCAGTCATGTGGTTCCTCCCACCGGAAGCGAAAGTAAAACGCGCCTTGCAATCTGTTTTGCAACAGGATGAGATAGCTTTTAAGCTGCCACTTTCTCTGCTTAACCCTAGGGTGTCCAAACTATGGCCCATGGGCCGGATCCAGCCACCAATGCCAATTCATTCACACCGCCCTTGTCATTCCCAGAAGCAGAAGTAAAACGTGCCCATACGGGAATGTTTTACTTCTGCTTCCGGGAGCAACAAGGGTGGTGTGTACTGGATGAATTGGCATCGCGAGTGTGTGGATCCAACCCATGGGCCATTGTCTGGGCACCCCTTCTATAATCCCAAGACACACTTGCTATAGATAATATAGTAGGGGATAAACCCATTGAAATAGTGAGACTGCCTTCTGAGGAAGTACTGAAAATATATCAAATATCGCATGCTACAACCTGGCCTTTGTCCTTCACGAAAGTGAGTTTATCAGGAGGCAAGATACAGCAGCCATATCTAGAGAATACATTGTAAGCCACTGCCCATTTACTCGTGTAAGGAATGTTTTGGATTGGGGCTTAGTACTATAAAAGAGAAATGTCACTTCACCCACAAACCAGAGTTATTACAGGTAAGTAACCTCTCCTGGTTGGCAGAACCTCTCCAAGGCTTCAAGCAGGATCCTGGTGGGATTCCATCAACTTATTAATCAGATCTTACCCTGCTTAGTTTCTCAAATCTGATGAGGTCAGGTAATTACAGCATGCCATGCCCTTCCTCATCCCTTCCCTTCTCTTTCCCCCTTTCCCTTGTCCTTGTAGTAAAGTAGTAACTTTACTACTGCCTACATTCCAGTCCACCTGTTTCCATGACTTTCCATCTCCAAACATTCCAGACTCTGACAAAGAGGACTACAGAGGTCACAAATGCCATCAGACCCAAGAATCTTTGAACTTGGTGTGTTGATATGAAAGCATTCAGTCAGAAAACTGCAAGGTGAGCCTGAAGATTTTTCTATTCTTTCTGCTAAGAGGTACGTCGTTGCCGTCTTTGAGCTGATAACTGTAACGGGTGTGTTTCAGCACTATCATACTGAATGAAAAGCCTTAGTGCAATAGTGGAAGTATAGACTCCAAAATGATCATTCTGAATATCTTGGTATTGATATAGACTGAGATTCATCCCCCCCCTCCCACCCATGAAGTCCAAAATTGGTCTTAGATCACCATCCCTTTTGGGAACTAGGAGGCAGCAAGAGAAGAAACCACAGTAGATGGTGGAACTGGCTTGATGGCATCCTTCCGTAAAAGGAAATTGATTTCTTTCCACAACATTTAAGATGGTTTTGTGGGCCTGAAGAGACCTGTCACCTCACTATCATATAATCCTCTCTGCATGATAGAGAGGAGCCAGATGACTGTTCTTATATCATGCCAAGCTGAGAAGTAGGGCCCAAGTGATGAATGAGGCCCCCATATCAGAAAGACCGATGAGGTGAGGATCTTGGTCCCTGGAGAGTCAGAAACTCTGCTTTGCCTTCTTGTATTGTGTATTTGTAGTGGTTTCCTGTCCGTATTTTGATTTATTTATTTTTGAATAGGTTGCCTGTAGTAATAAGACCAGGGGTGCCCAAACTATGGCCCATGGGCCAGATTCGGCCCCTGATGCCAATTCATCTGACCTGTGCTGCCATTGTTTCTCCCGGAAGTAAAAGTAAAATGCGCCCATACGAGGAGGGTGGTGTGGGACTGATGAATTGGTATTGGGGGCCAGATCTGGCCCATGGGCCGTAGTATGATGTAAAATCGAATAAATGAAATGAAATGAAAAGAGCTTCACCATTGTGACTGAGACTCTTCCAGCATACCTGAAGACTTATGTCAAGCTTATCTCTGGAGAGTTACAACTGGAGAGTTTTTGACAGTAGAATCCATGGCATGATGTGTCAATCTTATCTGCTGGGTCAAGAATCCCACGGCTTCAGCAAAGATGGAATTTGCCTTGCTTCTCTTCTTCTCAGGTAGGTGTTTAAATAGTTTGTGAATTTGGCCCATAGGGACCATTGGCAACACCCACAGGAAATTCCTAGGGATGCAGTGCTATACATCCTTAGTTCTAACTGGTCCTTCCTATGACCATCTGCTAGGTCATGTTAGGCTTTGATGACCTCTAGATTTAAATTGGGATGCCTCTACAACAATACAGTTGTATAGAGGCTATTTCAAGAGGAAGGTAGCCTCAGTGCCACAGATTTTATAGAGAGCTTCTACCCCGTGAGAAGTAGGCTCTGAAGATGAAGGTTTCATCCATATCTTCTTGGTCAAATCCAGGAAGGACGGTAACATCCCAATATAGATAGAGATGTTATTGCTTCTTCGTGGTGTCTGTGAATCATACATGAAGATTCCTTGGAATCTTTTAGAGCTGCAATATAAAACCAATGGTCTCCTCTAGGGTTTAGTGATCATCTCTGTTTACAGCCAAGTTCCCCATGATTTTATTTGAATCACACCTTGTTGTATCAACTGCCTGCAATGCTTTCAACACTGTAGTGCTGGTTGTAATACCAATAAAGGTTGGTTGGTTGGTTGGTTGGTTTGTAATGCTGTCTGAGGGACTGCAGTGGCTCAAGTCACTAAGACGCTGACTGGGAGGTGGAAGGCCAGTAGTTCGATTCCCAAGTACTGCAGGACAGAATGAGCTCCCTCTTTGTCCCAGCTCCTGCCAACCTAGCAGTTTGAAAGCAAGAAATTGCAAGTAGATAAATAGGGACCACTTTGGTGGGGAAGTAACAGCGTTCTGTGCGCTCTGGTGTCTAGTCATGCCTGCCACATGACCATGGAAATGTCTGCAGAAGCAGACAGTGCTGGCTCTTCGGCTTTGAAACAGAGATGAGCACTGACCCTTAGAGTCAGATACGACTGGCTTTCGAGCAAGGGAAACCTTTACCTTTACTAATGCTGTTTACCTTCCCAATGAAGCGGTACCTATCTGTCTAATTCCAATTTCTTGCTTTCATACTGCTAGGTTGGCAGGAGCTGTGACAGAGATGGGAGCTTACTCTGTTGTGCAGTACTCAGGTCTTGAACTGCTGACATGCCAACCTTCCAGTCATCAAGTTCAGCATCTTAACCATTTAGCCACTGCAGTCCCCTCTCTTTTAGATAAGAAATACAGTATACTATTTCTAAAAAGCAACCAGGTTTGGTTCCTATCTGACTTTGTCATCCACCATAGGCTGTCCCGGTATACAACAAAAAGCAGTTTCTTTACCCTTTTACTTGCATAGGCCATATGTGAGCTTGAACCACCACAACCCCATGAAACTTTGGGATATGATTTCCCTACAGTTAGAACTGCAGTCTTGTCTACCATGACAGCAAAACTGTGGCAACCCAGGAGTTACAAATACATTTATGACATAGTCACATCTAGAGTGCATTAGACCCCTCACTAGCTTTGCAGCAGTTTGTAGAGCAGAATTATTTCAACAGCACTTCAGCAAGATGTGTTTAATGGCAAGAGGAACTCTAGGGGGCATGCAAAGTGTCTTCATCAATAGTTATTGATGGGTAAATTCTAGTAGACGTTGATGGATTAAGCACGTGGACACCAAGGCGGGAATTGAGCTTGTCTCTTGAAGGCTCATGTGGATTCTTCAAGAAGCACCCTTTTCTTGGGAGCTTTGCTTTTTTTGTTTTTTATTGTCTCATGATAGATCAGGGGGGCCGAACCATGGCCTGCAGGCTGGATCTGGCCCCCAATGCCAATTCGTGCATTTATTACCGCTGTGGATGCGTTTTATGGCAATGTTTATACTGGGGGAAACCACCAGTCCAATCCACTCAGTGACCCATGGCGTAGTACGTGCCTTTTATATGCATCAACTTTAGGAAAAGACATATATCATATATTATGTTTCTATCAGTAAATTTTAATAGCTTTTCTACTGTGATATTTTGACTTTTGACACTGTATTTGTAAAGAAATCCATATATTCCATTGGTAAATACCTGAATGCCAAAGCCAAAGTTAATATAAGGAACAACATCATCAGGAAACTCACAAACTCTAAATGAGAAACTAAACCATCAATGCTGCACACATCAGCTTTGGCTTTGAGCATCTCTGCAGCAGAGTATGCTGCTCCGGTATAGAGTGAATCCACAAACGAAACACAAGTTGACATTGTTGTTAATGACAGAATGCCTCAAACCTACACCAGTTGAGAAAATATACCCTCTTGTTCAGGAGTTCTCAACCTTTTAAAGCCAGGGGCCATTGGGTCACACTCCCTCAGACAGCTTCAGGGGCCGGACAACCATTTTGCCCTTCCTCCACCTCACAGCAATTCCTGGTGTGGTGGAGGCAGTGGGGAGCCACATGAAAGGGCATGGGCTGCATTTGGCCCGTGGGCCGCAGGTTGAGAATCCCTTCTCTTGTTGGTGTCACTCCACCTAAGATCAGAAGAGAAGTATCAGCTGAGGATGAGAGAATTAAGCAAGAGAAGGACCATCAATATCCTCTGAATGGAGATGAGCCTCAAGTCTGCCGGCTCAGATCCAGGAAGAGCTTTATGGCAAGAACAAACATTCTTGAGGGTACACAAGAGTAAAACCAAATTAGAAGATGGAGGAAGGAGCTCACTGGACAAGGAACATCATGAAAGGAGGAGGAGATGGCTGAGGATCTCAACCTCCCTTACATCACCTGGAAGACTCTGAATAGGCTGAGGGTTGGAATCCCTAAATGCAAGACCAACATGCTCAAGTGGGGATTGCTGGCAAACAACAACACACAGTGTGCATGTGGAGAGATACAGAATCTGGCCCATTTACTGGTCGGCTGATTACTGCCAGAGTCATGCACCGATGAGGACTTGGGTTTGGGCAATGACAAAGCAAAGAAAGTAGCTTCATTTTGGCAGTCCAGGGTTCAACTGGCATACGAAAGAAGAATTGGTTAATACTGGGTCTTCACATCACAGGTCCAGTTTGATTTACACTTTGCCCTCCCCAATTGCAAATCTTATTCCAAACCACCTGGTTGTTTTTTCAAATTAGAAAAAAAAATTATGAACAAGACAAGAGTGGAAACCATTTGTAGTTACTGATGGAATACATATCAGGCAGCAAAACAGCTGAGCCATGAATGTAAAGCATCTTAAATGCCTACAAAAGCCACAGTGTGCCCTTAATCCCACAACAAAACAAGTCAAAGAGCAATTAATATTCTGATACCTGTGGCCAGCCTGAAGTAATACAGAGCTGGCGATTTCTTTTTCCATTTTACTCCAACTGTGGTTACTTTCATCTCTGCGTTTTTCCCCCTAGCAGCCC
Source organism: Furcifer pardalis (assembly GCA_030440675.1). NCBI lineage: Eukaryota > Metazoa > Chordata > Lepidosauria > Squamata > Chamaeleonidae > Furcifer > Furcifer pardalis. The sequence goes on along the minus strand of CP126890.1, from coordinate 298,473,371 downwards.
ATCTCTGGGCCGTGGTTTGAGGGGCACCAAGGTTCACTTTTGTGGGTAACCTGCACTGATAGCTGTTGATTTAATTAACTCAGCTTTCTCAGCTACTTGGCCATATTGAGTGAGGCAGGGCTGAATGGCCTCGAATGATTCCAGCCATAAAAAAGCTTTTCTCATTTATGGGAAGCTGGTAAGAAAGAGATGGAAAATAAACTAGATGCGGGCAGATATTAAAAGAATAATAACTGAAGTCCTCAAAATGATATAATATTGAAGAAAAATAATTTAGCTGGATGATGGTGATAAAGTCATATACAGTATATATATTTAAAGAAAATTAACATTTTAAGAACAGTATGGAGTTAAGTTATTGCTGTTGTTCTGTCACACAGTCGAGACTGACCCTTTGCGACCCCATGGACCACAGCACACCAGGCTCCTCTGCCATCTGCCATCCTCAGTAGCCTGCCCAGATCTACGCTCACTGCATCAATGATGCCATCTAGTCTTCTCATCCTCTGTTGCCCCTTTTCCTTTTGCTTTTGACCTTTCCCAGCATCAGGGCCTTCTCCAGTAAGTCCTCTCTTCTCATTTGGTATCCAAAGTACCTGAGCTCCAGCTTCAGTATTTGTCCTCCCAAGGATTTCCTTTAGGATTGATTGATTTGATCTCTTTGCAGTCAAGGGGACTCTCAAGGGTCTTCTTCAGCACCACAGTTCAAAGGCATCTATTCTTCTATGCTCACTCTTCCTTATGCTCCAGCAATCAAAGCTATACATTACTACTGAGAAGACCATTGCTTTAACTAGGCAGACTTTTGTTGGCAGGGTGATGTCCCTACTTTTTATTATGCTGCCTAGGTTTGCCATAGCTTGCCTCCCAAGAAGTAAGGGTCTTTTTATTCCATGGATGAAACCACCATTGGCAGTGATCTTAGATCCCAATTAGGTAAAGTCTGACACTGCTTCCATTTCTTCCCCATTTGCCAGGGAGTGATGGTGCCAGATGCCATGATCTTAGTTGTTTTGATCTTGAGTTTCAGGCCAACTTTTGCACTCTCCTCTTTCACTCTCATCAAGAGGCTCTTTAGATCTTCTTCACTTTCTGCCATTAGGATAGTGTCATCTGCAGATAGGCTATTACATTATTAGTAACTCATATCTATCCAACCAAAAATGTTGAAAAGTTATTTTCTTTTACTACAACTCCTAGTATAGTCAAGTGCTTCTCCTCCTATCCATGTGCACCGTTGGAAGAATTTGGTTATTCCCTTTCTAATACTGTAAAACCTCTACATACATGTTTTTCCCGTTCCACATGGTTATTTGTATGTGGAAAAAATTGTATGTCAAAAACATATTGCATTACCAGAAGAGGCCACTAAATGTTACCGCATGTTTTTGTATGTCGAATTTTTCCTATTAAAAATTTGTATGTACTGTAATTTTTTTAAAGCCAGTATTTCTATTTGTATGTCGAATTTTTTGTAAGTCAAATCGTTTGTATGTTGGGGTTCCACTGTACAGAGAAAAAACGTGAGGAAATCTGCCCAGTCTCACCCCCTTTCCTTGGAAAAGAACAAAAAAAAAATCCAACCAGATGCTTTTTGGTTAAAGAGACAAAAATTATTTAAAATTTGTTGGGGCTGTTCTAGTATATAAATAACTTGAGCTACATGTCCATGTACGGGCCCATTTTACTTCCGCTTCAAGGAGCGACGAGGATAGCGCGGGCCGGATGAATCGCAGTAAACCCATTCGTGTGGATTCACAGGGGGCTTGGGCTTCTGGGAATTGAAGTCCAAGAACATCTGGAGTGCCAAGGTTCGCCATCACAGGCCTATATAATCACTCTCCAGACATATCTCTCTTTAAGACAGGGTGAAGCCCCCACTCAAATGCTTTCAGCAAACCCCTTTACACCCTTCTAGGTAAAAACACATTTGCCTCAGTAGCTAAATCTCATGCTCATTTGGTGGGTTTTGTCTCTGCCTTTTAAGAAAGCTCATTGAAATCAACATTGATTTGTTATTTATCCAACTGACAACAAAGACAGCAGAAAAAGGTAATAATTCGAGGCACCGGGGAGATTGAATTCCTGTATCACTGTTAGCTACATTAACTTGCTTCCTGGATCTCAATTCAATTAGGACAGCATTCCCTAGCATTAATAAATCAATACGGATGCCATTTTGATACATATATTTGAATGTCTTTCATTATATACTTCAGGGCCAGGATTAGAGTTAAAGCCGAAGTTAATGGGAGATGACAAGGCAGATCAGGTTGGGTAAGAGCAAGCTTTGGAGCCGTTCGCTGTAATTGCCTCCTGTTGCAAAAGATTGTAGTGGCGATACGAAAGGGCTGTTTAACTTTAGTTATGGCACAGACAGAGTTGTGTGCCAATAGAACAGGAGAGGAAGAGGGAACTGGCCTTGGAAGGATCCTGTACCTTTAAGACAGGACAATTTCTTTAAAAAAGAAGAAATGGGTGATTGAAGCTTTTAGGGCAGGGGTGGCCAAACTTTTCAGGCTGTGGGCTGGTCATGTGGTTCGGTCACATGGTTCAGCAGGCCAGTCACTGGAAGCAGAAGTAAAATATGCCCATGTATGTGCAAAACGCTGCCATAAAGGCACCTGTGACTGTTATAAATGTGTTTACGACAGCCGCAAGTGCATTTACAGCAGTGTTCTGCCCATCAGTGGTTTTACTTCTACTTCCAGGAGCATCACAGGCTGAAAGGTGTCAGAGGCCAGATATGGCCTACAGGCCATAGTTTGGACACCCCTGTTTTTGTTTTGTTGTTGTTGTTCAGTCGCACAGTCAATTCCGACCCTTTACGACCCCATGGACCACTGTCCGCCAGGCACTTCTGTCCTCCACCATCCTCCTCAACTTGCTCAGCTTTGTGCCCATTGTGTCTACAATACCATCTAGCCATCTCATTTTTGGCCACCCCCTTCTTCTTTTGCCCTCCACCCTTCCCAGCATCAAGGCTTTCTCAAGCGAATCCTCTCTTCTCATTTGATGTCCAAAGTAATTTAGCTTCATCTTTACTATTTGACCTTCTAAGGAGCAGTCAGGGTTAATTTCTTCTAAGATTGACCTATTTGTTCTCCTCGCTGTCCAGGGGACTCTCAAAACTCTCCTTCAACACCACATCTCAAAAGCATCTATTCTTCTGCGCTCAGCTTTCCTTATGGTCCAGCTCTCACAACCATACATTGCCACCGGAAATGCCATTGTTTTGACTATACAAATTTTTGTTTGCAATGTGATGTCTCTACTTTTCACTATGTTCCCCGGGTTTCTCATCACTTGCCTCCCAAGAATCAGTTGCCTTTTTATTTCATGGCTGCAATCACCATCTGCAGTGAGCTTTGATCCTAGGAAAGTAAAATCTGTCACTGCTTCTACTTCTTCCCCATCTATTTTCCAGGGACTGAGAGGGCCTGTTGCCATGATCTTGGTTTTCTTGATATTGAGTCTCAAGCCAGCTTTTACACTTTCTTCTTTCAACCTAATCAGGAGCTTTTTTTACTTCCTCCTCACTTTCTGCCATTATGGTGGTATCATCTGCATATCTCAAGTTGTTGATGCTTCTCCCAGCAATTTTGATCCCAAATTGTGATTCTTCCATCCCTGCATTGTGCATGATGTGCTCTGTGTATAAGTTGAATAAGCAGGGTGACAAAATGCAGCCCTGTCTTACTCCTTTTCCTATTCCAAACCACTCTGTCATTCCGTATTCTGTCCTAACTGTTGCTTCTTGATTCATGTACAGGTTTCTCATGAGGCATATAAGGTGTTCTGGTATTCCCATCTCTTTAATTACTTGCCACATTTTGTTGTGGTCCACACAGTCAAAGGCCCTAGTGTAGTCAATGAAACAGAAGTAGACTTGTTTCTGATATTCATTCTTTGGCATTACGCTTTTTGGGGATTAGAACGTATACTGATCTTTTCCAATCTTGTGGCCATTGTTGTGTTTTCCAAATCTGCTGGCATATAGAATGCAATAATTTGATTCCATCATCTTTTAGGGCTTTGAAAAGTTCAACTTGGATACCATCATCTTTGTTGTTTGCAGTGCTTTTCAGGGCCTTTCTGACTTCACTCTCTAGGATGTCTGGCTCATGTTCAATTTCCTCATCACTGTTATTATCAGGAGTGTTAAGGTCCTTTTTGTAGAGTTCCTCTGTGTAATCTTTCCATCTTTTCTTAATCTCTTCTGCATCTGCTAACTCCTTGCCGTCTTTGTCCCTTATCATGGTTATTTTTGCTTTAAACGTTCCCTTGATTTCTCCAATTTTTTGAAAAGATCTCTAGTCCAGCCTCTTGTGTTGTTTTCTTCATTTCTTTGCACTGTCTCCTTGCTTTTCTTTGAAATTCTGTATTTAAGTGATTGTATTTTTTCCTTTCTCCTTTGCCTTTTGTGACCCTTCTTTCCTCTGCTATTTTAAGAGCCTCATCGGACAACCACTCAGCTTTCTTATGCTTCTTTTCTTTTGCTATGATTTTCCTTGCTGCCTCCTGCGTGATGTCCTGCATCTCTCTCCATAATTCTTCTGGCACTCTGTCTATCTGGGCCAAGCCATTGAATCTGTTCCACACCTCTACTGTGTATTCCTTAGGGATGTTGTCTAGGTCATATCTGTCTGTTTTCCCTATTTTCTTTCATCTAAGTCTGAATTTTGCAATCAATAGGTTGTAATCTGAGCCACAGTCTGCTCCTGGTCTTGTTTTTGCTGACTGTATGGAGGTTCTCCATCTTTGGCTGCAGAATATGAAATCAATCTGGTTTCGATGTTGGCCATCTGGTGATGTCCATGTGTAAAGTTTCCTCTTGTGTTGCTGAAGAGAGTGTTTGCTATGACCAGTGTGTTATCTTGGCAGAACTCTATCAGTCTTTGGCCTGCTTCATTCTGTGTTCCAAGACCAAACTTGCCTGTTATTCCATTTACTGTTTGATTTCCTACTTTGGCATTTCAGTCTCCTTTGATAATGTGTACATCATTTCTTGGTGTCTGTTCTATGAGGTGTTCTAGGTTCTCACAGAACTGGTCAACTGTGGTTTCATCTGCACTAGTGGTTGGTGCGTATATTTGGATTACAGTGATATTGAAAGGTTTGCCTTGTATTCTGACTGATATCATTCTATCATTTTTGAGATTATATCCCATTACTGCTTTTCTCATTCTTTTATTAACAATTATGGCTACTCCGTTTTTTCTGTGCCCTGTTTTAGGGCACAACAAATTTTCCCTAATGATCGCAGCTAGGCAGGTTTTCTTGCTATGGTAATAGAGTAGACCATACTGCCAGTGACTCAGCACCGAATTCCAGGCAGCAGTTAACTAACCTGACAACCTGCTGCTGGGGGGTGGAGGAAGTGCTCCCATTGGGCTGCTGGGCAGAGGGGAGGGGTGAACTCTGCACAGGTGCCCACGAAAAGGGCTCCAAGTGCCACCTCTGGCATGCATGCCACCGCTGTTCCATACTGTCTGACCTAAATCCTGAATTATCAAAAAAGATAGTGACTTCATGATTCATAAGTAAAAACAAACAAACCCGAAAGATTCAGATTAACCATCAGAGAAGCAACTGTGCTTGCACAAGGTTTGTTGGCTGTAAAACAATTCCCCCAGATATCAACAGAGTAACCTTGCTCTCTGATCAGTGATGGGATGTTACCGGTTCTGAACGGATCCACAGAACCGTTATAAGGATTTCCGGAGGGGTCTCCGGGAGGGTAATATCGGTTTTGAGGCGTCCGGATCGGACGCCTCACCGGCAGAAAAAAAAAATTTTTTAATTTGAGCCAAAATGGCTCCAATTCAGTGCGCATGCGCCAGTGGCGTCGCGCAGCGTTGAGCCGCCTGGGGCGAAGAAGAAAATCGCCGCCCGCCCCCCCCCCCCCCGCTCGCTGCCCCCCCCCCACCGCTCGCCCCCCCCCCCCCCAGGCAGAAGGCGCTCCCTCCCCTGCTGAATAGTGGGCACACCCCCCCCTGCCAGCCCGCCGCCAGAAGTTCGAAAAAGGTAAAGATCGCGGCTCGACTGCGGGGGTTAGCTGGGATCCCGAGGGTTCCCCCCATCCTCGCCTAATCCCCGCAGAGCCGTCCGCGTGCACGCCCGAGGATTCAAAAGGGTAGGAATACCCTTTCGAATCCTCGGGCGTGCGCGTGGGCAGCTCTGCGGGGGTTAGGCGACGATGGGGAAAACCCTCGGGATCCCAGCTAACCCCCGCAGTCGAGCCGCGATCTTTACCTTTTTCGAACTTCTGGCGGCGGGCTGGCAGGGGGGGGTGCCCACCCACCCACCCAGCCAGCTTGCCGTCAGACTGGGCGCTCGTCGGGGGGGGGTGGCGCCATAGCGGGGAGCCCCTGGCTGCTGGCTGGGTGGCTGGGGGGGAGGAGGTGGGCAGCGCGCGCGTGCAGGACTTCCCAGGTGGAGGGCGAGCCTTTTGCTGGTGATCGCTGCTCGCCTCCGTGGCCGTCCCATTGGCTTGGGTACTCCTTTAACCGGCCTCGGTCGCCAGCAACCGGCTAGGCATGCCTCCTCTTCCTGTGGCCGTTGCCGAGCGCCGAGGCCCAGGGCCGCCCGCTGAGGGTTCCAGCCGGAAGGCCCTGGGCTGCCCGGCTAGCTGCGCCGCCTCCTCCTGCAGGAGCTCGGTCGTTTCCAAGGGTAAGTACTGTTTTGTATTGTTTTACTTTTAAGTGAGGGGTTTGTGTTTGGGGTGGGTTGGTGGGTGTTTGGGTGGGTGGGTGTATTTTTATTTAATTTTTATTTTATATCTTTCTTTTATTTATTTATGGTTTTGTGTTGTGGTGGGTGGATGGGTGTGTGCGTGTGTACGTGTGTGTTTTATTTTAATTTTTTAAATTAATTTTTTATTTTTAGGCTCCGCCCACAACGTCATGACGTCATGACGGTGTCTCCGCCCATGATGTCATGACGTTGGCCACACCCACGACGTCTGTGACGTCAGGGAGTGGTATAAGATTTTTTATCATCCCATCACTGTCTCTGATGTCTCCTAAGCAGTGATGGGATGACACCGGTTCTGACCGGATCCACAGAACCGTTTTAAGGATTTCCAGAGGGCTCTCCGTGGGGGTAAAACCGTTTTTGAGGCGTCCGGATCGGACGCCTCACTGGGAGGAAAATTTAAAAAAAATTTGGAGCAAAAATGGCTCCAATTTAGTGCGCATGCGCAGAAACTCAATCTGACACATGCGCACTAAATTGGAGCCATTTTTTTCTCCGATTTAAAAAAAATTGGATCCGGCCGCCCCTGACTGGAGCCTCCTGTGGAGCCGCTTGCCGCCGTTTGCTGCTGCCTGGTGCTCTCACCACTGCCACCTCCTGCCATCGCTGCTGCCGTTGCCGTCCCCATCGCCGCCGGAACCGAGGAGGAGGCGGGGCTGCTGCCGCCTCCCGCCATCGCCATCGCCGCCGTTGCCGCCGTCGCCCCAGGCCAGCGGAGCGCGCCTCCTCCTCCTCCGGTTCCAGCAGCGGCGGCGGCAACGAAGAAGACGGGATGGGAGCCGATCAACGGGCAAGGCGGGGAAGACAGCTCCGGAACGAAAAGGAAGGAGGGAAAAAAGCAAATGCATCTACCCGGATCAATTACAGAAACGCTCCCGGGTCCGGCACTCCAGTCCCCTCCCTCTCCTCCTTCCACCCCCCCGGCGATGCCGATGGCGGGAGGCGGCAGCAGCGGCGACAGTAGCAGCAGCAGGCAGTGGCTCCGGGTCCGGTTTTTTAAAAATTGGAGCCAAGATGGACATGGAGCGCCCCGCCTCCTCCTCGGTTCCGGCGGCGATGGGGCGTGCCTTGCCGTGTGGCCCCGGGCCATGGGGGTCGTCGGCCCCAAGAAGGGTAAGTGAGGGTTTTGTGTTTGGGGTGGGTGGGTGGTTTATGGTGTTTTGGGTGGGTGGGTGTACTTTTATTTAATTTTTATTTTATTTATTTATTTATTTTATTTCTTTAAGTTACGGGTCTATGTGCATGTTTATTTTTTATTTTTTTTTTGGCCTTGCCCACAACGTCATGACGTCATGTCGTTGGCTCCGCCCATGACGTCATGACGTCATGACATTGGCCACGCCCATGACGTCCATGACGTCATGGCGTGGTAGTAGAATTTTTGACATCCCATCACTGCTCCTAAGGGTCAATCTCCTTGTAATGTCTCTGGGCCTCCAAGGAGTAAATTGATTAGGACATCCTTGGTTGCCAACAGAGTGATCAAATCCTTGCTATTCCATCTATTCCTTTTGCTGCTATGTTCCTTACGAAGACATGACCGGACTCATGCATCAATGTGACTCCTAGAGATGATAAAACAGGCACCTGCTAAAATGCAGCATTCATCTCTTAAAGGTCTTAAAAGCATGTTTAAATTATGAATGGCCTGGAGGGAGTCATTCCTGGTGAATCTAGGGATAAATAAAAATAGAAAATAATAGCATCAACAGTATGGCAATGTTCATTAAACCTCTTATTGTACACCAGGAAAAAAACACCATCTTCTCTGTCACTGGAGGCTTTTGTCAAAGTTTGGTATGCATTTGTAACTGCTTGCTTCTTCATCAGTTAACGTGTCAATTTGCTGATTTTATGTCCTTGTAAATTTTATATCTATCTTGCTAAGGCTTAGTCAGCTAATGCAAATAAAGATGATTTGATATAGCAGCTCAACTCTCTATGCATATAGATTTTTAAAAAAAGAAATCGTGTCAGAGGTGCTTTCTGGGTTGAAAGGATTTTTGCTGGAAGAACTCCACTCAGGGTATGCCCGAATGAGGGTCTGTTCATGTCCCCAAGATCTTTTCCTACCAAAGTGGTGCCTATTTATCTACATGCAATTTCTTGCTTTCAAACTGCTAGGTTGGCAGGAGCTGGGACAGAGACGGGCGCTCATTCCATCAGGCATTATTCAGGTGTTGAACTGCCAAGTTGCTGACCTTCCAGTTAACAAGGCGAGCTTCTTAACCACTGATCCACTGCAGTCCCCTCATAAAGATAAAGTTTTTCTATTCTGCTCCAAGACAGCTTTTCACACTTCCCATAGTTTACATATTAGCTTGATTGGTTTGGTGATTGATTTAGCGAGTAAGCACAGGATTCATTTGCAGTGTTGTCCATTAAATCTAACAGTACTTATGTCTCCAAAACACTCACAGATTTTAGGTTCTAATGATGCACCATCCATAAAGTATAGTTTCACCTTTAGTTATTTACTTCATTGTAACTATATTTTACAGCCAAATATAAATATTGTATAAGATTTTTTTTTTGCCTCAAGTACTGAAATCTATCTGGTCTGGATAACTACTGACCCAACTGGCTGAAATACTATTGCTCGGCATAGTAAATAAACAACTAGAGTAGGTCCATTGAATCCATGGGGATTTGGTGAGTCAACTGCTTTATAACCTCCACTGATTCAATGGACCCATTCTAGTTATCACTACATACAGGAACAGGACTTCAACCTCTACATGGCAGAACTATTCCTGTTCAAAGTATCTTGGACTAGACCACAGATGGCGAACCTATGTAATTGTGTGCCAGAGGTGGCACTTAGAACCCTTTCTGTGGGCACCCGTGCAGTCACCCCAGCACAGAGCGGTCCTGGGGAGAGGAAGGAAGCACTCCCATTGGGCTGCTGGGCAGAGGGGTGGGATGAACTCTGTGCAGGGGGAAGGAAGCGCTCCCATTGGGCTGCTGGGAAGAGGGGCGGGGTGAGCTCTGTGCTGGGGGGAGGAAGCACTTCCACTGGGCTGCTCGGCAGATGGGCGGTTGAACTCTGTGCTGGGGAGGGAGGGAGCACTCCCATTGGTCTGCTGGGCAGAGGGGCAGGGCAAAATCTGTGCTGGAGCGACAGCACACATGCCAACAAAGAGGGCTGTGAGTGCTTTCTCTGGCCATGATTTCCCATAGATTTGCCACTACTGCTATAAGTTGTAGCCAACTTGACAACAGATAACAACAAAAAGAATAGGCATGGTTACAGAGAGATCTTGCAGGGGGGGAATATCAGTTATTATTGATGACTAAAGTCATTTATTTTGGAAAGTAAAAACTGGCTCTGGATGAGCCCACAGGAGAACTGGGAAGAGAAACTTGTGTGAGAGAAGAGGCTGTAGGATAGCATTTCTCATATCTCTTCATCATTGCCTATCATGGCTGGTGAAATTTGCTGTCCAACTGAACCTGGAGAGTCATGTTTACTGGAGTATAATGATCATGAATGGCTGCAGCCATAAATTCTAGGACAGTCAAGGGGGAACCTCCGACTCCCATCAGCCCCAGGCAATATGACAGTGCTAAGGGTGATAGGAATTGGAGTCTAATAAGTGGAAGGTCACAAATTTCCAAGTGAAGAATTAGGAAATTAGTATATTAAACAAGAGGATTTCAGTCAGCGGGGGCAAAACCTCTTAGCAATTTAACAAGCAATAATTTTAGCTACAGGGCATTTTTAAAATGTAAATCTAATAAATCCCACCCCCACCCCCACCCCCCGCTTTTTCACAAGAAGGCTTGGCTGGCTTCTGCTTCTGTTTCCACCATAGGTTTAGACCGCTCAGAGAGAGACTTGGGAAAGTTCAACCATTTACACACCTTGCCAACTTAAATGTGATGACAGCTGCCATTTCTGGCCTACCAGGGGTGCGGGGTGGGGTGAGTTCATGAACTCCAAAGGTACACAGGATGTTAGAACTCCTCTGGGTCCTATTTAGTGCCGGCATATTGGATTAAAAGAAATAAAACATCTATTCAGTTAATAAAACTGCAAATAAGTTTTCCATCTTCTGGATATACTTTTCCCTGAAAAATAAGACATTCATATTAGTATAACTTTTGAAGCTGGGGTCTTAGAGTGGGCTCTCCTTTTTCATATGCAAATTTATGCAGTGTTTCTGCTTGTTGTTGGCTGCATGCCAGTCACAGATTAAAGCAGGCATGCGCAAACTATGGCCATGGGCCGGATATGGCCTGTCAAAGCCATTCCATCAGGGCTGACACACCCTCACCAAACCAGGAAGTTAATACGGATGCTTCTGCACAGGTGTGGATGCATCTGTATCACTTCCTGTTTTGGTGTGGACGTGCTCATGCATGTGCAGAAGCATCTGTGCCAAACCAGGAAATGTATGCAGACATGCATGCGCAAATGCATCCACTTCCAGGGGCCTGGTCAACAGCTGTTCCGGGGGTGTGGTCAGGCCCCTGGTGCAAAAGGTTTGGGCATCCCTGGGTTAAAGGCATGCTCAGCATATATTCATATGGGCACCAGTACATGATAGTAAAGGGAGTCTCTCTTTCCTATGTGGTACTTGTGATCAAATTCCATGACTTTTGATATCTGAGAACGATGGGTGGAATTTTATTTTACAAAACTAAAATTTGTACAGTAATATCATGTAATGTACCAGGGTTAATTTCAGTGATGGGCATCAGCAGGTTCGCACCAGTTCACCAGAACCAGTAGCAGAAATTCTGGCTGGCCCTCCCACCCATCCAAGTTTTGAAATAAAGTAGTCCTAATTCGGGTGCAATGCAGGGCTTTCACCCTGACTATACTATGCCCACAGAGTAGGTAGTAATAATTTTTGGAACCCACCACTGGTTAATTTATGTCACTGATTTAATTACTGCTGGGTATGACTAGAGTCCATGTAATCCAGCATTCTTCTCTGTGGTCTCTGTGAATGCACACAAAAGGGTCAAATTCCCAAGTGCCCTAGCCACTGGTAGGCTCCAAAAAATTTTTACTATCACACTGTGGGCATGGTCTGGTGGGCATGGCCAGGGGGAGAGCCCTACGTTGCACCTGAACTGGTGCAAACCTGCTGATGCCCACCACTGGCCCTAGCGCCATAGGAACATTCTAGAGCCGTGATGGCGAACATTGACACTCCAGATGTTCTTGGACTTCAATTCCCAGAAGCCCAAGCACCCTGTGAATACACACGAAAGGGTTTACTGTGATTCATCCGGCCCACGCTGCCCTCATCACTCCTGGAAGTGGAAGTAAAACATGCCTGTACAGCAGTATTCTGCACATGCGCAGACACATTTTACTTCCATTTCCAGTGGGAGCAACCACGTGACTGGCCTGCTGAACCACATGACTGGCCCACTGCCCGAATTGGGCACTCCTGTTTTAGATACTATTTATCTTGTTTGTATTGCTCCACCTAAGGTAAGAGAAGTAGCAGTGGAAAGCTGCTTTCTACTGGTCTGCAGTGGCTCAAGTGGCTAAGGTGCTGACTGGAAGGCAGCAGGTCAGCAGTTCGATTCCTGAGTACTGCAGGACGGAATGAGCTCCTGTCTTTGTCCCAGCTCCTGCCAACCTAGCAATCCGAAAGCAAGAAATTGCAAGTAGATAAATAGGGACCACTTTGGTGGGAAGGTAAGCAGCATTCTGTGTGCTCCAGTGTCTAGTCATGCCTGCCGCATACATGCTCACAGAAATGTCTGCAGACGCAGACAGCACTGGCTCTTCAGCTCTGAAACAGAGATGTACACTGAACCCTTGAGTTGGATAGCACTGGCTTTACTGAAATGTCTGAAAGGCCAAAGCCTCAGGCCATCATGGCCCATTCCACTCGATCCTGCAGTTGACGTACAACAGCAAATATATACAGCACTGCTACATAGTCAGAGCCTATGTCCCTCATGAAGAAACATAGAGTGGGTGCACAAAAGTACACCAGATTCAGTTGAGCAGTCCTTTACACTGTCCTCCAATGATTGGCAAAACCTGTGGCATAGCCAGCTGGTTAAGTCAGTTTGCTAATCATCACAAAGACCACGAAGAAGAAGGACAGGTTGCTTACCTGTAATTGTAGTTCTTCGAGTGGTCATCTGTGAGTTCACACATCCCACCTGGCCTCTCCACAGTCTGCCACAGTTTATGTCACTTGGGCAGATGACCAGAACTGAGCAAACAAAGGGACAGTTGGGAGGGGGAGGAGCCTAACAACTCTCTTAGTTCTAGAAGGTTCCAAGAAGACTAGGGCACTTGGGAATTTAACCCTTTCGTGTGAATTCACAGATGACCACTTGAAGAAGTACAGTTATAGGTAAGCAACCTGTCCTATTCTCACAGTAATGAGCAAAATGCACTTAAAATATTTCTTTGCAGACTTTTACAATTCCACAGGTCTCTCTCCGCAGGCACAGTCATTAATTAACCCTTCAACATCTTTCCTAACTCATTGAGCTATCAGGTCCACGATCCACACACATACCCAAATTTAAAAAAGAAAAAAGTGGACTCCAAAACTCCTTTTGAACCCCGGACTTCCCTAGACTTCCCAAAAGAAGCAGTCCTTTATACAGAAGCAGGTACCAAAGCTAGCTGGATAGCTTAAAGCAATGTTTCCCACCCTTTGGGCCTTGGACTTCAGTTCCCCAAAGCACTGGTCAGCCAATGTACTGACTTAGGCTTCTGGGAATTGAAGTCCAAGAACCAAAGGGTGAGAAACACAGACTTAGAGTTAGGTGGGAATTTGATTCCTTACTACTTTCCACTGCTACTGCTTTTCCCAGCATTCATGTCTGCTGCAGCAATGATAGAGTCTGGCCAGGTAATCCTGCTATGATAATAGAGTAGACTCCACGCCGGGTATCACGCTCAGTGGTTAACTAACATGACCACCCTGAGGACTAGCAGCTTTGGGTGCCAAAGTCTACAGGAAAGGGTGATGGTCCCCAATTAGATTAAATCCCACTTGATGGAGGGCAGCAGCTTCATCAAGACTGGCCTGGGGCTGAGAAAGACTTTGTGTTCCCAAAGGGCTCAGGATCAGAAAGTGACTCGCAGAACTGGATCGGTGGTGCAGGTGTCATGCTGCGATGCAGAAGGCAGATGAAAGGCCACTACATTATATTCTCAGGACGGTCTTCATAGCTGATCGCCATGAGGATCTCCAATATTTGGATTCAGATACGGCAGAAGAAGAAGATGCAGCTCTGATAGTCTATTTCACAGATTTGCATTTGGTTATATGTTGAGAAATTCTGGTGCATTGTTCCCGGTCTCTGAGGCCTGTAAAGACCATAGAAGTGTGTTTCATCCATAATCAGATTCTTTCTACTGCCAAGTCTCTCTTTTGTTAACTTAGTTTGGAGATCTGACAAAACTAATTCAAATTTCAACCAGAGCACAGTTATCATTTAATACGAACCTAGAAGGAACAGAACAGGAACAGGAGCTGAGTTGAACCCAATCTGCTGGCAGTTGTGACAAATGGAGGGTGATTTTTGTCACATCCTTCAAAAAATAATCTAAAACTGGTTTTTCTGCCTTTCTTTATCTGCTTTCTTTACTGTCTCTTTTTTTTCTAAACTTCTTTAAACCTGGAAAGGTTCCTCTTTACATCTAGTAGACTGAAATGAGGCATCTTATTGTGTCTACAGAAATTTATTTGGGAAGGCCAAAGGTGCACAGTAATAATGGTAGCATAATTTGGATACAAAACATGTGTCACTAATAATAATTTCGTGGCAGAAATTATTCTGGATTGAAAGGGTTTTTGCTAGAGAAATTTCACTCCCGAATGAGGCTCCTTTCATGTCCCCAAGATCTTTTCCCACCGAAGAGATCCCTATTTATCTACTTGCAATTTCTTGCTAGGTTGGCAGGAGTTGGGACAGAGACAGGCACTCATTCTGTCATGCAGTACCCAGGTCTCGAACTGTACAATGCTTAATCTACCTTGCCTAAATGAATCATGAGATTTGTATTTAGAGGTACACTGAATTCTCTGCTTTATTTCAGGGGCCTACGCTAAAGCTCACTGACAAAGTTTTAGTGTGTTAATATGTAGTACGGATACATTCTAATGCCTTTTTGGTCTCTGCTTCCACTCCTCTGTGGTTTTACTATGTTTTTTTCCCTTTTCATTAAGGCATTCTACTGTACTTTGTTTCTAAATTGTTTGAGTATCTTTTAAGATAGTGAAATACAAAATATTGAAGATAAATCAGTCAATCAATCAATACAAGGTATTTTGTGGTGTTCTTCAATCAGCAGTAAAGCGGTCTACTCTTCTCATGGACAAAGTGAATTTCAGATTTCAAAATTGTCCTGGAGCCAAGAAGCACATTTGTAGTATCTTGCCTGTGGCATTTTCTTCTCCTTGCTCACCAACAGTGATGGCAAACCTTGGCACTCCAGGTGTTCTTGGACTTCAACTCCCAGAAGCCCAAGTCAGCACTCCTGATGATCAGGGCTTTTGGGAATTGAAGTCCAAGAACATCTGGAGTGCCAAGGTTCACCATCACTGCTCACCAACATTCCCCTTCTTCTGTGGTGGGCAGCAACAGATTCGCACCCCACCACCCCTGGGAGGCAGGGTAGCAAAATTGGGTGGCATCTGGGCAGGGGAGTGGTGAAATTGGGTGACCACGCCCACCTCCCTGCCCTGTCCCATCAGGTTTTGTTCCTGCAAGTGGTTCAAGGTCTCCCTTGCTCAAAAGCCAGTCATATCCAACTCTAGGGTGCAGTGCTCATCTCCATTTACAGCCAAAGAGCCAGTGCTGCTTGTGTTTGCAGATGTATACATGGCCATATGGCAGCCATGACTAGATCGCCCATGACGTTGGTTCTGCCCATGATGTAGGCTCCGCCCACGGTGTGGTACTTTTTTTTTTGCTGCCCACCACTGCCCTTTTTGCTGTTTCACTGGTTTAATTTCTCCATTTCTGTTTTAGGGCTCAGAATAAGATAATTCCAACCAATATGATGAAGGGCTTGGGGGAGGGGCTGTTTGCCCAAGAACAACTGGGGATCAATGGTCTAAACCAGGGATATGCATTCATGGCACTCCAGATGTTCTTGGACTTCAATTCACAGAAGTCAGCACTCCTGCTGATCAGGGCTTCTGTGAATTGAAGTCCAAGAACATCTGGAGAGCCACGTTTGCAGACCACTGGTCTAAGCGATTGTGCATCTCAGCTAGTCTAATTGCTATTAATATCTTGAAGAGAGGCTCTCAAGAACACCGTGAACTTCTGGAGGCATGAAAAAATGTTTCTCTCTTAGTAGAATCCACTCCATTCAGAGTCACAATCAGTTCTTGCTCTTGTTACTTTCGGGGAAGTCTGATGTTTACTGATTTTAATGGTTACACTGTTTAACTTATTCCAAAAAATACTGTTTAACTTGTTTTTAATGTGGATGTTAAATATTTTCTTTCTCTCTTTTCCTTGATGTTACTGTCCTCTTTGAGGCCCAGCTTTTTCATGAAAAGAGATAGGAATAAAATAATAAATTCTACCAATAAAGACATTACACCTTTTTACACCTAGCATGATTTAAAGTCTAGTCTTAGGACAGTGATGTCGAACCTTGGCACTCCAGGTGTTCTTGGACTTCAATTCCCAGAAGCCCAAGCCAGCACTCCTGCTGTTCAGGGCTTCTGGCAATTGAAGTCCAAGAACACCTGGAGTGCCAAGGTTAGCCATCACTGCCCTAGGTGAGTTTCACTATGTAGATCAGGGGTTCCCATCCTAAGGCCCGCAGCCCAAATCTGGCCCACTGCACCATTTCATGTGCTCCCATCCAACCCCTCCAAGTGCAGTTTGAGAAACAAAATGGATACCCTTTGAAACTGTTGGAACTGTTGGAATGGCCACCCCCATTGTGCAGGCCGGGCAAAATGGCCATCTGGCCCTCAAAGCTGACTGAGAGATTGTGACCCGGCCCCCAGCTTGAAAAGGTTGGGAACCCTTGGCGTAGATCAGTGGTTCCCAACATGGACCCCAGGCCTCATAGGGGGGTTTCAATTCCCAGGAACCTAAGTCAGTACATTGGCTGGTCAGTGCTTTAGGGAATTGATTTAGGCTTCTGGGATTTGAAGTCCCAAAACCAACAACTGGCAAACACTGGTCCAAGGTTGATCCAAGGTTCCTCTCTATCTAGCCTGTACCTTTTGAGGACACGAAGGTCAGGGTCACCAAAAGGACCACCTTAGGGTTCTGCCCACCCTCAAGAACATTCCTGCCTGCATAAAGTCATTCATCTTTTTGGCCAAATGCAAATGCCTTTTTGAAAAAATCATTCAGAGTTTTAAAAAAACACAGTTGAGTGGTGGGGTCCATTAATTCTTCACTGTGTCCTGCAACCCAATAGGGTTGCTATTGGGGGAGAAATTATGTTTAATTTGGCCCTGCATGAGTAAGTATCTGTGAAGCCAACGCACACGTACACAAGGCGCACTCATTTATATCAGACGTGACCTTTTGAAATCTAGGGTAGAGTGTAAATTGCATGTCGCCAGCATAAAATATTAAATCCAATTTATATTTAATTATTGATGTTATTATGAATTCCATAGTAATGGAAGCAAGGGGAGAAAAATAATAACGAAGGACCTTCTTTCCCTCCCCCCCCCCCCCACAACTCTGCCATTAAACTCCTTTGTTGCATTAGCCATTTCTTGAGGTTAGCTAACTCCCTCCGTTTTCTTCTGAAAGGGCATGATTGATGGTTATGGGGAAGTGTGTAAATAGTCTTCCAGATATATTTCATATAATTATAGTGCCAATAAAAGAGATCAGGAGACTTCTTAACTCACTACTAATTATTTTGCTCAGGAAAAAAAGGAGAAGGGGGAAAATAGGGAGATAATGTATGTTAACTCTTTTGACCCTTCCCTATGGAGGCTTCTTGCTTTGATGTCTTTGTAGCCCAAAGATATGCTTTATGAAAACCATCATGGGTTTCATATTAAATAAAGAAGGGTGGGGAACCACACTGGTTTCTGTGCTTGAGAGTTTTAACCAAACATCCAACTTTGCTTTGACAGTATGTTGACCAAAGAATTGATTATGTTGCAAACTGTTTGGTGAGGGCGTCAACTTCCCTCTGTCTCTCTCTCATTCACCACAAATCACCAGAATTTCCCACTTAAAACAGGGAAAGATGATCAGTCACTTTATCTCTCATTCAGGCTTTTGCCTAATTTAAGACTGGTCAGCCATTTTGTAAACACAACGCAGCTTCTTCTTCTGTGTCTAGGCCAGATGTGAAACTGCCAAAATGAAGGCACCTCCTGGTGAGATAATTCTGCAGTTCCCTCCGCCTGGCATAGTGTGAGAAAGATTAGTCGGCAACATATAGTTGCCGTTACCAGGGTACGTCCGAATGTAGTTCAAAAAGACCACAATCTTCAAGGAGGCTCTTTCTGTGTACCCCACAATACAGCTGAAGTCAAGTCTTTAAAACAGGGGTTCTAAACCTGTGGCCAGTGGGCCGGATGCGGCCCCTGGCACCATTTCATGTGGCCATCCCACCGCATCCACCACACCCAGAAGTGCCATGTGGTGAAAGAAAGGCAAAATGGTTGACCAGCCCCTGAAGATGCCTGAGGGAGGGTGACCCAGCCCCTGGCTTTAAAAGGTTGAGAGATCCTGCTTTGGAATAGAAAGTGCTGAAACAGAAAATAAATGTCAGGCCAGTTTTATAATCTGAATTGTACACATCTATAACAACAAGTCAAACATTGATTCTTTATCACTCTTGGCCAGGCTTCAGTTGGCTGTGTCAATTCATTTGTAGATTTGTTGGGGGGGGGGGGACAAAACTTCTTTATTTTAAAAGCCATACTTTTTCAGGAACTGGAAGAAATTAGGTTGAACTGGGAGTGATAAAATGTATTTATATCAAAGAGTAAACATAACAACAACAACAAAAATTGTGGCACCTTAAAGACTAACCCCTGCAATTCAATGTGAGCTTTCATAAATGCAAGTCCACTTCATTAAACATAAGCGTAAGACCTCATTGCATCAATTTATGCACGTTGGTTTTAGTTGACTGCAACACTTGCAAATTAATTAATATTTTAAACAAAAAAACATTTCAGGAATGGTGTTTATGTGTCTAAAATTTCTTTGTACCAAATGTGAATTATAATAACAATGCTTATTCCTATTTGTGAAAAATAGTTAATTCTATAACAATATTTTTGTGAATTTATTGTATCCAATTGTCCCATACATCCCAAAGTAGATAACTAGTTATTGGGCAAAATCCCTTCCATCCCTCCCTCTTACACAACAGTCCATTGCCAAGGAGGTATTACTATATATCAGGGATTCTCAACCTGCAGCTGATGGGCTAGATGTGGTCCACGGCACCATTTCATGTGCCCACCCCCACCTCCACCACACAAGGAAGTGCCATGTGGAGGAGGAAGGGCAAAATGGCCATCTGGCCCCTGAAGTTGTCTGAGGGAGTGTGACCTGGCCCCTGGCTTTAAAAGATTGAGAACTCTTGAAGTATATTATCTTCTAACCATTCAAGCAAAATACTTTTACACCAGCAGAAGGAATGAAAAGCATTATTCCCATTTTGGAGTAAGGAATCAGGTAACTATTAGTTGCAAAGTTTCTTTATAATGAAAATGGGAGAAACCTAAGCCATATAGATAGAAGCAACATCTAGTTACTTTTTAACATTCAGATTCATTTATAGCAAGGAGCCTGGCTGTAGACCAGGGGTGCCCAAACTATGGCCCGAGGGCTGGATCCAGCCCCCAATGCCAATTCATCTGACCCACGAAGCCCTTGTTGTTCCCGTGCAGGCACATTTTACTTCCACTTCCGGGAGCAACGACGTCTTCATGGGCTGGATGAACTGGCATCAGGCTGTATCTGGCCCATGGTCCATAGTGATTGGCCCCCTGAACCACATGACTAGCCCACAGTCCAGAACGTTTGGGCACCCCTGCTGTAGACAGTGGACTTGTTTCTGTTTGTGTTTTCCAACCTTTCGTTTTTGGACTTCAATTCCCAGAAGTCTAAGTCAATTCCCCATTATGCCCCTCATAATCAGGATCAGAAGGCATTACAGACACAGATACAGTAGTTGAATGGATCACAATTTCTTGGAAGAGGACCTGTTCTTCTTGGAACGGGGTGACCAACCTTTTCTTCTGGGAGCGATTCATGCACCCTTCATGCGGGTTAGCGGGCCGGAGGTGTGGTTCCTCCCACCACTTCTGGTGCTTCTGGTGTCAGTGGTGGTGGGTGCAATTGCGGCTAATGTTTTCAGCTGCTTTTGCAGCCTCCGCCACTTCCTGTGGTGGCAGGGGGCAAGGTGGCACATTTTTGCTGCATTTTCTGCATTTCCAGCACCACTGGGGAGCTGCTGGTGGTGGCTAGATCCCCACCAGGGGCCGGATTAATTGGCGCTACCACTGGAAAAATTAGAAACTGAAAGAAACACATCCTTTGCCCTGCAAACTCTAACTTATGGAATTTGTCAGCCATCAATTAGCCTGCTGATTTGCACTTAGCTTTGATGCATGCTTGTGATCAGACTGTTACAAGTCGGACCTGTTTTCTTTCTACCAGTCTGTCATTTTTCAGAATTAAATTACCAAGAGCCATGGACACCCCCGGCTACTCTGGAGGGTTTTGTTAAAAGGCTTGGCTATCCCAAGAGCTTGGTTCAAGTGCCCTTTATGAATGAACTGTTGGAACAAATGATCAATAAATGTGTCAGTCAGGTTGAGGAAATAACGGGGCAGTTTATTTCTCCAGTCTTGCCTTGAATGCAGTCTACTTGGCTAGGGGCAAGGATGTCTTTGGCCAAAATTGCACCAGACGTGCAATCTTCTCACACGTGTTTTAAAATAAGCAAATAAAGCCAAACACAAATATATACAAGATGATGAAATCACAAGAAGAGTCAGTACAGAGTTTGGGATTATTTTGAATAATAATAATTTTGTGTCAGAATTTATTCTGGGTGGAAAGGATTTTTATGGAAGAAACTCTGCTCAGGGAATGACCAAATGAGGCTCCTTTCATGTCCCCAAGAGCTGGGACAGAGACAGGTGCTCATTCCGTCAGGCAGTACCTGGGTCTTGAACTGCCAACTTGCCAACAAGGCAAGCTTCTTAACCACTGCACTACCACAGCCCCTCTTGTGAATAATGAAGTTAAAGTACATTATATTGTAATTTGTAGAGAAAGAACTTCACTTTTTCTGTGTAATTGCACCTTTTTAGTGGCTCAAGTGGTTAAGATGTTGACTGGAAGATTAGTAGGTCAGCGGTTCGAGACCCAAGTACTGCATGATGGAATGAGCTCCCGTCTCTGTCCCAGCTCCTGCCAACCTAGCAGTTCAAAAGCAAGAAATTGCAAGTAGATAAATAGGTACTGTTTTGGGAGGAAACGTAAGTGTTCCATTTACTCTGGTGTCTAGTCATACCTACCACATAAACATGGAAAAGTATGCAGACACAGACGGCACTGGCTCTTTGGCTGTAAATAGATGAGCACTGAACCCTAGAGTCGCATACAACAGGCTTTCAAGCAAGGGCGACCTTTATCTAATGGGAACATGGTCTCATTAAATGATGGAGAGGATTATCCCATAGTCCAAATACTAGTTTGCAAAGTCCAAAAACACCTGGAGTGCCAAGATTCACCATCAGTAACCTAGTGGTTCAATTTGTCCTGATTGGTGCCTTGGAATTGTAACTGGTTGCCTTTCATTTGTTTTGCACACAACCTATTTGTACGTGTACAGAAAGGATGGAGCCTTATATTTCGTCCCATAGGAATCCACCATGCATTGAGTCAGACCACTAATCCCTGTAAACTAGGGTTTTCAACACCCAGCAGCTGTCCAGGGTTCCAGAAAGGATCCTCTAAGGCAGTGGTGCCCAAACTAAGGCCCAGGGGCCAGATGCAGCCCCCGACACCAATTCATCCGGCCCACGAAGCCCTCATCACTCCTGGAAGCGGAAGTAAAACGCGCCCATACGGGTGTGTTTTACTTCCGCTTCCAGGAGCGATGAGGGCTTCGCGGGCTGGCTGAATTGGCGTCGGGGGCCGCACCCGGCCCCTGGGCCTTAGTAACCAGCTGCCTGAACCACATGATCAGCCCACAGCCCAAAAAGTTTGGGCACCCCTGCTCTAAGGGTCTTGCCTGGAAATCCCTGGTATTCAATAGTAGTTATCCAAACACTAGCCAAGCCTGGCCCTCCTTAGTTTCCAAAGCCAGTCAAGGTTGGGTCTATTTAGGACAGCGATTCCCAACCTTTTCCAGGTCATGCTCTCTCAGTCAGCTTTGAGGGCCAGATGGCCCTTTTGCCTTGCCTGCTTGATGGGGGTGGCCATTTTGTCCCAAAAGCTCCAAAGGGGTGGCCATTTTGTTCATTGAATTCCCTGGGAGGGGTCCCACATGAAATGGCACCACAGGCCGGATCCAGCCCACAGGCCTTAGGTTGGGAACCCCTGTTCTAAATGCTGCCATAAACCAAATCACTGTTTGCTTAACTTTTTCCAGCAATCTGACATTTCCACAGTATTTGGCACAGCCCAACTTTGCTCTAATGAAGGAACTTGGCTGACATTCTCAGGATGACATTATCCCGGCTTGCTTTGACTCTGGCCTCTGCACAGATGGATGCCACCCATCCCAGCGTCATTGTCCTGGAGTATCTGTTACGCTATCCAGCATAGGATCTGCTCGGCGCACGAGAGCCCACGCTAAGCTCCAAAACACAGTTCCACTCCATTGGGCCCAAAACTGCTTCGTTATGTTATTAATTAAAGCAAGATGCCAGGGCTGGAAGATTTATTTTCTTTTCCAGATCTGGAGTTGTAAACACCACTTGGAGAGCACAAAAGCCCATGTCAGGGTCCATCAGACTCTGAAGGGCCTTTTTGTTCCTGCTGTTCCCCAGGCCTGCTTGAATCTGGGCTCTCGCCCTTACCCAGGAAGGAAGTGAGTGTCGTGAGATGCCTGCACCACTTCTCAGAGCATGTTTTTTTTTAAAAAAGAAACACATTTCACTCTTTCTGCCTCTTGTGGGCAAGAATTTGAGAGAGGGGCCCCCTCTCATTTTGATCTCTATCCCCCAGCATTATCACTTACATTTTGGGCAATTTTCCCTGCTTTGCATAGGTTACACCAGAGATTCCCGACCTTTTTCAAGCCAGGGGCCGGTTTCATGCTCTATTCAATCAGCTTCAAGGGCCGGCCAGCCATTTTGCCCTCCCTGCACGACGGGGGTGGCCATTTTATCCCAATAGCTTCAAATGGGGTAGCCATTTTGTTTCTCAAATACCCTTGGAGGGATGGGGTCCCACATGAAATGGTAATATGGGCCAGATTCGGCCCACAGGCCTTAGGTTGGGAACGCCTGCATTATGGTGTGGAAAGGCTCTGTGAAGTGAATGTTTTGCACCTTTAGTAAAGGTAAAGATCACCCTTGCTCGAAAGCCAGTCATATCCAACTCCAAGGGTTCAGTGCTCATCTCTGTTTATAACCAAAAAGCCAGTGCTGTCTGCGTCTGCAGCCATTTCCTTGGACATGTGGCAGGCATGACTAGACACCGGAACGCTGTTTACTTTCCCACTGAAGTGGTCCCTATTTATCTACTTGCAATTTCTTGTTTTCGGACAGGTTGTCAGGAGCTGGGACAGAGACAGGCACTCACTCTGTCTTGCAGCACTCAGGTCTCAAACTGCTGACCCGCCAACCTTCCAGTCGTCAAGTTCAGCATCTTAACCACTGAGCCACCACAGTCTCCTTTTGCATCGTTACCAGCCTGTAATTGTGAGGGCTGGCGTAGTTTAGCTGGCTTCCTCTTTGTGTATTTTGCTTGCCTACTTGCTCTCTTAAAGTATTATTACTCCACTAGAACAAGATTGATAAACAAGAGCATCCATTAAAGAAAATGGAGAGTCCTAAGCATTTGGTCAAATGTAATTAAGGAATCAATGTTAGCCCATTCATTCAATAGGACTGTTTTGATTTTAATAAACTGAGTCAAAAGCACTGAGGAGGGAGGACTTAATTTAATCAAATGAAAAGGCCATTGCTCAACACGACAGTCTTCTTTTCTCATTAGAGCAAAACATTGTTGCTTGCAAAGAGGCATTTCATACTTGGAACCGTACAAACTTTGGTTCACATCGTGTGTTAGTGCAATGGCATTGCTCGCTTGTTTTTGTTGTTTCAGAAAGTCAAATTTCAGATACTGTACAAGTAATCATGAGCCAACATTAAACAATAGATATAGTTGTGCTACTCTGCTTCAGTGGTCGGTATGGGGTTTTCAGACTTTTTTAACAAAAGCCCATAGAAACCTACAGGAATTTTCCCAGCCAGGTTTCTGGAGGCTGTAAAAAAAGAGATCAAAGCATTCAGAGCTTTTTTAAATCACACACAGGTGAATAGTAGGTCTGTCTGAGTCATGCAGCATTGAAAATGGGAAGGACTATGCTCCATTAAAACTGTAGGGCCTTATGGGGCTAGATCAGTGATGGCGAACCTTTTAGAGACCGACTGCCCAAACTGCAACTCAAAACCCACTTATGTATCGCAAAGTGCCAACGCAACAACAGGGGAGGGAGGAAACACTCCCATTATCCATCCCCCCTGAACTGGAGCACACCACCCATGCTACATTGAACTGCTGGGCAGAGGGGTGGGGAGAACACTGTGCTAGGGGGAGGGAGGAAGTGCTCCCATTGGGTTGCTGGGCAGAGGGATGGGGTGAACTCTGTGCTGGGGTGACTGAACGGGTGCCCACAGAGAGGGCTCCAAGTGCCATCTTTGGCATGCGTACCATAGGTTCTCCACCACTAGGCTAGATAGTCTCTCTACCCATTGTGCTTCTATAAGGTGCCTCTCAAGGAAATACTAGCCCAGGAAATGCCTTGCAGCTACCATGGATCTTAGCTCTTCCAATCTCCCAGACTGGGGAAATCCATGCATTCTTCTGGTAGCTGTAGTTCAAGCATTCTGAAAAGTTTGTGTCTGTTCATTATGCGAAATCCTGTTGCTTTACTACCTTTGCATAACTTGAACTTATGCTTCTTTCATTTTTGCTATATATAGGCTGAAATCTATTGTTAACACGCTGACTGGGAGGCAGAGGGTCAGCAGTTCAAAACCTGAGTACTGCATGACGTAATGAGCACCCGTCTCTGTCCCAGCTGATATCAAGAAGCTGTTAGGCTGGTAGAAATCATCATCCAGGTCTTTTGAGTAGTGGCAGTCCAATGGGAGTGCTTCCTCCCTCCTCCCAGTACAGAAGTCAGCCCACCCCTCTGTCCAGCAGCCCAATGGGAGCACTTCCTCTCTCCCCCAGCTGAGCCCTATTCTCTTTGGGGCCAGGTAAGGACTTACAGGCCACATTTTCTATGATCATGCTGGCTGCTCAAGGACCCAAAAGCTATGAGCACAATTGGCATTTGCTCAGCCTGACATTTTCAGTCCTTCTGACAAATTACCGCACTACTGAGCTACCCCCCACCTCCTCTATTTCAAGAAGCATCTTCCCTTCCCGGTTTATTTTTTTAACAGCATTTAAGTGAGTTGTCGGCATTTGGCTGTCTTTGTAACATTTATTGACAACTAAAGTGTATGTTTGTCAGAAATGTTGGTAGAAGGCAAAAAAAGATTTTTAAAAAGCATTCATTAGTTAAGGAAAGGCCAGTTTTGTGTGTGTGCATTTTAACTATATCCTTTACTGCCCATATCTCGTTTCAAGACTGTATCGTGTACCTAGACAGGAAAGTAAGTCATAGTGATCATTAGTATGACTGTTGAGCTGGGAGGAAACATTTGGGGAACTTATTAATCAATTCTAACTTCACTACTGCTACTTATGGTGTGTAACTACAAAACCCATCAGATCATAAACCTCAGCTTCTCTGGCTGTTTTGCAGCTCTTCATATAATTATCAGGACAAAACTTTGTTTTTTAATTTTTTTAAAAAAAATCATATTTTAAAATGTGAGTGTTTTTATGTGCAGAAAAGAAGGAAAATATGGACAACAATCAATGGGAATAAAAACTTAATTTTACATAACTTTGCTTGGACTTTTGTTGTTCAGTCGCACAGTTGAGCCCGACCCTTTGCAGCCCTATGGACCACTGCATGCCAGGCTCCTCTGTCATCCACCATCTTCTGGAGTCTGCCCAGATGCACACTCAGTGTGTCAATGATACTGTCTTATCATCTCACCCCCTAGGAAGATCATTGCTTTAACTATGTGGACTTTTGTCAGCATAGTGATGCCTCTACTTTTTATTATGCTGCCTAGGTTTGCCATAAATTGCCTCCCAAGGAGTAAGCATCTTTTTATTTCATGGCTGCAGTCATTGTCTACAGTGATCTTGGATCACAAGAAAGTAAAGTGGTGCTTGGTGCATGGCCTGGACCACTCACACACTAGATCAGGGGATCCCAAGCTTTTCAAGCTGGGGGCCAGGTCCGCTTTGAGGGCCGGATGGCCATTTCCCCCTGCCTGTATGATTGGGGCAGCCATTTTGTCCCAATAGTTTCAAAGGGGTGGCCACTTTGTTTCTCAAATGTCCTTGGAGGGGTGGGGAGTCAAATGAAATGGCACCATGGGCCAGATCCGGCCCATGGGCCTTAGGCTGGGAACCCCCGCACTAGATGCTAGGTCTGAAGGGTAAACTCATTAGCAAACAGTGTTTGTCTTGCATTCATCTACTAACAATTTCTATTTCAAAAGGGTGAAGCTGAGGTGAGCCCTGATAGTGCAGTGGTTAAACTGCTGTCCTGAAACCCAAACTGCTGCTGACACTGTAAGTTTGATCCTGACGAGGCTCAAGGGTGACTCAGCCTTTCATCTTTCCGAGGTAGGTAAAATAAGTAGCCAGCATGTTTGAGCAAAATGCTAATGACCTTGTGAACCACCCAGAGAGTGTGCTAAGTGCTATAAGGCAGTATATAAGTCAGTGGTGGCAAATTTATGGCACACGTGCCAGAGAGGACATTCACAGCTCTCTGTTGGCTTGCATGCCATTGCCTCAACCCTCTGCCCAGCAACCCAATGGGAGCTCTTCTTCCTTCCCCCCAGCACAGAGTTCACCCCGCCCCTCTGCCCAGCAGCCCAATGGGAGCTCTTCTTCCTTCCCCCCCCAGCACAGAGTTTACCCCACCCCTCTGTTTGGGCACTCGGTCTCTAGAAGGTTCACCATCACTGATATAAGAGCTATTGCCATGCTGAGATAGACTAACATGGTTAATTCTTTGGAAAATATTACAAAGCAATGAAAGCCTATTCCTATTCCAAATTTCTCACAACCTTGATTTTGTCCAAGAGGAAGACGTGGCATTTATGGAACAGTGACTG
Source organism: Furcifer pardalis (assembly GCA_030440675.1). Lineage (NCBI taxonomy): Eukaryota > Metazoa > Chordata > Lepidosauria > Squamata > Chamaeleonidae > Furcifer > Furcifer pardalis. Next base: position 298,446,222 of record CP126890.1, on the reverse strand, counting down.
GAAGATGCTTAAAAGTGCTTTCAAAGAAGAAGAAGAAGAAGAAGACAGCACAGGAGATAAACTGAGATATATTCTTTGAGCTTACTTTTGCGGTCACAGGGTTGTTTATGACCTTGGCCTAATAACTCACAAGCCCAAATCCACATTGATCTGAGGGAAGCATTACATTAGCTCTCCCCAAGTGCTGGAGCATTTGCTCTCCTTTCACTCATTTCCTGTGACATGATGCTCCTGGTTTGGTAGTTGGGGTGGAACTGTAAGTACAACCGTTCTGTAAGAAAAAATGCAGGATAGTTGTGTAGTGTTCCCATGTGAAGCTAGTCCACATGGCTATCAGGCACTCTGTGGTTTTCTATTCCACAGGGCCTTTGCCCATAAGAAACACAGAGTCTTGTGAACTGAACCTACATCACACCGGATCAGAGAAAGATCCATCTTCAGCAGCCTGCCATTCCAAAGAGTCAAGGCATTCCTAAATGTATTCATGTATAGTTTATGTATACATTATACCAAATTAAATCAAATCAGATCTTCATTACGGTCCAAGACCAGCATAGAACAGCAAAGAGAACAGAAGTTAAAATGGAGGTATGTACTTAAAAAGGAGCATTTCTGCTCATAGTAGTAAAATTAGTATGTAGAGCAATAGTGTTACAGCTAATTACCGTAAGATGAGAGGGGGACACATTGTTAGTTTCGGATTGCAATGCTAGATGTGTTGGTAAAGGTAAAGGTAAAGGTTACCCTTGCTTGGAAGCTAGTCATATCCAAATCTAGGGTTGAGTGCTCATCTCTGCTTATAGCTGAAGAGCCAGCACTGTCTGCTTCTGCAGTTGTTTCAGTGATCATGTGACAGGCATGACTAGACACCAGAGTGTACGGGACGCTGTTTACCTTCCCACCAAAGTGGTCCCTATTTATCTACAGTGGTACCTTGCTTAAAGAGCATAATGTGTTCCACAGGATTGCTCTTTAAGCGAAACACCATTGAGAGGGACCCATTGTGACTCCTAGTGGTGGGGATTGCAAAGCCCGATTTAGTTGTTAAGCGAGATTTTGGTTGGTTTTGTATGTTAAGCGAAGGGAAAATTCAGATAAAATTCTGCTCTTTAAGCAAGTTACTCTTTAAGCGAGGCACTCTTTATTGCGAGGTTTGACTGTACTGATAAACCCAAGTCAGAACAATACTTACGTGTTTTAGAATTCACTTTAACAAGTGAATTCTTAACTGCCTTTCACTCTTCTAAGAACCAACGCTAGAAAAGGAAGAGGGGGCCATAGTCCTTGCCAACAACTACTAATATTCCTCTGATATATATTTTAAATCTGCTTCATTTTAAATTCACAGCTAATGACTTCAACCTCTCTTCTGCAGGAAACTCAACAAGGTTCCGGCTTTTAAAAAAGAAGAGAGTTTTAGCAAGCAGATGACTAGCGGTCCTGTGAAGCAAAATGTCTATCCTTGAACCATTAGAAATATTCCTCAGTAATGGTTCGAGATTACCTTTAAACTATTGCAATAAACTATGGTGACTCAAGTGGTTAAGATGCTGAACTTGCTGACTGGAAGATTGGAGTTCAATTCCTGGGTACTGCATGACGGAGTGAGCTCCCGTCTCTGTCCCAGCTCCTGCCAACCTAGCAGTTCGAAAGCAAGAAATTGCAAGTAGATAAATAGGTACCACTTCAGTGGGAAGGTAAACAGCATTCTGTATACTCTGGTGTTGAGGTATGCCTTCCACATGTACATGGAAAATTCTGCAGACACAGACAGCACTGGCTCTTTTTGGCTATAAACAGAGATGAGCACTGAACCTTAGAGTTGGATACGACTGGCTTTTGAGCAAGGCAAGGGCGACCTTTACCCTTTATTAATAATATATCAGCTATGAAAAGAGTGGACAGTGTTTTGGATGGGATCAGATATTTCATTTATTTATATCAGAATGCTACACATTTAAAATTATAAATATATATGACATATAAATAAAATTCAAACAAAATAAAACGTAGAAATGATTAGACCTCTCTTGACCAGAACCAAACTACTATACTTCAATAGTACTATCTCAGCCATTTACTAGATTTTCTTTGTACAGATGGTGGGGTATAAATTATATGCACATAAATGCTACATTGCTTTGATTTTTTTTCACATTCTCAGAAAATGTGTCCTGCAATGGGAGCGCTTCCTCCTTTCCCCCAGCAAAGAGTTGGCCCTGCCCCGCCCCTCTGTGTGGGCACTCAGTCTCTAAAAGATTTGCCATCACTGCCCTATAATATGATGAACCTCTATGTATAACAACATCAGTTGTGTTATGTTGGGGACACTTTGGCCTAGACTTCAGTCTCGGAGCTCATCTTCTGAACAGAAAACTGGAGGTTTATATCCTTTCAAGCAGTGGATGTCATGTCTTGTTTTCTTTGCCATCCACCTCCAGTGCATCGGATTATTATCAACTGAACTATCTGATCAGGGCCATTGATGTAACACAATTAGTGTTGTAGTTTTAAGGGCATTTAACTGAAATCCAAAGCCAGCCTCTGCAGTTATTTGCCTGTGAAATAATTGATTTTGACCCTCAGCACTCTCTCATTTTCAAGAGAGTATCACTATAACCAGGTTTATTTGTATTAAGCACATTAGTTAAGTCCTTTCTGCTCCCCGTCTAAACGATTATGTGTCTGTGTGCTTTGAACGATGACCGTTACAACTCGACAGGACACTAAACCAACAGAGACGCACAGACGAAAGAAGTTGGAAGATGGTTGAAAGAGGTATCAGCTAACAAAACAATGAATCCATTTTTGTGCTTGTGTGGCTTTTCATTTTCTCTTCTTTCAGAGTTCAGTTCACTGAGAGGTCTATCAATGTCCACTAGCCATTCCAATTGCATAGAGTTGTCATGATCAGAAGCAGCTGTAAAGGTCTCCCTTGCTTGAAAGCCAGTCGTATCCAACTCTAGGGTTCAGTGCTCATCTCTGTTTCAAAGCTGAAGAGCCAGCACTGTCTGCTTCTGCAGATGTTTCCGTGGCCATCTGGCAGGCACTGACTAGACACCGGAGCGCACCGGAGACTGTTTACCTTCCCCCTATCTATCTACTTGCATTTTCTTGCTTTTGAACTGCTAGGTTGGCATGAACTGGGACAGAGACGGGAGCTCACCCCGTCGTGCAGTACTCAGATATCGAACTCCGACCTTCCAGTTTTCAAGATCAGTGTCTTAACCACCGCATGGCAAATTTCTCTGTTCTGTGGATGGATATTTAGAACACTACTGCCACCCGATGTTAACAAAAGAGCATAGCTTGGCTTAAGGGGAGGGTTGATTTGTACTGAAAATACATTTTGAGTGGAACATATAGAAAACGGATTTGTCTCTGCAGGTTGGAAAACAAATTTATACAACAACATACTACTGAAGTTGATTCCTGCCATGGCTGCCATACCCTGATATGATAAACATACGAGGCAATTGAGTCCAGCCTCCTTCTCAATGCAAGAATCAAACCAAATCAAAGCTGATGGAATATATACTCAGTGACCCTCTGAGAATAAGACTGGAATAAAAAACCATGGGAGAAAGGCCAATGTCAGCTAAATGTCAAAAAATGCTTTTTTAACAATGTGAGAATGTATGAAAAATACTACACAAAAAATTCAGTGAGATCTGAGCCTACCTAGCAGCTGCCACAGTCCATCAGAGGTCACTGGAAGCTGGGGGGGGGGGGCTATAGTAAAGAATAGAAAAGTGATGCTCCCTTATTCAGCTTCCTAACAGCAGCTGGCAGATGGGGAAAACATATACTGTAGTTTCAGAAGCACAAGTTCAGTGGGCCAGACGATGTCCAAAGTAACCACTGCTCTTCCAAAGTAACCTCTGCTCTTCCAAAGTAACCTCTGCTCTTTTCAAAACCATCACCTTGTGTCATCTAGAGTTGCCTGACCATTTCCAGTTTCTCCATGCAGATGGAACCACAAAGTTCCTTTTGTACTTCTACCACTGGATTCAAGGGCTGTGTCTTTGGTTAGCAAGAGATACATAAGATGTCCCTTTGAGTAATGCTCCCTCCCCATTGATGGAGGGAGGACCCCAACTTGTTCAGTTACTGTAACTCAGAGCTCTTTTTCAATCTTTCCAACTGGGAGAATAAGCAAGGCATAAATCCTTCCCATTCAGACAAGACTTCTCCAGGTCTTCTATGAGCCAGATTCAGGACATGTGAAGGTTGCACTAGACTTTATGGCCAGAGTTCCCTTCTCCAGAATGCTGTTACTACTTGGCTAGAACAGGGTTCCTCACTTTTTTAAATTATAAGACCCCTATTGGCCATTGAAGTCTTAATGCGCTAGAACCCTGAACAAGAATACTCCTTTACAAGGGTATGGGTTTACTGCAACCTCTTGTTGCAGTTCCTACTTGGCATTCTTCTAAAAAGTAAGACTGTTGCCCTCAAACATGTGATGTGCAGGAAACAAAAATCAGAAAGAAGCAACAGAAGCATCAAGATTTTGCAGTTTCACAGTAAAATAACCAGGTTTAGCCTGAGTCAATACACCTGGTGGCAGTGGTGGGATGTCAAAAAACTTTCTACCCCACCGTGAAGTCATCACAGTGTGGGCAGAGCTGATGTCATGATGTCATGGGCGGGGCCAAATAAAATAAAATAAAATAAAAATAAGCATGCACACACATACACACACCCCTCAACCCACCCACCAAGCCACAACACAAAACTGTAAATAAATAAATAAATAAATAAAAATTTCATTAAAATACACCCACCCACCCACTCACCCACCCCAAACACAAATCAAAAAAAACAAAAACATCACTTGCCTGTTAGTATATGTGCCTGGGCAGCACCATGTTGCAAGATGGATATGGCCATCATACCGGTTCTCTAGGATAATATGCCTTAATGTAAATGTAAAACAGCTGTACCTCCTTTTTAGGAATTGTGGTAGTATGTCAATATAGGTAAAGGTATTAAATACACATTAAAATACACACAGACACATCACATCCAAAGGTGAGTCACTTACCCTGGGGAGCAGGCTATAGGGAGCTTCAGACTAGCAGCTTCTCTTCCTCCTCCACACTTTGGAGGAGAGCAAGGAGGCCGTGCATACCCGCCAAGCACTGTAGGCGTGCATGCACACCATGTGCTTGGCATGCATGCGCAGTGAAAAGGTAAGCCCCAAAGGTGGTTCCCCCCAAAAGCTGCTACTGGTTCTCTGGGACACTGGGAAAAGTTACTACCGGTTCTGGCAAACTGGTGCGGGCCTGTTACATCCCATCACTGCCTGGTGGGTCATATTCTCAATCTGGTCTTTTCAACAAGATGTGACATTATGGGCCAGCTCTCACAACCATATATTACCACCAAGAATACCATTGCCTTGACTATGCAAATTGCTGTTAACAAGCAAAATAAATTGATACCCTGTGCTGCCAAATGATCCATTGATTCTCCTTGGAATATTTTCATTTCACATGTAAGTTTTTCAGATAAAGCTACAAACTACTAGGTTCTGATACTTAATTGTATAGCATATTTCCATATCCCCACAACACCTTTTTTTGCAACTAGTAATAATAAAGACCTTTTAAATAGTACAGTATAACTGTACCATCTGCTAGAGGGGCTCATCTCTCTAGCACAAGGAGGGCCTTCTCTGTGTCCGCACCGGTCCTATGGAGCCACCTGCCAACAGTTATGGTTGCAGATGGAATTGCTGCCCTTTAGGAAATAACTGAAAACCTGATTGGCAGAGCAGGTGTGGGGCACTGATGAAGGGGTGACCCCCGCCTGCTGGCTTATATAAATAATTAATATTTCTCTCTCTCTCTTAACGGATGGGGTGAGTCAGTGGGTAAATTATTTATAATTTTTAATGGGGGTTTTATCGGCTTTTAGCTAGTTTTTGATGTTACTTTTAATTGCTGTTAGCTGCCCAGAGTCATTGCCAAGTTCGGCGGCAATAGAAATTTGAAGAATAAAGAAATAAAATAAATAAACAAATAAGTTTACATTGTCACCTAAGAAAATACTCACACTTGAGAATAGATAATAACACTAATTCATCTTTGAACCATATCGGTTGTATTGAGATCTCCTTCATGATAATTTGTTACCACCAGACATCGTATTAATATATGAATTTCAGGCATATCAGAAAGCAAAAAACAAAACAAAACAATGCAGCACTTTAAATACTAATTGCTATATTTTTAATGCTATATATAAAGATATAGCAGTCAGTCTTTAAAGGGCTGCGGTGTTTTTGTTTTTTTGCTTTCTGATATGCCTGAAACACAGACTAACACGGCTACTATTCCAAAATAATCATATATGAATTTGTGATTATTATTTTTTGCTATGCAATTTACATCTCCAATTCGTGGCGGCGCTAAAGCACGGCTTATCTAAAAGGCGGGCACCCAGCAGTTGCCCTAAATCTACTGCGCATGCGTCGCTCGGCGCGGTCTCTCTATCTCAACCCGCTCGTACTCTATGATTTCCGTGCCATCTCTCTTGTTTTCCCTCCCTAGACGTCGGTGACGAGGGCCGACGTCGCCCGGAAGGGGCGGAACCGGAAGGAAGGGCGGAAGAAGCGGACGCCTCTGTCTGGGAAAACAACGACAAAATGGAGGCGGAGGCGACAAGCGGCGTACCTGACTCTGAACCGGTGAGAGGAGCGCGAATGGGGCCAGGAGGGGAGGAACAAAACAGGGAGGCTAGACAGCGACAAGGCCAAAGCGTTTCGGGGATGCCACCGAATGGTCGGACTACAATTCCCATCACGCGTATTTTGGGATGGGTTTGTAGCCTTACTGGGCTCGGGGTCCCAGCCTGGAAAGAGGCTCTTTTGAGGCGCCGGGTGGCTTGAAGGGGCCCCGGGGAAGTGTGGGTGATGCCTGGCAGGGGTCAGTCCCGGCCGGGTTGTCTGCCGGTCAGAGGTCGTAATAATAATCTCGTGTCAGAAATTATTCTGGGTAGAAAAGATTTTTCTTTTTCTGGGGGAAACTCTAGTTCAGGGGTGCCCAAACTTTTCGGGCAGCGGGCCAATCACGTGGTTCAGGGGGCTGGTCACTATGCCGTGTGGGCCAGATCCGGTCCACGGGCTGTAGTTTAGGCACCCCTGCCCTAGTTAAAAGGGTTTGGTAGAGATTAACACCTGAAGTAGGATCATCAGGGATAAATCTTGTAATTTAGCTTACAGGAAATGTGGCTGCAAAAAAAAGACCAACATTATTTTAGGCCAGTGGTGTCCAAACTAAGGCCCGGGGGCCGCACCCGGCCCCTGGGCCTTAGTGACCGGCTCCCTGAACCACATTATCGGCCCACAGCACAAAAAGTTTGGGCACCTCTGTTTTAGGCTCTATTAACAGAAGTATATAGTCTCCAAAACCCATGAGGTTCTACTAGTCCCCCTCTATTCAGCACTAGTTAAAGTACATTTAGAGTCCTGTGACCAATTCTGCACTTTAAGAAAGATGCAAATAAATTACAGCAGGTACAGAGAAGGGCAACAAGGATTATCAGAGGACTAGAAACCAAGCCATAAGGAGGAAAGAGTGAAGGAACTGGACATCTTTAGCCTTGAGAAAAGGAGAATGAAGGGGAATGTGGTAGCACTCTTCAAAATACCTGAAAGATAATGAGAAAGGTTGAAAGAAGAAAGTGTAAAAGCTGGCTTGAGACTCAATATAAAGAAAACCAAGATCATGGCAACAGGCCCTTTTAGTCCCTGGAAAATAGATGGGGAAGAAGTAGAAGCAGTGACAGATTTTACTTTCCTAGGATCAAAGCTCATTGCAGATGGTGATTGCAGCCATGAAATAAAAAGGTGACTGATTCTTGGGAGGCAAGCGATGAGAAACCTGGGGAGCATAGTGAAAAGTAGAGACATCACATTGCAAACAAAAATTCGTATAGTCAAAGCAATGGTATTCCCTGTGGCAATGTATGGTTGTGAGTGCTGGACCATTAGGAAAGCTGAGCGCAGAAGAATAGATGCCTTTGAGATGTGGTGTTGGAGGAGAGTTTTGAGAGTCCCCTGGAGAGCGAGGAGAACAAATAGGTCAATCTTAGTAGAAATTAACCCTGACTGCTTCCTAGAAGGTCAAATAGTAAAGATGAAGCTAAAGTACTTTGGACATCAAATGAGAAGAGAGAATTCGCTTGAGAAATCCTTGATGCTGGGAAGAGTGGAGGGCAAAAGAAGAAGGGGGCAGCCAAAAATGAGATGGCTAGATGGTATTGTAGACACAATGCGCACAAAGCTGAACGAGTTGAGGAGGATGGTGGAGGACAGAAGTGCCTGACAGACAGTGGTCCATGGGGGTCGCAAAGGGTCGGAATTGACTGTGCAACTGAACAACAACAACAAAATGAGAAAGAGATAGGTATATCACCCCAGAGTGCAGGATGTGTAATAATGGGCTGAAACTATAGGAAGGCAGATAGATATTGGCTGAATGTTAGTAAAAAAAAGTCTTAACAGTTACACCAGTACGACGGTGGAAGGCATTCAAGAGAGAATTGGAAATCAACCATCTGTCAGATCTGCTTTGATTCGGGTTCCTGCATTGAGCAGGGGGTTGAGCTCGATGGCATAAATGCCCCCTTCAAACTCAGTTATTCTATGCTTTAATGAAATGCTGGTACAAATATCCCAAAATGAGTATATTTGCTGGTGTGCTGTGCATGCCAGGAGAAGAACTGTATTTGTATCAAGGTATTAGGACTGAAGAGTAGGACTTACCCAAGGCGTCCCTTCTGACCTTAGCATAAATTAAGATGCTTGTTCATGTTGTGTTTTGTTTGGATTCTTTTCCTGAAGTCCATGAAGAACTACAGAGAACCTGATTTGTTCTTTTACTATGGCCTGCCCATATCAGCAAACTGTTTTCTCTCACAGTATCTTGCTAAAACATACCTTGGTGTGCTCAATCTTGAAGGATTCTTGTCCACAAGTTAGGGTTTAATATAACTTTGATGTGTAAATGTAATTGATTCAGATGATGGTAGTACAATAACTCCTTAAATTGTGATGTTACCTATCATTTTTTTAATTGCACCAGTTATTACCATGGTCAAGTATAAGAAGTAAAAATCAAAACTGGGATATAACATGAACACAACAATTAAAATTGACACAGTAAGATTAATACATATTAAGATTGGATACATAAGAGGTACCACCTCTTATGATAGTACCTAATTAACTGTAAAAGCAAATGGTTAGTAATATATTGGTTGATATTCCAGGCTATGTCTGAAATTTCAGAAGATCAAATGACCCCACAAGAGGTGGCGGCTCAGAAGAGAGAGGAACGGCTTCGAAAATTCAGAGAGCTTCATATGAAACGGGTAAGGTTTCTCGTTGTAGCACTAAGTGCCCACAGGACTAGGCCTGCGTGTTAGCTAGGGTGTATGTGTGACAGAAAGCCTATTTGTGAGTTTACACCTATTGCAGTTGAGTCTTCTGAATAAGTTGAGAGAAAAATATCCCCCTCCCCCGCTTGAACTCTTTCAACATGAAGTGTTGTTTTATTATGCTGATGCCACTTCAGTAGAATATCTTCCCAATGTTTTGAAGATTCACACACTTTATTTACCTATTTATTTGATCCCTCCAGTCCAGATATGAAGCCGAAAGCAGCTTAAAAATAGTATGGCTAAATATTTATAGTCGTGTGCTGTGGGTTTAAACAATAAAAAAATAGTTTGTGGAATAATAGATGTTGTTGAATATTTGCTTTAAGCAAGAGTACGATAAAATTGTACATGATATATAAAGTCAATAAATGTTATATTTACAGTAGCATTTTACAGTAATACCTTGGATAACGCTAAGATTTGGTTCCACAAGTCTTGGTGTTATCCGATTTTTAGTGTTATCCGATCCATGTTAAAATCCTATGGGATGGATCGGATAACATTAAAGCTCCATAGAGATACATTGTAACCGCATAGGCTTTAGCGGTTGTTATCCGATCCATCCCATAGGACCTTAACGTTATTCGATGCAATTCTCCACCCCAGATTACTTAATGTTATGCGATTCTAGCGTTCTCCGATCCAATCGTTATCTGGTGTTTTACTGTATTTGGTTTCTCCTCCATCCTTCCCGACTCTCTTTTGCAGCCCAGATTGTGACACCTGCATGAAAAGGGAAGCAAAATCCCAAGGAATTGGGTGTTGTTGAATTTATGGAAGAAAAACGTACTTTGATTTTTGGGCGAAATTATCACTACAGCAAGAAAGATTATTATTTTTTGCAGTGGACCTAAAATTTAATAGGCAGTGGGAGATCTCTTTTTAGATTCCTGTCACACAGCTTGTCCTCTGCCCATTGTGCAGTCCAGTGGCCAGACAGGAGGAGTTAAAAACCAGTTGTGAGATTGCAATTTGCTCCTGAAAGTATTTTGGCTATTGTTTGTAATTGGGAGATGGAAGTTACGAGCACATTTTTTCCTCCCTGTTCTGTATCCTCTTGATATCTCCATATTTGGGGAATTAGAAAATGGGTATTTATTTCCCATTCAAGAGTATCAAGTTCATGCTATCCAGATTTGCTCATTGCTGATAAGGGAGTAGTTAATAATAATGTCTCAACTGTATTGTTAAAGAATGAAGCTCGCAAGTTAAATCACCAAGAAGTTGTAGAGGAGGATAAAAGGCTCAAGTTGCCAGCAAACTGGGAATCCAAAAAGGCTCGTTTGGAATGGGAACTGAAAGTGGAGGAAAAGAAAAAGGTAAATAAGCTGTCATGGAGTTTCACTATCCAGAAAAATTCTTAACATGTGTCCTAGACTTACATAGGCCTGAACTGTGGACTCATTTTATGGGCCCAGTTTGCCTTAATCTTTGTGTTTCTACTGGTCAAAAATAGGAAAAAGTTATTTTAAACAATAATTTTTCTCTAATTAGAAATAAGTCACGTACATCAGAGGAATTTTTATCTAACTCTGTACTCTGCAGCATTCAGCACATACTATATACAGTAAAACCTCGCATAAAGAGCACCTCACTTAAAGAGTAACTCACTTAAAGAGCAGCATTTTCTCTGAATGTTCGCTTTGCTTAACAAATAAGACCAACCAAATAAATTGGGGTTTGTAAAAAAGCATCAGCTGTCATCCGTAGATGTCGGGTGGTTAAGCCTAGATCAGTTCACAGTTACTGTATGTAGGATGACAGTTTTAATTCTAATTTGAGAGGCAGGATATGCTCAATAAAGTTAACTGAGAATCTGTTTTAAAGTATGAAAACCTGTTTTACTGTATGCTAGGAGTGTTTGGCCAAGGGAGAGGACTATGAGAGAGTGAAGCTACTAGAAATCAGCGCAGAGGATGCTGAGAGATTTGAGAGGAAGAAGAAAAAGAGAAATCCCGACCTCGGGTTTTCAGGTAAGGAGAAATGGATTCCTCTTGTCTCTTCCAGCCCTGAAGCATGGTTTAAATGAAGCCTTCTATTAGTGATGAGCTATGCCTTACTGACTTCCTGATAAATAAATACATCTCATGTCAGAAATTACTCTGGGTTGAAAGGATGCCTGAATGAAGCTCCTTTCACGTCCCCAAGATCCGTCATGCAGCAGTCGGCTATCAAACCCCGACCTTCCAGTCTCCAAGCTCAGCGTCTTACCCACTAACCCAACACAGTGCTGACTTTCTGATCTCTTTGCTTCACAGATTATGCGGCTGCTCAGTTACGCCAGTATCAGAGGCTGACCAAGCAAATCAAACCTGACCTAGAGCAGTACCGAAAGCTAAGAGAAGAAAGGTGAGTCCAGCTTGTATTCTGTTCCGTGATCTTTTCTTGGTCATGTGATCCTGTTTGCACAGGAGTGTCTCTTCATGAAATCCTCCAGGCCAGGGCTTCGCAACCTTTTGGCCCCCAGGTGTTCATGCCCTTCAGTTACCGGGAGCCCAGGCAGGCATGCCTGCGGGTCAGGGCTTCTTGGAGTTGAAGTCCAGAAACATCTGGATACCCAAAGCTTATTTATTTATTTATATTTGTTTATCGCCCTCCTCCCCGAAGGGACCCAGGGCGATTTCCAACAATTTTAAAAACACTTTAAAAACATCAAAAACCTTTAAAAACTTTAAAACTTAATTAAAAGCTAGGTATTATAACTTGGACATACTGGGGGTCAAACCATCCAACTGGCTGGGGAAATTGAACCATCCACTCCCCAGACCAGACCTGCCAGCCAGGTTTTCACTCCTTTCCTAAAGGACAGCAACTCCGTCTGCAGGTGTAGCTCTGTCAGGAGGAGGTTCCACAGGGCCGGAGCAGATACCGAGAAGCCCCTCCTTCTAGTGCCAGAGAGATATGCCTCTCTGGCTGATGGCACAACCAGAGAGCCTCTCCGGTCCACTCTGGTGGGCCGGGTAGATGTCCTTGGGACGGTGCGGTCTCTCAAGTAACCTGGACTACTGCCATAAAGGGCTTTAAAGGTAATAACCAGCACCTTGAATTGCACCCGGAGGCAAACTGGGAGCCAGTGCAGCTCCCTCAGCAGCGGTGAGGCACGGGCATAACGCCCGCATCCCAACACTACTCATGCAGCTGCATTCTGGACCAGCTGAAGCCTCCGAAATGTCACCAAGGGCAGCCTCATGTAGAGCGTGAAATGGTAAAATATAGCAGAGTGCAGGAAGGTGGCTGGCTTTTGCCACACCCTGAGGTTTGAGAGTGTTTGTTGAGATACAGGAGACAAAAACAAACTCCGGCTTGGGTTGCAGGAAATATGTATTTACACTATTTACAAAGGTTGTGCACAAAGTGCAAGTTAACACTTGTCTTGAAGTCAGACCAAGTGGTGCAGCAAGTCCTTATAGTCTATGTGAGCTAATTAAGCTCTTATCTTCGATAAAGCAATGCAAGCAGTCCAAACCTTTATCTGTTGCTTCAAGGTCGGCTTCGAAGATATTCACCAGTTCATTCTAGCTACGGAGTAGCTCGGTTCCAAAACAGTCCTTGGTTAGGTCACCACAATGTGGCTGAGGTATGTGTTCCAATATCTTGCAATAAATGGCAAGTAGACATACCAGACAATCCTCAAGAACGACGAAGGTCCGATGGACATGAGCACAGCAACAAAGCAGTCAGAGAACAACAGGCTGGCTGGCTGGCAAAGACTGTTGCCTCAATTTAAGCTAGACACAAACACTCAATGCTTGCACCTGGCTGTGGTAGCTGCACAGTCTTAAAGATACAGTCATTGGTTTGCTCTCGTTGCAAACCTACTCATATATCCTAACATACTCCCCCTTTGCAACGTGAGTGTTCAACCAATGATTGATGCATCACCATCTAAAAAAACAGACAAGGGTACAGGATATATACGTTTACAAGATTCCAAGCATTTCTACACAGTATTTATGTTTCGTCATGGGTAAAGGCTTTGTGAAGACATCTGCTATGTTTTCCTCAGTAGGAATATACTCCAGCTTAATGATATTCTTCCGTACTGACTCTCTTACGTTTAAGTACCTCAGGTCAGTATGTCTAGACCTGCTCTTTACCCCGATACTGTTTGCTGTAGTGATTGCTGATTGGTTGTCCTCGTACACTACTACCGGATCATTACAGCTCACCCCTAGGTCTTGCATGAGCTGTACGAGGTTGATCACCTCAGTGCATGTTAGTGACAGGCAAGAGAATTCTGCCTCCATGGTCAATAGGGTGGTATGTTTCTGGCGCAAAGATTTCCAATCGATTGGAGCACCCCCTAGCATGACAGCCATTCCAGATGTGGACTTTCTAGTATCTGGGTCTGATGCAAAACTTGCGTCTGCATATACGGCTAGTGACAGGCTTCCTCTCGGCTCAAGATACAGTGCCTTTCTCATGGAATACTTTAAGTATCTCAGGATTCTTTTGGCCGCTTGCCAGTGTCTGACTTTTGGATTCTCAGAGTACCTGGCTAGCTGATTCACGGCAAAAGAAATATCTGGACGAGACCATGTCGCAATATAGGACAGGCTCCCTATCAACGATCTGTAAATTCCTTTATCAAACTCTGGCCCTTCGTTTACCTCCTGAAGGAACCCAGGAACCATAGGGGTATTGCAGGGTTTTGCTAGTTCAAGCTTGTACCGCTTGAGTAATTGCGATATCTTGTCTACCTGCGAAAGTTTAAAACCTCTAGCTGTCTTCTCTATGTCAACCCCTACGTTAGTCTTGATATCCCCTAGATCTCTGATATCAAACTTGAGTTTAATCTTTCCTATCAGCTCAGCAGCTGATTCCTCGTCCGGTGCTATTACGGCAATATCATCTGTGAATACTAAGAGCAATGTTGTTGCTTTGCCCGACCCCTTTTTGAAAAGACATGGGTCTGCAACTCCCTGGTTAAAACCTAATCCTTTTAGGAACTCCACAAGGCACATGTTCCATTCGTACCCTGATTGACGAAGGCCATATAGGCTCTTCATCAGTTTCCAACAGACAGACTTACTATCAGGGCTAGTTAGCGTTGGGGGTTTCCTCAAGTATAATTCATGTCTTAAAGGGGCATTGAGGTAAGCTGTGGCTACGTCAATATGTTTGACCACATGCCTGTGCTTAGCTGCCCACGTTAATGCAGCCCTCAATGTTGTAGCCTTCAGTGATGGGGCGAAAACCTCATCGTAATCCCCTTCACTCTGGTTAAACCCTTGGGCGACCAAACGAGCCTTACAAATTCTTTTTCCATCAGAACAGTTTTTAACCTTAAAAACCCACTTACACCCCAGGACCTGTTTCCCTGCAGGTATGGGTACCTCCTTAAAAACTTGTAGGCTTTTCATCGCTGCTAACTCTTTATCCATAGCCTCCTGCCACGGCTTTTGATCTGTTTTTGGTAATTCAGCCAGTTCTGCAAAGCTGGCAGGTTCCACTATCACAGAGCATGCCTGATATCTGTCAGGCTGCCTCCTTTCCCTAGTAGACCGCCTGACGATGGCAGGTGGTGTGAAGATAATGGGTGTCTCATCCTGGGAGTCAGAATCAGAGACCTCTGATTTAACCACTACTCTCTGTTCGCTACTAGAGTGATCAGAGACCCGATCCTGTTCACTGTCGGACTCACCCTCGCTCTTAAAATCATTCCCGTCTGATCTGGACAGTCTGGGACTAAGATTCCAAGATCCCCTGGTTACATCACCGGGTACAGGGTAACCGTTAGTTCTCGTAGGCGGGGAGCCCTGCTCCAGTCTTTCCCATCCTACGTTCTTCAAGAACTTGGCGCTGGCGCTGTTAAAAACTTCCCTAGTGCCCGGTTTCCAAAAACGATAACATTTTCTATTGGTCTCATATCCTACAAATATCAATTTGCGGGCACGGTGCTGTCCCTTGCGCCTTTGCTGAGCGGGTATGTGGACCCAAGACGGACAGCCAAATACCCGTAAATGGCTTATGTTAGGCTGACGTCCATGCCATAGTACATATCGTACCTGCCCCGTGGTAGAATTCACAGTGAGGTTTATCAAATGGGTGGCAGTAAGGGTTGCCTCCCCTCAAAGGGCATAAGGTAATTGAGCGTCGTTTAGGAGAGTGCGTACCGTACCTTGTAGGGTTTGCCCCCTGCGCTCCGCATAAGCATTATGCTGTGGACGGTACGCCGCACTGAGCCTGTGCTCAATACCTCTCCTTGCCAAGAAGTCCGAGAAAGCTTTATTGACAAACTCTCCCCCTTGATCGGTGACCAGGCATTTAAGGCGTTTCCCTGTCTTACGTTCGGTGGCTTTAAGCCACTGAGAAAACTGACTCAGGCATTCACTTTTACGCTTCAGTAATCTCACAAAACCGTACCTAGAGTGGTGGTCAATAATATTTAAGATATATTTTGCTCCCCCTAAAGATGGTTTTCTTGGTCCTATAAGGTCCGCAAAGACCAAGTCCATCGGTTGCTCTGTAGAGAAACCCTGCATCCTATTTGCTGGTGCAGATTTGGTCTTCTCTTCCCCACAGGCATTACATTGCAAAAATCTATTACAAGGTGATAGATTTATCCCTTTTACCTGGGACACAGTCTTCCCCAGAACTTTAAAACTGCAATGGCCCAACCTTCTGTGTAGCAGGTGAATGCAGTTAAAGTGTACAGGTCTGTTGTAATTACCAACACTGACAACAGGTGGGGACTGGGGTTCTAGCACATATAGACCATTCTTGTGGTGGGCTGTAAAACATTTTGACTCTTTTCTGATAAAACATTCACCACTCTTAAATGTTACTTCATACCCTGCCTTGTCTAACTCCCTCACTGAGAGTATATTCATGAACCCAGGGATATACAACATGGGCAAAGTTGTCCCCAATGGGGTACAAAAAACTTCACCTTCACCCTTAGCAGGCACATCCTGCTTGTTGGCCAGCGAGACAACAGTGTCTGTCTCCTTTAAGAACTTAAAACTTTTCCTTGTAGCTGAAATCGATCTAGTAGCCCCACTGTCAATCATTCAGACTACCTCTGGTTTAGAGGTGTGGCATGTAGATGCAGCAGGGTTCAATGAAGCACTCCTCCTTGGCTTCTTTGGGTGTTTCACAACTTTGCTGGGGCAGGACCTGGCAAAATGCCCAGGCTTCCCACAAGCAAAACACTTCCGGGCCACGCCTATTGTCGTTGGCTGCTCGTTGCCTTTCTGTAGCTGGGGAGCGCTGGTCTCACAAAGAAGGGTTCGCTCCAGCCTCCGTTGTGATTCCTCCAGCAAACGAGGCTTGATTTCATCAAACACCATATCCTGGCTTGGCAGAGCTCCAAGGGCAATCAGAAAATCTTCATAACTTCCATCCAAAGAAGATAAAAGGATACAGGCTTTCTGCTGCTCATTAAAACCAAGACCTTTTTCCTCCAAATCCAGCAGCTGGGTTGTAATTAGCTGGATGTGGTCAGCCATACTCCCACCTGGAGCAAGGTGAGTGCGGAAAAGCCTCCTTGCAAGCTGAATCTGCGCACCCACAGTTGACCTTACAAAAAGTCTTTTCAGGTTCTCCCAGCACACAGCTGCAGAAGTCTCCCCTCTGATATGCATTAAGAGGGTGTCTGCAACAGTGAGCCCAATCACTGTCAGAGCCTGTGAGTTCTGCTCAATAGCCTTATTGTCCCTTTTATCCTGAGGGTCCAAAGCTGCCAAGTCCACGGGCGTGGACACCACGCTCCACAAACCTTCCTTCAGGAGAAGTGAGCATTTCAAAGCCCAAGCCTGATAGTTGGAGCCGGTGAGCAGAGGAACCAAATTCAAACCCCCAGAAGACATTGCTGCTACTTGAGTGTAAATTTCCTACAAAGCACACAGAACAAACAGTCTCTACTACAAACAGGGCGCGGTCAATTAGCAGCACCTGGGCCCATAACCGATGAAATGGTAAAATATAGCAGAGTGCAGGAAGGTGGCTGGCTTTTGCCACACCCTGAGGTTTGAGAGTGTTTGTTGAGATACAGGAGACAAAAACAAACTCCGGCTTGGGTTGCAGGAAATATGTATTTACACTATTTACAAAGGTTGTGCACAAAGTGCAAGTTAACACTTGTCTTGAAGTCAGACCAAGTGGTGCAGCAAGTCCTTATAGTCTATGTGAGCTAATTAAGCTCTTATCTTCGATAAAGCAATGCAAGCAGTCCAAACCTTTATCTGTTGCTTCAAGGTCGGCTTCGAAGATATTCACCAGTTCATTCTAGCTACTGAGTAGCTCGGTTCCAAAACAGTCCTTGGTTAGGTCACCACAATGTGGCTGAGGTATGTGTTCCAATATCTTGCAATAAACGGCAAGTAGACATACCAGACAATCCTCAAGAACGACGAAGGTCCGATGGACGTGAGCACAGCAACAAAGCAGTCAGAGAACAACAGGCTGGCTGGCTGGCAAAGACTGTTGCCTCAATTTAAGCTAGACACAAACACTCAATGCTTGCACCTGGCTGTGGTAGCTGCACAGTCTTAAAGATACAGTCATTGGTTTGCTCTCGTTGCAAACCTACTCATATATCCTAACAGGGCGCATTACAATAATCAAGTCTGGAGGTGACCAAGGCATGTGTGACCATGAGCAAGGAGTCCCGGTCTAGGAACGGTCGTAACTGTCAAATCACACGAAGTTGTGCAAAGGCCCTCCTGGCCACGACTGCCACCTGCTCTTTGAGCAGTAGTCGCGAGTCCAGGAGGACCCCCAAGTTACGTACCGGGTCTGTTTGGGGCAGGACTGCCCCGTCCAGAACCAAAGGTGGTAATTCCCGAGATAACACAGGACCCCCAACCCACAGCCACTCAGTCTTGCCAGGATTCAGTTGTAGCCCGTTGTCCCCCATCCAGACCTTGACAGCCTCCAGGCACCTGGAAAGGACTTCCACTGCATCGCTAGGGTCCCCACGGGCTGAGATATACAGTTGGGTATCATCTGCATACTGATGATACCTCACCCCATGAGAACGGATGATCTCACCCAGCAGTTTCATGTAGATATTAAATAGGAGAGGTGAGAGCACCGAGCACCTAGGACTGGACATCTCACCCTCCAACCACACCGACTGGGTCCGGCCCCTCAGAAATGAGGAAAACCAAGCCAACACTGTGCCTTGGATCCCCAGTCCTTGGAGCCTTCCCAGATGGATACCATGGTCGACAGTATCGAACGCCGCTGAGAGGTCAAGAAGAGCCAGGACAGTTGGATGTCCGCCATCCCGCTCCCTCCAGAGATCATCCACCAGCGCGACCAATGCAGTTTCCATCCCATATCCGGCCTGAATCCTGACTGAAAAGGATCCAGATAATCCGCTTCATCCAGGAACTCCTGTAACCACCATGCCACTGCCTTTTCCAATACTTTACCCAAAAAGGGTAGGTTGGATACCGGTCGAAACTTGGCCATTATGGTTGGGTCGAGGGAAGGCTTTTTCAGGAGGGGGCACACCAATGCATGTTTGAAAGATGCCGGATAAGCCCCCTCCCGGAGTGAGGAATTAATAATTGCCTCGACTCAGCTGCCAGTCACCGTCTGGGCAGACTTAACAAGCCAGGCGGGACAAGAATCTAATGTACAGGCAGCAGCACGGACAGCTCCCAGGAGCCTGTCCACTTCCTCAGGGACAACTGGATCGAACCGATCCCAGATAACATGGCAAGACTGTACCTCAGACAACCCCAGCTCTATGTTTTCCACGCCAGGATTCAACTTCAGGCGAATCTGAGCGATTTTCTCAGTCAGATAATCCGCAAAAACCTCAGCTGACCCCTGCCACCTGGGGCCTGCCCCCCCCCCCCCACCAAGGAGGGACCTTGTCACCCTGAACAGGGTAGCTGGGAGAGGTTGAGAAACCGTGCTCTAGTCTAGATGGCTAAAAAGACCCGTTGTCAAAGTGGACTGCTATAACAGCCCTGTTGGCAGCCCAGCTCCTGCTCTCTGTGCCTCCCATTTGGGTTTCTCTTCATAGGATCGTTGTTACCCAAATAGTGTCATTGGGGACTTAGTGAGAACACAAAAAAATTGTGCAGCAGTTAGCTGTCAGTTCTGGTAATCGCTGTTAGTAAAAGTAAAGGTCATCCTCGCTTCAAAGCCAGTCATATCCAACTCTAAGGTTCAGTGTTCATCTCTGTTTATAACCAAACAGCCAGCGCTGTCTGCATCTGCAGATATTTCCATGGACATGTGGCAGGCAAGACTAGACACCGGTTGTCAACTGGAAGCTCAACAGAGATGAAGTTCCTCCACCCTTTCCCCCAACTTTGTCTGGGAATTATGCAGTGGATTTGCAGCTGCAGAGATTGCTATGTCTAGTGTACTCATCTAGTAGACATAACAATTGTACGCTACCTCATATAGCAGTGATGGCGAACCTTTTAGAGACTGAGTGCCCAAACTGCTACTCAAACACCATTTATTTATTGCAAAGTGCCAACACAGCAACAGGGGAAGAAGGAAACACTACCATTGGGTTGCTGGGCAGAGGGGTGGGTGGATCTCTATTCTGGGGGAGGGAAGAAATGCTCCTATTGGACTGCTGGGCATGGGGACTGGGTGAACTCTGTGCTGGGGAGGGAGGAAGCACTCCCATTGGGCTGCTGGGCAGAGGGGAGGGCAAACTGTGCTGGGGTGACTCCATGGGTGCCCACAGAGAGCACTACAAGTGCCACCTCTGGCACACGTGCCATAGGTTCGCCACCACTGTCATATAGTTATTAATTCCAGATAGGCTGCCCCTACATTTGGCCACACAGTTTAGAATAATCAGAGTAGTTATTTCAGTGAAATATATTTATTGGTTGGCTCTCATACTCTGTTTTGTAAAGAACTGAAGAATGATTCATATAACCCAGTGGTGCCCAAACTTCATCCAGTGGTTCATCCAGCCTGCGAAGCCCTCATCGCTCCTGGAAGTGGAAGTAAGACGCGCCCATACTGGCACATTTTACTTCCGTTTCCAGGAGCGACGGGGGCTTCGCAAGCCGGATGAATTGGCATCGGGTGCCACATCTGAGTCATAGTGACTGGCTCCCTGAACCCCGTGACTGGCCCATGGCGTGAAAAGTTTGGGCACCCCTGATATAACCCTTAGACACTGGAATAGGTATAACCGAGGTATTCTCAAGAGTACTCTCAATTAGTTCTTTATTTTTCACTAGATGAGTTTAAGAAGGAAAACGTTCTGTAATTAGACAACTATTGGTCACAGAGTCTGGAAGAAATTTATCTTAACAGGTGCATCACTAACAATATTTATCATTGTTCCTACCTGTGCCTTCCATGCAGTGGTGAGGAGTTTTACCCAACTTCAAATAGCCTTCTCCATGGAACTCACGTGCCGGGTAAAGAAGGCGTTGACAGGATGGTTTCAGATCTTGAAAAACAGTAAGTAACTCGTGTCCTTGGTGGCTTTCAAAACTGATTAAACTGTTTTTTATTTTAAAAATTCTAATACATCTACCCACCATATGGTCCCCCTGAAGGTTAAGATCTGCTAGTTAAGCCCTTCTCCAGGTTTCAAATCCGGGTGTGTATGTATGTGTCAGATTTAATGTCAGGCCTTAATTGGCAAAGATTTTAAATTGTCTCCTGCTGTTTTATGGTATAAAGCAGTGATGGTGAACCTTGGCACTCCAGCTGGTCTTGAACTTCAATTCCCAGAAGCCCTGATCAGCAGGAGTCCTGATTTGGGCTTCTGGGAGTTGAAGTCCAAGAACACCTAGAGTGCCAAGGTTTGCCATCACTGGTATAAAGCAAAGGACAACACATGCTCCTTCACACCTTTCCCATGCATAAATATGTGGGGCTCCAAATATACACTTCAGCAATTTGGGACATGTGAGCAGTTTTATCATATTTTCAGGGTAAATGCTCCCATTCAAGTTACCCATGTAATGTAGTGGATGTAGCAGTGGGCTAGGAGTCAGAAGACTGACCCTTGCTCAGTCATGGAAACGCATGGGGGATGTGGGGTGGAACAGGTAAAACCATTCCTTAAATAGCTCAATTACCTTGAAAGCCCTAATAGGTAAAGGCAAAGGTCATCCTTGCTCAAAAGCCAGTCGTATTCAACTCTAGGGTTCAGTGCTCGTCTATTTATAGCCAAAGTGCCAATGCTGTCTGCGTTTGCAGGCATTTCCATGGACATGTGGCAGCCATGCCTAGACACCCGAGTGCATGGAATGCTCTTTACCTTCCCACCGAAGTAGTACCTACAGGATATAATCAAGTATAAGTTGTCCTGAATATAAGTTGAGGTACCTAATTTAGACCTCTAAGACTTAAGAAAATAGATTGACCTAAGTATAAGTCGGGGGTGGAAAACACAGCAGCTGCTAGTGATTTTTAATAATTAAAATACATGAAAATATGGTAAAATTAATTAGAAATTTGTGTGGGTGTTTTTGAGTTTTTACAGTAATGCTAGTGTTTTCCCCCTGTATGTTTGAATTTGAGCCACTGCAGTTTTGGGACCCTCTGGGTCGTTGACCCGCGTACAAGTCAAGTCCACTTTTTGGACCTCATTTTGGGGGCTAAAAGCTAGACTTATACTTGAGTTATACAGTATTTATCTACATGCAATTTCTTGCTTTCAAACTGCTAGGTTGGCAGGAGCTGGGACAGAGATGGGAACTCATTTCATCATGCAGCCCTCGGGTCTTGAACTGCTGACTGGCCAACCTTCCAGTCATCAAGTTCATCTTAACCGTTGCTTTTAGTTTTAACTTGACTGGTTATAACCACCACCACCACCACATATCACCATTTTTAAAAAAATGATCTTTCCAGCTACTAGAAAGCACAAAAGGGCTTTGGAAAATAATTAGAAGATAAAAATGTGTTGGGAGGGACTGCTGGTGGCCTTCCAAGGATGTGGCGAGCCCTTGGTGTCTGCAGATTTCCCAGCCTCTTATGAAGTGACAGTGGCATTGGCTTGATGCAGTGACTCTTGCAAACTGTGGAACTGAAATGGTTCTTGTATGTAAAAATTAAGTGTATCTTAGAAAATACTGTATGAATGTAAGTTTTATCCAGTAAGAGATTGCTTCAGAGGGAAGTGACACTGGGTTGGTAAATGGGGTGTTGCTGGATCCAGAGCCCTCTAGTACAGTGATGGTGAACCTTGGCACTCCAGGTGTTCTTGGACTTCCAGTTCCCATTAGTCCAACTCTGTGAAACCACACAAATGGGTTTACTGCATGTATGGGTTTTCTGTGTAAGTGCAGTAAACCCATTCGTGTGGCTTCAGACTTAGGCTTCTGGAAATTGAAGTCCAAGAACACCTGGAATGCCAAGGTTTGCCATCACGGCTCTAGTACCCTTTTCTAATTGCTCTGCTACACACAACTCAAGCAGATATGGGCCTTCGGCCTACCCAGCAGAAACTAGTTTGTTCATTTCAAGGCAGAGACTATGCAGCCACTGAAGAATAAGTTACATGTGAACTCTTCACCGACTCAATTTCTATTCCAGAATCCAAAAACGTGAAAAATACAGCCGAAGGCGCCCTTATAACGATGATGCAGATATTGACTACATTAACGAACGGAATGCCAAGTTCAACAAGAAGGCCGAGCGTTTCTATGGGAAATACACTGCAGAAATTAAGCAGAACTTGGAAAGAGGGACGGCTGTCTAGAAGGCAGTTTCAGCAACATAATCAGTTTAGTTTTCTTTTGCAAAGGGGACCTTGAACTTGGAAAGTTTACTATCAACGTATAAAAGTATATTTAACGTTATTTGTTAGTTCAACAGAGCAGGTGTTTTTTTTTAATGAAAGCACTTCAGGGTTCCCAATCTTTTTATGCCGTGGGCCAGACCATGTACCCCGGGCCACGCTGGTGGTTTCCCCTGGTGTAAATGCTGTTGTAAAATGCGCCTGCAGCTATCGTAAGCATACAGCTGTCATAAATGTATCCACATGCGGCAGTGACAAGGGCCACATGAAAAAGGCCATGAACCCCTGCTATAGAGGATAAATTGGGAAGACCAGTGTATAATTGGGAAAGAGGTTTTGCTTGCTATTTTTTTACTGTACATTGAATGAGTGACCTGTTCTAGGCTGCATTCTGCTATGGGGATAAAGTCACAAATCCAAATAAAATGTAATTTTTAAAATGGAATTGAGATTTGTTGGAAGTGATTATGTACAAGAAATATGGTTTGGAATCAGTGTGTTTACTACCAGTAAAGATCTCTTGCTCAAAGCCAGTCATGTCTAGGGTCATGATTGCAAACCTCCAGATATTCTTGGACTTCAATTCCCTATAGGCATGTTTTGCTTCCGCATCCAGGAGCAACGAGGTTCACCATCACGGGATTGGAGGTACTCCATTCATTTCCACACATGAAATACCAAAGTGTTTTCCTCAAGTAGGTCAGTGTTGAGTGGAATATGAAAGTGCTGCATTAAAGTATTTTGCCCTCTGGATCTACCAGCTGTAAGATTTAGCTTCTTTATGCTTGGTCCACCATTTTTAAGCAGAGCTGGTATATTGGTTTCATCCTTCAGTAGTGATGGTGTGACACCAGCTCCTAGCCTGCAAATAATTTCCTCCCCAAAGCTGATTCAGCTACTTTATCATTCTACTGAGAATTCCAACTGCGATTATGAGTAGCTTTTGCCACTGGAACGAATAAAAAATTACCCACTGCATTATGCCAAATTTTTCTTGCTGTGCTATTGTTCTCATCAACTGGATACAACTTTGAAAATATTCTGACATTAATTTGTGAGACATCCACCTAACTAACAAAGCTAATTATGTCTTATTTGCTGATGGCATTTCCCTTGTAACTGCATGGGTCAAGGTGAAATGCAATCAAGGAAATTACTGAAACCTAGCAATCATTAGGAAAGCTGATCACAGAAGAACAGACGCCTTTGAGATGTGGTGTTGGAGGAGTTTTGAGAGTCCCCTGGACAGCGAGAACAAATAGGTCAATCCTAGAAGAAATCAACCCTGACTGCTCCTTAGGTCAAATAATAAAGATGAAGCTAAAGTACTTTGGACATCAAATGAGAAGAGAGGATTCACTTGAGAAAGCCTTGATGCTTGGAAGGGTTGAGGGCAAAAGAAGAAGGGGACGGCCCAAGGTGAGATGGCTAGATGGTATTGTAGAGACAATGGGCACAGAGCTGAGTGAGTTGAGGGGGATGGTGGAGGACAGGAGTGCCTGGCGGACAGTGGTCCATGGGGTCGCAGAGGGTCGGAATCGACTGACTGAACAACAAAAGCAATATTAGCTTATGAAATCATTAAGACGTAAGTTTTGTTGGTGCCTGCAAATGACACTGTCTCAAGATATTTTAGCTCACTGCTGTGCTCAACTACGAAGACCTGGGAGAAAAAAATAACCTGTATTTTGGAGACAATCTGACACTATCGCTGCCTCTTGCATTTTTACTAACAGTGTCTCCTCAGGAAAAAAGCAGCTTATTCTAGCATTTCAGGTATTTTTATATTACCCATTCCTTTTCATAAAACACCACACAAACAATATGGACAATAGGTTTATTTAAAGATCTTCATTTTATACATATGCTCATTATATGCAGATTTTAAGGAAAGGTGCTGCTTACACAAAGGAATCTTTAACTAGCTTCTGAACAATATAACATAAGCCAACCACACTGACAACTATGTAACTTACGGATTTCCTAACACCTAGTTACACAGGATCCAAGTTGACACTTAACAAGCCTTACTTCTAAGTAGCTTTCCCAATTGCAATATGGTCTCCTTGAATGTTCCTCCTGGACTGTGGATCCCTGTATCACAACCCTTGGAGCAAAAAGCTAAAGAATCCTGAATGTCAAGATCTACAGCCAAGCTTTTACCTAGCAATAGGTGTAGTTGATTCATGCAACACTAGCTCAGAAAATTATATACCGCAATGGAAATGTCAAAGTTTCCCTAAGAGTGGTAGGAGTGCAATTATATTAATGCTTTAAGAATAAACAAGGGTTAATTTCACTCATTCAAGAGAAAAAGTGACATTTGTCTTTGCAAAATATGGCCAAATTCAGGTTAAAATGAAATACAAAGCAACTATGCAAGCCAACTGAATTACCACCAAGAGCCATAGATCACGCCGCTTAAAGCGCTGACTCAAACATCCGATGTATATAAAACATAGGCTTATTTGTGATAATCAAGTTACACAAACACACTGAAAGATACAACATTACACCTAGGAAAAAGATACCCACCTATAATGGAATGTACTACATTAACAAACAAAAAATATTTAAAGAAATTAGTATCCCCACCTGTAGTTTCTGGGCTTTCATATGCCACTCTTTGTCTAGAAAACAAACCTATTCTCAAGAGACAGCTTCGGTATTCTGCATTTAAACCCAGAATTCAGAGAGTTAAGCTCTCATAATGCCTCAAAGAACAAAGCACTGCCCTTAGCGTGCTCTCAAGGAGATGCTTCGAGGTGAAAAATTATGGAACAGCACATTCTCCTCCTCCTTAACAGGAATCCATTGCCCAGCTGGGTTCTTCAGTTCTTCTCTTCCTGCACATGGAATGGGCTCTTTAGCTGGGAGGCTTCCTGGTTTCTGGGGGAAAAAAGTTTAACTATGAAATGAGATATAGGTTAAAAATAAGATACTTAATTAACTTCAATACCAGGAATTCCTCCCCCCCCTCCCATCAGAACAACTAATGGTTAGATTCCATTTAACAGTATCCAAGTAACTTCCCATCCAATATTTTTTAATACAATTAAAATACATTTATGTAAGGAAAATATTTATTTAAGTCATAGCAATTCTGTGTGTCTGAAAATTAAGTCTCACTGAACTTAAAAGCTTCACCTTTCCTAAAGTGAGTTCTAAACTCACTTTAGAACTGCAGACTATGACTTTTAGTGATGAAAGTCTAAATTTCTTTTGTGCCATCTTCAACTTGGGTTTCTGGATAGCTAGAAGGGAGCTAACTTAAAATCAATTTCATTTTAGTGCCCAACTACTCTAGTCCAAGGTAGCACCATATATTACTAATGCAATCCTGAACATACTTTTCCTGGAAGTAAATCCCATCAAGGCTACCAAACTTTAAAATTAGCATGGTTAGGATTGCAATTAAAATGTACACATGTCAATGCATATTGCTAGCATTTATGTCTACTATTTTTGGCAAACTATTTAGAGCCCATCTTCCTAAACGTTAGAGTTTTAACGGCAAACTTCAAAATGGCTTGAGTGGAAAATATTCACCCAGAATGGATATTAATGTAATAAAATAAATAAATAAAATGAAGTGTAGATTTTTTTTAATTACAGTATTTGCACCATCTTATCTGTACAGATTTGAAAGACACCATTAACTTATCTATAAGTGATGCCACCTGGTTCTTCCATCAACATCTGCAATACATTACATATACAATTAGGATTATCTACATGATTTTGAAACTATACAATATTATTGCTAAATTCAGAAAGTATATATAACCTCTAAATATAAAATAGCAAATACTAGTTATTCCATATGTTGTTTTTTTACAACCACTTGAAAATTTGGCTTTTATAAACTTGGCTCATATTTCCCTCCCCTAAAGACAACTACAGCCCACATTCAAATTACCACCACATTTTCTTCATCAGTGCTGGACACCATATTCATGATTTCTATAAAACAGAAATAAAGCACGTAAAATGCGCTGTGTGTCTGCATAAAACGCTTTTGGGGAACATTTGCTGCACAACAACCTTGGAAAGTATTAAGCATTGTTTGAAATTTAAAAGCCATTAAATAACTTTATCATAGTAAATAAAACATGAAATACAATCCAAATTGAGGGGCAATTTTATTAAAATATTCCATGGTTTATCAATAGGAATTCTGAGTAACATCTTCAGAGCCCCAACGTTTTAGGAATGACTTGGGCATTGAATTTTTACAAGCTACTTTGACATTATATTGCTTCCAAAATTCAGCAATTTTTACTAAGTCCAATTCCAATGCTAATTTACAGGAAATTAGACACACTGAGTCAATGACACTTACATTTGTTATTGCCTTACCAAGTTCCCACTGATACAATGGATCTAACTCATGTTTGGACACTAGATTTATCCCAAATTTACCAAAAATAAAATGAGACTAGCTTTAATGTTTTATACACATCTGAAACTGTACCTTCAGTATCCGAAGACTTATTTCAAATACTCACACTTTCCTCCTTTGGTTTCCCACATTCATTTTCTTTCGATTGTGTAGTGATTCTCAAACTGGCTGGCAAGACAATCTGTGTTCCCAAGGCTTTTGCTGCGTTGGCCTTTGCTATCTCCAGTAGTTCTCTCTTTTCTTAAAAATAAAAAGCCAAATATCTCCTTAGGTTCTAGCAATTTTTCATCTGATCTCAGGGAGTTGTTTCAGAATTTTCCTCATTCTTAATGGTTCAAAGATAAACAGATTATTACAGGTCCCCTTTTACATATAAAAAACTGAGCCAGTGAATTCCTAAAACCACAAATATACAACTATTTCCCCCTGTCCAATATTCAACACTTTCCCCAATTATGAAAATTACAGTTAGGAACTTCCCAAAATCTGCCCCATATACATTCCTGTAGAGACAAATTCAGACTTTCTTAAAGGCAGTTTGGGCAACCGTACTAACACAATTCCCGCCTTACCTTTTTCAGTCAAACGCAAAGGAGTTCTACTGCGAGACCTTGATCGGGAACGGCTTCTCCAGCTTCTGTAAGCTTCAGGATAGGTAGTTCTTCCAAATCCATAATATCTTCGGCTTCTTGAACGGCTTCTGGAGTAAGACCTTCTATAATATGATCTTCTAGGAGACCGACTTCGAGATCTGTATCTTGGAGGAGCGCGACGGTACCTGCTATAGTATTTAGGAGGGTACCTTTCTCGGTAGCGGTAGCTTCGTGATCTTGATCTGCTCCTGGAGTAAGATCTTGAGTATCTTCTGTGCCTCAGAGAACAATTCCTTTTAGCACGTGATGTTGATCGGCTCCTAGATCTACTCCAGCTTCTTGAGGAACATGAAGAGCTTGAACTAGATCTTGAACTGTAAGATGACCTGCTGGATGATCTTGAAGAGGATCTCCCACTATAGCTGCTCTTCGATCCTGAACGAGACCTCTCTCTAGGTGAACTCAAAGTCAAGTCATCCATGTAGTCAGTCATCTCATCTGTCTTCTCCGGAGAGCTTTCATTCTGAGTAATTTTAGAATCCATGTGTTCTTTTTGCTGCTGTGCTGACACATTTGCTGGTTTTTTCACCATGAAAGGTTAGAGACAAAATAAATATTTTACTTATGTTTTAAAATCTTGAATTGTGAACTACAACACAATCTATTTTGAAGCTATTAACTCAGAAGCATTATTGTGTCACGACGCAGATAAGTACTGTGTTATAACTTTAGGACCTGACAAATAACCATGGTAACTACTTTTCAAATATTTAATTCTTGCAGTCAAGAATACAGCCTCACTATAAACCTGCACAAACTTTACTGGCCTAATAGAACAATTAGAATAGAACACTGAAACGACAGACATCTACATGTAAGATAACCAACTTGAGAATAGATCAAATACAGTAAAAACCCCAGGTTACAACTGCTTCAGTTTAAATTTGCTGTGGTTTACAATGGCAAACCCTATGGAAATTTTTAATGTATTTTTTTCGGTTTACAATGATCAATTCAAGACCATTTTTTCCCCAACGTATCCCTATGGATGTTTTGGTTTACAATTTTTTCGGGTTACAACGGAGGCTGTTGGAATGGACATCCATCATAACCTGGAGTTTTACTGTACTTTACAATCAAGATGGCTGCTATTACATAACAAGCAGCCATCTTAGCTACATCAAGTGTTAACTAGTGGATTTCTGCTTCATCAAGACCTGTTTTATCAATTTATTTTCCTTCCTCCCTGTGTCATGACACCTTGATTTATCATTCTGAAATAATTTACAATTTGAACTAGTCTCCTGCCTATTTATAGCACACGATACTTTCACTTTCTAAATACTCTAACTAGCAGCTTTTAAATCACTAGAACAATCACAGGTCACTAAGGCAGAAAAGACATTCCTACAGCTTCCAAAACCTACAAACCTGTGGAGAACACAGGACTGGGGCATGAAAGTATTTTAGATACCAAGAAGACTTGAAAGAATATTAGACACATATTTCCATGAAAAACTTACCATCAGATGCTGTAGAACTGTCATTTTGTTTAGGATTTCCATAAAGTTTCTGGGGAGTCCTGTAAAATATAGAAGTATATAAGTTTTTGAATTTTACTAAAAGATCCTACAATTTCTTGGCTTTGTCACATACATATTTAAGGAAACCAGTGACTCTCCAACTAAAAGTATTTTAAAACCTTTAGCAAATAAGTGTTGCAGTTACGTCCATTTACTATCTCCTCACATGGCTGAAAAAATGCTCATCTCTTAACACCTATGATATAGGATAATCAACAAATTCTCAAGCTTTCTTATTACAACATGTGGGAGTTACTGTTATGGAAGTTCCCCATCAAAAGAAAGAAAACATTGAAGGATGGGTGAAAAGGAAGGAATCAGTGTGAGCAATTGCTTAGGCTGAAGAAATTGGGATTCCATCCAAAACAACTTTTAAAAAATTTTTTGGAGGCAACAGGGAACCATTTGGATTTAGTGTAGAAGAGGCGCCCCATGATCCTCGCCCATTTAAAACATTATTTATCTGCATTGTTAATGTGTTAATGTTGCAGACAAAGGGGAAAGCAGTATTTTGGGTGGTTAAAAAATATTTGTACCAAAAATAGAGAGGAAAATTTGCTTTATTCTGTGTGCATACAGGCTCATCTCTTGCAGCAAGAGAGGCTAAAGAAGACAGAAAACCCTTCTAACACCAGTCTCACAATAAGCAATACCTTGTCTTATTTCGTCTCATTTCTTTTACCTGCTTACTGGCATATAGACAAAGACATGAGGAGGGGAATTTTTTTTTACCCTAGTTCACTTTAAATTCAAACTGGCTTTTCTTCACCCCATTAGGACTGGTTTCTGCAGATACAGTCGCAAAAGGGTGCCATGAATAGGAAATACTGGACCACCTTTAGAGGTCACGGCAGGTTTCTCTTTCTCTCACACAGGCTGTGCCTATCCCATGAAGCTTCTTCAATTAACTCATTAGCCAAATGTGTAATGTCAAAATGTTTATTTTGCAAACCTAACTCCTCAAACTGACTTCCACCAGATACACTGCTGTAAAAAGACTGGTTGCATTTTATTACTGGTTGTAAATAACTCATTGATTTGCATATCCATCTCTTGAACCAACTCACTCTGTCCAGCTACTCTGGGCCCCTATACCAGATGTATAAATGTATACCATGAAAATCCACTCTTATGTCTGAACTGGACTTGATCCACAAAGGTAAAGGTCGCTCTTGCTCCAAAGCCAGTCGTATCCAACTCTAGGGTTCAGTGCTCATCTCTTGTTAACAGCCAAAGAGCCAACACTTGCTGTGCATGGAGACATTTCCATGGACATGTGGCAGGCACGACTAGACAACAAACGCTGTTTATCTTCCCACCTAAGTGGTCTCTATTTTCTACATGCAATTTCTTCTTTTCGAACTGCTAGGTTGGCAGGAGCTGGGACAGACCACAGGAGCTCAGTCTGTCATGCAGTAGCCGGGAATCAAACTCTGACCTTCCAGGCAGTGAGTTCAGTGTCTTAACCACTTGAGCCACAGCAGTCCCTTGATCTACAAAAACTAACATTAAAACACAGAAGTCAGTCTTTAAGGCTGCAGCATTTTTTTATCACATACACACATACCCTTCCTCCAAGGTCAGGACGACGAACTCGGTTCTCTCCCCTTCCAATACAGGACCTACTTTTGTTTACTAAAGGTTTCTTTCTTTGTCGCCCAGCCCACGTTCTCCTCAAAGCGGCGCCTTCCAACATCAAGGTCAACCCTGGGGCTGCCGCCATTTTGTTCTTGCCTCTCCTTCCCCCTCAACCTGAAAAAGGCCACTTTTACCACACCGCTTTCATCGCTTATGGACTGCGGTGGGTTCAGCGGTTAAGACGCTAACCTTGACGACTGGAAGCTCAGCAGCTCGAGACCCGAGTGCAGCAGAACGGAGTGAGCTCCCGTCGTCTGCCCCAGCTCCTGCCAACCGAGCACTTGGAAAGCGAGAAATTGCAAGCACATAAATAGGGGTGGGAAGGTAAACAGCGTTTCCTACACCCCAGTGTCTAGTCATGACTGCCACATGGCCACGTCTGCAGACGCAGACAGTGCTGGCTCGACGTTGGCTGCAAACAGAAATGAGCACTGAACCCTAGAGTCGGATACGACTGGCTTTCGAGCAAGGATGGTCTTTACCTTCCTCGTTTAAAGAGTCCATGAAACAAGTCTCTTCCCTCCCATCACCCCACCCGTTCCTCTCCCCACTTTCTATGGGCCTCAGCCCAGCTCTTCTCGGTCCCCGCTACCTCAAATATGAACCGATTAAACTAAAAATCGCCTCAGACTCACTGGTACCAGGCGGGCGGATTCTGGCTCTGCGGCGGCGCCTGAGGCGACAGCCCGGTCTCGTTGGTCACCGCCATGAGGGAAAGAAAAAGGCAAAATAAAAAGCTAAAATAAAATATATATATATCAACAGCCCGACGAGGTTCCCTCAGAGGCGCTGCAGATCTTTCCGAACAACGTGTGGGGGAGAAAAAACGTCCCCGGGCCGAGAAAAAAAAAGCTTTAATCGGATTCCCCGTTAACAGCCGCCGCTAGGTCGACCGGCCGCTTTGGCGTCCCGACACCAACTGGCACAGAAGCGAAGCTTCCAGAACAACAACCTCACCGGGGGAGGGGCGCGCGCGATGGTTATGTAAGAAAGACCGGCAGGGCGCATGCGCCTCAGGCGAGGGGCGGGGGAGAGCGAGCTGGGTGAGACCTAGCAGCGTCGCCATAGCGACCAGGAGCCTGCGGCCTACTTCCTCCTCTCCTCCTAACCCCGTGATTTATTATTATTGTTATATTTCAATTTATATGCCGCCCTACTTGGTAAAAACCGACTCAGGGCGGCTCACAGAGTCCCCAATTATAATGATGGCGAACCTTGGCACTCCACATGTTCTTGGACTTAAATTCCCAGAACCCCAAGCACCCTGTGAATCCACACGAATGGGTTTACTGCGATATATCCGGCCTGCGTTGCCCTCGTCATACATGCTGCAGGAGATTATTATTATTGTTGTTGTTATTAATCATACTTATCAACCGCCCTCCTCACCGAGGTGACCCAGGGCGGCTCACAATTCAGTAAAAAACAAACAATAAAACACTTAAAAACATTCATAAAAAAACCCTCAATTTAAAACTTTAAAATCAAAATCTAAAAACTAATTGATGATGGCTCCATTATTTATTATTACAGTGTGTGGGGGGGCACTTCATGGCAAGCTGGGATCCACCTTAAACAAAGTCACACCAGTGGCATTTTTCTTGCTTGTCCCAGGAAAAAAAAGTATCCTCGAATACAAGTAACAGCTGACAACGACTCTCTGGATGGTGGCAGTTGCCACTCGTATCGGAATACCATGTACAGACAAAAAGACCTTCGGCGGCGGGGACACATTGCAATAAAGACAACAGCTATATGAACATTTGTACGGGGGTGTTGGAAAGAAAGCGCCGCAGGAGCCACGGCCGGAAAAAACGCCGCCAGCCCACGCAGCCCACGCAGACGTCTCGACCTCCCCCGGACTCGAAACATCTGTCCGGGGGAGTTGATTTGCCCCGCCGGCTCCCAGAGACTACCTGGGGATAGGGGGTAGGTGTTCGCCACAGCCATATCGGGACTGGATGGCAGGTGTGTTGGGGGGGATGTGGATGGGTAGCGGGACGGTGTTTTGTATTGTACATTACTGTATTGCTTACTGTATGATTATTTTCTTTGTGTTAGATATGAATTGTATTGTGATTATGGACTGTATTTTGATCATATTGTGTTTACATTTATGTTGTTGTACTATGCTGTGACTTTTGCATTTTTGATCTGTTATATTGTATTGTATTCGATTTTATGATGTAACCCGCCCTGAGTTGGTTTTCACCAAGTAGGGCGGCATATAAATCGAAATAATAATAATAATAATAATAATAATAATAATAAGTTTTCCTGGAAATAATTTTGATAAACCTGAAACATTGTATTTTGGTAGTCACAAAATTGCATGGGTTCACATTGATTGACTTTGGCTGTTCAGGATTGTCAGCAGCAAGAATGTAGTGTTTATGAGAGAAGCATATGTGCCAACATCTTTGCATTATAGAAGCTATGTTGTAGACATTATTACATAAAACATTTGCACAGGATGGCCAGCAAAAAGTACTGCATATGGCCCAAGAAATATATTTTGGACTAATAATAGGGGATGTCTGAACTAGTGGAATAAACTATCATAAGGGGTACACAGAAAGAGCCGTCTCGAAGACTGGTATTTTCTAATCACAATCAGATGTACCCCAGTAATGACAGCCTTGTGTTTTGGGCTAATTTTTCTCACACTAGGTCAGGTGAAAGGAACTGCTGAATGAACTGCTGAATGAACTCACCCAAAGGTGGCTTCAGTTTTGCAGTTTCACATCTGCCTAGACACAGAATAAACTATCTAAAACTTTCTTTTATAGTCTCACATGATTTGATGCCTGTGAGCTTTCCAACTCACCAAATACTTTAATATATAGAAACTTGCCATCAGACAAGGGCCTGCAGTGGCACAGAGGTTAAAAAGCTCACCATGTTAGCTGGAAGGCCGGCAAATTGACAGATTGAGACCTGGGTACTGCATGACGGTTTGAGTGCTCATCTGTGCCAGCTCCTGCCAACCTAGCAGTTTGAAAACAAGAAATTGCAAGTAGATAAATAGGGACCACTTCGGTGGGAAAAGATCTTGGGAGACATAAAAGGAGCCTCATTCGGATGTCCCAAGCGGAGTAAAAATCCTTTCAACCCAGAATAATTTCTGACACGAAATTATTATCAAACAACAACAAAAAATTGATGGAGAACTGATACATTGCTACAAGCAAAATATTTCTGAAAATTTGTAGTGCAGGATAAACCTAGTTAATTCTTAAAATGTGTTTTTGTTTAAAAACAAAGAGACTTAAGTCACCTTGCAGGATTAGTCAATTTCATTCTGTTCATCAGAAACAAGCTGGGAGATTTTGATTATATCTGATGTGAATTATAGTTCACGAAAACTTGTGCTTGATAAAATAAACTACCGTACTGTACTTTTTAAAAGACTGTAAGACTTTGTTTTTTATTACAAAAAAATTGCCAGATTCCTTGTGCATTTGGCTACCCAGCAAGAAAATTCAACTAGGGTAGATATGCATTAGAGGACCATGGGAAGTGCTTACATGCTTTTACAGTTCAGGGAGGAAGATGCAAAGAACATGATAACGCCAAGACGATGAAGCCTTCTTTAAAGGACCGCTTCCTAAGCAACTGCCACATACAACAAATACAGTCAGGTAAGCCTGTAAGTACTGCAGTGGCTCAAGTGGTTAAGACGCAGACTGGAAGGTGGGAGGTCAGCAGATTCCCGGGTACTGCAGGAGGACGGAATGAACAGCCTCACCTAGGGCGCTTGTTATTACTGTATATAGAAGACAACCAACCCGCATGAGCACTCATAGGTTCGCTCCCGCCTTGCGGAACGGGACCTCAAGGTCTTTGCGCCTGCGTAGAAACTCCCTCCGCTCCTTCGGGCCTTTCAACATCCGGGTTCCTAAGCAGGGCTTTTGTTTTGTTTACTTCGGGAGGAGCAGGAGGCGGACTCCGCAGGAGAAATTGGCTGGCAGAGTCGGGCCGGACTCGGCTCCCCCCCTACGAACCGGTTACCCCAGAGGGGGTAAGTGGGAAGAGAGACTCCCCTGTTGTGCCGCTGGAAGAGTCCCGGTTACTGAAGGGGGGGGGGCATGGCGGAGACATGATTGCGGGCCACATACGGCCACCCCGAGGAGCCTCTGTCTTGGCTCGGAGGCAACGTCTCCCCGTTAAGTCTAGTGGGATTAATTGGCGTATTGCGGTGGCTTGGTGGTTAAACAGCTCGCTTTGTTAGCTGGAAGGCCGGCAAGTTGGCAGTTCAAGACCCGGGTACTGCATGACGGAGTGAGCTCCCGTCTCTGCCCCAGCTCCTGCCAACCTAGCAGTTCGAAACCAAGAAATTGCAAATAGATAAATAGGGACCACGTCGCTGGGAAAAGATCTTGGAGGGTATGAAAGGAGCCTCATTTGGGCGTTCATTGAGTGGCGTTTCTCCAGCAAAAATCCTTCCAACCCAGAATAATTGCTGACACGAAATTACAGTATTATTACAATTGGTGTACAATTTGTGTCAGCTGGGCGGAACCCTCCGTTCCCCCCCCCTTGAGTTGATAGGGATTTCTTTTACACCTGAGAAGGTGTAACAAAGTGGGAGGGGTTGTTGTTGTTTTTTTAAAGTGGGACCCATGTTAGTCTGTGAAAGCATGTTTATTTATTTATTGGATTTCTATACCGCCCTACTTGGTGCAACCAACTCATGTTGTTGATCTTTTTTGAGGCTCTTTCATATTTATACACCACCCTTTTGTTGGGCGCCCCTCTCAGGGTGGCTTACGATATATAAATCATAATCATGTTGTGCCACCTTAAAGACTAGCTGCTGCATTTGAATGTTAGCTTTCCTAGTAAAATAAGGTGTGTGTGTGCAAAATATTGTCAATCAATTGCTTTATTACAGTCAACGACCAGCACAGTAAAATAAGGCAATTTTAAAAATTTAAAAGCTTAAGATACAGTTAAAATGTACTACCCACAAACATATTTACAGTATTTGAATTAAAATAAAATCAGATGTTAAGGTTTGTGATACACAATATTGTCACATTGTCACAAGTTTATTTCAAGTTTTTGAAGTTGTAGATGCTGCACATGCGCATCAGAGAGAAAACAAAGAAAAAAAGAAAGACCAAAATGCTGTGGCCTCTTTAAGATTAACTGCTATATTTTAATGTTTGCATTTGTGGATCAAGTCTACTTTAGACCCAAGAGTGAGGCTTCATGGCCATCATGCATAATACATAGCCCTGGGCTCAGATTATTGAAGTGCATAATGGTTGGTTGGTTAGTACAGCAGATACACATTGCAAATCATGTGAGTCAGTGTCAATTTTTACACTTGGTAATGACTAGTTTGAGGTTTTGTGGATCAGTGGACTTGATTTCTAAGTGTGCACAAAATGGAATTTATTTCCAAGCAACATTAGACTGGGAGGTCTCTGACATATACTGTTCAGTCTGTGAACAGATATTAACCTACATTCTTCTGAAGGAGGAATTATATGATTGTCTATAGACTAGTACCCCGGGGTATATTGTGGGCGGCAATATAAATTTGAACTAATAAATAATAAATAAATAACGTTATGACTTGGTTCCACAAGTCTCGTCGTTATCCGGTTTTTAACGTTGTGCGATACATTGATCACACAATGTTAAAAAAAGGCCCTGTTTCCCTGGGGGCTGCAGCAAGCCAGAACGTCGGGATTTGAATCCTGACATTTTGGCTTGCTGCAGCCTCCAGGGAGGTGGGGGAACTTTGGAAACAGCTTGGATCGCGTCTCCCCACCTCCCTGGACCCGGCGGGGGGGGGGTCAGAGACCCCAAAATTGGTTAAAAAACGTCCATTCGAAGAGGGTGGGGGAACTTCAAAATTAGCACGCATCGGGTCTTCCAACCTCCCTAGAGCTGATGCGCGCTATTTTTGAAGTTCCCCCACCCTCTTTGAGGCTGCAGCAAGCCAGAATGTCCATTTTTTAAACCAATTTTGGGGTCTCTGACACCCCACCCACCCCGCCGGGTCCAGGGAGGTGGGGAGACCCGATCCAAGCTGTTTCTGGGCTTTCCCGACGTCCTCAGCCAGTGCAGCAAGTCAGAATGTCGGGATTCAAACCCTGACGTTTTGGCTTGCTGCACTGGCTGAGGACGTCAGGGAAGCCCAGAAACAGCTTGGATCGTGTCCCCTGCCTGCTCCAGAGAGATCAGAGGAGCCGATCTACAGCTGCAGGGTGGCTGGGGAAGCTGATGGGGACTTCCTGTCGGCTTCCCTAGCCACCCGCCCTTGCCTCCGCAGCTGTGGGGTGGCTGGGGAAGCCGACGGGGGAGCCCCCCGTCAGCTTTCCAGCCTCCCCACCCCTGCCTCCGTAGCTGCAGGGTGGCTGGGAAGCTGAACAGAGAACCCCGTTCAGCTTTCCAGCCACCCTGCTGCTAAGAACGACTGTATCGAATAACGTTAAAAATCGCGTTATTCGATACAAGATTTTTCCGAAAATCTTGTAACGTTATGCGGTTTTAGCACTATCCGGTACT
Source organism: Furcifer pardalis (assembly GCA_030440675.1). Lineage (NCBI taxonomy): Eukaryota > Metazoa > Chordata > Lepidosauria > Squamata > Chamaeleonidae > Furcifer > Furcifer pardalis. The sequence goes on along the minus strand of CP126890.1, from coordinate 298,408,344 downwards.
CGCGTTATCCGGGGTATTACTGTAATCTGTTTACATTCACATAGCATTTTTCTGACTGTGTATTTTGTTTGTATGTATGTATATAAACATAATGTGGTGTGTATGACCGATAACATTTTTCAAATCAGAAAATTACGTTACTACTTTAAAAGTCACATAACTAAAATAACAGCAGAGAAAAAGAATGAAACTTTTTTTTGCCTAGGATTTTCAAAGTACTAAACTATGTCTGGGTTCCTTGAGAACATGAGATGCTCAGAGTGTGTTGACTGGGGAGAAAAACGAAACACAATAGCTTCAATTGCAGCTGGGGTCCTGGTATGTGTACAAGAACTTTCTTACTTGTATTTCTTTGGTTTCCTAAAAGACTTTCGTATTGCTCATAAGTTAGTTCAAATTTCCTGCATCTGTAATAATTAGATTCTATTTACATATACTGTACTATATGTATATATGCATATTTAAAGTCTCTTCAACTTAATTTAATGGAATAGCTTTATGTCTAGAGAGTAATACATATCTAAGTGAGTAACCTTGTTTCCGTGTTGCAACAAAACCAACAACTACCGTACTGTGACACCAAGTACAGTACTGTACTGTAAAACATTTTATCATGGTTTAAACACCTGTGGACTAGAGTCAGTTTTGTCAGATGCATGAAGTGTAACCATATTTGAGAGATTTATAGTCTTGTGCGCAACAGTGGTACTGTATTGCAGAAAACATGAAGTGTAACAGGATATATATCTTAGGTGCTACATGTCTGCTTGCTACATATGAGTGGGAAACTTGGCCCTTCCAGATGTTGGAATGAATTCTTAGTTTGCTCCAGTACAGAGTTGCAGTTTTACAGTACAGTATCTGAAGAGCCACATGTTGCCCATTCCTGTTGTGTGCAAAATCGAAATGTAATGACAAAAGAAATCAACCATTCACAGCAGTAGTAATAGGTGAGAGTAGTAGGATCTTTATAGTTATACTATTCAAGTTTTACTTTTGTGGTTTTTAAAAAAATTAGTTCTCATGTGAATAAAATTAAATTTGTTTGCAAAGTCTAGTTCAGCAGTTTCATACTGGAGCTTCCCTGCCAAAACTATTTATGTTGAAGCAGCAGTTGCACTAGGTCCTAAATGTAGTCAATTTTAATATATTTTAGAGCAGAGGTGATAGCTCTGCATCAGCGTTATATGATGATCATATTGGAAACTCTTGTGTTCAAACAGTTCTTTACAGGATGGTGGATTATCATAGATGCAGCAGTGAAATACCCAGATTCAAAACAGTTCAACCATTCATACCATGCCTGTGGAGTTATAGCTACAGTTGCATTCCTAATGTAGGTATCATTACAATGTTATTTTAAATTTTGTTTTTAATTTTTTAATGAAAATTTGTAGTCTGGTATATCAAAGCTGTCTACTGATCTTTGCTGTGAATAAAATGGATCTAACACAGAAAGAGCCTCCTCGAGGATTGTGGTATTTTTGAACCACAATCGGGCGTATCCTGGTAATGGCAACCTTGTGTTGCTGGCCAATCTTTCTCAAGTCAGGTGACAGGAACAGCAGAATGAACTCACCAAAAGGTGTCTTTATTTTGGCAATTTCCCGTATGACCCAGACACGGAAGAAGTATACTTATATTATGTAGATTACCTACTACAGGTTCAAGGTCTAAATGATTAAAAAGAATTTTGCCTATGTTGACATAAGGCGGTTCTCATCATCTGTTTGTAAGAATGTTTACTTAGACATTAGTCTACATTCAGTGGACTATATTCCAAGTAAGTGAGGATAGGATTGTTGATCAACTATTTTATTTGGACCAGGAGAGTCCACATTTATCCTCATGTTTTCATAATTCAATAAAATACTGCTCAAGCTGGATGGGAATTTTTCATATCTTTCATGAGAACTGTGAATAGTTATCTGGGGAATAATAATAATGAAAACACATTCTACTTAACAAAAGTCATTATGTCAACACAAAAGTTTCTTCCATATTCTATGATCATTTTATATTTCCCATAGTATCATGCCTGCAGTCTGCTTGACATGTTCTAGTGAGTGTTCATCAACATGCAGCATTGTCTGGGTTTCCTCTATGTCGGCATATACATTGTTGGGATTAGGATTTTCTGCTAGTTATAAACCGTTTTAAATTATTACTTCAGGTGGTTGGAATATAAGATTTTTAATTTATACAGCATTTGTATCTTTAATTCTTTTAACTACATGTGTTGAAATATAAGCATATAAGTATGTAGGAATAAAGTAGGAAGAAGCCAGGGGAGGATGAGGACCTTGCCGCCCCTCCCCCTGTGCCTATACCAACTGCCAGGGGAGGAAGAAGCCAAGACAGGATGAGGACCTTGCCGCCCCTCCCCCTGTGCCCATCCCAACATATTGTATTGTAATGTAATGTAATGCCTGTAAGCCGCCCTGAGTCGCCACGGCGAGTGGGCGGCAATATAAATTTGAACTAATAAATAAATAAATAAATTTTAGAATGAGTCCCTGCCTATTCGCAGTACATTAGTACAGTAAAACACCGAATAACGCTAATAATTTGTTCCACAAGTCTTGGTGTTAGCCGATTTTTAGTGTTATCCGATCCATGTTAAAATCCTATGGGATGGATCGGATAACGTTAAAGCTGCATAGTAACCGCACAGGCTTTAGCGGTTGTTATCCGATCCATCCCATAGGACCTTAATGTTATTCGATCCAGTTCTCCTCCCCAGATTACTTAACATTATGCGATTTTAGCGTTATCCGATCCAATCGTTATCCGGTGTTTTACTGTACTTTCTCTGGCCTGCATTCAGATTATGGAGCAATTTATATTGCTTTTCAGAATAGCTGACCTTAAATTTAAGTTATCATAAGGTAATGAGATGTAAGGAGCCCTGGTAGTGCAGTGGTTAAACTGCTATCCTGCAACCAAAAGGTTGTGAGTTTGAGCCTAACCAGGGACCAAGGTTGACTCAGCCTCCCATCTTTCCAAGGTTGGTGAAATGAGTACCCAGCATGTTGGGGGCAAAATGCTGATTAACTTGTGAACTGCCCAGAGAGTGCACTAAGCCCTATGGGGTGGTATATAAGTGCGATTGTTTTGCTTTGCTTTGTGGCATGACAAAACTGTGCCATATATCGTACAGAACAGTTATGTTTCAAGTTTCACTTTTGCCATTAATTTGTAAGAAGATATTAAATAAGATGTTTTCCTAGACACACTTGAGAGTCCCCTGGACTGCCAGGAGATCAAACCAGTCAATCCTGGAGGAAAAACCAACCCTGACTGCTCATTGGAAGGACAAATACTGAAGCTGAAGCTCAAGTACTTTGGCCACCAAATGAGACGAGACGACTCACTGGAGAAGGCCGCGATGCTAGGAAAAATCAAAGGCAAAAGGAGAAGGGCGCGGCAGAGAATGAGGTGACTAAACGGCATTGTTGATGCAGTGGGTGTAGATCGGGGTGGGCTGCGGAGGATGGCAGATGACAGAGGAGCCTGGCGTGCAGCAGTCCATGGGGTCGCAAAGGTCGGACTCGACAGTGTGACACTTCCTGTCAACAATCCTGGGATAATACTGGTTTTCTTTTCAGTGGTGCAAGGATTACAGCAGAGTAATGCATGTGGAGCGCTTGGAACACTCAGAAATGCTGCACAGATTGCAATTACCCAGATGGATTGAATTGTTTGTTTTATTTATGTAGGATCAATGCAGTCTCCAACGGTCAGGTGCGTGGGGATAGTTACAGTGAAGGCTGCCTTGGGCAAACAGGTAATTTTAAGGATTGAAAGGTGCTGCTTTTGTGTCATTTAGCTTATGGCTCATTACTACAAGTCATAGATGAACAATTTCATTTACAGTGTCCTTATAAATCTTTTCCTCATACGCTGCTCTGATGTAGCCTGACTTGCGTCTGTTTCCCATCTCTTTTCTTTCATTATTAATATGCCAGAATCAGAAGCAATGGCTTGTCTGTATCATTACTCCCTTTTGTTTATGCAGAGTAATACAGTTGTACCTCGCTTAAAGAGCATAATGCGTTCCACAGGATTGCTCTTTAAGCAAAACACCATTGTAAGTGACCAATTATGACTTGTGGTGGTGGTGGTGGTGGTGGTGGTGGTGGTGGTGGTGTCACAAACTCCAATTTATTTGTTAAGCGAGTTTTTGGTTGGTTTTATTTGTTAAGCAAAGCGACTATTCAGAGAAAATTCTGCTCTTTAAGCGAGTTGCTCTTTAAGTGAGGTTTGACTGTACTGTATATGCTTTCATAATTGCCTATTCCTATGAGAATCCTTACAAAGGCAGTTTAAAAAAAAATCACACAGGCCTATCAACATCAGTTCAGGTACCTTTACAACTATAAAAGAGATAGATAATAGCAATTACACTTATATACTGTCCCACAGCACTTAGTGCACTCTCTAGGCCAGGGGCGAGCAGTCTACAGCCCATGGTCCGGATTTGGGCCACAGCACCAAATAATACAGCTCCAGCTCACCACCAGAATCAGCCACAGACTCATTTGCGACAGCTGTAAATGGTGGGCGGGGGAGGGGGAGACCAGTCTGGCCTCCTCAACTGTCCGTGACCTGGCCCCTGACTTTAAAATGTTGCCAATCCTGCTCTATGCGGTTCACATGGTAATTAGCATTTTGCCCCAATATGCTGGGGACTCATTTTACCAACCTTTGGTGGATGGAAGGCTGAGTCAACCGTGAGTCCCATCAGGGCTGAACTCACTATGTTTTGGCTGCAGTATAGCAGTTGAACCACTCTGCCACTTAATAAGCAGCAGCTGTTCTTTATTTTAACGGTTAGGTAAGTGAAGGTGCAAAACATACCTGGAGGACCTTTTGCTTTCCTGATTCACCCTAGTCAGAATTTGAAGTGTAGGAGCTGTAGCTTAAAATCTGCAGAAAGCCAAAAGTTCAAAATGAAAAGACGATTTGCCAGACTCTACTGAAAGAGTTGGTTTGTATAGATATAACTTCAACATTGATTTCCCAATGCTCCTTTTTAAAAAATTAAGGTATTGTGTTTTTAAGGTGCTCGTATCTGGCTGTTTATTGGCTTTATGCTGGCATTTGGATCCCTGATTGCTTCCATGTGGGTCCTCTTTGGAGGCTACGTGATAAACGGTAAGGCATTTGTGTGGGGCAACCTTGAACGGAGTGTGTTGACACAGAAGTGGTCAACTTCAAGAAACAGAGCTTGGGACAGATACTTAAAGTGAACTGCCATTCCCTAAGCCCTACAGGAAGTGATGTAAATGGACATGCTGGTTGGAAGGCTATATAATTAGTAGCTTTAAAAAGAAAGCTTTATGGGCTGTACTTTTATAACCTTCTCCATATGGATAAAATACAGCCTACTATTTGACGTCTTCGTCATGCAATGATGTTATGTAATTTGCACAAGACACTCCTTCCAAGCACCTCACTGAATATACAGTAATAAGGTTTATTTAATGTACAATGTAATACACTTGTAAGCATCAAGTTTCCCGTTCTTTTCTCTGCATGTTTGCTTTGAAATACATTCACTGGAGCTTGCTCCTTATTAAGCATATTTAAGATTGTGCCATGACTTGAAATTTTTACGACACGGCTGGAATAGTCAGTGTTTTTGGGTTGGGTGTTTTTTGCTTATGCTCAGAATTTTAATGTATATATGTGACCTGCTTCCTTTTGCTATTTCAACATTGAGTGTAACGTTACATAGATTGTTCTAATCAATATTATAATTGTTGTGTTGTGACTATTTTGAAAATCATTGTCAAAGAAAAGCTATCAAAAGACTGTTATTGGAAGTAAAAAAAAAGTAAACCAGTGTCTGTTTGCCAGGCTCTGATAGAAAACAGGTCATCAGAAGCCATCTGGCAGTGACTTCTAAATTTAGAGAATAAATTAGCCAGGTGTTTATTGGGAGGAGAGGATAAAGAGTATACAAGTGGAAATCAGGGTAAACATTTCCCATCCTTTCTAGAAAAATCAGAAAAACTAGCGATATACCCAGGAATAGCTGTCTTCTTTCAAAATGCTTTCATCTTTTTTGGGTAAGTATATTTTGCTTTCTTCGTTTTTAAAATCTAACATGCATGATTGCTTGATCGTTTACCTGTAGGCATGGCTTACCAAGATTGTTGGTCATACTGTGTAGCTTGGTAATAATCAAGAGTAGAGAGTGGTGGTAAAAATGAAACAGTTATAGAGTACAGCACTATTACAAGGGGGTCTCAAACCCAGCCACTCCCATGCGCAGACACGGCTCCCCTGCTTACTGGCCTGGAGGGCCTGCGTGGTGTGAGTGAAGGGGGGGCCCTCAACCAATTGGAACCTTTCCATGCCGCCGGGAAGCCCTCTGCAGCTGCCAGAACACATCAACGGCAGCCAGAAACACCCTCTGCAGCTGCCAGGAATGTGTCACCAGCTGCCGGAAACGCATCAGCGGCTGCTGGAAAGCATTCCTAACGACTGTGTGTGTCTTTCTGGCTGCCTCTGACACATTTTCGGCAGCCACCGCCACGTTTCTGGCTGCCACTGATGCATTTGGAGCACGGGATGGATGATTTGGTGCCATAGGCCGGATTTGGGCCACAGTTTGAGAATCCCTGCTGTAAGCCTTAAAAAAATGACATTTCTATTTATTTGTGTAATGTATTCTGTGTATTTATTTAGCATACATATATTGTTGCTTCATATCCACCAAGTTAGAATCAATCACAAGGGTGATAATGATGATGTAAAATGTAACAGTGTTGGAGAATTTTATGCTACATGAAGATTGTTATAATTGTATTGTTACTTTCGGAGTTTTACTATATGATTTTTATGATTTTATGCATATTTGTATTTGTCTTTTTTTTTTTTTTTGTTATATACCTAATAAAAAAAAATTAAAAAAAAGAATCAATCTCGTAAAACCAGGGGTGCCCAAACTTTTTGGACCGTGGAGGGAGCCGTTCCGGAGGTCAGAAAAAAGGTTTACAATGCATTTCTATGGGCCGTGGAGCCGCATTTCAAGTTACAAATTTTTCTCATATGAAACGTCCCAGGAAATGCATTAAATTCATAACTCAAGGCACTTTATCTTTTTAAGTTGATAACTAACTTGTCAACCATTCCAGCCACTGCTGCATAAAATAAGTGAAAGCATGTTGATGTTTTTTAATTTTATCTTATGGTTACAGTACAATATTTTCAGAGATCATACTCTGTTTTTTAATGTGGCAGCTTTAAAATTTGTTCCTTTTTGTTAACAGAGGCCTGGTCTTTAAGTTTGGTCGCACAGAAGATCTGTGGCAATAAGTGATAACACATCTATCCTGCTGTTTGTAACTATCCGTTCCCATTTTGGTAACTCTGGTTTGTTCTGGTATCACTGAAGATGAAGGCTGCCTACACTTTAAAATCATGGAACATTTCCTTTTTTATTATTATTCTGACTGTTTTCTACTTCAAGCTTCTGACATTAAATATTGTAGCATGTGATTTAAGGTATAAAACTGAGATGGAAACAAGACCCTATACCGTCCTCATTCACCAAATGTTTTTGTTATAATAAATATTAAACTATAATTGTTTCTTTTAGAACTCCTGTGTATGTGACTTGTCTTCGTACAGTAATTGCTATTTTTGTGTATGAATGTAAATGATTGATGGTGTGTGCAGTCTAAATGAATGCATGGCTAAAATGTAATAGAGGGTTGTATTGGTGTCATATTCATATCCAGACTGATGTAGTGCAGCTTTCCTTTCTCAACACCCTTCATATATAATGGGCTACAACATACTAAGCAGGTAATCAACTCTGTAATCCAATATAGCTGGAGGTGTCAGGTTAAGGAAGTCTCATATAGGTGGATGTGTAGGGGCTTTTCTGTTATTTATGGGGCTTTTTGAAGCATTCAGATCACTCAGTATAAGACAGGGGTGACCAAACTATGGCCTGGGGGCCGGATACGGCCCCTGATACTAATTCATCTGGCACACACCAATATGGCCACATTTTACTTCTGCTTCTGGGAGCAGCGAAAGTGGTGTAGGCCAGATGAATTGGCGTTGGGGGCTATATCCAGCCCCTAGGCTGTAGTTTAGGCACCCCTGTACCATGTTACTGGCCTACAGCCCAAAAGGTTTGGGAACCTTTGGTATAAATTCGAACTAATAAATAACTAAATAAATGAGATCAATAATGGACCAAACCTTTCAAATTGCTTATACAGCCCGTCTTCCCTACACATCTTTATTTCAGGCATCTCTCGCCTCAACCAGTGTCTGCTACAGAGGCTGATAGATTAATGAAAACAAGGCAGTCCTCATTCTAAATTTTACAGTTGAGTAAGGGACTGCGGTGGCTCAAGTGGTTAAGATACTGAACTCACTGACTGGAAGGTCAGTGTTCAATTCCCAGGTACTGGACGATGGAGTGAGCTCCTATCTCTGTCTCAGCTCCTGCCAACCTAGCAGGATGCTGATTGGAAGGCGGAAGGTCAGCAGTTCAATTACCAAGTACTTCAGGATGAAATAAATTCCCGTTTCTGTCCCAGCTCCTGCCAACCTATCAGTTCGAAAGCAAGAAATTACAAGTAGATAAATAGAGACCACTTTGGTGGGAAGGTAAATAGTGTTTGGTGCACTCGGGTATTAGTCATGCCTGCCACATGTCCACGGGAATGTTTGCAGACACAGACAGTGCTGTCTCTTTGGCTGTAAACAGAGAAGAGCACTGAACTCTAGAGTTGGATATGACTGGCTTTCGAGTAAGGGTGACCTTTATCTAAGGAACGCAGAGAAGGAAAATGCTCTTGGAGTCAGGGAAAGTATGATAAGGGATATTTTGCACTGTTAGGTGTGGTTACCTGGTTCTTTAAATGGTCCCTTACTATGAGAAAAGGCTAATTCTCTCCTAGCAGACATTTTCTTATGGGATCTTTGAAAGGCAGCCCATTAAATCAGCCACCCTTGAATAGCTGTAATTCAGCTAGATGTCGCTGGAGCAACCTCTCTGTTTTCTGTGGTCTATGAGCTATGGTTCACATAAGGTAAGGCCAAATAAAACTGGCTGGCCTTTAAGATATCTAAAGAGTCTTTGTATTGCTCTATGCCACACCCTACAGTCGCTGGCCTTGCTAAAGTCAGAAAGGATGGGCCCAGCTGAGTTGGCAGAAAACTGGATGGAGCTGTGTTGAGTCTAGGCCTCTCCCAAACAAAGGATGCTGGTCTTTTGGTCCATCTTATGCCGGCACAGTAAGCCAGAGATGTTTTAGGTAATCTCTCTCATTCTATGCTTTCTCTGGTTCATCTGTTAATCTGACTTGTCTAGCACAGCAGTTGTGCCTGCAGATGTCTATGGTCACGGAGCACACGTTTTGAGTTAGGTTCACATGCAGTGTTGGGTGTGTTCTAGGTCACACTTCTCCAGTAAGGGAATCAATGAAGGTGCTTCCCTTACACAGAACTACCAGTATTCTCTACAGGAGACGTGAGTAACTTGTGGCTTCCCAGAAGTGGATGGATTGCAGTTCCCATCAGCCCTAGGCAACTTACCCCGTGATGAGATTTGTAGTTGAGCAACACATGGAAGACCACACTTTGCCAATCCAGCCTTACTATATAAGATAGAAAAGAAAAAAAGTGCAATGCCATTGTGAAAAGAGAATGCAGAAAAACCAATGTACAGTACGTGCGTGCGTGTGCGTGTGTGTGTAAAAGAGAATGATTGAATTCAAATGTAATATTTCATTTTATTCCACACACTATAAAGGCAAGCATTAACAGATAAATGACAAAGCACGTATTATAGAACAGGGATAACAGGCTCTCTCACAGCAAACAGCGATGTTCATTAGGCTTGTGCAAACAATTATTTTATACCAAAATAAAAAGGTTTACTCAGAACTTCCTGAAGTTTTAATTAAACATAATAAGTTTCATCTCTGCACATTCTTCTGGCTTGCTTTAGTCTTGATGGCTGTGTTTAGTATCCAGCAGCTAGATGAGGGAACTGTGGACATGGAATATGGTATGTGAGAAAACCAGCAGAAAACATTTAACAAAAACCTTGTTTGCTCTTCTGTGGAGCCCTTGATCTTTTAATACTCTATTCTTAAATACATTTACTTAGAGAAGAGCTGCATTGGTTTCAATGCAACTCATAAGTTAAATGACCTATGGAACTTGCAGTGTTAAAATAGATACTGAGATTGCACTGAAAGCTTTGTGAATGAAAAGGGTTTGTCGACATTATCTAGCAGGGGTGTCCAAAGTATGGCCTGGGGACTGAATTCGGCCCCCAACGCCAATTCATCCATCCCACAAAGCCCTCGTCACTCCCGGAAGCAGAAGTAAAACGTGTACAGGCATGTTTTACTTCCGCTTCTGGAAGCGATGAGGGCTTTGTGGGCTGGATGAATTGCATTGAGGGCCAGATCTGGCCCCAGGGCCATAGTGACCAGCCCCCTGAACCATGTGACCGGCCCACAAAGTTTGGGTTGAAACATCTTTAAAACAGACCTCAAGGACTTAATCTGTTTAGAACAAGGTGGTAAACAAATATGAATTGAATGGTCCTCCTTTGAACAGTGTTTTCTTTTTAAATGACATTTCCTTGTCCCACTGATGGAACTTCACAATAACCCTGTGGTTTAGACAGGCTGCAGTTGTGTAGTTGGACACCTGTGCGTCTGAAGCCACAGTTCCTCTTTAATGGAGGGTTTTTAAAATGTTCCTATGCTACATACTTCCACTTTAGCTGGCATGCTTTTATCCTAAGGATGTATGGATATTGTAATTTAATGAGGGTGTTGAGTATTTTCTTGGAGGTAAAAGCCAAGGTCACCCTTGCTTGAAAACCAGTTGTATCCAATTCTAAGGTTCAGTGCTTATCTCTGTTTCTAGCCCAAGAGCCAGCACTGTCTGTGTCTCCAGACGTTTCCATGGACATGTGGCAGGCATGACTAGACACCAGCATGCATGGGATGCTGTTACCTTCCCACCAAAGTGGTTCCTATTTATCTACTTGCAATTTCTTGCTTTCGAACTGTTAGGTTAGCAGGAGCTGGGACAGAGACAGAAGCTCACTCCGTCATGCAGCCCTCAGGTTTCGAACTGCTGACCCGCCAGCCTTCCTGTTGTCAACCTCAGCGTCTTAACCACTAAGCCACTGCAGTCCCTGATCTCCATATACATAAGATTATAATTTCTAAATCTCTAGAAACTCCACGATTGTTAACCAATTAAGGTCTGTGATGGCAAAATGCTCATGCATCCTTTGTTTGGTACTTGTTCTGCTTTATCTCTTCAAGTTATAGTTCTTTGCTCCTGCTAGCAGGATGTGAGCAGTATTCACTGGCCCTCTTCCTCATATATTGCTGGCCTAATAATTCCTGATCAGCAGAGGGAGAGAAAGCTAATGAATAATTGATACTTACATGCCAATAAGCTTGATCATCAAAATATTTAGTTACAGGAGGTGCTTTCCATAATTTAAGCATTAAGGAGAAACCTAAGAAAAGCAGTTTCAAAATTTAGTTCAAAAACAACAGAGGAAGCGTCCATAGTAACTTTCATTAAAAAAAATCATAGTAGATGGAGCTCACAGACAAACAGGAAAATAAATCATTAGACAAAAACTATTAAAACTAGAAACATGGGCTAGTATTTTATTATCTTAAATTAAGAGTCTTCTTCAAGAGCCATATCTGATTCCAAATACTGGCTATCCTAATTGCAATCAGCTATGAAGACTGTCCTGGAAGCACTATAATGCAGTGGTCTTCCACTTGCCTTCTGCATCCCAGCATGGCATCCATACCACTGATCCAGTTAAGCAAGTCACTTTCTGGTCCTGAGCCCTTTTGGCACACAAAGTCTTCAGCAGCCCCAGGCCAGGATGGATGAAGCTGCTGCCCCCCCTCCCCCCATCAAGATGGATTCAATTGGGGTTTTATCCACTTGGGGACCATCACGCTTCCCTGTGGACTTTACCATCCAAGGCCATTAGTCCTCAGGGTTGTCAGGTTAGTTGACCGTCACTTGTCACTCCTTGTCATTCAGCGTTGAGTCACTGGCAATAGGATCTATTCTATTACCATAGCAGGATAATATGGCCAGACTGAATGAAGACTAGAAGGGCATAAACATCACCATAGGCCAGTGGTGGCTAACCTTGGCACTCCAGATGTTCTTGGACTTCAATTCCCAGAAGCCCTGATCATCAGGTGTGTTGACCAAGATTAGCCACCACTGGCCTATGGCGATGCTTATATAAATGCCCTTCTACTCTTCATTCAATCTAGATTATCTTGCTATGGTAGCAGAGTAGATGCTACTGCCAGTGACTCAACGTCGAGTGACAGGTCATGGTTAACCACCCCTAACAACCCTGAGGACTAGTAACATTGGGTGCCGAAGTCCACGAATGCCTATGGCTAGAATGCCATAAGCATTCTAACAGGGTCTCCATCATACAACCAGTCTTGTAACTAGTATTAGAATGGTCAAGTGTAGGGAAATCACTCCTTGTAATCACCTGAATTCATTTGGCAAGAAAGGGACTTGGAGCAGAGCTTCTGAAGAATTTAACATTTAGGAAAGTACATGGGGGAGAAGAGGATGTCCTGAACATCTTAAAGCTATATGGGATTTGTCTTAGAGGTTAAAACCAGAACTTTAAATGGTTTAGAAAGGTACTGAAAATCAGAACACCTAACAAAGCAGGGTTGTAATGCAGACAAAAAGATCAGTCTCACTTAACAATTATGCTATTTAAAACTGACAGGTAGTTTGTGAACCATTTTAAGAGGCAAGCGAACATGGAGGTAGCAGAAGTTTACACTGGAATTAACCTATTTAATAATAAATGCAGCCAAGCTTTCCGTTACCAAGTGAGGTCATGGCTGATATCTGATCCAAAGCTGATAAAAGGCACTTCCGGCTGCAGAGGTTATAGAAACTGCCAGTGGCGATGTTAGATCAGTAGGTCTTCTCGGACCATAAACCTGGATTTTAAGGGGATGGGTGGCTAATTTTGGCACCCAGGGATTAATTTGATCTCTCCTAGAGCCTGCCCATGCCGAAAATGTGGATTTGAATGCACCTTCCCTCGATTGCACATCTTAAGAGGGGCATTGGGTGCATAAAGAATAATTGAGTGTTGTCGTTATTACGAGTCTACTTTCCCTTACATACGGGCGCATTTTACTTCTGCTTCCGGGAACGACAAGAGCTTCGTGGGCTGGATGAATTGGTATTGGGGGCCAGATCCAGCCCCCAGGCCATAGTGACCGGCCCCCTGAACCATGTGACCGGTCCCTTTGAAGCTGCTGGGGCAAAATGGCTGCCCCCCATTGTGCAGGCAAAGCAAAATGGCTGTCTGGCCCTCGAAGCTGACTGAGAGAGCGTGACCCGGCCCCCGGCTTAGAGCAAGTCTGGAGAATATTTAAAAACCAAGAATTAAAGGAGAAGAAAGGCGTTAGTTAACTTCTCCCCAATACCATTTAACAGCTGACAATTCCAAACTCATTCAAAACTCAGTTTCCTTTCATTAGAATTGATCTGATTTGAACACCTTATTCTGAGCACTGAATTTGAAGGCTCATTGATTTTTCCAGTCAAATGGAATTCCTGATCTCAGGAAGGTAGATACAGTATCACTAGCAGGGCTGCAGATTCATCCCACATAAGAAATAACGTGTGATACAGACCTGTGATGAGACCGCCGGCCAGAGCTAGGGCCAGACTCAGGCTAATTGCTGCACCTTCATTCAAAGCTGGATAACCATCTCTGAAAATTGCCACACACACAAATTAAATTGGTCACAACCCAGTAAAACTCTGGCACAGAAATCTACCAAGAACATTGCTGTTGTTATTTTAGAGCAGATTTCTCATTTTATAGTGTACACATGTTCAAATTGACTTCCCATTCATCCAACAATTATACCCTTTGTGTTTCTTTTAGCCCAGGGTGGATAATCGTTGGCCCTCCAGATGTTTCTGACTACAATTAACAACACAATTGCCCATGTTGCCTGGGTTGCTGGGAGATTAACACCAAACTATCAGAGGGGCCAAAGGTCTCCAACGCCCATAAGAGGCTTGACAATCTCAGTGACTAATCTCAAACCCTCTGGCCAGTATCCTGTCCAATATTTACATGTGCACAGAACTGGAACAGCTGAAAGTGCTGAGCAGTATCATAACGTGTCAATTTCATGTCCAGGCACACAGCCAGCTCCTCATCAGATCACCATGGCAGCTTCTGAAGTTTAAATTTCATACATGTTTAGCACTGAACAGGATACTGTATTAGTCCTAATGATAATAATTGTGCTGAAAGAACTAAGGGAGAGAATGACCCACGGGATCCCTCTGAATGGAGATGAGCCTCAAGTCCACCAGCTCAGATCCAGGAAGAGCTGTATGGCAAAAATAAACATTCTTGAGGGTACGCAAGAGAAAAACCAAATTAGAAGATGGAGGAAGGAGCTCACTTGTTTAGTCGCACAGCCGATTCCGACTCTTTGCAATGACCCCATGGACCACTGTCCGCCAGGCACTTCTGTCCTCCACCATCCTCCTCAACTCGCTCAGCTTTGTGCCCATTGTCTCTACAATACCATCTAACCATCTCATTTTTGGCTGCCTCCTTCTTTTGCCCTCCACCTTTCCCAGCATCAAGGCTTTCTCAAGCGAATCCTCTCTTCTCCAAAGTACTTTAGCTTCATCTTTACTATTTGACCTTCTAAGGAGAAGTCAGGGTTAATTTCTTCTAAGATTGACCTATTTGTTCTCCTCGCTGTCCAGGGGACTCTCAAAACTCTCCTCCAGCACCACATTTCAAAGGCATCTATTCTTCTGCGCTCAGCTTTCCTAATGGTCCAGCTCTCACAATCATACACTGCCACCAGAAATACCATTGCTATGACTATATGAATTTTTGTTTGCAATGTGATGTCTCTACTTTTCACTATGTTCCCCAGGTTTCTCATCGCTTGCCTCCCAAGAATCAGTCACCTTTTTATTTCATGGCTGCAGTCACCATCTGCAGTGAGCTTTGATCCTAAGAAAGTAAAATCTGTCAAGGAATAACCTTAAACGAGGCCATAGCTGAGGATCTCAACCTCCCCTACGACACTTAGAGGACCCTGAATAGGCTGAGGGTTGGAGTCCCTCAATGCAAGACCAACATGCTCAAGCGAGGGCTGCTGGCAGATGGGAGAGAGATCAGATCCAACTCGCCTTTAAGATAAAAAGCCTGGTATTTAACCTTGCCATGCAACTGTCCAGTCCTGGTCTGTGGAATATACCAACAGCAATATAAAAGAGACAGGGTCAACTTACGCCGATACGTTCTCCCTGGAGTTTATTACAATCAGAACAAGGTAGACAATCCCTCCAAGCAAACTGGGTAAGCCAAATGTGTAATGAACCCCACGGGTATCATGAATCCTGACTGCAAGGTCCACATGTTTCTAGAGAGGAATGTACAGAAAAGGAGACTAAGTGCATTAATCACAAAGCAATATTGCAAGCCATGGTGTGGGACTGGATACAGAGAACTGTGAGTGTCACACAATGCAATGGAAGCCATTAGTGCAGAGATTTAAAAAGTTACTTTTGGGGGCACGACTCCCAAAATCCCCCAATGGCCATGTTGGCAGAGGGGTACCTTGAAGTGTGAGCAGAAAAAGTAACTTTATCTAGCTCTCTGCAGTGGCTCAAGTGGCTAAGATGCTGATTGGAAGGCGGAAGGTCAGCAGTTCGATTACCAAGTACTGCAGGATGAAATAAATTCCCATCTCTGTCCCAGCGCCTGCCAACCTAGCAATTCAAAAGCAAGAAATTGCAAGTAGATAAATAGGGACCACTTCAGTGGGAAGGTAAACAGCATTCCATGCGCTCTAGTGTCTAGTCATGCTTGCCACATGACCACAGAAACGTCTGCAGACACAGACAGCACTGGCTCTTTGGCTTTGAAACAGAGATGAGCACTGAACCCTAGAGTTGGATACAGCTGGCTTTTGAGCAAGGGAAACCTTCACTTAGGGAATGCAGAATGTGGATGACTGTTGTACATTAACGGTTGGCACAAAGAAAAAATTGGCTATATAATACTTTGTTTTTGTGAAGGGTTTATCCAAAACCTCAAGTATTATCAGGATGGAAAGAATTTCAGTTTTAAAAACTAAAACCAACAGATTTTTTCCCCCTCACCAGAACTTTGAGTGGTTGGCTTTGAAACACTGTGTATTTATTTATTTACCCATCTTAGAGGTATATTATGATTGCCACCGCCTGTGAAAAGTCAAAATGCAGTCTAGGTTCTTCTCTTTGTCAGAATTTACAAATAGGTAAAGGTCACCCTTGAAATCCAGTCGGATCCGATTCTAGGGTTCAGTGCTCATCTTCATTTGTAGTCAAAGAGCCAACCAGGGCCATAGCCAGGATTCTAGATGTGACTGGGTGAATATTTTTTTCAGGATGGGCAACAAAGCCTTTTCATTGCATTCCTATGGGAAATCATGCTTTGCCAGGGTGGGCCAAGCCACCCTCAGGCACCGCCTCGCTACGGCCCTGGAGCCAACGCAGTCTGCGCCTGCAGGTCTTTCCATTTTAGCCTGTGGTGCCCAAACCAAGGCCTGGGGGCCGCACCCAGCCCCCCGGGCCTTAGTGACTGGCTCCCTGAACCACATGATCGGCCCACAGCCCAAAATGTTTAGGCACCTTGATTTTAGCCCATGTACTGTATTTTCCTGCTTCTATCACCTTATGGAAAAAGATCAAGCTTCACAACTCTCACATACAGTATTTATGTGATATTTTAGGATTGCACACGATTAACAATGGGGCTTAATCCGGAAACAAACGGCCTCTTGAAATTTTGCACAGAGATTTTAAAGGTAAAGGTCTTCCTTGCACAAAAGTCAGTCATATCCGACTCTAAGGGGTGGCGCTCATCTCCGTTTACAGCCAGAGATCCAGCATTGTCTGTTTCTGCAGCCCTTTGCATGGTCATGTGGCAGGTATGACTAGACGCCAGAGTACACGGAATGTGGTTACCTTTCCTGCAGAAGCAGTACCTATTTATCTACCTGCAACTTCTTGCTTTCGAACTGTCAGGTTGGCAGGACCTGGGGCAGAAGACGGGAGCTCACTCCATCGTGCAGCACGTGGGTCACAAATTGCTGACCTGCCGACCTTCCAGTCTTCAAGTTAGCATCTTAACCACAAAGTCCCGCCCCCAGTCCCATATTTATAAATAGAATGACTTAAAACGTGGTCTCTTTACCTTTAGAAAAACATATCCAAGCACAGAGGTTGCCCCAGCTGCCAGACCCACAAGCAGCGCAATCCAAGGGTGGTGGATGATGGGGGCTGAGAATCCAAGAGCAACCCCACCTGCCAGTGTAGCAGTCTGGATGTGGGCCTGTGGGACAAAAGAAACAGGAAAGGCTGGGTGGCAACACAGTTGGCAGGGGAGTGCGCAAGATCCTATAGAAGTCTTGGGGGAGAGTTGTTGTTCTTTGTTAGTCTTGCTTTCAGAATCTCCCCACCGACACAACCAAGGACTGGAAAAACAATAGCAGCAATGCCAACACAACAACAATAATATACAGTGGTACCCCTCGCTTAAAGAGCATAATGCATTCCACAGGATTGCTCTTTAAGCGACTTTGCTCTTTAAGCGAAACACCATTGTAAATGACCAGTTGTGGGGGGGGATTGCAAACCCCGATTTATTTGTTAAGTGAGTTTTTGGTTGGCTTTATTTGTTAAGCCAAGCAAACATTCAGAGAAAATTCTGCTCTTTAAGCGAGACACTCTTTATGCGAGGTTTGACTGTATGTATATTTCTAGGCTGTGTATGTTCATCCTGGTGCTGACACCATGCACCCATCCCCACCTGTGCTGCTCCTTCCTTTGCAAGCTTGTCCTTTCAAAGACATTGTCTCCACCTGTATCTGTTGTTTCAGTTATCCATAGGTCCAAAACTAGTAAAGGGAAAGGTCACCTTTGCTAGAAAGCCAGTCGTATCCCACTCTAGGGTTCAGTGCTCATCTCTGTTTCATAGCCGAAGAACCAGTGCTGTCTGCTTCTGCAGACGTTTCCGTGGTCATGTGGCAGGCATGACTAGACACCGGAGTGCATTGAACACTGTTTACCTTCCCACCAAAGTGGTTCCTATTTATCTACTTGCAATTTCTTGCTTTTAACTGCTAGGCTGGCCAGAGCTGGGATGAAGATGGGAGCTCATTGCGCCCTGCAGTATTCAGGTATCAAACTGCTGACCTTCCACCTCCCAGTCAGCGTCTTAGCCACTTGAGCCACTGCAGTCCCAAACTATTTAGTGCTAAATGTCTGAAATACAGTAGAACCCTGTATAACAAATGTCTTGTACAGCAATTAAATTGTACAACAACTAGGATTTGAAAAAAACATTGTGTTCCATATAACAACTAAAATCTAATTTAATTTAATTTTAGTTTCCAATTTGTATAGTCACTCAACTCTGGGCTGCTTACAATATTAAAATCAGTACAAACGTCTACAAACTTAAAATTTGTAAAAACCCAAATTAAAAATACAAGAAGAAATTGTTATACAATGCAATGCATCTCTGTGGGAAAAATCGTACAATGAATTTTTGTTGTTGTACAATTTTTCCCATAGAGATATTCATTATACAGTAATACCTCGAATAACATTAGTATCGGATAACACTAAAATCGCATAACATTAAGCAATCGGGGGGGGGGGAGAATTGCATCGGATAACATTAAGATCCTATGGGATGCATTGGATAACAACCGCTAAAGCCTGTGTGGTTACAATGTATCTCTATGGATCCCATAGGATTTTAACATGCATCAGATAACACTAAAAATCGGATAACACCGAGACTTGTGGAACCAGGTTTTAACGTTATCCGAGGTTTTACTGTACGATGCATCCCATAGGGAAAATCGTTATTGATGCATGCATCGTATAGCAATTTTTTTGTACAACAACGAGCCACATAGAAAGGATTAAAATCATTGTACGAGGTACCACTGTACAAGTCTTTCCAAGGTGCATTATCAGAGCTTGCCACTAGTAGTCACTATCTCCAATGTAATGTTGAGAAATACAGTAACAGATTGTTTCTAGGGGAATCATTTCCTGAGCAGACCTAAAAATCAGTGGAAGCATTTGTAGCACACACACACACAAACACAGCTTGTATGACTCAGGTCTGTGGGCTATAATACATTAGCTGATCAGTGCTTTGGGGAATTGACTTAGGTTTCTGGGAATCAACATCCAAAACCAAAAGTTGGAAAATGCTGTAATCTAAAGCTAACATCTGTTTTCTAGATCAGGGTTCCTGATCAGGTGTGCTGTCTTTGGCTTCTAGTAATTGAAGTCCAAGAACACCTGGAGAGCAAAGTTTGAGGAACCTTGTTCTAGGTGGAAGTGCTACTAAAAGATCTGTCTCACTCACCATGGTAAGTTTCCCAGTTCTGCTGGTGGATGCCGAGATTGAAAAGGCAGCAACAGCACTGGCAGCAATCCCAAAGTAAGTATTGTATATAGTAGTCAGTTTTTCTTTTATGTCAGTTATTAAAACAGCATTAAAGCTGGGCCAGAACATCCAGAGGAAGAGGGTGCCTGGGAAACCAAGAGGGGAACAGCCAGTTAGTAGTGCTCCTTTTCAGTCCTAAATCCTTATTTATTCTGTCCTTCACCCCCTTTGTCCAGATGATACATCCCTAGCCACAATCCATAAAGTCAATAATGTAGATTTTTAAAATTCAAGTCTCATATGTACAAAGAGAGGTAAAATAATAATAATAATAATAATAATAATAATAATAATAATAATAATAATAATAATAATAATAATAATAATAATAATAATAATAATAATAATAATAATAATAATAATAATGATGATGATGATGATGATGATGATGATGATGATAGTCTATATAGTCATCTTAAAGAAAATGGAAAAAATTAGCAACATCACAAATTCTCAGTAGCATCTTAGAGTTTTCTGAGAGGAATAAGAGGTAAATGTAAAGGTCTCCCTTGCTTGAAAGCCAGTCGTATCTGACCCTAAGGTTCAGTGCTCATCTCTGTTTATAGCCAACGAGTCAGTGCTGTCTGTGTCTGCAAACGTTTCTGTGGACATGTGGCAGGCGTGACTGAACACCAGAGTGAACGGAATGCTGTTCACCTTCCCACCTAAGTGGTACCTATTTATCTACTTGCAATTTCTTGCTTTTGAACTGCTAGGTTGGCAGGAGCTGGGACAGAGACAGGAGCTCACTCTTTCATGCAACACTCGTATCTCGAACTGCTGACCTTCCAGTCATCAAGTTCAGCATCTTAAC
This sequence comes from Furcifer pardalis, assembly GCA_030440675.1. Lineage (NCBI taxonomy): Eukaryota > Metazoa > Chordata > Lepidosauria > Squamata > Chamaeleonidae > Furcifer > Furcifer pardalis. The sequence goes on along the minus strand of CP126890.1, from coordinate 298,387,945 downwards.
CACTAAGCAGATACAGTCCCTTAGGAATAACAACCAGTGTGCAATTTAGCGTGCAGACACATCCTAATACGTGGTGATGGTGCCTTTTTTAAGTGCAATACCAGTTACATAAAGCAAGTGCAATGCAAACTGGCATTTCACTCACTGAGGAGTTGAGGGAATTCAATCTACAAATCCATTCAGCTTCTTTACATATCTATCAGAATCTTCCTCATCCGATTATGATAGTGCCAAGAAACTCAAAGTCCAAGCGATTGTGTTTCCAAATGCTATTCCTAGTTTTAGAGTTCAACGAAGTATGTTGCGATACTGTAGGAGGCATTTTACTATATATAGTAAGCCACATGGATGAACAATAATCATTAAATAATTCTTGTTGCACCATAGTTTTGTTCTTTTTTTTTGGGGGGGGGGGGAGGAACATGCAAAGAAAAAATGTGAAGATCTGTGGGAAGCCTCGAGTGAAAGACATCACATAGAGTATTCACTGCATGGGAAATAGGCTTAAGTCTGAAGACTTTGGGTGATGGAAAGGTCAATATCTTAATGACCTAAATCAGTGATGGCAAACCTTGGCACTCCAAGTGTTCTTGGACTTCAATTCCCAGAACCCCAAGTCTCTGCATACATGGAGTAAATCCATTTGTGAAGATTCACAGAGACTTGGGCTTCTGGGAATTGAAGTCCAAGAACACCTAGAGTGCCAAGTTTGCCATCATGGGCCTAAATGATGTTTGTGATTCTCTGTTGTTTGAATCCAATGGAAGATGGAATACATAACAATAATTCTGTTCCCTCAAGCCAATTCTGGCTTATGGCAACCCTTTCAGCTGTTTCTAGGTAGAAAATACTCAGAAGTGGTCTCCAATTCACTTCTTTTTTGGGGGTGCCCTGCAACTGGCACCCCTCGCTGGAAGCACAGTGAGGAATCAAACTCCCAGCTTCTGATTCCACAGTCAGATACTTAAACCACTGATATTTACATTGTATACTTCTAATTACCGGTATATTTTTCTGCCTGCAGAGGGCTCTGAGGTCCAAGGGTATACAATCCCAAAGAGAAAGGAACAAAACTACATCCCATAGTTGTAAAGCCATGAAACTTTGCCAAAGGCAGAGAAAGAAAGAGGTACAGATCTGTTATTGAAGGCCAAAGAGAAAGAAATACAGTTCCCAGTCTGTGGCCTGCCTCTCCACCACCCATATTTCCCATCACTTTTCTTCCGAGCCGCACCACTAGTACTAGAAGTGAATCTATTTGAGAGTACTTCTAGAAAGGTAAGGATTTACCTTCATCCAATTTTGTTCACCCCTTTGAATCTAAATTTTATTCCTCTTTCTTCATGTTTGCAGAATTTCACTTGTTAAGCAGAAAAAAACGGCCACATCCTAACAAAACTGTAACTCACCTTGAGATTTAGCCTAAAGTGTTTCTGGTATATACTCTGGATCCAGAAGATTGCTTCCAGCTAGAGATAAGGTCTCTACCTGTCTGGCCAGGTATTGTATGGTAATAGAGTAGACCAGTGATGGTGAACCTTGGCACTCCAGCTGTTCTCAAACTTCATTTCCCAGAAGCCCTGATCAGCAGGAGTGCTGAGTTGGCCTTCTGGGAATTGAAGTCTAAGAACACCTGGAGTGCCAAGGTTCACCATCATGGTAGTAGACTCTACTGCCAGCTGCCTAAAACTGTCCCACCCAAATTCCAGAAGCCAATAAACTGTCAGAAGAAGGATTTTGTTCACTGCCTTTCATGCATATGTGTAAGTTCAACCTATCAGTCATCCACTGCCTGCCAAAACAAGTCTCGCCTCAAGAATATGTGTAATGGGATCTCTGGCTGCAGTATAATGTTTGAAAGGAAACAACAGGTGCACGCTGGCTTGTAATTTATGGCAGGCCTACAGAGACAGACAAGATTATGCCTGGATAAACCACAGCAAAGAAGGGGCCATCAAATCACCCACTCATGTATCAACAAGTTAAAGGAAGCAATAACTGGCTCAGAGGCCACCTTTAGAAATACTGGTGACAGAAATTCATGTACAGTATTCTTCCTTCCGGCCTTCCTGACAAGTGGATTTTGTATTTTCGGGCTATTTTGTTGTTGCAGTTCAAAATCCTCATTTGTCAGCTTTCGTATTTAGGGGCGCATGCCAATATTTAATGAAAACATAATTGCTTTTGGTGGCAACTTGGGAAGTCACAAACTAGCAGGTCAATGGCAGTAGGTGTTTAATGACCTCTTGAGAATCGGACTTAAACTGGGCAAACTCAACACACACACACACAAATAGTAATAGTAGCTAGACTAATACTTTGGAAAACAGTTTTAGGAGAGACACCTAAGAACATGGCGGTTTAGGGCCCTCTTCCAGCACTTCCATGCACTTTGGTGTCTAGGCATGCCTGCCACATGTCCACGGAAACGTATGCACATGCAAGTGCAAATACAGACAGCGTTCCGTGCACGTTGGTGTCTAGGCATGCCTGCCACATGTCCACGGAAATGTTTGCACATGCAAGTGCAAATACAGACAGCGTTCCGTGCACTTTGGTGTCTAGGCATGCCTGCCACATGTCCAGCTTCAGGGGTTTATCAGGGAGGCAAAATTTCACTTCTTATTGTGTTACTAAGTAAAAGGAACAATCTCCCTTGATCAAAAGTCAGTCATATCCGACTCTAGGGTGCAGTGCTCATCTCCATTTACAGGGAAAGGACAGCACTGTCTGCATCTCCAGATGTTTCCATGGTAATGTGTCAGCCATGAATAGATGCTGAAATGCACAGAATGCTGCTACCTTTCCCACCGAAATGGTACCTGTTTATCTCCTTACAATTTCTTGTTTTCAGTCTGCTAGGTTGGCAGGAGCTGGGACAGAGATGGGAGCGCAGTCCATCGTGCAGCACTCCTGTCTTGAACTGCTGACTTGCCGACCTTCCAGTCATCAAGTTCACCATCCCAATCTCTAAGTCACTGCAGTCCCCGTTATAATTGTGTTACTACAACCATGCAAATACTTCACTTAATCACAAGTTGCACACATTACTCTTTGCAACTGGGGCCTCTTGGATAGGTAGACCTGGACGCTGTTCTAGGGAGGAAACAGGCTTATCTGTCTAAGCAGAAAATATGCCTTAGAGGCGAACTAACCCTCCTCCCAACTGACACTGCATTCAGCAAAGTTATAACATCAATCAAATCATGGCTTTCTGCCAGGGTTTAAATATGGACTGGGTTGGATTGCACTTTATGGCTCAATTTACTGAACTTGTCCAGTTACTTTAAAAAGAAAAAAAAAGGGGGGGAAGCAAATAAACTTGTGTCCACTTCAGGCCTTTAGATTGCAAGCTAATTACCTTGTGAACCGTCCAGAGAGTACACTAAGCACTATGGGGTGGTATATAAGTATAATTGCTAATTGCTTATTGATACTGTCCAGTTTTTGGGATTGCAGTAGCTTAATGCTTAAGATGCTGAACTTGATGACAGGAAGGTCAGCAGGTCAGCATTTTGAGTCTTGAGTGCTGCAGGACGGAATGAGCTTCCGTCTCTGTCCCAGCTCCTGCCAACCTAGCAGTTCAAAAGCAAGAAAATGCAAGTAGATAAATAGGGACCACTTCGGTGGGAAGGTAAACAGTGTTCTGTGCACTTCGGTGTCTAGTTATGCCTGCCACATGTCCGCAGAAATGTCTGCAGATGCAGACAGTGCTGGCTCTTTGGTTGTAAACGGAGATGAACAGGATCCCTAGAGTTGGATACGACTGGCTTTCGAGCGAAGGAGACCTTTAAGTTTAACTTACTGTCCAGTTTACCGATGCAAGTCCAATACAGAGTCTGAATCTAGCTTGCAAAAGTTTGAGTTAAACAGCAAGAAATGAGTTGCCACTCCGTTAGTATTCAGTGTCCCACTGTACAGAGACTGTCATAATGTGAGATACATATGAAACCATTTAAAAGAGCCATGTAGATCAGACCCAGACCTATCTTATCCAGCATTCTGTTTACATAACAGGCAACTGGTTACTCATGGGAAACCCACAAGCAAGACATGAATGCAACATCACCCTTTGGCTCATGTTCCCTAGCAAATAGTATAAACATACTGTCTCTGGTGCTACAGGGAATATGGAAATATGGAAGTCAAATATCAGTTACTGAATAATAGATGATTATGTGTCGAATGTCCCATTGCTTGGCAAATATTCAGCATCCAAATTTGCCCGGGAGTATTTCCGTGAAACTATTTGTTTTCATCTCGTACAAACAACAGCGCTGTTTGATCTCTCCTCCCTGCCTTAAGAGGCTAAACAAGCAAACCGCTTACCCAGCATAGTGAATGTATCAGAGACGGGCTTTGATCTTTCCTTCTCAACTCTTGAGCTCAATGAGGAATGGTAGAGTCCCCAAGAGACCATCATGCCAAAGTAGGCGCCGAATAAATGGACATGCATTAGGCTCGTGTGGTTCTCAATCTGTGGGTGACAAAAATAGATGCAGCTGCAGAGTTAACCAGGGTGGCACAAAGCATGAAATGCTGCTGTTTTTATTTTTAAAAAGTGATCTTTCTTTATTCATGTCAGATGTACCACCAGCATATACCAGTAATGTACAAAGCTAAAATTAACACCTCTAAAACAAAATAGAAGTAAAAGGGCTAGATGACATCCACCCCGCATCAGACCACATCTACAGCATTTCCTCTTGGCAACATAAGGTTCTCCTCAGTGCACATTGAGGGACATTGTGTGCATTGCATCCTATGGGAGATAGTTTGTACCTCTCCACATTCACAGGGAAACTGCTCTTTCTCAGATTTACCCTTGATCTTCATATCCTGGCATGCAGTCTGTTTCAAGCTTTCCACACAGGCCATGATAAGTCGAACATCATGATGATGATGATGATGATGATGATGATGATGATGATGATGATGATGATGATTGTACTCAGCCAGACGGTAGAGAGTCAAAATGGTTCTGCCTGGTTATCTGGCAGTTCCTTGCTTCCCTTCCATAGTTCTAAGGCAGTCTGTGGGTGGGAGGTGTTCAGAAGGGCAGGAGTTGTGGGGAAGCCATGCCTTAATTTCAGTCTCTGCTTTGGTGATTGGTGTTCAAATAGAAGGTGTGTTACAGGGATCTTGCTTTGACCCACTGTTTCTGAGCAGCGCTTTCTTGACAGAATTTGGGTGGAGGGATGCCAACTAAGTACTGTAATGAACTTTTTGTATTGGAGCGATTAGTTCCCATCACTTGTTATAATGTTTTAAAAGTAATTTCATTACACTGTTTGTTGCCATATGTGCAAGGTAACTCACTGCATTATACAATCCAGTGATCATTACATGTACAATACTTCTCATTATTTTTCTTCTTGGTGTGTGTGTGTGTGTGTGATATTCCTTTGATTGATACAAAATAAAGATTGAAAAATCCTTGTCAAAATGCCTGTGGAAATGCCCGAAAAGACTGTTAAACTGAAATCTTCGAAAGTAGTTAGAAAATATTACAAGTGATGTTAATAAAATGCCTTCATTCCCATGTATTTATGTTGCTTTTGTTTTGAAATGTCATTATACCCTTGTTAATACATCCAGTGCAGGGTATATTTCGTACTGCTTTGAATAAACTTGTGGAGGGAACAATGATAATTAACCTTTGATTCCTGGAAGGACCTTTCTGTGTTCCTTTCTTACGCTTCCTCAAGTCTGTTACTTAGGATTTAATGTAATTTTGAGGATCCCATTAATGGTAAAATCTAATACAGTTAGATTTCGAAATTGACTGAGGAACAAATGTTGGATGCAACATTTAATCTTTGTTAAGGAGGATTTAGGGGGAGTATTTCCTCCCCCATTCGGGGGTGCTTCTGTAAACCTTGCGGTTCCCCCAACCTGCTGCAACCTCTTTTTTGTGCCTGGTGGATAATGCTGTGTCAGCGTTTCCCCCCTATGATAAACATGCATTTGGAGAACAGAGTTTTGGAACTGTATCGTCCCCCATTCCTAACCAACATGGCCTAGGCACGGTAGTCCAACACATTTGGAGGACACAGGGTTGGAGAAGAACGACATGTAGCAGTAGACAAATTAGAGGTTTGGCAATTTCGCATGAGTTAAAGGGAATGCTGTGGTTTCAGTCTAGAGCAGTGTGTCTCAACCTTGGGCCCCCAGATGTTCTTGGACTTCAGTTCCCAGAAGTTCTGATCAACAGGAGTGCTGACTTGGGTTTCTGGAGATTAAAGTCCAAGAACACCTGGAGAGCCAAATTTGAGAAAGACTGGTCTGCTTTTTGAAGCCATTGAATGGCAAGTAGTAGTAGTAGTAGTAGTAGTAGTAGTAGTAGTAGTAGTAGTAGTAGTAGTAGTAGTAGTAGTAGTAGTAGTAGTAGTAGTAGTAAGAGATGTCTTTATGTCCCTCCTGTGGATTTCTAACTATTAAGAAACAAAGTGTTAGATTAGATCAGGGTTCCTCAAACTTGGCTCTCCAGGTATTCTTGGACTTCAGTTACTAGAAGCCCAAGTCAGTAAACCTGCCGATCAAGGCTGCTGGGAATTGAAGTCCAAGAACATCTGGAGAGCCAAGTTTACTGACTCCTGGACTAAATGAAGCTGTAGCTGGAACCAGCATGGCACTCTGATGAATGTTTGCTACCTATGTGACTTCAAAGCATGCAAAGGGTTGGGTTTCCAAGGGTGGGGGGAAGGCCCCTGGAAGCAGAAAGCCACAGCTGCTGCATCTGCATCCCTCTGATATACCTCATGTTTTATCTCAAGGAGCAAAGTTTAGAAAAGTTACTTTTTGGATTGCAACACCGAATTCTAGCTTGTGGCTGTGCCTTAGGGAATGTTACGGCTAGGGCACAAGCCTAGTAATTATGTAGATGTCACAACTTAGGGAAGTTAGGGAAGTTATATCAGATAATAAATAAAACAAAGCAAAAAAGAAAAAACATTTCCCCCCTCCCCCCAGTGAAGTCTTGATCCACAAAACATGAAACTACAATAATTAGTCCATCTTGATGGAGGGCAGCAACTTCATCAATACTGGCCTGGAGTCGATGAGGACTTTGTGTGCCAAAAGGGCTCAGGACCAGAAAGTGACTCGTGGAACTGGATCAGTGGAATGGGTGTCATGCTGCAATGTGGAAGGCAGATAAAAGGCAACTGCATTATATTCTCAGGACAGTCTTCATAGCTGATCACCATGATGATTGTCAATATTCAGAATCAGATATGGCAGAAGAAGAAGAATCAGTATTTAAGGTGCCGCATTTTTAGACTTTTGTTTTGTTTCCTCTCCGCTATGCTTGTACAGACTAACAGGCTACCACTTCAAAAATTTCAATTAGGAAAGTTACAACAACAACAACAACAACAACAACAACAACAACAACAACAACAACAACAACAACAACAACAACAACAACAACAACAACAACAACAACAACAACAACAACAACAACAACAACAACAACAGTAATTTTCCACACTAGACCCAAAGGCTTGGTTATTACCAGCAGGAAAGTCACGGCAATCCATCGATTCACAGTGAAGAGCGCCACCTCCACCAGTGCCATCCAGATCAACTGTAATAGGTTAACTTTGCCCAGGACGGCTCCCGCAGAAATCAGCACCGTGGTTATAGTCATGAGGGCCTCTGTGATGCTTTGGGGAAGAAAGGAAAAGTAAACAGGCAGATGCACAGTTTCCCTGGTACCCCTTTGCAATGTAGAAAGAATTTTGGCCAGGCTGGGTTTTCTGCCCATAGCTCAGTGGTTAAGAAACTCACCTTGTTAGCTGGAAGGCCGGCAAGTTGGCAGTTCGAAACCTGGGCACTGCATGACAGGTTGAGCACCTTTCTCTGTCCCAGCTCCTGGGGACATGAAAGGAGCCTCATTTGGGCATTCCCAGAGCAGAATTTCTTCTGCACAAAATCCGTTCAACCCAGGATAATTTCTGACACAAAATTATTATAGTAGAAGTTGATTCGTTTGCCCGTTTGTTTCCATTATTTGATCTGAACCAGTAGAATTTTTATTACGCTCATGTGTATTCTACTCCTAGGGGCTGTAGTGGTTTAGTGGTTAAGATGCTGAACTTGATGACTGGAAGGTTGGCAGGCCAGCAGTTTGAGACCTGAGTGCTGTGCGATGGAGTGAACACCCGTCTCTGTCCCAGCTCCTGCCAACCTAGCAATTTGAAAGTAAGAGATTGCAAGTAGATAAATAGGGACCACTTCGATGGGAAGGTGAACAGTGTTCTGTACACTCCAGTGTCTCGCATGCCTGCCACATGTCCACAAAAACATCTGTAGACACAGTCAGCACTGGCTCTTTGGCTTTAAATGGAGATGAGCATCAAACCCTGGAGCTTTCCCCATCAAAATGTACATGTGACAAAAACATTCCTGTAAAGCACGCATAATACCTTTGTTGGTTTATCTTTATTTTCCCATGTGAGAAGTGGAAGAGGAACCCATCTACGATTACAGCCCATTGCACTCCAAGGGCAGCAAGAAGAAGGCTGAATCCAGTGCTACTGAAGCCGAACCTCCTCAGAAAAGTCAGGTGGAAAGCAAAGCCAAGAATCATCATGACGTTGACATCCTGAAATTCTGTGCAGCAAGAGACATCCGTGAGTCATGTTGGGTTTGATGCAGAAGGAAAGGAAAAACCTGAGTATTCACATTAGTCCAGGGGTTCCCAACCTAAGGCCCGTGAGCAAGATCCAGCCCATGCCATCATTTCATGTGCCCACCCCACCCCTCCAAGGGCATTTGAGAAACAGAATGCCCCCCTTTGAAGCTGTTGGGACAAAATGGCCACCCCCATCGCACAGGCAGGGCAAAATGGCCATCCAACCCTCAAAGCTAACTGAGAGAGCGTGACCCAGTCCCTGGGTTAAAAAAATTGGGTACCCCTGCATTAGTCAAAACCATATGCTTTGGCGTCTAGTCATGCCTGCCACAAGACCACAGAAGCATCTGCAGACCCAGCCAGTTGTGGCTCTTTGGCTATAAATGGAGATGAGCACCATCCCCTAGAGTCGGACACAACTGGCTTTCGAGCAAGGGAGACCTTTATCCAACACTTTGAATCCTACCCCCAAAATAGGTTCAGCACCTTGGATAGTTCTAAAATAGGTTCATCACCTCCACTCTGGCTGGTGTCCTTCCCTTTTAACACAAAGAGCAAGGAAGACCTTTGCCTTTAGTAAAGATAAAGCTTGCCCTTGCTCAAAAGCCAGTCGTATCCGACTCTAGGATTCAGTGCTCATCTCTGTTTATAGCCGAAGAGCCAGCGCTGCCTGTGTTTTGCAGACGTTTCCGTGGCCATGTGACAGGCATGCCTAAACACTGGAGTGGACGGAATGCTATCTACCTTTCCACCAAAATGGTACCTATTTATCTACTTAAAATTTCCTGCTTTGGAACTGCTAGGTTGGCAGGAGCTGAGACAGAGACAGGAGCTCACTCACTAGCATTGCGCCTAGACCAGTGATGGCCAACTTTGGCACTCCAGCTGTTCTTGAACATCAATTCCCTGAAGCCCTGAACAGCAGGAGTGCTGACTTGGGTTTCTGGTAACTGACATCCAAGAACACCTGGAATGCCAGGATTCAGCACCACAGACCTAGACTGTTCAGCTTTACAGAGGACAGTACTCTACATGAAGGATCCTTTGACTATACACGTAGTTCAACATTTGTTGATAGTTTATTACTGTCACTATTTACCGGCTGACCTAGCAATACCAGGTATTACACCTGGGGTTTGCTGCATGGCAAGCATATACAGTACTCTTATCACTGGGCTACAAACCTAATGGTCCACACACTAAAATTACCCCTCTGACATGTTGGTTTTTACGGCTACAACTCCAAAGTCCTCAAGCAAGCCTAGCCACAGTTCTGCCACAACCTCAAGTAATGTAGTTGAGTTTTTCATGCTGGAGTAAACTGTAGCCTTCCAAAGTGGCTGCGGAGAAGATTCACCATGGAAGACCTCCCCTCCTAGCTAAAAACTAACTTAAGTAAAGATAACGGTCACCCTTGCTCGAAAGCCAGTCGTATCCGACTCTAGGGTCCAGTGCTCATCTCTGTTTACAGCTGAAGAGCCAGAGCTGTCTGCATTTTGCAGACGTTTCCATGGACATGCATCAGGCATGCCTAGAGACCCCCGAAGTGCGCAGAATGCTGTTTACCTTCCCACCGAAGGGGTCCCTATTTATCTCCTTGCAGTTTCGTGCTTGCAAACGGCTAGTTTGGCAGAAGCTGGGACAGAGACAGGTGCTCATTCCGTCAAGCGGCACTCGGGTTTTGAACTGCTGACCTTCTGCCTCCCAGTCAGCGTCTTAACCACTGGAGCGACTGCAGTCCCAATGTGATTAAACTACCCATTAAAGAGAACAAAACCTGCAATTCTAATCCTAAAGACACTTACCTGGATATGTAACACGGTCGTTTTGAAGACTTTTTTGGTCATCGTCATAGGAAACAAAGAAGGAAAATAGAAGAATGAAAGCGGTTTCCAACAAGAGTATGAGCAAAGGCAGGTGGATCTGGAGACTCGGAGGATACTGGGAAGCCATTTCCCATTCAGTGTAACATGAAAAGAAAAAATGAGCAAATATTAATATTTCCTCTCCTCTTCAAATGTTTCATAAGACTCGAATTTAAAACATAGCAGAGGCAGACTAGAGAGTCTGGATATGATAAGGGATTCTAGAAGGCCCGTATTCTTATCTAGGGCAGACCAGGGAAGCAGTTGTGCGGCTGTTGAGGAGACTGAACATTGGCTGACATGGGACAGACTTGCGCTGCTGGTTAACAGAGATACAGTGGTACCTCGAGGTACAAGTGGGTTGAGTTCCAAAATTTTCACAATATGAATGAAAATCAATTAAAAACAATGGCTCGAGTGACAAATTTTTCTGGAACAGATTATTTGGTTTTCAATGCATTCCTATGGGAAACCATATTTCAAGTTATGAATTTTTGTTTTAATTCATTCCTATGGGAAATTCGAGTTACAAATTTTTCATAACATGAAAAATGCCTTGGAACGCATTAAATATGTAACTTGAGGTACCACTGTACAACTGTTGGAAACATCTATCTCTTATTTGTTTTGTGCAAACAACCATCTTGGTGAGCCTCAAAAACAGGGGTTCCCAACCTAAGGCCCATGGGTTGGATCCGGCCTGCAGCGCCATCTCATGTGGGCCCCTACCCCTCCAAGGGCATTTGAGAAACAAAATGGCCACCCCTTTGAAGCTGTTGGGACAAAATGGCTGTCCAGCCCTCAAAGCTGACTGAGAGAGCATGAAAAGTTGGGTTGAAAAGTTGGGGAACCCATGCTCAAGAGTCAGGCAGAGCTTGGGAAAACCACTTCTTAAAATTATAAGCCTCCTATTGGCTGGGAAAATCTTAATGTGTGTGGGCTTGGGCTTCTGGTAACTGAAGTCCAAGAACAACTGGGGGCCCATGCAGCCCCTCACCCTGTGCCTACACCAACTGCCAGGGGAAGAAGAAGCCAGGGCAGGATGAGGACCTTGCCGCCCCTCCCTCAGTAAACCCATTCATGTGGATTCACAGGGACTTGGGCTCCTGGGAATTGAATTTCAAGAAGAGCCGGGGTGCCAATGTTTGCCATCATGGGCCTAAATCTTATCAAGTCTTACTTTAAAGCCTTCTTTTAAAGACCAAAGCAGAGGAAACTCTTGGGAGCCAAGTTTCATGAACAAGGCTCAGAAAGGTTCTCATCAGGAAAAATATAAGCTGCTAAACAATTACAGTAATTTGAGTTAAGGACAGTGATAAATATTCCAGCATTCAAAGTTGTTACTGTCCTGAAGCTGAATCATGGCTATGTTTTTCTGGAATGTGTAGTTCAAAAGCGCAACTTTCTCAAGCAATAATCTTAAGAGTTGAAGGTATTATTGTTCAGCTTTCTCATACTTTAATCCAAAAGATGTAGAGGGTGCAGATGTTTAGGATATCATAAGTCAGGGGTTCTCAACCTTTTAAAGCCATGGGCCAGACCATGCCCCCTCAGACTGATAGTTCCCCCTGCCGTAAACGCTGCCGTACAATCCGTCTCCAGCTGTTGTAAACGCTTTTATGACAGCCATGGGGGCATTTACAGCTGTCGTAAATGCATCCCCTTCCACTTCCAGTAGCAGCAGCGACAATGTGGGCTACATGTTATTGGGCCGTGGGCCAGGGATGGCCCACGGGCTGTAGATTGAGAACTCCTGTCATAAATTATATCTTTGTGAGGCACGAATACAATAATTTTAGCCAGCTTTAAAGCAAAGGGAACTGTGAGTGCTGGAATATTTTCTGGTTGTTTCAGTTGAATAACTACAAGTGCTTAGCAGACTATCCTTTTATCAGCTAAAAGGCACATCAGTTTCAGAAAGATAGCAATGCTGGGAGACTGTCATATATTCAACAAAGCATTCTGTGTCGCTGTAAAGGGCTGATAGTTTAAATAAAGTCTCAAAAGGCTTTTTCAGGGTTTGCATTAAAATTATATAACAATATAAAAGAGAAAGCATGTTTTTGATGCATACATTTGTGGATTAGGGCTAACTCCACCAGCAACACAAAACATTAACTAGTAGTAGATATCTATAAAGAGAAAGTTAAAAAGTAGTGTCAAAAATCCTAAAGAAAGAAAGGATCAGAGCTGGCTGTTGACATTTCTAAGAAAAAAATGACCCATTGGCAATAACAACCATAACTAATACTTCTGAATTTGATGATTGAAAGGTTGGCAGGTCAGTAGTTTGAGACACAAGTACTGGAGTGAGTTCCCATCTCTGTCCCAACTCCTGCCAACCTAGTGGTTCAAAAACAAGAAATTGCAAGTAGATAAATAGGTAGTGCTTTGGTGGGAAAAATAACAGCATCCCGTGCACGCTGATGTCTAGTCATGCTTGCAACATACATGTCCATGGAAACATCTGCAAACACAGACAGCGCTGGCTCTTTGGCTATATACAGAGATGAGCACTGAAACTTAAAGTCGGATATGACTGGCTTTGAGCAAGGGCAACCTTTACCTTTAATTCAGTCACACATGTTGTGGCAGCAAACCTTATGCATATTTACTTAGATGCTTTTGGGTAACTTCCACCTCGCTCTAAAACACACATACAGTACTGTACAGTACTTCCATGTTGGCTGAAACTAAGAATCAACTGCCTAACCCTAACCCATCCATAGCCTGCAGAACTAAGTCAATGTGGAGTTAGTAAAAGAGCCTCTTTGATTGCCTGAGCTGATGAAAGAATAAAAAATGTCTGGAGGGTCTTACATTTCCTGCTGTGGTGGAAAAGGACAGAATCTTACCTTATACCAGAAATCTTAGAATTTGCATTAGCGATGGTAAGAATCATGAAAGTCTCTGTAAGAAAAGTAGCATATATTTTCTAGCTCGGGCCAAACTTTTCAGTCTGTGGGCCGGTCACGTGGTTGAGTGGGCTGGTCACATGGTTCCTCTCACCAGAAGCGGAAGTAAAATGTGCCCGCACATGTGCAAAATGCTGCCATAAATGCACGTGTGTGAATTTTTGCACATGTGTGGACACATTTAACTCCCGATTCTGGGAGCGGTGAGGGTGGTGTGGGCCGGATAGTAGGTGCTGTAGGCCAGATATGGCCTGTGGGCCATAGATTGTGAACCCCTGTTCTAGATAAGCACTTTAAGTCATGGGTCCCCAACGTAAGGCCCATGGGCTGGATCCAGCCCATGGCACCATTTCATGTACTCCTCCATTCAAGAAACAAAATGGCCACTCCTATGAAGCTGATGGGACAAAATGGCCATCCCCAATGTGCAGGCAGGGCAAAATGGCCATCCAGCCCTTGAAGCTGACTGAGAGAACGCGACCCTGGCTTGTAAAGGTTGGGAACCCCGGCTTTAAGTCATGGCAAGAAATTTGTTTCCATTTGCGCACCTATTGATTACATATTTCTCTCCTTTTATGAAGGAACCCAATGCAGCCTTATCGGACTGTCAAAATTCAAAAGTATTTAGTTTCAGTAACGTACCCAGTCACATCATCATTTTCTGTAGGGAAATAATTGCCACTTTTGTTCTTTGACTACTTAAGCTTATTTTAATCTGTCTCTCTTCTGGTTATGAATGTATCTGTTCCTTTTCATGTGGGACTTCTATTTTATCATGTTCTACCGGTATTGTCACTCACACTGGGAATCTTCCTTTGGAGACTGAAAGCAGGGTACATACATTTCCTTATAAATAAATTGAATCTCCCACTGAGCCCTTTCATTAGCTGCACTTTTCTCCTCCGAGTTAGCTGCAACTCACTCCTACACACACTGATTACTCAGAAGCTACCCCTGCTGACAGGAAAGCCCACATTAGAATGTAGCCTGATTTCTGTGTAAGTATGCACCACACAGGATTGAGCTATTGAATTGCAAGGCTTCACGAGCAGGTGGACAGACAACTAACTCCCATACATATTAAAACCCATTCATTTGCTCCCAAGTAACATTTGTGGGTTGGGGCTGAGACTGTAAAAATAATTTGGCAAATGGTAGAAATATTTTGGGCACATCATGAGAAAGCAAGGTGCTCTGGAAAAGATAAATGTTGGAGGCAGTGGGGGGAAAAGAAGCCCAAACGTGAGGTGGCTTGATTCCCTACAGCAGGAGTGCCCAAACTGTGGCCTGTGGGCCAGATCTGGCCCTGACGCCAATTCATCTGGCCCCCGACACCCTCGTTGCTCCTGGAAGCGGAAGTAAAATGCGCCCATACGGGCGCATTTTACTTCCGTTTCCAGGACCAGCGAGGGTGTCAAGGCCCAGATCCGGCCCACAGGCTGTAGTGACCAGCCCCGTGAACCACATGACTGACCCACGGCTCGAAAAGTTTGGGCACCCCTGTCCTAAAGGAAACAAAAGAACAAGAAAAATATTTATTTAGGTTACGAATGTCATAATGGTTCATGAACTACAAATCCACTAAATTCTCTCCCTTCAGAAAGCTCCAACTGTCACTTTAATATGTAGTTAAAAGGATGGGTGGGGGGAAAATCCCTCCTTGCTTGGCAAAGACTCGCTTTCCCAGGTCACTTTGCGCGGTCGTTTAACTTATTGGTCTTCATGTCTGCTTGTAATTGGATAAGCCGTCTTGGAAGGGCGGGACTATGAGCGAGCTGTGCTAAAGTGACGAGTGGATCCCTATTCTTTGCCTCTTTGGTCCTTGGGCGACGGCGACTGCCTCGTTGGCATGTTACTGGCTAGGAGACCCGTCAATCAGACAGTAGTGGGCCGTACCCTCAAATGTCAAAAAAAGGGGTGGGAGGAAAAAAAGAAAAGCTCTTTCCTTTCCTGCCCGACTCACTTTATTCCTTCCCGTTCAACGATTGGCTATCTTGATCATCAATTTCCAGATTCCTCGCCAGCACAGGCTGAGAGGGACGCCGCTCCTATTGACGGGCGGGCGTTGACAGCCCTTAGAAGGGGGCGGCACCTTCGAGGGTGCATCTTCTCATTGGTTCCACCACCCGCCTCTCTCCCCCCCCCCCCGGCTCCGCGTTGATTGATTGTGTCGCCCGTCGGTCGCCTTGTTTTCCGCCCCGTCGATTGGCCCGCGCCTGAAAAGGGGCGGGGCGCAGCGCGGCGGCTGCGCGCGGGGAGGCGGCGGCGGCGGCGGGGAGGGAACAGATCTGAAATTATTTTTTTATTTCTTTGTTTCCTAGTCGGGGGGGCGGGAGGGAGGGGAAAAAAATTCTTTATAGACGGGAGAGGGGCGGGGAGTTGCGGGCGGTGGGCGGGCGCGGCAAACAAAGAGATAAATAGCGGGAGAGGCCAAGGCTCCTCCGGGGCCCTCCGCGCGCGGGTCGTTCCGACGGGCTCGGATGTTGTCGCGGTGACCCGGGTGGGGCAGAAGCGGAGGGAAGGAGGCGGAGAAGGAGGAGGAGGAGGCGGGCGGGGTGGGGGAAGAGAGGCAGCCGAGGCGGCGGCACCACCGCCACTAGCGGCAAAGACTAGGAGCCGCCGCCGGGCCAGGCCTGGTCGGGCCGGACGGGAGGATGAAGCGCCGGAGCGCCGACTGCAGCAAACTCCGGCGGCCGCTGAAGCGGAACCGCATCACTGAGGGAATCTACGGCAGGTAAGGGCCGCACCTGCCTCGCCTCGCCCCGCCGCCCGGCCTGTCAGTGGCCTCTGAGGAGAGAGACGCCTCCGTCTTGCTGAGGGAGGACCGAGTGTGTGTGAGAGAGTGTGTGTGTGTGTGAGGGGGGAGAGAGAGAGTGTGTGTGTTTGTGTGTGTGAAATCAAGTGTGTGAGGGAGGACCGAGTGTGTGTTTGTGTGTGTGAGAGGGGGGTGAACCGGGTGTGTGTGTGTGAAGGAGAGAGGCCCCTCAGCAGAGCCCCTCCGCCGCTTATTTCTCCTCAGACAAACGCCGACAGAGGGACCCCTTCCCCGCGTCTCTATTATTATTATTATTATTATTATTATTATTATTATTATTATTATTATTATTATTATTATTATTATTGGATACAAATCAACCCTTTGGTTCACAGTCGAGGAATGGAATAAAATTAATATTAGTAGTATTAGTAACAACATTTATATTCTGCCCGTCTGGGATATTTTCCCACTCTTGGGCGGTTTACAAGATTATTATTTTTTTAAAAAAAACTTTACATTAGAAAATTAGAGAAATAACAAGTGAACTAAATAAATTATCAATAGCAACAAAAAAAAATGCCCAATCCCCCAAGCGGCTCTTTGTGTCTCCCCCCTCCCCACCTGAGGCGTCTTCCCGCCCTTTGTCCGCTCCCTCAGGCTCCCCTCAGGGACCCCATTGTCTCCCTTGGTTTGCATTTCCTTCCCTGTCCTCCCCATGAATGGCTCCCCACAGGCAGCCTTGAGCCTTAAAAGCCTTCCCCTGAGGCTATCCCGCCCTACACACCCCTCCCCAACCCAACTGTTGTGGTGCTTCAATTAGCTCAGAGACAGGCACTTTATGAGGGGAGACACCCCCCTTCATTTCCCATCCCTCATTGTCTCGTCCCTTTAAAGCCCACCTTTGCAGGTGACTTCCACCTGTTCAGGTCCACTTAGAGATTCATTATTGTATATATTGAGGAGTGGGGTGGGGAGAGAGTGCATATGGTTTTTCTCAGTTCTTTGTGGTGGGTAGGGCTGCTTATATTATCTAGCTCAAGTGGTTAAGATGCTGAACTAAAGATTGAAAGGTCAGAGTTCGATATCCCAGTACTGCATGACAGAATGAGCTCCTGTCTCTGTCCCAGCTCTTGCCAACCTAGCAGTTTGAAAGGAAGAAATTACAAGTAGATAAATAGGTACTACTTCAGCGGGAAGGTAAACAGCATTCTGTGCACTCTAGGCACATGTCCACAGAAATGTCTGCAAACACAGACAGCGCTGGCTCTGAGATGAGCGCTGAACCCTAGAGTTGGATACGACTGGCTTTTGAGCAACTTTACCTTTACCTAAACTCAGGGGTTTAGGTCTCTGGCTATGGAGTCAGAGATTGGGGGTTCAATTCTCCCCACCAGAGAAGAACCAGCCTGCCTAGCCATGGGCAAGCTGCACAGTACCAAGAGCTCCCTCATAAAAAGGGAATGGGAAAACCACTTCTGAGTACACTCGGCCTAGGAAAGCTCTAAAAGTCAGAATTGATGTGAAGGCAATTAGTAATATAATTAGTATTCCGTTAAGTGAGGCTGCAGGTGAGGGGGTTGCTGGATCCTGTATCCACATTGGAAAACTTTCCTTTAGGGACCCCCCCCCCCTTTTCTGTATATAGCAGCTTCCATGCTGCCAAGTTTCCCTCCTCTTTCTTGAAGCCATTGCTGAGTTAGCTTGTCATATGTTCTCCTCAAATGTAATATATCTCACCTTGATACACTTGCCCTTTGATTTTGTCCATCCCATGCAAACGGTAGAAGTTTTCATTGAAGAATCCCTTCCTTAATATCTACATGCTGGCCATTGTAGCTCTCCTTTTTATTTCATTGATAGCACAGTACAGTTTCCTTTCATGTGTTTTGTGTTACTAGGCTTTTTACCAGATGCACTCCACTCCTACTATACATACACAATACAAAGCTTTTCTTCAGAATCCCTCCCCCAGTCTATATACTCACAGCCCATTCTCTTCTATTTTAGAAAGGGGCCCAAATTAAGCTACAATGTCCTTTTGAAATCTTCCCTCCTTTTAAAGTTATTGCTACCATGCCAACCCCCCCCCCCCAAAAAAAAAATACACTGGCAAGCTTGCACTTTGCAGTTATGCCAGATCCACAGGTTGTGTTGGACTACAGTGTCCATAACCCTATACAATTATACTGGCTGACTTGAGGGTGATTGAAGTGGTGGTTTGCATCTGGTGATGTCAGGCTGAGAAGTGGTAATCTTTTCCATCATCAGCCACCTGCTGACAACTCCAGGTTATGCTGTCAGCCCTTTCTTTGATGGTCTTTTTGCTAATGCTGTGTTCTAGTAATAGTAGCAGCCTACTCTTAGAAGCCCTGCTTTTCCCTTTACATACAAGTAGACCTAACTTTACGTGTCTTCAGTACAATCAGCTGCATGGCCTTTAGAATTCCCACTGTGATTTCTCTCTCTGAGATGATACATTCCATAGTTTCAAACATCCTAACTGGATATCTTCCAGATACTGTACCTTGAACTGTAACTTCGATCGTCCCCATCCACCATGGCCATTCAATATTAATTCTGGTCCTATTCTGCTTTTGCAGTTCATTTGTCTTTTCCACTCCCACCCCAGTTTTGGCTGTTTTAGCAGTAGAGGTTGATCCATACATTGAACTCTCTGAGTAATCATTTGATTTTTTGTTAGTCTTTCTCTTTTTGTCTCTTGATAGCCTTATGAGCTCTATTGTTTCACATCTTTTTCAGTAACTGTTGTGCTTCAGTCTTCAGTTGTGTCCCAGCAATTTAGACCAGGCGTTCTCAACCTTTTAAAGCCATGGATCAAAAGTCTGAGGTGTTTTTGAAGTTCCTTTCCTCATCTGTGTGGATATTGTATCCCTTCCAGAGATTCTTAATCCATTCCTCCTTCCCAGGCTGTAGTTAGAGTTAGTTTTCAAGAAATGTACCATTTTTATTTTGTATTTCCTTCTGAATTCTTCATTTTCTACTACTGAAGAGCATGACAGGATGACTAGTTTTAAAAGGTTATGGTTGCATATAAAGTTGCTTGTTGTACATGTAGATTTTTCTGGCTAGGCAAAGCATTTTAGTCTGCGCTCTCTCTTTTACAGTCATGAATTATAGTTGTGTAGAGGCTCAGGTATTAAAACCATACGTGATTTGTAGTTGTGTTCTAACTGTCAGTTTGTGCAATTTACAAGGGGCCTAATAGATACAAAGTTCTGACAGGTAAAGCAGTACTTATTCGTCAAATCTAAGGGGCTTTGTTTTCCTAGAGATATGGAAAGGTTCAAATTTAAATACTAGGTAAAGGTTTCCCTTGCTTGAAAGCCAGTCGTATCCGACTCTAGGGTTCAGTTCTCATCTCTGTTTCAAAGCCAAAGAGCTTCTGCAGATGTTTCCGTGGTCATGTGGCAGGCATGACTAAACACCGGAGCGCACTGAACGCTGTTACCTTCCCACCGAAGTGGTCCCTATTTATCTACTTGCAATTTCTTGCTTTCGAACTGCTAGGTTTGAACAAAATAATGACCAAAGACTGGCATCTTAAAAAACTTACAGGTTTGTTTCAATATGAGATTTGTGGCTTATAGGTCATTTTTTCGGATCCAGATGGGGTATAAATCCTCTTTCACTGAACTGATTTGAGGGGAGTGTTATCAGTCTGTGTCTTACAAGAGCCAAGACCATGTTATCCTGAGAGTTCATATGAATATCAGATGTCCACTTTAAAAATGTTTGGTTTTCTACAGGTTCATGAACTGTATGAAACCCTTTTGATTCTTTTTCGTAGGTTAAGTTGTTGTTTCTGTCTATGTATGGTGCAGGGGCGTAGCTACCGCCGTATCTGCCGTATCAATTATAAGGGGCCACGGGGGCCCCCAACGTGCGTAAGCAAAAATTAATAAAAACTTCCCAAATTTTAATTATGATGAATAAATATTTCTTTTAATTTTATACAATTTTTTTTTCTTTTGTGAGAAATCTTTACCCTTCCTAAGGGCCCCCAAACAAATTTTTATACGGGGCCCCGCCAAGGCATGCTACGCTTCTGGTACGGTGATTAGATTTATATTTTGGATAGTAGCAGAAACTTAGTGCAAGTAGACAGTGGCTCTCCCACCAGTTAAAGCAGGGATTGCCAATCTTTTTAAGTCGGGAGCTGGGTCATGCTCCCTCAGACAGTTGAGCAGGCTGGACTGGTAATTCCCCCCTTGCTGTAAACACTGCCATAAAATGCGTCCATGGCTGTTGTAAACGTGTTTATGACAGCCGCTGGCACATTTGCAACTGTTGTAAATGTGTCTGCTTTTGCATGTGGCGTGGGCCAGATGGTTTGGTAGTGTGGGCTGGGTTCGGCCCACGGGCTGTAGGTTGCCCATCCCTGAGCTAAATTAATAGGAATCTACATGCATTTAGACAAATTCTGCAACATTTATCCTTTTTCTTTCTTAACTTTATATGATGAACTGGTATATC
The DNA here is from genome assembly GCA_030440675.1 of Furcifer pardalis. Lineage (NCBI taxonomy): Eukaryota > Metazoa > Chordata > Lepidosauria > Squamata > Chamaeleonidae > Furcifer > Furcifer pardalis. The sequence goes on along the minus strand of CP126890.1, from coordinate 298,367,275 downwards.
CTCTTTTAAATTCATGAGTCTGTAGATAGATTACATGTTTTATCAATGCAATGTTGATTTTTTGTTTGTTAGCCACTCAGCATATATGCGTGAGTGATTGCTTTTTCTCCTATAAATGCTATACAGATTTATTGTGTAGATGCTACAGTTAGTGCCATAAAATCGGTGGGATCATTGCCCATATTTCATCACAAATCCGACTTTGCCGCTTTGCCAGGTCACAGCAGCTCAGCATTACTTAGCAATTATTCTTGCACATAGGCCCTAGGAATTATAAGGTTTACAATCAGTTTACATGTGTGACCTGGTCCAAATACACTGTTTCATTTTAGAAGAAGTAACCATGTTAGTCTGTCTCACCAAGTAGAAAGTAAAGTTGGGTAGAGGCAGGAAAAAAGGCAATATTTTGCAACACTTTAACAGATTTATTTAGTATGAGTTGTTGTGGATCCAAATCCAGTTTCTTAGGCATAGCTTTAGTTTACACTCTGTCTGAAGAAATAGATTTCATCTACAAAAGCTCACATTGAAATAAATCTGTTAGTCTTTAATGTGCTACAATGTTTTACCTTTTATTTTCCCCTTTTACATTTGTCTACATTTTTCACTTTATTCATTTATTAAGGAGGTAACATGATTTTAGTTTTTTACAGAAATAGATATTTATACTACCGGTACTTTAATCCCAATCTAACAGGAGATATTCATTTTATTATTTCATTTTCTGGTGTTAGTGTGAATATTCCCGGAGAGTTGTTGTGGGTAAATGAAGACAGTACATTTGTCTACGGGATGGAAATTGTACTTCTAAGATAGTTAGCAAAGGACATCCAAGTGCCAGAAAAATAAATTGTTGTGGATTACTGAGAAACATATTGTCAATTCTGCCTTTTCCTATTTGTTGTAAACAGCAATATGTTGAATAAGTTTTCTCTCTTTATTTATAGAATAGTTTGTACCAGCTTCCAAATGAGATGGAAAAATTAAAATTTCTCTAGTAAAATGCATTTGATATGAAATACCATGGAAACAGCCAGTTAAGAATTTGGAGAATTGTTTATTTTAAAAAAATACTTTATATAATATAACTTTTGTAAATTTGTCTCATTTTACAGATCACCAAAAGTTTGGCAAGTACAGTGGTACCTCATTCAACAATTTTAATCCGTTCTACGGGGCTCGTTGTTGTATGAAAAAATTGCCATACGATACATGCATCGTATAACGATTTTCCCTATAGGATGTATTGTTTTTTTAAAAAAAAATTTACTAAGTGGTTTTTTGCATTGAAAAATTGTTGTATGATTTTTCCCATAGGGAAAATTGTTATGTGGGACACCATTTTTTTCTCCAAAACCTAATTGTTATGCGATTTTGTTGCTACACAGGGCGATTGTCGTATGAGGTTCCACTGCATTTAACTTGACAGGCAGATATTTCACAGATAATGTTAAAATTTTACTCCTGACATTGTCAACAGTTCTATCATTTAAATGTCTAATAGTTCTCTAACTCTGAAGTATTATTTTAAAATACATGGACCCTTTAAAAAACTAAACAATTCAATTTACTTTGTTTTGACAGAATGAAAGGTTGGTAGTATTCCTGTAGCATCCAGACTCTAAACTCTGTGATCATGTCAGACTTCTCAGAATGTGTTGTGCCTCTTGTGATGCAAGTTCAGCAGGAGAGAGAGAATTTACCTCTATCAGTAATAGTCTTTTGTTTTAGAGTGTTTATTTAATGAAGAGATAGTATGCACTAAGAATCTTGGGTGGGGTGAGCATGTTGCATTTCTCTTCAATCTTTCTCTGTTGAGGTTAATCTGTGTGCAGTAGATTACTGCAAGAGAGTGAAGGGCTGCAGATCAGACATTTAACTTCAAAGTTGAATGAGGGTGTGAGATTTGATGTTTCTGGTTAAAATGCAATTTTCTAAGTTTCAAGCCCCACTAATTCTTAGTTCGAAATTCAAGGCTTCACTATAATAATTTTGTGTCAGACATTCTAGGTTGAAAGGATTTTTACAGAAGAAACTCTGCTCAGGGAATGCCCAAACGAGGCTCCTTTCATGTCCCTAAGAGCTGGGACAGAGATGTGCACTCAGTTTGTCATGCAGTACCCAGGTCTCGAACTGCCAGCTTGCCAACCTTCTAGCTAACAAAGCGAGCTTCTTAACCACTGAGTAGTACCACTAAGCCACTATAATGTCACTAGGAGCTGTAGGAAAGGTAGCCTTCTGATATTCTCCCACCACCATTACCCCCTGGGACTCAGATATTTGAAGGAGCACCTTTCCCTATATAAACCTGCTGTGGAGGTCCTCCTTTGTGTCCTGCAAATGAGGACAGTTTGTTATATGGAGACATGAGGGACTGCAAAATAACTTGAGATAAATCCTACTGAACCAAAGCAAATTCTGGTGTGCTTTATTTTAAGAATCACGCTCTCTTGCTTCCTTAAATGGTAGCTTATTAAGTGATTTTTTAGGCAGAAGGACAACATTCTTAGTCTAATGGTCAAGATGAGTTGATAGTCGATTCCAATTTTATTCCTTAGCAGAAAGAAGCTGAGAAGAATTTTGAACTCAGCTGCATAGCTAGAACATTCTTGAAGGAGAATTTTAGATGTTCAGAAAACTGAAAAGCAGATTGTTGAAAATGATAGGCTGTGGTAATGTACTCCTTCTATTTATAGTTCACTGGGAAACTGCATATGCCCTGGTTAGTAGGTAAAAGCAAAACACACACACACACAGAGAGAGAGAGAGAGAGAGAGAGAGAGAGTATATCACAGTATATAAAGCACGAGAGGAACCTTTTATGGTGAGTGATAATGCACTAAAATTCCTCCATGAATGTCTTCAGTGCCATGTGTAGACTGCAGTTCATCATTAGGCAGTTTGTTGTATGGTTTCTATGTATGATATCCTTTTACAGTCTGAATTCCTTTACATTTTAAACGTGGGTGGACAGCCTTTTTAGCTAAGTTGCCTGGATTGAAACTGGTCAATGGCCAAGAGTCAGAACAGCCTCTAAATCAGGAGTGCCCAAACCTGTTTAGGCTGTGGGCCGGTCACATGGTTCAGTAGGCCGGTCACGTGGTTCAGCAGGCCAGTCACGTGGTTCAGCGGGCAGGTCACATGGTTCCTCCCACTGGAAGCGGGAGTAAAACGTGCCTTGCAATCTGTTTTGCAACAGATATATTTTGCAACAAGATCAGATAGATTTTTAGGCTGCCATTTTTTCTGCTTAAACTAGGGGTTCCCAAACTATGGCCCGTGAGCCAGATCTGGCCCCTGATGCCAACTTCTCTGGCCCACACTACCCTTGTTGGTCTGCATTTTACTTCCGCTTCTGAGAGCAATTAGGGTGGCGTGGGCTGGATAAATTGGCATCAGGGGCTGGGGCTGGATCTGCCACACAGGCCATAGTTTCGGCACCCCAGCACTAAATGTTCAGCATAATATATCTGAGAGTTAGATGCTATTTTGAAGCAAAGCTTCATTGTTCTGAAGGAAAGAGTGGAAGGATGCCCAGTGGTAGAGGCCTTTGTCCCATCCTGGTAAGACTGGAGTATGATTGCCTGTTCTGCCAGCTAAGAATTATTTATTTATTTATTTAAATTTCTATACCGCCCTCCTCGCCAAAGGCGACCCAGGGCGGTTTAACACATCCTAAAACTCATAAAAAGGTTAAAATTCTAAAAATTCTCAAAAACCCACAGTTAAACCAATTAAAACTACTACTAAAACGTTATATGATTTAAAACTTAAGAACTTAAGGGAGCAGGGGAGGAGGTCAAGCCAGCCAGCAGTCTGAGGTCGTTGTGCCTCCAGTACCCCAGACCTGCCCTGCCAGCCAGGTTTTTACACCCTTCTGGAAGGGCAGCAGCTCTGCCTGGAGGCGCAGCTCAGTTGGCAGGAGGTTCCACAGGGCTGGAGCAGACACAGAGAAGGCCCTCCTTCTAGTGCTAGAGAGATGTGCCTCTCTAGCTGATGGTACAACCAGAGAGCCTCTCCGGTCTGCTCTAGTGGGATGGGCAGATATCCTTGGGACGATGTGGTCTCTTAGGTATCCTGGCCCACTACCATATAGGGCTTTAAAGGTAATAACCAGCACCTTGAATTGCACCTGGAGGCACACTGGCAGCCAGTGCAGCTCCCAAAGCAATGGTGAGGCACGAGCATAAAGCCCGAACCCCATCACGACCCGGGCAGCCACATTCTGAACCAGTTGCAGCCTCCAGATGGTCACCAAGGGCAGCCCCATGTAGAGCGCATTACAGTAATCAAGTCTGGAGGTGACCAAAGCGTGTGTGATCATGAGCAAGGAGTCCTGGTCTAGGAGCGGGCGTAACTGGCGTTTTACACTAAGTTGTGCAAAAGCCCTCCTGGCCACGGCTGCCACCTGCTCTTCGAGCAGTAGTCGTGAGTCCAAGTGTATCCCCAAGTTACACAGAATTGAGCTATCTGTATGATAGTTAACACCTCATATGCTGCTGCTTCCTTGGCGGATACATTTTGGGTCATCTCTGACATGATATAGGCTGGACAGTTCACTTGTGGGCTGCTAGTTGACCACCTCTTACCTAATAATAATAATAATTTTGTGTCAGAAATTATTCTAGGTTGAAAGGATTTTTGCAGAAGAAACTCTACTCAAGGAACGCTCAAATGAGGTTCCTTTCAGGTCCCCAGGAGCTGGGACAGAGATGGGTACTCAATCCATCATGCAGTACCTGGGTCTCAAACTGCCGACTTGCCAGCCTTCCAGCTAACAAGTCTAGCTTCTTAACCACTGAGCTACCACAGCCCTTAAACACCTAACTAGAACTTCTAGTAAATTTTCTCATTGAGGTTTGTAACTTGAAATATGCAAGCTGGAGACCTTCTTCTCAATGCGGTATTTTACTGTAACCATTGATATACAGTATTCGTATTTCTATTCTAAGTATTTCTTCTCCTCCTGGGACTGCAGAAATTGTTTTGCACAATAATTGAATTGACATGTTAAAGAGCTTTGGAAATCGCGAAGTACCTTGTCTTAAATAGTAGGTAAAATTTCATAGAAGCATTCTGCTGAAATTCCAATCATTTCATTTAAAAACCATTCCAGAACACACTCATCCCTTGAGTTGCATCTCAGCTGCTTTGTTAAGAGGAAGCTTTGATTCTTTCTAATAGAATGCCTGGGCTTTGATTCTTGTTTTCATTTTCAGCGTGCCAACTCCACATATGTCTGTAGTACTGAGGCCTCATGCTGCTTTTATGACTTGTTTTACTTGGGCTATAACTCTTATCTCTCTTTTGATGCTTCTGTTTCTTATTGAGAGCTTTTGCAAGCATGTCTCTTTGGCAGGTTGCAGGTTGCCATTTCAGGAAAAGGAAGAGTGTTCTACTGGGCATTTGTCTATTTGATGTTTATTAAATAGGTTTTTAAAATTGTTTGTTTTGAATGCTCTTCCCTTTTTTTCTTTCACCTATACTTTACTGGCTCAGTAGGTCATGGCATAGACTAAAGAAGGAAGCTGTAATCAAATTATTCATGGTTTTATACACTTTCAAGTTGGACAGGGCATATTCCTGGCCTGTCTTATAGTAGTAGGGTTCTTAATGTAGAACATGATTTTTTATGTTTAATGCAGGATATACTGTCGGGGAGCCACTTTGAACTGTTTCATAAAAAAGAAGGAACCATTTACTTTCCTTGTCACAACTGAACATATTTTTATAAGAACATATGTCTGTCTGATTATTTGGACAACTAAATCTTGAGAGACCACTATAGATAGAGGAAACGGAGATGATCACACAGTTGCTTTAAAAATTGGCTGGAAGAAAACAAATTAAAATTATGGGCATTTCCCAATAAAATTCAAAAAGTCTGTTTATATCTTTTTCTCTGCAGTTATTATGCAAACGCTTGATAGTCAGAAATGGGCAACTAAGGAGAAAGCTGTTGAAGTTTGTATTTAGCTCTTAGGGATTCTGCTGAATTGTGGATTAGATACTAATACTTTCTAATTCCAGTTTCTGTTTTCCATCACCAGTTTCTTTTAGCTTGCTTTAGGCCGTATTCCACCACATTAGCTAAGAAAAAAGGTTCAGTACTTAATGTTAAGATGAAAATATCAGGACCTTAATAGATATTTATATATTGATATTTGCAGTTACTTCAGCTGATTTATATTTATTTCCCTTTTCTCATCTGCCCAGTGATGGCTAGTGTTGTAGGGCTGAGCTCCTTGTGATTAAGAATTATTTTTCTCAGATATTTCCAGAGCTTGAAAACACTGTGATTCTGTGCAACAGATAGTAGTACAACCTAAAAATCTTCTTAACAGGGTAATAGCAATAAATCTGAAAGGTCTTGTAGTGATGAATAATTATGGGGCATCTTTGATTCCAAGTTATGGTGATCCTTTCAGTTTTTCTAGTTATAAAGGACTCAGAAATGATTTGCCGGTGGTGGTGCTTGAGTACAATTCAATTTGCCTAAAAACAATATAGCCAGCAGTGCACCCAAACCCATCAGTTCATCACATTCCAGGTGATCTTGGCTGGCCGCCCTTTCCCAGAGATTCGAACTCTTGATCCCTGTGCTCTAATCCTCTGAGTTAAATCAGTTAAACCAGTTAAAGCCCAGCAGCTTTCCAGAATGTGGCTTTAAAATTTCAGAACCATTTTCAAGCAGCTGAAATATTTAAATGGTTATATTTTATCAAAAGATGTAAGAAAATATGAATACCAATCTGCCCTATATCCATACAATTATATTGATTTTTCTCTCCTCATATCTGTCATTAACTGAGATATGTAGACATTTATATTACAATGTTTCACAGTTGACTTTTATCTAAAATAAATGATATGGTCTAGTCAAAGTTAAGCATTCACATTGATTCAACCCCACCCCCCTTTGAGATCAGTGAGCATGTACAGCAATACCTCATATAACATTAGTATCGAATAACACGAAAATCGCATAACATTAAGGAATCTGGGGGGAAGAATTGCATCGGATAACATTAAGATCCTATGGGATACTTCAGATAACAACCGCTAAAGCCTGTGTGGTTACAATGTATCTCTATGGATCCCATAGGATTTTAACATGCATCAGATAACACTAAAAATCATATAACACCAAGACTTGTGGAACCAGGTTTTAGTGTTTTTCTGAGGTTTTACTGTACTTGTACCTGTAGCAGACTACAATGTTTTTGCAGTATACATGCCTGTTTTTACATTTGTGAAGAAGTTTGTAAAGTTGTCTCTTCCTCCAGGGCATTTTATAAAAGAAGAATTGGGGATCAACAGGAGGGTGGTATCAAAGGAAGCAAGGTTGTGGGTGTGGATTTAACTACATCGGATTGAGGGTCCTGTGTTGACACTCGCACAGGGGGTTTGTGTATTCACCTGAACCAAATGCAGCCCTAAAAGAGTCTGTGAATCAAGCTGAAGTAAAACCAAATCACTCACATTCAGTTTGCTAATATAGGAGCATCTTGAGTTAGCCTTTGTGAGGTTAATGTTGCATAGGGACCCATCGCTTAGGGATTGTGGTTGCTCAAGTAGTTAAGACGCTGAACTTAAAGACTGGAAGGTCAGCAGTTAGAGATGCGAGTACTGCATGACAGAGTGAGCTTTTGTCTGTCCTAGCTCCTGCCAACCTAGCAGTTCGAAAGCAAGAAATTGGGGGCATGGTTTGGATGGCGTAGGGGAAACAGCGGTTCTCCTTCGCTCTGCCAAATGAATGTGGAATCAATGGGTTTTTGACTAATAAAAGTGACTTTTCTTTTTTTAAAAAAACAAAACCCTCTTACAAAAGTGTTCCTGAAAGCCCGCTAAAGATGTGGATATCAAAATAAGCGGGGCTCGGAAGGCGTGAGCTCCGGGCGGCGAAGAGGCTCGGAGCCTTGGAGGAGGCTCTTGAGTCAAAATGCTGCCCGTCTGAGCCAACCGGGAGCCGAAGTTGAAAGAAAAGTGGAAAGCGAAAAGTGTTGGATCCAAGGTGATCAAAGGGCTCGGAACAACGGAACACCAAAAAGCTGATCAGGCTGTTTCAGGAGAGATTGTGGCACCGGAGTTGGTCCCAAAACGGAGGTTAAAACAGTAGTGAGCTTTGAATACTCTGCCGGGGACAGAGAAAGTGGTGAGTGAACTGTGTTTTGAAGCTGAAAGCGAAATAGAGAAGCAAGAGCGGGAGCAAGCAGGAATGGACCCAGTGGTTTTTTTTAACCAATTTTGGGGTCTCTGACCCCCCCCACCAGGTCCAGGGAGGTGGGGAGACCCATCCAAGCTGTTTCTGGGCTTCCCCAACGTCCTCAGCCAGTGCAGTAAGCCAGAATGTCGGGATTCAAACCCTGACGTTTTGGCTTGCTGCACTGGCTGAGGATGTCGGGGAAGCCCAGAAATAGCTTGGATCGGGTCTCCCCACCTCCCTGGAACCGGCAGGGGGGGTCAGACCCCCCAAAATTGGTAAAAAAAAAAAGGATGGTTTTTTAACCAATTTTGGGGTCTCTGACCCCCCCCCCCCGGCTGGGTCCAGGGAGGTGGGGAGACCAGATCCAAGATGTTCCCAAAGTTCCCCCACCTCCCTGGAGGCTGCAGCAAGTCAAAATGTCAGGATTCAAATCCTGACGTTCTGGCTTGCTGCAGCCTCCAGGGAAACAGGGCTTTTTTTAACATTGTGTGATCAATGTATCGCACAACGTTAAAAACCGGATAACGACGGGACTTGTGGAACCAAGTCATAACGTTATCTGGGGTACTAGTGTACAGTGAATTCATTTTTTATTTATCATTCTTTTGATAGTTATAGCTGTTTTCAAATATAATACGGTATCCACAAAGCATAGCCAAAGCCAATGTACTTTTTAGAGCTATGATGTTGGGTGTTTTCATGGGTCACTGTAGTATTAAAATAAGCAAAAAGGTGTAGATATATTGTATCAGAAGACACTTCTCACATTATAGTAAGAAAGGAGGTGGCTAAATTATATTTATTTCATATGTGTCTGTTCTCCACAAAAGGAGCATGCTTTATAGACATCTTTCTGATAATAAGGTGTAGTTGTGGTATGTTACATTGTTTATATATTCCATGTTTATTGATGATAGAATCTTAGCAGCGTATTGGAACCCATATTTTGTGTATACAAAGTTGGAAGATCAATATCAGGCTTTTGTTTGTTTGTTTACAAAAGGATTGTTAGCCCACATGTGGATAACTTGTAAGCAGCGTACAGTGCTCAAAGACCTTCAGTGTGACGTGAGTGCTAAGTCACTACTAAGTTTAGCTTCTGCTGAATTTTCTTGAAAATTATAGTTCCTTCCACAAAAGGCCACTGCTCGGCTAAGCTAAGTAACACGATGTCCTTTACATGGTGGAGGGGGAGATTAATTCTGATGCACAATCTTTCACACAAAAATATTTTGCCTATACTCTTATCAAACAACTGAGTTGAAAGGTTATGAGATTTCTGTTTATACAATGATGTCTGATACGTGCAGAGAAAAGGGTTATGATTATATATACGAGTAGGTCATAGCCAAGATCTGCTTCCTTATTCCATGAAAACCAAATTCCTTCTTAGTGTTGTGTATGAATGATCTTTTATCTTATCTTTTCTTTGGTATAGTCACTTTTTTCTCCCTCTCTTTAACATGTTTACATTTGTGTTCATTTTATTGAAAATTAGTGTTGATTAGTCTTTATTTTAGTTGAAGGTTGAATTGTCTTTTCTGACTTCTTCTGTATTTCAGCTGTGGTATATTTTTATTTAGTCAGACTTGCAGCTAAGAAACATTGACTTGTTGCTGCATAAAATACCTGCAGGGATGTGCATGGTGGCATTTAAAAAAATATTTCATTCATTTTGGTTTCTTTTGGGGTTATGTCTTTCATTGTTGTATTTTTCATGTGCCGCTCCTTTCATTTAACAAGCAAGGGACAGTCTCTTTTGGATTTCCTGTTCAATGTTTCTGGCACTCCAGAAGCCCTGAAGAATCCTTAAAAACTACACTAAAAAGCAGATGCAAGGCAACAAAGACTCAGTCTACTTCAAAAGCCCACAACAATATACAAGAAAGAAATATCATAGGCAGAACAAGAGAGAAATGACCTAAGCCTATGATGGCGAACCGTGGCACTCTAGCTGTTTTTGAACTTCAATTCCCAGAAACCCAAGTCTCTGTGAATCCACATGAATGGGTTTACTGCACGTGCTGACTTGGGCTTCTGGGAATTAAATTTCCAGAACAACTGGAGTACCAAACTTCACCATCACTAACATAAACTGTTCAAACAACTACTACTATTCACACAAGTCAGTGGCACACTTGCATGGCTAAAAAGTTCATAATTCTGTTCCCTTCAGAAGCAAACAAAATAGTCTCTTCAAAATTAGCAGTATGTAAACTTGTAACAGGATAAATTTACCGTAAATTAACCAATTAGCAATTTTTAAAAACCAAAACCACAGGAAGACTACACAGACACACAAAGAGGAAAAAAATAGCAGAACAACAAATGTACACTCTCCTCTTCCAAAACCAAAGAAAAGCAAACAATCTAAATAAAGAAAATATACAATCAAAACACAAACACATTGCAAAAAAACAAAATTGCTAAAATATGGGAAGATTTCTGTCACGTACCAGCCGGCCCTCTCACTTCTGGGAAACCTCCTAAACCAAAACAAACATAAGGCGGGCTGGACGGCAAAACAGAGTCACAGCTCTCAGCTGCTTATCAGCCAAAAGGAGGTTTTAATTTGATAGCGTGTTCAAATATTTGTGTGTGTAATGCAATGCTGCTCTTACCCTTTTAGTCCAATGAAGACAAGTTGTTCAGAAAAATGATGAAGATTTATTGATCAGGTTCATAAAGAATAAAAGTCAGTAGCACAGGTCAGTCCAATACAGTCCACAGGTAATCTAGGTAACCATTTTTAAGGAGCAAAAATGCATAGCTCCTAGGCTAAGGATGTTAGCCCATAGAGATTCAGAAACAAAAGCTCTCTAATCAAAAACAGGTCTTAACTCATGGTGAGGCCGAAACAAACTTTCTTCTCTCCAAAATGGAGAATCTGCAGTCAGGTGGTTTAGCTTTAGCCAATCAGGTAACAGAGAAAACTTTCTCAAAACAACACATTGTTTACACACGTGCACAAAGAATGAACAGAGAATGTTCTCTGTTTAGTCAAAACATCCAGGAGCTTAGCTAGCTTGGAAAAGATAACACGTGTACACTGACACTGAAAAACATGCTGTCTGTGACACAGCCTTGAGGCTCAGAGAAGACAAAAGATTTGTTCTGAGGCCTTTATGAAACTACAACTTAACCAAGCTTTGAGAGCATTAGGAAAAAGATGTCGTTTTCTGACAATTTCTTGCCCTCAAGTTGGTTGCCATTTCTTTTGTTCTGTGAATCCAGCAAGCAGACCAGCCAATGGTAAAAATAATCCAAGCTAGGAAGGAGGAAAGAAATCCAAAGAAGGGGAAATCCCCAAAGAAATCAAAGGAAAAGTGAAAGGATCCAAATTGCAGGCAAGCAGCAATCCAAAATGAAGGTCACCAGAGCTCAGCACATAGTTATCCCCATAAGGAATGACTGAAGGAAAGAGCACCTCCTCACTGGGTTGCATACTCTTTGACAGATTACAATTCTTTCTCCCTACATTTTTTTTGTTGCATGTTGACAGTCTTTGTGATGCTATTTGATGGAAATATTCCTCTGGCAATTTGACAGACAACTGATTGAAAGGTCACTGAAGAAACAAGAAGGGGAGCATGAAATAAACATGAAAGTTTATTCCTGTATCTTTCTTTGTAAATATGAAATTGTTTGCCTTTAGAGAGTTTCTTTCCATGAACACTGGAATAACACAATTTACATGAAGGAAAGCCTCTTTTGTGTTTGAGGTCCTTTGTTTAGTGTAGACATTAAAGGCTCATTCTTTAAGATTTCTTATGCAAGAATTGGAAAAAGCATTTCTAAGAGTCATTTTAACATACAGTACAGTATGTGACTTACTATGCTAAAGTTGATTCAGTGGGATTGTTCTACAATCACTTTATCTTTCTCACAAGCATTGAACTAAGCAACAGGATTTCAGCCATTCTGTAATTTTAGGAAGAACAAATCTTGAAATTTATCTCATTTGTTTGTAGGACTTGTTGAACTGGCCTAGATAAATGCTAAAATATGGTTTGGCATTTATGAGTAAGCCCTTTGCTCCTGCCCTGTACTTTGTAAGGAGTAAATCCAACTCTTGTCTTCCGAGTTCATTAAAAACATAGGTTTGATTTATTATGTATTTACTTTACTTATGTGTTGCCTTTATCTATGTTGAGGAACTCAAGATGAGTTATACAAATGGCTTTTAAAACAAAAAAAAATTAAAACAATTTCAAAAATAAAAATAATATTATTACAAACAATTAAACATAGTAATTATTAAAAGTCAGAATATTTAAAACCAGTTGAATATTTAAAACTGCTTTTTTAAAATAGTGTAAGCTGCCTAGAGTGGGAGTCCATCCCAGATGGGTGGGGCATAAGGTAAATAAATAAATAAATTTTAAAAGAACCAAAGGATAATTTACTCCTTAAAATCTCTTTATAAACTTTACATATTGCAAGACTGCCTGAATAGGAAGGTCTTTGCCTTCTAGCAGAAGGAGGGTAGCCCTTCTGGTCTTCCACGGAAGAGATTTCCATAGCCTATCAAAAAGGAGCTATCAAAAAGGAACTTTTCTGTGCTTGAACCAAGCATGCTTGTAAGCATGTGAGCCATCAAAGATCTAAAAGTTTGGGTGAGGGGTGGTGGTTGATGTGCAAAGATACTGTCCCTCAAATAGTGCAGTCCCAAGTCATTTATAAATTAAAGCCAGCACTTGGACTTGAGTCTGAAAACAAACCGATTATCAGTGAAGTTGTAGTAATAATAATAATAATAATAATAATAATAATAATAATAATAATAATAATAATAATAATAATAATAATAATAATAATAATTTTGTGTCAAAGATTACACTGGGTTGAAAGGATTTTTTCTGGAGAAACTCCACTCAGGACAGTTGAATGAGGCTCCTTTCATGTCCCCAAGTACAGCTTTCGGGTATCGAAACCGGACCTTCCAGTTGTAATAAGGATTTTATATTCTCCCTGTAACAAGCACTGGTCAGAACTCCAGTTGCAGTGCCCAGGACCCACTGAAATTTCCAAACACTTTCCAAAGACAGCCCCGCATAGAACATATTACAGTAATCCAAATGGTTGAGTAACTGAAGTGTATGAACTGTATGGAAACTAAGAACAAGAGAGGAAGTTCTGATGCTTGTGGTGAGAGCAGACTTTTAAAAGGCAGGGTGGCCTCCTTAGAGATCAGATAAAATAGTTAGAGAAAGAAGGAAGAAATAAGTTTCATAAAGTAAGGAGGAGAGAGTCAAAGAAACACAGTCAGACAGCTACACCAGATCTTTGTGTGTGTTTTGCTGTAGAGCTGTGTGAGCCATTAAGCCTCATATAAGATTTCCCACAGGGAGTCAAGACTGGTCGCTTTTGTTTTGTATCCTGTCAGTTCTATACAGTGCTTCCATCCATATGAAAGTTTTCACCTTGATTTTGTGCAGTGTTCAATATCCAACTATTAACCACACAGTACTGCAATAATGATTTAATGTTCTGCATTGAGATAGTAGGCTGACAATGTGAATGAGGGCGTAGTGGGATATGGTGTAAGTTTTATAAATTTTCAAACAGTGTGGAAAGTAGATACAGACACACTGTTTTTCCCCTTTTTCTTTTTTCTTTTAGAACCTGTAACATACTTGTGTAAAAACATCCAATAGAATGGAATTGACTGTGAGCTCAGGATAAGCAAAAACATATACTGTATACTGTGTAAATTGAAGTAGTGTAGACAATTGGATTACATTTTTAAATAATCACAAAGATGCATATTAGAGTGATCTATTGGTGGCTGGCAGATGGTGATTGCAGCCATGAAATAAAAAGGCTACTGATTATTGGGAGGCAAGCGATGAGAAACCTGGGGAACATAGTGAAAAGTAGAGACATCACATTGCAAACAAAAATTCGTCTAGTCAAAGCAATGGTATTCCCAGTAGCAATGTATGGTTGTGAGAGCTGGACCATTAGGAAAGCTGAGCACAAAAGAATAGATGCCTTTGAGATGTGGTGGTGGAGGAGAGTTTTGAGAGTCCCCTGGACAGTGAGGAGAACAAATAGGACAATCTTAGAAGAAATCAACCCTGACTGCTCCCTTGAAGGTCAAATAGTAAAGATGAAGCTAAAGTCCTTTGGCCATCAGATGAGAAGAGAGGATTCACTTGAGAAAGCCTTGATGCTGGGAAAGGTGGAGGGCAAAAGAAGAAGGGGGCGGCCAAAAATGAGATGGCTCGATGGTATTGTAGAGACAATGGGCACAGAACTGAGCGAGTTGTGGAGGATGGTGGAGGACAGGAGTGCCTGGCAGACAGTGGTCCATAGGGTCGCAAAGGGTCGGAATCAACTGTGCGACTGAACAACAAATGCATTTGGGTTCCAAATGCTTGACATAAAAAAGAGTGAATATAAATTTCTTGCTCATCTTGTGAGCTTCTGGAGGTAACTGGCTGGCCATTTTAGAAAGAATATTACATAGGTCTTTGGCTTAATTTGTCAAGGTGAGTCCATTTCCAGCTTTCTAAAAACAGCAATAAGACGTAAGTAAAGTTGTTGAGATTCTCGCTATCAAAAACAAAGGACCTTGTGGGTATTCCTGGAAAGATCAGAGGGGTACAAAATTAGAAAATGATGAATGGCTGCTGCTTGTAACTGAAATGTAGGATATTCTTAGTGGTAACAAGGCATAGTAGGAGGCAGCATTGAATAGTTATGTCCAAGTAAAATTCCATTATACTATCCCAAGATCAACAGCAAGAGCATGGCTGAGTGTAGTCATACATACCCTAGTAAAGAAGGACAGCACCGTAACTTGCAAACAGCTTTAGCCACTGAGTGTTATAGGATTTGCTGTCATAAAGGGTAAGGCATAACTGAATAATGGTAAA
The DNA here is from genome assembly GCA_030440675.1 of Furcifer pardalis. Taxonomy (NCBI): domain Eukaryota; kingdom Metazoa; phylum Chordata; class Lepidosauria; order Squamata; family Chamaeleonidae; genus Furcifer; species Furcifer pardalis. The sequence continues at coordinate 298,352,188 of CP126890.1, read as the reverse complement.
ATAGTCAAAGCAAAACTTATGCAGTACAGTATATCAAAGAAGGATTTTACCATACATGCTGAAGTGAAATTAGCCTGTCTCTATGGGCAGCAATGAATTAACACTTGGTGAGTAAATAACACTCCATCCAGTGACAGCAGGCCCTCTGAAATCAAGGGGATTTAATTGCTGGTTATTTAAGTTACAAATCTATTTCATTTCAGTAGATCTGTTCTGGTAGGAACTAACATTACATTTAGCCTGTTGTCTTGACAGTGGCTATATCAGCAACACTTAAAAACAATTAAGGGCACCTTTTTTTCTGTCCATGGGGTCGCAGAGGGTTGGAATCGACTGTGCAACTGAACAACAACAATCTACTTTGATGCACTCATTTGACCATTAATGAGGAACATTATAAACATCTGAGATTATTCAAAATGCCAAGTCTTCCTTCTGTACATTTTACACATATTTGAATAATATATTGTGCTATTTTCTCCTCTGTCAGGAGGGTTGGCCAATTGCTTTCCTGCAGGGCAAATGTTTCTGTGATTGTTAGATGCACCATGGGAGGGGAAGTATACACATAAGCAGATAGTTCAGGAATTTAGGATATTTCTTCATCAGTCATCCCTGCTGCCTTTCTTTACTCTTAACCATGATGCAACACAAGTTTTAAAAGCATTCAAAATGTAGAGTAAAAATGCATAAACACTGCATGTTCCTGAAACACATTTGTGGCTTCAGTTGTCTCCCTGTAAAGGGACCAGACAGCAAACTGATAGAAAGTTGACGTCACAAAAACAGCTTTGTAGTAGAGGAAGAGGGCTATAGAAATCTGTTTGTGGAAATCTAATGGTAATGGTAAGGCTTCTTTAGCTCTTCTTCGTAGGTATATCTTGTATGGTAGCAGCAATAGACTGGAGCAGTACATGGTATTGGAAAGGTGAAAATGTAGGAAAGGATGAGAATAGAAAGAAAAGAAGGAGCAAGTCAATAAAGCATGGAGCTAGGTGCAAAGGTACAGAAAAAGATGAGAAAATAGATGGCATCTTATTTCCATAGGATTAAGCTCAAGCAACTGCATGTAGTAGAAAGTGTTGTTGTTTAGAGAACCTACTAAGGGTATACAAGGCAGGGTTCCAACAAAGTGTAAAAGATCAGTACAGTATAGCCAAAGTTGGGACCGGCTTGAAAAAGGAAGGGTTTGTAGCTAGGTCTGAATGTCTAATAATGTTGTATGTGTAATACTGTTATATGAAATGTACTGTCAAGGAAATTAACCCTGCTACTGTTTTAGGTCTACTTTCAACCCCAAGCATGTTACTTATTAGCATGGTGGCTTTGTTCTAATGTTTCTGAAATACAGCAAAAATACATTCACTCCTTAAGTGGTCTTATTTAATAACTCGTGTCAGTGCTGCTATTCAGATCTGTTGAAATCCTGCCCTCTTTATTGCTTTTTGTCACACTGGTGTGATAGTGTGGGAGTATGTTACTTCAAGAACCAAGAGTCTTTAAGATGTTTTCCTTTTTGAATTCATTGTCTTCTTTGCTGTTGCATGAGTCACATGGGGTATGCAAGAGGCTTGATATTAAGACCAGGATGATGCTCAGAAAAGCCAACTCCATTGTCTTCACCTAAGATTGGAAGAGCTGTCCCTCTCTGTCCCTTTCTTACAGAGCTTACTTTCAATGTAAAATTTTGTACAGTAAAACCTCGGATAATGAATGATTTGGATAGCAAAAAGATTGCATAATGAAATGAAATGAAAGGAAAATGGCACCCTTAGATAACAGATTCCCCCCCTACTGAAAATGTTTCCAGGGGTTCCCAATGGCACCAGTAGAGTCTTGTAAATGAATCTGCTCTGGTTTTGGGATGTTTCGGCGTGTTTCCACCCAGTTTGGGGGACTTAAAATAATAGTTGGGGTAGGGGACTTCCCATCCAGAGCCTCTGGCTCTGCACTGGATTCTGGAAATTGTACCCAAAATCCACTTTTAAGTCTTCCAAAACACCCTGAAACATCCCAAAAATGGAGCACATTCACTCACAAGACTACTTGTGCCACGAGGAGTGGTGTAGACTATGAGGACCTGGTAAAAATGGCTTTTTTGACCTTTGGAATGGTTTTATTGTTTTTTCAGTGCATTCCTATGGGAAACTGCATTTCAGCTAACAAAAATGTCAGCGTACGAAAGGTCCTGGAGACCGCATTAATTTTGTTATCCGAGGTACCACTGTATATCTGTGAGTGACAAAGACAGAATTTGTATCCATACCTAGGGGGATTATCATTGTTGCACAAGTTTGATACCCATTCTACAGTAGTCACAAAACTCATGTTGTCAATCCTTATCAGTAGTAATCATTGTTACAGTTGATATTGGACCTTAAAGTTGATAAAGTTATTAGCTTTCTCAAATACATTTCTCCAGCTAGTTGTGTTATATTGTTTTAGGAGGTCAGGACAAAGTATGCAAATACAACCTAAACCAAGAGGTTAACTACATTTGTCTAAGAATATCTTACTGTGAGATCATTCTTCAGCAATTGTGAGCCCCTTTTTAAGCTTGCAGTGTTGATGATGTTACATATGTTTGCAGCAGCTACATTAGTGTTTAAATGTTCTGCTGGAAACGAAAGAACCACCTCTTGAAAAGTAAAGTACTGTTTCATTGTTCAGGGGTTGGCAGTGTTTGCAAAGAAGGCAAGGAAGGATTTTGGCTGTCTGATAACTGCTTGAAAATTTCTGTGAGTATTATTCCACTTTTTTAAAAAATGTCCGATTTAGCCACTTTTGTGTTGTGTTCTTTCATTCCCTTGAAATAATTTCTTCAAGCTATTCATGAGTTTAAATCAAATGATTAGTGTGGTGAAAGTGAGCGACTTTACTGTATGGAAGGAAGCTCCTGTCATGCATGAGCAGTATATTATTACTGTAGAGCTGTTCATATTCATAGATAATTATTTTTATATCTCATGCAGCCTAGAAACACATACATACATATTAGTAATTGCAGAATTCCAAGACAAAGTACAATGCTTAAATAAAAAAATATATTGTCACTAAACAAATAGCATAATTCATATTGGGTGACACCTTTCTTAAGGTAATCAGAAAAACCAACCAACAAATATGCAACCCCATTGAGATCACTTTCTGTTTTTTCTCAGACAGCACTGCAAAAAGCAGGGGTATTAAGGAAAAGGAGAATATAATAGTTATCCCCTCTCCAATTCATCACCTCTTGCCTTTCTTTTAATACCTTAATATGTTTAATTAATGCCTAAGATTATGCCTTGATGAGCAGTAGCATGTTTTTTATCAAAAGTAGGAAACATTATGTTTTTGCTTTCTGGGTCTGAGAATCACCCAGCCAGTATTGTTGGTGGCCACACTAGAGGAGAGATTTAGGGGGTTGTATTAAAAAAAAATCAGATTCTGGTTTGTTTATTCTTTTAATTTGGATTTTTTGTATATTTTTTATCTTGAAGAAGGCAGTCAGATGTTTGTTTAGTTTTAGCTATGGTTTGTTGGAATGAGTCAGCCTCATATCCCAATTTCAAATCCCAATTTTAATGCTATATTATAAAATTGAAAAAATGCAAACTATAGTAAAATTGTTTTAAATGAAAAATAAGCAGTTTTTCTTGTCATGAAAATTAATGAGAATTTATTCATCATTATTTTCTTATCTTTATCTCAGTTTATAAAAATAGTTTTGCTAACATGTCAATAATATTAATAAACTATTGTGAACGTTTGTTCACACTAGCACTAATGTACAGGTGAATACTTTCTTACATGTATACCACCAACAATTAGGACCATAAACTATAACTACAATACAGTGCAAGCTTTGAGCTCATCAATGTTTTTATGCTGTGATTGTAGTTGATCCTAAAGATTTTGCCCTTCTATGGATTTTGAACTTTTTAAATATTGGCTACCTTTATTTTTGCTGTGAGAATTAATTTCATTGCCTCGAAAGAAGGAGTAAAATTCTCAAATCCTCAAAAACTTTGTTGGATTACTAGATTCCCTCTGCGGAGCTGAGTTGCTAATGAGAGGGAGAGGTGAAGGGAAGGAGAAATTGACTGGATAGCAGACATTGGCCCTGCTTGCACATTGCTTTGTCATATGCACATGCATTGTTCAGCTATGCAACAAGAGAAAGGTTACATACCTCTGTGCTGTGCCCTTCATGCCAATGGTGGCTATTCCTGTGATGGTCGTAGTTAGCAGATGTTATCTATGTGTACATGCAAGCAGTGGGTGGTCAGGACTGCCACTTTCATTCTTCACCTTGTTGCACATATCTTGGAAAGGCTTCATGTCCCATCCATAGCTTAACATCAGAACCATAAATGTGGGAAGGAACCCAATATCACTGGATCCCATCCCCTGCCAAAGAGGAAATTTGCAACCAAAGAATCCTTGATAGATGGGACTCTAACCTCAGTTTAAATCAGTGTTTCCCAACTTTTGGTTTTGGGACTTCAGTTCCCAGAACCCTAAGAAGTCAATTCCCCAAAGCACTGATCAGCCAGTGTAGTGACTTAGGTTTCTGGAAATTGAAGTCCAAAAACCAAACGTTGGGAAACACTGGTTTAAACACTGCAAATGAGGACATGTTCAGCACCATCCAAGATAATCTGTCAAGTGGCACTGACAAATGGCTTTTACTGTTGAGAAGTTCTTCCTAACATTTGGGGAAAATCTCATTTCTCTTAATTTGAACTCATTACTTTGACTCCTACCTTCTGGAGTTATAGACAATGTGACAACACTTCAAATATTTTAAGGTAGTTAGTCTATCGCCTCTTGGTCTTCTTTTCTTCAGGCTAAACATCTCTACCTGTCTCCACTAGTCTTTATAGGGCTTTCTAGTCTTTTCATCAGCCTGATCACTCCTCTGGCCATATTCTACCTTGTCAATAGCTGTGAAAACTATGGTGCCCAGAACAGAATACAGTGTTCCAGATGAGGATGGGTTTTTTATTTTATTTTTACAATTGCAACATATGATTGACTCATGTTAAACTTGGGTTCTAATTGATTCCTTTCGTATGTACGTATTAATATTTAGTGTTTTTCTGTTTTCTGAAGTATGAGCTACCCTCCCAGTTTGGTGTCATCTGTAAATTTAATAAGCATTATCTCCATGCCCTCAATGCTGGGGGGGCGGGGGGGGGGCAGAATCCTACGGTAAGCCATGTGACATTTCTTACCAGCACACTGAGGAACTATTGGTGAGCACTCTGGGTATTTTCTTTCGGCCTGTGGGCTGGCCCCGGCCCACTGCATCCTTTCATCCAGCCCATCACCGCCGCACCCAGAAGTGGAAGTGGAAGCATTTATGTCAACCATAAAATGCTCCCGTGCATGTACAAACGTGCCCACGGCTGTAGCAAATGTGGAAGTGGGCACATTTATGGCTGTCCTAAATGCTTTCACTTCTGGGGGCGTGGTCAGGCCCGCTTGATTGTTTAGGGTGTGTGGTCAGGTCTACAGCATGAAAAGTTTGGGAAACCCCTGATATATCCACTCAACAGTAGCATCATCTACCTCCTTGGCCACTCAAATAATATGAGGTGTCATATCAAAAGCTTTGCTGGAATCAAAATGCAGTTTATCCACAGTATTGTGTTCATATATCAAAGAGAAGTGAGATTAATTTGGTATAACTTGCTTTTTGAGAAATCATGCTGGGTCTTGGAAATTACAGTACTGTACTTGTATTCTTCTGTGTGCTCACATATGTACCAACTGATGGCCTGTTCTAGAAACTTTCCTGGTGTTGATGCCCCCCCCCCCCAAGGTCCTCATGTCTTCTTTTGCATATCCCCAAGCTGGGGAACAGCGTTTTGAGGTTGGGATAAAATGCTAACGTATGGATAATAAAGTGTAGGAAAAAGTCTTTTCAGTTTATTGCTGACTAGGCTATATTTTGTGTTTGTATTTTGGTTTTGTGTACATGTGATATTCTGATTTGCCCAGTGACAGTAGCTGGAATTATACCAGGAATGCCATGTCCTAATCCTCAGGTGTTTGTAGATGATGCTCCCTTGTTTTACTTAAGCCAGTGGTTGTCCTACAGGAAACCAAGGCAGTTTTATAAGCATATATAGGCCTAAATTCAGACTAAAAAGAGTATTTAAAATTATCCTTATGCAATAATGTCTGAAGTTGCCTAGCAACCACCTTTCTTGTCAAGGAAGGATATGTTAGTTGCTGTCTTAAAGTTGTTAATTTCATCTAAGGTTGCTTTATGACAGTGTCCAAAGAAACTTAGTACTGTATTCACTTGCCCAGGGAAACATGTGGTATTTACAGTACATTACTTATTTTTAGTTGTCATTATATCCCATACTTCCTCCAGTGAGATTGAAGAGTCACGTATGGCTCTTCTCGTTCTTCTTACTTTATCCTCACAACAATTCTAACCCTCACAACAACCCTAAGGAGATAATGTTGAGAGAGAGTCATGGTTAGAAGATGTGAATATGGACCTCTGAGATCTAACACTCTAACCATTACATGACATTGCACTGGTATAACAACATCCTTAGCCAACCAGAATTTTTCCTTATTAAATGGAATCAAACATGCCAGGAAACAGCCCAATATTATAGTTTGGGGTGCTCAAACTACAGCCTGGGGCCTGGATCTGGCCCCCGGCATCAATTCATCCAGCCCGCGAAGCCCTCATAATTCCTGGAATCAGAAGTAAAACGCATCCGTACAAGGGCTTCATGGGCTGGATGAATTGGGGCCAGGGGCTGGATCCAGCCCTCGGGCCATAGTGACCAGCCCCCTCAACCATGTGACTGACCTGCAGCCCAAAAAGTTTGGGCGCCCTTGTTATAGATGGTTGACAGCTCTTGTCCAGGCCCCTGGTCCATATCCTGACCTAGGACTTCAACAACTGAAAACCCATGCACATTTCACCAACTTGTAGTCCGGACATTTCCACTGACCAGCACAGACTATTTAAAAACCTCACACACTACGCAGCCTTTTGGTAAGCACATTGTTATTGCTAAAGTACAGTTGGAATAATTGCTGATTCATTGATTTGTATATTATATTTTTATCTGGAAGAATAGCATCTTGGAATTTAGATCTGTGGAAGACAAGCAGTTACAGAATATATTAATCAGGCATTTAGGAGGAGTTGAGCCTTTGGCAATAATACATAGGGGAATTGGAGTGTTATAAACATGAATTGTATGAAAACAAGAAAAACCAATATTTTCCCACCCCTCCAAAAACTAGCGACATCTGATATTTATGAAGGAAAGCTCTGAAAGTTGAGGCATTTGTTACTAGAAGGTGAGGCCTATCACACCCAATAAAATCAGGTGTTGAGTTGCTAACAAGGAAAAGGTCTTATGAGATGAAGTACTATGTAAATAGTACTTTATGGAGTAGTTTTGTTCAAGGCTTGAGCCTCTTGTTACCTCATTATAAAATAAAACTGTGTATACTTTTTAGCTCTCAGTTTCTTATTTCTCAAATTTGTTCTTCATACTTGGTCTTTAGTTCTGGTACACTAGTATGTGATGAGTCCTTCACGCCAATTTAATTCTCACTTGTGAGAATTCAGGTTTTCAGCTGCCTCTCACATGATCACATATGGATCTCACACGGCTTCTGAAATAATTTGGCAAAGCTCCCCCCCCCAAAAAAAAAAAAAAAAACTTACATGGTTTTTAAGTAAGGCCAATGTTCCAGGCTGCTGCAGCTATTGTGCAAAGTACAAATTTTGTGAACCATTCAAAGTGAAGTAACTGAAGTCAGAAAACCATATACTGTACTGAAATCCACAATTATAAGAAATATGCTTTCTTTTAAATAATGAAGATGCTACTGGTTAAAATTCCTAGGTTTCTTTGTCTGGAGAGGCTGGTAATGATGTAAAATCTCAGAAAAGGAGTAGGAATTTTGCTCTGGCTTCTATCTAAATATGCCTTCTGTTCTAATGGAACAGACATTTGGCTTAATATACACAGGTTATTGGCTCTGCCTTACATTGTGTAAGAAACTTTTGAGTTACTCAGTGTCATTTTCTCAGTACAGTCTGTCTTTTTACCTGACTCTTGTATTGATAGTTGTTGATTGCTTTGTTGTTTTATAATGCATACAAAACTAATTTTTTGCTTTCTTTTTTTACCCTTTCAGTACTTTTTTGTACCTGAAATTCCTGGTAGTTTGGGCCCTTGTGCTGCTGGCTGATTTTGTTTTGGAATTCAGATTTGAATATCTGTGGCCGTTCTGGCTTTTCATCAGGAGTGTTTATGATTCCTTCAGATACCAAGGACTGGTATGTATAACATTAAATGGCGGTATTAAAATTACTAGCATTTGATTAAGTAAAGGTTGGGTCACTAATGCTGCCTTTGAGCACAAAAGCCCTGTTGTTCATATGCAGAGTAGCTTCTCAAAACACTTGAGTGACTGTAAAGAGAAAGGTGCATTGCAAGTTCTGTTATGTGAACTGCTTTTTGAATCTTAGCCATTGGATCTAATAGGAGGTATTTCAAGAACTCAAAATAATGTCAGATAGATATAATAGGAAGGATAGAAGTGGGCTGCCTAATGCACATGTTCAATTGTAGTTTAGCCCATAGAGGGCTGTGGTGGCTTAGTGGTTAAGACATTGAACTTGACGACTGGAAGGTCAACAGGTCAGCAGTTCAAGACCCAAGTAATACACGACAGAATGAGCTCCCTAGCAGTTTGAAAGCAAGAAATTGCAGGTAGATAAATAGAGACCACTTTGGTGGGAAGGTAAACAGTGTTACATGCACTCCAGTGTCTAGTCATGCCTGCCACATGTCCACAGAGACATATGCAAGTGCAGACAGCACTGGCTCTTTGACTATAGACCAGGAGTGGCCAAGCTTTTTACATCATGGGCCTGACCATGTCCCCAGATAGCACCATGTGCTGGACTATGCCCCCAGAAGTGCATTTACAACTGACTTCCGCATTTAGACCAGCTGTGGGCACCTTTGCGTATGTGCAGGTGCATTTTACAGATGACGTAAACATGCCTGTTTCCACTTCAGGATGCGGTGGAGGCAGTGACAGGCCAGATGGAATGGTGTCAGGCTGGGGCACCTGCGGGCCATAGGTTTATTTATTTTATTTTATTTTTTAGATTCAGGGCAGTGTACAAAACAAATAGAATATAATCATCAATACAATACAATAATAGGGCATAACAATACTGTGATAGAACACCCCACAGAAAAACAGCAATAATGTGGCAATACAATCAACCAATAATATAGCAGTACAGTCCAACAATACAATGTAGAGATACACTCCAACAATACAATCAAGCAAACAATAAAGTAATATAATGTCAAGAAAATACAGTCCAGCAATACAAGGTAATAATATAGTCAGATATCATAGAACAGTGTCCTTTCACGGCCCACAGCTGACGGAGAGTTTCCTTCTCCTCCGGGCGAGATGGTTGGGAACTCCTGCTATAGACATAGATAAGCACTGAATGCTAGAGTCGGATACAACTGGCTTTTGAGCAAGGGTGACTTTATAAGCTTGTGGTAAGTGGTGGCTTATATTTGGGAGATCAGAGCACTAGATTTAGATTCCTGTTGCTTTTTTCTTATGGTAGATGAGCTTTGCAAAGTCCATACTAAGTCCATTGTTTGAGTATTCCACAAACACAGAATAAAAGTACAGTACTGTAGTAATTTTTCTCATTGAGGCAGCAGGGCAAATAGAAGGAGACTATGCCCCACATGCTTAGGAGTAAGTCCAGTTGAACGCAGCAAATCTTATTTCTAAGTAAACAAAAATTGGATTATGTTTGCAATACTTAGTCAGTATTTTGGTCATATTTAGAAGAGCCCTTGCAAGTACATCATTAGTCTTGTCCCTGTACAGTTTTAGATTCATGGCTATTTAGTGAGTTCTTAACTAAGTCAGAGCTTGAACCATGACTAGAGCTATATTCTGTTTGCTATTAATCTATATGCAGAGAAAAACCTCTCTTCTAAAAACAGTAGTAAGAGCAAGAACTAATAGTAGTCATAACAATAAAAGTGATATTATTAATAAGCAGCAGTAGTCATTGTTGCTGCTACTGTTATTTATAGTATTAATTATAAATTGAATGTATGGTTTCTTTCTTAATGCTGAAGTAATTGCAATGCATATTTTGCAAGGTTTTTTTAATGTCTTTTCTCTTTCTTCCTTTCCCCCTCTCTTTTAGGCCTTTTCAGTATTTTTCGTTTGTGTAGCATTCACATCAAACATCATATGTCTGCTCTTCATACCGATACAGTGGCTGTTTTTTGCTGCCAGCACATATGTTTGGGTACAATATGTCTGGCACACAGGTTGGTTGCCTTATTTGTTACATTTCATGAATTAAATGTCAGCCTCAGAATAAAGTATACATTGTGTTTATTGTTGAAAAAAATACATGTGGCCACAGTTAGACTAGCCTCCTGTTGGTAACCCAGTAATACCACATATAGTCCCAGAATAGCCTTAGCTCACTGTTACATGTTATTAGCACTGTCACATCTTCCACAAACAGAAACCTGACACTCAAGAGGTAGAGTGTGGTAATTCCAAAGGTAACCACCTTGTGATAAGTCAAACATTTTTCATGTAAAATACTGTAGTTGAATTTATGGATGTGACATGCTGCCCCTGAGTGGTGAAAAACCAGGAGGAGAAAGCTTGTGCTCTAGTTAAGACTTACTAGATTTAAGATCTTCTCTTTGTAGTTGTTAGCAAATACTTTGACATGTAGCACTATCTACAGTTGTCTGATTTGCTTAACACTCCCACTTACCTACTTACTAGCTTACTTATAACCTGACCTTCTCCTAAAATGGAGGGGCTGCAGTGGCTCAGTGGTTAAGAAGCTCGCCATGTTAGCTAAAAGGACGGCAAGTTGGCAGTTTGAGACCTGGGTACTGCATGACGGATTGAGCACCTGTCTCTGTCCCAGCTCCCAGATTGAAAGCAAGACATTGCAAGTAGTTAAATGGGGAGCACTTCAGTGGGAAAAGATCTTGGGGACATGAAAGGAGCCTCATTGGGGCATCCCCTGAGTGGAGTTTCTTCCGCAAAAATCCTTTCAACCCAGAATTATTTCTGACATGAAATTATTATTCCTAAAAAGAACCTAAGGTGGCTTGCATCATTAAAAAGAAACAATACTAAAAGCTATAATCAATAATTAGATTTTTCTTTTTAAAAAATAAAAATAGATATTAAAATAGTAGATACAAGTTTTACTAAAAACCAATTTAGAAGCAACAAATGTACAACAGCAACTGAGAAGACTCTCTCCCATATCTCCACCAAAAGCACCTGTAAGGAAGTAGGACTACGATAAAAAGCTTTCTTGAAGATCCTAAAACTTGGGCAGGCTTATAAAGAGATATGTGGTCTTTAAAATAATTTGGACCCAAGTCAGTTAAGGCTTTATAGCAGGAGTGCCCAAACTTTTCGGGCCAAGGGCTGGTCACATGGTTCATCCCACGGGAAGCAGAAGTACAACACACCTGCACATGTGCAAAACACAGCCGTATATGCACCTGCCGCTATCGTAAACATTGGGGGCTGGATCCGGCCCACAGGCAATAGTTTTCACACCCCTGCTTTATAGATCGAAACAAGCATTTTAAATTGTGCCTGGAAATGGATTGGAAGTCAACAGAGCAGAAGGTCTTGCAATCACTATAATCCACCCCAGTTAACACTGGCTGCAGCTTTTGGAACTGCTGAGGTTTTCGAACACTTTCCAAATGCAGCATTACATACAGTTAGGTCCAAAAATATTGGAACAAGGATAACTTTTGGGCAAGTGTCCTCTGCACCCCAACACAGTGAAGATTGAAAGGAAACACTCAAGATGTGAGCAAAGGCAGAACTGTCAGCTTTAATGTAATGGGTTTGACAACAGTGGGACAAAAGTTCTTTTTCCTCATAACCTTATTTATTACCCGTATACCCATTATTTCTGTCCAGAGCTGTGTTAAAGACAGCTTACAATTTTCATAAAGAAGTAAAAACAAGTATAAAATAATTAAAATCAGATAAAACCAACCCTATCACGAAAACTGTTAAAATCAATTAAATGTAGCAATAGTTAAAAACATCATAATTGACTGCAGTACCATCAGGGAGCACAATTCAGCACAATGTTCACTGTAACAAGCAATTTCATTTTACTGCATGAATTGGCTTTGTTATACATTTCAGGAGAGCAAAGCAGTTAGTTTTATTATAGTCATGTTTTAAGAATTTTGATTTTTAAAAAATCTTTTAATGACAACAGACTTTTCTATTTTTCTCCGACAGAGAGGGGAGTGTGTTTACCAACAGTATCACTATGGATACTGTTTGTGTATATTGAAGCAGCAATTAGATTTAAAGATCTTAAAAACTTTCATGTAGACCTTTGTCGACCTTTTGCTGCACACTGGTAAGTGTTGACCCTCCCCCCCCCCCATCATTTTCCAGCCTTGTTTCTTAGATTCATGACCAAACTGTCATTTTCTAGTAGACTAAAACATCATTTTGTTGTTTTTCAGTCGCACAGTATCCTGTGTTTTAAGTGTGCAATTGTTTTGTGAAACCTAATTGTGACATTATTTCTTTACATTGTATAAACTTGATGTGGGGCTGTTCTACCAGAGAGGTGCACATCTGTAAGAGTGCTGCTGCTCCTGTAATTTTACATAGCTGTTGATTTTGATTGTATTCCGTCTATAAAGAAATCCCAAAGTGCCCTTTTATAATGCTATTTCTGACAGGAACAGTTTGATGGCATGATATCATTATTAAGGAAGAATTCCTACATGTATTAGGCATGAGATTTTCTGCACTGTTACCTGACTGACCTATAGAGGTCAACAAAGCACTTAATCACACAGCATATAGCTAAATTGGCAAATTACCTACTCCAGGAAGTAGAGACTGCCAGTTTGAAAAAAAGCTTTGACAAATTTGTAGAGAATGGCAGATTGAGCTCTTCCAGTACAACAGAAAACATACATCTGTATAGTGGTTGCTGGAAAGTTTTAGCAAGAAGGTGGTGTTGAGTTCATGCCTAGTGCTTGAGGCATGATATGTTCTAAGACCTACAGCAGATACCTGAAAGCATGGATAACACTGAACCCTGTATTTTACATTGCAGACAGATCTGGTAATATGCCATATATTGTCTTCTAGCCGCCACTTGGTAAGAGCTATAGATCAGCCTCCCATATGCTTCAGTATCGACAGAAGTACCACTCCTGGTTGTTATCAGCACTGTATATCTTATATATCTGACATAGCACAGCATTACTGTGATGTTTCAAGTATGGATTTTCACATATACTGACTACATTTCCCAGTATATCAGGTGTTGAGTGTGGTCTGCAGATTGTTTGGATTTACCACACTAATAGGTAAAGGTCACCCTTGTTCGAAAGCCAGTCATATCCGACTCTAGGGTTTAGTGCTCATCTCTGTTTCGTAGCCGAAGAGCCAGTGCTGTCTGCATCTGCAGACATTTCTGTGGACATGTGGCAGGCATGCCTAGACACCAGAGTGCACGGAACGCTGTTTACCTTCCCACCGAAGTGGTCCCTATTTATCTACTTACAATTTCTTGCTTTCGAACTGCTAGGTTGGCAGGAGCTGGGACAAAAACGGGAGCTCATTCGGTCCTGCAGTATTTGGGTATCGAACTGCTGACCTGCCACCTTCCTGTCACTAATAGTAAAGGTAAAGGTTTCCCTTGCTCGAAAGCCAGTCGTATCTGACTCTAGGGGTCAGTGCTCATCTCTGTTTCTAAGCTGAAGAGCCAGCGCTGTCTGCTTCTGCAGACGTTTCCATGGTCATGTGGCAGGTATGACTAGATACCGGAGCGCATGGAATGCTATTACCTTCCCACCGAAGTGGTCCCTATTTATCTACTTGCAATTTCTTGCTTTCGAACTGCTAGGTTGGCAGGATCCTGTCACTAATAGGTGGCCTCCAATTATTTTTTTAGTAAGTTCACTTACGAGTGCCTTTCAATTTCCCCATGGGACAGTTCTACCATTTCCCACCTGAGCTGTTTAGGCCTGTCCAGAATGGTATGGGTCCCCCCTCCCCCCCACAAGAACTAACTTCTGGTCAATCCCAGGCTTTTCTGGGGAGTGGCAGAATCTAAAAAGGCTGAGGAGGAACCCACAATGTGGTGAAATTACACATGTGGTTTCCAGATGGTGTGAGTAGCCTCTTTTGAGTGGAAATAAACAAGAGAATACTGGCAGCCATCCAAGGTCTGGGATAGTTATGTATGGTGCACATTTCTATACTGCATGTTGATTTCAGAAGTTTGGGCATGAAATCTTAACAACTGACTTTCTCTAAACCAAGTTATTTTCTGGTGTTTTATTTTGGTGGCAATTTTGTAAGCTGATACTGGGAGATGTTGACTTTGCATGAGTGGTTGCAGCTATACATGGCCAGTTTTTGTATATGTTTTGGAAGAGCTGTTCCATGTTTGAATATGTCTGCTTTATTAATACATTACATGTTTGGCTGGACATCCCGCTATGGTAATGGAGTAGACTGTACAGCCAGTGACTCAGCGTCGAGTGTTGAGTGGTGGTAAATAACCTGAGTCCCTAAAGGGGCCAATGGCTATGGGCGGATGAGCCCCTTTAGGTGGGGTGATGGTCCCCTCAGCGGAGGAAATGCCACTGGAAACCATCCTATTGGGCCTAACAGCAAAATGAGCGGAGGAGAAACCATTTCACTATTCTGATTCCCAACTGTCATGGAGGCGGAAAAGGCCATGCTAGATGGACTGGCTGTGAAGGCACACCTTGACAGTATTCTCAAGGCTGTGGCAGTCCATTGCAGTCCCAGTGTTAAATCCTGCATGCTTCATTTCATGTGTGCTGCAGGAGAGTGGCTCCGTAATCATAGTATGTCGGTCACTTCATGGCAAGCTGGGATCTACCTTAAACACATTCACGCTAATCGCACGTTTCCTGCTTCAAGAGGAAAATGCATTCTCAGATACGAGTTGCAGCCGATGACAATTAATACATTAGTTCCTTTAACTGTTTATTTTATATTTCCTAGCAACTTACTTTACTTACTGTTGTAATTTTTAAAGAATTGGGTTGGATTACTAAAATAATTTTAGTTTCATAGTGGGTAGAACTGCATTAAATTGCCAGAGAAGTTCTACTGAGGTCAACAGGGCTCATTTAGCAAGAGTAAGTCAATAACTGCACAGTTAATAGGATTAATGAGCTGTGGTACTATAATAAATTTGAGCAGTTAATGTAATCACCTGTGAATATGAACATGGCTTTTTAAAGGTACATGTGTTCTGCTATAGCGGTTGTCAGTTGTGATGGAAAAGTACCTATATGTCTTCAAAAACATGCTGTAAATGTGACTGTTCCCTGCACAGTTTCTTAATGCCCAGAGAAAGGGGCTCTGTCAGATAAAGCAATCATATTATAATGTTAGTTCCATTTTTATCCCAGTGATTCATTGTTCTCATCCCCACCCCCAGATATTTTATCCTTACAGCCACCTTGTGGGGAAGATCAATGTAAGAAATGGTGAATGACCCTTATTTGCACAACATGCTTTATGATCAGTTGAAGATTTGAAGTCAACCCTTATGTTTCATATGTACACCTTTTTAACAATAGGAGCATAATATTTAGCTGTTAATGGAGGAAAGGGAGTGTGGTGACTCAGTGGTTAAGAAGCTCGGCTTGTTAGCTGGAAGGCTGGCAAGTCAGCAGTTCATGACCTGGGTACTGCATAACGAATTGAGCACCCTTCTCTGTCCCAGCTCCTGCCAACCTAGCAGATCAAAGGCAAGAAATTGAAAGTAGATAAATAAGGACCACTTTGGTGAGAAAAAGATCTCGGGGACATGAAAGGAGCCTCATTCGGGCGTCCTCTGAGTGGAGTTTCTCCAGCAAAAATCCTTTCAATCCAGAATAATTTCTGACACGAAATTATCATCATCATCATCATTATTATCATCATAATGGAGGAAAGTAGCATTGTGCTACATCCCAGGTATAAATGCTGTTTTCACTGCAGTTCACAGGTATTAAAAATGGAGATGATAGTACAGAGATTCTTGTACTGCTCTTTCCATATCAGACTTTTGCTTAAGTCTGGGGACTTCTGTGCATTCTTAATTTGCAAAGAACCCCCCACCCCGGAGCCCAGGGCAATGGCTCAGTAGCCTCAATAACAAGGCTGACCAGTAAGCCTACTACACGCTCAGGGAATGTGCACTTGAGCAAGATCGTGGAAGAAGAAATTTCATACATTTGATTCATAGTTCACATTTACAGGCTGTGCTTTTGTCAGAGATATGCATCCAGTTAAGCACTCAGATTTAAAGTTTTGGCACTCAGATTTAAAGCCCCCCCCCCCCCGAACATTACTAATACTTTGGATACCTTGGATTCATTATTCAGCGAGGAGTCTGTGCATTGGTAGAAGTCTCCACGATGACGTTCTACACATGCAAATGGACCTGAGAAATCAAGTCCATTTGTGTGCAGTTTTTTAAGCCATTTGAATATCACATCACCCGCTGGCTAGGCGGACCGTGACATGTGCCTTCTGTTTTCACCTTGCCCAAGGGATCCGACGGAGGACACTTTGGTGAGTTTTAGTCCCGGCATAGGGTCATTGACAAGAGATTTATTTATTTATTATTCATATTTATCCACCACCCTCCTCACCGAGGTGACTCAGGGTGGTTTACAGATCATAAAAATACTACAATAAAACATACAAAATTCTTTTTAAAACATTCCTAAAAACCCTCCAATTTAAAACTGTTAAAGATTAAATTTTAATCTAATTTTTAAAAAAACACCAAAGAAATAGGCAACAGTGCCTAGTTAGACCGCTCAAGCCCCCGTGCCCTGAGAAGACTCTCGCCTACCAGGGGGCATTACTAATAAGGTTACCCAAAACAGCAACAATAAAATGATAAATGTGCAATGTCAGTCATTCACTTCCTTTCTGTGGTGTTAAAGTCACCCTTGCTCAAAAGCCAGTGATAACTGACTCTAGGGTTCAGTGCCCATCTCTGTTTATAGCTAAAGAGCAAGCATTGTCTGCATTTGCAATATACATGTGGCAGCATGGAACACTTTAAACACTGCCTAAATCCACAACATTTTTATGCATACTATCATGCATGTAAGTGAATATTAGTGTCCTATTGCCGCCTCCTTTTTTTAAAAAAGAGAATTCCGATTAGGACTGTAATCCCATAATATTATTGTCACATGCTGGGCTGCTTATTAGTTTGTTCTTATGAGTCTGTCTCCATTAATAAATCTTGTTTTTTTTAAATTCCTTTTAGTATTGGGTATCCTGTGGTGACATTGGGCTTTGGCTTCAAAAGTTATGTCAGCTATAAAATGCGATTAAGAAAGCAAAAAGAAGTGCAGAAAGAGAATGAATTTTACATGCAACTTCTTCAGCAAGCATTACCCCCTGAACAACAGATGCTACAAAGACAGGAGAGAGAAGCAGAGGAAGGCAAGTTTTTGCTTATTCCACATCTGGGGCAGATGTAGCTGTTTGCAGATTTGGGCGCAGCCTTGTGAATATTCTCATCCGCCTATCATTTTTTACTTTCTGTAGACATTGTCCTTTCTTGCTGTTTCTTGTACTTTTGTAATCCTGTTGCAGTAATGGATAACAGAAATTATGGTTATCTGTTGTCTCTCTAGAGCAGGGGTGCTCAAAACTATGGCCCGTGGGCCAGATCCGCCTGCAATGCCAATTCATCCAGCCTGCACTGTCCTCATCGCTCCCGGTAGCAAAAATAAAACATGCCTGTATCACATTTTACTTCCACTTCTGGGAGAGACAAGGGCAGCGCAGGTCGGATGAATTGGTCTCAGGGTCTAGATCCAGCCCACGGGCCATAGTTTGGCCACCCCTGGTTTAAGCAGAGAAAATGGCAGCCTAAAATCTCATCCTGTTGCAAAATACCTGTTGCAAAACAGATGGCAAGGCATGTTTTCCTTCTGCTTCTGGTGGGAGTAACCATGTGACTGGCCAGCTTAACCACATGCCAAAAAGTTTGGGCACCCTTGCTCTAGAGCAGGTGTGGGAATTATGCAGAATCCATTTGTTTTGCACAAGGTTGTTTTGTGATTGCTAGGCCCTTAAAGGACACCTTCCATGGCAGAAGAAAAAAGGTCAAAACTGATCAGTCACTGTTCCTAAAACCCTTCAGGAGTGGCCGTTCACATTTCAAACGTGTTACTATGTCATGGTTTTTTTTAACATTAGCCTCTAGTATGCACTAGGTCAGGGATGGCCAACCTTGGTACTCTCCAGCTCTTCTTGGACTACAATTCCCAGAAGCCCTGATTAGCAGGTGTACTGACTTGGGTTTCCGAAAATTGAAGGCCAAGAACACCTGGAGTGCCAACGTTGGCCACCCTTGCACTAGGCTGGACCACGCACAAATATATTTTTAATCCTGTCACTTGCAATTTCTCTTGTACCTTGGCCATATTGGTACCATCAGATACACTGCATAGTCAGCAGCATGATGTTTAGAATAGTCCAGATTCTGAAGCAACTTCTAATTTGGAGGAAAATTACTTAAGGACAGAAACAGAACATTGAAGCCCTGAGTAGACTATGCTGTAGGTGATACTAAACCGGTCTCTACAAAAGAGGACTTGGTTCTTTACATTTGCTTACCACAAATGATGCAACTCCTTGGACAATAACAAGTTTTGCCACT
This sequence comes from Furcifer pardalis, assembly GCA_030440675.1. Classification (NCBI taxonomy): domain Eukaryota; kingdom Metazoa; phylum Chordata; class Lepidosauria; order Squamata; family Chamaeleonidae; genus Furcifer; species Furcifer pardalis. Next base: position 298,333,398 of record CP126890.1, on the reverse strand, counting down.
CATTCATAATCAGGGGATATTGTCTTAAGCAATAGCGTAAGGCTGATCACAGCTGTTTAGCTGGCTGGCCACCACAATCTCCCACATCTACCAGCTGATTAAATGAGAACAAAAAGGGGAAAACACCTTGCCCAATTTATCCTGCTGTGCAGTTGTCCAGTATTGTCCCAGATCTTTCAGGTTATCTCCTCAGACACAGTTGTTCTAGTAGTCCCTCCTCTACTCCTCATTTTTCTGCTTGCATGGATGTGCTTCTGTCAAACATTTCTGAGGCTGAATTTCCTGCATTTCATTTAGTTTCCACTCTAGATTTTGCCCCATATGGAATATCTCCTTTTATGCCCTGTGGGTTGTTCTCTTGCAACCTCCAATATATGAGCTCCAGTGAAGGAACTTCATATTTTCTTTCATCCTATTACTGAACTTTTTCAGAAATGTTGTTTCAAATGTACAATGCCCTAAGAAATGTTTTTCTCCAGAATTCAGTTTTCCTTTGGCCTTTCCAACTAGTTGATTGCTTTAAGATTTGTTATAGTCCTGTTCCTAAGAATTAGTGGAGACAAGGTGGCTCTTCATTTGTATATCATGTTTCTTCCAAAGGTTATTTCCTACTTTCCATTTGACTTTCTTTCTCAGGTTCATAGGATGCAGCTGAGAGAAACTGAACTTTAAACTATGCAAACTGAATATGTGCTGAACAGCAGCTTTTTTGCCATCAAAGGGTAGCAAAGGGCAAGAAACTAAAATACTGAGGTTATTTAATGTTTTGATCTATACCAGGGGTTCTCAATCTTTTTTGGCTGTGGGCCGGTGAAGGAGCCAGAGGCATGGTTCCTCCTGCCACTTCCAGTGTTTCCGGCGGCAGTAGTGTCATTCATGGCATGATCTTGGCTGTTTTTGCTGCTTCCTATAGGGGTGGGAGCAAGGGCGGTGCATTTTCGCCACCTTCCTGGAATTTTTCACCATGTTTTTGCTGGATTTTCACTGCTTCCGGTGGCAGCAGCAGCTGGCCTGGCCCCAGGATCCTCACCGTGGGCCAGATTAATTGGCATTGTGGTCCAGATGAGGCCCATGGGCTGTAGGTTGTGAATCCCTGATCTGTACAGAATTATTAACTATCACTAGGAATCTCTCGACACCTGATGGGGGAGAAAGCAAAGGAAAAAATAGTTTTTGTTAATTTCCCTGGGCTAGAGGAAAACAGTCATGTTGCACAACATGTTTCTTCAGGGAGTCCATTAGTTTGGAAATGTAGTAGACAACTGATGTAACAGCTTGTAATTTGAATTTTCTCTACTGCTCATTTGTTCTTGATTTTAAATACAAATATCTAATAAAATGATATGAGACTGAGGATAGGCAATGCTATTGACTTAAATATTGGCCTCTTTTTTTTTTGTATTTCAGCCGCCAAAGGATTATCTGAAATGGATTCCTCTATCCTTTTGCAACACAATGGTGGTATTTCAACCAATAAAAAGTTACCTGCAACATTGCCAGAACTAGAATATAGAGAAAAGGGAAAAGAGAAAGACAAAGATGCCAAAAAACATAATCTTGGGATAAATAACAACATTTTGCAACCTGTAGACTCTAAAATACAGGAAATTGAATATATGGAGAACCATATCAGTAGTAAAAGATTAAATAATGATCTTGTGGGAAGTACAGAAAACCTCTTAAAAGAGGACTCATGCACTGCCTCATCCAAAAATTACAAAAATGCAAGCGGAGTTGTGAACTCCTCACCTCGGAGTCACAGTGCAACTAATGGGAGCATCCCTTCTTCATCTGCTAAGAATGAGAAAAAACAGAAATGCACTAGCAAGAGTCCAAGCACACACAAAGACTTAATGGAAAATTGTATTCCTAATAACCAACTAAGCAAACCGGATGCACTGGTAAGGTAAGTTTGATATGTTAGAGTACTCTCGTATCTTCTTGACTCTTTCCACTTTTGTTTGCTGTTTCTTTTTCCAGTAAGTTATAATGACTTTTCAAAATGGAAATTGTGGAGACTAGGCTGTGTCTGTGTACATGTCGGCTCTCGGGCTTTGGTTTTATTATTCTGGATCTTCACAAGTCATGCACTGGCATTGTAGAATGATTTTCTAGACCAGAGGTTCCCAACATTTTCCTGCTAGGGGCCAGTTCCCGCCACCAACACTCAGCTGTGCAGGCCGGAGGTGTGGCTGCGCCCACTGCTTACGTTTTCAGTGATGGTGGTGGCAATCATGCTTTTTTTGCGGCTTCTTGCACAGCCTCCACCGCTTCCCAAGGCAGGAAGCTTTTTGGAGCATTTTCACTCCGTTTTGGGATTTTTTTCTGCCGCTTCTCTGCTGCGTTTTGGCAGCCAAACCACGTTGGTTGTGCACTTCCTACTTCTGTGGTGTGAACCCAGGTGTTGACGTAAGCTCCACCTGACACTGGAAATCCTCAACCACTTCAGTTTAGGTGCCGAAATGCAGCAGAGAAGCAGTGAAAAAATCCCAAAACAGAGCAAAAATGCTCCAAAAAACCTCCCACCACCCTGGGAAATGGTAGAGGCTGTGCAAGAAGCCACAAAAAATGGCATGATTGCCATGTTGATAAGTGACGTATTGCGACTTCCAGTATTGGTGGTAGCTTCTGGAGGTGCCTGGGTGGCCATCGTGGGCCAGATTAATGAGCTCCATGGGCTGGATTAAGCCTGCTGGTTGTAGGTTGGGAACCTCTGTTCTAGACAGATTTTCACAGATTAATTTCTTCGTGTACACCTGTCATTATCAGTGAAAATGGTGCTGTCAGAATTTGTTGTTTATGATAGAATATTATGTTGTTAGACTGTAAGACCTGATAAATACCTCACATACCTGATAAATATCTCTCATATCTTGGAAAGGGCCTCTTATTAGATTGATGAACAGTTACTGAACCTTGTGGGAGCTATTTAATTTTGTTGTTGTCTTTATAAATTGACGAGATACAGTATGATAATAAAACAGAGATTTACAGTACTATTAAATTTAATGCAGTGTTAGATATGGTTCAGTTTAGCCAGATTGTGCTCCAGTTATCTACTCAAGACAGTTTGGCATTTTTACAGTGTGGTGTAACAGACAGAATTTAGGACTGATCTGGGTTCAAATTTCCACTCATCCCTGTAAACTTGGTAGGTGGTAGCAAAGATTTTAAAAAATCCTTAAATATCTCACATGCCTTGAAAGCCTCATTAAGTAATGATGTTAATGTAAAATTAATTCCAAAGTACAGCAAACCTTTTTAGTGTTTTCTCCGAGGTGGTTTACCATGCCCTTTTTCCTGTCCAAGACTACATGTACACCCCCCAGGGAATTGAACTCTACCTCCACAGCCAGATACTATACCTAAGTCGCTAAGCCTGTGATGACGAACCTTGGCACTCCAAGTGTTCTTGGACTTCAATTCCCAGAAGCCCAAGTCTCTGTGAATCCAGTAAACCCATCCATGTGGATTCACAGAGACTTGAGCTTCTGGTTATTGAAGTCCTAGAGTGTCAAGGTTCACCATTATTGCACTAAGCTAGCCAACCAGCAGAAAACCTCATTAGGGTCAATAGAAGTCAGATGCAACTTTACAGTACATAATACATACAGACCAGCATCTTGTTCATCACTGTGTAATGTTATGCCATTGTAAACGGATTGGTGGTGGAATGGATGGGGTACATAAGCTGGAAAGAGTAAAGTTCTGATTGAATGCGAGTATACACGTACTATATTATCTGTTTTATATTTGTAATAAAATAAAAAGTAAACAGGTCAAGCATTCCTCCCCAGCAACAAGGATTGTGCAAGGCAATTGTGTAATTGGTCTCATGGTCCCCAGTTTGACTGATTTCATGGAGAGTGGCTGTGGCAGCTGAGTGAAAAACTATGCTGTGAATCCCTAGTGAAAACTAGCTTTTATATCATGAAACCAGATCTCCTTAATTTTCATATATTTACAACCTAAGTATAGTATGAAACTTTTAGAAGGTGCTTGACCTTAACTTAAATACTGCTCCAAATCTTGTAACAGAATCTCTGCATTCAGCTACTTGTTGCTTTAAGTAAATAATAAAAGAAGTTTAAAAGCAGGTGAGCTGGAGTGTTTTATTATATTTATCTAGGAAATTGTTTTTGTAAAACACAGAAGATAGCTAAATCAGCTTCTTATTATTATTTTTTTGAGAATTCTTCATTGACCTGCAGTGAAAGATTCTGATTTATCTTCACCCGGGTGTTCTGTGGGCGGAGTTTCTCCAGCAAAAATCCTTTTAACCCAAAATAATTTCTGACATAAAATAATAATAATAGTAATCATCATCATCATCATCATCATCATCATCATCATCATCATCATCATCATCATCATCATCATCATCATCATCATCATCATCTTCATCTTCATCTTCATCTTCATCTTCATCTTCATCTTCATCTTCATCTTCATCTTCATCTTCATCTTCATCTTCATCTTCATCTTCTTCTTCATCTTCTTCTTCTTCTTCTTCTTCTTCTTCTTCTTCTTCTTCTTCTTCTTCTTCTTCTTCTTCTTCTTCTTTTTCTTTTTCTTTTTCTTTTTCTTTTTCTTTTTCTTTTTCTTTTTCTTTTTCTTTTTCTTCTTCTTTTTCTTCTTCTTTTTCTTCTTCTTTTTCTTTTTCTTTTTCTTTTTCTTTTTCTTTTTCTTTTTCTTTTTCTTTTTCTTTTTCTTCTTCTTTTTCTTCTTCTTCTTCTTCTTCTTCTTCTTCTTCTTCTACTACTACTACTACTACTACTACTACTACTACTACTAGGACTGAAGGTCCTACTTTTTTAAAAGCCAATTCAAAGAATGAAAGACAAATCTTATAAAGGGCTTTATCTTTGATTTGGTGTCAACTGGCTTGCATTACATAGACCAGTTTAAATAAAGCAGGGTACGAGTAGGGAGTAAACTGTCTCATCTTTGTTGCAGCAGGTTTTTCTACACACATTTTAATATGTGGTTGTTTTGCTTTACTCTGGTTTCTCTTCAGATTGTATAAATCTTTGTGTTTTACTAAAAGGAATTATGGTGTACACTATTCTGCATGTTCTCAGAGGAGCAAAATGAACAAGCAAATAAATACCCCCCACCCTGAATTTGATTAATGAAATCATGTTCTGAGTGCTTTGGGGATTTTCCTGGCATTCTAGTAGGTAAATATACTGAAGCTCTAGCGAATTAGGAGAAATTGTGTGGCCAGTTGATAAAACTGCATTTTAGCTTTCTTTCTAATTTGGGAGAATTTACCTTTGATTAAATTTGATTTTTTTAAATATATATATATATATATATATATATGTTATTGTACTGTGTTGTTTGTTGAGTGAACTGGAGTTTTTATTTTTGCATGCAAAACTTCCCAGAGTAATAGATTATCACTAAATGGGCAGTATAAAAAATGAATACATAAATGATATAATAGAGACAGGCGTATCACTTGATTTTCCTTGGAGCTCATGGCAAGGAAACACAAGATGATGAAAACTGTAAAAATATTCTAGGTCAGTGATGGCGAAACTTAGCACTCCAGATGCACCCCTCGTTGCTCCCAGAAGCGGAAGTAAAAAGCACCCGTACAGGTGCGTTTTGCTTCCGGGAGCAACGAGGGCGGTGTGGGCTGAATGAAGTGCAATAAACCCATTCGTGTGAATTCATAGGGTGCTTGAGCTTTTGGGAATTGAAGTCCAAGAACATCTGGAGTGCCAAGGTTCACCATCAAGGTACTGTGCCATAGACCATTATTCTGCCCAGTAAAAGCTGCTAGAAAAGGATGGGTGGTGTGAAGTAGTAGTGTTGCTAATATTTCCCTTCTGCAAGACATGATAATAGACCAGGGATTCTCAACCTGCGACCCATGGGCCAGATGTGGCCCACAGCACCATTTCATGTGGCCCCCGCACCGCTTCCACCACACCAGGAAGTGCTATGTGTGGAGGAAGGGCAAAATGGCCATCTGACCCCCAAAGCTGTCTGAGGGAACGTGACCCGGTCCCCAGCTTAAAAAGGTTGAGAACTTCTGTACTAGATTGTGAGTGAGTGTCAGTCTAATTCTTGAGAGCTTTTTTGTAGTATTTTGCACCTTGACATTCTTTTAGATCAGTTCCCAATTTTATTTTATTTTTGCATGCCTCACCTAAGTACAGTATCTCTAAAACCCTGATGCCTCTCCCCATTACATATACCTGTATATATATATATTAGTGCGTTTTCATGGATTACAATCAGTGTCTTCAAACATTTATTTTTGTATCTGAAGAAGAGAAATGTAATCTATACAAAGTGCACACCAAAATAAATTTAGTCACAGGACTAAGTTTTTATAATTGTTTTTGTAATATGGTGTGTACTGACACTTACAGCTGGAGTTTCACCTTCTGTTTTGAAACTACATCCTAAGAAGAAAAATAAAATCCAATTTATTTCTGTCTTCCTTGATTTCAGAATGAATAGTTTAGGGGGGGGGACTGTAAGCAAAGTCTATTTTCTTAATGTATGAAAGGGGTGAGTGAGCTGGAAACATATTAAGTATTCTGTTCATTTACTCTTTTTTATATATACATACTTAGAAGGTTGCAGTTTAGCTCCATAAACATGATGATTTAATAGCCAATTCGTGGATATTCAGTAAATTAATAAACAACTATCACATATAGTGTTCAAAAAAGGTACTTAATCAAATACTCTTGGCAAGCAGTGTACAATTTGATGGTCTTAAATGGCTTTTCATCTCAAAAAAGGCAAGTAAAACAGTTTTCATAAGTGCTGCATTTTAAATTAAAGTAACTTTAAAGTATCTTGATGAATGAAGGTCAGATATGGAGAGAATTCTAATAGCTAACATGCTATTGCGGTAAATCATCGTGCATAATATTCTCTTTTTCTTCTTTTATATTTCATTTAATAACTTCTAAAGGGACCTCAAAGCAATTCAGAGATTTTAATGGATATAAATACTAACCCTCACAAATCATTATCTGCTTAGGATAATCAGCCACTGGTGCCATATTGCTTCTAAGACTATACACGGCCACTCTGAGTGTTGGGCAGTAGTAAATAACCTGACTCCTTAAAGGGCCAACGGCTACAGGCGGATGCGGCCCTTTAGGTGGGGTGATGGTCCCCCTCAATGGAGGAAATGCTACTGGAAACCATCATATTGGGCCCAACGGCAAAATGAGTGGAGGAGGAACTCTGATTCCCAACGCTCATGGAGGCGGAAGAGGCGGACTGGCTGTGAAGGCACACCATGTCCAAGGCTGCGGTAGTCCATTGCAGTCCCAGTGTTAAATCCTGCATGTCTCATTTCATGTGTGCCACAGGAGATGGCTCCGTGATCATAGTGTGTGGGTCACTTCATGGCAGGCTGGAATCCACCTTAAACAAATTCACACCAATGGCATGTTTCCTGCTTTAAGAAAAATGTATTCTCAGACATGAGTTGCAGCCGATGCTACATGGCCATTTGAAAGTCCCTCTCTCTGTAGTTTATAGCTACATAGGAAGTTTGTAGTGCTTATCTAATTTGAAGTAAAAGTGCTATGCTATCCACCAATACATGGGATAATGGTAGCATTATAATAGGTGATACCCAAAAGCAAATATGTAAATCTATGATCCCAGAGTATTTTTTTCTTCTTTTTTCTTCTCCCTGCTTCCAAAAGGCTGTCAGTTTTGTAGAAAGCTGATGTGAAGAGTAGGTGGTATATAATGTAACTAAGAAATGAGGTGTATAATTCTTAGACTGCTAATGATTTCCTAAAATTAAACGGTTTTGTTATATTTATAAGGGATGCATACCAGTTACTAGAAATCCAGGGAAAATGCTGAAAATGGTTGTTTTGTAAGCTTCTAAAGGTAAAGGTTTCTCTTGCTCGAAAATCAGTCGTATCCGACTCTAGGGTTCATTGCTCATCTCTGCTTCTGCAGACGTTTCTGTGGTCATGTCGCAGGCATGACTAGACATCGGAGCACACAGAATGCTTTTTACCTTCCCACCGGTCCCTATTTATCTACTTGCAATTTCTTGCTTTCAAACTGCTAGGTTGGCAGAAGCTGTGACAAAGACGGGAGCTCGTTCAGTCCTGCAGTATTCGGAAATCGAACTGTTGACCTGCTGCCTTCTAGGCAGAGTCTTAGTTTCTGTTGTACTGGAATATAATGGTTTTATTTATTGCATTTCTTTGTCACCTTTTTCATAGCAATGTGGCTCAAAGGTCATTAAAAGAGACAAGAATTAAAACAAAGTAGGAGAAGTAAAAGAAAGTTATTATACATGGAAGTACTGTATTAAAATAATCCAATAAAAACCAAATAAAAAGTATAAAAGCATTAAAACTCATTAAAAAGGATATTATGCCAGCAAAAATATATTTTGGTCATCACACTGTGAATTTAGAAATAAGGTATTCTCATCTCACAAGATATGTTTCCCTAAGACTTTCATTACAACAGTATCTTGCATTAGCTCCTTAAATGTATTATGGAATTTCCCTGTGCTTCTCATTTGGCATGATACCAATTTAACACCCTGATTCTCATGACAGACTAGCTGAGGTTGTTCCCGGAGAAGACAGAATGCCTCGATCCACATCAGTCTGGGTTCAGGCCTCACCTTGGTGCCAAGACAATTGCCTTGCTGCATGATCTTCTAAGGGAGGCTGACAGGGGTATATCATTGCTGCTAGCCCTCTTGTATCTCTCAGTGGCCTTTGATACCGTTGACCACAATATGCTTCTGGACAGGCTTGCCAGGATGGTTGTTATAGGCCAAGCCATGACATGGCTCCTATCCTTCCTTGAGTAGTGGGTCCATAGAGTACAGCTCAGGGAGGAATTGTCCAATCCTTGGCTAGAACTGTATGAAGTGCCTCGACTGGCAATCTCGCTGATGCTGTTCAACATCTATATAAGACCAATGTAACAGGTAATCAGAGATTGGGCTCTGCTATCATCAGTATGGGACTGTGGTGGTTTAGCGGTTAAAACACTGAACTTGACGATTGGAATGTTGGCAGGTCAGCAGTTTGAGACCCAAGTGCTGCATGATGGAGTGAGTTTCCATCTCTGTCCCAGCTCCTGCCAACCTAACAATTCGAAAGCAAGAAATTGCACGTAGATAAATAGGTACCACAACGTTCCATGCACTAGTCTAGTCATGCCTGCTACAAGCCCATGGAAACATCTGCAGATGCTGACAGCGCTGGCTCTTTGGCTATAAATAGAGATGAATACTGAACCCTAGAGTCAGATATGACTGGCTTTTTGAGTAAAGGTGACCTTTACCTTTACCTACCATCAGTATGCTGGTGATACGCAGCTCCCTCTTCTTTTCCACCTCAGCAGTGGATACTGTTTGGATCCTGGAGGAGTGTTTGAAGGTAGTCATGGTGTGGATGGAGGAAAAGAGGCTGAAATGGAATCCAAATAAGACAGAGATCTTGCTGGTTGTGGATAACCAGTATCAGGTTGACAGATTTCCCTTAATCTAGAGAAATTAAAGAAGAGTGTTCGCAGTCTGTGCATTGACTAGTCCTTGATGTTGGAAGGACAAGTGTAATCCATGGTCAAATCCACTTTTTACCATCTGCAGCATATAGCCCAGTTCCTCTCACTCCAGTATAGGAAGTCTCTGATACCACTGATTTACAAACTGGTCCTCTCCAGAATCAATTTTCACAGTGCTACTTACATGGGCTTCCCTTGAGACTGGTACAGAAACTGCAGCGGGTGCAGAATGTGGTGGCTAGACTGGTTGTTGGTCTTGGTCTGGTTTTGGTTGGCCTGCACTGGTTACCCATTGTGTTCTGTGCCAGGTTCAGGGTGCTAGGTAATCTGCCCTAAATGGTTTGGGGACATGTTATCTATGGGACCACCTCATCTTGAAGAAGAACGCCCAGAGCGCTCATCTGAAAAAGTTAAGGGTGGTCACACTTAGACAAGTAAAAATGGTGGTGACTCAATCCAGTGCTTTCTCTGCCATTGCCTCTCCCTATGGAACAAGTTGCCAGCTGAAATAAGAGCCTCTTCATTGTTGGCATGTGGAAAATTACTGGAAACCTACTTGTTCCAACAGGCTTTCCCCTGAAAGTTATTGATTGCCACTATGGACTATAATGTTGTTACCCTGTTATTAAGTATTTTCCTGATGGGTGAAATAAATTGATATGGGGTACTTTGGTTTCCTATCATTGTGTTACATCTGATTGTTTATTTTTTTTAATGTATTACTTGTTGCTTTTAATTTTTGTGTAAGGCACCTAGAGTTGTCTTGTTACAGATGGACAGGATATACATGCAGTTGGTTGACTGACTGAATGAATTTATTTTAGTGGAGGTGTAAAGATATGTGTTTTTTGATTACAAATCACACATTTCCCCAAGCAGCTGATGTTTAGTAAATTTCCCACTGGAACCCTGAAAGGCCCAGTTCTTCTAAATCTACTTTGATTCTCTCTCTCTCTCTCTCTCTCTGAATCTTTATATTTTGGGCAGAACTGGAAGAGTGATGATTCCAAGATCCATCAATAATTTCTAATCCGGGGCAGGGAATGGTACAGAATCTCTTTATGGAGTCTTAACTTGTCCTTTGCCTAATTTACATGTCCTGCTGTTTAGTTGTATTTGATGGTTTGTTTAATTCTGCTATCTCCGTTTCATCTCCCATGGCATTAGTGAACATATAAATCAAGATTTAAAAATTCCCATCATTTGTGCTTAGCGCAATGATGAGGTGTTTTATGTTTATTTTAATGTTTGTTCTTCTATTATTTTTATCCAGAGACATTAGCTATGTGCATAAATTACTTTATGAACGTTTCATCACTGTTGTGAGATGAGTTATGAAAAAAGTCAATTATTTTAAATAGTTACAGGTGTGTGTGTGTGTGTGTGTGTGTGTGTGTGTGTGTGTGTGTGTGTGTGTGTGTGTGTGTGTGTGAGAGAGAGAGAGAGAGAGAGAGAGAGAGAGAGAGAGAGATCATTGGTTATACAGAGGTCTTTATGTATACTGATGGAGTTACATTCCTGTAATATTTATGTATATAATTAAAGGAGTATAACTCCATCAGCATATATTTCGGTTGATTATTATTTCCACAAGTTGAGAAGTCAGCATAAACATTTACTGTTGCTTGGTGGTCATGCAATTGGTATATGACGACAAAGGCCTACACTAATTTCTTAATTTGTGTCAATCCACACTTGAGATTTACACTAATTGAGTTATAGTGGTAAGCGTAATTTACAGGATTTTGGTCAATATATTCAAATGATGTCAAAATATTAAATAGTATTTAACTTCTGTGTTTTTTTTTTGTTTTGTTTTTTTGCTGTACTATGCTGGTCTTCTGCCAACCTAGCCGTTTGAAAGCAAGAAATTGCAAGTAGATAAATAGGGACCACTTTAGTGGGAAGGTAACAGCGTTCCGTGCGCTCTGGTGTCTAGTCATGCCTGCCACATGACCATGGAAACGTCTGCAGAAGCAGACAGCGCTGGCTCTTCGGCTTAGAAACAGAGATGAGCACTGACCCCTAGAGTCGGATACGACTGGCTTTCAAGCAAGGGAAACCTTTACCTTTATGCTGGTCTTGGACCATAATATTGATTGATGTTAAAATGTTAACAGCCCTGAATTAAAGCCAAAATAGCAGTTTGACCATGACAGCCATTAAACAAACAATGAACTCAATCAGTCTCAAAGTTTATTTGAAATAAAATTGTTATTACTTGACATGTCAAAATTGATAATGAGATGAAAAAAGCCAGTTTGAAAAACAAATTCGACTAACTTAGTGCTAGCAGTGAAAATAGATGTTACTATCGTCCACAATCCCCATTCAGAGGAATTTCCTCTCTAACTTCCAAGATTTCATCAGGTATTATCCATAGTCCCTTTAAGAATATAATCACAGCCTTAAAAGTTAGAAACCTATGGGGATTTTTTTTAAGTAAAAGGAAGCTGAATTCTTTTTTTTTTTTAACTAGGCAACAACTGGAATTTTTTAGTGGTAGCATATGGGGTCCTCCAGGTAGTTGGCCTGCCTATATTCAGCAATAAGTTCTTAGTGTCAGAAGAAGACCATAAAATTTTAATAACATTATTTAAAAATACTGTATAGCAACATTTTGGTCTCTGCTTCTGTACTGGTTAGGATGCATTTGTGTAGTTATTCCTACAGCAGTGTTTTTTCTCTGTTTTTTTGTACGCCATGGTCCTAAATTGTGGGTTCAAAGTTTCACTTGTCTTAAATTGCTCAGTTGTTCATCTTCCAGAAATCCCACTTTACTAGGCAAATGGAAACTATAACATGAGTAAACAGAAGGTGGAACAGGATATCCAAGGAAGAACTTCTTGTTTCACTTGAGTTGTGACCAAGATCCAATATAACAATTTTATAATGCAGGGGTTCCCAATCTAAGGCCCATGGCCCATCATACTTACCATATGATGAACTACAGTTGTCTACATTAATGTTGATATATACAGTAAGCACAAATTGACCATGTTAAGTTCCTAGCTACAGTTCCACATCCAGGTTTGAAAGCCATTGAAGGGTTTCATCTGTGGCACTATGCAAATCCTCCAATGTGCTTCCAAAAACGCACTTAAAGGACACCTAAATATAATGTGGTCCATGGTTTGGTCTTCTTCACAGTCACATTGCGGAGAGGACTTCGATCCCCATGAGAACAGAGTGGCTTCGCAGCTACCACAGCCAGCCCTCATTCTGTTCAGCATCTTCCACTCTTGTCTTGGAAGAGAAAATCCAGTTGATCTTTCGCAGAGATTCTTGATTATGTGATGATGAGGAATCGCAGATAGATGTTGCCAGAGTTCCATCCAAGCATCTGGTTATTCTGTAGGTTGATTGCAGTGTGCCAAGCAGGGTGTTTGGACTTCTTATTTTCCTACTGTCTTCTGCTTTTTCTAGCATTATGGCCCTTTTAGTAAGTCTTATCTTTTCATGATGCATCTAAAGTGTGATGTCCTCAGTTTAGTCATTTTATGGCTTGATGGCTTGAATTGATCCTCAGCACACCTATTTGTCTTTCTGGTAATCCAAGCTATTATCAGTATGAATCTAGTTTTTCGGTAGAGATGGCAAAAAGGTATTTCTGTACTAGCAAAAACTGATTTTCTCTGAATTTTTTTGTTATATGATAGAAGCCAATACATATTTGCAAGCTAGTTTCTTATTAGACATTGGCCAGTATCTTATTAGGACTTTTGCTGATATAAGTATAATTGTGTAATTTGCAGTATCAGATTGCCACTTACACAGCAGTTGTGTGATTTTGTGTATGACCAAAAATGTGAGTAGTAGCTTGTTAGCCAAAAGCAATTAAATGTATGATGGCAGAATTCAGCCCATTAATCAAATTTCCCCATAGGGACAACACTAGCTTACTGAAAACCAGGATGTCTGTGCCACAGCCAGCTTGCAATGAGAGGAAATATCTGGAAGAAGCATTCTGTGGCTTCTCCATGGTTTCATAAACTATAGCTGCAGACATTTATCTGAAATGTTTGAAGTGGTCGCTGTGTTAGTCTGTGCAAGCATATCTGAGAATAAATAAAGTAAAGGTAAAGGTTTCCCTTGCTCGAAAGCCAGTCGTATCCAACTCTAGGGGTCAGTGCTCATCTCTGTTTCTAAGCCGAAGAACCAGCACTGTCTGCTTCTGCAGATGTTTCCATGGTCATGTGGCAGGCATGACTAGATACCGAAGCGCATGGAACGCTGTTACTTTCCCACCGAAGTGGTCCCTATTTATCTACTTGCAATTTCTTGCTTTCAAACGGCTAGGTTGGCAGGAGCTGGGACAGAGACGGGAGCTCATTCCGTCCTGCAGTACTCGGGAATTGAACTGTGGACCAAGTACATGATGAAGTGAACTTGGTCCATAAGAGCTCACATTTAAACACAGGAGTTAATCTTTAAGGTGCCACAATTTTTGTCTTTTTTTTTTTTTTTTTTTTTTTTGCTGTTCTGTTTTGTTTACTCTCAGATACAGTTACAGTATCTGAATAGATCTGAGCTGCATTAGAGCATGGTATAGAACTGATCTCATAGTTCAAACTAGCATTGGACACAAAAATTCACTTTGCAAACATGTCAAGTGGAAGTTGCCCTATCACAAAACACTGCGCGGTTGAACCATAGTCTTGGATCATTTGTGGTCCCTCCTTAGAGCCACACTTAACTTTTTCGGAATGACTGTCTCAAAGCATATGGATCAGTGGCTGCTCTCTAGCCATGCAGCTGACAATGAGTCTCCTAGTCGATTGTCTATATTGTCACTTGATTATGATTCTCTCTGAAAGTATTCCTGGGTTAACATGTAGAATAAACCAGTGTGTGTCATAAGTTATTACTTTACTGTAAAATGAGTGCATATGATTTCAAAGGAAATCTACTTCTGTCTGTTGGGTTATGGAACAAGTGAGAAGGTGGGGCGTCTGCTGGAAACAGAATGTTGTCTAAATAGGGTTTTTTATCAGCAGACTTATGGACTAAGTAGGCTTCGGTTTCATAACACATAATTGTTAGGTGTAACAGAGAAATGTGTGAAGAACCCAGCTACATGCTAGAGCAAGGGTTCTCAACCCTTGGACCAGATCTGGCCTGCAGCACCATTTCATGTAGCCCACTGCCCTCCCTCCCCACCACTGCTGCCAGAAGAGGCAGAAACAGCTGCAGACACATTTACAGCTGTCATAAATGCTTTTAAGACACCCGCTGACATATTTTATGGCGGGGGAACCACCAGTATGGCCCACTCAGCTGTCTGAGAGAGCACGATCCGGCCTGCGACTTGAAAAGATTGAGAACCCCTGTGCTAGAGTACTGTACAGTAGTGTGGTTATTACAGGAATAATCTGACAAGGTAGATAATGTAGGATGAGGAATAGAGAAACAATTAAAGAGTAGTGTACTTTATTAATAATACTTTAAGGTGGTTGGCAGATTGCTGAAGTTATATACATCCCGAAAGTTTGCATACTGCATCATAATTCCCCCTCAGCAAGCTATTTTACTGATTAAATTTAAACAGCTTTGCCCTCTAAATAATTTTGAGATGGAATGTAATCTAATTTTTACTGTGATATAGTCTGCAGATGAGCTGGCGTTCAGAATACCAAAGCGTGGATCTGTTACTCTTACCAGCGAAGGCTGTATATTTCCATACTGTACCTTAAAATGAAAGTAGAACGTTGTTGCTCAGATGTGTTTTTCTGAAATTTAAAATTCAAAAATATTTTCCCATCAGTCTTCTAGTTGTAGTGAATGCTGAATGATGATATATTTGGAACATTTTCCTAGTGTTATGCTGGCAACTCCCAGATTCGTCTTCTTCAGGTGCCATATCTGTTCTGGATATTGGCTATCATTGTGGCGATAACTCCTCGGAACAGTTCTTCCAAGGACATGCCACTCCAGTCTCTCAGGTTCTTCAACTATGAAGTCCATCGACGTCCAAGGCCTCTCTTCCCAGGGATCTTTCCTTGCAGAGCGAGTTGGAATATTCTATATTTTATGTTGTTCCTCATTATATAGCCAAGGTATTGGAGCTTTCTTTGCTTGAAGGTATTAAAGAATTCTTTTTCTAACTCCAAGATAAAACATTAAAACCCTAATGGATGACAAGAGTTTTGTATGCCATTTGTTGAGTTGCTCAATAAAGTGCCAAGATAATGAGCAAATCCGTGATTGTCATAAAAAATATTTTTTGTAGTTTTTACAGATTAAGCGGTACCTGCTGTCTTTTGAATTGGTACCAGTTTAATAGGGTAATATAAGCTTATTGTTTCTCTTTAATAACATTTCTCTAGCTTTCAAACTGTTTAAAGAATCATCTCTAGCTTTTTGTTTCTTCTCATAAAAAAAAAACACATTAACATTTGTTAGTTTTCCTTTAATCTACTTTAGTCCTACAAGTGCTTTTCACTCCCAGTACATTCTCCCCAAGGATCTTGTTTCATTTGTCAGATCTCTTTAGCAATCTCTTTTTCTCAGAAGAATGATACATTGCAGTTCATGTAAGCGGCATTTCATCTTCTAATACAGGGGTGCCCAAACTATGGCCCGGGGCTTGGATCTGGCCCCCAACGCCAACCTCTGCTTCCAGGAATGACAAGGGCTTCACAGACCAGATGAATTGGTGTCGGGGCCCAGATCTGGCCCCCGGGGCATAGTGATCAGCTCCCTGAACCACGTGACCAGCCCACAGCCTGAAAAGTTTGGGCACCCCTGTTCTAATAGAATTCTGAATCCGCATGAAATGTTTAACACTGTAGACTTTTGGGCACTTCTCATTCCATATTTTGGCTTTTTTCTTAATTTCTTTGTAAAATACATCCTTAAAGGTTCCTGGAAGCAGAAATTAGGACTTTGAACCACCAAAGCTGTTCACTTTTGATTTAGTGGATGTGACGGATAAACGGTCTTGAGTCCTTTTCTTTCTTATATGCTGTTTTACTTAATTTTTAAAGATATAAAAAAGAGAAAAAGAACTTTTTTCTCTACCTCATACAATGATTAGTTGGGGAGTGACTACATGGCTTCGGGAAATCATAATAGAGACAAACAAATGATTGTGTGGAAAGTAACTATGGTTATGACCACACTGAATCTTTTAGTATAGAGCAGGGATTCCCAACCTAAGGCCTGTGGGCCAGATCTGACCCAAGGTGCCATTTTATGTGGCTCTCCACCCCTCCAAGGGCATTTGAGAAACAAAATGACTGCTCCCTTTGAAGCTGTTGGGACAAACTGGCCACCTGCCATCATGCAGGCAGGGCAAAATTGCCGTCTGTCCCTCGAAGCTGACTGAGAGAGCGTGACCCAGGCCCCGGCTTGAAAAGCCTGGGAACCCCTGGTATAGAGTGCTATGGTCTTAATAAGGGCACTTGAGACCAGAAGGAGAAGTGATATGTCATTTGGTGCAATTCTTACATCCAAATGTCATTTTGACTTCAAAAACACCCTTTTTAATCCATTTCCTCCCACTATCAGTTGAATATTTTGCATACTTCTCTGCAGCAGGGCAGGGTATTGAATTCATTTATTTATTTGGCTGGTTGGTTGGGCTGGACCATTAATATTACTCTGAATCACTTGCATTCAATTTATTTATTTTGTACATTGTACTGAATGAGAAACTCCCCATAGCTATGGCTTTGTTCAGTACAGTAATACCTCGGATAACGTTTACCTCAGATAACGCTAAAATCGCATAACGTTTAGTAATCTGGGGAGGAGAATTGATCGAATAACGTTAAGGTCCTATGGGATGGATCGGATAACAACCGCTAAAGCCTGTGCGGTTACAATGTATCTCTTTGGAGCTTTAATGTTATCCGATCCATCCCATAGGATTTTAACATGGATCGGATAACACTAAAAATCGGATAACACCAAGACTTGTGGAACCAAGTCTTAGCGTTATCCGAGGTATTACTGTACTTCATACAAAGGCAAAGAAAAATGTTTTTAAATTTTAATCTGAGTGATTCAGACAAAAAGCAACAGTCTAGCATAATAAAAATAAATCACTTCCTCTACCCCTCCACAGTGGGGTGGGGGAAATGTTCCATCTGGCAATGCCCTGAAGGAGCTTTCTTATTAAGGCACTTCACAGTACCAGAAACAAACATTGGAAGGAGCCTTGGTAGCTTTGACAAGGGCAATTTTCGATTTTGGTCCAGTCCCATGAATCGTATGGTCTGGAAGTAGATTAAACTAGTGCACACCTATTCATACAAACAAAAAGAAGCCCGTGACGGGCTCAGAAAGGTGCAGGTGGGCACTCTCTACTAATCCGATCATCCAATTGCTTCATAGCACACCAAACAGAGGGACAAATGCCTGTCTGATTTAGCCCTGGGTTTATCTATCCCTTGTTTCCCCATAATTTGAGAAGTTTGGAGAATGTGTGTTTGCCTTTAAGGTACAACTTCTTCTGCTTCAATAAACCTCTGGGATAAGAATGGTTAAGTAGCTAAAGGAAGTAAAAGACAGTGCTTAGGACAACTTGCAGTGTGTGAATTTGTATCTTTTGGGAATCTCTAGTTCTTGGAAATTTCCTAATACAGTATATGGGTCCCCAACCACCAGGCTGCAGACTGGTACTGAGCCATGGGGATGGGTGGCGCTGGGAGCCCTGATGACAGCCTTCTGCCCTCAACATGCTCCGTCTGGTCTGCCCGGCAAACAGAGCGAGAGCATGGGCTTCAGACATGGCAGATAGGCAGGTGGCCAGACCCCTCCTCCACGTTGCTTAACTATGGCAGGGCTCCGCCCCCCCACCTGTGTTCAGTGTGATACCTCAATGCCCGAGTCGAATGGTGTGGCTGGCAGGCAGCTGGGCCTCTCCTTGTGTTTAAGCTGCAACAGGGCTCCTCTCGCCTGTGCACAGTGTGCACTTTATTGTATTTTATTATGTGCTTGCATCATCCAATCCCACCACCTCCACTTACTGGTCCATGAAAAAAATTGTTTCGCATGAAACCAGTCTGGTGCAAAAAAGGTTTGGGACCCCTGTCCTAATAGATAATTAACCTAGAGGTAGTGGTAATTATCGCATTAAGAAATGACAAATATACCATAGGAACTTTCCTTGAGTTGCAGGTTTGAACCCAAAGGTTCTTCCTTTTTAAGGTGACAATTTGTAGAACCTGGTGCTCTTTCTTCTGATCACCCATCTATTCTTACAGTCTTTAAATTGCCAGGAAAAGAAGAAAGCCCTGCTTTTTCTGAACTCTGCCTCAAATGAGGCTGTGCCTTCTGTATAGCTGATCAGTATTGTCTTTTTTCCACCTCCCAAAGTACTTCTATTCCACTGAGGTGCTTTCTCTGCCTAAGCCACTATGATATACTAATTAGATGGTTGGACAGTGATCATTTGCATCAGATTGCATCTCAGTTGTAAAATGGGTAGGTTAGTTACTCTCAGCTTAATAAATAGGCTGGTCCTTAGGAGAAGGGAAGGAAAATGGGGACAACTACAAACTTTTTAAAGAAAAAAAGAGATAAAAATTAAATCTCCAGATGCAAACCATATTGAACTGCTAATATTGTCATTGTTGAGCCAGAGAGAAGCTTTGATTTGCTGTTTTTATAGACCGCCTATTTCAGGCATACAGTATAAACAAATTAAAACAATTTGCAGTTAAAAGAAAACAGTCCAAGTCTAAGAATAAAACCAGGAACCAATAGGCAAAAAGCCTAATCAAATCACATCAACAGCAGGACAATCAAAACACACTGTCAGTATAAGCAAAACAGCAGCCAAAATAACTTGTTTAATCTAAGTGCTAAATCCACAATGAACAAGGTCAGTCGTCCCTCCTTCAGAAAAAGAGACTGTACTTATTGATCCTTCAAGGGAAGAGATTTCCAAAGCACTGTCTAATGATAAGGGGTAGAAGTTATATACCTTACTGAGCCATCTTTAGTGCAAGGTAGTAAAGCCCACAGAGGACAAAGGACATAATCCCACCACTAGCTGCTAATGGATGCCTGATTTAACACCAGCCCTACTATATTCTGTTTCAGTTAGCAAAATAAAAAGAGTGAATTTTACTGTTACATGGGTTATAGCAGGTGCCCAAACTTTTCAGGCTAATCATATGGTTGAGCAGTCCGGTCATGTTGTTCCACCCACTGTCACCACAGGTGCATTTATGGCAGTGTTTTATGCATGCGTGGGCACATTTTACTTCCACTTCTGGGAGCAGTGTGTATGGCACAGGGTGGATAATTTGTTGCCGTGGGCCAAAACTGGCCCACAGATCATAGTTTGGGCACCCCCTGGGTTATAGTGTGTGGAGTACATGGCTGTGGTCTTTGTTTAGTAGCAAGAGGCATTTGAACAGCTAGGATCTTATCCTAGGAATAGGTGCTGTTTGCTATGAGACAGCTAGGCTGATGGTCAAGGGTCTATATACCACTCACAGAAATAAACATTCATGAAATAGTCTGCCATTTGGCTAATATGCTGCTAATGCGTCTTTTGTATTTAGAGACTGTCTTATGTTAGTGTTTTTTTTCAGCAAAGGGTTAGATGATACTGTTTCAAATGACAATTTATTTCTAAATGTGAGAGGTGACAGACGGTTTCTAGTCAGAAAAGATTAAAATTAAACCTTCTAAACTGCTGTATATCTTGCAGTATCTCTCTTTCAGACTGTCTTTTATATATGTGCACTCTTAAGGATCGGAATCGAATGTGCGACTGAACAACAACAACTCTTAACTGTACATCAGAGGTGGGATAGTGGATAAAGTAGGATACCTGGAGTCTAATCTGTGCTCAGGGAAAACTCCCTGTGGGGTGGACATGGCCAGCATTCCTTAAACATATCATGTCTCTTGAAAACTGTGTAGTGATCGCTATAAGCACAAACAACTTGATGGCACATAAACACAGTAAAACAAATAGAGATAGAATACTTTTTCTGGCATGCCTTTGAAAATCAGCATGAGTGCAGTGGACCTGCTCTTTCTGGGAAGAATAGTCCTGGTGCAGGGGGAGGCTTTTAACTGTGAGTCACTAATTTGGTGTGTTATTTTTAGGGGAGGGGGAAAATACCTGAACCCAGCCCATGACAACCTTGTAATACTCCTGGTGCAGGTTGTGTGCCAATAAAACAGGCTGCAGTTTATTTGGAAGTATTTAATATACTCAACTTCTCTAGTTTATCTTTAGCCTCTTTGCCAGACCACTTGTTTCTTTATTGTTCGTTGGATTCCCTTGTATGTGGTCTATATTCCTGTTCTGGAACACAAATAAAATATGCATTAAACAGAAATAAAAGCTGTTCAGACTCTGCAGTTTAAAGAATGTATTAATATTTAAATTGAGACTTTAAGTACTGTAGTGTGTACTAATAGGCCATCTTGGCAGCCGAGATAAAGCATTCACTGATGTGAAATTTTAACATCTCTCCGTGTTGATTTTTGCTTGTTTTCCCTCCTTTTATGCTTAAGTTTTTATGTATTGCAAGAAAGTCACATAAGATTTAGGCTATATTTACTATAGTCCTTCTGCTGTGAAACTGTTTAGAATTAATATACTATATGTTCCAGAAAGTGAAGTTCATATTTTCTAATTCTGAACTCATTCTGTGTTGTGCTCCTTTTACTGTAGCGAAATATCAAAATGCAAAGGCATTGGTTTACGGTGGGGTCTTTAGCACTCAGCTACCCCCAAGAAACAACAACAGCCTAGAAATGTGTTTGCATATTCTGTACGACTGACAGATTTCTATTATTAATGTGGGTGAACGCAAAATTACTTGAATTTTTGGGATGAAGTGGACTTGATCCACGAAAGCTAACCTTAAAATATAACAGCTAGTCTTCAAAGTGCTACAATGTTTTTGCTTGGTTTATTCTCTGATATGCACAAAATTACTTGTGACTGTGCCAGACCTCCTTTAAAAAAAACTTGTGGTTCTGTAAAGTAAGGTATAACAGAAAGCAAGAAATTGCAAGTAGATAACTAGGTACCCCTTGGGTGGGAAGGTAAACAGCGTTCTGTGCAGTCATGCCTGCCACATGTCCATGGAAATGTCTGCAAATGCAGACAGCGCTGGCTCTTTGGGTTTAAACTGAGATGAGCACTGAACCCTAGAGTCAGATGCAACTGGGTTTCGAGCAAGGATGACCGTTACCTTGCTAAAGTGAGGTGAGGCTTTTTAAATTGCATGGGGAGATACTATGACCCAGCAGTGCACTTGGGCCCCTTCACCTATCCTATATATTGTTCCTTTCCCGTCTCTGTCTACTGCGTAAATTTTTCTCCCAGCTAAAATATGGTGCCAAAAATGAGGAGTGCTAGAAAGAAAGTGATTGGAGGGAGTAGCAACAGAAGTGTAATGAGGACTTATCACTTCATCTTTGCTTCCCTTTTTCTGTTCAAATGGCCTCTCCCATCCCGCTTACTTTACATGTAATTCAGGCATGATTCTTTCTGCCTGTAGGTTAGCAATGGATGCAAATATATATGATAAGGTAAAATATTCCAGGAGGGAAGTTCCTTAGTTTCTTTAGTTTGATCTAGTGTGAGAAAAATTAGGTGGCAAACCAAGGTTGCCATTGCCTGGGGTACGCCTGATTGTGGTTCAAGAATGTAAAATATACCCACAGTCTTTGAGGAGGCTCTTTCTTTGAAGAGGGAAGAGAAGAGTTAAAGACAAGAAAGTCCTGAGTACCTGTCGTTGTTTTTTTAAAGATGAAACCTAATACTGTACCAAAGTTTGAACATTAAGGAAATACTGTATATGAAATCCAGTAGGAAGTCACTGCTTACCAGGTAGCTTTCACCACAGTTCTCTTTCAAAAATGAACAAAGTAAGATGGAACTGCTATTCTTTATCTCACTGCTATCATTCATCCTAGGTTGGAACAAGATATTAAGAAGTTAAAGGCTGACCTGCAGGCCAGCAGGCAGATCGAACAAGAGCTGCGTAGTCAGATCGGTTCTCTGACCAGCACAGAGCGGGGGATTCGGTCTGAAATTGGACAGCTCCGACAGGAAAATGAACTGCTTCAGAATAAGTGAGTTTTTTTCCTTCCATATTGGTAGAATATGCTGACTCTTTTTGCTGACGATTTTTACATGTACTGTATAACATTTTTAACATACCTGTATAGCTTTTTTAAATCAGTGTTTGTTCTTGCCAAAGTTAAGGTCATTTTAAGTCCCATTCATTTAATCAAGAGATTTTAAAGTATTCAACCATGACTTAATTGTGACCCAAATATTGCTCTGTTCTGTACTTTATGGCTGAAATCCAGAATTCTCAACTAGAGTAAGCCTATTGATGGAACTTACATAGGAGTTGGTTCACCAATTCCCCACTGATTGCACGGGCTTACTCTGGTTATGACTTACTATTAATTTCACCCTATAACCGTGATGGTGAACCTTGGCACTCCAGGTGTTCTTGGACTTCAATTCCCAGAAGCCCAAGCCAGCACTCCTGCTGATCAAGGTTTCTGGGGATTGAAGTTCAATAAACACCTGGAGTGCCAAGGTTCACCATCATTGGCCTATAAGTAGGGTACCCTGCTGCAATAAAAGAGTATACCATACTGCCAGCAACTCAACAGCGAGCATCAGGACTGAGGACTGACAGCATTGCGTGCCAAAGTTGACAGGGAAGTGTGATGGTCCCCAAATCGATTAGATCCCACTTGAATCCATCTTGATTGAGGGCAGCAGCTTCATCAATACTGGCCTGGGGCTGAGGAGGACTTTGTGTGCCAAAAGAGCTCAGGACCAGAAAGTGACCTGCAGAAGTTGATCAGTGGTATGGGTGTCATGGTGCAATGCAGAAGGCAGATGAAAGGCCACTGCATTATATTATTAGGACAGTCTTCATGGCTGATTGCCATGAAGATTGCCAATATTCGGAATTGGATATGGCAGAAGAAGAGGAAGAAAGGCAGAAAATACCTTTTAAAATATGACCCTAGTCTTTTTCCATAGCTGAAGGAAAAGAAAGAAATACAATAATGTGGTCTGGGAGCAAAATCCATGATCAAGGCCACACAGTTCCTTTTTTACTGTATGTACTACTAAAATATTGTTAAAACAATAACTTTGCAGCCAGCTAAGGGTTGGTGTGTTTTAAGAACACAAATGAAAAATTCAGTGGGTTACTAGTATTCCTTTGTCTACACAAAAAGGAGATAAACAACTGATTGTGTCTTCTACGAAGAAACCTGATATCACTGCATTAGGAGCTTGTTTTAGTTCTAGATCCTGCAATTGAACATCTAACCAGGACTTTTGGATTTTTCTGACACCTTCAAACTTTGCTTGATGACCAGGTCCTTTTGGTGTTATTATGCTGGTCCAATAAAGACATTTGCTAACCTGGGTTTTATCCTTTGGTCTACTTGGTTATGTTTGTCCACCTGTGAAGAAGAATGAAGTAAAGGCTCGTTGGAGTCTTGTATAAATTAATAATAGTTAATTTTCACTGAACAATAAAAATGCTATAGGAGCATATGGAAAATGGCTGTTATTCTTTTACAGAAAGTCATTTGACTTCAGCAATTAAAGACCAAACTTTTTAACATAAGCATTTTTTTTAGATTTAGCTCCTCTCTAGCTCAGATTTCTTTCAATTTAATTCCGTATGAAATGGTGGAGATACTCTTTCTCTTTTTACAATCCTTCCTAAAATCCCTGAAATTTCTTAATTAGAATTAATCTCAAGAAAGCCAACCATCTTCCCTTTTTCTGAGCCTGTCTATCCGCCTATGGGCCTTTGTCAATGCTGCTTCCCTTGCAAGGGATTCAAGAGACACCAATTACAGTCTGATTGTCTCCTCTTCAGCTAATATGCAGACACTTGTACTTTTTACATTAATCTAGCATAAATGAGATTGAAGAGGACATCAGCCAAAAATACATTATGAAATAATTACCTTAACTCTGTTAAGATGTGTTCAGATACATGGTAGTTTCTGGCAGCAAAACCACACACTTCACCACAGCACTGAAAGCGTTAGTATATAAATATCAACTATGTGGAAATTGTGAATACCAGGAATTAATCCCATGACATTCTATCCTCCATGACCACGTTTTTACTGGATATGTTCCTTTTCCTTGAACACTGGTGAGCACTGGGGGCACCAGTGAGGTGGTGTCCCCTGCCTGCTAGCTGATACAGCAATATCATTCCCTCACATGTGCCCCCTTTTTTTTAGCTGTTAGTGTTGGATAATTTTTAGTACTTTTAATTGGGCTTATGGGTTTTTAAGTTTTTGATTATGTTGTGGATTTTAACTTTGTGAACCGCCCAGAGTTGTTTCAAGTTAGGTGGCTATATAAATTGGATAAATAAATAATCACACATGCTTTGGTCACCTCCAGACTTGATTGCTGTAATGCGCTCTACATGAGGTTGCCCTTGGTGACCATTCGGAGGCTGCAGCTGGTCCAGAATGCGGCTGCTCGGGTAGCGGTGGGGTGCGGGTGTTATGCTCGTGCCTCACCGCTGCTTCAGGAGCTGCACTGGTTGCCAGTTTGTCTCCGGGTGCAATTCAAGGTGCTGGTTATTACCTTTAAAGCCCTACATGGTAGTGGGCCAGGATACTTAAGAGATCGCGTCACCCCAAGAACATCTGTCCATCCCACCAAGGGGATCGGAGAGGCTCTCTTATCATTCCATCGGCTAAAGAGGCTCATCTCTCTAGCACCAGAAGGAGGGCCTTCTCCGTGGCCGCCTCGGCCCTTTGGAACCTCCTACCAACTGAGTTACATCTACAGACAGAGCTTCTGCCCTTTTGGAAGGGCCTAAAAACCTGGCTGGCAGGGCAGGTGTGGGGCTCCAGTAATATGGCGTCCCATGTTGGGTGGTTGATCTAATGGGACAGCCACCCCTCCCTCGCTCTTTTAAACTTTTAAAACCTTTTTAAACCTTTTAACTTTTTAAATCTTTTAGATTTTTGTAAATTCATAGTTTAATTCTTTTTAAATTGATTTTGAACCTTAAGGTTTTAATTTATGAATTTGTAGGGGGATTGTTTAATTGTTTTGCATTGTGTATAGTCTCTCCCCCTTTTCTGTAAGCCGCCTAGAGTCAGGTTCGCCTGATTGGGGCGGGATAATAAATCTAAATAAAATTAAATAAATAAATAAATAAATAAATATGTTCAGATGCACAAGATGGAGTTTAAGAAAATACCAAACCTTGACAGAAACACTTTTTAAAAATATTTGTTGCTGAGTTTTTATGGTTCTTTGCTTACAGTAAAGTAATCACATATTTCTCTTCTCTTTCAGATTACATAATGCTGTACAAATGAAGCAAAAAGATAAGCAAACAATTGGCCAATTGGAGAAAAAATTGAAAGCAGAGCAAGAGGCACGGACCTTTGTAGAAAAGCAGTTAATGGAAGAAAAGAAAAGGAAAAAGTTGGAAGAAGCAACTGCTGCGCGGGCCGTTGCATTTGCAGCTGCAACCAGGTGAAAACAAGTACACCTTCTCAGTTCTAGAGTCGGAAGATAGGAGCTTTTAGGGTTTGGAACATGCCTGAGCTGGTGAAACCTACCTATTACATACGGGCTCAGACTGTCAGCTTCTGAAGAGTAGTTATTTCTACTTTGTTTTAAAATAGCAAATTTTGCAATGGTGCTTTTTATTATTTACAACAGGGATGCCCAAACTACGGCCCGGGGGAGGGATGCGGCCCCCGATGTCAATTCATCCAGCCTGTGAAGCCCTCATTGCTCCTGGAAGCAGAAGTAAAACGCGCCCAAATGGGTGAATTTTACTTCCAGGAGTGACGAGGGCTTTGCAGGCTGGATGAATTGGCGTCGGGGGCCGCATCCTGCCCCCAGGCCATAGTGACCGCCTCCCTGAATCACAAGACTGGCCCACAGCCTGCAAAGTTTGGGCACCCCAATTTACTAATTACAATGACTGACAAAACTCTTTTGAGCACCAGCGAGTTGTATGATGTACAATTACATAAATATTTCATCTAATTCATTATTTACAAAAATAAGATATGATGACCTAAATGCTACTTTTATATATCTTAAATTGATTATTTGCTATGGGTTTACATAATTGGAAACTGCCCAGAGTGGGAAATGTATTTAATTTAAAAACGAAAGTTAATTCCAACTAGAATAGATCCACTGAATCAATCTGAACCTGGTAAATAAATAGTTAAGCATGAGGATTCAGTTAGTCTATCAAGATATTTTTTATTTTGTTTCTGTGTTCCATGGCATTAATTATGGCACCTAATTTTGTGACATCTGCTAATTTGATAAGCATTCCCTATAGGCTTATACAAGAGCTTTTATCCTTTCATAAAAACCTCAAAACCTGGCTGACACAACGAGTGTGTGGGGTGGCTAGGGAGATAGCTACTCTAGGCTGGCTCATATAAATGTCACCCGGGCTCCAGCTTTTAGCTTTCAGTGTTTAGTGTTAGTTTTAATGTTGGTTTTAGAAATCTGATGATAGGGCACTGGAGAGGGGTTTTTAAACTTTTTAAACTGCAAATAATTTAATATTTTAACGTTTTTAGCTTAATGTTATTGTAGAATTTTATCTGTCATGTCTATATGTGTAAGCCATCCGGAGCCGCCTTGGTGAGGGGGCAGCAGTAGAAATGTGATTTAAATAAATAAATAAATACAAGTTATGTAGCCGCCTAGAGTCAGGTTTGCCTGAGCAGGGCGGGGTATAAATTTGAAAATTTTAAATTAAATTAAATTAAATTAAATTATTAATAAACATTCTGAGAAAAATTAGGTGCAGGACTGAGTCTTATAGTACTCCACTTTTTACCTCCTCCCAGTTTGAGAGGCAGCCATTGATAATCACTCCACCTGATAGTTATTCTAGCCAGGTCACACCTAATTAGTTTTCTAATCAGAATAGCATTGGGCACTTTGTTTAAAGCTTTGCTAAAGTCAAGATATATTACATATACAGCATTCCCACCATCTCTCTATGGTAAGTTAAGTAGTTCATGAGGTGTTTGTATCCCATTTACTGGCATTCTTTTTGATGCGGTTACTGAGCTGATATTTAGAAAGAACAAATGCAGCTCCCTTTCCAGCCTTGCAGTGTTAACACTTTCATGAAATTAACTGTGGCACATGCTAAAATTTGCACCTCTTTTTCTTTCCCCATTTCATTTGGCAGAGGGGAATGCACAGAAACTTTACGAAATCGCATCAGAGACTTGGAGACAGAATGCAAGAAGTTAACAATTGATATAAAGCTGAAAGAAGATCAGATACGAGATCTAGAAATGAAAGTTCAGGTAAGGAAACCTTTCATGACTCTCTCTATCCTCCATGGCAGTAGTTATTACAGAGAGAATTTAAATAGTAGAATTTCTGCACTTCAGAATGTTTACCAAAGTTTGACAAACTTTCAGCATATGAGAATTCTTCTTGTTCTGCCTCCTCCAAATCCGAATATTGGCAATCCTCATGGCAATCAGCCATGAAGACTGTCCTGAAAATATAATGCGGTGGCCTTCCATTTTGTCTTCCACATCACAGCATGACACCCATACCACTGATCCACTTCTGTTAGTCATTTTCTGTTCCTGAGCCCTTTTGGCATGCAAAGTCCTCCTCAGCCCCAGGCCAGGATGGATGAAGCTGCTGCCCTCCATCAAGATGGATTCAAGTGGGATTTAATCCACTTGGGGATCATCACCCTTCCCTGTCCACTTTGGCACCCAAGGCTGTTAGTCCTCAGGGTTGTCAGGTTAGTAAACTGCTGCCTGACATTCACCGTTGAGTCACATGCAGTATGGTCTACTCTATTACCATAGCAGGATAACCTGGCCAGACACTTTATGACAATTGCTTAGGGTTATCCATAACAAAGCTGTTTTCGCTGGACTTTTCTTCTTCTTTGATGTTTCCTTTTCTTTAGGAAGAATTACATACTTCCACTCTGACAAGAATTGCTTTTCACACACAATTTTATTTCTGTTTATAATTGTTTGTTTGTTTGGCAATATGAAAGTTTTGTAATTTCAGAATTAACACCTAATGGCATGGATACATTTTGTGGATACTTCATTCCAAAGCATAGTCTAACACAGGGGTCCCCAACCACCAGGCCATAGACCAGTCCTGAGCCACGGACTGTCCTGAACTGGGCCACTGGGCTAGGTGGCGCTGGGAGCACCGATGGCAGCCTTCTGCCTTCAACGTGTTCTGCCAGGTCTGCCTGGCAAATTGAGCCGAGAGCCTGGGATTCAGGCACAGTAGATAGGCAGGTGGCCAGGCCCCTCCTCCACATTGCTTAACTACGGCAGGGCTCTGCCACCCCACCTGTGCTCTTCCCCCACTTACCAGTACTGTATGTGGGGAAATTATTTAGCATGAAGCCGGTCTCTATTGCAAAAAAGGTTGGGGACCCTTGGTCTAAAAACAAGCTATTCAGGTATATTGGACTCCACAATGTTAGTTTGAATTTCATATTGATCTGCCATGGAGTTCATTAAGCCCTGAAGGAGGGAACTGGAAGATTTGGGAGGGATGTGCAGAAAATCCATGATTATGCCTGAAACCAGTGTGGCATAAGGACTAGAGTGACATATTAGGATTCAGGTTTTGAATCCTTGCTTAGCAATGGAACCACACAGAAGAAGAGGCAAGTGAAGCAAGTAAAACTACTTCAGAAATATTTCACTTAACTTTAAATCCCTGCTATGGTCATTATAAGTCATTTCTGACTTAACAGCACATCATGCGCGCACACACATTTCAGTGTCCAAACTGCTGCTTGTTAGGATTGCTTTAAATAATTTCTGATTTGACAGTATATAACACTCGCACACGTACGTGCGTGCATACATGCATGCACACAAAAACACACATACATTCTTCCATGTTCAAACTTCAGCTTCTGCAAATCTAAGTTACATTTATATTTAGATTAATGATGTCTAAACGTGTGTCTTTTTGCATACTACGTACTTCCATTTACAAAGGATATATCAAACTGGTCCTAACTCCAACATACTGTACCTTGGCCTGGACATTTCTTATCTTCATTTGTTTTTCCTTATATCTCTGTTACAAGACCCTGTTTATAATTCTCCTGCCTTTTAATCCCTTTCAAAGGAGCTACGGAAATACAAAGAGAATGAAAAGGATACAGAAGTGTTAATGTCAGCACTTTCAGCTATGCAGGATAAGACACAGCATTTAGAGAACAGCTTGAGTGCGGAGACAAGAATCAAATTGGATCTCTTCTCTGCATTAGGAGATGCAAAAAGACAACTTGAGATAGCCCAAGGTAAGTGAAATCCTTTAGAGCAGCACAAAATAAGATGGTGCCCTCTTGTGTCCAATAAGATGTGATGCACATGTGCAACTAGAAGGCACTTCCATGTGAACTTTCCATACAAAATGCAGGGATCCTGGTCAGTTGGTGATTGCTTGGTCGGAATCGGATTTGCCTGGGATATGATAGATCTTGATTCATTGGACTTTTGAGCAGCTTTTCTGGGAGCATTGGGGACTCCTTCAAGAAGGATTAGCTGGAGGACCCCGAATAGGTTGAGGGTCACAGTGCCTAATGTAAGACCAACATGCTCAAGTGGGGGCTACTGGCTGACAACAACGCTCTGTGTGAGTGTGGAGAGATACAGAATTCATTGGAGAAGAAGAAGAAATGTCACATTGACTCTAAAGATGAGATGAGAAATATACAGTTCCACAAGTCATGACGTTATCCAATTTTTAGCGTTGTCCGATGCATGCATCGAACAACGCTAAAAAAAAAGCCCTGACTTCAGGGACAAACCGCTTTAAAGGCAGGCAGGGAAAGAGACCTGATCGGGTCTCTTTCTTTTCCTCCCTGCCTTTAAAGCCACACCCCACCTGCAGCGGTCTCTGCGACTGCAGTAGGGTTGGGGAAAGGCACACGCCTTTCCCCCGACCCCACTGCAATTGCAGAGACTGCTTGTGTCTCTTTCCCTCCCTGTATTTAAACTACAGGGAGGGGGAAAGAGAGAGACGTGATTGGGTCTCTCTCTTCCCTCCCTCCCTGCAGTTCAAATGCAGGGAGGGAAGAGAGAGAGAACCAATCATGTCTCTCTCCCCCCCCCCCCCTCCGTGTAGTTTAAATACAGGGAGGGAAAGAGTGAGAAGCGATCGTGATCGCGTCTCACTCTTTTCCTCCCTGTATTTAAACTACATGCAGGGAGGGAAAAGAGAGAGAACCAATCACCTCTCTCTCTTCCCTCCCTGTAGTTTAAATACAGGGAGGGAAAGAGACACAAACAGTCTCTGCAACTGTAGTACGGTTGGGGGAAAGGCGCATGCCTTTCCCCGACCCTACTGCAGTCACAGAGACCGCTGCCGGTGGGGGGTGGATTGGGTAGTTCTACCCAAACTACCCCACACCCGCAGACCAACGCTAAGAATCATTATCCAGAATCGTTATCCGATGCAAGTTTTTTCCAAAAAACATGCTTCGTTATCCGATTCTAGCGTTATCCGATGCAATTGTTATCCGGGGTATTACTGTATTGACAAGGGTGGGAGAGTGAGGTATCAAACACAGAGAGGTCAAAAGCCATGTTTTACAGTGTTAAATGCTGAAAGCCATGAGCCTGGGTGGATGAATCTGTCAGTTTTGGTAACTTCTACGTTCACATAGCTGTGGTGGCTCAGTAGTTAAGAAGCTCACCTTGTTAGCTGGAAGGCTGGCAAGTTGGCAGTTTGACATCCAGGCACTACGTGACGGATTAAGCTCCTGTCTCTGTCCCAGCTCTTGGAGACATGAAAGGTGCCTCATACCAGTGTCCCCTTAGTGGAGTTTCTCCCACAAAAATCCTTTCAAACCAGAATAATTTCTGATATGCAATTATTATTATTATTATTGTAAATCTGAATTTCTTACTATTTTTATTATGAATATATTTGCAGTTTTAAAATTATTAGAGAGGGGAGGGGAACCATGAAACACAAATCACATCTATTCCTGTTTGTTTATGTAAAAGAAGATATACAGAGGCAGTCAAAAGTTTGGTCAGGACATGAAAGAAGAAGAAAAAACACACTGCCAGTCTGGCTTTGACTATATCAGGGCTTTCCAAACTACAGCCCATGGGCCAGCCCCGGCCTGTGGGACCATTTCATGTGGCCCACCGCCACACCCGGAAGTGGAAGCAGACATCTTTACATCAGCCGTAAAACACACCCATTCATTTATTTCCAGGGGGCGTGGTCAAGCCCGCTCAGCTGTCCAGGGGCATGGTCAGGCCTACGGCATAAAAAGGTTGGGAACCCCTGGACAATAGGGTCCATTCCTGACAGTAGGTGTTATGGAAACAGCTGGGATGATGTCTTTCTTCACAATATCATAATACGAGTATCATTACCACTGGCAACTTAGAGGCCATTCGCCTGGGCAAAAATGGCTGAATAGAACAACTCTCTTTAATGTGAAAATATTTTTCAAAGCATCGTTTCCCTTCTGTTTCCAGCTGGGAGTATACTGCTGCTTCAGCCAGGAGAGGGTGCTCCAAGTTAATGAATGAACTATGATCTGTGTTCTAACTGATAACAATATGTACTGTATTTACTGTACTACTTATATTTTGGAATAGTAGCCGTGTTAGTCTGTGTTTCAGGTATATCAGAGAATAAACAGAACAAAAAAACACTGTAGCAGCACTTTAAAGACTAACAGTTAGTTTTTAAAGTCCTGCTACAGTGTTTTTGCTTTGTTT
This sequence comes from Furcifer pardalis, assembly GCA_030440675.1. Taxonomy (NCBI): domain Eukaryota; kingdom Metazoa; phylum Chordata; class Lepidosauria; order Squamata; family Chamaeleonidae; genus Furcifer; species Furcifer pardalis. Next base: position 298,301,121 of record CP126890.1, on the reverse strand, counting down.
ATTCTCTGATAATAATAATTTCATGTCAGAGATTACTCTGGGTTGAAAGGTTTTTTGCTGGAGAAACTCCGCTCAGAGGATGCCAGAATGAGCCTCCTTTCATGTCCCCAAGTGAAGCTCTCGGGTATCAAAACCTGACCTTCCATTCTGCAGTTCAGTGTCTTAACCACGAAGCCACCAGGGGAGCTGACGTATATTTTCCAAATTATTATACTTAAATTTTGGTATTTGTAGTTTTGCATTGATGTCCTGTGCCACAGCCTTTGGGGTGTAAACTTTGATTGTTTGTGGGTTGTTAAATAGAAGGTTTTGTTATTTGTTTCTGTTTAACATTGCAGGCCAGATAATTCAGAAAGATCAGGAAATCAAGGACCTAAAACAGAAGATTGCCGAAGTCATGGCAGTTATGCCCAGCATAACGTACACTGCAGCCACCAGCACTCTGAGTCCTGTTTCCCCACATTATTCTTCCAAATTTGTGGAAACCAGCCCTTCTGGACTCGACCCCAATGCCTCAGTTTATCAGCCCCTGAAGAAGTAAATGCCCGCTTCCAGTTTGTTCAGTGGAAGGGATCACACAGAAAAATCTCTTGCAGTCAAGATGAAATTTGTATTGTGCGAGATGGTACTGATTTATTGTTTAAAAAATAAAAATAAAAAGAAGGAAGTGGAGGGGAAAGAACCCCCAACACCACAGTTTGGCTAGAACCTGCCCATGAGTTTTTTCTTGTAAATTTTTAGAAAACCTCACAGAACTTTACAGTTGATTTTTTTTTTTGGCCAATACATTAAGGGAAGAAGAACCCATAAATCTTGGTTTGCACATAGCAAATTCCACCTCGCTTCTTCTTTCCTCCCCCAAATGTGCATATTCTTGCAAGGTTTCCTCTTGAAAAAAAAAACAAACCTAAAATGTCAAGGAGCTCTGCTTGATTACAAACCCTTTCTTTAAATATATATATAATGAAGCCAAAGAGGCAAATTAAAAATTCCGAGGAATAATGATGGAAATTGTTTAGTTTTTTATTTTAAGAGTAGAAGATTTTGAAGTCAAGCAAGGCTTTGATGATGTCAGTGTATTGCCAAGGGGAGGGATAAGGGAGGAGAAATTTGTGCAATTTTTTAAAATTTGCTCACCCCTCTAAGGACCAAACAAATATTAACAAGGCACACGTTTTAGGGAAGTCAAAATAATATGGAATAGGTCAGTGATGGCGAACCTTGGCACTCCATATGTTCTTGGATTTCAATTCCCAGAAGCCCAAGTCCCTGTAAATCCACAGGAATGGGTTTACTGCACATACACGCAGTAAACCCATTCCTATGGATTTACAGGAACTTGGGCTTCTGGGAATTGAAGTCCAAGAATACCTGGAGTGCCAAGGTTTGCCATCACGGGAATACATAGATAATGTTTGATTCCTGTCAGGGTGTTTACTAACTTTGAGAATTGCGTGTTCAACCGTGCCTTGAGAAAAGAAAATGAGTCATTTCAAGAGGAAACTTGTTAGTAAAAAGATTTTTCTCCCCCTTTTGCTGTCATCTAGCTTATTACATCAAACTCATTTTACAGAGTCTGCTGCAGATCTTAAAAGATAATTTGGATGCCCTTTGCCATCCAAGCTTACATATTTTTTAATTTGTCTGTTCGTTTGGGGTAAAAAAAAGCCAGCAGTGTTCACTAGAGAAGAATATGCTGTAGAGGGCTTAGTAGAAAGAGAGGAAGCGTATTTTTTTTTTTTTTTGGTGAAAACGGAATTGTGCAATGTACTGTATACAGGAAACTGTCAGGCCGGCTTCTGAAGCGGCAGTTTGTAGGGATGTTTTGATTATTATTTTTAAAGTGAACTGCAATTACGCTCTAGTATCATCTTGTGTTTGACAATTTAATTTCAGTGGGGCTGACTAAATCTCAGCCAGTGTGCCAAGGAGCTTTTAGAAGAGTTTTTAGAAGAAACTCATACAAATGCACAAGATTTAAGTTTAAATGTATAGTCCGCATCAGTAGGAAAGTGTGTTTACACTGGCAACTTTCAAAGTTGGGGTGTGGGTGGGAGGGGGCCGCGGGAAGGGATACAAAATTGTATTAGTAACTAGCAAAAGTAAAATAAAGCCATTTTTGATTTTTGCAAACATGCAGTAGACTCTGGGATGGCAAGATTCTTCATTGAAAACAAACAACACTTTTTAAAAGTTTCATGTGAATTGGCAAGTATGCCTTGTTTAAAAAAAATAAGTAGGACAAGCAAGTCAATAAATATAGGAGTATTAAAGATCCATCATTTTTTAATCGGAGATTCTTTTGAGATTAAAAAAAAACTTCTAGCTTTAGCCAGGTGTGCATGTTGCTGTCATTTGCATTTTTGAATCATCTTGTGTAATTGTCACCATGAAAGTGTTACTCAGAAATGTCATAGGTTCTCATCTTTGTGCAAAACATGGACTATTGTCACTGACTTTTTTTGTGTTGAGGTTCCCCCATTTTTTTATTTTTATTTTATTTTTTGCTGCCTTTCAGGGCACTACTTTTGTTCAAATACTTGGTCTTGGCTGCATTCTTCTTTTTTCTGTGGGGTTTACAAAAAAATAAACATTTTCTTGCAGATAATGCAGCTTTCTGTTGTCTTTTATGAGCTCTGGATTACTGTGGTTTATAAACAGTATTGACTTTTTGGAAATTACCTTTATTGGCCAATTGCCTACTGCTTGAGCCATTTCCACTGTTCTAAAGAAAAGCAGAACATATTGGCTTTTCAGATGGTGCCAGCATTACCTTAAAACAGTGATGGTGAACCTTGGCACTCCAGCTGTTCTTTGACTTCAATTCCCAGAAACCCACGCCAGCACTCCTGCTGATCATGGGGACTGAAGTTAAAGAACAGCTCAAGTACTAAAGTTCACTTAGAACAGGGTTCCTCAAACTTGACTCTCCAGATGTTCTTGGACTTCAATTCCCAGAAGTCCTGATTAGCAGGAGTGCTGACCTGGGCTTCTGGTAACTAAGTCCAAGAACACCTGGACAGCCAAAGCTGAGGGACCCTGCCCAAGAAAAAGGGTGGACGAGAGTTGGGAATCACATTGACCCATCATCCATTGTGTTGCTGGTTATGCTCCCCATTTCCAACGCTCCTATGGCAGTGGAACTGCAGAGCTTTCTGTGCGACATAGGGTGCTTTGTGTAATTGGAAACAGAGATGGTCTCTAAATCCTGGAGATTCAATGTGTGTGATTTTTCAACTGACTGGCATTGAACATCCAGATAAGAATCTGCCTTTCCTTGCCTCAGTTCAGACGAAGGTGCTTACAAAGCTTTCCTTTCTTAATCTCAGTTGAAATCCCAAGCATGGAGTGATACCTGCATTTAGATTGCCATCCATTTTGTTGGAAGATCTCCATAGAACACTAATGTGACCTGCTTGACCTGTTGCAAGAAGGAAAGCAGAATAAGTAGCGAGGAAAACACCTTATCTGTGATTGCTGAGTGATGGCCAACATTTTAGAAACAGAGTGCCCAAGAGGAGGAGGAGGAGGCATCCGGGCAGGCACCACGAGTGCCCACACACCCATGTGATGGCATCAGCATGCCTCCGGCGAAGTCATGTGGGTGCATGCGTGCTGGCAACACCATGTGTGTGCCTCCCCCATGTGTGCTCCCCCCCCCCGGGTGCTCCCCAACCCCCACGGGGTTTCCTCACACACACACACACACAAGTGCTTCCCACTCTGTCGAGTCTCCCCACCCCCACTGGGCCTCCTGACCCTCACCAGGCCTTCCTACCCCCCACCAGACCTTCCTACCCACCCACCCCCGGCCAGGCCTCTCCCCCCCCCCCGAGTGCTCCTCCCCTCCCCTCTTCCAGCCGCAGCCTCCCAGATGGGATTTAAGCTTCCCCTCCCGCCTCTCCTTTGGTAGAGAAAGAGCCAGCTGGGCTGTGCATGGCAGGTCTTCCCCTTGATGGTGCACATGTCAGGAGAAAAGCTTCTGCGTGCCACCTCTGGCATGCGGGCTATAGGTTTGCCACCACTGCTCTAGAGAGTATGAATCATGATTAAGAGAGCCCTCTGCAGGCAGCAGGTTCACATCTTGAGTATGGTAATCTGCAACAACAAATTATCTCCCCCCCCCCCCCAGAAAAACTAGAGTTAAACAAGACATCTCAACTGGGTGCCTAAATATTCCTTTTTTGTGGGTACCCGAATATTCCTTTTAATCCAGAGCAGATTCAGCCAGGCCTTAAACTGCCACTGATCCTACATTTTCTGCTTACAGACAGCACAGAACCGGCTCTGGGTATCAGTGTACTCCAGCCAGTCTTGCTAAGCATCAGACTCCATCATCTTTTCTCCATTTAAAAGGAAATAAGTCCTGATGTTACTTCAGTGAGACCACATTTCCCTTGTAAATCATGCATTGAAAATTGGAAGATTGCACTCAAAACATTGTTGAACCATAAATCAAAGTAGCAGTGCAAATTTTGTACACTCTCGGCTGTTCTCCCTAGGATTAGGAGCCACATCGTTTTGCTCCAATTAAGATTAGGAATTAGAAGACATGAAATGTCCTTGTTTGAAGTGTGTCATCTATATCGTTTGCAAGATGATTAAGGAACGTAATCATTTTCAGATAATGAAACCTGTATTTGGCTAGTCTTTGATCTGCAGATAGTTGAACTTCTTAAAAAGAAAAAAGAAAAAATCTTCAATTGGCTCAACAAGTTTTATTTTCATTGTTGCCAAATTGTATGGAAAAATAGGGGTTCGGAGGTTGGAGTATGACAAATTTGGCTTATAATAGACTTCTGACAAAGTAGCTTCAAGTGTAATGTTTGCCTGAAATGACTGATTTGCTCAGGACTATATCTCTGTGAAAAACATGCCCCTATCTGATTTACTTATCACCATACAGCCAGCAACTCAACGCTGAGTGTCAGATGGCAGTTAACTAACCTGGCTCCCTAAAGGGGCCAATGGCTATGGGCAGAAAAGCTCCTTTCGGTGGGGTGATGGGCCCCTCAGTGGAGGAAATGCCACTGGAAACCATCCTATTTGGCCCAACAGCGAACTGAGCGAACTCTGATTCCCAGAGGTCATGGAAGTGGAAGAGGCCATGCCAGATGGACTTGCTGTGAAGGCGTGCCTTGATAATATCCTCAAGGCTGTAGCAGTCCATTGCAGTCCCGGTGTTAAATCCTGCACGTCTCATTTCATGTGTGCCACAGGAGAGTGGCTCCGTGATCATAGTGTGTGGGTCACTTCATGGCAAGCTGGGATCTACCTTAAACACATTCATGCCAATGGCATTTTTCCTGCTTCAGGAAAAAAATACATTCTTGGATACGAGCTGCAGTTGACAGCGTCATTATGAATCCACCGGACTGATCTCAATTAAGCTGTCCTTTTCCAGCAAATGGTGAAGGATTCGCAGTGTATTTAAAGATGTATTGTTTGGAAAGCACTTTTCTTTCCAACCATTTTCTGAAGTCCACAGTGATTCCAACAAATGGCTGAGCAACTAACTATCTCAGGAGTGGAGATGGAAGATTCTTTGGTTATTTTGTAGACCCCAACCATATTGTCAAATACTGCAGGATTCTCTTTTGGCATTTTCAGCAGGAGTGATGAAAGATTTGGTTGTTCAGAAGCAGTAGAATATAAGTGTTCAACCTTCAGAAACTGATATTTGGGGCGGGGGGGGGGGGGGAGACCAAAAATAGGATTCTGAATGCGAGAGCCCTTTTGGATGTTACCTTCCCCATTGTGTGGCTATTCTAGTTCATGGAGCTTTTGCTGGCTATCAAAGCAACAGTACAAGTCACCTGAACCATGGAGGGTTAGCCTGATGGGACCTGGCATTTTGTCCATTCTTACCTTTCCCAGGTAGTTATGCATTTCTAGATAACAAAACCTGCTACACTAGTATCCAGTATCCTTTATTAACTGTTTAGTCATCTGGCCATAACCACAATTAAATAAGATTTAAATTTTTACACAATAAAATTCATCACTTTTGCATGCAACTCCTATCTCAGTGATGGCGAACCTTTTTGAGACCAAGTGCCCAAACTGCAGCCCAAAAGCCACTTATTTATCGTAAAGTGCCAACACAGCAACAGGGGAGGAAGGAAATGCTCCCATTGGGATGCTGGGCAGAGGGGCAGGGCAAACTGCTGGGGGGAGGGAGGAAGTGCTCCCCTTGGGCTGCTGGGCAGAAGGGTGGGATCAACTCTGTGCAGAGGTGGCTACTTTTAATCTTTTTTTATTGTTTTTTGTAAGCATTTTTCATCTAATTATTATAATCACTTTTTAACCTGATATGGTCAGATGACTAATCAGTTAATAGAGGATACTGGACACACGTGCCATAGGTTCGCCACCACTGCCCTATCTGGTCAATAAAACATTTTCTCTTTTGAATGGCCCCAAGTATAAGCTTGACAGTTCTAATATCTAGATATTTATTTGTGCTCTGAAGGAAGTAAACTGGTATACGTGGTTGAAACGTTTGAAGTGGTAGCCATGGGTTTTACTTCCTCATGTTGAAAGTAAAGAGACTTTCCCTCCTATTCCAGTTAGAAGGGATCAACTTCCATCATGGGATCAATTTCCATCACACACACCCCACCCCACCCCCAATGTATAGAGAAATCAGGATTTGGGATGTCTATAACCAAGTACAGTATAGGGTTCTTTCCTCCTGTACTGTCCCTAAAAAGATTTCCCAGTATTAAAAGTAGGTTTTCTTCTTCTTTTAACCTAATTATATGTTTCTGGACTATTTAGTCCTACTATATTGCCATAACAGTGACTGCAGCCATGAAATAAAAAGACATTTACTCCTTGGGAGGCAAGCCATGGCAAACCTAGGCAGCATAATAAAAAGAGACATCACCCTGCCAACCAAAGTCCACATAGTTAAAATGATGGTCTTCCCATAGTGATGTATGGCTGTGAGAGCTGGACCATAAAGAAGGCCGGGCTCAGAAGAATAGACGCGTTTGAGCTGTGGTGCTGGAGAAGACACTTGAGAGTCCTCTGGACAGCAAGGAGATCAAATCAGTCCATCTTGAAGGACATCAACCCTGACTGCTCCTTGGAAGGACAGATGCTGAAGCTGAAGTACTTTGACCACCCAATAAGAAGAGAAGACTCACTGGAGAAGGCCCTGATGCTGGGATAGATCAAAGGCAAAAGTAAAAGGGGGCGGCAGAGAATGAGATGGCTAGATGGCATTGTTGATGCAATGGGCATAGATCTGGGTGGGCTACGGAGGTTGGCAGATGACAGAGGAGCCTGGCGTGCAGCGGTCCATGGGGTCTCAAAGGGTCAGACTCAACTGTGTGACTGAACAACAAGATTGCTATAAAAGGTTAGGACTAGCCCAATGTACTCTGCTAACATAAATACCAACAGATACCAAATACTTTGTCCTGCATCCTCTTGTTAAATACAGAACGCACAACTTACACACTCTTATCTTTCTCTTTCTCCCTCTCTCTCTGACCTTCACACAGTTGCAACGAATCTCTCTGGCGATTTCCTACAGAAATTGGAAGAGGACATGAAGTGAAAGATCATTCTTGTGGAGGGGCTTTTGGGAGGGGGCACGAGTTTGTTTGTTTGGATGCTTTGCCCCAACCTACAAGGAAACATGACAAACAACTCCCACATTTGAAAGTGTTACGTGCACCAGAATGACTGGTAATATATCCATTTCTCCTGTCGTAATTAGCATTATCTCTGAGCTGATCTGACATTTTGGTAGCCCAGGAAATGCCCAGAGCAAACCCAGACGGACCATGTCTGTTTCCCAGATCAAAAATGAAAGACAGGAAAACGGAGAGAGAGAGAAAAACTTCCAGAAGCAGCAGAAAATTTGACCTGTACAGTCACCTTCCCTCAAACAGTATCTTCCAGAGTTGTTGACCCTGCAACTTCTATCATTACTAACCTGCTGCCTTGAAATGATGTGAGTTGTAATGTAATAGGTTTCTTCTTCTTTATTTCATCTTTTACCTCTTCCGGTGTCGAGGGAGATACAAGGTTCTTTCTCTAGCACTTCCAGCAGCCTCCACCCCCGTCATTTGGTGTTCTTGTAATATTTCTTTGACGTTATCTCTCTACCTTCTTCTGAGTCTGCCTGGTGCTCTTTGTCCTGCAATATGTTTGGAGGACAAAAAAACCCCAACAACTTAAGAAGGAGGCTGATTTAGGAGACTTGGTGTTGTTGAGTGAGTAGAACAATGAAAAAGAAATAAATTCACAATTTCTAGCAGTTTGAGTAAAACGTTTTAGAGCAGTGTAGCAAGAGTTAGGGATTGTGGTGGCTGAGATGCTGACCTTGAGGCCTGGAAGGTTGGGAGATCAGCAGTTCGAAACCCGAGTGCTGCACGATGGGCTGAGCTCCTGTCTCTGTCCCAGCTCCTGCCAACCCAGCAGTTTGAAAGCAAGAAATTGCAAGTAGATAAATAGGGACATCTTTTGTTGTTGTTCAGTTGCACAGTCGATTCTAACCCTTTGCGACCCTATGGACCATTGCCTGCCGGGCACCTCTGTCTTCCACCATTGTGGTGGGAAGGTAAACAGCGTTCTGTGCACTCCAGTGTCTAGTCATGCCTGCCACATATCCATGGAAATGTCTGCAGATGGAGACAACACTGGCTCTTTGACTTTAAACAGAGATGAGCACTGAACCCTAGAGTCAGATATGACTGGATTTTGAGCAAGGGCAACCTTTACCTGTACAAAATATTATTCAGCAATCAAACGACATACAGAAGGTTGTGAACCAACCCTACCCCTTGCCCAAAATTTACACAGGAGAAGAGAGGATTGAAAAAGAAGAAAGTCAACAAGAAGCGTAGCGTGGAGGGGCAGGGGGGGTGGATGGCCCCAGGCGGTGCTTTTCAGGAGGCGGCAAAATGTCCCCACTGCTGTGGCCTCCCTCTGCCTGGGCTTAGGGAGCTGAACTTCCCAGGCAAAAGGCGGCCCTTTTGTTGTGCCGGCGGCCGGGCCGCCCCCTCTTTGCCTCCCGCCGGCCGTGGTTGCCTTTGCTCTGCCTCCGTGGCCGCCTCCCCCTGACGGGCGCCAACCAGGACTCTGCAGAAGCCGATGCAGTGAGCCAGGCAATTGGGGCGGGGGGGGGGGAGGCAGCTTTGCCCAAGCCTAGCCTGGGAACGCAGGCAGGCAGGTAGGCAGACCTGGCTTGGGGGCCGCTACATTGAGCACGGCAGCAAGGCAGGAAGGGCGGCGGCAGCAGGAGCAGCGCTCTGATTGTCTCCACATCCTCCTCTGCCTCCTCCCCTCACCACTGCGCCCCATCGCACGCCTTGTCCTGGCCGCGTCCCTGATGCTGGAGGTGTAGCCCAGCGGGACCCGGGCTTGGCCTCGCCTCGCCTGCTCACCCCTGCCTACCCGTCCAGCTGGCTGTCAGGAGCTCTGCCTGCCCTGGGTTCGGCCCCAGGGGCCTTGGCACAGACAGCGAGGGGTTAACTGGGTCCCATGGGGGGCGAGCCTAGAAGGGGCCCCAGCGAGTTTGTTCTTCGCCCCGGGCGGCTGAAGTCTGCGCGACGCCACTGCAATAAATGCTTACCAAGCCAAAGGACGCTGTTCTATTTCTCTGTTTTTTGGAAATATAGACAAGCTGGTTTGTTAACTGGCTCAAAATACTAATTAGTATAGATTTTCTTTTTTCTCAGGGAGAGAGAGAATCCAGATTTCTTTGTACCTTAATTGGATCCCATTTCCTCTGATATGCTGCCTGATAATACTGCAGATGTGTTTCAACAAATCATCTTTAATAGGTGGAGGAGGCCAGGAAGCTAATCCGATGAAGTTGAAAGGGAGGTTTACTCTTTTTTAAAAAAGAAGAGAAAATAAATCCACCACCTCGAACAGGTTAAGCAAAACATTGTTTTACAGCTGTGTAATAACAATGAACAAACATTTCCTTTCATTTCTTGGCAACTTTAATATCCTTTCTTCTTTTCATAGATGATAAGCCAGCTTCTCTTGCATAATTATTGCAATTATTTCCTTCTAAATTTAGGCTGGGTGTGACTAAATGATGGCTCAGAAAGAAATGAGAGTAGTATTTGGACAAGAATGTTTTAATCTGTATTTGGAGTGTGAAGGAGTGTGTTTGGAAAGGTGACACAAATTTGCTGCAATTAGTTTATTTATTTATGTTCCTATTTATCCACCGCCCTTCTCACCAAAGTGACCCAGGGTGGTTTACAAGTAATAAAAGACATCACAATAAAAACACTACCTTAAAAAACTCAAATATAGGTTCTCTGGGGTTTTCCCCCCTAAGCAGGATGATAATGAGTTATATGTGAGCATGGGTGTTTGGGTCATAATACATAAATGCACACTAAAAATTTGCAAATGGCGGGTAAGGATGTGGGAGTGTGGCATGATATGGGTTAATGCTCCTAAGTGCTCCTTTGAAAGAAATAAACACAAATAAACCAAGTTTTAATTGCTGGGCCCTATTGTGTTGGAGATGGCTGGAATACCAGCATCAGAAGCAAATAAAAAATTTGGACTGAAAAAAATTGCTCTCCCATCACTTTCTTTTGAAACTCAGATTTACTATTTGGACATGCGGAAAAAACCCAGCAGAACTTTGGGAGTGAAATTTACTCTACTCACTGGGTGTGAAGCCACGGAAGCTAAATTAATAGTGTTACCTAGTAATTAGAAGCAGGTGTTTTCTTCAGTTTGCAGACCTGCTTAGGGGTCCAATAGGTTCCCAAGTGGCTTAGTGGTTAAGACGCTGAACTTGGCGACCAGAAGGTTGGCAGGTTCGCCGTCTGTAACAAAGTGACTGATGGAGCAGTACAAAAGATCTGCCGAAGTATGTTGGGCCAGTATTCTGGAATGTATTCTTTGTAGCAAAAATGTTTACACCAGGGGTTCCTAACCTAAGGCCCATGGGCCAGATCTGGCCCATGGTGCCATTTCATGTGCCCCTTATCCTTACAAGGGCATGCAAGAAACAAAAAGGCTACCCCTTTGAAGCTGTTGGGACCAAATGACCACCTCCATCGTGCAGGCAGGGCAAAATGGCCGTCTGGTCTTCAATGCTGACTGAGATTGCGTGACTCGGCCTCTGGCTTGAAAAGTTTGGGTACCCCTGGTTTAAACTAAATATACTGTAATGCTGTTTTACTGATACTGTACAGTATTACTATTTTACTGACATTGATAGTCTTGGCATTTTTATACACTGTAATCTTAGATGTTATTATATTTTATATCATATCTTGTTACATTATACTTTTATTATATTTGCATATATTGTGATTTTAACATGATATATCGTATGCTGGATCCTATTTGGTTGAGTCTGACTAGAGCATTCTATAATCTCTTTTGTAATCCCACCATGGGATGTTCAATTATGTTCTGAATGTTTTCTCTATATGCTGGTCTTTGACTGTAACGATAAATTGATGGATTGACCCGACGGCAGTGCAATGGAGCGAGTGCCTGTTGTCTCTCTCAGGTCCTGCCAACCTAGCAGTTCAGAAGCCAAAAATTGCAAGTAGATAAATAGGCACTGCTTCGGTGGAAAAAGGAGCAGCATTCAGTGTGTTTTGACATCTAGTCATGCCTGCCACATGACCACAGGAACATCGACAGATGCAGACAGCACCGCACCATTGAGTCTGACACAACTAGATTTCAAACAGGGAATAGCTCTACATTTACCTTTAGTAGTCCAATAACAGTATCACCTTCCTAAACTTGTGTCCCTGTTGTAAGAATTTGAAAGGTGTGGTATCTGAATTGACCCCAAGAGGGAGCCTGAAAGTATGCCCACATATATATACTGTACTGTATATAATTTGCATGTGTGTTTGTTTATGTGTCTTATTTTTCCAGGTCTGAGCACTGAATTCCTTACAGCAGCATTTTGTCATTTATCAGGCTACATATTTTTTCCCCTCACCTGTCAGTGACCCCAATGTGCAGCTGGTACAACCACAGTAATAATGGCAACCTGGCTGGAATGAAGCTATAAGGAACGACATCAGTTCGTTTTAAATACCACATTCCGAGCACTGAGTTCCTTACAACAGCATTTTGCCATTGATCATGCCATAAATTTCTTTTTAACGCTCACCATTTTCTCTCTGTAGTCCTAACATTTTTCCCTGGGAGTCTGCTCAGCGGTGGGTTATCGCTGCAGTGCAAAGGGAAGCAGGGTGCTGAATCAGAGACCGGGAGGAAGAAAGATCAGCTTGTCCTCCCCAGCACCTTCCAGATTTATGCACAATTCCTGCTCGCTTTTTGAATTTTCAGCGCTCATTAAAATAACTTAAATGCAGAACTAGCTGCAGGAATCCTTTTACTTGCAGTGGCGATAAGCTAAGAGGCTCGCAGTGGTTCGGCAGCCGCGGGTTTTTACCCACCCACGCCTCCCTCTCAGGAAATGCTTTGCACAGCTTAAATATTCCAGGTGTATATTCAATTTATACTGGATACCAGCCTGCCCATTCCGTCACATTGCTCAAGAGCTGGTGGCGGCGGCGGCACGGGGCCCCCTCAGAATAGGTAAATGTCAAGGTCATCCTTGCTCGGAAGCCAGTCATGTCCGTCTAGGGTTCAGTCCTCATCTCCGTTTACAGCCAAAGAGCCAGCGCTGTCTGCATCTGGAGACATCTCCATGGAAATGTCTAGACACCAGAACGCTGTTACCTTTCCTGCTGGAGCCGTACCTATTCATCTACTTGCAATGACTTGCTTTCAAACTGCTAGGTTGGCAGGAGCTGGGACAGACGACAGGAGCTCACTCTCTTGTTCACTACTCTGGTCTCGAACTGCTGATCTGCTGCCCTTCCGGATGTTAAGCTCAGTGTCTTAACCACTCAGCCACTGTGACCCTTCCTCTTCCACCTTGCACCACCTGTGATTTCTTGTTTCCTTTGATCCTAACCCACAGACACCTTGCTAGAAAAAGGGGTGGGGCTTCCCCATTTATTGACCTCAGATAATCACAGCAAGAACATTAAAGGCGCTGTGGTGACTCAGTGGTTAAGAAGCTCGCCTTGTTAGCTGGAAGGCCTGCAAGTTGGCAGTTCAAGACCTGGGTACTGCATGACGGATTGAGCACCCGTCTCTGTCCCAGCTACTGCCAACCTATCAGTTTGAAAGCAAGAAATTGCAAGTAGATAAATAGGGACCACTTCAGTGGGAACAGATCTTGGGGACATGAAAGGAGCCTCATCCGGGCGTCCCAGGACTCAAGGTGACTCATCCTTCAAAAGTCATTAAAATGAGTACCCAGAATGTTTGAGGAAAAATGCTAATTACCTGTGAACCGCCCACAGAGTGCACTAAGCGCTATGAAGTAATAAATAAATAAATACATTTCGTGTCAGAAATTACTCTGGGTTGAAAGTATTTTTGCTGGAGAAACTCCGCTCAGGGGATGCCTGAATGTGGCTCTTTTCATGTCCCCAAGGTCCATCATGCAGCACTCAGGCAGTGGTGGGATGTCAAAAATTTTACTACCCCGCTGTGATGTCATCGCAGTGTGGGCGGAGCTAACATCATGATGTTATGATGTCATGGACAGGGCCAAATAAAAAAAATAAAAAAATAAAAATAAAATAAAAATAAGCGCGCGCACACACACACACCTCAATCCACCCACCCACCCACCCACAACACAAACCCCTTTAAATAAATAAATAAAATTAAAATACATTAAAATACACCGACCCACCCATCCTGAACACAAATCAACCAGAGCTTTTAAATCAGAGCTTAAAGCTTATTCTGGCTAATCTTTCTCACAATAGGTCAGATGGAAGGAACTACAGAATCAACTCACCACAAGATGGCTTCATTTTGGCACTTTTCAACTTTTCAACAGTTAAAGAAGTTAGGTACTAAGTCTTTGTCTAACCAGTTCTCTAGGATAATATGCCTTAATGTAAATGTAAAACAGCTGTACCTCCTTAAGGGTTCTCCAATTGGAACAGCAACTGGAACAGCACAGGTGTAGCTTATTGATGAGGTAACTCCAAGACTTTGCTTAAAAACCCCTAGCTAGGCCGCTAGGCCTGCCGGCCACCAGGCCTTTTTAGGAATTGTGGTAGTACGTCAATATAGGTAAAGGTATTAAATACACATTAAAATACATACAGACACACCACATCCAAAGGTGAGTCACTTACCCTGGGGAGCAGGCTATAGGGAGCTTCAGGCTAGCAGCTTCTCTTCCTCCTCCCTGCTTGGGAGGACAGCAAGGAGGCCGTACATACACGCCAAACACTGTAGATGTGCATGCACACCAAGTGTTTGGCAGTGAAAAGATAAGCCCCGAAGGTGGTTCCCCCCAAAAGCTGCTACCAGTTCTCCAGGACACTGGGAAAAGTTACTACTGGTTCTGGTGAACTGGTGAGATCCTGTTACATCCCATCACTGCACTCAGGTACCCCAACCTTCCAGTCTTCAAGCTCAACATTTTAACTATCAAGCTACCATATATAACAGGAGTTCTCAACCTTTTAAAGCCAGGGGCTGGGTCACGCTCCCTCAAACAGCTTCAGGGGCTGGACAGCCATTTTCTCCTTCCTCCACCACACGCCACTTCCTGGTGTGGTGGAAGCGGTGGGGGGAGCACATGAAATGGCACCTTGGGCCGCATCCAGCCCACAGGCCGCAGGTTGAGAATCCCTGATATATAAGTATAATTACTATCCCAACTTAACTGCACTACCAGTAAAGTCTACCCAGGTCTTTGTCAGCCTTTCATATCTTAACATCCTACTGACCACCCTGTCAAAGAAGCTGAATCCCAACACAACGTGGTGGGGTGGGCTCATCCCCCCCCCCGAAGCTCATTTGTATATTAACAGGCATTTTGTTACTAGTAAGAAACCATTTTATGGACACAGAAACATTCAGCAGTATTGTCAGTGGTGGGTCGTTAAAATCTTCGCTACCCCACCATGACGTCATCGACATTGTGGGCGTAGCCGACGTCAATGACATCATGACATCATGGGCGGAGCAAAATAAAAATTAAAAAAAGTCTGCACATGCATCAAACCTCTTTGATGCATGCACAGTTCTTTTTTAGTATGCATGCATCAAACCACTATTTGATGCATGCACACTAAAAAATAGAACTGTGGATATATCAAACAGAGTTTTGACATTTTGGCTGCCCGGAAAAACATTTTTGAAGGGGGTCGGAGAGGCGACCGAACCAGTCACCCAGGGTTTTACCACCCCCACCCCCGGCGACCCCTCCTGATGGGGTGCTACTGGTTCAGGTGAACCGGTCCGAACCGGTAACATCCCATCACTGAGTATTGTTAGGAGCCAATGCTACCAACAAAAGTGGTGATTATTTTAATAACACCTGTTGACGAGATACGTTCATCCATGTTAACTATAAACATATATTTTAAAGTGGTGTTATTGGTAATGA
Organism: Furcifer pardalis; assembly: GCA_030440675.1. NCBI lineage: Eukaryota > Metazoa > Chordata > Lepidosauria > Squamata > Chamaeleonidae > Furcifer > Furcifer pardalis. Next base: position 298,285,670 of record CP126890.1, on the reverse strand, counting down.
ATGCTATTTTTGACTAAAATCCTGATGGAAACAAAATTTTCCTTGGTAATTAAAACAGGCAGTAACACTGGGGGATGAACATGTATCCCACACAGATTTCTGCCACATCCTACTGCTAGTTGTGTATGTGCTCCTGAGGGAAAACCCATCATGTGTCGTTTTCAGGGAGATAGATGTGTTATTTAGTTTTTTGTAAAATGAACACTAAAAGGATGTTTATGCTTCTGAGACTGATAAATGTATTTCTTCCGCGAGCCCTTTTCTTCAGACACACTTTTTTTGGTAGCAGTTAATTTCGAAAATGTCACAATATTTTTGTTTTCAGTCCCTCCCCACTATCATTTTTCTGTGCGAACTATCAATGTGAAAGGTGCCACAGTACTTTTGAGATTGATTTTGAGGAAAGCTTTGTTTGTTTTCTTGCTGATTCACAGGAATTATCCTGGTTGCTAAGGAGGGGTGCAAAAAAAGAGGAAATTTAGCTTGCCTTTAACTCCGTCTCTTCCTCTATGGTGGGGACTCCAAACCTTTCAAGGCAGGGGGCAGCGGGAGCAGGTCAGACTCTCTCAGTCAGCTTCGAGGGCTGGGCAGCCATTTTGCCCTGCCTGCATGGTGGGGGTAGCCATTTTGTCCCAACAGCTTCAAAGGGGTGGCCATTTTGTTTCTCAAATGCCCTTGGACAGGTGGGGAGCACATGATCTGGCCCACAGGCCTTAGGTTGGGAACCCCTGCTCTATGGTTCCTGCTGTCAATAAAGATCTGTATATAGATATTCTCTCTTTTTCTGGTAAATATTTGGAACTTACTAGTTGCTGCTGCTAAGCCAGTTTTTGAGCTTTAAAGCAAAGAAGACAGGGGTAATAGCCCTGTCTTTCCATTTGACACTTCTCCTAATGCCACACAATTATGGCCTTCCGGCCGCGGGTGCCTGTTGATTCCAGAAAGATCTGCAAGCTGTAATTCCAGCTTTTTCTGTCCTCAGGGAATGCACGTTCATTACTTCACCTCCCGGACCTAAAGCAGCGACGGAATTTAATTTTTGAAAGACTTATTATTCAAAACGTTGCCTGTGGATTAATAAAACCATTAATTATTGAAAGCCGGCAAATGCTCCCCGGTGGGTTGTTTTTGCTGCAAAGTTTAACGTTTAAAACAGGCGGTTGCTTGCGAGCTTCAGTCGAAATATCCCTGTGCTGTTTTTGCTTTGGGCCTTTACACCAGCTTTTGCCCACCTGCTCTAACAAGAATAAATCCCAAAGTAAAATGAGCTCTTTCACTGCATAACTGAGAAGGCCATCAGTTATCACTTTGGCCAGTAACAAACTGGCTCAGAGCAAGAGGAGAGGCTGGAAGGCTGCAATGCTTAGCTCGTTGCGTAAATGAAAGATTTGCGGACAACCTACAGCAGGAATGCCCAAACTATGGTCTGTGGGCTGGATCTGGCCCATTGCACCTAATAATCCAGCCCATGCAGTCCTCGCCACACCTGGAAGCAGAAGTTAAACATACCCACACATGTGCAAAACACTGCTGTAAACCAGCCACGGCTGTCGTAAACATGTTTACAAGAGCAATCGTTTCTCTCCTGCAGGAAAAGCAAAAATAACACGTTTACGACAGCCGCAGGTGCATTTACTGCAGTGTTTTGTGCGTGTGTGGACGTGTTTTACTTCCACTTCTGGTGGGAGGAAGCACATGACCGGCTCACAGCCCGAAAAGTTTGGGCACCCCTGACCTACAGAGTTGGCTTTACTGTGGCTTGTTGATTGGTTAGTTGGTTTACATTTACACCCTGTCCTTTTTGTGCAGGCACATCTGCTTGTGTATAAGTGAGTGTGTTTCTCCTTTGTCAGGTGCCGTATCCATTCCAGATATTGGCTATCATCATTGCGATAGTCTTCCTGTTCTTAACTCCTCAGAACAGTTCTTCCAAGGACATGCCACACCAGCCGGCCATCAACCTGGAAGGAAGGAGGCCGCTGCTGTGCGGCTGTCGGGCTACAAAACCTGCCACCACAGGATGTCCCCTCAGCCGGTCTCGGTCTGGAGGGAAGAGGACATGGGTTGTGGGGTTGAGTTAGCAACATTTTTTTTAAAAAAGTTTTGTTTTGGGATGGGTTGATGCTTTACAACGTTGGGTGGTTGGGATATTTATTGAAATGCTTCTGAAATGTTGAAATGCTTCTGACATGTTTCTGTGATTGTTATTTTGTAATTGCAACTGTGATATTGTGTTTCCTTGTCAGCCACCCAGAGTCACTCTGCGAGTGAGGTGGCATACAAATTGAAAATCGAATTGAATTTTACTTCCGCTTACTTACTGGCACATTTTTCTTCCACTTACGGGAGCGACGAGGGCAACCAATGTCAAATGAATTAGCATTGGAGGCTGGATCTGGCCTGCGGGCCATAGTTTGGACACCCCTGGGATAAACCTTGAGGAAATCAACAAGTGACATTCAGGGGCATCTGTAATAATCCCCCCCTTACCCCCTCCTGACAGTTCAAGTGCCACTTCATATCCTATAGTCAGACTGTTCAAATACACAGAGCTAGACAGAGAACATATTTTGAAATCAAAGAGCACATTCAAAATCTGAAACAACATCTGAATATTGACCTTCATACAAAGGCTTTGTTTACTGAATGTTCCCAAAGTGCCTGCTTTGTTCTTGAATCTTTTGATTTAAATGCTTTGTCGAAAGGGTAGAAGAAATTAACTCTGTTTCACTGTGGTCTCGAAGATGGGAGACACGGATATGCCACCTCCTCCAGATGTTGCTTGCTGCACATAAATCCATGCCTTCTGCTAGAGCAGATGTTGGGGGACACCAAACTCATGCCCAACAAAGCCTGAATAGGTCCCACAGAAATGTTAGTCTCTGGCATCAGTAGGCTGCTGTTTCCAAAGCTAGTGTGCAACTCTGCGTCAATGGCTTGTGATGGCTGTGAGAAGCTGGGCTTTAATTAAGAGTGATTGGTTTTAAACAGCAATGACTACCGGCTAGTGGCTTCACATGCACACACAGAACTTCTTGGATAGCAGTGGAGATGGTCAATAGTTTTAAACATGTAAGGAAGCCAGTTTGGCCAAGCTATCCTGCTATGGTAATAGAGTAGACCCTACTGCCAGTGACTCAACGCCAAGTGTCAGGTGGAAGTTAACTAACCTGACAACCCTGAAGATACATGGCCTTGGTTGGCGAAGTCCACAGGAAAGGGTGGTGGTCCCAATTGAATCCATCATGGTGGAGGGCAGCAGTTTCACCCATCCTGGCCTGGGACTGAGGAGGACTTTGTGTGCCAAAAGGGCTCAGGACCAGAAAGTGACTTGCGGAACTGGACCAGTGTTATGGGTGTCCTGTTGTGATGCAGAAAGCAAATGGAAGGCCACTGCATTGTATTGTCCCCAGGACGATCTTCATAGCTGATTGCCATGAGGATAGCCAATATTCAGAATTTGATATGCAAGAAGAAGAAGAAGAAGAAGAAGAAGAAGAAGAAGAAGAAGAAGAAGAAGAAGAAGAAGAAGAAGAAGAAGAAGAAGAAGAAGAAGAAGAAGAAGAAGAAGAAGAAGAAGAAGAAGAAGATAGCTAGAAGAGAAGCAGCAAAGAAGGATTCAACGGACACCTTGTCTGGTTTCAGGGACAAGGCAGTGGGTGCCAACAGATTGCGAGGAGAGGAAGCCAATCTGTGTTGGGTTTTTGTGTGAATTTTAAGGGAGTTACTCAAGGAGTGAAAAAGATTTGGGGCAGAGGGTTCAGGGCTTTGGATAGCTTGGTAGAGTTCAGACCAAAACTCAGAGCAGTTTTGCCAACCAATGCTGCAGGTGCCACATAGATCAACTGCACTGTCCTGTTGGTGTATCTGAATGCTCATCAAAAGGAATCACTGTAAGTTGTGGACTGCGGTGGCTCAATGGTTAAGAAGCTTGCCTTGTTAGCTGGAAGACTGGCAAGTTGGCAGTTCAAGACCTGGGTAATGCATGATGGATTGAGTGCCCATCTCTGTCCCAGCTCTTGGGGACATGAAAGGAGCCTCATTTGGGCGTTCCCTGAGCCAAGTTTCTCCCACAAAAATCCTTTCAACCCAGAATAATAATAATAATAATAATAATAATAATAATAATAATAATAATAATAATAATAATAATAATAATAATAATAATAATAATAATAATATACCATACGTTGTGCTGATCCCCCCCCCCCCCCGTTTCAACTCTATGTGTTGTTAGCTAACTTCAGGCTGGACTGGATGAGGGTTAGAATTCCTATGAAAAGTCAGGTGTCCTGGTTTGGTCTGGTCCTGGATTCGTCTGAGCCCAGATGCCCAGGTTTCACTGGTGGCTAGGAGTGCGTTTGGTGTGCCCAGCTATGCCTGGTCTTTGAGATGTCTGAGCCTAGCCACAGTGATGCACACCTTAGTTACATCCTGTCTGGATTACTGCAATATGCTCTTGTTGGGTCTGTCTTTGGAGAGTGTTCATAAATGTCAGCTTGTTCAAAAAGCTGCAGCCAGACTGCTGACTAGCGCTGGCTACAGGGAATATTTAAAGGTAAAGCAGGGGTTCCCAACTTAACGCCTGTGGGCTGAATCTGGCCTACAGCACCATTTCCCCTCTAAAGGCATAAACAAAGTGGCCACCCCTTTTGTAGCTGTTGGGATAAAATGGTGACTAAGAGAGCTGACTAAGAGAGCGTGACCGGATCCCTGCCTTGAAAAGGTTGAGAACCCCTGAGGTAAAGCATTTCAGAGAGTCATTCTCGGCTGCTACTTGTATCTGAGCATACATTTTCCCTGGAAATCATTTTCTCAGTTGATGGATGTGTCTTTGGTGACTCCATAAACCGATCCTGGTATGAAACATACAACTACACACATTAAAATAAATTAAATTTCATGTCAGGGTTGAAAGGATTTTTGCTGGAGAAACTCTGCTCAGGGGATGCTCGAATGAGGCTCCTTTCATGTCTCCAAGCTCAGTGTCTTAACTCCTAAGCCACTGCAGTGCTGCTGCTGCTACACACATTACACTGAATAAATGGTGAAGGGCATAGTTGAGTTTGACGATGCTTCCTTCTGTGCTCGTTGCTTAGCCTATTCATGTCTGTGGCATTCTCCTTCAAAGTGATCGGTAGCAGCAGAGATAGTTTGGCACCAAAGTGGACGGTCTACGGCAGGGGTGCCCAAACTTTCTGGATGGTGGACCGATCATGTCGTTCAAAGAGCCAGTCACTAAGGCCCGGGGCCTGGGTGCGGCCCCCGATGCCAATTCATCCGGCCCACAAAGCCCTCGTCGCTCCTGGAGTGACGAGGGCTTTGCGGGCCGGATGAATTGGCGTCGGGGGCGGCACCCGGGCCTTAGTTTGGGCACCACTGGTCTACGGCCATTGCCTCCCAGGTTTATGGGTTTATACCTGACACCTTCATGGTTTGTTTCAACTATTTGAAGCATTATCAGAGAGTAAACAGAACAGAACTACAAAAAGACGAAAAAGGTTGTGGCACCTTAAAGACTAACTCCTGTATTTAAATGTGAGCTCTCGTGGACCAAGGCCACCTCATCAGACTTGGTCCATGAAAGCTCACATTTAAGGTGCCACAACATTTTTGACTTTTATACGAGTGTGTTTTACTTCCACTTCCAGGTGTTGCAAGGGCAGCATGGGCCAGATGAATTGATGTCGGGGGCTGGATGCAACCCATGGGCCATAATTTGGGCACTTCCTGCTCTATGAAATCATCTCAATTTACAGTCAAAGAGGTGTAAACGTAGTTAGTTAGTTAGTTAGTTAGTTAGTTAGTTAGTTAGTTTCATTTGTAGACTCCTTTTCTCCCAGGCAGCTCACACTGTTAAAACAAGCAATACGAAAAACACAATAAATAACAGATTAAAAAGCAATTAAACTGCAGGAATAGATTAAACATCTACGAGGTAATTAAAAACATAAAACTTTAAAAATGAACTGAGAAAGCAAAAAAGAAAAAAGCATCCAGGGACTCAGCATAATCACTGCAAGGTGCTGAGTCACAAAGTACGTGTTCTTTGCATGCAGAAAAATCTGTGCTTTGATCCTTGCCACGTCTAACGAAGAGAGACGCCGGGAGAAAGAACTGGGAATGACTCGTTGCTGAGGGGAACCAAACCAAGGGATGGTTTTGTAGAAAAGCAGCAGAGCTTTTCTGACGCTTCAAACCCACATCCCTAATGAGTCTGGCTCTCCTTCTTTTTCACTCCTCTGCAGTGGGGGAATTTGGGGATCAAGAAAAGATGCTGACAAACTGGAATCACAGCAGCGAAAAAGGCGAAAATTGGCTTTGAGATAAACGTTGCTAAACTTCAACGGACCCTGCAACATTTCAGCTAAACAGGGAAGGGCTTGATTAGAGCATAAGGTCAAAAATATTTGTTTGTTTGTTTATAAGCTTCCATAATTAGTGTAAAATGCTATTTTGTTGTTCACAAAAAAGATACGTCGTCCTTGCTCAAAAGCCAGTCGTATCCGACTCTAGGGTTCAGTGCTCATCCTTGTTTATAGCCAAAGAGCCAGCACTGTCTGCATCTGAAGTCATTTCCGTGGGCATGTGTGGCAGGCATGCCTAGACACTGGAGCTCACGGAACGCTGTTTACCTTCCTACCGAAGTGGCACCTGTTTATCTACTTGCAATTTCTTGTTTTTGAACTTGAAGTGGCACCTGTTTATCTACTTGCAATTTTTTGATTTTCTCACTCCAGTATGAGAGTTTGTGGGTTTTTCTCTCTAGGGCAGCGATTCTCAATCTACGGTCCATGGGCTGGATTCAGCCCATGGCTCCAAATCATCCAGCCTGCACTCTCACTCCAGCTGCTGCCGCCACCTCCTCAATTCTTGTCCCCTCCACTTGGTTGGTGTGTCACTGGCGGCGCATGTTGTAAGGCAATCAGTGATGGGATGTAACAGGTTCTCACCAGTTTGCCAGAACCAGTAGTAACTTTTCCCAATGTCCCGGAGAACCAGCAGCAGCTTTTGGGGGGAACCACCTTCGGGGCTTACCTTTTCACTGGTTCCCCTACTGCGCATGCGCGCCAAGCACTTGGTGTGCATGCACGCCTACAGTGTGTGGCGCTTATGCACGGCCTCCTTGCTGTCCTCCCAAGCGAGGAGGAGGAAGAGAAGCTGCTAGCCTGAAGCTCCCTATAGCCTGCTCCCCGGGGTGAGTGACTCACCTTTGGATGTGGTGTGTCTGTGTGTATTTTAATGTGTATTTAATACCTTTACCTATATTGATGTACTGTCACAGTTCCTAAAAAGGCCTGGCGGCTGGCAGGCCTGGCGGCTTGGCTTGGGGTTTTTAAGCAAAGTCTTGGAGTTACTTCATCAATAAGCTACACCTGTGCTGTTCCAATTGCTGTTCCAATTGGAGAACCCTTAAGGAGGAGTGGGGGACTCTTAGTCCCCCCCTGCCACCACCAAAGTCCAAAGGTGGGGGTGGTGGCACCACCAGTCCATCCCCTCAATAGTCTGAGGGGGCATGAACTGCCCCCCCCCACTTTAAAAGGTTGAAGACCCCTGCTCTAGAGCTTGTGGATCTGTAACTTGAAGTGCACCCTCTCGCCAATACAGAGGTCCTCCGTGGTGACCCAGGCTCAACTTGGGGCTTCTTCCTCCTCACCTTTGGCTCCCTACTTCTTCCCCTTCTCCTCTTGTCTTGGTTTCCCCTTGAGGTCCCCCATTCTCTCTGACTCCTTCATCTCCACACCTGTAGCTTGTTCGCTCCCTTTTTGCTGCTGCCAGCCCCACAACTGCAATTCCTTTTTCAAGCTCCTCCAGTGAGACCATCTTCACCCTCTGTAATGAAGCCAGGAAGCCAGTCCTCTGAATTCCACTCGAGAAGGGTCTCTCTGTCCTCCCCCCCAACTTTATTTAATCTCTCTAACTCCCTTTCTCCTGAAGCTAGCCTAAGACCTAGCTGCTTCAAGATGCATGGAAACATAGAGCTAGGGGCATGATGGCTAACCTTGGCACTCCAGGTCTTCTTGGACGTCAATTCCCAGAAGCCCAAGTAAGTACACCTGCTGATCAGGGCTTCTGGGAATTGAAGTCCAAGAACATCTGGAGAGCTAGGGCAATCTCCTCTATGTTTCGCCTGTCTCTTAGATCCTGAGACAAAATCCTTTCCTGGTTGGTATTTCAGCTGTGAAGAGACAGTTTAGAAAAAACAAGTAATTTTTTTCCTCATTTCTTCTGTATTCCAGATGTTAACTATTTCCTGGGAAAGTGAAGAGGTTTTCCGCCATCTTTAAGTCAAGGCCTACCTTCTGGTGCATTACACCCTTCTAGAGGGTTCTCAGGGGCCGTGATGGCTTAGTGACTAAGACTCTAGGCTTGACGACCAGAAGCCCGGCAGGTCAGCCGTTTGAGACCCAAGTCCTTGACGATGGAGTGAGCTTCCGTCATTTGTCCCTGATCCTGCCAACCTATCAGTTCGGAAGCAAGAAAGACCCTTTACCTTACCTTTAGAAAGTTCTGAACTGAAGGGTCAAAGGCCTCAGTGACCTTTGGTGCCCTTTACTCCCCAAAACACAAGGGAACTGCAGATCTGAGACTCGGGGCCGAAGCTCTCAGGGGTAATGGATCGCAGCACTCCATATTTTTATCACTTGCTTCTTAAAGATGTACGATACATTTGCATGTAAAGAAGGCCATGCAAGTGGAGTAACACAAGTGGTGATGGTAATTCCCATAAAATAACACCTTCATGTCTTCATTCTGTGATTTTGAAAACATCTACCAGAGTTTACCAAGGGAGGGAAATTATTAGCTTCTGGCTTCCTCAAACCATGAATATTTCATGTGACCTAGGCAAATCCCAGTGGTGGCCACCTCCCATGCGTCTTGAGCACATGCCGCATGAGTGAACCTGGTGTATTAATTATTAGAATGCAGCCCTCAGAAACAAGTGGAACCAGAGGTTGCCATGGAAGCACAGACGGTGACAACACTACCTCATTTGTAAGTACAGTACTTGAAATGCTCCAAGTACAAATTACCTCTTTTATAATAAACTATATCATGCACTAGCACAAAGTCCACACCAGCTAGTAGAGAGGGACGGAATAATCAGGAAGCAAGAAGGACCAAAGAGGACATACAACAGTTGAGCCGAGCCTAGAAAGCAAGAAACGAAGAGCTCTTTCACATATCTATACAGCACAGATGGCAATTGCAAAACAGGAAATGAAGCAGCACCACTTCTAACTGCAGGGATGGAGGGCCACTATATGATGGGATGCTTTCACTTCTGTGATATTAATTATCTCCCCTAGACAGTGCTGGGCTTTTGGCAGCTAAAGCCTAGTTTTGTCTCATTCAGCTTTCCTTCTATGAACATGATGGACTTTGTGGACCTGAAATCTATCACACTGTGCACATGGTATGGTGGGCTGAAAACACATTAAACAGACACTGGCCAAGTATGTCGGCTGTCTTGTCACACAAGCTAGCACAAACCTGATGGGCTCATGTTCTTTTAGGATTTCAGAGCCAATACGCACTCAATGGTTGAATAAGCAAAACTTTTCTATGCAAAACATAACAAAGACAGATCAAAAAACAAAATCAAGAACACAAACATGCAATGCATACCAAGCATGGATTACTTCTGTCCCTTCTTCAGTTACCTGGGAGCTCAGGATAGGTAGTGGGGACACTTCTTGGTACTTCTGAAGTATATAGAGCTCAAAAGTCTTAGAACTAAGTCCTCCCCTGTTTTTATACTCTCAGCTGAAGGGGCTGCCCCCACCCTCCTTGGCTCTATGCCCCTTGTTAAGAGATATACAGATATCTACTAACTGGATTAATTGACAAGTTGTCCTTGCAAGTGTGAATTATGTCAGATCATTACCAGCCCATTATCTACAAAAGGGCACTGTGACCTAACTCATCCCTTCTTCTTGGCCACGGAGCTTCTCCCTACTCATTAGGCATCCCAGTTGTAAGTTCACCTATCAGTCAAGAACAGAGATGAGGTCAGGGTCATCATCTCCTCTGTCTTCTTCTGCAAAAACTATTTACCTGTGATGGTTCAAGGGGTTAAGATGCTGAACTCAAAGACTGGAAGGTCGGAGCTCGATTCCTGGCTTCTGCATGACAGAGTGATCTTCCGTCTCTGTCCCAGCTCCTGCAAACCTAGCAGTTTGAAAGCAAGAAATTGCAAGTAGATAAATAGGGACCACTTTGGTGGGAAGATAAACAGCATTCCATGCACTCTGGTGTCAAGACATGCCTGCTACATGTCCACGGAAATTTCTGCAGATGCAGACAGTGCTGCTCTTTGGCTATAAACAGAGATGAGCACTGAACCCTGGAGTTGGATACGACTGACTTTCAAGCAAGGGTGACCTTTAACTTTACCTAAAGTTCTAATAAATCTTACTAATTGATATTTTTAATTGGAGAACTTTCTCATCCTGATCAGCAAGCCAATCAGATGCATTAATCACAAAACAAACAAATTCTACATTTTAACCGAAGTTTGTATGACTTTAACCATTCAGAGCTTGGAGGGAGATAATGGGAATGCTACTAATTCCTCAGATTTACAAGGGTTTTCCAAAAAAGCCCATCGTCCCCTGCTTGATACATCGGCCAGCGGAAGGCCTCCCTCTGCCCCAAATCTAGTATCATAAAGTAAGCACTATCTTTTGTTCATTATAATTCTTTCTCTGTCTTATTCTAAGTGCTAAATTATCGGCCTCAAGAATAACATTTGCAGTTATTAACAGCAATTGTCAATTCTCTTTATCCAGTGCAGCTGCTGCTAACCTCAACCGTTCCTTTTGCTTCCCTGCTGGCTTCCATCCACACCTCCTGTGCTATCAGCGTGGGGTGTTATTTTAAGGAGGCATACGACCGATTGACACTGGCGAACATGGATAATCCCTTATGGACAGTCATTTCCCCTCCTGCCCTAAAACATTTTTAACCAGTGGCGTAGCGTGGGGGGGGCGGGGGGGCGGATGCCCCGGGCAGCGGCTTTCAGGGGGCGGCAAAATGTCCTCACCACTTTGGCCTCCTCCCTCTGCCTGGGCTTAGGAAGGAAGCAGGACTTCCCAGGCGGAGGGCGGCCCTTTTGCTGGTGAGCGCTGCTCGCCTCCGTCCCATTGGCTTGGGTACTCCTTTAACCGGCCTCGGTCGCCAGCAACCGAGGCCGGTTAAAGGAGTACCCTAGCCAATGGGACGGAGGCGAGCAGCGCTCGCCAGCAAAAGGCTCGCCCTCCACACACCTGGGAAGTCCTGCACGCGCGCGCTGCCCACCTCCTCCCCCCCAGCCACCCAGCCAGCAGCCAGGGGCTCCCCGCTATGGCGCCACCCCCCCGACGAGCGCCCAGTCTGACGGCAAGCTGGCTGGGTGGGTGGGTCGGCACCCCCCCCTGCCAGCCCGCCGCCAGAAGTTCGAAAAAGGTAAAGATCGCGGCTCGACTGCGGGGGTTAGCTGGGATCCCGAGGGTTTTCCCCATCGTCGCCTAACCCCCGCAGAGCTGCCCACGCGCACGCCCGAGGATTCGAAAGGGTATTCCTACCCTTTTGAATCCTCGGGCGTGCACGCGGACGGCTCTGCGGGGATTAGGCGAGGATGGGGGGAACCCTCGGGATCCCAGCTAACCCCCGCAGTCGAGCCGCGATCTTTACCTTTTTCGAACTTCTGGCGGCGGGCTGGCAGGGGGGGGGTGCCCACTATTCAGCAGGGGAGGGAGCGCCTTCTGCCTGGGGGGGGGCGAGCGGTGGGGGGGCAGCGAGCGGGGGGGGGGGCGGGCGGCGATTTTCTTCTTCGCCCCAGGCGGCTCAACGCTGCGCGACGCCACTGTTTTTAACGTTAATTTCCAGATATTTCAGGGACGTATAAACCGAGGGTTTATAAACAAGAAAACTCCCTTGACATCAAAAGACAAATCAAAAACGAATTGCCAAAATCTGATAAGCATACTTGTGATTTTTAAGAGTGACTGAAGCCAGAAAGCCTGCCTCTTTGAAAATCCCATCTCTTTGGTCTACTACTTGAGTATAAGCTGAGGGTTTTTTTGCCCCCCAAATGGACCTGGCTTATACTCGGGTCAATGACCACGAGGGTCCCAAGACTGCATCAGATTGTCATAAGGGTTTCCCTTGCTTGAAAGCCAGTCATGTCTGACTCTACGAGGTGGTGCTCATCTCCGTTTATAGCCAAAGAGCCAGCGTTGTCTGCATCTGCAGACATTTCTGTGGTCACATGGCAGGAATTACTCAACACCAGAGCACATGGAATGGTGTCACCTTCCTACTGAAGTGGTACCTGTTTATCTATTTGCGATTTCTTACTTTTGAACTGCTAGGTTGGCAGGAACTGGGACAGAAGACGGGAGCTCACTCCGTCACACAGCACTTGGGTCTTGAACTGCCAACCTTCCAGTTTGTCAATCTCAGCGTTTTAACCACTAAGCCACCGCGGACTCATAATACCAAACTTTTATTCTACTTCTGGGCCCATTTATCTAGTTTTTCTTTTCTTCCCATTTGCACAAGGACAACCTTTACCATTACCAGTGGCTGCAGGGTTAAAAAACAACCCTGTTCTGACAAAGTTTCAGAAACTGAGACAAGCACTACGTGACCTTTGCCCGATTAAACCAAAAAAAGGAAAATGATTGGACCCCCAATTCCATTAACAGTCAAGATGCTGCTTAGTTCAGCATTTTCTGCCTCGAAATAGACTGGTTCTCTAAGTGCCGAACTAAATGATGCAGTTAGTGTGTCACTAGAGACGACGCTTCTTAAAAAGACTGGGTACAAGATTGTATTTTCGTAAATTGGTCCTCCAGAGATGAGAGCTTCTGTTGTGTACCAGGACTCTCAGGCTCTTACCCTTGAAAGCTATGTAGGCATGGAGGGAAAATATTGTAAAGAGGCATTTCCCTTAACATGTGATCTAAGCCTGATAGGGATAATAAGGGATGTATCCCCTGCCAGGAGTAACTAGCATAGGCAAGGGCGAGGAATTATGGGACATCCAGACCAGCAGCCTCTAGGCCAGGAATGGCCAAACTATGGCCCATGGGCTAGATCCAGCCAATACCAATTTGTCCGGCCTGCACCACCCTCGTACGGGCGTGTTTTACTTCTGCCTCTGAGAGCAACGGGGGCGGTGTGGGCTGGATAAATTAGCTTCAAGGGCTGGATCTGGCCCACAGGCCCTAGTTTGGGCACCCATGGTTTAAGCAGAGAAAATGGTCAAATCATCCTGTTGCAAAACATTTATGTTGCAAAACAGATTGCAAGGCGTGTTTTACTTCCACTTCTAATGGGAGGAATGACATGACTGGCCTACTAAACCACATGACCAGCCCACAGTCCAAAAGGTTTGGGCACCCATTCTCTAGGCAGCCTAATGTTCCCTGCTTTCAAATCTCATGCAGACCAATGGCTTTCCCACAACCTGTATCTTTTAAATGGGGATATCAGAACAATGGTTCCATCAGGTAAGATTGTGACTGATGGCTAAGTCCCTTCAGCTGAATAAGCAAGAAAACATAGGGCTGTGATGGCTCAGTGGATAAGAAGCTCACCTTGTAACCTGGAAGGCTGGCAAGTCGGCAGCTTGAGACCTGGGTACTGCATGACGGTTTGAGCATCCGTCTCTGACCTAGCTCCTAGCAGTTCGAATGGAAGAAACTGCAAGTAGGTAAATAGGGACCACTTCTATGGGAAAAGATCTTGGGGACATGAAAGGAGCCTTGTTCAGCCGTTCCCTAACCGGCATTTCTCCAGCAAAAATCCTTTCAATCCAGAATAATTTCTGACATGAAATTATTATTATTATAGCAAGAAAACCCCAAGCATTTTGAACTATTGGGATAATAGCAATCTTGCATGCGCTAACACTGGTTATCAGTGGGAGGGGACTTTGCAACCTAAGGTGATTGACATTACCTTGATTGGTAAAGTTATCCCGCATGTTTCTGGCTTCTGAGACAAGTTCCCATCTTCTCATCCTCTTTCTTTTTCATTTCCATTATTTTGTTGATAGCCATCGTCTTCCTTTGACTATTCTACAAGCAGCAAGCATGCAAGTGTCTCCTGCACACCAGAAACCTCATTTCCCCTTTTTTCTTCTGACTGTAGCTATAGATGCTAACTGTAAGCAATGATACCCTTTTTCTGCTTTAAATGTTTCTAGAGTGCTTTTGTGTGCAAAACCAGGGAGGGTTTTGATTTCTTCTTCTTCCTTGTCTAGGCCAGATGTGAAACTGCTAAAATGAAGACACCTTTTGGTGAGTTCATTCTGCAGTTCCTTTCACCAAATCTAGTGTGAGAAAAATTAGCTGGCACAACAAGGTTGCTGTTCCCAGAGTACACGCAATTGTGGTTCAAAAATACCACAATCTTTGAGGAGGCTCTTTCTGTGTACCGCAGGGTTTGATGAGACTGGGACAATTCCTCCATATGTCGTTGTTATTGTCGTTGTTGTTACTGACATTTTCTGTGAACTAAAAGAATAACCAATTTCTTAGGAAACACACACACACACACACACACACACACACACACACACACACACACACACACACACACACACACACACACACACTAAATCCCCCCATAATATGCATTATAGTCTAAAGAGAAAGTGGAGCTTATAATACTATTAACTCCAGGGTTTACTACTGGCCATTAACCTTAGACCTTCTACATCAAGGGTGGCGAAGTGCAGGTTATGGGCTGCATGCATGATCCAAGGCTCTCTGTAGTAAAAAGAAAGAATGAGAGATTGGGGAAAACACAAAAATATGATTTTTCTGGTTTATAGGAGCAAAAGTTTTCAATTTAAGGGCCTTGGACATTGGCTCCCTAATACTTCCCTTACCCCAAAATTTAAAAGGCCATCTTTTCTAATTGCTAAAATCAGCCTCTTGGGGAGGGGGGCTGGCATGGCACAAATTTGACTGCCTGCCACTTGAGCTGGACTACCTTGTTCTAAATATATAGACCTTCTGTTGCCGAGTGTTGAATTTCTGGTAAAATTATCTTTAGCCGCGCATTAGAAGTGCAGAGATCCATAGGTGAGAACAGCCGCACATCTGCCAGAGTCCACCCTGTCTCATTAACTGGCACTCAAAGTCTCAGTAACTCACTCTGAGACATTTAAACATTTTTCAACTTACAATTACTTGACCTTACAGTCGCGTCTTTGCTGCTTCCTTTGCTGTTTGCATGCCAGCAAACCACCAAACAGATCAACAGCCACAAATAACTGACACCAACCAACTGACAAAGAGAGGGAAAGAACACAGAGGAGAGAGATGTGGAATTCTGTTTGCATTCAGAGTTTGGAAGGAACAATTGGTTAGTGCTGGATGATAGATACTGTCTGGCCAGCTTATCCTGGCTATGGTAATAAGAGTAGACCATACTGCCAGTGACTCAACGCCAAGTATCAGGTGGTGGTTAACTAACCTAACAACCCTGAGGACTAACGGTCTTGAGTGCACAAGTCCAAAGGGAAGGGTGATGGTCCCCAAATGGATTAAATCCCACTTGAATCCATCTTGATGGAGGACAGCAGCTTCATCCATGCTGGCCTGGGGCTGAGGAGGACTTTGTGTGCCAAAAGGACTCAGGACCAGGAAGTGACTCACAGAACTGGATCTGTGGTTTGGGGGGTCATGCTGTGATGCTGAAGGCAGATGAAAGGCCACACATTATATTTTCAGGACAGTCTTCATGGCTGATCACCATGAAGATCACCAATATTTGGATATGGAAGGGAGAAGGAGAAGGAGAAGGAGAAGGAGAAGGAGAAGGAGGAGAAGAAGAAGAAGAAGAAGAAGAAGAAGAAGAAGAAGAAGAAGAAGAAGAAAGGAGCTCACCTTTCTTGAGCTGTGAAGAAGGTGCCTCATGTATCTATGATATGTGTTCACATGCATGTGCAGTGAGGCCCTGTGTGTTGCAGACAACCTCTCATCTCTTACACTTGTAGAATAATTATATCTTTTGAGTATATGTTTAACTCAAAGAACAATCATTCTGTGAGTGTTTACTTCAGGAAAATAAGGGCAACCATAGAGGAAATTAATGCATTTCCTATGCTCTAATGATCATGTGGCAGAACCTCAGATATCAAATCTGTAGAAGCACTACAGTATTTGGAAAAGTTAACTTTTTGGTTCACAACACCTAGAATTTCCCAGAACTGGCCCAGCTCATGTGACTGAGATTGCTACAACTCAAAGAAACAACACCCACAAGTTTTGTGTAGAAGTGTTTGCAAAGCATAGAATGGCACGGGAAAGGAGGAAAATTGAAGTCCTAATTGTGTGTTCTATAGCTCTGATAACTCAACATAGCCAGTCTCAGGTGTGGGATGGGCAGTATAGGAACATCGACACCATAAAATTACTTCATTGTGTTATTAACAAACTGAGCATGACTGCTGTTGCACAGGGAGTTGTGTGAGCATTAAATGTGGAGGACTCTTGAAGGATGTGCTCCAGTTACAGTTTGTATCCTTTTCTTTCTCTGCAGAGTGTTATACTGGGCAAGCCCTGGAGTTGAACATCTGCAGAAAACTGAACAGAACCTGGTCCACAAAACACAGCCTGGAAAAATTACCTTTTTTGGACTGCAATATCCAAAATCTCTTGGTAGGCATGAGATGGTAAGAATTTTAGTCCACATTTTACCACCTGCCTCTGAAGGCACAATGGAAGAACAGCCTTAGAGGGATGCCTGAGGAAAAAATCTGAAGGAAGTAAAGAAAGAAGGAACAGATGGTTAAAGAATTGACAAAGCGCACAGCTCTCTAGATAAACGTCCAGGGGGCATTTAATATGAAAGCAATTGTTCCGTAGACATATCATTTTTCCTGATGAACTGGCTCAGACTAGCTAAATGACAAGATGGGAAGCATTTAACTGAACAGCAGGCGACAAAGATTTCCTGGTAAATTATCATTGTTCTTTTTTTTTAATAATGAGATTTTTTAAAACCCTCCACAGAATTTCATATAAAAAGCTTTCTGTTTATGACATGTTCCTCATTGTCTGCCAGAAATTTAGTGCCGCCTGTGTCCCTGGCTTTTAGGCTGAGTTGTAAATGTACTTCCCGTGTCATGAAGGGTCACAGAATTGGCAGCGGCCTCAACTGGCATAACTTTCAACCATTCCTTCCCAATGTGTGCCCTTCTCAGGTGCTGGACTACATTTCCTTTCACAAATAACCACCACAATCACTGAACAGTGTTAGGTGTGGTTGAAGAAATATGGATGGGCACCAAGTTTGGAAGACTTAACTGTACTTGGTACACTGCTGACTAGCTTCAGTATTACGCATTGCTGAAGAAGTTGAAATACAATAGAAACTGTAATAAGATGTGGCAATGCGCAATATGCTCTTCCCATTCTGCTTTCCATGTTTTCCCCTCCAAAGTTAATTTTTTATTGCCTCTAGACCAGTGATGGTGAACCTTTTAGAGGATGAGTGCCCAAACTGCAAGCAAAAAAAACCCCTTATTTATCAGAAAGTGCCAACACAGCAACAGGGGAAGGAGGAAGCACTCCCATTGGGCTGCTGGGCTGTGGGGCGAACTCTGTGCTGGGGGAGGAAGTAAATGCTTCCATTGGGCTGCTGGGCAGAGCGGTGTGGTAAACTTTGTGCTGGGGGAGGAAGCAAACACTTCC
Organism: Furcifer pardalis; assembly: GCA_030440675.1. NCBI lineage: Eukaryota > Metazoa > Chordata > Lepidosauria > Squamata > Chamaeleonidae > Furcifer > Furcifer pardalis. Next base: position 298,267,974 of record CP126890.1, on the reverse strand, counting down.
ATTGGGCTGCTGGGCAGAGGGGTGTGGCAAACTCTGTGCTGGGGGAGGAAGCATTCCCATTGGGCTGCTAGGCAGAGGGGTGTGGCAAACTGTGCTGGGGGAGTAAGCATTCCATTGGGCTGCTGGGCAGAGGGGTGGGGTGAACTCTGTGCTGGGGGATGGAGGAAGTGTTCCCATTGGGCTGTTGGGCAGAGGGAACTCTGTGCTGGGGTAACTGCACGGGTGCCCACAGAGAGGGCTCTGAGTGCCACCTCTGGCACACATGCCATAGTTTTGCCATATGAATGAACTCCTGGAAGCCTTGTGTTTATCACATGTGACACATCACATGCATCACTTGGTGACCATAATATATACAGTACTGTATATGATTTATACACCACCCATCTTAACAAAACTGTTGTTCTGGGTGTATTACACTTAAAACAGGATTAAAATATACAAAGCAACATGGAACAACAATAAATAAAATTAAACCCAACACAAAACAAGCAAATAAGGATTTCAAGATACTATATGTGAGATATTTAAGGAATTATTCTCCACTGGTACCTGAGTGAATTTTCATGGCCAAGTGAGGGTTTGAACCCATGTTGCCTGAGTCTACTCTGTCACTCTACCTGGTACATTACACTGCCTGTCATTGGAGGCTTGCATATGATACACAGGCAACATTTCAAAATGTATTCAGATACAGGAGATAAAATGACACTCTATGGGATGGTTGCAATAAGTACTGTACTGTAAAATTAGTTATTTTCTGTGATGTTCTACAGGATTTCTCAGGGGTGGGGAGGGAGTCAAACTTGGTAGCTTTGCTTATGCTTTTGGACAAGATGAGTCCTCAGAAAATTAAGTTCTAGTTTCTGGTGTGACATTATCTTCCTTTGATGTTGGGATTCTTTTGTGAGGAGGCTAAAACCCTGTATCCTCAAAGTAGTAGAGAAAGCCTGAGGCTGGGGAAGGCAAACTCTCAAATCACACTGTGATAAAGCCTTTAATTAGGCCAACCAGAAAGGCAAAAATAAAAATTAATCTGTGGGCTTGTGCACTTTAATTTGTCAACCTATAAAACTATAAGATCTTAGCATGTGTTGTGACCCTAGGATTTCAATTTTGCTGCTTAATTTTTTGTCTCTTCATTTCCTCCTGCCAGCATGGAACTTGAATCACTGCCTTAAATCCAAAAGTTCCCTCTGAGTTCAGAGGAACGGCCTCAAGCCACGCAAAGCTATTGCTTAGTGAAAACCGTGTGGCACTTATTCCAATGCTCAATTGTCAAGAGACAGCCGCATAACATGCCCCTCTTGATGGCCGCCTTTATTCCGGTGTGCGAGGACACTTCCCTGTGGATTTGTGACCCCATGTGACCCAACACTGTACAGGTAGATGTTGCAGTATCTTCTTCCGCCTTGGGCAAAACGTCTCGGTCCAGTCCTTGGGTTTCGTTACAATTTCCAATGTTCTCTCTGATGCTTGCTTTTCTGGGAACTGAAAAGCTGCAAGCGTTTGCTGCTCAATTGGGGGTCTGCTTCGCCACAGTGAGATTGCAAGAAAAGAAAAGAAAGGGTTCCCATTGTTTGAGGCACCAGAGGTGGTACTCAGACTCTGTGAACTATGACACTTGGAAGAAAAGAGGGAGTATCTTAGCTGTGTGCTGCCAAACAAATGGCTGCTTTAACTGGCTGCCTTTGTGTTGCCACACTGGCTTTCTCCTTTATTTCCTCTCTTTACTGTTCTCTTGACTTTTAAGATGCAACTTAAGGATGTGCCTCTGTTGATACATCTTCATGCTCTGTGGCCTCCTTCTTCGGAAGGCTGGTTTTTCAAGCCATTGCTCAAGCTAAGCCAAGGTATGTAAATACCTGAAGCTAAACAGATTATTTTAGACCGCAAGGCATCTACATTGTCAGAATGAATACAGCAAACTGAACATTTGCTTCTTTTTTAAAGAGACCCAGATTCTGCTGCCTAAAATGGTTGCTTAATGTACAGTAGAACTGGTTCTTTCAGGCTTAGGTGTTTGGTAGTTAACAGAAATAAGAGCTGAAGGAGAGGGAAAACATGGATGGGTGGATGGAGAGAGAGAGAGAAAATGGTTATTTCCTGTGAGGTGTACAATTGGTTACTATTTCCACCTTCCAGTGAGTTTCCACAGACGAGCTGGGATTTAATTCCCACTCTCTTGTGTCCCAGTTTGTCACGCTGTTCACTATATTGTCCTGGCACAGATAGATAGACAGACAAACAGCTAGTTAGTTTGAAAACGGCTTGTCTTCCATTTTTGTACGGGCGCATTTTACTTCTGCTTCCTGGAGCGTCAAGGGCTTTGTGGGCCAGATGAATTGGCGTCAGGGGCCTCACCTGGCCCCCGGGCCTTAGTTTGGGCACCACTGGGTTAGAGCATCGGATACCAAACAGGGTTGTTAAGGACAGGATCCAGAGGGCTAGAACGACAAAATGCTATTCTGAAGTCACTGTAGGAAAAGCAGACTATAAATTTAACAAACTACTTAACTGAAAAAATAAATAAATAAATTTGTGGTTGCTAATCAAACTGTGATGGTGTGTTTCTTAAATTTAGCTGCTGTCTGGATGCTCTAGTAGAAATCAAATTCTCCAGTCAGACAAAAAGCTAGTCAGCATAATTTTATTCCAGGGCCTTCAAAAAAAATGGAAAATTAACATTTTATGTAAGAGTAACCAAAACTAAATGTGACTAGGAACTGAGCACATTTTTGGACCTAATGTATTATATTCAAATATTCAGTTTCTCTTTTTCAGCTCACAGAGTATCTGTTCTAAATGCAAAGACTGGGAAATAAGATAATCTGTTTCCTGGATTATAAATGCATATTAATACATTGTACTGATTTGCGTGAGGAGGGGAGGGGAAATCCTTGCTTCATTTTTTAAAAAAGTGTAGTTAAAAAATAGGTGCCCACAACCACTTACTTACTTCCTGTACACTCAGGAGTCCAGGGCAAACCATAAGGCAGAATAGGTTGGAATATGACTAACAGAGAATCAGATGCTGCTGTTCATCACAAAAGAGATTAGAGATATAGACAACCAATTAGATAATTGAGGCCTGATGAATTATCCACTGCAAAAGGCTTGACGATAGAGGTTAATGCACTACGATTACTCCTGGCACTTTATCCTATCCTGCCTCATCCCTTCCAGGGTATTTTCAAAGAGTATCACCATATTCCCAATTCCCTAAATCCAGGGTTTTTTAAAAAAATCATTCTTCTCCAGCCTGGTCACCAATTCAGATGTCTTTTGAAGGAGGAGAAAAAACACAATCCTGTTTACCAATTATTACTGGTTACAAAAAGAAAACTAAAAGCAAAAACGTTGTGGCATTTTAAATACTAGCTGCTGCCACATTTATCTGGATGCTTTAGTCCCAAATAGAAGCAATGCTAGGCTATGGAAGAAATCTGGCAAGTGAACTAAATGTGTGGACACAAAACCAGATAAATCACCAACATATACACTATCTGGTTTTAAATCAGGGGTTCTCCAGCTACAGCCCACAGGCTGGATATGGCCCATGCTGTCAAATAATCAGGCCCTTCCTCAAGCCACCGCTACTGCTGCTGGAATTCACTATGGACTCATTTATGGCCATCATAAATGCATTTAGAACAGCTGCAGACTCATTTGTGGCTGTTGGAAACACATTTACGACAGCCGCAGACTCATTTACAGTTGTTGGAAACACATTTACAACAGCTGTAAATGAATTCACAGCCTATTCTGCTGGTGGCGGTTGGAGCACTAGTCCGGCCCACTAACTGTTTGAGGGAGTGTGACCTGGCACCTGCCTTGAAAAGGTTGAGAACCCTTGTTTTAAATTATCTATTTTATAATTCCAAATGCGTTTGACACGAAAGGCTAAATAAGAGTAGTCCTATGCTATATATATATATATAGGCCAAGCCCGATTTCCATCAGTAAGTATGTCAAGGAGTTGATTCATCAAATCCACATTGACTCAATGGCCTTACTCTAGTTGGAGTTTACTTCTGGATTTCAGCCGTTGGGCCTTCTTTCTTCTTGGACAATCAACAGAATATTAGACTTTAATCTCTGCTTTTTAGTTGGGTTTATATGCAAACCTTCTCAACACATCTATCTGACCTCAGCCAAGGGTGTATGACTGTCATATGTTCTACAAATGGGGAAAAAAATTACATTTTTTACATTAAAATATATTTATTCCTTTTCCCAGAAGATGAAGGGGGATCACGGTGAGGCCTGAATAAGACAAGGGTGTGGGCAGCTGTAACGAAAGTAGACTGCATGATGATCAGCTACTGTGGAGAACGGTTGAGTACCAAAGCTTCTCCACAGAAGCCTTGTTAAAAATCAAACATAATTAAAGGGATCTACAGTACAGTACTTTAATTAGGATCTAGTATATGTGCTGCCAAAGTGAGCATGATCTACTTTTCCAATTCCATCTTTTCTAGCATGCCTTCAGCAGCACAGCTAACTTGGATTATTTCATTCAGACAGGTATTCTCAACCTGCCCGCATCTGGCCCATGGCACTATTTCATGTGCCCCCTTTGCCTCCACCACACCAGGAAGTGCCATGTGGCGGAGAAAGGGCAAAATGCCCATTTGGCCCCCGAAGCTGTCTGAGGGAGCATGACCCGGCCCCGGCTTTAAAAGGTTGAGAATTCGTGCATTAACACATATCCCAGTTTACATCTGATTAATTAAAACCTTCCCCTCGTGAGAGCATACCCCTTTTTTCAAAGCCCTTGCTTTATTAACCTTCTTTTGCTCTATTAATTGCAGGCCAGACAAGGGAAATAGGGGAAACAAGAGCCAAGTGTCAGCAATAATGGTTTGACAAAAGTGGTGAAAATAATAATTCAGCAGTTTAGGAAGCTCTCAGACATCACAGCACAATTGAGCTGGATGTTCCAGCGGAAGTACTGGTGGGAACGCTGCCTTTGGAGAATTGGTTTTAAAGGCACTAAGAAGGGGGAACAGAGTGTGGGGTGGGTGTCATAAAGCCTGGTCAATGGAAGAAAACTGAGCAACAGCCGTGTGCCCACAGCTGGGTACAGCCACTTTCAAATTAAAGCTACAAATCAAAAGTGCATTTCCTGCTACAAAAGGCTTTATGCTCAGCCAGACTGTGTTATCACAATTATTCATCACTTCTGTTTGCATCTTAAATATGGATGATCTATGAAATAAACATGCCTCATTCGCAAAGAGCAGGAAGAGCTGGACAGTCCAATCTTGTTTGCCATAAAATGTCCCCTGGGTAGGCCGTCCCCTGGTTTAGACGTCTGGGGTGCTATTGCTTCACCACCACATGTGGCAAAAATATCTTGAGATGGTCCTTCAAATTACACTGCGCAACAATGATTTTGCTAGTGGGAATAACACATGTGTTTTACATGATATTGAATGTGATGATTCCAAATCTGAACTCACACACAGATTTTAAGTTATAGGCATGCTATAGCTGTTCAAATGGTGATGGGCAATGTATTTTTACATGGGAACATTATAACAATTGCAGCTACCACTATGCCTGCTGCCATCTTAGCTGACTCACATCCCCTGGTGGCATGCATGTCCCAGCAGTGGTCAGGCATGTTTGGGCAAGTTAGTGAGCTGACGTCAAAAAATAGGTATATAAGGTGAGATGGGCCAAGGGCTTGTCTCCAGTGCAAAACCATCTTATTGAATAGTACAGCTAGGGCATAGTGAGCCTGTTTTGAGCTAAAGATGTGTTAACAAACCAGTCAACTTTTGCTGCATTTGTGGCAAATCAACAGTGTTATCAGCTAAATCTGACACCTAGAAATGTTCTCATGTATACGGGTACATCAGACATATGAGATACATTTGTCCTTCTCAGATTAAAACTAAATCAAGTCTGGTGACAGATCAAAAAGAACTCATTTCAGGAATTTCTTGGGGCCAAAGTAGACATTGATTGATAAGGCACCATTAGATGGATTCCATTTTACGGCAACCCTAGCTGCAATTTGCTCTGTATCCAATTAGAAGTCATTTACAATGCCTTTCTTTTGGGAGTTTTCTGGGTCTGTGCAGCCTGCCCAAGGCTACATAGCCTGGTAATTCTTTCAAGAGACCCAATGGGGAATCAAAAGTCCTTTCTTCTGGCTCCACAGCTACAGAGCCAACTCATTGAACTATCCAGTTGGCAAACTAAACATTGCATGCAAATAATGTGTGTAATGTGTGTAAAACAAATTTTTAAAATTATCTTTACAACATAATGTGTAACGAACATGGAAATAAAATTAAAATCTGTTTCCAGAGGAATTGTATTGTTTTTTTAATGTGTGGTTTTGTGTTGTTAGAGTGAGGAAAATCTCCTAGATAGGTGGAGTATAAATGTAACAAATAAATAGATGAATAAATAAATAAATGAGGAGGAGGAGATAGGTAAAGGTTGCCCTTGCTCAAAAACCAGTTGTATCTGACTCTAGGGTTTGGTGTTCATCTCCATTTACAGTCTATATCTGCTGATGTTTTAATGGACATGTGGCAGGCATGATTAGACACTGGAGCTCACAGAATGCTACTTATGTTCCTACCAAAGTGGTACCTACTTATCTACTTGCAATTTCTTGCTTTCTAACCGCTAGGTTGGTAGGAGCTGGGACAGAGATGGGAGCTCACTCCATCACACTGCACTTGGGTCTCAACCTATCGACCCAACCTTCCAGCCATCAAGTTCAGTGTCTTAACCACTAAGCCATCACAATCCACCTCAGGAGGAGGTAGCCTTATATGGTAGTGGGCCAGGATTCTTAAGAGACCGCATCTCCCCAAAGTTATCTGTCCGTCCCACCAGAGTGGACCGGAGGGGCTCCCTAGTGGTTCCATCAGCTAGAGAGGCTTGCCTCTCTGGCACTAGATGGAGGGCCTTCTCTGTGTCCGCTCCGGCCCTTTGGAACCACCTGCCCCTAGAGCTGTGTCTCCAGACGGAGCTACTGGCCTTTAGGAAGGGTGTGAAGACCTGGCTGGCGGGACAAGTGTGGGGTAGTGATGGTTCATTAATCCCTCCCAGCTGGCTTATTTAATATCTATATCCACCCTCTCTCTATTTTATGAAGAATGAGAATTTGTTTTGAAATTGTTTTTAGATTTTTAGACAGTGTTTGAATTTGTGATTTTACATGTTTTTATATGTTGTGTCGTAATCCGCCCTGAGTCGCCTTGGTGAGTAGGGCAGAATAGAAATTGGAAAAATAAATAAATAAATAAATAAAATCTACTTAACCCTTCCCTAGCCTTCTCATTCTTCAAACCAAACAGCTTTTTCTCCTACAATGATAAAAGTGTGCATTTTCCACCAGCAGCTCTGAGTTATTAAGTGCTATATATCACCTCTCTCTGGCTCTAGAGTCAGAGAGTATTAAATGTTTGTTGAAGGCTGCTTATCAACACAGCTCGTGATATCCTTCTGTCTTGGTTTGTTAGTTTGCTAGACGACTTAAAGTGAACAGATTTCCAAAGGACTCGATTGATTGGGCACAAAGAAACGTCAGGGTGATGGGGAACTTGAAAGGTAGAAACTGCTAAATGCACAGCGAGGGAGACCAGACAACGCTCGTCAGTCGGCTATGGGTTATTGAGTTTCTGCCTTTTCATTCTCATCATGTTTCCTTCTATATCTTCTCACTTTTTGCTTCCATCCCATTGAAATGCAGCTGGCACCAGAAAGATAAATGCAAACACTAAAGCACAAATCTGATCACCATGGAACGGAGCGACATATCCATCACTGCAGTGATTGCTTACAAATTAAAGCATGTTCTCTGTTATCGTACAACGTTACGCCATTGATAGCTACACATATCAATAAGTCTAAGCAACAACCGGCGTTCCTTTCTATCTAAGGATCTCAGTGGCTTTTTTGCATTTCCTCGCAGAATTTCACAGGTATCATGTTGCCCAAAGGTGTGTGCCATAGAGATGATAGAGGCTGTGGTGGCTTAGTCGTTAAGAAGCTCGCTTTATTAGCTGGAAGCCCGGGAAGTTGGCAGTTCAAGACATGGGTACTGCATGATGGTTTGAGCACCCATCTCTGTCCCAGTGCCTGCCAACCTAGCAGTTTGAAAGCAAGGAATTGCAAGTAGAAAAATAGGGACCACTTCAGTGGGGGAAAGATCTTGGGGACATGAAAGGAGCGTCACCCGGGCGTCCCTTAAGCCGAGTTTCTCCAGCAAAAATCCTTTCAACCCAGAATAATTTCTGACATGAAATTATTATTATTAAGATGATGAAATATATGTAGTGGTATGTTTCCTCTCCATGTGCCAGCTGGGAGCATGATAAGAAGATTTTCCTGGAACATACTTGAAGATTAATAAGGAATCTACAAGGTTAACAGATCAACCCACTCACTATGTGATTCTTTGACTATGTGGCCATTTTTCTTATGAAGGTGCCCACTTAGTATGCCTCTCCCAAATAGTAAACATTTGCATTTGCTCCTTTATATGAAGAATCTAAAATAAGTGCGCCTAAATTTTTTGGGCCATGGGCCAGTCATGTGGTTCAGGGAGCTGGTCACTATGGCCTGGGGGCTAGATCCAGCCCCCGATGCCAATTCATCTGGGCCAGATGAATTGGCATTAGGGGTGGATTCGGCCCCCAGGCCATAGTTTGGGCACCCCGATCTAAAACAACGAGTATTGTTTTTATTGGATCACTACAATATAATTAAGTTGCCCAGTGTGTTGTAGCTGATGAGGATTCAGGAAACATGGGTTCAGATCCCTGATCAGCCATGGAAATTCACTGGACAATGGGGTATTTAAACTCTAAAGACTTCAAGTGGCACAGAGGTTAAGTTGCTGTACCACAACCAAAAGATTCTGAGTCCTGTCCTGTCCAGGGGTCAAGGTTGACTCAGCCTTCCATCCTTCTGAGGTCAGTTGAGTGAATACCCAGCATGTTTGGGGCAAAACAGTTTTGGGGGCCAGATGGCCATTTTGCCCTTCCTCCTCCACATGGCATTTCCTGGTGTGGTGGAGGTGGTGGTGGAGGTGGTTGGAGCTATGCTGAAGCCTTCCCCAGCTTAGGGATGTTGGAAATTAGTTAGACTCCCCTCGCTTTGACCTAGCTTTGCATTAACCTAGAGACCATGTCTGAATATCTTTCCTTGCTTCATTTTTGCTGTACTCTTATAGCTGTTCCCTTATGGCTCTTCTGCCAACAGAACTTAGCAGAAGAGTTCTGCCAGCAGATTCCTGAGATCTACCAGCAGAAGAGGGGTCAGCCAGCACAAGGGCATTTCTGCTAACATAAAGGGATTTCTCCTGGCTAAAGAAACTTCTCCTTATTCCAAACGCTTTTGTGGAGCTGGCACACCTCTGAGTTGGAGGTTACACATTTAGTTGTTGACTACAAGCTTGTCATGAAACTAATTTCGACACAGTGTTCTGAACAAGATGGAATACAGACAGTCATTCTGTGCTATATTCAGAGCAAAATACAGTATTATACAGACTTACAACTGGGACCACACACCCAACCCTGTGGTCAAAGACCAAGCAGGGCTCCAGAACGATTGTGTCTGTGTTGACTTCACAACGTCAAAAGAAGAGAACCCAGCATACAAAGCTAACAACAATCTAGGCTTTGGAGTAAAGGAGATTATGAGGATTAAATGAAGATGAAAAGGGATGTTTTCAATTATTATTAGCTTCAAAGTCTTCCCAACTAGAACAGCCAGCCCAATGTCCATCTGTTGTTTTACGTCTGTGTGGCCTCAAAGGTTGAGGGCATGCCAGCTGCACATGAAATTTAATGTTCTGCAACCTGGGCTTTAAAAGTATAAACAACATATTTTTCTTAGTGTGTGTTAGGCAAGCTTAGCAAGTGTAGAACTGTAGTGAGGTTCAAAGACGGTATGAGATCCAACAGAAGAAGAGCCCTAGGAACCAGAGAAGTCCTTCTTCTGGAGAGGTCTAATCAGGGAAGCAGCTTTTGTGATGTGGTTGTGAAAATAGCTTGTTGTTCAGTCACACAGTCACATCCGACCCCTTGCAACCCCATGGACCACAGCACACCAGGCTCCTCTGTCATCCGCCATCCTCTGGAGCAGGAGTTCCCAACCTTTTCAAGCTGGGAACCGGGCCACGCTCTCTCAGTCAGCTTTGAGGGCCGGACGACCATTTTGCCCTACCTGCATGATGGGGTGGCCATTTTGTCCCAACAGCTTCAAGGGGGCAGCAGCCATTTTGTTTCTTGAATGCCAACGATGCCACCTAGCCATCTCATCCTCTGCTGCCCCCGTCTCCTTTTGCCTTTGATCTTTCCTAGCATTTTAGGGCCTTCTCCGCGGGTGAGGATCGAACTACAGGTAAAGGTTTCCCTTGCTCAAAAGCCAGTCGTATCCGACTCTAGGGGTTAGTGCTCATCTCTGTTTCTAAACCGAAGAGCCAGTGCTGTCTGCTTCTGCAGATGTTTCCATGGTCATGTGGCAGGCATGACTAGACACCGGAGCGCATGGAATGCTGTTACCTTCCCACCGAAGTGGTTCCTTTTTATCTACTTGCAATTTCTTGCTTTCGAACTGCTAGGTTGGCAGGAGCTGGGACAGAGACGGGAGCTCATTCTGTCCTGCAGTACTCGGGAATCAAACTGCTGACCTTCCGCCTCCCAGTCAGCGTCTTAGTGACTTAAGCCACTACAGTCCCGAGGATTGAACTACAGTGCTGCTAATATTAGAAGGCTCATTATAATCCTTGGCATTAATTCTATCTGTGCTTTCAGTAACAATTACATTTGCCAAAGCAATACTATACCTCTGAGTTATATTCCCAGCCAGGTCCTTTCAAGTTACAAGCCAAGCTTAGCAATGTTACTTTTGAACGACAGTTCCTAGAATCCCCTAGCCATAATGATGTCTGTTTGGGCTTAGTGGTCATCATGCTTTCATATGTTCAAGGTGCCCCAGTTTTAAAGGGTTGAGAACTCCTGATCTACATAAACAGGTACCCATTTCCAACAATGTTGCCTCTTGTCCTAGGCTGCCATCTTCAGTAGGAAGGTGTGTAGCCTCAGGTCCTTCATCTTCCTGCTCAGAGTCCCATAATCAACTTCAATGCATTGTGTGTTGTGTCTGTCAGAATTCTTGTAGTTAATTTCCGGAGGAATTAACCAACCGTTGCAAATGTCTTCATACTTGGGATGGGAAGAACTTGAGTTTTTAAAAATTCAAGCACCGGAACGATCTGACACATTTCCTTCTCTGTGCAAGACAAGATTATAGCTTTGAGAGGACAGCCCATAATTGTCCTCTCACAGCTACGGACACAGACAAAATGATGGAAAGGGGACTTATTTATTTTCAAAAGATGCTTTTAAGCATAATTTTAAGGTGTTCCAAGAAGCATTTCAAATTTTTAGGTATTATCCCAAGAGTTCTCAACCTTTTGAAGCCGGGGCCCGGGTCACGCTCCCTCAGACAACTTCCAGGGCTGGACGGCCATTTTGCCCTTCCTCCACCACATGGCACTTCCTGGTGTGGTGGAGGTGCTGGAGGACCACATGAAATGGTGATATGGGCCATATCAGGCCCACGGGCCACAGGTTGAGAATCCCTGTATTATGCCATTTTTTTCAATTTGAGGTAGCAAGGAAAATATACCTGTAATTTGATTTTGCCTCTTTATATTTCCAATGTACAATAGCAGAATTAGCCACCAGAGGGATATGGAAAAGGAAGTCGTGCCTTACTCTAGAGAGGATGGTGCTTATCTCTGTTTACAGCCAAAGAGCCAATGCTGTCTGCATCTACAGATGTTTCTATGGCTATGTGGCAGGCGTGAGTAGACGTCAGAGCACATGGAATGCTGTTACCTTTCTCAGCGAAAGGGTACCTATTTGTCTACTCGCAATTTCTTGCTTTTGAACTGCTAGGTTGGCAGGACCTGGAACAAATGACGGGACCTCACTCCGTCACACAGCACTCAGGTCTTGAACTGCTGACCTGCTGACCTTCCAGTCATTAAGCTCATAATCTTAACCACTAAGCCCCCATGGCTCCCATACTAAAGGGATAAAGAGGGTATTCTGTGGCTTGTTGGTAATGACAACGCAATGTGTCAAGTTACTTGCGTGATCAGAGCAACAAGAATGGTAATGGGAACCTGCATGCAGAGACATAATGGGCAATAAAAGGAATTCCTTCAGAAATGTAACATTCTAAGCTCCAATAGAAATATGAAAGAAAGATTCCCTCCCAACAAGGCTAAGAATTTTAAAATTATCCTGCTCAACGTTCTCCCTATTAAACCACGGTAGTTGAATCAAAAGGCGAAGCAGTTTGCGGGAGGGAATGTTTATTCGAAAGCCTTGTTCACTCTTTGAACCATGACATTTCTATTTTGTTCCCGTGATTTTTATCCCAGTTGTGGAATTTAGATGCTTCATCCCCACAGGAGCCTACGTCTTGGGACGGCTGGAATTAGGCTTCCTATATCACAGCTTCCAGCTCAGGTTCTGAGTGATATTAATGTGGAGTGACTCATCTACTTCTAGCAGAACGAACTGATTGTTCCCACTTCTGTAAAGGATTTTGGGGAGGGGGGAAGTGAAGGAAAGGCAGAAAGCAAACAACTCAAAAGAGGGAAAGACGTCGATGCAAGAATGTGTAGATCACATTTTGTGGTGAAACAATGACATTTTGGTGTTCAGTTGCACAGTCGGTTCCGACCCTTTGCAATCCCATGGACCATCATACACAAAATTCATAAGGAGATCCTGCCAGTCTAGCCAGGTTATCCTGCTATGGAAGTAGAGTAGACCCTACTCAACGCCCATTGTCAGGCAGCGGCTAACTAACGTGACAACCCTGAGGACTAATGGCTTGGGTGCCAAAGTCCACAGGGAAGGGTGACGGTCCCCAAGCAGATTAAATCCCACTTGACTCCATCTTGATGGAGGGCAGCAGCTTCATCCATCCTGCTCTGGGGCTGAGGAGGACTTTGTGTGCCAAAAGGGTTCAGGACCAGAAAGTGACTTGTGGAACTGGATCAGTGGTACTATGGGTGTCACGCTGCAATGCAGAAGGCAAATGGAAGGCCACTACATTATATTTTCAGAAAAGTCTTCATGGCTGACTGCCATGAGGATTGCCAATATTCGGATTCGGATACAGCAGAATAAGAAGGAGAAGAAAGAGATTCCCCCTTCAGCCTCTAGTTCTCTTTATGACTGGTTTTGTTTAGTTCTCTTCCTGTTCTTTTAAAGGTCTACTTACATATTAAGGGAATGTGTGTGTGTATTTCCTACTCTTACAACATCTTTCAATCCAAGTATGCAAATCCTAAACCAGGGGTTCCCAACCTACAGCCCACTGGCCAGCCCTGGCCTGCGGCGCCATTTCATGTAGCCCATGCCAACACTGCCACACCCGGAAGTGGAAGCGGACATGTTTATGTCAGCCGTACAGCATGCCCGCACATGCATAAACACACCTGTGACTGTCATAAACATGTAAGTGGCCACATTTACGACAGCCGTAAATGTGCCTGTGTCCGCTTCCAGGGGCATGGTCCAACACACTCAGCTGTCCTGGGGGCATGGTCATCCCCACAGCATAAAAAGGTTGGGCACCTTCGTCTTAGATCTTTGAGAGTCCCCTGGACTACAAGGAGATAAAAATCAGGCAATCCTGAAGGAAATCAACCCTGACTGCTCCTTAGAAGGACAATTACTGAAACTGAAGCGCAATTATTTTGGCCACCAAATGAGAAGAGAGGACTCACTTGAGAAGGCCCTGATGCTAAGAGAGATTGAAGGCAAAAGGAGAAGTGGGTGACAGAGGATGGGATGGTTAGACAGCATCAGTGACACAGTGGGTGTAGATCTGGGCAGACTCCAGAGGATGGTGGATGACAGAGGAGCCTGGTGTGCAGTGGTCCATGGGGTCGCAAAAGGTCAGACTCGACTGTGCGACTGAACAACAACAAATGTAAATCCTTCAGAGATCTGTTCTTGATTTACAAGATTTCCAAATTAAGCTCATGAGTTTACTTTTTTAAAAAATAAAAGATTTGGGGAACACTCTTGCTAACAAATGTAGCTCAGGGTGAAAGTAGTCAATACAGTACAGAGAAGCATTCTATTGGAAACAGAGTTCTCTTAAGGTGAAAACAGTATTTATTCTAACATGAACTTCTTTCAATCTGCATCTGATAAAGTACGTAGTCTACTTTTGTTTCGTCAGTTGCAAGAGAAAATGGGTCCATATAATATTGAAATATTTGCTTGCCTGGAAGTTGGAAAATCAGTATCATTTCCTGGAAGTGAAGATAAAGATGATAACTATTCAAATTACAATTATTAAATGAATAAAAGAATATCCTTCCATATGATTGTAGAGACAGTGTTTATTGTCACCTCTCCTTTCTGCATATACAATGTGAAAGAGGTAATACTAGTAGAAGTATCCGCTCCTATTTATCCTTTCATGTGTCTTATCTGTTGAATCAGCTTCTCTGAGAATGCAAAATTCCTGTTTTAAAAATGCCAGCTCCCAATAATAAAAGCATGCCTTCCTTTCACTGTCTAGCCAATTTCAGTCTTACTGTCCTCAATAGGATCTTCATTATATAGTGTCTGTAGGCAGAACATATCATACAAAAAGCTGGACTAGATACAGACAAAGGCAGAGTGAAAACTGGTGGAAGAAACATCAATAATTTAAGATATGCAGATGGCACCATTTTACTATCAAAGAGCAACAATAAGTTGGAACATCTTTTAGTACAAGAAGGAAGTGCCAATGCAGGACTGGAATTGAACTTTAAGAAGACAAAAACCATGACTATAGAAGAACTACCTAACTTTTAACGTTGATAATGAAGAAATTGAAATTCTTAAAGATTTTGTTTACCTTGTTTCAATCACTGGTCCAAATGGCGACACCAGTCAAATGGACTTGAGCCACGAAAACTAACATTAAAATATAACAGTTAGTCTTCAACTAACATTTTTGTTTTGTTTATTCTTTGATATGCTTGTACAATCATTGTCGTCGTCATCATCAGCTGCAACTCGTATCAGAGAATGCATTTTTTTTCCTGAAGCAGGAAAAATGCCATCGGCGTGAATTTGTTTAAAGTTGATCCCAACTTGCCATGAAGTGACCCACACACTATGATCACGGAGCCATCTCCGGTGGCACATATGAAATGAGACATGCAGGATTTAACACCAAGACTGCAATGGACTGCCACATCCTTGAGGATTTTATAAAGGTGCACATTCACAGCCAGTTCATCTGGCATGGCCTCTTCCGCCTCCATGGCCGTTGGGAATCGGAGTTCCTCCTCCGCCCATTTTACTGTTGGGCCCAATAGGATGGTTTCCAATGACATTTCCTCCACTGACATTTCCAATGACATTTCCTCCACTTAATCTGCCTGTAGCCATTGTCCCCTTTAAGGGGTTATTTACCACCACCCAACACTCAGTGTTGAGTTGCTGGCTGTACGGTCTACTACATTACCATAGCGGGATGTCTGGCCAGACATTAGCTTGTACAATAGAATTAGTATTAAGACCCTTGATTTGGAGTGGCTAAGTTTTTATTTGACCTTCCTTAAGTGGCCTGGTCACCCCAAAGAAAATGAAAAATTAACCTTCCTTTTCCAAATGTGCAAACTATGCAATTTTGTCTGGGCAAAAGAACATCAGTTGAAGGATAGGCTGACAAAGGACAAGGATACTGAAGGAGCTAAAATTTCATGCCATTGTCACTAAACCTGTGATGCAGTTCAAGAGAGAACTGTGCAGTCTGATTGAGTCTCCGTGTAAGTCTTCCCTGGAGAGATGCACCTCTTCCATTTATTTTCTTCTGCAGGGGAAAAACCTGCCCTTAGAGGCCTTTCAGTCATTAGAAACCCCACAATGCTCCTCGTAAAAGCTGTTCCTTTGGCCTCACTACCACTGTGTGAGATGAACTCAGAAGTGAAACAAATGAACTGGCATACATCCTTCCTTCTTTTCTTTGTGCTGGTTGTTCTCCTTCATCCGTGCACATATAGAGAAGAGGTACCAGTCATATCTGGCATGGTCTGTAATGATTGGTTGATCTTATCACAACCTGCATTTGCCTGGCCAAAGGCTCCCAGTGGGCAATGTTAGGACATTTTTCATTTGGGGGTATTGTACAAAGATTGCTGCCCAGTGGAATAGTACAACTTTAAGGCCCTCCATGTGTTTTGAACACAGGTGTCCATAATAGAACCTCAAACTGATGGCCAGGCTGTGCATGCCTGGTCCACGTGCTCATGAAACAGCCCAGCTGTGGCTGATTAGAGAATCTGCCCAGCAACACTGGGGTATAACTGTGGCCCTCTGGGAAGGGTCTATGGAGGAGGTTATCATACTGAAGGAGATTATCTGTGAGGAGGTTGCTATTCTGATGGAGTCTATATACTGAGAAGGACTGAGACACTGAAGGAGGTGATGCTGTTGAGAGCTTTTCTTCAACTGAGAAGAAAGAACTGCTAAAGGATCACTAGGACTCTTTGAATGCTCCTGGAGTTGGAGCCAACAGAGGAATCCAAGCTGTCTACCTACTGTGGGGCTTGGAGAGAGAGAGAGACTGTTGTATATAGTCCTGTGTATGTCTGTCTTCCCCTCACTGTAAGTAAAGCGCACCTTGTTTCACTGAATGCATATGTGTGTGTGTTCCTGCACTAAGGCTTTCGCTGCTTAAGAGCTTAAAAGTGCTACTCTGCTATCGAGCCACACATATCGCTAGGGGAATCCCTGATAACTGGTTATGGGCCCAGGGTGCGCCTAACAGCTACGCCTGACGCCCTAACTGCGCCCGTGAGTCTTCGCCTGTCAAGCCTGGAAGTGCTGTGTGCCTGGACTGGAGCTGTGGAGCCCTGATCAGCGTTCGGAGGAGCCGTGTTCCCTGGAGGACTCATCGCCTGCAGGACAGCGCCCCAATGCAACCAGACGCCCCAACAGAGGTCCTGAAGAAGACGTCCACTTCGCTTTGAGTGTCCCTGCCAGCTGCATGTTTTGTGAGTCTGCAAGTGAGGGAAGAATGGCTGTTTCCAGTCTCTCACTGGTGCCCCTGCTTGATGGCACCAACTACCAGACGTGGTCAACCAAGTGCAGTCTGTTTCTGCGCAAGGAAGGGCTCTGGGACATTGTTGAGAATCCCCAGAAGCTAGAAGCCTTGGATGAAGAGGACACTGACAAAAGGGACAGACTTGAGTATGATAATCAAAGGGCTTTGGCAATTATTGGGTTAACTGTAGCAGAGAGTCAGTTAACATATCTGAGAGGGGAGAATTCAGCTGCCGCATGTTGGCAGAGGTATAAGCAATTATATGTAAGGGACTCAGTCGGTTCCCAAATATCTCTCACCAGACGTTTGTTTAGGTTACGCCTCCAGCCTGGTGGAGATATGGCTCAGCACCTCCATTCAATTAGTGATTTGCTACAGCGTCTTGCTGAAACAAACTTGTTCTTTACTGAAGAACAAAAGGCATATATTCTCTTTTCGTCTTTGTCGGAAGAATATGATGGTTATGTTTCGTCCTTGGACATTTTGCCCAGGAGTGAGTTAAATTTCCAGGGGGTTCTAGGCCGCTTACTAGAGCAGGACAAATTAAGGGGTTCTCTGAAAGAATTCAGAAAACCAGAAGTTCATACTGAAAGTAGTAGAAGCAAATCACCCCCTCCTCCCACTGTGTGTGTAGCAAAGAGATGTTTTAGGTGTCAGAAGTCTGGGCATATTGCCAAGTTCTGTAAGGCAAGGTCGAGCCCAGATAAGGACAAGACATGTAGAAAAGCTAATCTCTCTGTTGCTGCTTTTACTGATGTTGAACCTGGCACCTGGTTAATTGATTCTGGTGCATCTTTTTCCATTTGTAAAAATAGGAAAATGTTTACTGAAATGTCTAAAACAAACCAGACTGTCACGTTAGCCAATGGGTCACGTGTGCGTGCACTGGGTAAAGGCCAGGTAAGATGTGAAGCTTTGGGTGAAGAGCTAGAAATGCTTTATGTCCCTGAGATGAAGTATAATTTGTTGTCTGTGAGGACCCTATTGAAAATGGGTTACTCAGTGACATTCCAGGGGAAGGAATGTGTCATTAAGGGACGAGAAAAGGAGTTAACTGTGCCCCTACACAATGATCTATTTGTGTTAGGCTCCCGTGCACTGAGTGCGAATCTGGCTGATAAAGGTTTTAGCAACAAGCTCCCCCATGCTAAATGCATACACTTAATGCACAGACGGTTGGGACATGTAAATTTCCGTGACTTGAGAAGGACCATTGAACTGACTGAGGGCATAGCAGTGAAACCATGCAGCAGATTTCTGAGCTGTAAACCTTGTAACGAGGAGATGTCTCTGGCCACTCCTGCAAGTATAGTGGGTGGTTTTAGCACTACCCAGCCCTTAGAGGTGGTGTCTGCTGAATTAATAGGTCCTATGAGCCCAAGCCCTGGTGGCTCAAGGTATGCCCTGTGCATTGTAGATCACCACACAAGTTATGGGTTTGTGTATTTGCTAAGGTCCAAGGGTGAGATCTGCTCAACTTTAACCAGATGGGTAAGGTTCGCCCAGAACAAGGCAAACACACAGGTAAAGACCCTAATGACTGATGGGACACTGTTCTCAAATAAAGCCAGTACTGATTTCCTGGCGAAGCATGGGATAGTCCACCACAGACCTCAGCATAACTCAACTGTAGAGAGGAGAGGTCAAACTCTGCAGGCCATGACAAGGGCTATGCTAAGTGATGCAGGTCTGCCTTGCACACTCTGGGCAGAGGCTATGAAGTGTGCGAACCATCTGCTCAATAACGTTTATCATTCTGAGATTGGAGACATCCCTGCAAGCAGGTGGCATGGAAGGAAGCCAAACTTGGGCTATCTTCGAGTCTTTGGCTCTCCTGCCTTGGTACGTATCCCGGGGCAGCCTCGTCCTCGCAAACTGATCTTCATAGGGTATGAGGCGAACCATAGGGAGTATAGGTTCTGGATGCCAGGATCCAACCAAGTTACAAAAAGCAAGAGTGCCAAGTTCCTGGAGCACTCCCGGTGGAAACATGTGGAAAGTGTCCACATTCCTGGACTCCTGTTTGAGGAGGAGGAGGCACAGCAGCCTGTCTTACAACCCAGCGAGCTTGTTAGTAAGAGTCCCACTGATGGGGAAGCTGGGGCAAAAGAAGAGATAAGAAGTGAGTCAGAGGAGTCTGACATTTCTGGGGAGTCTGGGGGAGATACCACTGATAGAGTCCTGCCTCGTAGGTCCAGTCGGACTAGAAGGTCACCTGATAGATATCAGGCCACTGTGGCGTTAATGGATAAAGCAAAGCCAGAAACCCCTACTGAGATAGCTGCATTGCAAGGTGCAAAGTCGTGTGCACAGCAGCCAGAATTAGACAGGGAGGTATCCCCACCTCGGGACCTGTCTGAGTGTATGCCAGAATCTGAAAGGCATAGGGTACGTGGGTCTAGGAGACCAAGGTATTTCAAAGGTGCAAGAAAAGGAAATAAACTGTTTCCTCCTGGTGCCAATAGGCATGTGAAGAGTGTAAGCTGATGTTGTAAATACTGAAACTGAGTGTACTGTAAAGAATCTTGTATTGTAACTGTGTATATGTATATATTGCTTCTGTATTCTGATCTGTATATTGTGGCATCCATCTTGTACAATAGGAGGAGCATGTTAGGACATTTTTCATTTGGGGGTATTGTACAAAGATTGCTGCCCAGTGGAATAGTACAACTTTAAGGCCCTCCATGTGTTTTGAACACAGGTGTCCATAATAGAGCCTCAAACTGATGGCCAGGCTGTGCATGCCTGGTCCACGTGCTCATGAAACAGCCCAGCTGTGGCTGATTAGAGAATCTGCCCAGCAACACTGGGGTATAACTGTGGCCCTCTGGGAAGGGTCTATGGAGGAGGCTTTCATACTGGAGGAGGTTATCATACTGAAGGAGATTATCTGTGAGGAGGTTGCTATTCTGATGGAGTCTATATACTGAGAAGGACTGAGACACTGAAGGAGGTGATGCTGTTGAGAGCTTTTCTTCAACTGAGAAGAAAGAACTGCTAAAGGATCACTAGGACTCTTTGAATGCTCCTGGAGTTGGAGCCAACAGAGGAATCCAAGCTGTCTACCTACTGTGGGGCTTGGAGAGAGAGAGAGACTGTTGTATATAGTCCTGTGTATGTCTGTCTTCCCCTCACTGTAAGTAAAGCGCACCTTGTTTCACTGAATGCATATGTGTGTGTGTTCCTGCACTAAGGCTTTCGCTGCTTAAGAGCTTAAAAGTGCTACTCTGCTATCGAGCCACACATATCGCTAGGGGAATCCCTGATAGGCAAAACCATAAGATAATTTTTACAAAGCAAAACCAGAGTAGGGAATTCAATCCCAAACTCTTGGACAGTGACTACAAATAAAACCCCAGCAAGGCTTTCTTAGCCTTCAGCTGGGATGACAACAACATATATATGGAAGGATCATGAAGTTGGATTTTATAGCCAGTCACAGTGGCTCATTAAATGGATGGGAAAGCAAAATAAATCAAGGTACTGTATGTTGTGTCCTTGTCTGTTTATAAGATAGTCAGGTTAAAAAAGAGGGGGAGAAAACTGTCCATCTTGCTGTCTGTTTTAAAACCAACAGAAGCTTGGCAAGCATCTAACTAAGGCAGAGTGATGGGCCTTTGTCTTGGGACATTAAAACTGAGAAGCACCAATATTAAAAGATGAATCTAATGGTGGGTTTTAGGAAAATAAATACCATTTTCTAAAGGTAAAGGTGGCCCTTGCTCAAAAGCCAGTCGTATTCGACTCAAGGGTGCAGTGCTCATCTCTGTTTACAGCCAAAGATCCAGTGCTGTCTGTGTTTGCAGTCATTTCAGGGTCATGTGGCAGGGGTGAGTAGACACTGAAGCACCATGGAACATTGTTACCTTACCACCAACATAGTACCTATTTATCTACCTGCAATTTCTTCCGTTCAAAATGCTAGCTCACTCTATTGCACAGCACTTGGGTCGCGAACTGCTGACCTGCCAACCTTCCAGTTGCCAAGTTCAGCATCTTAACCACCAAGCCACTTCAGCCCCTGGTATCTAGTACCACCTTTTGCAATTATCTTTTTTGGAAAAACCCAAACTTTATTTTTGGGATGGGTGGCGAGCAAGACATCCGTTTCCTCCTTCTTCTTGGTGATAGCTGATACCCATGCCATACTGGCTGTGTTTTACCCAAATTTGGGCCTATTTATCTGGATTCCTCTGGTGTTCAATTACCAGGCCTAGAAGCATCTCCAATTCCTTTTGATCTCTTCCTGCCCCACTTCTATGGCATCACAGAGGGCCTCTTCATTGACCCCTGCTGCTAACCTGTCAACTTGGGATGGGGTATTTTGACCAATCTTGAAGGAGTTGCTTTCACACTAGAGGTTTGTGTGTGTGTGTGTGTGTGTGTGTGTGTGTGTGTGTGTGTGTGTGTGTGTGTGTGTGTGTGTGTGTGTGTGTGTGTGTGTGTGTGTGTGTGTGTGTGTGTGAAACTGGGACATCACTTTTCCACAATTAGCTGAGATTAAAATTATGACTCAACAAAGAGCTTTAATACAGTGGTATAATATCCAGCTCTCTCCTTGGCCAAGATGTTCCTATAATGCTTCCTTGGGGAACTCCTGTTGCACAAATCTTCCCGTGACTTTTATCAGATAGTTCCTCTTGATTAAATGCTCTTTAATACTCCACTAACATAGTTAGTTCCTATTTGATTTTTTCTTCTATCTTTACTGTTTATGTTGAGCATAGGTAGTTCATGACCAAAACCCGAGAGTTAACTATCCTTCTACTCAGTTCATGAACCACCCCAGCTATTGAAAATAAAATGCTATTTCAAGTTTGTTTGTTTGTTGTTGTTGTTTTAAGAAAAAAGGGGGGACTCAAGAGTAAAACAGTTATTATATCCATCTACTGTGGAAAACAGTTACAGTACTATACTTACTAATTAAGATACAATTGTTTTACTTTCTTGGAAACCATTGTGCTGTTTTATGCAGTTTATTCTTTCTTCCCTGTGTTGCGCAACGTCAACACCAACCTACAACGTTAACCTAGTGTTTTGTACCTGGCTTTTTGCATGCTAGGGACGGTGGTGGCTTAGTGGCTAAGACACTGAACTTGATGACTGGAAGGTCGTCAGGTCAGCAGTTCAAAACCTGAGTGCTACACAATCAAGTGCGCTTCTGTTGTCTGTCCCAGCTCCTGCCAACCTAGCAGTTCAAGAGCAAGAAATTCCAACTAGATAAATAGGTACCACTTCAGTGAGAAGGTGAACAGCGTTCCATGTCTAGTCATGCCTGTCATAAGTCCATGGAAACATCTGCAGACGCAGACAGTGCTGGCTCTTTGGCTATAAACAGAGATGAGCACTGAACCCTATAGTCAGATATGACTGGCTTTTGAGCAAGAGCAATCTTTACATTTTACCTTTTGCATGCTATATTCAGGCAGGGGCCTCATTTTTTTGTGGGAAAACAACATGCCCTAACATGCCTTAATCCAGAAGATCAGATGTGCTTTTGGCTGTTGAATCCATGAAAGGAAGCAAATTGCTAATAAATGGAGACTATGTAAGGAAACAGCCTCATAGAACTGTATTTATGTATTATGTGTGTGTTTATTTTTAAATATTTCTGTCCTACTTTTCCTTCTGTTGTGGTGGAGCTGAAAGCACTTAAGAACATGACAAAAAGCATAAACACGCAAAAATAATTAAAGTTGTCAAAACAGCGTTGCAAAGCCGCACAATAATTGTTATAATAATAAAATCAGCATTCAGGAGAGACAACAGGAGTTAAAATGGATCCGCTTATCATCTGTTTTTCTCCTTCCGTGTCTAGGCCAAACACGTAAATGCCAAAATGAAGCCACCTTTTGGTGAATTCATTCTGTAGTTCCTTTCAACTGACCGAGTGTGAGAAAGATTAGATGGCCATTGCCCAGGGTTACACCACTTGTGATTCATAAACACCACAATGTTCGAGGAGGCTCTTTCTGTGTGCCCCTATCTTGTGTTAAAAAATGGCACAAACAAGACAACTCAGTTCATTTTCTCTCCACTCACTCTTTAAAAAAGGTGCGTCGTCCGCTGACATAGGTGAGTTTATCATACAGTGAAGGGGCCAGAATTTCTAGAATGTATCCTGGACAACTAGAAATATTCTCTAGACCAGGGGTTCCCAACTTAAGGCCCACGGGCTGGATCCGGCCTGTGGTGCCATTTCATATGGCTCCCCATCCCTCCGAAGGCACTTGAGAAACAAAACGGCTGGCCCTTTCAAGCTGTTGGTACAAAATGGCCACCCTCATTGTGCAGGCAGGGCAAAATGGCCATCCAGCCCTCGAAGCTGCCTGAGAGAGCGTGACCCGGCCCCTGGCTTGAAAAGGTTGGGATCCCCTGATCTAGACCATTATTTTTGGTTCTTCCATAGCACTATCTGATCCTTGGCACTTCTCCTTGAAAAATAAAGAACTGGTGTTCCCTTTTCCTTTGATAACATGCTGACACTTTAGCCCCTGATTTATAACAAATACATCTTTTAAAGGTCTGGTTTATTATCACATCCTCCTTTAACTGAAGTCTATTGGACTATAATTCTCAACACACCCAACATGGAGGAGTTATGGAATGAGCCTCAGAAACTCTGACTTATGGGTAATGCTACCATTGCTTTGTTTATTTAGTACATTTATGCTACACCTTTCTAGTGAGAAACTCAAGCTGATACATAGAGTCTTCATGCTCTGTTCCCCATTTTCCCCCACTCAAGCATCCTGTGAGAAAGGTCATGTATAAAGACATCAATTAGCCCACAGTCACCCAAAGAACTTCCTGGTTCTGAAGGGATTTGAACTCACAACCAACAGGTATGCCACTGGGGAATATGTTCTGTGGTGGCTGATCATTGCACAAAACCCTCAGGAGACAGTGAGAATTAGCCACATGACTGATAATTTTCAACAACAGTCATGGAAACAAGCCATCTCTTACAAGGGGTTCTCAACTTTTTAAAGCCAGGGGCTGGGTCATGCTCCCTCAGACAGCGTCAGGGGCTGGATGGCCATTTTGCCTTTCCTCTACCATATGGCACTTCCTAGTGTGGTCGAGGCAGTGCGGCCCCACATGAAATGGTGCCATGGGCCACATCTGGCCCACAAGCCATAGGTTGAGAACCCCTGCTTTACAACCTAATATGCTCACTTAGCATTTGTAACAACAGGAGCAACAATCATCATTATAATAACTGAACTGTGGAGCTGGAAGGGACCCTTCATGTCCAGTCCCTGGTAAGGAGGCACCATGGAGAATCAAACGCTCAACATGAACCTAAACTACTGAGCTGTCCAGCAGTTCTTACAATATGTTCAAGATCTCTGCCTTCTGCTAGCTAGTGGAAGGACTCTCCTTGTGGAAGTCTCTCTGCTCAACCTGGGAGGGTCGTCCCCTGAACTCATATCAAAGTTCATCCCATCACTGCTGTGGAAAAGAGCCCAGTGGATCATCCACTTTAACCATGTGAGTTGCATGCACTTCAATGCAGAGGTGTTCCTCTGTGTGCTAATGACACTCCCTGTTCCAAATGTTAATCCTTCCTTGGCAGAGAGGGCTGTTCCGATCGATTTCTGCTCTCCCCAAAGCCTGGTGCCACTTCATCACAGTC
Source organism: Furcifer pardalis (assembly GCA_030440675.1). Lineage (NCBI taxonomy): Eukaryota > Metazoa > Chordata > Lepidosauria > Squamata > Chamaeleonidae > Furcifer > Furcifer pardalis. Next base: position 298,243,214 of record CP126890.1, on the reverse strand, counting down.
TCCTCATCTCAAGCTGCAATGACACTTTGGAGAAATATGTTTTGCTGCGCCCACGCACCAGTCACGCTTGAAAGCTGGCACATCCAATATGGTCTGGGGAGACGTGAAAGTCCAGCAAGAAGAGAGGAGCCTGCAAGATATGTGCTTTGTAACAGCTGTTTCTGTCATGGTGGAGAGCAAGATTGACTTTCAGTTTAGAAAAGCAGGCTCAGAACGTGAAAGGTATCATCCTTCATCAAGCCAGCTTTTGTGTACCAAACATATAAGCTTTCAGTAAGCAGAACATTACAGCCTTTTGATCTCAGGGGGAAAAACCCCTATTTAAGTAGAAACTCTTCTACTGTACTTGTTATTTTGCCACAAGGGAAGGGAAAAAAAATCCAACATTAGGACAAACTGTATACAAAGGGGGGATCAGCAGGGATGTAATAATGCAGCTCATTCATTTGTCCATCCGTCCAAAGCAAAAGCAAAGCCTCATAGCACTTAGTGCATTCTCTATGTGGTTCACAAGTTAATTAGCATTTTGCCCCCCACACATTTGGATACTATACATCAGGGGTTCCCAACCTAAGGCCCGTGGGCCGGATACGGCCTATGGCACCATTTCATGTGGCCACACCCCTCCAAGGGCATTTGAGAAACAAAATGGTAGCCCCTTTGAAGCTGTTGGGACAAAATGGCTGTCTGGCCCTCAAAGCTGACTCAGAGCTGGGACAGAGACAGGAGCTCATTCTGTCGTGCATCACTCGGGTCTCAAAATGCTGACCTGCCAACCTTCCAGTCATCAAGTTCAGCGTCTTAACCACTAAGCCGCCACAGTTATTTCAGTAGATCCTTGCAAACCTCCTTCTTATAACCTGCAGGAGCTCTTCATAAATTATCTCTATCTTTAATCTACATTATACTTTACCATCCTTTCTTCAATTTCCCTGCTTACTTCAACTACTTTTCAGTGCCCTACAACATTTCCATCCCTGTCCCCAGTGGTTTGCTGGCCCACAGGGATACAGGGACTCGTCCCGGTGTGGCCCAGTGACTGGCGCCCCAAGAGGTAGGCAGAATTATATCACCAGGTGACATAATTCACCCAGGCACAAGATTTCTCCCACCCCACCCCCTCCAATAGGTGCCCCCATCACTCCCTGTCCACTGCCCTTCCGTGGTGCCAAGCACGCCCCTGCCTGTCCCCATCTTGCCGAGGACTTTCTCATTGTTTTGCATGGCAAACTGTGAGAGAAAAGGCAAGGGAGGTCAGAGACAGCAATGACATGTACTCCATAGACTAGAGGGAATGCCATTTTCCATTGATCTATAAAACTCTTATGGATTTTCAGTCCATTTCCCATACCATTGTGTTAAGCTGGCAGACTGTGAAAAATAACAAATCAATTGGTCCATTGTGACTTTGGCTGCCGTGTGGCATGGCAGCCACATGGTTGGCAGCATGAAGATGCCAATCAGAAAGCAGTAAAGCGCTCTATTTTGGAAGGTGAATGGAACAATACAATCAAAGAAAGAGACACAGGGATAGGAGCCAAGAAAGGTTTCATTTCTTCACTGGCCACTAGAAATCCAACTCCAAGGCATGCGAAGGATTCAGGGGGGAACTTTGCATGCTGGGTTGTTCGTTGTTGTAGAACTTTCCCTTTATTTTGTGTTTATAATTTAAGAAAGGCCCAGGAACCACAGGCAATGATAGGTCAGGGGGGACAAATGATGTGTCCTTTGTATGCAGGAAATCAACCTGAAAATAGCTGGCTGCAGAACGTGGTATAGCATCCCTGCGGCTTCCCTTAATATAGTTTCAGAAAGGCCAGTCCACAGAAGCTTAGCTGATGCTGATGTGACCTATACAAATGCTCAGCCTGAACCCACGATGGACTGGGCTCTATGGCTCAGTTAGAGCAGGCTGGAGTGTGCTAAACAGAGTTGCTTAAGGTCTCATAGAGGTCTGGTATGGCATTTGGTGAGATCCTTGCATCCACATGGCATATGCACCTCAAGCACAACACCTTCCTTATGATAACAACATACACATACAAATTTCCCCTCCTTGCCCTCCCTCTTTCCTCCTCCTTCGGGGTGGGTGGGGTGGGTTATTTATTTATTTAGATTTCATTGCTTTCTGTTTTCCCTAAAATAGGGGTTCTCAAGGTTTTTGCACTATGAGCTGGACTACTCACCTTCAGACAGTGGAGCAGACCGGACACAACCACAGTGGGCAAGTTTGCGCATGCATTGGCGTGTTTATGCATGTGTGGGCACATCCACTTCTGAGGTTGTCGCCGTGGGGCCGGATGGAACGGTGTTGGTGGCTGGGGGTGGCCTGTGGGCCGTAGGTTGCAAACCCCTGCCCTGAAAGGTACAGCGTATCAACATTGCCCTAAATGATTTGATTTTCCCCCTTCAACTGTTCCACAGAAGAGCCGAGGAAGGAAGGTTTACATTCCCCAGTTACCTCATATCTTTAAGAGGTTAAGCTGTATGTTTAAGCTACTAATGATATGGGGAATTGTAACTGCTGGAAAATTAAAGCAGGTAGGTTGCTTTATGAGATCCCAGTGATTGTACATATGGGAAATGCAACAAAATTGAGTGATCCTAACAGTGGTGGGCTCCCAAAAAAGTTACTACCACACTGTGGGCGTGGTACGGTGGGTGTGGCCCAGGGGAAAGCCCTGCGTCGCACCTGAATTAGGACTACACTACTTTATTTCAAAACTTGAATGGGTGTGGCCAGCCAGATTTTCTGCTACCAGTTCTTGCTTTCAAACTGCTAGATTGGCAAGAGCTGGGGCAGAGATGGAAGCCAACTCCGTTGTGCGGCACTCGGGTCTTGAACTGCTGACCTGCTGACCTTGCAGTCATCAAGTTCAGCATCTTAATCACTAAGCCATCACAGTCCCAATTTTGGACGGCAAATGCCATAATCTTCCAGGCAGCATGATCTCGAGTTGTGATGGGGTGCCGATGTTATGCTCATGCCTCACCACTTCTCCGGGAGCTGCACTGACTCCTAATGTGCCTCTGGGTGCAATTAAAGGTGCTGGTCATTATCTTTAAAGCCCTACATGGTAGTGAGCCAGGATACTTAAGAGACCGCGTCACCCTGAGAACATCTGTCTGTCCCACTAGAGCGGACCGGAGAGGCTCTCTGGTCGTACCTTCAGCTAGAGAGGCTCATCTCTCTAGCACGAGAAGGAGAGCCTTTTCTGTGTCCGCTCCGGCCCTATGCATCCTCCTGCCAACAGAGTTACGTCTCCAGTTGGAGTTGCTGCCCTTTAGGAAAGGAGTGGAGACATGGCTGGCGGGGCATGTGTGAGGAGTGGGCCAGACAGCCAACTCAGTCGCCTGGCTCTTTTAAATATTCCACCTCTCTCCTCGGTGTTTTTAACTTGCATTTTTAATTTTTATGTATGTGTTTTAATTGTTTTTAGTTGTAAACCTGTCCTGAGTCTTCGGAGGAGGGCGAGGTACAAATGAAATGAAATGGAAATAAATAAATATCTGCACTTTTGCAAGTTGTGCTTAAAAAGGAGCAGGATAGGACAGTCTGTAGTCCAACCCAATAAAACCATGGCCATAAAATAACAGTAATTAAACTATATTAACATGTATAAAAGCAATAACAGATTACCAGTCTAACATTACTAGTGGTTAAAACACACACAACTGGAAATGAAACAAAAACATCCTGTGTTTTGTGTCTGAGTTGTTTGCCTTTTCCACTTAGGGTGGCCATGATACGTCCTCTCTCTTTCAAGGCCTGTCAGAGGACGGTGTTCTATTTAAAGATGTCCTCTATTTCAAGGGCTCCCCTGTGAAAGCACCATTTAAAGATAAATAACAGCAAGAAATAAAAGTGGGAGACCTGCCACCACCTGGACAGCAAAACTGAGCAGCTGTCTCGCCGTTTATCTTGTTGCAACCTCATTTACTATAGTGTGATATAAAGTATTTCCATTTCAGGACTGTATTAGGGTCTTTCCAAATAGAAGCTCCAACTCTAAGTATAAAAATTTAAATGTGCAAAAATTATATAAAGCTCTCTCTCATTCTCTCTCTGGTGCATAGGTTTACATGAGTCCCCCTCTCACCCATCTAGTTCGTAGCCCAAATAGTAAAGGTAAAGGTTGCCCTTGCTCGAAAGCCAGTTGTATCCAACTCTAGGGTTCAGTGCTCATCTCTGTTTATAGCCAAAGAGCCAGCACTGTCTGCATATGTAGATGTTTCCATGGACATGTGGCAGGCATGTCAAATGGAGTGCACAGAGAACGCAGTTTACCTTCCCGCCAAAGTGGTCCCTATTTCTCTATTTGCAATTTCTTGCTTTTGAACTGTTAGGTTGGCAAGAGCTGGGACAATAGACAAGAGCTCACTCCGTCATGCAGTACCCGAGAATCGAACTCCGACCTTCCAGTCAGCAAGTTCAACTTCCTAACCACTTGAGCCACTGCAGTCCCATATAGAGCTGACAAAAACATTCTGATTTGTTTCAGAGTGACTTTTGTCCTTCGCCTTAGAGATGGACACTGGATGTTTCCCACACCCTCAGAATTTCTATGGGGGATAACGCCAAATCCTACAGTCACACTTATTGTCGTTGTTGGCTGCTACTTGTATCTGGGCATACATTTTTTTTCTGGAAGTCATTTTCACAGTTGATGGATGCGTCTCTGGTGACTCAATAAACCAATCCTGGCATGAAACATGTGGCCACACACATTACACTGAACAGATAGTGGAGGGGGTAGTTCAGTCTGATGGAGCTTCCGTGCTTCTTGCTTAGTCTCTTCATGCCTGCAGTGTTCCCCTTTGAAGTGATCAGTAGCAGCAGAGATGGTTTGGTGCCACATCTGGCTTAGACACGAAAGAAGAAGCTCTACTGATCTCAAGGTGACATGATTTTTCTTCACACTTTTATCCTTGGAAGAACCCTGTACAGTACATGAGTCGAGAGTGACTTGCCCAAAGACTCTTTCATCTTTATGTTACACTATCTCCTAGTCTGCTACACAAAAAGTGTTATACAACAATTCATTTTTCTCAAATCCACTTATTTACATCACTCAATAGCTTGCCTTACCTAGCAACAGGTGTAACATCATTGGCAGCAGCAGAAAATGGCTAATTAAAGAGTTTTTGATTTTGGGGATGTAGATTTGGAAAACACAACAATGGCCACAGGATTGGAAAAGATCAGTATATGTTCCAATCCCCAAAAAGGGTAATGCCAAAGAATGTTCAAATTATCGAACAATTGCGCTCATCCCTCACGCTAGCAAGGTGATGCTCAAGATAATACAGGACAGACTGCAACAGCATGTGGAGAGAGAATTACCAGAAGTGCAGGCGGGTTTCAGAAGAGGCAGGGGGACTAGAGACCACATCGCCAACATAAGATGGATCATGGAAAAAATAAAGGAATATCAGAAACAAGTCTACTTCTGTTTCATTGATCACACGAAGGCCCTTGACTGCGTGGACCACAACAAAATGTGGCAAGTAATTAAAGATATGTGAATACCAGAACACCTTATATGCCTCATGAGAAATCTGTACATGAATCAAGAAGCAACAGTTAGGACTGAATATGGAATGACAGAGTGCTTTGGAATAGGAAAAGGAGTAAGACAAGGCTGCATTTTGTCACCCTGCTTATTCAACTTATACACAGAGCACATAATGCGCAATCCAGGGATGGAGGAATCACAAATTGGGATCAAAATTGCTGGGAGAAACATTAACAATTTGAGATATGCAAATGATACCACCCTAATGGCAGAAAGTGAGGAGGACCTAAAGAAGCTCCTGATTAGGTTGAAAGAAGAGAGTGAAAAAGCTGGCTTGAGACTCAATATAAAGAAAACCAACATAATGGCAACAGGCCCTGTCAGTCCCTGGAAAATAGATGGGGAAAAAGTAGAAGCAGTGACAGATTTTACTTTCTTAGGATCAAAGCTCACTGCAGATGGTGGTTGCAGCCACGAAATAAAAAGGCGACTGATTCTTGGGAGGCAAGCAATGAGAAACCTGGGGAACATAGTGAAAAGTAGAGACATCACATTGCAAACAAAAATTTGCATAGTCAAAGCAATGGTATTCCCTGTGGCAATGTATGGTTGTGAGAGCTGGACCATTAGGAAAGCTGAGCGCAGAAGAATAGATGCCTTTGAGATGTGGTGTTGGAGGAGAGTTTTGAGAGTCCCCTGGACAGCGAGGGGAACAAATAGGTCAATCTTAGAAGAAATTAACCCTGACTCGGCTCCTTAGAAGGTCAAATTGTAAAGATGAAGCTAAAGTACTTTGGACATCAAATGAGAACAGAGGATTCACTTGAGAAAGCCTTGATGCTGGGAAGGGTTGAGGGCAAAAGAAGAAGGGGCGTCCTAGAATGAGATGGCTGGATGGTATTGTGGACGCAATGGGCACAGAGCTGAGCGAGTTGAGAAGGATGGTGGAGGACAGAAGTGCCTGGCGGACAGTGGTCCATGGGGTCATTGCAAAGGGTCGGAATCGACAGTGCGACTGAACAACAACAACAACAGAGAACTCTGTCATTGCAGACAAGTCAAGCACACCCTGGAACCAAGCCCAGAAATCTTTAATTAGCAGCACTATCCTGCTGCAGAGGATGTTGGTTGTGTGATGCTATAGGAACTTTGACAAAAAGGAACTGGTCAATATCTTATAGGCGAACCTTTTAGAGGCTGAGTGCCCAAACTCAACAGGCTGTCATCTGAGTCACTGAGGGGCGGGGCAAAATCTGTGCTGGAGGAGGGAGGAAGCGTTCCCATTGGGCTGCTGGGCAGAGGGGCAGGGTTAACTCTGTACTGGGGGAGGGAGGAAGCACTCTCATTGGGCTGCAGGGCAGAGCAAACTCTGTGCTGGGGCAACAGTGCGCATGCCCACTGAGAGGGCTCTGACTGCCCCCTCTGGCACACGTGTTATAGACTCTATCCCCAACAGTGTTCAAAACATCACATGCTCTCTGAAATGATAAAGAAAACCATAAACCAAAATAGCAAAACAATGAATGATGAAAGGGTCAACACCTACATTGGCTTGTCAGTGGGTTTACCTATGGACATAGCAAGGTCGTTGCCTCAGGTAAAAGACTTCAGTTGCCATAAAAAAAGCAACAAATGGTTATTTATTTATTATTACTGCGTTTTTCCTGCCAGGAAAAGGGAGATGCCTGCTGGCTTGTGTATAGTGACACGGAGAAACAGAGAAATATGTGTGCCATTTACTATAACTGCCTCAGGTAGCAAAATACAGGAAGCCAGCCCTAACCTTCAAAACAGCTCCAAAACTTTTTTCGTTGGCTGCGACTCATATCCGAGAATGCATTATTCCCCTGAAGCAGGAAAAGTGCCATTGGCGTGAATTTGTTTAAGGTGGATCCCAGCTTGCCATGAAGTGACCCACACACTATGATCACGGAGCTATCTCCTGTGGCACACATGAAATGAGACGTGTAGGATTTAACACTGGAACTGCAATGGACCTCTACATGATAGTGGCAAGGTGCAGCTTCACAGCCAGTCCATCTGGCATAGCCTCTTCAGTCTCCATGACCATTGGGAATCAGAGTTCCTCCTCTGCTCATTTTCTCGTTGGGCCCAATATGATTGTAACATGATGGTTTCTGGTGGCATTTCCTCCACTGAGGGTACCATCACCCCACCAAATGGGCTCATCCACCCGTAGCCATTGGCCCCTTTAGGGAGTGAGGTGGCTCCAAAACTACATTACTAAATCAAAGTACATTCCAATTTTTTTTATAGTTTTGCTTCAATAATTTTGCTATTTTTTAAAAGGAAGATAGATGGGTTTTTATAACACTTAGAAGCAAATTGCTTCAAAGCCAAGAGGTCACCATGATCGAAGTCCTGCTAATTGCTGGCTCCATTTCTAATCTTCTCACAATAGAAATAGAAGAAAGTTAGACTGTTTGGTCACCCACAGAACTGGCATGCAGAATGATGAAAGCCAACAATGTATATTTTGTTGGACTTGCTTTAGCAGGCAAGTGTAGTGTTATCCTAAGAATTGACAGAGAACTCCTTGTTTTTATCTTGTACAGAGCACTTTGCAAGCCTGCAAATCTGCCATTTGTTTTCTCTAGAACAGGGGTTCACAACCTAAGCATGTGGACTGGATCTGGCCCATGACACACTTTCATGTGGATCCACCACCCCTCCAAGGGCATTTGAGAAACAAAATGGGCACCCCTTTTGAAGCTGTTGGGACAAAATGCCCCCCCCCCCCCATTATGCAGGCAGGGCAAAGTGGCCATCCAGCTCTTGAAGCTGACTGAGAGAGCGTGACCCGGCCACCAGCTTGAAATGGTTGGGGAAACCCCTGCTCTAGATTCACATCTTTGTATTAAATACAGATGCATAAATACTTCTCCATATTATTATTATTATTATTATTATTATTATTATTATTATTATTATTATTATTATTATTATTATTATTATTATTATTATTATTATTATTATTTTTTGTGTTATGATGTATTTCTTATTGTAATGTTAATCTTGTGTTATTGTATGTCTTTATTTTAAAATTAATAAAAAATTATATTATTATTTTTTAAAAAGAGAGATAATATTCCTACATCTGTGTGGTCAACAGACAACCTGGCTACTCCTTTTGAGGGAACTTTGGGCTGCCCGAAATCCATGCTTCCAGTCTGCGCATCAGCTGGGCCTTAAAGCAGTTGCCAAAGAATGAATGAATGAATGCCTTTGCTAATTTATTCTGTTAATCTGCGGCTTGAAGTAGCATAGTTTCCTGTTCCAGTTATTTCTGGGTATGTGGATAGGATATTAGTCTTTTCTTGCAGCAGAAGAACAAAGGGCTCTGTGTTCTTATTTTTCTTTAGCATAAACTTGCATAGACTGTAGCCCACTCCATTATCCATATGGAGTGTCAATCCAAAGAGGCAGATAATTCTACTCAAGAGGGGAGGGAATGGAATAAAGAATGGCAGAGTTGTAAAAGATGCAAAAATGGACGGTTATCTTCCTATCTGTTCCAATTAAGCACTGCTTGAACGTCAAGAAATGATTGCTATTGCTGGAAATTGCTAATTTACTGTTATTTTCTCCTAAATTGAAAAATCTTCAATAGTGTCTTGTGTATAATCAGTAAAAGATAGTCACTGCCTACAGATCCTACGTTGAAAAGATATGTCATAGTGTGGTTGATGGGATCACATGTTCTGACACTTGTGTAGCCTGGGCAAGCCATGTGGTTCTAGACCAGGAATCCTCAACCTTTTAAAGCCGCATCACACTCCCTCAGACATCTTTGGGGGCCGGATGGCCATTTTGCTCTTCTTCCACCAAATAGCACATCTAAAGTTGGAACTGACCTGACAGGCCATAGTTAAAATTAGACTGTTAGTAAGGTAAAGGTAAAGGTTGTCCTTGCTCGAAAGCCAGTCGTATCCGACTCTAGGGTTCAGTGCTCATCTCTGTTTATAGCCAAAGAGCCAGCACTGTCTGTGTCTGCAGATGTTTCTGTGGACATGTGGCAGGCATGCCTAGACACCGGAGTGCACGGAACACTGTTTACTTTCCCACTGAAGTGGTCCCTATATATCTACTTGCAATGTCTTGCTTTCAAACTGCTAGGTTGGCAGGAGCTGGGACAGAGATGGGAGCTCACTCCATCATGCAGTATTTGGGTCTTGAACTGCTGACCTGCTGGCCTTTTGTTATTACACAAAATGAATTTAATAACTTACTGTACAGAGCTGTGTTTCAGAAAGGTGCATTTGTATTCTAACATTTCTATTTTCAGAAACCTAGAATAGATGGTTTAGTAATTGAATGATGCAGAATAAAATAAGCATTTTTATTTCTTGGACTGCTGAATATCTACAAAAGAGGTTTTGGAGTGGTACAGTGCCTGGAAGGTTTATTAATTTAATTTAATTAAATTAAAATCTTCTGGCGTCTTGTATCAACCTATATTGCACCATAAGGCAATTCACACTGCCATACTGTAAAATAAACACATTTTTGGTTGAAATTATGAAACCAATTAAAAGCCATCTTAAAACCCAACACCAGCATGGAATGGCAGAATGATAATAAAATGTTATTATGCTAAAAGTAAAGGTTTCCCTTTCCCCAATTCTAGGGAGCGGTGCTCATTTCTGTCTACAGCCAAAGAGACAGTGCTGTCTGCATCTGCAGATGTTTCTGTGGTCATGTGGCACAGTGGCAGGCATGACTAGGCACCGGAGCACACAGAATGCTGTTACCTTTCCCACCACTTTGTTACCCATTTATCTGCTTGCAATTTCTTGCTTTCAAACTGCTAAGTTGGCAGGAGCTTGGACAGACAATGGGTGCTTCTCTGTTGTGCAGCTCTTGGGTCTTGAACTGCTGGCCTTCCTGACATCAAGGCTTGATAATCAAGCTCAATATCTTAACCACTAAGCCCTGTGATTATTATGATACACTTTTCTTCCTTTTTGTTTTTCCTGTTCTTCCTTCTTTCCTCCCTTCCTGTTCTTCCTCCCTCCCTCCCTTTCCTCCCTCCCTTTCCTCCCTTCCTTTCCTTCCTTCCATTGGCCAGGGTTGAGATTTATGAGACTTACATTAGCATGTATAGCAGTGGTGCCCAAACTAAGGGCCGGGGGCCGGGTGCGGCCCTCGATGCCAATTCATCCAGCCCGCGAAGCCCTCGTCGCTCCTGGAAGCGGAAGTAAAACATGCTCATACAGGCACGTTTTACTTCCGTTTCCAGGAGCGACAAGGGCTTCGTGGGCCGGATGAATTGGTGTCGGGGGCCGCACCCGGCCCCCAGGCCTTAGTGATCAGCTTCCTGAACTACATGATCGGCTGCAGTCCAAACGTTTGGGCACCCCTGATGTATAGTATCCAAATTCAGTTTAGAGAATTCTTTCAGAAACGTTTACAGTTTCCTCGCCCATCAGTGTTTGGACTGGATTGCATCAGGAGATTCTTTAATCCCTCAGCCTGGCTAGGTGACACAGAATGTTCGAGAATGTTTAGTCTGCCATCCTAAAATGTTTATCTCTTGAATGAGAACTTAAACAGAATTGACTTGAGAGAAGCTGAAGAAATGTAAACTACAGCATTTTTCAAATTAGGAAAGGATGTTCTATTCCTTTCCCCATTATGCCTGTAGTTTCATTTGTACCTAAAATATAACCATACCTTCAGTACATATCGACCTACCACATATTATCTAAACATAATTTACCTGCAGAAATTCCCAAGGGAATAGCTCTGTTCGTCTGAGCTCCCCCCCAAAAAAAATAAGAATAAATAAAATTAGTCTATTGCGGGGGGGGGGGGGGAGAGAGAGAACAGGATGTTGTTGCTTTTCTGCAACAGACTAACAAGTTTTATTGGGCAAATATTAAAACAAATGAAGTGTAACTGCAGCAGACAGATACAGTATTATGCATCCTCATATAACTATGTAGCTAGCTGGATAGCTCAGTCGATTAGGTTCCGGGCTGTAGAGCAGGGATTCTCAAACTGCAGCCTGTGGGCTGGATGCGGCCCATAGCATCATTTCATGTGGGCCCACACACACCGCTTCCACCACACCTGGAAGTGCCATGTGGTGGAGGAAGGGCAAAATGGCCATCCGGCTCCTGAAGCTGTCTGAGCGAACGTGACCAGGCCCCTGACTTAAAATGTTTGAGAATCCCTGGTGTAGATACTCATTCTGTTAACACATTTCCCACAATTGTTAATCCCATAATAGTGCTATAATCCTATTCCTTGTCCACTCTATGAGATGAAGGTTCTGTGAGTTCAGAAAGACATTAAGTATTGGATTTTTTTTTAATTTGTTCTATAAACTTGGTTAAGAAAAACTCCCAGAAAAAAAAGGGAGGAATTTACTTTTAAGTGTATCTCAGTTTAATTGTATCTGGCTTTGTTTATATTTGTTTTTACCAACTTTAAAAAGCCAAGTGGATTTCTGAATATTTTTCTCATCTTAGGAACACCTGACTGTATCCATGCTTGCCTGTTCAGATCTTAGATCTGCATTGGAAGGATGATGATAATAATGCTGCTGCCATCTGAGGCCGAATAGGTAGCTACTAGAAAGAGGGTATCTTAGCTGTGAAATGATCTCCCCAGAGGAATTATTATTATTATTATTATTATTATTATTATTATTATTATTATTATTATTATTATTATTATTATTATTATTATTATTATTATTATTATTATTATTATTATTTCAATTTCCATTGGGTTCCCACTTTCCACAGGTTCCCCCCCCCTTTTGGGCCAGCCAAATATCATTTTTAAACCCCCTCATGCTTTCATAATGCAAGTTAAGGGAAAGGGAAAGGTCGCCCTTGCTCAAAAGCCAGTCATATCCGACTCAAGGGTCCAGTGCTCATCGCCATTTATAACCAAAGAGCCAGTCCTGTCAGAGTCTGCAGATGTTTCCATGGACATGTGGCACACATGACTAGGCACTGGAGAGCAAGGAACACTGTCACCTTTCCTGCCAAAGCAGTACCTATTTATCTACTTGCAATGTCTTGCTTTACAACTGCTAGGTTGGGAAGAGCTGGGACAGAGGACAGGAGCTCACTCTGTGACACTGTCTTGAACTGTTGACCTGCTGACCTTCCACTAAGCCCTCGTGACCCCTTTACATCCCAGCTTACTAGAAGCAAAATTGTCTCCGAAATGTCTGTGTCAGAACTTCTGTAGCTTGGCTTGATTTTTAAAAGGGCTCTGTAGCAGCGCCAGTAATAACAGGAAACTAACAGGTAAAGATGTTTGCAGGAGTGGTAAGAAAATATTTTCTCTAGAGATGTTATCCGGAATGTGAACATCAGCCTTCCAATGCAGATCTAAGATCTGAAGAGGCAAACATGCATACAGTCAGGTGTTCCCAAGATGAGGAAAAGTACTCAGAAGTCGACTTGGCTTTTTAAAGTAGGTCAAAAAGAAATGTAAACCAAGCCAGGTGATTATCATGGAAATGCAGATTGGTCACTGTGAACCGTCTGGCAGCTTGCATTCCACAGTAATGGGAATTTCCTGGACAGTCTTCAAAGGTAGTGCAGCACATAATCACATTAGAACAGTTTAACCTGGAGGTCACCAGAGCATAAATAATTGAGGCCAAGCCTAGCAGCCTTTGCCCTAGTTAGAAAGAGAGATTTCTTTGTCTGTGTTAGTTCATTCATTCATTCATTCATTCATTGACTGTACTCCACTTATTCAAATGCATGAAGTGTTAGACAAAACTTCAGGTGTATATCCAGAGTATGTAGTTCAGAGGTAAGATCATGGATGTTGCTTTACAAAGCCCAACCCTAATTTCCTATGTTTCTGCTGGCAAGGGAAAACTCTGGAAATTGTAGTCCAAAGGAGAAGCATTTCCAGGCTCCTGGTCAAGGCTGATGGGAACAATGGCATTATTATTGCTAGACATTTGCCAGACTGTCGCTAATAACACAAAGCACCCTGGCACAAAGATAAGCCAATTACCACCCGGGTGATGAATACGTTAAGATCTTTAAGGCATCATGGGATGATTTCGCAGCTTTTGTGGTGAAAGTTTAAAGAAGCTCTAAACTTCTGCCTCCAGTTACATGGAGCAAAAACACATTTAAAAGGAAGGCTGAAATGTTGTGAAATCAGAAGTAAGCTTGTGACATACAGAAAAAATAATAATAAAATCACACGTTTTCCAGGAGAGACGAGGGCTTTGTGGGCCGGGTGAATTGATATCGGGGGCCGCACCTGCCCCCTGGGCCTTAGTGGCCGGCTTCCTGAACTACATGATCGGCCCAAGGCCCAAAAAGTTTGGGCGTCCCTGCTCTTAATGACTATCTTTCAGGTACAGTATTTGAAGAGCCTTAGCATATCCCCCCTGTCTGCTTTTCTTCTATAGATTATATATGTTCAAAGATTGTGTCTTTACCCCAACACCAGCTGCAAAGGCACAAGGGGATATGGAATCTGATGCCCTACAGGGGTTCAGCCAATACATTCAGCAGGTCTAACTTTCAGAACTGATTCTGACTGAAAATTTTAGTAAATTGTTCCCTGGGAGTTGTTGGTTTAGTTGCTTGCCTGGGGTGGATAGATCAGGCGTTTTATTCGTTATTGTGAACTGCCCAGAATAGTGTGTACCACTAGATAAGTGGGATGATGATGATGAGGATGAGGATGAGGCCCATGGCTTAACTTTCAGTAAAGAATGCATGGGTTGTCACCAAAATGTGTGGAGTGCTGCCCCTTCAAGTCTGTTAAAACCTGTATGTTTTGAGATTCAACATCCTAACCAACTTCCCTTCCTTTCTATCCAGCTGTTAATATTCAGCCTACACAAATTCTGCTTCTTTCATGTCCAGAATCAAACTTAAACTGCCAAAATGAAGCCACTTTCTTGGATTTATCATCGGCCTAAATTAAATCATCATTGGTACATGTTTCTGGTACCGTTTGACAGATCCTCAGGTGAGCCTACTGCTTGGGTGATATTTTGCGATATTTGAGATGGTCTTGATTAAAAGCTACGGTACAATGGCTTTTGGACCTGTGCTTTAATAAATCAGCACAGGCTATATCCAAGATGTTTATTTGTGACAGTCTGTGTATAATGTCCTCTCAGCACGTGTGATGGTTGTGAATATAACACTTGTACTGGGATAGAAAATTAAATTTTGATTAAGAAGTAACTGAATATTACAGATCGAAGTATCCAAAGCTGTACTAGGCTGCCACTGTATGTGCCTGTTTGCAGTGATGGGATGTAACAGGTTCGCACTTCGCCAGAACCAATTGTAACTTTTCCCAGTGTCCCAGACAACCGGTAGCAGCTTTGGAGGGGAACCACCTTCGGGGCTACCTTTACACTGGTTCCCCCACTGTGCATGCGTGCCAAGCACTTGGTGTGCATGCATTCCTACAGTGCTTGGCGCGTATGCACGGCCTCCTTGCTGTCCTCCCAAGCGGGGAGGAGGAAGAGAAGCTGCTAGCCTGAAGCTCCCTATAGCCTGAAGCTCCCCAGGGTAAGTGACTCACCTTTGGATGTGGTGTGTCTGTGTGTATTTTAATGTGTATTTAATACCTTTACCTATATTGACGTACTACCACAGTTCCTAAAAAGGCCTGGTGGCCGGCAGGCCTGGCTTGGGGTTTTTAAGCAAAGTCTTGGAGTTACCTCATCAATAAGCTGTACC
This sequence comes from Furcifer pardalis, assembly GCA_030440675.1. Classification (NCBI taxonomy): domain Eukaryota; kingdom Metazoa; phylum Chordata; class Lepidosauria; order Squamata; family Chamaeleonidae; genus Furcifer; species Furcifer pardalis. The sequence goes on along the minus strand of CP126890.1, from coordinate 298,227,985 downwards.
TGTGCTGTTCCAATTGTAGAGCCCTTAAGGAGGTACAGCTGTTTTACATTTACATTAAGGCATATTATCCTAGAGAACTGGTACGATGACCATATCCATCTTGCAACATGGTGCTGATTTATGTTTGTTTGGTTTGGGTGTAATTTATTTATTTATTTATGGGTTTGTGTTGTGGGTGGGTGGATTGAGGGTTGTGTATGTGTGCTTATTTTTATTTTATTTATTTTATTTTATTTCTTTGGCCCCACCCATGACATCATGACGTTAGCTCCACCCATACTGTGATTACATCACGGTGGGGTAGTAATTTTTTTTACATCCCACCACTGCCTGTTTGTATGTTTTTCTCTCTCATGTTAATGGCTTCAGTGACGGAGGGTAAACTTGCTAGATCCGTGGTTCTCAGTGTGGGGTTGGGGTACACATTCTACACGGGCGCAATTTGATTTTTAAGGGGAACAATTCGGAAACAAGTTAGACCTAGTTAATGGTCTTTTAGGTTTCCTCCGTGTGAATAGGAGTTCACTTGTAAAATAATAAGAATATGTCATCAGGATTTTAGAGATGCTTAGGCGGGGCACAGCTAGAAAAAGATTGGGAACCACTGAGCTAGACAGAATACAGATGCTGGAGCAAAGTGATGCCGTTATTGGGTCACTGGGGGAGGAGGGGGAATCCAACATTACACACACTTTCCTAAAGACCACCTCTTTAGGCATGCACCAAGTGCAAGAAAATTATAAATGAGAGTTCAAAAATTTGGTGGCAGATGTTCACGCCAGGCCATTTTTCTTAGAGGTGAGCTTGAATAAACAACAAGCTTCATCACACAGATATAAATTTGAACTAATAAATAAATAAATAAATAAATATTGTCCTTATCCCAGATATCAAACACAGGAAACCAGATACAGTACTGTATATGCATAATGCAGCAATGCCCCCATTCAGACAGTTGTCTTTTGAACCTATGAGTTAGTTTGGCCAGAGAACAGGACTACACAAAAACCGAAAGCCCTCGCATCAGAGAACTGGGATTAAAATTTAGTTTGCCCACCAGGTAGTACCAACTGTAAACCAGTCTTTTAGTAATATTAATGAAGTCCAAAAGCTCACATTAAAATAGAACAGTTAGTCTTTAAAGTGTTAGAGCAGGGGTGCCCCAACTTTTTGGGACTGGGCTGGTCACGTGGCTCAGGGGGCTGGTCACTATGGCCCGGCCCCCGGATCCGGCCCACGAAGCCCTCGACGCTCCCGGAAGTGGAAGTAAAACGCACCCGTATGGAGAACAAACAAAACAAAAGTGCTCTCGCCTTTTTGTTGTGTTTATTCTCTGATATGGTGCAAGCTGCAAGAGCTCAGCCCACCACCGTCCTAACCCCCCCCCCCCGCCTGTGGAGCGGACGGATGGTCGTTGTTCCCTCTTCGCCCGACCCACCCACCCTGGCGACTTTCAAGGCAGGCCCGCAGAATAAGCGGCGCTGGCGAGAGAAACTTTTCCCGCCCCTGTTGCGCACCAGGCGCAGGCCTCGCTCGCGCCCTACCCGGCTGCCCGCGCCTGGCACCGGCCGCCCTGGGAGCGCCAGGCGCCGCCGGAGGAGCTCCAAGCAGGCGGGGGGAGGCGCTGGGCGAGGCCCGGGCCCCCGCCCCCTTCCTCCGAGGCGCTCCTCGCCCGACTTCCTCCGGCGCAGGAGGCCAAGAGAGGCGGAGGCGGCGCGCAGGGAAAAGTTTGCCAAGAGTTTCTCCGGAGCCCGGCGGGGAGGGACGGGAGGGGGGAGCGCAGCGTTGTCGGCGTCGTTGTTGTGGCCCAAGCCGCCCGGCCTGGCGCCTCCAGCATGGACGCCCTCAAGTCCGCCGGGCGGGCCATCATCCGCAGCCCGAGTTTCGCCAAGCAGAGCTGGGGAGGCAGCAGGCACAAGAGTAAGTCCGCGGCTGGAAGGGGGGGGGGGAGAGGGAGGCCGTTCCGTGCTTCGATTGCTGCCCCCCCCGCCCTCGATTCCCCCCCCCCCCAGATCAACTTAAAAATAGGACTTTTGGGGAGTTTGGAGGCCTCCCCGAGGTCTGGCACGGGCTTTGCCCTGTGCGCTCTCGGGGCGCTTGGCGAGGGGTTTGCTTTGGAAACAGGGTGGGGGATGGAGTGGTCCGATCCAGGCAGAGAATGGCAGGATCAATTCTGGACGATCCGAGGTCCCTTTGGGGCGTTGGAAGGGGACGGGGAGGCGCAGGATCTCTTCTTGGGGCGAAGGTCGAAAGCGGGGAGAGGAGGCGTAAAAAGTTGGCCGTGGTGGGTAAGTTGGCCAACTTGCCTCGGGGCCGGAGACGCGGCGCACCGGACCGGCCTGCCAGCCAACATTTGCGCGGTGACTCAAGTCCAAAGAGTAAACAAAGCAAAACAAAATGACAAGAAACTTCGCTGCGCTTTAAAGACTCACTGCTGTACAGTATTTTAATGTTAGCTTTCGTGGATCAAGTCCTTTTCATCAGATATTGGAGTGATACTTCATTGCAACAATTTATACAACCAATCAATCAAACTTTATTGCGGTCGATGACCAGTACAGTAAAAGGATTTAGGTGCATGAAATATCATCAAAATGCACGCCCGTAAACACAGTTTATACACATTTGTATAAGTTTATCAGAGAGTAAGCAAAACGAAAAGTCAAGAAACGTTGTGGCACTTTAAAGACTAATTACTGTATTTAAGTGTGAGCTTTCGTGGATCAAGTCCACTTCATCAGAGGTAAGAGCAAGACTTCATGGGATCAGTTTATACACATCTGTATAAATTTATCAGACAGTAAACAAAACAAAACAAAAATGCAAAAAAATCACGTTGCAGTACTTTAAAGACTTTCTGCTGTATTTTAATGTTAGCTTTTGTGGATCAAGTCCTGTGTATAAATTGATGTGAGGAAGTCTCACTTTTATGTCTGGCAAAGTGGACTTGATCCATGAAAGCTAACATTAAAATACAGCAGTGAGTCTTTAAAGTGCCACAATAATTTTTTTTGTCTTTTCATTTTGTTTACTTTCTGATATGCTTGAAACACAGACTTAACACAGTTACGGTTTCAAAAATTTCAGCTAGATAAAGAAAGCAAACACAGAAGTGGGTTTTGCGTTCCCTTCTTCTTCTTCTGGGGGGTGTCCTGGGTCGTGTGTGAATGAATATCCAGTCCTCTTTTTCTGGAAAGCACTGGTAGGAGGATTGAACATCCAACCACTGCAGTTTTCTTGCTCAAATGAAGTGGTTAAATGTTTCATACATGTTTCATAAAGCACCCAAAGTTTAGCAAAAGTAATTTCAACCCCACCCCACCCCTGTGTTGTGCCTTCTCCCAGTAGATATGTAGAATGGGAAGAGTGGGGTGCTAATTCAGGCTGTCGTTCTGTAATGAGCATCTGGGATTAAATCCCATTCATGATGTGCAGCTTTGGGATTGTGCTGACAGGCCCACATTCTTCCAAAGTTCTCAGTGACATCGTCCCTGCTTGTTTGAATTACATGTTTATCCACCCAGAAAGCAAAAAGTGATTTCCCCCCCGAATGGAAAAGACTCCAAAGAATAAATCATAGTACTGTATCATGTCTTTCTGCAGGTTAATCCTGCAACCAAGCTTCTAGTCTAGGACACTTTGTTTTAACAACTACATTTCCCCCAGTGTTCCTCCGATCCCCTGTTCTCTTTACGTCTTTCCCCATCTCAGATTGCAGACTGTAAGTTCCTTGGGGACAGAGGCCTATCGGATTGTACTGTACAAGAAATATGTTGTGCAGCTTAAGATTTCTGTGAATGTTGCTGTTAAAATGAGTTCTCATTTTAAGTTGGTGAAGGGCACCAACTTTGGTGTTAACAGTAGAAACTTAATAATTAATAATAATCATTAAAAAAAACCAGGTTTATATTTTTGGTGAATTTGAAGGATTTTTTTGCTGCCTGCATAATGCAAAGGCTAGATTAAATTCATCCATGGTTTTTTTCATACAAAGCGGTGGTGGTGAACCTATGGCATGTGTGGCAGAGGGGGTACTCAGAGACCTCTCTGTGGGCACACTAGCCGTCACCCCAGCACAGAGTTTGCCCCACCCTTCTGCCCAGCAGCCCAATGCGAGTGTGTCCTCCCTCCCCCAGCAAAGAGTTTGCCCCACCCTTCTGCCCAGCAGCCCAATGCAAGTGTGTCCTCCCTCCCCCAACAAAGAGTTTACCCCACTCTTCTGCCCAGCAGCCCAATGGGAGCGCTTCCTCCCTCCCCTCTAGCACAGAGTTCGCCCTGCCCCTCTGCGGTGCAGATGGCAGCCTGTTGAATTTGAGCACACAGTCTCAAATAGGTTTGCCATCACTGATCTATGCTTAACAATCTATGTTTATTCAGAAATTCCCATATTATAAAGGAATGATAAGGCCTTTAATTATCTCCTTTCAGAGAGACTGAAAGAGTGAGTAAGGGCTGTACCCTTGATCGGCTGAGGAACAGAATCATAATAATTATAAATATCCACTTCAGTATGTGTTGTTTATAACTTTGGCCCTGTAGCTTTCAGGTCTGAGTGGGGAATTTTCTTCTTCTTCTCATATACAGTATATCATTGCAAATGGGGGGGGGGGGGGGATAGGAAGATGGTGGTCTGTTGTTAATTTTGTATTATTAGTTGTAGACAATTAATGATGTGTATGGAAATTATTTTCTTTCACCATGTGCCAATTTGTAGGCCTCATGGCAAACAATCGCTACTTTGGCACACTCTACATATATTGGAGTACAGATTCCAATTGGCATAATTAATAAGATTAATAATTAATAGAGCAACAAACCAGAATGGTGTGGAGTTTGGGAAGGGTAGGCTAAAATATTTTCCCCTTAATAATGATCATGAGGGATATGGTAATATATTTGGTTTTTAAACTCATATTTTGAGAATGCTGCCAGAATTCCCAGGCATAAATTCTAGCATAGAGATGCACATCAACTGACACCTACATTTCACTTACCTGGCTGGACCTTGAAGGGTTCCGAGGCCTGTATTTCCTATTATCATATGAAAGCGAAAGATGCTGTGGTACATCCTGAGAGTAGCAGCCCCTCTCAGAAAACACTGCAGTAACTTCTTCTTTTGTACATTAACAAAAGGAAATACTGTATAAACTTCAGAAGAAGGGGGCAGCCAAAAATGAGATGGCTGGATGGTATTGTAGACACAATGGGCACAGAGCTAGGTGGGTTGAAAAGGAGGGTGGAGGGACAGAGGTGCCTGGAGTCAGTGATGGGCTCCAAATTGTTTTTACTACCACACTGTAGGTGTGGTATGATGGGCGTGGCCAGAGGGAAAGCGTTGTGTTGTACCCAAATTAGGATTATTTTATTTCAAAACCTGGATGATGATTGTTATTATAATAATTTCCAATTTATATCTCCTTGCCCCATTGCTGTTGGAGACGATTGTTAAGTTTGAGTGAAACAGCTATTTGGTTGCTAGAAGCAGTACAGACGTGAGAAATGACTGAGAGATACATTTGGTACTGCAGAGTTGATGGCTTAACTGTCTTTCTAAATCTCTATGTTCACACCACGTGCTCTGAGTGAAGAATATGTTGAATGCTATCAGGAACGTTTGTTACTTTAGTGATATTGTTCAGGAATTCCAGGTCAAATTGTTAGTTCTGTTTTGTTTCTTTGTGCAGTATAAGGGTTAAGACTCTGTGCTGTGGCTAGGGAAATCTAGGGTGTAAATCTCTATTCTGATTCTCCCTAACTTGACTCTTCAACCCAGGTATGGGAAAACATGAGGCCCACAAGATATTCCTGGATTACAATTCCATTTCTTTTCTCACACTTAGGTGTGGAGGTGAATAGTATGCCAGATATCACTTAATAATATAAGAATTAATCATTTTATGATAGATAAGAAGGCAAGTTTTCAATTACAAATATGTGACTGGGGTGCTTATAATTGCGTCATTCATTCTGTGTGATTGTATTTAATGAAGCCATTATTTTCTGAAAAGCAAACTTATTACAGTACAGTATTATATTTGTATTTCCTACTCTAACTACGGGCTTGCTACGCTGTCCATCTGTTTTTTTATCTTAATCTACTTTCCTTTTTCTGTTTTGCTATACCTTCTTGCAATTACTAACTCTTTTAAGAGGTGCAAAAGTGAAGGGAAGGATCATATATGTTTAGAATAGTTCCTATCTTTAGAACCAGCCTGCTATTAGGCAGAAGGAGGCAGCTCTCTCAGGTGGCAAGATGCCAAAACATTGAGCTGTTTTGCTTCTAAGGCAGTGATGGCAAACTTTTTTGAGTGTCCAAACTCAACAGGCTGCCGTCTGCATTGCAGAGTGGTGGGGTGAACTCTGTGCTGGAGGGGAGGGAGGAAGCATTCCCATTGGACTACTGGGCACAGGGGTGGGGCAAACTCTGTGCTGGGGTGATGGCGAGTGTGCCCACAGAGGGCTCTGGGTGCCCCCACTGGCACACGTGCCATAGGTTCGCCACCACTGTTCTAAGGCTCTGTTTCCTTCTCCTCTACTGCTGCATTCCCTCTTATTCTTCTTACCTTGTTGCTACTTCACTTGCTCACAGTGCACATAGTGACAGGATGCCTCAAACCTACACTAGTTGAGAAAATATACCCTCTTGCTGGCATCACTCTGCGTAAGATGAGAGAAGTTAGCAGCAGATGCCAAGAGAACTAAGCAAGAGAATGACCCTCAACATCCTCTGAACGGATATGAACCTCAAGTCCGCTGACTCAGATCCAGGAAGAGCTTTATGGCACCAACAAACATTCTTGAGGGTATGCAAGAGCAAAACCAAATTGGAAGATGGAGGAAGGAGCTCCCTAGACAAGGAATGACATTAAAGGAAGAGATGGCTGAGGAACTTGATCTACTCTACATCACTTTGAAGGTCCCTGAATAGGCTGAAGTTCAGAGTCCCTAAATGTTAGACCATTGTACTCAAGTGGGGGCTGCTGGTGGACAGCAGCACACTGTGTGAATGTGGGGAGATACAGAACCCGGTTCATTTGCTGCTCTGCTGGTTACGACTGGAAACGTGTACCAATGAGGGTGTAAGTTTGGCCAATGACGAAGCCAAGAAGGTGGTATTATATTGATAGTTAAAGTTTGATCCAGATATGAAAGAGGAACTTGCTCAGCTATCCTGTCCCTTCCTTGCACAATTCTTAATAGCTTCTGCTGCTGCTTGCTCACTCGCTGAACATCTGGCTGTGTAAAAAATTAGCAGTTGCACAAAACAGGCATTGTGTCCTCTAGGGCAGCAGGTCCAAGCAGGCACTCCATTAAGTCAATTCAAATGAAAATGGAGGATGTGGGGGGAGCCTGAGGAAGAAGAGGGGAAGATGACAGTAGGACAGGTCAGCAGGCAGGCATTGTTCATAGGTATGTAAGTACCTCCACAGGTAGGTTTTGTCTGGTGCCCTATGTGGCTGAATCTGAGAGCTGGGGAGGCATAACTCAGGCCCTGATCCATCTAGACCAGTGATGGTGAACCTTGGCACTCCAGGTGTTCTCAGACTTCAGTTCCCAGAAGCCCAAGTCTCTGTGAATCCACACAAATGGGTGGATTCGTGTGGATTCACAGAGACTTCGGCTTCTGGGAATTGAAGTTCAAGAACACCTAGAGTACCAAGGTTCACCATCATGGACCTAGACACACTATAATTGGAGAGTGTCTTCTGTTGACGCTCCTCTCCAAATTTGGTGAAATTTCGAGCAAGGGTGCCGTCACTCATTGAAATGTCCCCAATCCAACTGGTGGTAACCTAAGACTTTTGCACACTACTTCATATCTGAGTTTCTCAAACCCCTGATCTGTCATCATGAAATTAGGTCCCAATTTAGGCATTGGCAACTTGGCTGGCAAAAGGGAGTTTGACCTGGACACCCTTGTGAATTGTTTGAGCTTTGCTGTCTGAGGGTGATTGGCTATTTTGGGAACAACCTCCCTGCATTAAAAGGTGAGAATTGAGTGAAAATTACGCAGCGGCCTGTATATATTGAGTGGCCTTATTACCCCTGTGAGCATGGGTGTCAACGACACAGGATTGGTTAATTTAACCACACATGCTTCGATCTAATGCCCTTGGGGCTCAAAGAGCACATGATGTTGAGCTGCCCTTGATGACAGCCAAAGTGAATATTCTTAACCCCCTGACGGTATGAAAAATCCCTGGTGTTAGTGGCTGTTCTCTACAAGGACGAAGTGGGTGTGATGCCCCTGAGATAAAGAACAATCTCACTGTCCTGGGACCTGCAACAAACCAGGCTATGGCTACAGTAGTAACTCAAAGCATCGAAAAAGATCAGGGTTTTAAAAGGTTACTCTGGGGAGTCTGTGATTCATAGAATGTGGATAGTGGGCGTTTTCTGAGCTATGGGAAAAACCTTGAAAGAGCAGATGTCATCTAATCCACCTCCTGCTCAGTGACGTCAAGCTCAGCATCGCCAGGGCAGTCTGCTCTACTGTCAGCCCGCTTTCTGAGAGGCAAGAGAGTGAACCTGGTAGACTGTTGTACAGAAATTTGGGAAGTCTAGGAAGCTCAGTGGTTTAGGCATCTAGCTGTAGAGCCAGAGGTTGTGAGTTTGGTTCCTTACTGTGCCTCCTTGATAGACGCTGGACTTGATGCCCCGTAGGGTCACTTTCAATCCTGTAGTTCTAAGATGTTGTTGTTGTTGTTGTTGTTGATGATGATGATGATGATGATGATGATGATGATAAGAAGTATTCGTAAAAGCAGGGTCAGGAGACCATGTAATCTGCCTTGAGTTCACAAGGAGAGAAGTAAGATGTAGAGGTGATTAATAATAAATAAAATAATAAATAAATAATTAACCAGTGGAAATCTTAATAAATAATTAACCAGTGGAATATTTTGCCTCATTTGCTTTACTACACTTTGCAACTGCTGTTTCTGGTCTAGCCCCTTGAGCAAACAGATTGTGTTTCCTTCACTTTCAGCAGCAATAGCAATAGCAATAGCAATAGCAATAGCAATAGCAATAGCAATAATAATAATAATAATAATAATAATAATAATAATAATAATAATAATAATAATAATAATAATAATAATAATAATAATAATAATAATAATAATAATAATAAATTTTTCTGGGTTGAAAGGATTTTTGTGGGTGAAACTCTACTCAGGGAATGGCCCAAATGAGGCTCTTTTCATGTCCGCAAGAGCTGGGACAGAGACGGGAGCTCACTCATTCGTGCAGCACTGGGGCCTTGAACTGCTGACCTGTCAACCTTCCAGTTGTCAAGTTCTGTGTGTTAACCACTAAGTCACTGCAGTCCTCTTCCTGCCACTCAATCCTTTTTTATTGACGCTTGTTGGGCTTGAAGAATTTGAGATAGGTTACGTAGTTCTTGTGTTCCCGTGTGTGTTTTTAACCTGTTTTTAATATGGATCTCTGTAGATTTGGATTTTATATAATTTTATGCAATGTAGAAGTTGCCTGGCAATGGAGGGAAAGTTTTCCAAACAAATACACCTTTGTAAGTGGTGGTAGACAAGGTAGCTATATGACCATTATCATCATGGAAACAAGCTACACCTTCTGATCGTCAACATAAGTAGAAGTGGTTTAACGTTACCATTCCATTCCACATTTGTTTAAGGAGCCATGAGGAATTGATGCTGTGTCTTCCATTTCCTCTAATCTTTTTTAATTGCACACCACATTATAATAGTAAAAGCATTATGTTATTACAGAAGTCAAATAGCATCCCTTATAATCTTAAATGGTAGAATACTTTATAGTAGGTTTGCAACTCTTACGTTAGCGGTATAAGGTCACAGAACTGTTAAGTGCCAGTTGGGTTACTTGATCTCATGGCAGACATCTTTAATTAACTACTTCTTCTTCCATGTCTAGGCCAGATGTGAAGCTGCCAAAATGAAGGCACCTTTTGGTGAGTTCATTCTGCAGTTCTTCTCACCTGGCCTAGTGTGAGAAAGATTAGCCGGCAACACAAGGTTGCCATCACCCCGATTGTGGGTCAAAAAGGCCATCCGCTATGTTGGGCTGCAACTCCATCCCTTTCAAGGTGCTTGTTGGGACTTAGGAAAGGGGGAGATGAAGCCATGCCTGTGGCTGTTCAGTACAGTTAAGTAATGATGAACCTTTTGAGTTACATCCTGTAATTTGGGCTTTTCTTCAGTCTTCTCCCATTCCCCTTGTCATCGTTGGCTGCAACTCGTATCCAAGAACACACACACACCCCGAAGCCGAAAAAGTGCCACTGGTGTGAATTTGTTTAAGGTGGGTCCCAGCTTGCCATGAAGTGACCCACACACAGTGATCATGGAGCCCTCCCCTGCGGCATGTATGAAATGAGTCATGCAGGATTTAACACTTGGACTGCTGCAGCTTTGAGGATATGGACAAGGTGCGCCTTCACAGCCAGTCCATCTGGCATGGCCCCTTCCGCCTCCATGACGGTTGGGAATCAGAGTTCCTCCTCTGCTCATAAACAGCGATGAGCACTGAAACCTAGAGTCAGATATGACTAGCCTCTGAGCAAGGGTGACCTTTACCTTTACCAGTAAATTCTGGTCTGAATTTCATGATACATATATATTTAAAAACTGTGACTCTGTGTTAATAACTCTTCCAGCTAAATAGTTACTGGTGTGTTTGGTGAAATACTTATTTCCCTTCCTCTTTACATAGGGTAAGGCCTTGCGGGATTTTCCATGACATGGATCATGGCCTAAGGTTAAGATATGCTACTTTGGAAGGCACAGGAGCAAGGTTTGGTAGAGTTGTTGGCTACTCCCAAAATATTTTTCTTGTTTTTGTATTCTGTTATTTTAGCCATGAGGCAGCTGAAAGTAATGTATGGGTTGGAAACTTGTGGCAGAGCTTGTTTAAACTGGTGTGTTTTGGATTTTATTTATTTTTTAAAGGAAAGGTTTATGGCTATGGTTTTGAAACAAAGCCTGCAATAAGAACCCAGTTTTGTGATGTGGTTGTTGTAGGGATTTTTCTTCTTGCTTATCAAATGTTTGCAAAGTGGTTGAGCAAACAGTAATTTCACCCAAATAGCAGACCGCCTGGGCTATAGGAACTAAGATGCACGTGGCGGAAAATTTAACAAGCTTGTTATATCTCTGGCTAATTGCAAGCTGACCTTTAAGAAAGATTTCCAGATGTTTATTTGTTAGAGCCCTTAAACCTCACTTTCAGTGTGGAGAAGGAGAGGTAAGACAAGGGACCTCCTTGATCAACACACTAGGCTGTTTCTTATCTCAAAATCTTTCTTTTTGCAGCCTTGAGTTTTCTTTTAAAGTTTTCCATACTTTCTGCACTGCTTCGCTCCCCTTTTCTCAGTGCATGTAGAACAAGTTTGGCATGGTAGGACCAGCGCTACATTGAACAGCAGATCAACACTGATCAAAGACTTTCTTCAGATGATGGATTATGGAAAAAAGATTAAACATACATTGTGATTAGTGAAGAACTATGGGGCAAAGTGCTTAAATTGCCAATAGAGCCTGCTCACATTTTTACCAACGAAGGGAGAAAAATATTTTAAATTCAGGCTAACACGACTACTATTCAAATAATAATAATAATAATAATAATAATAATAATAATAATAATAATAATAATAATAATAATAATAATAATAATTTTAAATTCACCATCTTCTGTCAGTAATTAAAAAGATGTAGCTCTTCACTTTGAATCTCTTGGTTTTTTCCTTCTGTTTGTTGTTACTTTTTTTAATGTGAATTCGATGAACGTCTTATTTTTTTTTGGGTTGTCTGGCAGCTTTTGCAATGTAACGAAAATCATGTACTTTCGACGAGCTGCTACCGATCAACCAATCGAAGTGATCCAAAGTGCTATTCCTTCCTTCAAAAAAAAGAAAAAGAAAAGAAAAGCGGCAGGTAGAGTCTAAGGACACTACTGTCAGGAATTTAGTTCATGTATTCAGTGTGTTGAATTATGCTAATTAGTTCATTTATTTCTTTTGATCTGAATGAAATAAAAGAAATAAATGAACTAATGAGCATAGTTCAACACATTGAATTCATGAACTAAATCCCTAAGTCCTTAGACTCTACCTGCCACTTTTTTTATGTTTATCTATACTTCTGAAAATAGCAATTAAGATGTGGAGGTGAGATAGTAGAAAGGGAAATGTGAAGGTAAAGGTCACCCTTGGTCAAAAGCCAGTCATATGACTGTAGGGTTCAGTGCTCATCTCTGTTTATAGCCAAAGAGCCAGCGCTGTCTGTGTCTGCAGATGTTTCTGTGGACATGTGGCAGGCATGCCTCAACACCAGAGTCCACGGAATGCTGTTTACCTTACCACCGAAGTGGTCCCTATTTATCTACTTGCAATTTCTTGCTTTCAAACTGCTAGAGTGGCAGGAGCTGGGACAGAGATGGGAGCTTACTCCGTTATGCAGTATCCGGGAATCAATCTCTGACCTTCCAGTCAGCGAGTTCAGTATCTTAATCACTTGAGCCACCACAGTCCCAGAAAGAGGAATAGTTGTTCCCATAGGTGAGCATCAGTTTTTCAAGCGCTGCCCTGTGTGTGCATGGATCAGGGAAATCAACCAAGTTGCTTCTTGTATGTACTTTGAACCAGCTGTGTTTGCAAGGAAAAAAGCAACCTACAGTACTTTGAACAAAAGGCAAGCTGGGATCCAAGACGCCAAGGTCTTGCTCTGGCACGTCTAGCGGCCTCCAAGGACTTTGATGTTACCTCTGGCAAACCTAGGCAGCATAATTAAAAGTAGAGACATCATTATACCGACAAAATTCTGCATACTTAAAGCAATGATCTTCCCAGTAGTAATGTATGGCTGTGAGAGCAGGACCATAAGGAAGGCTGGGCACAGAAGAATAGACGCCTTTGAACTGTGGTGCTGGAGGAGACTCTTGAGAGTCCCCTGAACTACAAAGAGGAGTCATCCTGAAGGAAATCAACCCTGCCTGATCCTTGGAAGGACAAATACTGAAGCTGAAGCACAAGTACAGTACTTTGGCCACCAAATGAGAAGAGATGAATTGTGTCGGGGGTCGGATCTGGCCCCTGGGCCATAGTTTGGGCAACCCTAGTTTTAGAAGCAGGGAAAAATAGCAACTTAAAAGCTATCTCATCCTGTTGCAAAACAGATTGCAAGGTGCATTTTACTTCCGCTTCTGGTGGGAGGAACCACATGACTGGCCCATGGCATGAAAAGTTTGGGCACCCCTGCTTTATAGAGTAATAAACACAACAGAGTTGGAAGCTGTGGGTGGTTGTGTTCAGTTCTTGTGGAATTGTTTGGCCTATGGAGAGGCGGCAGCTGGGAGTCTGAAGGAGGGATATTTTGCAATTTCCTTTCTCGGGGGTTCCTGGAGCAAAGAAAGAAGAGCCTTTAGTCTTGCAGAGAGTAAATGGCAGAGCTCTCTCAGGAGACGGAGAGCCATTTTGTACAGTACATTAATTGCATTGCTTGGAGGAGTGTGAATGCCTTGGCCACACAGCAGGGATGCTCATTCCCATTAAAGCAACATTTGAGAGTAGCTGATGTTAGCAGGTTGCATGGAGCTTTGTGGTTCAGAGAGATGGGTGAAATCCTGCCCATCTCTTTTCAAACACAACTTGAATGGGATTTCCTACAGTCTCTGTGTTTGTCCTGGAAGGTGACCTGGTACAGGTCTTTTGGATGTAAGTCAGGGGTCCCCAAACTTTTTGGGCCGCGGGCCGGTCATGTGGTTCAGCAAGTCGGCCAACGTGTCTGCACATGCGTGCTTTACTTCTGCTTCCGGGAACGGTGAGGGCGACACGGGCCGATGACTTGGCGGCGTGGGCCGGATCCAGTCTGTGGGCTGTAGTTTGGCCACCCCGATGTCAATCATTTCTGAATAAAGGTGGGAGTGAATGGACATTACCTTTTAACACAGTAAACAAAATGGAAATTGCACTTTCCTCAATTATTGACAAATTCAGCATTCGGTATTTATAAATCAGTGTCCAGAATCCTAATCCGTAGCGCTCCTGACACAGGCGAATGACGCTAACAGCAGTGTCACATTGTCACTCACTAAAGAGTGCGGCCTAGTTTATCAATAGTATCTTACCCTGCACGAATTGACCGGAAAGAGGTTTTCTGAAATTGGTTTGCCAGAGATGCAGAAAAATCCACTGCTGGTTGTCTTAATCTCCTTTGGGAGTGGTGAAAAATTAAAAGATCAAAAAACCAAACAAAACCTGGTAATAATTGATAATCTTACAGGCTACAGTTTGCCAAGATTTCTAAAGATTGTGACATGTGTTGAAGATGGTAGAGAAGTTTGACACACAAGTGATTCCTCATTGCTTATAATCCTGACATAGTTCCAACTTCTGGTGCAGTAAAAACGCAACACTTCCATACCTGGTTGGCTGTTGAAGAAATGAAGTGGGTAGGAAAGACATGATAAAGAGCCCTCGTGTTTGAGCATATATATTTCAAAAGAGAATTAAATTTTCAATAGAATACTGTAATTGGCTTGTTGAAAGAGTAACTTTGTTTATCACTTTTCCGATTGGAAGAGTTAGCAAAAACCTCTTTCCTTTAGTTTATTTCATCCGATTCAGAGACAATATACAGGTTTATTATCTCTCTATTTTCTTCTCTATAAAGATGTTTTTCAAAATGAAGTGTAAGCCTTCCTGCTTTCTTCCATTTTCATGTGTGCGTTCCTGAAATTGTAGGCTACGGCTTTCCTGAAGCTTTGAAATATGTGAACGGAATAGATATTATCTATGGTCCTGCTGAATCGGTAACGCCGAAGAACTTGTACAATAAAGTAAAAAAAGGAAGTCAGCTAAAAGAAATAATCAGCTTTCTCCTTAGCATAACACTTTTTTTTTACAAGCTGAGAGGTTTTCATACAGCTGGAATTGAGGGAGTCGTTCAAATTTATCTCAGCCCCGCCTGCCTCCAATTTCCTGTGTTGGTTTAGTAAATTAATGGCTGTGTCGTCTAAACGCTAATTATGCAATTGGACCAAAGTTCACTTGCATCATCCAGCAGTTTGCTTGATTTCCTAGTAGGCAGTTGGGAAGGAGCAGTTGGGAAGGATGAGAACGGTAGCAATTTGGACTTTCTTTACCAGCCTGCACACTCAGTTGCTACCTGGGGAAAGACTGAACAAATACCATGTCAAGTCATAACTGATTTGTGGTGACCCCAGTCGATATGTGAGATATCTAAGGAGTGGATCTACCAATCCCACCCCACCCCGTCAGTTCCCATGTCTTGAGAAGGAACCCCCCCACCCCACCCCCCGAGACCTAGTCCATCACTTTGTTGCCAGAAATGGGCAAATTGCAGCTTGTGTGGTTGTTGGTACCAAAAGGAATACGTGCACCAAAGGCAGGAGAGAGAGAAAGGCTTTATTGTACGTATGCGTACGGGCTCTCCACCTTTCAGCAAATAGCTAAAGAAAGAGACAAAGGGAATTTTTTTATAAAGAAGGATGAGACAGTCATCAGACATCCCAATACACAAAATTCATAACTTGGCTCCCTTATCTTGTACCATAACAACTTTTACATAACAACTCACTTCTTTTACCAGCTTCCTGGCATGTACACAGAGACATGTCCCCCCCCTTTTTTAAACCCTTAGCTCACTTAAAGTTCAAAATGGCTTTTCTTTGGCTACAGCTCTACTATATCTCACTGGGTTAAACTGTGTGATGCTTTTAAAAAAGAGAGATAACTCCCAAATCTACATAATGCAGCCTGATGCAAACTACCTGCATTTATATTTAAAGATTTCTGGGCTTGGAAAGGGTAACCTTTACCTATATTTAGAGATGGCTGGGCTTGGAAATGTTTTTTGAGATAAAATGGCCACCCCTTTGAAGCTGTTGGAACAAAATGGCCACCCCCATTGTGCAGGCAGGGCAAAATGGCTGTCTAGCTCTCAAAGCTGACTGAGAGAGCATGACCTGATCCCTGCCTTGAAAAGGTTGGGAACTCTTGGTCTAAAAGAATTTATTTATTTATTCATTCATATTTATATTGCCGTCCACTCCTCTGGCTTGAGTTTACAAGAGCTGAGCAGAGCTGTTGAGGAGAAGACATTTTGGAAATCACTCATTCATAGGGTCACCATAAATCTGAAATGTCTTAATTGTATATAACAGGGATGCCCAAACTTTTTGGGCTGTGGGGCGGTCACGTGGTTCAGGGGGCTGGTCACTATGGCCTGGGGGCCTGATGCAGCCCCCAGGCTGTAGTTTGGGCACCCCTGGTATATAACAACATGTAGCAACAAAATCAAGGCAACAAAGAGATTGGACAGGAATCCTTCTCAAACTGCAGATGAAAACACTGACGAAATACAGATGCTCTTGGCAGGCTCTCCACTTGAAAGGACAATGACTGGAAAAGAATTTTGTTTACATGCTTACCGAGTGGTTTAAAAATACCACTCATTAAGCATGTAAACAAACTGCAGGTCAAAGCCCTTTCAACTCTTGAATACCCGTATAAGCCGACATTTTGGGAAACAGTGATGGGTCTGTTCTTTCTCAGCCATGGCCCTTTTGATTTGAAGTTTGCCATGAGTGTGTGTGTGTGTTTCACTAGCGTTTTCATCCATAGTGTGACAACATGCTTAACCCATAGATTGAATCTCTCGCTGAGCTTTCTTCTGTGTAAAAACAGCTGTTTGGGAAGCACATCTGAAAATGCTTGGTGATAACAGTATTCCCGTCTCACCGGCCTAGAATTTCCCAACCTTGCACCATCATCAGTTTTTCAAAATGTTTTGGTGCAATATTCTCTATGGGTTATTAAAATGTTGCTTATTTAAGTACACTCATAAATACTTACGTGTGTGCTCAGATGTGCCTCTGTAGTGGCAAAGCCACATCTCAATAGAGATTGGAAGGTTAGGTTTCGATACCCGGGAGCTACACTTAGGGACATGAAAAGAGCCTCATTCGGGCGTCCCCTGAATGGAGTTTCTCCAGCAAAAATCCTTTCAACCCTGAGTAATCTCTGACACGAAAATGAATGAATGAAGTTATTTTCCTGGAGAATTTGTGTTGCTCCCACAGTGATCATGTGATGCTGCTTGTTCTGATTCCCACTTCACAGCTTTGAGGGCTGTAGGGCAGGGGGACCCAGAGGGCAAGACTTGGCAAGAAGTAGACACTGAGGAGTTTGCGACAGTGGCAATATTTCAAACTTCCTGGCCCCTTGCCTCTCACTGGCTGACAGGCTGCCGTAATTGAAGTATTGGTTGCCATATAGAGTTGGCGGCTCTGATGACTTGTTCATCATTTCTCTGCGCTCTGTATTTCTTGCCAGACTCAACGTTAAGGAGCTTAGAAAGGCTAGACGCCAGTTACTCTGCACCCCTTAGTGGGTCGGGTCTTCTGCATTCATGTTTTGAATGGTGGGGTTGCGTGGAAGAGAGATCATGGAGACCAGAGGTTAAGTGGATTTCACAGCCTGTGGAAATCATCAGGAGGCCAGAGATGAAAAGAGTAGGTTCTGACTTATGGCTCTTGCGTTTGTTGTTGTCTCACCCAGGGCGCCTCACGTGCTTGTCAAGTATTTTTGAAGCATAGGGTTGGGGAGAAGGAAGCATTGCTCAACTGTTTGCAGAAGTGTAAAGCAGGGGTTCTCAACCTTTCCATACCACGAGCTGCTCCATGCCTGCTGAGACAGCTGAGCGGGCCGGACACCTGCCATAAACACTGGCATAAACTGGTGGGCATGTTTGTGTGGGTGCATTTATGGCTGTCGTAAACATGCCCTCTTTCTCTTCCGGGGTTGCTGCTGTGGGCCGGATGATTTGCTGCCGTGGGCCATAAGTTGTAAACCCCTGGTGTAATGGATCGGTCATTCAAATGCTCTGTGTTTTTCTAGCTGGGAAGCTGTGTTTGCAACTTTGAGGTCTTGTTCAGATGTCACATCAAACCAGAGTTGTGTGGACCGTACGGGAGACCTCTACCTTTACTAACTGCAATTTTAGATGGTAGGTGTTTCGTGGCTAAGGAAAACAGGAGTGATACTGTGTGGTAGAACTGGTGCCCATTGTAGTCTCACCTTCATAGCTGTGCTGGGAAGGATCAGAAGGAATTGTGATATAAAAAAGTAACTTTTTGAAGATGTCAGGTCCCAGAATCCCACAGCCAGTCAGCATGACTATTCATCTTGTAAACTGGGGGGAATTCTAGGAATCGTTGTCCAAAAAAAGGTAACTTTTCCAAGTTTTGTCCAAAGCATCTGTTACCGCCATGTTGAAGAAAGCTGCTTTAGAGGAATTCTCAAAGCTGTAGCAAATCTGTAAACATGAAGCAGACAAAACACCAAACTCCTCCAGCATGGGGGTGGGGGTGGGGTGGGGGAATACTACCCACCCCTGTTGACTCAACCGGGTACCAATACATCTACTCATGGTGACTGTTTTATTTACTGTACGTCTTTTCGATGCATCATTATGCACAATGGGGCAGTTCAGGCCCGTCATAATTAAACTTTGAAACAGGGAAGTAAAGATACAGTAAAACCTCATATAACACTAAAACCTGGTTCCACAAGTCTTCGTGTTATATGATTTTTCGTGTTATCTGATCCTCTATGGGATCCATAGAGATACATTGTAACCACACAGGCTTTCGCGGTTGTTATCTGAAGCATCCCATAGGATCTTAATGTTATCTGATGCAATTCTTCCCCCCAGATTCCTTGATGTTATGCGATTTTCTTGTTATTCGATACTAATGTTATATGAGGTATTACTGTACCATCTAAAATGATTCATAAGGAATAGCATGCATTTTGTGAAAAGGAAAGGGTATCCAATGGTATCTTGAACTTATGATCCGCTACTCGTGTTGCATTTTTGTTTTGATGAGCTTGTAGTTGTATAACTCCTGATCAGACCCTGTTTAATATGTGGCTAATTTTTTATTAGGCTAACCTGGTTTTGAGATACTTCAGCCACGTTGCAAAAGGCCCTGAGCCTTTGGAAAGAAATGAAATGTCAGCAAACATGCTTTTCGTTTTCTTGTGGGTGACAGATGTGAGTGAAAATGTTAACAGTTCTGTCCTGTCGACATCTATAAGGCGTATGATGCAGTTGCCTGACTGATGGGATGAACATTGAGGTATCTGGATTCATGTCCTCTGGCACACATGCCATAGGTTCACCACCATTGTCTTAGTTAGGGAACCCCCGTGTGGGGATGGCATTTTGAGTTTAAATGAAAGACTGCAGAGATAAAACATAGATTATTCATGTTTATGAAAGAAAGTACATCAGAGGTTAATGCTTTGTTCATGATGTCTTTTTCATGTAAACATTTGGTGCCTTTTATATGTCAAATAATAACCTAAGAAATTTTTATCCAATAATATGGCAAAAAGTGTTCTCGGCGGCTAATCAGTACATCCAGGCTGAATGTAAGAGGGCCTGGTACCAAACAAGGACTTATTTTTGCTTCAGTTATTCCTCATGGGATTACTCTATGCTGAGCTGTTGGTGACTTCCATCGTGGAAGCCAGCATACTTACTCAACTCAAAGAAGAGAAAGGTATGAGGAAGAGAAATCTCATATTCTAGGGGATTTGGAGAGCTTTGGTTATATTTGCATTTATTTATTTTTGCTTGCTTGTTTCTCTTGGGTTTTAGGATCAGATATTGTATTTTTAAAAATTGCTTTCCTCCACCCATGTGGGTGGGTGGGTCAATGCTTTTTGTATTTAAATGTTTTTCATATTATTTAAATTGTTTAAGTTTAAATTATTTTCTAATTTTGGGATGCATTACTGTTTTTTGAATTGATTGGTGGATAAGTAATGTGCTTTTTACTTTGTGTGTAGAACTGGTGATGGCTGGATATCTTGGCTGAAGGAGCATCTTTGTGTAGCCTCTGCTGGTGTTTCAATTTTTATGGAGATTTTTTTCTGCTGGAATTGTACTCGGTTTGGTATAGTAGTGGGCCTGCTGGCATAATAGCTTGTCCTAAAGAGACAGTCTTAACTGGTTAGACCACCAAGATGGATTCAAGTGGGATTTAATCCACTTGGGGACCACCACCCTTCCCTGTGGCCTAATCCAGTGATGACAAACCTTGGCATACCAGCTGTTCATAAACGTCAATTCCCAGAAGCCCTGATCAGCAGGAGTGCAGACTTTGGCTTATGGTAATTGAAGACCAAGAACAGCTGGAGTGCCAAGGTTCACCATCACTGGCCTACTCTATCACCATAACAGTTTAACCTGGCCAGACTTCCATAAGTCTGGTGATAAATCATGAAAGATAGTGGTCAGACTGAATAAGGCACAGAATTCTCTTGATGTGAGTAGTTTCTGTATTGTAGAGATGGGTGACTACAGGCCGTAATAACCCCACATATTTGGCTGTGGGAGCTACAGCTGGCAGTAGTCATAGGCTATGTTAAACATAGATATGTTTCTCAGCTGCGTCGGGTCCTCTGGTGCGGCGTGTTCCAGCTGAAGATGCAGTACAGCTGGCGTGGACTTTAATGTTGGTGATTGACTGGTTTGTTTCTTAAGCACTGAAGCTGCCACGCTTATCTCTGCCAATCCCATCTGTTTGCCAGGAGGTAGGACATGTGACAGGGCTTTATGTAATACATAAATTCATGCAGAGTTTGCCCTCCACTTATGAGGACAAGTTAAATAAGCTTGTTTCTAAAACACATCCTTTTGTGGAGCCTTAACTGTAATTTTAAGTGTTTTGTGGTGAAGGGAAACTGGAGTACTATACTGTGTGAGCAGTCTGCTTGGGCATTTTATTTGTAAGAAACACCTGTAAAAGCTACAAATGTTGGCCAATGTTGAGGTTTTCTGCTGATGAATGGGACTGCTCATTTGTAACCACGGGCCTGTGAAGAGCACAGGTGGCTGAGTTTGCATGTACATCAGCCATAAAACATGCCCACACATGTAAATGCACTTGTAGCTGTCATAAATGCAGAAGTGAGCATATTTATGGCTGTCATAAACATGCCCCCTTCCACTTCTGGGAGGTGTGGTCAGGCCTACTCAGCTGTGTGGGGGTGTGGTCAGGCCCACGGCATAAAAGGGTTGGGAACCCTTGGTGTAGAGTAAACATCACAGACTACCTACTTCAGAGGTCTGCAAACACGGCTCTCCAGATGTTCTTGGACTTCAACTCTTGGAAGCCCTGATCAGCTGGAGTGTTGACTTGGGCTTCTGGGAATTGAAGTCGAAGAACATCTGGAGAGCCCAGTTTGCAGATCCCTTGTTTAGAGCATAGGTTAGTGCTGGCGAACCTTAGCACTCCAGCTGTTCTTGAACTTCAATTCCCAGAAACCCTGATTAGTAGGATTGCTGATTTGGGCTTCTGGTAATTGAAGTCCAAGAACACCTGGAGTGCCAAAGTTTCACCATCATTGGCATAGATCCGCAAACATGTATCTTCAAGTGTTTTTGGACTTCAGTTTCCAGAAGTCCAAGTCAGCACTCTTGCTGATCAGGACTTCTGGGAATTGAAGTTCAAGAACACCTGGAGCGCCAAGGTTGACCGCCAGTAGCTCAATGCAGTACCTTTGTTGCTGATTCATCTTGTATGTTTTCCTTCCCATCTCCTGAGCTTTGCTTTCTACGCTCCTAGCTTTATTATGAGTCATCAAAGTTGACCTGGAGAGGAGCTTACTGTAAATAGAAAAGCAGTGAGTGCTTCTTGCTCATTAGAGAAACTACCTCTTGCTCACCAAAAATAAATTTAAGGTAAAGGTCACGCTTGCTCGAAAGCCAGTCGTATCCAACTCTAGGGTTCAGTGCTCATCTCTGTTTCATAGCTGAAGAGTCACGCTGTCTGCTTCTGCAGACGTTTCCGTGGTCATGTGGCAGCATGACTAAACATCGGAGCACTCAGAAAGCTTCCCACCAAAATGGTCCCTGTTTATCTACAGGTACTTGTAATTTCTTGCTTTCGAACTGCTAGATTGGCAGGAGCTGGGACAAAGACGGGAGCTCGTTCTGTCCTGCAGTATTTGGGTATCGAACTGCTGACCTGCTGCCTCCCAGTCAGCATCTTAGCCACTTGAGCCACTAATTACTCACCTACAAATAGGGAAACTGACCCCCCCTCCACATGATAAGAGAAAGTCCAACCTCACCTTGTTCTGGAATCTGACTGTAGAAGTGGCTCTCCATATTACAGCCTGAGGTTTGGACACCCTGTTGTCATTAGTCAGCTTCCTTTTAAATTGCTCTATCTCTGTGATGATGAACCTTGGCACTCCAGCTGTTCTTGGACTTCCAGTTTCCAGAAGCCCAAGTCCCTGTGAATCTACACAGATGGGTTTATTGCACGTTCCTGTGGATTCACAGGGACTTGGGCTTCTGGGAATTGAAGTCCTAGAACAGCTGGAGTGTCAAGGTTTGCCATCACTTTCTGTGAAGTCATTCCTTTTTATTGCAAGAACTCTCGTATTTGTTTGTAGTCCATCAGTGGAAACTTGCCAGTGACAGATTCAGATGAAGAGAGTGGTGGCAATGAAGGAGGTCATGGCAACAGAGCATTGTTGAAATGGCAGTGATTTTTCCTGATGTGGGATGATTGGGCCCTCATGGTATGATGAGAAATTGCTTTTTATACAGTTGCCAATAGGAATGTGAAGGACTACTGGCCTTTTCCCTGTTGCTTATGTCAGAATCTCATCAGCAGTAGCAATCTGGGTTGCCAGACTTTCTCCTTTTCTGGCATGGAAAACTCTGCACATTTCTAGCACAAATTCCCCATAAAGCAGGGGTTCCCAATGTACAGTCCCCAGGCCAGAACTGGCCCATGATCACCCTCGCCGCTCCTGGAAGTGGAAGCAGAGATGAGCACCAAACCCTAGAGTCAGATAAGACTGACTTTTGAGCAAGGGAAACCTTTACTGTACTTAATTATGAAAGAATTAGATCTTGGAAAAGTTGATTTTCTGGGCTATAGATTAGTCCCAGTGTTTGCTGTAGTTTTTTTTAAGAATTATTTTAAGCACTGGAAAAAAAGAAAGTAAGATACAGTAAATTTAAAGAAAAACATAAACAAGAGTTGTACATGGGAGTAGGAGATGAAAGAAGGTATTCATTTGCAAGATATTGTGGATGTTTGTTTTTCTAAATATCATTATTGCTTTGAACTGTCGTTGCAAAACCAGGAACAAAAAAAGAACAAATTGTCCAAAACTCAGCTGATTAGTAATTCTTCAATGCCACTGAAATGCTACTGTTTGAAAAGGCAAGTTATGCCTCACATTCTGTACCTCTTCTCCTTCTTTGTGTCTTTCTAAAATCAGTAGCTGCTGAGGCTATAGATAAGGGGTTCCCAACCTAAGGCCCACAGGCCAGATCTGGCCCCTGGCACCATTTCATGTGCCCTCCACCCCTCCAAGGGCATTCGAGAAACAAAATGGCTACCCCTTGGAAGTTGTTGGGACAGAATGGTTGCCACCATCATACAGCCTACACACATTTTGTGTCTGTTGTCTGTTCATCTTCTTTCATGCCCAGGGCAGATTTTAACTGCCAAGATGAAGCCACCTTCTTGGTTTTGACATTGGCCAGGCTTTAGTCCTCATCAGTGCATGACTCCAGTAGTAATCGGCAGACCAGTAATGTGCCAGATTCTCTGCATTCACACAGCATGTTGTTATTCTCCAGCAGCCCCCACTTGAGCATGTGGGTTTTGTATTTAGGGACTCCAACCCCTGTTCATCCTATTCAGGGTCCCCCAATGTGATGACATAGGGAAGGTCGGGTTCCCCAGCCATGGCCTCCTTTCCTGTCTTTCCTCTGACATCTGCTAAAGGGGGGCTTTGCTTATTGTCATGCTTTGTCTCTGTGCTGACATTCAAGGGTCAGGAAGAGGAGGTGAGGGACCTTTACAACTTCATTGTGCTGATTTCCTGTCCCAAATTCCTGTTTTCAGAGGGGTTTCCTCAGTCAGAATGCCTTTGTGGGGAAGAGAGAGATTTGTCTGTTGCAGATTTTTGGCTGGTTGTTTTGAGGTTTACATCCAGCTTGGAAAGTACTAGAATTTACCGTATATACCCGACTATAAGTCATCCCGAATAAAAGTACAGTATTGATTTACTGCAGTAACGAAGAGACCATGACCAAGCAGGGGTTCCCAACCTTTTCAAGCCGGGGCCCAGATCACGGTCTCTCAGTCAGCTTTGAGGGCCAGACGGTCATTTTCCCCTGCCTGCACGATTGGTGGCGGGGTGGCATTTTGTCCCAACAGCTTCAAAGGGGTAGCCATTTTGTTTCTCAAATGTCCTTGGAGTGATGGGGAGCACATGAAATGGCACTGGGGCCCAGATCCAGCCCACGAACCTTAGGTTGGTAACCCCTGCGGTAAAGGGAGAGTGCTAGTCTACCCATATATATCTTGTGTTGCCCTTGTATTCTCAATGCTAAACTTCCCCCCTTCTGATTCTGCAGAGCTTCCTGAAAACTGGACTGACACCAGAGAGACTTTACTGGAAGGGATGCTTTTCAACTTGAAGTACCTGGGCATGACACTGGTTGAACAGCCCAAGGGAGAAGAAATGTCTGCTGCTGCTGTCAAAAGAATTGTGGCCACGGTGAGTCTCCATTCTCTGTTGTCAAGTCACTTCCAAGTTCCAGCAATCTAATGAATTCTCGTGGCTTGAAGAGATCTTACCGTTCATTTGCCCTGTTATGAATGATCAGGCCTTGTAAGCCAAAGACCTGTGGCTTCTTGGATTGAGTTAACTCTCTTTTCTTTTGCTTTCAAAATATCCTAGCAATTATGGTATTTCTCGGTCTTCTTCTGTTGGTGTCCTGATCAAACCCTGGACTGCCAAAATGAAGCCACTTTCTTGGCTTTGTGGTTGGCCAAACGTAAGTCCTTCTTGTGCTGTCCTTGCCATGTTTCTGGCAGTAATCGGCAGAACAGTAAAAAAACCTGGATTCTGTATCTCTCCACATTCACACAATGTGTTGTTGTCTGCCAGCAGGCCCTAGTTGAAAGCATGTTGGTCTTGCGTTTAGGCACTCCAACCCTCAGCCTATTGAGAATCCTCCAAGTGATGTAGGGGAGGTGGAATTCCTCAGTTATATCCTCCTTTAATGTTGTTCTTTGTCTAGTGAGCTCCGTCCTCCATTTTCTAATTTGGTTTTGCTGTTGTGTACCCTCAAGAATGTTCGTTCTTGCCAGAAAGTTCTCCCTGGATCTGAGTACACAGAAAGCGCCTCCTCAATGCAACCAGGTGTTCATTGGGCAGCAACTTTACTGACTAATCTTTCTAATACTAGATCAGTGGTGGCAAACCTATGGCTTGCATGCTAGAGGTGGCATCTGGAGCCCTTTCTGTGGGCATCTGTGTAGTTTCCCCAGCACAGAATTCGCTCTGCCCAGCAGCCCAATGGGAGCGCTTCCTCCCTTCCCCAGCACAGAGTTCATCCCGCCCCTCTGCCTAGCAGCCCAATGGGAGTGTTTCCTCCCTCCACTGTTGCTGTGTTGGCACTTTGCAATAAATAAGTGGGGTTTGGGTTGCAGTTTGGGCACTCGGTCTCTGAAAGGTTCACCATCACTGAACAAAAAAAAAATCACTGCACTAAAGTGAGTCGTGTCTTCTTATTGTATTTCGAAAGTATGCTAGCTTAAATTTAATGATTTTTCTCTTCTAGAAAAAGTTCGTGCTTGAATTGATCTAATCACCCACATTTGTCTTTTTCATATCAGTTTAAAATGAATCAGGGTTTTGTTTTGCTTTGGCAGCATTCTTCACTGCGCACTACTTAGTGATCAGGAATACAGTACTGTACCATGATTACTACAGTATCTTGTTCTTGGTGTTCCCTGATTATTTCTTTCCTATTCCTCAGAACTATCCTTCCACCTCTTCATCTTCTGATTTTTCAGCAGTGGTCTTAGCTGGATTGAAGAGAGGCGGTGGCGGTACAGGATATGTGCTACCTATGGAAATGCTGTCCAAATTTTTACTATTTTTTTTTTCAGTTTACAAATGATCAATTCAGGACCATTTTTCATTTTTCAGTGCATCCCTATGGGTGCTTCGGTTTACAATTTTTTCAGATTACGATGGATGATGTTGGAACGGACCTCCATCCAGTGGTGGGCATCAGCAGGTTTGCACCAGTTCGCCAGAACTGGTAGCAGAAATTCTGGCTGGCGCCACCCATCCAAGTTTTGAAATAAAGTAGTCCTAATTTGGGTGCAATGCAGGGCTTTTCCCCGGCCACGCTCACCATGCCACGCCCACAGTGTGGTAGTAAAAAATTTTTTGAGCCCACCACTGCCTACATCGTAACCTGAGTTTTACTGTAGTAGTAGTAGTAAGATCATTGAGATGGGATGGGAAAGGGCCCCTCAAAATCAAACCAGCAGGTATTTCCATTGTAACACTTTGTTACAGGTCTCACTTGTTCACGCTCAAATTGTCTTGCATTCATGCACTCTGCTGTCATGTTCCAGCAGCAGTTGATGAAAACTCACTCAAACAACATTAAAATTATATAAAACCTCAGTTCATGAAGTAGGACGTGCTTCATAAAATGTATAAAATGGTTGCAATTACAGGGAATTAGCCAGCATAAAATGATAATGATTTATGATGGGTTTTGAAGTGCTTGCGGAATGTCATCGTGGAGACGTCTACTCATACGAGGAGTCCTCGCTGAATAACGACTCTGGCGTATCCAACTTTTGAAGTGCTTGCTTGTAGATTGGAAGCCTCAGATCCCTTAAACTCTGTAGATTTATAATTAGACTCTTCTTTCTTGGCCAACAGTTGGGGCTATAATCCACAGCAGTTCTGATCTAGAAAGCCATTGATTTGCCTCATGTTTGTATTTAGTTTGGTTTATAGAACCTATTCCATCATAAATTCGAGTCTTTAATTTTATTTACTTCCTTTGCTTGGATTCTTTGTAGACAGGCTCTAAGACTGTTGTTATGAATGTTCTTCATACACACTTGTATCCTGCCTGTCCTTCTGTAACCTCAAGGCGGCAAACATGGTTCTCACAACGCTCTTGTGAGGTAGATCAGGCTGAAAGCAAGTCTAAGAACTCCAAACTACTTCTAATGCAAGCTAATCATACGGTCTGGAGTGTTAGTTATCAAAATACAGTTGTACCTCGTTTAAAGAGCATAATGCGTTCCACAGGATTGTTCTTTAAGTGAGTTTGCTCTTTAAGCGAAACACCATTGTAAGTGACCCATTGTGGGGGGGATTGCGAACCCCGAATTATTTGTTAAATGAGTTTTTGGTTGATTTTATTTGTTAAGTGAAGCGCACATTCAGAGAAATTTCTGCTCTTTAAGCGAGGCACTCTTTAAGCGAGGCACTCTTTATGCAAGGTTTGACTGTACGTAAATATATGGTTGGGATAATTGCTTGAAAGTTTGCTTCATTTAACTTCTACATCGGGGATGGGAAAAATGTGGCAGTTCACAGGGAAGGGTGATGGTCCCCAAGTGGATTAAATCCCACTTGAATCCATCTTGATGGAAGGCAGCAGCTTCACCCATCCTGGCCTGGGGCTAAGGAAGACTTTACACGCCAAAAGGGCTCAGGACCAGAAAGTGACTCATGGAACTAGATCAGTGGTACAGGTGTCACACTGAGATGCTGAAGGCAGATGAAAGGCCACTGCATTATATTCTCAAGGCAGTCTTCATGGCTGATTGCCATGAGGATCGCCAATATTCGGATTCGGATACAGCAGCAGAAGAAGGAAAGATGCCCAGCTCTCTTCAAGGGCCATAGAGGACATAACTATGGTGTCTGTATAGACTTGAATAGTAACACAGTTGGCTTTTGTCCAGGGAATGAGAATGGAGCTGCATATTGTCCTTTGCCTTAGGCGGAAAAATATCTTGGGATGCCTCCTCAACCCCAGACTCTCTTGTGCACCAGAAAGTTAGTTCACAATTAAATTCAGTTCAACTGTACTGTTGCTAATCCCTAAATTCTACCTGCTAGCCATGTACATTGTTGATGTGTCTCTCTTAGCTCATACTTTCTCAAGTGTATTTATCTCTGCCACACCCAAGAAAAAACTGGTATCTTTTCTTTTCTCTTTCCCCCCAAGGCAAAAGCAAGTGGCCGGAAACTCCAGAAAGTGACTCTGAAAGTATCTCCAAGAGGGATAATCCTCAGTGACAGCATAACGAATGAACCCATCGAAAACATCTCCATATACAGGTATGCTTCAACTTTTATTGGCGCAAAGGGAGTTTAAAAAGCCTGTGATGAATGAACATTCCAGTTGTTGTCTGGCTGCCAAAATCCCTCATTTCCTTAACTCTTTTCACCGGCCAGGATACTGTTGCTCAGCTCCACTTGGAGAATGGGAGTGACATCAGCAGCCATAGCAGATTGGCTGCTGCTAATTTGAGGCTACTTTGGGCAAGTTGGTCATGTGACCCAAATTTCCTGCTTTGATTTTGGGTTGCATGTGACATGCCCGAAACCAACCCAAAATTTTAGCAGGAAGTCTTTAATTAGCAGCTGTTTCTCTTCCCCCAACATGTAAGATTTTTAAATTTATTTTATGTTAGCTTTTTTAAAAAAAATATTCAAAATAAACATACAAGTATTTTAAAATACACAAAAATCTTAACAAACATATATAAACTACTATGTGCACTCACCCCCAGTGGGACACTATAAACCTTCATTTCACCATTCTCTATGTCATTACACTTTATTAATATATTGATCCTTTTGTTCCAAAAAGATAAAAGATCTTGCCCTGCCCTTACTCCTTGCCTTTTCACTAATACATAATCTACAAAGTTACATGTTAATTTATCATTTATTGCTATATTCCATATCTCTTTATATGAACCATCTAGATTAAATTAACAAGCTACTGTATATACTCGAGTATGTCTAGTTTTTTAGTCCCCAAAATGAGGTCCAAAAATGGGACTCGACTTATACTCAGGTCAACCTAAACATTCAAAAAAAAAAAATATAACCACACAAATGTCTAAATTAATTAATTTTACCGTATTTTCATGTATTTTAATTACTGAAACTCACAAGCAGCTGCTCCATTTTCCACTCCCGATTTATACTCGGGTCAATCTATTCTCCTAGTTTTAGAGGTCCAAATTAGGTACCTCGACTTATATTCGGGATGACTTATAGTCGAATATATTTGTTGCTTTCCATTTTTTTAACAATAGTCTCAAAGCTTTTTCCCAATATAATAATCATTTCTTTCTTATTCCTTTCTGTTTATTTCCAAAGTCCTTTAATAATGTTATTTTAGGACACATTTCCAATTTTTTAAACAGTATTTGATCAATTTCCCCCCCCAAACTATATTTTCTCTATTTCCTTCACATTATTACATTTCCACTACAATTAGCAGCAGTTTGCTACTGCAGAGGTACGCAACAGAGTCCTTTCCAGTGATTTCCTATCCATCGAAACTATGCAAATGTTCCTTGCCCATTCATTCAAAGCCACAGCCCCTTGGGAGTATGTCTCTCCCCAGCAAACTTGCATATCATTCTGGGTCCTGATGAGATGGCGCATTCATTCATCTGCCATGGTTACTGGAGAAGCTGTAGTCCTGAAAATAATATTTCCAAGCTTGGGGCATTATGACATCGGAGCAAAATCCTTTTTTTTTTTTTTTTAGCTTCCTGCAGTGTTACATGGAGGACTGCGATGGATAAGTGGTTAAGACATGGAACTGCCAGTGACCATGTCTTAGCACATTGCTAACCATTTGCTTCAGCTGAATCCCGGCAAGACTGAGTGGCTGTGGGTCGGGGATCCTGCGTTATCTTGGAAGTTACTATCTTTGGTTCTGGATGGGGGAGGGTGCCCCAAACAGACCCGGTGCGTAACTTGGGGGTCCTCCTGGACTCGCGACTACTGCTTGAAAAGCAGGTGGCAGTCGTGGCCAGGAGGGCTTTTGCACAACTTCGTGTTATTCGCCAGTTATGCCCACTCCTAGATCGGGACTCCTTGCTCATGATCACACACACTCTGGTCACCTCCAGACTTGATTACTGTAATGCGCTCTACATGGGGCTGCCCTTGACAACCATTCGGAGGCTTCACCTGGTCCAGAATGCGGCTGCCCGGGTTGTGATGGGGTGTGGGCGGTATGCACATGCCTCGCCTCCTTCGGGAGCTGCACTGGTTCCCAGTTTGCTTCCGGGTGCAATTCAAGGTGCTGGTTATTACCTTTAAAGCCCTACATGGTAGTGGGCCAGGATACTTAAGAGACCGCCTAACCCCAAGAACATCTGCCCATCCCACCAGAGCGGGACCGGAGAGGCTCCCTAGTTGTTCCATCGGCCAGGGAGGCACATCTCTCTGGCACTAGAAGGAGGGCCTTCTCTGTGTCTGCTCCAGCCCATGGAACCTCCTGCCAATGGAGCGACGTCTCCAGACAGAGCTGCTGCCCTTTAGGAAGAATCTAAAAACATGGCTGTCAGGGCAGATATGGGGTACGGAAGGTATAATGACCCCAGCACATTGGATGATCTGAGCCCCTCTCTTTCTCTACTTTTAAATTAGTAGTTGTAGCATCTGGTGTGTTTTTAACCTGTTTTTAATCTTTTTTAGATTTTAATTTTAAATTTTAACAGTTTTAAGGTTTTTAGATGGAAGCTCCCACTTCTTAATCCTGGGCGTTATCTGCCCAGGGAAGGAAAAGACTAACGTCCTCTGGCCGGGAGGAGGAATGGATTTTAGCTGTTTGTGCTGTGTGTGTGTGTGTGGTTTTTTTTTTCCTGACTGTAAACTGCCCTGAGTCGCCATGGCGAGTGGGCGGTGATATAAATCT
This sequence comes from Furcifer pardalis, assembly GCA_030440675.1. Classification (NCBI taxonomy): domain Eukaryota; kingdom Metazoa; phylum Chordata; class Lepidosauria; order Squamata; family Chamaeleonidae; genus Furcifer; species Furcifer pardalis. Next base: position 298,197,140 of record CP126890.1, on the reverse strand, counting down.
AAATAAATAAATAAATACATCCTACGAATTTACTTGAGGTTGAGATGAAGCCCTTGGCCATTAGTTGGGAGCACTTGTGTGCAATACATGTGAGACTCTTCTTCACAGCGTCTTGTGTACACTGTGCTGTAAACTGTATTTTTTGTGGCTGCTGGAACTGGCAGTTAGTCTTAAATATTAATAAGGCAGTACATGTCATTTAGCAAAGAAAGAGCCCCACGGAGACTGGGTTTTTCTTTAACATTTCCCCCCCATTGTAGAATGTGGTACCAAAACCAACAGAACTTAACTACTGTACTTAAAAGAACAAATTATAGGGAAATGGGGGGGAAACATAAGTGCCTTTTATTAAAATAAAAATAAACAACTACAACGCAGATCCTTGAAGCTCTGTGTAAAGACGAATGTAGGCCACAGTGGAACACAACAAGACTCTTAATGCAATGCAAATTAATTTTGAATGTGGTTTTCTACATACTGGAGGCTCCGCTGGGAGAGGTGGTGTTCCGCTCCCAGGACAAAGAACCCTCCCTGCTTGCAATAGGTTTCTGTGTGCCGGGAGTCCCCAACCTTTTCAAGCCGGGGACCAGGTCACAACCTCTCAGTCAGCTTCGAGGGCCAGGCGGCCATTTTGCCCTGCCTGCACGATGGGGTGGTCATTTTGTCCCCACAGCTTCAAAGGGCAGCCATTTTGTTTCTTGAATGCCCTTGGAGGGGGGGCTACATGAAATGGCGCCATGGGCTGCATCCGGCCCACGGGCCTTAGGTTGGGATCTCCTGCTATATGCTCTCCTTCTGTTGGCCAGTTTCTGGCTCATAGCTGAGAGTCTGTGCGACTGCTTGAAGAAAACTCGCCATTGAATCGGATTTGGATAAAAGAAAAGTCGCAGTGGACGCTGGGGGAACTAAGCAAGAGAAGGACCCTGGACACCTCTGAACAGAGATGAGCCTCAAGTCCACCGGCTCAGATCCAGGATGAACTTTATGACACGAACAAACACTCTTGAGGGTACACAAGAGGGAAACCAAATTAGAAGATGGAGGAAGGAGCTCACTGGACAGGGAGCAACATTAAAGGAAGATATAGCTGAGGAACCCGGCTTTCTAGCTGAGGAATGGCCTTGCAGGGGTAGGGGGCCACATGAAATAGCACCATGGGTATGCCTCAACACCAATGTGCACGGAACGCTGTTTACCTTCCCACCAAAGTGGTACCTGTTTCTCTACTTGCAATTTCTTGCTTTCAATCTGCTAGGTTGGCAGGAGCTGGGACAGAGATGGGCGCTCATTCTGTCATGCAGTACTCGGGTTTTGAACTACTGACCTTCCACCTCCCAGTCAGCATCTTAACCACTTGAACCACTGCAGTCCCTTCAGTAATTGTATGTAGAATTGCCCTAATTATGTAAGAAATGCAGGTTAGCAGTTGCCCTGGAGATATGCAAAACCTATTTTTTGGAACAGGAGTGATATTTGGAATGGTTATCCTAAAACAGGCATGGCAACTACATAGTCTATGTTTTTGCACTCTTGGAATTGTTTGTGTCCCTTGCACATATATGACACTGGTCAGAGTCTACTATCATCAAATTTAAAAAGCCAAACTAGAGAACTGTACCTCCCAAGGCTGCAACTTTCTTTTAAAAAGAGATGTTTCCCTGCACTTTGCTTGGAAGGCGGGAGGTCAGCAGTTTGATTCCTGAGTACTGCAGGACGGAGTGAGCTCCCGTCTCTATCCCAGCTACTGCCAACCTAGCAGTTTGAAAGCAAGAAATTGCAAGTAGATAAATAGGGACCACTTGGGTGGGAAGGTAAACAGCATTCTGTGTGCTCCAGTGTCTAATCATGTCTGCCACGTGACCACGGCTCTTTGGCTTTGAAACAGAGATGAGCACTGAACCCTAGAGTCAGATACAACTGACTTTCAAGCAAGGGAAACCTTTTCCTTTAAACCATGTTTTATAAAGAAAAATTGTTGTTTTGGCTACATACTGCGAGCCCAGAAATAGTTATTTTAATTTATTGACTTCTTCCCTTAACAAAATAAGTTTGCAGTAAAAGATCACAATGAAGCTGGCATAAATACTTTAATTAATTGTGCTAATTTACAGTGTGCCCCTAGAGAAAACCATTCTTACGAAAAGACAGCTACACAGAAAGTGCTGGCTCACTTATCTAAGAGGAACAGACATGTGAGACTGTCTTAATTGATTTTGTTGATAAAATCTTTTCCCTTCAAAATCTCTCTGGCTGTTTCATTTATGTTTAGAGTAACTTATGAACTGATCATTTTAAAGAGAGTTTTCTGGTGATACTACCACCAGATTGCAGCTGATATACAGCAACTGTAGTAGGTTTTTGACATATATGAGGTGTTCAAAGAGTAGTTGCCCATTGTTAACCCACCCTCTAGTGACTTTCCGTAGTCAAGTGAGAATTTGAACTCAGGCCTCCTGAATTCTAGTCAGATATTCTCTCTACGCTACATTGGGCTCTCACCACCCCCCAAAAAAATTGCAGAAAGAAACAGAAGCAAAACTATTTTTTGAAACTGGAAGTGACTTTTTGCTAGATTTTGCTGCTGCATCTTGTGATAGTAAGTTGCCCCAAATCCTTTTAAGATTTCCCCACCCAGTTCTGAGGCCACTGCGTTATATTCTCAGGACAATCTTCATGGCCGATCACCATGATGCTCACCAGTATTTGGAATCGGATACAGCTCAAGAAGAAGAACCCATTTCTGAAGATAATTTTTCAGATGGAAGTCATTTTGAGTCACTTGTCCTTGAGGCTGAATCTGTGAAAACAGACGAGTCCTCGGGCCACCTGTACTTGTTTTGCTCAAATCCAAATCTATCCGAAATTTATCCAACCCAGGTGTGTCAACCTGCCAGGAGAGATCTTGCTCACGCCGAGGGGCTGTGGATTTGCTTGGTGACTTGGTTGGACTGTGGTGCTTGTTCATGGCTTCTAGCTTGGTGTTTGACACTCATTCTCTTAGACACCCACTCTTCCCACCTTTCCATCAGCTTCTCTTACCGCTTGTAGGTGAGGACAGCCAAGTGTTGTGGACAAGTGAGCTTCAAGATGTATTATCAATCCCAAGTTGATGGGGAGGGTGCGCACCCTTCTAGGTTGTCCTGATAGCTAGGCGTGTTTCGGAGCAGTGCTGTAAAAAAAGGACAGGCAATATATCCCCAAGGAAGGAAGAAACCTCCATTCTTTCCTCATGAGAGAGGTTATTAAATCTTCATTGTACCACCGTTTGGAAGAAAAAGAAAGAAAGAAAGGAAAAGGAAAGAAGGAACATTTGAACTACATTCAGTGCTACCTTGTGATATTTTTCTTCTTCTTCAGGTGTTGCATCCTTTCCGGATATTGGCTATCATCATGGCACTAGTCTTCCTGTTCTTATCTCCTTGGAACAGTTCTTCCAAGGACATGCCACATCAGTCTCTCAAGCTCTTCAGCCATGAGGTCTGTCTAAGTCAGGAATGCCCAAACTATGCCCCGGGGGCCAGATTTGGCCCCCAATGCCAATTCATCCAGCCCATGAAGCCCTCATCACTCCCGGAAGTGGAAGCCTTTGTCGCTCCCATACGGGCACGTTTTACTTCCACTTCCAGGAGCAACGAGGTCTTCGTAGGCCGGATGAATTGGCATCAGGGCCAGATCTGGCCCCAAGGCCATAGTGACCAGCCCCCTGAACCATGTGACCGGGCCATGGCCCAAAAAGTTTGGACACCCCTGATCTATGTCCAGGGCCTCTCTTCCCAGGGACCTTTCCTTGTAAATTGAGTTGGAGTATTCTATCTTTCATGTCGTTCCTCATGATGATGGTAATAACAATAATTTCATGTCAGAAATTATTCTGGGTTGAAAATACTTTTGTGGAAGAAACCCCATTCAGGGAACACCCGAACGAGGCTCTTTTCATGTCCGCAAGAGCTGGGACAGAGACAATCGCTCAGTCTGTCATGCAGTACCCGGGTCTCAAACTGCCGACTTGCAACCCTTCCAGCTAACAAGGTGAGCTTCTTAACCGCTGAGCCCTGTCAAAGTACTGGAGCTTTTTACCCTTAAGAAAATGACTCTTGTTACTAAGAGCGTATCGGATGAAGCTTTTAGCTGCCCTGTTAAAATTTTTATTTTACTTTTGAAAGGTATAAAGAAAAAACAAAAAAATACACATATACAAAAAGTAAAAGTAAAAAGTACTGCAAAAATATTAGCTTAATACAAAATTTGTATTAACAATTCATCTTAGCTTTTGTTATAAAAACAAATAAGAAACAACTATATTTGACAGTTGACACGTGCACCCTCCACCCTTAGGACCTTTTCAGGCCGGGGCCAGGTCACGCCCTCTCAGTCAGCTTTGAGGGCTGGACGGCCATTTGCCCTGCCTGGAAGATGGGGGTGGCTATTTTGTCCTAAAGGGGTGGCCATTTTGTTTCTCAAGTGTCCTTGTTCTCAAGGGGGCACATGAAATGGTGCAGTGGGCTGGATCTGGCCCATGTGCCTTAGGTTGGGAACCCCTGACTTAGATTTATTACTACAGCTACCTTGGGACTCATACATATTTTCTAGCTGCCCTTTTGAAGACACACAGTTTTATTGGTCTGGCCTCATCCCAGTGGCCTTCATTTTCCATTTGTGTCTTCTCGCTGCTTTGTTCTGCCTTTTTCTTACTGCAAATCTGTGGTAAGTTGGAGGGAGGGTGAACAAAATACAGTGTCTTTTGGCTGGCACTGTTCTTTTGTCATCTTATTTTCTGGCCCTTATGACAGCTGACCCTATTTTTAGGGAGAAGCTGGAAATTGTGAATTGGAAGTAATGAAACTGCTTGCATAGGGGGAACAAGAGCTTAACTTGCAAAAAAAAATTTTTTTGGCAAAACAGCACAACTAAAAGTGTCTTTGTTGATGTAATGGAGAAATTGTTAATCCTGAGATATTGCTTCATCGTGTGGCATTTTGGCAGATTTGTGGCCTTTCCCTATGTGTTTTTTAAAAAAAATGTGATTCCATTTGTAAGGAAATAAAATGCCCAACAGTAACGCACCACTAATGGATAGAAATATAGCTGGCTGGATAGCTCGGTCGTTTAGGTACTGGAAGCTAAGTCAGAGGTTGGGATTTTGATTCCCCATGCTGCCTCCCCGGACAACTGCCAGTCTATGTTGCGTTAAGCAAGCTACATAGTCCCAGAGTGCCTCTAGATCAGGGGTTCTCAACCTACGGCCTGTGGGCTGGCCCTGGCCCACAGCACCATTTCATGTGGCCCACGTGAAAGTGGATGCATTTACAACAGCCGTAAATGAGCCCATGGCTGTCATAAATGCATTTATGACATCCACAGACCCGTGGCACCATTTCATGTGACACCCCCCCCCCAGCCCTCCAAGGGCATTTGAGCAACAAAATGGCCACCCCCTTTGAAGCTGTTGGGGCAGAATGTTCATCCCCATCGTGCAGGCAAGGCAAAATGGCTGTCCAGTCCTCAAAGCTGATTGCGAGAGCATCACCCAGTCCCTGGATTGAAAAGGCTGGGAACCCCTGCTTTAATGTGTTGTTTGCTCCCTAAGATCCATTCTGGAAAGACAGAAGACTAAACATAGTCTTAAAAAAGCAGGATCAGAATGGGTAAATGGTTGCAGGTGTGAAGGGGAAAGGGTGCTGTTACCACATAGTAAAATACTATTAAAATAACTCTGGGGTCAAGTCAGAGAAGCACATGTATAAAGAGTAAAGAAAAATGCATCTCTGAATTTGAAAGAATTAGGAAGCAGAGATTGGCATTCGAGTGCTGACAGAGTGAACGAGGGGAATACTAGCTATAATTAACACAGATCCCTCATAAAGATCTTTTTAGAAACTGTCATCAAAGTGTGCTAATTAAATTCTTATATAGTCCACACTTAAACCTAGAGGCTTAGAGATGCTGATGAGTGGATAAAGGCTAAATATCACTACCTAACTTGTTAAAATTTGAGCATAATGAACAGATTAATAGTGGAAATTGTGGGGGAAAATATTAAAAACCAATAAAAGCCAAAAGAGGATTACAGCAGATTATTCAAATTAAGAGGACAGAAGTTTTGGAAATGAAAAGGTAAGGGATACAGACTAGTCAAGTCAATTAAAGACCCCATCAAAAAAACACCCACTGCAGCTTTTACAATGATTGGCCACTGATAGCTAAAGGAAAGCAAAATTATTCAGAACGGCATGAAACAAACTTTAAGTAGATCACTTGTGTGACATTACACTAGGTGGTCCCAACCTAACGCCCATGGGCTGGATTCGGCCCATGGCACCATTTCATGTTGGGGGGGGGGCTCCAAAGGCATTCGAGAAACAAAATGCCCCCCATTTGAAGCTGTTGGGACAAAATGGCCACCCCACATTGTGCAGGCAGGGCAAAATGGCTGCCCTCAAAGCTGACTGAGAGAGCGTGACCTGGACCCCAGCTTGAAAAGGTTGAGAACCCCTGCATTACACAATCTTTCACTGCACCCTGTGGTCCCCCTCTATTCAGAACTAGTTAGACCACATCTAGAGTCCTGTGTCTAATCCTGGGCTTTAATAAAGATGCAAACAAATTAGAGTAGGTAGAGAGAAGGGCAACGAGGATGATCAGAGGACTGGAAACAAAGCCATAAGGAGGAAAGAATGAAGGAAATGGGCCGGTTTAGCCTTGAGAAAAGGAGACTGAAGGGGGATAGGATGATGTTGGCACTCTTCAAATGCCTGAAAGATAAACATAAAGAGGAAGGGCAGGGTCTATTTTCCATCATCCCAGAGGGCATGACACCTAATAATGGGCTGAAATTACATGAAACCAGATATTGGTTGAATAGTAAGAAGAACTTCTTAACTGTTAGAGCAGTACAACAGTGGAACCAATGGCTTTGAGAGGTGTTGAACATGCCAACACTGGAAGCATTCAAGATTGAATTGGACAACCATCTGTCATATCTGTATTGATTTGGATTTCTGCCTTGAGCAGTGGGGTTGGACCTAGTGACCTAAAACACCCCTTCCAACTCAGTTATTCTATGGTTCTATAATTCTATGTGGTCAGTGGTGAAAATCAACCAGTGCTACAAATGAGCACAAGCCTGGCTTCCTCTACCCATCGTTCTACCCTGGTGTTGTCCTTCTATGGTGCTGTTTCATAGTACTGTACTGTATTTTTGGAGGTGCACCATCTGGTTTTAATTTAATATCTGAATTCCCAGTAATGATCTGAAGTGACATCAACTGATTTGGATAAATCCAGTCTGATTTGCATGTGATCCAAATGTGTCCGAATCAGTGTCTTGTCAGGTTTTGGCTGAGCCCTTGTTTTACTTTACAAAGGTTTAACAGTCTGGGCTGCTTTGGCTCAGAGCAGTTGCATTCCCCCCCCCCACACACACACACACACCACCCACACACGCACAAATGAAAATTCACTCTCCTTAGAAAGTAGAGATTTGGGGAAAGATGGATGGTTATTTATTTTTCCACATTTCCACAGAGTTAAATGAACTCCGCCTGGAAAATTGCACACTCTCTAGCTTTGATCTGATAAGCAGACTTGATGAATCCCTGTGTGATGCGTGTCTGTAATTTTCATTTCTTTTCTCTCATTCATAACACAAAGCCTTTGAATGAAAGAGAGGCATCATTTTATACAGTGTACAGAGCTTTCAGATTACTTGGTAGACTATCAGGTTTTGTTTTACTAGCTTCCAGCCTTTCAGATTGTAGAGATTAGTTACTGAATTAAGTAGCCTGCAACTAGTAATTTCATAAATCAAAGTAGTGAAGTTTGTTGGGATTCCAGTGACTGGGAGTGGAGTAAAATCGTGGTAAGGTAAAGGTTGCCTTTGCTTGAAAGCCAGTCATATCCAACTCTAGGGTTTGGTGCTCATCTCCATTTACAGCCAAAGAGTCAGCGCTGTCTGCATTTGCAGACGTTTCCATGGTCGTATGACAAGCATGACTAGACACGGAACACTGTTACCTTCTCACCCAAGTGGTACCTATTTATCCTCTTGCAATTTCTTGCTTTGGAAAATTATGGTAGCTGCAGACTTCTTTATATGTCGGTTGAGTAGATGAGTTGAAAATTAAAAAGGGGGGAGAGAGATGGCAATAACGCAAAAGGCACTTAAAAATGACTTCTTTCCACACTGCCTCTCTTCATTTAATGTAGGAGAGTCAGGACAAGCTCTGTAAAGAAAGAAAAAAGGACACAAATCAGACATCAGAGAATTTAGATAAAACAGTATTAGACTATCCTACTCTGCCAACACATTTTGTTATTGGATTTTTCAAAGAGGTTATTGGTTGTAATTCAAGTAAATGAAGTTTGTCGGTTCCATTCCTGTGCTGATGAACTAATGTCACTTTGTCTGTTATCTGTATCCTTGCTTGCTTATGGGGGATGTGTATAAATACGGAGGACATACATTTGTCCTTCTTGTGCCCATAGAAGCAGACTCTGATCCATGAAAGCTCACACTGAAATAAATCTTTCCCCTTTTGAAGGGCCACAATATTTTGCTCCTCTCCTCCATTTTTCCTCACATGCAGGGACAGAATGACTTCATAAAAAGTAGCATAATAGGATGTATGAAGAATTTTTTTTGTCATTCCAAGCTCTGTTTAGGCCAGGGGTTCCCAACCTTTTCAAGCCAGGGGCCAGGTCATGATCTCTCAGTCAGCTTTGAGGGCCAGATGGTCATTTTGCCCTGCCTGAATGATGGAGGCTGTCATTTTGTCCCACCATTTTCAAAGGGGTGGCCACTTTGTTTCTCAAATGACCTTGGAGGGGCAGGGGGCCACATGAAATTGTGACTGGCCCTCGGGCCTTTGGTTGGGAATCCGTGGCTTAGGCTCTTTTGATTTGGAGTGTCGAATTTCTGTCCTCCTAGTACAGGCGTGCCCAAACCTTTTGGGCTGGAGGCCGATCATGTGGTTCAGGGAGCTGGTCACTAAGGCCCGGGGGCCGGATGTGGCCCCCGATGCCAATTCATCTGGCCCGCGAAGCCCTCGACGCTCCTGGAAGCGGAAGTAAAACGCGCCCGTATAGGCACGTTTTACTTCCACTTCCAGGAGAGACAAGGGCTTCGTGGGCCAGATGAATTGGCGTCAGGGGCCACACCCGGCCCCCGGGCCTTAGGTTGGACACCACTGTTCTAGTACCACAACCCGGCAGCCCTTGGGAGATGTTCTAAGCATTGAGGGATATTCTCCTATTGGTAATTTTCTGAGTCCTTAATGTATGTCGTTTTTGTCAACATTCACAGGATATCTTACTGCACAGCTGACAAGGTACACGACAAAGTGTTTGCTTATATTGCCCAAAGCCAACACAACGAGAACCTGGAATGCCACGCTTTCCTTTGCGGGAAAAAGAAAATGGTCAGTATCAACGTGGAGGCATCAGAATATTGTGATCCATACTGCTCATCGTGGGATATTTGGGGTAACTAGGGCAGAGAGTGGCTTATAGGGGTGGAGTTTGAGAATGGGGTGTGGCTTATTGGGGTGGAATTTTTAATTTGTTGTGTGTTTTATTATGTTATGTTGTTGTTTCTAATTGCCCCACCCAGAGTGGGAAATATCCCAAATGGGCGGATATAAAAATGCAATATGAATGAATGAGTGAATGAATGAATGAAAGGGGGGTTGGATAACGGTGTGGAAGTATAGCCCCAGAAAACAACTTTTCTAGGCTGTGGCATGGGAGAACAAAATAAACATCAAGATCATGGAGGGATAAAATCATTGAGATATTTTCTAGGTATGCTGACGATAGCAATAACAATTACACTTGTATCCTGCATTGGCTCAAGTGGTTAAGATGCTGACTGGAAGGCAGAAGGTCAGCAGTTCAAAACCCAAGTACTGCATGACAGAATGAGCTGCCGTCTCTGTCCCAGCTCCTGCCAACCTAGCAGTTCGAAAGCAAGAAATTGCAAGTAGATAAACAGGGACCACTTCGGTGGGAAGGTAAACAGTTGTTCCGTGTGCTCCGGTGTCTAGGCATGTCTGCCACATGTCCACAGAAACGTCTGCAAATGCAGACAGCGCTGGCTTTTCAGCTATAAACAGAGATGAGCACTGAACCCTAGAGTCGGATACAGCTGGCTTTCAAGCAAGGGTGGCCCATAGCGCTTAATGCACTCTCTGGGTGGTTGTTCATAAGTTAATTAGCATTTTGCCCCCCAACATGCTGGGTGCTTATTTTTCCAAACTTGGAAGGATGGAAGGTTGAGTCAACCTGGATCCCCATCAGGATCGGACTCAGGGATCATACTTGTAGTCCAAAAACACACTTATCATGTGTGGATCAGAAGTAGTAAGCCAGCTGGTGGGAAGCAAAAGCTATTATCCTCCAGTCCCTGTGGTTGATATTTGCCATCAGGATGCATCCAATTATGGCAACTGTCACAGGATTGTCAAGGGATGTGGGATGTTGGTCATTGAACTCACCCCCAGTGAGTTTCCATGACCCAGCGGGGATTTGAACTCAGATCTCCTGAGACTTCATCCATTCTTCTATCCAGTACAATGCATTGGCTAATCCTGCAGTCCCATTTGCAGGCTTCCCCTTTGGGGTATGCAGTAACTTTGCCAACCACGACTTTAGCTGGATTAAGTGGCCTTTTGATCTGATCTCACAAGGGCTCTACTTACTTACTTACTTACTTACTTACTTACTTACTTACTTACTTACTTACTTACTTACTTACTTACTTACTTACTTACTTACTTACTTACTTACTTACTTACTTACTTACTCCCATAAGACTGTGGGTCCCCATTTTTGTTTTACCTCTCTCCAGGTTTATTTAGAAATTCAGCAGCAGTTTAGTCTCCCCTGAAACAGATGGTTGGTGCTGGCAGTGTTCTTTTGTGTATGGCAGACATGGGGAGTTCTTGGTTCTCCAGATGTATTGCACTAGATCAGTGGTGGCAAACCCTTTAGAGACCAAGTGCCAAAATTACAACCCCCAAACCCACTTATTTATTACATAATGCCAACACGGCAACAGGGGAGGGAGGAAGCGCTCCGATTGGGCTGCTGGGCAGAGGGGCAATGGCATGCGTGCCCGCAGAGAGGACTCAGAGTGCCCCCTCTGGCATGCATGCGTTTCATAGGTTCACCACCACTGCACTAGATTGTGGAAGTAATAGTCCTAAACATCTGGACAGCCAGAAGTCCCCTGCCATGTTATTCAGGGCTGACATTTGCCTGGTTATTATTCTGAGACATGATGCCATTTGGCCGAGGCAAGGAAGGTGAACCCAGTTTTGAAGCCTATTCTTTGCTCTTAGCAATCTCATAGTTGTCATCATAATTACAATCAATTCTTTTTTGTCCGTATCAATGTTTATATCACTCAGATCCATGACAAGAATTCCATAATTTAATTGATTTTTTTTTAAATGCCACCAAGGAGAGACATTTTAATGAATGAAAATGATTTCTTTTAAGTTGTGCTCACCCTGGTATCAATCATCTGGTGCCCTCCATATATTTTGGACAATTTCCCCCATAAAACCTTGCCAGCACAACCAGAGAGAATGTAGTCCAAAAAAACTAGTAGTCCAGCACATTGCCTGCTGCAAGATGAGATTAGCTGATGTTTTTAAAACGTTGAATTCATTAAAAAGGTCTCCAGCTGAATAATCAGAGAAATTTAAAACAATGCTAATATTCGTTTTCACACAAGTGATCCTGGAAGTGGGAGATGACAAAGACCATCTTAAAAGAAACATCACCTCTTATCTTTCCCTAACACCATGAAGTGACAATACAGTCCCACCCTCGTTTCCACAGGGGGTATGTTCCAGGACTTTCTGCAGATACCTGAAACCTCAAAAAATAGCAAACCCCACATTTAAGCGATCATACCTTAGTCATAAAAGCAGTATGTGTGTGTACAAACATATTGTAGACAGTGGCCTCTAGTGGCCATCTCTGATAATGTGACATAAAAATAATGTACAGTGCTGTATATTATTCCAGGGGTTCCCAACCTAAGGGCCATGGGCCAGATCTGGCCCCTGGTGACATTTCATGTGGCCTTCTACCCCTCCAAGGGCATTTGAGAAACAAAGTGGCCACCCCCTTTGAAGCTGTTGCAACAAAATGGCCACCCCATCGTGCAGGCATGGCAAAATGGCCATCTGGCCCTTGAAGCTGACTGAGAGAGCGTGACCTGGCCCCCAGCTTGAAAAGGATGGAAACCCCTATATTATGCATTTTAAGGATATTTATTTAATATTTTTAGATCTGTAGATAACTGAAACTGTGGAAACCACACAGTGTGTGTGTGGGGGGAGAATGGACGACTGTACTTCTGTGATGGAGATGAATGCTAGGATAGACGTATTCAGTATGTTTAAAAATCAGGATTTATTTATTTCCTTGAAAGGTTGCTATTGCAAATATGTAAATATAATTGGTAGATTAGCCAATTTATCATACACTTAATAAAAAAAGAGCAATGGCCAGAATCCTGTTGAGTAATTCCACTAGTGTAAACTTCAGATCCTAAATGCTGCAAGTTGATAAATAGGTGCAAGCATTTGCAGTTGCACACTGGTCACATAACTTGGCATGCAACACAAAATGTTCACTGCTGCGGGAGTTTGCAGTTGAATTTACACTGGTGGGCTTAAATGACAGTGGGGTTTTTTTAGTTGGATTCTGTCCACAGTATTATTCGTAAGTGTAACTATGCAGACAGAACTCTTCACAGCTTGAAAAACCTACCCTTCAGACATAACTGTCACAATTAAGTTCCAATGCCACACAGATCTAAGTTGCCTTCATAGTTGCAATGCTTGAAAACCGAGCCTTTTCCAGATTCACAAAAGGGATTAAGGTGGGTCTGTTAAAAGTATGCGCATCTGACTGCTGCAAAACTGCTGGCCTGAGTATGAAATATGCTTCCACCCGTCAGTGTCATTGTGAGTTAATACCTGAAACAGAGCGCAAGAAGCAGCAGCATGAACCAGAATGAACGCTGCTGCTTGATGCATTGACCGCCATAATTTAGTGGAACGGCATATTCTTGTAACTAGATAAGCAACTTAAAAATGCAGCTACATTGCAAGAGAGTGTATACAGGATCCTTACAATGTACCCTTATTGTGATATAATGAGATCTTTATGTAGAGAACTTGCAGATAGCATTGTGATGTGTATACATGTTTATTTTATCATATTTTCTCCATAATTTATTTTCTTATCTATATGTGAGCCATATTTATGGGTAAATATTACAGTGTTATATATCATTTGTTTAGAATGCCATTCAATCAAATCAATCGATGGATGGATGGATGGGGAGAAAATTAATTCTAACTAGCTTATATTAGGGCCACTGTGGCTTAGTGGTTAAGGAGCTGAGCTTGGTGACAGGAAGGTCGGCGTCAGCAGTTTGAGACCCGAGTGCCGCATGACAGAGTGAGCTCCCATCATCTGTCCTACCGGTAGCTCCTGCCAACATAGCAGTTCAAAGGCAAGACAGTAGTTAAATAGGTACCACTTGGGCTGGAAAGGTAACAGCAATCTGTGTGCTCCAGTGCCTAGTCGTGCCTGCTGTATGATAAGGGAAATGTCTGCAGACACAGATAGCACTGGCTCTTTGGCTATAAACGGAGATGAGCACCAAACCCTAGAGTTGGAAATGATTGGCTTTTGAGCAAGGGAGACCTTTACCTTTACTAGTTGCTTATATTAAATAGTTGAAATTTTTGAAGTATTAGATGTGTTAGTCTGTGGAAGCATATCAGAGATTAAACAAACAACAAAAAAGTTGTGCCATTAAAATACAGCAGTTAGTCTTTAAGGTGCCACAACTTTTTTGTTGTTTTTGTTTTGTTTACTCTCTTATATAAACTATTTACTCCCAGGCTCTGGGACTCCTCCCATAGGTTTTGCACCCCACCCTACTCCTTTCCTTTTTTTTTGTCCTGCTGTAAAAAGCAGGTTGATTCTAGAGCAGGGGTTCTCAAACTACAGCCCATCAGCCAGAGCCGGCCCACGGCACCATTTCATGTTGCCCGCTTTGCTGTCACCATCGCCACCAGAAGCGGAAGTGGACACATTTATGACAGCTGTTTTATGGCAGCTTTTATGGAGGGGGAGAACCACCAGTCCGGCCCGCTCAGCTTAACCACCAGTCCGGCCCGCTCAGCCTGAGGGGGCGTGGCCTGGCCCACAGCTTAAAAAGCTTGAGAACCCCTGTTCTAGAGGGTCTTTAAGTTAGATTCTCTTTTTATTTTACTATCTTCCTGATGGATTATTTCTCACAGCTAAGCCAAAGGAGCCACAGATGACTAGTGTTTTAAAGCTATCAGCAACTGATTCCCAGGTAACTTTTTGGATGACCAGGATAACTTTGCACACTCTAATGTGGCAAAGCGATTGAGGCAGGAGGGGCTTTGCGGATGAGACAAGAAGGTGGGGAAGGGGCAGCTGAACTTCCACCAGCTTGCCAGATTTGTACTGGAAGTGTATTCACCCCATCTCTGGCTCAGACTTAGCCGTCCTTCCTTTATGCCTCTGTTGAGAAACCCAGAGAGAGAAAACGGATTAAAAGCGATCTCAAGCAAAGAGAAGAGTTGGCTGGTAGGGTTTGGAGTAAGCAAGAGCATCATGTCTCCCGGTCATCTCTTAATAAATGTCCTGTCCTCTACTGTTACATTTACCTTATGTGGAAAACTTTCTTAGTCTCTGCATCTGACATTTGTTATTATTTCCTAAATGTCCTTGGAAAGTTCCTTGATGGTTCTTCTGTCTGTGTGTGTGTCTCTCTCTGTCTCTCTGCGAAATGTGTGAATGCTAATTTGACATTGCAGAAATAGATAGAGAGGGTATAGAATGTCTTGGGGGCGTGGGCCCTGAAAATATGTCTCGTTTTCCACTCTCTGGCATATAATTAATCTATATTTTTAGCGCCTAGGCAATTCGCACCAGGATCTGGGTCTATTAAACTTGATTTGAATGTGACAGCTCAAATTGTAAACAGCTGTGAGGAGTTTCATACTTAATTACCATATTTAAGGAGAAGTTTTTGGGGTTTTTTTCCCAATTGCAAAGGAAAAAAGTTGTTTTGATCTTTTACTGAAGATATAAACAGCTCAGACTTCGTTCATATCAAATCACTGCAGATGCAAGTTTTGTTCAAGCTTCTAAGTACAGTAATACCTCGGATAACGTTTAGCTCGGATAACGCTAGAATCGCATAATGTTAAGCAATCTGGGGAGGAGAATTGGATCAAATAACGTTAAGGTCCTATGGGATGGATTGGATAACAACCGCTAAAGCCTGTGCGGTTACAATGTACAGTAATACCCCGTATAACGCGAGTACCGTATATCGTTAAATCCGCATAACGTTACAAGATTTTCGGAAACAACTTGTATCGAGTAACGCGATTTTAACGTTACACGAAACAGTCGTTCTTAGCAGCAGGGTGGGTGGAAAGCTGAACGGGGTTCTCCGTTCAGCTTCCCAGCCACCCTGCAGCTACGGAGGCAGGGGTGGGGTGGCTGGAAAGCTGACGGGGGGCTCCCCCATCGGCTTACCCAGCCACCCCACAGCTGTGGAGGCATGGGCGGGTGGCTAGGGAAGCCGACAGGGAGTCCCCGTCAGCTTCCCCAGCCACCCTGCAGCTGTAGATCGGGTCCTCTGATCTCTCTGGAGGTGTTTCTGCGCTTCCCCGACGTCCTGAGCCAGTGCAGGAAGCCAGAATGTCAGATTTCGAATCCCGATGTTCTGGCTTCCTGCACCGGCTCAGGACGTCGGGGAAGCGCAGAAACACCTTGGATCGGGTCCCCACACCTCCCTGGACCCGGCGGGGGGGTCAGAGCCCCCAAAATTGGTAAAAAAAAACATCCGTTTTTTTTTACCAATTTTGGGGTTTCTGACCCCCCCGCCGGGTCCAGGGAGGTGGGCAGACCTGATCCAAGGTGTTTCTGGGCTTCCCCGACGTCCTGAGCCAGTGCAGGAAGCCAGAATGTCAGATTTCGAATCCCGATGTTCTGGCTTCCTGCACTGGCTCAGGACGTCGGGGAAGCCCAGAAACACCTTGGATCGGGTCCCCACACCTCCCTGGACCCAGCGGGGGGGTCAGAAACCCCAAAATTGGTAAAAAAAACGGACGTTTTTTTTACCAATTTTGGGGGCTCTGACCCCCCCGCCGGGTCCAGGGAGGTGGGGAAACCCGCTCCAAGCTGTTTCCAAAGTTCTCCCACCTCCCTGGAGGCAGCAGCAAGGCAAAATGTCAGGATTCAAATCCCGATGTTCTCGCTTCCTGCAGCCTCCAGGGAAACAGGGCTTTTTTTAACATTGTGTGTTCAATGTATCACCCAACGTTAAAACCCGAATAACGACGGGACTTGTGGAACCAAGTCATAACGTTATTCGGGGTACTAGTGTATCTCTATGGAGCTTTAACGTTATCCGATCCATCCCATAGGATTTTAACATGGATCGGATAATACTAAAAATCGGATAACACCAACACTTGTGGAGCCAAGTCTTAGCGTTATCCGAGGTATTACTGTACTGTATAACCATCTTCTTCAAGTGGGTCAATTTTGTTTTTAGCCAGACAGGCAGGCAACGTTGCCAATTGTTAGAGAAAAGATTATTCAGTCTGTTGGTGATGACCAAAAGATCACCGGGGGGGGGGGGGGTCGGCATCGGCGTCTATTATGTGT
Organism: Furcifer pardalis; assembly: GCA_030440675.1. Classification (NCBI taxonomy): domain Eukaryota; kingdom Metazoa; phylum Chordata; class Lepidosauria; order Squamata; family Chamaeleonidae; genus Furcifer; species Furcifer pardalis. The sequence goes on along the minus strand of CP126890.1, from coordinate 298,180,400 downwards.
GCCCCCAGGGGACCATCTAGTATGTTTGACCCTCTGTGTGCGCGTGCGTGCGTGCGTGTGTGCGTGTGTGTGTGTGTGTGAGAGAGAGAGTTTTATTTGAAATCATCTACTGTACTTCTGTTTCACTGACTACACCAAAGTCCTTAAAGAGATGGGTGTACCAGACCACCGCATCCGTGTTTTGAGAAATCTGTATGTGAGTCAAGAAACAACAGTTAGGACAGGATACATTGTCACCCTGCTGATTTAACTTGTGTGCAGAGTACATCACGTGTAATGCAGGGCTGGATGAAGCACAAGCTGGAAAAAACATCAACAACCTGAGATATGCAGATGGTACTACTGTAATAGCAGAAAGTGAAGAAGACCTAAAGAACCTCTTCATGAGGGTGAAAGAGGAGAGTGCAAAAGCCGGGCTGAAACTCAACATCAAAAAAACCAATACCATGGCATCTGGCCCCATCACACCCTGTCAAATAGAAAGGGAAGAAATGGAAGTAGTGACAGACTTTACCTTCTTGAGTTCTAAGATCACTGCAGATGGTGACTGCAACCATGAAATAAAAAAATGCTTAATTCTTGGAAGACAAGCTATGAGAAACCTAGACAAATTAATTAAAAATAGAGACATCACCCTGCCAACAAAAGTCCACATAGAGCAGTGATATTCCCAGTAGTAATGTATACTTGTGAGAGCTGGACCCTAAGGAAGGCTGATCACAGAAGAATAGACACTTTTGAACTGTGGTGCTGGAGGAGACTCTTGAGAGTCCCCTGGACTGCAAGGAGATCAAATCAGTTGATCCTGAAGGAAATCAATCCTGACTGCTCGCTGGAAGGACAAATACTGAAGCTGAAGCTCAAGTACTTTGGCCACCAAATGAGAAGAGAGGACTCACTGGAGAAGGCCTTGATGATGGGAAAGATCGAAGGCAGAAGGAGAAGTGGATGCCAGAGGATGAAGTGGCTAGATTTCTGTGGGCTGAGGATGGTGGAGGACAGAGGCGCCTGGCGCACGATGGTCCATAGGGTCACAAAGGGTCGGGCTCAACTGTGCAACTGAACCACAAAAAAAGCGGTGTTTCCCAACCTTTGGTTTTTGGACTTCAATTCCCAGAAGCCTAAGTCAAGTCCTCAAAGCACTGATCACCCAATGTACTGACTTAGGCTTCTGGGAATTGAAGTCCTTTTGTAGGGTGTAGGCCCCACATTGGAAACCACTGCTCTACACCTTCTACCACTACCACAGGTGGGGGAAACACTTTTTTGGGTTAAAAACAAGAATTTCCACAGCCAGCAACATTTCCAGCATTTCCATTATCTTCCAAAGAAAGCTTTAGCTCAAAGAAGCTTTTCCTAGTATCCCCCCCCCCCCCAACAATATAAAAGATCTTTCAGGAAGGGAAGCTGTCAGAATTGTGTTGAGTTCTGTCTTCGTGAAAGCTAATAATAATAATTTTGTGTCAGGAATCATTCTGGGTTGAAAGGATTTTTTGCTAGAGAAACTCCACTCAGGGGACGCCCGAATGAGGCTCCCTTCATGTCCCCAAGATCTTTTCCCACCCAAGTGGTCCCTATTTATCTACTTGCAATTTCTTACTTTCAGTCTGTAGGTTGGCAGGAGCTGGGACAGAGACCGGCACTCATTCTGTCATGCAGTACCCGGGGTCTCGAACTGCCAACTTGCTGGCCTTCCAGCTAAGAAGATGAGTTTCTTAACCATTGAGCCATTGCGGCTAATGTAGGCTGTGTTTTCTGCTCGTTTGCAATGTGCACACTTTTCTGCACAATTAAAAAAAAACACAAATGCTCCCATTTTAATGGAAGCATTGCTGCAGAAATCTCATCAACATAAGGATTCCACAGCACAAATTGAATTTGCCCAAGGGCAGTCTTGGAAATTTGGACAAGCTCGTCTTCTTGGCTCATACTTCTTCACGTGGTCCCTAATTCATTGCCTTCTCAGTAGCAGTGAACTCTGGTTGCAAGTGAAAGGAGAAAGAAACAGAAACATGGAAAACAATTGGGCCAAGGCTAAGAGGTTGGAAGGTGGGATGCCATTCCATCAGAGAAGATTGAATTCTGATCTGCACCGTTGAGGTTGTCAATGGAGACACCTCGTTGCTGGAATTCGTGCCACATCACAACACGTGGAGCGACTGTAGCGCTGCAGTTAAGGAAGAAGAGTTGTGAAATCGATTGCTGATTGTTTTAATTAATTAACATAATTTGCAGGCAAATTAAATTTTACAATGCTTAACCTTGGGAGTAAAGAATCAAGGGAACAACAGGGTGCATTATGTCAATTTTCAGAGAGGTTGCCATAGAAAGGTGTTTCTGCGACAGGAAAAGCAAATGTTTTATAGCACCTTTAAGACAAAAAGGTTAATATAAATCTATGGCCTACATTTGAGCAATCATGGAAATTTATTGGTTTCTGGTGCTGCTTTGGGAAAGGAAAGAAATCTCCAGCTTTGAGACTAGATGGTGATTATACAGGTGGGGGCAAAAGCCCTATGGAAGAACTTTTCAGCAGAATTCTAGATAATTAATTCATTAGTTAAACTTGCTTTTAGGTAAACCAGTAATGTACAAGGGTGTCCTGGACCACTTCCAGGAGTGGCGCAGATACCTTTGTGGTTCCTGACACTCATGCGCAAGCACACCTGCCTCTCGGGGTGTGGTCAGGCCTCTGGTGCAAAAAGTTTGGGCACCCCTGCTTTTGATAATTCAAAACTAGCTGAATATGCATTCACTACTAAAAGAAGAAAACATGAAGGACATGTACAATACACATTCATCTTCTGCTCCTGTTTGTATGTGTTGCTTTTCTCATGTTTTGTCAGACATTTGTGATGTGCTATTATATATTTGTAATTTGTGATATTTTTTTTACTGCGGTTTTAATGTGAAACCAGGTACTCCTTATGAGTAAGGCCAGTTTATAAATTCAGTATACCGTGGTGGCTTAGTGGTTAAGATGCTGAGCTTGACAACCAGAAGGTTGGCAGGTCAGCAGTTTGAGACCCGAGTGCTACGTGGCAGAGTGAGCTCCCATCTCTGTCCCAGCTCCTGCCAACCTAGTAGTTAGAAAGCAAGACATTGCAAGTACAGTAGAACCCCATATAACAAAAAAAGCTCCATTCCAAGGAGCACTTCGTAATAGATATTTTTTTCATTATGTGAATCACTATTGGTGATACCCCGCATTACCGGGGGGGGGGGATTCGTTATGGGGGGTATACCTTTTATAACGAGAAAAAAAATGTTCATTATGCAGGGTATACCCCATATAACGAAAAAAATCATTATGTGGGGTATCACAAATAACTCAAAACCACTTCATTATACAAATTTTTAGTTATATGAAGTGTTCGTTATGCAGGGTACCACTGTAGCTAAAAGAGTACCACTTTGGTGGGAAAGGTAACAGTGTTCCATGCACTCTGGTGTCTAGTCATTCCTGCCACATGACCACAGAAACATCAACAGACTCAGGCAGTGCTGGCTCTTTGGCTGAAAGTGGAGATGAGCATCAAACCTTAGAGTCAGACATGGCTGTCTTTTGAGCAAGGGAGACCTTTACCTTTAATTCAAATGAATACCTAAAAATTAAGTCTGTCTATAAACATACATACAGGCGTGACTCATGGAGTAAACGTGTGTGTGGAGAGAGAGAGATTGTTGTTGCGTTATTGGTTTTGCTCCAAACACAACTCACCTATGTGTGTGTGTGTGTATATATTTGTTCATTTTGGCTCTTAACTCTCTGGTTCTGTCCTCCCTGCAAAAATCCCATCATTACAGGAAGGGGGGGATATAAGCTCTCCCTGTGAATGTGTGAATTCTCCCAGGGAGTATTAGAACCGCTTCTCCATTATCGTCAGAGTGTGCTGTCGGCATCAATACTGAATTAAGTCTTGAATAGCCTGGGACTTGCTGAGCTGTTGAATGGAGGACGGAGTGCCTGGTTTAACATCTCTCGGCTGAGCAGAACCTCAGAATGATTTAAATCTACATGAGGAACTGTCTATTAACGCACTATTATAACTGCTGTTCTGTCTTCTTCCTTTTCTCGCAGGCGCAAGCCGTCACCCTCACCGTCGCTCAGGCGTTCAAAGTAGCGTTTGAATTTTGGCAGGCATCCAAGGAAGGTAGGAAAATCCACCTCTTCCGTTCACTGGGCCTTCTCAGTCTTTTGTAGTCATTCTTTTGAATTTCCTCCCCAGAAACCAATGGTTATATTTGCTCATTTTGTTTATTCCATTTATCGGATTGGATGGTGAATGAAATTCCCGTGGCTCAGTTCATCGAACCACAGCTGCCTTGTGATTCTGAGTGTCAACCATGGAGCGACTTCGCGGTTGAATGTCCTTCAGTTCCTTTAACCTGTTCTTTTGTCCCCATTAAAGATGTTTTCTTTCTTTGAAATTGCTTCTTTTTTGCCTTTTGTCACCGACATATATGGACTATGCATTTCGGTTCAAGAATGCTGCCAGATACCAGAACCTTTGCTCCTATTCCCCTAAATGTATAGCGAAGCTTCACCCTTCATCGTCGTCCTGCTGTGTATTTTTTATCCCCAAGTTGGTGCCGAATATCACCTACACCAGGGGTTCCCAACCTTTTCAAGCTAGGGGCCAAGTCACGCTCTCTCAGTCAGCTCTGAGGGCCAGATGGCCATTTTGCCCTGCCTGCACGATGGGGTTGGCTGTTTTGTACCAACAGTTTCAAAGGATGTGTGTGTGTGGCCATTTTGTTTCTCGAATGCCCTTGGGGGGATGGGAGGCAACATGAAATGGTACCATGGGCCAGATCTGGCCCATGGGCCTTAGGTTGGGAACCTCTGATCTACCCAGTACAGAGCATTCTGGGAATGGTCTTTTTAGGGGACTGTGGGCGACTTGGTGGTTAAGACACTGAACTTAACGACTGGAAAGTCGCAGGTCAGCAGTTTTGAGACCCGAGTGCTGCATGACGGACTGAGCTCGCGTCTCTGTCCCAGCTCCTGCCAGCCTAGCAGTTCAAAAGCAAGAAATTGCAAGTAGATAAATAGGTACCACTTCGGTGGGAAGGTAAACAGCATTCTGTGCACTCTGGTGTCTAGACGTGCCTGCCACATGTCCATGGAAATGTCTTCAGATGCAGACAGCGCTGGCTATAAACAGAGATGAGCACTGAGCCCTAGAGTCGGATCCGACTAACTTTCGATCAAGGGCAGCCTTTACCTAAGGATCCTTTTAGCCCATCGTGTCCAACTCCCTGCTCAATGCAGGAATCTCAATTAAAGCAGATCTAAAAGAAGGCTGTTCCAGGTCTCTCTTGAATGCTTTTAGTGTTAGAGTAGGAATGTAGATAGACAGTCTTCCCTATGATTCTCTTGGTTGTAAAGCTTGTACGTGCAGTAAACCCATTCGTGTGGATTCACAGGGACATGGGCTTCTGAGAATTGAAATCCAAGGACAGCTGGAGTGCCAAGACTGTGCTAGACTGTTAGTTTGCCAGCTAAGATGATGTTGACAGCTAGAGGCCATCTGTCTTTTTGTCACTGGTGGCCTCGTTGTTGCTGCTGGAGGCCAGTCGGCAAGGATCCAGGCTGTCCATAGGCTTGGTTGGATCGTCTTGTTGAGTTTTGGGGTCATGCCAGTCTCGGAGCCGCTCTCCGTCTGCTGTACTTGTTTGGCAGTGGGTGGTGGCGGACGGCTGATAGACAAGAGAGGAAGAGAGATCTGTCTGGAAAGGCTTTCTCTTCCTTGTGCTCCTCTTCCATCTCGTATCTTTGTGACCAGAAATCCATATCTCTTAAAGATGGACTTCCATCTTTTCTTTTGCCTGCAATATACTGCTATCTCCTCCTCGGCCCACGGGCCTTAGGTTGGGAACCCCTGCTTTGTAACTTGCTGTTGAATTAATGTCATCAGTTTGCCAAAAGCAAACAAGCTAACAGTTTGTTTTTAAAAATTTCTCCTGTCATAGAGAAGGAGAAGCGGGAAAGAGCCATCTTGGAAGGAGAAAGTGCCAGTAGTCCAAGTTCAGACAGCTCAACCTCTCCCAAAGGACGTAAGTGATGAAGGAAATAGATTCTGTGAAAGAAATATGACAGAGTTCTGGAAATGGGACCCATGGCCTGGAGTGGGGAGGGAAATTCAGAAAGTCCATTTTTCAGAGTGTTTGATTAGGGCAGCGTCTCCCAAACTATGTTCCGCGGAACCCTGGTGTTCCATAGAAAGTCATTAAGTGCTCCATGAAAATATATATGAAATTCTGGTAAAATAGTAGCCTTGCATGATTTCATGTATATACGCGAGTATAAGCCTAGTTTTTTAGCCCTCAAAATAAGGACCAAAAAGGGGACTCGACTTATACTCGGGTCAGTGACCCCGAGGGTCCCAAAATGAGGTGGTGCAAATTCAAACATACTTTTTAAAAAAGCCCTAACATGACCGTAAAAACTAAAAAAAACATACCCAGACAAATGTCTAAATTAATTAATTTTACCATGTTTTCATGTATTTTAATTATTGAAACTCACTAGCAGCTGCTGCAATTTCCACCCCCCGACTTATACTCGGGTCAATCTATTCTCCTAGTTTTAGAGGTCCAAATTAGGTGTCTCGACTTATATTTGGGACAACTTATAGTCGAGTATATACGGTAATGTACTAAATTGTGTTTTCAATATGTGAGTTGTAAATGTTTATTTTGCTTTTTAACTCTTATACTTATTTACATTATTTGTGATTAAAGCTGAAAAATCCAAACCTAGCTTTCTATTACAAAAACTGGTGCTGCGGTGGCTCGGTGGTTAAGAAGTTTGCCTTGTTAGCTGGAAGGCTGGCAGTTCGAAACCCGGGGATTGCATGATGCATTGAGTGCCCGTCTCTGTCCCAGCTCTTGGGGACATGAAAGGAGCCTCATTTGAGCATTCCCTGAGCAGAATTTCTCCAACAGAAATCCTTTCAACCCAGAATAATTTGTGACACAAAATTATGATATTACAAAACCCAAACTGTTTCATTAAAAAATTAGGATATGTAAAGTGTTCCACAATAGAATAAATTTGGGAAATGCTGGATTAGGGCCTGCTGAATTCCAGCACACATTTGTTTTGGAATGGTGTCAGGAATTGCATTCTTCACTTTCAGGGTTAGTAAACTTTTTCTTGAATGGTTTGGCTGGGTCTTGAACAAGGATTCCTCACATTCTGGCTAACTAAGAGCACGGGTAATGTCCAATGGGAGCACTTCCTCCCTCCCCCCAGCACAGAGTTCACTCCGCCCCTCTGTCCAGCAGTTCAATGGGAACGTTTCCTTCCTCCCCTGTTGCTATGTCGACACTTTGCGATAAATAAGCGGGTTTTGGGTTGCTTTTTGGGTACTCAGTCTCTAAAAGGTTTACCATCACTACCCTAGTTGGTCTCATGACAATTGACAATTGCAGTCTGGGGTTAACAGACGGTATTCATATTTTGCTTTTCAGATTGAAACAGGACTTGTGCAGTAAAACCACTTAGCATTCTGTGGTAGCCAGAGGCACCCGGTCTTCATTGATTTATTCCCTTTCACTTTACTTCCTTTCTCTTTTCTTCTCTCCTCCACTTCTGTAGATCATGGCATGGCAGGCAAAGAACAGGGGTGCCCAAACTATGGCTTGTGGGCCGGATCCTGTCTATGGGCCAAATCATCCGGCCCACAATGCCCATGGTGCTCCCGGAAGAAGAAATAAAACACGCACGTGCAAAACGCTGCTGTAAAGGTACCCATGACTGTCATAAACATGTTTGCAACAGCTGCGGGAGCATTTATGGCAGCTTTTTGTACATGCAATGGCACATTTTACTGCCGCTTCCAGCAGGAGGAGCTATGTGACCGGCCCGCTGATCTACATGACCGGCATGCAGCCCAAAAAGTTTGGGCACCCCAGCAAAGAAGGAAAATTGGGGGGGGGGTTTAAAGTGGGGGAGGGTGTTGGACGACAGATTCAAGCAATTCATAGCTACCCAACAGGTAGTATGGGATCTGTAATTCAATCCTCCTCCAAATGTTTGCTATCTCTCCTGCTTTGGGTTGTGACCAGAACAAGGTTTACAGGAAGGAATGGCATTACTGGGTCTACCTGACTCTACTTACTCAGGGCCCACATCTCCATAGGGAACTGTTTTTTCCTACTGACACATCATGTACAGTACTGGACAAAAGTTTTAGGTTGTCACCAGTTGGTTTGGGGAAAAATTCAATTAGTGATTTTGGGGGACCATAGCTCAGGCACTCTAATTCCAAACTTCACCAACCTTGGAGGGGTTTGAGAGTAGGGTCAGCAGAGGACAGCCTCCAATTTTGGTGTGTCTGGATGGCTCGAGGCCTGAGTTATACCCCACATCACTCATTGACTAGACACCAGAGCTCATGGAACGCTGTTACCTTACCACCGAAGCAGTACCTTATTCATCTACTTGCAATTTTTAAATTATTTATTTATTTATTTTGCTTTCGAACTGCTAGGTTTGGCAGGAGCTAGGACAGACAATGGGCGCTTACTCTGTCATGCAGCACTTGGGTCTTGAACTGCTGACCTACCGCCCTTCCAGCCATCAAGTTCAGTGTCTTAACTACTAACTATTGTTAACTTAACTATTTTTAGATTTTTGGACATTGCTTATTTGTTGTTATTTATTTATTTATTAGTATTTATACAGCCCCTTTCCCTTCATGAGCAAAGAGCAATAACCATTACACTTCTGTACCGTCCCATCACACTTAGTGCACTCTCTGGGTGGTCCACAAGGTAATTAACACTAAGCTCCGCCACCAGTCCATGTTTATCTTCCATTGACGTTGCATTTTGTGGCTTGCCAGGCTTTAACAAAGAGTGCAATCACAACCAGAGATAAATTTAAATCTGGCCAAACATTGATGCAAAAAATCACAACCTTGCCTTAATCACGTTCGTTAGAGGTAAAGTGAATAAAGTGGCCTCCTTTTGCATTAAATCTAAAAATATAATAATTTGCAAATTCCCAGCATAATCCATAATTTAACTGATCCATAGCTTCATCAATTTGATCCATCGCTGAAGTGATTTTTTTAGTCTTTAATAGCACTAACCAGTGGAGCCCCTTCTTGGCTTTCCCTTGTCAGAGATGCTGAGATTCAAGTCCACATCATGGGCAGACATATCACCAACCTCTGATTGAAATCCATCAAGGACTTAAATCTTTTTCCTGACCTGTGTGGCTTTTTCATCCAGAATCTTGTGTGCCTCTTATTTCTTAGGGGAGAGGAGGAAGGGGAGGGGGGGGAAGGCTGTCATGTTCTCACAAACCCACTTTCTAAAAATCGTTCCCAGGGACCCATTTTCAACTCTTTAACGCTCTGGACTGCACGGCTCACCAAATGGGGGTCATGCCTTCGGAATATTGTTTTAAAACCTGATCCTCGCTACAATTGTCTCAGGGCAAAGGCTGGCTCTTAAAGCTTGCGTGGGCCCTAAATAACCATAAACCAGCGTTTCCCAACATTTGGTTTTTGGCCCTCAATTCCCAGAAGCCTAAGTCATTTCCCCAAAGCACTGATCAGCCAATGGACTGACTTAGACCAGTGGTGTAGGGTGGAGGGGGCCCAGGGGGGTGGGCAGCCCCGGGGGGGCACTTTTTGGGCTATGGGTGTTCTTGGACTACAATTCCCAGAAGCCCTAGCAGGAGCGGGCGCCAGCATCTGCCAGGGGGTGGCAAATTTGGCTTATGCCTCGGGGGGCTGAAATCAACGCTACGCTACTGACTTAGGCTTCTGGGGATTGAAGTGCACCGGTGGGGCGTGTGCCCCATGTTGGGAATAACTGCCTTAAATCAGGGATTCCCAACCTTTTACCTCTCCCATCCGAGGTAGCAATAGCAATTACACTTACATACGGCCCCATAGCGCTTAGTGCACTCTCTGGGCAGGTTACACGTAATTGGCATTTAGCTCCTGACATGCTGGGTACTCATTTTATTACCTCGGAAGGATGGAAGGCTGAATCAACCTTGTGTGCGCTGGTCAGGATCGAACTCACAGCGTTCTGGCTGCATTACAGCAGTTTAACCCCTGAACCACCAGGCCTCCATAATGACAGATTGATTGTTGGTAACTGTTGTTCTTCTTCGTGGCCCCCTGTGAATCCACACAAATGGATCCACGTTCATGTCAATTCACAGAGACAACAAATAAGAAACCGACAGAGTGTAGGGCCAAAAACAGACATTGCAGACAGCTCATAATTAGAACATTGTTATATTTAACAAGGATTATTATATTTTTAAAGTGTTCTATTGTATTTAACAAGAATACTGTATAGCGATAGCAATTCTATTTATGTACCACCCCATAGCTCATAGCGTACTCTCTGGGAGGTTGATAGGTAATTAGCATTTTGTCCACTACCTGCTGGGTACTCATTGTATTGATCTTGGAAGGATGGAAGGCGGAGTCAACTTTGAACCCCCGTCAGGATCAAACTCGCAACGTTCTGGCTTTAGTACAGCAGTTTAACCACCAGGACTCCTTAGATGAGAAAGAGAGAAATACTGCAGAGGAATATTTGGCGAAATCTCTCATAAAGAGGATTGCCCTCCAAAACAAACTACGTCCTATTGATCCTCCTGCGTGCGTGATAGGAAGGAAATCCTCTTTTATAATGTCTGCTTATTCTAAAATGCCTCCACAGACAGCACAGATAATAAGTCAGCGAAAGGCAGCATGAAAAGGGCTGGATAATGTTATGTGGCCGGAAATCTTAAATCTGCCATCTGCTTTGGCTTAAAATTTCAGAGTCTAAAGCTTTTCCTGAGTTCTCACAACAATGTATAGAGCTGGGGTTCCCAACCTGAGGCCTGTAGGCCGGATCTGGCTGGCAGCATCATTTCATGTGGCTGATATCCCAGAGAGCCACGCCTGGTCGGTGTAGACTAGGATCAGGCCGTGTGGCCCCTAACCAGTTGTGTGGCCTTGAAAGAGGCGCCTGCCAAAAAATTGGTGTTTTCTTTTTAAAGATGAATCTTGTTCATAGAAGGGTCTTCCTTCTTCTTCCTCCATGTCCAGGCCAGACGTGAAACTGCCAAAATGAAGGCACCTTTTGGTGAGTTCATTTTGCATTTCCTTTTGCCTGACCTAGTGTGAGAAAGATTAGCCGACAACACAAAGTTACTGTTACCAGGGTATGCCTGGTTGTGGTTAAAAAAATACCACAATCTTCGAGGAAGCTCTTTCTGTGTACTCCATAGAAGGGTCCAGAAAACATGTTTTTCTTTAAAATAATCGATGTTCTCTGGCTCTCAGCTCATTTTTATTCTGTAACCTACTCCCATATCATCACCCACAAATGATATATGAGATGGAGTGGGGGATTCTCTGCCTAGACCTGAAGGGACCAGGGCACCTGTCAAGACATGGAGCTACGAATTGTTCTTGTAAAGCCATTCCATTTGATAGCCTTTGCTACATCTCATATTGAATTATAACTGTGTGCCATGAAGTCAATTCTTACTTATAGCAAGCCTTGCCAGGATTTTCTAGGTAGAGAATCGTCATTGGCTGCTACTCATATCCGAGTATACATTCCCCATCCCAGAAATCATTTTCATTAATTTTCATTTATTTTATTTTAATTACACTTATATCCCACCCCTCTAGAGAAAAATCCATCCCCACTCAAGGCAGATAACATCATAAAATCCCTCATTATTGGAAGCACCAATATCGCAGAAGTGGCAGTAACTGGTTGAGTGAAATGGAAAGTTGTCGAAAGGAAATAGTCACTGAGGTGTTATGGAGGGCTAAAATTGCTGCCTGAGGAGGTTAGAGATGCACCCCCACCCCATGCAGTTGTAGAGGCAACGTTGTGAGTAACTCAAGACTTTGGAATGTTGGAACAATTTGTCAGTTGGAGGTAGTCAACAGTTGCTCTGTCTGAACTGCTCTACATCCATGATGTGTCCTGTATACCTGAAGGAATACGACTGGCTTTTGTGTAAGGGAGACCCTGGCTTTTACCTTTACCAGTCTGTACAAGGAGATTCCTCCCATGGGGAGTGCTGAAATATCTTGCCATAGTTATCTGGCAGTCATGGAGCCATTCATTCATTCAAACCATTGACCATAGAAAGTGAAGCTCTGCCGCCAAATCCTCTAAACCAGAGGTGGGGAACATAGTCTGCCCAGATAATGCTGAACTACAACTCCCCTAATGCCTCACCATGGGTTGCAGTGACTTGGGCTGATGGAAGTCCTACCTTTTCTCTCCCCTTGGTCCTTACCATTGCTTTGCATTTTTGTTCACATGTAGTCGTCACCACGGAGAATCTGGTGGACTTGGAAAACATGGTCAAAACTCCCTTGACTGTAAACGCCAACTCTGTGCACTTAGATAGCAGCGTCTTCAGGCCGCATTCATCAGAGAACAACAACGTTGTGTGGGTAAGTGTCTGGGGAGCCTTCCACAATGACTGTAGGTTGGGTGAGTAATGACCGATCCGACTTATTGAGTCACCGACAAGTGGTTGGATGCCAAAATACATTTCTTGCTTGCTGCTGAAATGGAATAGAAATTGGTATTTTCTCAGCCTGCAGGTCCCATGGGCATTCTCTCATGTCTGTACGGCTTCTCTATTAACTTGATGAACTACAGTCGTCTTCATCCAGCCATTCTGAGATCTTGGTTTTACTAATTCAAAATTGAGGAGCATCATGTGCATTGTATCCTATGGGAGATAGTTTGTATTTCTCCGCATTCACACAGGCTGTCCTCTACAGGGAAATCCCACTTTCTCAGATTAGCCCTTGATCTTCCTACCCCTGCATGCAGTCTATTTAAAGCTTTCCACACAAGCCATGGTTGTTCTTGGCCAGTGGGTAGAGAGTCATGTGGCACTGGCCAGTTATCTGGTTGCTCCTTGTTCGCCTTTCCTAGTTCTAAGGATAACTTTTTCATTTATCCGTGACGTCTGGTGGTGGTAGCAGGCTATCATTAAATGGATTTGACCCAGGATGTGTTTATTTCACAGCTGTTATGCCTGTGGAACCTTTCATTTGCCATTTCTGTTGTGGTCGCAGACTATTAACAAAAGCCCAGAGCTGAGGTTAATATGAAATCAAACCTAGCCATTCTGCTTTCTTCCACTATACACTATTGCTACGCATTCTCTTAATTATTTATCAATTTCATGTTAATTGGCTTCAGTTACATTAAATAATGTACTTTATTGTGTGGGTTTGCTTCTTAATTGCTTTGGAAAACGGGAAAACAGGCCATCATTTTGATAAATAAGCATGCCTCTCAGAGTTAGAAGTGCAATTTTGTGTAGAACAGTAAAAAGACTGTAATCGCGTTGTGGCGAGTTTATTGCAGCGCTCAAAACAGATTAACTCGTATAAAGTATAAGGAATGGATTAAAATGAATTACAGATGCTGTTTTTCAAAACTTGCCGTGCAACCAGCATGCATCTTGCCAGCCCCTTCTCCTGGGGGGCTTCTTCTTCCATGTCTAGGCCAGCTGTGAAACTACTAAAATGAAGGCATCTTTGGGTGAGTTCATTCTGCAGTTGCTTCTGCCTGACCTAGTGTGAGAAAGATTAGCCGGCAATGCATGTTGGGTACTCATTTTACTGACCTTGGAAGGCTGAGCCAACCGTGAGCCCTGGTCAGCATCAAACTTGCAACCTTTTGGTTGTAGGACAGCAGTTTAACCACTGCACCACCAGGACATAGAAGAATAAGGAGGAAGAGGGGGAAGCCTGGTGTTTCTTCTTCCTCTGCTTTTCCTGTTGCACAAAAGGCAGGTCCCCAGCCCACACATCCCCTTCTTCTGCAGGAAATGAGAACAATTACCCTTCTGCACCTTCTCCTTCCACCCTTCTTATCCTTGTGACCCTGCCTTCTCCACCTGTTTCTCATGGAGCAGCCTCCTTTCATCCAGCTGTCTCAGCTCACCACTGGCTGGCTTGGTACTTGGAGATCTGGCCCTCCTCATTGCTTGCCTCATCCTGTGAATGAGGGCCAGACAGCCCATCAGACAAAAACACAGTCAGTTCCTCCTCCTCCTCCCCCTCCTGCTTTTGTCCTGCGTTTCAGATGATATGCACATACTTCTGTATGTTCAAGCACATGGATGCATCACCCGTGCTGCATTATTACCCAACATAGAGTTGGAGTGAATCCTGCAAGCTCTCTGGTCTTATTCATATTTGTCCAGATCTTATTTCATATCCAGATCAAACTTTGGACTGCCAAAATGAAGCCACTTTCTTAGCTTTGTCGTTGGACAAAATTAAATCTTCAGCAGTACACTAGTACCCCGGATAACGTTATGACTTGGTTCCACAAGTCTCGTCGTTATCCGGTTTTTAACGTTGTGCGATACATAGATCACACAATGTTAAAAAAGCCCTGTTTCCCTGGAGGCTGCAGCAAGCCAGAACGTTGGGATTTGCTGCAGCCTCCAGGGAGGTGGGGGAACTTTGGAAACAGCTTGGATCGGGTCTCCCCACCTCCCTGGACCTGGGGGGGGGGGTCAGAGACCCCAAAATTGGTAAAAAAAAGTCCATTTTTTTAACCAATTTTGGGGTCTCTGACCCCCCTGCCGGGTCCAAGGAGGTGAGGAGACCCGATCCAAGCTGTTTCTGGGCTTCCCCTACGTCCTCAGCCAGTGCAGCAAGCCAAAATGTCAGGGTTCGAATCCCGACATTCTGGATTGCTGCAGCCTCAAAGAGGGTGGGGGAACTTCAAAAGTCACGCGCATCGGCTCTAGGGAGGTCGGGAGACCCGATGCGCGCTAATTTTGAAGTTCCCCCACCCTCTTTGAGGCCCCAGTAGACCCCAGTAGGCCCCAGTGAATGAGTCAGTATCTCTCCACATTCACATATATCACACCAGATCAAACCAAAGGAACTGAAGAATGACGAGCCAGATGATCTCCAATAGATGAACCTTAAAGACTTCCAGCAAGGAGCAGTTCTCCACCTTTTATCGGTTTAGTAAAACTGCAAAAAAATAAAATAAAATTTGACATTGCTCTTAATGAAGCCATGTGTATAATGACAGGATGCCTCAAACATATACCAGTTGAGAAAATATACTCTCTTGTTGGTAATGCTCCACCTAAGATCAGGAGAGAAAACATCCTCTGAACAGAAATGAGCCTCAAGTCCACTAGCTCAGATCCAGGAAGAGATTTATGGCACGAACAAACATTCTTGAGGGTATGTCAGAGCAAAACCAAATTAGAAGATACAGGGATGAGCTCACTGGAAATGGAATAACATTAAAGGAGGATATAACTAAAAAACGTAACCTCCCCTATGTCACTTGGAGGACCCTGAGTAGGCTGAGGGTTGGAGTCCATAAATGCAAGACCAACATGCTCAGGTGGGGGCTGCTGGTGGACAACAACAGAATCCGGCTCATTTACTGGTCTGCCGATTACTGCCAGAAACATGCCCCGATGAGGACTTTGGCCAATACCAAAGCCAAGAAAGTGGCTTCATTTTGGCAGTCCACAGCTGGGTTGGGACACAAAAGAAAAAGAATCGGTTTAGCGTTTATGTGAAAGTTAATATAACTTTACATAGCACTTACATAGTTCTGTTATGTTACTTGTTATGCTACTTTAACACAGGGGTGCCCAAATGTTTTTGACCCGCTGGCCAGTCATGTGGTTCGGCGGGTTGGAGACGTGGTTCAGTGGGATGGTTGTGTGGTTTCTCCCCTTGGAAGCGGCAGTGAAACGTGCCTTCCAATCTGTTTCGAAACAGGATGAGATAGATTTTAAGCTGCCATTTTCTCTGCTTAAACCAGCGGTGCCCAAACTATGGCCCAATCTGGCCCATGGGCCGTAGTTTAGGCACCCCTGCTTTAACATAACAGATTAATACAGGCCAGTTTCCTGTTGGCAGCAGAGGCAGGGTGTTAAACTACACCTGAGCTGTTTGGTACAATCTCCAGTTTTCCTATATTTTGTAATGAGCGAGGCTTGTCTCTGTACAAGAAATTACACTGTACCTTGTGCAGGCAACACCGGAGCAGGTGAAAAGGATTCCGGCCATTGTTTGTAAGTCAACTCACACCGAAGCATGCAACAATTTGTGTAGCTGGTGATTCATCCCAAAGTCCTCTTTGCCAGCCAGGATCTCTTTAAAGAGGCATTCATTGACTCTCATGGCAACATCAGAGCATGTTGTGAACAAACCAAACTCCCTAATCATCTTGGTAATGCTCATCAAACATGGCATTCACATTATTCCATAATAATTAATTTTCTAGTTTGACTGCTGACAGTTTCAAAGAAGAAAGAGGCTGGATGTATCCGGAGGCAAAAATACTATCATGCGCAATTTTGTCTTGCACAACCAGGCATCTGATACACCCATGAGCAAGTCATTCTCTCTCTCTCTCTCTCACACACACACACACACACACACACACACACACACACACACACACACACACACACACACACACACACACACACACACACACACACACACACACACACACACACACACACACAACCAGTCCGTCACTGATCGGCTATAATGTATAACCGTACCCAGTTAGGCTTATTGGAGACCATAACCAGATTTTTTAAAAGGACATTAGAAAAACAGCAAGACGGTACAGTTAAGAAAAAAAAAGGTGACTTAGCTGAGAAAGTTTTGCAGACAAATTCTTGCATCCTCTAGTGGCCAATTTTCTTTAATTAAATGCAGTCAGGAAAGCCTCAGGAGCGTTGAGTGATTTCAACACACAGCAAAATTGCATTTACCCCAGGCCCTAGATCAGGGTTTCTCAACGTTGCCCCCCCCCAAAAAAAAAAGATGTTCTTGGACTTCAATTCCCAGAAGCCTGATCAGCAGGATTGCTGACTCAGGCTTCTGGTAATTGAAGTCCAAGAACACCTGGAGTGCCAAGGTTGGGAAGCCTTGCATGACAGGAAGAAACTTCTTGAGACAATTTTTATATATGGCAACTTACAAGGAGAACCCAAATACATACATACATATATATAAATATAAAATATAAAAATATTGGGGTTCTCCTTCTTGTAAGTTGCCAAATATAAAAATTGTCTCAATAAGTTTCTTCCTGTCATGCAAGGCTTCTCACAACAGGCAGGATCCAAGCCATGTAGACGCATTGTACCCATTTCATTAGGAAGCAAATTTGTTACATTAACTATTACCTGTTCATTAGCCTCACCTTCTCAGCTTTTGGGACCCCAAAGTACTCCTGGACCAAGGAACTGGAGATGAAAAAGAATGTTTGAATGGGAAATTCCATTCAATGCATTCCTATGAGAAATTTGGTTAAAGTAATTTCTGCTGTAAGAAACATCCCGGAGAACGCATTAATTATGTTAAGCGAAGTTCCACTGTATTTGCCAGCATATAAGACACACTTCCACCCTTAAAATACACCAAAAAAATTGAGTGTGTCTTATACTCCGATGCATCTTATATGCTGGCAAATACTGTAATTGCTGGAATATATGCGCCATTTCCCCCCCTTAAAATACACTGGAAAACTAGATTGCTTCTTATACTCTGATGTGTCTTATACACCAACAAATACCATAATTGATGGTGTATAAGTGTCCTCCCCCCTTAAAATACACCGGAAAATGGGGTGCATCTTATACTCTGCTGCGCCTTATACACCGGCAAATATAGTACAGTAATACCTTGGATAACGCTAAGACTTGGTTCCACAAGTCTTGGTGTTATCCGATTTTTAGTGTTATCCAATGCATGTTAAAATCCTATGGGATGGATCGGATAATGTTAAAGCTCCATAGAGATACATTGTAACCGCACAGGCTTTAGCGGTTGTTATCCGATCCATCTCATAGGACCTTAACGTTATTCGATCCAATTCTCCTCCCCAGATTACTTAACGTTATGCGATTTTAGCGTTATCCGAGGTAAATGTTATGAGGTATTACTGTATACACTGTATATATATATTGCAACATGCTGGGTATAAGGTGAATAAAACAAATTGTAAAAACCACCTGTAAAGGTGTTTGATTTCCAAACGTGACTGGAGATTTCATGCAGTTGGCTTGTGTGCAGATCATCCCCAGCCTGCTTCTCTACTTTTGATAGAATTCTAAGTGGACAGATAAAGCAAAGGAAAGAAAGCAGACTTTGTGGAAAGCAGGAACCTGCTTAAATTCGGCTGCGCTGGATTTTCATGTACTCAGCTGAGGAATAGACAATTTTATTTCCTCTCCAGCTAACACACAGACTCACAAAAAGGATGCTATTAGCAGGCCAGTAGAAAAATGTTCTGTGGGCTAATGAATTTTTTAGACTTATTTTCAAATTTAGATTCCTTTTTTTTTTATTAAAGAAACTGCCTATGAAAATGCAAAACCCAGCTTTTAATGCATGTATGCTCACAGCGTGATTTTCATTTCGGTATGGCTCATTATATATATATTTTATTTTTCCTTCCCACCCTCTTTTTTCATTTTATCACAAAGGCAATGGATGACGGATTGGACGAAGCCTTTTCAAGGTAATTATGATTGTTCCTTTCATCACTCGTCCGTCTTTCTACAAGCGGCCAGGCCAGGAAACAGGCTTGATTAGTGACTGCTTTCTAAAAAGGCTTCTAATCTAAATTGTCTGCAGCAATCTGAACCCGTCAGCAGTGTGTTCTGTTTGACTAATTGAAGGATGGGATTTGAGGCTGCCTGGATAAGTCAAATATTTTGATAACTTCTTAGGGCAGGAGCTAAAGTCTGTGTATGATGGGGAATTAAATTCCCTAAATGATGCTGCCTGGTTGGTAAGTGTTCATCTTTGCACGAGGAAGCAAAATTGAGGGGTTGAAGCTAGAATCCCATGGGAGGTATTGAGGTGGGGAGGGAGTAAATCTGACTCCGTTTTGATCTGTTTGGATAGTTTCTGGCAATCCACCTTGCATGGGAGCTATTTCACAGGAAATTAAAGTCACAATAAGAATAATTTAGTGTCAGAAATTATTCTGGGTTGAAAAGATTTTTGCTGGAGGAACTCCACTCAGGGGACGGCCAAATGAGGCTCCTTTAATGTCCCGGAGATCTTTTCCCACCAAAGTGGTCCCTATTTATCTACTTGCAATGTCTTGCTTTCGAACTGCTAGGTTGGCAGGAGCTAGGATTGAGACGGGCGCTCAAACCATCACACAGTACCTGGGTCTCAAACTGCCAACTAGCCAGCCTTCCAGCTAACAAGGCGAGCTTCTTAAGAGCTGAGCCGCTGCTCAGTCATGACACAGGATCAATGAAAGGAATACTTGGTGAGTTTGTCATTCTTATCCATGTACTAATGAGACATCTCAACAAGGAATTTTCACATGCCATGAAATTCCTTCCTTTAAGGCAGTAAAGTTACAAAGAGTTCTGCTTTTTCTCTCACACACAAAGATCTCCAAAATTAGAGCAAACTATACTATAGTGGCTCGGTTTATGGAATTTCCCCCCAGAACGGATTAATCGGTTTTCACTGCATTCCTATGGGAAACCACATTTTGATTAAAGTATTTTTTCAATGCATTCCTATGGGAAATTGCATTCAACACATTCCTATGGGAAATTCAGTTAAAGTAATTTTCACTGCAAGGAACATCCTGGAGAACGCATTAATTATGTTAACGAGGTTCCACTGTATTTGCCAACATATAAGACACACTTCCCCCCTTAAAATACACCAGAAAAATGGAGTGCGTCTTATACTCCAATGCGTCTTATACCCTGACAAATACTAATTGCTGGAGTATATGCACCCTTTCCCCCCTTAAAGTACACTGGAAAAACAGAGTGCATCTTATACTCCAATGTGTCTTATACACTGGTAAATACTGTAATTGCTGGTGTATAATTTTAATTTAATTTAATTTTCCCATTTGTATGCCGCCCAATCAGGAAACCCTAATGCGTCTTATATGCTGGCAAATACCGTAATTGCTGGTATATAAGCACCCCTCCTCCCTTAAAATACACTGGAAAACCACTTTGACATTTAACAATACATAGCGTTTGCCTGAGAAATTCAGCAGCATGTAAGGAAAGACGATATGGTCAGGGCTCCCCCGGCCCCATTTGAACTTTGAAAAATAACATCTCAAGCATTTTTTGGCAAACATATGAGGAAAAATATGGATTTGGTTAAGTTTAACCTTCTCACCCTCTGGATTGGCCAAAGGCAGTAGATACAAACGGCTCTTCTCAGCATAGGAAGGATCATGTTGTACGTGGCGCTCTCACAGCTGTTGAAAGGGATGAGTCAGAAAATGAAGAGAGAGCAATTATAATGCAGTACGTCCAACATGGATAAATTTACAAGGATCCAAAACCAGACAAGAAAGATTTGCGCACTCACATCCCTCTTCTTGACCAAGGTTCCCCAACCTATGGCACTGTGGGCCAGACTTGGCCCACAATGCCACTCCATCTGGCCTGTCGCCACCTCCACCACACCCGGAAGTGAAAGTGGGCTCATTTACGCCAGCCGTAAAACGTGCATGCACAAATCCACCTGCAGAAGTGGGTACATTTACAACAGCCATAAATACTTCCACTTCCCAGGGGCATGGTCCGGCCTGCTCAGCTGTCCGGGGGGCATGGTCAGGCCCATGGCATAAAAAGGCTGGCCACTCCTACTCTTGACTCTAAAGCCATGGTTCTCAACATGGGACAATTAGATTTTTGAGAGGGGCAATTCAAGAGTGAGTTATTAACAACGGATGACCTTTTAGTCTTCCTCCATGTGAATAGGGATTCACTTTTTGAACAGTAAGAATTATATGTCACAGGAGGGGGGAATCAGGCTTTTAGAGATGAATAGGTGGGGCATGGCCAAAAATGGTTTGGAGCCATTGCTTTAAAGGCAATGTCTTGAGGAGTTTCCTTTCCTTTCTGGAGGACTTCACCAGAAACAAGTAAAAGGCTGATGTGAGTGACTGGAATTTAATGAGGACAGGATTGGAAAGCATTTTTGGCTACTCGTCCATACAACTCATCCTTTAGCCAGGAAATGGAGACATGCCAACGTGGCAATTCATCTCCCCCTCCTTTCTTCATTATCCCTCTTCCCCTTTTGCTACATATGACCTTTTGTCTGTCGGATAACAGCCTCGGCTAATGATGTACCGGGTGGCTCCTCTTTCTGGGTAGATGGAAGGGAGGCGGAGACGTGATAGACAAAAGCCAGCATTTTAACCCAGCGGAAAAATAGAAAAGGTATTACTGATGATGGAATGAGCAGAGCTTTGTCTGGCTGATCCTGGATAGAAAGACTGGGGAAGAAGGCATTAAATGCAAAGATTAAATTTCCCTTGCTTTAGGACAGTGGTGCCCAAACTAAGACCTGGGGGCCGGGTGCGGCCTCTGACACCAATTCATCCAGCCCATGAAGCCCTTGTCGCTCCTGGAAGCGGAAGTAAAACAATTTATGCCATCTCTTGCCAGAAATGTCTGTCTGTGCTTTATGTAGGACAAACAAGACAATCTTTACGCAAAAGAATTAATGGACACAAATTAGGTATCCGGAATGGCAACATGGAGAAACCTGTCTCAAGCTACTTCAATCTAACTGGACACACTATCCAAGACCTGAAAGTTACAATTCTGGAACAGAGAAATTACAAAACTAGGATTGAAAGGGAGACAGCAAAAATCAAATACATCCATCTGTTAGACACCCCCCCATCGCAGGGGATTAAATATTAGCGAAGGGTTTCTGGGACATTATCAAATTTGATACACAGATTGCTATATGCTTCTAGATATTTTATATACAGTATTATATTACAATCTTCCTGCCAATTCTCTTTAGTAAAACAGGAAGTAACCAGGTACAGTGTTTTTGTTTGTTTTCTGACATGCAGGTAAGAGGTTGATCAGTGATTGAAAGGGAGACATTTAGAGCTATCTGAACAATCTAGATTAGAATTACCTACTATAATTCAAGGAAAGGGGCCATCATTAAGACGCTGAGTTTGATAGCCAGAAGGTTTGGTAGGTCAGCTGTTCAAGACCCAAGTGGAGTGAGCTCCCATCATCTGCCCCAACTCCTGCCAACCTACCACATCAAAAGCAAGAAATTGCAAGTAGATTAAGAGGTACTGCTTTGGCAGGAAAGATAACAGTATTCCATACACCCCAGCGTCTAGTCATGCTTCCCACATGACCATGGGAACATCTGCAGACACAGATAATACTGGCTCTTTGGCTGTAAATATAGATGAAAAGCCGTCCTGAGTCTTCAGAGGAGGGCAGGGTACAAATGAAAATAAATAAATAAATAAATATGAGAATTTTCCCCTAGAGTTGGACAAGACTGGCTTTTGAGCAAGGGAGACTTTAATTTAAGGAAAGACATGAGAGATCTCTGGTATAGAATAAATTAAGTAGCTAATTGAACTGCACATTCCAATTGAACTGCAGATTTCTTGTGCAGGACAGAGGTGTGGCAGATGAAGTGGAATCAAACTGCTAAACTTTACTACTGTAGATTCGCTCAAAGATTGCAGTAACCCAGCCATTTCTACCCATGCAAAGTTGTAGTGCCGGGCCTTTCGTCTTCCATTCACACTTATTCTTTCTTCTTTTTTAGACTCGCACAATCTCGAACAAACCCCCAAGTCCTCGACATTGGCTTGACTGATCAAGACATCCAGAGCACTGAAATTCTGTCTCCTGTGGATTGGGATAAAGTGGATTCCACGACACCGGGAGAAAAAGACGACAACTTCTTTGGGTTTTGACACCTCTTCGTTTACTCTTCACAAGCTTCTTCAACTTAAATAGCCACTTAAAAACTGATGCACTGTAAACTGGGTGATTTTAACTGGAGGGCGGGAGGTCCTTAAGAGGAGAAGGCCAGACTTTTGGTTTAGATGGCTGCTGTTCTGTCACCCTACTCCTCTTTTTGACCAAAGTTTTAGAGATTTTAATACATCTTTATATATGACATTCTTATCCTCTTTCCCCTTCCTTTTTGATACTTCCCTTTATGCAAATGTTGAGACGCACTTAGAGTTTATTTATTCAAGAAACTCTTCAGTTTACATATATTATGGAAATTGCATTGCACCATCATAACTTCATGTTACAGTATTAGACAGCTTTCCCCCCTGGAATACACATGCTTAGACGGCTGCCTAGTCTGCGTCTTGTGAAGGGTTGTTGGTTGTGAAACATCAAAGGCATTGGGACTTTTTCTAGAGGCAAAAAGTCCAGAAGCTTTGGGGGGGGGGGGGTTCTCTAGGGAGGAACTGGAGGACTAAGCTGGCAGCTGTATTATTTGAATAAAGAGTGGGTGAATGCTATGAAGAATGTAGCATTTCATTCTTGAAATGTAGGAAAATGGGACTAGATGGTCTTCTCTCCCTTTTCCCCATGGACCTGTGATGGTGAACCTTGGCACTCCAGGTTTTCTTGGACTTCAGTTCCCAGAAGCCCAGATCTCTGTGAATCCACAGATACGTGGAGTAAACCCATTTGTGTGGTTTCACAGAGACTTGGGCTTCAGGAAATTGAAGTCTGAGAACACCTGGAGTACCAAGTTTCATCATCACGGGCGTAGGTCAACTAGTGGCACTCCATAGCAGAAGATTGTATAGGACCAGAATTAGGAAGCCTCACTTTTGGGGGATTATAGTGGTTAAGACACTGAATGTCACAACCAGAAGGTCAGCAGTTCGAGACCCGAGTACTGCGCAACAGAATGAGCTCCCATCTCTGTCCCAGCTCCAGTGTTCCATGGACTCTGGTGTTTTGTCATGCCTGCCACATGACAACAGAAATGTCTGCAAATACAGATAACACTGGCTCTTTGTCTATAAACAGATGAGCACTGTACCCTAGAGTTGGATGTGACTGGCTTTTGAGCAAGGACGACGTTCACCTAACTCCCCAGATAACTTTGCCAGGCTCCGTACAGGGACAAAAACAAGATTTATTTACCTGGATTAGCATTGCTGTCGCAGTATTGTTGACTCACGACCTGAATTAAACCTGTAGACAACAGGTAACATTAAGGAAATTGCCCCACCTGATCCAAGAGACCCTTTTGATAATGTGGGCCCTTTTTAGTATCTGTGAGTGGGGAGGAAGGCTGACCCTCTGGGAAAATTGTACGCAGGTGGACAAAGAGTTCAGGGGTTCCCGACCTTTTCAAGCCTGGGGCCGGGTCACACACTCTCAGTCAACTTTGAGGGCCGGATGGCCATTTTGACCTGCCTCCATGATGGGGGTGGGCATTTTGTCCCAACAGCTTCAAGGGAGTGGCCATTTTGTTTCTCAAATGCCTTTGAAGGGGTGAGAGGCCATATGAAACTGTTCTGGGGGCCAGGTGTGGCCTGCAGGCTGCCCAGCAGTATTGTGGAGAAGAGCAATGAATAATCAGCTCCTTTTATAGCCTGATGCACATTTCATCCTACGTCAATAGGGGTGGGGACATGTCTGTAGTTTTCACTCCGGTGTACAGTATATCCAGTGATGGCAAACCTTGGCACGCCAGATGTTCTTGATCTTCAATTCCCAGAAGCCCTGATCAGCAGGAGTGCTGACTTGGGTATCTGGAAATTGAAGTCCAAGAACACCTGGAGAGCTAAGGTTCGCCATCACTGGATCATATCCTGACAGTAGACAAAATAATAAACTTACTCTGCATTTGAACTCCAAATGAGTGGCTCACATTTTAAAATATTTACTACTCAGAAACAAACAAAAGTAGGCTAATATTACTACATTAAAAACTAATGGTTAAGGGAAAAGGTTCTAATTTAGCATCCTTTCTGACATACTTGACAGGGAAGCAGGTTGAGGAAGGCACATTATAACATCAACTGATCATCACCTTCCTGTTCTTTATTCAAAGTTACCTTTATTTTGCCTTGTGTGTTGACTGTCTTTTTATTATTCAGGAAAAAAAAATAGGGAAAGACTGTGTTGTCTTTAAAATAACACAAATGCAAGAGCAGGTGAAACTTGTATTAGACCACTTAAAAAAACCCCATACAGCTTTCAATAACTATTCATCCGCCTTAGGCCGAGCACTAGTTTGTGTATTTTTAGAGGTCTTGCGTTTGTATTACTTTAAGGACCCACTGGGCCTTTTCCTAGTTTTTTTTTCTGAACTGTGAAAAATACCACCAATGGCTGCCCATGGCCCCACCTTGTAGGACAACAATGGATTTTCAACCTTAGCCAAGCAGGACTAGGAACAGAAGACAACATCTGCTTCCACCCACCAGGTAACATTAACATAATTTTAATTCACTTCTCCTGTCTGGTGGACAGACCAAATTTTGATCCCAGCTTTCTGATGGAACCTGCCACATTTTTGCGTTGCCTTTCCCCCAGGCCTCACCCTGCCCTCAGCCAAACCTTGCATTTCAGAAGCATCCCATGGGGGGTGGGGGTACATATATAGATTATTTCACAGTTCTTTGCTTGAAGAGCTGGGTGGAAAATTCCAGCCAACGAGTCCATACAAGTCCCCAAAGGCCATTTGTTGCCAGCATTTGAACTCACCCAGCCTGAGAAAGACGATCATCGGAAGTTAAACGTTTGTTTGCTTGTTTTAGTGGTCTTAACAAAGGTATCACCGGCACTTGCGTTTGTTTCTTTTTATTGTAACTCAACTTAGAGATCTTTTGTCAAACAGAAGGCAAGGATATATATATATTTGAAAATAAACACTTGCTTATGAAATTTTTACATATAGTCCCAGGGTGGTTTTGCCATCTTATCTGCTATTCATGTGGTCGCAGCCTCATGGAAAAGGTTGAGAGCAACAAACAAGAAAATAGGTACACAGATGGCTGGTGAGGTATCATTTGAGCTCCAGAGGCTTTGTGGATGGTGGAGAGAAAGAGAAGAGAAAGAGGCAGGTCGTCCCGTCTCCCCGACATTTGTGGGACTGCAGTGGCTTAGTGGTTAAGATTCTGAACTTGATGACTGGAAGGTCGGCAGATCAACAGTTTGAGATTCAAATGTTGCACAATGGAGTGAGCTCCCATCTCTGTCTCAGCTCCTGCCAACCTAGCAGTTTGAAAGCAAGTAGATAAATAGGTACCACTTCGGTGAGAAGATAAACAGCATTCCATGCACTCATGCCTGCCACATGCCCTCGGAAACATCTGCAGATGCAGACAGCGCTGGTTCTTTGGCTGTAAACAGAGATGAGCACTGAACCCTAGAGCAAGGACAACCTTTACTGCTACCTAATCTAGTAGCTGTAGAATTGTGCTGGTCCATCCTTCTGCCCTGCTGAATCATGACTTCACTACTATATTCTTTCAGTCTACCAGAAAAGCAAATGGCATTTGGACACAGCCCGAAAACTGGGACAGAGTTTAAGTCAAACAAACATATGGGTAGAGTAAAGTTTGCTTTTATTAGCCAGCTTCACAAGGAGCTTCCATTTATGACGCAAACTTCCTGCACATTGTGTGATACTAGACAGGATCAAAATTGCTGGGAGAAACATTAACAATTTGAGATATGCAAATGATACCACCCTAATGGCAGAAAGTGAGGAGGACCTAAAGAAGCTCCTGATTAGGTTGAAAGAAGAGAGTGAAAAAGCTGACTTGAGACTCAATATCAAGAAAACCAAGATCATGGCAACAGGCCCTATCAGTCCCTGGAAAATAGATGGGGAAGAAGTAGAAGCAGTGACAGATGTTACTTTCCTAGGATCAAAGCTCACTGCAGATGGTGATTGCAGCCACGAAAGAAAAAGGCGACTGATTCTTGGGAGGCAAGCTATGAGAAACCTGGGGAGCATAGTGAAAAGTAGAGACATCACATTGCAAACAAAAATTTGCATAGTCAAAGCAATGGTATTCCCTGTGGCAATGTATAGTTGTGAGAGCTGGACCATAAGGAAAGCTGAGTGCAGAAGAATAGATGCCTTTGAGATGTGGTGTTGGAGGAGAGTTTTGAGAGTCCCCTGGACAGCGAGGAGAACAAATAGGTCAATCTTAGAAGAAATCAACCCTGACTGCTCCTTAGAAGGTCAAATTATAAAGATGAAGCTAAATCACTTTGGACATCAAATGAGAAGAGAATATTCTCTTGAGAAGCCCTTGATGCTGGGAAGGGTGGAGGGCAAAAGAAGAAGGGGGCAGCCAAAAATGAGATGGCTAGATGGTATTGTGGATGCAATGGGCACAGAGCTGAGTGAGTTGAGGAGGATGGTGGAGGACAGAAGTGCCTGGCGGACAGTGGTCCATGGGGCCGGAGGGGGTCGGAATCAACTGTGCGACTGAACAACAACAACAACAAAGAAATGGGAAATGGAAAGTAAAGTAATCACACTTCTATACTGGCCCATAGCGCTTAGTGCACTCTCTTGGCGGTTCACAAGTTAATTAGCATCTTACCCCCAACATGCTGGGTTCTCATTTTACCGATTTCAGAAGGATGGAAGGCTGAGTCAATCTTGCATGCTGGTCCGGATCGAAATCACTACCTTTTGGTTGCAATACAGCAGTTTAACCACTGCGGCAACAGGGCTAATAGCTGGTCAAATTAAGCTGATAAAACTTTGCCTTCTGGGTGGTTTCTCTGGGGGAGCAGTGGTGGTCTTTCTTTCTCTGGATGCACATTTTTTTTTAAAAAACTTGAACTGAAATTGTTGGTTCCTGTGTTGAAACAGCTCTGTGTAGCTCTGTAGCTTTCCCTGATTTCCTCTTCTCCAAATGAAAGTACTTCCTTCCAAAATGAAAACCATAGTTGGATAATTCTCTCTGGAACGGATCTGTGGCGGGTTTGCAACATACAAGGGTTGAAGATGCATCTATCACATTGATGGTGCCTGGGAATGGTTTTGCTTTTGGGTGCTTTTAAAATATTTGCCACCTGCAGAGAACTTTATCACTGACATTTGCCTGCTGACTAAACTGCATTAGCCCTTGTGTTTCTGACTCTTTAAAACACCTTCCATTCCTATTTATATACTTATGCCATGGTCCCATCAGCATTTACACTGCTAAACTGGGGGAAGGTAAATTGGATTAATAAACCGTCCCTTTTGTCTTTTTAGTCTAAAGAATGTTTCTCACTATGTGTTTTCATACCCATATTTCTTTCTCCGCCTACTTGGCAACTCATGAAAAGGTTTAGCAGGAACTTTTCTTTCAGGTTTCTCAATTCATAAGTCTCTTGATTTAGAAAATTAAATACAGTAATGGAAGAATCAAAATTATGGTCATTAAGAGATTACTTTTTAAAATTATCCTGATTAACACTGTTGACATAGTTTCATTGTGTCTCTAGCCTTGCAGGAAATATAATCTGTTTGATAGATTCATAATTTGCTTCCAGAAATGTTCATTTTTGCTTTTTCTGAAGATCTTTGTTTATAATCCTGTTAACATGAAAGTTGGGCAAAATACAATCCGAGTTAAGCTGGCCCGTGACTTTTGGGGCACTTTCTGGGCAATTCACAGTGTAATTAGCATTTCTGCTCCCAACATACTGGGTATCATTTTACTGACTTCAAAGGGAAGGCTGAGTTGACCTTGAATCCTATCAGAATTGAACTCACAACATTAGCAGTTTGGGCTGCAGTAGTACACTTTAAGCACTGCACCACAAGGGCTCCTGATAGATATTCTAGAGCTGTAGTTCCCAATATGGGAAAATTTGATTTTTAAAAAAAGGGGGGGGGCAATTCAAGAATGAGTTGTTAACAGTGCATTTTACATACAGACACATTTTACATCTGCTTCCAGGAGTGACGAGGGCAGCGCAGGCCGGCTGAATCGCAATAAACCCATTTGTGTGGCTTGGACTTCTGGGAATTGAAGTCCAAGAATATATGGAGTGCCAAGGTTAGCCATCACAGTTCTACAACATGGGGGCCACATTACAGTGACCAATGCCTAAAGCAGATGTCCCCAACCTTTTCAAGACGGGGGCCAGGTCACACTCTTTCAGTCAGCTCTGAGGGCCGGCCGAACCTTCGATTGGGAACCCCTGGCCTAAAGAGAGCCACATCTTAAATCAAAAGGGGGAAATGATTAACCTACCAATTTAGTTCAAATGTAAACTTTCAAAGGTAAGCAAGAAGTTTAGAGAGATGCGAAGAAAGAGCTTGGGGCTGCAAGACTGGAGAGCCCTAGTCTATAGGTTAGCATAATGACTACAGTAATACCTCATCGAATAACACGAAAATCGCATAACATTAAGGAATCTGGGGGGGAAGAATTGCATCGGATAACATTAAGATCCTATGGGATGCATCGGATAACAACCGCTAAAGCCTGTGTGGTTACAATGTATCTCTATGGATCCCATAGGATTTTAACATGCATCGGATAACACTAAAAATCGAATAACACCAAGACTTGTGGAACCAGATTTTAGTGTTATTCAAGGTTTTACTGTATTTTCTTTCTCAGCCACTTCCTATTTCTGATTCCAGAGTTTTGCCAAAACTAAAAATAATCACCTTTTTGTAGCTACAAGTTGATACAGAAAACTATCCTATTAATATATGTAGTGAGCACAAAAGCCCTGGTCTTTCTTTATGCCTTTCAACTGGAATTTACAAGTATAATCCACTTCAGCTGCCTTCCTCTCAGATTTCCATTTGTAATGGTAATTTCCCCAAGGTCAAGGTCAGCCTTGCTCGAAAGCCAGTCATAGTGGACTCTAGGGTTCAGTGCTCATCTCTGGTTACAGCCAAAGAGCTAGCGCTGACTACTTTTGCAGACTTTTCTGTGGACATGTGGCAGGCATGACTAGGCACCTCAGTCCACAGAATGCTGTTTACCCTCCCGCTGAAGTGTTACCTATTTATCTACTTGCCTGAACTGCTAGGTTGGCTAGACCTGTGACAGATGGGAGCTCAGTCTGTCATGCAGCACTTGGGTCTTGAACTGCTGACCTGCCGACCTTCCAGTTGTCAAGTTCAGTGTCTAAACCACTAAGCCACCACAGCCCCTCATTTTCCCCTACGATCCCCATTTTGGGATCGCTGCTAGTGTGCTAAGAGGTTGAAGTGCTTCGAAAAATGACTTCTGAGT
Organism: Furcifer pardalis; assembly: GCA_030440675.1. Lineage (NCBI taxonomy): Eukaryota > Metazoa > Chordata > Lepidosauria > Squamata > Chamaeleonidae > Furcifer > Furcifer pardalis. The sequence goes on along the minus strand of CP126890.1, from coordinate 298,150,343 downwards.
GTTCCCATTTCTGATGTCAAATTTAGTCTTTTGCCTAGATTGTCTTTGTCCCAAAGAGAAAGCAAAGGGGGGGGGGGCTACTGTCAATGACTACTGGTGTCAGTAAACATCTGACAGATTTATTACTTTCAAAAATAAGCAGTGCCCTTTATCCTAGCACCCAGACTGGAGGAATTGCTCTAAACAAAACACAGAAACCATATTTATTATAATAATTTCCTGTCAGAAATTATTCTGGTTTGAAAGGGGACACCCAAATGAGAATCTTTTTATGCCCCCAAAATCTTTTCCCACTGAAGTGGTCCCTATTGATCTTCTTGCAATTTCTTGCTTTCGAACTGCTAGGTTGGCAAGAGCTGGGACAGAGATGGGCGCTCATTCCGTCATGCAGTACCTGGATCTCAAACTGCCAACTTGCCGGCCTTCCAACTAACAAGGCAAGCTTCTTAACCACTGAGCCACCGCAGTCCCTACACCATCTTTATAGACACTAGTAATCAGGGTAAATATAAACTAGGGAATTTCAGAAGCAAGCCTCATAAGCTTTCAGTAAAGAAATTAAGCCATATAATAAAGATATTATCTCATGGACTTAATTAACTTTATTAATGCACTTCATCAGCACACATAAGCTTAAACATCTGCATCTCTCCTTCTGATAGGTCGATGCTTTGCCTAATTAAACACGTGACCAGAGAATGTTCATCTTGCAGTTCACTAAGTCTTTTTAACTTGTTTTGCTTATTTTATCATGTTTTCTCGATAGGTAAAGTCTGTCTAATATCTGCAGTAGCCTGGGGGTGTTTACATTATCTGCAAATGTGTATAGGTCTGTCGCATAAGTGACTTACTTGCTTACACTTAATGACTTTCTGTCCCTGTTTGACTTCCGATACAGCCATGAAAATACAGAACATAATTGAGACATCACTGAAATGGAACCACGGAATACTAAAACTTAAAAAACAGCAACACCCCATACCTGTAACAACCTAATCAACAAAATATGAACCACAGCGATTAATTTGCAGCTCTTTATTCAGGAACTATAATTCAGCCACTAAGAGATAAATGACCCAATGCAGTTGAGTGGACAAAAGGATGGAACAGAAATTATAAGGTTTAAGTTTCTATGTGTATTTGGGAGAGGATGGAGAAGGAACAGAATTTGGTGGTATTGGCTTTCCTACTTACATACAATTGGTGCTGGCCAAAAAATAAAAGTTGGTGGCCTCTCCGAAACTGTACACTCTTGGTAGACCAATGGTGCCCAAACTAGGGGCCGGGTGCAGCCCCTGACGCCAATTCATCCGGCCAGTGAAGCCCTCGTCACTCCTGGAAACGGAAGTAAAACGCGCCCGTACGGGCACATTTTACTTCTGCTTCCAGGAATGATGAGGGCTTCAGGGGCCGGATGAATTGGCATCGGGGGCCGCACCAGGCCCCTGGGCCTTACTGACCTGCTTCCTGAACTACATGATCGGCCCACGGCCCAAAAGGTTTGGGCACCCCTGTGCTAGACTATCCTGTTTGGGGCACTATACTAGGGGCGGGAAAGCTACCAGTCCCATTTCCCTTTGATTTGTGGGAATTTTTTTTATTTTGTTTTATTTATTACATTTATATCTCACCCATCTGGGATATTTTCCACTCTAGGTGGTGTACAACATATTAAAAATATTTACAATAAAAAAATTGAATAAATATAAATATCAAGAAGAACAAAAATAATACCCACACAAAGTGGGGTTATCAAGCTCACTTAATGCAAGGATAGCAATTTGGTGGCCACATGTTCCCTCACCAAAGCCATCTATGTACCCTCCAACCCCCCTTCCTCCATGTAACTATGACACAAAATTGGACATTCCGAAGCTTCTAAGTGGTGTGATTCTATTTAATGCTGTGTTGGACTCTGGTTTCCATTCTACACAACATTTATAGGATTCATTACCAAGGACCAAGGTATGGGTTCAGATCCAGTGTGCATGAAAAATGAGGTAGGGTGGACCTTATGTCCACTGCTGAGGGTCATCTTAGATTAATGATAGGTCTGACTTGGTTTTTCTGTTTCTCTTTCTACTGTGCTTAATAATAAAGCTGCATAAGAAGGCAGAGGTGGAGAATGAAGCAGGGAATTAAGATTTTTATGATATCTACAACTGGGCTTTCTTTAACCACTTCAGTTTAGGTGTCATGGGATGTGTGTTTGAAGTGGGAGCACTCAAAAAGGGCCCTGAGTACTGAGAAAGCAGACATTTACCAAGGATGCCGTGCTATTTTGTCTGCAATGTACCTGTACAGAATATATTCTAAAAGTTAATTCTACTATTTAAATAGGCTGTTCTAGTCTAAGGATATGTCGTAGATTATGAATACTAAGTGTCTGCACAGCCTGGACTCATGAATAACTGATGAGAGTGTCAGGAACAAACTGATCTTTCAATTTTGACGTGACCTTTTTTCAAGCATCTGGGTTGAAATTTAAGAGCCCGGATCTTTTTCCTGTTGGGGACGGTGCAAATTTTGTCCTTATTGATCTGCTTATTCATCTTACTCCCAAATCCTTCCAAAAGATTGGGCAGATTCTTCTTCTTCTTCCATGCCCCGATCAAACACTGGACTGTCAAAATAAGGCCACTTTCTTGGCTTTGTCATTGGCCAAACTTAAGTCCTCATGTTGCTGGCAGTAATCGGCAGACCAGTAAATGAGCCGGATTCTGTATCTCTATACATTCACACAGCATGTCGTCGTCTACCAGCAGCACCCACTTGAACATGTTGGTCTTGCATTTAGGGACCCCAACCCTCAGGCTATTCAGGCTCCTCCAAGTGATGTAGGGGAGGTGGAGTTCCTCCGCTCTATCCTCCTTTAATGTTTTTCCTTGTCCAGCGAGCAACTTCCTCCATCTTCTAATTTGCTTTTACTCTTGCGTACCCTCAAGAATGTTTGTTCTTGCCATAAAGCTCTTCTTGGATCTGAGCCGACATACTTGAGGCTCATATCCATCCAGAAGATGTTGAGGGTCATTCTCTTCATTTGGTTCTCTCGGAGTCTGCTGCTACTTCTTTCCTTATCTTAGATGGGGCAATACTAACAAGATTGGACAGTTGATAACTGTAAGAAATCACACAGCTTTTTAAAAAATCTATTTCAAAAACAGGGAAGGGCTTATAGACTGGAAGTACACAAACAGATCAGCTTAAAGCCATTAGTTGATCATTTTCAAAATCCATGAAGCTTCTCAAAGGAAGATGGTAGCTTCTTCCCCTCACCGAGAAGAGAACTTGTTTTAAATAGCCCTTCTTCTAGTGCAAGGGTTCCCCAACTTTTGTGGCCTCAGGCCTGGCCATGTCCCCAGAACAGCTGAATGGGCCTGACCACATCCCCTGGAAGAAAGCCGAAAATGCACCCCCTTCCATAGTTATGACAACCACAGGCACATCCACGCATGTGCAGGTTCATTTTATGGCTGACATCAATGCTTCCACTTCCAGGTGCAGGTGTAGTGCCAACATGAGGGATGAAATGGTGCTGCAGGCCAGGTCTGACCCATGGGCTATAGGCTGGGAACCCTTCTTCTAGTGAATATGTGAGAGAGCATGAATTCCTCATGTGTGGGAAGGAGGCACATCACTGAAATAAGTGCATGTGAACCAAATCTAGCTATGTGTCACAGCTTTTTAAATAGCCCTGAGTGGAAGACATCCTCAACTAGGCTGACTCAGCCAAGTCAGAGAGATCCAGAACCCTAAGGAATGGATGCCTACCCACTCATAGCAACAGGATAGAAGACTGAGTAGGAAGCACACAGGTCAACTCTTATTGCTCATTAGAGTCTCTCCAAATATGCTAGGATGCTTTGTTGTTGTTTTTTACATGCACATTTTATGTCAGTCTACATCCTCTTGTGATGAGGCTGCCATACGCTAGAATATTAGGGATTCTCAACCTGCAGCCCGTGGGCTAGATATGGCCCATTGCACCATTTCATGTGGGTCCCCACTGTCTCCACCACACCAGGAAGTGCCATGTGGTGGAGGAAGGGCAAAATGGCTGCTTGGCCCCTGAAGCTGTCTGAGGGAGTGTGACCCGGCCCCTGGCTTAAAAAGGTTAAGAACACCTACACTAGATGAATGAATGACTGTGATGAGGTCCTTCTTTCTCAGGAGGCAATGGACAAGTGGCCACCTTACTTTGGTGGCTGCTGTGATAAGACACATCATTATTTCCATAAACATTTTTAGTAGTTTTTTCTAGTTGCACTCCTTTAAACACATGCATATTTATGCAAATATCTGTCTTTTGGAACAATGTATCAACGTTCCTCCTGGGCTTTAGCTTCTTTGGCATCATAAATAACTGAGTTGGAAGGGGCCTTTTAGGCGATGCTGTCCAATTCTCTCTTGAATGCCTCCAGTGTTAGAGTACTCGCCACCTTTCGAGGCAGTTGGTTCCATTATTACGAAGCTTTCCCTCAGATTAATCCTATATCTAGCTTCTTTTACTTTGAGCCTGTTGTTACACGTCCTGCATTCTGGGATGATCGAGAACAGATCCTTCCCTTCCTCTTTATGATTATATTTCAGGTATTTGAAGAATGCCAACATCTTATCCTCTCCCAAGTCCCCAGTTCCCAAGGCTAAACATGCCCATCTCCTTCAGTCTTTCCTCTTAGGGCTTGGTTTCCAGTCCTATAATCATCCTTGCTGCCCTTCTCTGGCCCTGTTCTAATGTGTTTGCATCTTTCTTGGTGTGTGGTGCTCAGATAGGATTCACACACACTAGATGTGGTCTAACTATTGCTGAATAGTGGGGAACTAGTACCTCACAGATTTTGAATATCTGATCTCTTGACAGTAGAAACAGAATTAAAGCCCATGTCCATCAAGAGGTCAGGTAAACAAACCCCGCAGACTGCAAATGGGTCAACTTCTTTGTTATGGAGCTGTTTCACTGAAAATTAGAAATCATTAGAGACAGTAAAAATATCCATGTAATTAGAGCTTTGAAAACTGAACTGCAGTGCCAGGAAAGGAAAAAATAGGGCAAATCATTACAAACTTAAACCTTACACAAGCTTCTGTTTCTTATCTTTCTCTGATTCATCCTGGTAGAGTTTTCTCCTCGATTTATCATCCATGGGTAAAACAGTGGTGGGAGAAGATTTTAGTTTTAAATCCCAGCTCATATCCAGTTCCATTCTGACAGCATTTTTTTAGGCAATTCACTCCCAGACCCAGTTCCTCATGTATAGAAAGGTAGCAATATCTGGCTTATGTGGAACATGGTGCATAACATATTATTTCAAGCACAGGCTGTTATGTATTTTGAGCTACAGAAATGGATCAGTTTCTGGCCAAAATCCTGTTACATAGTTATGTAACCTAAGGTTGTGCAACTGATTACGTATTTGCACAAAGGTGGGCATCCAGGAAGCAGTTGTGCAGGTACAGTTGTGAAATGAGTTGTGCAACGAGCTGCACAATCAAGTACGAAGGTTGCCTGAGCATAAGTCCTACAAACATCCACAAGCATAACTTTACAGCATGTCAAGCATCTTAGGAATATGAGCTATTTCTTTTTTTAAAAATATAGTAACAAAGTAAAAGAAATGCTAGTAAATCGGTTGATTGGTTTTACATCTCACATCAAATTAAATACGACCAGAAAAGAGGCTGCAGCAGCAAAATATATGGAGGTGATTAAGAAAAAGGATACATCTCCAATAGAAAAGGCCATTACTGGAAGATTGTAACAAACTCAGTTTAAAATCATTTTTAACATACAGAAAAATATAATTCTAAAGAATCTGTTCAGTACTGATAAAGATGAGCCCATCATCAACTCCTGGGGAAGTAGGTGTAGTAATGCAGCAATAAATCATTACCTTTTAGGCCATTGAGTAAAGGAATTTTTCCTTTATTTTCACTGGTGTTGGTAAAGTCCAAAATGGTTCATATTTCAAAGGCCAATAACGGGCAACCTTTGATCAAGGTCAATGTTTTCCAACCTTTGGCTTTTTGGCTTCAATTCCAAGAAGCCTAAGCCAATTCCCCAAAGCGCTGATCAACCAATGTATTTTAGACCCGTGATAGCAAACATTGGCACTCTGGATGTTCTTTAATTCCCAGAAGCCCAAGTCAACACTCTTGCTGATCAGGGCTTCTAAGAATTGAAGTTCCAGAACAGCTGGAGTGCCAAGGTTCGCCATCACTGTTTTAGACCATCTCCTTTATGCTGCAGTCCACATGTATACTTGTAAAAGATTAAGAACTTTCTATCCCAAACCATGGGAGGGCCAGGATGGATGAAGCTGTTGCCCTCCTTCAAGATGGGTTCAAGTGGGATTTAACCCACTTGGGAAATATCACTCTTCCCTGTGGACTTTGCCACCCAAGGCTGTTAGTCTTCAGGGTTGGTTAGTAAACCAATGCTTGATACTTGGCGTTAAATTGCTGGCAGTAGGGTCTACCATAGCAGAATAGTTTGGCTAGACTAGCTATTGGACTCCTGATCTAAACTCAGTATTTCCCACAGCTGCCTCTCCCCTACCTGGGGCCTTTAGCATGGGATGGAATACAAAGCCCATCATCTCCAGCCATCAGCTGCTGGCAATTCCAGTCCGACAAAGGGAGTGTTGACAGTGGTTGGCAGCTCCTTTCAAAAGTCCAGAGAACAGAACATTTACTACCTGGAGATGCCAAGGGCTGAAGCCTGGGAGCTTTTACACACAAACTATGTGCTCTACCTGCCTTTGGCCATTGCTCTATCCTCCACTTGTACCTTGTTTCCAGAGATTTTCCCCATTTACTTGCTTGCTCGCTCGCTCTTTGGGAAGATAACTGGGACTCATTTAAACTCAGGACTGGACTGTAGTCTTGGAAGGACAAGAAGAGTTCATGGCTACTTGTTCTTTAAAATCATCCACAAATTTGACAGGAGACCTTGCTGTGAATTACAATGAAGGCCATATAACAGATGTTGGAGGAAGCATCAACAGTTTCTTTTATGTGCTATTTTTCTTCTAGGGAAACGTTTTTGAGGTCCCTGATGAGAAAAGGAAATTAGCAGTCTCGTTTTGTTCTGAGTCCTTTCATAACAGCTCCTTGGGTAAGTTGTAGGTTAGGTTATTCTTATATTTGCCAGTCCCAATTTTTAACTTACTCCTTGCCCCATTTTAATCTTTATCCCTCAGCCAAACATATGATTTATCATTAAAAACATCTGTCGTATATGGAATATTTCCACTGCATTGAGGATCCTGAAAAATTAGTGTTTCTAGATGCATAGAGAGGCTCTACAGCAGTGATGGCGAACCTTGGCACTCCAGATGTTCTTGGACTTCAATTATTAGAAGTCCAAGTTATGCTCCCTCAGACATCTTTGGGGGCTGGACAACCATTTTGCTCTTCCTCCACCACATGGCACTTCCTAGTGTGGTGGAGGCAGTGGGGGGATATGTGAAATGGTTCGACAGGCCACATCTGGCCCTCAGGCTGCAGGTTAATTTGCAGACCACAGGAGGTGAGGTAAGCTCAATCACAAACAACCCGCTCTTGAGGAACTCCCTCCTCTAGTAGTGGCCTTGTGTCTGCTGTTGAAATGTGCTACATGCTGATGGGCAATTTCAATCTTCTTGGTCTCTCTTCTGGTAAGTCTTTATTTTTCAGCTGGTCTCAAACTACACAGCCTTTGAAACAAAGGAAACCTCCTCAGATGGTGTCCAGGTCAGGCTTCCTCAGATTGTTTACCATCACTTGCACCTCCCCTGAATGTTCAGAATTGTTAAAAACAAGTGGTAAGGCAGAGAAACTATCAGCTAGATACGTTATTTTGTTCTACTCTGGCACACCTTTCTTAAGATCCATACAGTACATTCGCAGGGTGAATCCACACACTCTTATTGCTGTTACCATTCCCACCATCTCTTTAAAATTTGGTATCATATAAGGCTAAGACACTAGACTAAAAGTGATAGAAACCCCCCTTTTGTACCTGTATGGATTCAGTTGCTGCTCTGGATTCCAGCACTACTGTTTTGCTACTCAGCACAGGAGCAAGGCCCGGGAGGCAGTTGGCAGCCTCCATCAGTGGCTTCGGTTGACAACGGTTGTGTGGATTCAAAAAGTGGCAGTTGCTGCTCTGGATTCCAGGACCTTCGGTGTTTACCTGGTTGCCATAACAACAGAGTTCTGAGCTAACCCAGGGCTCCTCACTGTCCTTCTGGAGGTGGCCACCAACAGAAGCATCTCCAGGGCTTTCTGGTTGGTGGCCCCTGGTGGCATTTCAGTTCCTCCAGTCATCCTTGCCTGCCACCAAGCTGTCCTGCCTTCTTCTGCCATGGCCCATTTTCTGAGATGGATCAGAGTAAGTGATGAAGGCTCAAATACAGGGTGAGAGTGTTGAAGGGAACAGAGATGGGAGTGGGATGAGGTTTTTTGAGGTGTGGCCAGGGCCACATGAACAAAATCCACTTTTGGGCAAAATATTCCGATCAACAGGAGCAACAACAACAACCTGAAAGCAACAATTAGAAAAGGGGGCCTTGGGGCCTTGTATTTGGATTTTGCCCTCTTAGCAGGAAAGATTGTGGCTTCGCACCCCTCCTTACAACCAGCCAGGTGGCGCCTTGGACAAGGAGAATGGTCTCCACACCTCTAAGAATAGGGGAAGGAAAGGAAAGCTCATCAACATCCCATTTCATATCCAAATCCTCACATTTCTTGCTTCCCCAAAATGAGGGGGAAGGGATTCAATCGGTGGGAATGCCAGATGCATCTTATCTCAAGAAGAATTTGTTCTCTTTAAAGGACTGACCCTTGTTTCAGAGGGAAAAAACCACAAGAACATGACTCAGAAACCGTCTCACTTGGGTGCACTGTGATGACACAGAGAAAATGGCTATTTTCCCAACACCAAAAGCCTTATAATTAAACTAACAAAGGGGAATGGTTGAAACTGTTTAAAATATGAGCCAGGAATCCAGAGGGATCAAACAAGCTTCATTAGACTTGTTTTTGGAGCAAAAAACTGCTTGCCAAGGAGAAGCCCAGTGGGTGAAGCTGCCGATCCTATGATGGGGGGAGAAGAAGTCAGTGAAAGGTCTTCAAATATATGAGGTAGTTGAACAAATAAAACAACTCCAAGCAAGAATGGGCCATGACTATGCAATCTTCTTCAAACAAAGGTTAGTGATCTGTTGTAGAAACCTAGCAAATACCGCTAAGCAAAGAATTAGAGTTGGGGATTGTGTAGCACAAGACTGCCCAAACTTTTCAGGCCACAGGCTGGTCACATGGTTCAGTGGGCCAGTCACGTGGTTCAGTGGGCCAGAACCAGAAGTAAAACACGCCTTGCAATCAGTTTTGCAACATGATGAGATAGATTTTAAGCTTCCATATTTTTTTCTGCATAAACCAGGGGTGCAAGTCGGTTTTTTTAGCCCCCCAAATGAGGTTCATTATTGAAACTCACTAGCAGCTGCTGAATTTTCCACCCTGACTTATACTCAGGTCAGTCTATTTTCCTAGTTCTAGAGATCCAAATTAGGTATATTGACTTATATTTGGGAGGACTTATAGTTGAGTATGTATAGTAAACTGAAATAATTGACCCTTTTACCCTTGACAAGATAAGCTCACAGTTAAGATCGGAATAAGAGATTGCACAACCATTTTAAATAATTATTTGTGCTGATCTATAGCGTGGCCTGGAAAAAGCCATTTTATGAAAATGTGGAATTCAAAGACAGAGAAATATATTCTTGATATTGCATCAGCAAGCTAGTTATACAAAAAGTTAGCTTGCATGATTATGCATTTCTGTTTAAGTCAAAATGTGTGTAATACCAAGATAAAACATGGTACCAGGCATGAGCTGGGCCACTGGGACAGCGGGATTCATCCCGGTGCACCCTCGCCTCTGGCGTCCTGGGGTGCAAAGAATATTTTTATTATTATTTTTATCTGCCTGGCACGCTGCACTTTCGATGAAGCCATTGCCCCAAGCTCCCTCCTTCAGCTTGGAGCAATGGTTTATTCTAAAGTGCCACACGCTGGGTGGAGCAAACGAAGGGCGGTGACTAAGCAGTTCCTGGGGGCAGCCTCCTCCCCCATCGCTTGGTAGCTACCCCTCGCCCCTGTCCAGCACTTTTCCATAGCCCCTGCATGGGACGGCTTTGCCCCACCTATAATGCACAAAGGGCTACAAACATATGCACACATCAACCAAGAACATGCATCATATACTGTAATTGGTCAAACAGTATAAAAGCATGGTTAAATTGTAAGTCAAGGTCCCCTGGTGTCCTGACTTGGGCACCACATATGCATATATCTCTGTTAAAATGATTTTGTTTATAAAATATCTTTTCCCTTTCAAAACCTCTTTGGCTGTTTTATTTATAGATTAAGAAACTTGAGGACTGTTTAGAGCAGGGGTTCCAAACCTTATCAAGCTGGGAGCCAGGTCATGCGCTGCCTCTTCGGCTATGAAACAGAGATGAGCACTGAACCCTAGAGTTGAATAGGACTGGCTTTCGATCAAGGGCAACCTTTACCTTTTAATACCTCTGAAAAGGAAGAGGGATGTTGGGAAAGGCCATAGATTTACAAATACCACAGGTATCTTCTTCCTCAGAGACCCCCTCCACCCCCACCCAAAATGTTTTTGATTGCAACTGTCCTTCAGACAAAGAAGCAGCCTTTGTAAGGTAGGGCACATAGAAGTGCCTAACTCTTTCTCTCCTACTTTTGGTGCACATATTCCTTCTGGTACCCATAGCCACACAAGCTGCAATTTGCCTGTATAAGCAACGCTTCTATAAAACAGGACACTATCCACCTAAAGCAAAGCAACTGTGATACATATTTCAGCAGAATATTCCACCCTCACTTGGGGCAGAACTATGACTGGCCACTGCATTGGTTAGTTGCTTTTAAGATGGCTGAAGACAAGCAAACACCACACACCAGGACTGTGTGTTATTCTTCTTAAACGGCTTTTAATCTTATTTGTTAGAAGGCACAGTTTTCTCTTGTTGAGGTGTGAAGTTCCCACAAGGCTTGTTAAGGGTGTCTCTACCCTACAAGGAATTGTTCTGCTGAGTTTTACTTCCACTTCCAGGAGCAATGAGAGTGGTGTGGGCTGAATGAATTGGTGTCAGGGGCTGGATCCGGCCCACAGGCAGTAGTTGGGGGGGGGGGGAGGCTGGTTTCAGCAGAGAAAATGGCAGCCTAAAATCTATCTCATCCTGTTGCAAAACAGATTGCAAGGCATGTTTTACTTCCGCTTCCAGGGAGAGAGACCATGTGACTGGCCAGCTGAACCACGTGACCGGCCCGTGGCCTGAAAAGTTTGGGCACCCCTGATATATGCTGATACTTTTGTATTAGATTCTTAATGGGGGGAGTGGTAGTGGTGGGCCCCTACTTTGGGACTGTTACCTAAAATTTTGAATAAAGCATTATAATTAATCAAAACGTTTATTAAATCACAACACTCACACACACATGGAAAATAAGGTAGAAGCCAAAAGTTAAATCATACGATTGGAATGCTCTCAAGGAGGAAGGGGGATTACCCAATAGTCAATAGACTCTGGCAAGGAATGTATACATGGCCCTGATTGCCTCCATTGTTCTTAAAACCGGTTTGATGACGTTTTCTGATAAGCAGAAATTCCTTCACAAAGGAAGCTGAATGACTCATTCCTCTGGTTTGATTAAAGTTCAATTAAACATTGATTAGAACACTGACCAAGCATAAACATAGCAAAAATCTGTGGGGAACAACCCCAAAGTTGATCAGGAAAAAGGGGGGGGGGGAAGCAAGCGAAGTAAAATGACAAGCACAGGGACAAGCGGACATCCCGTCTCCCACGTACACAGCCAGAGGATTAAAAGGGAAAAACAAAAGGTGACTTCTCTCCTCAAAGGTCTCCCATTAACTAAATGATTAAGGCATATTGATTCTAACATCTCTCTTTGTTTCTTTGCTTACATGCTAGACGCTAAACCCATTGCGTCCGGAGGTTCCATTCATGCCGGAATCCACTGTTTTCCCGCCGCTACATGCAATTGGTTGCCTGTTCTGCTTGCCCGCCTCCCATTGGAGGAGACGCGCTGCTGATCCCGCCTCTTGCCCCTTTGACTCAGCCAGCAGAAGATACATTGTTCCCCTTGTAAATAGCTGTGAAACCACAGGAATTTTTACGACTTTAGTTTGCAAGAATATTGCCTCTGCTGACCCAGCCTCGCCGCTTTGAATTTAATCTGCCGCTTTTGTGTAACTAAAGTCCCTGACCTCAGAGCTGCCTTTGTTTTATGTTTGCATGTAATTAAAATATGTTAATTGCCTTTCCTCTTTCCCAGTTGCAATCCCCTCTCCCTTGTCACCTAGAAGCTAGTCTAGATAGCAGATATAAGCCCTTAGAGGTGGGTGGGGGCCATCTTCTGTTCACCAAATTTTGTGAGCAGGGATCACGAGGGGGGCCTTTTCCTCAGAACGGTTGCGGGAAGGTTAGCTATTTAGAATTATAGGTCTGGCCAGACTATATGCCTGAGTAGGCTTCCCTTTGCTTTTGCTCCCAATAAACCATATTTTGTTCTGACTGAAAAACCTGCCTCATTGTAAGTTCTTGGGTCTTTCTAGTACCTCTGCCAGAGAGTGAATCCAATCACCCAAAATTGGGTGACAGGACCTTCCCTCGGCTACAGGCACCCACATGATTTAACCAACATTCCACATGGACAATGGAAGAGAAAGAACTGGTATGATGGAGTATTAGATAAGAATTAGGGAGGCCCAGGTTTAAATCATCACTTATTTATGTAGTTTGCTCAGGAGTCATCATCATCCTCTCCCAGGGTGTGTCCTGAATAGCAAAAAGGACTATCTTTGTGTTGGTTTTGCCAGGCTTGAAATCAATTCAAAGACTGAGGGAATACACGATGCACACCTGAAGCATGCATCAACCTGCCAAATTGTGGATTATTTAAACTACCCAGTAGTGGTTGTTTAGTTTGCTCTGATTCCCGAACCTCTGCTGTTGGTGTTTATTGTGCCTCTTGGTTTGTTCAAAAAAGTTTGCAGGATCCACGATAGCCTGAAAATGGTTCCCTACGATCCTTATAGTTATACCGCTACACTATTTCAGCAGTTCATTTGTTGTCATGGCAAAGAACCATCTCTCAGCATTTGGACCATTGCCATACACAGGATATACAGGAGACTGTATTCAAGAAGTGTGTGATGTGAAGAGTGATCAACTTGTAATAATTTAGATGCTCAGGTTGCTATGGATACATTTAGAAAAAGTGAAGCGAGACATTATGATTTAAAATTCCAGTATCAAGCAGAAAAGAGGAAGGTGGACAGCATCTTTTTAAAAAAATAATCATCATCATCCGAGCAAGGCAACGGCTTTATTCTTTACTCTGTGCTACACATACAATATGGCAATCAATGAAATTCAATAAAATTGTCTTGGCAGGAGAAATTTAGTGCTTTTAACACATTTTTATTACATTAATGAGACTTCTGCACTTTAGCCTGTCATCCGGCTTGGAATGAGGAGCTGCAGGAGGGGCCAGACATGGTGTTGGAGATGATCTCTGACAAGTTATGCAGCAATAAACAGAGAAAGAGAAGGCTCCTGTGTAGAAATATTTCCTTTCAAACAAGCCTTTGAAATACTGGCCAGTTCATAGCAGAGCTTGGGAATCTTACTTTTGCCAGACTACAAAACTGGCTGGTGACTTCTGGAAGTTGTAGTCCAAAAAGTAACCTATCTAAATTCCACTTCATAATTAGAATGGTACAGTATATGTAAAACATTTTAAGAAGGGGAGCTGGAATTTGGAATCAAAGGAAAATGGCCCTTTCCCCCAATGCACAGAACCTGTATTAGTAAAGGTAAAGATCACCCTTGCTCAAAAGCCAGTTGTATCTTACTCTAGGGTTTGGTGTTCATTTCCATTTACAGCCAAAGAGACAGCACTGTCTGCATCTGCAGGCATTTCTGTGGACATGTGCAGACATAACTAGACACCAGTGTGCACGGAATGCTATTTACCTTCCCACCGAAGTGGTCCCTATTTATCTACTTCCAATTGCTTGCTTTCAAACTGCTAGGTTGGCAGGAGCTGGGACAGAGACAGGAGCTCACTGTCACGCAGCTCTCGGGTCTCAAACTGCTGACCTTCCAGTCATCTAGTTCAGCATTTTAATCCCGAAGCCACCACAGTCCTGAAAGGGCTACCAAAATATTGTTTATTTTGCTGTTTTAATGCTAGCTTCCGACCTTCCAGTCATCAAGTTCAGCATCAAAATGTGTCTTCTCTGATATCATATTCTTTCAGTGTGTTGAACCCAAACTCCCATCATATTTAGCTAGAGTCCCCCATGGAATGATGGGAGTTATACATACAGTGGGTGCCAATCTGTAGAAAGTCTGGATTCACAGTTACTGACAAATAAATTAGAAGCCAACACTCTTGTTCAGAGGTATAGTGCTTGATTGTCCAATCAATTTATAATGTGGTAGAGAAAACAGTTTAAAGCCATGAAATAAAAAGGCAACTGATTCTTGGGAGGCAAGCGATGAGAAACCTGGGGAGCATAGTGAAAAGTAGAGACATCACATTGCAAACAAAAATTCGTCTAGTCAAAGCAAAGTACTTTGGACATCAAATGAGAAGAGAAGATTCACTTGAGAAAGCCTTGATGCTTGGAAAGGTCGAGGGCAAAAGAAAAAGGGGGCGGCCAAAGATGAGGTGGCTGGATGGTATTGTAGACACAATGGGCACAGAACTGAGCGAGTTGAGGAGGATGGTGGAGGACAGAAGTGCCTGGTGGACGGCGGTCCATGGGGTCACAAAGGGTCGGAATCGACTGTGCGACTGAACAACAACAAAGAGAAAACCTGATATTTCATTAGGGGAGCCATCCCGTTTCTTCTGAGATGCTCTCCAATCCCCAGCTTCAGAGTAAAGCTGCCTTTTGGTTTAGACTTAATGCTTAGGGACCAGAACAAGTGGATTAGAGGGCATGTCCACATCTATAAGTACATACCAATATTCTCATATTTCCACTAAGGAGGTGAACTGATTTCCCTCTTGATATAATTTAAACAAGGTGATGTAAAATACCTCCTGCGCAGAAACTTAATAGAAGACTCCATAAAAAGTGGAGGTGATTGATCAGTGAGAGCCTTGTTCCCTAGAGTCTGGCATTTTATATCAGATGTGATCATCGCCATATCTCTTTCCCAAACCAATTCTGGAACCTAATTTACAGCCATAGTGGGATTCAATTAGTATTTCATATAATTCTGAAGCAAGTCCCTGCTGGATATTTTCCGAGGATAGTAGCAATGCTTCAAATGAAGTTAATTGTATAGTGGTTTGTACTTTCCCTACCTAAAAGGGGGGGAGGGAATGAACAAACTGAAATATTTGAAACCAGCTGGATGAGATACTACATGCTTGATCTAACAACTGCTCTCCTGATTTGGGACCAGAATTATTATGGAAACCTCTTAATCAGCATAAATCACCATCTTTCCTAAATTTAAACGGAGCGGTTTATAAAATATGGGACAGTGAAGAAAGGGGGTGAATGGGGATGGAACAGGAAACAATTTATTTTGCCAGTGTTCCAAAACATGGTCTGCATTCCTTAAGATTGGATTGGTTATTATCAGTGAAATAGAATTGAATTTTATAGAGAAAAATAAAAACCCTTTCAATATTTCAAAATCTTGAGATTTTATTTCCAATGGCAGCCATGTGGGAGGTTGGTTGAAATATTTGTGTTACCTGGAATGCTACATAACAGAGTTTTAAATATAAGACTCCCAATACGTCATCTCTGCAGTTATGATTGTATGGGATACTCTTGATTTCTTGGATAAAATTCACACATACTGTCTACCAGTATTTCAAGGCCATCTCGGATATCCCTGTAGACATAACATGAAAGAGATAACTTAACCTAGGCAGAACCGACATTCTGACTGCTCCTATAGTGGCTCAGTGCCTTAGTGGTTAAGACGCTCAGCTTGATGACCGAAAGGTCAGCAGGTCAGCAGTTCGAGACCCAAGTGCTGCATGTCGGAGTGAGCACCCGTTCTATGTCCTGCCAACCTAACAATTCGAAAGCAAGAAATTGCAAGTAGATAAATAGGTACCACTTTGATATTCTGTTTATCTCTAATATTTTAAACTCAATCCATGTGTCCCATACTAAATCAAGGGTGCTGAATTCAAATGTGAACTCCAATTATACCTAGGACATCAGGATATTAAGTAAGCAAATCTCACCCTCTTTGTTAGGTTCTTGCATTGATCACGCAGGTTATATTTGCCACAAATGTAGCAAAAATTGTCTGGTTTATTAACACAGCTGCACCTACTCATCTTTAGCTCAAAACAGACTCACTATGGCCTAGCTGTATGATCCAATAAGGCACCCTAGAGACAAGACCTTGGCCCATCTTGCCTTATATACCTATTTCTGACATCAGTTCACTGACTTGCCCAGGCATGCCCAGCCACTGCTGGAACATGCATGCCACCAGGGGACGTTATTCAGCTGAAGCAGCCACAGACATAGTGGTAGCTGCAGCTGTTATAATGTTCCCATGTAAAAATATATTACCCAATTACCAATCATTTGAACAGCTATAGCATGCCTATGTACGTGATAGGCAAATTCTGAGTTCAGATTTGGAATCAGCACACATGATGTCATGTAAATCGCACATATTATTACCAGTAGCAAAAACATTGTTGTGCTTGTGCAGTGTAATCTATCCTTGTGTAGAATCTATATGACATTTGGAAAAGTAAGACTAGTCCTTCTCACCTGGATGTAGTTCTCTCTCGATGCTATCAACTTGATTTCACTGAAGAGTTGTTGAAGTGATGTGCCAAGTGAAGCTATATTAATAATACTGTCCAAGGCACTAAGGTCATCCCTAAGAAGGATCTGAAACTCCTTAAAGACAAATAGATTTGACAATGTATCTAGAAGAAAAGGAATCAGCGATGTATTTGGACTATATATAGGTCCAGCTATTAATTCAATGTTGCCAATACACTTCTTTATAAAGAGGAACCTGGCATTTGAGTCTTTTAACTCTCCTTCTCTCTCTAAATTCATCTGCGGTGAGAAGGTGATCAGTGCTCCATGTGTCTGAGAAGAACATGTCTGGATGTCAGAAATATATTTATTTATTATTTATATATTATTTATTTATTTATTAGTTCAAATTTATATATTCATTTATATTACATTTATATAACCTAGTTGTGCAATATTAGGGGGGATTGGTTTCTTTTGCAATTGGTTTCTTGCATCATTAGTACGTTAGGCTCCTCCTATTTTATAACACTCTTGATTTTCCCATGTTTAATTGGAGATCATGTTTCATTGATGTTCAAATGTGTCACTTTGAGATCTGGCATTCCTCATCTAAAATGGGAAGGTTCTTTGAGTTGACCTGACAATAGGTGTTTTGGATACCACAGAAAACCAGTCAGAAGTCCAGATAGTGAAGAAGGCAAAGTTTAAAACTTGAAATATTGCCTGTACCAGTGGGGGAAGGATTGAGGCACACTAGTATATACAGTATGTATATACAGTATGTTTTTGTAAAGATAATATAAGTATACAATCTCTGAAGCTTTTTTAGAAAAATTCTAAAGAGAACAGATATATCCTTTTGACATCTCCTGGGTGAAAGAAAAAACAAGATAATCTGCAGGCAGAAATCCATATGTTTCCACCAAAGAAAATAAATCCATCTGGTGACATGAACATTAAGAAAGCACACACACACACACACACACACACACACACACACACACACACACACACACACACACACACACACACACACACACACACACAGTACAAGAAGATCAAAGTATGGTATGAAAAACGTAAGTCTCCCATAGCAGTTGACAGGCTCTCACTAGGTCACACTCTAAAAAAGTGAAGCTCCAGGAGAACTGAAAGTTTGCTTTGGTGATCGGTTGTTTACACACTTCCCCTCAATATGTGAACATGCCGCATGTCAAAAGATTAAAAACAAGCTCTCCTGAGTTTCGAAGCCTTGTTTTTTGGGAGATCAGAGCCAAAGAAGTAAAAGATGCATCCGTCGTCTTCCTTCCTGATCAGATTCAAAGCCAGTGGCAGAGAGAAACTTTCCAGAATCTAAGCAAAAGGAACCATAGCAGCTGAGAGTTGTTTTATTTCTTCCTTTATTAACTCAGTTGCTCTCTCTCTCTCTCTCTCTCTGGGGGAAGTGAGGGGCGGTGGGTGTTGAAGCAGCCTTTGAGTCAAAAGCATGGGACCTTGCAAAACTAAACAAAAAAATCCATATAAAAGTCTTTGTTCTTGAAGCCTTCATGTTCTGGAAAAGGTGGCTGTTTGAGGTGAGGCCGCGTTGCCTGCATTTACATTGGTTTGCGCTGTTGATTGTCTTTTGACTCAACTGGCTGTGGGCTTTTTCAGCACCTTCTCTCCCCTTGCTGTGCTGGCTCTGCAAACTCATAAAGCTAATGAGCTGGATTATTTCCTCACCCGCGCATCACCGAGAAAATTATATATTCTGGGCTTTATTAGATAGAAGGATTGTTGCGGGAGACCAAAGAAATGGGGGAAAGGGGAACATTCAAACAAAGACATTTTCAGCTTGGTCTGAAAGCACATAGATTTGTTTTGTATGTTTTTTGACAAGGAGGCGGGATGCTGTGGCTTAGTCACCTACCCAACAGCTTAACCTGGTGAATTCCCACCTCATCGTCTTACTTCCTTTCCTTTCTTGGTCTGAAAGTAAAATTAAGTGGCATAATAGAACAGACCAGGGATGGAAAACTCTGGCACTCCAGCTGTTCTTGAACTTCAATTCCCAGATCAGCAGGAGTGTTGACTTGGGCTTCTGGGAACTGAAGTTCAAGAACAGCTGGAACGCCAAGGTTCACTGAACCAGACAGTACTGCCAGCAACTCAACACAGATCTTCAGGCGGTGGTTAATTAAACTGGCAACCCTGAGGACTAATGGCTTTGGGTGGCGAAGTCCACAGGGGAGGATGATGTCCCCCAAATGGATTAAATCCCACTTGAATCCATCTTGATGGAGGACAGTAGTTTCATCATTCCTGGCCTGGGGCTGAGGAGGACTTTGTGTACCAAATGGGCTCAAAATGAGAAAGTGATTGGGGGAACTGGATCAGTGGTATAGGTGTCATTCTGCAATGCGGAAGGCAGATTAAAGGCCTTTGCATTATATTGCTCCCTGTTGATCACCATGAGGATTGCCAATATTCAGAATCAGATATGGCACTTAAAGAAGAATAAGGCTATAGCACCCTTTGCCCTATGATTTCAGGGCCAAACCCTGAGACTAAGTGGCAAATCCCTGTGACGTCATAGAGGTGGGGTAGTCAAAGGTTGGAAGAGGACTGGAACTACTTCTGAGCTGGCTAGTTATAGAAACAGACACAAGTTGCACCAAGTGGCTTAATGGCAAGTGCATGTAACACCTGCTTTCTCCACACACTACACCTTCCATTTCTGTCTCTTGAATGCACCAAAAATGCATAAGCACAGAACACAGACACCTCTAGGCTGAGCTGCTGAGCCCTGGGGACAGTAGGAAGTATGGATGGAGATACATGTTCAAGCTTTAAACCCACCTCAAACATACATGTCATTTTTTTCTCTTTCTCCCATGACACATGCCTTGAGATTTCTCTCCTTGTCTGGAACATTGGAAAAACATAGCAATTCCATCTGACTTTTGCTTTGATCTAAAATGTGGCAACCTTAATGAAGGGTCATCACAACACGGAAATGAGTACCTATTCACGTGATTGCTTGAGCCTTATTTTAAAGTGCTGAAGCCATCTATGGGCATCCTTGATTCCTGTATACCCATGATTTTTCAAGGTTACCATCAGATTTGCCGGGGACCAAGTATTTTTCAATGCAACTTTGGGTTTCTAAGGGCTAATCGATTCCTCCAGGTTTTTGTGCAGACTTATGAGTTGGTCAAGAACTCAAAGAGAATCAGGACAAGCCATAGACTGAGACAGCCAATGCTTCCTGGAGAGCCTAGAGAGAGTGGAATATAGATTTTGTGACAACTCTTATACTGTATGGATGACAGAAAAAACACCAATATCATCTGCAATAAATCAGGTACTGTACCTTAATTTGCCCTCTGTAAAATATTCCTGTGGGACTACAGATGTTGCGTAACATCCAATAGGTAGGAAAAAACGTATCGGCATTAATCAGAGATGGGAAAAGTTTCCCTAACAAGAACATGCCAACAAAATACGGAAAGCAATACAATGGCCCACAGACTTGAAACACTCAATATACAGTATATTCCAAATTTCAAGAAAAGGGATGCTAAAGAATGCACCAACTATAAGACCATCAGTCTAAATTCCCATGCAAGCAAAGTGATGATTAAGGTGTGGCAACAAAACCATTTCCGGTGGAACCTCAGTGAACAAATGGCTGTGTTAACATAAAAATCGCATAACAAAAGGAAATCCATAGAAAATAGTGGGTTTGTTTGCATTTTTTTTCAGAATTAGTTAATTAGATTTCAATGCATTCTTATGGGAAACTGCATTTCAATTAGTGTATTTTTATTTTCATTGCAATGCATTCCTATGGGAGATTCGGTTAAAGTAATTTTCACTGTAAGAAACATCCCAGAGAACGGATTATTTACGTTAACCAAGGTTCCACTTTATCTCATATGGAGTGAAGAATGCCTGATGATCAAGCCAGATCTTAAAAAGGAAGAGGCATTGAAGACCAGACTGCCAACATCCCCTGGATACTGGAGTGGTCTAAACAATTTTAGACGTGGATCAGTCTGTGCTTCATCATCATTGACTGCAACTCGTATCTGAGAATGCATTTTTTCCCCTGAAGCAGGAAAAATGTCACTGACGTGAATTTGTTTAAGGTTTCACTAATCAAAATACATGAAAATACAGAAAATTAATTAATTTAGACATTTGTGTGAGTATATTTTTGAATGTTTATGTTGAATCAAGTATAAGTCAAGTCCCATTTTTGGACCTCATTTTGAAGGCTAAAAACCTGACTTGTATTTGAGTATATACAGTACTCAGTATATTTCAAACAATGTTTGCATTGATCTGAGATATATAAATATATTCATGTAAAGGTTGGCTTGGGAAATTAACTATATGCCCAAACAAGTGGTGATAGACCTACTCAGAAAATGTCAAACAGTGTTTGCATCTATCTGAGGTAGCTCACTCAGGAGTTTAGGCATCTGACTATGGATCCAAGGGTTGGGAGTTCAATTCCTCAGCTCTACCTCCAGGGAGAGGAGGCAGACTGGGTAGCTATGGGCAAACTGCATAGTCCCAGAGGGCCCACACAAGAAGGGAACAGTAAACCACTTCTGTGTCGTCTCTACCTAGAAAACCTGGGGAAGGGTCACCATAACTAAGAATTGATCTGAAAGCACATGGTGGTGGTGGTGGTGTGGTCAGTGGTGGTCAGCAAAAAAAATTGATACCACACCATGGGTGGAGCCTACATCATGGGTGGAGCCTACATGATGCCTAGTCATGCCTGCCATATGGCCATGTGTACATCTGCAAACACAGGCAGCACTGGCTCTTTGGCTGTAAATGGAGATGAGCACTGGACCCTAGAGTCGGATATGATTGGCTTTTGAGCAAGGGAGACTTTGAACCATTTGCAGGGTCAAGACCTGACGGAAGGCCTCCCGGATTTGGAGGAAGACGACGTGGAAGAGGTGGTGGGCAGGGTGGGGCAGGGAAGTGGGCATGGCAGGGCAGGGAGGTGGGCATGGCCATCTAATTTTGCCACCACCACCCCCTACTCGAAGGCCCCCCAATTTTGCTCCCACTCCACCCCCCGCCTGGGGGGTTGCGAACCTGTTGCTGTCCACCACTGGGTGGGGTGATAAAATATTCTGTTGGCCTTATCAACAGGCTCTAAAAGTGCAGGTAAATACTCCCTATTTTCCTCTA
The DNA here is from genome assembly GCA_030440675.1 of Furcifer pardalis. Classification (NCBI taxonomy): domain Eukaryota; kingdom Metazoa; phylum Chordata; class Lepidosauria; order Squamata; family Chamaeleonidae; genus Furcifer; species Furcifer pardalis. The sequence goes on along the minus strand of CP126890.1, from coordinate 298,128,277 downwards.
GTGGCCCTTCTGATATTCTATTTGAAAATATTTCTAAATATACAACAGGCGAAACCAAAGCGTATTTTCCTTCTAATTACGATACAGAAGAACATGGCACAAATCCAGAAAATAAATATTTTAAAATGCCCTTTCAAAGTAACAAGGTGTTCCTTGTTACTTCTAAGCAATTTATGTTTTATTTGTTCAACCTAAAAAGTAACAGAATAGCAACTAGTTATATTACTTGCTGCCTAAAAATGACTAGTTATAATTAACTGCCAAGGGAGCTTTGAGCTATCCCTTCTTTAATTGGTTGATTCATTAAATCTCTATAAATTCTCTATCCATGCATATTTTGAAGTCTATTCCTGAAAAAAAATCTCAATACATTCTCTAATTCTTTGCAATGAACACTCTGTAACAAAGCAAAAAATTATCTATCTATCTATCTATCTATCTATCTATCTAACTCAGTTTAAAGTTCGTGCAGATCTTATAACAATCCATTGATAAAACTATAAAAAGGAAGCAAAGAAGTGATAGAGGAAATTATTAATAAATTAAAACTTGGGCCTAGAATATTATAAAACATTCAGAAAATATTGGTGCCTAAATTAAGGTTTCTTTTTAAATAAAATAATGGAAAGGGGAAAGGTTCTTTATCCTGGAAACACTCATTAATCATATTCATTCCAAAAGTGAATAAAGACCCAACTCACCCGCAAGCTTATAGACCTATTTCTTTAATAAATCAAGATGTTAAGATACTCAAAGCAATATTAGCAAAGAGAATGGATAGTTTTATTGCTAAAAATATTAAAGAAGATCAAAGCAGTTTTATAACAGGAAGACAAATGGCAAGTTTGACTCGAAGAGTGTTAAGTGTAATACTTATGATAAGAAAACAAAAGGAGAAGCCAGGAGTAATTTCAATGGATATTTCAAAGCATTTGATTAAGCGGAATGTCAGCATTAAAAGTAGTGATAAAAATATCAGGTTTTGGAAGCAATATAAAGGTATGACAGATCAATTACCACAACAGTCTTAGTAAATGATGGTATAACAGAACAGATAATCCTAGGCCTGTGGTGGCAGACCTTGGCACTCCATAGTTCCTTTCACCTGACTTTGCGTGTGAGAAAGATTAGCTGACACCACAAGGTTGCCTTTGTCAGGGATATGTACGATTGTGGTTCAATCAATCTTTATTATTACAGTCATTGACCAGTACAGAATAAGTTACATTAAAAATGTATACAGTATCTAAAACACAGAATAAAAGGCCTAAGCTATAACAATTGTGGTTTAAAAACACCACAATCTTTGAGGAGACTCTTTCTGTGGGCCCCTATAATATCTTGTGAACAGTAGGAAAACCATTACTGATTGGGTAATCTTATATTTAATTTACAGATGAATTGGCATAAGCAGGGATGATGACAAAAAAGTGAGGTTAGGAGAAATTGATATTAATACTGTAAAGTCTATTAAATCTTTAGGTGATGTATAACACTATTAAACTCATCATTAAAACAACTGTTGAAACATTTTTTTTAAAAAAACTAAACCTTGAAATTCAATAAATAACAATTTTTTTTTTAACCACTTATTGCTTGTAAGGCTGCCTGGATAGGAAGATGTTGCTTGACAATGAAAGGACAACCAGGTTTGCCAAGGAATGGGGCAACCTGGCTGTCACCGAAGCTGTCATAATAGGAGAGTTCTAAGGACTGCAGTGACTTAGTGGTTAAGATGCTGAACTTGACAAGTGGAAGGTTGGCAGGTCAACAGTTCAAGACCTGAGTGCTGCATGACGGAGTGAGCTCCCATCTCTGTCCCAGCTCCTGACAACCTAGCAGTTTGAAAGCAAGAAATTGCAAGTAGATAAATAGGTACCGCTTCGGTGAGATGCTAAACAGTGTTACTTGCACTCTGGCATCTAGTCATGCCTGCTAGGTGTCCATGGAAACATCTGCAGATGCAAACAGTGCTGGCTCTTTGGCTGTAAACAGAGATGAGCAGTGAAACCTAGAGTCGAATATGACTGGCTTTTGAGCAAGGGCGACTTTTACCTATGCTCCCTGTAATAAGTACCGGTCAGCAGTTTGGATTGGAATATTTTGAATAAACCCAGTAACCAAATCAGACTTCCAAAGGAATGATGCAGCTGGCACACCAGCTTTAACTGTTCAAAGGGATATGATAGCACTTTTCAAATACTTGAAATATAGTCATAAAGAAGAAGGGCAGGATCTGTTCTCAATAATGGGCTCAAACCAGAGGTGTAGCTACCGCCATATCAGCCGTATCAATTATACGGGGGCCCCGGGCTACGGGGGCCCCCAATGGCAAAAAAAAAGAGAGAGAGAAGAGCAAAAATTTACTGCGCATGCGCAGAAACTCAATCTGACGCATTGCGCATGTGTCAGATTGAGTTTCTGCGCATGCACACTTTATTGGAGCCATTTTTGGCTCCAAATTTAAAAAATAAAATTTCGGAGTTGGAGCCACAGTTTCTCAGAGCGGCTCCGATGGTGGCCCTCAGAGGAGGGCACCTCCCCTGGGGCCGCCCAGCTCCCACGGGCAGGTTGAGGCCTGCCCGGGCTGTCCGCTGCTGCCAAAGCCCCATGGCCTGGGGACGCCTGGCAGAGTGCGCCACCGCCTCCTCCGGGTCCGGCGGTGGTGACGGCGGCGGCGACAGTTGCGCCTGCCTGCCTGCCTGCCTGCCACCGCCCCCGCCAGGCTGACGTCTGAGACTTGCAGGAGCGCGCTGTGGAGGGCGCGCGCGCGGGGGGCGCGCTGGGCAAGCGGCTCCGGAAGAGGAGGAGGAGGAGGCTGCAGTCGGGGGCAGCGCGCCTTGCCATGCAGCCCCAGGAGGGTAAGTGAGGGTTTTGTGTTTCGGGTGGGTGGGTGGTTTATGTGTGTGTTGGGTGGGTGGGTGGATTTTTATTAAATTTTTATTTTATTTCTCTATTTATTTTAATTATTTAAGTTATTTACGGGTTTGTGTTGTGGTTGTTTGGGTGGGTGGTTGTTTGGGTGGGTGGGTGGGTGGGTTGAGGTGTGTGTGTGTTTGTTTGTTTGTTTTAATTCTATTCTATTTTATTTATTTATTTATTTATTTTTATTTTTGGCCCCGCCCACGACGTCATGACGTTGGCTCCCCCCACGACGTCATGATGTCATGACGTTAGCTCCGCCCCGCATATAAAGGGCCCCCAAACAATTTTAATACGGGGCCCCGCCAAGGTAAGCTACGCTTCTGGCTCAAACTACAGGAAGCCAGATATAGGCTGACTATCAGGAGAAACGTATTAACTGTTAGAGCAGTACGACAATAGAACAAATTGCTTCAGAAGGTGGTGAGCACTTGACTTGGGGACATTCACAAGAAAATTTGGCAACCCTTTGTCAGATCTGCTTTGAGTTGGATTCCAGCACTGAGTAGGGGATTGGACTTAATGTCCTCTTCCAACTCAACTATTCCATGAGTCTATGTTGTAGCAACAAAACAATTATCTGAATGTTAATCCTAGCCAGAATGATATCACCCACACATAAGAGACGGGGGGGAACTCTAAGGTTCATAGGGTTTGGGGAAAACCTTTGAGAAGAACACATACAGCCTATGAAAGGTGTGTGTGTGTGTGTGTGTGTGTGTGTGTGTGTGTGTGTGTGTGTGTGTGTGTGTGTGTGTGTGTGTGTGTGTGTGTGTGTGTGTGTGTGTGTGTGTGTGTGTGTGTGTGTGTAGAGGCAGGTAACAGAGTGTAAAGTCCAGACTATGTACACAGATTCTGCACCCACAGAGAGATATACTCCTCTTAGCACAGGTAGTACGTGCTTAAATGATGTCCTTGAGAGGTCATATGGGATGTTGGTGTTCTCTTAAAATGATAAGTGGTTACTGGGGGAAGGCCATCAGTTAATCTGAAGCATGCGCAAAGTAAATAATTTGCCAAGATCAAAGTAGGTGACACCGTGTTTATGTCTTTAGAAAGGGACAGAGAAGTGATCTTCTGTAATTTCCTCCCCTGCTTTCTTTCCTTGTTGCTTTACTCATTTTTATAAAAAAATGCAGAGGTTGGAAATGTTGTTGATGTTAAACTAGGTCGGTAAAGGTAAAGGTCAGCCTTGCTCAAAAGTCAGTTGTATCTGACTCTAGGGTTCGGTGCTCATCTCATTTCCGTGGACATGGGGCAGGCATGCCTCAACACCAGAGTGCACAGAAGGCTATTTACCTTCCCACCAAAGTGGTACCTATTTATCTACTTGTAATTTCTTGCTTTCAAACTGCTAGGTTGGCAGTAGCTGGGACAGAAATGGGAGCTCACTCCATCAAGTAGGACTCTGGTTTCAAACTGCTGACCTGCCACCCTTCCAGTTGTCAAGTTCAGCATCTTAACCACTAGGCCTCTGCAGTCCCCAGTGATGTTAAACTACAGCTTCACAAGTCCCACATTGGGACAACCTGTCCAATGGCCAATTTCCCCAAGTCATTGCCTTGGCATAGTTCAGAGCCAAACTATTCTGGCAACTGTAATAAAAAGTAACTTTTACAAGTTCTAAAAAAAGATAGATGTTCATTAATAATGCAAAAACAATCCAGAAGCTGCACATGAATCCATTTACTCTATGAGGGCCTAATTCCTTTCTCCTGCAACATTTTTCTAAGGCTGTTCCAAAGTTGAACTTCCTCATTATCCACCCACCCGATACGCTTTGTCTTCATTTAATTTGTTCCATGGGGTCCATCGGTTGTCTAGTGAATGTGTCTGAATCTGAGGGAGCAGAATACTGCCTCAACAGAATATTGATGACTCCGGGTACCTGAAGAACTTTAATTGCCACTGACTGTTTGAGACATCTATTGGGCTCTGACAGAACAATACAGTATACTCATCCAATTCTTCACAGCATTTTCATTCTCTGGATGGAATTCTCCAGATAATTTATTCAAAGTGAAGCTTAGGAAGAAGCTGGAACCACCCCTCTTCTTTTGCTTGTTCACTCACACTTTCCATCCCATGACAATTTGTGACGGTTTGTTTTGTTTTTATTTTTTTAATTCTTCTGTTCTCTATAGTTCAATTCCACTTCAAATTTTCCTGCTTAATTATCTGGAATTATAGGTCCACAGCACTCCCACCTCCTGCCAACCTAGCAGTTCGAAAGCAAGAGATTGCAAGTACAGTTGTACCTCACTTAAAGAGCATAATGCGTTCCACAGGGTTGCTCTTTAAGTGAGTTTGCTCTTTAAGCGAAACACCATTGTAAGTGACCAATTGTGGGGGGGATTGTGAACCCCGATTTATTTGTTAAGTGAGTTTTTAGTTGGTTTTATTTGTTAAGCGAAGCGAACATTCAGAGAAAATTCTGCTCTTTAAGCGAGTTACTCTTTAAGCGAGGCGCTCTTTATGTGAGACTTGACTGTAGATAAATAAGGAACACTTTGGTGGGAAGGTAAACAGTATTCCGTGCGCTCAAGTGTCTAGTCATGCCTGCCACATGACCACAGAAATGTCTGCAGAAGCAGACCGCACTGGCTCTTTGGCTTTGAAACAGAGATGAGCATTGAACCCTAGAGTTGGATACGACTGGCTTTCGAGCAAGGGAAACCTTTACCTTTACCTTTACTTTACTAAGTCAGGATGATTGGTAGTGATGGGAAATATAGATCACACAGAGCAAGTGTGCAGACTGCTGCTTATGGGGTGGTTTAGTTTTGTTCATGTTCAAGTTGCTAGAGGATAGGAGGACACCCTAAGGGACCTGAACATCCTAAGGGACCTTTGCTTATATGGGGAAGAGGCTGAATGAAACACTTTCCCTGCTCCTCTACAGAGAAGCAGGAAAAGTGTAATTTGTTTTTCCCCTTGCCAATTATTGTAGCACTGGATTGATAAAGATATTTTGGTATTTTAAAAATGCAGTTTTAATCGGCAAGCAAAAATGGAAAAATATTTTCCTCTTCTAATTGATCCAGCACTATAATGGACAGTGGGTGTGTGAGTGGGTGTTATACTTTCCCTGGCTTGCTGCAGAGGAACAGGGAAAGTGTAAAATGAAAATGTTTGATATGCTGACAAGGCTCATTGAACCAGAAACAAACCGGATGTTTATTACAGAAGCAGCCTATGAAGGCTTCCTTCTCTCTTAAACATGTCACAAGCATCCAGAGATGCTTCGAATGCCATATTCATCACTGTAAAATAGTAGAACCCATCAATGAGGGTTCTAAAAGAAGCATTCAGGGGGAAGTTGGGGCATTCCAACATCATCAAAATTTGGACACATAATGGCCAGGCTGACCACTGAGAGCTGGAAAGAGTGTGCTAAACACCCATCTAGGAATGCTCTTTTCTTCACTTTGGTTTGGGGAAAGCTAAGGGTGAAACAGAACAATAAATTCAGCATATTGTTTGGAGCATGACAGCTTCAAAAACTATATTGCATTCCAGTGAGCTTTGTTTTGTGATTGGCAACTTTCAAGTCTGATTGCCATGGAAACCATGTCCTAACAAAGGCTAGGTAAAGATAAAAGTAACCCTTGCTCGAAAGCCAGTTGTATCCAACTCTAGAGTTCAGTGTTCATCTGCATTGATAACCAAAGAGCCAGTGGTAGCTGTGTCTCCAGATTTTCCATGGACATGACTAAGCACCAGAGTGCATGGAATGCTGTTACCCCCCCAAGTGGTATTTATCTACTTGCAGTTTCATGCTTTCAAACTGCTAGGCTGGCAGGATCTGGGATAGATGATGGGCGCTCACTTTGTCATAAAGCACTCAGGTCTCAAACTGCTGACCTGCCGATTTTCCAATGATCAAGTTCACCATCTTAACCACTTGGCCACCACAGTCAGCAAAGGTTATCAGCTTCTAAATCAGGGTGCCCAAACTTTTTGGGCCATGGGCTGGTCTTGTGGTTCAGGGAGCCAATTACTATGGCCCAGAGGCTGGATCCAGCCCCTGACACAAATTCATCCGGCCTGCGAAGTCCTTGTCGCTCTTGGAAATGGAAGTAAAATGCGTCCATATGGGCGCTGTTTACTTCCACTTGCAGGAACAAGGAGGGCTTCACAGGCCAGATGAATTGGCATCAGGGGCCGTATCCGACCCCCGGGCCATAGTTTGGGCACCTCTGTTCTAAATGAAAACCTGCAGTTTGTACAAGTAGAGTCTCATCTAGCTTGAGCCTAGAAGAGATGAACAGACAGAGCTCTCTCTGTGTTTGAATGAAAAACAGACCTTACCGTAGCAATGCATGTGTCCTTAGGCTTGCTGAATTTTCACGCATAATGATGTAACAGCCAAATGACTGTGAGGTCATAGTGTATCATATAGCAGCTGTTTACCCTTTGAGGGATCTTGAGATGGGGGACCAAGACAAAAGGGGAAACCTGAACCCCACCCCAACCCCCAAATAGACTGTACATTAGAAACAGAGTGCCCTGAAGCGATTAAAGACTTCTAATTGTCCTAGTAAGAGTTTGCCTCTAGCAAATTAACTTGCTTTCATTTTGTGATGGGTCAGGAGACTCAACTTTATTTGGCAGTCTGATTGCGTTTTGAAGGCTGTGTGTGCCTGGAGGAAAAATGGCTTAACAGCAGGAAATATGCCTTCCTGTTAAAATGTGATTTGACCCTGAATTTCCCCCTAATCTGAAAGTCTGAGTCTGTTTATCTTCCAGGCCTGTCATTGTGCAGAACAAGGGAACTACCCCAGGCAACGGATATGGGTTGATGTGAAAGGGCGGCTTGGTGCTTGTTTATTTATTTGGTTACTGTGTTTTACTTCTGATAGATGGGGAGAAGCCTTTGCCAGGTTGTTTGCCACGGGTGTCAAAATAAGTGACTCACCTTCAGATATGGTGAGGCTTGATTTATAGAAGAAGAGAAACTCTACAGGCAGGAAAATAATCTTGGCCCAGCCCTGGTAACATCTCAGAATTTCTCCGCTGCATTTTACCACCTCCCTCCACCTTCTCCTGTACGTACAGGCCAGGTTTTCATTCCCAATAAGTATTAATAAGAGTGCTTGGCAAATGAAAGTTTCTCCGCTTATTGGGTTGTGGTGGTTGTTTTTGTCCCCATGGAAATGAGATGTCTGAAGAAGGCAGCTGGAGTGACTAGAGAAGATAAAATCAGAAGTGAGGTTATAAGGGAAAGAATTGGAATAGAATCAATCTTAAACTACATACAGAGACAACAAATAAAGTGAGTGGCCCATCTGGAGAGAAGGTCTTGGGATTCCATACTGTACAAGGCATATGTGGAAAGAGAAGGACAAAGGCCACCAGGCAGACCCAGAGGAAAGTGGAGAGAGAACATCAGAGAAATATTACAAGAACACCTAATAACACCGGTGGAGGCTGCTAGTAGTGCCAAAGGAAGAACCTTGCATCTCCCTCGACATCTGATGGGGTAGAACCGTGATGGTGAACCTTGGCACTCCAGGTGTTCTTGGACTTGAATTCCCAGAAGTCCAAGTCAGCACTCCTGCTGATCAGGACTTCTGGGAACTGAAGTTCAAGAACAGCTGGAGTGCCAAGGTTCACCATCACTGGGGAAGAAGAAGGAGGAGGAGGAGGAGGAGGAGGAGGAGGAGGAGGGCATTTCATGCTGGGGCTACGCTTTATGGCAAGTGGGTACTTATCAGATTAATTTTTAAGACAGAATTTTGTTCACAGCCCATGAGAAGACGCCTTAAGTGCACATCTTCAGTATATTCTTTTCATCCCAGTCTTTTTAAACAGGAAAATGAAGTTTCTTTTCTGAATGCAATAAAAACGTGGTGCAGAAATATGTGTTCTGGAAATGTGCACTCCGTGGAGCTTGTGTTTTATTCTATTGGGTAATGTCCAGATAGGGGAAGAGCATAATTTCCTCATTTGGCAGGTCCATTTGCTCCAGTGGCTTTACTCTTCTCTCAGGGGAAGTATATATATAACTACATAAATATATAGTTGATCAAACATTTGCCCTTGTAGCCTTCACTTCCCTGCCTTGCCACCTCCTATCCCTTCATTGAAATGTGTGCTTCATTGAAATAGCTTTCAAGTGCAGCTTTCTCTTTCCCCAGAAATCTGGGATGGGGTGGGTGGGATTGGCATTCCCTCTTCTCATTGGCCAGACAAGAAATGGGCACCCAAAACATCAGAACCATTTAATCCAGGGGTGGCCAAACTATGGCCCGGGGACTGGATCCGGCCCCCAGACCATAATGATACAGCCCCCTGAACCACGTGACTGGCTCGTGACCCCAAAAGTTTGGGCACCCCTGATTTAATCTATTTGATATTCTGACCGTTGGAAATTGTTGGAGACAGAGGTTGGATCCATGTCTCTCGGGGGGACCTATAAAATAGCCTGGAAATTGTATACCCATCTTAAATGTATTTGTCTGAAAGATACTCATTGACCTCTATTGACCTGCAGATGGAATTAGAGTACTGCAAAGATGAGAATTGTGTTTAGTCAAGGCTTAGAGTTCTTCAGAGGACAATTGACAAGAGAGTACTTCCCTATCTATTACAGGTAAAGGTTTCCCTTGCTCGAAAGCCAGTCATATCCGACTCTAGGGGTCAGTGCTCATCTCTGTTTCTAAGCCGAAGAGCCAGAGCTGTCTGCTTCTGCAGACGTTTCCATGGTCATGTGGCAGGCATGACTACGCACGGAACGCTGTTACCTTCCCACCAAAGTGGTCCCTATTTATCAACTTGCAATTTCTTGCTTTCGAACTGCTAGGTTGGCAGGAGCTGGGACAGAGACGGGAGCTCATTCCGTCCTGCAGTACTTGGGAATCGAACTGCTGACCTTCTGCCTCCCAGTCAGTGTCTTAGTGACTTGAGCCACTTCAGTCCCATCATCTATTACAGAGTAACCCGTTTAAAAACATCTTTTGGCATCCTCTTCTCCAAGCTTCTACTCCATATAGTGGCACTTCACTTAAAGAGCATAATGTGTTCCACAGGATTGCTCTTTAAGTGAAACACCCTTGTAAGTGACCAATTGTGACTCTGTGTGTGTGTGTGTGTGTGTGTGTGTGTGTGTGTGTGTGTGTGTGTGAACCCCTCTTTAAGCGAGTTCGTCTCTAAGTGAGCCGCTCTTTATGGGAGGTTTTACTGTATAGCAAAAGTGAGACTACGTATCATCTCATTATCCAGATCTTTGTAGAGAGAGTTTAGATCTCTTTTGCATAACAAATGTCACATTTTTATGAAAGTGGATCTTGCTTTTTCTATTCGTATTTGTATTTTAATCTGGAACTGCCTGGTTTGTAATCATAAACAGCCAGTGACTGAGACCTGTCATAGATTTCTCTAGCCTGGAGCAGAACCACATGTGCTTTGAAGCAGCAAAAGGATCCAGGTCTCTGTCAAGTGGAACGAGTTCTATAATCCACTACATCACACAAAATAAAATAAAATAATGTAACAATTGTCTGCTACTTGATCTAATCTATGTGTCCAATACTAAATCAAGTGCACCAAATCCAAATCTGAAGTCCGATTCTGCCTAGGACGTCAAGATCCTAAATTAGCAAGTCTCACCCTCTTGGTTTGGTTCTTGCATTGATCACATGGGGTATATTTGCCACAAAAGTAGCAAAAGTTGTCTGGTTTATTAACACAGCTGCACCATTTCTGTGGACATGTGGCAGCCATGACTAGATATGGAAGACTATTACCTTCCCACCAAAGTGGTACCTATTTATCTACTTGCAATTTGATTCTTTCGGACTGCTAGGTTGGCAGGAGCTGGGACAGACAACAGGAACTCACTCCATCATGCAGCACTCGGATCTTGAACTGCTGACCTGCCGTCGACTTGTCCAGTTGACAAGTTCAGCATCTTAAACCAGGGGTTCTCAACATTTTTCAGCCTTGGGCTGGACCACGTCCCCTCAGACAGCTGAGTGGGTCAGACTGGTGGTCCCCCCCCCCCCGTCGTAAATATTGCCGTAAAATGTATCAGCGGCTGCAGTAAATGCATTAACAATGGCCACGGACTCGTTTATGACTGTCATAAGCACGTTTATGATGGCCGTAAATGATTCCGTGGGCGATTCTGGCAGCAGTGAGGGCAGCTGGAGCAAAGTCAGGGCCAAGATTATTTGGTGCCATGGGCCGGATCTGGCCCCCAGGACATAGGTTCCAAACTCCTGTCTTTACCACTAAGCCACTGCAATCCTTTCTGGTGCAATGGATGTTTTAAAATAATTGGTAAGAGATACATATATTTTAAGACAGGCTGTAAGGGAGAAGAATGTGTACCATTTTGGTGTGAGTGTGAGTCCCACTTGCCTGGTGTCAAATTCTAGTTTCAACACTGTAGAGATTTGCCCACTGCTAGCAAGCCCCCCCCCCCTTGACATCCTTCCCCTTGGATTTGTTTGAAAAATGTTCTTTTCCACTCAGTCGTAAGACCTGGTCTTTTGACGGCCTCGCTGGCTGATGGCTTTGCTCTTTTCCTGCTCTGCCCTCAATTTCACAGGAGATCGATCTACTAGAGGCAAGTCCCCGGGACCTCTTAGCTGCCGTGTCTTGGTCTTAATACTGTTGTACGTTCTCCTTTTAAAATGGAAAGGGCAAAATCATACACACTTGCCTTTTTAACCTTTGCAGCTATAAGAGGCGTTGTTGCAAAATGGCCATCCAGCCCCCAAAGCTGTCTGAGGAAGTGTGACCCAGCCCGCAACTTTAAAAGGTTGAGAACTCCTGGCTTAGTGCAGTTCACAAGTTAATTACCATTTTACCCCCAACATGCTGGATACTCATTTTACTGGCCTTGGGCAGATGGAAGTCTGAGTCAACCTTGATCCCCATCGAGGTCAAACTCACAATGACAGCAGTTTTGGTTGCAGGACAGCGGTTAAACTGTCCTGCAACCAGGGCTTTTACACTTTGAATTTAAGGATAGGAAGGGCTGGTTTTATCTTTCAATGGCCAAATTCCTGTTGCTTCGTGTAGTAAATCACACTAGACTAGGGCCAATAAATCAATGGGGATTTAGTGAGTCAACTCTGTCAACTCCATTGATTCAAATGGTCCTACTCTAACATGGGACTGTGGTGGCTTAGTGGTCAAGACTCTGAATTTGATGACCGGAAGGTTGGCAGATCAGGAGTTTGAGACCCAAGTACTGCAATGATGGAGTGAGCTCCCACCTCTGCCCCAGCTCCTGCCAACCTAGCATTTTGGGGGGGGGGAATAAATTGCAAGTAGATAAATAGGTACCACTGTGGTGGGAAAATAAACAGCGTTCTGTGCACTCCAGTGTCTAGTCATGCCTGCCACATGTCCACGGAAATGTCTGCAAACACAGACAGCACTGGCTCTTTGGCTATAAACAGAGATGACCACTGAACCCTAGAGTTGGATACGAATGGCTTCCAAGCAAGGGCAATCTTTGTCTTTACCTTTACTCTAACATGGACTAACTAAGTGCAGTCCGTATATTAAGCAAGAGGATTTGGGCTGATATTTTTCAATATCAAAAGCATTGAGCGGTTTATAAACGATGAGAATGTGGAGGATGCTGCTGATAGAAATTAGTCCAGACATGTTCCTATGAAGTGCAAAGAGACCTGGAAAGATAGGATTCGTTTTGCCTTCAGCGAAGAATCCATGCCCTAGTAACGCCACGCTGAGTGAGTGCGTACATTAAGACCCCTTAAGAGATAGGGAACATTTAGCCTTTAATGCTATTTCTTACCCTCTCTTTCTTTATACTCTGTTTCATGGCTCCTTGTGTGTGACTCACTTCCCAGGGGCTCCTCTTCATCTTCTGTGAAGAAGTTACTACAAAGTCACCTCTCTTCTTTTCAGTTCCCTAAAGGCCAGCCATCATCACAATATGGAAGCCACACACACACACACGCGCGCGCACACACACACACACACATACGCACGCACGCACGCGCACACACACACACACAGAGGAGGAGTCCTGGTCAATTAGTAGATGATGTGATGGTTTTAAATAACAATATATTTGAGCTTGGTGTCTGAATTTTTAATGGGTAGGGTACAAAAACCTGTCTGCGGATGAAATACTCTGGAGGCTCATGTTCTCTGTGGGGCAGAAAAAGGGGGAGGAAGGAAGTGAATGACAAAATTCACCAGCTTTTAAAAGGAATGAAGATACAGTACTTGCTTGTCTGGAGAATCAGCCAAGAAGCATAGTGAAGCGGCTGGCTCAGGCGGCAAATTTTGGGTGTCCCAAAGGTGAAGGTAAAGGTCACCATTGCTTGAAAGCCAGTCATATCTGACTCTATGGTTCTGTGCTCATCTTTGTTTATAGCCAAAGAGCCACCGCTGTCTGTGTTTGCAGACATTTCCATGGACATGTGGCAGGCATGGAACGCCGTTTACCACCCCCATTGAAGTGGTATCTATTTATCTACTTGCAATTTCTTGTTTTCAAACTGCTAGGTTGGCAGGAGCTGGGACAGAGACAAGAGCTCACTCTGTCATGCAGCTCTAGGGTCTCAAACTGCTGACTTTCCAGTCATCAAGTTCAGCATCTTAATCCCGAAGCCACCACAGTCCTGAAAGGCCAGGGCTACCAAAATATTGTTTATTTTGCTGTTTTAATGCTAGCGATGGAGCGAGGCCTGTGTCTGTCTTTCAGTACTGTGCACCTTTAGCACAGATGAGTGGCGGGTGCAGTTTGCTCCGGACAGAAAAATCTTCTGGGCTGGATCCTGGCAGAAGATTACTAAAGTAAAATCTCCACACTATCCCCGAGTACTCCCCCCGCCCTCCAGCAAACAGGACGTGGTAAATTATTCCTTACCCTGAGAGCCAATGCAGCACAATTGCTAAGGGTGCATCTACCCAGTATTGTCTGTTCTAGAGTGTCATGATGTGCCTAAAATAGGATGGCTTCAGTGTTGTCATTTTTGCCTCCAAGAGGAAGTTCAGGCTTGATTTGCTCTGGGATCCATTTGTTCATCTTCCTGGCACTCCTGGATATCTGCAAAGTTCTCCTCAAGCACATTTTAAAACAATGGATAAAAAATCCTGTTTGCTTTCTTTACTGTTTAGCTTTCACGCACATACATGATGATCAGCAATTGGGTGTAAGTGTGTGGAGGGTCTTGGACTTTGACGCCAGTGTCACATCCTGACACATGATCATCTTTTCTAGTTCCTTCACTGTTTCATTCTTGGTCTGATTTCTTGGCTCCATTAGGATTGAATCAAAGTACAGTTGTACCTCAAAAGAGCATAATGCGCTCCACAGGATTGCTCTTTAAGCGAGTTTGCTCTTTAAGCGAAACACAATTGTAAATGACCAATTGTGGGGGGGGGATTGTGAACCCCAATTTATTTGTTAGGTGAGTTTTTGGTTGGTTTTATTTGTTAAGCAAAACAAACATTCAGAAAAAATTCTATTCTTTAAGCGAGGTGCTCTTTATGCGAGGTTTGACTGCATACAAAACCTTTCACTATTTCAGTTTCTTCATGGCCAACATTAGCTCTTCTGTCATGTTGAGGTTCAATTGCATCCCTTCTTTGTCATTTTCTTCTTTCATTTTGACTAGTAGCAGTTTCAAATCATTGTACCTTTCTGCCAGTAAGACAGTCCAGCTTTCCGTATGGTATGGAACATCTGCATATAAATCAAACAGATACCTTTGTTCGTTTTTCGTGTCAGAGATTACTCTGGGTTGAAAAGATTTTTGTAGAGGATGCCCAAATGAGGCTCCTTTCATGTCCCCCATCGTGCAGCTCTCTGGTATTGAACCCGTCTTTCCAGTCTCCAGGCTTAGGGCCTTAACCACTAAGAGATATCTTGGATACCTTGGAGTCGTTATTCAGCGAGGAGTCCGCGCATTGGTATATGTTTCTATGGCGACATTCTGCACAAGCAAATGGACCTAAGAAATCAAATTCATCCAGGACCATAGCCAGGGGTGGCTGGGGGGGGGGGAAATCAACCCCCCCCCCAGCTAACAGCCTTCCCCCTCCCAGCAACGTTCCAATGTTATATGTGTCTGAGAGAGACATTGCTGCCCCTCCTGAAAAAATATCCTCCCCCCATCTAGAATCCTGGCTACAGTCCTGATTTGCATGTGTGTTTTTTTTTAAAGCCATTTGGATATCATGTCACCCACCAGCTAGGTGGACCATGAGATGTGCCCTCCACTTTCACCTGGTCCAAGGGATCCAACAGAGGATGCTTTGGTGACAAGAGATGGGGAACACTGCCTAGTTAGTCCGCTCAAGCCCCTGGGCCCTGATGAGGCTCTCATATTGGTAGCTTCTTGTCCACAATATACATGGGTAATTCATCAGGACAATCAAGTGCTGCCAATCTTAAACATTAGCCATTTCTTTTGGAACATCCCTTCATTTCTCATGATCCACACAGTCAAAGGCTTTGTTATAGTCCATAAAGCACAGGCTGGTGCTAATTAAAAAGGGATATGTGTTTCAAGTAGTTTCACTCCAGCTAGCAGATAACCTGTTTTCTCCCACTTGTGCAGGGTCATCTACATATCTTTAATTATTCATATTTCTTCCCCTAATTTTCACTTCTCTTTCATCCGAACCTAATCCAGTTTGCATGATATACTCTGCATACAGACGGAGGAGACAGGGAGGCGAAATGCACTCTTAGCTGACACTCGTTGCCAAGGAAGACACAATGGCTGTCTTTAAAGATCTGGAGGACAGACAGACAGCAGCCGCCAGCTTCTGTTTGGTCAAAGGACCATCAAAGGGAGATTCGGTACCTGGGCACCACCAGAAAATTTGGGCCAATATTGCCTAGTGCTAGTCCAGATTGGGTGATGTGACTAAATACTATACAACCGCCCTGATAGGTCTTGCTCACACATCTCAGCAGGTAGAGTCTGGCCAGGTTATCCTGCTATGGTAATAGAGCAGACTCAGTGATGGGATGTAACAGGTTCGCGCCAGTTCGCCAAAAACGGTAGTAACTTTTCCCAGTGTCCCAGAGAACCGGTAGCAGCTTTTGGGGGAACCACCTTCAGGGCTTACCTTTTCACTGGTTCCCTCACTGCACATGCACGCCAAGCACTTGGTGTGCATGCATGCCTACAGTGCTTGGCGCGTATGCACGGCCTCCTTGCTGTCCTTCCAAGCGGGGAGGAGGAAGAGAAGCTGCTAGCTTGAAGCTCCCTATAGCCTGCTCCCCAGGGTAAGTAAATCACCTTTGGATGTGGTGTGTCTGTGAGTATTTTAATGTGTATTTAGTACCTTTACCTATATTGACATACTACCACAGTTCCTAAAAAGGCCTGGCTTTGGGTTTTTAAGCAAAGTCTTGGAGTTACCTCATCAATAAACTACACCTGCGCTGTTCCAATTGCTGTTCCAATTGAAGAACCCTTAAGGAGGTACAGCTGTTTTACATTTACATTAAGGCATATTATCCTAGAGTACTGGTTAGGCAAAGACTTAGTACCTAACTTCTTTAACTGTTGAAAAGTTGAAAAGTGCCAAAATGAAGCTATCTTGTGGTGAGTTCATTCTGTAGTTCCTTCCATCTGACCTAATGTGAGAAAGATTAGCCAGAATAAGCTTTAAGCTCTGGTTTAAAAGCTCTGGTTGATTTGTGTTTGGGGTGGGTGGGTGTATTTTAATGTATTTTTATGTTATTTATTTATTTAATTTAATTTATTTATTTATGGGTTTGTGTTATAGGTGGGTGGATTGAGGTGGGTGGTTTGAGGTGGGTGGTTTGAGGTGTGTGTGTGTGTGCTTATTTTTATTTTATTTATTTTTTCTTTGGCCCCGCCCACAACAACATGACATCATGATGTTAGCTCTGCCCACAATGTCATGACATCATGATGTTACCTCCGCCCACACTGATGAAATCACGGTGGGGTAGTAAAATTTTTGACATCCCATCACTGAGCAGACTCTACTGCCAGCGACTCAACACTGAGTGTCAGGTGGTGCTTAACTAACCTGACCACCTTGAGGAATAATGACCTTCAGTGCTGAAATCCACAGGGAAGGGTGATGGTCCCCAAATGGATTAAATCCCACTTGAATCCATCATGATGGAGGGCAGCAGCTTAATCAACATTGGCCTGGGGATGATGATGAGGACTTTGTGTGCCCAAAGAGCTCAGGACCGGAACGTGACTCACGAAACTGGATCAGTGGTACCGGTGTCATGCTGCGATGCAAAAGGCAGATAAAAGGCCACTGCACTATATTCTCAGGACAATCGTCATGGCTGATTTCCATGAAGATCACTTACATTTGGATTCAGATCCACCGGAAGAAGAAGAGTATAAAATGATTGTTTTCTGGCCTTAGTCTCCATCTGCTTCCTCCACGATTTGACTTTACAGCTGCTCCCGCCCAGCAACCCAAAATAGGTCCAGATTGTGCTAACTGCAGTGCAGGGCTATAAAGCAGGCCATCCTAGTCACGTCTGCTTTAGCTGCCAGGAATCCCCCCCCCCCCCGCCATGTTCTTTATTTACTGAATTTCCTGGAAAGAAAATTGAACCATTTCATCAGTTACATGGATATTCCTTCCCCAGACTGTTTTTCTGCACTGATTCTTGGGAAGGAAGGGGGAAGGAAACATTGGAATACCTCAGGATATTAGCATATTTAAGCCAGCTTCATCTTCTTATCAACCCCCCCTTCACAAAATAAGGGGGGGGGGACACAAAACTCCAAGCAGCAGAACCACCAGCAGCAAAACCCTGTCTTTATTTCCTGCAGAGTTCTGAGTTAAGAGAAGTAGTGTGGCGTCTTTATTCTAATAATATGAATCTGCCTGGAAAAGGTATTGCCCAAAACTGTATTTTTTCTCTGTACCATGAAACAACTTCTTCTTCTTCCTCTTCTTCTTCTTCTTCTTCTTCTTCTTCCTCATCATCATCATCCCCAGGCCAGGATGGATGAAGCTGCTGCCCTCCATCAAGATGGAGTCAAATGGGATTTAATCCAGTTAGGGACCATCACCCTTCCCTGTGGGTTTCAGCACCCAAGCCGGTAGTCCTCAGGGTTGTCAGGTTAGTTAACCGCCACCTGACGATCAGGATCGACGTTGAGTCACTGGCAGTGTGGTCTACTCTATTGCTATAGCAGGATAACCTGACCAGACAGGAACATGAGACTACTATTTAAATTCTCAGTAGGGTCTCAGCAACAGCAACTCAGAAGGGGAGTTTAAAACAAGTGATGTACAAGAATGCTAATTTATGTGAATGCTTGCTCAAAATTCAATATTTTTCTTGAACATGGGATACCATTTTTGGCATTTTAAAACATAGATTAAAATGTAGTGAGTTGTCTTAAAAACAGGTTAGCAAAACAAAAAATGGCCTGTTAGCAAAACACGATCACATACAGTACAAGCCTAGATCACTGTGATTAGTTTTTGCTTTTAAAAACAAGTAACTCATACCATCCATCTACTGCATCCTTACCCACTGCATTCTTCTTGTGACCTTGAAGCCAAAATCCATTATTAAAGGTTAGGGATGTGGGAGGAATACATTTTGGCTGTTTTTTCCCTTTTCTTTTTAAATACAGACTAACCTCAGCCCACACTATCCAGACTTAATGCACTTTGTGTTCTAGAAATCTGTGCATTACTAGATGGTTTCTGATAAAACAGGCACATTTTGAAAAGTGCACATAGAAGAATTCTGAACTTTTAATAGACATGTAACAAATGCCACAAAAATACTTTTATTCAGTGGGGGAATGTGATTAAGCAGAATACGATTTTAATATATATATACAGATTCCCCCCATCCATAGGTTCATTATCTACTGACTTATTTGTGAATCTGAAAATATTCAATAAAAATATCCTGAAATATATAATATACAGTACAGTAAAAACCCCATTTCCGACAGCCTTGGCTTACATTTGCTGCAGTTCATGACTGGAAATCCAGAGGAAATGACGTCCTGTTCCATGACGTTTTTTCATCTTACAAACGGGAATTCCCCAGAGTGCATTGCACCTGGGGGGGTATATTATTATTATTATTATTATTATTATTATTATTATTATTATTATTATTATTATTATTATTATTATTATTATTATTATTATTATTATTATTATTATTATTATTATTATTATTATTATTAATTGTTTATTTAGATTTATATCACCGCCCACTCGCTGTGGCGACTCAGGGCGGTTTACAATCAGGAAAAAAACCAACAAAAACCAAACAACAATAACACACACACAACACAAACAGATATAACACCACCCACACTCACTTTGGACTCCGTGGTTGGCACGATCACAGTGGGGTGACCTTGCCTTGCGCATTCATGGCCAACTCTTCCAGAGCCATCGCTAAAGCATGGGATGTTTTTCAATCCTGCGCTTTAGTGATGGCTCCAAAAGAGGCTGTAAATAGAGATGAGCATTGCTCTCTAAAATCAGACATGACTGGCTTTTGAGCCAGGGAGACCTTTACCCATAAAAATTCAGTAGAATTTAGGCCAGTAAGGTGCTGAACTCACTGACTGGAAGATTGGAGTTTTATTCTCGAGTACTGCATGATGGAGTGAGCTCCCATCTCTGTCCCTGCTCCTGCCAACCTAGCAGTTCTAAAACAAGAAATTGCAAGTAGATAAACAGGGACCACTTCGGTGGGAAGGTAAACAGTGTTCTGTGCACTCTGGTGTTGAGACATGCCTGCCACGTGACCACGGAAATGTCTGCAGATGCAGACAGCACTGGCTCTTTTGCTATAGCCAGAGATGAGTACTGAACCCTGGAGTCAGATACAACTGGCTTTTGAGCAAGGGTAACTTAACCTACCCATGCCCCAAAATCTTCACCTTGCATCTTTCTTTCCCCTCGCTCCCTGTTATTGGTTGCCCTCATCTGTATGAGATGGGAAACTTTCTCTGTCCTCTTTGTTGCTGCCAGTATATCCTGTGAAGTCATTGTGCCATCTATGCAACAGAAAGATGCTTCAAAAGGCACACAGTGACCAGAAGTGTAGCATGCCTTGGTGGGGCCCTGTATAAAAATTTGTTTGGGGGCCCTTAGGAAGGGTAAAGATTTGTTTTGCTTACGCACGTTGGGGGCCCCCATGGCTCGGGGCCCCCGTATAATTGATACGGCAGATACGGCGGTAGCTACGCCCCTGACAGTGACAAAACATCATGTGTTCTCCACCCAAGTCTACCTAGCTGTAGCACTACAGAGAGAAGTACATTTTGACATCAAAAAGATGTGGTTTATACGCATAGTGGATATGTATTGCCTCCTATCTCATTCTACCCAGGTAAAAAGAGGCTGTTTGTCCTGATCTCTTGGGCCACACCAAGAAGGCGGCTCGGCAGAATTAGAGACATCTCATTCCATCTTCCCTGGTTTATCATCTCAGCAGCGTTGCTTCGTTTTCGTTTGCCAGATTCCCATTCACAGCCATTCCAGCTATTCTTATAGCAAAGACGGAAGCATTTTGGGGGAAGGGTGAAATAATCCAGCTCTCCCAAGTGGGAAGATCTACGAATAAACTTAATTACTATGCCAAGGTATTTTTGCCTCCAGTTCTATCCATTATTTTGTACATCAACCCCCTCTCTATTTTTCCTTCTATAGCAGTAAGTACTGTATATACTCGACTATAAGTCGTTCTGAATATAAGTCGAGGTACCTAATTTGGCCCTCTAAAACTAGGGAAATAGATTGACCCAAGTATAATTCAGGAGTGAGAAATGCAGCAGCTGCTAGTGAGTTTCAATTATTGAAATACATGAAAATACGGTAAAAATAATTAATTTAGACATTTGTGTAGGTGTGTTTTTGAGTTTTTACGGTAGTGTTAGTGCTTTGTTTACCGTATATTTGACTTTGCACCGCTGTGGTTTTGGGATCCTCGGGATCGTTGACCCGAGTATAAGTCTAGTCTAGTCCCCTTTTTGGATCTCATTTTGGGGCCTAAAAAAATAGACTTATACTCGAGTATATAAGTATTAAATTCTGCTTTCCTTATGGCTAGAACAGAGTCCTTTTTTTAAAGTATATCTTCCATTTCTTCTAAAAATAAAACTCGCTGCTCGGCAAAATTCCATCTCTCTTGTAATTACACCTTGGCCTTCTAACTCCTTCTTTTCCAATTTATCAGTTTTATGTAGATTTTGCTTCCACTGAATTAGAGTTATAGGAGAGAGATACAGTCCTCCCTCTGTGTAGCTATTCCCCATACTAAACTGTTTACTTTAAAAGGAATTAAGCATTGACCCTAAGACCAATGTTCTACCTTTAAAAAGGAATATCTTAATTTTAACATTTTTTTTACCCTCCATTTTCCATGCAACCATCAAACTCTTCTATTTATGGACTTCTTTGTGTTTTGTTTTCTTCAGCTCTCTAAATATCTTTGAAGCATCAATGCCATAATAATTCTAGCATAAGTGAAATGCTGTTTCTCATTTAGTTTGGCCTTAAATGCATCTGGTTTCATCCAGCACAGGGATAAGGTTAGATGGCTAAGCTTGGATATGAGAAATCCCACTCCGAATATCTTCTCAGCTATGGAGCTTGCTTGGAAGTTATTGGAAAGCCAATAACTTTTTCCTGGGCTGGTTCCAGGGTCTTTGATCTTTGGGTTCATTCTTGACCCTCAGCTGCATGTGAGGGACTAAGGGCCCTTGTCTATTTAAATTGTTTCAGGGTGCTAGAAAAAGAGTAAATCAAAGCACTGTCAAAAATTAAAATAACCAGTGACTTTTAATGATGCAGGAAGGTAAAGATCACCCTTGCTCAAAAGCCAGTTGTACCAGACTCTAGGGTTCAGTGTTCATCTCAATTTATAGCCAAAGAGCCAGCACTGTTTGTGTCTGCAGACATCTCTATGGATATGCGCAGTGGTGGGCTTCAGCAGGTTCGTACCAGTTCGCCAGAACCGGTAGCAGAAATTCTGGCTGGCCTCTCTGCCCATCCAAGTTTTGAAATAAAGTAGTCCTAATTTGGGTGCAATGCAGGGCTTCCCCCCTGGCCACACCCACTATACCACGCCCACAGTGTGGTAGTAATTTTTTTTGGAGCCCACCACTGGAAATGTGGCAGACATGACTAGACACCAAAGTGCATGGAACACTGTTTACCCTCCTACCAAAGTGGTCCCTATTTATCGACTTGCAATTTCTTGCTTTCAAACTGCTAGGTTGTCAGGAGCTGGGACAGAGATGGGAGCTCACTCTGTCATGCAGCACTCGGATCTCGAACTGCTAACCTGCCAACCTTCCAGTCATCAAGTTCAGCATCTTAACCACTAAGCCACCGCAGTCCAATAGCCATGCAGTAGGCATGTGCTTTTGAATGTTTTTGCATTCCAAATCCCAGAATCCTTTATTCTGGCAGTTCCACCTGCCAGACAGTCACTTAAATTGTGCTTGCTGGAGAATGGCCTAGGACCGTGATGGCCAACCTTGGCACTCCAGGTGTTCTTGGACTTCAATTCCCAGAAGCCCAAGTCAGCACTCTTGCTGTTCAGGGCTTCTGGGAATTGAAGTTCAAGAACAGCTGGAGTGCCAAGGTTCGCCATCGCTGGCCTAGGACAAGCCATGTTCCAGCCTCACTGTTTCTTAGAAACAGAGGATGCCCTGGTGTTTGCTGGTGAACATAATTAATTGTATCTGTCTGGCAGGTGGAATTTCTAGCATGGAGAATCCTGAAATTTGGAGTCTAAGAACAAGGGGGAGAAATGCAGATGCCACACAGGAGTCTTGTTGGCCACAGAGCTTGTTGGGAACAAATCATGGCAAAGAAAGACTAATTTCAAATGATCACTTACTCATATCATCCTTTAAGGTTTTTAAGACCATCAAGGGAGAGTGAGGGACAGCTATGTATCCTGACTTGATCTCTTCAAAGGAAAGAATTTAAATGTAACAAATATATAAATATCTTCCCATAACTAAGAAATTAGTTTTCTTTCTCTCTTTTTTTTAGTGTAATAACAATTAGCAATTGCACTTCCATGCCATCCCATAGTGCTTAGTGCACTCTCTGGGTGGTTCATAAATTAATTAGCATTTTGCCCTCAACATAAATAAATTTTGTGTCAGAAATTACTCTGGGTTGAAAGGATTTTTACTGGAGAAACTCCACTCAGGGGACACCAGAATGAGTCCCTTTTCATGTCCCCAAGATCCGTTGTGCAGCACTCAGATATCAAAACCTGACCTTCCACTCTCCACATTCAGTGTCTTAACCAGCGCATAATGGGTACTCATTCCCTTGCTTGAAAGCCACTTGTGTCAAACTCTAGGGTGCACTGCTCATCTCTGTTTACAGCATCTGCAGACATTTCTGTGGTCATGTGGCAGGCCTGACTAGACACCGGAGTGCACAAAATACTGTTTACCTTCCCACCAGAGTAGTACCTATTTATCTACTTGCAATTTCTCTTGCTTTCAAACTGCTAGGTTGGCAGAAGCTGGGGCAGATGACAGGAGCTCACTCTGTTGCCCAGTACTCAGGTCTTGAACTGCTGACCTGCTGATCTTCCAGTCATTAAGCTCAGCATCTTAACCACTAAAGCCAAAACAGTGAAATTTTTGCCCATGTAAAAAATTCTGAAAGTGACTAAAAGCCCTATTTCCCCATTTGTTTATGCATTTCTTATCCACTCTCATAGAGATTAAAAATTCATACAGTTTTAGTCTTCTCACTTTGTGCTATATCTGTCTTTCTAAATAGGATGTTTAAAAATATTAAATAGACTCTTTGCTCGTTAAACAAATTCAAGCAACTTAATTATTTTGGAGAGCTTTTTGCTAGAGCTAGGGCTTTGAAGCTGTGTTCTAGGCTACCACAGAGTTCTTCAGAAACATATTAGAGATTCCTCCAAAATATAGCAAAGGTGAAGGTAAAGGTCACCCTTGCTCAAAAACCAGTCGTATCCGACTCTAGGGTTCAGTGTTCACCTCTGTTTATAGCCAAAGACCCAGTCCTGTCTTCTTCTGCAGACGTTTCTGTGGACATGTGGCAGGCATGACTAGACACCAGAGAGTGCGGAACACTGTTTACCTTCCCACCAAAGTGGTATCTATTTATC
Organism: Furcifer pardalis; assembly: GCA_030440675.1. NCBI lineage: Eukaryota > Metazoa > Chordata > Lepidosauria > Squamata > Chamaeleonidae > Furcifer > Furcifer pardalis. The sequence continues at coordinate 298,104,246 of CP126890.1, read as the reverse complement.
TACTTGCAATTTCTTGCTTTTGAACGATGAGTAGATTGGGGATGTCTGTTATCTTATCTATTTCACCCCCACCTCGTGAGTCCAGCTGAAGGGTCAAAATGTTCCAGAAAGAGTGTAATGAACCTACAAGTGCAAAGACACGTTGGAAAAGACCAGGTCTTCTGACAGCATTGTTGATGTGCTAGCCAGAATGGCATCAGCCACTTTGGTATGGTTGCCCACCTCAGGGCCAAGGTAACCGGATTCTTTTGTTAGCAAAGACATTGTGGTGTCATCTGTCATTCCGCATGATGCTTTTCTGTTCCTCTTGAACTCATCTGCAGTTGCCTCTTGTAATAGAAAGTGTTTTGTAGTGGTTTGGTTTTGAATGGGCCATGAAGATACATTAGCTTTACAAAAGACCTGCTCCTGGTAGAAACAAAAACAGCTTGTCGATCTAAATCAGCACAACTGCCAGTGTTTTTGAACTCCCAGAGAGGCTCTGGCTTATAGGGACTGTTATGATGGGAACCTGCATTTCTAAGTTAATGTCCTAGCAACTCTTCTCCCTTACGTTGTTAGCATTATCAATATCAACTTTGATTAAACAAAAAGTTCTCTAAAGAAAGTAACATATCCAAATCTCTGGTATGCCACTGCATTGATGTCTTCCAAAATTTGAAGAGCATCCATGACCAGACATAACAAACAGACTGAGTCAGTAGAGGTGGCTCAAAAATTTCTGTCCTGGGGAGAAAATATCAATTGTGCTTCTATGTTGCAGGAGAAATGTGTTTAATCAATTAATTGAAAATATGTTGCTTCTCAGCAGTACCTTCTCAGTTTGCTATCTGATCGAGTTGCTGTTTTTGTTGTTCAGTCGCACAGTCGATTCTGACCCTTTGCAACCCTATGGACCATTGCCCGCCAGCCACTTCTGTCCTCCACCATCCTCCTCAGCCCGCCCAGGTTTGTGACCATTGCATCTACAATACCACCTAACCATCGCATCTTTGGCCACCCCCTTCTTCTTTTGCCCTCCACCTTTCCCAGCATCAAGGCTTTCTCAAGTGAATCATCTCTTCTCATTTGATGCCCAAAGTACATTAGCTTCATCTTTACTATTTGACCTTCTAAGGAGCAATCAGGGTTGATTTCTTATGTAACTGGCCAAATAATAGGTTCCATTCTGGAAATCATGTGATGCGGGGTTTCAGTATCTGAAACAGCAATACAGTACCTGTATATGTGAGTTTGCAGTTGTATGATACATGCCTGTTTCACCTGCACACTGTTTTTGTATGCTGGAAGAAAAAATTGTGTTTCCACATACATATATAACATTAAGGCTGCAATCCCATATTCATTTACCAAGGAGTAAACCTTGGAATAAACAATGGAAAGTTCTACACTTGAGTGGTGGTGGTGGTGGTGGTGTGGAGGAGGAAATACCAATTCACAATTTTAAGATTACTTAGCTCAGTAATACTAAGTATGAGACCAATGCTGTTTTAGTTTGCATTAACAGAAGTATAGTCTCCAAAACCTGAGAGATTAGTCTTCCTCTATTCAGCACTAGTCAGACTACATCTGTAGTCATGTGTGCAGTTCTGGGCACCACACTTTAAGAAGGGTACCAACAAACTGGAGCAGGTTCAGAGGAGGGTAATAAGGATGATCAGAGAATTGGAAACCAAACCCAATGAGGAAATATCAAAAGAACTGGGCATGTTTAGCCTTGAGAAAAGGAAATTGAGTGGGAATATGATAGGACTTTTTAAATACTGTACTTGAGTCATAAAGACAACTGGCATGATCTGTTCTCAATCATTCTACAGCAAAGACACATAATAGTGGGCTCAACTTATAGGAAGCCAGATATATCAGGTAAAACATCTTAACTGTTAGAATGGTATGAGAGTGGAACCAATGACCTCAGGAGGTGGTGACCACTTCAGTGCAAGATCAAGTTGGGCAATCATCTGTCAGATATTGTTAGATTTGGATTGCTGCATTGAGCAAGGGATTGGAATTTATGGTCTCATGGGCCCCTTCCAACTCAATTAATTATGATTCTATGTATCTTCAGCATATAGAATAGTATTGCAAATAGAAGTATTTTTAAAAAGGAAAGGTGTATATATTTGTTTGAAAAGATTCTAGCAAAATGTCTTTCTGGGGCAGGAGACCTAAAATGTGCCCTAAATTAAGGTCCTGGGGGACATCTCAGAACTCCCCTCCAACGACTAGGAAGAGGAAATATTATGCAGAACAAGGTTTTTGTACCTTTAATATCTGCATCCTGGAAGGATTTTCAGTAGCTGGAAGAGGGAATGCATTGATGCATCAAGCAGCAGCATCTGCCTACACTCCCTCTGGTAGGAGGAAAAATGCTTTCATTCGGCAAAAAGACCATATAGATTTGCGAATGAAAACATTTTCTCCTAACCAGCTTGAAACATTTAGTTCCCAAGCAGACATACAACAAAACGCACCTGTAGTTTTATTTCTTCTTTTTTCCCCCCATGACAATCTATATAACCAAATCATCCACAGCAACAATTCATCTTGTGGAAATGTTCACCTTTCAGTGCAGAATGTGTAATGTGAGAATGCTGCAGGAGAGCCGTCAGGCTCGGTTGCAGTAAGTTGAGATGAAATCACTATAGCAAGAAAGAAACCCGCAAACTTAGCTTCTTTTTAGCTGATGTTGTCATGCGCTGCGTATACTGACGTGTTGAGGTTTTTTTTTTTTTTTTTTTTTTAATAGAAACTACGTTGTGAAGAGAGAGATGGAGTAGCTGTGCCCAGTCAGACAAGAAATCTCGGGGAACCGGAATGGCTTTTATTGCGGCGTTTATAACAGTTTTCGTGGATCAGAGAAATCATGTTGCTTCTGAAAACTTAGTAAAGGTAAAGGTCTCCCTTGCTCGAAAGCCGGTCGTATCCGACTCTAGGGTTCAGTGCTCATCTCTGTTTCATACCCGACGAGCCAGCGCTCTCTGCTTCTACAGACGTTTCCGTGGTCATGTGGCAGGCATGACTAGACACCGCAGCGCACAGAGCGCTGTTTACCTTCCCACCGAAGTGGTCCCTATTTATCTACTTGCAATTTCTTGCTTTCGAACTCCTAGGTTGGCAGGAGCTGAGACAGAGACGGGAGCCCAGGCCGTAGCCAGGATTCTAGAGGGGGGGGGGGGTGTCAGGAGGGGCAAAAAAATTTCAGGAGGAGCAACAATGCCACACTTACTCATACAGTATAATACTGGCACCACGGGTTAGGGGGCGGGGCTGTTGGCTCAGGAGGGTTTTCGTTTCCCCCCCCCGCCCTGTCCCCCTCCCCGCTACGGCCCTGCGGGAGCTCATTCCGTCCTGCAGTATTCGGGTATGGAACTGCTGACCTCCCGTCTTCCAGTCAGCGTCTTAGCCACTTGAGCCACTGCAGTCCGAAAACTTAAAACCGTAATAAGACACATTAGTCTTTTAAGATACCACAAGAATATTTCGTTTTCTTTCACGAGGCACGTGACCTGTTCTTTTTTTAAAAAAATCTAACAGTGCTCGTTGACACGGGTTGTACAAACAGACACGTGTCTGCCTGTTTCAGAAGACAACTTTCTCCCCCTCGCTGTGTTCTAACTCGGACTCCAGGGTCTCTCTCCCCCCCTCCCCCGTGGGAGGCTCTTCGGCCAATCGGAATCCAAGAGCGTGGCAGCCAATAGCGTGGCATTCCGGGGGGGGGGCTTCCCGACCCCCCCTTCGGTAAACAAGGAGGGGGACGAGACGAACTCAATAACGAAGGGAGGGAGGAGCCCGTGCCTGAGCGCCTGTCAATCAGGAATAATTGTGAGCAGCCGACCAATCGAGGAACGAGGGAGGCGGGAGAAGCGGCCCCTTTGCCTCCCTCTGACTCTCCGGAGTCCAGACTATGGGAGGGTAAGGCGGGGCCAGCTCTCGCATGACGGCGTGGCCTAAGGAGGAGAGGGATGCGCGAGAGGGGCGGGGCTTGGCAGAAGGGGGCGGGGCTTGTCTGGAACAGGAGCTGCTGTCGCAGTGACAGCCGGAGCTGCGGAGAGGGCAACGTGGGGCGGCGGGCGGCGGGGGAGGGGCTCTTGGCGAGGATGCTGAAACCCCCACCTCCCAGGGCTGATGCAGGCAGACGGGCGCCCCCTTCCCTCCCCCCCCCAACAACATCCCAGTTCCGGCGTGCTAAAGCCGGCTGGTAATTGCCTTTGGTGGTCCTGATGCGCTCGGAAGAGAGGGATGCCAAAGCCCTTGATTCTTGGATGGCCCACGAGCTTGGCTGCGGAGAGGCCGCTGCTCCTCGCTTCCCCCGGAGAGTTCGCCTGGGAGCCCCCTTTTCCTCCTCCCCACTTCGCGGGCAGCCAGAGAGGGAGCGACGAGCAGAAACGCCGCTCTCCCTCCCTCCCTCCCTCTCCCGCAGGGCTCTAGATGCAAAGAGAGAACAGCAAAGGCCCAGGAGCCCTCGGGGGGGGGTCGGGGATTTGTGTGAGATTTCCACCCCCGACGGGCTGACGGAGGGAGGGAGAAGGAAATCAGAGGTGAGGATCTGAAGACCGAGCAGCCTAGCTAAACAACGGAGTAACAAACCCTGTTCTAATCCTCTCTCTCAAGCCCCGATTGCAGGTTTCTATTACTGTACTGGTTTGAGATTTATATATATATATATATTAAAAAAAGATCGTCTAATGTCCAGCGGATGAGCAAGGAAGGAAAAGTTGTGCCTCGCCGCGCCTGGGGAGGAGCCACGAAAGTCGGCGTGAAATTGACCCAAAGCGCCCCAGAAGAGCAACTGTCCGGCGGCCTCGAATGGCAGAGAGACCCGCATTCTGCCCAAGGGCGCTTCGGTTTCGCAAAGCCCGCCTGGGAGCCCGAGACTCGGTGCCTGGGATGCTTCGCGCGGAGCAGAGGAGGAGGAGGAGAGCGGCGCGCTGTGAGTTCGAGAGCCGTGTGGGAGCCAGCGGGTCCCTGCGTGCGTGTTTGTCTTTCTCTCTCTCCTCCCCGTCCGACCTTTCCCTTGGCGGCGGGGATCCTCCCCTTCTGGAGGGGAGGAGGAGGAGGAGGAGGTGAGCCACTGGCTTCTCCCAAAACAGCCGGGCAATTCGTAGCAGGAGACGCCGATCTGGACAGCTTCGAGGACGCCGCTTGCTACAGCCGGGAGCTGATCGGCGTCGTCTGGGAAGAGAGAGACCAGAGCTGAAGTGAATGGAGAGGGGGAGGGGGCGGAGGCCAAGCGCGGTGGCGGAGGGAGGCTGCAAGCCACGCCGCGGTTGTGACGCGACAGGATCGCGGCCGCATGCAACCACCTTTCGGCCCCTTTGCTCGGCTGCAGAAATGCTGCATCATGAACTCCTCGCCCCTCCGGATCGGATCCTAAAGCAACCCGAGGGGAGCACCCCTGTTGCCTACTAACAACAGAACGTGAGAGTAAAGCGTGGGCGAAGTTTATTTTTTTAAAAAATCACTTTAAAAGGGGAGGGGAAACCTGAAGATCTTCCCCCTTCCCTCCCCTTTTCTGTCTGGCTTGTGGTGCCCCCCCCGCTCCCCCCCCCCCCCCATCTGCCGTCTCCGGACCTTCTAAGAATGCCTGGGTTGTAACCTGCCTCCCTGCCGGTGGGACTTTGAAATACGTGAACAGGGGAAAGGGGGCAGGAAGGAAGGAAGGAAGGCAGGCCAGGGGGCGGATTCGGCTCCCGCGGGTGCCCTTTTAAAACATTTCATCCGCGCCGCATCTGCTCCGACAACAACTTCTTGCTCTCGGCCGGAGGAGCCACCCGGAGCGCAGTTGGGGCTCAGCGGCCGCGAACAACTTCTTCCCGAAGCGAGGAGACCGGCTCGGGGGCCAATGAAAGGGAAACCCTGTCCCTCCTGACCACCCCCTGAGACGCGTGTCAACGCTTGGCCAAGGAGGGAGAAGAAGGGGGGGGGGGAAGACACGATTTCCCGAGTTGGATCGAACGTTCCCACGTTTCTTTATTTCTGGCCCACCCGCTTCCTTTGCGACCCTCGGACTTTGTGCTTCTCCCTTCGCCCGGACGGCTGAGCGGAGTGCGAGGCACCAGGCGGGAGGAGGAGACCCCCGGCGCCCCCGACGCCCGCCTCTCCCGCGCCCCCGATGCCGCTGCGCAAGTGCCCGGGCTTGCCGGGCTGGCCGCCCTCGGCGCTGGGGCTGCGCCTGCCGCAGCGGCTCCTCTTCGTGCTCTTCCTCTCGGGCCTGCTGACGCTGTGCTTCGGAGCCCTCTTCCTGCTGCCCGACTCGTCGCGCTTCAGGCGCCTCTTCTTGCCCCGCCGCGGCGGCGAGGCCACCCTCCTGCCCCACGGCGGGGCCCCATCGCGGCCGCCTCCGCCCGAGCCCGACGTCCTCCTCCTGCTCCGCCGCCACCCGCCGCCCGCCGCCCCCGGCTTGACCAAGGCCGCGCCGCTCCCGCGCCGCCTCCGGGACCCCCGCGTGGTCCCCTCGCAAGGCGCAGCGGCCGCGGCCAACGTCTCCCGGCGGGAGCGCCTCAGCCCGCGCCGCCCCCCGCCGCCCCCGCCGCCTCGCGGAGAGGGCGCGCCGGGCCAGAGGGGGGCGGCCGCCGCCTCCCCGGTGGGCTCCGACACCGCCGCCCCGCTCGGCCACACGCGGACCCCTTTCCGCTTCGACTACCAGGGCTTCCGCCGCCGCCTCCGGCACCCGGTGCTGGGCAGCCGAAAGGGCGCCAACGACGGGCCCGAGGTGCGCGCCCGGCGGGCGAAGATCAAAGAGGTGAGGGGGGGGGCGCCATGGCGGGTCCGGTCTTAGCCTGTCCCCCTCCTTTCTCCCCTTTCCCGACCCTGCTATCTCCCCCCCCCCCTTGCTTGACCAAAGTGTCTGCCAAAAACGATGGGTCTCTGCTCCAGGAGCTTCCAGTCTGAAACTCCTTCAGGAGGCGAGGGAGGCTGGCCTGAACCCACCTGTCCTCCTTCTTCAACCTCCTTCTTCAACCCTGAGTGGGAGGGAAAGCAATTACTGTACAGTCTTCTATCCAACAAAAATCCTTTCAACCCAGAATAATTTCTGACATGATATTATTATTATTATTATTATTATTATTATTATTATTATTATTATTATTATTATTATTATTATTATTATTATTATTATTGCACTCTTTAGTCCAGGGGTTCTCAACCTTCTTAAGCCCGGGACTGGGGCACTCTCCCTCAGACAGCTTTGGGGGCCAGATGGCCATTTTGCCCTTCCTCCACCACATGGAACTTCCAGGTGTGGTGGAGGTGGGAGGGGGGCACGGGAAATGGTGTCGTGGCCTGCAGGTTAAGAATCCCTGCTCTAGGCAGTTCACAAGTTAATAAGGGGCTGCAGTGGCTCAGTGGTTAAGAAACTCGCCTTGTTAGCTGGAAGGCTGGCAAGTCAGCACTCCCAAGACCTGGGTACTGCATGACGGAGTGAGTGCCCATCTCTGCCCCAGCTCTTGGGGACATGAAAGGAGCCTCATTTGGCCATTACCTGAGTCAAGTTTCTCCTGCAAAAATCCTTTCAACACAGAATAATTTCTGACACTAAATTATTATTATTATAGGTTAATTAGCATTTTGCCCCAAACAGGCTGGGTACTCATTTGACCAACCTTGGAAGGATAGAAGGCTAAGTCAGTCTTGTGCCCTGGTCCGGTTTGAACTCCCAGCCTTCTCACTGCAATACAGAAGTTCAACCACTGTCCCACCAGGTGCTCTTGGCTTTATGGTCCAGAGGTCTTCCTCTCCTCACTGACCAACACATTGGGGAAAGGATGGAGGGCTAAACCACCAACTCGTCAGATTCATATCCACTTTCTATCCCTATTCAGGGTATTTTCTGTCCCATTTCTCCTTTTTAGTTTGGTTATTTCTTTTTCCTGTGGTCACACTGGTTCCCCAGTGCCTTCATCACACCGGTAATTAATGTGGATTCTTAGCTCTCTTCTTCCTAAGCGCTGAGAATCCCTGCCTTTCCCTTTTTAGCATGTGGAGAAAAGGGAAAGAGCTGCAGAGGAAAGGAAAACGCCGCTTGATATGTAAACAGGTTCTTAACAGGTACCATTTGGCAGAGCCGTGTTGTGTGTCAAATAAAGGCATAATCTTGAGAAGTGGTTATCTCATGTATGAGATTGGCTGTCATATACTGTACGTGTGTGTGTGTGTGCAGAAGTTGTTTTAACAAAAAGCATCCAAGATTCAAACTTCTGGTAACCAGACAGCACAGAGGAATTACCTGTAACAATTAAAATGGTGAAGTCACTTGTCAAAAGCATTTGTGTTAGGTGGCAGTGAGCTAAGCACCATCTCCCAGGTATTTTAGGTACAGGTTCCCACCCCCCACCCCCAGCTTGAATGTTATTCCTACTTATATTCTATCTTACGTTCTGTTACCTTTTCATGCTCTGGTGACCTAGCAATAGCAATTACTGTACACTTATGTATCAGCCCATGGTACTTCATGCACTCTCTGGGCAGTTTGTAAGTTAATTAGCCCTTAACATTCTGGGTACTTATTTTAATGACCTAAGAAGGATGGAAGGCTGAGTCAACCTTGATTCCTGGTCAGGACTGAACTCACAACCTACAGTACAGTAGTTTAACCATTGTGCCATCAGAGCTCTTAATCTTCCCCTTTTTCCTTCAGTTGTATTTTTTTGGTCTTTTTTTTTTAAAAAAAGGTCCTGTTTCTTTCAATATTTCACCATCAGCATTTTGTGCATGTTTTTCCTTTCTAACTTGCATCCCTCCCCCTTTTATTTCTACCTCTTCATGTTTTGCTTAAATACTTATTTTCCACTTCAATTGTCGCTTTCTAAGATTTTGCCTGTTGGCTTTGAACCATTCTTGTAATGCCGGGGTTCTCAACCTTTTCAAGCCAGGGCCCGGGTCACTCTCCCTCAGGCAGCTTTGGGAGCTACACAGGCATTTTGCCTTGCCTGCCACACTTGGCGCGTCTTGGTGTGGTTGAGGCGGGGGGGGCACTTGAAATGATGTCATGCACCACACCCGGCCCCTGGGGGCCGTAGATTGAGAACCTGTGTTATAGTGGATACCAGGCATGTAGAGTCAGAAGTGAGGTCCAGTGTGGTATAGTGGATAGAATGTCAGCCTCCGATTGAGCACATTTAGGTTTGAATCCTTGTTCAACCATGGAAACATTACAGCTGGAATAAGGTCAAATGAGACGGGCATATAACAATAGCCACACGATACTCAGAAGCACATTTCAAGGATTCCCATGGGGTTTTCTCTCCTATAGGTTTGGATCTCTGTAGTACAAGCCTTTGCATCCTTTTTTGAAATTAAGACTCACTGTTTTTAGCTAGACTAAGTACAGTATTTATTTGTGTGTTGAGAACAACTGAAGTTATTTTCCTCCCTGTGCCCAAGGGTAACCATTTGTTACCCTTGCTTTTCCTGTTTTGCCTTTTCTTCCATTCCAACGCCCATGAGTTAATTACTTTTGTGATCCAACCTGCACCTCTGAGGTGGAATATATCAAAGAAAGGGATGCACTAGTGCCGTGATAGTGAACCTTGGCACTCCAGATGTTCTTGGACTTCAATTCCCAGAAGCCCAAGCCCCCGTGAATCCACACGAATGGGTTTGCTGCCATTCATCCAGCCTGCGCTGCCCTCTGTTAGAACTGGTCTTGAAGACTTTTGAACCAGCAGAACCTATAATCATATGTAAAACAGAAACTCTTAACACAAGGAATTCACTAAAACATGCTCTACAGGCACTTCTATTGTATTTGATCTTTTGAAAAGCTGTATCATTTCAGAGCTACGTGGTTGCACTTTTCTACTGTAGCTCCTTCATTTCCGCCTCCCTTTCTTTGAGTCCCTTTTCAACAGATTCCCTACGTGTTACAGTATCCATTCCCTGTTAGTCTTACCCTGTATATCAGGGGTTTGCAGCCTACAGCCCGTGGGCCGGCCCCAGCCCCCAACACGATTCATCTGGCCCACAGTGATTATCCCAAAAGTAGAAGCAGGCAGGTTTACAACAACCATAAATGCGCCCACCAGTGCATGTGCATATGCAAATACGCCCACTGTAGTTTGTGGCAGCATTTGCAGCAGGAGGAACCACTGTCTGGCCTGCTCAGCTGTCGGAGGGGGAATTGTCCAGCCCGAGGCTTGGTAATGTTGAGAACCCCTGCTGTATCTTTTTTCTCTCCCCCCCCCCTCCAGCTTTTCTGATAGCTTTTTCATTACTTGTGGCTGTATCTATCCTTGATTCAACTTCCCGTATAATTTTCCTCCTGCTTATTTCTCTTACTCCTGTGCAGAATCGATATTCCCATTCTAGAGTTCTTTAAAGGCACATCTTCCTTCCTTCCTTCCTTTTTTAAGCAGGTATGAAGTAATTTTAACATGCTCTTAACAGGATACATTTATGTTTGCTTCCTTCCACCTCTTCTTATTCTGAATTCTAAGGCAAGTAATGGCACTGGTGCAATCCACGTTAGGTGAATATACTCCAGGCAGAAATCAGCATTAATCATGCGAAGCCCCAGAGCACAGTACAGTTGTACCTTGCTTAAAGAGCACAATGTGTTCCACAGGACTGCTCTTTAAGCGAATTTGCTCTTTAAGCGAAACACCATTGTAAGTCACCAATTGTGTGTGTGGGGGGATTGCGAACCCCGGTTTATTTGTTAAGCGAGTTTTTGGTTGGTTTTATTTGTTAAGCGAAGCGAACATTCAGAGAAAATTCTGCTCTTTAAGCGAGTTACTCTTTAAGTGAGGCGCTCTTTATGTGAGGTTTGACTGTATACCACAAAGAGAGAGGAGAGATTATTGCTCCTGTTCAACCCCAGCTGATACATAGAAGTCAAAGAGTATTTTATAGGGAAGGGCAACATTATTTGTCCATTCTTTGGCACCTTGTGCCTGGAAGAAAACTCTTGCTGCCTCTGAATATGGAAAGCCATTGAGAATATCTGTGTGAAGCAAAGCCAATACATCAAGGCTGCTCAGACATTGTTTGAGGCATGTCAAGGAAGCTGAATTTACTCAGCCTGGCAATAGCAGCCTCCACTTCCCAGAGATGTATGTGACAGATGTGCACAGGCTTGTGGGAAGGCCTGTGTATGAGCCAACAGGCTCTCCCTTCCATTGAATGGTATATAGGCGCCCAGTATTGGAAGAGATGGGAGGTGACGCTGTGAAAGAAAAGACTGTATTTGGATGTTACATTCTGAGTAGTCCCTCCTGTCACTGTGAGTTTCATGCCTGCAACTAAGGGACAGAGTTTGGCCTGGTGCCCACAATGCTGGTCTAAAGGACCGGACGATGGCTTTCAAAATGTCATGTGATGATTGGGTGACCTATTTAATCAAAGAGCAATAGATTCGCTCTAGCGCTTGGGATCTTTTGGTCCTGGTGGCGAGTGAGCTCAGAGCCAATGTCAATTTGCCAGGAGATGCTAATTCATAAATCTTGTAGGGTTAACCATGCAAGCATAAATTTGGTGGATGGGGCACGCCATCGGAGAACTTTTGTTGAACACAGAGGGTTGTCTAGACATCCTGGGATAAGATCAGGGTGGCAAATTATGGTGTTAACTTGCTTTTTTTTAAAAAAAAAAACATCAGTATAAAATACTATATTTGAACTTAAAATTTTGATCAAGTACTCCAAACGAAGCTCTGCAGTAATGATTAAATTTGTACTTATCTGCCAGGCAACAGACAAAACACATGCAGGGCACCCGTTTTCTTTTCATGGTGTTGGTGGTAGAGGAGGAAAGAATCTCTTATGTCCCTCTGTTCTCCAGCCTTCGGTTTTTGAACATTTTGAAGTTATGAGTTCCCTTTGTTATTTCAAACTTCCTAGACCTAGAAGCAGGCTGGGAGAAGAGCATCGATCAACCATGACATCAAAAACACAAGCAAGATGAATTAATGAATCACCTTTAACTTAGTAGCAACAGGAATCTAGTAGCCAAAGCTACATCTGTACTGCTCACAGGGCCATGTTACCTGTTAGCAACATCTAATTATACCCTGTTTGATTTGGGGTCCCCTCCTCCCATCGTAATCACTGACTGTGCAGGGCTGCGGATTAATAGATCTTGGCATGTTTTGCTTCTCCGCGTCTAGTAATGAAGAGCCCACGTTGCTGTGCCGCACCAATGGAGAAAAGGATGTTTATCCTCTTTCGTTCTAGACAATTGTTACTGTAACTGCTGTCTTTTGTGGGTTACGTTTGTTCTTTTAGTGAAAATCCTGCTACTGAGTTTCATTCCCTTCTGAAAGCTAGAAATAGTTCTGAAAGCTTTACCAATAGAGTAGTTTCTTACTAGTCTGCCACATGCTAAAGAAATAAATCTTATTAGCTCAGAAGTGACTAGTAGTGGCTATATACAGTCAAACCTCGCATAACGAGCATTTCGCTTAGCGAAAAACTCGCATAACGAGCAAGTTTTTTGCTAAGCGGTCTGACTTGCCTAACGAAGTTTTCACAATGCAAGTCGGACTTTTCCCTATGGAAAAACTCGCATAATGAGTGTTTCTATGGGGAAAACTCACATAGCAAAAAAATTCGTTATGCGAGTTTTCCCCATAGAAATGCTCGTTATGCGAGTTTTTCCATAGGGAAAAGTCCGAGTCACATAGCGAAAAATTCGTTATGCGAGTCAGACTTGCATAGCGAATTTTTCACATAGTGAGCAACCTTGCAGATGGAATTAAATTAGTTATGCGAGGTATGACTGTACATGAATCTCTAAAGAAGCGTTCCATGCACTCAAGTGCTGAGGCATGCCTACCACATGTCCACGGAAACGTTTGCAGACGCAGACAGTGCTGGCTCTGTGGCTGTTTTTGGACTTCAATTCCCAGATGCATAAGTCAATTCCCTAAATCACTGATCAGCCAATGTACTGACTTTATCTTCTGGGAATTGAAATCCCCCTGTGGGGTCTGGGCCCCACTTTGGGAACCATTTGTCTAAAGACTTATTCTTGTTCTGCCATATCCAAATCTGAATAGGGGCGATCCTCATGGTGATCAACCATGAAGACTGCCCTGAGAATATAATGGAGTGGCCTTCCATCTGCCTTTTGCATCGCAGTGTTACCTTGCCATTCTGCTTCAGTTGTCTCGTTCTGCCCTGTGCATGATGTGCAGACAGGTTCCCATAACTGGGGCGCTACCAGTGTGTCCATTTCCAAGCACAGCTTTGGGAAGATTTTTTGGAGTTAGGCAGATGAGGGAAAGATGTAGCTTCTGTTCTTTGTGGATGAGTCAGATGAACTCCTTACTGCAAGAGGGGCTAAAATGTGTTTGGTGAAAAGATAAAAGTGTTTTAATATAAGTAGCATGCCGTTTGTGTCAGTTTGAGTGTGAAATCTGTTATCACACATTTCTCAGTATATTTCTGCGATGCTTTGCTATCTTCTGGATACAGTGAAATATGTACAACAGATTAGCATATGGGAATGATGTTTTTTCAGTTCTCAGAATTTATTTTCTGCCATTGGTATTAGTCAGACCTTTGTGTGGCTTATAGTAAAAATCTAGCAAAACATGTTAGAACACATAGCACCCAGTTGCAGTGAGAAGCAAAATATGAAAATAGCAACCAATGTTCAACATATGTAAAGTAAAGCAAATTTGTGTAGCTGGGGGTTTTTTTTTTGGGGGGGGGGCTCTATAGGAAGACAGCTTTTGGACAGAAAGTCAGATGGCTCAAAGCAGAGAAATGTGTGATGCTCTCAAGGGACAAGATGAGATTTGTGTGTGGGGGGGGGGAGTAAAAGTTACATTGAGTTCTTCATCTGGGCTTGACTTGGAGATATTTTCTGTACTCAGGTTCTGTGTAAGAGGTCACTGTGATTATGATGTGTCTCTAAAGCAGCAGTTCCCAATTTAAGGCCCGTGTTGCCATTTCATGTGGGCCCCAACCCCTCCAAGGGCTTTTGAGAAACAAAATAACTGCCCCTTTGAAGCTGTTGGTACAAAATGGCCACCCCCATCATGCAGGCAGGGCAAAATGTCCGTCCGGCCCTTAAAGCTGACTGAGAGAGCTTGACCCTCCCCGCCCCGCCCCCCCGCTTGAAATGGTTGGGAACCATCAATCACAAGTGGTAACCTTTAAGTGTTCCCTTCATTCCAGTTGTTGGCCTAAAGAAGATAATTCTGAAAAAACAGGAAAAGAAGCTAATAAAAAAGAGCTGGATTTTCAAGCATTTTAGGGGCAGTGGGAGGAAATGACTATCAGGGCAAAGATAAAATACATAAAATGCTGTTGAAGCATTTTTACAGGGAGAAAAGAAGGAACTAGAGGTCTCTGTCATTGCTTAGATTGAGTCAAGTTTATATGATTTAAGTGCATGATGCAATTTTAGGGAGTTGGTCAGAAAACACTAGGCTTAGTGCGTTGACTGGTTCAACTGCTGTGTTTGTCAGGCAATCAAGACCTGCAAAAGAGGCTTTGCTAGATGTTATTATGTAATAAACTGGTTCTAACTTCCAGATAATTTGTGTGGTGGGTGGGGGGAGAGGATGAGGAAAGAAGGACAATGATGAATCCAGAGCTTTTTCAAGCGAGACTTTCTGAGTCCCCCGCTCTTTTTTTCTTCAAAGTGGTACACCTTATATCCGTGATGGTGAACATTGGCACTCCAGATGTTCTTCAACTTCAATTCCCAGAAGCCGAAGCCTCCATGAATCCACATGAATGGGTTTGCTGTGATTCAACCGGCCCACGCCGTGCTGCTCTCATCGCTCCTGGAAGCGGAAGTAAGACGTGCCTGTATCGGAAGCCCAAGTCAGCACTTCTGCTGATCAGGGCTTTCTGGGAACTGAAGTCCAAGAACATATGGAGTGCCAAGGTTAGCCATCACTGCCCTAGTCAATCAAACAGGACTTATGCTCCCTGGCTGCCATCTGACAAAAGTCCATTTTTACTTGCAATATTGCCAATTTTTGTGCTACAGCTATCAGGATTGGAAGAACAATTCTAGCAGGTCCCTCAGTGGCAGAAAACACAAATGCTGTACAGTATTGTGGTAGCACTTGCCATAACACTAATTTTAAATACTGATTTTATTCTATTTCTTTTAACTTTGAATGGATATGTTTTTAAAATAGTATATTTTAACTACATTTTATGTATTTAAAATTTAAAATTGTACCTCTTATTATACTGTGCTGGTATTGATTGATTGATTGATTGATTGAAAAAGGCTGTGTGAGGCTGTGATCACAACTAGGGTTTAAGGTTTCGTGTCTTAATATGGAAGAGTGAAATAAGTGCTATATATATGGGTTTAAGGTAGGGGTGCCCAAACTATAGCCTGGGGGCCGGATCCACCCTAACATCAATTCATCCAGCCCATGAAGCCCTCATCACTCCTGGAAGTGGAAGTAAAACATGCCAGTACGGGCACATTTTACTTCCTCTTCCAGGAGCGACAAGAGCTTAGTGGGCCAGATAAATTGGTGTTAGAGGCTGGATCCGGCCACTAGGCCATAGTGACCAGCTCCCTGAACCACATGACTGGCTCGTGGTCCAAAAAGTTTGGGAGCCCCTGGTTTAAGGAGTTGCTCATCTTCATGAACAGGTTCTTAGATTTTACCTGTGGAAGAAATGATAATTAGAGTTGTTACAGGAACACTTACTGGGAATGAAAAAGAGACCTGAGTTAAGAGCCCTTGATCTTGGCAAGGGTCGTTGACTCAACTTGTCTCAGCTCCTTGAGACTGTAAACACATTGAAGGTGGAGGTGAGTTTGCAACTGCATTTATTCCAGACTCATTAATAAATAGACCAGGTATTTGGTTGGCTTGTTCCAGGCTTAGAGCAGGACCTCCTTGTGTGCTAAGATTCTCTGAATAGGCCCTGCCCTCCCGTCCTCTGTCTCCTGAAGTGTGGCAGATGGGATTGAGTTTAAGATTCCCCCCCCCCCGCCCAGGATTGGCATTTCTGCTGTGGAAGTCTGTTTCTCCAAAGAGTCCACTGAATGGATTCTGCACTTCTGAAAGACTGGTGAAGTGCTAACTACCTTGTGAACCGCCCAGAGAGTGCACTAAGTGCTATGGGTCTGTATGTAAGTGTAATTTCTATTGCTATTTCCCCCCCTGTACAGTATCTGTAAACCAGAATGGAGATAACAAGGCCCTGCAGAGGTTATTGTACTATAATTCCCAGCAGCCCTAGCCAACATACCCAGATCAGAATTATTGAACTTGTAGTCCAACTACATTTAGAGACCCACATAGTCCCCATTCCTGATGTAAGAAATGAACTTTACTGAAATCCGCTTCTTCAGGATCCCAACGGGGAGAAGAGTGTGACTTTTGGATGGGATGACCAATGGTTTTCATCATCTCTATCAAGGTTGACACTAAAATAAATCTGTTAGTATTTCAAGCACCACAACTACTTTGTGCTTACCTTTCAATGTTCTTGTCACTCACCAGTAAGGTGGTAGTGGCCACCATTTCGATGACTGCCTCCCCTCCGATGCTTTCAGCAGCTCTGACCAACCAGTTGTTGACCAGAACAAAGTGGAACCTTCTGTTTCCATTATAATAGGCCGCCATGTATCTGCAAGTTCATTAACTATGGTTTCAGTTATCTATACTGTAAAGAGCGTTGCTGAGAAGGAACAGTGTTTTAATGCACAGTGTTTCTAGGGGAGCAATTTCATGTATGTATGTGGAAGATCTTTGCCTTCTCTGGAAGATACCATTTACTCATAGCTTCTGGCTTGTATCAGATGAATGGAGGCATTTGCTGTCACACACACACCAGTTTGTATGGCTCTAGTATGGTTAATGTAGGGTTCACTAGTTACCCTTGAAGTGATTGGTAGCAGCATTTTGAGTCACCAGAGACACGTCCATCAAGTGAGAAAATGACTTCCAGGAAAAATGTATGCTCGGATACGAGTAGGTGCCCTCACCTTTCCTTGGTTTGGGGCAGCCACAAAACATCTTGGAATGTATCCTTCATAGATGGAGAGGCTGCTGTATTTCATGCCGTACCTCTGATTTTTCTGTGATAGTACATATGCTCTGTTCATCTGAAGATGTGAAATGTGGTACATGACAGCTTATGCCAAATTAAATGTTTTCTTATTTAAGTTGACATGGGCCTCCTTAATATTTACAGGAAATTGTTAGTTACTGTATTCACTTTTCTAACTAGCGTTTTTACTGCAGTGGTTCAAGTGGTTAAGATGCTGACTGGAAGGTGGCAAGTCAGCAGTATGATACTCGAATACTGCAGGATGGAATGAGCTTCCGTCTCTGTCCCAGTTCCTGCCAACCTAGCAGTTCAAAAGCGAAAATTGCAAGTAGATAAATAGGGACCACTTTGGTGGGAAAGTAAACAGCGTTCCGTGCTCTCTGGTGTCTTGGCATGCCTTCCACATGTCCACGGAAACATCTGCAGATGCAAACAGCACTGAGTCTTTGGGTATAAACAGAGATGAGCACTGAACCCTAGAGTCGGATATGACTGGCTTTCGAGCAAGGGTGACCTTTACTTTTACTGCCAGGGAGTATGAAACGTGCTTTTGAGGTTTTGCTTATATGCAGAAATAATTTGACTGCCTTGACCAGGGACAATTTTGAATGACATTTGTTGTTTTGTGTTAGGCATTGGAATGTCTTGGGCTATCTCAGGCTTCAGTTGCATATTACAGAAGGAGATTGACAAAGATTGGAAATTGACTTTGATAGAAGTTTCTGATGACTGAGAAATTAATAAACTTGTAAAAAAATTCTTGCTGTACTTTATGAAGGCAATTCCAGGTCTGTGTGTTTAGCCACAAGAGAAGATGCTTTATTAATTCAGAAGTTGCTTGGGGGAAACATTTCTCGATATTGGTTTCTTAACAATAGTCCAAAGCTGCACAAAGTGGTGTTTGAAAAACCAATTCAGACCTAGATAATTGTTAGGGTTTATTAGCAATAGTAGTTACACTTATATACTACCTGGTATTGCTTCAAACACTGTCTGGGTGGTTCACAAAGTAATTAACATTTTGCCCTTAGCAATTTGTTACTCAATCTACCAAACTCTGAAAGATGGAAGGCTGAGTCAACCTTGGGCTCATCAGAATTGAACTTAAATCGTGAGCAGAGTTTTGGCTCTTAACCACTGAACCACGACTCCCTGAAGAACTTCAGTCAAAATAGACAGTAACTAGGCTTGAGAAAGGAACTTCAGTGGCTCAAGTGATTAAGACACCAACTGGAAGGCAGCAGGCCAGCAGTTTTGAGACCCAAGTACTGCATGACGGAATGAGATCCCATCTCTGTCCCAGCTCCTGCCAACCTAGCAGTTCGAAAGCAAAAAATTACAAGTAGATAAACAGGGACCACTTGGGTGGGAAGGTAAACAGCGTTCCATGCGCTCCGGTGTCTAGGCATGCCTGCCACATGTCCACGGAAACGTCTGTAAACCCAAACAGTGCTGGCTCTTCGGCTATAAACAGAGATGAGCACTGAACCCTAGAGTCAGATACGAATGGCTTTTGAGCAAGGGTGACCTTTACCATTAGGCTTGATAAGTTAGAGGTCTACTTTGTCCTAAGTGTAGAGAAATCCTCTCTGAGACCCCATTCCCCTCCCCCCCCGTTGATTTAACTTAATGGACCTTGAGGTTGTATTTAAAAAAGGAAAATCGATATGACTGACGTGCCAGTCTCTGCTCCTGCCCTTAAAGTTTATGATACTGTGGATTTTAGTAGTTTTTAGAATTCAATCAACCACACTAACTGGGGTTTGGGGGAGCTGAAGTCTAGCACTATTCTTAAGACCCAAGTATGTGAACCATTGAACTGTTGCAAGTTCTGTGTTATCTCTGGCAGTAGGTTAGAATGCAAACGTTCTCCATCTTTTCAGAAGCAAGACTAGAAAACAGCCAGCCTAGCATTGTCTCCAGTACTGCATTGTGTTGTGTTTTACTTTTTTTTGTTTTAACACAAACAAACATTAAGTAATTAATCTCCTTTATTTGTCTCTGAGAGCTGGTTGTCATTGATCAGTAGTGGATCGTTTCAGGGAAAATCTAATTTTTAACAAGTGCCACACATAGTGCCGATTAATGCTCTAAAACCACCATCTGTGTACGACTGGAAAAACGGCATGGTGGAGTTCTATACAGTATTTATGTTCCCAATGAATTCTTCACATCAAATTTGCTTGAGCTGCAAGTGAACATGATTGCCACACTCCTCCAGGCTGCCACTTCTGGAAAACACACCCAGGGATATAGGGAAAATAAAACTCTTTTGTTCCTGCCTCTTCTGTCATCATAAGCCAGGGGTGCCCAAACATTTTGGGCCATGGGCCAGTCATGTGGTTCAGTGGGCCAGTCACGTGGTTCCTCCCACCGGAAGCAGAAGTAAAATGTGCCTTGCAATCTGTTTTGCAACAGGATGAGATAGATTTTAAGCTGCCATTTTTCTCTGCTTAAACCAGGGGTGCCCAAGCCCATGCTGCCCTTGTCACTCCCAGAAGCAGAGGTAAAATGTGCCCATAGCTCCACTTCTGGGAGTGATGAGGGCAGCGTGGGTCAGATGAATTGGCATCGGGGGACAGATCTGGCCATGGGCCATAGCTTGGGAACCCTTGTTATGAATAATAATAGAGGTGTTTTCTCCACAGTCTTTGCTAGAACTGATTTGGCAGAGGGGTGTGTGTGTGTGTGCGTTGTTGTTGTTGGCTTGGGAATGTGGTAAATGTTGGATCAGTAGAAGAATGTGATGTAAGAAAGTAAGCAGTTTTAGACCCATCTAGTGTTTTGAGGCCGAGCCATAAGGATTGTGTTAAGTCAGACTCGATTGTTATCAGAAGATGGGAGGTTAAGCAGTGCTTTTGGTTTTGTGCTGTGCTCTCTGTTCCGCCTGTTCTTTTTGGAAGAGATGATGACCTCTGTTTTTCAACTTGCTGTCTAGTTATTTTATAAGTTCTTGCTGCTCAGGGAAGCAGTTTTGGATCATTTAATAATACAATGGGTTCCAAGGACAAAGGGGAACCTGCCAAGTTTTGTAGGTTGGGGACATTTTAAGCAAAGATATCATCTACTTGTGAGTCTGCAGTGGCTTAGTGGTTAAGGCACTGATCTTGATAACTGGAAGGTCAGCAGTTCGAGACCCAAGTCCTGCATGATGGAGTGAGCACACCCATCTCTATCCCAGCTCCTGCCAACCTAGCAGTTCGAAAGCAAGAAATTGCAAGTAAATAAATAGCTATCACTTCAGTGGGAAGGTAAACAGTATTCCTTGCACTCTGGTGTCAAGACATGCCTTCCACATGTCCATGGAAACATCTGCAGACACAGACAGTGTTGGCTCTTTGGCTGTAAACAGATGAGCACTGAACCCTAGAGTTGGATATGACTGGCTTTCAAGCAAAGGCAGCTGACCATCTACTTGTAGATTCTTCTGGCATTAGATGATGCTGGTAGCTGATTTCTGTTCTCAGTTTAAGTGACAGGTGTTTGTCTGTGTGTGTTTGTTTGTATGTGAGTCTGTTCCATCTCTACTTTAGCAGGATATTTATGGTAGATTTGGGATTCTGGTAAACTTCATTTATTTAACCATTCATCAAGTCATTTATTGGATTTATATCCAGCCTTGCTCCCAAAAATAAAACACAGGGCAGCTTATGTTAGCAAGAAATGAAAAAGGCACATACAGTAGAAGCTCGGTTAACAAACAATTTGGTTAACATAAAAACCGCACAACAAAAGGATATCCATAGAAAATAGTGGCTCGGTTTAAGGAATTTTTTTAATGGATTAATTGATTTTTTCAATGCATTCTTATGGGAAACTGCATTTCAGGTTAACATATTTTGGTTTTCAATGCATTCCTATTGGAAATTTAGTTTAAGTATTTTCTGCTTTAAGAAACGTCCCTATGTTAGCTGAGGTTTTACTGTACTCTATTTAAAAATACAAAACAAGCTCAAGAGTTAAAACAGAGTTAAGTTAAAACCACATTTGAAAACACAACTAGAAAGTTCAGCACAATGACAAATATACCTCCCCGTCCTACTTTGCCCTCTAAAGCATGCTTGAATAAAAAAGCAGCAGAAGAGAGGGGAATAGTTTCAATTGCAAAGAGTTTCATTTCATTAATGTCACAGGAAACAGTTTGGACTAATGAAGTGTGATCTTGTCAAAGTAGCCTGGAAGATTTAGGCTAAGCAGATGAGACTTCTAGGAAACCTTGGCATGGCAACTGAGAATGTGTCCTTGAGCTATGCTGTAGATGTATAATGATGATAAAATTTGGCATTTACTTTGGCTACTGTGGGGCACTTTATGTCCAGCACCACCACCCTTTGCAAAAAGTGTAAATTTTCAGTGGGGACGTTTGCTTTCAAGTTCCATATTGATAACTATGAGATGGCTTTTCAGATGCTTCCAAATAAGTAGAAAGTTATTGGGGAGTGTCATCCCCCCTTCCTCCTGTTTGCCTGGTGGCTGAGATATTATATGCACACTGGGTATCATAGATATTGGCCAAATGCCCCTTGGCTTCACAGGTAATGCAGGAGTTTGGTATCCTGTGTGTAAGAACTGGTTCAGTAAGACCCAGCTCTGCTTTAACAGAAACGGCAGCATTAACATGTGCTTACTAGCTGTACAGTACTTCTAACGTGGTAACCTAGGTTATTTTAACACTGAGTTTGTTACAGGATTGTTACCATGTCACTGTGTGCCTTTTGAAGAATCTTTCTGGTGCATAGATGGCATAATGACTTTACTGGACATACTGGCAGCAACAAAGAGGACAGATAAAGTTTCCCCTCTCATACAGGTGATGGCAACCAGTGACAGGGAGCAAAGGGGAAGAAAGATGATGCAGTGTGGAGATTTTAGTGCATATGGTGAGAGGTTGTGCTGCCCTAAAGTTTACTGACATTTTATAGGCAAAGGTCACCCTGGCTCAAAAGGCAGTCATGCCCACCTCTACAGAGCAATGTTCACCTCCGTTTACAGCCAAAGAGTCAGCACTGTCAACATCTGCAGATGTTTCCATGGTGATGTGGCAGGCATTAGTAGACACTGAAGCACACAGAATGCTGTTGCTTTTCCTGACAAAGTGGTCCCTATTTATCTACTTGCAATGTCTTGCTTCAGAACCACTAGGTTGGCAGGAACTTGGGCAGATAACAGGAGCTCAGTCCGTCATGCAGCACTTGGGTCTTGAGCTGCTGATCTGCCAACCTCCTAGTTGTCAAACCCAGTGTCTTAACCACAAAGCCACAGCAGCCTCCTTTTATACAGATGTTTTATTGTAAATTAATTTATAATGATTTGCCAGAAAAAGTCTACACCAATTATTTTACGCCAGCAAATGCCAGTAATAAGACTTCTGGCTACTAAGTTTCAAAGGAGAGAGGGTTCAATGGCAGAGATGGCAATGTTGAGGCAGGTAGATGTTTCATGCCATGTATGTTACTCAGAAGTAGTGGATCAATCCTTCCTTTTGGGATGCAACTTGCCCAAGGCTACACACACTGGCTCTTCTCCCGTGAGGTACAGCAAGGAATCATATCAGCGTAAACAAAACAAAAAGACGAATACGTTGTGGCACCTTAAAGACTAACTCCTGTATTTTAATGTTAGCTTCTGTGGGTCAAGCCCACTTCATCAGACATAAGAGTGAGTTTTCATGATACTGTATCAATTTATACATAACAGGTACAGAAGCACACACTGGTTGGTTGGCTTAACAGATAGGTTTGCCAAACCTCTTGCTAATAAAACTAACCCCAATTGAGGATCTTCTGTTATTACTGTTGTAAATAGCCACACTGACCTATTACTGACTGTAAATAGCACACTGATTTGCAAACCTATCTGATCCATGAAAGCTAACATTAAAGTACAGGAGTTAGTCTTTAAGGTGTCACAACGTTTTTTGTCTTGTCTTGTTTACTCTCTGATATGCTTGCACAGACTAACGTGGCTACCACTTCAAAAATTTCTACAAAGGAACCAAACTCCTAATTCCTAGTTCACTGCTGTTGCTCCATCCAATAAACTATCCAACCAGCTGCAGTTGTTTTTGGACATCTTTTCTGAGAAAACCAAATTTCCTTTCATATACTCTACTTAATAACAAAAATTATGTTTTGCTGTGCAGGGGAAATTTCTGCATTGGCATGGGGTGGGATGGGTGAAGAATGTCATTTATAAAATAAGACGTTAGGATTTACTTTGTTATAAGTACATAGTTTAGAAAGCTGTTAAGAAGCTAGATTCCCAACACACACACACCACCCTGTACCTGTTTACATTGTGTCCTTTGCTCCTATCTGAACGCGTTTTCCATCCAAAAAGCCTGTCCACTAAAAACTTGCTTCTGTGTAATTTTGGCTACTTCCTGTTTTGCTCTTCAAGAAATCTAATTTTTTTTTAATCTATAGAAAAATGTTCCACACATGGTTCACAAAGGTATGGATCGATGTATGGTAAATAATGCAGTAGTAATGCAAGCAAAGTGGGGAGGATAGTGCTGGTGTAAGCAGTTATTTTTCTGCAGCTGCCTGGATTGCTATTCAGAGCTCACCCCACCCATTTGCCCAGCAGCCCAATGGGAACATTTCCTCCCTCCTGCAGCAAAGAGTTTGCCCCGCCCCTCTGCCCAACAGCCCAATGGGAGCGTTTCCTCCCTCCCCCTAGCACAGAGTTCACCCCACCCCTCTGTGGCATGGAAGGCAGCTTATCTATCTATCTATCTATCTATCTATCTATCTATCTATCTATCTATCTATCTATCTATCTATCTATCTAATTTGGGCACTTGGTCTCTAAAAGGTTTGCCATCACTGGCATATTACATTGTTAGGAGCTGTTTTTAAGTTGCATCTGTAGGAATTTTGTAATGCAGTATTTAAGGACATTGACTGCTCAAACACCTCCTCAAATAGAAACTTACTAAGGGCTCTTGGGCAGCCAATAGTTCCTTTGCCTTCTTCCTCCTCGTTGCAGTTTGAGATAATAATACTGAACTGCCCTTTAATATAAATAATATCCCACTCTACCAAGAGGAATCTCCATCTTTTGTTCTTCTGCTTGCATAGATTTGTCAGTCTGTTACCAACCTGATGTGCCCCAGATGTCATAAATAATCATTCTCTGAATTCCTGAACACTGGGCAGAATTGTGTCTTAGAGAAATGAAGATGGTTGAATTACCCTGCTGTGATGGCCTTTAACTTTAGGTTTGTTATGAAGGGGTTTAATCTTTGCCACTTTTTCCACTGCCCATTCTCATCACCAAGAAAAGAATACCGTTATATACTCGAGTATAAGCCGACCTGAACATTAGCTGAGGTACCTAATTGTGACCTGAAAACGCTGGAAAATAGATTGACCCGAGCATAAACCGAGGGTGGGAAATGCAGCAGTTGCTAGTGAGTTCCAATAATCAAAATACATGAAAATATGGTAGAATTAATTAAATTGTTGGGACTCTCATAGTCATTGACCCAAGTATAAGCCGAGTCTCCTTTTGGAGGCTCATTTTTGGGGCTAGAAAACTTATACTTGAGTATATACAGTATGCTGTGATGGTAAAGTGACTCTAGAAGGTTGTGGTCTTGTTGCTCAATTAGAAGATGGACATAAACAAGGATTGCAAAATGCTATATACTACACTTGATCTAGATAAGTTTTCTCAACCTTGGGCCTCCAAGTTGTTCTTGAACTTTAATTCCCAGAAGCCCAAGTCACTATACATGTTGATCAAGGCTCCTGGTAACTGAAGTCCAAGAACATCTGGGGATCCAAGGTTGAGAAACCCTGACCTAGATGGTTATAAGGTGATAGTACTGTCTAAGCTGCCCAATAACATTGTGGTTTGCGAGTCACGGGCAACACAACAGTCATACGGCTACTAGGATTTTTATTTCATGTTTACATTTAAATTTTATAGATACTTATTAGAAAATAAGTGGCATTTCTCTCTAATTGTTGGCATCCATAAACTGAATGCTTCTCAAATACATAAAACATGCAAAGGGGACAGTTAGTACATTGTGGTACATTTTCAAGCTAATAATTAGCAGTTTGGCTTGACTATCAATTTAGTGTTCTAGCTAGTGTCTTGCTGTTGTCCACTTACTCCACATTGAACATTGATCATCCATGAGTTTTATGGAGTTGTCATGCGCCAGCTCTATTGCTGAGCGCTGTTCTTAAGAAATGAAGCCTGTAATATATTTGGAGTGTGTTAATGTTCTCTTGGCCTTCTCTCTTTCCTTTTCTTTGCTGCTCTGACTGTAAAACTCTCCTCTGTTAAAGATTTCCCTCTACCTTGAGCACAGGAGGCTGTAAATTTAAATTCAAGGTGCTATCCTTTCAAAGGAAAGGAAGTAGAAAGGAGGGGAAGTAGATAGCACAAATAATGTTGAAAATCATTAAACGTTACACAGCAGCAAGCCCAGACCGATCACCAGGCAATATTCATGCTTTAGCTAAACATACATTTGTTACATTTTCATGCCATTCTTGTACATGTATAGTGAAGCCATCTTCATGAGGTGTCTAAAAAGAAATGTGTAAAATGACCCTAAGCCTGAACTCTCCCAGGCTGGAATTCTTGAAAGCATTCTCCAATGGAAATGGGCAGGTTTGTGATACACTCGAATCTGTTGGCTAAGTAGTTGAAAGCTTACCTTTGGGTTTAGATAGGCCTGAGACTCACTTAGGGTGTGATTACACTGGAAAGTGCTTTTTAAAAAATCATGTCAGAAACATACAAAGGTACTTTCTGGGTTGAAAGGCTTTTTGCTGGAGGAACTCTGCTCAGGGAATGCCTGAATGATGCCCCTTTCATGTCCCCAAGGTCTTTTCCCACCAAAGTGGTCCCTATTGATCTACTTGCAATTTCTTGCTTTTGAACTGCTAGGTTGGCAGGAGCTGGGACAAAGATGGTCACTTATTCCATCATGCAGTACTCGGATCTCGAACTGCTGACTTGCAGACATTCCAGCTAACAAGGCAAGCTTCTTAACCTCTGAGCCACCGCAGTTCCCCTGAAAAGGTGATTTGTGCTAATTCAGGTTTGTTTTGCAGCCTTAATAATGATTGAACTCTATTGGAATCTGGGTGATTACTCACACTGGGGTTGCAGGGCTGATGTTGAGATGCAATCCAGCCCAGCTCACAGCGCCTTTCTTCCTGCCTGCCTTCACCTCTGCATTTGTCTTTCTTTCTTTGATCTGCTTTTGCAAATTCTTTTATGTTCCACGACGTTTCCCCTTGGTTCTGTAGGGTTACACAGTGCTCTGGAAAAGTTGGCAGCATTTCAAATACATCGGAAGAAATGTTATCATTTCATGTCTTTTCGTCTCAATTGCTCCTTTCTGTCGTCATTCCCCCCCCCCCCCAACTTTATTTCCTGCAGGGTTGCTTCAGTGCTAAAATGGTATATCAGAGGACTGAATCTTCATTCCCAAGGGCAGGGCTAACCCCTCTGTAATTTCTGTTTTATATTTCATCTTACCCCATTGTTGCTCCTTTTATGAATGTCTTCAACACTCTTTGTCTCTCTCTTTTATGTACTGTATATTGTTTTATGTATATTTATGTACATGGACAGAAGATAAATAGGATGGAATTGAAACCTAGTACTGTAATAAGGTGATGGATGATATAATGCTAATCACATCATTAATAAATATTTTTTTTTAAAAGGTGGTCAATCAGGAGGATAGAAACAATGTGAAGTTATGTTACCACAACCATGAACTTCACACCCAATGGCTAACATCACCAAAAACACCACCTATAGACACACCTCCTCCTTCCATAATGCATCCCCATAGGGGGGGAAACCCTTTTGAATAATACCATCATGAAAAAGAATCTGTTATTCCAAGGTGTGAGTTAAGGACATGTTTGTTTTCCAAGACTATGTTGGTCTAGGTCCTAGGAGTAAATTACTGGAATATTCACTAAAGAGCAAGTGTAACGTTTGGCCTTTCCTTCAAACTGTTTACATTTTGTCTGTTAAGCAGCATTTTTCCTTCCCTTTCCTTCATTGTCTCAAAGAAAGCAACTGTGTTAAGATTTTTTAGAATATACACGTTAGATTTACACTTGGTCGGTTGATTGTAGTTGATTTGTCAATAAAAAGTAATCTCTGAGTGATTACAATATACACTTAACTTTTTTGTTTCAGAGTAAAAGTTGCAACATTAATGTTTGCAACAGTAAACTGTATTTACAAGAGATTTCCTGTTTGATTGATTTAGGAAGCAGTACTTAGGAGAGCAAGGATATGCAGTGTGGTGTAGCAGATTGAATGTTGGACTAGAACTCAGGAGGCATGGGTTCAAATACGGGCTCAGCCATGGAAGCTCTCTCTCTTTCTCTCTCTCGCTTTCTCTGTGTGTAACTGGTAAAACCACTTCTTAAATGTCTCACTTTGAAAGCCCTGTCAAAGGTGTTGTAATTTGGTTCTGACTTGACTGCACATAATAACCACAAACTGAATGAGAAAATGCCCTGCTGCATTAGGCTTAATGGCTGCAGGCTTTTCCCCCTGCAGGGACTTAGTGGTTAAGACGCTGAACTTGATGACTGGAAGGTCAGCAGTTCAAGACGATGGAGTGAGCACCCAGCTCTGCCCCACCACCTGCTAGCCTAGCAGTTCGAAAGCAAGAAATTGAAAATAGAGAAATAGGTACCACTTTGGTAGGAAGCTAAACAGCATTCCATGGATGCTGGTGTTTAGTCATGCCTGCCACATGACCACGGAAATGCCTGCAAGCGCTGACAGCTCCGGCTGTTTGGCTACAAACCGAGATGATCACTGAACCCTAGAGTCGGATAGCAAGGAGTCTGATAGCAAGGGCAACCTTTTGAGGCTGGAGGGGATGGGTGAAATTTCTCTTTAAATACTACAGGTTCTAAATACTACACTTGCCTAAGAAATGTATTTTAGGTTTTCTGAAAGATTTGTGCTCAGTTCTTGGTGGCTGCCCAAAGTTTCCATGGCATTTATAGTAGTGACACAGGCTGAGATTTTCAGACATTTTGTGGGCTTCTCTCAGTAGGTTTGTCCACCTGTCTTTCCAGACTTGCTGTTTATAGTTTCGCCCATATTTTCCTATGAGACATCTGTATGTTTCCAGTCCCTCATTTCTCTTGATTTTGGAAAGAGAAAGAGGAGAGAGAGTTGCCAAGAGAACGGGGAAAAGAAATCATGTGACTGCAGAGGTCCCCCCTGTTGCTGATTTAAAAAAAAGTTTTCCTCCCCTCAAGCCTATTTTTGATGTTTTGAGAGCCAAACACGCCCTTATCTGCACAGCTCAGCTTTTCAACTTTCTAGCATCACCTTTTGGCTTCTATTTCTTGGTCATGCGACACTTCAATGAAACAATGGATTTATATTTAGATGAATGTGATGTGCATGATTGGATCCACCTGTAATAACAGAGATATGAAAGGAAAGTAAATATGTTGCAGCTTTCTGCTAATGCAGAAAAATGTGCACTGCTGAACTGTGCATTTCATGGTGCTGCTGATAAATTACTTGGTTTTGTGAGTTAGAAGTATCTGTGTGGCCATTTCTTCTATGGTTGAGGAGAAACCCCCATTTGATCAGAAAGAAGCAGTGATGGGATGTTACCGGTTCGGACCAGTTCGGCCGAACCGGTAGCGCCCCATCAGGAGTGGTCACCGGGAGGGGGTGGTAAAACCTCTCCTGCACCCTCCAGAAATGTTTTTCCGGGCTGCCAAAAGGGCTGCATGGAACTGCACATGCGTCAAACCTCCATTTGACGCATGTGCAGAGATATATATATATATATATATATATATATATATATATATATATATATATATATATATATATATATATATATATATATATATATATATATATATATATATATATATATATATATATATATAGAGAGAGAGAGAGAGAGAGAGAGAGAGAGAGAGAGAGAGCAAAGATTTTAACATCTTCTTTCTGTATTCCAAGTGAGGAAAGTGCATGATTCTTACCCGTTGGATAAGGTGCAGGGAAGCACTGTTCTTCAGGAATGCCACTACAAGCTACAGCAGGATTGGTATTCTTAAGACCAAACTACTGCAGGGACTGCAGTGGCTCCAGTGGTTAAGAGACTGACTGGGAGGCGGAAGGTCAGCAGTTCAAAACCCGAGTACTGCATGATGGAATGAGCACTGTCTCTGTCCCAGTTCCTGCCAACCTAGCAGTTCCAAAGCAAGAAATTGCAAGTAGATAAATAGGGACCACTTTGGTGGGAAGGCAAACAGCGTTCCGTGCACTCATGGCATGCGTGTCACATGTCCACGGAAATGTCTGGAGACACAGGCAGTGCTGGGTCTTTGGCTATAAACAGAGATGAGCACTGAAACCTAGAGTTGGATACGACTGGCTTTTGTACCAGGCGAGCTTTACCTAATCTTCATAGATTTATTGACATGGATGCTGTGCTCTCTCGTTTAGTGAGACAAAATGACAACAGCTGTGGCTCTGTGGCACTTTGTACCAGGCATGCTGAGCTTCTCATTGAAAGAGGCCCATCTACCTGTTTTTGTAATTAGGAGCGTCAGAGACTGTCTTCTTTCTTCTGGAGACAGAGAAACAGCTTGTTCTGCTGTCTGTAGCCTTCAAACCTAAGGACCCTCCATTTTGGAACCGATGTAAATTTCGATTTACTATTGTTATAGTCCAGTGATAGCGATCCTTGGCTCTCCAGCTGTTCTCTCCAGCTGGAGTGTCAAGGTTCGCTATCACTGTATATAGTTAGACTCATCCAGTGGTGTGATTCTTGAAAGAACAGCAGGGAATAAGAGAACTATGTGCGGATTTTTAGCCATTTGGATATCACATCACCCGCTGGCTAGGCAGACCATGCGCCCTCCACTTTCACCTTGCCCAAGGGATCCAACGGAGGGTGCTTTGGTGAGTTTTAGTCCTGGGCTAACATCATGGACAAGTGGTGGGCAACACTGCCTAGTTAGACTGCTCAAGCCCCCACGCCTCGACAAGGCTCTCACTTAGCAGGATAATTTTTTTAATATATTTATTAATTCTAGTGCTGTACTTCTAGCACACACAAAAATGTGATTGTTAGATTCCACCTTTCCTTTGTGCAATTCTGCATGTGGCTCCATGCAGATAAGACATAACTAGATGAGATCCTGAGGTCTGTCATAGGGCTTCCTGTTCATTTATATCAGGGGTTCCCAACCTTTTCAAGCCGGGGGCCGGGTCACGCTCTCTTAGTCAGTTTAGGGGGCCAGATAGCCATTTTGCCCTGCCTGCACAATGTGGATGGCCATTTGGTCTCAACAGCTTCAAAGGGGTAGCCATTTTGTTACTCGAATGCCCTTGGAGGGGTGGGGTGGGGGCAAATGAAATGGCACTGCAGACTGGATCCAGCCCTCAGGCCTTAGGTTGCAAACCCCTGGTTTAGATTTTAGTAAACTCCACTTGTGAGGCAGAGGTCTCTTACACTGAGGCAAAAAGGTTTCAACTAGCATCATTTCCCCAGGAGAAATTGTTTTCCCCGAGCTGCTCTTTGATTGATTCGTCAGCAGAAATGTAGGCATATATTCAAGCTTTTCCTAATGGAATAAATAACAACTTCAGAGTCTATTTTTTTATTTTTTTAAAAAAAATCATTTATTGTGTTTACAAGCTGTCTTAGAATATAGTTCTCAATACAGCTTACACAAAAGAGGAAATTAGAGATGGGAAAACATTCGTTGGAAAATGTGGTGCGGTGGATGAGAAATGTAAAAAAATCTCTATAAACTATAGTAACATTGTGTTGTTTCAGTGAATGGTGCAGAGCACAGAAACATATTTATTCCCTACTGTGGTCATGTGTCCACCTCTGCAGATGACTATCCTCTATTTCAGGGGTTCTCAACATTTTTCAGCTGTGGACTGGACCACACCCCTTCAGGCAGCTGAGCAGAGCCATACTGGTTGCTGTAAAATGCTTCCATAGCTGTTGTAAATGCGTTTACAATGGCCGCAGACTCATTTATGGCTCTAGCAATTGCGTTTACATGGCTGTAAATGACTCCATGGCTGATTCTGGTGGGGGCTACTGTGGGGGCAGATGGAGCAAGGTGAGGAGGTGGATTATTTGGTACTGTGGGCCAGATTCGGCCCACAGGCCATAGGTTGCAAACTCCTGCTCTATTTGAAGAGCTACCAGCAGACAGTCTTGTCATTAAGGTGTCCTCTATTTGAAGGGCTGTCCCATCCAAAGTTGGACTTTTGTAAAAAAGGAGACTGGACATCTTAAAGTTGTCTTTCCACTCATTTGCATCTGGACCATAAGCTTAAGCAGGTGCACAGGTTACCCTGTGACAATTTTCTTCCACTCAAATCAGTTGTCATATTGCTTTTGCATGCCCTCTTTTTATTTTTATGGCGATGTTTAATTGGTCACCCCCTTTTTTCCTCTCTGTCTCTAGAGCTTCTTCTTTTTCATCTCACCATGTATCTACCTTGCTGATTGTAAGACTTGTAGTAAGTAATTGGTGATTCATCAAACTCTAAGAAGCAAAAACAGAGTTATAATTCACCATGTGATAGACCTCGATCCATTTCTGACCACATTCGATATAAGTTCTCTCTTTGGGAAATGGCTTTCTGAGTTCTTATAATAATCATGCACTCATTCTCAGGCAGTTCTGGAAAAAAATTATTAACATGTGAAGGTAGAAAGGTTGATGGCATTAGGCATTCTGCAGATGCAGGGAGGAATCTCTGTTGCTTATTTATTATCTTCAAACTGTTTCTAAGAGCATCCGTCTGTCCCAGTGGCTGTAACTCACCGCAGTATGAGCTGCTGTAGTACCACATTTCTTCATCGCCAGATGTTACGTTAAAAACAGCCTTTGCTTATGACTACCTTCGTGTACAAGCTTGCTATATACATTCCCCTTGAAAAGATTATTTATCTTAAATTATGCAAGCACTCTAAACCAGGGTGGTCTAGTAGATGGGACTTGACTTGGCCTGGGTTCAAATCCTGGTTCCAATATGTTACAAGATTACCTCAAGCAGTCGGTAACTCAGGTTATCTAACATGGGGATAGCATTTGCTCTCTCAGATTTTCATAGGAGGAGGAGGAAGAGAGAGATTCTATATCCATGATGGCAAACCTTGGCACTCCAGGTGTTCTTGGACTTCAATTCCCATAAGCCCAAATCTGTGTGAATCCACATGAATGGGCTTATTGCCTGTGAATTCACAGAGACTTGGGCTTCTGGGATTTGAAGTTCAAGAACAGCTGGAGTGCCAAGTTTTGCCATGACTGTTATATATGCCGTGAAAATGAAGAATAGATGCAGTAAAACATCGGATAACGCTAAAACTTGGTTCCACAAGTCTTGGTGTTATCCGATTTTTAGTGTTATCCGATCCATGTTAAAATCCTATGAGATGGATCGGATAATGTTAAAGCTCTATAGAGATACATTGTAACCGCACAGGCTTTAGCGGTTGTTATCTGATCCATCTCATAGGACCTTAACATTATTCGATCCAATTCTCCTCACCAGATTACTTAACGTTATGCGATTTTAGCGTTATCCGATCCAGTCGTTATCTGGTGTTTTACTGTACAACCATTGTATCTAAAGCAAAGCCATGATACTTATATACCGCTTCAGTGCACTCTCTGGGCGGTTCAAAAGTTAATTACCATTTTGCCCCTAACTTTCAGGGTACCCATTTTATGAACCTCAAAAGGATGGAAGTCTGTGTCAACCTTGAGTCCCGGTTAGGATCAAACTCACAACCTTTTGGTTGCAGGAGAGCAGCTTAACCACTGTGCCACCAGTGTTCATTATTTACAGTGTTCATTATTTACTCCAAGAACAAAGCATTGGAGTAGGTTGGCAAGTTGTATGTCAGGAGAAGAGGAGGGCAATTGTGCCCCCCCCCAATTTGGTGACAACTCCATGAATGTTTTCCTGTTGGCTGTACTGGTGAAGGCTGGTGAGAGTTGCAATCCATTAACATCTGGAAGCCTATAGTTCAGGGGTTCCTTGGGGATCCCTCCAAGGACATTTAAGAAACAAAATGGCCACCCCTTTGAAGCACAGTTGCACACTCCTAGTTTATGCCAACTGTTTATCACAATTTTCCCCAGCTGGTCTCACAAGGATGCTATAAAGTGCTTCCTAGGCATACAGAAAATTAGTGAAAAAGACTATAGTGTTGAATTCTCACCATACTGGGAAAACCGAGATTTTCCTCTTGTCTTTTCTTCCTTTGCATTAACCCAGCTTACAAATATCTCTTAAAGCTCTTTGTTAGAAACTGTAATTATAAAGGCAAGTCCTGGCTTTAAATCAGGGATAAACAAAGTGTGCCCTAGAGTTGCATGTAACCCTTTAAAGATTGCTTTTGTGGCCCCTGGTTTTAATTAATTAATTTATTGCATAGCATTGCATTTGCAGCCTTTGTCCCGTGGACTAGGACTGAAGGCAGCTTACAGAATTGTTTAAAAAATCAATAGAAAATTAAAATGCAGTAGAATTACAAATGTTAAAATAGGATTTTATTCGTAGTAATACGAACTTTAAAAGACTTTGAAATATATAATTAAAAATATTAGACATGGTTTAACCTTTTTAAAAAGAGAGCCAGAACGCTGATTAAGAGCTTGTAGTTTAAGTTCTAAAGCCCTGTCTGAATAAAAATGTTCCCTCAGACTCCCAACACGGTTGGAAACAAAATATATCTTTGCCTAGTACAGTACTGACAGTCATTCTTGACACCCTCAATGGACAGTGAGTTACCTCTAGGGACCACCTGACGTAGTCAAAACCAGAAAATGCCAATTTTGCAAATTTGGGAGTAGATGTTTTGGCATTTGTGGTTTTGAGTGTGTTCTTATGTGTGTGAGTTGCAGCTTTAGCAGTTGATGAGACCTCTGAAGGATCCAGGGGCCACAAAATTGACGACCTCCCTCAAGACTCAGGTTTCTCAGCCTTGCTTTAAATCAGTGTTTCCCAACCTTTGGTTTTTGGACTTCAATTCCCAGAAGCCTAAATCAGTCCCCCAAAGCACAGCTCAGCCAATGTACTGACTTAGGGTTCTGGGAAAGTTTCCTTGTAGGGCAGTGATGGAGAACCTTTTAGAGACCGAGTGCCCAAACTGCAACTAAAGAACCACTTATTTATCGCAAAGTGCCAACACAGCAACAGGGGAAGAAGGAAACACTCCCATTGGGCTGCTGAGCAGAGGGGCGGGGTGGACTCTGTGCTGGGGGGGAGGGAGGCAGATCTCCCATTGGGTTGCTGGGGAGAGGGCCAGGGTGAACTCTGTGCTGGGGGAGGGAGGAAGTGCTCCCATTGAGCTGCTGGGCAGAGGGGCGGGGTGAACTCTGTGCTGGGGGAGGGAGGAAGTACTCCCATTGGGCTGCTGGGCAGAGGGGCGGGGTGAACTCTGTGCTGGGGGAGGGAGGAAGTGCTCCCATTGAGCTGCTGGGCAGAGGGGCGGGGTGAACTCTGTGCTGGGGGAGGGAGGAAGTGCTCCCATTGAGCTGCTGGGCAGACGGGCGGGGTGAACTCTGTGCTGGGGGAGGGAGGAAGTGCTCCCATTGAGCTGCTGGGCAGAGGGGCGGGGTGAACTCTGTGCTGGGGGAGGGAGGAAGCGCTCCCATTGAGCTGCTGGGCAGAGGGGCGGGGTGAACTCTGTGCTGGGGTGACTGCATGGGTGCCCACAGAGAGGGCTCTGAGTGCCACCTCTGGCATGCATGGCATAGGTTTGCCACCACTGCTATAGGGCGTGGGGCCCAGGTTGGGAACCACTGCTTTAAATAATCTCAGGTGAGGAATTTCAAGAGTTTTGGGATAGATAGGGAAGAAGTAGGACATTCACCCATTTTCATAGTTATTCTTAGTAGGTTTTTCTCTTCCTCCTCCCTCCTCTCTCTCTTCCACCAAAATATAGAATTTGAGGTGTTACTTGACAACTGAGAAATAAATATTTGATCATTTTATTCAGGCATTTTCAACTTTTTAAAGCCGGGGACCTGGTCACGCTCCCTCAGACAGCTTCGGGGGCCAGACAGCTATTTTGCCCTTCCTCTACTACAATGCACTTCTTGATATGGTGGAGACGGTGAGGGGGCCACATTAAATGGTGCCGCAGGCCATGTCCGGCCCATGGCCGCAGGTTGAGAATCCCTTATTTTAATGAAGAAGAAAAATTAATTATAGTACAATGATGGTGAACCTTGGGACTCCAGCTGTTTTTGGACTTCAATTCCCAGAAGCCCAAGTGCCTGTGAATTGACAGAAATGGATTTACTGCACCTACATGCAGTAAATCCATTTGTGTGGATTCACAGGGACTTGGGCTTCTAGGAATTGAAGTTCAAGAACAGCTAGAGTGCCAAGGTTGGCCATCACTTCTCTAACAGATGGTCTGATAATCATCATACTGAACACTTTAGAAATAATCTCCCTAAGTGTCAGCATTTGCAATAAGAGAAAATACTTCTGAATTTCAAAAAGGAGCTATCACTTTCAACAACTATTGTACAAGTATGATAAAGGAAAAAAACCGGATTTTGACAGTAATGAAGACTCAATTTGCAGTTCTTTTGTAGCTCTAGTGGAACAAAAGAATGTAGCTGAGAGAGTTGCCTATTCACCCCTCTAATGATTACTTTCTCCTTGATTATTATAATCTCAAAGGTCTTCAGTTCACTTCTTATAAAAGCTCTATTCTCTTGCCCCATCCCTTGCTGTTTCACTCATCCGTAATTGCTGCCAGTAAATCTTTTGGTCTCTTGGTGAGGAAGAAACCACATGTGCCATCTATGTGTTCGAGTTTGTAATCTGAAAGCACACACTTAAGTCTTACTCAGGTTAGTGGTGTAATACTGCCCTAATTCTTCAAGTACTCCAGTTTTTTTGGGATGGGTGGGTGGGGGTAATAATAGGATATGTTCTTGTTCAAGATTCTACAACATGGGATTCTCCGGATGTCATTGCCTACTTGAGTCACCATCAAACAACAGGCTCAATGGATTTGCTGCCCTGTCCATTGTTAGAGGTGGAGTCTAAGAGATATGCAAGACCCTCCGATTGAAGTCTGTTGTCACCTCTGTTTACATAAAGTGGCTGCCTTATAACAGTGATGGTAAACCTTTTAGAGACCCGAGTGCCCAAACTGCAACCCCAAAACCACTTATTTATCACAAAGTGGCAACACGGCAATGGGGGGGGGGGAGGAAATGCTCCCATTGGACTGTTGGGCAGAGGGACGGGGCAAACTGTGCTGGGGGAGGGAGGAAGTCCTCCCATTGGGCTACTGGGCAGAGGGGCTGGGCAAACTCTGTGCTGGGGGAGGAAGTCCTCCCGTTGGGCTGCTGGGCAGAGGGGCGGGGCAAACTCTGTGCTGGGGGAAGGAAGTCCTCCTATTGGGCTGCTGGGCAGAGAGGTGGGCAAAAACTGTGCTGGGGTGACTACACGGGTGCCTACAGAGAGGGCTCCGAGTGCCACCTCTGGCACATGTGCCGTAAGTTCGCCACTACTGCCTTGTAATATTTGTCCAAGGACCTCCCTCCACAAGAATTACCTTTTTTGGGCAGCTATTTCGTGGCAGAAGACAGCTTTGGGGAGAGTTGCTTTCCACTCAGCACATGGTATCATTCCTCCAGATGGAGGGTAACAGCTTGGGGAAGGCTGTGAATATAGAAATTGTTCTGAGAAGGTAGAAAGTGGTTGAAATCTTAAGCTCTTTAGGGCCAGAGTGGCTCTGCATGTACTGGAAAGGCTTGGTGGCTCTTCACAGCGAAGTGCCTGAAGGCAATAACTAGCGTTTCTCTGCCAGCTTCTTCCTTAAGTTGTGCTGTATGGTAATCATTTCTTGCTCTGCACTTGAGTATGATTTGCAGGCTTAAATAAAGGATATGGAAGCAAACAAGTGGTATCTTTTTGCTTCTGTAGGTGCTCCAGGGAGGTCAAAACCCACTTGATCCAACAACCATTGATAGAATTGTCTGCAAACTCTAATTAAGAGGAGTGAAGGGCCCTTATAATAGGAGCTTTCTCTTGCTCCGTTTCTTTCTATGCGAGTGTGTGTACAGGCCTCCATGGTTAGTTCCCTAGTCTTGCTGTTTGGCCCTCTAAATCCATTGCCACTCCAAATCCACTGCGTGCATTCTCTTGCCTCATTAGGAGTGAGTAATTTGCAAAGTGAGGTTGTGCTCCTATGATGTTCCCCAAATGAAACACTTCCGAGATTGATACTTAATGTACTCCCAGTATTTAATATTTTTTAAAAGATGCAAGTTTTTCATCATGATCTCTATGAATCACACACTTCGGTTTTGCTCTATGAAGAATGGGTTACTTACTTGTAACTCTATAATAGAGTAAACAATAGAAAACAAAACAAAAGACAAAAAACCCCCCGCTGTGGCACCTTAAAGACTAACTGCTGTATTTTAATGTTAGTTTTTGTGGATCAAGTCCAGTTCGTCAAGTCCAGAGTGGATATTATAGTATACATTTATACCAACCAACTCTGCTCAGCTATTCTGGCCTTCTGTACCAGATACTGTATGTATAAATGTATACCATGATATCCACTCTTATGTCTGATGAAACGGACTTGATTCACAAAAGCTAACATTAAAATACAGGTGTTAAACAGAGCTTCTCAAACTGCAGCACATGGCCAGATGTGGCCCACAGCACCATTTCATGTGGCCCCGACAGCTTCCACCACACCAGGAAGTGCCATGTGGTGGAGGAAGAGCAAAATGACCATCTGGACCCCAAAGCTGTCTGAGGGAGCATGACCCGGCCCTTGGCTTTAAAAGGTTGAGAACTCCTGGTCTATAAGGTGCCACTACGTTTTTGTCTTTTTTGTTTTGTTTATTCTCTGATATGCTTGCACAGATTAACACGGCAGCCACTTCAAAAATTACCTGTAGCACTGATTCTTTGAGCAGTCATCTGTGAATTCACGCACACTTCCTAGATCTGAGCCAGTGGACATAAGGCTGATATCCGCTCAGAGATAATAGTGCAGAATCCAATTGTGTGAATTCACAGCTGACCACTCGAAGAACCAGAACTACAGGTAAGTATCCCATTCATTTGATGCATTTCTACCCAGATGGACTAGGCACTTAATTAGCAGTTTGCTAAATCATGTTTGATACCCTTTTCAGGAATTTATATGGTGGAAGGTGAGGGTGGATGATAGATACCGGTAGGAGAACTCAAGGCTATTGTTCCTTGTGACTAACCTTGGCCGCTCAACTTTGCTTTCCTTATTTTTGAAACCAGAAGAATAATAGGCCTTTTTCACCAATGTTGTGAGGCTTAATTTAATGCTAACCTTTGAATTTTTTTGCAAGGGATTTCTTTCTGATGGATGGCATCTTTCTTTTCCCTCCACTCAAAAATAGGGCATCACAGTTTGATGTAGAAATTGTTTTAGAAATAGTGTTGAGAAGGCTGTAGCTGAATTTTGCAGCTTTGAACCTGACATATTACAAGTCACATTATTTTTAACTTATTACTTCAGACTTTTGGATTGCAAATTCCCATCTCTGAGAAGATCTTGTTCAGCTGAGTATTTGTAAGGTGTGATTGTGTGGAGTTATAACAAGATAACTCTTCACATGCCATTTCAGTGGGTTTTGTTGCATTTCAAAATAACACCGTTTATCATATGCTAAAGTGTCCCAGTGTGGATTCTTATGCAGCCAAAATAGCATTATGTATCCACATGAAAAAGGATGGCATCAGCAGGGTAGGAGAAACCCCAGAATTTCCAGAAGTAATTTTTAAAGACCCCTGGTTTAGTGGTTAAGATGCTGAACTTGTTGCCTGAAAGGTTGGCAGGCCATCTGTTCAAGACCTGAGTGCCTCTCCTTTATCCTGCCAACCTAGCAGTTTGAAAGCAAGAAATTGCAAGTAGATAAATAGGTACCCCTTTGACATGAAAAGTTACAGTGTTCTGTGTGCTCTGGCATCTGGCCATGCCTCCTGCATGACCACAGATATATCTGCAAATGGAGATAGCTCTGGCTCTGTGGCTGCAACTGATGCCCAGAGTTGTATATAATTGGTTTTCAAGCAAGTGGTGGTGAAACTATGGCACGCATGCCAGAGGTGGCACTCGGAGCTCTCTCTGTGGCCACCCATGCAATGACAGAGTTTGTTC
Organism: Furcifer pardalis; assembly: GCA_030440675.1. Lineage (NCBI taxonomy): Eukaryota > Metazoa > Chordata > Lepidosauria > Squamata > Chamaeleonidae > Furcifer > Furcifer pardalis. The sequence continues at coordinate 298,065,060 of CP126890.1, read as the reverse complement.
TGCTGAGCAGCCCAATGGGAGCACTTCCTCCTTTCCCCCAGCACAGAGTTCACCCCGCCCCTCTGCCCAGCAGCCCAATGGGAGCGTTTCCTTCCTCCTCTGTTGTTGAGTTGGCATTTTGTGATAAATAAGTGGGGGGGGGTTGGTTGCAGTTTGGGTGCTCGGTCTCTAAAAGGGTCACCATCACTGACCTATAACATATTTAGAGAATAATCCCCTTCAAAAACAGCCGGCTCCTCTGTACAGAGGGATGGAGTGGAACAGAGTCATCCGTAAAAGGAAAAAACTGGTTTGCTGGGGACTAACAAAGGCACTCTTGGCAGTACAATATGCTGCATGTCCTGTTTATAAAGTTAGTTTACAATTTCCATATGTTCATCTTTAACCATGTTCTATTAACAGCTTCATTAGCATTGTTGGTACATAATATTAAAAGGGAAGAATTGTATACATACCCTCACATGAGAAGTGGAAATGAGTGGAAGTCTTGATAAGCAGAGATCCTAGCAGCCAAACAGGGAAAGAAAACATTCTACAAATGGATTTTCACTTATTTGCAAGAATGCCTAAGGCTGTCTTTTATAAGCAATCTGGGCCCTAGAAGCCAAATGTACTATTCCCACCACCATGTGTATGAAGTACAATAAAATATGATCTAACTGCTAATCAAATTTATAGCTTTGTGATTGACATTTATTAAAAATCACCTTTATGCTGAGCATCTGCTCCTGTTTCAGCAAAGACCACTATAATTGCGTTTGTTAGAGATGCTCAGCATGTTAACGAAGATTGCAAATTATCTTTAGGTGATAAAAGAGGAAGGTCCAAATTTAGATTCTTCAAGTTGTTGCTGGCATTCAGAATCTGGCTTTGCAATTAAATCTCCACACTTAAATTTATCATGAAGAGTTCTTGCTCCTTCAACTGTTTCTTGCCCCTATCTCTTTATGGTTAATTTTTTAAAAATGCCAATCTTGAAAGAGTTATACTTTAGACAAGAATTCTCACATTCCTCCATTAGCCATACTGCCTGGGAGATTTTTAGTTGGATTTTTGTTGGCCATGCCCCACCTTAAGCATCTCTCTAAAATTCTGATTCCCCACCCGTGACATACAGGTATGGTTTATATAATGCCCTAATATTTAGGGTCTAACAGCTGACTCTGTCTCCACGGTTGGCTGGTTTACATGATTGTTCTCATAAATTGTATTTCTAAAATGTTGCAAGCTTCCCTGAGTGGTGCTTTTGTGCCAGAAGGATAGTGTATAAATGGTGTAATGTATAAAACGGGAATAAAATAAAAGTAACTCCAGGCTCTTGTTCCTGTTAAAATTTCTCTAAAATTAAATATAGTGACTGGGGCTTTTTAAGCATTTCACTCTTTTGGGGGAAGAATCTGTTTCCTTGCCTCAAGGACAACAGCTCTTTCCATACTTATTGGGAATAAAATTTACTTAATTCAGTGGGATTTAATCATATATATTCCTGCAAAGAAAGATCAGTGGGATGAGAGGTTATACTGTGTTAAATAAATTGAGTTTTCTGTCTGCTGGAAATTGCTAAACCCACAATTTTTTTATTTTCTTTGTTTTTTCTTATTTTTACCTAAGCTTACATTCAAATACACAACAGGTTAGATCTGATTATTAGTCCTTCCTAAGTAGACTCAATGAAATGAATGTGACTTAGATGTCATTAAGGACTGCCATTCATTTCAATGGATGTACTGTAGGAAAGGCTAATGTTGGGTCTAGCTCAATTCTATTATCTACGCTTCTGCACACACATCCCTCAAATTGGTATCATCTTCCTGTGTCTATGAAACGGCCCAAAATGAAGGCACCTTTCGGTGAGTTCATTCTGCAGTTCCTTTCACCCGACCTAGTGTGAGAGGCGTTCTCCCTCATTTGGTAAGAATGAACTTGTCTCCTTCTGGAAGCAACACAGCTTAATGTGGTTTAAAGTTAGGCATGCAAGACACATTGGACTGCTAGGGAATAAGTCTGGAATAACTGAAATATAGATGAAAAGTCAAATATAAATGAAGACCTATACTTTTATTAGTCATAAACTTTTGTGGATAGCATCCCTGTGCCCTTCAGTGAAATCAGCAACAGCTCACAAAAGCTTGAGCCCAATAAAACTTTAAGATGCCCCAAGGCTGTCGGTGGGTTGTGTGTGTTTTTGTGGGGGGTTTTTTGGCAACACACTCACTGTGGGTACTTGGACTCTTTGAAAGTGTGAGGAATGAATAAAGCTACTCTGCCCTTGTGCAGGTTTTTGTGTGCATGTGTCCGTGCATCTGTGCATACATGAATGGATGAACCTGTTTTGTTTTGCCACTTTTTGTAATTAAGCAAAGTTTAAGCAAGCAGAGGGGATGTAATGGTGAGTTTCCAATATAATCAAGCAACCAGCAGCTTGGGTTAAAAAGCAGTGAAGGAACGGGTGGGAAAATCCAAACTATAAGTCCCTTGCTTTTCAGTATACATTTATGGAAGGAGCCAGGATATCATTTATAGATTTGCCATGTAACACAAAGTTTTATCTTTTGGCCTTTCCATTACACATGAATGTTTGAAGGAAGGACAAGTTTGGTTTTAAAAGGCAATACATTTGGATAGGTGTCAATATTTCCCGAGGATTTACAATACTGAACCATTTATTAGGCAGAGGGATAAAATTGTTCCAAATAGCAGGTGCTGGGAGGTGACAGCAAAGTGCTGTGGGTTAAAGCTGTCTGCTCTGAACATACGATGCGGCCATCAGGCACAGTGTGATGATCCAACGTCATTGTAATAGAATGCAGCTGCCTCTCTTATTGGTTTTTCATTTGTTACTGTTTGTATAAATTAGCATATGAACTTTAATACAAATTGTTATCCTTCCTTCCGGTGCTGTGTAAGTGGCCACTTTATGTACTTACCAAAAAACTTTCCTTGACACCATTTTCTCCACAAAAAAATCCCCATGTCAGGTAAACCTGGCAAGTGTGTGGTGCACATGCAAGTGGTGCCTGTGGGCTCAGCAAAGGTTGTGGGATGGGGAGGAGGAACCTCACACCATCTCTTCTTTTGTTTGGACCATACATACAGTGTCCACGTGGCAGGAGAAAAGCCTAACTCAAATGGAATTCTTCTTCTTCTGTGTGTAGGTCAGCCATGAAACTGTCAAAATGAAGGCACCTTTTTTTGAGTTCATTCAGCAGTTCCTTTTGCCTAACCAAGTGAGAGAAAGATTAGCTGGCAGCACAAACTTGCCATTATTAGGGGATGCTCAATTGTGGTTAAGCAAGTTTTTAGTTGTTCTATGAGGCGACCATTTGGGGGGGGGGGGGAATCTGCTTTTTAAGCAAGTTTGTCTCTAAGTGAGGTGCTCTTTATGCAAGGTTTTACTTGTGTTTTTCCCCAAGAGACCTATTAAGTAGGACTCAATGAAAGTCTCCGGTTGGCATGTCAGTGGTTTAAAAGCAGAATTAGCTAGGGAGTAAAACTAAAGAAAAACACGGCCTTTTTAACCTTTAGGATAAAGAAAAATCAACAGAAGCCAAATTGAGTACTATTCCTTTGAGAGTGAAATGGGAGCATTCTGTCAAGGTAAACGCCTTTGTTTTGGAGGTAGAAAATCCTATTATTTAGCTTTGACAATCACACTTCTGAATGGTTAAACTTAGTATTCTCCAAGACACCCAGACCACAAAGGGAATTCATCTAATCTGTAAAAAAAGTTCTTAAAATCCACGATCAAGTGATACTTTATAGAATTAAATGGCACAAAGTACTCTTCAGCTTTTTGCCTTCTCTAGCATTGCTCAAAATGCAGTTCCATTCCCCACTTCTTTCAGATCTTTATATGGAACCCGGCTTGATTAAAAAGTGATTTATAATGTTTGGTACCCTGGCTAGTTTCAGTTAATCAGGGCCAGGACCAGAGGTTTCGGGATCTTCCAAGAAAGACTTGAGTAGAATTAATCGAACAGGGAAATGTTCAACATCGGAGCTGCTGGACGACCCTAGTTTCCCATCAGGGTGGCAGATCATATGTCAGACTAGGACTCGGGAAACTTGGGTTCAAATCCCTATCCAGCCTGAAAACTCACGGAGCGGGTGGGGACAATAGCAAACTACTTTATGAACATCTGATAAAGGGTCAAAAATGGGAGCAGTTTGACAGTTCCTAACAACTGCGAGAGCCACAAAATAGATCTTGGGGCAGATATTATCTGTGGATTGCCCTGGTGGCACAGTGGTTAAACTGCTGTCCTGCAGCCAAAAGGTTGTGAGTTCAGTCTTGACCAGGAATCAAGGTTGATTCATCCTTCCATCCTTTTGAAGTCAGTAAAATGAGCACCCAGTGTGTTGGGGGCAAAATGCTAATTAATTTATGAACTGCCCAGAGAGTGCATTAAGCACTATATAAGTGTGGATGCTTTGCTTTGGATTGTGCAGATCCTCTCCCAGCTTTGCATGGGACTTGACCCGGGTGAGCACGCAGTCTAACCCTGGGTGTGAACTTCAGCTCTTTCTACAAGAATTACCTAGCAGGTGTCGTTTCTATAAATTGGGTAAAGATCTGCACCAAGGCCAATAATTAATGCAGATGGTAGTAGATGCTGGCTGTTTGAATCCCTGTCCAATTAAACCCTCTCCCTGTTTTCCTGGAATTTTATTGTTAAGGATTAGTTGCTAATGTAAGCTGCTGGAAACTAACTTAGCTAGTGTGTGTCTAAATTGCTCAAGTTCTTGTTGCTATCTATTGGACTTACAGTAACCTTTAATTATAAAAAAACCATAATTACTTTAGGAGAGATTATCTAATGCTGCTGTCCGTTTTGTTGGGTTGCCTAGTAACCTCCCGGTGTGCTTGGCCTGTTCTGCACATCGCAGGCTTTTAAATTAGATGGAGTCAAAGTCTGCGGTGGTTTAGCGCGTGCCCAGCTGAACAAAACCTTTTAGTCAAATGTCACCATTTTTTAGAAAAAGAAATAATGACTCAGATGAGAGGCGGCCCTCGGGAGCTGTCCTGTAGAGCTCAGCAGCCTTCCAGTTTCACACGTATTTGCCAGCTTGTATCGCAGTCCAAGACTTCGGTTTCCAGAAGCCCAAGTCAGTTCCCTAAAGCACTGATCACCCAATGTGCTGACTTAGGCTTCTGGGAATTAAAGTCCCCCTATGGGGCATGTGTCTCACATTGGGAACCACTGCTCTAAAGCAATTTGGATCCAACTCTAGTGCTCATCTCTGTTTACAGCCAATGATATCTGCAGACATTTCCATGAACATGTGGCAGGCATGACTAGACACCCGAGGACAAGGAACACTGTCATTTTTCCCACTGAAGTGGCACCTATTTATCTACTTGCAATGTTTTGCTTTTGAACTTCTAGGTTGGCTAAATGATACATTTGATTATATTACTGTTCTTGTATGTTTATGTCTGATTCCTCTCCATGCTCCACCACTTGGTAATGATTATATCATGTCATATTATTTTAACAGTAGCCAACTCTGCACTCACTTTTTTGCATGCTTCCATAAGGCTTCTGACTTTATGATCTCCCTCATAGAGATTCAGTGATACATGAAATGTTTAAATAATGGTTTACTATGCCTATCCCCTTACGACTTTCTGTGGCTGAAAGGGAATTTGAATCTAGGTCTCCAGCATCCTTTTATCTGCTAAATCACATTGGCTCTCATATTTACACCTTTATCCAAACATCCTATTATTTCCTGATGGTGAATTTGGAGATCATCAGAGTTGTTTGGGGCTAGAACAGGTAACTTCAGCCCCATGACAGTCTTTGACTGGAAGCATGGAATCCTTAGGCCTTGAGAAATCAAAAGTGTGTGTTTTTCTGCATCCCAAATGCTTTTTCTGCACAAGATGTTTGGTGCCTTTGCTGCCATCTGTGGAAGCTGTGTTAATTGCTAAAATGTAAGCAACAACACGAACCTCCAGCGGCATTGAGGTGTGATATGCTTTTGGCTAATCAGAGAAATAGTGAAATATCCCCTTCTTACCCTGTTTCGAATTATATTTGATGAACACTTAATGTTTTTGACATTCTCTTATTTACTCAGCTCTGGTGCATGAAAACAAGTAGCTTTCTTTTATAACATGCTTGGTGGCAGCGGCGCCTCGTATCCGAGTATACATTTCCCCCCCTGAAAATCCAGAGGAAATGCCACTGGCATGAATTTGTTTAAGGTGGATCCCAGCTTGCCATGAAGGGACCCACACACTATGCTCATGGAGCAATTTCCTGTGGCACATATGAAATGAGACATCCACGATGTAACACCAGGACTGCAACGGACTGCCACAGCCCTGAGGATATTAACAAGGTGCACTTTTACAGTCAGTCCAGCTGGCATGGCCTCTTCCGCCTCCATTACCATTGGGAATCAGAACAGGGAAGTGGTTCCTCCTCCACTCATTTTGCCATTGGGCCCTGTATGATGGTTTTCAGTGGCACTCAGGGGGAACATCACCCCATCTAAAGGGGCTCATCTGCCCATAGCCATTTGTCCATTTAGGGAGTCAGATTATTTACCACCACCTGACACTCACCGTTGAGTCGCTGGCTGTATGATCAACTCAGTGGTGGGCAGCAAACAATTTTGCTACCACAACGTGGGCGGAGCCTACATCATGGGCAGAACCTACGTCATGGGCGATCTAGTCATGCCTGCCATATGGCCATGTATACATCTGCAAACACAGGCAGCACTGGCTCTTTGGCTATAAATGGAGATGAGCACTGCACCCTAGAGTCAGATATTACTGGCTTTTGAGCAAGAGAGACCTTGAACAACTTGCAGGGACAAAACCTGAAGGGGCAGGGCAGGGAGGTGGGCATGGCCACCCATTTTTGCCACACACCCCTGCCCAGAGGACACCCAATTTTACTACCCCCCTTTCCTGGGGAGGTGCAGACTTGTTGCTGCCCACCACTGGATCAACTCCATTACCATAGCGGGATGTCTGGCCAGACATGCTACCTTCTGCTCAATAAACACGAGTTTTGATATTCACTAAAATAAAAGGTGTTCCTTTCTCAGACCATTCTATGTTGTGAACATGTTTGAGTTTGCTTATTTGATATTGTTCCATAGTAGCAGCATGGAAATATCCATGCATAGATAAAGGATGCTAGAGAGAAGAATTCACCTTCGCTTTTTTTTTGTACCTTACATTTCTGTATACACACAGGATATGTATTTGCACTTGGGAAGTAGACAGTCTATCAGAGTTACAACCACTTGATTCTCTTGTAAATATATGTGCTTAGATTATTAGAATGCAGTCTAAACCAAGAATTTCTGTGTTTTTTTTTAACTCCTCCAAGTATCAGATTAGTTCCAAACAATATGCTTTAGGTCTATCTCCCCAAGTAAGCCATTTATTTGATAAGGAATTTAGCACTGACCCAGTTTTCTTATTGCATACCTCAAGGGTCTCCCTTATAAGTATTATTGGCTTGTCTTCTTCACACCAGGAGCTGAATAATTTAACTGCTTTAAAAATGGTTTACAGCCTTACCGTAAGTAACCGGAGCTTCCCCTGCAGTCAGTGTGAAACCCACAAAGCTGCCGTTTAGACTTTATACTCTGGAAGAATTGGGACTTGTAAATGATGTAATAGCCATGCCTTGATGCCTAGGGTGGGGCCTTCAGATCCATTACTGTCATTAGAGGTTCAGGTGATGGGATACATCTTTACAGCTGATTTCCTACCCATGACTATATCTGGAGATAGCTAGTCTAGCTCACTCCCTGTTTATTTAATATAATGCATAGGCAGGCAGAATGTAACCCCCTTGACTGCATAGGTCGGGGGTTCCCAATTGTTTACACCGTGGGCCTGACTGCCCCCCCGAACAGCTGAGCAGACTGGACCATGCCCCACAGAAGCAGAAGTAAATGTGCCCACTTCCATATTTATGACAGGCACAGGCTCATTTATGGCTGATGTAACCATGTTTACACATGCACGGACATGTTTTACAGATGTCGTAAAGGCACCTGCTTCCACTTCCGGGTGCAGTGCAGTGCTGGATGGAATGGCGCTACAGGCCAGGTCTGGGCCGCATGTTGGGAATCCCTGGCATAGATGAGGGTGAAAAGTCCTACAAATTGTTCATCAACGAACCTTTGAGGACCATAATTTGCCCACTTCACTGAATTAGATGTATGCGGGGCTTCCTTTGAAGTTGTCTTAGAAACTTCAGCTGATACAAAATCAGTAGTGGGATGTCAAAAATTTTACTTCCCCACCATGATGTCATCACAGTGTGGGCGGAGCTGATGGCATGATGTCATGGGCGGAGCCAACATCATGATGTCATGATGTTGTGGGCGGGGCCAAATAAAAATAAAATAAACACACACACACATCCCTCAACCCACCCACCCACCCACAACACAAACCCGTAAATAAATTAAATAAATTAAAAGATAAATAAATTAAAAATACATTAAAATACATCCACCCACCCAAACATCCAGCCACCCACCCCAAACACGAATCAACCAGAGCTTTTAAACCAGAGCTTTAAGCTTATTCTGGGTAATCTTTCTCACACTAGGTCAGATGGAAGGAACTACAGAATGAACTCACCAGAAGATGGCTTCATTTTGGCACTTTTCAACTTTTCAACAGTTAAAGCAGTTAGGTACTAAGTCTTTGCCTAACCAGTTCTCTAGGATAATATGCCTTAATTTAAATGTAAAACAGCTCTACTTCCTTAAGGGTTCTCCAATTGGAACAGCAATTGGAACAGCACAAGTGTAGCTTATTGATGAGGTAACTCCAAGACTTTGCTTAAAAACCCCAAGCCAGGCCGCCAGGTATTAAATGTGTATTTAATACCTTTACCTATATTGACGTACTACCACAGTTCCTAAAAAGGCCTGCCACATTAAAATACACACAGACACACCACATCCAAAGGTGATTCACTTACCCTGGGGAGCTTCAGGCTATAAGGAGCTTCAGGCTAGCAGCTTCTCTTCCTCCTCCCCGCTTGGGAGGACTGCAAGGAGGCCGTGCATATGCACCAAGCACTGTAGGCATGCATGCACACCAAGTGCTTGGCGCACATGCGCAGTGGGAGAACCAGTGAAAAGGTAAGCCCCAAAGGTGGTTCCCCCAAAAACCTGCTACCGGTTCTCCAGGACACTGGAAAATGTTCCTACTGGTTCTGGCGAACTGGTGTGAACCTGTTACATCCCATCACTGTACAAAATGTAATACAGAAGTATGATTTTTCACTATGGCCATCCATTGTGATTATGTTGCTGCTGTTTCCTCTCCATTGTTGGTTTGGAAAACATCCAAGAGCTCATTTGTGAGTTAAGTACAGTGGTACCTCACTTAAAGAGCATAATGTGTTCCACAGGATTGCTCTTTATGCGAGTTTGCTCTTTAAGCGAAACACCATTGTAAGTGAACAATTGTGACTTCTGATGTGGGGGGGATTGTGACCCCCGATTTAGTTGCTAAGCAAGTTTTTGGTTGGATTTAGTTGTTAAGCGAGGTGACCATTCAGAAAAAATTCTGCTCTTTAAGTGAGTTAGTCTCTAAGCAAGGCACTCTTTATGCGAGGTTATACTGTATAGAACTCTTCAGGGTTTGAACTTTAGCATCCCATGGAAATCTTCCTGCAGTACCTCTTATTTTTAAACCCATTAGTTTCTGTACCCTATACTGTCATTAGTGGTGATCATTTATTTATCTGGACTGGTGTTGGAATTTCAATCATGCTAGGTTTTAACCAACTGATAATGCTGCTTTTTAAATATTGAAATAGCAGCTAGATATCTCTTTATAAGTGTTTACTATAAATAAACGTCCAGCCAAATCCATCACGATTTGCATGGAGGATTTTGTGAAGCCTCCAAGAAGTCAACACTGCAAAATGGTTGAAAATAATCAGAGTCTGAAGCAGAACTCATGGACTGAAGCAGGATCTGTTATAAAGATTCAATGTCATCACTTGCCTAGTGTTTTATTTTTAACCTTAACCAAAAGGCAAACTGAGTGTAAAATGTGCCAGTGGTCAGAGGCCTCTTAAATCATGGTTTTGCACAGACATACCATTTCTCAACCAATCCAATTAAAAAAAACTGGATTGCTTATAACAGCCTAATTAATTTTCGCCACTAATAACTACTTACGGTCAATATTTTTGGAACGACGAGAAAAGGGGACCAAAATGTCTTGAAATATATATGATATAAACCCAAATATATAAAAAGAAGAAGTTAAATGAAAAATTTATTGCACAGAAGAGAACCTGTTTAGCTCTCTGGTGTTTCTAGGCAACACAGTGGAAGTAATCCGTCCTCTGTACAGTTTTCAGCATGAGATAGCAAAATAAGTTCATGTTTTAGGCATGGTGACCAGCCCAGTAAACTGGGAAACTAATGACCTGAGAAATTCATGTCCATTCTCTCTCTACGGCCAGCCAAAAGCGCCAACATGAACCAAACCAGTTCCAGGTTTCTGTGGCCAGGTGATGTTACTGGTTCCAGTTTGGACTCAGTTTCCTGATTGTAAGGTTAGCTCAGTGCCTTTCAGGTGTCGTTATATTTCAGTTTCTCACTAGCCTTAGCCTGAGGTCAAGAAAGCTGAGAATCTCAGCCTGGTTGGGAGGCCTTGCTCTGCTGTAAAATAAAAATGTTTACAATGTCAGATCTTGGTTTATCATTACCACATTATCCTCTTTGCTGACAGACTACCCAGGACTGCAATGGCTCAAGAGTGGTTAAGATGCTGCTGACTGGAAGTTCAGTGCTCATATCTGTTTATAGCCAAAAAGCCAGTGCTGTCTGTGTTTGCAGATGTTTCCATGAATATATGGCAGGCATGCTTGCACTCTGGAGAGCATGGAACACTGTTTACCTTCCCACCTAAGTGATACCTATTTATCTTCTTGCAATTTCTGAACTGATAGTTTGGCAGGAGCTGGGGCAGAGACGTTTAGTACGCAGTTCTCAAACTGCTGATCTGCCGACCTTCCAGTCGTCACGTTCAGCATCTTAACCATTAAGCCATCAGAGTCTCTATAACTATAACTAAGTGCTTAAAAAGAAATCATGTTGCTTTTATTTTAGTTTTTCAAATGACTCTTGCTTAAATACATGCAGGTTGAAGATCTATTGTTATTTATTTCATTTTATTTTTTGAGAGCTAAGAAGCATCTGTGGGCACATGAGTCTGGAGTAGTAAATTAAATGTGCAGTCTTCCCCTCAGTTGGAATGATGGTATTGTTAAACTACATTAACTCAGAAAACAAAGTGGGGAAAAAACCCTGACTCAGGTTAAGTGACTTATGCTCAAGAGTCTCTGTTCTTGCTGGCTCACATGTTTGGCTGTGAAACTTAAATGAATTCGGGAGAACTGATTCATCTCATTTTGAATCTTGAAAGCTAAATAGTTTTTTCTTCTTTTATCATTTTTCTTCACCTCAGATTCTTCCTCCCCCTTTTTTTGGTGGCAACAACATTTTAATGTTATCACTCTGTTGCATTCATATTTACTCTCATCCACCTGACCCATCTCAGTGAAAATTTATTTTGGAAGATGGATGGTAGCCGTCTCCCTCTCCCTCTCTCAAAGAAGAAAGCCAAGTGCTAAATTAAACACGGTGTACATTACCGCCTCCTGTTTTGTTTGTTTGTTGAGGTCCCCCCCCCCCAGGTAGGAAAATGGACAGCACAATAGGAAAAGGAGTTGGTGTACATTCAAGGAATGAAAAACACTCAACAGGGTGTTGTAGAGCCCGTTCTTCCCTGAACTGTTTATATGCCAGAACAGATCTGGAAGGATAATAAGGAGCATGGAATACAATTGCTTTTTTAAAACAAACTGCAGAAACAGCACAGTTCTGTGGCCTTCTTCTTCTTTGCTTCCTCTTTTATCCCTTCAGGTGTCGAAGGAGATGCAAGGTTGTTGCTCTGGCACTTCTAGTGGCCTCCACTGGTGCTATTTGGTGTTTTTGTAACCTTTCTCTGATGTTCTCTCTCCACTTTCCTCTGGGTCTGCCTCGTGGTCTTTGTCCTTCTCCTCTTTCCACGTATGCCTTGTAAGGTATAGAATTCCAAGACATTCTCTCGAAACAGGCAAACCACTTTATATTTTGTCTCTGTATATACTGCAAAGTTGGTTCTGTTCCAGTTCTTTCTCTTGTAATCTCATTCTTGATGTTATCCCTTCCAGTCACTCCAGCAGCCTTCCCCAGACATCTCATTTCCATGGTGATCCACTTTTTCTTATGTTTTATTGTAAGTGTCCATGTTTGGCACTGATAACATAAGGTGAGAATTAATATGCTTTGCATGAGGTGTTTCTTTGAGTTGGTTGGTATTGCTTTGTGTTGTTGGCCAAAGGGCTAAAATGTTTCTTTTGGCTTATGCCTGTGTAGGCTGTAATCCATGTACACCTGGAAAAGTGGGATGCAATCCATGAAAGTTGATGTTAAACTTTCCATTTTGTGTTGTGAGGCCCTTTTGTTGGTTTTGCCATGAGAGAGGCAAGATGGTGATCTACCTTTTTGTCTACTATTAACTCCAAGACTTCCCCAGCCAATGTGAATTTTTTTGACATGATAGCCATGTTAGTCTGTGCTTCAAGCATGTCAGAAAAAAATAAAATAAAAACACTGCAGCACTTTAAAGACTAACTGCTATATTTTTACTGTGAGCTTTCTAACTAACCTGACAACCCTGAGGACTAATGGCCTTGGATGCCAAAGTCCAGAGGGAAAGGTGATGGTCACCAAGTGGCTAAAAGTTTAAATAAATAAACCCTACTTTAATCCATCTTGATGGAGGGCACCAGGTTCATCCATCCTAACCTGGGGCTGAGGTGGACTTTGTGTATCAAAAGGGCTCAGGACCAGAAAGTGACTCGCAGAACTGGATCAGTGATATGAGGGTCATGCTGCAAGGCGGAAGGCAGATGAAAGGCCACTGCATTATATTCTCAGGACAGTCTTCATGGCTAATCACCATGATGATCACCAATATTTGGATTCAGATATGGCAGAAGAAGAAGACCAATGAAGACTCCTCTTCCTCCATAGATCCTTTTCTCCAGTGGGTTTTGCCAGGTCTCATGGGATCCCTGTCTGACTCCTCAGTCCTTACTCTCTGTTTTAGGACCAAGAGATGAATTGCACATCTCAGTGGCATAAATTATTCACCAAACCCTTCTGGTTTTTTAACCCTCTGGCCAGGTAAAGAAATATCTCTGGGGAGTCTGAAAGCTACGTATTTTGTAAATTAATGGTGGATTTTAATAAAAGTCTTGCCCATCTGGAGACTTTGCCATTTGTTTTTGCAGCCACTTTCTAAGTTGGAATTTCTCCTTAATTGGCTCCATTATACTACATTATACACCTCTCTTCTTACTCATTCTCTCCTCCCTTCTCTACCATTGTTCTTTTCTGCCTTAGTCTTTTCCTTTTGAAAGGAGACCCAGGATAATTTTATCAAGAGAGTTTAATCTGGCCTGTTGATTGGAGAAAGAAAGAGAAATGCCATTAATGATTTCATGAAAAAACACCCAGAAGGCCTTTCTGAAAGAGTCTATTTTCAGTACAGCTGTTAGCAAAAGTCACATCTGTGAGAACATTTCTGTACTTTTCTAACACTTACGCACAACTCGGAGAAAAATGCTTCAAGTCATGTCAGATTGCAAAGATGGAACAGCGTTGCGGAGGGCAGTGTCTTCTTTGCTAACTACCATTTCTTAAGGATGGAAGTGATGGACTTTTACTGGTGGGCAATTGCAGGTTACACTCATGTGCAAAACCATGTGGCATATCCCTGCAGCATCTCTGTAAATGGGAATTAGGTTGCTATCGGATTGCTTTCAGTATTACCTTTTCCCACACTGGGATGAGTTAGGTGAAACAGCCCTAGGCAAAGGGGATAAACCATGAATAATGTGGTGGTAGTTCTAGATGTGCTTTAGGCATTGGGATACCACTGGAAATGACAAAAAAAAAAGAGAAGATAATGTGAAAGCTAACCCTGCGAAGAGTTTGTAAAAAAAGAAGAGTCTTTGTCACTGTCTCCGCCACTAAAGCATATCAGGCAACAAGGATCCTCATCGTTTCCTCAGCAGTGAAGTTTTACGAGGCCAGATTGCTAACCCGACACCCAACTCTCCTTTCTCCTCCGGGCTTGGGATACCACCTACAGTGGTAGGTGGATGTAATAAAGATTCCTATGCCAGATACAAAAAGGAATGAGATGCCAGGGTATGGGTGGTTATCAGTAAAGGCTGTTGCATTATCTAAACAATGGGTAAAATTAATTGAGACAGTCCCAGGGGTCCTCAAACCTGGCTCTCCAGGTGTTCCTGGGCTTCAATTGCCAGAAGCCCAAGTCAGCACTCCTGCTGATCAGAGCTTTTGGGAAGTGAAGTCCAAGAACATCTGGTGAGCCAAGTTTGGGGACCCCTGGTCTAGCAGAATGAAGAAAAAAGAACTTGTAAACTTTGTTGCAGGTGTGTAAAGGCCTGAACACACAGCTGTGAAGCTGAATGTTAACAGTGCCCCAAATGCAATGTTTCGATCTAGCTGCCATCTTCATGACTGGTTGGTTGTCCTCGTTGACCTCTAAAAGCTTACTCTGGACTAGGTGGTTTGAAGAAAGTGACTTCTGAGATCTCAGTACAACAGATCCCCAATTTACAACGGCTTAGTTTTAAGACCACTGCTTTTACGATCACTTCCTTGTTAGCCACTTCCCTTCACTCATTATCCCCAAAGTCAGCTTCACAACCACTGTAACTCCGTGCTTATTGTCAGGAAGAGTGACAATAAGAGGACAAAGAGAAAAAGAAGGAAGAAGCAAAGCAGTGCAGGAAGGATGAAGGAATGAAAAAGACAGATGGCAGGAATAAAAGGAGCACGTGTACTGGGGTGATCTCATGGAGAAAGAGATCACAATTTGGACCAGTTGTAGAGTGGTCTGATGTAATCTAATTCCCAAGAATCACATAATGCAGGGGGGGGGAGCACTCTACCCTGACCCTGATACATGCCTAAATTGGATCCAGCTTGGGCACCGATCAGGGTTGGACTGGTTCACAAACTTCTGCACATTGTATGATTGCCAGAAAATAGCTTGCACTTGGCCATGCTACAAACAACCCATCAATTTCACCCTGAGGCTTAAGTACTTTTAAAGGAAGCCTTGTTCCCTTAAAGCAGGGGTTCTCAATGTTTCCACGCCACGGGCCAGACACGTGGGTTCTCCCTGCCATAAAAACAGCCGTAAACTGCGGCAGGCGCATTTATGCATGCACAGGCACGTCCCTTCTGCTTCCGGGAGGTCACCATGGCAGGCCAGATGGTTTGCCGTGGGGCAGATCTGGCCCACAGGCCATAGGCGGTGAATTCCTGCCTTAATGTTTGGACAATGTTTAAGGATTGGTATTTGTCAGGTTTGCTTCCCCTGCCAGCTGAAATTTAAGCACTGGAGAAATAGCGAAAGGTAGCAGTTGGAAGGAAATGTAGAAACTCTGGTCGTTCTGTTTGTGTTTGTGTGTTAGTGACCCCCATGCATTAGGAGTTTTTCCAGGAAGGCTAGTGCGATGATTACGTGGAACTCTCTTTCCACCCACACACTGCAGAGAACTGCTTGTGCAAACAAAACAAAGCAAAAAGAAGCAGAAGGAAGAAGATAGAACTATATTTTTAAAAAGTCATTGACTTTTCTGAGAGTTTTCAGGAACCTATATAACTGCAGAATAGATTTGTGATCCAGAACAACATGTGTGTGTGTGTGTGTACATAAGTTGGCAAAGATATAAACACACATATCTCCGTTCCATTTTTGCTTAGACAACTTATCCTGTCTAAAGGCCTTACAAGGGGCTTCTTAGTCAAGTAGTCTTCAGGTCCAAATAGCTAAATGCAAGAGGTGCTTTGAAACGGAGAATTACTTCCCATTATCCTTTTCTCTTCTATGATCATGCTTGAAGCAATTTTTTAAAAATTCAAGTTTGTTAGCAGAGAAAGAGGGCAAAGGTAACTTCAGACCTTTCTTGTTTCTGGACTTTGCTTCAAATTGTTTGTCTCTACACCTTCCACTGGCCTCAGATTTGCCTCCAGAAAGAGGATGTTCCAAATCAATATATGTCATCTGTCTTAGTTTAGTTTTTAATATCTGGCCATTGTAAGTATGGAAAAATCTCCTCCCACATATCTAGCACATTTAAGCTGCTAGGATTTATCTTAATAATCACTGTTTACTGTCTGAATAGCAGATGCAATCCAGATGCAAGTTTAGACCTTGAGTTGGGGGGGATCTAGGGCTTGTGTGACATTCTGGGTGTGTTGCCCTCTGAACACAGGCTCCAAGGTTAAGTTAAAACTAGGTTCCTCCTTCATTTGAATCTGTATCTAAGCCTGTGGTTGCCACAGGAGGACGTCAATGCCAAGAAAGCTAAGTCAGCACATTGGTTGATCAGTGCTTTGGGGAATTGACTTTGGCTTCTGGGAATTGATGTCCAAAAACCAAATGTTGGGAAACACTGATTTAAGCAGAACGTTGGCTGAAATTGTGTTGCTTTGTGTAGAAAGTGGCAACTAGAGCAGGCCCGTTCAGTTAGTAAAGGATTTGGTGAAAAACTCCCCTGTAAGTTCCAGTAATTCCGTGGGCCTTCTCTAGTTGCAAGTTACTATACTAAGCAACAGGATTTTATCCAGTATTTCCAGGTTCATATTCTATGTAGGTAGGATAGGTCTATCCATGGTTACTAGCTTCAGCAAATCAACGTGGAGAGCCTTTGGCCATCTGGATGATTACAGGTTGCAGCCCCTTTTCGCCCAGGAGTTCTCAACCTTTTAAAGCCAGGGGCCGGGTCATGATCCCTCAGACAGGTTTGGGGGCTGGACGGCCATTTTGCCCTTCCTCCACTACATGGCACTTCCTGGTGTGGTGGAGGCAGTGAGTGACCACACGAAATAGTGCCGTGGGCTGCAGGTTGAGAATCCCTGCTTTAGCCTAAGTACAATCTAGGGATTCCCAAAAAAAATTTGTGACATGGGCCTGGCCATGCCCCTTGGAAGCACATTTTTGGCTGCCATAAATACACCCACTCCTGTGTTTACAGCAGCCACAGGCATGTGTACGCACATTTTACAGCTGACGTAAACGTGTTCGCTTCCCCTTCTGGATGTGGATTTGGTGGTGCAGGCCACATGAAATGGTGCCGCAGGCTAGTTCTGGCCCACGGGCTGTAGGTTGGGGACCCACATCAGTGATGTGACATGATGGGAATTGCAACCTAGTACAGGTAACACTTGAGTTTAGAAGTACAGTACAGTCAACCCTCGCATAAAGAGTGTCTCGCTTAAAGAGTAACTCGCTTAAAGAGCAGAATTTTCTCTGAATGTTTGCTTCGCTTAACAAATAAAACCAACCAAAAACTCCCTTAACAAATAAATCGGGGTTCGCAATCCCCCCCCCCCCTTGGTCATTTTCAATGGTGTTTCACTTAAAGAGCAAACTCGCTTAAAGACCAATCCTGTGGAACGCATTATGCTCTTTAAGCGAGGTACAACTGTATCAAACTTCTGAGTCAGGGCTTGGAAGCAATTAGTGACAAGTAACAGATTAACCAGACTTAGATGTTGTAACAATGTTACACTGCCTCTTTAACTTTGGCAGGCTCCTTTCCAAAATGCCTGGAAGAGAAACACGTGTGTACACACATTCCGCAGAAGGGAGACAGGAGAACTCCATTGAGGTCACAAAAGAGTGTCAAGCTTTTCCCCAGAAGTTACACTGGGGTGTGTGTGTGTGTCTCTTCAGACGCATAGGCAGGCATTTCCAAGACAGTACATTCTGACCTGACATTTGTTCAGCTGCACAGATTTCCCCTGAGCTTTCTCTGTTTTCTTATCAGCTTTTCCCCTGGCAGTGATTCCTTCCTTAGTTACCTGACTATTCTTGTGAAGATATATATTTCCAATACTTTCTAATACGTACAATATATTGTGATTTCCAATACAACTTTACGACAATGTTACATTTATAAAGGAGCCGCAGTAGCTTAGTGGTCAAGACCATGAGCTTGAGAACTGGAAGGATGGAAAGTCAGTAGTTCAAGACCCGAGTGATGCATTACAGCATAAGCGGCCCTTGTTTGTCCCTGCTCCTGCCAACCTAGCAGTTTGAAAGCAAGACATTGCAAGCAAATAATTAGGTACCACTTAGGTGGGAAAAGTAACAGCATTCTGTGGGCTCCAGCATCTAGTCATGCCTGCTACAAGACCATGGAAACGTCTGCAAATGCAGACAGCACTGGCTCTTTGGCTGTAAATGGAGATAAGCAGTGCCCGCTAGAGTCAGATATACCGTATATATTCGACTATAAGTTGTTCTGAATATGTCAAGGTACCTAATTTGGACCTCTAAAACTAGGGAAATAGATTGACCTGAGTATAAGTCGAGGTGGAAAATGCAGCATCTGCTAGTGAGTTTCAATAATTAAAATACATGAAAATATGGTAAAATTAATTAATTTAGACATTTGTGTGTGTGTGTGTTTTTGAGTTTTTACGGTAGTGTTAGTAGTTTTTTAAAAAAAACACCTGTATGTTTAAATTTGCACCATTGCAATTATGGGACCCTCGGGATCATTGAACTGAGTATAAGTTGAGTCCCCTTTTTGAATCTCGGGGGGGGGGGGGGCGGCGGCTAAAAAACTAGACTTATACTTGAGTATATACAGTAGTTTAGTACCAGTATCTAAATTTGCTATTTATAAAATGTCATTGCTTACGCATGATGAGCTAGGATAGGTTTTCTTTGGCTTTTTGCACAGTGATTTGTGGGGGATTTTTTAATCTTGGAAAATGGCTTATGGTGCGGCCCATTCTTTTTCTCCTGAGGCAAAGGTGGGGAGGAGGGGGTGTGTGAATTGTCAATGTTATTTTGTCTGCCTATTTTAGGCCATTTGTCAGGTTTGCATTGGAAACAGTCAGTAGCCTTTAAATCCAGAACTGACAAACAAATAGGACGGTATGTTTTACCCCCGTGATGATCAACGGGTACAAATGAGGCAGCCTGGCTAACAAGTTACTTGTCTCTCTTTCTTGCAGATGATGAAGTTTGCTTGGGATAACTACAGGCAATATGCCATGGGGAAAAATGAACTCCGGCCTCTCACAAAGAATGGACACATCGGGAACATGTTCGGTGAGCTGACCTTCAGTTTCCAGGAGCAGACCCCACCACTACGTTTCCCCTTGGTGGTTAGAACAGGAGTTCTCAACCTTTTTAAGCTGGGGTCATGCTCCCTCAGACAGTTTCAGGGGCCAGCCGGCCATTTTTCCTTTCCTCCACCACATGGCGTTTTCTGGTGAGGTGGAGGCGGTGCCCCCCCCCCCCATGAAATGATGCCATGGGCCGCATGTTGAGAATCCCTGGTTTAGAAGGTCTGGAGGCAGATGTACACATGTGGATAAATGTATGAGCCCACAGAGCGGGGGTGCCCAAACTTTTTGGGCTGTAGGCCAGTCATGTGGTTCAGTGGGCCGGTCACATGGTTCCTCCCACCAGAAGCAGAAGTAAAACATGCCTTGCAGTCTGTTTTGTAACAGGATGAGATAGATTTTAGGCTGCCATTTTCTCTGCTTAAACCAGGGGTGCCCAAACTATGGCTTGTGGGCCACATTTGGCCCCTGACACCAATTCATCTGCCCCATGCCACCCTCATCACTCCCGGAAGTAGACGTAAAATGTGCCCATGTGGGCGTGCTTTACTTCCAGGAGCAACGAGGGTGGTGCAGGCCAGGTGAATTGGTGTCGGGGGCAGATGTGGTCCACAGGCCATAGTTTATGCACCCCTGCCACAGAGCATCAGTTCACAAGAGCCAGTTTCTACTACTGTTTCCAGGAGAATCTAGTTGTGCTGACTGGTCATTCTTTACAGTCATGAAGTCATCTTTCATTGCCCACCGGCTTTTGTGGAGTGTGATGGGTTGAGGTTTCTGGCAGTCATAGAACTACTCCTCAACCACCACCACGCCTAGTTTCTTTGGGTGGCATAAAAAGTTATAAAAATTAGATGACTTACCAGGCAGGGTGAGAAGGGACATAAATCCATAATGAGGTCTGGGCGGGTTATGCACATTAGTAGATGGTCAAATCCAATGGTAAAACTGCAACAGAAGCACAAGATCTATTTGGAAAAGATGCACATCTCTGTCCTAGGCCTTTCAGGGTAATATTAACATTCTGACACTTTTTGAGAGTTGATTGTTATTTTTTTGGAATAGTAGCCATGTTAATCTGTGTTTCAAGCATAAACAAAACAAAGAAAAACAAAAATGTTGTAGCACTTTAAAGACTTACTTCCTTGGTTGATTCATGCTTCACACATCAATATACATAGTTTGACATGGCAGATCAAAGCATCATCTCCCACTGTTTCTGATCCCATGTCAGTCTCATTTTTTAATTTTTTAATTTTTGTGTATTTATATAGCCACCCAACTCAAAAGACTCTGGACAGCACACAAAGAATAAAAGCCAACATCACAGTTAAAAAATCTAAAACCTATAAAAACCCATTAAAAATGACTTACCAAAATTATCCTAACCCTTACCAATTAAAAGAGAGAGTGCATTCTTCCCAGATCAGCCAGCAGGCAGGGGTCACCATGTCATTGGTGCACCACACCTGCTTTGCCAGCCAGGTTTTTGGACCTTTCCTAAAGAGCAGCAACTCTGTCTGGAGATGTAACTCCAGAGGTTCCCTAGGGCTGGAGCTGACACTAAGAAGGCCCTCCTTCTAATGCTAGAGAGATGCGCCTCTCTAGCAGATGAAACAATTAGAGAGCTTCTCCGGTCCACTCTGGTGGGATGGAGAGATGTTCTTGGAGTGACGCCGTATCTTAAGTATCCTGACCCACTACCATGTAGGGCTTTAAAGGTGATAACCAGCACCTTGAATTGCACTCGGAGGCACACTGGCAACCAGTGCAGCTCCCAAAGCAGTGGCGAGGCACTGGCATACCGCCAGCACCCCATCACCACCCAGGCAGCTGCATTCTGGACCAGTTGCAGCCTCTGAATGGTCAGCAAGGCCAACCCCATGTAAAGCGTATTGCAGTAGTCAAGTCTGGAGGTGACCAGGGCATGCGTGACCATGAGCAAGGAGTCCCGATCTAGGAGCAGGTGTAACTGGCATATAACACGAAGTTGTGTAAAAGCTCTTCTGGCCACAACTGCCACCTGCTCTTCAAGCAAGAGTCGTGAGTCCAGGAGGACCCCCAGATTATGCACTGGGTCTGTTTGGGGCAAAATAACCGCATCCAGGACCAAAGGTGGTAGCTCTCGAGATAACGCTGGGCCCCTGACCCACAGCCACTCAGTCTTGCCGGGATTCAGTTGTAGCCCGTTGTCCCCCATTCAGACCCCATCAGTCTCCAGACACCTGGATAGGACTCTGATTGCATCGCTAGGATCACCACGGGCTGAGATGTACAGTTGAGTATCAGCAGCATATTGATGATACCTCACCCCATGGGAACGGATGATCTCTCCCAGCGGCTTCATGTAAATGTTAAATAAAAGAGGTGAGAGGACCGAGCCCTGAGGAACCCCATACTGGAGAGATCTAAGGCTATTCATCTCCTCCTCCAAACACACCGACTGGGTCTGGCCCTTCAGAAATGAGGCAAACCAGGACCACACAATGCCCTGGATCCCCAATCCTCGGAGCCATCCCAGAAGGATACCGTGGTCGACAGTATTGAGGGCCACTGAGAGGTCAAGAAGAGCAAGGATGGAAAGTTGACCTCCATCCCATTCCCACCAGAGATCATCCAACAGCACAACCAATGCAGACTCTGTACCATATCCGGGCCTGATCTTTTGCACAGATCTTCATTTGAAGTGGACTTGATCTACAAAAGCTAACATTAAAAAAACTGCAGTTAGTCTTTAAAGTGCTACAATGTTTTCGTTTTGCTTTGCTTTATTTTTGAGAGTTGCGTGCATACAAACCACTGAAGTCCACATAAGGAACCGTTAGTGACAGTTGAACTTCCTCTGCCTATTCTAGTCTAGAATCTATTTTTGAACAGTCCAAACTGCCTAACTGATTGTCTCTTGTGGTGGGATGTGGATTGGACCATGCAAAGTGATTGTGAAGATGTGACTGATGTTCTTCAACATGCTGCCAGACCCCTGCTGAGCCAGTCAATGGAATGAGCATCTGGCTATGAAGGCAGCACTGAAAACTATTTTGAGCTCCCTTTTCAGGGCAATAAGAGAAAACTAAAATGGCATATGAGTTTCAGTCATTTTATTAATACATTTGTAGACCATTCTACAGCAATGTTCCCAGAGTTTAACGTAAAACAATAAAGCTACATACAATTTAAAACAAGGATGCCCAAATTTTTGGGCTGTGGGCCAATCACATGATTCCTCCTACCAGAAGCAGAAGTAAAATCCACATGCTCATAATGCACCCGTGCATGGACACTTTACTTACGCTTCAGGGAGCAGCAAGGGTGGCAGGGCCCGGATGATTTGGCACCGTGAGCTGGATCCAGCCCATGGGCTGTAGTTTGGGCATCCCCAATTAAAACATGTCATGTAGCTCTCCCATAATAAGAGGCAGCAAGAAAATAAAGTCATATACAGTAATACCTCAGATAACGTTTACCTCGGATAACGCTAAAATCACATAACGTTAAGTAATTTGGGGAGAGAATTGGATCGAATAACGTTAAGGTCCTATGGGATGGATTGGATAACAACCGCTAAAGCCTGTGCGCTTACAATGTATCTCTATGGAGCTTTAACGTTATCCGATCCATCCTGTAGGATTTTAACATGCATTGGATAACACTAAAAATCAGATAATACCAAGACTTGTGGAACCAAGTCTTAGCGCTATCTGAGGTATTACTGTAGTGGTGTTTTCTGAACTTTCAAACTGTTTTAAAAGAAACGGATAATTGACATTCATTTCAGGCTGCTTCAAAGCCTGAGGGGTTGAAAATAGCTTTGGTCAACCCTTTAGCTATGTCAAAAGGGAGAGTTAATTCTGCTAGATATTTTTGGACTTCTCATCTCAGCAGCAAGAGCATCTTTCTGGGCTTTCTGGCCAGAGAAAATTTAGCAGGCAGTTTGTTATGCTGGCTTAGATCTTTTCTGGCCAAATATGTATAGTTAGTGGTTGTGGTGGATTTCTATAATCTTTTTCTTACTTGGTGTCTCGTAGTTCTATTTGCGTTCCAACGTGATCAGTACGCAGATAACGCACAGTTTTACTTCTAATTTCTATTTGTTAATCTCAACAAGCCTGTGGAATTCCTGCTCAGTTAGCTCAAATAATCTTCTGGGATGCTCATGGATTAATAAACTTAAAATTTAAGATGGGCAAGATTGAAGAATTGTGATATGGGAAGTGGATGGTTCTGAACAGAGCAACCAAGAGCCTGGTGACATGTTGAAGGCTAACATGCAAATCTATTTTTGGGTAATTTGACGTAAAAGTAGCTGTTAACAGAACAGTAATTAGGTAATAACACAATGCTTCTTGCACTGGTAAGCTAATTAACAGAGTTGGGGTGATAAAAGAGTTTTGTCCCTATTCATGCCATGGCAAAGAGAGCTGAACCTCTTGACATGTTCTTTTTTAACAAATTGCCATCTGACTTGGTCTTTGAAATCCCTTTGTTCCAAAATAACTGTCTTAAAGTCATGAAAGTGTCTTATTCCAGGCTTTAGATGTGGTCTTTTTTTAATGTCAGAGGTGTGTGTTTATGTATCTTTTTGTACAGAGATTGGTCTTCCATTTTCAGCAGGGGGCATGAGAAGCAAAACTAATGACACATACCATGTTGGCAGACACTGTGATGAAAGAGAAGAAAGTGTATTAAGCTCTGGCATGGTGGAAACCTTTGTGAAGTCATCTATAGCCAGAGCCAACATAGGGAGAAAGTTGACATACGGGACTTCTTATGACACCATCCCTGTGGAGTTGTCTCTCGCTCTTGAGTTGCCTTTTTCTGTGGTTTTCAGCAGTGCCTGTGAGAGGGAAACACCCAACAGACTGTAGATTACGGGTGGCATATTTTAACTAGTGTTATCTAGACTGTTATCTGTCTTTTTATCCCTTATCTTCTGTCTTTTACCTCTGGAAAATTCTTCCTGGCTACCAGTCTGGTCCTTTGAATCTGTGTTTTTCATTTTGTTGAGTGGGTGGCCTAATCCTGTGATGGCGAACCTTGACACTCCAGATGTTCTTGCACTTCAATTCCCAGAAACCCAAGCACCCTGTGAATCCACATGAATGGGTTTGCTGCGATTCATCCAGCCCACACTGCCCTTGTCACTCCCAGAAGCCGAAATAAAACACACCTGTATGGTTAAGGCTCTTCCAGTTTGACCCTTCCTCCATACGGGCGTGTTTTACTTCCGCTTCCAGAAGTGACAAGGGCAGCGCGGGCCAGATGAATTGCAGTAAACCCATTCATGTGGATTCACAGGGTGCTTGGGCTTTTGGGAATTGAAGTCCAAAAACATCTGAAGTGCCAAGGTTCGCCATCACAGTCCTAGTCTGAAAAATACCTACAATTATGAGTCTCCATCTGAATGGGTGTAGTTATATCTTAAATCTTGGACATAGAGTGTGGGTTTTATGGTATGTTCTAAGTACAGGGTGTGACAGCATAACTTCCTTTTTTAAAATGCGCGCAATTCAGTCGGTTGATGTCGTCGCGGAGCGCTAGTGGTCTCGTTCAAGAGGCAGGTCTATAAAGTTTTGTCCCAACACAGTTCAGTCACCATCATACATTGGAATAGTGTAGAGCATGTGTTTGCCATTGAGGCCTACTTTTCGAGCGGTTGTTCAGTGATCACAACCCAGCATACAGCCTGCTATGCTGGAAAGAGTCATGACAAATGGCAGAAATTGGTTTACTCAGTGTATGGAGAATGGGGGACATCACCTACCTGAGTTGATCTTCAAAACTATGTAAAACAAAACTTTAGGTATGCACCTACATTATAAAAACAAATAAAAATTTTCTGATTCATACAATGGGTTTTATTAAGTTTTGAAAACAGGAAGTTATGCTGCCGCACCCTGTAGAAGCAAGATGAATTTCACCATGTCTGGCCATTTGCATGCTTCTGTGCAAGGTAGGTAGGTCACCCTTGCTCGAAAGCCAGTCATAGCCACTCTAGTGTTCAGTGCTCATCTCTATTTATAGCCAAAGACCTGGGGCCGTCTGCATTTGCTGACGTTTTCCGTGGACATTTTGCAGACATTCCTAGACACTGGAGTGCTCAGGTGGAGATATTCAATTAGTTCAGGAGAGGGATGGATGGGGCTTCCAATGTCGTGTCAAAAGCACATAGCAAACATCAGTGACACGTAGAACTCGCAGCTTGGCTGACTGGATTTTGGTCAATGGCTCAGATACTGGTCCAAAGGGCATGTGGTTCCAGTTTGTTCTTTTTGATCTCATTCTTATGCTCCAATCCTTTGTAGCGTCGGCATTCAGGAAGTGGGGGCAGATACCCCCTGAACAAAACCAGCAACAACAGCTTGGCCCTCTTTGTTTCAACAGTGGCATTACTCACAAGCTAACAGCTGTGTGGACTTGTAACCCTCTGAGTCAGTTGCTTATTTTCTCTTGCATCCATTCTGTTGTTCAGGGGGGAAATAGTACTCATGCAATATTGAATATATGAATCAATATTAAAAGGCTCGGCTTTGTGTGCTTACTGATTTGTATAATTTTCTCTTCTATGGGTTATGGCAGGGATTCTCAACCTGCAGACCATGGGCCGGATGCAGCCCATGGCACCATTTCATGTGGGGGGGGGGCAGCCTCCCCCACACCAGGAAGTGCCATGTGGTGGAGGAAGGGCAAAATGGCCGTCCAGCCCCCGAAGCTGTCTGAGGGTGCATGACCCAGCCCCTGGCTTTAAAAGGTTGGGAACTCTTGGGTTATGGCATTTTGGTTAATTTAAACAATTGCGCTGCTTAGATGGATTGTTATATTGCTGCTCTTGGATTGTTATATTGCTCTTGGCATACTTTCTAGTGGCTAGAGCTGTCTGTGGGCTTCCTCTGGTTGATGCCGGAGCATCCTGGACGCTGGAAGAAATGTCCCTTTTCCCCTGGAAAGCCATTGTTCTCTTAGCTGCACAAACAACTGCCGTTTGAAACTGACTTAAGGGTGTACCTGGTTTTTAAAAATCTGGACTTTTCTGGTGGTGCAGTAGTTAAAAGTTGCTGTACTGCAACCAAAAGGTTGTGAGTTTGATCCTGACCAGGACCAAGGTTGACTCAACTTTCCATCCTTCTGAGATCAGTAAAATGAGTACCCAGCATGTTGGGGACAAAATGCTAATTAACTTGTGAACCGCCCAGAGAGTACACTAAGTGCCATGGGGTGGAATGGAAGTGTGATTGCTTTGCTTTATTTTTGTATCTTGCCACTTTTTTCTGCCCAGATGAGCTTCATCCACAAATGCCTAAAGCAGGGGTACCCAAACTTTTCAGGCCATGGGGCAGACTTGTGGTTCCTCCCACGAGAAGTGGAAGTAAAATGTGCCTTGCAATCTGTTTTGCAACAGGATGTGATAGATTTTAAGCTGCCATTTTCTCTGCTTGAACCAGGGGTGCCCAAATTATGGCCTGAGGGCCGGATCCGGCCCCCAATCCCAATTAATCCAGCCCGTATTGCCCTTGTCGTTTCTGGAAGTGGAAGTACAGGCATGTTTTGCTTGTGGGAGCACCAAGGGCAAGGTGGGCCGGATGAATTGGCCTCAAGGGCTGGATCTGGCCCATGGGCCGTAGTTTGGGCACCCCTGGCCTAAAGGAATGTGAGGCTAAAAAAGAAACAGGGTTTTAAATGGTTTCATCGGGTCTGAGCAATTGGCAGTACTTAAAAGTGGCTGGTGCCGCATTTATTAGAGCTCCCAAGGAAACATCTTGGAATAGAAGGACTTGCACCCATTTGAAACGGTTTCCCAGAGTCCATTTTGCTCTGCTCATCGTTCTTCTCATTCTCTCTCTACTTCCAGGTAAAACCAGCTTTTCCTTTGGCATGGATCATTCCCCTTCATACTAGGACACTGAATAGGTTGTAAGAACTAGGGAGATGCTGTTCCCCAGGCCCGCCCAAGCCCAGCTTCCCCTTGTGATACAATAGCTTTAAAGAAATGTGCATCACAGATGGATAGTGTAGGCAGCCTTTAGTACTTTTGGAGGTGTCAAAATTGAGTGGAATACTTGTTGTTTGCAGCTGCTTCTGCGTGGGAGGGAAGATAGTTCACTGGGGCTATTTTCAATCATTTTGGTGCATCTGTGAAATCTTCAAGTTCCTTAAGGGTGCAATATGCTTCTTTCAGTTATGCATGCGATGCTCACTTATGGCCATACCTTTCCTGTTTTGAGGTCTTGTCCTGGAGTACATTGATGGAAAGAGATGCAGTCTTTTTATTGACTCAAAAACCATGCAAGGGGCTGGTGGCACCATAGAAACTAACAGCTTTTATTTAGCGTAAACCTTATTGGACTGCTGCCCATTTATTTTTCACTTGGCTGCTGTCCACAAAATAAAATACATTCGCTTTTAGATGCTGCAAGGCTTTTGGCTGGTTTTGCTAGAACAGGCTGTGGGTTACTGCAGACCCTCTTGTGAGCATTTTTATTCAATGACTATTGCTTTAATGACATCCTAAAATAGGCTGATGATGGATGAACTCAGGATTTTTCATGGCCTTTTGCTGATGCCTTGACCCACATGGGCCATCTCCCTCTTGGTCATTGCATGATGTTACAGGCTGGTTGGCTAGCTAAACCATTGAAAAAGTGGAACAATTCTTCTGAATACTTCAACTGCCATGGGTACTTGTTAACTGCATTCTAGAAGGAGGAAGAGGACTGCAGTGGCTTAAGATGCTGTGATCCAAGTACAGCGAAACCAATAAAGAAGCCTCTCTGAAATACAGTATTAGGACAGGGTCTGTTAGACTGGAGGGAGTCTCTGAAGTCTCAGCAAGAGAGACCTCCCTTCTGTTACTGGTTGCGCTTGTATTCTCATGTGGGTCTATCTGCCTGCACCTTCTCGGTACCTTACCACGCTGACTTGCCTGGAGTTGCCCTCCAGATGGTAGTGTGGCTGAGGAACTTTTCTGTCCTCACCATCTCTTCTATCTGCATGTTTGCATGATGTTCTGAAAGGCCCAGCCCACTGTAATTTCCTCCACCTAGCCCTATGGCAGTGATGGCAAACCTTGGCACTTCAGGTGTTCTTGGACTTCACTTACCAGAAGCCCATGCCAGCACTCCTGCTGATCAGGGCTTCTGGGACTTGCAGTTCAAGAACAGCTGGAGTGCCAAGGTTTGTTATCACTGCCCTATGGGAACATTTAAACCAGTGGTGGTGAACCTTGGCACTCTAGATGTTCCTGAACTTCAATTGCCATAAGCCCAAGTCAAGACACCTGCTGATCACCTTTGCATCCTCTTGCTGTTGGTAAAACAGGAGCCTGAGTGAGTTGGCCCCAGATTATACACTTCATTCCATGGAAAGGTGCTGGAGAGAAGCACATTTCCTACCTGGTGAGGCATTTCAGTCACATCTGTTACCACAATGACTGGCATTGTACAACAGACATATAATTCCACCTGCTCCCTGTGTCTGTCACATCTACTTATTATTCTGACAAATCGTTTTAAATCCCTTTTGCCTGGCAGCATTTTATATAGTTACAGGGAAAGGCACTGAATCCTGTTCTAAAGATGCCTCAAGAAAATGTATCAGTTAAGACCTGATATGTCACTGTCTATATTCTAATGGCATTTTTAGATGCTAGATATTTCTCTCTATTTCTTCTTCTTCCTTCCTTTCTATTTCTGATACTTCTTTCGCTATACTATGTCAGCAGACAGAAGAATCCATCCTGGAATTTATCTGCTTGTCTGATCGGCACATGAGTAATCATAGGCCTGGTTTTATTAGTGGGTTTATCCCCAATCTATTGAATTGATTGCTTTTGTCTGGTGATTAATAGAGTACAGTAAAACCCTGGATAACGTTATGACTTGGTTCCACAAGTCATGACGGTATCCAATTTTTAGCGTTGTCCGATGCATGCATTGAACAACGCTAAAAAAAAAAGCCTTGACTTCAGGGACAAACCGCTTTAAAGGCAGGGAGGGAAAGAAAGAGACATGATCTGGTCTCTTTCTTTTCCTCCCTGCCTTTAAAGCTAGAAGGCAGGGAGGAAAAGAAAGAGACCCGATCATGTTTCTTTCTTTCCCTCCCTGTATTTAAACTACAGGCAAGAAGAGAGAGAGAGCCAATCACGTCTCTCTCTTCTCTCCCTGCCTGTAGTTTAAATATAGGGAGGGAAAGAAAGAGACACACGCAGTCTCTGTGACTGCAGTAGGGTCGGGGGAAAGGTGCCCGCCTTTCCCTGACCCTACTGCAGTCGCAGAGACCGCTGCGGGTGGGGGGTGGATTGGGTAGAAGTTCTACCCAAACCACCCCACACCCGCAGACCATTGCCTTGGATAACGCTATAGAATTGTTATCCAGAATCATTATCTGATGCAAGTTTTTCCCAAAAAACTTGCATCGTTATCCGATTCTAGCATTATCCGATGCAATCGTTATCCGGGTTATTACTGTATTTTAGAATACTGTATATATATATGTCATGCTTCTGCAGCCGTATGCCCCAGTTGGGTCTGGAACAAATTGGCTCAGGGAGCCAGTCACTATGGCTTGGGGGCCAATTCTGGCCCCTGACACCAATTCATCTGGCCCACGGAGCCCTTGTTACTCCTGGAAGCGGAAGTAAAATATGCCTGTAAAATGTGCCAACAGCTTCAAATGGGGTGGCCATTTTGTTTCTCGAATGCCTGTGGAGGGATCGTGGACCACATGAAATGGCACTGTGGGCCGGATGCAGCCCACGTGCTTTAGGTAGGGAACCCCTATCTTATAGTCTCATTATTGTTCAATTTTGATTTGCTGTCCTCAGACACCGTTAGTCGTTTTTGCTTATTTTTGTTGATTGCTGTTGTTAGATAATTTTATTTGTGATGGTTTTCTAATTGCCGTATGCTGCCCATGGTGGGAATATATCCCAGATGGTCAGGATAGAAATCAATCAAAGAGTCAAACAAACAAATGAATAAATAAATAAATCATATTTAGCTATGTTTTTCCAGCTCCCATGCACAAGCTCTTTCCTAAGAGAAATATTGAATCAATAAAGTATATAAACAGAGTCCTACACCATTCTAAAGGTTATTTGAATTTGAAGTAGCTTTCTAATGAAGGACTCTTCCTGGCTGAAGCATCCACAACATATGACTATCCAAGCCAAATGCAGCACTCAGTTCCTCCATTAAATTAATTTTGACTTCCTTCTCAAAAAGCAAGGGCATTGTTTGATGCTCAGAAAGACTCAAACTATGGCACTTTGAACTGCGCTCACCTTGGAGGACCACAGGCTGTGCTGATCTCTTCTAACTCACAGTATGTTCAATTTCCTTTCTGTTTGATAAATTCCCATCTCATGTCTGTTGATGCTTGACTTTTTTCTGTTCTTGATCCCTGCTTCTTATCATCCCCTGTAATAAACTTTCCTTGGGAGGTTTGCAAAGATGAATGCAGGAAGGAAATGTTGTTTACATGCTCCAGACCTTGACAAAAGACTGTGTTATGAATCCAAATGAAAACCTCTCCTGCTGATGCTCCATTACTCAGGGCTTGTCCAAGGGCTGTCCTGCTATGCCGGGGTGCCCAAACTATGGCCTGTAGGCCGGATCCAGCCCCTGATGCCAATTCATTCAGCACACGCCTCCCTTGTCGCTCCCAGAAGTGGAAGTAAAATGCACCCATACGGGCACATTTTACTTCCACTTCCGGAAGCGACGAGGGTGGAATGGGCTGAATGAATTGGCATCAGGGGCTGGATCCGGCCCACAGGCCGTAGTTTGGACACCCTAGGGTTAAGCAGAGAAAGCAGCAGCTTAAAAGTTATCTCATCCTGTTGCAAAAACAGATTGCAAGGCGCATTTTACTTCCGCTTCCGATGGGAGGAACCGCATGACCTGCCCGCTGAACCACATGACCGGCCCACAGCCCAAAATGTTTGGGCACCTCTATGCTATGCCATTGGAGAGACAAATGCAAAGGTCACGCATGTTCTGGTCACCTCTAGACTGGACTATTGTAATGCACTCTTAATGAGGCTGCCCTTGATGACCATTCAGAGGCTGCAACTGGTCCAGAATGCAGCCGCCTGGATGGTGATGGGGTGCGGGCATTATGCCCATGCCTTACCTTTGCTTTGGGAGCTGCACTGGTTAATGGTGTGCCTCTGGGTGCAATTCAAGGTGCTGGTAATGTAATGACTTTTAAAGCCCTACATGGTAGTGGGCCAGGATATTTAACAGCTGTCTGTCCCTCTTGCCAACCAAGCTGCGGCTACAGACAGAGTTGCTGCCCTTCCAGAAGGAGCTAAAAACCTGGCTGGCAAAGCAGGTGTGGGGCACCAGGGGGGGCATGGTGACCCTTGACCACTGGCTCATATAACAAGATCGCTCCCTTCTCTTTCATCTCTTTTATCTTTTTTAACTGATGGGGTGGGGTGGGAATTTGGGGGGTTATTTTTAATGGGTTCTTAAAGGTTTTTAGTTAAGATTACAATGTTTGATTTTAATGTTGTTAGTCTCCCAGAGTCACTGTTGAATTGGGCAGCAATAGAAATTTAACAAATAAATAAAAACCTCAAAAGAGTTCTTTTCTGTGGTTGATCCTACAGTTGTTCTCAATTTACATGCTAAATCCTTGTTAACTGCCATGTGCTGGGTTACGTAGAATTGCTTTGCATACTTTCTAGGAAGAAAACATTTTCTATCTCCTTTTTCACCGTGCCTTCTACAGTTCTGGCCAAGCTGTTTTCTTCAATAACCTGTTGTCCTTTCCCCCATCCACCACCCACCCCTTCCTCAAGAGTTACAGCTGCCTGGTTCAGTGCTTTAACCTTCACACATTAATTTTGTCACTCTGAGATGTATGTATAGCTCTGAGCTCAGTCACAACAAACTTATTTTATTCAGCGCACCGAAATCCAAAAGTGACTGGGTACCTCTTATCTGAAAGACCTATCTGAATGGTCTTTTATCCTGGATCTTTTTTTCCCCCATTTATTTTTCTGCTCCACTCTCTTATTCTGCCAAGGACACATCATTAACTAGCCACTGATTATCCACAGGCATCGCTTTCATTTTCCAGAGGAGAGCTACGATACAAGCTTCCTTTCTAGATTCCTGAATTTCATCATTAGCAGACCGTAAATCCCATTTCTCACTTCCACTAGGAGCTTTTCCCTTTGTAGCAGTATCTTACTCTTATAGTTCAGAGAAGGGAAGGTCAGGAAAAATGCTGAACATAGATCTTCTATGTTGGTTGTATAATTCAGTAGCCTTCAGTGGGAAATATAGGCTAACCCTCAACCCGGTTCTTTCTGGGCATGTTATAATGATGAAGACAGTTACATCTCTATTCCCACAACACTCTTGTTTTTCCCCCTTTCTGTTGCTGCAAATTAGAATGAAACTTGGTTATTACAGTTGCCGAAAGGATTCTAGTCCTCATGGTAAATCACATCCTGCATCTTTTAGTACAGCTTGAGACAGGACTTTAGGCCATTGTGTCGTGGTGTGAATGTTCCCACTAAAGGAGCAAGTGACCTAGGTGGGTTCTTTCAAACTCTCCCTCTCTGCTTGACACAGAGAGTTGTGTTAAAGTGACATGCAGCCAGAGCAGTGGTGGGATGTCGAAAAATTTACTACCCCACCGTGACATCATCACAGTGTGGGCGGAGCTAACATCATGACATCATGACATTGTGGGCAGAGCCAACATCATGATGTCATGATGTGGGCGGGGCCAAAGAAAGAAATTAAAAATAATAAAAAATAAAATTAAAATAAGCACGAACACACACACACACACCTCAACCCACACACCCACAACACAAACCCATAAATAAATAAAATAAATAAATAAAATTAAATAAAATAAAAAATACATTAAAATACACCCATCCACCCACCCCAAACACAAATCAACTAGGGAGCTTCAGGCTAGCAGCTTCTCTTCCTCCTCCCCGCTTGGGAGGACAGCAAGGAGGCCGTGCATATGCACCTAGCACTGTAGGCATGCATGCACTCCAAGTGCTTGGCGCACATGCACAGTGGGGGATCCAGTGAAAAGGTAAGCCCTGAAGGTGGTTTCCCCCCAAAAGCTGCTACTGGTTCTCCGGGACACTGGGAAAAGTTACTTCCAGTTCTGGTGAACTGGTGAAAACCTGTTACATCCCATCACTGAGCCAGAGGATGGGAAATGCACTATGGCAGTCTCCCTAGTGAAATGATGGTGAACCTTTTAGAGACCAAGTGCCCAAACTGTGACCCAAAACCCACTTATTTATTGCAAAGTGCCAACACAGCAAGAGGGGAGGAAGGAAACGCTCCCATTGGGCTGCTGGGCTGGGGGCGGGGTGAACTCTGTGCTGGGGGGAGGGAGGAAGCGCTCCCATTGGGCTGCCGGGCAGAGGGGTGGGGCAAACTCTGTGCTGGGGTGACTGCACAGGTGCCCACAGAGAGGACTCTTGAGTGCCACCGCTGGCATGCGTGCCATAGGTTCGACACCACTGCCCTAGTGAATGCTAGGAGGCAGAACAGCTCCTGCCGTCTGCTTGACTGCTGACACAGTGTTTTGCTGAAATTCCTTTTGTACATGGAACACTACGCTCTGGCTCTTTGAGGCAAGCTAAACAAACATGCTGTTCTCAATGCTATTGTTGTTTTTAAAGACCACAATTTCACTTGTTGATCTGAGCACACCAGCATTGACAGAAGTGCTGTCAGGACAAAAGATGTAGGCAGTATTCTGGGATCCGAACATAAAGCTCAGAGCTTGAGAGGGAATTACTTTTTGGACAACAGCTCTCAGAATCAGTCACTCAACATGGCTATCAGGTTCTAGGAGCAGTGATGGGTATGTTACAGGTTCAGACTGGTTCACCCGAACTGGTACCACCCCATCAGGAGGGGTCGCCGGGGGGGGGGGGGTTAAACCCCCGGGCGACTGGTTCGGTCGCCTCTCTGGCACCCCTCCAGAAATGTATTTCCAAAATAGAGGTTCGATGCATGCACACTAAAAAAAAGAACTGCGCATGCATCAAACGGAGATTCGACGCATGCGCAGACATTTTAATTTTTTTGCTCCACCCATGATGTCATGACATCAGCTACGCCCACGACGTAATGACGTGACAGTGGGGTAGAGGAAAATTTAACCCACACCTATCTAGGAGTTGTAGTCTGAAAAAAGTAACTTATACTTATCCAAGCTCCCGAACTAAACCTTCAAGTCCTCGGGCTCAGTGGAAATAGTCGAAACTGCAGAAGATCCAAGTAAGATTCTCTTGTATAGGAAGGACACATTTTCAAAGGCTTTAAACGATATTGTATTATTTTAGGAGCACAACACATATTCTTGTCAATATCTAACAGCCTCCTTCAGACTTCAAAAATCTCTGTTAGAAATGGAACCAGGACATTCAGGGTTGAAAAAACCCTGGTTTTTTTTAGTTGCAGGAACTGTGATATCATCTTCCATCCCACTCCCCAGGATTCTCTCTTCTTACCAAATTCAGCTGCAGTCCTCACTATAGCTAGAAGAGAAAATTATTTTCCCACAAAGAGTACATCATTGAAAGCAATTGCTATTTGTTTTGCACTAGACATTTAAGGGTGATTTGGTCTTAAATGAGCTGGTAAAAGAGATTGTGGTGGCTTAGTGATTAAGACACTGAATTTGATTACTGGAAGATTGGCAGGTCAGCAGTTTGAGACCTGAGTGGTGTGCCTGAGTGAATGCCTGTCATCTGTTCCAACTGCAACCTAGCAGTTTGAAAGCAAGAAATTGCAAGTAGCTATATAGGTACTATTTTGGCAGGAAAGGTAACAGCATTCCATGTAGTCTGACATTTAGCTATGCCTGCCAAGTGACCATAGAAACATCTGTATATGCAGACAGCACTGGCTCTTTGGCTCTAAACAGAGATGAACACTGCATCCTAGAATTGGATACGACTGGCTATTTATTAAAAAATATATTTTATTTTATATTTCATTTATAAAATAATTATAAAAAGCCAGATCTTCATTAAGAGGTTTTAGTTTAAAAATCACAATTGAATACTAAATTAATACTAAAAGGCATTGCTCCTTCATCCTTCATCAGCAGACCAGTTCTCATGACAATGAGTTGCCTGGATAAGATTTAAAATGGTTTGTTTTATGAAATTAGGAGCTTCTGGTATTTACCTAATTTCACACTTTCTCCACCCAATCAAAGAATCAACAGGATCAATATTAATTTTTCAGAGGTGCGTGTGGGTTAAATTCTCCGTGATCTTGCTTTGAAACTATGTCTTTCATGCAACTTACCTGTATTTTCTCCAGACACGGTCTTTACATCCTGGTCATTAATGTGAATGCAGATGCCCCCCCCCCCCATCCTACAGAACATTACCTTTCATGTCTGGTCGGTTGCCAATTTCAAGGGCAGTTTCACCTATTGTTGTATCACAGTTGGTGCCTCTAAGAGGGCTTTGCAACTTTTTCAAAGCGTTGTTTTCTGAATGCGGAAGATTTCCCAGTGTCATCTCAAAGGCAGGACCTTTTCAGAGAGCCATTTTCAGCCTGAGTTACTGGTCAAAGGGCAAAGAAAGAAAAACTAACCATTTGAACTCCTTTAACAATTTATTCCCCATAGGCTTAATTCATAATGTCCATGATCCCCACTGTGTCGTCAATTGAATGTAATCTGAAGTGCAAAGAGACTGGAAAACTGAGAGGTTGCAAGTGAAAATGGGATTGTTATGTCACAGCTTGGTCGCATTATTAATGTGAGCGAAGCAAAGTAAGACAGAGAAATACAGCGGTCTTGTGTGGGGGTGGACGTTTTTCTTAGTCCCATTAGAGGAGGGGTTCCCAACCTAAGGCCTGTGGGCAGGATCCAGCCCATGGCACCATTTCATATCCCCCCACCCCTCCAAGAGCATTTGCGAAACAAAATGGCTATCCCTTTGAAGCTGTTAGGACAAAATGGCCACCCCCATCATGCAGGAAGGGCAAAATGGCTGTCCAGCCCTCAAAGCTGACCGAGAGAGCATGACTCAATGGCCCCCAGCTTGAACCGAACCCTAGAGTCGGATATGACTAGCTTACAAGCAAGGGTGACCTTTATCTTTGTCTATCCCCTATCAAGGGGCCCACACACCGCACACCTTGTGGACAGCCATTTTGCCCTGTCTGCCACACATGGTGCTTCCGGGTGTAGCGGAGGTGGTTGGGGGCCACATGAAATGATGCTGTGGGCCACATCCGTCCACCAGGCCATAGGTTGAAAACCCCTGTCCTAAAGTTTAGCCATTGAGACTCATGATATCTGCCGGACAGAACACCAGCGGCCGGACTGAGAGGCCGCCGCGGCCACCAATTCCTGCAGCCCCCAAACTGCCGGCACCTGGCGAGAAGTCCCGCCCAAGCGGGAAACTTTAAAATCTGGAGGCAGCAAGACCGCCGTGCCCCGCCACCACCGCTGCCGGACAGAACACCAGTGGCTGGGCTGAGAGGCCGCCGCGGCCACCAATTCCTGCAGCCCCCGAACTGCTGGCACCTGGCGAGAAGTCCTGTCCAAGCGGGAAACTTTAAAAAATTTTAAAAACTGGAGGCGGCAGGACCATCGCGCCCCGTCACCACTACCCCCTGACAGAACTTCAGCGGGTGTGCAGCACCAGGATGGGAGATGGGGGAATGAGCATAGGGGGAGGGAAAGAAGAGCTAACCAGCCAGAGATTAGGGACTGGGCTCTGCCTGATGGGTTTGGAGGGTTCCTTGGGCCCCAAATTGGTGTGGTCATGGGCATGCGGTGTTACTGCGGGAGCCGAGGGGCACACGGAGAACACGGGTCAGATGTTTGGTTGCTGTCCCTTGTTCGGGCCCCCAGGCCTCACCTCTGGGTCCTGAGCAGCCAGTCAAGAGTGACCCCTCCCTTAGGCTGCTGCTGGTGAATGCCAGGTCGGTCTGCAACAAGGTCCCTCTGCTTTCAGATACCATCTCAGAGGAGCGGGCTGACCTGGCATGCATCACTGAGACCTGGCTGGCGCCTGAGGATGGGGTTCCCCTATCCGAACTGTGTCCAGCCGGGTCTGGTATTTGGCACCAGCCTAGGGAGAGGGGAAGGGGCGGTGGAGTCACCGTAAAAGCCAGGGAGTCATTAGGAGTCGCCAGGGCCACGGCTCCACAAATCCCGGGTTGTGAGGCCCTGTTCTTGCGTTTGGGTCCTAAGGGTCAGTTGGGAGTCTTGCTCATGTACCTGCCTCCTTGCAGTGTAGCAGACTCCATGCCTGAGCTCCTCGAGGCGGTCTCCATGTTGGCATTGCAGACCCCCAGGCTGATGGTTCTGGAGGACTTCAATTTGCCGTGGCTTCCATGGCAGCCGTGGGCCTGACTCAGGTAATTCAGGTTCCTACCAGGAGCAGTGGCTACACCCCGGATTTAATCTTCTTATCGGAGCTGTGGCAGAGTGATTTGATATTACAGAAACTAGATATCACCCCTGTGCCATGGTCAGATCACTATCTGGTGACTATAGACTTCCTGGGGGCGAGGCTCTACTGCAGGGAGGCAGGGCCGATTAAATGGGCCCACCCCCGGCGACTAATGTATCCAGAAGGATTCCAGAGGGAACTGGGGTGCTGTCTTCTTGACCTGCAAAGCGGTCCGTCTGAAGCCCTTGTCAACTCTTGGAACGAGAGAGTGACGGCAGCTTTGGATGTGATCGCTCCACTACGGCCTCTCCGCGCTTGTGGGTATCGATCTGCCCCTTGGTATACAGAAGAACTAAAGGAGTTCAAACAGGCAAAGAGACGCCTAGAGCGCCGCTGGGTGAAGACCCGGAGTGAGTCTGATCTAACACTGGTTAGAGCGGCTATTAAAGACTACCTAGTGGCGATGGGGGTGGTGAAATGACAATATTTCACCGCCCTTATTGCCTCCGCAGATAATCGCCCAGCGACCCTGTTCCGAGTGACCAGGTCCCTCCTTGGCAGAGGGGGTTCGGGCCCGGGCTGGCAGGGATCAGCGGAGGCTTTTGCTGATTATCTGACGGGGAAAATCGCTCAGATCCACTCAAAGTTAAATCCCGGCGTGTAACCCGTAGAGCTGGGGTTGACCAGAGCACAGTCTGGCCATGTTATCTGGGAACGGTTCGATCCAGTTGGCCCTGAGGAAGTGGACAGGCTTCTTGGATCTGTTCGTGCCACGACCTGTGTATTGGACCCGTGCCCTGCCTGGCTAGTCAAAGCTTCTAAGGCTGTGTCAGGCAGTTGGGTTGAGGCGATTATAAATTCATCACTGAAGGAGGGGTCTTTTCCAGCACCTTTTAAACATGCCTTGGTGCGCCCCCTCCTGAAAAAACCATCCCTCGACCCTACGGCACTTACCAACTACCGACCTGTATCCAACCTACCCTTTTTGGGCAAGGTTTTGGAGAAGGTGGTGACACAGCAGGTACAGGAAGCTCTGGATGAAGCGGATTATCTGGACCCTTTTCAGTCAGGATTCAGGCCCGGATATGGTACAGAAACTGCACTGGTCGCATTGGTGGATGATCTCTGGAGAGAGCGGGATAGAGGTCATCCGTCTGTCCTGGCTCTTCTAGACCTCTCAGCGGCCTTCGATACCATCAATCATGGTATCCTTCTGGGAAGGCTCCAAGGACTGGGGATCCAGGGCACTGTGTTGACCTGGTTTTCCTCATTTCTGAGGGGCAGGACCCAGTCGGTGTGGTTAGAGAACGAGAGGTCCAGCCCTAGGCCCCTGTAATATGGGGTGCCTCAGGGCTTGGTACTTTTTCCTCTCTTATTTAACATCTACATGAGGCCACTGGGTGAGATCATCCGTTCCCATGGGGTAAGGTATCATCAATATGCAGATGATACCCAGCTGTACATCTCGGCCCGTGGGGACCCAAGTGGTGCAGTGGAAGTCCTTTCCAGGTGTCTGGAGGCTGTCAGGGTCTGGATGGGGGGAAAGGGGCTACAACTGAACCCCGGCAAGACTGAGTGGCTATGGGTAAGGGGTCCTGTGTTATCTCGGGAGCTGCCAGCTTTGGTACTGGATGGGGCAGTCCTGCCTCAAACAGACCCGATGCGCAATCTGGGGGTCCTCCTGGACTCACGACTACTGTTCGAAGAGCAGGTGGCAGCCGTGGCCAGAAGGGCTTTTGCACAATTTCGTGTAATACGCCAGTTACGCCCACTCCTAGACCGGGACGCCTTGCTCATGGTCACACACGCTCTGGTCACCTCCAGACTTGACTATTGTAATGCGCTCTACATGGGGCTGCCCTTGGTGACTATTCGGAGGCTGCAGCTGGTCCAGAATGTGGCGGCCCAGATAGTGATGGGGTGTGGGCATTATACTCATGCCTCACCACTGCTTCGGGAGCTGCACTGGTTACCAGTATGTCTCCGAGTGCAATTCAAGGTGCTGGTTATCACCTTTAAAGCCCTACATGGTAGTGGGCCAGGATACTTAAGAGACCGCGTCACCCCAAGAACATCGGTCCGTCCCACCAGGGCGGACCGGAGAGGCTCTCTTACCATACCATCGGCTAGAGAGGCACGCCTCACTAGCACCAGGAGGAGGGCCTTCTCTGTGTTCGCCCCGGCCCTTTGGAACCTTCTACCAACTGAGCTGCGCCTACAGACAGAGCTCCTTCCCTTTAGAAAGGGCCTAAAAACCTGGCTGGCTGGGCAAATATGGGGATCCACGAAGGGAGGATCCCATATGGGGTGGCTGATCTAAAGGACAACCTTTCTTTGCTTTATTCCCCGCTGTTTTAATTCTGTGAGTTTTTAGAACTTTATATTGGTATTGTATTATTATGGGCTTAACCTATGTTTTTAATTTATGTGTAAGCCTCTCAGAGTCGGGTTTACCCGATTGGGGCGGGATAACAAATGTGAGTAAATAAATAAATAAATAAATAAATAAATAAAATCTGTGTTCAGAAAACATCCTATGAGTTATTTCAAACACTCATATGATGGAAAGAGGCATCTGACCCAATAAATGTGTGTCGTTTTATGATGTATGAACCGTACCATCTGTTTCTTCATTGACTCACCAGGAAGCCGCTTGGCACTGCTGCTTCCCAGTGTACAGGAAACGGCAGGCAAACAAACCGACCACGCCACCATCAGTGTAGGCTTCCTTCTAGTAAAATTGCCATGTTTTGACTCAAGAACACAGCCATCCTCTGTCCTTTATGTGACAGAACAATTTTTAACTGTGCCAGGTTTCGGTTCCTCTTTCACCACCTTTCCTGGGTTGCCTTCCAGCTTTCACAGCCTCTGGAGAAGAAGACAACTTCTGGCCACCCAAGTGTCACACTGCTCCATCCTCCTGAGTGTTATTCACTGTAGAAAAACATTGCTTGTAGCTGCCAGCTGCCTCCTTCCCCTGATTATGACACATCTACTGCTGAAACATGTTTTCAGCGCTGGGGGATGTGGCCTTTTCAGTGTTTCTTCTTCTTTCTCTCTCCTCTCCGGATCCAAAATGAATTACTGTATTGGCTTCTGCTCATTAGCAACTAGCAAAAGTGCATGAAGTTCATGGGTAATTGTTTTAGGTGGGATGCGGGTGCTCATTTGAATGGGCCTTGTGCAGAATTATGCATTGCCATGGGGAGGTGCATGATGACGGAGCGAATTGTACCTTTTCCTACCCAGCAATTACCTTTTCCTACCCAGCAATTAATTTCAGAGAAGTAATAAATCCGCCAAGAAGGCCTGTGGCCAAAAATTTGTCTGTTACAGCATTCTCTTTCAATTGGTGTATTCAAAGTGATGCAAATCTGTCTTGCCACATGTTGCCAGTTCTGTTTACTAGAGTTTGCTTAATACTATCAAAATACAGTGGTACCTCATTTAAAGAGCATAATGCATTTCATGGGATTGCTTTTTAAGGGAGTTTGCTTTTTACGCAAAACACCATTGTAAGTAACCAATTGTGACTTCTGATGTGGGGGATTGTGAAACCTGATTTAGTTGTTAAGCGAGTTTTGGGTTGGTTTTAGTTGTTAAGCGAGGCAACCATTCAGAGAAAATTCTGCTCTTTAAGGGAGTTAGTCTCTAAGTGAGGCACTCTTTATGCAAGGTTTTACTGCAGTCGCTATTATGGCAGGCACAATCACTGCAGAGGAAGGGCTTATACGGGTCTCTCAAAGGATGAGGGGAAGGACATTTCCACAAGAACAAATTGTATTCTTATGCCTGGAATGATGTATCTGGGTTACCTTTCTCGGCCATATTGGGTTCAGTGCTGGATCAGCCATATAACAGGAGTAGCAAATACTACGAGCCCCACATCTCTGGGGACCCTGGCCCCCACACTCAGTTTGAATTAAAATCCAAATTTCAATATTCCGTGCATTCACGCAGATAGCCAAAAAATGTTCACTCAGAGAAATTCGCTGACACCTCATTGGAGCATTCAATGTGTGCCAAAGAGTAAAGATGTAGGTATCCTAAATCTAAGCAAGGCAGTGGTGGGCAGCAACAGGTTCACACCCCTCTGGGAGGGGAAGTAGAAAAATTGGGTGGCCTCTAGGCAGGGG
This sequence comes from Furcifer pardalis, assembly GCA_030440675.1. Lineage (NCBI taxonomy): Eukaryota > Metazoa > Chordata > Lepidosauria > Squamata > Chamaeleonidae > Furcifer > Furcifer pardalis. The sequence goes on along the minus strand of CP126890.1, from coordinate 298,023,264 downwards.
AGTGGCAAAATTGGGTGGCCTGGGGGGGGGAGCGAAATTGGGTGACCATGCCCACCTCCATGTGCTGCCCTGTCAGGTTTTGTCCCTGCAAGCGGTTCAAGGTCTCCCTTGCTCAAAAGCCAGTAATATCCAAAAATTGCAAATCGATAAATAGGGACCATTTTGGTGGGAAAAGATCTTGGGGATGTGAAAGGACCCTCATTTGGGCATCTCCTGAATGGAGTTTCTACAGCAAAATCCTTTCAACCCAGAATAATTTCTGACACAAAATTATTATAGCACAAGAGTGGTTATTGGCTATAATGGAGATTTTTAAAAGTAGGAATGAATCGGAAATACTACATTAATTTCTGCAGTAATCTGAGCATTCCCCATCCTGATGGCAACATGAATAGTCTAGTGATTTGGAGGATGTGTCCATCTTCAGGCTGTGATCCTGGATGGTTTTTATGAGGCACTCCAAAAGTCAGCTTCTATCATAGCGCATGCCTGAAATTGTGAGTAAGAGTAACAACAGTTGTGCAATGTTAGGCTAGTTCCTATTGTACAAGTGCGGGTGGCGCTGTGATTAATTAGTTCTGGTGTGAATTCAGAAGGATGAGCTGTTGACAAGGCAAAACAGATTGAGATGTCTTACAGCCAATTTATGAATAGATCTTGTTAATGCTGTCTTTAAAGATTTTCTTTTCCTCTGGAAAGGAAGGAGCTTTACTTTTGAGTTTTCAAAGAGAAAGAAATAAATCTTTTGTGCTAAAAATTGCGGTACAAAAATTGTGTGTGCTCATTTTGCTTTGTTTAATAAATACTTTGGCTTTCCTTGAGATTAAGACCCATGGATATGTAGAATGGTTTCCCAGCTGTACAGACATGGGATCTTATTCTGGAAATCACTGTCTGCATTGCACAGGATTTACACGTCACTGTCTCAAACACTGTTCAGCGGACGCGGTATATCAGTGCATGAGACCTCTGGCATACTGGCAGCGTGAAACATGCTTGGCAAAGCCGAGCAAAGAGTTTTTAGAGGTGAAGGCAGTGTCAGTTTATAACAAGAGTATTACGTAAGAGGAAATATGGGGCACGCCACATTTTCTTTTACATAAAAGCATCTTCTATAACCAACCTGTTTTCCTCCCATAAGAGGGTCAGTCGCCCTGTGCTCTTAAGCACCCCAGCTACAACATAACACAGTCTTTAAATCTGAGGATTAAATTCAAAGAATAATAAGGTCAAATACTGGTTGAGATAAATTAGGGGGAAAGGCACAGATGCCTAGCTGAGATTTGGGGCAGAGCTCCTTGGTGTCATCCTGTCTCTGCTTATTCCACTAAGCTCCCAGGTAGATGTTAATGGATGGCAACCCAAATTAACCTAAAAATGCAAGCAAACAAATAAATAAAAATCTCACTCGGCAATGTTATTGGGCAACCCTTCAAATACAATGGATGATTCTATTGGCATTACTCTCAAGAAACTTTGTCAGCCTTCTCTGTCATTCCTAGCTAGCATGGGAGCATTAGTTCAACCTATCAGAGAGTAAATAAAACAAAGGTAAAGTGTAAAGGTAAAGGTCGCCCTTGCTCAAAAGCCAGTTGTATCTAACTCTAGGGTTCAGTGCTCATCTCTGTTTATAGCCAAAGAGCCAGAACTGTCTGTGTCTGCAGACATTTCCATGGATGTGTGGCAGGCATGACTCAACACCAGGATGCACGAAACGCTGTTTACCTTCCCACCGAAGTGGTCCCTATTTATCTACAGGTACTTGGAATTTCTTGCTTTCAAAATCCTAGGTTGGCAGGAGCTAGAAGAGAGACGGGTGCTCACTCTGTCATGCAGCACTTGGGTCTCGAACTTCAGACCTGCCGACCTTCCAGTCATCAAGTTCAGTGCCTTAAACGATAGGCACTGCAGTCCCAAATAAAGCAAAACAAAGACACAAAAAGGCTAACTGCTGTATTTTAGGAATAGTAGCCGTGTTAGTCTGTGGTTCAGGCATATTGGGGAAGGGGATGACACTGCAGCACTTTAAAGACTAAATGGTATATTTTTAATGTGAGCTTTCATGGATCTAGTCCACTTCATCAGACATAGGAGTGCTCTTTTTAACGTCAATCCTGAGACTTCCTTTAAGGAGTTATTCCATCTTGAAGGTTTGTTGTGTTGGTTAGATTGGTCTCTGAACCCCCTTGGTTTGGGGTTACCCTCACCCTGGCTGGCCCATGTCCATCTCTCTCTCCAAGGGTCAGCTTCCCTTCCTGATCTTCCATCCTCCTCGGATCGACCAACACAAAACCTCTTTCCTTGCTGTCTTCAATCTTTAATTGTACAAATAATGCTGTCGAAGGGCCAGTAACTACTGAATCGCTGCCAGCTTTCTGGGTTCTGTGCTGGTCTCATGACTTTGTGCGTGACCAGCAATGTGAATGTGATCTGTTATTTAGCATCAATTTGTCACCAAGATTTACTGGGTTACCCTTGCATCGGCATAAATCGCCAGGAGAATTCTCTGCAGTGTCTTATATTGCTTCGTTTTCTTGCTGGTTTTTCCGGTCCTCAGACCATGGAAGTTGGAGAACAAAGGAAAAGGAATTGAAATGGGAAAAAATAACAAGAGTTGTTTCTTTTAGCAATCAGGGCTTGGTGTTATGTCAGAGCCAGGAGGAGTAGATAATAATGTGAAATAAATATGCTCCAAAACACATTTTTCCTTTCCTTTTCTCTCCTATAGTTATTGTGCAATGGCCACAGACAAATGGTTCGCTTTGCGTTCTCTCTAACAAAAGCAACATTTTTGGTACCATTCCTCCCGCCCTTCTGGTCTCACAAACAATACCTCCTCTAGAAAGGAAACAGTGTTAAAATGGAACATTGCCTGCCATAGCTGTGATTGCAAATTTCTTTTGGTATCCAGAGCATTTTTCACTTACCACTAACATTTGGTTGAAATCGTTTTTGTGAAATGCTGCAATTGTAAGAAATAAGAGGACAATTATGTAGTTTCTGTCCTAAATGATTTCACCTTTTTTCCATGTTTCTTTTAGATGGTATTGGGACCTATATTTATATAAAAATTGCTTCACTTTCTAGGAGAGCTGATTGAAATTCTCTCAACAGTTCAGGTGAGAGAAAATCACAGGCCATTTTCTGGGATTTTGTTTTCAATTTTTCTGCATATTCACCCCTTGCAAATATAATAGAAAATGAGCTTTTAAAAAAAAGAAAAGAAAGGCAGATACTGTATATGGATTTATTTATGGTGAAAATGGATGTGAAAATAGCCAGGTTGTGCCTTTGAAAAATCTGCATTAGGTTAGAAGAAAATGAATGAGTTCTGGTACACTTATATAAAAGATGGGCTGCATCTTTACAAAATAGGTTCAGCTATGAAGTAGCCCCCCTACTGAGATGAACTTCATGTAAGAAGCATGTACTATCAAGTCAATTTCAACTTATGGAAACTCTTTTCAGGGTTTTCTTGGTATAAGGTACTCAAAAGTGATCTACCAATCCTTTCTCTGGAAGCTTTCTGGGACTATGTAGTTTGCTCAAAGCCACACTAACTGGCTCCTCTGAGATCCTCAATAGGGAATTGAACTCAGAACCTCTGGCTCAACAGCCAGATACCTAACTTACTGAGCTATCCATCTAGCCCAGTGGTTCCCAACAAGGGGTACACAGCCCACTAGTGGACTTCAATTCCCAGAAGCCTCAGTCAGTACATTGGCTGATCAGTGCTTTGGGGAAATGACGTAGGCTTCTGGGAATTGAAGTCCAAAAACCAGCATTTGGGAAACACTGATCTAGCCAGATAAATACAAGTCCCTTATGTTGTATAGATGGGTTGACAAAGAAGAGCCACCAGCACAGCTCATCTGGTGGTTCCAACCCAACAACCCAACCTTCTCTGCTTGACTACTTATAGTAGGCCACTTTACACATTACACTGAGCCAAAATTGCTGTGTACTGTTGGCTTCTTCATCACAAGTAGCAGACTGCTGCGCCCTGCTGAATTACTTCCATTTTGTCTTTCATCAGAATTAGAGTAGAACCACCCTCAGCATTTATTTGTTTAGTGTTATGTCTAAACCAGAGTTTTTGGATTATTGCTGCCCTAAAATGCTGGAGTTTGAAGCTGGAAGCTTACACTTGGCTGGGGATTGTGTTTTGTTGGGAAATCAAAAGTTCAGAAATCATGGTTTGGAAATAATAGTAAAGAAATCATGGATAGAGTTTTCCTGCATTATTTGTCTCTTTTGATGACCAGGCGTAGGATCAGAAGAAAATAGGAACAATGCACTTATAAAAAGTAAGAGACACAATTCTCATCAATTTTGATTTACCATTATCAAATCGCTTTATTATGGTCAATGACCAGCACAGTAAAAGGGGCTTAAGTCCACAAGATTTTAGCAGGCTCTCGCCATCAGGAGGTCGTACATCTACTGTAGCAGGGTCCGATGGCGCATGGGGGACTGAGGCCCGTGTTTTCAATGCTTCTTTAGCCATTTTAAATACAACGACACAGCTGACTGGACTCATGTCGAAGTTGGCCATGTTAGAGGAATGCACTGGCCAGGTCCATTGCCCAAATACCCAGCCCAACTTAGTTGACCTGTGGTTCCAGAATGGAGAACCATTCCAGACCTCTAGCCGACACCTTTGTGGAATGGTTGAACCTGCCAGGGGAATACAACCCACCACCATAGCTGTCACCAGGGAGGACTGTTTTGGAGAATTCCTGAAACAAATTATGGTGGAATCAAAAGGTAAAATGAAGGTATCAAATTCTGATCTGGAAAAGGCAAATACAAGTAATACCTCGGATAACGCTAAGACTTGGTTCCACAAGTGTTGGTGTTATCTGATTTTTAGTGTTATCCGATGCATGTGAAAATCCTATGGGATGGATTGGATAACCTTAAAGCTCCATAGAGATACATTGTAAGCACACAGGCTTTAGCGGTTGTTATCTGATCCATCCCATAGGACCTTAATGTTATTCGATCCAATTCTCCTCCCCAGATTACTTAACGTTATGCGATTTTAGCGTTATCCAATCCAATCGTTATCCAGTGTTTTACTGTAAATACAATAAATATTCTTCCTTCCTTACTATTCTTCCTTAGTTCCTCAGATGTTGCTGTATTTCTGCCTCCCAGAATTCCCAGGCTACAGTGAGGGAATCTGAGGGTTGGGATATCCACATTTACAGAGAGTGCCTAAAATGTAGCCACATTTTAAGATATGTCATCTATGTCTTACTTTTCGAACTTGAATGTAATTATGGTAGCACTGTGTAGTATGATATTCACTCAAAATAATGGATGCTGTGTGATAGGCAGGACGGTCAAAGAAAATGGCAGAAGCATGGTTGTCATTCAAGGACCATAAGACCACTTTGAGTTAGCATTCGAAAATGGAGAATGTTGTGGGAGTACAACGGAGGCATTAGTATGCAACAGAACCTCTAGCACACCTAACACTTACACTCTTAAGTTTGAGGGGACTGTGTGATAAGTTTGAGGGGACTGTGTGACAAGTTTGAGGGGACTGTGTGTTTTGTGCACAATGGAAGATCTGTGACACTTTGGTCATTGTTGTTCAAGAAGTAGTTTGCTATAATCAGAAGCTTCTGAACACTTATAGTAACCACGTCGAGCATTTCTTGTAATTGCAGAAATCAAATGTGACTTGTATTCATCTTTTATTATCATTATACTGTATATTGAAAATTACTATTTTAATACAGGGGTAGGGTTTTTTTTTTTTTTTTTGCATTTCTTAAAATGTGTATACATTTTTGGCACCCTGTGTATAGATCTTCTCTTTCCTACTGTATCTTTAGAACAGCATTGTGGAGTAGTGGCTGAAAGAAAACAACTAGCCATCAATCAGCTTTACTCTTGCCTCTGTTACTCCATGTTTGAGAAGCAGAGGCCGTCTTCAGTTGCAAAACTGAAAGGTGGAGTATAAATATTCCATGAAATGAAGTGTCAAGGATGTCAGGGATTGATCCCGGGGTCTTGTTCATGCAAAGCATGTGTTCCAGCACACAGTTGTCACCCTTCCTCCACACACTGAATAGCTGGCACAGGTTCTGGCAGTAAATCAATGCAGGCATTGAAGTAGATCTAACATTAAAGCAAAGTATATGTCCATATTAAAATTTGGATTTTTCTGGCTCCTAGCCCTAGCCTTGAAAACAACTTCTGTTGTAAACAACTTGTGTTGAAATGATCACTCTTTTCTAAAGAATATTTCAAAGCTATAAATGTTCATTAAGTCTTAAGGAATCCTGGAACTTGCCAAGGTGAACCTGTTAACAAAATAGTGGGAACTGTCACATTTTAACGAGAAACTCATTAAGCCATAGGAGTTGAAATAAAACTGATTGAACCACAAAACTGAGCATGCGGGAAGCTGTCCACCAATCTGGATTTTACTGAATAAACAAAGCTATCTTCCAAGTAGTGAAACATGGGGGGCAGTGGTGCTGGTGGAGAAGTGGGATGAGAGAGGCAGGGCCAGGGGGCAAAGTCCAAATGGGGCCAGGCAAAAACAAAGCAGCTGTTGATACTTTGATGATAACAGGCAAAATCTCTAGAACAGGTGCCTGAGATCTGCGTCTAGTAGGTCAGTGATGGTGAACCTTGGCACTCCAAATGTTCTTGAACTTCAATCCCCAGAAGCCCTGATCAGCAGGAGTACTGATGTGGGCTTGTGGTAAATAGCACAAGAGTCAGACTGTAGTGGCTCAAGTGGTTAAGATGCTGAACTTACTGACTAAAAGGTCGGAGTTTGATTCCCAGATACGGCATGATGGAGTTTGCTCCTGTCTCTGTCCCAGCTTCTGCCAACCTAGCAGTTCGAAAGCAAGAAACTGCAAGTAGATAAATAGGGACTACTTCGGTGGGAAGGTAAACAGTGTTCCATGCACTTCGGTGTTGAAGCATGCTTGCCACACATCCACGGAAAGGTCTGTAGACGCAGACAGCGCTGGGCTCTTTGCCTATAAACAGAAATGAGCACTGAACCCTAGAGTTGGATATGACTAGCTTTTGAGCAAGGGTGACCTTTACCTTTACTAGGCCCATTAAATCAATGGAAATTTAGGGCATTAACATGTTCACAAACTCTATTGATTCAAATAGACCCACCCTAAGTGCGACTTACTTTAGCATAGTGATTTGCTGTTAAAGTAGGCCTATTTGAACCAGTGGAACTTACAAATAAGTTGATTCACTCAATTCCCATTGATTCAGTGGGTCTACTAAGCTAAGCTATGAGCGGATGTGCCCCTTTAGGTGGGGTGTTGGTCCCTCAGTGGAGGAAATGCCACTGGGAACCATTATATTGGGGCCAATGGCAAAATGAGCGGAGGAGGGACCACCTGATTCCCAACAGTCACGGAGGCAGGAGAGGCCATGCCAGATGGACTGGCTGTGAAGACGCACCTTGATAATATCCTCAAGGCCAAGGCAGTCCATTGCACTCCTGGTGTTAAATCCTGCATGTCTCATTTTGTACGAGCCGCAGGGGAGGGCTCCATACGATCACAGTGTGTGGGTCACTTAATGGAAAACTGGGACCCACCTTAAACAAATTCACACCAGTGGCATTTTTTCTGCTTGTCAGGAAAAAATGTATACAGTACTCGTATACAAGTTGCAGCCGACAACTATTATTGTACACAAGATGGTGAACAGAAGATCTTTCTTGAGCGGTGGGTCTGAGCATCTTTCTCACTTCTTCTTTTGTGTCTAGGTCAGATGTGACACTGCCAAAATGTCCTTTTGCCTGACCTAGTGTGAGAAAGGATGGCCAGAACAACAAGCTTGCTGTTGTACACCCAATTGTGGTCCAAAAATACCAATCTTTCCCACTGAGAAGCTGCTTTTGTTTGTGCTTACCTGCCATACAGCTGATAAATAGGTGAACTGAGAGGGAAAGAGCCTGGAGACATATTCTTATTTCATTTCATTTCAGCAAGGGAGTACCTCTTATTCCTGGACAAAAGATCCCCTATGATCCTTGCTGTCGTGACTTAAATTCAAAAGACTGGACTGCCTGTCTTTCTGGTTGTTCAGTTTAATGAGGCAGCAATCCAAATCAAAAGATGCTGAGGCTTTTGAAATCCTGTTTGGACATCATCACTAGAAGAAAAGGCTGTTTCTGGCTAACATCTTTCACCCAGCTTTCTGGCAGTGATGTCAGACTGCAGGCAGAAAGGCTGAATGCCACGGCAGAATGAGTGAGTGAATTCTTCTGTGACTCGGCAACTCATTAAGTTCACTGGGTCTCACAGAAACAGCTTCCTGATTTTTACTCCAAACTAATGTTTGTTTTGACAGACACAGTCTGACATTAGAGTTGTGGGAGTCAGGACCTTTCTTTCTTTTGATCTGGGTTTACATCATTCTAATCTAAATTCTTTTCTCTCCTCACTCCTTCTCCGCCACTGTTCTTTTCAGTTTTAAACTCTGTTATTAAAGTTAGCAAGAACAGCTATTTGCAAAGTTGGGACTGAAGTCTCCAACCACCCTGTTACGTGCAAGATTAACTATGGTAGCATTGAATAGTATGTGCTGTCGACTTTTGAATATAGAGAGAATGCATGGTTATTCTCTTTTGTAAGTCCTGTCTCCCTTTCTTCCTGGCTGCAGCTTTGTTCAGCAAGAAGGTAGACAAGGGTTGTTTGTGTGCTGTACATGAGGGTGGGAATGGAAAGCTTGTTTTGTCTTAATGGAAGGGACCTTAGCTTACAGGCAGAACACAAACAAGAATGTCACAGGATTAACCCTTGTACCTCTAGTTAGAAGAGATAAAAGTGAAAAGTTATCTCTGTCAAAGAAACTAGTGCTCCATTTTAATGATAGCTAGATAATAGAGGTCAGAAGTCTGTACTTTCTGAAAAAGAATGGCAATTTTTGACCAAAATGGGGTTGTTGTTTTTAGTGTATTGATTCCAGAAGGACCTGGAGGACTCCACCCACTTAGGCTGCTATTGTCTCACTTTCTGCTCCTGTATTCAAGTTTCATATTTTAAGTATATGCCTACAGTTCTTCGTGACTGTAAGATGATGTTAAGGCACATTGAACCCTGTGCCCGTTATCTGTTTTCAACAATTTGAAGTAATTTAGGAAAACAAAAACTTGTAAAATGGTCAATCTGCTTTTGATTTGAATTATTGCAACAATGATACTCAGATGATTGTAAAGGGACAGAACTCCTCATGGTACAACCTATTCACAAAATAACTTTGTCAGGAGGGCAAGAACCTGGGCTTCTGAGTTCTTCTGTAGGAGAGGGTTCTAAAACATTTAGGTCTTCTCATGAGTAGCATGAAGAACATCTCTCAAAAGAGTTCTGGATGATGGCAAGGCAAGCCTTAGGAAGGCACGCCCGCAGGTTTGGATATCCCACAACAGAATATATGGAGAAACAGGTCAACAGTTTTCATTACTGTATCTTCATTCTTATTCTACTCATTTTGTCTTCTGAATGGTGTGAACAAAAGAAGTCATGCTGAAATGCTGGCATTAGAAAACAGTCTCGCCAAGAAAAGGGAGGCAGAATTCAGGAATCCCCAGAATGTCCTGGAAAGCATTCCTCTCAGCCCTAGGGTTGCTTGGTGGTTCTCTGGAGCTTAGAATGTGTCTCTTGTCTAGTTGAGCACTTGTCTTGGCTGTAAACCCAACCCTTTACATCAGGATTGCAAGCTAGCCTCAAACTGCACCACAGGCTCTCCCTCAGCTTTCTGTTCCTTCCTTGTCTTGTTCAAATTATGTTGTCTGTATGAATCAGTGCTAACATGAATTGAAGGGTGGGATCTTAGGCACCTGCTCTTTCCCTGAATCTTACTTAGTGCTTTATCGGCTTGATTACTTGACAGACTTACTTAAACCTATTAGTCTCCTTGGCGGTGGAGGTTGATGTGTGCCTTCCAAAGTATTCCCCAAACGGATGCTGAATGCACCTTCTCCTTCCCAATGAGCCCTGGGTGATGTGTTCCTTTTCGCCGAACCGTCACTGCAATTGGCCCTAATGGATATTTTTCTCGGCAGATCTCAAGAGAGAACCAGCCTCGCTTGAAAGAAATGCGAAGTGAAAGGGATTTAATAACTGGTCCAATCCAAGTTCTTGTTCCCTGGAAAGAGAGAAGAAGGCATGTATGTCCCAGGAGTCCTGCCTCCATCTTTAAACATTGCGTGTGTAGCTAAACATTCAGTCTGAATTTCTGATCCATTCATAAAACTTGGTCACTCTTCATGCCTTGTGCTGGAGGTCTTTCGCAATATTGGGTAGAATTTAAGAATATTTTTGAAGGAGCTGTTTTTGTTGGCAAGAAAAATTGTGCGAAGAGATGCAGATGGGATTCTTATGCGCTAGAAATGATGATAAGCAGCTAGGGAAATGAGCACTTGGGTATTTAATTGACTGTAAAAGTATAAGAGTCCTAATGTATTAGAACAGGAACAGATTTTTTCCCCTCTCTCTGAGTCACCCTCCCTGTAGGACCCACACATCACAAGTGTGTAGAACTGGAACTGAGCAGGGCTAGTGCCTGAAGTGGGTGTGTCTGAAGCAACCTCCTTTCTCTATCTTCTCCCCACCTTTTCCGCCCACTCATCCTCACCCATTCACACACACATGCCTACACAGAGCGCATGGATCTATCCAGGGCAGCATAGTGTTTTTGCAAATGGTCAGGCATGGAGAGCAAGTACAGTTAAGGAACTACAACAACACCTTACATCCATGATCCAAGAATGTGAGATAAATAATATGAGAATCAATAAAAAGAAGACTGAGATAATGGCAATTGGAAGGAAACAGCATACTCTAGATATCAAGATAGAGGGAACAAGTATAAAAACAAGTGGCAGAGTCCAAATACCTAGGAACAATATTTACGGGAAATGGACAAAGAGATTAACATACCAAATATTGGGACAGGTACCTCTGCTCTTACAACACAAGGCAATACCAAACAACTCAAAGAAACACCTCATACAAAGCATATTCATTCCCACGTTGTGTTACCAGTGCCAAACATGAACACTTACAACAAAACATAAGGAAAAGTTGGTCACCACAGAAATGAGATGTCTGAGGAAGACTGCTGGAATGATTGGAAGGGATAAAATTAGGAATGAGGAGAGAGGGCAGCAATATAAATCTGAACAAATAATTAAAGGAAAGAATTGGAACAGAACCAATCTTGCACTACATACAGAGATAACAAATAATGTGGTTTGCCCGTCTGGAGAGAATGTCTCGGAATTCCATACCGTACAAGGCATATGCAGGAAGAGGAGAAAGACAAAGACCATGAGACAAACCCAGAGGAAGGTGGAGAGGCAACATCAGAGAAATATTACAAGGACACCAAATAACGCCAGTGGATGCCACTAGAAGTACCAGAACAAGAACCTTGCATCTCTCATGATGTGAGGGGGGGGGGAGGAGATGAGAGATGAGGAGGAGGATAGTGTTTTCCACAAAACTACCAGGACTGGGGAATCCGCAGTGGCCTCAATAATTGCTATGAGAGATAAATCTCTCTTCTTGCTGCTCTCAACAGCTGGTGTCTAGTCCCATTGCAATTTCATTTAAGAGTCATGAGGCTTTTTGGAGACGTGTGCTTTGCTCTGAGGTTGTCCAATGCCCGTTTTGAGATCCTCAAAGCCAGCAATTTTTGCCACTTCTTGCTGGAGTGGATTTGAGAACGTGTAAAAAAGCTGCATTTTTCAACAGCCTCTCTTGGTCATCTATTTTTCTTGCATGGTGTTATGCAAAGGTGCTAAACCTGTGAAGGCCTGTCGGAGGTCAGTCAGCTACCAAACCCAGCACTCCTTGTTTGTTTTAATTCCACCCATGACCTATTTTTTTCCTTCCAAATTAAATCTGGAAGTCCACCCCCACCCCCCATCCTGCAATATACATCTCCTGCGTAGTGGACTTGATCCATAAAATCTAACAATAAAAATATAGCAGTTAGTCTTTAAAGTGCTACAGTGTTTTTTATTTTATTTTGTTTATTTTATTTTACAGTGGAACCTCGCTTAACAAATGGCTTGGTTTACACAAAAATCGCATAACAAAAGGAAATCCATAGAAAATAGTGGCTTGGTTAACATTTTTTTCTGGAACAGATTAATTGGTTTTCAATGCATTCCTATGGGAAACCATGTTTCAGTTAACAATTTTTTTAACAAATGCATTCCTATGGGAAATCTGCTACACATTTTTTTGTAGTACAAAAGGTGCCAGAGAACACATTAAATTTATTAAGCGAGGTTCCACTGTACGTATTTTGTTTTCTGATATTCCTGCCCTGTTTCTTTTCCATGGTTTCTGCCTTGAGAGCTGTCCGTTCAGCACCATTCACAGACATTGCATTGAAGAAACAGGCCATGGATTTCTGTAATACCTACAGACCAGAGATGGAGGATAATGTTTCTGGGTGGGTTGAAAGCTGAACAAAGCTGCCTTATTCCATTCCTTGTGTATGCCTATTCTTCTCGGTTACAAACTGAATAATGGGACACGGGGGCTTAGAACTGCATGGTACCAATTCTTGAGTTTGGGGGTGGGCAAAGATAATTCAGACCAGTGCTGCTATCTGAAATAGCTTCTGTTGTGGGTAGTTTTCCCTTCCTCCCAGAGACAAATAATTAGAGGCCGTGTTCAAACTCAGTGCTTCCACTAACACTCTTATGTATGTAGAACTGAGATTTTGATGGGGTCCCTCCCCCTTAATAATAATAATAATTTCATGTCAGAAATTATTCTGGGTTGAAAGGATTTTTGTGGGAGAAACTCTGTTCAGGGAATGCCCAAATGAGGCTCCTTTCATGTCCCCAAGAGCTGGGACAGAAATGGGTACTCAGTCCATCATGCAGTACCCGGGTCTCAAACTGCCAACTTGCCAGCATTCCAGTTAACAAAGTGAGCTTCTTAACCACCGAGCCCCTGAAGAACAACAATGTCCGTTCAAAACATTCCAAAGAAGAAGCCCCACCATGAAGGGAAATTAAAGGAGGAAAAAGGAAAGAAAAGAGAGAAAACAAAATATTGTGGCATCTTAAAGACTAAGGTTATTTCAGAGTCATCTTTTATGGATCAAAATCCACTTCTACAGACACTCTGTGTCTATAGTTATAAATGTTCCTCTGATGAAGGATGGTGAGAGCAAGCACTCTGTTAATTAAAACTGAGTTGGTTGCAAGCTGGGGCTGAAAAATGAATCCCCAGGTTTGTACAGCCGGATCCTGTTGTCAGTTTAAATTTACGAAGGTGTGAACTATCACTTCTGAGAATCAGGATGAGAACGTGTTTGGCTTTGTTTTTACCCCCTTCTGGATTTGAAAATGGACTATTCTGTGTATTGCATGTATAGTGTTCTTGGCAAAAAAGATTTCTGTTTTTTTTTTTGGTCGCAAGTATTTTAAAAAATAATAAGACTGCATAGAAATTGAAAAGAGTAATTTTCAGGGCAAGAAGGGGGCTGAATGCATTCATACAGCTTCTAAAAGGCAAGCATTTTGAATATTGGTCTTTCAGAATGGATAGCTTTATTTTGAAAACCACTGTTTTTGCAGGGCTTCAAAAAGACAAATCCATCATGCAGTTGTTGGGAGAGCTTTTCTGAAACGTTTCTCCATGCTGGTCAAGTGACAGCCTAAAATGTTGAACCTTTGGCTTTAGTGTCATTGTCTACCTACAGCCACTCTACAGCCTGGATGAAAATACATGCTCATTTTGTATGTGATACAGTATCTCATTGCAGAGGGGTAAATGGTATGGAAAAGCCACTTCAAAGTGGCTGGAGGCAGGAGTGGCCTGCGCAATTGGCTTAAAAGCATATGGAGAAGCTATGATCACCCAAGGGTTTGATCAGGAAGGACGTCCTGTTGCACAAGAACTACTGAATCAACTGCAAAGAACATGAACATTTCTTGGTGTGGAGATTGTGCAAGAGAACATCCTGCTGGATTGGTCCCCAGATATGTATCTTGGCTATACTGCTTGAGTTTGGAAGAGTTGCTTTTCTGGATCATGACCCTCAGACTCCTCTGGTTAGCACAGCTCATTTTGCAATTCCAGGAACCAAGTGATTCCCCCCGTCCAATCCCCAGGACCATAAATTATATTGCTGAAATGAAGAAACCTTGGACAAAACAGGTGCTTACTGTGAAAAGAGCTGTGAGATCTATTCAGCTGCGGTGAGAACTTGGAATCCTTGCTTTTTGGGTAACACCTCACATAATCTTTCAAAGAGCATTGCTAGTTATCTTCTTCCATGTCTTAAACTGCCAAAATGTTGCCAACTTCTTGGCTTTGGCTCAATGGTACATGTTTCCGGTAGTAACCAGCAGACCAGCAGATGATCTGGATTCTGTATCTCTCCACATTCATAGTGTGTTGTTGTCCGCCACCAGCCCCCACTTGACTACATCGGTCTTGCATTTAGAGACTCCAACCCTCAGCCTCTTCAGGGTCCTCCAAGTGACATAGGGGAGATCAAGTTCCTCAGCTATATCCTCCTTTAATGTTATTCCTTGTCCAGTGAGCTCCTTCCTCAATCTTCTAATTTGAATCTTCAGTGGGCCAGTCCGACTGCATGCACAGTTTGAAGAATGCAATGATGCCACGTGGCTGTCCTGGTTCGGCAGGAGATAATTATGGCAAGCCTATCTGCGTCTGCTACTACTTCTCTCCTTATTTTAGGTAGAGCAATACCAACAAGAGAATATAATTTCTCAACTGGTGTAAGAGATCAGTGGGGGTGCAGTTATACTCCAAAGCAACTGGAGAAGATGAGCAATGAATCTTTGGGATTTCTGAGAGGATTCTCTTAACAGCAGTCTGTAGATGCAGAAGTTAAATCTATTCCTTAGTATTATGCCTTCTCTATGTATGTGTTTCCTCCGTATTCTTTCTATAGGAAGATGATAGTATCCAATTCAGGCTCTTCCACATTCACTGAAATCAGGTGTGGGTAATGTGTGATTCCCCACGTGCTATTGGGCTGTCTACTCTCTTTCAGTCCTTGGCAGAATAGCCAGCGATGAGGAACTATTGGAGTTGCACTTGTACAACATCTAGAACAGAGGTGCCCAAACAAAGGTCTGTGGGCCAGATCTGGTCCATGATGACAATTCATCCGGCCCACACTACCCTAGTATGGGTATGTTTTACTTCTCATTCCAGGAATGACAAGGGCAGCATGGGCTGGATAATTGGTGTCAGGGCCAGATCCGGCCCACGGGCCATAGTTTGGGCACACCTGGTTTAAGAAGAGAAAATGTCAGCTTAACATTATCTCATCCTGTTGAAAAACAGATTGGAAGGCACATTTTACTTCCACTCCTAGTGGGAGAAACCACTTGGCTGGCCCACTGAACCACATGACTGGCCCACTGAACCACATGACCAGCCCACAGCCTGAAAAGTTTGGGCACTCCGATCTAGAAGGAGTGATGTTCCCCACTTCTGCTTTGGTGAAGCATGTTTCACCAAGGGCAATAGATGAATTTAGAACAATATTTGGAGCGATGGAGAGGATAGGAGGTGAATATCTGATCTTTCATGTTTGCAGAATTATATTTTTAAATGTAATTTTCAAGTGTTGCTGTGCAGAAAAGAAATTCCTAGTGGATGGTAGCTTGTGCTGATACATGTTTCCTTGTGCATTGGTCCTGTTTTAGGTCAGCCACAGTTCACATTTCTAAAGCATTTGCTCCCAAATTGTTCACCCCAGGTGTGCAGGAAGGGAACAAACTGTAACTTCCTTTCAGAGCCCCAAAAATCCACCCATATTGGAACAAAGAGTGCTTTCCTCTGCTAGGTGGTTGGCAGTGTTGGGCTCAAAAAAAAATTACAACCACACTGTGGGCATGGTATGTGTGGCCAGGGGAAAAGCCCTGCGTTGCAACTGAATTAGGAATACTTTATTTCAAAACTTGGATGGGCAGAGGGGCCCACCCGAATTTCTGCTACCGGTTCTGGCAAAGTGGTGCAAACCTGCTGATGCCCACAACTGGTGCTTGGACATGCTACTTCATGTACCATGCTAACAGGGGATTCAGGGACCAATAGGCCAAAAAAGGTTTCATTTCTAAGTAAGGGAATGCAGTGGCTCAGTGGTTAGCTGGAAAGCCGGCAAGCCAACAGTTCAAGATCCATGTATTGCATGATGGATTGAGTGCCCGTTTCTATCCCAGCTCTTGGGAACACGAAAGGAGCCTCATTCAGGCATCCCAGGATGGAGTTTCTTCTGCAAAAATCCTTTCAACCCAGAACAATTTCTGACATGAAATTATTATTATTATTATTATTATTATTATTATTATTATTATTATTATTATTATTATTATTATTATTATTATTATTATTATTATTATTATTATTATTATTATTATTATTATTATTATTATTATTATTATTATTATTTCATAGCAAACATAGGCAGATTTGTGTTTTTGCATTAAGGTTAGGTTATTGCAAGAGGACGACGACAACCAATAGTGTTATGGAATCTTAGGTAAAGATCATCCTTGCTCAAAAGCCAGTCGTATCTGACTCTAGGGTTCAGTGCTCATCAATGTTTATAGCCAAAGAACCAGTGCTGCTTACGTCTGCGGACATTTCCATGGACATGTGGCGGGCATGACTAAACACGGGAGTGCACAGAACGCTGTTTACCTTCCCACTGAAGTGGCACCTATTTATCTACTTGCGATTTCTTGCTTTCAAACTGCTAGGTTGGCAGGAGCTGGGACAGAGACGGGAGCTCACTCTGTCATGCAGGACTTGGATCTCGAACTGTATCAAGTTCAGTGTTTTAAGCACTAAGCCACCACATCTTAAAGACTAACATATCTTAATTGGTATTAACTTTTGTGAACTGTAGGCAACTTCATTAAATCCATCTGAAGAGGTGACCCATGACTGACAAAATTTCTTTATTTCTAAGCTGCTTTACAACTCTTTCTTCAAAGCACAATTGTCATTTGCAGTAGTCTGAATGCTGCTTGAAGAGCAATTATTCTGTTCCCTCTGTCTCTCTGCATATATCCAGGTGTCTGGGTTTATATAGACACATATGTGTGCACAATGTGCGCACTGCACATACTTGTGTCCCCTTAAAATTTCTACAGGTCTGATCAGAGATACTGTTAAAAGAGTATCTGTCCAATTCCTTTTGCACAAAACAAAAGTCTCTTGATTCCTGGACACCAAGCATTCAAGAAATGAAATTAAATAGTAGCTGTACTTGATAGAGAAGGCAGTACGTCAGTTAAGCCCATCTTCTCTTGTATATGAGACACAGCAGGAGAGAAGGCAAAGCCTTTCATGAGGTTGGATAAAAGAGCTAATCCCTGGGTGCATTTTGTTTATTTAAGACAGGGGTGTCCAAACTTTTTGGGCCATGGGCCGAACATGTGGTTCAGAAAGGCGATCACTAAGCCCCAGGGGCCGGGTGCGGCCCCCGACGCCAATTCATCCGGCCCGCAAAGCCCTTGTCGCTCCTGGAAGCGGAAGTAAAACGCGCCCATACGGGCGCATTTTACTTCTGCTTCCAGGAGCGACGAGGGCTTTGCGGGCCGGATGAATTGGCGTTGGGGGCCGCACCCGGCCCCAGGGCCTTAGTTTGGGCACCACTGATTTAAGGACATTTCATTTTCAAAGGAGCCCTTTACAAACTCTTAACTATTTTCCCTTCTTCATTTCAATTAAGCAGCTAGAAAAACTGCTTTTATTATTGTCTCTCAGTCCCTTTTTAGTTTGAAGGCAGGGGACTGATCTCGCTACTTTATTGTCTCCCTTTTGTCTCTTCTTTATGAAGTGCTTTGTGGATTATATCATCAAATTAAATCAGGTCCATTAGCATGTTGTTTTTGCAATATCACAGTAATAGTCTGTGCCTCAGGCGCTGCTTGGTGTTGTGCAAGGGTGTTTACCAACATTTATCTGCGCCTCTGCCAGTATCCCATGTTGCTCAGAGCTAAGATGTTTCTTTCATTAATAGAAAGGAGCATTTTAAAAATCAGATAATCATTAATATTGCAGCATCATTAGAGTTGATAACAGGCAAGGCCTGGTTGAGAAGATGTTGTTTTTCTTGGCCAGTACCTTTTGTAAACAAGCAAAGGAGATCTTGGCTCTTTCAGAACAAACTTGTAGTTTGAGAAATGGGAGGGAGGTCCTTCCGCCCTGTCAGAGTTCCACCAGTTACTAAACCAGGGGTTCTCAACCTTTTTAAGCCACGGGCCAGACCACAGCCCATCAGACAGCTGAGCAGGCCGGACTGGTGGCTCCCTCTGCCATAAACGCGGCCATAAAATGTGTCCACAGCTGTCATAAATATATTTATGACAGCCACGGGTGTCATAAATGCCTCCGCTTCCTGTGGCAGTGGCGACATGAAATGGTGCTGTAGGTTGAGAACCCCTGTACTAAACCTTTTTCTGAGTTTATTAGTCATCATTCAGATTTTCATTAGTGGGCTTAGATCAGCTAGTTCCTGGGAAATTGTTCTCCAGGTGTCAGTACTACTTCAATTTCACCAGTTGCCACAATAGCCACCTAGATAGTTCAAGGATACGATCATGTCCCACCGAGTTTCTTTTTTTCATGCTAAATTAGTGATGGTCAACTTTGGCACTCCAGGTGTTCTTGGACTTCAATTACCAGAAGTCCAAGTCAACACTCCTGCTGATCAGGGCTTCTGGGAATTAAAGTTCAAGAACATCTGGAATGCCAAGGTTGGCCATCACTGTGCTAAATGTACCCTCTTCTTCTTTTCTTTTTTTTACTGAACTCTTCCCATAGTCCTTCTTCTTCTTCTTTGAGTGCTGTATCTGATTTTGAATGTTGGCTATCATCGATGGGAATCAGCCATGAAGATAGTCCTGGGACCAATGTAATGCAGCAGTCTTCCATTTGCCTTCCGCATCGCAGCATGGCACCTGCACCACTGATCCAGTTCCGTGACTCACTTTCTGGTCCTGAGCACACAAAGTCCTCTTGGGCCCCAGTCCAGTATTGATGAAGCTGCTGCCTTCCATCAAGATGGATTCAAGTGGGATTTAATCCACTTGGGGACCATCACCCTTCCCTGTGGACTTTGGCACCTAAGTCTGTTTATCCTCAGGGTGGTCAGGTTAGTTAACCACCACCTGATGCTCAGTGTAGAGTTGCTGGCAACTCCTCTGGTGGCTTAGTGGTTAAGGCACTAGGTTTGGAGACTGGAAAAAGGCAGGTTCAATACATGATAGCTGCACAATGGGGGATATGAAAGGAGCCTCATTTGGGCGTTCCCTGCAAAATCCTTTCAACCCAGAGTAATCTCTGACACAAAAACGACAAACAAACACTAGCAGTAAGGTTTGCTCTGTTACCATAGCAGGGTAACCTGGACAGACTCTCCCATAGTCCCTGGCCTGCCCTTATTCAGCTGCAATGCATGTGAGACCTGACCATTCATTCATTCAGTTTCCATTTACCTGGAGATGCAATGGTTAAACTACTCTACTGCAACCAAAAGGTTGTAAGTTCAAACCTGACCAGGGCTCAAGGTCGACTCAGCCTTCCATCCTTCCTAGGTTGGTAAAATTAGTACCCAGCATGTTGGGGGCAAAATACTAATTACTCTGTGAACTGCCCAGAGGGTGCATTACATGCTGTAGGGCGATATAGAAGTGTGATTGCTTTGCTAAAGAGTAAAAGGAGATAAAAATCACATCTAGCTGTAAAACGGATATGATCGTAAAATCCTGCTTTTTAGCAACTAGTACTCTGGTCTCAGCTGGTGGCCTGCAAAGACGCTGCAGGCGGTCCATGCGTTGGCGCACTGCTAATTCAGCAAAGCCTTTAGGCAGCAGGAAGAATGAAATGCATGGATACAGAGGGCAGTGAGGGGTTACAATGGGGAAAACCATCTGTTTCCTGAAAGATGGAGTGGGGTATGGTTTCTACTTTATATGAATATTGGTTTTGAGATGTATCTTAAGGGGGGGGGGGTTACTTTGCAGTGCCATTTGAAACCCACAATTTTTGGATGGGAGATTGTTGCCATGTAGACAATTCCCAGGATCATCTTAATGGAAAAGGTAACCTTTCTGAAATATACATTTGACCTACAAAGCAAATCATGCTCTTCATTCTCATAGTCAAGTGGTGTGGCAGGATCTAAAAACAAAGCAATCACATGTCTATACCGCCCCATAGCGCTTAATGCACTCTCTGGGCAGTTCACAAGTTAATTAGCATTTTGCCCCAAACATACTGGGTACTCATTTTATGGACCACAGAAGGATGGAAGGCTGAGTCAACCTTGAGCTATGGTCAGGATTGAACTCACAACCTTTTGGTTGAAGTACAGCAGTTTAACCCTGTCCCACCAGGGCTCCTAAACAGCTTCAGTGTTTTGGTTTTTCATTTCAAGTCAGGCAGCAAGATTAGGGGATTGAAACGGGCATTCCTCTGGGTGGGCATGTGCGGCCCAGCCAAAGATAGTTGCTCTGTTGTTTTGTCAGCAGATGCTCCATTGCCGCCTCCACCCTGGAGATACTCATTCAACCCCTGCTCGAGGGGGAGCCACTTGAGGAGCGAAGGCAGGAGTACGGTTCTTTACTGTGAACTGTTTTGGGCACCCCAAATGTTTGTTTAGAACCCTGCTGTTGCCAGCTGATGTCATGGCTTACTTTTACATCGCCACAGGAAAGCTGTGAGTCATTTCTCTCTGGAAGTGTGCATTGGGGGTCTGGCGGAACAAATGGTACGCAGTTATGAGAACTATTTGAGTTAGTGGGTCGTCTCTCTCTCACAGCAAGAGAGCCATTCTCCGCTTAGTAGGGGAAGCTGTGTTTTGCTCAGGAAGAGAATCCTGAAGTTCCTGCTAAGGCAGTGATGGGTTTTTGCATTAAAACAGGCTGTTTCTTTCTTATGTACCTTGGTGCACGTGGAATCCTGGTCCTGGGAGCATGGTTCTGATTATAAATAATGCAGATAGGAGCATGTGCCTTGTTTTAAAGGGGAAATGATTGGTTAACCAACAGGGCTGTGGTGGTGTGGTGGTTAAGCAATTTGCCTTGTTAGCTAGAGGGCTGGCGAGTCGGCAGTTCGAGACCCGGGTACTGCATGACAGATTGAGTGCCGGTCTCTGACCCAGCTCTTGGGAACATTATAGGAGCCTCATTCAGACATCCCCTGAGCAGAGTTTCTCCCACAAAAATCCTTTCAACAAAGAATTTCTGACAGAAAATTATTATTATTATTACCATAAATACAGATGTGGTCTGCATTGGGTTTGTTGGGTAATAATGAAGCCATTCAGTTCCCCCAAAGCTGATCATCCCTCTGCTAAGGTAAAGGTAAAAGTTGCCCTTGATCAAAAGCCAGTCATATCTGATTCTAGGATTCAGTGCTCATCTCTGTTTATAGCCAAAGAGCCAGCGCTATCTGTGTCTGTAGGCGTTTCCTTGGACATGTGGCAGGCATGACTAGACACCGGAGTGTACAGAACGCTTTTTACCTTCCCACCAAAGTGGTACTTGTTTATCTACTTGCAATTTCTTGCTTTTGTACTCTTAGGTTGCCAGGAGCTGGGACAAAGACAGGAGCTCACTCCCTTGTGCGGCACTTAGGTCTTGAACTGCTGACCTACCGACCTTCCAGTCCTCAAGTTCAGCATCTTAGCCACTAAGCCACTGCATTCCCTCCCTCTGCTAAACCAGGGTTTAAATGTGATGTGAACAAGCTAAGTAAAGTGTTAGCCATTTACACATCCCCCTGTCCCATGACTATCAGAAGGAATGGGTCGCTTCCACGTATACTTAGCCAATAGCTCCATATTTTGTGTGTGCCCAAAACTGTGTTCAGTGTTCAGTCTGTTTAAACAGGGCAACTCTATAATCTGGTTCTGCATGGAAACTATAACTACTGTAATGTTAAACCACCGTTTGTCAGAAGCAAAAGAGGCTTCAGTTGCTTTGTGCTCACATTTCAAAAGGGGAAGCCAAACTTGCAGTTCCTTGAATCATGTCTTGAGAGACCAAATCGTTTCAATTTCATTTTTAAATCCTATAAAAAAATCAGTCCAGTGACACACCCATCAATGTCTTTTTTAAGCCCGACTTTTCCATCGGACTCCCATGTGTAGCTATATTTGCTGGAAGTGCCAAAGAGCTTGAAACAGTTGCTTTTAAAATATTGTATACGAAGGGTGCCGAAACTTTTTGGCTCGTGGGCCGATCATGTAGTTCAGGGAGCCGGTCACTAAGGCCCAGGGGCCCCCAGCGCCAATTCATCCGGCCCGTGAAGCCCTCGTTGCTTCTGGAAGTGGAAGTAAAACGCGCCCGTACGGGCGCGTTTTACTTCCACTTCCAGGAGCAACGAGGGCTTCCTTTGTGGGCCGGATGAATTGGTGCCAGGGGCCACACCTGGCCCCCGGGCCTTAGTTTGGGCACCATTGTTGTATACTGTACTTATATATATTTGTACAACAGCTCCATAAGCATCCATCCAATATGGCTGTTGGCCAGTCTGGCTTAAGGAAGGGGTTCCCATTCTAAGGCCCATGGAAAGAATCCGGCCAATGTCACCATTTCATGTGCCCCCTCGCCCCTCAAAGGGCATTTGAGAAACAAAATGGTCACCCTTTTGAAGCTGTTGGGACAAAATGGCCACCCCATCATGCAGGCAGGGCAAAGTGGCCATCTGGCCCTCAAAGCTGACTGAGAGAGCATGACCCGGCCCCTGGCTTGAAAAGGTTGAGAACCTCTGGGCCAAGCGATGCTACGAGCTGTAACTTGGGGGGGGGGGGGTGCACAGCTTTCCCAAGCTCTGGTTTGATACAAGTAGCAATCCATCAATATGATTTGAATCTGGAAATATAGTCTGCCTAACTTAATTCTCCACTGACATTTCTCACTATTGATTTCCCCAGGGGCATGTGCTTTGCTTTTATCATGCGTTTGCACATTGGCTTCGAACTCTTGATGACGAGTGGTACAAGTTATTGGAAGGGCTGTGAACCAATTAAAGGATTTTGTGATTTAAGTCTCCCAACAGCATTCCTTTCACTTAGTCATTCATACACATAAAAACTCAGAATCTCAGTGAATTTCAAGGGATTTCTTGTCCAGAATAACCTACTATTCAAGTTATCTTTCTCTTTTTCCCCTGTATTCATGCACACAAAGTTCACTGTACAGAGAGATTGCTTTTTGCTCCTGACTTCCCCTCTCTTCTTTTACTTCCTGCAGCCAGCAGATTTTCCATTCTTGTCAACCTGCCAGCAAGTTGCTTCCAACACATGATGACCCTATAAAATCAATGTCCTCTGGAAGGTCCCCAGCATTAACAGCTGGGTCTCTTTTATTGAAAGGGACTGAAGTGGCTTACTGGTTAATATGCTGTACAGTCGTGGAGTCCAGAATCTAACTCCATTAGGTTCTTATACGGTTCGATACAATAGCAAATGTGTACTATAATCTGTGGTGGCTTAGTGGTTAAGAAGCTGAACTTGATGACTGGAAGGTCAGCAATTCAAGACCTGAGTAAAGTACAACAGAGTGAGCTCCTGTCTCTGTCCCAGCTCTTAGTAACCTAGAAGTTTGAAAACAAGAAATTATAAGTAGATAAATAGGTACCACATCAGTGGGAAGGTAAACAGTGTTCTGTGCACTCCGGTGTCTAGGCATGCATCCCATATAGCCATGGAAACGTTTGCAAACACAGCGCTGGCTCTTTGGCTATAAACAGAAAGGAGCATTGAACCCTAGAGTCAGACAGTGTGCATTTTTAAAAAGTGATTTGTTTTGAAAAGCTTCCCATTTAGTTTTGCATTTATATCAGAAAATGAATGGTTGTTTTACTTACCAGTAACTTCACTGAGAGTTGGGAAAACAGACTGACCAGCTCTACTACTTTTTATTTCCACATATTGTTAACAAAACATGTATTCCTAGAGACCCAAAACAGTTTGAGAACTGCAGGGTTTTTTAATGTTATCTTCCAGACTTTGTGCTTAGCTGAGTACTTGGAAGGATAGGACGATTAACCTAAATACTCTTGTGTAGAAGCCCATAAACGCAAAGTCCTAATCTAAGTTCTTCTGAAACCAATTTGCAAAACCTTCCTGTAAAAATTACATGGATGCATTGTAAGAATCAATTATCCCTATTTCATCAGCAGATCTTGGAGCTGTAATACTTTTTTTATTATTATTATTAAAACTATTATCATGTCAGGTTTTTTTTTACAACAAAAAGCAGTTTAACAACAACAAAACTCTGGTGTGTTTTTTTTAAAATAAAAAATATTATTATTTTCCCCATTCTGCCTGGAAGCCATTAAGAAGTTCAATTTTCCTGTAAAGCAAAATGTATGCCCTCTACGTGTTTTGTTCTACTGTCAAAAGGCCATTTCCAGAATCCAATAGTAGATTGTTTCCACCTACCAGCGTTTGCTAGAGTTAAGTGCATCCCACATAGCATGATCCAGATGGTTAAAATTGGTCTTCTGGGCCCATTAAAGTTGCTCACCTCTGGCTGGAATCCAATTTGTGCTCGGCTATGTTTTATGCCCCTAAACCTATCAGGAATACTCTGGCTGCAGAGTTGTTTTGAAGTGACAGGAGCTAAACTAGCTGATTCTTAGGATGCTTTATCAATACAGCATACAATTTTGTGACTGTAGGTAATGATAGGTAAACGTTGTCCTTGCTCAAAAGCCGGTCATATCCGACTCTAGGGTTCAGTGCTCATCGATGTTTATAACTAAAGAGTCAGCACTGTCTGCGTCTGCAGACATTTCCGTGGACATGTGGCATGCATGCCTGGACATCGGAGTGCACAGAACGCTGTTACTTTGCCACCAAAGTGGTCCCTATTTATCTATTTGCAATTTATTGCTTTTGAACTGTTAGGTTGGCAGGAGCTGGGACAGAGACTGAAGCTCACTCCATCATGCAGCACACGGGTCTCGAACTGCTGACCTTCCAGTCATCAAGTTTAGCATCTTAACCACTAAGCCACCATAGTCCTCTAGTCTAGACTCTTAGGGTACCTTCTCAATATACAGTTTTGTGACTGTCGGTAATGACAGACTATAGGTCAGGGATTCTCAACTGCAGCCTGTGGGCTGTTATGTGGCCCACAGCACCATTTCATGTGGCCCACGTCCACCACACCAGGAAGTGCCATGTGGTGGGGGAAAGGTAAAATGGCTGTCCAGCCCCTGAAGCAGTCTGCGGGAGCATGACCCGGACCACGGCTTTAAAAGGTTGAGAACTCCTGCTGTAGGTAATGATAACAGGTAGTGCCTGCACTGAATTGCCTGTTGAACTATTGATACTGTTTCTCCCGATTTCTGATGTGAAGAATAGACAGCCCAGCAAGAGAAGCAGAATAAAGATGCATTCAAGCCACTCTGTTTTCTGTTGACGCAGGAGGCCTCCGGGGAGCGACGGTGGTGGATGCCTTAGATACTCTGTATGTTATGGAGTTGCACAAAGAATTCCAAGAAGCCAAAGACTGGGTGGAGAAGAGCCTGGACTTGAATGTGGTGAGTCCGTCTCTGAATATGTTTCTCTGCGTGGCTGAAGCCATCTGGTTTGTTTTCATCCCTGGTGGTTTGACTTTGGGTTCACCCCCAACACACACACACATATATACATCCTGTAGAAAGAAACAAGCTGCAAATGGCAGGAGGTGTGCATTTAAATGGGAAGGGAAGTCGCCAAGATAATAGAGAGGAAGAGTATTTAATTCCTGCCTTCTCCTCCAAGATGAGATGGCTAGATGGTATTGTAGAGACAATGGGCACAGAGCTGAGTGAGTTGAGGGGGATGGTGGAGGACAGGAGTGCCTGGCGGACAGTGGTCCATGGGGTCGCAGAGGGTCAGAATCGACTGTGCGACTGAACAACAAAACCTCCTCCTGCCACATACTAGGAGTAACCAAAACAGTATTGTAGAAGATAAAATTAAACCCATGCACCATTCTGGATTGATTGCTCCCTTAAGTATCTCCTCTTTCTATCTCCATATCCTTGTCTTCTTCACATTCAGGAGTTGTCTGTGGAGTCAAAAAGCTGAAGCATTGTATTTTGGATTTGCAAGATTATGGTAAAGGTAAATGTCTCCCTTGCTTGAAAGCCAGCCATATCCAACTCTAGGGGTTGTTGTTCATCTCCATTTACACCCAAGGAGCCAGCACTGTCTGGTTTCTGTGGTCATGTAGAAGGCAAGACTAGGCACCGGAGCGCACAGAATGCTGTTACCTTTCCACCAAAGCAGTACCTATTTATCTACTTGCAATTTCTTGCTTTCAAACTGCACAATAGCAAAATTATAGTAAGGTTAAGGTAAAGGTTGACCTTGCTTGAAAGCCAGTCGTATCTGACTCTAAGGTTGGGTGCTCATCTCAATTTATAGCCACAGAGCCAGTGCTGTCTGCGTCTGCAGATGTTTCCATGGACATGTGGCAGGCATGATTAAACACTGGAGCACATGGAACGCTGCTTACCTTCCCATTGAACGGTACCTATTTATCAACTTGCAATTTCTTGCTTTTAAGCTGCTCGGTTGGCAGAAGCTGGGACAGAGATGGGAGCTTACTCCATTGTGCAGTACTCAGGTCTCGAACTGCTGACCTGCCAGCCTTCCAGCCATCAAGTTCAGCATCTAAACCACTAAGCCATCACAGATTATAGTACACATTTGCTATTATATTGAGCCTTATAAGAACGTTATAGAGTTAGATTCTTGACTCTATGACTGTACAGATGGCATTTTTGAGGTTGGAAATATTGGGCAACTTTGTCAAACCCCGTAGAAACCTTGTACTAGAAGAGCGAGTTGAATTAAAAGCTCCAGGATCTGAGCTTTAATCATTGCCTGCTGGATTACAGTAGCCCTCTCTGAACACAGACTCTTGACAATGGCATTTACTGCAGATAATCACCATTTACAAATGAAGATAGATGTAACTATTCATAGTCCAGGGCAGCCTTGTACTGAAGCTTTTATAACAATAATAAGAGATAATTGAATATGCTTAATGCTTTAAACTAAGGCTGCTTGGTTTTCCCAAGATTGCAAAAAATGAATAGAAAGAATCAGTGGTGTTCTCTTATTTAGACCATCAACCATTAGCTGAAATCTCTGTCTTCTATTGTTCTATTGTTAGCAGAACATGGAAGCAAACACGGGGAGAAAAAGTCCAAAAAACAACAATCCCAGGCACTGGCTGCTAGACAGTGACTGCAGGAGAGGGTGGTGGGGTCAGTATTTCCTAATCTTTGGGTTTTAGACTTCAGTTCCCAGAAGCCTAAGTCAATTCCCCAAAGCACTGATCAGCAAAAGCACTGATTTAGGCTTCTGGGAACTGAAGTCTCCCTGTGGAGAGCACGGTCCCCATTGGGAACCACTGGTCTAGTTGGTTGCTATAGGAAATAGGGTGGGTTCAAAGTGGGGCGGGGGTTGGTGATGGGCAAGGGCAGCTTCTGGGAACAAACTGCTTTAAAGCTCACCAGGTGGATTAAGACAGCAGTTCCCAAAACAACCAGGTTCCATCCCATCTCGACATGGCCTGATAGGATTCAAAACAACACAGGCGCTGTTTCAGCTGGCCAGATGGGGAGGCTTTGTGGGCCAGGAAACATCTGGCGGGCAGGAGCGTCATCATCCCCATCGTATGGCTTTCTTGGTAGTGTCTTGGCATAGTATCTCACAGCTTAGAGCAAGGATGCCCAAACTACGGCCCAGGGGCCAGATGTGTCCCCTGACACCAATTCATCCGGCCCACAAAGCCCTCATCACTCCTGGAAGCGGAAGTAAAATGCACAGATATGGCCCCTGGGCCATAGTTTGGGCACCCCTGCTGTAGAGCATCAAAGTTGATGATGCTTGGCTAGGTTTCCCTTGAAGCAAACATGGCTGCTTCTCCTTAGTGAAGCATTGTTTTGAAAAAACTGACCATGATGGAGTTGCAAATAGACAGTGACTCCTAATTTGAACCACTGCCTTGCCTTTGGTTTCGAATCATCAGACCAAGAGACAGAATAGGTCGCTCTTGCTCGAAAACCAGTTGTATCTGACTCTAGAGTTCAGTGCTCATCTCCGTTTATAGCCGAAGAATCATCTTTGTCTGTGTCTGCAAACATTTCCATGTGGCAGGCATGAGTAGACACCAGAGTACATGGAACACTGCTACCTTCCCACCAAAATGGTAGCTATTTATCTACAGTAATACCTCGGATAACGTTTACCTCGGTTAACGCTAAAATCGCATAACGTTAAGGGGGTTCCATGGGGGCCCAAATTGGTGTGGTGATGGGCATGGGGCGTTACGGCGGGAGCCGAGGGGCGGGCCGCACTCGGAGAGCACGGGACAGATGCTTGGTTGCTGTCCCCTGTTCTAGCCCCCCGGCTACACCTCTGGGTCCTGAGCAGCCAGTCAAGAGTGACCCCTCCCTTAGGCTGCTGCTGGTGAATGCCAGATCGGTCTGTAATAAGGCTCCCCTGCTAGCGGACACCATTACAGGGGAGCGGGCTGATCTGGCATGCATCACCGAGACCTGGCTGGCGCCGGAGGATGGGGTTCCTCTGTCAGAACTTTGCCCGGCCGGGTTTGGTATTTGGCACCAGCCTAGGGAGAGGGGAAGGGGCGGTGGAGTCGCCGTGGTAGCCAGGGAGTCTCTGGGAGTTGCCAGGGCCACGGCTCCACAAATTCCGGGTTGTGAGGCCCTGTTCTTGCGTGTGGGCCCTAAGGGTCAGTCGGGAATCTTGCTCATGTACCTGCCTCCCTGCAGAGTAGCAGATTCCCTGCCTGAGCTCCTCGAGGTGGTCTCCATGTTGGTGCTGGAGACCCCCAGGCTGATGGTCCTGGGGGACTTCAATTTGCCGTCATTGGGGACTAGCTCGGAGGTGGCTCGGGAGTTCATGGCTTCCATGGCAGCCATGGGCCTGACCCAGGTAATTCAGGGCCCTACCAGGGGCAGTGGCTACACCCCGGACTTAGTTTTTCTATCGGAGCTGTGGCTGAGTGATCTGGAAATACAGAAACTAGACATTACACCTGTGCCATGGTCAGATCACTATCTGGTGACTCTGGACTTCCTGGGGGCTGGACTCCGCCGTAGGGAGGCAGGGCCGATTAAATGGGCCCACCCCCGGCGACTAATGGATCCAGTAGGATTCCAGAGGGAACTGGGGTGTTGTCCTCTTGACTTGCAAAGCGGTTCATCTGAGGCTCTTGTCGACGCTTGGGACAAGAAAGCGACAGCAGCCCTAGACGTAATCGCGCCACTACGGCCTCTCCGAGTCCGAGGGAATCGATCTGCCCCTTGGTTTTCAGACGAACTAAGGGAGCTTAAACGGGCTAAGAGACGCCGAGAGCGCCGCTGGGTGAAGACTCGGGACGAATCTGACCGAACACTGGTTAGAGCAGCCATTAAAGACTACCTAGTGACGATGAGGGCGGTGAAACGACAATATTTCACCACCCTCATTGCCTCCGCTGATAATCGCCCAGCGACCCTGTTCCGGGTGACCAGGTCCCTCCTCGCGAGAGGGGGGGCGGGCCCTGGCTGGCAGGGATCGGCTGAGGTTTTCGCTGATTATCTGGAAGGGAAAGTCGCTCAGATCCGTTCAAAGCTTAAGCCCGGCGTGGATGGTATGGATCTGGAGTTGACCGAAGCACAGTCTAGCCATGTTACCTGGGATCGGTTCAATCCAGTTGGCCCTGAGGAAGTGGACAGGCTTCTTGAATCTGTCCGCGCCACAGCTTGTATGCTGGATCCTTGCCCCGCCTGGTTGGTTAAAGCTTCAGGTGTAGTGGCAGGTGGCTGGGTCGAGGCGATTATCAATTCATCTTTAAAGGAGGGGTCTTTCCCAGCGCCTTTTAAACATGCTTTGGTGCGCCCCCTCCTAAAAAAGCCATCCCTCGACCCTACGGTACTGTCAAACTACCGACCAGTGTCCAACCTGCCCTTTCTGGGTAAGGTCTTGGAAAAGGCTGTGGCGCGGCGGCTACAGGATGTCCTGGATGAAGCGGATTATCTGGACCCTTTTCAGTCAGGATTCAGGCCCGGATATGGTACAGAAACTGCACTAATCGCATTGGTGGATGATCTCTGGAGAGAGCGGGATGGAGGCCATCCGACTGTCCTAGCTCTTCTCGACCGCTCAGTGGCCTTCAATACCGTGGATCACAGTATCCTTCTGGGGAGGCTCCAAGGACTGGGGATCCGGGGCACTGTGCTGTCCTGGTTTTCCTCATTTCTGAAGGGCAGGACCCAGTCGGTGGTGTTGGAGAAGGAGAAGTCCAGCCCTAGGCCCCTTCGTTATGGGGTGCCTCAGGGTTCGGTACTTTCTCCTCTCCTATTTAACATCTACATGAAGCCGCTGGGTGAGATCATCCGTTCCCACGGGGTGAGGTATCATCAATATGCAGATGATACCCAGCTGTACATCTCGGCCCGTGGGGACCCAAGCGGTGCAGTGGAAGTACTTTCCAGGTGTCTGGAGGCTGTGAGGGTCTGGATGGGGGACAACGGGCTACAACTGAATCCCGGCAAGACTGAGTGGCTATGGGTGAGGGGTCCTGTGTTATCACAGGAGCTACCAACTTTGGCACTGGATGGGGCAGTCTTGCCCCAGAAGGACCCGGTGCGTAATCTGGGGGTCCTCCTGGACTCACGTCTACTGTTCGAAGAACAGGTGGCAGCCGTGGCCAGGAGGGCTTTTGCACAGCTTCGTGTAATTCGCCAGTTACGCCCCCTCCTAGACCGGGACTCCTTGCTCACGGTCACACATGCGTTGGTCACCTCCAGACTTGATTACTGTAATGCGCTCTACATGGGGCTGCCCTTGGTGACCAGTCGGAGGCTGCAGCTGGTTCAGAATGCGGCAGCTCGGGTAGTGATGGGGTGTGGGCGTTATGCTCGGGCCTCACCACTGCTTCGGGAGCTGCACTGGCTTCCAGTATGCCTCCGGGTGCAATTCAAGGTGCTGGTTATCACCTTTAAAGCCCTATATGGTAGTGGGCCAGGATACCTAAGAGACCGCGCCACCCTAAGAATGTCTGCCCGTCCCACTAGGGCGGATCGGAGGGGCTCTCTTGTGACTCCATCCGCTAGGGAGGCTCGTCTTACGAGCACTAGGAAGAGGGCCTTCTCCATGTTCGCCCCGGCCCTTTGGAACCTCCTTCCGACAGAATTGCGCCTGCAGACAGAGCTCCTCCCCTTTCGAAAAGGGTTAAAGACATGGCTGGCAGGGCAAGTGTGGGGACACAATAATGTGGGCTCCCATCCAGGATGGCTAATTTAAGGGTTGCCATCCCCCCACCACCTGGTATTTGTATCTGTTTTAAATGTGTTTTATCTATTTTTAAGGTCTTACTGTTTTAAATTTTTTATGAATTGATGAATTTTTAAAGTTTTAACTATTGTATGTCATGGACTACCCATTATGCTAATGGGCTCTGTAAGCCGCCCAGAGTCGGGTCTTCCCGAGTGGGGCGGGGTATTAAATACAAATAAATAAATAAATAAATAAATAAATAAAATCTGGGGAGGAGAATTGGATCGAATAACGTTAAGGTCCTATGGGATGGATCGGATAACAACTGCTAAAGCCTGTGCAGTTACAATGTATCTCTATGGAGCTTTAATGTTATCCAATCCATCCCATAGGATTTTAACATGCATCGGATAACACTAAAAATCGGATAACACCAAGACTTGTGGAACCAAGTCTTAGCGTTATCCGATGTACAGTATTACTGTACTTGAAAGTTCTTGCTTTCAAACTGCTAGGCTGGCAGGAGCTGGGACAGGTGACAGGACCTCACTCCATCGTACAGCACTCGGGTCTCAAATTGCCAACTTGCCAGCCATCCAGTCATCAAATTCAGCATCTTCACCACTAAGCCACTGCAGTCCTTAAGACTGTATTTTCAAAAAGGGTCTTCCTCCCACTCTCTCCACCCTCACAGTTCAAACTGTGTAAGTAGCCAGGTCATTAGATGCATTATAGAAGATACTGGTTCTGGAACATCATCATAATTATTTTTATCATTATAATACCAAAAATTATTGTTAAATAGAGCATCCAGCAGAGAAACAGGGAGATGGAACACTTGGGAAATGAAAGTTGTACCCGACAATATTATTGTTTTTAAAAGCTGACACTATTTCTGAGTCAGTAAATATATCAGGACAATGTTATTCTGAAGGCGCTAGGGAGGCTTAGAAATGGAAATCCTACCCTTGAGACGAGTGGAATTGCAACCAGACGGGCATCAGGAGTGATGCTTTATTCTGCATTCCCCATCCTGAAAGAAAACCCTCGGGCCATTTCACCTGGCAAGGCAGACAAACCAAAGCTGCGCTTCACTGCCTGTTTACACTTGCCATTTGCGGCCACAAGGATAGATGGTTTCATCTAGCCCAACTTGTAGGGTGAAACAGCCCCACCTTGTTGACCTAACCTCTGTGTGGTGGATGTATAAACACTGTCATGGTTATTTTACAGATATATGCCAGTTTCTGGCTTTTGCGGTATTTATTGGTGTGTTTGTCTACAACTAGTAGTATATGGGACAAAAATCAAAAATACATGAGCACATATTTCTCTCTCTCGCTCTCATTGCTAGCTTATTTTCCTTTATCTTTCTTCACCATCATGTTTTTTGACCCTTTCTTCTTCCCTGCCTGCTGAGGAAGGGTAAGTTGTTCAATAAGTACTCAATAAAGGACTTTTGAAAGTAGAACAAGGGCTGAAAGTTGCCCACTTCTGCTATCTGTCACGGGAGAACAGCCTGACCCAGGCCAATTTATAGTGCAGGAGTGTCCAAACTATGGCCCGTGGGCTGGATCTGGCCCCTGACACCAATTCATCTGGCCTGCACTGCCCACATTACTTCCAGAAGCGGAAGTAAAACACACCAATATGGGCGTGTTTCACGACCGTTTCTGAGAGCGTCGAGGGTGGTGTGGACCAGATGGATTGCATCAGGGGCCAGATCCAACCCATGGGCCATAGTTTGGGCACCCCTGGTTTAAGCAGAGAAAATGGCAGCCTAAAATCTATCTCATCCTGTTGCAAAACCATATGAGTGGCCCACTGAACCATGTGACTAGCCCATAGCCTGAAAAGTTTGGGCACCACTGTTATAGTGTTTATTTGTGCTGCTTTTCAGTTTACTTTTTTCTAACAGTGTCCCTTACTTTCCTCTGATATAGCTGTTCTTCCTGCAGGATGTACGTCTCTGTGAGCGCTTGTCTGTGTGTTCATAAAAAGCTGATATTTATTCAGAAAGCCAAACTGAATTGGCAAATCAGGCTTCAGGAGTAGATTTTTGAAAGGGACAATTTGACTGCAATTGCTTTGACATTTCAGTGATCCGAAGCGGGACGATTATGGATCATAACTAGCTCCAAGTAGAGGGCTATCTAGCAGAGTCAGTCTAGCACAGTGGTGCCCAAGCTATGGCCCATGGGCCATATCTGGCCTCTAACACCAATTCATCTGACCCACCATGCTTACTCAGAAGACAGTACCATTGAAACCAATGGGATATTTCCAAGCAAGGAGTGCAAAAGGCAGTGGGTGGCTATGTGTTTTGTCACACCCTCCCTCTTTTCATCTATGGGCATCCACTAATGTGCTAGACAGGGGTGACTTTGCCAGATAGCCCTCTACCTAGAGCTAGTTATGGGCACATTTTACTTCAGCTCCTGGGAGCAACGAGGGTGCCATGGGCTGGATGAATTTGTACTATATATTGGTTTGTTTGTTTGTTGTACAATAAAAGTTCACATAAAGAGCACCTCTCTTAGAAACTAACTTGCTTAAAGAGCAGAATTTTCTCTGAATAGTCTCCCTCTCTTAACAACTAAAACCAACCAAAAACAACTAAATTGGGGTTTGCAGTCCCCACCACCACCAGAAGTCACAATTGGTTGCATACAATGGTGTTTCGCTTAAAGAGCAAACTCACTTAAAGAGCAATCCCGGGGAACCAGTGGTGGGCATCAACAGGTTCACAACAGCTCACCAGAACCAGTAGCAGAAATTCTGGCTGGCCCTTCCACCCATCCAAGTTTTGAAATAAAGTTGTCCTAATTTGGGTGCAATGCAGGGCTTTTCCCCTGGCCACGCCCACCATACCATGCCCACAGTGTGGTAGCAAAAAATTTTTTGAGCCCACCACTGCATGGAATGCATTATGCTCTTTAAGCAAGGTACCACTGTAATTGTTTTTTCTACTCTTGATGATGATGATGATGATGATGATGATGATGATGATGATGATGATGATGATGATGATGATGATGATGATTTTGTGTCATAAATTATTCTGGGTTGAAAGGATTTTTGCTGGAGAAACTCCGCTCTGGGTCCGCCCGAATGCGGCTCCTTTCATGTCCCCAAGAGCTGGGACAAAGATGGGCGCTCATTCTGTCATGCAGTACCCAAGTCTCAAACTGCCAACTTACCAGTCTTCCAGCCAAAAGGGCTAGTTTCTTAACCACTGAGCCACCGCAGCCTCACTGCGTTGTCTTGATATGATTCTTGATGTTTTGATATGGTTGTAAACCATCCTGAGTGGTATTTGCACCCGATGAGCATGGATGGAAGGAAGGAATAAACACTTCATTGCAAATGACTAAGGGTTCCTGGGTATTGAAAACATTGTATTCATATGCATTCCATTATCTAACTATTTACAGTTTCCGCTCACATATAATCTGAAACCATCCTACCTTGTCTTCCACAGAATGGAGAAGCTTCTTTGTTTGAGGTCAACATCCGCTACATTGGAGGACTTCTGGCTGCATATTATCTAACTGGCGAAGAGGTTTGTTTTTAAATACATTTGCACTTTTCATACCCAGAAGATATTTTTGTAAGAGGCGATCACACACATTAACTATTATACATAGCCCCTGTGATGGCCCTTATCCACGAAACCATACAAAATTGCCCTCCTTTGCCTCGGTTAGCTAAAAATGTACTTCCCTGTAAATATTGAAGAGCTGATTATAGTTCTTAATTAAGTCTTGCATAATTACTTTGCCTAGCTCATCTATGTAGCTATTTTCTCTCATAGACAGTTTCTTCTAGCTAGCTCTTTGGCTTGGAACATTGGTCCCTGCTGAAATGCATTTTGCTACCATTTTGGTCCTTACTTTTGAAGCTCGTTAATTTCCTGAGGTAGGATAAAGGAACTTTCATGAGCCTCACTAGGGTCCTGTTAAATACAGCAATGGGGTACCTGTCATTTTAATTGGTGGCTGTTTTTCAGCAGTTTTGCCAAAAATGCAAAGCTTGTCGTGAGGGTTAAAAAGCAGGAAGGGTTTCTTCTTCTTCTTCTATTCCTACTCCTCCTACTCCTTCTTCTTTTTCTTCTTCTCCTCTTCCTCCTCCTCCTTCTTCTTCCTCCTCCCCCCCCCCAGGGGTTTTTGCCACTGTTCCCAGGGCATCCCTCTCTTCTGCACAAGAAGGCTCCTGGACACACAGGGCTTTTGCCATTGCGTCTGTCAGGAGGAAATTAATGTTAATGCCATTAATGTTGCCATCATATCATATTTAAAAATCAAAGCCACATCCCAATTATGCAAGCAAATTCTTTCAGAAAACATAAATTGCAAACAGAGAACCTTGCAGCCAAAATTCTTATTAAAATGGAAAATAGTTATTGCTTTGACAGTTTTAAAATTGATGGAAGAGAAAAATTATCCATTGACTACTTAGTTGATAGAGTCAGAAAGTAAGAGACTTGGGTTTAAATCCCAATATAGCCCGAGAAATGCATGGGGCTTTTGACTTACTTAGACTTAGGCCCTCCCATATGTAGCATATTGGGCAGCAAGGAATCTCCAGCAGTTCCAGTCTTGGGCGAGTGCTTCGGCATCTTCCCGTGTCATTTCTAGGGTCTCCCATGAATTTTCTCTGCCATGTATTTCGAGGGTGTCATCATCGTTTGGCATTAGCAGGTGTCCAACTTATTGCCACCTTAGTAATCTTGTTTTTCTCCCTACGGAAAATATGGGCTTCCATTTGGAGTCTTCTTTCTTCAACGATGGCATGAGCCACTCCTTCAAAGCACCTCCTCGTTAGTAATGTGGTCAAAATAGGGAATCTTTAAAATTCGGCAGAGAACCTTTGCTGGAAGACATCAAGTCTCTCTTGTTGACACTTTCTGATGCCTTCCAAGTCTCATAGGCCAATGGTGACAAATCTATGGCACGTGTGCCAAAGGGGCCACTCAGATCCCTCTCTGTGAGCATGCCCCAGAACAGAGTTTGCCCTGCCCCTCTGAAGCATGGACAGTAGCCTGTTGAGTTTGTTCAGTTGGTCTCTAAAAGGTTCGCCGTCACTGTCATAGGCATAGATGGCTGTCGGGATCACTATGGAGGTGAACAAAGAGAGTTTAATTTTCAGCTATATTTATGGCAAGGACCATATCTTATTCATTCTCCAGAGGATTGCTGTGGCTTTTCCAAGGCAGCATTCACCTCTGCGTCTTCATTTTGAACAATTACACTGCCCAACGCTGCCATTGCTGATCCCAAGCCTAGATGAGGAAAGTGTTGGGTTGGGCATCGGGCTAGCAACCCATCCCTGTTATACCTAAAACTGCTACAGAAAACAGGGCTGTTGGGATGGGAATAATAATAATTTCGTGTCAGAAATTATTCTGGGTTGAAAGGATTTTTGCTGGAGGAACCCCGCTCAGGGGTCGCCCAAGTAAGGCTCCTTTAATGTCCCCAAGATCTTTTCCTACCAAAGTGGTCCCTATTTATCTACTTGCAATTTCTTGCTTTCAAACTGCTAGTTTGGCAGGAGCAGGGACAAAGACAGGTGTCTCAAAACCACATATTAAATATTTCACTAACCCTGAAAGCTCAGGAATTCATTAAAAGTTGAATCTGACTTGGTGGGTGCAACACACACAAAGCTATCTGAGCCATGGCGATGCTATGCCAATGTTCCCCAAACCGCCCTCCTCCAGATTTTCTGGACTTAAGATGGCAGCTATTTCCCTGACAAGCAAACTTTGACCAGGCAGGCATGGGTGAGATGAGAGTTGTGGTTTGAGGAATGGTATTTTATGCTGCTTCCCAATAAAGACTCAAAGTGCCTTTGTATACAAGGGACTCGTAGTAAAAGATGCCACCTGCCTTTCCCTCTCTGAGAACTAAACTGTGTCTTTTGAATTCCTTGCTCACTTGTGACTTTAAATGTGTGGCACTTGTTTCAGTCACTGTCGTTTAGCCTCCTTTCTTGCACCACATGTTGCTCCGTGACAGCCTTTGCTAATACCACACTCTGGTAGGAAAGGGCTTGGTATTCAAGACTGGACAAGAGATTCAAAGAAATTTGAACAATTCACTTTTGCAGCCAGGAATTAAGAAGCCCCCACGGTTGCAAAGTTATGTAAGTGATGCTTGCCAAGATTCTTGCTCAGATTTCTAAAAACGATGAAACGGTTTTGACAGGCTTCCATGTGATCAGCAGAAAGAGAACTAGACAGATTTAATCAGGCCTTTATCTGTCTTGCTCCATGTTTTCTATGCTTCCTGTCTTTTGCTCCAATCGTTGGCTCCACTTTTACAATATGTATTTGCACCCAGATTGTGGCCATTAAGAGAACATAGGTCCAGGTGAATTGGGCCACCTTTGGACTCCCTGATCCAACCTGGCATGCTTTTAATTTCCAGACTTCGAATGGGCATAAAGAGCACCTTTATAATGTTTGTGAACTTTGCCAGGGAAAAACAAGCTTTCATGACACCCTCCCTTTCTCAACTTCTGGTGCAGTATCCCTATAAAGCAGGGCTGTCCAAGCTATTGCCCACAGGGCAGATCTGGCCTTTGATGCCAATTCATCTGATGCCCATGCCACCCTCATCGCTCCCAGAAGAAGAAGTAAAACACGCCCATAAACATGTCTTAGTTCCACTTCCAGGGGCAACAAGGGCAGCACTGGCTGGATGAATTGGCATTGGGGGCCAGATCTAGCCCACCGGCTGTAGTTTGGGCACCCCTGGTTTAAACAGAGAAAACGGCAGCCTAAAATCTATCTCATCCTGTTGCAAAACAGATTGCAAGGTGCGTTTTACTTCCGCTTCCAGTGGGAGGAACCCCGTGACTGGCCCGTGGCCCGTAAAGTTTGGGCACCCCGCCATAAAGAGTTTTCTTCCTCCAAGGAAATGCCATCTGCTTTCTAAAGGTGATACAGCCTCCAGTCAAGGAGGGATTAATCTCCCTTACCAAAATGAATTTCACTGAGCAACAAAATTCCTTCTCATTTTCCTGCTGCTGCCCAGTACAGGCAAAGACTGATTGCACCATATATCTTGGGTGGTTGATAGATAACGAGAGAGAGAGATGGCACAGAATATCTGAGAGAGAGAGGCTGGAGCAAACAGCAAGCTACTATCTCACTGCTCTTGATAGCCATTTTGCATGGCACGAGAAACTGTATGACAAAAATTAGATGGAGCTGGCTGCAAAATTGCCTTGAAGAGCAAATTCCCCTCTCCCCTTGCCCCCTCAGAAGCCACAAGGCACTGTAAGCCATGAAGTTTTTCTTCTGAAGTAGGTTTTTTCCCTTCCACTAGCTCTTTCAAAACAAGCTTTTTTTCCTTACAAACATGCTTGGTGTTAATTATCTTCTGTGGCATCAAAAAGCATTGGAAAGCATCCTAACCCTGTTGGAAGGAAGACAGAAAATATTTCTGATGTAGAGCTTCACAGCTTGGAAACTTAGATGTATTTGTTATTGAAGGGGGTCCAGTTGTGTGCAGGGCTTGCAGCATTGAAACTTTCTCTAGAAGAACTTCCATGTCTGCTAGTTTATCTGTGTGCCTTCTTTAAATATAGCTAGGAACTGTCTGGCTGAATTGCTGGATTGGTCTCCTTTTCACACACACACACCCCAAATTTATCCTGAATCAAGTGGATTAAATTCCACTTGAATCCATCTTGATGGAGGGCAGCAGCTTCATCCGTCCTGGCCTGGGGCTAAGGAGGATTTTGTGTGCCAAAAGGGCTCAGGACCAGAAAATGAGTCACGGAACTGGATCAGTGGTACAGGTGTCATGCAGCAATGCAGAAGGCAGATGAAAGGCCACTGCATTATATTCTCTGGACAGTCTTCATGGCTGATCACCATGAGGATCACCAATATATGGATTTGGATATGGCAAAAGAAGAAGTCTGTGTTAGACCAGTGAAAAGTTAAGAAGACGTGGAAAGTACAGGTGGCTGTTTCCTGGGAGAGAATATTTTGATATCTGAAAGTTATTGCATTGATGGCAGCTTGGATTGACCTGCAGGGGCCAGAAGTGAAAGGCTTGCATTCGATCTGCTAAATCACTTAACAAGCTTCCCTTGATCATGAGTAATCCCATGAGCAGAGATTAACATTGGTACTAATTGGTTGTCAAAGCACTGGGAATGGCTTACTTTCTTGTTGGCAGGCCTACCCTTTGGAGAGAAGTTGGAAAAAAGATGTCATTTGCCATGCTAAAAAATAATAATATTGCTTACAAATTGCGTTGGGGAATCTCTAACTAAGGGGGAAATTATCCTGGCTTAGCTTGGAACAACGAAGACTCAAAAGGGTTGCATGCCAGAAACCCAACTAAAACTGGATACTCCATCTTACATCAAAAATAAAACAAAACTAGTCAAACAAACCAAAACCAGTCTGATTTAGCACTGGAGAGGAACAGACTGATTCTCAATTAGCCTTATGTCATGTGGTCATGTAAAATTAGATTGCATTTCACCATGCTGTCAGTAGATCAAAACAGAGGGATAAATCATTGTGTAACCACCCTTTTGGTTGGTTGAAAGAGAATTTAAGAAGAAAATGCACTGGACATGAAGTTCTATACCTCGTATAGAAGTGTAATTGCTAATTTCATGTCAGAAATTATTCTGGGTTGAAAGAATTTTTGCGGAAGAAACTCCACTCAGGGAATGCCCGAATGAGGCTCCTTTCATGTCCCTAAGAGCTGGGACAGAGACAGACGCTCAATCCATCCAGCAGTACCCTGGTTTCAAACTGCCAACTTGCCAGCCTTCCTGCTAACAAGGCAAGCTTCCTAACCACCAAGCCACCGTAGCCACCATGGCTGAGCTTAATATCTGAAAACCTTCATTCAATTGAGTTAAGACAAGCCTGCCAGGGTATTAACAAAACAAGATGTGGAGGAAAGCCACAAGACAAATTCTTCCAGGTGACAGTAGAACAGGTGGTAGGATTTGAAGCAGGTACCCTCTCCCTTAACTGGTTAATCTTTACTCAGTTGATGTAAAGGAATGGCTCGTGTGGCATAGGAAGTACATACAAAGAAGCCATGTTTTCAACACCAGTGGAAACAAACTCAAGAAATCCACTTTATCTCCTTCTCCCATAAATAAAGCAGGGCTTGCCTGGGGAAAAAAAGAAAAAGAAAATTACATATCTCAGGGATGGCAGAGGAGAAGATACAAAAATGTAGTCTGACAGTGAAGATGTTGCTTATTGCATTTTAATTATTCCCCCCCCCCCCGGGAGCTGCAATCGTGGATTCTTCTGTTAAAGTCTCCCAACTGCTTTCTTTGGTTGGAGGTAGATTTTACATCCCTAGCTAGAGTCTGCAAGCCTGGCCAGGTTATCCTGCTGTGGTAATAGAGTAGACCTTACTGCCAGTGACTCAGAGCTGAGCATCAGGCGGGGGTTAACTAACCTGACAATCCTGAGGACTAACAGCCTTGGGTCCCGAAGTTTGCAGGGAAGAGTGATGGTCCCCAAGTGGATTAAATCCCACTTGAATCCATCTAGATGGAGGGCAGCAGCTCCATCAATACTGGGGCTGATGAAGACTTTGTGTGGCAAAAGGCTCAGGACCAGAAAGTGACTCACAGAGCTAGATCAGTGGAATGGGTTGTCACACTGTGATATAGAAGTCAAATGAAAGGCCACTGTATTATATTGCTCCCTGGATGATCTTCACGATGGATGACCATGAGAATAGCCAATATTCTGAATCAAATATGGCATTTAAAGAAAAAGAAAGAACCAACAAAGTCATATTCTCCTGTCTGTCTCCCAACACCGGCAAACAATGTGGTTTCCAGGTCAAAAATCCAGATGGAAATTGTTTCAGAAAACCCTACCTGACATTTGAGTTAAGCTTCATTGGAACCAACAGTTTGATTTTTGGACATTAAAGTCTGCACCCTTCATGTCAAGGCCCCCAAAGCTTCTCCTGGTTTAAAGGGAACCTCCAGGGAGTCTCAGAACCCAGTGAGGGAAAAGGAAACATTTAATTAGCGGAAAAAAGCCTGTGGCTGAAGATATCATTAGATATCATTAGCTTGGATGGGCATAAACTTGTGCAGTAATATTTCAGCCAGTTTGCATTACAGTACAGTTGTACCTCGCTTAAAGAGCATAATGCGTTCCACAAGATTGCTCTTTAAGCGAGTTTGCTCTTTAAGCGAAACACCATTGTAAATGACCAGTTGTGGGGGTGGGGGGATTGCGAACCCCGATTTATTTGTTAAGCAAGTTTTTGGTTGGTTTTATTTGTTAAGTGAAGCGAACATTCAGAGAAAATTCTGTTCTTTAAGCGAGTTACTCTTTAAGCGAGGCACTCTTTATGCGAGGTTTGACTGTATATTAAAAAAGTGAATATAAGGTGACATGAGTAAAATATGCACATTTTAATATACAGTATATGTACTTTGTGTGTGCGATAAAATTTCATG
This sequence comes from Furcifer pardalis, assembly GCA_030440675.1. NCBI lineage: Eukaryota > Metazoa > Chordata > Lepidosauria > Squamata > Chamaeleonidae > Furcifer > Furcifer pardalis. The sequence continues at coordinate 297,981,471 of CP126890.1, read as the reverse complement.
ATGTGTAGTTTTGACATTTTCTTTTTCTATCATTGACATTATTCTGTACATAAAATTAATTTTGCAATGTGCATAAATTCCCAACCCTGCAGGCATGTGTATGAATTAATGCAAGATAAATGAACAGTTTTTGAAATTTTAAATTTTATTTTCACTTGATAAAATATTCATTTTGTGCAAATAGCAATAGCAATTACACTTATAAACTGCCCCAGAGCACTTTGTGCACTCCCTGGGTGGGTCCCAATGTAAGTAGCATTTTACACACACATCCCAACATGCTGGGGTCTCAGTTTACCAACCTCGGAAGGATGGAAGGCTGAGCCACCCTTGATCCCCATTGGGATCAAACTCACAACATCAGCAGTTTTGGCTGCAAATAATAATTCATTAAATAGAATGTGTTCACTAATTTCTAGCTTTATTTAAGTAATTATTCAGACTTACTTTAATAAAGCAGCAATTTGAAAACTGCAGCTCTGTGGTTTTCTGGTTATTAATACTCCCCCACATTTACCAAACAATTAACACTTATTCAACTTATACACAGAGTACATAATGCTCAATGCAGAGTTGGACGAAGCACAATTTGGAATCAAAATTGCTGGGAGAAACATCAACAACTTGAGATATGCAGATGATACCACCCTAATGGCAGAAAGTGAGAAGGACCTAAAAAAGCTCTTTTTGTGTTCTCCCTTAAAATGTGCAATGTATTGGGTAAAGGTAAAAGTCACCCTTGCTTGAAAGCCAGCCATATCCAACTCTAGAGTTCAGTGCTCATCTCTGTTAGTAGCCAAAGAGCCAGCGCTGTCTGTGGCTGCGAATGTTTCCGTGTACATGTGGCAGGCATGCCTAAACACTGGAGTGTATGGGATGGTGTTACCTTTCCACCAAAGTGGTACTTATTTATCTACTTGCAATTTCTTTTGAACTTCCAATTTGGCAGGAGCTGGGACAGAGCTGGGAGCTCACTCTGTCATGCAGTACTCAGGTCTTGGAACTGCTGGCCTGCCAACCTTCCAGTCATCAAGTTCAGCGTCTTAACTACCTAAGCCACCACAGTCACGCTGCCCTAATAGGCTTTCCTCCCTTTTCCTCTCCACAAAGGAAGTTTTAAATTTCCCAATATAATTAAGTGGCTAAGCTACTTTTAAAAGACTTGACAATACAGTTGTACCTTGCTTAAAGAGCATAAAGCATTCCACAGGATTGCTCTTTAAGAGCGAGTTTGCTCTTTAAGCGAAACACCATTGTAAGTGACCGATTGTGGGAGGAATTGCAAACCCCGATATATTTGTTAAGTGAGTTTTTGGTTGGTTTTATTTGTTAAGCGAAGCGAACATTCAGAGAAAATTCTGCTCTTTAAGAGAGTTACTCTTTAAGCGAGGCACTCTTTATGTGAGGTTTAACTGTATGGGTAAACTGAAAGCAGATGCAGTGTCGAAAACAGCATCCGCTTTGGGTGTACATGCTGGAACTGTAGTGAAATTGCCTTGGTTCCTTTTCATTTACCATGAAAGGAGTTTTCTTCAAAATGGTCCTTCTTTTTTATCTCCCTCTCACTGAATGGTAGAGTTTTTACAGGTATTTTGTCCTTTAAAAAAAACTAGATCTTTGGGTGACGTCCCTCTTCCTTATTTGAATTCCTGCAAGGACTTCCCACTCATTTAATCTATGGTTCTAGGATTAGAGGGCTGCAGTGACTTAGTGGTTAAGACGCTGAGCTTGATGACCAGAAGGTGGGCAGGACGGCAGTTCAAGACCCGAGTGCTGCATGACGGAGTGAGCTTCTGTCATGTGTCCCAGCTCCTGCCAACCTAGCAGTTTGAAAGCAAGAAATTGCAAGCTGATAAATAAGTACCGCTTTGGCGGGAAAGGTAACAGCATTCCATGTGCTTTAGTGATGTGTGCCATGTGACCACAGAAACATTTGCAGATGTAGACAGTGCCAGATCTTTGGGTGTAAATGGAGATGCTCACCGCCTCCTAGAGTCCGACATGACTGGCTTTTGAGGAAGGGATAACAAATGCCTATGGCATTCAAATTTAGAAAACCAGTATGCTGTGATTTAATTTTCCAAAACCTTTTCCCTCTTCTTCTAGCTCTCTTATGTTTTTTTCCTCTTTTCCACCTCTTCAAACAGGTCTTCAAGAGCAAAGTTCTAGAACTCGGAGAGAAGCTTCTGCCTGCTTTCAACACACCGACGGGTATCCCGCGAGGAGGCATCAACCTGGGCAGGCAAGACCCCTATCATTACTCTACCATCTTTAATGAGTGAAATTTCTTGGTCAATGAAGCAGCATGGGGGTCTGTGGGATCCCGGCAAGCCCCCATCCATTTTTCTGGGTGATTTTTTTATTTCTCTTTATGGAAACCATGGAGAGAACTGTGAAGCAGTATTATTCTCCATGAAGCCCAGGCAGACGTTTCTGTGGACGTATGGCAAGCATGCCTCAACACCGGAATGCTGTTTACTTTCCCACCAAAGTGGTCCCTGTTTATCTACTTGCAATTTCTTGCTTTCAAACTGCTCGGTTGGCAGGAACTGGGACAGAGACAGGCGTGCACTCTGTTATGCAGTACCCGGGAATCGAACTCTGAGCTTCCAGTCAGCAAGTTCGGCATCTTAACCACTTGAGCCACCACAGTGTGAACACATCTAAATATATTGGGGAGGGATATGTTTCCCTCCCCAGCGCCCCTTCTGACATCATGCATAATTTTTCCAATGGCTCACCATCTCTGAAGTTCTTGGGGAAGCAGCTTTCAGAAACATCTCTCTCCCTCCTGCCAGCTTAAATCTCTTAAATCTATACCCCTCTGGCCTGCATTCCCCACACCACCTCCAGATACCTCATTCTCTTCCTCCCACAAGTGGCAGCTGAGACAAGGAGGGGACTTGTGCCTGTGGGAGACAGAGTTCTTGTAGGTTTCCATCTTCTAAAGGGGGAGTGGGTGACATCCCACCCCACTCTGTGGTGCCTTGGAGTGGCCGACAGCAATCTATCACCAATCCCTTTAGTGAAGGAAAGTGCAGCATTGGTCTCAAGGATTGGCGGCAGCTGTGAGCATCCCCCCCACACACACACATTTCATCCCACCCTTGACAAGAGCTACATCCCAATAGCCAGCTGGTCTGAGCAGCTGCCAAAGAACATTAGCTATTTTTGGACTACTGGTAGAATATTTCAAGGAAAGCATCATTTTCTTTGTTCTTTGCCCTGCCTTTAAAAAAAAATGCAACATCATAAATATATACATGTAAGAAATGGGTTTGAGGCTTTAGGATCTGAATCAAAAAAAAATTCTGCTTTGATACGTTGAAAATACCTTTCTAGCTGCCATAATTGTAGATCTTGTAAATCTTGCCAGGCCAGACATCCCGCTACAGTAATGAAGTAGACTATACAGCCAGTGACTCAATGCTGAGTGTTGGGTGGTGGTAAATAACCTGACTCCCTGAAGGGACCAATGGCTACGGGTGGATGAGTCCCTTTAGGTGGGCTGATGGTCCCCCTCGGTGGAAGAAATGCTCCTGGAAACCATCATAATGGATCCAACAGCAAAACGAGCAGAGGAGGCACTCTGACTCCCAAGTAGTCCTTGCTGGGTTCTTGCCGTTCACTAGAGCAGTGGTGCCCAAACTAAGGCCCAGGGGCCAGGTGCGGCCCCCAGCACCAATTCATCCAGCCTGCAAAGCCCTCGTTTCTCCTGGAAGTAAAACATGCCCATACGGGCGCGTTTTACTTCTGCTTCCAGGAGCAATGAGGGCTTTGTGGGCTGGATGAATTGGCATTGGGGGCCGAACCTGGCTCCAGGCCCTAGTGACCAGCTCCCTGAACCACATGATCGGCCACAACCTAAAAAGTTTGGGCACCCCTGCACTAGAGGGAATACTGGACTAAATATCATGATCACACACGCTCTGGTCACCTCCAGACTTGATTACTGTAATGCGCTCTACATGGGGCAGCCCTTGACGACCATTCGGAGGCTTCAACTGGCCCAGAATGCGGCTGCCTGGGTTGTGATTGGGTGTGGGCGGTATGCACATGCTTCACCGCTGCTTCGGGAGTTGCACTGGTTGCCAATATGTCTCCGGGTGCAATTCAAGGTGCTGGTTATTACCTTTAAAGCCCTACATGGTAGTGGGCCAGGATACTTAAGAGACCACCTCACCCCAAGAACATCTGTCCATCCCACCAGAGCGGACCGGAGAGGCTCTCTAGTTGTTCCATCTGCCAGAGAGGCACATCTCCCTGGCACGAGAAGGAGGGCCTTCTCTGTGTCTGCTCCGGCCCTATGGAATCTCCTGCCAATGGAGCTACGTCTCCAGACAGAGCTGCTGCCCTTTAGGAAGAGTCTAAAAACATGGCTGGTGGGACAGATAAGGGGTGCAGAAGGTATAATGACCCCAGCACACTGGATGATCTGAGCCCCTCTCTTTCTCTACTTTTTTATTAGTAGTTGTAGCATTTGGTGTGTTTTAAATCTTTTTTAGATTTTAATTTTAAATTTTAACAGTTTTAAGGTTTTTATATGGAAGCTTCCACTTCCTAATTCTGGGCCCTACCTGCCCAGAGAAGGATAAGACTATCGTCCACTGGCCAGGAGGAGGAATGGATTTCAGCTGTTTGTGCTGTGTTGTTTTTTCTTATTGTAAGCTGCCCTGAGTCGCCACGGAGAGTGGGCGGCGATATAAATCTAAATAAAAATAAATAAATAAATAAATGGAACAATAAGAATAGGGAATATTTGTGTATAAATCCGAGCCATCACTAGAGTGGAGCAAGTCAGGCTTTCCCACCCATGTCCCATCTCCTCTGGCATTCCCATCCATGTCTCTTGTTCTTCATCTTCTCCCATCTCCTCTTCTTCCTCAATTGCCACCAGTCCTCCCTTTGTCTGCTTTCTCCCTCTTCTTTCTTACTCTCAGGCTCTCCCTCCTTCCTTCCGGATCCTGTGTCTCATCCCTTCCAGAAGGTTCTTTGCTCTTTGGACCTTCAGGAAAAGCCATTCCTATCACTTCCTTGTCCTCCACTTTTATCAATAGCTTCCCCGGTGGCTTAGTGGTTAAGATGCTGAGCTGGAGACTGGAAGTTCGGGTTTTGATACCTGAGGGCTGCACTTGGAGACATGAAAGGAGCCTCATTTGGGTGTCCCCTGAGTGGAGTTTCTCCAGCAAAAATCCTTTCAACCCAGAGTAATATTTCTGACATAAAATTATTGTTTATCAGCAATTGTGGCAGGGTTGTCAACTTCACTGTCAGTGATAAGGGCCACCTTCCAGGAACTGAATCCAGCTTGAGGAGGTCAACCAGGGGGGACTGGTGTGGAAAGCATGGGTGATGGCCTGACTCTGGGCTCCTCTGAGGCTTCTTCACAGTAACGTAAAAGCATAATTAAGATTTGTAATTAGAGGCACACCAAGTAGAATTTATGGCCCAATAAATGTTGCATATCAGCTTATGAATGTAGTGGTACAGAGAGTGGATTGCTAGGCAACCAATATCTTAAAGATGGCTTTGTTTTTAAAATACTAAATGCTGATCCCAACATTTGTGTGCTTAATTTAATAATTATTTCTAGCATAGGTACAATAGTTAGGCATATAGAAAAGAAGTGAAAAACCCCAGGGCTTGGCCCCAGGCATCTGAATCTTAATATACAACAGAGAAGAAGTGAGTCATCAGAAAGTTAGATTGAGGTGGAGGTGGAGAAAGGTTAGTTCAATTCTTCTTCTTCTTCTTCTTCTTCATTATTATTATTATTATTATTATTATTATTATCATCATCATCATCATCATCATCATCATCATCATCATCATCCTTCTCTTTCTCCTTCTCCTCCTCCTCCTCCTTCTCCTTCTTCTTCTCCTCCTCCTCCTCCTTTTCCTTTTCCTTCTCCTTCTCCTTCTCCTTCTCCTTCTTCTGTGTCAAGACCAGATGTGAAATGATATCAGAACATGTTTTCCCAGAAAAGATCACATTTCTGCAAATGAGCTTTTGTTGTTCAACCTCGGGAAGTCCCAGTCCTTTGAGTTTTGTGCACAAGCCATTGAGTGCCACCTGCTGTTTCCCCAGTTGTAGCAACCTTATCTCCTCCCTTTTGAAGGGGGAGAAAAACCAACATGAAAGAGAGAGTGTGACATTAACAGCAATCTGCCATCCGTGATTCTTCTAATCAAGAGATCACAAAATCAGCCCTGCATCTCTCCCCAAATGAAACCAACTGAGTTTCTCCCAAGCTGACAGCTGTGGAGGCTATTTTCAGAACAGGCCCTAAAGATGTGGGTTGTTGTGCAGAGACTGGAGAGGCTGAGATGACTGTAAAAGACCATAATCAAGAATGTATTTGGCCGAGAGACAGGGGGGGGGGACAAGAGAAGGAAGTTTCCACCTCTGGGAAGCAAGTTCTTAACTATTTAATGATCCCTGTGAAGCCTAAAGAACAGAAGCTGCATAGAGTGCATCCATTAAGAAAGAAGACAATAGTGCAGGATTTTCCCAACCTTGAGCCCCAGATGTTCCTGGACTTCAATTCAGCAGATGTGAAGACTTGGGGTTCTGGTAATTGATGTCCAAGACACCTGGGGACCCAAGTTTGAGAAACCATAAGCAAGTTACTTCAAAAAATTGGTTTTATTAGAATGTTTGCCTTCCATTTGAATTCTACAGCAGAATTTGAAAAAGTTGCTTTTTTGGACTACATTTTCCAGAATGTCCCGGCCAGCATGGAGAATTCTGGGAACGGTAGTTCAAAGGAGTCACTGTTCTGAGCTGTGGTACATACATAGGCATGTAAACATGTACACGGTGTGATCTGCCTCGTTGCATAGCCTGTAAGCTGCCAAGCCAAACACTGCTTGCCTTTCCTGTTTCTAATGCCTGCAAAAGCCAGGGAGGCTGCAATCTATAGAGACTATCATAGCCACCAAGATCAGGACCGTTCTGTCTGCTCAGACTGGCAGACCTGGCATATGATCACTTGCTGATTTTTAAAAATTGGAGTGGGTTATTGTTCAGTTGCATAGTCAAGTCCGATTCCTTGCAACCCCAGAGATGCCAGGCTCCTCTGTCATCTGCCGTCCTCCATAGTCCACCCAGATCCACGTCCACTGCGTCAGCTCTGCTGTCTGACCATCTCATCCTCTGCCGTCTTCTCCTTTTGCCATCAATCTTTCCTAGCATCAGGGCCTTCTCCCGTGAGTCCTCTCTTCCCACTTGATGGCCAAAGTACTTGAGCTTCAGTTTCAGTATCTGCAGTGGTGGGATGTCAAACATTTTACTACCCCACCGAGATGTCATCACAGTGTGGGCGGAGCTAACATCATGATTTCATGACATCGTGGGTGGAGCCAATGTCATGACATTGTGGGCGGGGCCAAAGAATAATAATAAAATAAAGTTAAAATAAGCACGCACACACACACACACACCCCTCAACCCATCCACAACACAAACCAATAAATAAATAAAATAAAAAATACATTAAAATACACCCAAACATCCACCCACCCACCCCAAACACAAATCAACCAGAGCTTTTAAACCAGAACTTAAAGCTTATTCTGGCTAATCTTTCTCACACTAGGTCAGATGGAAGGAACTACAGAATGAACTCACCACAAGATGGCTTCATTTTGGCACTTTTCAACTTTTCAACAGTTAAAGAAGTTAGGTACTAAGTCTTTGCCTAACCAGTTCTCTAGGATAATATGCCTTAAAGTAAATGTAAAACAGCTGTAACTCCTTAAGGGTTCTCCAGTTGGAACAGCAATTGGAACAGCACAGGTGTAGCTTATTGATGAGGTAACTCCAAGACTTTGCTTAAAAACCCCAAGCCGGCCGCCAGGCCTTTTTAGGAACTGTGGTAGTACGTCAATATAGGTAAAGGTATCAAATACACATTAAAATACGAACAGATACACCACATCCAAAGGTGAGTCACTTACCCTAGGGAGCAGGCTATAGGGAGCTTCAGGCTAGCAGCTTCACTGCCTCCTCCCTGCTTGGGAGGACAGCAAGGAGGCCGTGCATACGCACCAAGCACTGTAGGCATGCATGCATGCCAAGTGATTGGCGCACATGTGCAGTGGGGGAACCAGTGAAAAGGTAAGCCCCGAAGGTGGTTCCCCCCAAAAGCTTCTACCGGTTCTCTGGGACACTGGGAAAAGTTACTACCGGTTCTGGTGAACTGATGAGAACCTGTTACATGCCATCACTGAGTATCTGTCCTCCCAAGGAGCAGTCAGGGTTGATTTCCTTTAGGATGGACTGATTTGACTTCCTTGAGATCTAAGGAACTCAAGTCTTCTCCAGCACCATAGTTCAAAGGCATACAAGTCTAACAAATAAATAAATAAATAAATTCTTCTGCACTCAGCCTTCCTTATGGTTCAGCTCAGATGGAGGTGGTTTGTGGGGTCTTAATTTGCCCCCCCCCAAAAAAGGAGGTGTTTGTATGCTTTTCTAATTCCTTTTGGGTTAAGATGCTGAACTTAATGACTGGAAGGTCAGCAATTCGAGACCCGAGTACTGCATGATGGAGTGAGCTCCCATATCTGTCCCTGCCAACCTAGCAGTTTGAAAGCAAGAAATTGCAAGTAGATAGGTACCACTTGGGTGGGAAGCTAAATAGTGTTCCATGTATTCCAGTGTCTAGTCATGCCTGCCACATGTCCACAGAAATGTCTGGAGGCGCAGACCGCACTGGCACTTTGGCTATAAACGGAGATGAGAACCGAACCCTAGAGTCATACACGACTGGCTTTCGAACAAGGGCAACCTTTACCTTCTTTGCTTTTAATGAACTAATGTTGTCTTCTCTTGCCCCTGCAGTGGGATGAGCTGGAGTTGGGGATGGGCATCAGCTGGAAGCAGCATTTTAGCTGAATTTGGCAGCCTCCACTTAGAATTTCTGCACCTGTCAGCACTGTCTGGAAACCCGGTGTATGTTGAAAAGGCAAGTCATTCCTTCTCCCTTGATGCATTTTGCCACTCCCTGTTTGCCCTTGAGAGTTAAATGGAGGCTGGTTAGATCAGGGGTGCCCAAACTTTTCAGGCCACAAGCCAGTCACGTGGTTCAGCAGGCCAGTCATGTGGTTCCTCCCACCAGAAGTAAAGTACGCCTTGCAATCTGTTTTACAACAGATATGTTTTGCAACAACATGAGATAGATTTTTAGGCTGCCATTTTCTCTGTTTAACCCAGGGGTGCCCAAACTACAGCCCGCGGGCTGGATCCGGCCCCTGATGTCAATTCATCTGACCCGTGCCACCCTCATCGCTCCTTAAAGCGGAAGTAAAAGGTGCCCATGCGGGTGCATTTCACTTCTGCTTCCAGGAGCGCCGAGGGTGGTGCGGGCCAGAAGAATTGGCATTGGAGGCCGGATCCAGCCCGTGGGCTGTAGTTTGGGCACCCTTGGGTTAGATGGTCCTGCCCAGAAGTGATAAGAGGCCTTGGGTTTCCATGCTCACCAACCCTCAGTCTCTTCTGTCATTTAGAAACTTGCCCTGACATGTCGGCTTGAGGCTGCATCTGAGAATCTCAGATGATCTTGCCTTGGGGTGGTGGGAACCGTTTAGTGCCAGCACTTTTCCCTCAGCTGTGGAGCTGAGACCCAGCGAGGCATCAGGGTTAAGCAGCTTAACTGACCCCGGCAGCTACGCAGGGCTACCTCTCGACCGTCTGCCAGGAACATGTCAATGTTGTTTCACACATACTGAGGCTGCTGCAGGTGATACATATCCCAAGCACCCCCTCCCCCCACCAGAGGCCCTAGTTCTGCAACGTGCTCCCACTTTACACATTTATGGCCAGGCGTTGGTGTTTTGGGGGACTTTGGAGGCTTAGTGTTTAAGATGCTGAACATGACGACTGGAAGGTCAGCAGGCCAGCAGTTCAAGACCCATGTATGCAGAACAACAGAATGAGCTCCCGTCTGTCACAACTCCTGCCAGCCTGGCAGTTTGAAAGTAAGGTATTGCAAGTAGATAAATAGGTACCACTTCTGTGGGAAGGTAAGAGCGTTCTGTGTGCTCTCAGATGTCTAGTCATGCCTGCCAAGTGACCATGGAAAAATTGCAAATGCAGACAGCTCTGGCTGTAAACAGAGATGAGCACCACACCCTAGAGTTGGATACTGGCTTTCAAGCAAAGGTGACCTTTGTTTGTTGTTGTTGTTGTTGTTCAGTCGCACAGTCAATTCTGACCCTTTGCGACCCCATGGACCACTGCCCACCAAGCACTTCTGTCCTCCACCATCCTCCTCAACTCGCTCAGCTTTGTACCCATTGTCTCTACAATACCATCTAGCCATCTCATTTTTGGCCATCCCCTTCTTCTTTTGCGTTTTAAGGAGATGCTTCGTGTGACTCAGGGTCTCGGCAAGATTTCAGGTGTGCAGAAGGACCAGTTTGATGAAGGACGAATGCAGGGGTTCCCAACCTTTTCAAGTTGGGGCCAGGTCACGCACTCTCAGTCAGCTTTGATGGCCATTTTGCCCTGCTTGCATGATGGGGGTGACCATTTTGTCCCAACAGCTTCAAAGGGGTGGCCATTTTGTTTCTCAAATGCCCTTGGAGGGGTGGGGGGCACATGAAATGGCACTGTGGGATGGATCCGGCCCATGGGTGTTAATTTGGAACCCCCTGGGCTAATGCATGCTGCAAACTATTTTAATCCCTGGGCCGATGTGATTAAGAAACTTTCTTCTTCAGAGGACTATTAGAATTCATCAGGAGTTACTTTTCCTCACTTACTACTATAGGTGAGATTTCAGCTAGAAGTGCTTCTTTAACTGGTCCTTGTGGGGTGAACAAGGCATGATCCTAAATAGCATCCCTCATTTACTCTCTTCTCCCCCCCCCCCCCCAATCTTGCATCCCTTCGAGTGCTCTGAGGGAAAGCAAAGCAAAACAATCACACTTATATACCAACCCAGAGTGCTTGGTGTACTCTCTTGGGGGTTCACAAGTTAATTAGCCATTTGCCCCCAACATGCTTGGTACCGACCTCAGAAGGATGGAAGACTAAGTTAACTTTGAGCCCTGGCTAGGATCAAACTCACAACCTTTTGGTTGCCGTACAGCAGTTTAAACACTGCACCGCCATGGCTCCTCCAAATTGCTCCAAGTAGAATCAGAACTAGACCTTTTGGTGCAGCAGAATCCAATGTGGAACAGAAGGCAGTGACAGTTCTGCCTGTTGTTTCAGCAAAGCAGCTCAAGCACAACCTATTCCCAGGGTTTACTGCTAGTATAGTAAGATGATCACAATCTGGCTGGCGGAAAACAGCAATGACTTGAGATAACTTTTAATGAAAGTGAAAGAAAGAAGTACCAAAGCAAGGCTGCAGTTCAACATTAAGAATACAAAAATTATGACTGCAGAAGAACTGTACAGCTTTGAGGTTTCACAATGAAGAAACAGAGATAGTGGAAGATTTTGTATGCTTAGTAGGCTCAATCATCAATCCAAATGGTGGCTGCAGCCAAGGAACCAGAAGAAGACAGAGACCTGGAAGGGCAGCAAATGAAGGAATTAGAAAAGATCATCAAGTGAAATGATGTATTAATGGAAATCAAGACTAAGATCATCCGCAATACTATATTCCCAGTCATCATGTATGGGTGTGAAAACTGGGCAGAAAAGAAGGCTGGTGGTGTTGGGATTATTCATTTGAAATAATGCTAGAGGAGAGCTCTGTAGATACCCTGGACTGCCAGAAAGACAAACAAATGGGTCTTTGAGGAGATCAAGCCTCAACTGCCTCTGAAGGCAAAAATGATGATGCTGAAGCTGTCCCATTTTGGACACATCATGAAAAGGCAAGCCTTTCTGGAAAAGACAGTGATACTGGGGAAGGTGGAAGACAGCAGGAAGGGCAGAACGCCAAAAGCAAGATGGATCATTTCCCTAAAGGAAGCCACAGTCCATCTCTTGCAGGAGTTAAGCAGGGTTGTTGAAGACAGGCTATTCAGGAGATCTCTCATTCATAGGGTCACCATATGTCGGAGGAGAGGACTTGACAACACATGGCAACAACAAACGGCTAGCAAGATGGCCATCTGCCTGCTTCATGGTTGGGACAAGAAAGGAGAGGCTTACAGAGGGCAAGATCTAAAAAAGCTACAAGAGGAAGCTGTGCAGAACCAAGCAGGAGGGGAAAGAAAGGCACAAAAGGAAGCAGGAAACCAAGGAAACTGGGTGGGGAAGATAAGGAAATTGTGGAAGGAGTAGGACACAAGAATGATGAAACACACTAGAGAAGAAGAATGAATGGGAAAGAGCCTGGTATAGAAGGAGGAAGAGAAGCCTACAAGAAAGGAAACTGGTTGGGTTTAAAAATCAAAGGGGGAAACTTGCAGCAGAAATACTTTGAACAGAGTGAGAGAGGGGAAGTCTTGGTGGGAAGCACCGTTGTTAAACTAGGACTAAACTAACATCCCATGCCTGGAACATCAGATGTTGCATACTAACAGCAAATTTGAAAACCACAGCAGTGGCCACAGAATTGGAAAAGGTCAGTTTACGTTCCAATTCCAAAGAAGGGCAATGTCAAAGAATGTTCAAGCTATCGTACAATTGCTCTCATCTCAAATACTAGCAAGGTCATGCTCAAAATCCTACGAACTAGGCTTTAGCAGTACTTGCATTGAGATCTTCCAGAAGTACTAGCTCCCTCCGAAGAGGGAGAGGAACTTGAGACCAAATTGCCAACATTCACTGGATTACGGAGAAATCAGGTTGCTTTCCGTTTGTCTTATCAATAGTCATGACAACTAGTTATAGGATAATATGAAAGAGACTGGTTGGTACACCAACAAAACCTTGCTCCACATCACCATCTAGACATTAAACACACAGGATCAGCCACATTCTGTTGGCCTAACGCACCTTACAAGGTAGAAGAAGGGAAAGTAGATGGGACTCAGTGACCCTCATCTCAGCAGTCTGCTTTGAGCAGCTTGGCAAAAATACAGAACACAAACACAATCAATAAATGATTCATACAAAAACCAACAACTTGTACTGTGTCTTCTTAGGTCACGAGCTACATAGGCTGTTAAAAAATTTATCTTAACAGCCTCTAAAGCATAAAAAGAGTTGGTCTTTGTGTATAATTTAGACTATGTTGTCTTTCTTTTGCTGTGGCATTCTTTGTAGTATACACTGAGTAGTTCCAGGTATTCTCCTGGCCGGCCACTGAGCAAGCCCAAAGTCCTGGGCTTTCACAGAACAGACCTGGGCTCTTATCCATAGAAAACAGATTTGGAAACCAAAAATAGTGTTGATTTCTAGGTGGATGCCAGTATAGCTATAAAACTGAAGAAAATGGATTATTCTTTATCACTAGTGATACTTAAAAGGTGGGTGATGAGTGTTTCCAATTTTCAAATGACTGTATGTATGGGGGTGTGTGCAATGGAGAGCATTTAATTGTTATCGTTCTCATTCTCTCTAGGTGATGAACATCCGCAAAGTCCTGAACAGAATTGAGAAGCCGCAGGGGCTTTATCCAAACTTTCTCAGCCCAGTGACGGGGAACTGGGTACAACGTGAGTATTAAGAGCTCCGTTTGCTGATGAAGAAATGCTTACTGATACATGCCTCACTTTCTAGTGCCTCTCATGAGCCTGTGTGCCCTGAGCCAAGAACACATTAGCTGCCAAATTAAAATCCTCACTGATGCTAATCAAGGAGCTCGTTATGTCGAACGCTTCAGACTCATTCTGCAGAACAGATGTGGAAGAGTCGCCTCTCCCACCCAGTGCCCTCTTGTCTGCTGAGAATCTCTTAACCTGCAGGTCCACAAAATGCCACCAGAGGTCATGGGCCAGGGACTGGGCATTTCTAACCGAGCATATTAGTCGGGGGGGGGGGGTGTTCCCCTCCCTAATTCTGCAGCAGTGGCTTGGTAGAATTGCACACTTTATGAGAGCCAGGGCTGAAAGAGTCCTATAGAGAGAAAGCAGAAGGAAACCAGGCTCTTAACCTTCTGTGCCTCCCACATCTCAGCTGTGCATGGATTGAATTAAATAATCAAGAGGGTGAAGCATGTCTCCCTAAGTAAAAGCTATTGGGGGGGGGGTTAGTTTGCAGGGCTAAAGTCACATTGGGGGAGGGGGGCCTATGTAAAGATCCATAAAATGTATGTTTATTGTATATAATATTCCTCTCCCTTTTGCAAATAAAGAAGTGGTTGGGGTGAATTCAGGACAGAAAAAGAAATGAAAGACTGTTCATCTGGCACTGCATGAAACTGCTTTTTGTCTCCCTGAGTCTCCCACCTTTGAGCTGCAGCAGGTGATCCCGTGTTATCATGAAAAAGGAAGAGAAGAAATGACTTGATCTTCTTCCACCATGATGCACATGATTCCATTTCATTTAATATAAAAGGCAGAACACATGATGCTCTTCTCCTGTTTCTTACTCATGTCCTTTCTGAAGTGTGCAACCAGTGCTTTACACAGTATCCCAGGTATAATCACACCAGGGGCGTAGCTACCGCCGTATCTGCCGTATCAATTATACGGGGGCCCTGGGCCACGGGGGCCCCCAACGTGCGTAAGCAAAAATTAATAAAAACTTCCCAATTTTTTTTTATTTCACAAATGACAAAAGTCAAAAAAAGCAATTTCTTTTTTTCCCGCGTAAAGCGTGCGTTCAAAAGTTGGCAACACCCTACATCGGTTATCGCGGTCTGCGGGATTTCCCTGTTTAAGTCATTTTCTTCACCGGGGGGGATCCCACAATAATCGATGTACATACGATACGATGATACGATGATAAACCACGGACGGAGAGCAGTGTTTATTGATAGATAATTATGATGAATAAATATTTCTTTTAATTTTATGCAATTTTTTTTCTTTTGTGAGAAATCTTTACCCTTCCTAAGGGCCCCCAAACAAATTTTTATACGGGGCCCCGCCAAGGCACGCTACGCTTCTGAATCACACCATCCATTTGTATGTTGTTATTCTTCAGTCTCACAGTCGATTCCGATCCTTTGTGACCCCATGGACCTGGTTGGGATCATAGTACAGTAATTTATTTTGAAAATCTAACAGTAGCCTATAATTGTAGGCTGTTCTCTTCCTTCCATTCCCTTATTGCCTGTTTGTTTGAGCTCTGCCTGGTTGTTATGCCTTTCTTTGCCCAAGACTACAGTCATGCAGCATGGACTAGTTCCTTTTCCATATAGGATTTTGAGATTTCTGATAATCCTCAAAACATTTAAGAAACAGAGGAGTCAGCTAATCCAAAAACCCCACCACGTATTATTCCATATTCCACTTGGAAGCCATGTACATTGATGTATAGATAGAGGGACCTAGAAAAATGTGTTTTCTTTTCTTCCCTCCTTCCTTCCACTGATTTCCACATCCTTGACTGCCTTCAAAGATCAATGCTGAGATATACAAATAAAATTCTCTCTCGTGTGCTTTAAAGTTATAAATCTGTTCAACAGCTTCTGAGGCAGATTTTCCCCCAAGCTAGCAAATTGCAGATCAGTGCCATTTGAACAGGTAGCCTTAGAAAAGTATAATATAATTCTGTATTCTGGGCTCATTTCTGCACCTGGCATTTTTGTTCTTGGTTCAGCTTACCATCCTCTACATCACTCTACTAAGGCTGTCAAAGCCTCCCCGGGACTCTAATATGTCACTACAGGCAGGGAAGCACAATTGCAAAATCTACATGGTTCTGCCAGCTGCTGGGAGGTTTTGAACTGACAGTGTAGTTAAATACCATGGAGGGGTGCTTCTGCTGTTTTACTAGCATCTGTGCTCTCACCATATCCCCTATAATTTGGTTTTCTCCTCTGCGAGGAACAGGCTGTGGTTGATGGAGGTACATAGAGTAATTATATGATTCTCACAACTTTTCAAGATACTCTGGGCACTCACCAACAGCTGGAGGGGAGAGAGAACTCTATTATTGATTTAGAAAAATATATTATTATTATTGTGCTGTGTTGTTTTGCTGATTGTAAGCCGCCCTAAGTCGCCATGGTGAGTGGGCAGCGATATAAATCTAAATAAATAGCAAAACAGCACCATTTTTACCTGCCATTCTGAGGGGGCTGAAGGATTGAACCTGGAACTTTGGTAATGGGTGAAAAACTAAGCTTCCTGGAAATCTGTGATGGTAGGCAGGTTCTTTGTTTTATTAATTTACTGTTAATTTACTGTTGCAGTGGCTCAGTGGTTAAGAAGCTCACCTTGTTAACCGGAAGGCTGGCAAGTGAGCAGTTTGAGACACGGGTACTGCATGATGGATTGAGTGCCTGTCTCTGTCCCTTTCATGTGGTCATGAAAGGAGCCTCATTTGGGTGTTCCCTGAGCTGAGTTTCTTCCGCAAAAATCCTTTCAACCCAGAATAACGTCTGAGACAAAATTATTATTATTACTAACTGTTTTGTTAATTTACTGTTGAAAAAAGCACCAGGATTCTAGTCCTCCTAATTGAAAGTGTGTGGGCACTGGCTGATGAGTTTTCTGGAGCTGAGAAACTGCAGATCTTTCCAGTACTCTTCAGAAGGAGTTCAGTGCATTGGTGGGCATCCGCAGGGCCCCCCTAATCCACAGCCACTTGGTCTTGCCAGGATTCAGTTGTAGTCCATTGTCCCCCATCCAGACCCCTACAGTCTTCAGACACCTGGATAGGATTTCCACTGCATCGCCTGGGTCACTACAGGCTGAGATGTACAATTGAGTATCATCTGCATATTGATGATACTTCACCCCATGGAAACGGATGATTTCCCCCAGCGGTTTCATGTAAATGTTAAACAGGAGAGGAGTGAGCCCTGAGCCCTGTGGCACCCCATATAGTAGGAGCGTAGGGCTAGACCTCTCGCTCTCCAACAACAACATGCCTTGAAATCATGCCCTTAGACGAGTAGAAGGAAAGCCTCATCTTCAGAAATCCTTCTTCAACCTTGTAGAAGCAATCTCAACTTCAAAGAGGCATTATCCCGTTTCTTTCACACACGAAGGAGATCTATTCCAGCAGGCATCTGCTATAACATGTTCATATTGACCAAGCTTACCTTGTTGCCTTTAGCATTACTGTTGGCATTCCAGTGAAGATTTTCATATTTAGTCAACTAGAACTTGTGTGATTAAGTAATCAAGATTTACATGTGTGACTAGCCCTAATAACAAGGTGATGTTTTGTGTACTTCTCTCTATCACAGATCATGTTTCCATTGGTGGCCTTGGGGATAGTTTCTACGAATACCTCATCAAAGCTTGGCTGATGT